>OX122886.1:20115821-22615821 GCA_944738645.1 Eristalinus sepulchralis
TATTATTATTATTATTATTATTATTATTATTATTATTATTATTATTATTATTATTATTATTATTATTATTATTATTATTATTATTATTATTATTATTATTATTATTATTATTATTATTATTATTATTATTATTATTATTATTATTATTATTATTATTATTATTATTATTATTATTATTATTATTATTATTATTATTATTATTATTATTATTATTATTATTATTATTATTATTATTATTATTATTATTATTATTATTATTGTTATTATTACTATTATTATTATTATTATTATTAAATTACTGCTATCATTGGTTAAAGATCTCCATCCAAAAGTACGGAAAACCTCAAACAAAACCAAAACAAAAATGTGGCAGCATATTCAAAAGAAACTCTTTGATGGGAGTTATACATTTACTGTGGTAAGGAAGTATCGGAGTTTGGGGCGGCGTTACAAATCACAAAAAATTTCCCCTATAAGAAAAACCGGCAGAAATAGGTAAGTGTACAAGCCAAGGGTAAGTGTATTGGATTCATTTTATATGAATGTAATGATCTGCTTGTGTGCACAAGTCAATGTCGTTGATGGCACTCAACATGGCGAGCTGCCAACACTATCCTCGTGCGTGCACAGGTCAAGTTGACATACAGCATCCTCGTTCCGCGCCCTGGATAGCCATCATAACATCCGTTATGTGGTGAATCAACGCATGCAGCGAACACCTCTGCCCAAGGGCTAAATAATGTGCTTTGCCTTCCAGCATGTAGGTTGTGCGTGAGGCTAACTCCCTCACCGCGTTAAAAAAAAATATGCAGGCGAACAATTTGCGGAGGGCCTTGACTGCTACAAAGCAGATATCACAGCCATCCGGGAAGTCCGGTGGGATGGGATGGGTAAAAGGAAGATAAAGAACAGCGATATATACTACAGCGACTGCTACAGGCAGAGAAGGCAGCGCTTATTCAGATTCTCTAATTTGGCGAAAATCACCCTCCGAGCCGTTGCAACACTTTCGACTACGTACGGTTATTTATGGAACATCTTGCGCTCCGTTTCTTTCCGTGCGAACATTGGAACAATTAGCACGAGACTATATGGAAGAGTTTCCAGATGCAGAGGAGATAGTGTTAAATGATTTCTACGTCGACGACGTAGTTTCGGGTGCTAACACTATAGCTGAAGCTATTTCCAAAAAACAATCTCTAATTAACCTGCTTTCCAAATGTGGTATGCGACACAGCAAATGGCAAGGTAACTGTCCTGACCTACGCGAAGAAATTAATAGTGACTCGAACAAAAGCATTTAATTAGACAGCGACGTAGATTCATGGATTAAGGTGCTCGGTCTTCATTGGAACTCGCAGTCTGATGTATTCAGTTTTCAGCTCAATGATCAACCAAATGAACCCATTACTAAACGGCAAATCTTGAAGGATGTAGCGCGTATTTTTGACCCTCTCGGATTCCTTGCTCCATCCGTAGTTCAGTTGAATGTTGTCTTCCAGGAGTTGTGGCACTTAAGACTTGATTGGGATAGTGAAATTCCATCTTCAGTTACAGCTAAATAGTGTAAATTTCGTGAAGAAATCCCATTTCTTGCATGGCCTTTCGGATGCTTACGCTTTGACGTACGCAGCGGTCATCTACTCACGATATGAGTTACCAGACGGAACATTTCATACTAATATCGTAGCTGCAAAATTTCGGGTTTCGCCATTAAAATAACTTAGTAAATTTCGGGTTTCGCCATTAAAATAACTTAGTATTCCACGATTGGAATTATACGGTGCACTCTTACTCGCTCGACTGCTAGACGCCGTACAAAGGTCGCTTAAGATAACGTGCTCTTGTGTATTTGCTTGGTCAGACTCCAATTATTATTATTATATTATATTATTATTATTATTATAATTATTTTTATTATTATTATTATTATTATTATTATTATTATTATTATTATTATTATTATTATTATTATTATTATTATTATTATTATTATTATTATTATTATTATTATTATTATTATTATTATTATTATTTTTATTAATATTATTATTATTATTATTATTAAATTACTGCTATCATTGGTTAAAGATCTCCACCCAAAAGTACGGAAAACCTCAAACAAAACCTAAAACAAAAATGTGACAGCATATTCAAAAGAAACTCTTTGATGAGAGTTATACATTTACTGTGGCAAGGAAGTATCGGAGTTTGGGGCGGCGTTACAAATCAACAAATTTCCACTATAAGAAAAACCGGCAGAAATAGGTAAGTGTACAAGCCAAGGGTAAGTGTATTGGATTCATTTTATATGAATGTAATGATCTGCTTGTGTGCACAAGTCAATGTCGTGCACAGGTCAAGTTGACATACATAACATCCGTTATGTGGTGAATCAACGCATGCAGCGAACACCTCTGCCCAAGGGCTAAATAATGTGCCTTGCCTTCCAGCATGTAGGTTGTGAGTGAGGCTAACTCCCTCACCGCGTTAAAAAAAATATGCAGGCGAACAATTTGCGGAGGGCCTTGACTGCTACAAAGCAGATATCACCGCCATCCGGGGTTTAATTTAACAATTTCCAGATTTTTATTAGTTTTCATCATATCTACATGTGCGTTTTGTAATACAATCTGTTCTTTCTTCTAATTCATTAGTATTATTCCTATGAATATCATATTTATATTCCTTTCCTTCATAAGTATTATGACATAACGTTCTAAATCTATTTCTTGGTTTTCGAAATTCAGGATAGGCAAAATTATTTTTGTAGGAAGGCTTATGATCTGCTCGGATACTTTTAAGGCTATAATTATAGAATTGTTTCGATATTGCATAACTAGGGTGAGTGATACCTCTTTTGATTGAGGCTATTGTATCTAAGATATTGTCTACTATTTTTTCTAGCTTTTGAATTCTGTTCAGGATTTCTAGTCGTTGCAGACGATTAATTATTGTCTTTTGTAGTTGTTGACTCTCATCCTGGTATAGTTCTTTTTCTCGATCTTTTATTACTAACTTTTGAATATTTTTCAAGATTTTTTCTAACTGTGTATTGATTTTAATTTGTTTGTTTATTTTCTGTACTGCATTTTGATTATTATTGTCGGTGACACTTGGATGTTCTTCGATTTCTACTAGATCTTAATTATCCATTGTACCGAATAACCATTTTTGGTTAACCATTATGGTTGTAAATCTGTTGTTACTTTCGACGGGAGTTATTACTAACGCCGCTTGTACTTGGTTGATTGTCACCGACAGGAATTTTAGCATTGGTAGAAGAATCTGCAAATTTCCTTGGTCGTTTAATATTCGTTGTATGTATGGTCGCCGTGGGGTAGTGGTAAGTGCGTCGTCCGCCTCGCAGAAAGTCTTGGTTCGATTCTCGGACGAGGCACCTCGCATTTTTTCACAGCACCACCTCTTTCGAGTTGCTGACAACACTCAAAAAGTATCAATTGTCTACGAAAAGCTTCTCAAATCTGGCCGTTCGGAGTCGGCGAAAAACTGTAGGTCCCTTCTACTCATGAGAGAATAGTAGCACGCACAATACGAGTAGTTGCTGTATATAGGCCCTGGTCCGTTATGGGCTGTAGTACCACTCAATTATTATTATTATGTACCCTCTCTAAGGTTTTTAATCTAAAATTTGGTTCGTTTTTATGTCTTACATGTTTATAATTTTTGATATAACCTTTTCGTCTGGTCTCTATATAATCTTCTCTGTCTTTGTTTCTTTTGTTTATTATGTTCGTCTTTCTATCTTTAAGTCTTTTTACCACTGTTTCTATATTTGTTTGTTGAACCTGTTCTAGTGACATGCCGATTGCTGTATGATATCTTCTATTATAAATTTGAAAAGCTCTGAACATCCTGGTAGTTACTGATTCTTCCTGATTCATGGTAAGTAAAATCTCTGCTATTGTACTGTGTAATCACTCTATGTCGGCGTTGCCTGTATGTGAGTTTGGTTTAGTGTAGTGTACATCAATATTTCGTTCTCTAAGATAATCCTTAAAGTAAGATGTGTTGAACTCATTATCTGTGATAATTTTTTTAGGTGGACCTACTCTAGCCAAATGTTCAGTAATAGCATCTATTTTGTGAATATGGATTTTGCTTTCAAGTCTGTACACATACCCTTTCTTTGTTAATTTATCAATTTTTGTTAGGAAGATGTGCTTATGAAAGTGGTAAATATCTATATGAATTATTTCATAAAGCTGCTCCGGGGTCTGTGTTAATTTGAATTTCTCTTGTATGGGTTTCCTCTCATATTTAGCTTTCTGACAGATATCGCAATTGTTTATGATATGCGTTATTACTTGGGTCAGTTTAGGATAGTTAATTTGTTGTTTGAGTGTGTTGTAAGTTTCTATGATTCCTGAGTGTTGGCTTTCTTTGCCGTGATATATCGATATCTGTTTCCTAGCTCCATCCTCCGTTTTTAAATTCCTTTAACCTTCTTAACAGTTTCACAAATTTAAATTTCCTGTTTCTTACATATAGATTTAGAATTATCTGTTGAACTTTATTGTAATCTGTATCTCTTACATCGGTATAAATTCTTATAGTTCCTTGGGAGAGTTCTTTGAGTTGGTTTGTTATAATTTCAATAGGATCTGATGCTCTAACATAAACAATTCTTTTACGGTGTAAGGTCTCGATTTTTGGCTCTTTATCGTAACTTACAATGATTTGTTATTTTTATAAATTAACTATTCCTTCTTTGACGGGAATGTGATCCAGTTGTGTTGCTACTTCGAAATGGGTTGTCTCATAGTCTGACACTTGATTGACTTCCATATTTCCTTCTTCAATTCTCAAGAAATCTGCAACTTTACTCTATTGCCCTTTAAGAAACTCGATCTCGTACTCGAACTCTTGCAATTTAAAAAACCATCTTTGGTCACGCTGAGAGAATTCAGCTCCATTATATTTTTCATTGAGGTATAATTGGCAAGTGATCAGTGGTGATCTTAAACTTGTTCCCCCAAAGGTATGGTCTTAATTTAGTTACACTCCACACAATAGCGAGAAATTCCTTATCCGCTACTGAGTAGTTTCTTTCATGTTCGTTAAGAGTCCTTGAAATATAACAAACTGGTTGTTTGTCTTGAGTGAGCACATCACCGATGGCGAAGTTGCTTGCATCAGTATATAAGTGGAATGGTATTCTGGAAACTTTAATATTGGGCGTGTTATCAATTTCAGTTTTAGTGTCTGGAATGCATTGACATACTCTGGATCATTCACGTTTATTTTAGTGTCCCCTTTAAGGTACCTAGTCATGGGATATGCTACTTTTGCATTTTTTCTATTGTATGCAATTATGTATGGACTTTCTGCAGTATCCGCGAGCTCCTAGAAAGCTTCTTAATTGCTTCTCTGTTCTTGGCAGTGGAAGATTTTCGATCGCTTTTACTTTGTTAGGATTCGGCTTTATGCCCTCTACTGTCACAATGTGGCCTAAAACTTGCCAATTTGTAGCTTTAAATTATGGCGTCGCAGAATTTTGAAAATATCTCTGACTAGTGTTCTTTTAGGGAGGTGGAAAATATCAGAATAGGATACGCAGGTTTTATTTATGTGCGCTCGAAGTATATGGTTCATCAAACGTTGAAAGGTAGCTGGTGCATTTTTAAGACCAAAAGGCATACGGATGTAATTGTATAAGCCTTGTAGAGTTATAAATGCAGTTTTTGCGGTATTATTCGAGTGAATTAGTATTTGATGATACCCTTTTGCTAAATCTAGCTTTGAAAAATAAATTGCTTTCCCTAACTTGTCGAAGAGGTTTTCTATATTTGGTATAGGAAACCGGTCGTCTTCCGTCATTTCATTTAATTCCTTATAATCGACACAAATGCGGTATT
The DNA here is from genome assembly GCA_944738645.1 of Eristalinus sepulchralis. Taxonomy (NCBI): domain Eukaryota; kingdom Metazoa; phylum Arthropoda; class Insecta; order Diptera; family Syrphidae; genus Eristalinus; species Eristalinus sepulchralis. The sequence continues at coordinate 20,121,701 of OX122886.1, forward strand.
GTACCTGGTCATTTTTGTCTGGTTTCCTTGCAACAACCACAATCAGGGAAGCGTATTTACTCTGACTTTTCATTATTATACCTTGTCGCTCCATTTCTGCAATTTGTTTAGCGACTTCATCTTCATGTTTCTTCGGCAATCTATATAATTTTGAACGAATGGGTTTATTTGCCTTTAGATGTACTTCGTGCCTTATTGTGAAAGTATGGGTTAATTGGTCTCCATCCCGATATTGGATGTCTTGGAATTCTTCAAGAAGGGGGGCTAATGCTGTTGGTTCTTCGCGATTGAGTCTGCCGAGATCAGGATTATCCTCCTCCAAATAATTACAAGAAAGGTATTGTCCACGTTCTATTTTTTAGGACGGTATTATTAGTAAACGTTATTTTTCTTTGCTCGATGTCTATTGTTTTAATTATGTTTCTGAGTATATTTATTTATTTATTTATTTATTTATTATAATACAATATGCTACCACAATAAGACCATGTCTTTTGAATCTGTGGCAGATGTACAGAATAAAAGTAAAAAAGTGTATATGTTTTTTATATGTTTTAAAGGAAAATAGGAAAGATAGGAAAGTAAACTAAATTCATTAATTCATTAACAATATTTAAATAGAGAAAGATAAGAAAGTAAAAAAAACAGAAATCAATAAAAAAGAGAATGAAAAATAATAAGAATAAAATGTGTGCTGTAGAGAGAAATCTTTATTCTTGCTGGCTGAGGTATGACTTTAAGTTTCTTTTAAAATTTCCGATGCTGCCTTGGTCTCTTAAATAGAGCGGAATAGAGTTCCACAGACGCACAGCAGCGATAAAGAATTGTCTTTCAGAAGTTAAACAAGTAAACCTTGGTAGAATTAAACAATTTGACCTGTTTGATACCGGAAATCGAAGTTTTTCATAGAGATAGCCTGGTGCACCATGTCGCAATATTTTAAACAGAAAACATAAAGCTCTGAATTTCAAATAATTTTCAAGAGACATATTAAGAATGTTTTTAGACAAGTGTGAAACATGGTCATATTTCCTAAGCCCGTAAACATATCGAACAATACTATTGAAAGCAAGTTTAAGTTTCCTTAAACTACTGGCATCGCAATTTAGAAATAATTCACAGCCATAGAGCAGTACAGGAATTGCTATTGTTTTGGCAAGTAGCATTCGAGTTCTAAGAGGAATATTTTGCTGGGATATCCACAGACTACGAAGAACGCCATAAGTTTTTCCCACGGAAGAGTTTATTTGGTCATTCCAATTAAGAGTTCTATTGAAAACTACGCCCAAGTTCTTCGATGTGTTAACGAATTCAACGGGTGAATTGTTTAACATAACCGCAGGGAAGTAATCGAGGGTCAGTACGTTTTTCGAAATAACCAGACACTTACATTTTTCCGGGTTTAACTTCAGATCATTCTTGAGAGACCATTTATATATTTGATCCAGATCATAATTGATACTTTCCACACAGTTTTCAATAAGACCAAGTCGACAGCTTTTATATATTTGAATGTCATCGGCGTAAATGTGAGTCGCTAAATGCGTAACAACATTTGGAATTTCATTAATATACATGCTAAATAAAATTGGTCCTAAGATCGAACCTTGGGGTACTCCTTTTAGTACAGATAAAAATTCCGATAAAATCCCGTCCCAGAAGTATGGTATAATTTTTATTTTCTAGGCTCTGAGTATACACTTTTATAAATGTATTATTGCTGTAGCCAAGTTCTGCTGGTACGGGAAATTGAACAATATTTGTCATCTAAATTCTTATACTATGAATGGTCCTAATTTCAATTTGTCGTTTTTGTAGGACTTTGTACTATGTCATGTCAAGTTTGTTAGTGTTTACAATGGTCATGGCACTGCCTGTATTTATAAGGATATAATGTTTTTGATTCTGAATATCCACACCTATTGTCATTAGTTGTCCGAGGCTCCATTCAGAAAAACCGGTGGCTTTACTGAATTAACCTCTTGTGTGATGGGTTCCTGGTCAGTCTGTATGTTGTTGGTATTTAGCGACTGTTGACTGTAAGACATATTTCTTGCCTGTCTTGACACATTCGGATGGCAATTATTATTATTATTATTTCTAATGTTCCCAGAAGTTCTACCACTTAGGGCTACATTATTTCTAATATTACTTCCTGAGTTCCTAAAATGCTCTAAATCTTTGTTCAGTGTGAATTCTATTCTGGTGCATATATTGGTATTGTTGCTGTGTATGCTGGTAAATGGTCCTTAAATTCCCATTATCATTACCAATGTACGAGAAAAGAATTATTTTTATATATGTGGGATCGGAAGCCAAACGAACTGACCTTACCCTACAATGACATACAAATCACGCGACTAAACTACAGCTAGGATCAGGCGACAAAATCATACGAACGCATACACAGAAGACGGACAAACAGACGATGAACACGGACGATCAGACGTACATACACATACCCTTAACAAACGGACACCCTAGCAAGATAAAAGGAAGAATAGTACAAAGAGAACGAGGAGTACTAGTTGAACCGTCGAATACGTCAGTCGTCACCAAACGCGAAACGATTATTTATAATTAAATAAACTATGTTAATTTGAAGTATAAAAAGTGAGTTTTATTTCCCGAATCCCACATATATTCCATTTCATATTGGTCTCTTAATTCCCTAGCTGGTGGTGGCTGGGTGATGTGGGAACAGGGTAGGCACTGATTGGTATCAACCTGGCGATGCCCAGCTGTTGTAACTGTTTCCCACACATCAACTCTGCTTATAGTACCTCCACGTCGGTAGCCACCGGATACTGGTTGTTGTTCATCCGAAATCAACTTGCTAAACCTATAAGTGCGACCTCCGCCCAAGAGGTATAAAAAAGGGTCCGGTCCTCCAGGTTGGGGGTGTGCGTCGGGGTAACTGCCCGGCCACTTTCAAAAATTCCCAGTTACGAACCAACCGAATGCCTCGGATACGGATGGATACACTGTTGACGACCCCCGCAAACGAACAAAGGACAATGATTTACGGATCTGCACGTGGAATGTGAGGTCCCTAAACAGACCACTTGTAGCCGATATACTTGCGGAGGCCCTGGACTGCTATAAAGCAGACATTACCGCAATCCAGAAAATGCGGTGGGATGGGCCGGGCAAGAGAAGAGTGAGAAACTGCGACATATACCACGGCGACTGCTACAGGGAGAGAGGGAAACGCTTATTTGGATGCGGTTTTGTTGTTCGAGGCAGACTTAGGCAAAAAGTCTTAAGCTTCCAACACGTAAACGAACGCCTCATAACAATCCACATCAAGGCTAAATTCGGGAATATAAGCCTCATATGCGCCCACGCTCCGACAGAGGAAAAAGATGACAGCAGTAAAGAAGACTTCTATCACCTCCTAGAAAGGACATACGATCGTTGCCCCAGCTACGACACCAAGATCGTTCTAGGAGATTTCAACGCTCAGCTGGGAAGAGAAGAAGTCTTTGCTAAAGTCATCGGAAGACACAGCCTGCACGCCAACACCTCGGGAAACGGACTCAGGCTAGTTGACTTTGCCTCGGGGCGAAATCTCTCTGTGGCCAGCACGCGGTTCCCACACCTCAACATTCATAAAGGGACCTGGCGATCACCTCATCAATCAACCGTCAACCAGATTGATCATGTTGCGATCGACGTCAGACACTCCTCCAGTATTCTCGATGTCCGAACCTTCCGAGGTGCAAACATCGACTCGGATCATTTCCTTGTTGTAGCCAAGGTAAGAACCCGGATATCGAGAGAGCAACGGAGTCGAGACAGGCCAATACGGTTTGACGTCGGAAAGCTACAATCGCAGCCGATCGCTAGACCCTTTACCGATCGATTCTCCCTGAAACTGTCTCAAAGTTCGACGCTGCCTGCACAAACAATAGAAGACAAATGGAAACCTTGTCAAGAAGCCATCAAAGAGGCCGCCACTGATGTGCTGGGTTTCATGCCACCACCTAAGAGGAACCCATGGTTTGACGACGAGTGCAGGCAGGCGCATGCAGCCAAACAGGAAGCTTACAAGGCAACGCTGCATCGAACGACGAGAGCTGTTTGTGAGCTCTACAAACAGAGAAGAAGGGAAGAGAACCGGCTTCTCAGAAGAAAAAAGAAAGATCAGGAAAAGCGCGCGGTCGAGGAAATGGAGAGGTGCTATGGCAGGAATGACGTCCGAAATTTCTACCGCAAGGTAAAACAGTTATCTGGCGGTTACAAGCCTCGGACTGAAGCCTGCCGGGACCAAAATGGCCAACTGGTGGTAGAGTCGCAGTCGGTGCTGAAAATCTGGAAGGATCAATTCTGCAGACTCCTAAACGGCGATGACGACACAAATCTCGCTGTTAGGCAGAATGTTCCACTCAATTTGGACGACGATGGACAAGAATTCCGTCCCCCCGACCTCGACGAGGTCAAGATAGCAATATCGAAACTGAAGTCGAACAAAGCTGCTGGCGCGGACGGACTATCCGCAGAGCTGTTCAAAGCGGCTGGGGATGAGCTGGTTGGGTGCATGCACCAGCTCATCTGTAAGATATGGTCGGAGGAAAGCATGCCCGACGAGTGGAATCTCAGCATCGTATGTCCGGTTCACAAGAAAGGAGACCCCTTCGACTGCGCCAACTATCGAGGGATCAGTCTCCTTAATTTCGCATATAAGATTCTCTCGCCGTATTGTGTGAGCGCCTGAAACCATTCGTCAAAAACCTGATAGGTCCTTATCAGTGTGGTTTCAGGCCAGGGAAGTCCACAACCGACCAGATCTTCACACTGCGGCAAATCCTGGAGAAGTCCCAAGAAGTACAAATCGACACCCACCATCTATTCGTCGATTTTAAGGCCGCGTATGACAGCGTGCATAGAGACGAGCTATACAGTGCCATGTCTAGTTTTGGTATCCCTACCAAACTCGTCAGATTGTGTAGGATGACGATGGAGAACTCTCGCTGCTCCGTCAAGGTCGGTAGCGAACTCACCGAGACCTTCGATGTCAAAACAGGATTTAGACAAGGCGACGCGCTGTCATGCGACTTCTATAACATCATTCTTGAGGGGATCGTGCGTAACTCACACGTCAACACCAGAGGCACGATCTTCCATAAGTCCGTTCAACTGCTAGCTTATGCGGATGACATTGACGTGATCGGCCGAACTCAGCGAGCCGTCAATGAGGCGTTTGCTAGCATCGAAGCGGAAGCGGCTAAAGTGGGACTGGTGGTAAACGAGGGCAAAACTAAGTATATGCTGTCATCGAAGAAGGACGCAGAACATCGACGTCTCGGACAGAGCGTCACTATGGGCAGCAGACATTTCGAGGTAGTTAAGGACTTCGTCTATCTCGGCTCCGCGGTGAATAGGGACAATAACATCAGTACCGAAATCAAGCGCAGAATCACTCTTGCCAATCGCTGTTTCTTTGGGCTTAAGAGGCAATTGAGTAATAAAGCCCTCTCCCGAACGACCAAAGTAACTTTGTACAACACCTTGATCATCCCTGTCCTGCTTTACGGCGCAGAAACCTGGCCGTTACTAAAAGCGGATGAGGAAGCTGTTCGAGAGAAATGTTCTGCGTGCGATTTTTGGTCCTGTTTGCGTTGATGGCATCTGGAGGAGAAGATTCAACCACGAACTGTATGGGCTGTACGGCGGCATGAACCTAGTCAAGCGTCTACGGATACAACGCTTAAGGTGGCTAGGCCATGTAGAGCGGATGGACAGCACTGCTCCGGCCCGAAGAGTCTTCGAATCCGAACCACAGGGACAACGCAACAGAGGACGTCCTAGATTGAGATGGCGCACACAAGTGGAAAAGGACCTCAACCAACTTGGATTGCGCAACTGGAAGCAGCTGGCAAGAGATCGTGCTAGCATGTTGGTTGAGGCCCAGGTCCACCCCGGACTGTAGCGCCATCCGAAGAAGAAGAAGAATTCCCTAGCTTAATTACATATAGTGATTCCTCTTAACTTACTTATTCTGATATTATGGAACAGCGATCTCTCTTGTTCTTGATTATCAGAAAAGATTACATACGTATTGACTTTGTTTAAAAGGTATTCTACTTTATTAACTAAATCAAATATCGAACTCACTTTCATATTTAGTATTTCCTTCGTAAAATCGGTGTTGTTGATTATAGGTCGGTAATGCTGTTTGAAGAGCTCCTTCGATTGTTCCCATGTGGTCACATCGTTGACTAATAGTGGATCCATGGCTCGTCCTTTGATCTTCGTCTGCTGAATTGTCCTGCATGTAGCTTGGGCCACCACCAAAACTAGCAGGTGGAATTCTGCCTACTGTAGCCATTAGGCTATTCAAAATTACGCGGTTTGTCACTTTTGGCATTTCTGGGTTCTGTGCCATTGTTTTTTATTTTTTTATTTTTTTTTTACCTTGAGCAATAAAGTTGCGTATTTAACTTTTCACGACTGCGCCAAATAAATATTGATAGACTTGGTCCTTTTTTTTTAAATATAATTATATTTAATCTATTACAGGAGTCTACAATATTTTTCTCTTATTCCGAACAAAATGGCCGCTGTCTTTACTAGGGCTGCACCGTGGTATTCGGTTCCGAGTTATTCTTATAACTAACTTACAAAAACCTATGAATGTCAGAAGAAGGTAAAGCCAAACAAAACAATTACTTCACCTACTTTCGCAATTTCCTGGAGTCGGCAATTCACTTGCCTGTGTTCCCATTTTCCAATTTGTCACCCAATATATTCTTATTTCCCAATAGGTTAACTGAATGCACTTTTATGGGTCACCACAAACAATATTGAACTCGCGCTTCTCATACTCTTTGTTTTTTTTTTTTCCTCTAAAAAGCCGGTTCTCTTCCCTCTTTTTTTGTTTGTAGAGAGAGCGTTTCCTTGTAGAGCTCTTGGTTAAGTGCATGTGACTGCCAGCACTTCTTGTCAAATTATGGACTTTCGATTCCGTTGCTCCGTTGATCCAAAGCGATGTTGGCATCAATGATGGATCGAGAATACTGTTGGAGTGTCTGACGTCGGTCACACCGTAATTAATATGATTGACAGTTGGTTTCGCCTCGAGGATGATGTCATCACAAAGTGTTTCCCAGTGACTCTAGCAAATATATTTTTTCTTAAGATCGTTTTTTTTTTCTAGAAGATCATAGAAGTCAACCTTTCGGTTGTCATCCTTCTCCTCTCAATGGGTGTGAGTACAAATCAGACTGATGTTCTCAAATAAAGCCTTGATGCGAATTGTCATAAGTGTTGCGGTTCGATTCGATCGTAAATAAAGTCTTTTTGCCTAAGTCTATCTCAAAAAACAAATCCGCATCCCACCGTTCATCTTGAATAGAAGTGATGTCTGATTTGTAGCAGTACAGGACCTCGCCAAGCTCTTCAGCTGCAAGTGGTCTGAAAATGGAAATCAGCAGTAGATCCGTCCATACCAAACGCATCTGGTTGTCTCTAATAATAATAATAATAATAATAATAATAATAATAATTGAGTGGCACTACAGCCCACAACGGACCAGGGCCTAGCTTCTACAACAACTACTCGTGTTGTGCATGCTACTGTTCTTCACGAGTAGAAGGGACCTACAGTTTTTTGCCGACTCCGAACGGCGAGATTTGAGAAGCTTTCCATAGACAATTAATACTCCTTGAGTGTTGTCAGCAACTCGAAAGAGGTGGTGCCGTTGTCTCTAACTTATTTATTTTGTGATGTGGGGGATTAATACTCACGCTTAACCCACAGGCCCATTATGTAGCCCTCGGGTAGAGGGGCTCGCTGAATACAATGGTTCATCACAATGGCAATCCGGGGAATGCCATGAAGAGGCTATATGCGAAGATAGTGTCTTATGACGTATAAGGTGCATACATAATTAACATAATTAACGAACTGCAATATTCGATATAGCAAAAATAATGACTACTGAATAATGAAGTGACCGACAACTGGAATCACACCGGTAACGGTCAAATTATTTTCCTTTCGCCTGATAGAATTAACTAAATACAACTAGTAGCTAAAAGTAGTTAAAAGTTGAACTAAAAACTAAAAACCATGATATGCCGCTACTGCAGCTAAAGAACAACAAAAAAGTTTAATTTTATATGCAATTTTTGCTTTTACCAGACCTGAAGGGAAAACGCTTTAAATAATTACATTTTGGATACCTTTGTATAATTATATAACTACGTAAATCGGTTTTGAACTTACATACAAACATATGTATTTATATATATAAGACACATGTCGGACTCTTCAACGATGTTTTCCTTCATTTCAATAGGTACGTACGTGAATATACATCGGTACAAATTTTGAAGATATCGAGTTTGAATAAAATAAATTCTATGTTAGTGTAAATTTTATCTGTACCAACAACAATAACTTAGGATGTCTTCATATTTTGATAACAAACAAATCGTTATATTCTTAAGACATACAAAATGATTTCTTCGGATCAATTTGGATTCTTAATTAAGGGATTCCCGACAGCTCCGATTATTATTTATACCTATTCACCTCAGGCATATCTGTTCAAAGACTTCGACTCATTTAGTATCGTAGACACATTTGATTGAGGTGGCCATAGAGCACTTTTCTTATGGAGAGTATATACACAGCTCTACATAATTTACAGATATACATAAATATTTCATTCAATGGGCAATACACAAGCGAACAGCTTAGAAAGACGAGACTTTCGACGTCGTAGAGGCAGTAAGAAAATAATTATAATAATCTAAAATTAAATAGAAAAAATATTATACGTTTTAGGTATTTCATGGAATTTCCACTATGATGCCCAGAAAAGGAAAGATAAACCGACTATGGTAGTATTTAACCCTCAAATGAAAATTAATGAGTGGTTATACTTACTTAATTTGGAACAGCATAGAGGTAACGCGTTATATTGCGTATTTTATTTGAAAGATTATATCATACAATTTGATTTTGAGGCAACAGTGCATCTTCGAAATTATTTACTCGTTGATGAAATAGCTGATTTCAGCGAAGACGATTTCAAGAGAATTGGCGTTTCTGACTGTCATCATCGATCCAAAATGATTTCAAGCTTAATTGGGATACAATTAAAAAGAAGGCAATCTATGAATATTGAAGGTAATAAATTTACATTCATTGCACAGCTATCTTGTTTTTCACAAATTACAATGTATCGAAATAGGTAGAGCGGTTAGAAACGAATTGGTGAGGAGGAAAAACTCTTGTCCCCCCCTGTATATTGGCAGCCTTTTAGCAGATAAATTTAGTAAAAGTTCGGCTAGCTGCAATGATGAAAACAAAGAGAGTTCTAGTACTCATGGAATTTATGGAAATAATAATTTAATGTAAGTAAATAAACAATATAAAATTTACTTATTTTCCGATTGTTTCGTAATTGTAAGTTTCCCCCAAAAAATCAAATCACCGGATTGTTACAGATAAGAAAAATCTTACAATAAACCCCAGCTAAAACACTATAAAGCCCTAATAACAAAGCGGTGTTTGCCCCAATATATGTACTATAACTTCCATTAATAGCTTATCTTTACCTATATTTTTATTTTCTATGCATTTAATATGTTGCAAAAGATCAAATTGTGTCATAGTACAGTAAGCGAAATTTTAAAATTTGCATTTGGAAATAATGCCAGTAGCATAAGTTTCTGATCTCATCGGCCCATGCATACAAGGTGGTTCATTTCTTGGTTTGAAGTTGGTAATGCTGAGATTGGAGAGCTGAAAATTTGCAATTCACGATAAAATATTATTTAGCAATCAGTCAATGCGTGAGAATTTATGGTATTTACTACAAAAGTGGTGATTCATTTCTACGAGCGTGAAGAAATTTAAAGAGAGTGGAGGCGTAACTAATTTCGTCAGTCAAAATTATTGCGGCAATTAACGCAAGTGTTGTTGATAATACAAATTTATCGATATCCTGGCGTCATCGAAGGCGTAGTGCACTTTACTATAGCTTTGGATTTGTATCTCCATCCTTATATAGTTCAACTTTTGAAAATAATTTAAGAATGCCGACCATTTAAAACGCCATGGATACACATCTTGGATGTTCGAACAACAGTCAGTAAGCACCGGTTTTTCGAGCAATGCTTTCTTCAGCGATGAGTCACACTTATAACTCACTTAACCATAGAAATGGTGCCAACTATACTACTTTATACTTCCTGGCATTACTCTAAAATTGAAATACAACGTATAGAGTTCTGCATTGCCTGACATTAGCAATCATAAGAATGTCAACTACTTGCATGTGTAAGGAGGAGAGAGAACATCAAACGAAATAATCAAAATGCCTGTGAGAAAGTATTGTGATATTTAAACGTGGTGACATATATAGTACACAGAGAATTTACTTATATACAATATATACAATGTATGTGGTCGCCGTAGCGTAAGTGCGTCGATCATCACGCAGAAAGTCTAGGTTCGATTCCCGCAAGGGACACCTCCCATATAGTACTAATTGCCTATGAAGAACCTTAATTCAAGGGAAGGTTGGTAATAGAGCAAGGAGAAGGGGAGGTAGTAAGACTGTACTGGGTTAATTAGGAAAAATTGTTGCTAAGAGCGCCAAACAATAAAGAATTTTAACGCAGAATTGCACCAAATTATGGAGAGACTCGGAACTAGGAATTGTACAAGAAATTTAGTAAGGGGCTGCACAAAAACTCGGACCGTGAATTGAACCAAAACGAGGAGATCAGGACCTCGACCAGGATCATTGTGGGTCACATGATCTACTTAAACATTTTTTTCGTTTGCATTTCTTCCGTATCATTATTGTGTTGTTTTCTTTAGAGGTTTATTCCACCAAAAAAATGTATGTTCATGTTCACCTGTGTGTATTATAAACTTTTTAGAAAATCATTTTAATTTAAATATTCAAAAATCCGTATGTATGTCGGTATATACCAGTAAATCCTTTCTGCCAAATAACACATGTTTGTATTATTGAATTCCAAAGTTTACTTCAAAATATTCATTAGGGCTTTAGATACGCAGTCTTTTGTAACCGGCTAGGGATGATTTTTTTTTGTTTTATGTCTAAAACTATTTCTAAGTGTTTGCATTTAATACGTTGAAAATGTTTTAGAATGTATTCTGTAAACATAGTCAACTAAATAAGCACATACACAATCAAATAAGAAAACAAGCTATTCGAGTTACACTCATGCAACAACTCTAAGTAAGTACTAATCTCTAAATTACTAAGTAGTTTGGAATATTTAAATACTCGTTTGTATGTACATATTAATGTTTTCATACTTCAGATTTAGGCATATACTCCCCTCATACCTCAAGTGTGTGCAATACTACTGTTACTAATACTACTGTTTATAGTTATTAATCAACATAAGCGGATAATTGTTGAAGTTCATAAGTAACAAAAATTAAAAACATTGTTATAAATAAAACAAAAATTTGATTTCTGACCGAAATGTCATCTGGTACTCGCAAATTACTCAACGACCTCAATTGAGTAAAAGTGAATTTTTAAATTAAAATTTATCTCACCTCCACCCAAAAAAGAAAAAGCTTATCATACATCCTTTGGTTAGATACAATAAAAAAATCGCTTGATACGAGACATGAATTAAAGTTTTACAAAAAAAAAGAATAACTATACTATAACCTTTATTGTAAAGTTCTTCAACTGAAAAAAGGTAATCTCATTACTATCTAAATATCAACTATGAATAAATTTAAGTAGGACGCAGTATTGCGGGTCAACTTATTATCACGAGAATTGCTACGTTAATTTTTTTCAATTACTCTTCACACGCATTTAAATAAAAACTCATTTTAATGTCAGAGTTTTTTAACACCATGAGTTCCACTCATGTCACTCTTATCTAAATACGAGATGGCAAGATGCACCAAACTTGATATTACGGTTCAATATTTTCAATATCACGTAATTAAATACAGAGAATAGTACAAATCGAACTCAACCTGTAACTTTCTAGGTTTCAAGCTCATTTGTATAGCATGCCCAACGAGTGGAATCTCAGTGTTAATTGCCCGATCCATAATAAGAAGACCCTTCGATTGCCACAACTATCGAAAGATCAGTCTCCTCCACAATACAATACCTGATCTCCTCTAACGTATTATATGAACGCCTCAAACCGTTCGTCAACAACACTTTAGGTCCTTTGCAATGCGATGTCAGGCCAGGGAAGTCGAGAAAAGACCAGATCTTCACTTTAGGACAGATCCTGGAAAAGAGACAAGAGTTACAGAGCCATCTCTCTAAGGACTAAGCTGGCTTTGTATATTACCTTGATTATCACAGTCCTCTTTTACGGTCCTGAAATTTCGACGTTACATCCCCTTTAGACGAATCACTTAATCTCTTTTAGAGAAAAGTTAGGCATGCGATTTTTGATCCTGTTTACATTGATGGCATCAAAAGAAAAAAAAATTCAAGGATGAACTTTTTGGACTGTACGGCGGCGTTCACCTGGTCAAGCGTTTTTGGGAACAACGCTTAAGATAACTAGACTATGTAGAGCGTGTGAATATCCCCGCCCCGGTACGAACAGCTTTGAATTCGAACCATTGGGAGAAAGTACCAAGGACGGCCAAGGTTAGAGAAGGGTTTCAATCACTTATCACCATTACTTATTCACCATCAGTTAATTGTTTTATTTAAAAATTTGCACATACATTTTGAAATAGCTATGTGCGCTAAGTTGCTCTAAGGCAGGCAAATTCAAATTATTTCAGCTGAATTCATTGCAGTTCTAATTCTAATCTAATGGTATTTCGCAATCTATTTGTAACATCAATTAAAAACTACTTTCTTCCCTTTAACTGCCACACTTCTGGATCATATTTCGAACTATAGAAATTTAAAAGATCCCTTTAAAAACAATCGTGTAGTTATAGTAGTTACAGAAGTTATTTAGTACAGTATTGTATATTTTTGAGTATGAAATTGGATTTTCATATTAAAGTCTAACAACTATTGATTTTTTTTAGGGAATGTGCGTATACTTGCGTAATCACTTATATACAAAACTACTTTTGAATTTATTTACAGTAAAAATGCATTTGCAATAAGGGTGGATCTTAAATAAGCGTAAAAAGCAACATCCCTGTACCATTGTAACCCCAACGTAAAAATTATTTCAAATATCGCATGCGCAGGAAAATCTATTCAATATGGATTCGATTTTCGTCCTGCAGTATCCATACCAGTATTTAAATGTTTATATCTATCTCTTAATCATATTTGAAACTCGTGTCCTTTTATGCCGAACATTTCTTTAAAAGTAATAATATATTATTAGTTTGTGTCTCTATTTTATACACTCATTTTATTCATTTTCTATTGAGTACTGCAGTAGACAAGAATTGTTTTCCTTAACAATTTCCCTTTTGCGAAATCACAGTGAATATGGGCGTATATTTTCATTCACTTTGAACGAATTGTGTGGAATTATTATTTAAAACAAATATTTTTTTACATTGATTGACTCGAATTAGGATATTTTTATAAAATTCGTAAATGTGCAAGTTTATAAGCCTCACTCTAAGGTTTTTCATTTAGCGTATTCATGAAGTTGTATATCGGCTCAACTTTTATGATAGAAACGTTTTCTTGTAAAATAAGATAAGATTTCATTTGTGTTTTGTGAGTGTAAGAACAAAGTACTGATAGAACACTTTAAATCAATAGAACCACTCATTTTAAACAAAGTGAAATATATATAAATAAATTACTTTTGATAAATTTTAAGTCACGCACTATATTACAATATTAAGCTTAATTTTCTTTATGTGTAATCGTAGGTATGAAACTTTGAATAAAGGCAAAAGTATGGATGATACTGAAATAATATCTCAAGCTTCAGTTTCAAATGAAGCACAAGAAGCCATCGCATTGAAAAAAGCATTAGAATGGGAATTAGGTCTTGACTCGAGAGACCTACGATCCCATGCTTGGTACCACGGACCATTGCCTAGACAAAGAGCAGAAGAGATTGTACTAAAAGAAGGAGACTTCCTAGTGAGAGACTGCGCATCCCAACCAGATAACTATGTACTCACATGCAGAACAAAATCATCAATCCTTCATTTTGTAATAAATAAGGTATTGTTCCTCTTAATTTTTACTTAAATAAAATTCAAATACGTATTTAATTTTCCTATTATGAATGAGTTTTTGATTCCAAAATGTTATAGATACTTCTTCAACCAGAGACTGTTTATGAACGTGTCCAATTTCAATTCGAAGAGGACGCATTTGACGCTGTCCCAGACCTTATAACATTCTATGTTGGATCAGGTAAATTACAAACGTTTTCTTCATCTATCAGAAGGTTTAATATTTATCAACTTGAAGGAAAACCCATATCAGCAGCATCTGGAGCTCGAATTCAATATCCGTGTAACCGAACATATCCTCTCTCTTTTTATGGTCACAAAATTGTTGGCAATCAGTTGCACACACAAATGCTTGCTGGAATTCGAGTTGGAACCCCTCTTACGTCACCTTCTCCAAACAGTACAACATTTCGCTTTAATCCTTATAATCAGCAACAAAATAGCTACAGAAGTCCAATGTCGTCGCCACCAAGGACTAAGCGAGATGTACCACCCAGACTGCCATCAAAGAAACAGCGATCGCAATCTTTAATCCCATCGCAATCTATCACGGGAATAAATGCAAGAAGTAATGAAATATGCTGCAGTGCTGATGGTATTATTCAAGGCAGTGATACAGAAACAAAAAAAAATAAAAGTATTGAAAAAAATACTGAACGTATAAGTCAATATCCTTCAGGTAACAATTGTAACGGATTTCAAACAATAGCTCGATCAACAATTAGCGATTCTATTGAGCATATAAAATTTACGACTCATTCACTGCCAAGACCAAATGTAGGTGCTCTTCGTTTCACTTCAATGAAAGGATCTGCAACACATCGGGACACGCAAGAACCATCATTAAGTCCATGTATTGAGACCAAAAATTTCCCAGAAGTAAAGGACATTGCACCAAGTCCTCCGCCTAAGCCAATAAGAGCTCCAGGACTTCCTAAAAAAGAAAAGGATATAATATTTCAAGATCAACATGTACTACACCGCGTCGCATCATATCACGCAAGTGGATCAGACTCCGGTAATGGTTCTGGGGACTCGATACAGAGTTCAACTCCAGGGGATTCAGCCGATTTTACTCAACATAGGGGAGTTATTATAAAAAATCCTAGATATCTCCTCAACTCAGCTTCTTCCATAACACTTAAAAGTTTAACAGAGTTTGACCTAGCAGAAGCAGAGGAAGTGGTCTTTAAAATGGAATGTCCAGATCCTGATTTGGTAACTAACTATATTATAATTTTATGAAAAAAATACGAACAGAATATTCTTTTATAGACATCGAAGTTTGACATCGATAATTTTAGCACTCTTTTGTTACCTTCTATTGAGAATAAGCCGCTTGATGGTGATGCTTTATCTACATTTAAAACGATGCTTTTAGAAACTGGACCTAAGACAATAGCAGAGCACTTAACTCGTATTGATATAAGCTTATTGATCGAAGAAGTACCACGAAATGAAGACGACCCGTCAAGCATTTTACAACGATGTGGTCTTGAGCTACTTACTCTACCAGATGGAAAAATGTTCCGAGATGATCTTTTGGAGAGAACGCAATGCATAAAACTAATGGTAGCTGTAACAATTTTAACGTGCCAAACTGATCATGATCGTGCGGAAATTTTAAGTAAATGGATACAAATTGCAGTCGACACGAAAACCGCACTTGGTAATCTTTTCGGTTTTAGTGCAATTATGTTGGGATTATGTATGCATCAGGTAATAGTTGTTTTTATTGGAATATTGCCGTCGAGATATTAGTAGCTTATTAGGCCCCAAGAAATAGTATACAAAAATTTAATGAATGTATTACTGAATAGCTCCATTGCTGTATATAGAAGAAATGTTATGTCTTCGAAGAAGATCATAAATTGCTTTATAGCATTAAATTGATCTGGATCGATGTTGAAGGATTTCGTTTAACGATTATATTCCGACTCATCTTTATGCCGATTAACCTATTTACCAACCTAATAATCTATATTTCCTGAAACCATAACTCTACATCCAGCGCATCCAACATTCTCCAGTAAAACTTTTAGATTCATGAATGTTGTGGAAATTTTTTTAGTGCTCTTGATGATTCAACATTTTTCAACATGGACCCTACCTTTTGCCCCAGTCAAAATTGACGCATATGTTTATTTTCATTAAAAAAATGAAATTGTGAATTGCAAATTGAAGTGGAAAATGAAGGGATAATAGTGATTGGGAAAAGAAAATCGGCAAGTACAATTGTGAAGACAGATAATTTAAATGAGTGCATATGAACCTCGGCGATCTTAATTAAAGCAAAGTAATTTAAGACTAGCTTTTAATTAGACAGTAAAGAAGAGTTGTGTCTAATTGGATGAATGTGGATGTATATAGCGATATTTTATTGTCATACGTTTGATAAGTATCAATATGTCACGAGTGTACATATACCATGTGGGGAATATAATATATCTTAATTATATAATATCATAAAAAATAAATTAAATTTAACATTTTAAACACAGTAGCAAATAAATTACGGGATAATAGCTAACGATTAGCTATCGATTCAATCTACTCTTCATTGCATTTACAAAACAATATTTATAAATCTTTTTCAGATTCAGCGACTTGATAATGCATGGCATATACTTCGTCAAAATTTTACAGATAGCGCATTTACATTTGAAGCAAAATTACGACCTACACTCAAAAATATGAATGATTGTTCCAATCCTCAAGCACCTAATACAACAGTTCCTCATGTGCTTTTATATATTTTACTGAAGGATAGAATAATTGACAATTTGTTCGACGGGCAACAAGAAAAATCATCTCTTTTCACTACCTGCATTACGCCATGGGAAACTAAAGCAGATGATTTTGGTATGTCAATAAATCTTTTGCACTTAGACTCAGCACGAGGATTCCTAAAAAACCTCAACCTCTTCAGAAAAAATGCGAAAATTATTATGGAAGAGTCAAATTCTAGGTTTGATGAACTTCTAAGTGATGCATTCAGGTAAAATTAAAATTAAGTTATGACTTACAATAAGTTATTAATTATTCAACAACTCTATTTACAGAACTGAATTTCATGTTAAATTTTTATGGGGAAGCAAAGGTGCACTTTCATCGCCTGAAGATCGACATTCAAAGCTAGAAAAAGTTTTGGGTCTAATGACAGATAAATTCTGCAATACCGAATTAATATCACCCTCATAAAATATCTTGCAAAATAAGTTACTGTATCGTTATGTTAAAATATTTTTATATAAATTCTTAGTAAGGAATTGGTAAAAATAGAAAAATGAAAAACATATGTTATTTTTGGTTTTGCTTTAATTTGGCTTTAGGTGGAAGTAAAGAAAAATTCGCTATTTATTTTACATAATGCAAAGATTGAAACTACCTCAGCGATAAGGTTTTTGTTGCGATCTTATATATTTTTTTACAATAATTTAAAATAAGTTTACATTATCTTACTTTAAACGTATTTTCTATACATAAAAATATACAATAAGTATCAATTTACAAGATTTTTTTTATACAAAGGATCTTGCAAGCAATGAAACAAACCTTTTATATGCCATACTAAACTTAATTACATTTAAACATGCCGTTTGTTTAGGCATACATATATGGAAAAAAAAACCCATTCTTAAGATATCAAGCAAAAATTAAAAAAAAATATGTGAAATGACTTATTAAAACATACCAGTGTGACAATATGATAATCAAATACATTTAATTTTAATTGAGTTTCAATTAATAGCAAATCGTTTAAGATACACAGTCACATCGCTGATTTTAATTTGAATTTTATCAAAAAGTAAGTTTTCCACAACTTATGAATTTTAACTTCGAAAATGGAAATTCATTCCTACTCCCACGATCAGCCATTTTCAATCATATTCGAACTCCAGTATGAGATAAAAAACGCTGCCAAGAATTATTGTTCCAGGCATATTAAATTAAAAAATGAATTTTTGTGTTAAGAAAAATATGTTCTTTACAATCACACATTTGAATAAACAACATTTATGCAAAATAACGACAAAAATTGAGTTAAACAAGCTGTCACTTTTATTCGTACATCATTCTTCTAATCTTCAAAAATAAAATTTACATAGTATTTGCTAAAAATGTGTGTCTTCATCAATCTTTAAAAAAGAATACAAAATCCAAGGAAACAAGCGGGTAACTGCTAATGGTGAATTTAACTCAGCATCAAATTGGATTACCATATCCCAAGAAGTATGGAGGTTCAATATTTAATTAAAGATGCTCAATATATAGTACATATGAAAATATAAAGACAAATGAAACATCAATAAAGTGACTAAGATAAAGAGAGCCCTAAAACTGTTCGAAAAGAGATAAGAAAAAATTGCTTTAATAAATTTTTTGATTTCAAAGGTGAAAGCGACATTTCTTCTAATGTTTAAAGAACGCACGTCTTTGAGAAGTAGGTTCGAATTCAAATTAATTTATCATGTTTTTTAACATAACCAAAACAAAAGTGAGTGTCTACTTGAATTAAAGATGTCGCTATGACACCAGGTGAAACGGAGGAGGCAGATAAAGCTTCGAAAACATTTTTTTTTATTGGAGTCGGTTAACATTGTTTGCATCAGATTCTCGCCAGTTTAGAGAAAGAATCAAATTTATGAACGTGAATATTGAAACTCTGATCTACTATTTGCACACAAAAATATAACGTTGTAAATGCAAACAGAGATTACTTCAACTTGTTATTGAACTGGCTTGTGCCCAAAAATGTTAGAACGTTTTGATCAAATCAAATCAAGAAGAAGAAACAAAAGAATAAGAAGAGGAATAAGAATATCTTGATGATATATATATATATATATAGGGATAAGAATAACTTGATAAGAAATACCTTGAAACCCGGAAGCTTCTTTATGACCGGCAGTACGGCTTTCGCAGCAACAGGTCCACTGGTGATTTGATGTCATATCTCACCAAAAAAGATTGTTGCGCTTGACAAATTCTGGCTTCGGCCTCTCTTGTCGAAAATGCGTGCTTATGGTGTCGATGAAGAAGAGATTCCCCAATCGATTAGAAATTACCTTTCGAACCGTTTAATGCAAGTTGTATTAGATGGCTTCCAGTCTGCTATTTACCATATTAATACTGGTGTTTCCCAGGGCTCCGTTTTGTCTACGACACTCTTCCTCATTTTTTGAAATGATCTCCTGTCTGTCACTTCTAATCCATTCCACTCCTTCACTGATGACAGTACCCTGAACTTTTTATATTCGTTCCTTATCTCTCAACCCTCCTCTTCGGTCATAGACTTGGAACGGCAGCGTAAAATTCCGATCTTGACGGCATAATTGATTGGAATGAGAAGAAAAGGGTGGAACTTAATGCTTCCGAGGCACAGTGGTGTCTACTGACACTCAAGCGCGCCCAAAATATCCAACCATTATCAATGATTGGCTCTAGCGTTGCTGAAACCGAACGACATTCCATCCTCTGTATGTGTATCAACTTAACACGATCCATACTCAAGATCGCCAAGGAAGCAGCGAAATGTCTAAGTTTCTTAAAGCGATGCAAGAAATATTTTACCCCTTTTGATCTGGCAAGAATATATAAGGCTTACATCTGTCCAAAACTTGAATATAACGCTACTATCTGGTCTGAAGCTCCTAAGACCTAAGGCTAGATAGAATTCAACAGCGAGCGGTATAACTTATTGGTAATACTAATGCTGCGATGTCAATCTACTCGCTAGAACATCGACGAAATGTTGCGTCTTTATCACTATGTAATCGCTATTATATATAAAGAGAACGCAAGATTTAATTTTTAAATAAAACGCGGATATTTAAAAAATCGTGAACTCTTTATTATATCGTAAAGTAGACAGGATGAGGTTTTTTTTTTTTTTTTTTTTTTATAATTGGCGCGTGCTAAAGGGGTTACGACTACCTTTAAGTGACCGGATTTAAGTCACAGCACGGACCGAAGGTATAGAGGGAGAGAGGGAGAGGAGGTACCGGTGCACATTGGTTTTAAATGTCTGTAGATTGTAATGAGAGGGGAATATTGAGCAGGGAAGAGCATTCCATATTCGTGTGGTGCGGCTGAAGAACGAGTCTCTATACTTAACTGTACGTCCGAAGGTGGGCTTAAGGGTGAACTGATGAGCATTCCTAGCGAGGCGTGTATTGCGGGTGAATTCTTGAAGGGGAGGAATGCAGCTGGTTAATTCGTTTGAGCATTTCTTACTTAAATAGCGATAAAACAGTGACAGAGATGCGACATTACGTCGGTGTTCTAACGAGTCAATCGACTTCGCAATATTGTTGTCTCCTATAAGTTTTATCGCTCGCTTTTGGATTCTATCCAGTAGGTGTAGGGAGGTATTGGGAGCACCAGACCAGATAGGAGCGTTATACTCGAGCTTAGGACGGATGTAGGCCTTGTAAATTGTAGCCAGATCAGAGGGAGTAAAGTATTTTTTGCATCGTTTTAGGAAACCTAGACATTTCGCAGCATTTTTGGCGACCTCATGTATGTGATCGTTCCAACTAAGTGTTGAGTTGATACGCATACCGAGGATGGAAAGTTTTTCGGTTACAACAACGCAGGTGCCGTCCATGGATAACAGCTGGTTATTTTGGGAACGCTTGAGTGACAGTTGACAGCACTGAGTTTTGGAAGCATTAAATTCCACTCTATTTCTTGTACCCCAAGCGATTATGCTGTCAAGATCGGAATTTAATGTGCTTGACATACGCCGCCGTTCCAAGTCTACGGCCGAAGTACAGGGACGTGAGCCAAGGAACGAATATGAGAAGCTGAGGGTACTGTCATCAGCGAAGGAGTGAATAGGATTAGAAGTAGCAGACAAGAGATCATTAATGAAAATGAGAAAGAGTGTCGGAGACAGAACGGAGCCCTGGGGAACACCAGCATTAATATGGTGGATATCAGACTTGAACCCATCCAGCACGACTTGTATTGAACGGTTCGAAAGGTAATTTCTAATCCATTGAAGAAGAGACTTATCGATTCCATAAGCACGCATTTTCGACAAGAGAGCCTGATGCCAGACTCTGTCAAATGCTTTTGAAATATCAAGCGCAACGATCTTGCTTTCTCCAACATTGTGCAAAGATTGGTTCCACTTTTCGGTGAGATATGCCATCAGATCACCAGTGGACCTGTTGCTGCGGAAGCCGTACTGCCGGTCATTAAGAAGCTTCCGGGATTCAAGATATTTCACAAGCTGACGATTTATCAGCGTTTCCATGACCTTGGAAAGAAGGGACGTAAGTGCTATGGGTCGGTAGGAGGTGGGTGACGGAGATTCCCCTTTTTTAGGGACGGGCTGGACAAATGCTGTTTTCCACTTACTCGGAAAGAGCCCTAAAGAGTAGGATAGATGGAAAAGCTTACGCAGTGGTTTTGCCAGCGTTGAAGAACACCTCTTCAGAAGAACAGGGGGTATACCATCCGGGCCAGCGGATTTGTGCACGTTAAGATCTTTGAGGACTCTTGCAACTGTACGAGTGTGAAAGTGGATCTGTCCCATGGAAAAATGTACGCTCTCAAGCACAGGTGGAGACAAAGCACAATCTGGAAGCGTTGAGCTAGCTGCGAAGTGAGCAGCAAGCAGATTTGCTTTGTCCAAAGAGTTGACAGCTGGAATGTCATTGTGAATAAGCGTAGGAATTGAAGACGAGGCTGTGTTTCTAATGTTTTTCACAAAAGACCAAAAGTTTTTGCTACCCTTGGGACATTGTAGCACTTTTTGCCTCAACTTTTGGTCGTAGGAAAATTTCACACGTCTTAATAGTGAATTGCAGTCATTACGGGCCCGTTTAAACTTCTTCCGGTTTTCCTCAGAAGGGTTGGCTTTATAAATCCGGAAACTCATCTCTCTTAACCTGATAGCCTCTTTGCAGCTCAAGTCATACCATGCATTTGCCTTGGGCTTGATGCTCTTCACTCTGTGGGG
This sequence comes from Eristalinus sepulchralis, assembly GCA_944738645.1. Taxonomy (NCBI): domain Eukaryota; kingdom Metazoa; phylum Arthropoda; class Insecta; order Diptera; family Syrphidae; genus Eristalinus; species Eristalinus sepulchralis. Next base: position 20,143,828 of record OX122886.1, read on the forward strand.
AATGAAGGACTTCATACCCAGCAAAATAATATTTGTGATCGTATCAGCAGCGGCATCCACGTCACTATCGAGGAAGCATAGTGACCAGTTAAAATTCCTAAAGAAGTTATTAAGTCCGCTCCAGTCGGCTTTCTCGTAGAGCCATACAGTTCTTTTAGGAATTCGTTCTCTAACTGTGTGGGGTGAATACGAGAAATTAGCTGATACGACACAATGGTCAGACGAGCCTAGAGGCGACAGTATTTCGATTGAGTATTTCTCAGGATGAGAGGTGAGAAACAGGTCCAAGGTGTTAGCGCATTGATCTGCAATGTCAGTTATTCGTGTTGGCTCATTCACAAGCTGAGTCAAATTATTTACTTCAGCAAAGATTTCAACATACCTTCCTTCGGGTGTTGTCTGGCCTGAATGTCGAAGCCAAGTAGAATTGTGTACATTGAAATCGCCCGCAATAGCGATTTCAGTGTGAGGATATAGGGATACAATTCTTGTGATGGAGTCGGACAGCGCATCAAACTCATTATAAGTTGAGTTACTGTTCAGGTTTGGACTTCTATAAATGAAGCAGTAGTGGATTAAATGCTTACGGACATTGAATTTTAACCACAGAAAATTAAATTCCGGATTGGAACAGAGACCGTATTGTGGTTGAAGTTGGTAAGCAACATCACTACGCACATAAATGGCAAGACCGCGGTGAAGAAAAAACAAGGGCACCAAGTTATATCCAGGCAGGTTCAAATCCGACAAATCGGTATTCTCACCCACCTGTGTTTCACTCAGCGCCAAGACGGCTGGTTTGTAACGCGAGAGATGAACATACACAGCAAAGAGATTTACTCTTAGCCCACGAATGTTGCTCACATCAACTCGAAATTGCCCTCTCATATCGATTACAGACATTTGGGAACCAACTCCGACGATGCCGTTGGTAAAGTAAAGCGGAGTTTAGAACTGTAAAAAAAAATTCGTCTCACAATACAAATCAATGTAGGTGTTATGCCCATACATTGATTTGAGTTGGTCCACAAACAATAGTTCACACTTCTAATTCCGCTACGTCGGATGCTAGGCAAACTCAGTCATCGCATCAGCCCGTCTGGCAGATCAAACGGGAGTTGCGACCGAGAATGCCCAGCAGCGTCTTGTGAAGGAGGGGGGAGGGGGAGGAGCGGATCGTGTGCGCTCGACCGAGTCACTTCTCACTGCACTACACTGCACTTAGCACTCCGCGTTATTGTTGTTATGGTTTTTTTTTTTTTTCGCGAGGGGCTAGTTTTTTTTGTTTGTTTGTTTATTTTTTTTTTTTTTGTGCTGTGGGCGCAAGCAAAGACGGCACGTGTGCATGCGTCGGAGGCTACCACGGTACTCGTTATGTGGGGAATAACACATAGGCCAGCCGCGGCTTTAATGGCACATACGCGATCTTTTAATGAAATTTTCAATGACCGTTTTGCAAAAATCCGGTATTTCATTAATGCAGCGTCCAATTTCCTCTTTTAAGGCTTGAGTCGTCGACGGCTTATTCCCATAAACCATCGACTCTAAAAAACCCCCAAAAAAAAAAGTTCAAGAAAAAAGTTCCAAAACGCGAAATAACACGACCGGGAAATGACTGATGCAGCAATTGAATTGTTTCTCTGGCTGTAGGAGATGTGACTCCGTCTTGTCTAAACCACATCCCCTCCACAATTATTTCTTTAATTCTAGTCACGAAGAAATTGGTTATCATTTCACGATACCGAACACCATTGACTGATTGCGCTCGACCTGATTCATTTTTATAAAAAAAAGGTCCAATGATTCCTCCAGCCCAAAATCCACACCACACAGTGACACGTTGAGGATGCATTTACTTCTCGTGAATCAGTCGAGAATTCTCCTCGCCCCAAATGCGACAATTCTGCTTATTGACGAAGCCATCAAGACGGAAATGGTTCACGTCACTAAAGGTGATTTTATCGGCAAAATCAGCATTATCATGTTGTCTCTCCAATACCCAATTAACGAACTCCCTTCGCTAAGTCAATTGAACTTTGTATGCATGAACATGCAAATCTTTCGTCAAAATTCCCTGCATAGTGGACTTGGAAACACCAATTTGCTGAGCTCGGTGTCGAATTGAGGTGGATGGAGTTACGGTATTTTCGGTCGATCGACCTGGTCGAAGGCGCGTTGTTGTCTTTACATCAGTTACAAACCCAGTTTTAGCAAATTTTTCCATCAATCGCTTTACAGTTGACTCTTTCGGATCATTATTGTAACTCCAAATCGATCGCACTTTGCGAACTGTAGCCGCAACTTTTACCATTTTGGTAAAACAATTGCACAATGAAAATGCGTTGTTCATTCGTGTAGCGCTCCATTTTTATTAACCTTATACCTCCTACTAATAAACAATAATAATTGTTCAAATGTCAAACAATGACAATCCGAATGGCGCCAAATTTAAATCTTGCGCTCTTGTTGGGACACCCTTATAAAATGCTCTAAGGAAAACGCCAGTTGCATTCCTTCCCTTCAAGAATTTACCCGCAATACTCGCCTTTCTAGAAATGCCTATTCTTTCACCCGTCACCCACCTTCGGACGTACAGAAAAGTTTTGAGACTCGTTCTTCAGTCGCACCACACGAATTTGAAATGCTTTTCCCAACTCAAACTTTCCACCTTATTACAATCCACAGGCATTCAAAACCAAAGTGCACCGGTACCTATTTTTCCTCTTTTCCTCTACAACTTCGGCCCGTGATGTGACTTAATTCCGGTCACTTAAGGGTACTAAACAAATTCTTGAGCGTGCGCTAATTATAAAAAATAAGCATAGAGATCGAAGAAGAGGCTCTATTTATTATGCTTTAACAAATGAGCAACAGTTTTTATGATCCTTAAGACATTGTATTATTCGTTTCCATAATTTATGCTCACGCAAGAATTTTACACATTTAGTAAACGCATTGCAGTCATTCTGAACACTTTTAAACTCTTTATAATATTTCTAAGAAAAATTGGCTTTGTAGCTACAGAAACTCATCCCACCATTCCACGCATCATCCGCAATCAGCGCAACATCCGTGTCAACATCGAGGAAGCCAGGATATATCCAGGTAAGTTCAAATACGATAAATCGGTATTTTGGCCTATCTATATTTCAGCTAAAGCCAAGACAGCTAGTTTCTGATGAATGAGGTGAACGTATACAGTAAACAGATAAGCTCTTAAACCCGGAAAGTTGCTCACAACAACTTGTCAAGTAACGGCATTTGAAAACCGACGTCGCAGTTGGCATAATAAGCATAATGGAAAAGTGTATCTTTTGCGTACAGCTTTCGTACAACAAATATATACAAGTGTTATGCCCTAATATTGACTTCAATAAGTCCACTAACAAAATTTATAATTCTGAATCGGCAATGTTAGATGTTGAGCAAACTCGGTCATTGCCCCATCCAGTCTGATAAACCAAGCGGATGTTGCGATCGAAAAAGCCCACAGTGTGTTATTAAGTAAGTGGTGGGGGTTAGCAAACCATAAACAATCAAGCCGCGTCGCCTCACTGCGACGCTGGGTTTAAAAACACACGTGGTTTTAAGAATATTTCATATAAATTAAAAGGAATTGGGTAAGCTCGGCATGGTTTTAACGTATCAAACAGGATTAGAAAATTTGCATAACTGTTGCAGAATAGTATGACATAATGTCATACTAGTGCTTTAACATCTATTCTTCATGCAGATAACAGTCCGGGGTGGACTTGGGCATCAACCAACAAGCCTTTCCAGCTTGAACAGGCTCTCACCGATTTTTTACTGATTGACAGTTGAGGTACCAACTCTCAAAGCACAAAATGTGTTTGACATTTCGATTAGGTCAGCAAACTTAAAAATTCAGCTAAATCCAATGAGGGAAATCCGCATTACTTGCCACTTGCCGACCCAATAAAAGTTTTTTTTTATTCTTACCTTTGTAGGAGGCTATACGTATGTAGCTCCTGAATGGTAAAGGGAGAAATCAGTTATATGTCCCTATTCTTTGTAGACTCCACAACTAAACCTTGTCGACTTGGGAAGATGTGTTCCTCTATTGTCGTAAGCATTTCAAGGCAGGTTACATTTATACATGAATTACCTTTCAACTTTTTGGTGACCACCCTCTATGTTTTTTCCTGGCTTTCTCTAGTTCACGTCTCGCTAGTCTGAAAGCCCTGTAGTAGAATATTTTACTCATTGTCTTTAATATTTGAATTTCACAAGGAGCAATGTGCTACCGGAGGCGTAGTGGGTAAGTGTGTCAACCCACACCGATAGTCTAGGTTCCTCTTTCGAGTTTCTGACAACACTCATAGAAAAGTTCGGCGTTCAAATCTCGCCGTTCGGAGTCGGCAAAAGACTGTAAGTCTCTTCTACTCGTGAGAGAACAGTAGCACACATAAAACAAGTAGTTGCTGCAGAAGTTATGCCCATGTCCCTTATGGGCTGTTGCGCCACAAAACTATCATTATTATAAATCTTCTTCTGTGGATGCAGAGCTAAATCAAACACAGTGGATGTAAAAACTAAATCAAACACGTTCTTGTCGAGGACTAAAATTATTCATGCCAACACCTCTGTTTTGATACGACATTCAACCAATTCCAATAAATATGAAAATCAAAAAATAACAAGCAAATGGGGCTGAAGAAAAAAAGGTTAACCAAAAGAATAAAACCAAATAAAATAAATACATTTTTTTCTACTTATCTCGTAGCGTATTACAATCCATGTAAAAGAGTTAATCTCACAGCAATGCCCACCCATCCTCGCCTTTCACATTATACAAATAAATGGAACAAAAATAAATGAGCAACAAATAAAAGACTTAATGAAAATCATAACAATGCAATAAGTCAATCCGCAACATTCCAACCTTCCCTGGACTAATTCAGGAAACAGATTTTATAGATAGAATGCTCTATTACTCAATTGCCTCTTGAGCGCAAAGAAGCAGCGATTGGCAAGAGTGATTCTGTGTTTGATTTGGGCACTGATCATGTTGTCCCTGTTATTTGCCGAGGTAGACGAAGTCCTTGACTACTTCGAAATTTCTGCTGCCTAGTGGAACGCCTTGTCCGAGACGTCGGTGTTGTGCTTCCTTCCTCGATCACAACTTCGTCTTGCCCTCATTTATCCCCAGACCTACTTTAGCCGCTTCCGCTTCAGTGTCAACAAACGCCTAATTAAGAGCTGTGTTCCAATCACGCCAATGTTGTCGGCGTTAGCTAGCAGTTGAACGGACTTGTGGAAAATCGTGCCTCTGATATTAACTTCGCACGACTAACAACCTTCTCAATTATGATGTTGAAAAAGTCACATGACAGCACGTCGCCTTGTCTAAAACCTTTTTTGACATTGAAGGTCTCAGTAAGTTCGCTAAGGACCTTGACGGAGCAGCGAGAGTTCACCATCGTCATTCTACACAATTTGACGAGTTTGGTAGGAATGTCAAAACTAAACATGACACTGTATAGATCGTCTCTATGCACGCTGTCATATACGGCTTTAAAATCGCCGAATAGGTGGTGCGTGAAGATAAGGTAAAGATAAAGTGAAGATAAGGACCTATCAAATTAATGACGAACGGTTTCAGGCGTTCCCATAAAACGGCAGAGAAGAGCTTGTACGACGCGACATTGAGGAAACTTGAGACGCAGTCTATGGGACCTCCTTTCTTGTAGTGCGAACAAACGACGCTGAGATTCCATCATCGGACATGCTTTCTTCCGACCATATCTTACAAATAAGTTCGTGCGAACCGATCTTGTTTATTATCGTAAACTAGGGTTGAACATTCTGCTTTACAGTGGGATTTGGGTCATCGCGACTGTTACATATGTACATATACAGAAATGATCAATCCACATACTCAGCATCGATTGCGATTCTACTACCAGTTATCCATTTTGGTCCCGGCAGCCTTTCTCTCGAACCCTATATCCACCGGATAACTTTTTTCACCTTTGGGTAAAGTTTTCGAACTTCATGCCTGCCATAACATCTTTTGATCCTAAGAAGCCTAGGGCCTACGAACAGCTCTCGTTGTACGATGCAGCTTTGCCTTGTAGCCGTCTTGGTTCAACACCGTTACTCGATATATCCGGGTTCTTACCTTGGCTACAATCAAGAAATAATCCGAGTCGATGTTGGCACGGAATGTTTGGCCACCGAGAATGGAGGAGTGTCTGACGTCGATCGCAATGTGATCAATGTGTGCCGATGACGGGAGCAAATGTGTCTTTCCCAACTGAGCATTGAAATCTCTTAGAACGCTCTTGGTTTCATAGTTGGGGCATTGATCGTATGTTCTTCCTCAAAAATCATAGAAATCATCCTTGCTATTGTCACTCCCTTGCTCTATCGGGGCCTGAGCGCTGATTTGCTATTGTTCCAGAATTTAGCCTCGATGCGGATTGTTCTGACGCTTTCGATTACGAGATCAGACCTTAAAACGTTTTGCCTAAATTTGCCTCAAACAACGAAACCGCAACCGAATAAGACCTGCCAGCTCTCTTTCTGTAGCAATGGCTTCTTCGTTCTTCTTTTGCCCGGCCCATCCCACCGCACTGGATGGCGGTGATGTCTGCTTTGTAGCAGTCCAGGGCCTCTGTCTGTTAAGTCAGTTAAGGGACCCCATATTCCACGTGTAGAACCACTACATTGTCCTTTAATGGTATCCGAGGCACGAAGTATTATCTAATGATCTTAATTCTAACTTACTGACTCTTCACGAATACTCCAAGCTAATCTAGGATTTTTATTGTATACCTTAAGGCTTCTTATGCGTTTGAAATTTATTGATTAAAACTATGTACATTTTTTTGAATTCCTCCAAGAGAATTTTTAAAAACTAGGAATTTTGGTTTGTTATCTTTCTTAAACTAACTTAAAATAATTTAAAAAATATGTTCTTCACTATCTTAAAAGAAACTTAAGCTTATAACTATATACAAAAAACTTAACTCTACTTAACTATTTATAGTAGACTTAACTATGTCCGTAAAACTATACGGACGCGTGCACCAGGGCATATGTTTAGTTTATTTTAAAAGACATTTTTTTTTTGGTTTTTATCTAATAGTTTTTTAAAACTAGGTACAAGACGCTTAACCTAGGTACCACAGAAATGAAATCTTATAACTACTTATTGGCTCTATGCGGGCACTCTAAGCTATTGATATATTTATTTTTTATTAATATAAACTATTATTTATTATTTTAAGACTAAGAAAACTTTTTTTAAAAAACAGTTTTGACGCGGCATGTACAGTATCATGCCTTGCCCTAAATACAAACTGATTGTTCGGTATAATTTTGTTGTCCTCAGTCCACTGGATCAGGACCCTGTTGACAATCTTTTCGAAAGCCTTGCTTATGCAGGGGAGGAGGCTTATCGACCGAAGATTTTTCGGAAACGAGGAATCTTTGTCCTTTTTGGGGAGAGGTTGCACTACCGCCGTCTTCCAATTCGCTGGGTAATGTGTATTACTCAGTGCATTGTTAAACAGGATTGTGTATATCTCAACCGCCTCGTCAGGGAGATGACGCAACACTCCTGTCGATGCCAGTCGACTTTTTGTTCTTCAAACCGTTGAAGATGTCTTTGAGTTCATCCTTCGAAATGAGGATGGCATTGGAGCCATCTTGGGCGACGGCCTTAGTTGCCTGATTTTCGTCATTGAAACTGGTAAAACCAGAATTCTCAGAACGCCACTGCTGTATTTAATTTCTAAGGTGGAAGTGGTTCAGCAGGGCTCTGTTCTCCAGGTCGTGATTCGGCCCACGAGAGTCGTTGACCGTGTACACTTTCTGAAAAACAGCTCCTATTGCCTGACCTTCTCTATGGCATCCTCAACAATGAAGAACTCATTGTCAAGCACAATCTCATCCGGATCTATGCCAACCGAAGTCAGTATGTTTTCATTGTCGGTTGTCCTGTCAAGTCGAACAGCCTCTAAGTCGTTATGACCCCTCCTTCGGAAGATTCGGTTGATTTGGGAAAACATACCCGGACCGTTAGAACGTACGGCTTGAATCCTATCTTCCCAATACGAATTGACAGCAATTCTATAGTTCATCCGAATCAACGTCTGAATGTTCTTCAACTGCGACTTGAGCGACCGTAATTCCGGGTTGTCTGGGTCTGTAAAGCGTCTGTATAGAGTCTTCAGTTTCGACAGCAGTCTGCTTTATTGCACGTGCAGTGCGTCGATGTTATCATTACGATAAATGTCGCCATCTGTCGTAGGTGATACCTTAGGAAGCGTCCTGTCCATGGTTCGTTGGATTGTGTTGTCGACTTGTATGAGGTACCTGTCAACCTCTTCGTTCATCAGGTTTCTGTCCGAAGGTGATGTTATCTCGCTCGAACGTAGTTCCCTGGATAGGAACCTAGAGAAACGCGGCCAACGAGCCCTTCGATAATCGAAAAGGTGCGTCTCGGCGAATTCTTCAAGCTCCACCAGCTCGTTCGGGAATTGAATAACCGCAGCAAGACCACAGTGGTCACTGTCGTACTCCACCGTTGTCATACAATTCCTAGTACGAGAGTCTACGTCTCGTAACGTCAGTCGTCTGTCTATTAGCAGCAGATCCAAATAAGACCCACTTCTGGGAAACGACGGTCTATCGGTTGCAAGCAAATTCAGCTTGAACTCAATAGAGTGCCGCGTCATCCACTCAAAGAGTGAATTTTCCCTCGGATTTGGAACAGAATTGCCCCATTCCATGTGCCTCGCGTTCAAATCTGCGACGATGACAAAATAATTCTCCTCCGAGCAAAGCCGAAGCTTTAGGAAGAGAGTCTCGAGCTCTTAGATGAAATTTTGCAGACTGAGGTGCATCTGATGCATAGACCGCGACTACGTACAGTTCCCTTCCACCTTGGAGAGAAATGCACGCAATCGAAGCCTCCAGTACGCCGAAGGTTCGCACCTCACCGCAATAAGCCTTTTTTAATGAAGAGAGCGACCCCATTTTTATGGATACGCACTCGACCCACCGGGTCTTGACGAAAGGTTTCGCTCCATTCGCTCCAAGCGATCTTCAAATCGCCCAATCTTGGCCATCATTGTCGACACAAGATTGAACAATTCGGGAATTCCCATATTTGAGGCCCCTACTGGTGCCGACATTACTGCCGGCAATGTCTGTTGTGCCGATCGCCTACCTGACACCATATTGGCGTAGGAAACCACCGGCGTAATATTCAATATATATTCAATATTCAATATAATATATTCAATATAATTTATTTAGTAAAAAGGGGTACAAAAAGACATGAGTCTTTTATAGTACTAAGATAATAACAAATTCGGAGATATATAAAATATAGATTTCTTAAAACTACAGAAAGGTGTATATAGGTAGGAAGAGGACTTAGGAAAAGGATGAAAAATAAAGAGTTATAGCATATTTAAAACGTTTTTTGTTTATGATATTTCGTATACCAATTGGTAAGGAGTTCCAAAATTTAATAGCATGAATGTAAAAAAGACGCGATGAATTTGTGTTAAAAATGACGGGATGGTATAAGGGCATGAGTTCTGGTAGAACGAGCAAAATTAAGTTTTTTGTATAGATATGATGGAGTTTTGGTAACAATAATGCCATGCAAAAATATTAAATTTCTAGCATCCATATAATGCTCTAGAGAAGTTCCTAGGAATCTTATAGTATGATGAGATACATGATCAGATCTACGCAGCTTGTGAACATACCTGATAGCATCATAAAAAGCTATCTGCAGCTTTCTTTGGGATAAAGAGTCGACTTTACAGTAGACAACTTCAGCATATGTTATCAATGGCATGATGAGAGTGGTAACAAGTTTCCTTCTAGTATCTATTGGAGTGTAACTTGAGGTCATCCACAACTTACGCAGGCAACCATAAATTCGTCTAATGATGCTGTTAGTGTGGTCATATCCAGACAACTTAGTGTTAATTTTAAAACCTAAACTGGTGACAGTATTAACAATCTCAGTTTATCCTCAGGAAGTACAGTGTCTGGTAAGGAGTGAAGAGGTACTACTAAATTTGAGATAGGAATTACCTGTGACTTCTTAGGGTTCAATTGTAGTCCATTTTCTACTAACCAGCTAAGGATGTTAGAAAGCTTGATATTCATCAAGTTTATTAAATCTTCAATTTTTTCCGGACTTTTAACTAAATATAGTTGCACATCATCAGCATATAGGTGGACAGTGGAATGTTTACAAACACACGGAAGATCATTAATAAATATGGAAAATAAAATAGGTCCCAGGATTGAACCCTGTGGTACGCCTTGTTTGACTGGTAAGAGTGCAGAACTATTGTCAGAGTTAACAGCAACTCTCTGATATCTGTCTGATAGAAAACTGCAAATTAGTCTCTTAGCACTATCACTAAATGAGAAGAAATTCCTTAACTTCGAGCAAAGTATCTTGTGATTTACTTTATCAAAAGCCTTAGGAAAATCAAGTAAACACAAAAGCGTAATCTGTCTTCTGTCATAACTCTGCCTTATATCTTCAATGATGTTGACCATAGTTGAAGAAGTAATATGATTAGCTCTGAACCCAGACTGTGCTTCGTATAATAGGTTATTAAGAGCCAGATATTTAAGAAGCTGCTTAGCTATAAGTTTCTCAAAGACTTTTGATAAGCACGGAAGAATGCTGATAGGTCTATAATCAGAGACAGAGGTTGGATTTGGTCGTTTAGCAACAGGTATTACACGGCCAATTTTCCAGGATCTAGGAAAGGTTGATGAAGTAATGCAGTGGTAATAATATGGGTAAAGTGGGATACTACGAATGGCAAAAGTAATTTTACAAATTTCAAAGGTACCCCGTCTTCTCCAATGGCGTTAGATTTTATATCTCTAATTGCACTAATTACATCAGTTTCACGAACCGTTTCCACTTCAAAATGTCTGAAATTAATATGAGTTATTATACGAGAAAAGTTAAAACAGCACTCCTCTGATTGGTTCTCGAGAAAGAAATTATTAAGATCATCGGGGTCAACTTTACAATTATCATTAAGTTTGGTATTAGTGATTCCAATGTGAAGTAGATTATTCCAAAGCTTCTTTGGAGGAAGTGAAGTACTCAACTTAGAGGCATAGAAACTCCTCTTAGCATTACGTACCACTACAGCCGACTGGTTACGCACTTCTTTGCATGCATGCCAATTTAACTCTGAAGGACTTTTTTCCATTTACTATAAAGTCGGTTGCGTAATTTAATACTATCCACGACTTCAGTTGTGAACCAGGGGCAGGTATTATTTTTAATTTTAACAGTCTTTAATGGAACATAAAGATCAAAGAGATCAGTAATTATATTTTGGAAAACTTTAAGCTTCTCATCTGGGTCAGAGAACGATCGATAGTACAGGTGAAAGGGTCAGCAGAGTGGTCAAACTTTATGTTGTAAGTGCAAAAGATGAGGTCATGATCAGAAATATAGTCCAAAGAAATTTGTTCAAAAAGAAGAACAGATGATAGATGAGAGACTAAGGAAAGATCGAGAAGACTAGGTATATCACCTTTACCGAAGTGTGTGGGGTACGTAGTGTTGCAGTTTTGGAGCCCAAGTGAATGGGCACAGTCTTTAATATGAAAAGCCCTTGCATCATTTTTCAGTAAATCAGCATTGAAATCACCACAAACAATAACATCTTCATACTGAGCTGAAAATTCAGCAAGAGTAGCAAAAAAGGGTTGAATAGAACAACTACGATCTGGAGCATAAGCACAGGCAACTAGACATTTATTTGAACCATCATATAGCTCAGCAATTAAAAACTCATATTCCGAATCAGTCGATTTGCAAATAATTTTACATTTGAGTGACAACTTACAATAGATAGCGATACCACCACCCCTTGTAGGCCTGTCATTTCTAAAGATGGAGTAATTATTAATATTACATAGCGCATCAGAAATATTTTTTTTAAGCCAAGTTTCGCAAACAAGGATAACATCTACACTAGAATTCGAAAAAATATATTTCAGGTTATCTAATTTTGATTGATTAGGGCTACGAGCATTAAGAAAACAAGTCCTAAGACCATCTCGAGTTTTAGAGAGAATATTAACCAAAATATGCGTAAAATGTTCATCCATACTGTATGTAATTAAATACTATTACAAGAAAGAGAAAGCAAAATAAAAAACAAACGTAACAGTTGTGGCTGGAATTCTCGGCACCGGCCTTGAATCCGCCACTTTTGTTTTTTTTTAAGTCTTTCTTAAGCAACTCTCTATGGAGTTGCTTGACCTTTGGACAGCCCCTGTAGCTTGAGGGATGTCCACCTGCACCACAGTGCACGCACTTTAAGCGCGCCCTGTCCTAAATTCTCCCCTCTCCCAGGGGACACTGCGCAGACAGATGCTTCTCTGCGCATTTGCCGCAACGAGGCTGCTTGTTGCAGTTCGCCGCGGCGTGGCCGAAGGTCTGGCACCTTGCGCAGAGAAGCACCTGTTTCGTCCACCTGAGCCTCTCCCAGGAGACCTCCTGTTTGTTGAGGAGCATAATGCTCCTCAGACATTCAAGTTTGCTCCAAGGAGAGACCTGAAACAGGAAGAGGGGAAGCATGTGCACAGGCGGCGTTCTGGAGCGGACAGTGGAGAAGCGACGAACCGCCACAAACTCCACGCCCTCTTCCTTCAATTTTTGATGAGGCTTTAAGACACTCTCCGGCTCAGTTGAAACAGCTTAGCCCTTGGGAAGGACCGTTTGGACCTTCTCGCTTTTTACGGTGAAAATGGTAAACTCCACCCCAGCTGTCGTCAACGAATTTTTAACTTTTTTAAGCAGTGGACAGCTTGCTTCTTGCCTCCTTTGTTGTTTATAAAAAATTCGTCCCCCACAGACAACTCACATACCTGTATGGTGTCTGCGGTTTCCATTCCGCTGATGTTTATCGGCGGCACCCTTTGTTTCCGTTTAGGTTTCTGTTGCTCCTGTTGTATTTGCTGCTGCTGTTTCTCCGGTTGCTGCTGCTGCTACTCGGATGTGTAGTCACCTCTAAATGCCATAGTTGCATACAAAGCAGAGGTAATGATTTTTTTGACACAGGTTCTTGTTGGTTTTTTGAGGCAGAGCCGAATCCATGCTTAGCAGAAATTTGACAGCTGGACTTTCTTTTTCTGCTTCGTTTGGCAGCACTACAGTCTGGGATTGACCTCGAGCGCATGTTGCATATGCATATTCTCCTTGCCTCCAGTTGCGGACACCAACATAGTTGAGGTCCTTTTCCATTCTTGTGCACCATCTCAACCTGGGCCCTCCTTTGTTGCGTTGTTCCAGTGGCTGGAATTCGTATACTTTTCGGACCGGACCAGTGGTGTACTATGGCTCTCCGTGGCCTAGCAATCTTAAGCGTTGTATCCAAAGACGCTTGATTAGACGTGTGTGTGCGAGTGTGAAACCTGCGACCCATGGAGGGTCTGAGCCTGAGTTATAGCTGGCTCCTATTCTTGACCGGGCACGCTGCTTCAAGACGTGTGTGTTTCGAACTAACATACATCAACATCTTGATTCAGCGCTCAAATTTGTAGCTATCAATTGTCACATTCCGACCGTGGTGTTGTTCGACGGATTGATATCGACAGCATATATTTTTCAGCTCCATTCGCTTGCTCTTCAATAGCCGTTAAAGCTTCTATTGCTGCTTGCTGGAAAAGGGCGATTATTTCGGTGTCATCAGCATATCCCATGTTTTGTAGCAGATAGTGCCTTCCGTGCTTACACCTGGTCTCCGCACTATCTTCTCAGACACAATATTGACGAACTCACACAACAGCGTATCTTCTTGCCGAAATCCGGTGCAGGTTTAGAATGTTTCAGAGGTTCTCGAACCAAACTGAGCGGTCCATCGGGTTTGTATTAGCGTTATTCGCCAAAATCGGATCAGTTTTCACAGGATTCCGAATTCGGCCATCGGGTTAAAACGTTTTTTGCGACGAATGCTGTCGTTTGCGGCTTTAAAATCGATTTAAAGGTGTGTATCGATTGGAAAGTCGCTGGTCTTCCCCAGGATTTGTCTCAGTGTGAAAATTTGGTTTATAATCGATTTACCGGGCCGAAAACCACATTAGTACGTGCCGCTTAGTGCGGTGCCAAACGGCTTTAGACGTTCACACAGTATGCTAGACAGGTTCTTGTAGGCGACATTCAACAGAAAGATATCTCGATAGTTCTTGCATGAGGTAGGATCACCTTTTTTGTAAATAGGACATACGGAGCTAGTATTGCAATCGTCAGGCATGCTTTCGTTCTTCCAATTTACAGAACACTGCCGCCAGCCTTGATGAGCTCTGATGGCTAGCTTGATGGCTTGATCTGTGGCTTTGTGGTTCCTCAGCTTTTGAATGGCCGAACCAACTTCTTCAAGACTGAGCGGGAGAACTACATTATCGATTCGGGTTGGAGTTTCCTCATCCCCTACCATTTTCTCCTAGTCATGTCCGCTAAGCAGGTGTTGGAAATGTTGCTTTAACACATCCACAATTCCCTGTGGGTCAGTCACTAGGTCACCTTCACAATTTCAAAGACCCTGAGTGCTTCTCTAGCAGCCTGTTGCCAGGCTCTTGGCTTTTTTATAGGAGCTAACTTCACGCACAGCCAGACTGGCAGTCGAGGCACATTGTTTAGTCCTCGGGCATGATTGGTTCGCTTCATAAAAATATACAACTGTACTTTTGATAACTGTCTAGCGGGTGCCGCGAGAAGAATACATAAGAACTTGATTTCGGCACTAGAAGTAGTGTTGGGATGTCGCGAGGGGAATTAGAACAGTAATCCATCCTTCCACATAACACGGACTACGCGCATCATAAAATCCTTGTCCGCTCGAAGAATTAAGGGTACAAATTTAATCTCGAGAATGAAGGAAAGTGCAATAATACACTTTTTCGATAATCCCGCAGTGGCTCTCTGAGTATCTTATCCTGCTCTTCTACGAAGTTAACAGTGAGAGAGGATTGGGTTTTTGTTAGACCAAGGCATAGTCCGCGCTGTTTACCTAAGTCAAATTCGGAAAACAAGAGTCCGAAGCAGATTAAGCGGAACCCTGTGTAGTTTTAAGAAGTCCGCAACAATTATTAATAGCGGAACAGGCAGATTGAATGTACCAGAGGTATACAATAGTATGCTCAACTATATTCATGATCAGAAAGGACAACTGGATTCGGGTGCTTAACGCACCTTTATAGGAACAGAGAATATGAAAAGCTATTCAGAGTTGTTATCTTTTCTATTCTACAGTAAGTTATAGTGCCCTCTTCTAGATTGTCGCTCTCGCTAATACTGTTAATAAAGAGAAAGGTTAGTACTATCTTAAGATTATCATATACCTAACGCATGAGCCACCTAAGGCAAATCCGAAATGTAAAGTACCTTTTATGTTTAAATATCAAATTGGCAAATCAACAAGTCCGAATCGCTGCATCGTTAAAGCCTTACACTGCCTTAACAGTACCGGTAAAAGCATAGCCGATTAGGATACACAACTCTCGAGATGAACATTTCATAGATATTGTGCTTGGGCCGACCATAAATTGAATATTTTTTCTACTTTGACGGTATAGTCACGGCTACGTCTAAAAAATTGTTTCATAGAAACTAAGTAACCATATGTACATACATATATATATCATTATCATATTAAACTAACGATACCTGTGCTTTGTGGAAAATGGTACGAAGTATGGTCTGATAGCGGGTGCCAACAAAAATTTCGACTATTTGTAAGTTATTTCGTTACCAACTGCGCTCTTAAAGACAAATCAAATCAGTGTTTTAACAAATTATTATTGTGCTCTAGCCTGATCAGAGATATAGTTTACAAAAACTTTACTACTGAAAATTCAGTTATGTTTTAAGTTTAATTAATTTAAGGATTTCAAATACATTTGGAGGAAAACTATGGGAAAAATCTCCATTTTAACTGAGTATCACATGTATATATGTGAAGAGAAACTTTTCATAGACAATTAGTATTCCATTTTTGTCATGTAGATTTCGTTGCTCCACAACCCTGATCTACAGGAGAATGAATGTGATGCATGCCAGTAATTAATTTATTTACTGTATAACGCTTATCCATAAGGTGAACGATATAGGCTACTTTGATGTAAGGAGATGAATGATGTCACATTAATAATCAATGAAGCCATTTTATTGGGGATACATCAAATGCTTGTAGAAGCTTATGGTGAATCTACTCCGGCCGTTAAATCAGATAAATCATACAGAGAGTGGTTGAAACGCATCAAAAGTGGTGATTTTAGCATCGAACACAAAGAGGCTTTCGGCCAGCCCAAAAAGTTTGAAGATGAGGAATTTGAGACTTTACTGGTGCCAAATGCTAAATGACTCGTTGCTAGTCTCTCACCAAACACTCCCGTTCGATTACAGAAATTTGGATTTATTCAAAAGCAAGGAAATCGTATGAGTTGACTGCAAAAGGTGTCGAAAGGCGATTTTTCATATCGGTACTGCTTTTTGAAAACCATGAAAGGAATGGAATTTCTGCACCGGATCGTGACTGAAGATAAATAGTGCAAATAACTACGATAGCCCCAAGATTAAAAAATACTATGGAAAGCCGGGTGAAACCGTTTCATCATCGTCTACATCGACAGCAAGCAATGCATCCACTGTTCAACTGTATACCAGGCGAAACCTTTGATGTTAAACGTTATCGACTATAACTAATGCGCTTGAGCCGTACATTGCCTAAAAAAGAGACAAAAACTACCGAAGGACATAACAACGGCACAACGTAGCTGTAGATTTTAAAAACTACACTGTGTGCCATTAATATTACTTGTTTCTCTAATTTTATATTAAAATTGAGGTCACATCTAAAAATCAAAAGTATTAAAAAACAGTGTTTCATAATGCATCCATTTATTTAAACGAAACTAGTAGGAATTCAACAAAAATAAGTAACAAGAAACAAATAAGGTTGAAAGTTAACGCTTCCATAATATTCGGTTTTTTTTTAATCAATATTAAGTAATTTAAAATCTAAGGGTCAAATCAAAAAGGCGCGTTTGCGCGTTCGGCCTTTGACAGGCTTTGGTACGCTATTTATCGATCTTACGAGAATATTATGTCCAAGCGCGTAAGAAAGAAAAAAAAGTAAACAAAAACATTTTTGATTTAGAGCAGCATATGAGAAAAGAATATATTCCAGGTTTATTTCAACTAAACAACTAATTATCTATAATGCAACATATCTTAATTTCATAGAATGGATCTTTCTTTAATGTATTCATTTCACTGGATATATGGATAACTCACTCATTGTTGTGCTGGGATATATATACATATGAATATGTATATGTATATGTACATGTATATGTATGTAGTAATATATATCAGCCCAACAAAACGCAAACAAGAAAACTATGGGTGATCAATTGGACCATTTTTGCTTTGAAAAAAAATGCAAATAGTAAACCCTGAGCATTTCTTCAAAATTACTCAAATCAGACCGAGTACATTTGACTTGTTGCGGACATTGATAGAGCTTTCTTTGGAGAAGATATCACAAAAGATACCAATATTACCAACGTGTAGATTGTTTCTTGTTTTGTTTAACTATTTGCTATTAAATAACTAATATTATTACACTAAAAGTCGCTATGCTGATACGAAAACAAATTTGTAAATAAATAAAAAGAATAGTTTTCATCTGTCAAACTTCCCGACTGAGTAGAGAGTAGCCCTACTGAAAACTTTGTGCTCGGACTTACGATATTACGGTCTTTGAAAGCCCTCAGCGCAATCGCTCCATTTCGGTTTGCACAAGGTGCGACCGCGCCGTTGTGGTTCAGGTGTAAGAGTTTAGTCAACATCAATACTTTGTGGGGTACTCTTTATTACATAGAACCTCGCTGCAGCGGAAAATAAATAAATAATTAAATATAAATATTAAATATAAATATTTTGTTGTTTTCGAAGGGAGTGATGCATAAGTGTATATTATAATAAAATAGTCATTGTTAAATAAAGAATTAGAATTAAAATATATCATTACATGGAAAAGGAAATGTTAATGGCACTTACTGTAACTGGAAACGCTAAAATGGGAGGTCTTACCCCACCCGCTGTATTGAGCTTGGTCCTTATGACTACTGGATTTTTCGACAGATGCAAAACGGACTCGTTTTATTAGAGCTGATATTCGAAAAAACGGATGTCGCATCCGACGGACACCACTTTGAGTAATGTATTTTAGTTATCGACGACCTCAATTGTTCCATATCACCAGGATGTATACATATTCTAAATAGGACTTGTTTAAAGGTCACATCACAACGGCGCGCTCGTGCAGTCGGGCTTTGACAGACTTTTGTACACTTTATATCGATTTTACGAGAATGTTATATCAAAGGGCGACTTCCTCAATTTTCAAATCGGAATAAAACTCGGGCGTTCGTCGAAAGAGGAAGTAAATATGTTTTATTTTTGTTAGAGAAGCATTTCGGAGGGCATGGGCCTATGCACACTAGGCAACGTACTTTATGGCACTGAACATGGCGAGTTGCCAAGGCTATCCTCGTCCATGCACAGGTCAAGTTAATATACAGCCTCCCCGTGGCGCCCCCTGGATAGCCATCACAACACCCTTTGTGTGGTCAACCCCTCTATCCGAGGGCTAAGCACTAGGCCTAGCCTACCAGTCTGTGGGTTTTGCGTGACGTTAACTCCCTTACCACCTAAAACAAATTAGTTCCGGAACGACTTCGTGCCTCGGATACCATTAAAGGACAATGATATTGGTTCTACACGTGAATATGGGGTCCCTTAACTGACTTAACATACAGAGGCCCTGGACTGCTACAAAGCAGATATCACCGCCATCCAGTACGGTGGGATGGGTCGGGCAAAAGAAGATCGAAGAAGCCATTGCTACAGAAAGAGAGCTGGTAGTTCTTATTCGGTTGCGGATTCGTTGTTTACGTTTTATGCTCTGATCTCGTAATCTAACGCGTCTGGACAATCCGCATCGAGGTTAAATTCGGGAACATTAGCCTGATTTGGGCTCAGGCCCCGATAGAGGAGGAGAGTGACAACAGCAAGGATGATTTCTACGATCTTTTAGGAAGAACGTACGATCGATGCCCCAACTATGAAACGAAGAGCGTTCTAAAAGATTTCACTGCTCAGCTGAGAAAGATACCTTCGGTACTGTCATCGGCACACATTGATCACTTTGCGATCGACGTCAGACACTCCTCCAGTATTCTCGATGGCCGAACATTCCGTGCCATCATCGACTCGGACCATTTCCTTATTGTAGCCAAGGTATGAACCCGGATATCGAGAGAGCAACTGAGTCAAGATAGGCCAAAACAATTTGACGTCGGACAACTACAATCGCAACAGATTGCTGGGATCTTTGTCGACCGAGTCTCCCTCGACGCTGCCTGCACTGACAATAGAAGGAGAAAGGAAACGTTGTCGAAAAGCCATAAAAGAAGCTGCCACTGATGTGTTGGGATTCACGCCACCACCCAGAAAGAACCCATGTTTTGACAACGAGTGCAGGCAGGCACATGCAGCTAAACAGGAGGCCTGCATCGGACAACGAGAGCTGTTCCTGAGCTCTACAAACAGAAAAGAAGGGAAGAGAACCGGCTTCTTAGAAGGAAAAAGAGAGAGAGAGCTTGAGAAGCGCGCGGTCGAAGAAATGGAGAGGTGTTATGGCAGGAATGAAGTCCGAAAGCTTTACCTAAATGTGAAACAGTTATCCGGTGGATATAGGGTTCGGACCGAAGCCTGCCGGGAGCAAAACCTAGTTGTAGAGACGCAATCGATGCTGAGAATCTAGAAAGAAAGAAAGGATAGGCAAGAATTCCGTCCCCCCGACTTAGACGAGGTCAAGATAGCAATATCGAGACTGAAGTCGAATAAAGCTGCTTGAGCGGATGGAATGTCCGCAGAACTGTTTAAAGCTGCTGGAGATGGCCTGGTTGAGCGCATGCACCAGCTCATCTGTAAGATATGGTCGAAAGAAAGCATGCCCGATGAGTAAAATCTCAGCGTCGTCTGTCCGGTCCACAAGAAAGGAGACCCCTTCGACTGCGCCAACTATCGAGGAATTAGTCTCCTTAACATTACATACAAGATTCTCTCTGCCGTATTGTGTAAAAGCCTGAAACCGTTTGTCAACAACCGGTCATAGGTTATCAGTGTGCTTTTAGGTCAGGGAAGTCTACCATCGACCAACTCTTCACACTACTGCAGATCCTGGAAGATACCCAAGAAGTGCAATCCGACACTCACCACCTATTCGTCGATCTTAAGGCCGGATATGACAGTGTGCATAGAGACGAGCTATACAGTGCCATGTCTAGTTTTGGCATTCCTACCAAACTCGTCAGAATGTGTAGGATGACGATGGAGAACTCTCGCTGTTCCGTCAAGGTCGGTAGCGAACTTACTGAGACCTTCAATTTCAAAAAAGGTTTTAGACAAGGCGACGCACCGTCATGTGACTTCTTTAGCATTATCCTTGAGAAAATCGTGCGTAACTCACAAGTCAACACCAGAGGCACGATCTTCCAAAAGTCAGTACAATTGCTAGCTTACGCCGACGACATTGACGTGATAGACGAAGACAGCGAGCCGTCAATGACGCGTTTGCTGGCATTGAAGTGCAAGCGGCTATAATGGGCCTGGTAGTTAATGAGGGCCAAAACGAAGTACATGCTGTCATCAAGGAAGGGCACACAGCATCGGCGTCTCGGACAGAGCGTCACACTAGGCAGCAGAAACTTCGAGGTAGTCAAGGACTTCGTCTTCCTCGACTTCGCGGTAAATAAGGACAACAACACAAGTTCCGAAATCAAACGCAGAATCACTATCGCCAATCGCTGTTTCTTTGGGCTCAAGAGGCAATTGAGTAATAAAGCCCTCTCTCAAAGGACTAAGCTTGCTTTATATAATACCTTAATCATCCCAGTCCTACTTTACGGCGCGAAAACCTGGAAATTACTAAAAGCGGATGAGGAAGCTCATAGTCTTTTCGAGAGAAAAGTTTTGAGTGCGATTTTTGGTCCTGTTTGCGTTGATGGCATCTGGAGGAGAAGGTTTATCGACGAACTCTATGGGCTGTACAGCGACATGCGCCTAGTCAAGCGTCTCCGGATACAACGCTTAAGACGGCTAGGTCATGTAAAGCGTATGGACACCACTGCTCCAGCCCGAAAAGTCTTCGAATCTGAGCCATTGGGACAACGCAACAGAGGAGGAAGTGACTCGTTCGAGCAGTCTTGGCACTTAATGAAACACAGGTAGGTGAAAATACCGATTTGTCAAATTTGAACATGCCTGGATATAACTTTGATGCCCTTGTTTTTCTTCAACGCGGTCTTGCCATTTAGATGCGTAGTGATATTGCTACCAACTTCAACCACAATACGGTCTCTGTTCCAATCCGGAATTTAATTTTCTGTAGTTAAAACTCAATGTCCGTAAGCATTTAATCCACTACTGCTTCATTTATATAAGTCCAAACCTGGACAGTAATTCGACTTATAATGAGTTAGATGTGCTGTCCGATTCCATCAGAAGAATACACAATTCTTCGTGGCTTCGACATTCAGGCCAGACAACACCCGAAAGAAGGTATGTTGAAATCTTAGATGAGTTAAATAATTTGACCCAGCTTGTGAATGAACCAACACGAATACCTGCAATGCAGATCATGCCGCCAACACCTTGAACCTGTTTCTCACCTCTCATCCTGAGAAGTACTCAATCGAAGTACTGTCGCCTCTAAGCTCGTCTGACCATTGTGTCGTATCAGCTTATTTTTCATATTTACCCACACAGTTAGAGAACAAATTCCTAAAATAACTGTATGGCTCTACGAGAAAGCCGACCGGAGCGGACTTAACAACTTCTTTAGGAATTTTAACTGTTCACTATGCTTCCTCGATAGTGACGATCACAAATATTATTTTGCTCCAATGTCATGTTAACGCTGATAAATCGTACCCTCAGCTTCTCATATTCGTCCTTAGCTCACGTCCCTGCACTTCCGCCGTAGACTAGGAACGGCAGCGTATGTTAAGTACATTAATTCCCGACCTTGACAGCATAGTTTCTTGGGGTACAAGAAATAGAGTGGAATTTAATGCTTCCAAAACCCAGTGCTGCCAACTGTCACTCAAGCGTTCCCAAAATAACCAGCCGTTATCCGCGGACGGCACCTGCTTTGTCGAAACCGAAAAACTTTCCATCCTTGGTATGTGTATCAACTCAACACTTAGTTGGAAAGATCACATATTTGAGGTCACCAACAATGCTGCGAAATGTCTAGGTTTCCTAAAACGATACAAAAAATACTTTACCCCCTTTGATCTAGCTTTAATTTACAAGGCCTACATCCGACCTAAGCCCGAGTATAACGCTCCTATCTAGTCTGGTGCTCCCACGACATCTCTGCACCTACTGGATAGAATTCAAAAGCGAGCGATAAAACTTATAAGAGATAAAAGGTTGCCAAATATCTCCTTTCCGCTTTTTGCGGAATGGATGGAATGCGACACCCAAACATCAAGCTTTTTTTTGTATCCAGCCTTCTGCAGATGGTTTAAAATGGTTTGGTGACTAACTCCCATCTCCTGGGCGATATCACGAAGTGCCACATGCCGGTCTAACTCGTTGATTTCGATGATCGGTATTCATCGTCACATGTTTTCACCGGCTCTTCAAGAACTCACTCGCAATACACACCGCGTTAGGAATGCTCATCAGTTCACTCTTAAGCCCACCTTCGAACGTACAGTAAAGTTTAGAGACTCGTTCTTTAGCCGCACCACATAAATATTGAATGCTCTTTCCAGCTCAATATTTCCTTCTCATTGCAATCCACAGACATTTAAAACCAATGTGCACCGGTTTCTCCTCTCCCTTTCTTCCTCTATACCTACGGCCGTGCTGTGACTTAAATCCGGTCACTTAAGAGAAGTCGCAAACTCTTTAGCGCGCGCCAACTATAAAAAAAAATTTCTATAATAACACATCTTAATTTCATAGAATGGATCTTTCTCTTGACTGGGATGAATAAATGGACTACCCTGACTGGGAAGAATAAATAGACTACTCACCAATTGTTGTGTTGGGTAAGGAACAAGGAAACTATGGGTGAAAATTCAATCTATACCGGAATAAAAATGGGTTCTTCAAAATTACTCGAATAAGGCCGAGTACGTTTGGCTTTGACATTGATAGAGAAATCCTTGGAGAAGTCATCGCAAAGGATTTCATGTAGATAGTTTTTTGATTTCTTTAATTATTTGCTATTTAATTAATAATAAATAACGGAACAGACACTATCCAAGCAGTAGGATTGTTTACCGGACAGATGCCAAGAAAAGAATAATCACCCCTATTCCGGGAGTCATCTCATTTTAGTGACTATTGTCATTTTGAAAGTCATCTCATTTTTTCATCGGTATTCCGAAACTAAAATAACTTGTGGAATATGTTCCACAACAAAAAAATGTCATATGCTTACACTTTGTTTATATTTTGAATTCTTCAATACAATAACTTTTAAATAATCTTTAAGTGTTTTATTTGAAAATATGGACAGCATAGCTCTGTTTGTAAATATAGAGAACAAAATTGAAGAAGAAGAAATAAGAAAAAGAACTTTAATCAACTTGAGGAAAGGAGGTATTTTAAACCGTCTTTTAAAATCATCTCAATATATCTGAGAGACTCCTTCACATCTTTGTGAAAACTTTCTCGGACGTCCATTTGTTTTCTTAATAACAACTTCATTTCGTCTCTAGCGTTTTGGGATCCGGTAGATCCCACTGATCTCAACAACGTTTCTGTTGATGTGCGGCGATTTCCCTCCTCCGTAAAAAGCATATCCTCAACTTGGCAGGTAGACTTCTTTGGTGTATGAACCAGACCTGATGGAAACGGATTGTCTAATAATGCATTGTTGACTCCACGTTGATAAGTTTCTTTAAAGCCGAAAACTCTTCCAGTTGGGTCCATTGTCTCATGCATTGATAGAAATATGGCCACCGTTTCATCTAGCTCCGTTAAAATGTTTGCTTAAAGGGTCCTCCTCCGGTTGCCTCAGATTCCCTTTTCTTATGTGTTTTTTTAGCATTTGACTTTTAATCGAACCAAACCTATGAAGTATTTCAAAACAAATAATTTAAATATTCGTATGTACATATATGTATAGTAAATTGCACATACCTTGTGCCATTCTTTCTCATTACGCACAGGTGGTCCTAGACTGTTTAATATTGCCGCAACATCCTTTAAGCCAATTCTTATGTCCTCACTTTGAGTAACGCCTCTTTTGAAATTTTTGGCAAGAGTCACGTTCTCTTCCATGAGTCCCACCAAGCGAATGATTTGCGAAGGTGTTGATACCTTTAACCTTTGGAAACCATAAATAATAAATATATATATCAAGAAACACAAAAATAAGAAAAATACAAAAGAAACTTACTCTTTAGACATTTTTAGTTTTATGTCGTGTACTAATTTCAAATCGACTGTTTTTGTCACTTTTCCTGTCGTTTAGTGACTCCGGGAATACCAAAAAGTGAGACATGTCGAGTGGTAAATGAGTTCCACAGGAGCTGACAGGAGCAAAATGACTAGTGTTATTTTATGAATTCTTAAATGACTATGGGAATACCGATTTCTCACACTCATAAAATGACATGTCACTAAACGACTGCCGGAATAGGGGTGATTGTCCACGTACCTGGTCGTTAGTGATTGCTTCTCATGCCTTTAAGGACATACCAACCATACGTGTCCTATATTTGTCGACTGGACTTTGACTCTTACTTCTAAATCGTCCACAATGGTTTTGGTGAAATGTGCCAGCAAACATTGGACTCGACACTTCATTGTGTAAATCATTATTTTGTTCCCCATTTGGGATTCCCCAACGATTTCAAGAATGGTATACCGCAGCCCCATTTGGCTGGAAAATACAATACATATACACCTTTGATGCTGTGTCAGTTGCCTTAACCAGCTTAAGTTCCGCTGATTCAATCGATACAATAGTATCCGATTACGCTTTCTAGTCTTACGTTTACCAGCACTGATTCGTCTGTCCAGTTAGAGATCATATGGATAGTTGTTGGTTTTAACACGACGCTCAATGCGTCATTATTTATTAAGACCACTTCCATGTGCATATGCCAAGTATCGTAGTTCTCCTTGGTTTGGTGATTCTTGGTACGCCTAAGATATCCAGTTTGTCCTCCTCTTATTTTTAGAAATTTCCAGAATTTTTTAGCTGTCCTGGGCCCTGAATCCTCGTTGCGCCCCCTGGATCCATCACAACACCCATTGTGTGCTGAACCAATGTATGCAGCAAACACCTTTGCCCAAGGGCTAAATAATGGGCCTGGCCTTCCAGTCCGTGGGTTGTTCATGAGGCTAACACCCTCACCACCTAATAAATTTCAGTTCAAAGACAACTACGTGCCTTGGATATGGACGGAACTACTGTTGACAAATATAGCAAACTACTAAAGGACAATTGACGGTTCTGCACATGAAATGTAAGGTCCCTTAATCTGGCCCTGGACTGCTACAATGTAGACATCACCACCATCCAGGAAGTGCGGGATCATTCTTGGAAAAATCGTGCGTAACTTACAAGTCAACGCTAGAGGCACGATTTTCTACAAATCCGTCCAACTGCTAGCTTACGCCGATGACAACTACGTGATTGGGCAAACACAGCTATCCATTAATGAGGAGTCTGTTCGCATTGAAGCGAAAGCAACTTTGGCAATAAATGAAGGCAAAACGAAGTAAATAAATGTTGTCATCAACGCAGGACACAACATCGACATTCAGACAGAGCGTACCACTAGGCAGTAGAAACTTCAAGGTAGTCAAGAACTTCGTCTACCTTGGCTCCGAGTAAATAGGAACAACAACATAAGTACCTAAACCAAACGCAGAATAAATTTTGCCAATAGCTGCTTCTTTGGGCTGAAGTGACAATTGAGTAATGGAGCCTTCTCTCGAAGAATCAAACTGGCTTTGTATAACAACTTGATCATCCCAGTCCTACTTTACTGAGCGGAAACTTGACCGTTATTAAAAGCGGATGAGCAATCCCTAAGTCTTTTAGAGAGAAAAGTTCTACGCCTCTACCTTTTTAGAGGCCCGTGCCAATTTAAAAAAAAAAATAGTTTTTTTGAACTAGTTTTTAGGTGACTACTAGTAACAAAAATAAATTATTTTAAAATACGCAGCATTTTATTTGTAATAATATTGATTTATGTTTTAAGGTAACAGTTTATAATTCATTTTAAGAAAATAACTAAATTTCAATGTGTTCAATTTCCAACCAATCAAATTTGGACAAGTTAATTTATCAAAAGATGTCATATCAGGATACATAATAAACTTAAGCGTTTCCGAAAACTATTTAAATTACGAAAATTCTTCGACTGATGAACTAATTACCGATAAAAACTCTTCAGTTAATTTTGCTTTGTCTGGTTTTTCACGTAAATTCAATCCGTTGTTAAATTGTTTTCAATTTGGGAAAAAAACGGCACGCGTGCCATTGATTCGCAATTCATGCTTTAGGCTATGCGGCGGCATGCGCCTGTTCAAGCTTTTCGGATACAACGGTTAAGACGGGCGGGCCATGTAGAGGGTATGGACACCACTGCTATAGTCAGTGCTGAACGGACGGGAGCTCTCATGTATGCAGAAGAGTGGTTCATACACACCAAATTTTTTTCCAAAATCTTAGAAAATAATATGAAAAAAAAAACAGTTCCTTCCTGATAACAAGGAACTATAGTTGTCGAACTAATATCTGCAAATAAGAAGGGTTTTGATGATAGCATTTTATTGGCATTTCCTATAGAGAAACAAAAAACAATAGTTACATACCCATTTATATTGCCGCAAAAATTAAGATTATGATTCATCGTAAGGTTGAAATTTATGGTTGTCAACCAATTGACAATTTGGTGAATATTATGCGTAGGATCAATAAATTGCACTCTATTCTGAAAGGCTTTTGCATTTACAAAAACAATGACAATAATATTGAGAATCAGCTCTTGGAGTTTACGATTTAAATAAATTTTGTATTATGTGTATAAAACACTTGGTTACTGCTTATGCCCCTGTTTGTATAATCAAAACTCAATTAAAAAAAAATATTTAGCAATTTTTTATTGTTTGTATATGGCGTAGTACCATGCTGCATTTTTCTTAGTTTTCCGGTTTCGAAATTATAGCTTAATAAAATGCTCAATGGCATATCGTTAAAAAGAATAACAATAACAATCAAAATATCTTCAAATAGTCATCTAGGAAAGATTCACAGCATGCGAATCGGTATTTTGCGTATCCACACAGAAGAAATTGTTACGGGTCAACAAGGATAATGTTGGTGCTCAATTGAGAGGTCTAAAATGCCGGCGTTATCAACTTGAAACAAAAAAGGTTTAGATGAAATCTTGTTTGTTTTGATGCAATGAAGTTTTTACATCCGTTAAATGCTTCTGTATGCTGTACCAATTGAAGTTTATTTGAAGTGTATTTGTTCAAAATTTTGTTGATGCTCGCGGTTACTAGAATTTGTATTCATTGTAGTGAACTAAAAGAATTTTAACCACTTATGAAAAAATTCTTGAAGCAAAACGTTTAAACTTCTTATAATAATAATGAGTTGCTATACAGCCAACGACGGACGAAGGCCTAGCTTCTTCAGTAACTACTCATTTGGACATGCTATTGTTTTTTCAACGAACAGCGAGATTTCAGAAGCTTTTCATAGACAATTAGTACTCTTTTGAGTGTTGCCAGGGCGGAGGTCAGGGGTGTTGACGTGAACCATGCGAGGCGTGCAGACCGGGAATCGAAGCTGAACCCTTGGCGTATGGGTCTACGCACTAACCTACTACGCCACGGTTTAAACTTTTATTAATAACAAGTTTGTAGTTGAAAAAAAAAAATTACAAGAGTCAATAGTTGTGTCCTTCTAACAACAAAATTGGTATCAATCATCAGACTGAAAATTAACAACCATAATAAAGCAGCAATAGAATTTGTTTCGAAATCCATTAAACTGGGAACGCAGAACGTATCAAAAAACATCAGAACCTGGCTGTACAAAAACAGCGTTAAAAACAATACTACATGTTTAATTTTTTTTATAAACTATTTGTCGTGACGGGGAAAAGATCATGTAATTTACTAATTCACATAACAACAGAACAGTCATCCAACTTAGAATGAAATCACTTAAAATGTAGATGTACGATTGCAAATAAACAGAAACACATTTGTATTCAAAGTTTTTATATGATTGAAAATTTATACAAACTATATATATATATGTTATAAATACTCAAATGCCAGCTAATTATAATATATTTTAAACAAGAGTTAATGTGAACAATATCCATTTAAAACATTCACCAAAACTTAAATGTTTATGTATAATGTATATTATATATATATATATGTATATATATGCATATATACATATATATACACACATATATACTTAGCGAATATGTGCATTTTACGCAAATAAATTTATATTATGCATATACACATATATACATATAAACATATATATTTGATAAAAAATATTTATAAATACGTACGTTAAAAGAAAAATAAAGTAAGTCTCTGGTTGCAAAATTTAAAAGAACTATAAATGTCCATGTAAAAATTACGAATTTATTCTGGTTATTTACTGAGCTAATCACTTATTTTACATACTATTTTAATGTTATTAAGTAAATTCAACACAACTCTGAAGGAGTTTACACTTATTTATTTTTTTAATATTAGTAACAATGTCCTTGAATAGATATTTGATTACTTAGGCACTGTGTTCATTATAAATTAAAAACAAACGTTAGAAATGTGTATCATCAAAAAAGAAAAAAGAAAGTATTTTAATAATTTACATCCTTACTGCCTTAATAAACATTAGCTGAGTTTTGCTGGGTATATAATTATTGCTGAAATTTCGTCTGAAAGAACATATGCCTTACACAATATTGTATTTAATCTTAGAACAATTATCTCTAAAATATTTAAATGAAGTATCGTTAGCTCATATTTCATAGTATTGTAAAATCAGTCAATTTCTTAAATGTTGTTACTTGTATTCTTCTACATAACAAATGAAGGTTTTTCTTTTTTAAAAAATAAATCGATTTCTCATTTCATTCAGCTATATTATAACCAAAATGTTATATCAAGGATAACTAGGTATTTATTAACAAAAATTTAATTAGAAAATCTATTGATAAGTGATGGAGAAAAAAAAGCTAAATTAAGAATAAAAATACATGTTCAAATTATTAAAAAAAAAAATCAGATCGTATTTTACTTGGACATTTCCCTTACAAAAAATATTCTTTTTTCCTGATACTTTCTAATAATAACCTATGCTTCGTAGAAATTTAGTAAAAGTAAGGGGCTTTAAAAGCTAAATAATATGGTTACCAATAAGAAAATGGTTTATGATATTTGAATTTTTTTTCATAGTTAAACAAATTGTTTTATAATTAACAGTCAGAGTTTTAATCGCTTTATTTCTATTTTCTTTAATTTTACTTTATTTAATTCTACTTTATTTTTCTCTATGAAATATTTATTTAATTATATTTATAATTACGTCAGGTGATTTTTGCGTTAATTTTTGAACTTATCCCATTTTAAGTAGTAGTAGAAGTTAATATTACCTATTTCTTAATTTAGTAAAGTGTCTCTCTTCTTTAAAATATTTCTTTAATTTAACCTTTTTATATTTGTGTATAATATATATTTGTAACCCAATACAATTCTCTGCTGATGTTTTGTTTATATATATATATATATATATATATTATCATGGGCCTATGCATACATTAATATATATACAAGTATATATATTTATTTCTTTATATATTTATATATAAACAAAACTCTATATATACTCTATGAATGAAAATTAAATAAAATCATCTAATTTTATAATGCAAAAGAAAGTAATACATTTCATTGTGTACGTGCAAACTATTTTCGTCACCGTTTAAATTAACAATAAATATTCATAAACAGTTTTCATGAGCAGACGGCAAATTTAGTTATTAGTTCCCGCAGTTGTTATATATTTAGCAAACAGTTTTATATATATATAAATATATATATATAATTAGCTAAATTTCATAATTGTGTCAAATATTTATGTATATTAAAAAATCGAAAATTTGAATACATCTTTGTAGTTCAATTTTGTATACATTTTTTAATCAAAATCTACCTTAAACAGCTTGTGAAGCAGGATATGGGGGTTGCGATGAGCTATCATTACCGTAAGCTGATCTTGGTCCTGCACCGTACGTGGATGCACCCTGCTCTTTAGCATAATTGCTGTACTCGTATTCATAGCCCGATGATCCATAACCACCATAATCATACTCTGAACCGGATTTAGAAGCTGAGTTCCCCGGTCCAGCTCTAGGAATGCCCCCAACAGGACCAGTAGATGAAGGACCACCAGCGGCCCACGTCTGGGCACGAGAATACATATCTGTAGCAGTGCCGCCGCCTGCAGCTGGAGCGGCTGGTCCTGCAGAGTTGGGCGGCATATTCCATGAATTCCAGCTACCACCTCCTGATGGACCCGATGGACCTCCAGTTGAAGTTGAACTATACATATCATATCCGCCATAACCTTGAGTTTGCTGTGGACCAGCATAGTTACTCCATTGTGGTGGAGGTCCCTGTGGACCAGGTGGAGCACCCCAACCTTGATAGGAACCTGGGCCACTACTTCCATAACCATATCCTTGCTGTTGAGGGGATGTTCCCCATCCTTGATAACCAGGCATCATATTGGGTGCCCCAATAGGCATATTTAATGGTGGACCACCCATTTGTCCATTTTGACTTTGCAGCATATTGATTGGGGCATGATGGGGACCCCAATGGTTACATTCGTTACCTATTTTACCGTATCCACCACCTACTCCACTATTGTTGCTATTATTTCCAGATCCGTCACGAGGTTCAGCTTTTTTAATTTCAACCTTTAAAAGAAATATGCGGTTATTCAATGTAATATTTATTACATCTTATTAAGTTATTTTTCAACATTCTTAATTCAATCCTGGTCAAAGTGAAATGAAATGCAAATAACCTATCTTGAAAGGCTACTTTCATATTAGATCTATGCTAGATAATCATAATCTTTTGCAATTTTTAGCGATAGAACTTTAAATACAATAACACTCCCAGTAACCGACATTTGTAAATAAACTACTTCTCTCACATTTTGGGCAAATTGCACTGTATAAATAAGCCGTCACATGAATAAAAGTTAATGAAAGTAAATAAAATGAAAATTGTTTGTGAAGTATAGATATGTACAATGTTGCATGGACATATGTAAATATTAACACGAGCATTTCCATGCAACAGGTGCCACTATGTCTTACATAAGTGGAACTTTGTAACCACTTCAAAGTATTATTTGACAGTATTTATTTGCACGTTAATTAATAGTTTACTTTGAATAAAGTAACATAGAGGCTGTAGGTGTGCGTTTCTGGAGTGGTGATTTTTTTTGTCATTTCCATCATATTATTATATGTATCTAACACCAAAATGTTAAAAAAGGAATATACACCAAACAAATTCTGCTGTACAGCATTACCTAAATAATAAGTTTTATCCCGTATTTGCTGTCTTATTTGTTTAACAATTTAGAGTAGTACAAAACACCAAATAAGTTGCTTAAAGACTTTTTAAGGGAGAATGCAACAAGTGGTTAAACAAAGACAAAGTCTAAGAAAATAATGCCAATCGGGCCCTGATATCACTGCCAAAAACACTGGAAAACAAAGAAATTGTGCTCCTAAGCTCATCGCATAACCATTTCGGAGGCGGCAGTCTAGTTTTGTAGGTTTGGTGCAGAATATTATACGAATTCTAGCGTTATCGTTTTTATTAACCGAAAACGATGTATGTATCAACGCGTAAATACTTAATACTATTGGTCCTTACGAACATATTACGTGGAATTATAATTTCCACGTTTTATTTTATTTAAAGGAGTGCACAGACCGAGATCTTGAGAGGTACAAACAACATTTTTCGTGAAATTTGTTTTCGCAAAAACACAATGAGACAAACAAATCGACGTAGAAGAAAACACATATAGCACTTGTTTATCTTTTACCTCACTTTTTCAAAGACTGACTGAGGATGGTATGGACGTTCACCCCCAACAAAATCAGGGAAACCTGGAAAAATGTATGTCTCACACTTGCCCTCTTTTGCGTTACTGCTAAATTTCTTTTTCAAACATGTAATATACATGTACAATTTTCATCCCGTATTTTTTGAATTTTATATTTTGTGGGAGAACATTTACGAGTGAGTGCAAAGTGCTAACTTGTCATGTGCTAACTTATCATTTTAAAAAAATTCCACAAACCATCCTTGACTCCATATCTTAATTATATTTACTACTTGCCGAAAAAATATAAATGCTGTATCAAAGCAAGCAATTTTTAACCGATATTCGCTTTAATGAATCAAAAACTAATTGTTTGTGTATTTTAAATTTTAATGATCAATAGATCTGTTGCAGACTCAACAAGC
Source organism: Eristalinus sepulchralis (assembly GCA_944738645.1). Lineage (NCBI taxonomy): Eukaryota > Metazoa > Arthropoda > Insecta > Diptera > Syrphidae > Eristalinus > Eristalinus sepulchralis. Next base: position 20,176,514 of record OX122886.1, read on the forward strand.
TAAACACCGAACCAGTCATACATATGTACTTATTTTCAAAATGTTTGTTTTTGAAAAAAAAAATTATGTTATTGTTTTGTTCAATAAAAATTCTATGATGTGGTCAAACGTACCTTGGAATTCTATCCATGTAAACATATTCTTTTTAATAAAATACTTTTAAATATATTATATTTACCTGCTTGCCATTAAGATTGATGTAACGCTCATTGGTGACATGTTCTACAGATGACTCTTCTTCAAAAGACAAAAAGCCAAAGCCACGAGACTTCTTTTTTTCTTGATCATACATAATGACAACCTCAGTCACTTTTCCATATCTTCCAAAGAATGATCGCAAATCAGTTTCAGTAACATTTGATGGCAGTCCTCCAAGGAAAACTTTGTATCCCCCGCCTTTTTTGGGTTTCTGCAATGTCCTTGGATTACAAGGCTTCGGATCAATTGTTCTACCATCTAATGAGTGTGGTCCACTCTGCAGCACGTGGTTGACATTAGCCGGATCCGCAAAGGTTACAAATCCAAATCCACGTGATCTCCCACTCTCATTGTTCTTCATTACAACACAATCAATGATTTCACCAAAACGGCAAAAATACCGGGATAGATTCTCTTGTGTTGTCTCCCATGACAGACCACCAACAAATAACTTGCCTCTTTCATCCTCTTCCATTATTTTTTGCGGGCTTTTTTTAATTGACGTAATTGTGACTAAATTAATTATGATTAGCAGAGAAGTTTCAGGCTATCTCAAAAAGGGATTTGATTTTGGAAACCACTTGCGACTGTATATATATAACCTATATATATTAAATTCAGAATTTATAATCCGTTTGTAATATATATAACTTTAATTCTCCTCGAAAGAAATTTTGAAGCAATCCAATGATAACTAAGCGCACACGTAACTTTCTAATTATAAAACGTATTACTTTCCTTTTTCTGTCGTTGGAAAAAATAAAGAAACGCCGGTTGCTTATTTGGGCACAATTAACAAACCAGTTCTACTCTTCTTTCTTACACTGGTAGAAACACTACCTCAAACTAGCTGTCTACGTTTACAATAGAAAATCTGAAAGAAACAAAATAAAAAAGAGACAGATATTGAAACTTTAGAAATCAAGATTGTACTTATGCTTTACTACTCACAACCTACACATTCACACATCGATACATAAGGATAGATATAAATGTTAATATTCCTATGTACATTCTCGATCTCTTCCAGATATATACATGTACTTTATATATATATATATATATATATATATATATATATATATATATAACGTAGATAGATCTAACACTGAATACCAAATTATCGAAAACATTTCTCGTTTCTCCTAGCACAACAAAGTATTGCATTCATACGTAAAATATTTTGAAATACATACATATATACACATACATGCTTAAGACGGATCTCAATATTGAACAACGAATTACCAAAACCTTTCCTACAAATTCACATTTTGCATTCAATTTATCGCATATAAGACAGCCATATACATATATGTAGGTACTTTAAAGTTCAAAATTATAGCAATATATGTATAAGATGGCTTATCTTCTTAGTTCCTACGCATTTAGGAAGGATGCATACATAATATCAAACACAAAACATATGTACATACATAAGTGTTTTTCTTATCTTAATTATATTATCAAACACAAAAATGTAAAATCAAAAAATGAATTAATATTCAACAATCATTCACCGAAGAGGCGCTCAATCGCTCTATTTTTTTTTTTTTCAAATTTCCACATTACAGCACTATATATAGAAAATAATATTTAATTCAGTTATGTAAAACAATTAATAATAATATCTCACCGTTTTAACAAATTAGTATGGTGAAAATTTGCACTTCAAACCACTAATTAGTTTTTGCTTAAAACACTAGCTTAAAAATTAATTCTATGATTTGATGTATACGATATAACCTAACTTAACCATGATAAAATGATTTCGATAATGGACAACGCAGCTATACTAAATGAGATTATGAGAACGAAACAAAACTAATTCCTCCATCTGTCTCTTTTTCACCAAGCACAAAACTGGAATTTTCAATATTTTCGATTGCCACGTTTCACACATGTCTTCAGACAGCACGTTAAAGACGGCTAACGGCTATAATTAGTCTTAGGTAAGGTTTACATTTTACAAAAAATTCAGTACATCATCATTATTTAGCTAGATGTCCGGATTCACATATGGACTAGATATGTCGGAAAGCATAGACAAAATTTAGTATTTACTACATGTCTGTCAATACATACGAAACATAGCACATTTTCGTAATCAGAAAAAGATATGGTGAACATATGGTGATTTCAATAAGTGAACCTAGGCCAACTGATGAATGACACGCTTCAGAAAATGTAATAATTAATATTTGAAAGGATTATATTATTTCAAAACAATGTGGTCGCCGTAGCGTAGTGGTAAGTGCGTCGACAGCCGCGCAGAAGGTCTAGGTTCGATTCCCGGATGGGAGGCCTCGCATTTTTTCACGGCACCACCTCTTTCGAATTGCTAACGACACTCAAAGAATATCAATTGTCTATGAAAAGCTTCTCAAATCTCGCCGTTCTATCTATCTAAAACTGTAGGTCCCTTCTACTCGTGAGAGAACAGTAGCACGCACAACATGAGTAGTTGTTGTAGAAGCTAGGCCCTGGTCCGTTGTGGGCTGTAGTTATTATTTTTATTATTATATTATTTCCATAACAACCTTACGTACAGGAAAACATAAATGGTTGTTTTATTGACAAAATTGATTACTTTCCTGAAGGCATCAAGAGCATGCACTGCTATGTACTTTTGCCATACATGCGAATCAAAGTAGATCATTTTAACAAATATGCCTGCATGAATTTTTTTTTAAGTCTATTGGGGTCTTCACATGCGCTGATTAATCGAAACTATTTTTCTTGGCATTGGAAGTTTGGAGAGCAAAACTTTTGGTATTTTGTATTTGTTTTTAGAAAAATGTTCCCTAAAAAATGCAATTTTACTCTAACAGACAATGTTTGCTCTAACCTGCCCGAGCGGAAAGTTTGTTGTGGAGCTCCACTCTTCTCAGTCGGGCTGTTTGACAGATGAAAAATATATTTTTTTATTTACTTACAGCAGCGGCAGACATAGGCGACTTCTTGTGTTAGTATTTATTAGTTATTTAATAGCTAATATTTAAAATTTTTGTGTGTAAAACATACTTTAGGACATGTCGAGTTTCGAGGAGAATCTAATTGCAGCCGTGAAGAAGCGTGACTGCCTCTAGTCACGCTCCTACAAAAATACCCACAAACGGGATATGGAGTGGGTAAAAGTTTCTGACGAAGTTTACAGGTACATACAAAATTAAGTATTAATTATCATTATTTTATACTCATTTATTACTTATGATATAATTTTAGTCGAAGAGCGTAAGCAAGGATGGAAGAGCCTGCGTGATCGCTTGGGAGCGGTGCATCCCTTTTTGAAGAATGGGACCTGTATCCCTCTCTTACATTTCTTAACGATGCAACGCGTCCATGAAGGTAGGTTTTATTTTCATTTACACTATGTATATACTTACTTTACTTTTTCAATTGTTCTCCTAGCCAGCTATCCAATTTCGGGGCAGTGCCGTCGTCGCAAAATATCTACGAAAGCCCGACATCAGAACCTTTGCGGAAGAGGTCCCGCACATTTGGCCACAGGAGCGAGCCTAATGAGGTCGACATGTTTGGGACTTCTGCTCAAAGCTAGGGAAATTCCCAGAATTTCTCCTAAATACAGTGGGAGCAACTACTGGAGATAGTTGACAGCGCCCTCCTCCATATGGAGTGATTTTTTTATTTTAATAAATATTGTGTGTGTGTGTGTCTATTTGAATTCCTTTTGTTATGTTATTGTAAGAATATAGAATTTATTTATTTTTTGAATGTGATATGTAATCTGCATTTAAAATAAAAAATATGAAAAAATCTATATATAATTTTCAATAAGGTATTCTTTTATGGCTTCTCTCATCGCAACTGATTTTTGGAAGGAAAAGTTTTTCGGTTCGCTATAAAACCTTATTAAGTAACACAACGTTGTCATCATTGCCATCAATGTAGTCCTGTGTGCAGTATGTGTCGTCGTTGAGTTTTGCAAAAGTATGTAAAATGGTACATGCCTTCACTAACTTGTCTGCATTACAGGAAAGCATGTGTAATGTTGTCTTCAAAATTCGCCATCGAGCTACAAGAATACCAAATGCATTTTCATTCACTCGTCAATCGCCCTATAGCCTTTTGTTACAATTCCTTTTTTTTTCTCTTTAACAAGTCGCATCAGGAAAGTTTTGAGAGGAAATGCAGCATCCCCAAATGATGGCATAAAATATTTGAATCTGGAAGAAGTTTTAGTGGAGGAAGATTAAGGGATCTATCCAATAACTTTTTCCGAATATTGATTGCGCAAATATGCCACCATCGCTTTGGCTACCATAGGCGCCGGCATCTACTACGGTAAATCTATATTTAGTGTCGCATGCAAGCAGATAATTAAAATATTCAGACCCTGCTCTTGGAGGGCACTGAATGTTGTTGTGCCTTCCATCGACGGCTGAGAAACAATTGGGCAGATTCCATAGTGCATACAAGTCCCCCGCAATCTGTCTCCAGTTATCCTCCGAGGGTGGGGCAACATACAGAGTCTTGAAATTCCCACAATGTATCGCATATTTCATATATTATATTACCTACTCTGGTGTATCCGATTCGAAACATTTACGCAAGCACTTGCCTGGGAACTTCTTGAGACAAATATCTGAGCGATGTAGATAATATATATGATGTACACATTTCTTACAATTAAATAAGAAACAGTCTACACGTTGGTAATATTGGCATCCTTTACGATGTCTTCTCTAAGGAAGGATCTATAAACATGTCAAACGTACTCGGACTCATCCAAGTAATTTTGAAGAAATTTAAGACACTTTTCTTTTATGTTGCCTATAAAAAAGTAGACAAAATTGATTGTCATATCAAGGTGCAGAAGTGACACATGTCTATTACTTAAGAACTCTAATGGAGAGATTATAAAAAAAAACACTCCAGAACGACAAACTATAACTGCCCCTTTTCTTTTATTCCAACGATTCTTATTTATTGACTTCAATACAAAATTCTTACGCTAATCTTACGAAATTCTGGCATACAATCTTAATTTTGGAGCAATCTCTTTCACAAAAATAAAATTAACTTAGGCTTTCTCTTACATTATATGAATTGAAACGTGACCATTTCCGTAGAATATTTCTTATTTGAAACAAAAAAAATTGTTGGTTTTCGTGGTACCTGGCTTTAGATTTTCATGGGCTAGAAATCCCGAAAATAATGTCGATATTCGCAACTCTCGGTTTAGCGATACGACTAAGAAAAAATATACAGTGATAAAATGTACGCACTACACAGATTCCTGGTTTGTTATAATAAATTGAATGTTTCTGTTGCATACATTTCGGCGGAGTAACTATTATAGAGAATGATTTCTATCGAATGTTGAAATAAGAAACAAGCCAAATGTGCACTTTTATAGGCAGCGTATTAAGGTGCAAATTCAATTAAAATGTTTACTTAATGGTTTGAGGTAGAGTTCTTGATACCCAGGAGACCCGGGTAGAATGTGTGAGAGAATATTATTATTCCAGTATTACCCAGGAGCTATAATATTGGGTACCCGGAACTCAGCGGTTTTCGGCAATATGTGAAAAAAACTTATCCAAAAAGAAGTTTTATTCCAGGAAGAAACGAATATACATTTCAAAATTTATAAACAAAAATAGTTTATACTTACTTACGACAAAATAAGTACTTATACATATTAAAATGAATTACCAAAAATAACTATCGCAACCTACTTGTCAATAAATAATAAAAATGTATTACTTTATTTAACCGTTATTCGTTGTAAATGTTTGATTTCTCATCAAAACTGTGAGCAAACTTACATTTTCCGGGAAAAGACAAGACCGTATGGGTGTAACAATTCGTCCCGCAGTGCAAAAGCAGCGTTCTGATGGAGCTGATGTAGCTGGTGTGTATAAATACTGTCTGGCCAGAATTGCTTAGGCTGGTGGGTACTTTGTGGCATTATTTTTCCACCATTTTAATGGGTCAGGAAAATTGTGGCTTGAATAGGGTTCTCGCAGATACATGTCGAACTCAATAACTGATTCTTCATCCGATTTGGCTTCCAGCAAGAAATCAAAGGCGGTACATCTTCCAGCTCTAATTTCTGAATTTCTGCTTTCGTAGCATGTCAAGTTTTCCACCAAGTCTTGCACATGTTTCCTGATCACTACCTACTTCCTCAAGCTCAATATCCAAATTTTTTTGTCTCGGATCCAAAAAACTAGAAATCTGTTCCACAAGAACTTCTTCGGTTTCTGTATATCCATTTTTAACCTGCGCCGGTTTCCTGCGTAAGTTATCTTTATTAGAGTCTACGAATTGTATGAGATTTTCTTTATCTCAAGCTTCCGGCCGTAAAATGGAAATTGTAACACCTTCGTTGCAAAGAATTGTGATCGCAACATGGAATGGCTTCAAAATGTTGACCAAGGCTTCAAGTTTAAAGGCCATTGGCGAAGAAGCTACATTTCTGTCTGCCAAAACAACAATAATAGCAGCTCAGAGCTAAGTTTTTCGCTGTTTTTTCTCATCCATGTCTTCAATACCCAATGTATAATTTGTTAGTTCTCACGAAATCTTTTTTTTTTTCAGAGGAGCTGCGCTACTGTTGCTATTGCTACCAATTAAAACGTCGGAAGTGTTGGATGAAGAAGGCGTAAAACTCATATTCGTTACTAAGTAAAATGTAAAAAAATAGAACGTATAAATCGTGTACACCCACTCATATAAAAATATTACTGGAAAAAATTAACTAAAAAAATTATAAAAAAAATAGCAAAGATGATTCGTTAATTCAGTTAAGAAGTGGGATCAGTTGAGTAATATGGAGTAATTTTTCTCTTTCGTAATTCGTGATGGGATCTTTGACCTATGGCTTATATGGAAAGGGAATACAATTGTTGTTGTAATCATATCTTACATTTGAAATCCGTTATTGTCCTCCGCTACTGGTGCAGTCTCCGGATTATATTTGTGGAAAAATCGCAAGTGCTTATTGATTGTTGATGGTGGATTATTAAACTATAGCACTACAAATATTTCACATTATTTCGAAAAGTTTTTAACACTTGGATGTTTTGGAAACAGAGAATAATGAGAGCTACACTTTAACAAAAGAAAATTTGTATAGGTCCCAACATTAGTGTTGTCTATTTTTTTTTTTTTTTTTTTTTAGATTCCAGAATCCAGTTATGCTGATACGATATATTAAGCGATTAGTAACTTAAAACCTCAAAAGTATCATCAGTTTCATTTATCATTTTTGTGCTACTTAAAGAATACATCTGTCGTTTATTATCCAACATCCGTCCTTAATGCCACCATCATAAAATTACCTCTATTTTGTGACTTGGCTACCCAATATGGCGGGTACCCATTAGCTTACATGACCGGGTACCAGCGAACTTAAGTATTACCCGAAAATCCTTTGTATCCGGATACCCGAAAAATAAATAAAATGTGTATTTCCCGGGTAAAATCAAGAGCCTTCGTTTGAGGTATTCGTAAATTAAGTTTAACTTTAAAATTAATTTTTATTTTTTTTTCAATTCAAGCTTACAACAAGACAAAAATGATTAAATCTATCTTAATATCTAAACAATCCATGTTCTTAAAGTCTGTTCTACTGACCCTTCGCAGGTAGTCTAAAATAATTTAAACTTACTGATCTATTTGCCTTTCGCCGTAGGTATTCGTAAGTATGTATGTATGTGTTATTAAAAACAATTTTTGTTCAAACTTTCCTATGAAATTCACTGTGCACATACTTAAAAAAATCCTAAATGGCAATGTCTCCAACAATAGCTATAAATTTAATTAATTCATAAAAATATGCAGGTATAATAACATCCAAAAAGGTAATATTAAAACATCGTAGCGCAGATATTCTTGTTAACGATCTCTGTACGAAACTTGTGTGACTAGTGAAAGAATAAGCACTGTAAGGTGTATTGTTGTCTTATAATACGTCGGCAAGCATAAATTTGATTAAGTAATTACTTCTTTTTCTTTGAATGGCGCTACAGTCCGGAGTGCCTTCAGTTGCACACTCCACTTCATTTCATTTTGTTGTGATTTTTTACTTTTGTGCGTCGTCTCAAACTAGGCCATTCTTTGTTGCCAATTGATCCCAATGGATCTAGTTCGAACATTTTCGGGCCGGTGCAGAGGTGTCTATATGGTCTACATCTTGAATTTTAAGTGTATTCGAAGACGCGGCATGCCGCCGTACCGCTCATAAATTTTATCATTGAATTTCTCCTCCAGATGCCATCCACGCAAACACCAAAATTCGCACGCAGAACGCTCTTATTCGCTTTTAGTAACGTCCAATTTTCCGCGCCATTAAAGAGGACTGGAATGATCAAACTGTAATAGAAAGCCACTCTTTTATTCAAAGGAAAGGGGGTCCCTTGATCCTCGTGACGTTACAATGGGTATAATTTGGCCCAAGTTTTATTGAGCCTTTTTCCTTGGGTTTATTTGAGCCCTAACTCTCTCTGTAAGAGACCCTGGGATTCGATTTCTAGTGATGTGTCGGAATTTTCCTGCAGTCGTCGAACTCCGAGCAACAGCTGAGCTTTGTACATTTAGACAGCACAGTCCCTTAATAGACGATCTCTTGCCAGCTGCCTCCGGTTGCGCTTATTAAGCGATTGGCAAAACTCGACATAACACTGTATAGCTCTTTCTAAAATCAAGGAACAGGAAGTGATTGTCGATCTGTATTTCCTGGGTCTTCTTCAGGATCTATTGTAAAGTCTATTCAGGACTGGCCTGAGACCACACTGATAAGAACCTATCAGGGAGTTGACGAACTGTTTCAGGTCTTCACACGGCAGAGAGGTTCTTGTAGGCGATGTTGAGGAGGTTGATCCTTCAGTAACTGAGGGTAACTTAACTTAAGTAACTTCTGAAATTCTACTTATTGGGCATACCTTCCTTCGACCATATCTTACAAATGAGCTGGTGCGTCCTTTTATCGCCTGACCGCGGGCTTCTCATGCTCTTTCTTTTCCTTTTTGATTAGCCGGTTCTTCTGCCCGTCTTCCCTATTCGTACAGCTCACGGACAGCTTTAACTTTTCCACGTTAAACCAAATTAGCATGACTCGACTCCGTTCTTCTCTCGATATCTAGATTCTAATTTATTCTTATCCAGTTGATGTTGACATACTGGAGAAGGAGTGTCTTACATCGATCTCAACGTGATCAATCCGATTGACGGTTTATCAAGGGATCGCCAGATTCCTTTATGGATGTTGAGGCGTGGGAACCGCGTACTACTCACAGAGAGGTTCCGCCCCGCAGCGAAATCCAACAGCCTGAGTCCGTTTCCGGAGGTAGTATCGTGGAGGCTGTGTTTTCCGATGACACCAGCAAGGATATCTTCTTTCAATAGCTGAGCGTTGAGATCTACTAGTACGATCTTGGTGTCGAAGCTGGGGCATCCATTGTATGTCATTTGGAGACTTATTGCCTATGTCTGCTTCGAACAGCAAATCGACATCCAAATATGCACTGTCTCTCTGTAGCAATTGATGTAGTAGATGTCGCAGGTGTTCATCCTTCTTTTGCCTGGCCCATCTCATCTCACATCCTCAATGGCGGTGATATCTACTTTATAGCAGTCCAGGGTCTCGGGAAATTCCTCGGCCGAATCTGGTCTGTTATTCCACATGCAGAATCAAAAATAATTGTCCTTAAATCGATTGCTAGGGTCATCAACAGACGTATTCGAGACATATATAAGCGCGAGGATGACGTTGGCAGCTCGACATGTTAAGCGCGGTCAACGACGGTGTCTCGTGTGTACAAGCCCAGACTCTCGGAAGCAATTGCGAGGCCCGAATTAAAATTTAACATTACTACACATGGTACACCACACATACATAGGAAGTTACTGGCAGAGACATGAAATCATACTCCGGCAGATAACTTCGAACCAGCACTCTTCGGAAGAGCTGTTTAGGAGTCTGTTCCTACACGTAAAACCATTTGTGCACAGAAATTCGTAGCTGAGTAGTGGGGGTAAAACTCTCTTTTTGAGAGAGCAACTCTGCCGAAACTTTTGAAATGACTTTTCTCAGAAACTCGCAAAACTAACAAAAAGTTGCCCATCCAATTTTTGTTCAAAAAATATGCAAAAATGAACGGAATTAATTATGTGGAAAATATTGTTCCACGATACTCCGACATGGAGTTTAAATCTCATTTCCGCATCAGCAAGTCTCTATTTAATTGCCTACATACCCAACCATAACGACCCGAACCAAAGCAAAACAAAAAACACACGACAGCAGCAGCAATCCACAGAGAAGAAGCAGAGGTGCCCACCTATTGATATCTTTGAACTAGGGACTCAGGATGTTGATAAAACATGTAAGTTGGCCACAAGCAATTCCTTTTCCTTAAGTATTAAGGTAATAATAAAATGTCGGCCCACAGTAGCTCAGTGGCTCACTTTAAAAAAATCAAAACGGCTCTTGCGGCAGCGGGGGCTCGTTTTTAGATATATATACCGCTGAAAGTGAGAAACGGAGGACTATGCTCTTCCATGATGTTGATCCTTAAACCGACCCCAAGGAGATCCTCGAGCAGCTACGTTCAACTTACTTTCTACCAATCAGTCTATGCTTTGCAGAAGCAGATGTTGGAATTACAAACCAGTTTCCTACAGCAAACGGCCCGAGTAGACGTTATCTACTCGGCACTGCTTAGCGAGCCAAACGCGTAGCAGATATAATGAACCCGCGCGGTAAGACCCCTTAGGATCCTAGCAGTGAATGCAAATTTGCTGATTATGATTGATCGACAATATCGCGAATCAAGTACAATAACAATAAATAATCAGAAGAGACCGGCGCAAATCCATTCGAGGAGGTAATGTGGCTCTCTTAATTAAAAATAACATTTCTCATAAGACAATATACAGCAATGTTATGCGAAAGTTTGTATCGTGTGTATTCCGAAGCACAGCGAATGGGGTAACAGAAGTCGAAACGCTCTCCTGGAGTGGATGGATTAGAATTAAAGGGTGTCCTAACTAGAACGCAAGATTTAAATTTTAAATAAAACGCAGATATTTAAAAAAATCGTGAATTCTTTATTACATCGTAAAGTAGATAGGATGAGGTTATGTGTGGAATAACACATCGGCCAGATGGCCGCCGCGGCTTTGCTGGGACATACGCGATCTTTTAATGAATTCCTAGAGGCGGGTCGTATCTGGATTTGATTCTAATAGACAGACGACTTACGGTACTGAACGTGGATCGACGTACGAGAAATTGCCTAACCACGGTTAAGTACGACAATGACTACTGGGTCTCGCTCCGGTTATTCAGCTCCCGAACGAGCTGGAGGTACTGGAGGAATATGTCCAAACGTATCTTTATAACTATAATAAGGCACGTTGGCACGTTGGCTGTGCTTGACAACGACTTCTTTGTAGTCGAAGATCCCCAGCAGAAGGTGAAAGCAACTGAAGCTGTCTTCCAGGATGTGTATACAGTCAATGAACCCCAATCACGACTAGGAAAACAGAGCTATGCTGAACCACTTCCAACTATGTAACGAAATAAGTCAATGGCGATCTGAAAACCCTGGTTTCACCAGGTTTAATGACTATCATCTGGCAAATAATGCCGTAGTTAATGATGGAAACACTTCCATCTTTATTTCAAAAGATGAACTTCAGGATATCTTCAACTCAATGAAGAAGAAGAAGTCAGTAGGAATCGATGGGATAACGAATGTTGTTCTGCGCCATCTGCCCTCTGAGGCGGTACATAACCCTGTTCAACAATGCACTGAGTAATGCATATCCCGGAGCATTAAAAAACAGATGTGGTACAGTCCATTCCGAAACGGAACAATGATACCTCTATCCCGACAAACCTCCAGTTTATAAGTCTTCTGCCAATGATCTCCTAGCGTACAGATCACGCCCGAAAGTTGAAGTAATCAACAACTTGCTCCATTGTGATTTCGACAAAATTCAGTGATTTTGCAACGACTGGAAGTTGAAAATCAACTTCCGGAAGTGCGAAACTATTCTCTTAAAACCCCGCTATCCAGGGCCTCAAAGGACACGAAAGAAAACTGGCGCAAGTTTGGCATAGTTGACAAACGGTTGGACCAGTACTGCGATAAGCATGCAGCTACAGCTCTTACAAAATGTTGGTTGTTGTTTGTTTTACATGGCGTACGTTTGTCTCGTGTGGGTTAACTTGAGTCCTTCCCAGATGGAAAAGAAAAGAGAACGTCATTTCTACTGGTGACTGCATCAAAACCAGCCCTCGCCCCCGCTTGAGCATCGGTAATATTTAAAGCTGACCTTGTGAGCTTACATATTTGTGTATTTTTGTGTTTCTTTTGTTTTTGTTTAAGTAAGAAAAATATATAAAAATAACAAAAAATAAAAAATAAATAAATAAAGGGTGTCCTAACAAAAACGCAAGATTTAAATTGGGCGCCATTTGAATTGTCATTGTTTGACATTTGAACAATTATTATTGTTTGTAAGTAGAAGGTATAAGGTTAATAAAAATAGAGCGCTACATGAATGAACGACGCATTCTCATTCTGAAATTGTTTTACCAAAATGGTGAAAATTTTGCGGCTACAGTTCGCAAATTGCGATCAATTTGGGGTTAAAATAATTAAAAGAGTCAACTGTAAAGCGATTAATGGAAAAATTTGCTGAAACTGGGCCTGTAACTGATGTAGACAACAACGCGCCTTCGACCAGGTCAATCGACCGAAAATATCGCAGCAATACGTGATGATGTCGCTCAAACTCCATCCACCTCAATTCGAACCCGAGCTCAGCAAATTGGTGTTTCCAAATCCACTATGCAGCGAATTTTGATGAAAAATTTGCATCTTCATGCATCCAAAGTTCAATCGACTCAGGAACTGAAGCCAGCTGAACATGCACAGGGAAGGGAGTTCATTAATTGGGTATTGGAGAGACAACATGAAAATGCTGATTTTGCCGATAAAATCATCTTTAGGGACGAGGCCGCGAACGAAACTCGCACTGCCAAGTTTTTTTAATTTTTTGGAAAACAGAATAAAATAACAGTAACAGTGTAAATTAAACGAAATAAATAACTGCACATTGACGATACCCAAAGCAATTCCAAAACCAATACAGATTAGGTTATAGTATCTGTTTTGGGTCTGTAAGTTAGACTTAAGACAGATAAAAGTAAGCTAGTTTTAAGTATTTTCCTAGAAATAAAATATTGTTATTAAATAAAAATGCAACAGCAAGTGTATAAATACTGCTAAACGGGGAAGGGGGCAAAAAACCATAATGAGCAAGAGAATGGACAAACGTCTGAATGCTACGCAGGCAACCTTTCACCTCGGCGACAAGAAAATAATGAGAAAATCTAAACGACTTGAGAGCTGAGGAACTGTACTGCTCAAGCAGAAAATTAAATTTTCCTCAGTAGCATTCACTCCTTTTCTTCCGCCGCATTTACCCAAAAACTGCCGACATAACATTGTGGGCATAAGACACCCATGTGCAAATGATTTTTATCTAATGACAACGACCTTCCGTTGTGTAACCATTCACTTCGAGCCTTCACACCCCAAACCATCTTCATGGCGTTTTGTAACGCTGCCAGTATTACGGTAACGAATTTTGGTTCGAGACACAATCGATTTATTGCCGTTGAGGTGGTGGAGAATCACGTTTGAGTTCGTTTAAATCGTTTAAAAGGCTTGTAAACATTAAAATGATATGTCATGTGTCAAAAGTGTCATAATTGAGCTCACTGTCATGTCCAGAGACCAAACCTTATTGGTTTCTGGTCGTGTCATGAAGGATTTGAAAATTATAGCAGTCTGAAGTTGGGTTCAGTTTGAATCAGGGTGTTGATCGGACACCAATAAGGGAAGGAGATAGTTGACCCTCTCGTCTCCCGCCTTTGAATTGTATTTCACAGACTTTCTTTATAACATTTTCAATCTATTACGGTTAGTTGGCGTAACTTCCTGCGCCACAATTACGTCTTCTCCAAGTTGTTTGTGCAAGATGTTAAGAATAATAACTAATTCGTAGTTACATTTACAAACAATTTATTTAACCAGCAAACAAAAGAAATCTTCCATACAAAATAAAGAAGAAAATTTCATGATTTAGTTCTACGTTAGTTTAAATTATGTGGGAGTTACTAGTCAACGAACGTGGACCATAAATATTACTTAAATATTTTAAGATCAAATCTGGCCGAAACTGCAGTGAAATTGGGACTTGCAGACGATTTCTATTTTTACCAGGGTAACGATCCCAAGCACAAGGCATACATTGTGCGAAGTGGGCTCCTCTATAACTGCCCCCATGTGCTTGAAACGCCACCGTCTTAATACAGTAAAAGGGCCTCTCAACGAAATATTAAATTAATATATAACACTAAATCACATTTTTTATTCCAATTTATCTTAAGTGTCCCATTATTACTTTGATCTACGATTTTTGACTTTTGTGATGTTTTTGTTGTTGTTTTGTATATGTATTAATGAATTTCATTTGATTTTTGGTGATTTATCGAACAATTTCCCTTTTTTGGTGGTCCACTAACTTGGTTGATTGATGTTTCGGTGGTGAATGCTTGGCTACTGTAGAGACATGCTGGTCACAACATCATCCAGTTCCATTATTTTGTATTGCGCTACATTTCCCCACGCCGCTATTCCGTACTGCAGTATCGACTCCACTAGGGAAAAGTATACCTGTTTCAGAACCTCAAACGATGTGTAATTGCTCAGATGATAAAGAGCATACGTTGACTGCAGAAGTCGCTTGGTAAGAGATTTTATATGAAAGTCCCACTTAAAGTTGCAGTCTACTTCTACTCCAAGATACCGATACAGGTTCACTGTATCGATATATTCTACGCACTTACATATCTGTCTCAGGTGTTTGGTGAGACTCGTGCATTCATTCAAAACTATGGAATCTTTTTTTAATAGTTGGTCTTATTATATGGCTAGGTCATATGTGCATTACTTTTGTTTTCTTTGAGTTGATGATAAGGCCGTTATCGTGACACCAACGCAGAATATTTTTGAACTGCGCTTGTAATGTTAGAGTTGCACTCGTTATATCGTTGCTATTCACGATTATGGCTGTATCATCAGCATATTGAAATCCAGTGCTATTTTGCAACACCGAGAGCATATTATTCATATAAATAATAAAGAGAAAAAGAAGAGGCCCAAGGATAGATCCTTGAGGTACACCGAACTAAACTTTGTGAACATGGCTTTAGTTGTTCGATATTTTCACTGTGAAACCCCTGTTACAAAGATAGCTCTTAATTGATTTCATTTCATTTTTGTTGATTTATCGAACAATTTCCCTTTTTTGGTGGTCCATTAATTTGGTTCATTGATGTTTCGGTGGTGAATACTTGGCTACTGTAGAGAAATGCTGGTCACAATATCTCCCAGCTACAATTTCGGGTAAACCTTGCAAAGCATTATTGCAACACTGTTGCAATACGTGTGAACAATACAGCAATTGTACTGCGTCAAATCAATAAATGATCATTATGACGGAGTTGACCATTATCCGTGTGGTTTCACTAAGAGACGATGCCAAGGACCAAATTGTAGCAGAAGATCAAGGGTAAAATGCGATATCGCTTTATGTATTCATTAGAATAATGCTTCTGCATCATAAAAAAAGTTAATTTTTTTTAAATAAATGACTAAAAAAATGCATTCGTCTTTTAACCAAAAAAAATTTCCATATCGATATAAAATACAGGTAAGGCACTTTTCGAACGCTTTGCAGCACGTCAAGCCGATGGTCCCTTATGGAACCACCTTATTATAGGCAAACGGTGATTTGCAGGTAATCATTGTTGCATCGAAATTCCAAACAAAATTGTTCAACACGAATGGGTTGTCTTTTGAAAGGGAAAACCAAAGAAGAGAACGGGTTTCCTATCCTATGATGAGAAATCTGCCCTCTGAAGCTAAATCTAGGCTTGTTATGTTGTATAATGAAATCCTAAACACCGATGTCAATCATTATTATATTTTATTCTCTCAGCACGAGAGGCGGTGAAAAAAGTATCAAGGAGTTAATAAAGAAAACGTAGAGAATATTACATCTCAGATGTGGGATCCTACTTAAAAGAATTAAAAGAGACGCTGGCTCAAGCAGAAATCAGTTTCTCAGAGTCAGCAACAATAATGCAGTTACGAGCAGTGTTGCGAGAGCCCATTCACGCTGCAAAGGACCACTCTACAGTCCCGTTAGCCGATATGCCACCATCGGACGATTGTCCCGTTAGTGAAGCCGCTGCTCGTCTGTTACTGACGCTGCCACCGTCATTGCTATCACAACTGCTACCACCACCGCTGCCACTACCCCTTTTGTAATCGCAAATACCACTGCCGCCATCACCGACGATTACTCTGCTATCGCACCTACTGCAACTGCTGCTGTCGCCGTGACCACCGAGGAGGACCAAACGCTAAAACGCGAGCTTGCGCGCTTAAGAAAAAAAGGAGTTGTTGATGCTGCGCTATCCTCCGACGCGTCCACAATGGAGTTCACGGGCGAAGACATGCACGAGATATTTAAGTGGTTTGCGGAGGCGGAGAAGGCGTTTTAACTATTTAGATGCAGCGATCGGGCGAAGTTCCTGTGTACCCGTCGAGAACTGGATGGCACAGCCAAGCTCTTCATACGCTCATACGCACCGACCACTTACCAGGAGCTGAAGGAGGGACTTGTGGCTGAGTTCAGGCAATCATACACTGGAGACCGTAAGGCACTACGTGCTAGAGATGCAGGAGATCGCTTCATACGCTAACATCCCTGGGGCCGATCTCGTTGAGTGCATATTATAAAGGCTGAATAAACGCAGCAACAATTCGGTCCTGTTAATGGTAGCAACAACGATGCGGCAGCTCTTGCCGTTGCTGGAAAAATACCGAATAGAACGAAACCACGGCATTCTACAAAACCCCACCGCAAACCACACCGCAGCCCACACTATCACTTTTCGGCAAACCGCAGCCCGTTCGAAGATCACCGCCGCCCCTCCGAACATCACCGCCGTCGAGGGGCAGTCCGATGCTACAACTGTTCGTAGTTCGGACATTACCAGAGTGCGTGCATGCAGCCCAAACATCCGGTGAATGTTTGTTTCACCTGCCATCAAATTCCATTAGTAATGCCCAAGGAAAAGAAGACAAGTGGCCGCTGTTCAGGATGAGAATTCGTCACGCCTTGAAACAGTCCTCTTGTAGTGTTGGTAGTTTTTAGGTTTTTAGCACAGGTTCAAATTGTGTCTGGGCAGCCTTGCCTCTGTTAACCTCAGTAGCTGATGTGTTTCCAATGAAATTTAGAACAGTTCACTGGACACCCAGC
The DNA here is from genome assembly GCA_944738645.1 of Eristalinus sepulchralis. Lineage (NCBI taxonomy): Eukaryota > Metazoa > Arthropoda > Insecta > Diptera > Syrphidae > Eristalinus > Eristalinus sepulchralis. The sequence goes on from OX122886.1 coordinate 20,194,091, forward strand.
CGTTCGAAAATTCCAATCGCTGTCAAAGCAATTGCACTTTCCGTTTGTCCATCTTTTAAAAATTTAACTTCCAAAATACGTCCCTTCGATTAGCCTCCGACCAATTTCTCGGACCATCTGAATCTGCTAATAAGATATCATCAAACCATTTTGTTCGTCGAGTAATGAGTGGATGATATTTACTCACTCGGTGATGTCGTTTCGACATCAGCCAATTCCTACGTCCTCCTCCAGTGCACTGCACGGTTTTGATCCTTTTTCTCACACTCGTTGATAAGATAACGATCGCGAATTGATGATGTTTTCCACATCCAGTAAGATAGTCCTCAACAACTCATAGGATTCATGCTGATTCGGAATTATTTGCAGGAATCCTGTTTTGAGCAAGCGCACCAGGCTCTAACAACAACCATCCATTTGTCACGCATATAAATGCCGTATACGCTATGGTGCACATATCCGTATTCGTACGGATATAGTTAAGTAGTTTTAATAGTACCTCTTAGTTTAGTTTAGGTTAGTCTTACTTTAAGTTTTACTTATCTTACTTTAAGTTCAGCTCAGATTGCCAAGTTTTTTTTTCTATCTTTTCTTGGGACAATATTGAAATATATGAATACATGTAAAAAAAAAGTAAATAATTTAACGCCCATTATGCCCAAAGGCACTTACAATTAGAATAGATATAGATTAGCTTAGAGCAGCTGTGTAGGGTCAGTAAGTTAGATTTTAAACTATTGTTAAGATTCAATAAGCTAGTTTTAAGTATTTTCCTAGGATAAAGAAATTAGACCTCAAACATTTTTTAATTAAAATGCACAAATAAAAAAAAAAAAAAAAAACAAAAAAAAAACAACCATCCATATGTGGAGAACCAGTTGGGAAATTTGTACCATTACCACTGAATATCTCAAGTGGCGCCCCACGTTGTGCCATGAAGTTTCTTAGGGCAATGATGCATGAATTGGTGATGAGTGAATGTGCAATTTCGATATGTGTCGATACCGTATAGTTTCTTACGAAAACATACGATAACGCGCGCACAAATGTCAATATCCTGGTAGATGGGAGTTGAGACATCATAGGTGCTCGAGGTATTGCGGCAGCATCCTTACATCTTTCACACTCACTGCGTACTCTCCCGAGAACTACTCCCATGTACGAAATGTAATACCATTGTCGCAACTCATTAATCACAGTTTCGTGGTTGCCGTGGTGGTACCTGTTGCGAGAGTGCCGCAATTTCAATTCAATTTTTCTTAATTGAACAAATATTTACAATTTTAAAATTTTAAAAACTTAAGACTATAATGAATATATATATGTGTTAGCTCAACAACAGGGGCCCAACGGATGAGCAATTGTCTAACATATGTAGTTTTGAATGTGTTCGTTTGAATTAATTAGAATTTAGCTATGGTCTGTCTTAAAATCGGGGTGTTTAGATCTGTGTGTCGATGCTGTTCCCTTGCATGGGGTGAGTTTGTATTCAGCCTCGATGGTAGGTTGTATTACTACTGGAGTAGAAGTGATACGGCTCCCATTCAGAAGATGTCGGAGGGAAAATCTCTTCGTGTAGCATGTTGTGTGCGTTAAGAAATCATTGTCCAGGAACTGAGTTCCTTAAGGTCCTGACGATTGTGTTTGGATGTGTTCCAGCTTCGCCTAGCTGCTTCTTAAAAAGTTGCACTGAATTGAAGAGAACGGATATTAATGATGTTAATAAGTCAGGGCAAACTGAGTTCAGCGACACACCTCCAACGGTTGCAGCAGCGTACCACACTAGCCTTATTTTGCCTGGTTTATTGGAATTCCTTACTGGGAAGACGAAAATGTACATTATGTCAACTATCATGTGTTGTAAAGCGTTGGTCAACTCCGCATCCCGTTCCAATTTCTTTTGAGGCAGATCAGACGTCTTCTTGCCATGTTGTCGCTATTGGGCATATGAATATTGTTGTATTTCGAGAGTAGCGCCACATCGAAGTGTCCGTTTATATACTTAGTGTGGTTTTTAACAGACATTTAATGTCAGATGTTCCGTTGTTCTCATTGCACAGATGTTAATCCAATCCGTATATATCGTCGTTGGCTGGACAATTGCATTCCACAAGTTTATAGTGGTATATGTCGAGTACGCAGAATTCTTACCAGAGAACATTCATAAGCTGTCCACCCCATTCTTGGATGCGACTATCTCGTCTGTGTGGCCTTCTTTGCATATAAGAGGTAGTAGTTTCCAGTTGTTCAGCCCAAATAGTAGACGTGGGCCTGCTTTGGCAGGTTTCGGAACTGCGCGTACCGTTTTTTGCAGCTCCCTAATGTCTAGGATTTGGAAGCTGAAGTCTCTTCACCGTACGCACGTCAGAGAGTGTGTACCGACTCGTATAGTTCTTGGAACCGTAGATATACAGCCTGAGTTGCTTTCGTATCTCTATGCGTTCGGATCTGGTTTACCTTAGATGTTCAGCGATTTCTTCGTCCAGCAATGTAAGGGAGCCATCTTCCAAGAATGCGTACGTTTTTACTTCAACTTTATTGCCGAACTATTCTTATTTGAAGGCGAGCTTTACTGACTTGCGCTAAATGTTGAATTTTATCTTTTAAAACCTTCGCTTCCTTAGCAGGTGCCTTTACATTATTAAATAACTTGTGGTGTTTTAAATACGATTATCATAAAACTTACATGGCAAATTGGTATGCCCCTTAAGACCACGCCGGAAAAATTTTAGCTCACGCACAGTGACCCACCTCGCCGAATAATCAAACCGTGTAAATTCAATGCAATGTTCAACAGAGGCAGATGTCCCATCGCACACCAGAGACCTTTTGATTTTAGGTGAATATTGATTAGCACTTAACCGGCATCAGAGACTAATAAGGAGACAGTCGACTCCCTCGTTTCCCGCTCTTGAATTCATTTTGACAGCGCTTTTTATAACATTTCCCCTCTTTAAACAGTTGATTCGAGGCATATTCAGACAGGATTCTTTTCTCTTGAATGAGAATGCGTGTGAGCTGTGTAATCAGCTGATTAGTTTCCCGCGCAAACTACTTATGTGAGTGAGGAAGACGGGGATGTTGACTGTCTTCTTTACTTAATGATTTCTGGTAAAAATTCCACCATGAAATAATGGCTGAAATTGGGCGCGTTCATATATCGCATGATTAAGGCAGTAGAGTTTCATCAGTAAGGCTATAGTTTTGAAGCTTTATAATATAAAATTTGAAACAAACATATGACACGAATTTATTTTGAACACAATAACTTACCAAATAGTATTTTGGAATTCCCAAAAAATTACTAAACTTCTATCATTATCTTAAAATTCGACTCCAGTAGTTGTTGTAGAATCTAGGATCTGCTTGATGCCACTCAATTAATGTTAGAGCAACCCCCATATTTTGATACTTAATATTTCCTTGTTCCATTATTACATTTGAATTATATATTACTACTGCAAAATTATATATCATACTAGCTGGCCCGGCAGACTTCGTACTGCCTCAATCGATAAATAAAAGACCTAAACTTTTGAATAAAATAATTTTAAGACAAACAACACGAATCCGTATTTTAAACAAAGCATATTTTGAATGAAGCATGAAGTTTTATTATAACTTTCGACACATCATATTGCTTTAATTAATTACAAAATAGAGTTTTCCTAAGATACTGGCTATTTATAAGGTTTGAATTTGATATTGACAGATACACACTGCTTTGATACAGTTTGTTAATCAATTTAAAGCTTTCTCATAAACAATATTTTCTGTTTTGTTTTGTGGTGTGTAAATAAGCAAGGAAGACGGTTTTCCGACACGCGAACACGCGACGTATAATTTTTCATGTGCGAAACAGGGAAACTCCAAGTTCATTCCGCAAACTTCTGTCCTTGCGATTTATTTATGGTCATCGCAAAGGCCATAAATCCTTCCTTCCTCCTTTGTATTTTCCCTTTATGATTGTTGCCTCAATGACGTTATTCATCAGCTTTTTCACAACCAGTCTTGTTCCATTATTCAAGGTTGATTAATGTTACGCAGCATGATGACAACTGACCCTATTTTGAACTGCAAATTGTGAGGTGATAATCCAGGCAATTCCAGTAAATTTAAAAACTCCGTGGGATAGTTGACTACGTCATCCTGGTTCATAACGGTGTCGACTGATTTTAAAGAAACCAACTGTCCTGGAAGAAAATTCTGAATGGTCGCATTGAGATCCTCGACATCTTTATTTTTCGCTGCCAATATTGCTCGTTCACGCAGCCAATAATGGTTATTGAACTTTTGCACTATATCTGGGAAAACACGCCGAATAAACTCCTCTTTTGAGTCTGTGATGTAACAGAAATCTGTGGGTAACGTGAAAGAATCCGGTCGAGGTGTCCACTGCAACTTTATTATTTCCAATGTCTAACAACTGTTTCACAAACATATTCGCAGTTTCATCTTGTTGCAAAAATACTCGCATGCTAGTTTTTTATTGGTGTCCTTACATATTGCCACAAATTCGATGATTTTAGGCATGCATTTAGTTCATCAGCAACAGTTGATCGGGGAATAACTGGAAGAGTCTGACTGACAACAGAATCATGGCCCCACCAAAAATATTTTGGTTGTCACGAAGATCATTTAAAGTTCTGTCCAGTGTCGCCAGTGACCTCTTATGGGCCATTGTGCATTTATCCCAAACAATCAATTTGCATACCTGTAGGATCTTGGCCATTGCGCTATTTTTGGCGACGTTGCAAATCGGTGTTTCGGCCTTCTAGCAGAGTCGCAGCTATTCCAGATGAAGCTAGAGCAACATCATTTCGTGATCTGATCCTCGTCAAAAGCAATGAAATTAAGAACGTTTTTCCGGTTCCTCCGGGAGCATCAAGGAAATAAATTGTACCAGATCCGCTATTCAAAGCTTCTATCAAAGTGTTGTACGCAATTTTTTGTTGTTGATTTAATTGTGTAACATTTGTACGAACTGTTTCGGCCAATGCTTCAACACTGTTGTTCTCTTTGCAACTCATGATTTAATGCGTCGTGCATATGACGGTTTGGTGCTTTCATTCCTAAACACGACAATACTTTATTTGCCATCAATAAACACATATCTTCTATCATGATCAATGTCTCATTGTAAATTTCTGCAGTCATTTCTAGTGTAGAATTCAACGTTTGAAAACGCACACGATGCAAAACATCCTCAGACATGTCATCTCTATACTTAACCTACAAAACTTTTGGATTCCAGGGAAAACATGTCGATATGATAATCGCGAACAACGTACGAATTTGATGCAGCGATAAAGATATTGCGAAATCTTTGAGCGTATCATCCCAGTGCGAATCGTTCTCAAGTAAATGCAATAGTTAACAGGCGTAACACGGTAAGTCGCACACAGCTGTCCATTAAATGTTCTCAGTTGTTTAAACGATATGGGACGACGAACATTCACCAACAACAGCCGCAAATAATAACATTCATCATTATTTGATGGCACTGTGTAGATTGGATGTCTTTCAACTGGTGTTCCTTGTTTTCGACGCGGAAACGATTTCGATGATGCATTCCAGGTGTAATAACGTGGCATGTTAGCATACAGCAAAGTGCGAGCAAAATCATCAGTTTGACAGACTGTGAAGGAACTTATTTATGTTGTCGACGGTGAACGTGCCACTCTGTCCGCCGCTTCGTTACATTAAAATAAACTCGTTGATCATTTTCTTAATAGACTGCCAAATGGATTGCTTTAGGGTATCTTTCATGGATCGCAAATAAAAAGATACGCAAATTGCTTCGTTGCTATTTCCATAGCGACCCATCTGGTACTGCGATATTTCATCACTTGCATTGGTTACAGCGAAGACAGCCATATCGCTCCCTTTGTTAACATATTTACATACGTACTTTATCGACTTCACAAAGTTACAATATTCTACATTGATGTGAGTTTCAAAAGCTTTGGACAATATTGGCGAGTGTGGGACAATCCAACGATTGTCTACATCAAGATTTTGTCCTCTTACCTTCACAATTACTGATCGGCCATTATCCGCAACTGATCGCCGACGATACAATGGGAATCCATCATTTCCCGTTATGGTTATAGCGGGCAGGTCTCTTGGGTATCGCATGGAACATTTGCCGTCGACCATACACGGTGAATTGTAGTTGAAAAATCCGCAAGGTCCATGTATCATGTGTTTGGTAACTACTGCATGCAATTTTGGGTCAACTGTTTTATTTAGAATTTCAGCTGAAATTAGAGAATCAATCTCATCTGGCCTTATTTGTCCACTTACCAGACTAATATGTGCGCATGTTGCAGTCCACACTTTTGCCATTCTACAGAGTACATCCAACAACGGACTTGGCCACATACACAATGCTTTATTAAGAAATTCATAAGAGATTTAAATTTTTGTTTAAAAACTCTGGCAGTTATGTTATGTCTATCAACTGGTGTTTGGCTATGTAGCAATTCCCTCTTGATTTCGGACTATTTTGGGTTACATGTGAATGTAAAAAATAAGTCTGGGCGGCCATAATTTCTAACATATGACAAAGCATCCTGAGCATATTCATGCATGTGTATGTTAAGTGGCAGGCAAAATTGTCATTCTTCACACATTATTCACATTGCCATCCACATTTATAGCATTACGGAAATGAATGTATTCATCTGATCATAGCTGTGGTTAGTTCAAACGGATGTATGTCAAACGTTTAGTCTCAATTTTGACATACATACTACATGTACATGTCAACTGCACACTGATGAAAAAGTCTTCGACATATCAAAATATGATGTACTTCACTTTGACGGATCATGAGTCTTCTTCTTCTTCTTCTTATGGCGCTACAGTCCGGGGTGGACCTGGGCCTCAACCAACATGCCTCTCCAGCCAGCACGATCTTTCGCCAGCTGCCGCCAGTTGCGCACTCCAAGTTGGTTGAGGTCCTTCTTCACTTGTGTGCGCCACCTTATCCTGGGCCGTCCTCCGTTGCGTTGTCCCAATGGCTCAGATTCGAAAACTGTTCGGGCCGGAGCAGTGGTGTCCATACGCTCTACATGGCCTAGCCATCTTAAGCGTTGTATCCGTAGACGCTTGACTAGGCTCATGCCGCTGTACAGCCCATACAGTTCGTGGTTGAATCTTCTCCTCCAGATGCCATCAACGCAAACAGGACCAAAAATCGCACGCAAAACTTTTCTCTCGAAAAGACTAAGGGCTTCCTCATCCGCTTTTAGTAGTGTCCAGGTTTCCGCGCCATAAAGTAGGACTGGGATGATCAAGGTGTTATATAAAGCAAGCTTAGTCTTTCGAGAGAGGGCTTTATTACTCAATTGCCTCTTGAGCCCAAAGAAACAGCGTTTGACAAGAGTGATTCTGCGTTTGATTTCGGTACTGGTGTTATTGTCCCTGTTTACTGCGGAGCCGAAGTAGATGAAGTCCTTGACTACCTCGAAGTTTCTGCTGCCTAGTGTGACGCTCTGTCCAAGACGCCGATGTTGTGTGTCCTTCCTTGATGACAGCATGTACTTCGTTTTGCCCTCATTTACCACCAGACCCATTTGCTTCAATGCCAGCAAACGCATCATTGACGGCTCGCTGTGTTCGACCAATCACGTCAATGTCGTCGGCGTAGGCTAGCAATTGAGCTGACTTTTGGAAGATCGTACCTCTGGTGTTGACCTGTGAGTTACGCACGATCTTCTCAAGGATGGTGTTAAAAAAGTCACATGACAGTGCGTCGCCTTATCTAAAACCTTTTTTGACATTGAAGGTCTCGGTGGGTTCGTTCCCGACCTTGACGGAGCAGCGAGAGTTCTTCATCGTCATCCTACAATCTGACGAGTTTGGTAGGAATGTCAAAACTAGACATGGCACTGTATAGCTCGTCTCTATGCACACTGTCACATGCGGCCTTGAAATCGACGAATAGGTGGTGAGTGTCGATTTGCATTTCTTGGGTCTTTTCCAGGATCTGCCGTAGTGTGAAGATTTGGTCGATGGTGGACTTCCCTGGCCTGAAACCACACTAATAAGGACCAATCAGGTTGTTGACAAACGGTTTCAGGCGTTCACACAGTACGGCAGAAAGGATCTTGTATGCGATGTTAAGGAGACTTATCCCTCCATAGTTGGCGCAGTCGGAGGGGTCTCCTTTCTTGTGGACCTTACAGACGACGCTGAGATTCCACTCATCGGGCATGCTTTCCTCCGACCATATCTTACAGATGAGCTGGTGCATGTGCCCAACCAGGTCATCCCCAGCTGCTTTAAATAGTTCTGCGGACAGTCCATCCGCTCCAGCAGCTTTATTTGACTTCAGTCTCGATATTGCTATCTTGACCTCGTCTAAGTCGGGGGGACGGAATTCTTGTCTATCATCGTCCAAATTAAGTGGAACATTCTGCCTAACAGCGGGATTTGGGCCGTCATCGCCGTTTAAGAATCTGCAGAAATGATCTTTCCAGATTCTCAGAATCGATTGCGACTCTACTACGAGGTTTCCGTTTCGGTCCCGGCAGGCTTCGGTTCGAACCCTGTATCCACCGGATAGCTGTTTCACCTTTCGGTAAAACTTTCGGACTTCATTCCTGCCATAACACCTCTCCATCTCTTCGACCGCGCGCTTCTCATGCTCTCTCTTTTTCCTTCTGAGAAGCCGGTTCTCTTCCCTTCTTTTCTGTTCGTAGAGCTCACGAACAGCTCTCGTTGTCCGATGCAGCGTTGCCTGGTAGGCCTCCTGTTTGGCTGCATGTGCCTGCCTGCACTCGTCGTCAAGCCATGGGTTCCTTCTAGGTGGTGGCGTGAAACCCAGCACATCAGTGGCAGCTTCTTTGATGGCTTTTTGACAACGTTTCCATTCTTCTTCTATTGTTAGTGCAGGCAGCGTCGAACTTTCTCTCTCGATATCCGGGTTCTTACGGAACCGCGTACTACTCACAGAGAGGTTCCGCCCCGCGGCGAAGTTCAGCAGCCTGAGTCCGTTTCCGGAAGTCGTGTCGTGCAGGCTGTGTTTCCCGATGACGCCAGCGAAGATGTCCTCTTTCCCCAGCTGAGCATTGAAATCTCCTAGAACGATCTTGGTGTCATAGCTGGGGCAACGATCGTATGTTCTTTCTAGGAGATCATACAACTCATCCGTGCTGTTGTCATCCTTCTCTTCTGTCGGGGCGTGAGCGCATATCAGGCTGATGTTCCCGAATTTAGCCTTAATGCGGATTGTCACGAGGCGTTCGCGTACGGGATCGTAGCTTATGACTTTTTGCCTAAGTCTGCCTCGAACAACAAATCCGCATCCGAATAGGCGCTGCCTTCTCACCTTGTAGCAGTCGCTGTAGTAAATGTCGTAGTTCTTCATCTTCTTTCTGCCCGGCCCATCCCACCGCACTTCCTGGATGGCGGTGATATCTGCTTTGTAGCAGTCAAGGGCCTCCGCAAATTGTTCGGCTGCACGTGGTCTGTTAAGGGACCTCACATTCCACGTGCTGAACCGAAAATCGTTGTCCATTGTACGTTTGCTGGGGTCGTCAATATTGGACCCGTCCATATCCGAGGCATGTTCTCGTTTCTGAACTCGATTCTTTTTTTTTGGTGAGGAAGTTAACCTCACGCACAACCTACAGTCTGGTAGGCCAGTTGCTGCCTACACAACGGATGCTGTGATGGCTATCAAGGGGGCGCCACGGGGAGGCTGTATGTCAACTTGACCTATGTACGGACGAGGATAGTTTTGGCAGCTCGCCATGTTGAGCGCGATCAAGGACATTGCCTCGTGTGCATAGGCCCATGCCCCCCGGATCATGAGTCTGTGTGAATAGAAATTCATAGCACTAACTTTTTTGTTGGTTTCAGCACCTGCAATCAAAGATGATACATGTTTCATTTGTTACTTAGATGAGTTAAAAAATATTATTTAATCTAGTTCAATTTATTTACCTGTTAGTTCATTTACTATTCTGATATTAAAATGGTATCCACCTTCCCCCTGCCAAACGATCAAAGGATTTTGTAATGCATCGTTACTCCTATGTGTTTTAAATCACTATTCCGACGATGAAGCATAATATCTCTAGATTGTAAATTTTCTCCTACAATGACAACAGCCACTTCGTCAATGTTAGATGAATTAAACCTCCTTGTGTTTTCACCGGCAGGCGTTTTGTTAGCTCGAATGATGATATTATGGCTATCAGATGGCATCCGAACCAATGCTATTTTAAACAAGCACACCGATTATCAACTTCCGCATATGAATTGCCCATACATTTGTAAAAACTTATAATTTGCATCAGGTAACAGTGCCCCAGTATGTGATAAATTTGTCCTTATATCTGTAATTTTTTAAAATTTGTCGATTAAATATTTCCGATATACACATTTTAGTACATATTGAATATTATAAAAATTATTCTGGCATATAATACATTGAAAGTGGAAATGAAATTGTCCTGTAAAATATGTGTAACGCCAAATGATGTCATCTGGAAGCAGCTGTTATATTTCTGAATGTTCGCCAAGGAATGCTTAGAATCATTTCCAATCCCAGAAACTAAAAATCGTAAAGGATCTGGTGGTGGGACCAATGGTGGCAATTGTACTTTGCCTCCAGCACAACATAATGCAGTAGATTCATGAGTGTATTTTAACGCCTTAAAATATTTACAAATTATTTTCATTTCCCCAATTGTTACCGATTTGTCGGCAGCTCGTTCAAGAAGCACAGGAGCATTCCGTCTGCGGATTCGCTCAATTTCATTATATCTTGCTTGCTGTTGTTGTGTTTGATGTGCACGAACTCGTTGCATTCTAAGATTATCTACTTCATTATCACTCACTATATGACGCAATTCTGACATAGCAATACGACCTTTTTCTTGATCTGTCTCTCTCTGGTCATAAGTGCGGTAAGCATGTGAGGTAGCTCGTCTCACATTTGATTGACTGCGACGACCTAAGTCAGGTCGTCTTCTCCTCGGCATCGTTAATTGTAAATAATTAAAGTGAACAAATTTTTCGCTCACTTAGCACCAAGGTTTTTCAGAGAAGGTTTAAACGGTGAGAAACAAAAAAACTAAAAACAGAAACTCTTATTTCCAATACAACATGTTTTGAGTTGTGAAACATTTGTTTGTCAAATATTTCTAGGTACATAAAAATTTATCCGTTTCATAGCTGTAGTATGAGGTCCGATGAAAACAGTGAGTGATTATAATTTAATAAGAACTTTACTGAATATCAATAAAGTTCAAATTGACTTAAAATTTTTTTAGAAAACGCTTATATGGGAAAACGTTTTTAGGGTTTTACTGGCAATTATTCGAATTTTTCTCACCGTTTATACCTACCCTAAAATTTTGCAAACATTCCAAGACCAAATTAAGCCTAATCGGTTCAGCCATTCTCGAGTTTTAGCGGTACTAACGAACAGCAATTGATTTTTATATATATAGATTATAACTGTCACTGATATGCGTTTTAAGTTCAGTTAACCAATGTTAAAGTTATAGTAAAATATGTTGAAAGGACTATTTCATAAATTTATTCTATTATGTTTTAAGACGATGGTTTTAGATAGATAAAAATGTTTTTCAAATTATCGACATTTACTTTTTATTCTTTAATATCGGTTGCCTGAACTACTATCATTAATGTATTAGGTTAGGTTTCAGTATGTATTCCAGTATTACACTTTTCATAATAAGTGATGGAAAATAGAACATTATAAATTACATTTTCTATTAACGCATATTGCCGAATAAGTAACACCAGAATTAAAATAATCCTTATTTTGATTTTAATACACTTAACTCGGAATTCCAAATAAAAAGAAATCCCTCCGTAATGCTCGATTTTCAAACATGCGTTAGTCATCAGAAACATAAAAATATCACAATAACAATTTTTTATATTAGATCCTATTTAAAGTGTCGATGGCATTAAAATCATAAGAAATTCCCTATAGCTATTTACAAAGGCAATCTGTTAAATATATGTATATCAAGGTGGCTAATGAATTCAGGAATTGTGGCAATTTACGAATGTGTGACACTATTAAGTCAGCTGTTCAATCGACCATTTCCTTATTGGTTTCTGACCGACTTGTTGGAACGTGCGTAGAGAAACCCTCTTTTTTCATTCCATTCATCGGAACATTGGTCTTCTTTGAATCCGATGAACAATCACCTTGGGCCGGCCGCAATTTGTAATAACCATACACTAAACTCTGGCAGGTTATTGTTACACCTAAGCCATAACGGCGCGTTCGCGCGGTCGGGCTTTGACATTTGAAGTAGAATACATGTAAAATCCTTGTGAAATAAATTTAAATCCGGGAAACAACTTCAACAATTCAAGTAAGTTTTATTTTAATAATCCAATTTAAAAAAAAACGAATTATATCTTAACTCCGTTCATTGAATTCAAAAGCTTGTATAGCAAACAAAACTAACAGAGCTTATATACATAATTCAAAGAGAAAAAAGAAAAAAAAAGAGATGAACGTATGACATTAGACAAGTATATAGCAGGGATGAACAAGGAAGGATATACACAGCTTCTTCGTCTCCCGCCCTTGGGGAAAATTTGACAGCTTTTTTTATAACATTTCCCCTTCTTGAACAGCTGATCGGAGAGCCAAATTCACAGACAGGGTTTCTCTCCGAAATGAGAATACGTGTGAGCTACTCAATCTGCCGATTACCTTCCCGCTCAAACTATTGGGGTGGGTTTTAATATGAAAAAAGTCGTTATTTTTTGCCAATTTCATTTAATGTCATAGAATGCCGATTCCTGTGATAAATTCTGCGGAATGTGGAAACAAATTTTTTTTTTACTATCTATTGTTGTTTTAAGACATTTTACACAGTTGAACTGATTAAAAATTTAAAGTGTATTTAAAATACCGGCAATATTTCCCACCACCAAAAAATTCAAGAACATGGCGGAGTGAGTGCGTGTTCAGAAGGTGCACCAGTAAGGCAGCAGTTGTACTTAAGGCATACTTTTAAGAAATGTTTTAACATATTATATGTGTGTAAATAATTTTTAATTTATTAATATATCCATAGACCTTGTTCTTAAATTATAAATGAAAATTGCATACATAATTGTATACATACAATATTACAATTCTTCCCTTATAAAATGAATACAAAACGCTACTACCGACTTATGTTTAAAATGAAAAATTACCATAAATTGCTCTATTATTTTAAGTATACATATGATATTTAATAATTGAGTTCATTTTAATAAATGTAATGTAGTGATACCCGTTCAGCGCAACAAAAGTATTCCCATCTAAGGGGGCTGCCGCTAACTTCGTATGTCGACGCTAAGCCGAAAGTACTCATTGGGGTACCAAATGAATATTTAGGAGTTCGGTTGAAGGTTGGGTCCTTACCAAGAGGAACCAGGTCGAAAAGGGTAATTGTGGAAGTATATCCCGCAACGGATGGACAGATAAGAAAATCAACCCTAAAAACATCAAACAACATGAACCAATAGCAATGAAGACACGTTTGGGGTGGATTGTTTGCGGCGGTAGCAGAAAAGAAACAAATTGTCAAGTCATCACCAGTTACAAATGTGTGAATGTGAAATGGTATTCCACATAGAAGTTGGTGAGTTTCTATCATTGGAAAAACACGCGACAGAATCGAAATTCATTGAGCACGTTGAGGACAAAAGAGCGATGGAAATTGTAAAGACGACTGTGAGGCGCGTTGGAAATTGCTTCGAGAGCGGACTGTTGTGACGGTATGAGGAAATTAGTATGAGGAATTGGTTATCACATGGCAATGAGAAGACTCGTCGAGAAGGGCTGTGCAACTGATGCCGAACTGATGCTCTTCCATCAATATTGTACGAGTTTCGAGTGCGTCGTATTGCAATTTGTGGGGATATAAGCGAAATGTTCCACCAAGTTCGTGCACGACCAGAAGATCAGCATAGTCAAAGATTTCTTTGGAGAGATGTTATTGGCGAAGGAGTCCCTGATGTTTATGTCATGCAGGTCCTAATGTTTGGTGCTTCATGCTCACCAAGTATGGCGCAATATATAAAAACATCAATGCAACTGATTTCGCAAAGAAATACCCTCGGGCTGCAATTGCAGTAATTAAAAGACATTATATGGACGATCTAATGGACAGCGTGGACAATAAAGATGAAGCAGTCAAGTTGGCAGAAGAAGTGAAGGAAATTCATTCTAGGACTGGATTTCATATCAGAGGTTGGCTCTCTAACTCCGATGTGGTGATGCAACGTTTGGGTGAAGAAGTAGTGGGAGATAAACAAGTAAAAAGTAGTGAAGATCCTGACAGTGCTCCTGAAAAAGTCCTTGGTATTTGGTGGATGGGGAAGGGGGGCATATTTACTTTCTCATTACGATTTGTGAAGGCCTATCAAGAGATCCTCGAGGGAAAAAGAGCTCCAACAAAACGTGAGTTGTTGAAAATATTAATGTTCGTATTTGATCCTCTAGGTTTTTTGGCACATTACTTGGTCGTATTGAAAGTCATACTGCAAGAAGTGTGGCGATCAAACGTAGATTGGGACGAAGTAATACCGGAGAGGCTGTTGGAGCACTGGGAAGAATGGCGAAGTATTTTGCGTCAAGTAGAAACTATCAGAATACCTCGATGCTGCTCTGGACTAACTGCTAGTAACAAGGCATCTATACAATTGCATATTTTTGTAGATGCAAGTGAGGAGGCAATGGCTACGGTGGAATATTTCCGCATTTGTTGTGGTGATTTGGTTGACTGCGCTCTTATTGGAGCTAAGTCGAAAGTTGCTCCAAGGAAACCAATTTATATTCCTCGTATGGAGCTTCAAACTGCTTTGATGGGAGTGAAACTATCGAAACTATCGAGAAACTAGTTTTCTGGTCGGACTCGCGTACAGTGCTTTCGTGATTGCGGGCAGATCCAAAGAAATACAACCAGTTTGTGATGTACAGAATCAGCGAGAATCAAACTTGACTGAATGGCGATGGATCCCAACGAAGGAAAATGTAGTTGACGAGGCAAAGAAAGGAAAAAAGTTACAAATTTTCAATTCAAATCAAAGGTGGTTAGCGGAGCAACATATCTGCACCAAACAGAAGACAAATGACCAGGTGAGCCAGCTAAGTAGGATGATCAACCCAAAGGAGAGTTGCGGTCAAAATATCTGCTTGTGCACTTGATAGAATAGGATGAACTTGTTGTAGTGGAAAGGTACTCATCATAGCAGCGTTTGCGAAGGACAGTTGCGTGGGTTATTCGTTTTACCACAAAGCTCCAGTTGAAAGTAAAGGGTCAGCAGTTGCAAGA
The DNA here is from genome assembly GCA_944738645.1 of Eristalinus sepulchralis. Taxonomy (NCBI): domain Eukaryota; kingdom Metazoa; phylum Arthropoda; class Insecta; order Diptera; family Syrphidae; genus Eristalinus; species Eristalinus sepulchralis. Next base: position 20,209,426 of record OX122886.1, read on the forward strand.
GTCAGCATTGACGTCAACAGAGCTCAAGCAAGCACAGATAGTTTTGTGCAGGATTGTACAAAGGCAAGTTTATAACGACGAGATCGCCGCTCTTGTTGGTAATCGAAAAATAAGCAAATCGAGCGTTCTTTTTAAACTTTCTCCGTACTTGGATGAAAATGGGATACTCAGAATGAAAGAAAGAATTGACGACAAGGACTTACATCTAAGAAAGAGCTGGAAAAAAGTCAACAACTAGACAATCTTTTCTGGAAAAGGTAGAGTACTTACCCACATTAACAAAAAGGACAAAATGGTTTGAACGCAAAAAACAAATTGCAGTTGGAGATTTCGTAACTATCGAAGACGATAACTTACCAAGAGGAACCTGGCCGAAAAGGGTAATGGTAGAAGTATATCCCGCAACGGATGGACAGATAAGAGAAGCAGCCGTAAAAACATATATGGGGTATTCCTAAGGCCTGCGGTGAAAGTGGCAGATTTAGAAGTAAGGTCGAAAGAACAGGATGAGAACAGCTCCAGGAGAAGCAGTCTCATCGAGGAGGAGAATATTAAAAACAGCATGAAATGTTACAAAAACACATCTGATACCACCTTAAAGCAGAGCAAAAAGCAAAATCGACAACTAGATGGAGACATATTATTGAGAAACAAACTGACAGCCGCGTCTTCCTTGAATTGTAAAAAAATGCATATTCATTTCATTCCTGCGACAAGGGGTTCAACTGATTTTAAAGCAATTTGGATTTATAATTATTTGTACAAGAAGTGTCAATAAATTTAAGTTTAAAATATTATAAAAGAATCCGCTTTTCAAATCCTTGGATGGTAACATTTCAGTATCCATTCCATTGTTTCTAACACCAGGGTTTTTTCTCTTAACAGAGAATCTGTGTGAGTAAACTCAAACAACTGTTCAACTTAATTTAAAAACCCGCTTGAAAATGATCACAAACATGGCTATTTGATTATGGAGGATATGATGCGGCGCGGATATGTCTTATTTCACGTTCTTTACAAAATAATTGAAATTGTGCAATGATTTTGGGATTTCCAAATCTTAATATTGGCCTTTATATCGCATCAAAACTGTGCGATGTGGTTATTGTGTTTGTGTCAAACACTTCCGGCCACTTAGAATATGCATTTACGATGATGATATAGAGCTGTTCTTTGAGTGGGCCAGCAAAATAACCCATGCGTATGGGTCAATTACCTGCTTAGAAGGATTTTGAAAACCTGATAACACACTCTTCAATATGTTGGTCTAATTTGTGACAACACATGAAGTCAGATAAGTAATTGTTGCTGGAAACACTCTGGAGCTACAACCCTTCCGCCGACATCAGGAATTGACTGGAAACTGATACTGACGAAACTTGCAAATGTCAAGGGCAATGTTGAAACTGCGTTGATTAATATTGATCGGATGTCTTTTTCTAGTGAAACAGAGCATTGCAATTGTGCATTCTGCCGTTGAAAAAAAGTCACTAGGATCTCATCCTTGTATGCCAATGTTTCCAAGAGTCCTAAAATTATCATAACTTTAACACCAAGAAATTTAATCAAATCGTCCCCTAACTGTGTTAATCATCAGAAACTTTCAAGAATTTTCGCGGAGCTGATATAAAGCATCGGATAGATCGTCGAGACTAAATAAACTGCATTTCGAAAACCTGGAAAATATATTCTCTAGTGTGGATAGCGTATATGGATATGGCATTGCTCAATCCGATGAAAAAAACTGCTCAGATTCGTGTAGAGCTACTGCGACTATAGCTATTGCCCAGAGTAGTGTACTGAATTGATTATTCCAAGTTTTTGAAGTCGGTCTAATTTTTTTCTCGATTTCGACCACTGCTGCAAATGCTACTGGTGGTTTTGGTCGAAATACTGGCTGGGAGTTAGATTAAACACGAAGTTCAACTTTCAATTTCGTACAGAGGCCTGGGCTGTCACAAAACACCACTAGAACTCGAGATTTAATCTTTTAATTGATGCGATTACTTATTTTTAATAATAATAACTGAGTGACACTACAGGTCACAAGAGACCAGGGCCTAGCTTCTACAAAAACTAATCGTGTTGTGCGTGCTACTGTTCTCTCACGAGTAGAAGGGACCTACAGCTTTTTTTGTCGACTTTCAACGGCGAAATTTGAGAAGCTTTTTATAAACAATTGATACTCTTTGAGTGTTGTTAGCAACTCGAAAGAGGTAGTGCGGTAAAAAAACGCGAGACGTCTCGTCCAGATCTGAACCTAGACTTTCTGCGTGGCGGTCGACGCACTTACCACTACGCGACGGCGACCACGATTACTTATTTTTGCAGATCGAATTTATTAGAGCATCCCAGAATTGAACTTTCAGTATTAAGTCGATAAGATGGTCGGTCGGTCTTTGTCAGGCTTTGTGTGCGTCTTATCAATTTTAAGAAAAGCCATGTCAACGCGCAATTTCTTCAGTTTTATAAATCGGAATAAAACTCGTGCGTTCAATGATATTTATATCTTGAAAAACAATTAAATAGCAATACAACACACACAATTGTCGCCAAAACTCACGAAAAATTAAAATTCAACTCAACTGGTAACATGTCGAGTCAGCAACGCATCATCGTCTGGAGCACAAGAAACAAACATATAATGGGATCATGACTACAACAGCAACGTTCCCACAAAGCAACATGATACATTATTATCCAATTTTATTATTTTTATATTCCCCTCCCACAGAATGCACGTGTAAATTATCTAATCAGCAAGCTTTTATCTTAAATACTTTTGGAATAATTGAAATAACCTTACGCTGCAGGAATTTAAATTGTATTTTATCCACCCAACTGGTTCAATCTTAACACGCGTGAATTGAATTACCTGAAGCATGGCTATCGAGTAGGGAGCCTGCTGACACTGCTTCAGCCGCTCCTGGTCGGTAATAATTTGCAGGTATGTTTTTTGTTTTCGATTTTTTATATGGTTCGGGCTTTTTATATTCGGCGTAATATAAATTCCGTGGTCGCCGTGGCGCAGTGGTAAGTGCATCGACCGCGGCGCAGAAAGTCTGGGTTCGATTCCCGGCGGGACATCTCGCATTTTTTCACGGCACCACCTCTTTCGAGTTGCTGACAACACTCAAAGAGTATCAATTGTCAATGAAGAGCCTCTCAAATCTCGCCGTTCGGAGTCGGCAAAAAACTGTAGGTCCCTTCTACTCGTGAGAGAACAGTAGCACGCACAACACGAGTAGTTGTTGTAGAAGCTAGGCCCTGGTCCGTTGTGGGCTGTAGTGCCACTCAATTATTTTTAATATAAATTCCGCCTACTCCTTTCACGACTGAGCCCTCAGACAGCCTGATTTTGGCACGAATAAGAGGAAAGGTAGAAAAGAGATGATGAAAGTCATGGAGTGGGGATAAGAGAGTATATCTGCATCTTAGCTTCATGTCTCCGCATTGGTTATAAATTCCTCCGAGTCATTGGCCACGCACTATCTTGTGAAAGACTTTTTTAACATAATTTTTGGAGATCATGCGAAGCTCACTAAATACAACATGCACGATCTTCCAATAGTTCATTCAAGTGCTTTCTAACGCGGATAACATTGACTTGATTGGACACAGCGAGCCATCAATGAGGTGTTTGCTGGTACTGAAATTAACGCGACAAGATTAGTTCGGCAAACAGGGACATAAAAGGGTTCAAACAGAACATCACAATAGCCAAAGACATTGTTTTCTGCATCACTCTTGCCAATCACAAGTTCTTTGGACTCAAGATGCAATTGAGTAACTAATCTCTGTCTTGATTGATACTATTAAAAGCAGATTTGGAGGCTTTTTCGAATGGTAAATCGTTTTTGCTAACTTTGCTGCTTATAGTATTGATGACATTTGGAGAATACGATTTAACGACGAACTCTTTAGGCTGCTAGGTCCTTAGATGGCTATGTCATGTAAGACAGAGATTCTTTGAATCTAACATGCAAGTGAAGAAGGGCCTCAACCAATATGGTGTGCGTAATAAAAGGCAGTTGGTTGAAGCCCAGGTCCACCTCGTACTGTAATGCCGCCTGAAGCAGAAAAGTATAATACTAACAGTTTAACAAGTTTTAGTAAAAAAAAGATATAATGGGTGGTTAAAAACAAACTGCTGAGGGAATGTTAATGCGGCGTCGTATATTAGAGAATAATGAAATTCAGACTTACTAATATGAATAAATTTTATTTTTATTATTTCGACCTTATACATATATGTATGTACGTGCGCTAGTGATATGGTTAGTATATTAATTTGCTACTTGATTCCACTTCCAATCCTACGAATATTTTCGTTTTGTGTAAGGCCTAGTTTTTTTCTTAAACCTTAACACTTATTAAAGTGAAATCTTGAGTGAATGCCTCGAGTTTTCACAAGTGGCCGTCAGAAGAAAAAATTGCAAGCAAAACTTGAATTAGTTCAGGGGTTGAGTTTTACAAAACTTCGAATTCTGATGGAATATTTCTTCAAAATTAATTTCACGAAGATCAGCCGCGAGATACATACATACATAGTTCCAACATTGTATATGTATATGAAAATTCTAACTGCGAGGAAAATTACGGATAAACAACATGCATCTGATGATGAACATATAATTTCAAGGACACATTTTGAATCAAGTTGATTTGAGTACGACGGAATACAATCACAGGGCGCATCAACCAAAAGCTAGCGATACAAAAGGCATAAACAAATTCAGATTTGACAAAAATTCTTAAGAATTATGGTACTATGCTGCTGAGCATAGATTAGCTTTTCGAAGTGGCTATTTGCTAACTTGTGGCAAAACATATTAGAGCCATTCGAAGTTACAAACAGGATGTTGCAGGACCGCACACTTTTCTTCAATTATAAGTGAATAAATCATTCATGCTTTGAAAACGGTGGAAATTATCTAATCCGCATTCCTGACGTCTAGTTTCTTAATATCAAATGGGTTCTAAATAAATTCAAATAAATCAAAAGCTGTGGACACAATCCTTTTTTTGGACTTGGAGAAAGAGCAAAGTGACTGCAGACGTATACGCAAAAAATAATGAGTATGGCTAATGATGTTGTGTTCTTGTTATCTGAGCCTCAGTAAGTTAGACAGTTTGCATTTAATATTTTTAATTGTAGTGTGTTTTCAGATGTCAGATCATAATCACTGACCCCTAAGTTCAAGTTAGCAGCAAGCTTGAAATTCTTAGCAGAGGGCCGGTGCCAAATTGGCGTTGGGCAGGACTTTAATGTAGGAATGGCACAATTAACTTTTTCTGGAGTTCTCTCTGAACTTTGTGCCCTAAGTGGATAACGTTAACGATGACCAAAGAACTAATGCGTGAGGCTTAACTGTTTTTCCGAAAAGTCGAGAATACCAGGAGTAGTTATGTGTGTTGACGAAATCGCCGAAGCTGCAGGTGAAAACATTCTAAATTTTAATCGTTTTTCAACTTTTTATCTGCGTAAATGCCATGATAGTTACATTTCTTATGTTTAGATTTCTTTATTTTTTTTTTATTAAACTATTGACTTTAAAGCATATTAGCTCTATGACCTCCTTTTCTAAAGGAGTGAAAAATATCTCCTTATTTTCGCCTCCACCTGTTACCTTCAGTTCACACTTGTTGTGGCTAAGTTTCTTAAAGAAAGCAGATTTCTTTTTCGACCAAACCTAAAGTAAACCATAAAAATAGAGTTTGTTTATTAAACGAACCTTCTTCCTCTTTGATATTTTCTTTACTGGATGCCCAGGACTATTCAGGTTCTGCTGCAATTTTAAACACAGCTTTGAACTCTCAAGTTTTTTTTTGACTGCGCGGTCCGGCTGACGGTATTACGATCGGAAATATGCTAAGCCGCACCATGTTAAACACATATGTATTTATATTCTACTGAAAATTTCATAGCTTATGCGTGACCGCATCACTGTGACTTAGGTATTCTTGGGAGAAGTAAGTAAGCTGCTCTACACTAATAGTTTAACTCCACCACGAGTCTCAAGGTTTTCAGCAGAAATGGAAAGTTTTGTAATGATATTTAATAGAGCACCATCATCTTTCATTAAAATAATTATAATAATAATAATTGAGTGGCACTCCAGTTCACAAGGGACCAGGGCCTAGCTTCTACAACAACTACTCAGGTTGTGCGTGCTACTGTTCTCTCACGAGTAGAAGGGATCAACAGTTTTTTACCGACTCCGAACGGCGTGTTGTCAGCAACTCGAAAGAGGTGGTGCGGTGAAGAAATCGAACCTAGACCTTCTGCGTGTGGGTCGACGCTTTTACCCACTGCGCCATAGCGACCTCTTTCGTTCATTAAAACACAGTCGTTCACAAACCTCCGCGGAGTACACACGTGTTTCGGCTACACGAACAAATCGGAATAGTAACTCATATAGAATCATAAGTAAGTGTTTTCCAAGTAAATCGGTAGTTAATTTTTATTTTTTTTAACACGAACAAAGACAAAGTGTGAGTGAGAAAAGTGGAAGGAGAGTGACGAGCGTCCCGAGCTCAGTAAATCGGGTGATTTTAAGACACCGGCGGCCGGGACGTCAGGGCACCTTACAAGCGACGGTAGCATCCGCGTGGCTAGTCCCACGAGCTTGATTACTGAGGGGAAGAAGAGGAGAAAGAGGCTGCAGTCGCAGCCCAATCTCAACAAACGGAGGACGTCGACGATGACGTCAGATGAAGAAGCGGTCGCACCGAACAAAGGCGGATCGGTAGCGACCAAAAAACCATCGCCAAAGGCAGCCGTAGGAACAACAACAAAGTCAGCGTCCGCAACTGCTGACATCGAGATAGAAGCCCTACAATGTGAATCGGAGGGCAATGAATGCCGATACTCTTACAAGGGAAGCGATAATTCGTTTAGAGTATTGGCTACTTCAGACGCTGACGATGAGGAGGAGAACATAAGGGAAGAGGATAGGAAGAAAGGGCAAAGCTAGACGCCCACATAAAATTCCTCTATGACCAAGCCACTGCGAGGAAAGCTGCAGAGAAAGCAGTGAAGCAAAAAGAAGAGGAGAGGGAACTTCTTAAGCTGCAGCAAAAAAGGCAGCTAAAACAAAACAAACAAGAGCTACAACAGCAAGAAGTACCCGAATCGCTGCCCTCAACATCAAGGGCAGCGCAACAGCTGCAGAAAAAATAACAACAGCAGCCAAAGCAGATACGGGCTGAATCACTGAAAACAGCTCGACAACAACAACTATTGGAGCAACAGCAACGTAAGCAGCAAGCGCAGCAGAACCAGCAGAGCCAGCAGCAACAAAGACAACAGAAACAATAGCAACCACAGCAGCAGAGACAACTGCAGCAGAGGCAACAGCAGCAGAAACAACAGCAGCAGAGACAACAGCAGCCACAGCAACAGCAGCAGAAGCCCAAGGTACGCTGTCCCCCAATCAACGTCTTTGGCATGGGGACCGATGAACTGGCGACACTTTGTGAGTTGGCCCTTGATAATAAAACGAATTATATTAAATATAAGACACCCCAGATTCACACCGTCCATTGCCTAACAATGGACGGTTTCAGATTTTTAAAAGAGAAGTTAGCGGCATCGAACGCTGACTTCTACACGTACACCCCCAGAGGAGAAAGGCCACAGACCTTGCTCCTCAAAGGTATTAATCCCTCGACTGACCCGAAGGTCCTCCTCAACAAGCTGCGCCAAGTTGAGAGCGACGAGGTCCAATTCGTAGGGGTTAAGCCTTTCATTACTGCGGCAGCGAAGGCGAAGAATAAGGAACTTCCCTTCTTCTTAATACAGGTATCCCATGACACCAAAATCGACAACCTACGGAAAATCCGTTTCGTAGGTGGTCTGAGTGTTAAATGGGACAAATGGAATAAGACTGGCCACGTACTTTAATGTGCGAGGTGCAGAAGGCTGGGGCACGTCGCGGAGAACTGCAACATGGAGTTCCGCTGCGCACGATGCACTTTCAGCCACAACAAAGGGGAATGCCCTTTGGGTACGGATGAAGTCGAGGATAAGACGCTCCTCAAATGTGTACTCTGCGGAGGAAATGGACACCCTGCAACCTATTTGGGGTGTCCACGAATAAAAGAACTCCGGCAGAGAGTAAAAGATGCAAGGATAAACAAGAAGGTAGAAGCCAGGCCGATTGCCAGAGCTGTAGCTACCACTGTTACGCCGGCCATCTCCTACGCCCAAATGGTGTCAGGCAGAGAACCGACACAACAGACAGTGCCAAAGGTTGCCCCGGCCCCAATGGCCAGGCAACCCGAGGAAGAGCCCTCCATTAGGGACGTAATGTCCTCCATTCAGTCGATGCAAGCGCAGATGATTGCCTTGCAGAAACAGATGGTCGAATTACAGACCAGTTTCCTTGCGCAGACGGCTAGAGTAGATTTCCTCTTCTCTCAGCTGCCCGCAAACAAACGCGCACAGATATAATGGGCTCACGCGAGGTAAGAACCCTAAAGATCCTAGCAGTGAATGTTAATTCGCTGATTAGGATCGAACGAAAATTGACGCTCTCTAACTTCTTGCAAACTCACAATCCTGACGTGATGGTCACCGAAAATATGCTAAACCAGACGCGCATTCTCAGGTACAAAAATTACCACATAATCAGAAGAGACCGACCCCAATCCACTTGAGGGGGCGGGGTCGCCCTCTTGATTAAAAAGAACATTTGTCATAAGGTCGTATATAGCAATGTGGTACGTAGATTTAGTGTGCTAGAAGCATCCATCGCACGCATCTCTCTCCAAGGGGGAGAGAAGCTGTTTGTGATCGCTGCCTATGCATCAGAACCTCAAAACCCTAACTTTCTTTCGGAGCTCGAGGCTATTTTCACTAGCTTGCGCTTAAATTCAGAAGAAAATTATTGTATTCTAGCCGGAGATTTGAACGCCAAACACGGTGAATGGGGTAATAATGTTCCAAATGAGAGAGGAAACGTCCTCTTAGAGTGGATGGAACAGAACAATATCGAGTTCAGGTTAGATTTGCTTGCAACCGATAGACCATCCTTTCCTCGAAGCGGGTCCTATCTGGATGTGATGCTAATCGACAGACGACTGACGATACTTAACGTGGAGCGATGCACAAGGAACTGTTTAACTACGGTCGAGTATGACAGTGATCACTGTGGTCTCGTTGCGGTAATACAGCTCCCGAACGAGCTGGAGGAACTAGAAGAATATGTCCATACGCATCCTTATAATTATAATAAGGTGAGCTGGCCACGTTTTTCTATAGCCTTATCCAGAGAAATAAGTTTGAGTGTGATCAATCCTCCCACAAACAGAAACCTTACGAACGAAGAGGTTGACAGGTACCTCAATAAATGGACGAGGTCATTAAACGTACAATGGATAGGCCGATTCCGAAGGTGTCACAAACCGACTATGGCGACATCTATCGGAACTCTGAAATCGACGCACTTCACGTGCAAAAAAGTAGACTCCTGTCAAGGCTAAAACTATTGTACAGGCGGTTTACAGATCCACAGAGTACAGAGATTCGCTCTCTGAAGTCACAGATCAAAGTACTCCAACAGTTAATAAAACAAAATTACAGCCTAGCTGTAAGCTTGCATTGGGGCAATAAGATTCGGGCTGTAAGATCTAACAACCCGAGCATGTTCCCGCAAGTAAATAAAATCTTCCGGAGGAGAGATCATAATGACATTCAGTGCGTTCGACTTGACAGAACAACAGACAACGCCAACTTACTTACGTCAGTTGGCATCGATCCAGATGGGGCAGTGCTTGACAACGACTTCTTCGTAGTGGAAGATCCCCAGGAGAAGGCTAATGCAATTGGTGCTGTTTTCCAGAAAGTGTACACGGTCAACGAGACTCGTAGTCCGAACCACGATTTGGAGAACAGAGCCTTGCTGAACCATTTCTATCTTCGGAACGAAATAAGTCAATGGCGATCCGAGAATCCTGATTTTACCAGATTCAGTGACGATCTTCTGGCAAATAATGCCGTCGCCGACGAGGGAAACAACTCCATCCTTATTTCGAAAGATGAACTCCAAGGTATCTTTAACTCACTGAAAAATAAGAAGTCAGTGGGAATCGATGGGATACCAAACATTGTTCTGCGCCATCTACCCTCTGAGGCGGTGGATGTATACACAACACTGTTTAACAATGCGTTGAGTAATGCATATTATCCGAAGCATTGGAAAACAGCTGTGGTACAGCCAATTCGAAAACGGGACAAAGATACTTCCATCCCGACAAATCTCCGGTCTATAAGCATAAGCAAGGTATTCGAGAAGATAGTCGTTAGAGCCCTGAAAGAATGGGTTGAGGAAAAACAAATAATACCGGAAAACCAATTTGGCTTCAGGGCGGGGCACGACACCATTCATGCCGCGTCTAAATTGGTTTCCGACATACAGTGGAATAGTACAGGCGCCTGCCTGATCGACATGGAGAAGGCGTTCGACACCGTATGGTTAGAAGGTCTCTTCCTTAAGTTGGTCAGGCTCGGCATCAATAAAACATTGCTATATATGATCTATGACATGGTAACAGGTAGGAAGTTTGTTGTGAAGAATGGCAACGAAATTTCGACTACAGTGTTCCAAATAAAAAATGGGTTGCAACAAGGGGCTGTTGGTTCGCCGTTTTTATTCAGTATATTCACTAGCGATCTCATGGGTTCTATGCCGAATATCATAGCGTTTGCCGATGATCTAATCGCGTACAGATCAGGTCCGAAGGTAGAAGTAATAAATGTCTTGTTGCAACGCGACTTCGATACAATTCAACGATTTTGCGACGACTGGAAGTTGAAAATCAACTACCAGAAGTGTGAAACTATCCTTTTCAGAACCCCTCTGTCCAGGGCCTCAAGGGACACGAAAATGAACTGGCGCAAGTTCGGCATAGTTGACCCACAAGGACGACCATTAACTGTAAAAAGTGTAGTCATATATCTGGGCATCTGGTTGGACCAGTATCTATATGGTGGTATTCATATAGATACAGCTCTGACCAGGGCTAAGAAGGCCTTCGCTATGGCAAGAGGGCGGTTTCACAGCAGTCAACTTGACACCAGAGTCAAACCAAGGTCATCTGCTACATGGCCCTCATTCGGCCAATTATGGTGTATGGTTGTCCTGTGTGGTTCAACGTGAGTCCTTCCCAGATGGAAAAGATGAACACCAGAATCCCAGTACAAGAAATTCTACCCCAACGAGGTACTTTACAACGAGGCAAACCTTATAAGGATAGATAATTTTATTATAAAGTTGATACGAAGTGGCACTGCTCGAGGCATGGCTTCAACCAACAGTCTGATCTTTGGGGCTTACTACCCAAATGAAATGTACCATGAACGGGTACGTCTTAACGGCTTCATTCCGCCTGAAGCTTTCCTCTATTTGGACGCTAAAGGCCTGATACAAGATGGGGAAGGCTGCCCTATCATCTTCCACGTCGCACGCCGAACAGTCGAGAGGCAACTCCAATACGAGCCGGACGTCGCTCGCAGACACGAGGAACTCCTACGGTTCAGTAGAGCGATTTCTGCCCGCGACATAGCAGTTTCTGCCAAAGAACGGCTTTTCTACTGGTGGTTGCACTAGAACCAGCGTCCGATGCCGCTAACTTCCCAACCAAATAGACGGGGTAGTTCGGTCTACAGGGCCAACTCACATAGGTTAAGGTAGTCTTTTAAGCATTTTATTTCTCAAAAAAAAAAAACAAAACCAAAAAAAAAAAAAAAAAAACAAAAAAAAAACAGAACCAAAAACAAAAATGAAAAAAAAGGTGCATCACGGCGTATTTGATGTATATGTAAAGCATATAAATAACACATACGCCCTGGTGCACGCGTCCGTATCATGTTACGGACATAGTTAAGGCTTAATGTAAATAGTTAAGTAATTTTAATTTTAGAGTTAAGTACATTGTACATAGGCTTAAGTTTTAGTATAGTTTAGTTAGGTTAAGATTAGGTTAGGTTGAAAATGTACATGCCTAAGTTTAAAAAATTCCTGGGCTGAATTTAAAAAATGTCATAAGGTCAAATTTTTTTTAACTATATTAAAACACTGCCAGTAGGCCGAAAGGCAAAAATAAATAGTACCTATATTTGCTTAGAGTACTCAAGAAGAGCCAGTAAGTTAGATTTAAGATGGATGGATCAATGGATTCAATAAGAAAGCTAGTTTTAAGTATTTTTGTCTAGATTATAAGTAATGAAGAGTGAAAAGAAATAAAAATGCATTCAAATTCAAATTTAATTCGTTCATTAAAACAATAATTCAATAAGAAACATCGCTTCGGTTAGAGATTCTTTTTCTAAAGGTTTAGCTCTGTGTTTTGTGTTGGATGACAAGAGCAAAGACAAACATACGATTTTTTTCTCATTTCCTATATTTAATAAAATAGGATAAACACAAAAATAACACATATTATCAACAACTAAAATTAAAATTCATTAAACAAAAAATAATTCAAAAAACTAAACCACCCCCCAGGTTTGAACACTAAATAAATTTAGTAAAGGTAAAAAAAAGAATAAATTGTCAAGTGTTCCAAATCAGTTCGCCTTAATTATTATCATACACCTTTTTCACATATAGGCATTTAGATTATCTATTAAATTCATAGGCACATCCTTCCATGCATCCTCTATTGGTAAATTTAACTGGTTAATTCGTCTGTCCACAGTCTCCCATAAGTTTCCAATTTGGTTGAGGCCAATTTTTACTAGCTGGTGTGTTTGGATCCTCCAGATCAGCGGCATCTCCTCTTCGACATAAGGCAGCATAATTGCTTTTTAAGATGTCGAAGTATTTGAAACGATCCATAATACCATTTGTTTATTTATTAATTTATTTATTGACTTATTTATGCTGACACAGTAAGATTAATCTTATACTTGTGTAAGGCTTCATAATTATAAAAATACAGAGGTGTACTTATTTAAGAAACTCATATTAGAAGGAAAAAAAATTGTAAGAAATAAAAGAAAAAGAAAATAGGACAAGATAAAAAAGAAACAAATGGGATTAAATGGAGAGGTATGACGCTTATGTTTTTAGGTTTGTAGGGTGACTATGTGTCTAAAGAGAGTGCTAAAGTATGTAGTGTTTCTGATTCTTCGTAGCTCGATGGGTAGTGAGTTCCATAGACGGACGACGTGAACGAAAAACGTACGTTCGGATATAAGGCAGAAGTGTCTCGGATGAATAAGGATGAAAGACCTAGCGGATGAGGCGAACTGCAGTCTGTTATACAAATATTCAGGTTTCCTTGTTTGCATGATTTTATGTAAAAATGTAAGGGATCGATAATAAATCAGTTGATCAATGGAGCAACCGAAAATTTGTTTTGCGAAATGTGAAACATGATCTAATCTACGCAAGTTGTAAACATATCCGGCGATGTTGTTATACGCGGCGTTTAATATTCTTTTCGTATTAAAATCGACATTGCAGAAGATTTCAGATCCGTATAATAAAACCGGTATTAGCAGTGATTTCACAAGGAGAAGTTTAATATTGGTGGGTAAGAAGCGCTGTGAGGACCAAAGAGTTCTAAGAGTACCATACACTTTACCTATGGTTACATTCAGGTGGTCGGACCAGGATAGAGTGGAGTTAAAAATGAGTCCTAGGTTTCTAGCTGCGTTTACGTAATGTAAGTCGACATTACCAAGTCTTACGTGTGGAAAATCATCAAGATTGAGAAATCTCTTGAAAATGACGAGCGTTTTTGATTTGTCGGGATTTAGACGTAAATTGTTTTTGTTTGTCCAAGTTTCAATACTCTTTAGTTCATCATTTATGATGCTGATAGCAGTGTCTGTAGTTGGATGTCGTCGGCATACATATGACAGGAGCAATGCTCTAAAAGTGAGGGAATTTCGTTGACATATAGCGAAAAGAGGACTGGTCCGATAATGGATCCTTGTGGGACGCCTCTGGTGACATTAAAGTATGCAGATACTTTCTCTTCGACAGCTACACATTGCCACCTTCCAGTGAGGTATGATTGTAGAAGTTTTGTGGCAAGTGGTGAAAAATTAAATTGGTTTAGTAGCAGAGGATATTGTGATCGACGGTATCAAATGCTTTGCTATCCAGAGCAATTCTGATGTCATCAGTAATTGAGAGAAGGGCTGTTTTACAGCTTCATTTGGCTCGGAAACCAGACTGGGAGGAGCAGAGAAGCTGATTGCCATGTAAATACGCTTGTAGTTGCTTTAGAATAACCTTTTCAAAAACCTTGGACAGAAAAGGTAGTATTGCTATGGGTCGATATTCTGCCGATCTACTGTTTCCATTTTTGGGAATAGGCAATATTTTTCCACGTTTCCATTCAATAGGGTACTCGCAGTGCATGATGATGGCATTGAATAGGTGAGTAATGTGTTGTAAAACATGAGGCAATAACAATTTGAGAAATTTGGGGTGCATTCCATCCAGACCCGATGCGTTTGAATTGACGGAGAGAAGAGCCTCTACTACGTCTTCGTTAGTACAGCGAACGAAATTGAACATTTCGGTTAGACCGCTCTGAAAAATTTCGGAGGGATGGATTGCCGGGTGGTTTTGGGCTACATATGGCGTGCACGAAGCAGCAGATACAAATTTTAGGTTCAGCTGATCGCAGTCAACATCTGGTTGAATCAGTGGTTTCGGTTTAGTAGCTCCCAGTTTGTGAAGGTTTGACCAAATATCACGTCCTGACAACCGTGAGGTATTAAACATATTTTCGACGTAGTGCTTTTTGGAGATTCTAATCTTTTCAACGACAATGTTTCGCAGTTTTGCGTACGTTGTATGAAACTCTGGTAGTTTAAAGCATTTCCAGCGTAAATAAGTCACGTTTGTGAATGTATTAGCTTTAGTATCTCACGATTGAACCAAGAGGGTTTGCTTGCTTGGATGGTTTTTGTTTTTATAGGAACGTGTTTTTCAAACAGAGCATTTATCTGGTATTGCAAAAAAGAAAGTTGATCATTGACGGAGTTCATATAGAATGATCTGTTCCAATCGATATCGGAGACATCTTGCAAGAGAACGGAGTAGTTAATTCTCTTAAAGTATCTAAATTTGATATTGGACTGTGCCGTGATTATATGAATGTCAAAGGTTGAGAAAACTAAATCCTGCTTTGAGAACCCTGGGACTGAATGATGGTCATATAAGAGGACTTGGGTGGTATCGGTAGTAAAGGAGATATCGATTAACGTACTGGTGGTAGAGGTAAAGTGTGTTGGTCTCGTTGTGTTTATTAGAGTTAAGTTGAGGAATGACATAGTGTTTATGAAGCATGCTGACTCTTCTTTAAGTAGATCACAATTAAAATCTCCGCACAGAATCACATTTGGCATATAACAAGAAACTTCCTCCAATATACTTGTGATAAGAGACAAGTTAATTTGATTGTTCGGACGATAAGCAGTACCAATTAAAACTTGACCAGTTCCGCATTCTACATTAATGAAAATATATTCCACGAGGCAGTTGGTGTATGACGTTTGCAACAATTTGTACTTTTTTCCTTTACGCACATAAATCGCTACGCCCCCACCCCTACGATAATTTCTATCGGATTGGAAGACTTTCTAACCGTTTAGAGAAATTTACTCATTCTGTAAATTGGCGCTATTCCGCAACCAGAAAAACAACCCCTCACGAGCACATTTCTTCATCCAAATTTTACTGTTGCAGTATCTTGGACCCAATCTTTTCCCGCTGGTCTCCTTAAGAGCGTCGACTGAATAGACTAAGCTTACAGCCCTTTTTGCACAATTCTGTTTGCGGAAATCGACAGATCGTTAATAATTGTCCGTTTTAAAAGGTGGTGATCCCTTATAGTCGTTTTTCGTGGCCCTGGAAGCTGGGATGTAATAGACCTATTAATTCTATATCTTTTGCTTATCATATGCCTGGATATTTATTTGTTTTGCGTCATATGGACAATATCCCCTGCAAATTCTCCTTCAAACTGTGCCGTTTTTAAATCTGACTATCAATTAACAGTGTAGAACGGTAAAATAGGCAAATCTCAAATACATTTAAAAAAGATATCCGAAGAACTTTAGACGTCAAAGTACTCTTTTTTTTACTGGGGGCTGCTTTATTTTTGGCGAGGTAGTTTCTTGATTTTTCTTGTTTATTGAAAGTTTGTATTTTTACTTTGTTGAGTAAAATTAAGAAAATCAGAAAAAAATTGTATCCTCGTATCTTCTCTCTATCATCCGCTAAACCGTCATTTTGCATAGGAGGGTGCTTTTGTTTTGTCCGATAATATATACATATGCCAGTACTTGTGATTTAGAAACCTCGGAAATCTGTGTAAGTAAACCCGTTTTTCTTTTTCATGCGTAATGCCCGCACGTCTGCTTTATGATATATGTCAACGGGCTTTTGATCAGTCGTAAACATAGGCAGTGGCTGGCACCCATGTTTTAATTATATTGTTGTTTTTCTCGGAAAAACAGAATTACACTGTAAAAATATATTTCCAGAATATGTGAATTTTTCAAAGCTTTTCAAAAACTTCGTTTGTTATTAGTATTCTCTTTGCAGTAAAAAAACAATTACTGCCCAATCTGACCAACGACGACTGCATATTGACGGTTATGAACAGGAGATAATCTAATTTCGGTTGCCTGACCATCCAAATGTGTTAAT
Source organism: Eristalinus sepulchralis (assembly GCA_944738645.1). Taxonomy (NCBI): domain Eukaryota; kingdom Metazoa; phylum Arthropoda; class Insecta; order Diptera; family Syrphidae; genus Eristalinus; species Eristalinus sepulchralis. Next base: position 20,226,105 of record OX122886.1, read on the forward strand.
TAATAGAAATCTTGAGGGACAGAAATGTTGGGTTTCGCACACTAGTCCTTAATGGGTAAAATTTTTGTCACATACAAAAAATTCTTTATACATAGGATATATACAAAACTTTATTGTAAAGTAATATCTTTATTATTATTAATCAAATAATATTACCTAGCCTAAATTAATTTACATCTGTGGCAGTTGTTCGATTGGTGTCGTGAATTTGAAATCTTCCGGAAACAGTTTCGCTGCATGCGGATACATTAGCTTATATGACTGTCGAATAGTTACATCAGCAACACCTGCAATATCTCCGATCTCCTTTTGACTACGTTTATGTTCTGATGCCTGAAAATATAATTATAGTATTTTCCTAAATATTTCTAATATCTCTTCAATTACTTGGGAGGCCATATAAATAGCAGCCGCTGCCACCGAAATTGGAGATCTTCCGGGTACAATATCCATTTCTACTGCTTTCTTGGCAATATGGGTTGCAGCCCTCTGCACCATATTTGGAAGGTCTAAAATGAAGTAATAAGTATATGTGCTTATAACATTCAAGGTTTAAGTATATTACCGAGATTAGCACAAAATCTGGACATAAAATCTGCAGTAGTAATTAAATCGACACTTGTTTCTAATGCTTTTAACGTTAGTTTAAAACATCTGCCAATTTCTTTTTTGCTTATTTTGCTCACAGCGCAAATCTCTTTGAATGTACGTGGTACTCCTTCCTGCCTACATGCTATGTAAAGACAAGCAGATGCTTTTGCGTCGTTTGAACGTCCTTTCAGATTTTTACCATCATGTACCTAAAATAAATATTTTTTTTATATATTTGGATTTCAATAGATAAATTTATAAATTAAAAATATATAGTTCAAAAGGCTAATGCGAGGTCAATATTGTCTTAACTTGAATACGAAGTGTTTTTAAACGGGACGGATAGTAACGGATGTTATTCTTGCCAGTCGCTGAGACGTGCCTCTATTAATATTTCAATCATTTCCAATATTTTAGTTTCATTTACGTACATAAGTGTGAATTTTTTATACCACAAACTGAGGTAGTTGTACAAATTAAAGAATAATAAATAATGCTTAGATTATTTTTCCTTTTATCTAAGTACCCGAAGAAGGATCGAAACAAAAAATATTTCCTTATCGAGACTAGAACAAACAAGTATACGAGCACGGTCCGGTAAATACTTTCAGCAAACCTTTCATGTATGGGACGCTGCGTTCGCCCAATTACGGGCTTCATCTGCCTCTGTAGTAATTAGGGACAACAACATCAGTACGGAAATCAAACGCTGAGTCTATGGGTTTAAGGAGCATGTTGAGTAATAGAGCCCACTCTCCAAATACCAAACTGGCAGTCTTTAATACTTCAATTCATGTCCAAACTATAGCCGCTTTGCAACGTAGAGACATGGAAGTTATTAAAGCGGATAATGCGGCTCTTATTTCAGCTTATAGGACTGCAAGTAAACCCTGCGAACCAGTATAACACTAATATACGGTTACAACTCTTAAGATGTCTATACAATATTAAGTTTATGGAGAAAACAAGTCCACTCCGGATTCTAGCGGACTTAAAGAAAAAAGGAGGAGTGTCAGAATATTCGATTTGATATAAATTGTGATATAAAGCCGCATGCCCGCAAAAAACACAAAACAGCACAAAACTTCTGTATAAATTTGTATATGCCATTTTTTGGCATATTTGTATAGGAACAGACTTTCGTTAATTTTCGCTGCTTTGTGTTTTTTATTCCGGGCACGGGAATACCCATATTCAAATAATTGTATATGACATTTCAGATTTTACATCTCCTAACTGACATAATTTGCACACTTGTTTAAGGTACGTTCGTATACATTTATGAGATATTGCCTCTTTATGAGAAATTTTTACTCCCGCTCCTTAACAAATGAATGAATGAATAAAGCACTTAAATGCACACTATTCATTCCAATCTTATCAATGCAAGCACTCTAAATGTGAGACAAACAACGATTACAATACGCAATTTTGAAACGTGTATTCTATTTTTATTTGCACTTTATTATTCGTGTACATAAAATAACAAAAGTAAATATTACACCAAGTCACTACTAAATCAAAATAATAAACCAGATAACTCAAGTGTATAATATATTGAACCCCTTTATAAAACAGTTCTAAATAGTGTTTTTCCTATAAACGCGAAGATTTTAGTTGAGAATATCTTCTTATGTTCTCGCTCTTGATGGAATAAAATTGAATATCTCTACAGCCTTGAGACTGTAGAATGACACTAATATATTTTAAGCAGAAATATTCACCATAAAGGAAGTGTACCATATCTATCCTCCTTAGCCTCTGTAGCCAAGCACCCAATGACGATATTGTATCGACCAGAAACTTGCTAGTTTAGCAAGAATTAGCTTAAATATCTGTTATAACGAAAGAGCAGACAAACTAAACAAGCTCTCATCAGAGATCTGCAGCTAGTCTGCCATTGTGGTTATACGGTTATAAAAAACATGAAAAGCAGATTAAAAAAAGAATAGGCTCAAATCAGATATCTTGAGAACAGTAGATACAGTAGTTAGGAAAGGTAAAAACAAAAACGACATGTTTACACACTGTGGTGTTGTTTCCAACACATACGGACACGCAAACCGAGTGTTCGCCCCAACAACGATGTGAAGAACTAATAAGACAAAATAAGCCCGATAGAATAAACAATTTGATAAACTTTTAGGTATGAGCGATGCCAACATAAGGAAGCAAGTTTATGAAACAAATTATGAAAGTGAAAGCGGAATATGTTAAGTCACATGTTAACTCTTAAAAAAAACGTAGAAGCCAGCCTGCTCGATTTAAATTCAAAAACGATTTTGGCACACAATACGCGTTTTTCGCATTTAAAATGCTGGGTCACAGTGCATCTTCAACTATGAAACAGCATTTGACACAGTTCAACAAAAAACGACAAACATTCTCGATAGGAGAATATATAACATAAACATATGTTAACGACAGACGTATGATTGAAAAAAAAACAGTGAAATAAAAGCAAATGGAATTAACATAAATTACATAAGATATGCAATAAGATAAGCAAGTAACATAGACGAATTGTGTAGCACGATGAGCAGTCCTAACCACGAAGTATAAGTTCATGGTATTTACTAGAAAACAACAAATACAGGTTCGAAATTCTTTATTTCTTGTTTCAAAAATTAAAACCAAAAATATAAAGAATAGCTGATTAATTTAAATGTAAACTTTAAAAAGGAAATACAGTCCAGGATAGATAAAACAAGCGGTAAGATAAGAGATAAGTCAATTTTCATATCAAAAACAGATTAATTAAATGCTACATTTGGTCGGTTCTCTCTGCATAGAGTATAAACACGGATGTTTTAATGAGCAACAATACGGCAATTGAACCATAAAGAATAGATTTAATGAATTAAGTAAATAGAGGAAACTTGAAGACTTTTGACATATCTTAAGAAATGACAAATGCAGATTGCAAATCTTTATACTCAAAGGGGAAAAGAGTAAAGGACGACTAAGCATACCTGTTTAAACAAATTATTTGCTCGATCCACAATCGTTTTCGGCAGATTAATACGATCTGCCATTGTCGATATTTCCTTAAATGCTGAAATAAGGGATCTGTCTGAACTGCTCATTGTGCGTCTGTTTTGGTATTTTGGTGCTCCAAATGAATCGAATGAAGCTGATCCAGTGCCAGGTCCGATGATTGTTGAAAGATCTCCACCACTTAAAAGGGGATTTTCTGGTCCACCAACACGGCTTGGATCTACGCCGCTCTTCTCGTTACTGAATGTACGCCATTCCGAACCAACATCAATTACGCGATCACCCACGACAAGACCACATTCTGAACATATCATATCTCCAGCACGATAATCTTCGATGAGTGGAGCATCGGGATGTGCATAGCAACATACCTTGTTCGTTGCATCTGGTCTAGACAAAATAAGTGTACGCACATGTATTGCAATTTAAAAACAAAAATAATTTAAACAAAAACATTCCGAAAAACGTTTTATCCATTTGCATTAATCTTACCTAGAAGAGGTAGCCATTAGAAAATTATGTTTACTTTAGAAATATTTTACACTTTGATTTTGCAGAACAGAATTGTAAAATTATGTGAATTCATAAATTTTTAAAATTTATATATCTACTAAATGCCGTCTTCCTAATATATGACCAAAAATATGAAAGTATTTAGATATCAAACTTTGTTTGGAGTTTCAACTATTCAACACACTTAAACACGAACCATATATGTAAATGACAGCGCAATTGAATTCCCACCAATCAACACATATTATCACACAATTGGTTTCATTAGCTTTTAACAGCTGCCAGAGATTGGTGAGAAACCAATTTTCCGACAAAACTTTGATAGCCTGGTGAAATTTAGAACGCACTTAGCGCTAGGCTTTATTGCGATAAGGTATTATTTTTAATCTACACGAACAAGATTTGTTCCTAGGTGTGGTGATAACAGACTGGGGACGCGAACAAACCGATATATTTGTCCAACAGGGCGTTCACACCCGCAGTTATGTTGGTAAGAACTGCTGGACGACCAAGGTTTATACATGCAACTAGATTTGAGCAATTCATTATTTGATCGATATGGTCGAAAGAAGGAAACGTTTCCTTCGAGTTTTTTACTTCTATTAAAAGTTTTTTCATTTTCATATTAAATCCATATTCAGGGGTGGGTATTACCCAGGAGCTATAATTATGGGTATCTATAAGTGATTGGGTACCCGCTATACCTTGGGTACCCGGCTTACTAAGGATACAATATTCGCAGCATTATCTGTCACAACTGTATGAACCTTTCCTTGTAAGCCCCATTCTAATATGACCATTTCTAACAACAGAGTTAAGTTTCCCGCGGTGTGTTTCTCATCCAAGTGTTTAATACCCAATGTATAATTTGGTAGTTCCCATCATTAATATAATGCAGGGTAACAGAAATGAAGGAATCCCGAGTTCTTGACGACCAACCGTTTAAAGTCAAAGCTACATAGGATGAAAAACAAATCGCAATTTTAATTGGTTCCTGCAGCTGACTTTGTAATAGTTTCAACCGGGATAAAATTGTTGAAACAGAAGGCAGGTTCAACAACTGACATGAAATGCTTAAAAACATAACTTTCAATATATGAAATTGGTAATCCGTTTTGACATATCATACAGACGGCATAAGCAATGCAGAAAGAGATGAAAAAGGAGGTGGTCGACTGAACAGCTATTTTCCCTAGGAAAATAGTGTCTAACTTCTACTATTTATTTACGTGTTATCGAACATTTTCTAATATTATTCACTCTCCACACGCGGCTAGTTCGTACAACTGTGCCAACAGTTCGTGAATTCGTCAGAAATCTTGATATATACTCAACAGAATACATTCGTTAATAGCTGCAGCAAATTGTTCACTGATTTAAATGTCATCTCTTTAAATAGGATGTAATTATAAATAAATAGTTATTTTGATATTTTTGATGACTTGAAAAATATGTACAAAAAAAAAAAACGAAATAGGAACGTATGGTCGAAAATGTGGCATTGCCAAGGAATTTTTTTAGCTGCTATTCCGAGTAACTCGTATTTTTATTAATTTTTTTTATAATAGAAAATGTAATTACGATCACTAATTATAAAAAGTGTTATAAAGAAAAACATAAGGAAATATAATATAATACAATGATTTAAGTTGTTTATGTAACCATTGTCATAAAATAAATATTTTATGGGGTTAATTTGTAAAACATTTCTATCTATCCAAATAAAAATCTAGAATCTCAATAGAACATAATAACATTAATTAATTAATTATTCCCTCCAGCGTATTTTTTATACATAAAACGAGAATAATATAATATTACATTAACTTAAAAGCAACGGGAGCAAACATCTGTCTTTTTGTTAAAATTTAAAAAATCGTATGAAATTAATTCGGTTTTAATAATTGTGTATAAGAAAAAATAATATCAAATGTTTGTTTCTGAGTTTTTTATAAAGTCTTAAAACAATAGCCTTACTAATGAAACTACTGATGGAGTGTATGAACGCGCCCAATCGTAGCCATCTTTTTATGGTGGCTTTTTTTGCGGAAATAAATGAGTGAACAATACAGTCAACATCCCCGTCTCTTTCACTCACATAAGTAGGCTGTCTGTGAATCAGCTGTTCAAGGAAGGAAAAGGTTACAAATTACGTGCTCAAATGTGATTCTATGGCGGAAGACGATGGACTCAAATGTTTCCTTCCCTTATTGGTGTCTGCAATACACCTCTTGTTCGTTTTCCACACTTAAATGATGCAAAGTCGATGTGTATGATGTGGAGTTTATGGTCTCACCTTAATTTTGTTTTGTACTTGATCAAGAATGTTCCCTTCGAGTTCGAAAATACTGGCTGTGAACTTCTTCGGGGGTTTGTAATTAATTTTGTGCTACTGCATGAACACGTGCTTGTTTTCAGGGTTGTTATGGTCAGCCCATTCTTTGTCCCTAGTAACAGTTTGTTCAGGAAATTGGGTTTCACTACAAAGCGCCAAACAAACAAAGCATTCGTGACACTCACCTTACACTGATATTTGGAAAGTTAAGGTGGTCATGAAGAATGATCTGTTTGGTACCAGTCCTTCGTTTACTGTTCTCTGCCAACACTTTCTCCTTTATTCAGGCATCCTTAAGTACAAGTTTCTCGACTTTTAATCAGGCGGGAAGCCTGAGCGAGAATCGTCTTCAATCATCTCTCCGTCTCTTTTCAACTTACTACTTTTACACAATAGATAACGAAGGTGCAGAAGCTTGGTAAACAGACACCATATATTTATGCACAATTGAGTAGACTGTTTCCTCATTTTCTCCTTCTTTTTTTGTGGCGTTACAGTCCAGGGCAACTAAATAGACGACGGCCTAGGTTGAGATAGCGCACACAATTGGAAAATGACCTCAAGCAACTTGAAGTAACTTGAATACAGCTGGCGAGAGATCGTGTTAGCCGAAGAGGCATGTTGGTTGAGGCCCGGGTCCACCGCGGACCTTAGCATCATTAACAGAAGAAGCGGTTTTCGTTTTGCAATTTGTCTGTGAGTCAGCTGTTCACGGAGAGGAAATGTTATAAACAAAAGCCGTTGTAATTTAAGGTCGGCAAACGAAAAGTCTACTGTCTCCTTCCCTTATTGGTTTCTTGTAAAAATATGCATACCTTAATAAGTGCGGAAGATGAAATTCAACTTTCTATTTTCTTACCCTTGATTTTAACAAGAAGCGTAACATAAGATTACTGCCTTTAATTATACAAAAGTCAAAGTTTGCATATGAAAAATGATAGTGGTGCGAATTGAACAGTGTACTCTTGGATACGTGTGTAGACGTTAGGATTTGAGCAAATCGAATGAAAAGTTCCTAAATTAAATTTTCTAAGTACTGATGTGTAGTAGGAATTCCTCTTCAAATCTTGCGATACGCCATTTTTTTAAGATTTTTAAGACATTGTTTACTTATTGTGACTATGGTTAAATATTAAGTGTTATAAACCTAAACTATTAAATTGAATTATGTTATCTTACCCTTGGTCGCCGTCGTCGGTGCTGAATGAATTCACTTAAACTTAACTAAAGTATGTATGTTCCGTTACTAAAACTTAACTATTCACTTCGGAATAATCAGCACACTTTGAATTAGAACAGCGCCGGCAGCGGAGACCAAGATTTCTTAAAGCTTCTGCTTAATTAAATAAAGGGAACGCTGACAGATTGGTTGGCTGCATAACACGAAAGGCGCTGTATTCTTTTCAATCTTCAACAATACTTTAAGAAATCTTGAGGTGAAAAATCTTGTTGCGAACAGTCTGGAAGAATTACCGTTATGGCGTCATCTGCATCCAGGAGCTGCATAAAGTGCGACAATGCGGACAACGAGGATATGGTTCAGTGCGATTCGTGTGATGGCTGGTTCCATTTTATTTGCGTCGGTGTAACAGAAAATGTGAGCGAAGTGGATTGGGTGTGTGATGGCTGTACGGAGGCAACGGATGAAACCTTGAAGGATTCTCTTAACAACGACATCGGCAATGCGGAAGCGGAGTCAATTGCTAAAACAAGTGGCAAAAAGGTACGTGAATTGCATGCAAACAATACATATAAACAAAACGTATCACAACTAGAAATTGTTTTAATGCACCTTGAAGAAGAAAAAGAAGTAGAAATGAATTTTATAAGAAAAAAGTATGAACTTATGGCATTAAACAGTGACTTGGGCATTGCGGTAGATAAAAGGCAGGGCACAGAGGCGAAGAAGGCTGAGCGTATGAAATATGACATAGGTTTGGTAACGGGCAAGGTAGAAGAAGCTGGAAGTAGTGGTGTTGGATTTCATAAAACCACAGGATGTTCTGTATTACATGAAAACATGTGCGGTGGCAGTAAGTGCCAAACTGAAACTTTTTCTAAGACAGGCATTTTTCCAAGTCAGTCAAATCAGTTCGTTCCTTCACTTGAGCAAATACCCGCGCGTCAAATAATTTCAAAGGACCTCCCTGTCTTCAGTGGAAAACCGCAAGAGTGACCGCTTTTTGCAAGTAGTTTCGAGAATTCAACAAGATTGTGTGGTCTTACTAACGAAGATAATCTTCTTAGATTGCAACGCGCTTTAAAAGGCAAAGGATTGGAGTATGTAAGCAATAGGCTCACATTGCCCTCATTGGTACCAGAAGTAATGGCGACATTACGCATGGTATTTGGAAGACCGGAGCATATAATAAATAGCCTCCTAACAAAAGTGCGTTCCTCTTTTGGTGTAAACCCAGGAAAACTGAAAACTTTGATAAATTTCTCATTGAAGGTAAAAAACATCGTAGCCACAATGGAAGCTGCTGGCCTGAGGTCACATCTGAATAACCCGTCGCTTTTACAAGAGCTTTTAGAAAAGTTGTCAGTTCAAATGCGCCTCGACTGGTCGATGTTTTCACGCTCAATTGAAGAAGTTAATTTGAGATACGTTAATGATTGGCTCTTAAAGTTAGCTGAAGCGGCAAGTAGGGTTGTAACTACTCCGATAGCAGGATCTGAAAATGAAAAAAGGAAAATGCAACGTGTAGGCTTTCATGGAAACAATTCTAAAGAATATAAAAAGTTTTCAAAAGAATGTTGCGTCTGTGGTGAATTACATCTCGTTTCCAGATGTCAAAAGTTCAAGAATTTGAATTACAACGACAAATGGAATACAGTGCACAACAATAAACTGTGTCGTTCGTGTCTCGGCAGAAAGGAATGTCAAGTTTTTTTTTTATAGTTGGCGCACGCTAAAGGGGTTACGACTACCCTTAAGTGACCGGATTTAAGTCACAGCACGGGCCGAAGGTATAGAGGAAGATAGGGAGAGGAGGTACCGGTGCACATTAGTTTTAAATGTCTGTGGATTGTAATGAGAGGGGAAAATTGAGCTGGGAAGAGCATTCCATATTCGTGTGGTGCGGCTAAAGAACGAGTCTCTATACTTAACTGTACGTCCGAAGGTGGGCTTAAGAGTGAACTGATGAGCATTCCTAGCGAGGCGTGTATTGCGGGTGAATTCTTGAAGGGGAGGAATGCAGCTGGTTAATTCGTTTGAGCATTTCTTACTGAAATAGCGATAAAACAGTGACAGAGATGCGACATTACGTCGGTGTTCTAACGAGTCAATCGACTTCGCAATATTGTTATCTCCTATTAGTTTTATCTCTCGCTTTTGGATTCTATCCATTAGGTGTAGGGAGGTATTGGGAGCACCAGACCAGATAGGAGCGTTATACTCGAGCTTAGGACGGATGTAGGCCTTTGTAAATTATAGCCAGATCAGAGGGGGTAAAGTATTTTTTGCATCGTTTTAGGAAACCTAGACATTTCGCAGCATTTTTGGCGACCCCATGTATGTGATCGTTCCAACTAAGTGTTGAGTTGATACACATACCGAGGATGGAAAGTTTTTCGGTTTCAACAACGCAGGTGCCGTCCATGGATAACGGCTGGTTATTTTAGGAACGCTTGAGTGACAGTTGACAGCACTGAGTTTTGGAAGCATTAAATTCCACTCTATTTCTTGTACCCCAAGCGATTATGCTGTCAAGATCGGAATTTAATGTGCTTAACATACGCTGCCGTTCCAAGTCTACGGCCGAAGTACAGGGACGAATATGAGAAGCTGAGGCTACTGTCATCAGCGAAGGAGTGAATAGGGTTAGAAGCAGCAGACAAGAGATCATTTATGATATATATATATCAGACTTGAACCCATCCAGCACGACTTGTATTGAACGTTTCGAGAGGTAACTTCTAATCCATTGAAGAAGAGACTTATCGATTCCATAAGCACGCATTTTCGTCAAGAGAGCCTGATGCCTGACTCTGTCAAATGCTTTTGAAATATCAAGCGCAACGATATTGCTTTCTCCAACATTGTGCAAAGATTGGTTCCACTTTTCGGTGAGATATGCCATCAGGTCACCGGTGGACCTGTTGCTGCGGAAGCCGTACTGCCGGTCATTAAGAAGTTTCCAAGATTCAAGGTACTTCACAAGCTGAAGATTTATCAGCGTTTCCATGAACTTAGAAAGAAGGGACGTAAGTGCTACGGGTCGGTAGGAGGTGGGTGACGAAGATTCCCCTTTTTTAGGGACGGGCTGGACAAATGCTGTTTTCCACTTACTCGGAAAGAGCCCTAAAGAGTAGGACAGATGGAAAAGCTTACGCAGTGGTTTTGCCAGCGTTGAAGAACACCTCTTCAGAAGAACAGGGGGTATATCATCCGGGCCAGCGGATTTGTGTACGTTTAGATCTTTGAGGACTCTTGCAACTGTACGAGTGCAAAGGTGAATCTGTCCCATGGAAAAATTTACGCTCTCAAGTACAGGTGGAGACAAAGCACAATCTGGAAGCATTGAGCTAGCTGCGAAGTGAGCAGCAAGCAGATTTGCTTTGTCCAAAGAGTTGACAGCTGGAATGTCATTGTGAATAATCGTCGGAATTGAAGACGAGGCTGAGTTTCTTATGTTTTTTACAAAAGACCAAAAGTTTTTGCTACCCTTGGGACATTGTAGCATTTTTTGCCTCAACTTTTGGTCGTAGGAAAATTTCACACGTCATAATAGTGAATTGCAGTCATTATGGGCCCGTTTAAACTTCTTCCGGTTTTCCTCAGAAGGGTTGGCTTTGTAAATCCGGAAACTCATCTCTCTTAACCTGATAGCCTCCTTGCAGCTCAAGTTATACCATGCATATGCCTGGGGCTTGATGCTCTTCACTCTGTGTGGAATGAAGGACTTCATACCCAGCAAAATAATATTTTTGATCGTATCAGCAGCGGCATCCACGTCACTATCGAGGAAGCATAGTGACCAGTTAAAATTCCTAAAGAAGTTATTAAGTCCGCTCCAGTCGGCTTTCTCGTAGAACCATACAGTTTTATTAGGAATTCTTTTTCTAACTGTGTGGGGTGAATACGAGAAATGAGGTGATACGACACAATGGTCAGACGAGCCTAGAGGCGACAGTATTTCGATTGAGTATTTCTCAGGATGAGGGGTTAGAAACAGGTCCAAGGTGTTAGCGCATTGATCTGCAATGTCAGTTATTCGTGTTGGCTCATTCACAAGCTGAGTCAAATTATTTACTTCAGCAAAGGTTTCAACATACCTTCCTTCGGGTGTTGTCTGGCCTGAGTGTCGAAGCCAAGTAGAATCGTGTACATTGAAATCGCCCGCAATAGCGATTTCAGTGCGAGGATAAAGGGATACAATTCTTGTGATGGAGTCGGACTGCGCATCAAGCTCATTATAAGTCGAGTTACTGTCCAGGTTTGAACTTCTATAAATGAAGTAGTAGTTTATTAAATGCTTACGGACATTGAATTTTAACCACAGAAAATTAAATTCCGGATTGGAACAAAAACCGTATTGTGGTTGAAGTTGGTAAGCAACATTACTACGCACATAAATGGCAAGACCGCGGTGAAGAAAAAACAAGGGCACCAAGTTATATCCAGGCAGGTTCAAATCCGACAAATCGGTATTCTCACCCACCTGTGTTTCACTCAGCGCCAAGACGGCTGGTTTGTAACGCGAGAGGTGAACATACACAGCAAAGAGACTTACTCTTAGCCCACGGATGTTGCTCACATCAACTCGAAATCGCCCTCTCATATCGATTACAGACATTTGGAAACCAACTCCGACGATGCAGTTGGTAGAATAAAGCGGAATTTAGAAGTGTAAAAAAACGTTCGATCACAACAATTCGACAGTTGAAGGATGTCATGCGAAACATCATCCTCTGTTACACAAATCGGACAAACCAATTAGATCTTTAGTGGCCGTTCATAACACGCAAACGTCGGCTCGTACCAATAACCATTTACGGAAAAGATTGTTCCATTAATGTTTTTGCTTTCTTGGATGCCGGTTTTGGTCCTACACTTGTAGAAGAAAAAGTCTTATCCCATCTTAGGATTAAAGGAACAAGGTCTGAGTTATGTTTGAGGTGGTCGGATGGAACAGTGAGGGTTGAAAAAGATTCGCATACTTTTGATTTAATTGTGTCTCCAGAAAACAGTAATGCAAAAAGATTTTCCATCCACGGTGTTCGATCCGTAAGCAAACTGGATCTACCATCTCAAACACTGAATAGGGGCTTACCGGTGAAATCGTATAAAGACGTGGTACGAACAGTTATAATTGGTTTAAATAACAAGAGTCTAACAATGTCATTGAAATTTCGTGAAGGAAAAGCTCATGAACCTACAGCCACAAAAACTCGTTTGGGTTGGACCATTTATGGCGAATGGGATTCCGAGGTGGTAACCAACCGTCCGGCTGTTGCGCAATTACATATTTGCGAGTGCGATGATGATGTGCCGTTGCAGATTTTATTGACCGAAAACATGAAAATTGAAAACCAATTTCTGGAAGATGATGTTTCCATAAAAAATTTAAGCCCGGTTACAATAAAGGCCTTGCAAGAAAAAGTAAGACGAGATGGTGATCGTTTCGTTGCAAAACTTCTATGGAAAAGCAAAGATATTTCCCTACCCGATAATTATGGAATGACTTTCCAAAGGCTTTGTTGTTTTGAAAGGAAGTTAGCAAAAGATATGGAGCTAAAACACAGATAATTTTTCTTATTCAGGGAATGGAATCGAAAGGATATATTCGTAAATTGACACATGCCGAAATTGATGCTGACCACCATCGAAAATGGTACTTACCTATATTCGCTGTAAAGAATCCCAATAAACCGAATAAGATTAGGATCGTTTGGGACGCCGCCGCGGAATACGATGGTGTTTCTTTGAACGCATGCTTTGAAACAGGTCCAGATCTGATGGTACCTCTGGTCAATATACTCTTCAACTTCAGAATAGGCAAAATTGGGATCTGCGGCGATATCTGTGAGATGTTTCATCGACTAACCATTGACGAGCGTGATCAACATTGTCAACGGTTCTTATGGCGAGATATAGAAAGGGATCGGCCACCTGATGTCTACATACTTCAAGTTATGAGCTTCGGTGCTAGCTGCTCTCCATGCACAGATCGTGAAAAACCTAAATGCCTTTGAATATAAATATAAGTTTCCAAGAGCCGTAAAGTCAATAATATATAGGCATTATGTAGACGACATGATGGACAGTGTGGACACAATCCAGGAAGCTATTGATTTGGCCATGCAAGTGCGTGAAATTCATAAACATGGAAACTTTCAAATTCGCAATTGGTTGTCAAATTCGAAGGAAGTTACTGCAGCGCTAGGAAATCCAGGTTCGATGGAAAACTTTTGCAAGGCGGGGCGATCAGTCGAACAAATTGTGGAAGCCGACAAAGTGCTGAGCATGTGGTGTAGAACTACCGACGATACATTCACCTTCAATCTGAAGTATACTAAAGCCACGGAAGAATTATTAACTGGAGACATTTTGCCGACAAAAAGACAACTTCTCAGGCTACTTATGTCAATTTTCGACCCATTAGGCCTTCTAGCTTTCTTCACCGTACAAATGAAAATACTTCTCCAAGATATCTGGTGTTGTGGAGTTGATTGGGATGAAACAATTCCACAAGAATTTGTAGATATGTGGCACAAGTGCCGAGCCGCTCTCAAGGGTGTTGAAGACGTAAAAATTCCGAGGTGTTACTTTTCTGCTGTAAGAAGTAGTACAGAAAATGCTGAGACCAAAGTGGCACCACTTCGGCCTGTTTCCATTCATCGAATGGAACTATTAGCGGCAGTGCTAGGATCTCGACTTAGAAATACTGTAATCAAATCCCATGATCTGAAGATTAGAACAGTAAATTACTGGTCGGATTCGAAGACGGTACTAGCATGGATATAGTATGATCCAAAGAAGTACGAACAGTTCGTTATGTTCCGAATTGGAGAAATTCGGGAAACCACTGAGGTCTCGGGCTGGAGGTATATTCCCTCTAAAGAAAATATAGCAGATTTGGCAACGAATTGGTGTCGTACACCGGATTTCAGTAGAGGCAGTAAATGGTTTACCGGACCAGAATTTTTGCTTCTTCCACCTGAACAATGGCCTTTGAATAAGGAAGGCAACCAAGAAATTCCAGACTCCGAATTAAATCACAATCACCACTTTCGCCAGGTAGCATTCGAGATAGAAACAAAGCAAGCTGTAATAATAGTAAGCTACCTACGATTTTCTAAATGGGAGGGATTGTATCGAAGTATGGCGTACGTAAAAAAGTATGTCGACTGTCTTAAAGCAAGAAAATTCACTAGAAAACGATTAACTATCAACAGCAACATAGCAGATGTACCCAATTTGACCGAAAATGAAATTTTATGGGGACATGAAGCCCTATATCGTCTTGCCCAAGCCTATAGTCTTGAATATTGCCTTTTGTCAGAAAAACCCGATTCAGCCCTACCCAAGCTTAGAGCTCTGAAAACCTTGTCTCCATTTATAGACAACTCTTAAATTATTCGCATGCGAGGTCGCTTGGGAAATAGTATTTTAGTTGACGATACAACAAGAAACCCGATTATTCTACCGAGAACGCATTATATTACGAAACTCGTGGTTGAACTTTATCACAAAAAATTTTTACCACATCCATCACGAAACAGTAATTAATGAAATTTTTCAGTCATATTAAATTCTAGGACTACGAAATCTGTTGAGAACAATTCGCAGTGAGTGCCCAACATGCAAAATTCGAAACGCCAATCCGATACCCCCTGAAATGGCACCTCTACCTGCAGCGCGCTTATCACCTTACGCCAGAGCCTTCTCACGTGTGGGTGTTGATTTTTTTGGTCCGTTCGTGATAACAATAGATAGAAGCAGAGAAAAACGCTACGGGACTGTATTCACTTGTTTAACATGCCGAGCCCTACATATTGAAGTTGCACATAGTTTATCTATGAACTCGTGTATCATTGTCACTCGCAACTTTATCGCAAGAAGAGGAAGTCCTATCTAGTTTTACTGCGATAATGGGACCAATCTGTGAGCTGCTGAGAAAGAGCTGAGAAATGCTCATAAGAGTATTAACTTCGATATACTCCAAGCCGAGTTTACAACTCAAAGAACAAGTTGGTCTTTCATACCGCCAGGAAGCCCGCACATGGGAGGTGCATGGGAGCGAATGGTGCGCTCAATAAAATTGTATTGTACCGGATAATCACACCTGACACTAAACTCACCGATGAAAAGTTGAATAACCTGTTGATAGAGGTTGAAAGCATTATTAACAGCCGTCCGCTTACATATATCTCGCTCGACACCGCAGACCAAGAGGCCATCACACCCAATCACTTGTTGCTTGGATCATCATCCGGAAGTAAATGTCCAGGCATTTTTGAGTCAACCGACCAATATGTTAAGTCATCCTGGCGATACTCTTAATTTCTGGCCGACAAATTTTGGAGAAGATGGATAACTGAATTCTTGCCAACATTAACCAGGCGAACTGGTTGGTTCAAGCGAACGAAGCCTATCCAAGTAGGAGACGTGGTGATAATAGTTGACCCAAACTTGCCCCGACATACCTGGCCTAAAGGAATTGTCATGAGAACCATTATCGCGAAAGCTGGACAAGTAAGGAGTGCCTTTGTGAAAACAACCAGTGGTGAATACCATAGACCAGCGGCGAAACTTGCTGTGTTGGATGTTCAGCCATCCGCTGAATATTCTGATGTATAATGACGTCACAAGGTATTGACTCGCATGGAATGCTTGTCATACCGGCGGGGGAATGTTATAAACCTAAACAATTAAATTGAATTATGTAATCTTACCCTTGGTCGCCGTAGTCGGTGCTGAATGAATTCACTTAAACTTAACTAAAGTATGTATGTTCCGTTACTAAAACTTAACTACTCATTTCGCAATAATCAGCACACTTTGAATTAGAACAGCGCCGGCAGCGGCGACCAAGATTTCTTAAAGCTTCTGCTTAATTAATTAAAGGGAACGCTGACAGATTGGTTGGCTGCATAAAACGAAATGCGCTGTATTCTTTTCAATCTTCAACATTCAGGGTGCAATATATCTTCTGATGTGTTCTTGGACCTAGCACCAATCCTCGTAGTACTCCCCTGTTTGAAGATAATATCAGGCCACTTAGAGTTTCGTTCTTTTTAATGCACTGTTTCCTATAATATAAATAACATAAAATTTTAAACCACTCATATTAAAATGTAAACCACTCATGTATAATAATAATAATAATAATGAGTGGCACTACAGCCCAAAACGGACCAGGTCCTAGCTTCTATAACAACTACTCGTGTTGTGCATGCTACTGTTCTTCACGAGTAGAAGGGACCTACAGTTTTTTGCCGATTCCGAACGGCGAGCTTGAGAAGCTTTACATAGACAATTAATACTCTTTGAGTGTTGTCAGCAACTCGAAAGAGGTGGTGCCGTAAAAAAAAACTCATGTATGCATCCTCTAAAACCGGCGCTACAAAGTTGTTGAAGCAGTACTTCATGATTGACCTGTTCAAGTGCTTTAGTTAGGCCTAAGAATATATCTACTGTTTTCAGACTATTATCAAGCTTATAATATACTTTATTGAGAATATCTAATATTTCATCTTTGGTACGTTTATTCTTTAAGAAACTATATCGTGAGGCACTGGAAAGTCTTGCTTGAGAAAGAAAAATTATCATTTTAGATATAATGATTTTTAAATAGATTTTAGACAAAACTGATAGTAGAGAATGGAAAATCGGATCGGATTGATCACCCTTTTTAAATAGAAAGATAATAATTTATGTTTTTAGATCAAAGCTTTTATTTGTAATATATTCAAGAGGTAGTAATATAAGGCGAGCAACATTGTTGCTTATTTCATGAAAACCAAACGAATTTGTACACTATAGGCTATTAATTGTGGACAGTAATTCCAAATCATCTTACTTACTTACTTACGAATACTTATGGTGGCGCTATAGTCCCGGGTGGACCTGGGGCTCAACCAACAAGCGTCTCTAGCCAGCTCGATCTTTAGATAGCTGTCTCCAGTTTCGCACGCATAGTTGGTTGAGATCCCTTTCCACTTGCGTGCGTGCATCCCCTTTTGACAAAGTCCATGCCTCCGCGCCATACAGCAGGACTGGAACGATTAAGGTCTTGTAAAGCGTTACCTTGGTTGTTCGAGAGAGGGCCTTGTTTACCAATTGCTTACTTAGCCCAAAGAAGCAGCGATTGGCAAGAGTTATTCTTCGTTTGATTTCAGCGCTGGTGTCATTGTTTGAATTGATAGTGGTGCCTAGGTAGACAAAGTTTTTGACTACCTCAAAGTTATATCTGTCTGCTGTGACGTTCTGGCTGAGACGTCGGTGTTGGGTGACCTTTCACGTTGACAGCATATACTTGGTCTTACCCTCGTTTACCGCTAAACTCATCTTCGCGGCCTCCGTTGCAATACCCACAAAAGCGCGATTGACATCACGCTGCGTTTTCCCGATAATGTTAATATTGTCGGTAGCTTTCCGACGTCAAACCGGTTACAACAAGGTGATGATCCGAATCGATGTTAGCGCCTCGGAATGTTCGGACATCGAGAATCTTGGAGGAGTGTCTGACGTCGATCGCAACGGTATCAATCAGGTTGACGGTTGATTGATCAGGAGATCGCCATGTTCCTTTGTGAATATCGAGATGTGGGAATCTTGTACTGGCTACTACAACATTTCGCCCCCTCTGTGGGGGAATGCGCGCATGTCGTGAGGTGCTCGTTTACGGACCTGAACGATAAGACATCGTGCCTAAGTCTGCTTCTAACAACACATCCACATCCAAATAGGTGCTGTTTTTGTTGTTTGTAGCAATCACCATAATATATATCAAAGTTTCTCATCCTTCTTTTTCCCGGTCCACCCCATCGCACTTATCGATGGCGGCTATATCTGCTTTGCAGCAATCTAGGGCTTTAGCTTACATTCTACGTACAGATTCGAAGATCGTTATCCGTATATCGTTTACAGGGTTCGTCATCAATAAAATCATCCGTTTCGGAGGCTTGTTGTTGCTTCGTAACTATGAATTTTTTGTGTGACCGGGCAGTTACCTCGACAGCACAGCCCCTAACCTGAAGGGCCTATTCATTTTTAGTAACCCCTGGGACAAGAGGTCGCACTTTTAAGTTGTCAACTTCGGTAACTAGCAGTCGTAGTGTGCGCATGTGCATTTTCTCATTGTGAACCGCGGAACCGACTAAAATTTCCAACAAACGAATTCGTACTGATTCTGGTGAAGGCATCCAATGGCCTCCCAGTAAATCTCGTAACAATAATAAAAGTTACAATGATATTGATGCAACAATGATCAATAATAATAATTATTTCCAGCTATTAGCTGATTCGGAGACTGTAGATAGTGATAATAATAATAATGAACGTTCAAACGTCATTAAAGAAAGTGTCCCCCCTATAGTGGTTTTAAAATCTACAACTGATCGCATTCGTCGCTTGCTTAGTGATTTAAAAATTGAGAAATATCTCATAAAAAACATCTCCCTCGGTCAAAAAATAATTTTTCCCTCCCTTCATGTCTATGAGTTAGTGGTGTCTGAACTCAAAAAATTAAATTATGAATTTTTCTCATATTCTCGAAAAGAAACTCTGCCAATGAAAGTAATCCTATCAGGACTTGACTTAATGGACGAAAAACTAATTAAGGACGAACTTATTTCTTCCGGAATCAAATGCATCGAAGTTAAAATAATCTCAAAAAATACAAAAACAAACACTCAACTCAAAAACTATATATATATAGTGTATATTCAGCGTGCTACCATAAAGATGAAAGAACTTCGGCAAAATCACTACAGCCTATTCAACACTATAGTTCGCTGGGACTACAAAAGGCGGAGTCCCGGTAAGGTTACGCAATGTCACAATTGCCAACTTTTTGGGCACGGCTCCATGCACTGCCATGCTAGAACATCATGTGCTAATTGCTCGGGAAATCACAAGACAACTGAGTGCTCGAAACCTAATGCAATACGTTGCGCCAACTGCAGCGGACCACACAAGTCATCTGATTCGAACTGCACTAGCCGCGCGCAATATTTGAATATTCGGCAAAAGCTCTTTTCCCCCCAACGGAGAAACCACAAACAATCACCACCAACCAGTCACGCACAAATGTCTGCTGATCCCCAATCCCTTTCCCATTTCCCTCCTCTACCATCTCGTTCTACAACACTAACAACTCATCGAAACAGATCGGCTGACCGTAGCCGGCCACAAACTTCTATCCCAATTTATAATGGAACTGCAGCCGCTCACGAGAGGATGTCAAAACCAGCTACCATCACTCAAAGTAAAACATTATTCTCTTACGAGGAAATTAACTCTCTCTTAAATGAAGTGCTAGCGAAGCTTCAAACCTGCTCAACAAGAAGCGACCAATTTAATGTTATTACCTCTCTTGCTATTAAGTACATTTATTCTAATATTAATGTTGATTAATTCACGTAACATAGTTACTTGGAATGCAAGAAGCATATCAAACAAGAAAACTGAATTTTTTAATTTCATTAATGATAAAAAAGTTGATATTGCGTTACTAACAGAGACATACCTGAAAGATAACAAATCCTTTTCACACCCCAACTACAATTGTTACCGTCTGGACAGGAGTAATGCCGCTGGAGGTGGTGTTGCTATAATCATAAGTAAAAATATCACACACAATGTGCATACGGGCTTACAAATGCGGTGTATTGAAATGATCGGTGTAGACGTATTTTTAAGCGATAATTCAATAGTGAGCATTTTTTCCGTTTATTTCCCTGGTGGAAATAGGTCACAGGATAAAATATCTCACTTTAAACATGATTTACGAAAAATGTATAAACTACGGGAAAATGCCATTTTTGGTGGAGACTTGAATTGTCGTCACCAAATTTGGAACTGTCTCAGAGCTAATTGTTGGGGCAACATTTTGCTTAATATTGATGAGACTCACCCGCAATTTTCTTTGCTATACCCTCCAAATTCCACTTATGTTCCTACCTCTAGATTGAAAAACCCGTCAACACTTGACTTCTATATTACAAATGTTTCGCAATACTGTAATTCACCTTTCACTTATGATAACTTAGGATCGGATCATCTTCCTGTTGGTATGAAACTTGAACTGTCAATTCAAATCAGACAACCTTCATGTTATTACAAGTATTCCTCCGCTAACTGGAGTCGATTTACTAGATATATTAGTGGCAACTGTTCTTTAAGTAATATAATTTCCACTCCAATTAATAATACAGTTCAAATCGATACGATGTGTACTAATTTTACCTCCTTGTTAACTAGGGCTGTAGATTTTTCTATACCCAAGTTTCGCACGAATAATGGTCGTTCCGCTCCATTACCTGGTAATATTTTACTATTAATACGAATGAGAAATACTGAAAGGAGAAAATGGATTCGGTATCGTTGCGATTGTTTTCGGCATAGTACAAGATATCTCAATAATGCTATTGCTGAAGAAATTAATAACTTTAATAACAATCGTTGGAACAACCTTCTTTCCACATTCGACAAAGGAAGTAAACCTTTTTGGAAAGTGTCAAAAATTATTAAAAAGAGAGGACTTAGTATCCCACCTCTGAGAGACCAAAATAAACTCTACGTTGCTCCTGTAGATAAAGCCAACCTACTCGCAAACAAATTTGCAGTGAATCATACTGCTACTGACAATTTGAGCGATTCATCTACATCAACTGACGTCTCTAACACTGTGACAGACTTCTCTCAGTCAAACGTTGAACTAACTGATTCCTACAGAATTGATGAAACAAAGGTAAAACAAATGATAAAAAACCTTAAAAATAGAAAAAGCCCTGGCTTAGATGGCATAAATAACGTATTATTGAAAGCCCTCCCTCCAAAAGGCTTAAGATATTTAACTGTTATTTTAAACGCCTGTCTTAAATTTTGCTTCTTTCCAGATTGCTGGAAGACAGCTCTGGTGGTTCCAATCGCTAAACCTGGAAAACCAAAAAATGACCCCAACAGTTATAGACCTATAAGCTTATTAAGTTGTATAGGTAAACTCTTAGAAAAAATCATAAAGGAAATAATTGATCTTCAACTAACTGCAAATAATATTCTTCCTGATTTTCAATTTGGATTCCGACTTTCTCACAATACGTACCATCAAATTGTTAGAATAAAAAAACATGTCAAAAGTAAATTCCAATCCAAAGAATCAACTGGATTAATACTTTTAGATGTTGAGAAAGCCTTTGATACAGTTTGGCATAAAGCTTTGATATACAAACTAATTAAATTTAACTTTCCAAAAGAAATAATTAAAATTATTCAAAGATTTTTAAATAATAGAACATTTATAGTAAAAGTACAAAATGATAAGTCCTCTGAACATAATATTGGATACGGATTACCACAAGGTACAATACTCGGTCCAACCCTATTTAACATATTTGTCGCTGATATGCCAAATCTTGGTAACGGCGTTGAAATTGCTATGTTTGCTGACGATACAGCTATATTTGCTTCAGGGACATACTACCTGGACGTATACAGCGTTTTACAAACTGCTCTATCCAAATTGGATAAATACTTCTACAAGTGGAAGATTAAAGTAAATCCCACAAAAACACAAGCTATTTGGTTTACTCGTAGGCGCAAAAACTGTTTCCTTCCTAATAACGTTTATCTTCAAATGGGCTCTTTTAGTTTAGACTGGTCGGAACATTGTAGATATCTTGGGGTTTTAATAGACAAAAAGTTTAACTTTCAGAAACACATTTCCTTCACTATAGATAAAGTTAATAAAACTATAAAAATTCTTTATCCTTTAATTAATAGGAAATCGAAACTTAGTTTTAATAATAAAATATTACTGTTTAAATCTATTTTTCAATCCATACTACTGTACGGAGCTCCTATCTGGCACGACTGTGCTTTAACACACAAACGTAAACTGCAAACATGTCAAAACAAAATTATTAAACTCATGCTTAATTTACCGCGTTATTATTCAACTCAAAGATTGCATGAAATTACCAATATCAACTTTTTAGAAACTCTTATTGATAAGCTAACGCAAAAATTTTATAACAATTGCTTAAACTCCAACCATGAACTTATTAATTGTTTGATAAATTAATGAAATACTAATCTCATAAGTGTTAGCTAGGGAATGTTGCAATATTAGTTTGTAAGAGTTAAATAAGGGTTTTACTTGTAGCTTTCCCTTGTACTGATATTCATATTAATTTCACTTTGTTTTCATTTATAACTATACCATTTCTTAGTTGTAAAGGATAAAAGTCCTATATCCTATATCTCTAAACAATATTATCTACTACATGTATACATTATTGATTACGCTACTGAATAAAAATTATTTGAATTTAAATTAAATTAAAGAAGAATTGAAAATAAAAGTTTCCAAAAAGGGTCTTTTCAGTGAGATAAAACAACAATGGATAAATTTGTTCTATGCCCGAGTGGTTAAATAAAGGGTTTTGCCATAAAACATTGAGACATTTTTATATTTTGGCAAAATATTTGATCAGTTACAAACGTTTTGCACAGCCAGATATGAAACCTTTCGATATTTTAAATGTATTTTCTTGTTTAATGAAGTTTTCCTTTTTTGGAAATAAAGTTTAGCGTTAAAATGATATGACTTTTATTTATGTTACCCCAGTGAAAATCGTTTTTGTTGTTGTTGAATTCTTTTCTAATGTTGGTTGTAGCACTGTACATACTAAAAGTGTGAAAGACCGAGCCAAACAAAAGCACTTAAAACTTGAATGCTTACTGCAACAGCTAAAAGCTATAAAATTTCCAAATTAAATACTTCTTCTTCTTCTTCTTCTAGTGGCGCTACAGTCCGAGGTGGACCTGAGCCTCAACCAACATGCCTCTCCAGCCAGCACGATATTTCCCCAGCTGCCGCCAGTTACGTACTCCAAGTTGGTTGAGGTCCTTCTCCACTTGTGTGCGCCACCTTAGTCCTCTGTTGCGTTGTCCCAATGGCGCAGATTCGAAGACTTTTCGGGACGGAGCAGTGGTGTCCATACGCTCTATATGGAATAGCCATCTTAAGCGTTGTATCTGAAGACGCTTGACTAGACGCATGTCGCTGTACAGCCCATAGACTTCGTCGTTGAATCTTCTCCTCCAGATGCCATCAACGCAAACAGGACTAAAAATCGCACGCAAAACTTTTCTCTCGAAAAGACTAAGGGCTTCCTCATCCACTTTTAGTAACCTGTCCAGGTTTCCGCGCCATAAAGTAGGACTGGGATGACCAAGGTGTTATATAAAGCAAGCTTAGTCTTTCGAGAGAGGGCCTTATTACTCAATTGCCTCTTGATCCCAAAGAAACAGCGTTTGACAAGAGTGATTCTGCGTTTGATTTCGGTACTGGTGTTATTGTCCCTGTTTACTGCGGAGCCGAGGTAGACGAAGTCCTTGACTACCTCGAAGTTTCTGCTGCCTAGTGCGACGCTCTGCCCAAGACTTTGATGTTGTTTGCCTTCTTTGATGACAGTAAGTTCTTCGTTTTGCCCTAATTAACCACCAGACCTATTTTAGCCGCTTCTGCTTCAATGCCGCTCACACAATGCGGCAGAGAAAATCTTATTTGAGATGTTAGGGAGACTGATCCCTCGGTGGTTGGCGCAGTCGAAGTGGTCTCCTTTCTTATGGACCGAACATACGATACTAAGAATCCATTCGTCGGGCATGCTTTCCTCCGACCATATCAGATACAGATGAGCTACTGCGTGTACCCAACCAGCTCATCCCCAGCCATTTTGAACAGCTCTGCAGGTAGTCCGTCCGCGCCAGCAGCTTTGTTCGACTTCAGTCTCGATATTGCTATCTTGACCTCGTCGAAGTCGGGGGGACGGAATTCTTGTCCATCGATGTCCAAATTGAGTGGAAAATTCTGCCTAACAGCGGGATTTGTGTCGTCATCGCCGCTTAGGAGTCTGCAGAAATGACCCTTCCAGATTCTCAGCACCGACTGCGACACTTCCACCAGTTATCCATTTTGGTCCCGGCAGGCTTCTGTCCGAATTTTGTAACAGCCGGATAACTGTTTTATCTTGCGGTAAAAATTTCGGACGTCATTCCTGCCATAGCACCTCTCCATTTCCTCGACCGCGCGCTTCTCGTGCTCTTTATTTTTTCTTCTGAGAAGCCGGTTCTCTTCCCTTCTTCTCTGTTTGTAGAACTCACAAGCAGCTCTCGTTATCCGATGCAGCGTTGCCTGGTAGGCCTCCTGTTTGGCCGCATGCGCCTGCCTGCACTCGTCGTCAAACCATGGGTTCCTCTTAGGTGGTGGCGTGAAACCCAGCACATCAGTGGCGGCCTCTTTGATGGCTTCTTGACAACGTTTCCATTTGTCTTCTATTGTTTGTGCAGGCAGCGTCGGACTTTGAGACAGTTTCAGGGAGAATCGATCGGTAAAGGCTCTAGCGATCGGCTGCGATTGTAGCTTTCCGACGTCAGTCTCGACTCCGTTGCTCTCTCGATATCCGGGTTCTTACCTTGGCTACAACAAGGAAATGATCCGAGTCGATGTTTGCACCTCGGAAGGTTCAGACTTCGAGAATACTGGAGGAGCGTCTGACGTCGATCATAACATGATCAATCTGGTTGACGGTTGATTGATCAGGTGATCGCCAGGTCCCTTTATGAATGTGGAGGTGTGGGAACCGCGTACTGCTCACAGAGAGATTTCGCCCTTAGGCGAAGTCAACTAGCCTGAGACACAGCTTGTGAATGAGCCAACACGAATACCTGACATTGCAGATCATGCCGCTAATACCTTGGACCTGTTTCTCACCTCCCATCCTGAGAAATATTCAATCGGAATACTGTCGCCTATAGTCTCGGCTGACCATTGTGTCGTATCACCTCATTTCTCGTATTTACCCCACACAGTTAGAAAACGAATTCCTAAAAAAACTGTATGGTTCTACGAGAAAGCCGACTGGAGCGGACTTAATAACTTCTTTAGGAATTTTAACTGGTCACTATGCTTCCTCGATAGTGACGTGGATGCCGCTGCTGATACGATCAAAAATATTATTTTGCTGGGTATGAAGTCCTTCATTCCACATAGAGTGAAGAGCATCAAGCCCAAGGCAAATGCATGGTATGACTCGAGCTGCAAAGAGGCTAGCAGGTTAAAAGAGATGAGTTTCCGGATTTACAAAGCCAACCCTTCTGAGGAAAACCGGAAGTATATACGAGCCCGAAATGACTGCAATTCACTATTAAGACGTGTCAAATTTTCCTACGACCAAAGGTTGAGGCAAAAAGTGCTACAATGTCCCAAGGGTAGCAAAACCTTTTGGTCTTTTGTGGAAAATATAAGAAACTCAGCCTCGTCTTCAATTCTGACGCTCATTCACAATTACTTTCCAGCTGTCAACACTGCTTGCTGCTCACTACGCAGCTAGCTCAACGCTTCCAGATTATGCTTTGCCTCCACCTGTACTTGAGAGCGTAAATATTTCCATGGGACAGATTCACTTTCGCACTCGTACAGTTGCAAGAGTCCTCAAAGATCTAAACGTGCACAAATCCGCTGTCCCGGATGGTATACCCCCTGTTCTTCTAAAGAGGTATTCTTCAACGCTGGCAAAACCTCTGCGTAAGCTTTTCCATCTGTCCTACTCTTTAAGGCTCTTTCCGAGTAAGTGGAAAACAGCATTTGTCCAGCCTGTCCATAAAAAAGGGGAATCTTCGTTACACACCTTCTACCGACCCATTGCACTTATGTCCCTTCTTTCCAAGCACATGGAAACGCTGATAAATCTTCAGCTTGTGAAGTACCTTGAATCTTGGAAACTTCTTAATGACCGGCAGTACGGCTTCCGCAGCAACAGGTCCACCGGTGACCTGATGGCATATCTCACCGAAAAGTGGAACCAATCTTTGCACAACGTTAGAGAAAGCAAGATTGTTGCGCTTAATATTTCAAAAGCATTTGACAGAGTCTGGCATCAGGCTCTCTTGTCGAAAATGCGTGCCTATGGAATCGATAAGTCTCTTCTTCAATGGATTAGAAATTACCTTTCGAACCGTTCAATACAAGTCGTGCTGGATGGGTTCAAGTCTGATATCCACCATATTAATGCTGGTGTTCCCCAGGGCTCCGTTTTGTCTCTGACACTCTTTCTCATTTTCATAAATGATCTCTTGTCTGCTGCTTCTAATCCTATTCACTCCTTAGCTGATGACAGTAGCCTCAGCTTCTCATATTCGTGCCTTGGCTCACGTCCCTGTACTTCGGCCGTAGACTTGGAACCGCAGCGTATGTTAAGCACATTAAATTCCGATCTTGATAGCATAATCGCTTGGGGTACAAGAAATAGAGTGGAATTTAATGCTTCCAAAACTCAGTGCTGTCAACTGTCACTCAAGCGTTCCTAAAATAACCAGCCGTTATCCATGGACGGCACCGGCGTTGTTGAAACCGAAAAACTTTCCATCCTCGGTATGTGTATCAACTTAACACTTAGTTGGAACGATCACATACTTGAGGTCGCCAAAATGCTGCGAAATGTCTAGGTTTCTTAAAACGATGCAAAACATACTTTACCCCCTCTGATCTAGCTACAATTTACAAGGCCAACATCCGTCCTAAGCTCGAGTATAACGCTCCTATCTGGTTTGGTGCTCCCAATACCTCCCTGCACCTACTGAATAGAAAACCAAAGCGAGCGATAAAACTTATAGGAGATAACAATATTGCGAAGTCGATTGACCCGTTTGAATACCGACGTAATGTCGCGTCTCTGTCACTATTTTATCGCTATTTCAATAAAAAAAAATGCTCAAACGAACTAGCCAGCTGCATTCCTCCCCTTCAAGAATTCACCCGCAATACACACCTCGCTAGGAATGCTCATCAGTTCAACCTTAAGCCCACCTTCTGACGTACAGTTAAGTATAGACTCGTTCTTTAGCCGCACCACACGAATATGGAATGCTCTTCCCAGCTCAATATTCCCCTCTCATTACAATCCACAGACATTTAAAACCAATGTGCACCGGTACCTCCTCTCCCTAACTTCCTCTATATATTCGGCCCGTGCTGTGACTTAAATTTGGTCACTTAAGGGTAACCCCTTAAGCGCGCGCCAACTAAAACCTGGTCTGTTTACGAACCTCATATTCCACGTGCAGATCCGTAAATCATTGTCCTTTGTTCGGTTGCGGGGGTCGTCAACAGTGTATCCATCCGTATCCGAGGCATTCGGTTGATTCGTAACTGGGAATTTTTGAAAGTGGCCGGGCAGTTACTCCGACGCACACCCCCAACCTGGAGGACCAGGCCCTTTTTTATACCTCTTGGGCGGAGGTCGCACTTATAGGTTTATCAAGTTGAGTTAGGATGAACAACAACCAGTATCCGGTGGCTACCAACGTGGAGGTACTATAAGCACATTAGATGTGTGGGAAACAGTTACGACAGCTGGGCATTGCCAGGTTGATACCAATCAGTGCCTACCCTGTTCCCACATCACCCAGCCAACGAGAAGCCGGTTCTCTTCCCTTCTTTCTGTTCGTAGAGTTTAGGAACAGCTCTGGTTTTCTGATGCAGCGTTGCCTGTCAGGCCTCCTGTTTAGCTGCATGTGCCTGCCTGCACTCGTCGTCAAACCATGGGTTTCTTCTGGGTGGTGACGTGAAACCCAGCACATCAGTGGTAGCTTCTTTGATGGCTTTTTGACATCGTTTCCATTCTTTTTCTATTGTCAGTGCAGGCAGCATCGAACTTTGGGACGGTTTTAGGGAGACTCGGTCGGCAAAGATCACAGCGACCTGTTGCGATTGTAGCATTCCGACGTCAAACCGTTTTGGCCTATCTCGAATCCGTTGCTCTCTCGATATCCGGGTTCTTACCTTGGCTACAATAAGGTGATGATCTGAGTCGATGTTGGCGCCTCGGAATGTTCGGGCATCGAGAATGTTGGAGGAGTGTCTGATGTCGATCGCAACGTGATTGATCAGGAGATCGCCAGGTTCCTTTATGAATGTTGAGATGTAGGAACCGCGTACTGCTCACAGAGAGGTTCCGCCACGCTTCGAAGTCCAACAGCCTGAGTCCGTTTCCGGAGGTGGTGTCGTACAGGCTGTGTTTCCCGATCACGCCAGCAAAAATGTCCTCTTTTCCCAGCTGCGCATTGAAATCTCCTAGAATGATATTGGTGTAATAGCTGGGGCATCTATCGTATGTTCTTTCTAGGAGATCATCGAATTCATCCTTGCTGTTGTCATCCTTCTCTTCGTGCGGGGCGTGAGCGCATATCAGGCTGATGTTCCCAAATTTAGCCTTAATGCGAATTGTCATGAGGCGTTCGCTTACGGGATCGTAGCTTAAGATTTTTTGCCTAAGTCTGCCTCTAACAACAAATCCGCATCCGAATAGGCGCTGCGATCTTTCCCTGTAGCAGTCGCTGTATTATATGTCGCAGTTCTTCATCTTCTTACTGCTAGGCCCATCCCACCGCACTTCTTGGATGGTGGTGATATCTGCTTTGTAGCAGCAGGGCCTCCGCAAGTTGTTCGGCTGCACGTGGTCTGTTAAGAGACTACACATTCCACGTGCAGAACCGAAAATCGTTGTTCTTTATTCGTCCGCTTGGGTCGTCAAAATTAGATCCGTCCATATCCGTCCATATCCCCCCCTAAAAAAATTGAATACATATGTACTGAAGTTATTTGACAGGCGGTATAAAAGGAAAGTGAACCGTTGTGCCTTCTTTAATTTGAAACGACAGTAAATGAGCAATTGTCAAGTAAACGTTTTTTTTATTTATTTATATTGTGACATAGTAAGCATCAAAGCAATCGAACTCGGTGAATATTTACACATTACATATGTATACTATATTTCATCACTAATATTTGCTATTTTAATGCCTAACAATATTTTTTTTATAAATATTTTAATTAGGAGATACTAATATTTATCTTTGGGCTGAAAATGGTAATACAATTTGCTAGAAACTTGCAGTGATGAGTATACTTATTAGTCAATTGAGAGCGAACATTTTTCTTCGTCCGTGTGTCCAATGCATTCTAAAGAAGGCCTGTGTTCAGAGTCCCACATTCCTGGTCCACACCGTTTGCAAAGACCCGAAAGAGTGCAAGGTATTTTAGGCAATTGGCGATATTGATGTAGTAAACCTCGGGCTTTACGCAATATTAGTTGCCCATCCATATACATTGCAAGCGAACTAAAATGTAACAGCATTTCATCGGCTCGTAAATTTTGTGCGACAACGTCTTCAGCATACACAGCTATAATTGCTAAGCATAGGAATAAATGAAAGTAATCAGTGAGATAGTTTGACCAACAGGCCTCCCACATCCGAATAACAACAGCCTCAGTAAATTCTCGTTTAAAACATAATAACAGCCACCGATGGCAAAATAGTAACTCTAATGCATTACTATGCTTTTGCAAATGTTCATAGAACTTCGGCAACATTATTCGTATTAGTTCTCGAAGGTAACAAAGATTGCGATCGATGTCATTGTCAGTAGGTGTGCATACAAATATTGATCTTTGCATTAATCCAACAAAGCACCAGAATGCTTCCGATTCATTTTGTATTTCACATAATACCGGAGCAAGTAAGTCACTCATTCCCTGAGAATAGGACATTCCAGAGCTATAAAAAGCATAGTTCAGAAGGATGTTTTTCATAATCTCCGCATTGGGGTTATTATCACCACAAAAAAAAGGATTGGAGCGGTCAGTACGTACGACATCTTTTTCGACGACACATTGTACTGACTTCCAGAACAATATCTGTTCCTCTGGAGACATAGAGTACAAACGTCTACGTGTAATATCCTCATATTCTTGGCGTTTTATATCTATTAACATAGCACGATCTTCAAAGGTGGAACTGAAAGAGTAACATTTTAGAAGAAATGGCCAAACCGTTTTTCTTAAGGCTTTTTCCAGTCCGCCGAAAAATACATATTTGCGTAACAGCAAATCATCATCTATCTGTCCTTTTTCATTTAACAAGGTTCCATAGAAAAAGTTCGTTGTAATCTTTTTTACTTTGCCCTCGTCAGGATGAAGTTCCGACTTTTTAACCTCGGGGCGGCATACCATAAATTGACGATATGGCAGATTTTGCTTTTCTTGACTCAGCGGAGCCAGAGAGATGTTATGCAAAAAGCAATGCCATTGGTGTAATACCTGTGCTAGATGATCTAATCCACCGTAGTGAAAATGAAGTATTTTATATTGAGATTCCCTTGATGCAATTACTAATTGCCCGGATGTGCAGTTGTCATCATTAAAAAATAACCGTAGGGAACGCATCTGGCTTAAATCAACTGAAAATCGTCTGCATTTAACAAAGGTTTTTCGCTTTACAGTCGGAGTGGCATTAGCACTATCAGGAAATGACAAATTATGCTTAAAAGCCAACAGCTCTGGCGTCATCCAATTAGGATTATTATCATCTGAGCAATCAGACAGTTGCATTCTATCACTTTTATTTACTGCACAATTATAAGATGATGGTATGTTAGTATTTTCAATACAGGGATTAGCGATAGTTATGTTAATGGACGTAACAGGACTTTTCTTTAGCATAGATTCCAAATCCTCAATAGTCGCTGTATTGCCTCCTAAAAGTGGCTGAAGTTCATTTTTCAACTGCCGCATATCATCGGCATCCTCTTTTTCATCCTTAGGCTGACTTGTATCAACATCTGCTGCTTTGTTAGTATTATCACCATTTGTTGCATCAAAAATACTGTTGACATCAGTAGACAAGCAATTTCTTGAGCAAGTAAATTTTGCTGAGCTATCAGAAGGTAGTTGTGTAGCATTGGTATAAGCTGGGCAATTCTCATCTGATGATGGGCATTTGCAAAGGGATGAATTTGGTATCCATGTTAACAGCAATGTATGACGTTTTGCATTATTATATTGATCAATAAATGTTTTTGTCGTAACAGTCAAGTATCCAGGATAATGTAAGATATCTGATTCCTGTCGAGCCACAATTGGAGGATGAATACAGACGTTATTTTTGCAGAATAGGATTTCATTATCTTCGTAAACATTATCGATTTTTTCATTTAATTTGTCTTCACCCAGTATGAGGCTCGAAGCCTTCTTGAGGATGTTTACAATTGGCATTTTTCTACAAATAAAAATATATTTTAATTAATTTAACGCTTTTTAACATTTATTTTGACAAATTAATTTTGTGTACCCATACCTAAGTTCGTATACCGTGTTATTCTTCACGTAGGATCGTTAGTTATTGTTGAAATTCCATCACACATTTAAATAATATATAAATACTCATAATTTTTTAAAGAAAAAAATTAATTATATTATTACTTTATTTTGCTTATAGAAACAAAATAATCGTAATTTAAACACATCTCACTCTAGTTATACTAATCATAAATCACTCACAAAAAGATATTGAATACATATAACATACACTCAGCTACATGCTATTCAACTTTCCAGCACTTTCCCGATAGTTGATACCAATCAGAAACCAATAAGGAAGGAGATGGTCTACTGAACAGCTGATTAAACAGCTGATTTCCCCTTCGTCCATCTACCGTTTGAGTGTTATTTATGAATTGTGGTGGATATAGCCCTAATTTTCCGGAACTCATTTACGGAGCATCGAACATTTTCTCATTTTACTCACACTTGTTTACGTTTCCCCTCCAAAAAACCAACATGGCCGCTAATTCGTAAATATTTGCCCTCAATAGTGTCAAACATTCGTAAATTGCCCACAATTCGTGAATTCGTCAGCCATTTTGTTATATATTCAACAGATTGCGTTCGTAAATAACTACAGGAAATTGTTCATGATTTTAGTGTCGCCGACACTTTAAATAGTATGTTACTAAAATATTAGTAACTGTGCTAGAACTTATATTCCTGATGACTTTAGAAATATGTACAAAATTAAAACAGCAATGCATGTTTAAGAATCGAGCAGTAAGGAGAGATTTCTTTTCATCTGGTATTCCGAGTTAAGTGTATTTAAATCAAAATAAAGACTATTGTAATACTGGTGTTACTTATTCGGCAATATGTAAGTAATAGAAAATTAAATTTGTAGTTATAATTTCGATCACTCATTATGAAAAGTGTAATACTGAAAAACATAAGGAAACCTAACCTAATACGTCGGTGATAATTCTCCAGGCAATCGTTTTAATGAATAAAAATTAAATGAAGATAATTTGAAACAAAATTTTTATCTAGCCTTTACCTTGAAAAACATATAATTCGATTATAAATATGGAATCTTAATATAAAATAATAGCACGAATTAATAAATTAGTCCCTCCAGCATATTTCACTAAAACTTCACGTGGGTTAACCTATCTAAGAACGCCTATGAGTGACAATTATAATATATAATTTTGTAATATAAATAATATATATAACAACTCAATAAAAAGACTGAACTGTTTCGAAAAAAGCGCATAGTTACAAATTTTAGTTACTTTCTTAGTATTCTTTAAAAAAAAGTACCAAAATATAGAGATTGCTATACCAAACATAGTAGTTGTTAACAACAATAAGTGAAAGATATTAGCTTTTAGAATACGAGTCTTAGAATAGTGAAAGATAGTAATGGGAGTTTAGTAATTATTTGGGAATTCTAAAATACTAATTGTCTAGTAATTGTGTTTAATATAAATTCGTGTCGTATTTTTGTTTCAAAATTTATTATAAAGTTTTAACATTATAGCCTAACTGATGAAAATACTACCTTAATGATACAATTTATGAACGCCTCCAATGTCGGCCATTATTTCGTGGTGGAATTTTAAGCAGAAATCTCTGAGTAAGGGAGACAGTCAACGTCCCCGTCTCCCTCACTCACATTAGCAGTTTGCGCGGGAAACTAATCAGCCGATTACGCAGCTCACACGTATTCTCAGTCAAGAGAAAAAAACCCTGTCTGTGAAACTGCCTCGAATCAGCTGTTCAAGGAGGGGAAATGTTATAAAAAACGCTGTCAAATTTTCCCCACGGGCAGTAGACGAGGGAGTCGACTGTCTCCTTATTGGTCTCTGATACCAATGTTCCATCTTTCAATTTCATAACAATCAGCTGTCAAATTGATGAATTTTGTTTACTTTATCGACATACGAGGTGTGTTCCCGTACGCAATACAAAAAAAACAACCAACAAAAAGTCTGAAACTAAAAAAAATGGGTTTTACGTTAAATGAGCGCTCTCTCGAGAGAGGAAAATACTTCCCCACCCTGCTCATTCTAACCCATGTCTATGAAAAGCTTCTCAAATCTCGTAGTTCGGAGTCGGCAAAAAACTGTAGGTCCCTTCTACTCGTGACAGAACAGTAGTAGCACGCACAACACGAGTAGTTGTTGTAGAAGCTAGGCCCTGGTCCCTTGTGGTCTGTAGTGCCACTCAATTATTATTAATTAAAGACACAATTACGAGCTACAATTTTTTTTTCAATGCCCGGTTCGTTAATAATTACTCTATTACGTATACTTCATCGGTTTTGGCAGTTTTTTTTAAATCTTCCATTAACTTCACAACTCTCTAGGACTGATATATGTATGTATTTCAAACAAATGTATAAAAATTTTCAGATTTGATATTTCATATATGACATAATATACTCATTTGGTTTAGATGCGTTTTCGTACTTTGTCTCACTCTGGGGGATCTTTACCCCCACTCTTTAACAAATGACAGACTTTAGAATTTGGTACAGAAAGTACTGGATACACCTACAATAAAGCTATCGATCGAATTTGCGTACATCATAAATGGGATGGGTCGATGGCGTGTTGACATTTCAGTCTGCTATTAATACGGTCTACTCTCTACCGAGTCGGGCGTTTTGACGGTTGGCACCTTTTTTTATTTATATATTTACATACTGGAGAGTTATGCCATTTCTGGTTGTTCTGTTGGGAGACTCAACCGTCGACGGAAGCCTTAACCAAGGAAGCGGGTATTCCCAAAATGGGTTCGGGCAATACAAATGCCTCGTTTGAGCCTTGACTAGCTTGCACATCGGCAATCTCGTTTCCTGTAATTTTTTGCCGACCAAATAAAAGGAAGACTTGCATTCCTGGATAACCTTGAAAGTGGTTAAAGGGTTGAGTAAGGCCTCAAGCACAGCTTGGCTGTAGCTGCAGGCCCAGATACTTCGCCCGTTCCAACTTCACAATATAGCTCGTGACCTTTAGTATCGCAAAAGCTTCTGCCTGGAAGAACAACGCGAAAGTACTTAAAGAGGTGTGAAGTCTAAAGTTGTAGTCTTCCCGGCTCAGTTTCTGACCAGAGAGAGTCTTGGGCACAGGAAAAGTTGACTTGTTATAAGCGACGCAGCTGGATCGTTGGAGAGCCTGCATCAGACGGAATGTCCGTGGGACTTGTACCATAGGTGATGATGTGCGCGAGGTGATTAAAGCCTTAGTGCGGGGCGAACTAAAGACTATTCCTTTTTAGAGGGGAGATGGCCTTGATTGTACAACCCATGCATAAGAGAGACGAGGTCTCATCATTGCCGCATAAATCCACACGATATATTTGGTGATAAGCTCCATGTTTTTCCAAAAAAATTGCCAGAAAACCGACAGCGCCTTGGAGGTTTTTAGCTCAATGTGTTTTTTCCAGTGAAGTTGTCTATCCACGATAACTCCTTGGTATTTAGCTTCAATGGAAAATGGAATGATGACACCTTAAGTACTGTTTGAGTCAGACCAGTCAGGTTCCTCCTCCTCGTGAATAGAAAAACTTCGGTTTTAAGAGGATTGACTGAAAGCCCATTCCTAGTATATCATTCATCGATCATGACTGCCCACTTGTACGAACGGCCGCAAGGCATGGTCCAGTGACCAGTACGGCTACATCGTCCGCGTAAGCCTGGCCCTAGGTTATAGATCTATTCAAGGCGGACAGCAGAAAGTCGACCAACATGCATCATAGAAGAGGTGACAGGACCACCTTGAGGGCAGACAGGGCTTTACCTTGAGGGCAGCCCCATATTTACCCTCGACATTACA
Source organism: Eristalinus sepulchralis (assembly GCA_944738645.1). Lineage (NCBI taxonomy): Eukaryota > Metazoa > Arthropoda > Insecta > Diptera > Syrphidae > Eristalinus > Eristalinus sepulchralis. Next base: position 20,261,727 of record OX122886.1, read on the forward strand.
TACTGTTCGCACTCCGTCTCCGCGATTATAGTTCTATTCATAAGCACTGCTTTTATCCACAACTGGTGTCGATGATTCTGATGATTCTTTAACGCCGTGTTCTCTAGCCGTGTTGCACATGCTATCAAAAGTTGCATTGTCGGAAACACCCTCTGTATCAATGAAAATGCACAACTCGTATTCTTTCCTGTCGATTACACTTTCAATTCTACCAACGAGTAGTAGCGCAGTCTCAGTTCCGAGAGTTGGCCCTGGTTTTGAGACAATTATGATCTGGTTCCCTGCGAAGTGACTCTCTAGCATTAGGCGGAAGGTCTCAGCTTTTAACTCAGTATGGGTACCGACGGGTTTCCTGAGTATGTCCAGCCTGAATTTGTCTTTAATCAGTTTACTGCTTTCATTGAGTCTTTCGATCTTTCCACAAAAATCTTTGTAGAAGACGAAACATTTTTTCGGTGTTAAGAATCGATCGACAACAATGTTTTGTCCAGTAGGGGTTGAGAGGTCTGCGGACACCAGATCAGGTTCTAAGTGCCTTGTACTCAAGTTATTAAATTCCTTTATTGAAGCTAAATCTTCTTTTTGCTTAACGTTGAAGTCCGTGTTGAACCAGTTGCGGCCCAAACAACAACTCTCACAAACCAGCATGACTTCTGAGTTTCGCTCTACATTCTCAAGTATGATAATAAAGAAACCAAAAACAGCATGTCGTCTTCTTTTCAAACTTTTGTGACATTTAAGGTCACTGTAAGTTCATTACCGAATTTGATGGAGTATCGTCCTTTTGCATAACTTATACATAACTGTATACTCCGTCTCTATGACAGCTGTCATATCTTCTTCTTATGGCGCTACAGTCCGGGGTGGACCTGGGCCTCAACCAACATGCCTCTCCAGCCAGCACGATCTTTCGCCAGCTGCCGCCAGTTGCGCAATCCAAGTTGGTTGAGGTCCTTCTCCACTTGTGTGCGCCACCTTATCCTAGGCCGTCCTCTGTTGCGTTGTCCCAATGGCTCAGATTCGAAGACTGTTCGGGCCGGAGCAGTGGTGTCCATACGCTCTACATGGCCTAGCCATCTTAAGCGTTGTATCCGTAGACGCTTGACTAGGCTCATGCCGCTGTACAGCCCATACAGTTCGTGGTTGAATCTTCTCCTCCCGATGCCATCAACGCAAACAGGACCAAAAATCGCACGCAGAATTTTTATCTCAAAGAGACCAAGGGCATCCTCATCCGCTTTTAGTAGTGTCCAGGTTTCCGCGCCATAAAGTAGGACTGGGATGATTAAGGTATTATATAAAGCAAGCTTAGTCTTTCGAGAGAGGGCTTTATTACTCAATTGCCTCTTGAGCCCAAAGAAACAGCGTTTGACAAGAGTAATTCTGCGCTTGATTTCGGTACTGGTGTTATTGTCCCTGTTTACTGCGGAGCCGAGGTAGACGAAGTCCTTGACTACCTCGAAGTTTCTGCTGCCTAGTGTGACGCTCTGTCCGAGACGCCGATGTTGTGTGTCCTTCCTTGATGACAGCATGTACTTCGTTTTGCCCTTATTTACCACCAGACCCATTTTAGCCGCTTCCGCTTCAATGCCAGCAAACGCATCATTGACGGCTCGCTGTGTTCGACCAATCACGTCAATGTCGTCGGCGTAGGCTAGCAATTGAGCTGACTTTTGGAAGATCGTGGCTCTGGTGTTGACCTGTGAGTTACGAACGATCTTCTCAAGGATGATGTTAAAAAAGTCACATGACAGTGCGTCGCCTTATCTAAAACCTTTTTTGACATTGAAGGTCTCGGTGAGCTCGTTCCCGACCTTGACGGAGCAGCGAGAGTTTTCCATCGTCATCCTACACAATCTGACGAGTTTGGTAGGAATGTAAAAACTAGACATGGCACTGTATAGCTCGTCTCTATGCACACTGCCATATGCGGCCTTGAAATCGACGAATAGGTGGTGAGTGTCGATTTGCATTTCTTGGTTCTTTTTCAGGATCTGCCCTAGTGTGAAGATTTGGTCGATGGTGGACTTCCCTGGCCTGAAACCACACTGATAAGGACCAATCAGGTTGTTGACAAACGGTTTCAGGCGTTCACACAGTACGGCAGAAAGGATCTTATATGCGATGTTAAGGAGACTTATCCCTCGATAGTTGGCGCAGTCGAAGGGGCCTCTTTTCTTGTGGACCAGACAGACGACGCTGAGATTCCACTCATCGGGCATGCTTTCCTCCGACCATATCTTACAGATGAGCTGGTGCATGCGCCCAACCAGGCCATCTCCAGCTGCTTTAAACAGTTCTGCGGAGAGTCCATCCGCTCCAGCAGCTTTATTCGACTTCAGTCTCGATATTGCTATCTTGACCTCGTCTATGTAGGGGGGACGGAATTCTTGTCTATCATCGTCCAAATTAAGCGGAACATTCTGCCTAACAGCGAGATTTTGGCCGTCATCGCCGTTTAAGAGTCTGCAGAAATGATCTTTCCAGATTTTCAGCATCGATTGCGCCTCTACTACGAGGTTTCAGTTTTGGTCCCGGCAGGCTTCGGTCCGAACCCTGTATCCACCGGATAGCTGTTTCACCTTTCGGTAAAACTTTCGGACTTCATTCCTGCCATAACATCTTTCCATCTCTCTCTCTTTTTCCTTCTGAGAAGCCGGTTCTCTTCCCTTCTTTTCTGTTCGTAGAGCTCATGAACAGCTCTCGTTGTCCGATACAGCGTTGCCTGGTAGGCCTCCTGTTTGGCTGCATGTGCCTGCCTGCACTCGTCGTCAAACCATGGGTTCCTTCTAGGTGGTGGCGTGAAACCCAGCACATCAGTGGCAGCTTCTTTGATGGATTTTTGACAACGTTTCCATTCTTCTTCTATTGTTAGTGCAGGCAGCGTTGAACTTTGGGAGAGTTGCAGGGAGACTCGGTCGGCAAAGATCCCAGCGACCTGTTGCGATTGTAGCTTTCCGATGTCAAACCGTTTCGGCCTATCTCGACTCCGTTGTTCTCTCGATATCCGGGTTCTTACCTTGGCTACAACAAGGTGATGATCCGAGTCGATGTTAGCGCCTCGGAATGTTCGGACATCGAGAATGTTGGAGGAGTGTCTGACGTCGATCGCAACGTGATCAATCTGGTTGACGGTTGATTGATCAGGGGATCGCCAGGTTCCTTTATGGATGTTGCGATGTGGGAACCGCGTACTGCTCACAGAGAGGTTCCGCCCCGCGGCGAAGTCCAGCAGCCTGAGTCCGTTTCCGGAAGTCGTGTCGTGCAGGCTGTGTTTCCCGATGACGCCAGCAAAGATGTCCTCTTTCCCCAGCTGAGCATTGAAATCTCCTAGAACGATCTTGGTGTCATAGCTGGGGCATCGATCGTATGTTCTTTCAAGGAGATCATAGAACTCATCCTTGCTGTTGTCATCCTTCTCTTCTGTCGGGGCGTGAGCGCATATCAGGCTGATGTTCCCGAATTTAGCCTTAATGCGGATTGTCATGAGGCGTTCGCTTACGGGATCGTAGCTTATGACTTTTTGCCTAAGTCTGCCTCGAACAACAAATCCGCATCCGAATAGGCGCTGCCTTCTCTCCCTGTAGCAGTCGCTGTAGTAAATGTCGCAGTTCTTCATCTTCTTTCTGCCCGGCCCATCCCACCGCACTTCCTGGATGGCAGTGATATCTGCTTTGTAGCAGTCAAGGGCCTCCGCAAGTTGTTCGGCTGCACGTGGTCTGTTAAGAGACCTCACATTCCATGAACTCGGTTATTTTTGTGTGGTGAGGGAGTTAGCCTCACGCACAACCTACAGACTGGTAGGCCAGTCGCTGCATACATTGGTTCACCACACAACGGATGCTGTGATGGTTATCCAGGGGGCGCCACAGGGAGGCTGTATGTCAACTTGACCTATGTACGGACGAGGATAGTCTTGGCAGCTCGCCATGTTGAGCGCGATCAAGGACATTGCCTCGTGTGCATAGGCCCATGCCCCCCCCCCCCCCCCCCACTGTCATATAAAGCCTTGAAATCGAAGAATAGGTGTTGTGTGTCGATCTGCTCCCTTGCAGGGTTCAGTCCGAGGCTTATATCCTCCTGATAACACACCTTCATCTCCTTATCTATCGTGAGTGTAAGAAGGGTAGAACTTTCAGAGAAACTGTTGCTAACCTTGGTTTCTACACGGAATAAACCGTCGGAACGTTTGGATCGTAATGTGGTCGATCTGGTTGACGGTTAACTAATCAGGTGACCGCCAATTGCCTAATATGGGAACCGCGTTCTCATCACAGAAAGGTTTCGCCTCAAGACGAAATCCATTAGCCTAAGTTCGTTTCTGGGTGTGTTGTCGTGCAAGCAGTGGTTTTAATTCCAGCAAAGATTTGAGATTGAGATCTTCTAGATTGTAATAACTGGGGTATTGATCGTATGTTCTTTATATGAGCCCATAGAAGTAATCCCCCTCCTCTGTCGGGGTATGGGCGCATGTCAGTCTGATGCTCCCGAGTTAAGCCTTGATACGGTTATGAGGCGCTCGCTTTCCTGTAGCAATCACCGTAGTAGAGTTTTTATTCCGTGTATCTCAGGCATGTGGTTGTCTCTGGGCCATTTTTTTTTTTGTCGTTGTGAGGGATTTAACTTCACGCTCAACCTCTAGCTGGGAGGACAACAAACATGGCCATCGGCCGAGGGGTTCGCTGCAGCAGGGGGTATATTAACTTGATCTATGCACAAGCAGGGATTGCGCTGGCATCCTTTTAGGTTGGGTGCAGTCACTAACTCGCCCCGTGTACATAAACCCATGACCCTCGCTTGTAAGTGCCACAGGAAGAAAGTCTATATTTTCACTCGATGAAAAGAAATCGCTTCGAAAGGTAGGAAACAAATTGGATTCTGCTGCAATATTGTGCAAGAGTCCTGTTTGTGCCGCCTATGTTCATATTTTCAAGGAACAGAGACAATCCTTGGTTAAAGAAATGTGCCCCATCATTCTCAGTAGGCACAAACCAACTTATTTCGCGAAAGCGAAATTCAGACGATTTCAAACCTAATGCCACAAAAAGTTATCAGGCGGATGCTTGTTGCTCGAGCTTATTTTCTGAAGAAAAGTTAGGCGAACATTTCTTATTATCTTATTTATTCGCAAATAGCAAAGCGTACAAGCCACTTCGGTGAGGGACATTATTCAACTTAATCAGTTTCTCCGGGATTATTAAAATTTGGAACTATCAAACAATTATTTTACTTCCCCCACTGTATTTTCTACATTTGTACTCATGAAAATAATTATGTATTAATAGAATTAATTTTTGAGCTAAAAGCCTTATGAGCTTGACTCTATATTTTTTTTTTAATTTTTGCATTGCAATATGTAATTATATATAAATAAACAATAATAAACCCAGGGAAACCCAAGTGACTGGGTCACAACATACATATGTATATATCTGATCAGTGCAATATAAAATTATCACGGATGATCGAGTGTTGCCATTACAGTTCCTGTGACACACATTGAATTTGTTTTATTAATATAATTGTCTCTTGTTGGTTAATATTATAAAATTCTTTTAATTTTTGAAATGGTTTTTTTTATTTTTTGTAAAATTTAATTAATTTACTGTAAAAAAGACCTGCCTACAAGAAAGTGTTGTGAATGTTCGAGAAAAGAGGTTTGAGGACCCACAATACCGATAATTAAAAAAAATTATTCACAGAGCCGCCGCAACCGTTGTACTGCTCGCAGGACGTCGTGGGACCGCAGAGAAACTAAGTCAGCGGGTTGCAAACATAAAAATCCCCTTTGTGTAGTGTATCGTCTATATTCCCAGCCCAAATTAATTTTAACTTTCACCTTTTTTGTTGAATTACTTTGTTTTCCTTACCTTTCTTGTTCAATTTAATTTAGTTTTTCTTTTAGCTTAAATCTGAATTAAGTGTGAAAAAAAGAAAAAAAAATTGCTGTCATAAATTAATTTTTTATTTTGTTGGATTAAAATTGTGCTGTGTGATTATTTATCATGGAGTAGATTCCCGATTGCCGGTCGTGTGTAGGTAATAGGGAAGGCCGTTCTTCTAGTCCTTCTATGTTTGTCTACTGTCAGGTTAGGATATTAGGATTTTTTTTAATAACCTTTTCTTTCTCTTCCCTTTTATCTTCATATTTTTTGTGTGTGCAATGGGTAATCTGCGAGTGAATCGGACCAGAACCATCCCATCCAACGAGCTATGCTGTGCAATCACAAGCGTGCCTGTTGTCCTCCTCATTGAAGCTGCCTCTGTGCCTAACCTACCTGCAACAAAATGAAAATGGAAACCTACTTAATTTACTTCCTCCATAGTAATACTAATTAATAATTAAGTGACACGAGGGTCCAGGGTCTAGCTTCTTTAGCAACTACTCGTGTTGTGCGTGCTAATCACGGGTATAAGGGACCTTCAGCTGTTTGCCTACTCAGAATGCCGAGATTTTAGAAGCTTTTTATAGACTCTATAGTACTCTTTGAGTGTTGCCAGCAACTCGAAAGAAGTGGGTGCCGTGAAAAATGAGAGGTGCACGGACTGAAAATCGAACAACCCTTGGCTTGTGGGTCGACTCATTTACCTCTGCGCCACAGCTGCTATCGTCTTGAAGAAACTGAGTTTTTCGGTCAAATTCCATAAAGCATTAAAATTAAATTGTTTTATTATTTTAAAAATATAAAGCATATTTACCAATTGAAAATTTAAAAAGTTAATCTAAATCTGGCATATTTTATTTACACATTCAAATGCACTGTTGTTTTCCAATATTGTATCCCTTATTGTGTTTAATTTGCGCATATTACAAAGGTGTTTTTTTGATTTGCAGTTTTTATATTTGACATCTTTCAATAACTTGGTTAAGAGATAATGCAGCCACATTACATTTGTTTTTGGGTCGTATATTTTCCAGTTGTTTCTGCAAAAAAAAGAGATTATAGATAATTTTGTTTTTATTATACTATACGTATAATAACGTACAATCAAGTTAAAGTAAAAGTTTGTTAACAAGAAATGAAAACAAGCATTTGAAATGAGTAAAAATACTAAGTTATCAGTGTAATCCCTCTCAAGACTTTTGCTCACCCAAGCTTCTTTTGTTTTCTACTCTGTACAATATAAAATTAAAAATAAAACAAGGGGATTGATTAACAGATCACTTGAATGATACACCCCCCGAATCACAAACACAAAAAAAAATAATTGTATTCCTTCATGGATAAATACTCTTCACCCCACTCGCTATAGGCCACCTTTACCTTTAGTACCTTTGCACTCAGGAAATGGATTCATGATATAAGTCCTGAGTATGAACACATTGCAGCACTCAGAGACGCAAATATTCTCACCTTTACCAAAAACCGAAAAGTTGCATTCATTTTAGTGCTGGTGCACAACTTTACCACAGTTGAATGGGAAAATGTTGAGAAAAGAGGAAGGTGTCCTGAATTAATCTCCGTGCGCACATTGCATAATAATTGCAAGACACTGCAATTGTATGATACTGACTTTCATTAAGCCAGTACGATAAGGTATGTAAAGATAGCGACCCAAATTATGAAGCGTCAACTGGCTAAGAACCACACTTATTGACACAAAATGATTAAAGCTGATCCTGATACGAAAATGTTTTATTTTCGACATCCGATGAAATAAAACTTCACTTTTCTAAAGCAGGTTTTCTGAGCAGCATGACGCAAATCACTGGCGATTGTACCTTGTCTGGTTAAAAACTAATTTGAATTTACTGCATTCTACTACATATCGTAAAAAAAACTTCCTTCAGTGTCGGTTGCGCATGGTTCTGATATATATGTATATCAATATATATAAAATATTAAATTTATACTAATGCAAAAATTACTTTAACTCCAAAAAAAATTTATTATGAAAAACTCGCCTGGAAACGTTATTAAACATTTTCTAGGATATCATAGTTCAGAAACAAACTTAATAAATTAACGTATAATGGCCATATATTAATAAAAGCTTTGGAGTGTAATACGTCCTTAAAAATACATGTGCTGGACTCTCATCTGGATTTCTTTCCGACAAATTTGGATGCTGTTAGTAACAAGCATGGAGAAGTGCTATCATGAAAAATGAGGTCCTGGAACGCTTGCAAATTATTGTTGGGAACTTAAAACAGAAGCCAAATATTGTTGGGGTTTGTTCTTTTTACTAGAATTTATTTTTTTATGTCATAAAGAAACCTAAAAGGTCAATATTTTTCATTCGCATATTATTCTTTAGTTGCCCTACTACATTCAAAATATGATGTAAATTACTATGTGACAAGAAAAATTTGGTAACCGATATTTTCATTCTAAATTATCACAAATTGTAAGATTGATATAACACCTTCTAAAGAGAAAAAACACACGCACATGGACTGTGCTAGTCCACAGTTGCTATCGACAACATAGCATGAGAATATGTTGCAGTTCTGATTACATTAAGCATCGTAATTAGTATATAAATATGTTATATATGTATATAGTATGGTATGATTTTGTACAAATTTATTTTGGATTAATTTGATACATAACTATCTTAAGCAACATCGATGTAGTTGCCGTGGCGTAGTGGTAAGTGCGTCGACCACCCCGCCGTGCAGGAAGTCTAGGTTCGATACCCGGACTGGATACCTCGCATTTTTCACGGCACCACCTCTTTCGAGTTGCTGACAATACTCAAAGAGTATCAATTGTCTATGTAAAAGCTTCTCAAAATCTCGCCTTTCGGAGTCGGCAAAAAACTGTAGGTCCCTTCTACTCGTGAGAGAACAATAGTACGCACAACACGAGCAGTTGTTGTAAAAGCTAGGCCCTGGTCCCTTGTGGGCTGTAGTGCCACTCAATTATTATTATTATTATTATTAAGCAACATCGATAACATCTTTTGGACTTTGTGACAATCTTAAAACGGTCGCACAGAAACAAGAGGAAATGATTCAAATAAAACCTGATTTTTTTTCAATCGGAAGATCTGTGTACTGATCGATGATCTTTTAATGGGACGTTCTTGTGCTAAACGTTCCATTTCTTATTATAAGCTCGATTGCTGATAAAGTTTTGATTCCATGTTAAATTTCATTCTTATATTTTAATTCGACCTCGTTGGGCGAAATGTCCACGTCTTATACATACCTTTGAAAAAAAAAACATATTTTTCTGCTGAAGCTAGTTACAATAACTCTTTGAATTGATCTTCAGAGATAAACACAAATAGTCACGAGTAGAACTGATTAGGTGGTCGGTCATGAACACAAAAGGAATTAATTCAGCTTACCTGAGCTGTTGCTTCATTAACCGATAAATTTCATATTGATAGTCCCCTTCAGCACAAAACAGGTCATTATCTGCAGATAGGTCATTATAATAACACGTTGAAGCCACTGACAATCTCGATAGTGTATAGTCAATAATTGTCACTTTTATCCCGCATGTTGGAATTTTTATTTTATTATTGCTAATAATATATTCTAAATTCTTATCCTTTGTTGTTTGTATCAAAATATTTCCACAGTGCAAATCTCTGTGTTCGAATTGCATAGATTCTTCAGCCACTGCCAAAGAGATAGTTACCTAAAAATAATATAATGTAATAATTATTATTAAGGCATGTGAACGTTTAATGTTAACTATAACATAATGATAGCACCAATGATTTCTAGGTATAAGATATTCTGTTATTTTAAGACAATATTTATTTCAATAAAGTTTGCATTACTTCATTTTTACACTAAAGTCTGATACTTTTAAACGAATAAAGGCCACCCAAAAAGGAAAAAACTTGTTCAGACCTTCAAGTGTAGCGAAAAAGATAGAAAAAAAATATTCGAGTAAACCTCCTATATTTACTCGTTTATTAACGAGATAATTTAACCTCACTCAAACCGGTTCATAATAATTCAACCACACTCAATCCGTTATTTGCGAACAATGCATTTTTGCTTTGCTCAACTTGTTGATTACATTTATTCACATACAAAGAAATGTTTGAGAAATGTTGTATCTTCACATCATTTAGTTAAAGATGAAGAAATAAAAACAATGAATAAAGAGACGAAAATTGGCGCAAAGGTTGAGACGATTATTGATATATATACATATATATATTTATTTGTTCTTTATAGTTTACCATTGTGTTTGAGAATACATTTGGATGAATTCATTATTGGCTTTAAAGAATACAATTTGAGGAAAAACTATAAGGAAAAACCTCCACATAAAAGAACAAAAAAATAAATAAATAAATGTAGCAAAATTTTTTTTTAGTTGTATCGCAGAGGTATTAAAATAGGTCCCTTTAAAGATAGGTGAGGTGAAAACAATAAATACAAAGATAAATAACGAATAATAAATAATAAATAATTGATAATAAATAATAATCAATAAATAATAAATATTAAATAATAAGTAATAAATAATAAATAATGAGTTATAAAGTACGAATAATAAATGGACAATAACAGATAATGAATAATAAATTATAGACAATATGCGAACTTTACAAAAGTTGTAATTCCCTAACTAGCTCATTATTGTCATCAATACATCTGGACATGCATTTTTAATGGAGGATTTCAATTCTTCTGCCAATCTGGATAACGCCTGCTCTTTTGTGTAGTATAAGAGTGGAGAAATCTCGTGGTAAGTTAAGCATGAGTTCAGCTACTCCAGACAGGAGAGCCATATGTCATCAGTGCTTGAATAACGACCTTGATTATTATTTTATTTTTTTTTATTACGAAGTGATTTCCGATTAATAAGGGGATATAACATTTTTATGAGTATGCCGACTTTAGCTAGAGCCTGTCTCATACGCTCAGTGAAGGTTAATTTCTGGTCTAAGTACACCCCGAGGTACTTTACAGAATCAACCCAAGGTATATATACAGACGGTTATTGATGATCCAACAAATATTAGTAAAAAAATATGAAATAAACACAAGAAGTAACAAATAAGCTGCGAATATCAACATATGGGTATCCAAAAATAATGAAATGGTGCGACTTACTTTCTCAAAGATTGAACAGACCATTTTCCGTCTAAAACCAACTTTAGGGCATTTGTAAAAAATGGTGACTGAAAATAATCTCATATGGAATTTGGGCACACACCACCAACTAGTGACCATCGATAGGGAGTGCTGCAAGGATGACAAGAAATTTCGGTTTGACATCCACAAATTGGGGTTAGATTGTCACAGAACTATTGCAATCCTGAGGACAATTGCGAGTGTTATGGAATTATAACCGAAAACAGTGAAAGTTATTAAACTCATGGAGAAATACAGGAAAACTACTAGAAGAATTGCAGTCAAGCACTAATCAAGATATCAGCGAATTTCAAAAACATTTTAAATGACGCAAAACGTGTGGGAAAGGGCCAAGCATAAATGTAAATGCAGATTTCGAGCCAGTTGGAGAGAAAACTCGGTTAAGCTTAAGAAACAAATGGAAAAATAATAATGCCAGTTAATAATTAATAATAATTTCAATAATATTATGAGGGAAGTTTGTCAAAAGAATCTGATTCACCAAAAACGTGAGCAATATAACAGTTTCACCTTTAAATGCAACTCAATTCTCTAAAACGACGGGAATAGTAACATGATTCTTGTATTGTAAACTCATTCGAAAGTCGTATTTGTTCCCGATTCTGTAGTTGTTATCAACTCTGAAAAAAAAGAAACCCACGGGGATGCCACTTGCTGAAGGTGCCGGAATCTCCCCGAAGGATTAAACCTCCTGACTTAAATTTTCAATTCCGGAGCAGGTCTTAGAGATGTGAAGCTCTGAAAAGTCGACTGCTTCCTGTTTTAGGGTCTTTCCTACCGAGAAGGAAAGTTGATTAGTCCAAACGACGTTCGGGCCGAAACTGAAATTATCTCTGAGACAACCAAAGCTTTAAGGCCGACATGTGGCTCAGGGAAAATCGGACCGAACCTGAACCTATTCTCTGTTGCCTAGGGCAAGTAAGTGGTCACAACAAAGGAAAACCAAAAATTATAAATTATCATATTTAATTTAAAATTAGCAATTTATAAAGTTACATAAACAACAAGTCCCTTTTTTGAGAAAATCCTAAAATTGAGGACGTATCAAGTGCCGACGAAGAAAAAACGGATGAGATACCGAAATAGGCAAGAATGCACTTAAATACGAGTATATTTTGCAATAACTGCACAAATTGATGGACAACAAAAAACAGTCCAACACTGAAAGTTTGGAATGCTTTATCTATTATTCTACAATTTAGACCTTTCGACGTCAACAAGGAAAAGTGGGATATATATACTAATATATTAGAAAACGATAACTTGTGGAAGGTGTATTTTGTGTTCACATATAGAAACTACATAAACAAGTTACTGAAGGAAATCCTTAGGATGTAAAACTTAAAAAATACTATAAGTCTTGGGAGCCCAAGATTCAGACTAATTGATAGCATAGGTTCCGGGTTCCTTAACTGTTCAAGTCCGAGGAAAATAAAATCTTAATTCAGTTCGTTGTGTCCGTGTATACAATCGTGTACACAATAAAGATATCCAATTTTAATGTCTTAATAGTGGTATGTAGAAATATAGTAAAATAATTAAGCTTTTTTAAACGAAAAAGTGACCAAAAAGCGGAACTTGACTAAATTGGATTTCAACGAAGTCAAATCATCGACAAATAGACGGTTTTGTTATATTTAAACTTTCCGAAAATTCTCCGAAAAAATAGTGCATAGAAATGTTGTACAATACTTTACATACCTGTACAAAAACTGAATAAGCTTGTTCAGCATTAAGTAGTGAAACCCCTTCTAAATCTTTACCGCCATATGCTATTTCCAAGCACACGAACAACTGGTCTTCCTTGAAAACCTGTGGATGATCATTCTCAGATCCATAATTTTTATCATATAGATTCCAAAGGTCAATTAAGTATTCCGGATATTTCCCTTTGATCAGTCGCACCTAATAGGGAAATAGTTTGTATTATTACTTAATAAAAATAATAATTCGTTTATTCATAACTCACATTTTTGAGGCAGACGAATCCTGATGTACAGAATTTACTTCCTGTTCGTAATTCACTAAGATTCTTTGTTATCAAAATCTCTGGCAGTACTTGGTCGAAACTTTTCTGCGGCTCACCATTAACATTAATATTTCCTTCTATAGGTATAATTTTCAGAACTATATCTCCATTTTCACATGAATTCATGAAGACTTCTCCGTAAGTACCTTCGCCAATTTTGCGACACTTCCTCATTTCCGAATCTGAGTAAATACTAGAAAATAGAAGGGGTGTTTTTTGTTTACAAATTTTAAGCAATTTATCTCGGCTGTTTTGGGAATTTCGATGAACATTTGTTCGCCGTATTCTGTTGGATATTGAATTAATGGAATTTGAAAACAGTTCCGGGGATTCAGCTAAAATAAAATATTAGAATAAGAAAACGTTAAATTTAAATAAAAAACATTACTTTTCACATGGTTAAGTCGTTTCCAAACTATTAGTGATTTGCGCCACTTGCCCGGTGGAAGTACTGCATTATTATTTCCATTTTCGTATTTGTCAGTTTCAACAACGGTGTGAGTATTTGTTTGTGTAGGTACTAATCTGGACTCATGATAACGAACTGAAGAACAGACTACATTTTGTGTTTTATTTCCGTGAAACGGACATATTGTAGATGCAGATATCATGTATGGGCTCAAATGAGTACCTGAAAATTGTAAAACAATAACACAAGATTCACATATTTAATACCTTTTAAGACCCACATACACATACATAGCATTTCTCAATCCAAAAGTAAAGTATTTCATGGTTTTAACACAAAAATCAAAGTAATAATTGATTTCAAAATTAAATCGGCTAAAGAAAATATGAAGAATATTTAGGGTTTTTTTAGTCTTGATGAAAACACAGCAGCTAATAAAGCATAAGCATACTATTGAGTAGTTCACTATTTTTTTTAATTGCATTGAAATTCAAACACGATTTTTTATAGAGTAAAGCATTTTGATCCAATTTCTTTTGCCATCTTTCTAGCAAGAGATTGATTCCACGCTTATAAAATAAAACAAGTGGTTTTTGACGTCCTGATTTGTGGTGAAGGATCTCCCAACGTTAGATAACAGGAGGTGGTAACATCTCATTTAAGCTGCAAAAGCTTTTGACTAGTCATCAAACTAGTATGAGGTCTCGCATTAAGTAAATTTCGTTCTGTATGAATATTAGGAACACATGTGTCAGGCTTCAAAATTAATCCTTGACGTTTCATATGCTTGTGAACGGTCGGCAGTAAGACACTAAAATATGCCGAAAATGCTGTTTTCCATCTTTCCTGTCCGATAGAGAGAGAAAATTTCATAAAATTTTTTAACAAACAAGCCTTACTACATAAGCTGTTCAAATATATAATGGTAAAGTGATTAAGTATAAAGTTGGGTGGGAACAAAATTCAATAAGATCATCTGTTTTCTTCAAACGCAATTACTTAGTGAACGACCCAATAATTACAAATAATTCCCGAATTGTTAAAAAGTTTAAAATTAGTGATTGTATTATGGCTGCTATGAAATGTTAACAAAGTATCATTTGTCATATTAATAATTAACAGTTCTATTAAGGGCCTAACAGTTAAATTAAGATCAAACTACTTTCTTTTCTCTTATATGTAGAGTCCGACCGAACATTCCGATTCGGCTTGGGCTCCGGCCACCTTGCCAAGGCCGAATGTTGAATTTTCTGTGAATTAGGGTAGTGTTTGTTTGATATTGCAATATTTCATGTGTGTATTTTGAAAGTTCGACTTGTTTGACAGCCTTAAAATCAACATAATGTGCATTTGGAAGTTGGAAAGTTATGAACTAGTCTGAATTTTTATGCACGCAATTTATTTGTCCTGGTGGCGGAAGTGCTGAGTATGGAAGAGTGGATTCTGGTGAACTTGTTCACCAGGGATGTTCTGTTACTGTTCTGCATGTAAATTCCATTGCGTATGCACACGAGGCAATGTCCTTGATCGCGCTCAACATGGCGAGCTGCCAAGGCTTCCTCGTCCGTGCATAGGTCAAGTTGACATACAGCCTCCCCGTGGCGTCCCCTGGATAGCCACCACAGCATCCGCTGTGTGGTGAACCAATGTATGCAGCGACTGGCCTACCAGTCTGTAGGTTGTGGGTGAGGCTAACTCCCTCACCACAAAAAAAAAAGAATCGAGTTTCGGAACGAGAACATGGCTCGGATATGGACGGATCCACTGTTGACGACCCCAGCAAACGTACAAAGGACAACGATTTTCGGTTCTGCACGTGGAATGTGAGGTCCCTTAACAGACCACGTGCAGCCGAACAACTTGCGGCGGCCCTTGACTGCTACAAAGCAGATATCACCGTCATCCAGGAAGTGCGGTGGGATGGGCCGAAAGAAGATGAAGAACTGCGACATATACTACAGCGACTGCTACAGGGAGAGAAGGCAGCGCCTATTCGGATGCGGATTTGTTATTCGAGGCAGACTTAGGCAAAAAGTCTTAAACTACGATCCCGTAAGCGAACACCTCATGACAATCCGCATCAAGGCTAAATTCGGGAACATCAGCCTGATATACGCTCACGCCCCGACAGAAGAGGATGACAACAGCAAGGATGAATTCTATGATCTCCTAGAAAGAACATACGATCGATGCCCCAGCTATGACACCAATATCATTCTAGGAAATTTCAATGCGCAGACATCTTTGCTGGCGTCAACGGGAAACAGCCTGCACGACACCACCTCCGGAAACGGACTCAGGCTGCTGGACTTCGCCGCGGGGCGGAACCTCTCTGTGAGCAGTACGCGGTTCCCACATCTCAACATCCATAATGGAACCTGGCGATCCCCTGATCAATCAACCGTCAACCAGATTGATCACGTTGCGATCGACGTCAGACACTCCTCCAACATTCTCGATGTCCAAACATTTCGAGGCGCTTATATCGACTCAGATCACCACCTTGTTGTAGCCAAGGTAAGAACCCGGATATCGAGAGAACAACGGAGTCGAGATAGGCCCAAACGGTTTGACGTCGGAAAGCTACAATCGCAACAGGTCGCTGGGATCTTTGTCGACCGAGTCTCCCTGAAACTCCCCGAAAGTTCGACGCTGCCTGCACTGACAATAGAAGAAGAATGGAAACGTTGTCAAAAAGCCATCAAGGAAGATGCTAATGATGTGCTGGGTTTCACGCCACCACCTAGAAGGCACCCATGGTTTGACGAAGAGTGCAGGCAGGCACATGCAGCCAAACAGGAGGCCTACCAGGCAACGCTGCATCGGACAACGAGAGCTGTTCGTAAGCTCTACGAACAGAAAAGAAGAGAAGAGAACCGGCTTCTCAGAAGGAAAGAGAGAGCATGAGAAGCGCGCGGTCGAGGAGAAGGAGAGATGTTATGGCAGGAATGAAGTCCGAAAGTTTTACCGAAAGGTGACAGCTATCCGGTGGTCCCTACCGGACCAAAATGGAAACCTCGTAGTAGAGTCGCAATCGATGCTGAGAATCTGGAAAGATCATTTCTGCAGACTTTTAAACAGTGATGACGGCCCAAAAACCGCTGCTAGGCAGAATATTCCACTTACTTTGGACGATGATAGACAAGAATTCCGTCCCCCCGACTTAGACGAGGTCAAGATAGCAATATCGAGACTGAAGTCGAATAAAGCTGCTGGAGCGGATGGACTGTCCGCAGAACTGTTTAAAGCAGCTGGAGATGGCCTGGTTGGGCGCATGCACCAGCTCATCTGTAAGATTTGGTCGGAGGAAAGCATGCCCGGCGAGTGGAATCTTAACATCGTATATCCGGTCCACAAGAAAGGGGACCCCTTCGACTGCGCCAACTATCGAGGATTAAGTCTCCTTAACATCGCATACAAGATCCTTACTGCCATACTGTGTGAACGCCTGAAACCTTGAAACGTCGATTTCAAGGCCGCATATGACAGTGTCCATAGAGACGAGGTATACAGTGCCATGTCAACTCGTTAGATTGTGTAGGATGACTCTCGCTGCTCCGCTGCTCAAGGTTGGGAACGAACTCACCGAGACCTTCAATGTCAAAAAAGATTTTAAACAAGGCAACGCACTGTCATGTGACTTCTTTAACATCATCCTTGAGAAGATCGTGCGTAACTCACAAGTCAACACCAGAGACACGATCTTCCAAAAGTCAGTACAATTGCTAGCTTACGCCGACGACATTGACGTGATAGACGAACACAGCGAGCCGTCAATGACGCGTTTGCTGGCATTGAAGTGCAAGCGGCTAAAATGGGCCTGGTAGTTAATGAGGGCAAAACGAAGTACATGCTGTCATCAAGGAAGGGCACACAACATCGGCGTCTCGGACAGAGCGTCACACTAGGCAGCAGAAACTTCGAGGTAGTCAAGGACTTCGTCTACCTCGGCTCCGCGGTAAATAGGGACAGGTACCGAAATGAAACGCAGAATCACTGTAGCCAATCGCTGTTTCTTTGGACTCAAGAGGCAATTGAGTAATAAAGCCCTCTTTCAAAGTACTAAGCTTGCTTTATATAATACCTTAATCATCCCAGTCCTACTTTATGGAGCGGAAACCTGGACACTACTAAAAGCGGATGAGGATGCCCTTGGTCTCTTTGAGATAAAAGTTCTGCGTGCGATTTTTGGTCCTGTTTGCGTTGATGGCATCTGGAGGAGAAGATTCAACCACGAACTGTATGGGCTGTACAGCGGCATGAACCTAGTCAAGCGTCTACGGATACAACGCTTAAGATGGCTAGGCCATGTAGAGCTTATCGACACCACTGCTCCGGCCCGAAAAATCTTCGAATCTGAGCCAATGGGACAACGCAACAGAGGACGGCCCAGGATAAGGTGGCGCACACAAGTGGAGAAGGACCTCAACCAACTTGGAGTGGACTGGTGGCTGCTGGCGAGAGACCGTGCTGGCTGGAGAGGCATGTTGGTTGAGGCCCAGGTTCACCCCGGACTGTAGCGCCACAAGAAGAAGAAAAGACATTTAAATTGGCAAAAGTAAAAATTTAAACTATCAACTTTGTTCAATGTTAACATTTCCACTAAATCAATAAAGATTACGTTTCATAAAATTTACTTAATTTTATTTAAGAATAAAATAATGTCGCTAATGTAACTCTAATCTCATTCTGATTTAGGATCCTGATATTTATGAATTGTTATCACTATTAAGTTAAGTGGTCGCCGTGGCGTAGTGGTAAGTGCGTCGACCGCCGCGCAGAAAGGTTGGATTCCCGGACGGGAGACATCGCATTTTTCACTGCACTGCCAACACTCAAAGAGTATCAATTGTCTATGAAAAGCTTCTCAAATCTCGCCGTTCGGAGTCGGCAAAAAACTGTAGTTCCTCTCTACTCGTGTGAGAACAGTAGCACGCACAACACGAGTAGTCGCTGTAGAAGCTCGGCCTGAGTCTCTTGTGGGCTGTAGTGCCACTCATCTATTATTTTTAACTTAATAATATTATTATTAAGTTCACTGAGTAATAATGTAGTTAGAATTTACGTCACTTAATAAAAGTAACTAGATCAAATCGATTAAACTGAACTATTTAAAAGAGCTGAACCGCTTTACTCTCCGAGTGTATGAACATAACGCTTATTGGAGTTGGTTTTGCGCAACTCACGCAGAACAATGCAACTACCTTGCTTGAGCGTGCTACAAGTAGACGTTCGTATAGGTCCCGATTTCGGTTTTATATTCATATTTTTTAAAATTTTTATTTCATAATCAGCCTTATCCGGAATAAAATTTCCCGGAATTTTTTCTCCAAAAAGTCCTTCCTCATCGTAAACGACTTCGAAAATGGGAAAAATCATTTTCGATAGAGGAAAGTTGGTGGATGACATATCTCTAAAAAAAAGTTCTCAAAGTAAGTAATGTAAGAATGAAGAACTCAGTATATTAAAAGTTATGCTGCGATCTTTTTAAATACAAATCTCTTTAATTCTTCTTAATAATTAACAAATTGTAAGTACAAATTAATTTTAGAAAGTAAAAACATGGCAGACTACCAAAATCGAACTCAAAGTAAAACCCTGATAGTAAGGGTTCCTCTAAAAATATATTTCCTTGGAACATGAAATTAGGTCGGAAAACATGATATTAGTGAAGAATCAATATTTGTTTATTTGAATTTACATTCTTCCTAATACATCATTTGTATGAGCTGATCCAAATCGGAACAATGGGCAGCCAAAGAGGTCAAACTTCTCTTAAAATACTAAAACTCATTGTTAAGACGGAAAAACGGTTCATGATGTCATAAAACGATTCGAATTTCAAAAACACTAGAAAATCGCAAAAAAGATGTCTTAGAAATTTTTTTCGGAAAGTAATGATCGATGGATTCTTCGGCAAATTAAAAGAACCCTAGTGCTCCTAAGCTAGCTTATGAGGTTGAAAAATATTAAAACTAGAAAGGTGAACCCCGAAACCATTCGAATTGTGCTGCGGAAACATAATTATGATAGTCGGGTTGGAAGAAAGAAACCTTTTATCAATAATGTAAATAAAGCTAAAGGGAGACATTTGCCAAATTATATCACGATATCCTAATCGTTCGTTCGTTTTACCATTCCGTACTATTTACTGACGAAAGTAACTTAATACATTTAGATCGGATGGGCAGACATATGTGTGGAAAAAAAACCTAACACAGAGCTGGAACAAAAGTTAAGCCTGGGATGGCTCTGTGATGGTTTGGGGTCGCATTTCAACTGCTAGCACTGGAATAATGAATCAGTGTATGTAAGTATTTAGATGTACTTAAAATTTGAAGCAAAGCGTACGAAAACTGGGGATAGAGCATTTTTACCAGTTTTACCAAGATAATGACCCAAAACTTAATGCTCTCAACGTCCGCTTATGGCTTTTATATAACTTCCCGCATGTACGGGATACTCCACCACAATCACCGGACCTAAATATTATTGAACACGTCTGGTCCTACTTAAAGCAGCAATTGAGAAACCACGGCATTTCAAATAAAAATGATTTAGAAAAGGCTCTATTACATAAGTGGATTAAAATAGACAAACACTTTTGCGAAAAACTGGTGCCATCGATGCCAAACGATTAGAACATGTAAGAAAAAATAAAGGGCTTCCAACTTAATACTAACCACCACCAACACTAACCAAGTTTGAAGTAATTTTTTGTATTCGTCCGAGTTTCATTTTCAGTTGAATTTTAATAGTAATAGTAATAAATTGTTAATTTTTTTTTGTTTATATTATGAAGAGTAAAAGTGTTTTTTATTTAAAAAGAAAATAGATCCCTATCGCATGCATAACTTTTTGTATCCCCAGTTTTACATTCTTACAGAGGGGTGTCCAAGTTTCACATTGAAGCACTATATATTCGATAGGAGGTTTGTTTTAGATTTTTTGTTTTTAGATTTAACGATTGATATTTATATTTAGGTCCACGACATCTAACAACCAGCAAATAAATAAAATTGTAGAAGTTATTAAAAATAATCACGACGTAGCAAGGGGATACCACGAGAGAGATAAAGATCTTAAACTGTTGGAAGAATTTTGATTTGATTCTTTAGTGCTACCTATAAAATCTGTTGTTGAGTGGAACAATTTAAATTTATTAGAATAATCTTTTAAATATCCGCGGATTGATCCTTGCTTTGGTAATTTTTTCCTTTTTCAATGTGTGCATGACCTTGACATTTGTCATTTAAAAAAAAGAAACTATCAAAATATTTTGAAATTCGTTCGAAATTAAATCCGAGGAAAGTTTTTTTCTCGCGAGATTGCCGATAGGAGGAACCGACTCCCGGGAGAAATATAATTCCCGGGAATTGAATTTCCCTCGGAATGGCCGATAAGGCTGTGTGTTTTAATATTATTTTTCCCACTTTTTACACTCAAACTTTCTATTTGAGTTCTTTATTGCGAAAGTTGGCGTATTTCTACCTTCGAAATATGAAATAACGCCGAATTCCAATATATGATATTTAATTGCAGTTCATGATATGTATAAAATAAAAACGTCTTTCGTATGTGATTTTTTTTTTTCTTTATAAACTTCTAATGCTACCCTAATTGCAGAGCAGTATTTAATATAATTTGTACCAGTTGGGTCGTCTAACTTCAAATATTTGAAAACTGGTATAAGCTAAGAACAATCTACATTTAATTATAGTAACGCTCTCATATAATAGGGATACGAAAAATTATATATTCGTTTTTATATAGTCAAACATATCTGCAAGGAACACGGACAATTCATTTTGCACGGGACTCGCTTAATATAATTTATTTTATTAAACATTTGTAAACAATTTTGTCATGCCCCAGTATGTGTACCAATGACTTTTTCGGTTTTGTTTTATATACCATATGTTATGTAGGATCACAGGGTAAGAAACACAGTATATAAATAATTTTGCAACTAATTGTATTCTGAAATACGTTTCATAACAAAATTGATACAGGATTTGTCGTATGTTAAAGTATTACCTTTCGTTGACTGAACCGATTTTTCTGTTAAATAAGATTGCCATTCATTTTTACTTATGAAATGTGTTAACTGCCACGATGTTATTGGAGAAAGTGGGCAATCAAAAGGTCCCTTGACTTTTTTTCTTAGTATTGGGGTAGAAATAAACCCCGATGTGCCTTTATTTTCATCATCTACAGACACATTTCGATAATTTTCTAAATTATTACATATACTTGATTTTGACGCTTCCACGCTGCTATCATTATTAAAAGATATTCGAACGTTGCGTTTTAATACATTTAAATCTCGTAATAACCTGCAATTAAAAAATGTACATTAAATGTTGACTATAACTATATTTTTGTAAATAGAAACAAAATAAATATAGTATATGTAACTGAGAAGTATTGGTGATTATTCTTTCTTTACTATCTACATATATAATCGTGTTTTTTTCGGTGCTATATATGATAGTGGTTATTATATTCAATAATATTAAGGATTTTTGTGGATAGTTGTATTTTTTATTATATTATATCCTTGCAATAATAATTGGTGCAATAATATAAAGTGGCACTACAGCCCACAAGGGACCAATGACTTACTTCTACTACAACTACGCTTATTGCGGTCTCTAAGTCAAAACAAACATCTTGCATTTAAGTTTGCGACATATCGAGGTTTGCTTCTTTTTTAGGGGATTATTTTTATTGATGAGAAGGGCTGTTGATGTTGACCACATTCGATTTATACGGATTATACAGTCAAAAATTGTTCTACACAAACTTAAATGCAAATTCATCGCCATAAGACAATTTATTTCTCTTTTTTATGGAGGATTTCATTTTATGTAATGTTTCTCGCTTTTGTTATAAGGTAAAATTCAAATACTAAGTTTTTTTTATAATTGTTTTTAAATTGGTATACGTAGACCACATTTTTGTGTAAAGAAAAATAATATTCTGCTTTCATTTTTAGATCACTGGCAATAACACCACTTAAAACGATTTACTACACAATCTCAAATAATTCTGATCAAAACAAACTTACGATCGTTTGTTAAGAAGCCTGTCAAACGAATCCTTCCATATTTCGTCGTCTAAGGTCATATCTCGTTCATTTTGTTCAACCATTATAAAAAATAAAGTTTTCAATAAAAAGATCGTTGTTTTCAAAAGAAAATTCAAATATTTATCAACACTGATAAGCCGATGGAAAGATCATAAACAACATTGAGTAAAATAACATCTCCACAAACAAAGGCCACGGTATGTCCAACTTTCCAACGCATTTCCATTGAAAACCATATTCGAGTAAAAATACGTAAGCCCACTTACACATTCTTATGGTGTGGAGTAATAAACACCGTTTTATTACACTTAGAAAAGCAAATGCATGGTGAAAACAATGCGTCTGCATGAGTTTTCTTACCCGGTTCACATTCCAATAGCGTAGTTCAATTTCAGTAAGATTGATTGCACTAAGTTAAATGTGCAAATATAAAGACCAGTCAGTCAGAAATAGACATTTATCTTTATAGCCATAGGAGTATTAACACCGTTCTTTATTTTCTTTCCTTGAATAGGAACTATGAAGTGTATTTAATTATTTACAGGACAAACATTTGTGTTGTCATACATTTGACAGCTGATTTAAATTAAATCAAAGGCTGAATCGTGGTATCTACTACCGGAAAACGCTGAAAAGTTGAGTATTATCTACGGTGATACTCACCTTCGTCTTCTCTTGCCCCTTGATTACAACAAAAGAAGGAGTAATACTAAATTTTCAGATATTACCTAATATTAATATATGTACATATATAATAGTTTTCGAATATTATAATCTCTTAAGCGATACGAAAATATCACTAATACTCATATCCCTCATGGTGGAACGGCTTAGGTATAGAGATGGAGCGAATATACGTATACATAAGTAATTATATTTCTATTTATTACATATCACTAATCTCATATCACATAACCTCAGAGATTATGATTCTTTCATATTCATTAGATATTCACCAATACGCTTATACAGTATCGAATTTACACGAGTTTCTCACTCTCAGTACTCACTAATTCGATTTTCATCAACACACGTTTCTCTCGTTCAATATTCACTTATGCTTTGGAAGTTTGGTTTTTCTCTTCTCATGTGGTTATGGGTAAGGGATATGGCATGAGAACATGAAGGGCAATAAATGGATGTACATAGGACAAGAAGTATTTCATGGCATATTTTTAGTTAGAATAAGTTAGGTTAAGTAAAGACCAGAAGGTCAAGTTAATTTTCTTAGCGAATAAAATAGAAATAAATTTCCCATATTTTGGTTAAATTCAGATAGCGTAGGCCGAAAGGCAAATTATATGTGAAGTAGATTAACTTAGAGCACCCGCGAAGGGTATGTAAGTTAGATATAAGAGCGAAAGTTCACATAGTATAAGCTAGTTTTAAGTATTTTTAGCTAGAATCTAAGTAAAGGAATTAAATTTTAATAAAAATACAATAAAAAGTTGAAGTTAAAGTTATTTCATGGCATACAAGGGTATCTCAAAGATGGAACTCAACATACCACATGCTTGAAAGAGCAATATTATTGCAGGAAGCACTCACAAGTACCATAAGTATTCTTGACAGTAGCAGTAGTACTCCCAGGGATAAGTTTTTAAATACTACAATAATTTTGAATACAAGAGAAATTATAAACAAATGAAAATGTATTATAATTTAGGAAATGAATAGGCACTATTCTTTAGTTCAGACGAAACTAGTGGCGAATGATGTTTCAATTTAAAATTACAAGAATTGATTTGAAGAGTGTGGGGTAGATTCAAAGCATTAACCGTAAATTCAACAGCCTTAATACGGTATTATAAGTATACTTTAAAAAACAGACATAACAAAATTAACAAAATTAGCATTATATTTAAAGGGTGAAATTAAAGAAGAGAATTGCTATATCAGAGGCTTAGGTTTACTAACGATTCACTTTCCCTGCTCAGAATGAATTTTATTTGGTTGGACTATCTGCCTAATCTCAACTGGTAACTTGTTTAATAACCTCGGTGCTGCCGTCGTATAGAATTTAGAGCAACATGTTTTCCTAGAGAATGTGTTGTGTACTTAGAGTTGATATGGATCAGTAATTAAGACCACAATTTAATTCTCATATTTAAGGTATTTAATTCAGTTTCTTCTTATAAAATAATTGGATTGACATTAGTCAATCCCCCAACAGTCAAACACGAAGTGACATTCTCCATCTTGTCTAAGTACCTCGTGTGCCCTTAACTAGTGTTAAGAATAATCAATGTTACAAAAGCAATAGAACAGTGTGTATACAACATCTCCCCCTTTTTTTTAGCGATACATATATAGACCATCTCATGGGCCTATACACAGGAGGCAATGTCCTTGATCGCGCTCAACATGGCGAGCTGCCAAGACTATCCTCGTCCGTGCATAGGTCAAGTTGACATACAACCTCCCCGTGGCGCCCCCTGGATAGCCATCACAGCATCCGTTGTGTGGTGAACCAATGTATGCAGCGACTGGCCTACCAGTCTGTAGGTTGTGCGTGAGGCTAACTCCCTCACCACACAAAAATAACCGAATTCAGCAACAACAACTTGCCTCGGATATGGACGGATCCAATGTTGACGACCCCGGCAAACGTACAAAGGACAACGATTTTCGGTTCTGCACGTGGAATCCATGAGGTCCCTTAACCGACCACGTGCGGCCGAACAACTTGCGGAGGCCCTTGACTGCTACAAAGCAGATATCACCGTCATCCAGGAAGTGCGGTGGGATGGGCCGAAAGAAGATGAAGAACTGCGACATATACTACAGCGACTGCTACAGGGAGAGAAGGCAGCGCCTATTCGGATGCGGATTTGTTGTTCGAGGCAGACTTAGGCAAAAAGTCATAAGCTACGATCCCGTAAGCGAACGCCTCATGACAATCCGCATTAAGGCTAAATTCGGGAACATCAGCCTGATATGCGCTCACGCCCCGACAGAAGAGAAGGATGACAACAGCAAGGATGAATTCTATGATCTCCTAGAAAGAACATACGATCGATGCCCCAGCTATGACACCAATATCATTCTAGGAAATTTCAATGCGCAGACATCTTTGCTGGCGTCAACGGGAAACAGCCTGCACGACACCACCTCCGGAAACGGACTCAGGCTGCTGGACTTCGCCGCGGGGCGGAACCTCTCTGTGAGCAGTAAGCGGTTCCCACATCTCAACATCCATAATGGAACCTGGCGATCGACTGATCAATCAACCGTCAACCAGATTGATCACGTTGCGATCGACGTCAGACACTCCTCCAACATTCTCGATGTCCAAACATTTCGAGGCGCTTATATCGACTCAGATCACCACCTTGTTGTAGCCAAGGTAAGAACCCGGATATCGAGAGAACAACGGAGTCGAGATAGGCCGAAACGGTTTGACGTCGGAAAGCTACAATCGCAACAGGTCGCTGGGATCTTTGCCGACCGAGTCTCCCTGAAACTCTCCCAAAGTTCGACGCTGCCTGCACTGACAATAGAAGAAGAATGGAAACGTTGTCAAAAATCCATCAAAGAAGCTGCCACTGATGTGCTGGGTTTCACGCCACCACCTAGAAGGAACCCGTGGTTTGACGACGAGTGCAGGCAGGCACATGCAGCCAAACAGGAGGCCTACCAGGCAACGCTGCATCGAACAACGAGAGCTGTTCGTGAGCTCTACGAACAGAAAAGAAGGGAAGAGAACCGCCTTCTCAGAATGAAAAATAGAGAGCATGAGAAGCGCGCGGTCGAGGAGAAGGAGAGGTGTTATGGCAGGAATGAAGTCCGAAAGTTTTACCGAAAGGTGACAGCTATCCGGTGGTCCCTACCGGACCAAAATGGAAACCTCGTAGTAGAGTCGCAATCGATACTGAGAATCTGGAAAGATCATTTCTGCAGACTCTTAAACGGCGATGACGGCCCAAATCCCGCTGTTAGGCATAATATTCCACTTAATTTGGACGATGATAGACAAGAATTCCGTCCCCCCGACTTAGACGAGGTCAAGATAGCAATATCGAGACTGAAGTCATATAAAGCTGCTGGAGCGGATGGACTGTCCGCAGAACTGTTTAAAGCAGCTGGAGATGGCCTGGTTGGGCGCATGCACCAGCTCATCTCTAAGATATGGTCGGAGGAAAGCATGCCCGATGAGTGGAATCTTAGCGTCGTCTGTCCGGT
This sequence comes from Eristalinus sepulchralis, assembly GCA_944738645.1. NCBI lineage: Eukaryota > Metazoa > Arthropoda > Insecta > Diptera > Syrphidae > Eristalinus > Eristalinus sepulchralis. Next base: position 20,288,509 of record OX122886.1, read on the forward strand.
CCACAAGAAAGGAGACCCCTTCGACCGCGCTAACTATCGAGGGATAAGTCTCCTTAACATCGCATACAAGATCCTCTCTGCCGTATTGTGTGAACGCCTGAAACCGTTTGTCAACAACCTGATTGGTCCTTATCAGTGTGGTTTCAGGCCAGGGAAGTCCACCATCGATCAAATCTTCACACTACGGCAGATCCTGGAAAAGACCCAAGAAATGCAAATCGACACTCACCACCTATTCGTCGATTTCAAGGCCGCGTATGACAGTGTGCATAGAGACGAGCTATACAGTGCCATGTTTAGTTTTGACATTCCTACCAAACTCGTCAGATTGTGTAGGATGACGATGGAGAACTCTCGCTGCTCCGTCAAGGTCGGGAACGAACTCGCCGAGACCTTCAATGCCAAAAAAGGTTTTAGACAAGGCGACGCACTGTCATGTGACTTTTTTAACATCATCCTGGAGAAGATCGTGCGTAACTCACAGGTCAACACCAGAGGTACGATCTTCCAAAAGTCAGTTCAATTGCTAGCTTACGCCGACGACATTGACGTGATTGGTCGAACACAGCGAGCCGTCAATGATGCGTTTGCTGGCATTGAAGCGGAAGCTTCTAAAATGGGTCTGGTGGTAAATGAGGGCAAAACGAAGTACATGCTGTCATCAAGGAAGGACACACAACATCGGCGTCTCGGACAGAGCGTGACACTAGGCAGCGGAAACTTCGAGGTAGTCAAAGACTTCGTCTACCTCGGCTCCGCAGTAAACAGGGACAATAACAACAAACGCAGAATCACTCTTGCCAATCGCTGTTTCTTTGGGCTCAAGAGGCAATTGAGTAATAAAGCCCTCTCTCGAAAGACTAAGTTTGCTTTATATAACACCTTCATTATCCCAGTCCTACTTTATGGCGCGGAAACTTGGACACTACTAAAAGCGGATGAGGATGCCCTTGGTGTCTTCGAGAGAAAAGTTCTGCGTGCGATTTTTGGTCCTGTTTGCGTTGATGGCATCTGGAGGAAAAGATTCAACCACGAACTGTATGGGCTGTACAGCGGCATGAGCCTAGTCAAGCGTCTACGGATACAACGCTTAAGATGGCTAGGCCATGTAGAGCGTATGGACACCACTGCTCCGGCCCGAAAAGTCTTCGAATCTTAGCCATTGGGACAACGCAACAGAGGACGGCCCAGGATAAGGTGGCGCACACAAGTGGAGAAGGACCTCAACCAACTTGGAGTGCGCAACTGGCGGCAGCTGGCGAAAGATCGTGCTGGCTGGAGAGGCATGTTGGTTGAGGCCCAGGTCCACCCCGGACTGTAGCGCCATAAGAAGAAGAAGATATCGACCATCTGGTTGAGTTTTCATGTCGAGATGTTGTGTTGGTTTTCGGGTTCTTACTTTCCTAGGTAACTCATCGAGGTGTTGTGCTGTTTGAAGCAGTTTGAAGTATATGGCTTGTTGCTGCGTTCATTATCGTGGTGCATGATGCTTTTTGCTTAGATGACTGTTGTTCAGGCTGTACACATGACCCCTCTTGAGCTACATCGTCTAGGTCAAACAGGTTAATGATGTTTAGATCGCTAACTGGATAGTGTCTTGAGCGAAGTTAGCTTGTGTGCCGACGCCATGTCTTGCCTTCTACTGCAACTGCATACATAATGGAACCAATCTTCTTTAAAATTTCACCAGGCAACCAAGGTTTTTGATTGCTTTATGATATCAAAATGTTTGCTTTTGATAATCAAAAAATAAACCCTACTAAACCGAGAAAAAACATCAACAGACTTCTGGAAGGCAGCCAAAGTTATTGTTATAAACCTGAACTATTAAATTGAATTATGTAATCTTACCCTTGGTCGCCGTCGTCGGTGCTGAATGAATTCACTTAAACTTAACGAAAGTATGTATGTTCCGTTACTAAAACTTAACTATTCATTTCGCAATAATCAGCACACTTTGAATGAGAACAGCGCCGGCAGCGGAGACCAAGAGTAAGTAATTTAAAAATAATATTGAATCGAATGAATTTCTTTAAGTTTCTTAAAGCTTCTGCTTAATATAAATAAAGGGAACGCTGACAGATTGGTTGGCTGCATAAAACGAAAGGCGCTGTATTCTTTTCAATCTTCAACAAAACTTTAAAAAATCTTAAGGTGAAAAATCTTTTTACTAACAGTCTGGAAGAATTACCGTTATGGCGTCATCTGCATCGAGGAGCTGCACAAAGTGCGACAATGCGGGCAACGAGGATATGGTTCCGTGCGATTCGTGTGATGGCTGGTTCCATTTTATTTGCGTCGGTGTAGCAGACAATGTGAGCGAAGTGGATTGGGTGTGTGATGGCTGTACGGAGGCAACGGATGAAACCTTGAAGGATTCTCTTAACAACGGCATCGGCAATGCGGAAGCGGAGTCAATTGCTAAAACAAGTGGCGAAAAGGTACGCGAATTGCATGCACACAATACATACAAACAAAACGTATCACAACTAGAAATTGTTTTTATGCGCCTTGAAGAAGAAAAAGAAGTAGAAATGAATTTTATAAGAAAAAAGTATGAACTTATGGCATTAAATAATGACTTAGGCATTGCGGTAGATAAAAGGCAGGGCACAGAGGCGAAGAAGGCTGAGCGTATGAAATATGACATAGGTTTGGTAACGGGCAAGGTAGAAGAAGGGGGAAGTAGTGGTGTTGGATTTCATAAAACCACAGGATGTTCTGTATTAGATAAAACATGTGCGGTGGCAGTAAGTGCCAAGCTGAAACTTTTTCTAAGACAGACATTTTTCCAAGTCAGTCAAATCAGTTCGTTCCTTCACTTGAGCAAATACACGCGCGTCAAATAATTTCAAAGGACCTCCCTCTCTTCAGTGGAAAACCGGAAGAGTGGCCGCTTTTTGCAAGTAGTTTCGAGAATTCAACACGATTGTGTGGTCTTACTAACGAAGAGAATCTTCTTAGATTGCAACGCGCTCTAAAAGGCAAAGGATTGGAGTATGTAAGCAATAGGATCACATTGCCCTCATTGGTACCAGAAGTAATGGCGACATTACGCATGGTATTTGAAAGACCGGAGCATATAATAAATATCCTCCTAACAAAAGTGCGTTCCTCTTTCGGGGTAAACCCAGGAAAACTGAAAACTTTGATAAATTTCTCATTGGAGGTAAAAAACATCGTAGCCACAATGGAAGCAGCTGGCCTGAAGTCACATCTGAATAACCCGTCACTTTTACAAGAGCTTTTAGAAAAGTTGTCAGTTCAAATGCGCCTCGACTGGTCGATGTTTTCACGCTCAATTGAAGAAGTTAATTTGAGATACGTTAATGATTGGCTCTTAAAGTTAGCTGAAGCGGCAAGTAGGGTTGTAACAACACCGATAGCAAGATCTGAAAATGAAAAAAGGAAAATGCAACGAGTATGCTTTCATGGAAACAATTCTAAAGAATATAAAAAGTTTTCAAAAGAATGTTGCGTCTGTGGTGAATCACATCTCGTTTCCAGATGTGAAAAGTTCAAGAATTTGAATTACAACGACAAATGGAATACAGTGCACAACAATAAACTGTGTCGTTCGTGCCTCAAGTTGCATGATACCTATGTCTGTCCCGACAGAAAGAAATGTCAAGTTGAAGGATGTCATGCAAAACATCATCCTCTGTTACACAAATCGGACAAACCAATTAGATCTTTAGTGGCCGGTCATAACACGTAAACGTCAAAGATTCTTTATCGGCTCGTACCAATAACCATTTACGGAAGAGATTGTTCCATTAATGTTTTTGCTTTCTTGGATGACGGTTCTGGTCCTACACTTGTAGAAGAAAAAGTCTTATCCCATCTTAGAATTGAAGGAACAAGGTCTGAGTTATGTTTGAGGTGGTTGGATGGAACAGTGAGGGTTGAAAAAGATTCGCATACTTTTGATTTAATTGTGTCTCCAGAAAACAGTAATGCAAAAAGATTTTCGCTCCACGGTGTTCGATCCGTAAGCAAATTGGATCTAACATCTCAAACACTGAATATATCAGAATTGTCCAGAAAATGCAAACATCTTAGGGGCTTACCGGTGAAAAAATGAAGTATAAAGACGTAGTACCAACAATTATAATTGGTTTAAACAACAAGAGTCTAGCAATGCCATTGAAATTTCGTGAAGGAAAAGCTCATGAACCTGTAACCACAAAAAATCGTTTGGGTTGGACCATTTATGGCGAAGGAGATTCCGAGGTGGTAACCAACCGTCCGGATCTTGCGCAATTACATATTTGCGAGTGCGATGATAATGTGGAGTTGCAGATTTTGATGACCGAAAACATGAAAATTGAAAACCAATTTCTGGAAGATGATGTTTCCATAAAAAATTTAAGCCCGGTTACAATAAAGGCCTTGCAAGAAAAAGTAAGACAAGATGGTAAACGTTTCGTTGCAAAACTTCTATGGAAAAGCAAAGATATTTCCCTTCCCGATAATTTTGGAATGACTTTTCAAAGGCTTTGTTGATTTGAAAGGAAGTTAGCAAAAGATATGGAGCTAAAAGCACAGATAATTATTCTTATTCAGGGAATGGAATCGAAAGGATATATTCGTAAATTGAAACATGCCGAAATTGATGCTGACCACCATCGAAAATGGTACTTACCTATATTCGGTTCTTATGGCGAGATGTAGAAAGGGATCGGCCACCTGATGTCTACATGCTTCAAATTATGAGCTTCGGTGCTAGTTGCTCTCCACCACTTGCACAGATCGTGAAAAACCTAAATGCCTTTGAATATAAAGATAAGTTTCCAGGAGCCGCAAAGTCAATAATAGAGCGGCATTATGCAGACGACATGATGGACAGTGTGGACACAATCCAGGAAGCTATTGATTTGGCCATGCAAGTGCGTGAAATTCATAAACATGGAAACTTTCGAATTCGCAATTGGTTGTCAAATTCGAAGGAATTTACTGCAGCGCTAGGAGATCCAGGTTCGATGGAAAACTTCTGCAAGGCGGGGCGATCAGTCGGACAAATTGTGGAAGCCGACAAAGTGCTGCTGTCCGAACATTCCGAGGCGCTAACATCGATTCGGACCTTGTTGTAGCCAAGGTAAGAACCCGGATATCGAGAGAACAACGGAGCCGAGATAGGCCAAAACGGTTTGACGTCGGAAAGCTACAATCGCAACAGGTCGCTGGGATCTTTACCGACCGAGTCTTCCTGAAACTCTCCCAATGTTCGACGCTACCTGCACTGACAATAGAAGAAGAATGGAAACGTTGTCAAAAAGCCATCAAGGAAGCTGCCAATGATGTGCTGGGTTTCACGCCGCCACCTAGAAGGAACCGATGGTTTGACGACGACCGGTTTCTCAGAAGGAAAAGGAGAGAACATGAAAAGCGCGCGGTCGAAGAGATGGAGAGATTTTATGGCAGGAATGAAGTCCGAAAGTTTTACCGAAAGGTGAAACAGCTATCCGGTGAATATAGGGTTCGGACCGAAGCCTGCCGGGACCAAAATGGAAACCTCGTAGTATAGTCGCAATCGATGCTGAGAATGTGGAAAGATCATTTCTGCAGACTTTTAAACAGCGATGACGGCATAAAAACCGCTGTTAGGCATAATATTCCACTTAATTTGGACGGTGATAGACAAGAACTCCGTCCCCCCGACTTAGACGAGGTCAAGATAGCAATATCGAGACTGAAGTCAAATAAAGCTGCTGGAGCGGATGGACTGTCCGCAGAACTGTTTAAAGCAGCTGGGAATGACCTGGTTGGGCGCATGCAGCAGCTCATCTGTAAGATATGGTCGGAGGAAAGTGGAATCTCAGCGTCGTCTGTCCGGTCCACAAGAAAGGAGACCCCTTCGACTGTGCCAACTATCGAGGGATAAGTCTCCTTAACATCGCATACAAGATTCTTTCTGCCGTACAGTGTGAACGCCTGAAACCGTTTGTCAATAACCTGATTGGTTCTTATCAGTGTGGTTTCAGGCCAGGGAAGTCCACCATCGACCAAATCTTCACACTACGGCAGATCCTGGAAAAGACCCAAGAAATGCAAATCGACACTCACCACCTATTCGTCGATTTCAAGGCCGCATATGACAGTGTGCATAGAGACGAGCTATACAGTGCCATGTCTAGTTTTGCCATTTCTACCAAACTCGTTAGATTGTGTAGGATGACGATGGAGAACTCTCGCTGCTCCGACAAGGTCGGTAGCCAACTCACCGAGACCTTCGATGTCAAAAAAGGATTTAGACAAGGCGACGCGCTGTCATGTGACTTCTTTAACATCATCCTTGAGAAGATCGTGCGTAACTCACAGGTCAACACCAGAGCCACGATCAGTCAGCTCAATTGCTAGCTTACGCTGACGACATTGACGCGATTGGACGAACAAAGCCAGCCGTCTATGACGCGTTTGCTGGCATTGAAGCCGAAGCGGCTAAAATGGGTCTGGTGGTAAATGAGGGCAAAACGAAGTACATGCTGTCATCAAGGAAGGACACACAACATCGGCGTCTCGGACAGAGCGTCACACTAGGCAGCAGAAACTTCGAGGTAGCCAAGGACTTCGTCTACCTCCGCTCCGCAGTAAACAGGGACAATAACATCAGTACCGAAATCAAACGCAGAATCACTCTTGCCAATCGCTGTTTCTTTGGGCTCAAGAGGCAATTGAGTAATAAAGCCCTCTCTCGAAAGACTAAGCTTGCTTTATATAACACCTTGATCATCCCAGTCCTATTTTATGGCGCGGAAACTGGGACACTACTAAAAGCGGATGAGGATGCCCTTGGTCTCTTCGAGAGAAAAGTTCTGCGTACGATTTTTGGTCCTGTTTGCGTTGATGGCATCTCTAGGAGAAGATTCAACCACGAACTGTATGGGCTGTACAGCGGCATGAGCCTAGTCAAGTGTCTACGGATACAACGCTTAAGATGACTAGGCCATGTAGAGCGTATGGACACGACTGCTCCGGTCCGAAAAGTCTTCGAATCTGAGCCATTGGAACAGCGCAACAGAGGACGGCCCAGGCTAAGGTGGCGCACACAAATGGAGAAGGACCTCAACCAACTTGGAGTGCACAACTGGCGGCAGCTGGCGAAATATCGTGCTGGCTGGAGAAGCATGTTGATTGAGGCCCAAGTCCACCCCGGTCTGTAGCGCCACAAGAAGAAGAAGAAGACAAAGTGCTGGGCATGTGGTGGAGAACTACCGACGACACATTCACTTTCAATCTGAAGTATACTAAAGCCACGGAAGAATTAATAACTGGAGACATTTTGCCGACAAAAAGACAACTTCTCAGGCTACTTATGTCAATTTTCGACCCATTAGGCCTTCTAACTTTCTTCACCGTACAAATGAAAATACTTCTCCAAGATATCCGGCGTCGTGGAGTTGATTGGGACGAGAAAATTCCACAAGAATTTGTAGATATGTGGCAAAAGTGGCGAGCGGCTCTCAAGGGTGTTGAAGACGTCCAAATTCCGCGGTGCTACTTTTCTGCTGTAAGAAGTAGTACAGAAAATGCTGAGTACCATGTTTTCGTCGACGCTAGTGCTACGGCGTATGCCGCAGTGGCATACTTGAGAATCGTCTACAAAAACACAGTGGAGGTTGCTCTTGTATGCGCCAGAACCAAAGTGGCACCACTTCGGCCTGTTTCCATTTCTCGAATGGAATTATTAGCGGCAGTGCTAGGATCTCGACTTGGAAATACTGTAATCAAATCCCATGATCTGAAGATTAGAACAGTAAATTACTGGTCGGATTCGAAGACGGTACTGGCATGGAAATAGTCTGATCCAAAGAAGTACAAACAGTTCGTTATGTTCCGAATTGGAGAAATTCGGGAAACCACTGAGGTCTCGGGCTGGAGGTATATTCCCTCTAAAGAAAATATAGCAGATTTGGCAACGAATTGGTGTCGTACACCGGATTTCAGTCGAGGCAGTAAATGGTTTACCGGACCAGAATTTTTGCTTCTTCCACCTGAACAATGGCCTTTGAATCAGGAAGGCAATCAAGAAATTCCAGACTCCGAATTAAATCAAAATCACCACTTTCGCCAGGTAGCATTTGAGATAGAAACAAAGCAAGCTGTAATAATAGTAGGCTACCTACGATTTTCTAAATGGGAGGGATTGTATCGAAGTATGGCGTACGTAAAAAAGTATATCGACTGTCTTAAAGCAAGAAAATTCACTAGAAAACGATTAACTATCAACAGCAACATAGCAGATGTACCCAATTTGACCGAAAATGAAATTTTATGGGGACATGAAGCCCTATATCGTCTTGCCCAAGCCTATAGTCTTGAATATTGCCTTTTGTCAGAAAAACCCGATTCAGCCCTACCCAAGCTAAGTGCTCTGAAAACCTTGTCTCCATTTATAGACAACTCTCAAAAGCAAATAGCATGCGAGGTCGCTTAAAAGATAGTATTTTAGTTGACGATACAACAAGAAACCCGATTATTCTACCGAGAACATCATCCATCACGAAACAGTAATTAATGAAATTTTCCAGTCATACCAAATTCTAGGACTACGAAATCTGTTGAGAACAATTCGCAGTGAGTGCCCAACATGCAAAATTCGAAACGCCAATCCGATACCCCCTGAAATGGCACCTCTACCTGCAGCGCGCTTATCACCTTACGCCAGAGCCTTCTCACATGTGGGTGTTGATTTTTTTGGTCCGTTCGTGATAACAATAGATAGAAGCAGAGAAAAACGCTACGGGACTGTATTCACTTGTTTAACATGCCGAGCCCTACATATTGAAGTTGCACATAGTTTATCTATGAACTCGTGTATCATTGTCATTCGCAACTTTATCGCAAGAAGAGGAAGTCCTATCTAGTTTTACAGCGATAATGGGACCAATCTGTGAGCTGCTGAGAAAGAGCTGAGAAATGCTCATAAGAGTATTAACTTCGATATACTCCAAGCCGAGTTTACAACTCAAAGAACAAGTTGGTCTTTCATACCGCCAGGAAGCCCGCACATGGGAGGTGCATGGGAGCGAATGGTGCGCTCAATAAAATTGTATTGTACCGGATAATCACACCTGACACTAAACTCACCGATGAAAAGTTGAACAACCTGTTGATAGAGGTTGAAAGCATTATTAACAGCCGTCCGCTTACATAAATCTCGCTCGACACCGCACACCAAGAGGCCATCACACCCAATCACTTGTTGCTTCGATCACCATCTGGAAGTAAATGTCCAGGCATTTTTGAGTCAACCGACCAATATGTTAAGTCATCCTGGCGACACTCTCAATTTCTGGCCGACAAATTTTGGAGAAGATGGATAACTGAATTCTTGCCAACATTAACTAGGCGAACTGGCTGGTTCAAGCGAACGAAGCCTATCCAAGTAGGAGACATGGTGATAAACGTTGACCGAAACTTGCCCCGACATACCTGACCTAAAGGAATTGTCATGAAAACCATTATCGCGAAAGATGGACAAGTAAGGAGTGCCTTTGTGAAAACAACCAGTGGTGAATATCATAGACCAGCGGCGAAACTTGCTGTGTTGGATGTTCAGCCATCCGCTGAATATTCTGATGTATAATGACGTCACAAGGTATTGACTCGCATGGAATGCTTGCCATACCGGCGGGGGAATGTTATAAACCTAAGCAATTAGATTGAATTATGTAATCTTACCCTTGGTCGCCGTCGTCGGTGCTGAATGAATTCACTTAAACTTACCGAAAGTATGTATGTTCCGTTACTAAAACTTAACTATGAATGAGAACAGCGCCGGCAGCGGTAATTTAAAAATAATATTGAATTTGTAAATTGAATGAATTTCTTTAAGTTTCTTAAAGCTTCTGCTTAATATAAATAAAGAGAACGCTGACAGATTCGTTGGCATAAAACGAAAGGCGCTGTATTCTTTTCAATCTTCAACAGCTATAAATGGAAAAAGAAATTAAATCGCCCCTGGCCTTCAAGCTGAACAGCTGAAGCAACACTTCCAAACCCTTTTCAATGCAGAGCTCCGGATGTTACAGAAGCAGAGGTTAAGAGAGTTATTGAGAACTCCAAGAAGAATAAGGCCCCTGGAACAGACCGGGTTTCCTTCGAATTTTACAAAAACTGCACACCGGAATTCATTTCAGCCCTTACTCAGGAGTTTAATAGAATATTTGAAACTGTTCATGTTCCACAATGTTTCAAGAATTCGATAATCTACCCCTTACAGCAGTCGAAAAATTTCTTCGCTACTTCATCAAACGAATTCTCAAACTACCAAGTGCTTCGCCCAATTACATGTTGCATCTGGAAACTGGAATAGCTCCCCTATTTTTTGAAACTCTCAAACTGCATTTCGACCATGTTGTCAGAGTCATGGTGATGAGTCAAGAAAGGCTGCCTACGTTTTTTCTTTCCGAAATGCTGCTAAATGGAGGGAAATGTGTTCAAGAATGGGACAATCTAGCAAAAAAATGTGATTTTCATCTTTTAGTAACACCTAACGAAGAGCAACCACATCTAACACATAAATTCTACGTGCTGTTGGAGAAAACATGACAAAGAATCTTCAAGCAATTTGTGGATGAAGCCCGTTCGTCGCAATATAGGGCATACTACAGCAAATTGAACTACAATCTTCGGGACGAATTATATGTCATGGCTTACTGCTCAACGGATATGATAAGCAACATTTTTAAAATAAGAGGCGAGCTCATAAATTTAAACTTTATACCGCACCGCCCAGATCTACCGTCCAGATCTACTTCTCTGCAACCTTTGTAACCTTCAAGAACGAGAGGACATATACCATTTCATCTTAGTATGCCCCATTCTAAAGGAATTCCGGTGCATATTCTATGGAGCGCAGGAACTTTCACTTGAAGAAGTGATAGGTATCTTAAACGGTGAGCGAGGCTGGGCCTTCTGCACAAATTCACTATGAAAGCACTTCGTTATAGAAAAAGTATTATAGAAAAAAGATTTTAAAACAAATAAGAAAGTATTATATTTTAAATGTCATTCTGGTAGATGGCTTAAGCCAATCCATATAGACTTAGATTTACCTTTTGTAAATGCATTATTTTTTTGTGAAATAAATAGTCAACTAAACTAACTAACTAGCCTCAGCTGGAGTATTGTTGTTTGGTAACTGTGCGTTGGGTGTTGTTCTATAACAGTGAAGCAAGTATGTGCTCTCTACCCTCGAGTTTGTTGATGCCTCGTTTCAAAATGCTTACGAATCTCGCTGTTTGTCCATTAGATTGGGGATGAAACGGTGCTGTTCGGATGTGATCAATGCCCCCTTGTACTCAGAATTCGGCAAACTCGTGAGACCTAAATTGTGTCCTATTATCAGAAACTATCACATCTGCACACGAACTGCAATTTTGAACAAGTTGCATGATGTCGTTATCTAAGTTGGGCTAGTAGACAAAACTCCGTGCAAGCGCCTTCATTCTCACAATACCAGGATGCCCTGTTATGCAGTAGAGTAAGTACCTTTTCTGTAAAGAGAGAGGAATTAGTACTCTATTTTGTACCGTTAAGCAACCTTCAGTTTTGCTGTGAAACAGCTGTTTAAGTGCGATTGGACATGACTACCTAAGAAATTTAAGACACTGTTTCAAGGAAGAATCTTTAGCTGTGTCAGCAGATATCATCCTTGCTGTTACAGGCAAATTCCGTACTACGTCTGATAAATCACTCACGTCACTCTCGAACTTTATTGATGCTATCACAAAATCCTCCTGTGCACTTAGTTTTTGTGTTTTAACGAGCCGGAATAAAGCATCTGCATAACCAAATTTCGTGGTGTTAACATATTCGATGTTGAAATCGTATGCTAATAAAGTGAGCGCCCATCTTTGCAATCGATTAGCGGTGTACAGTGGTATTCCTTTTTTTGAGGCAAAAATTGTTATCAACGGTTGGTGGTCCGTGCGCAAAGTGAAATGTCGCCCATAGATCATCCTGTGAAATTTTTTTACGCAAAATACCAGCGACAATGCCTCTTTTTCTGCTTGACTATATTTTTCTTCGGTTGGGGTTAGACATCTTGATTCCTGAGCAATAGCTTTCATTGATCCGTCAGCGAATGAGTGCATTATAACTCCACCTCTGCGTCTTTCGAAGCATCGCCTACAACAATTATTTTTCTTGTTGGATCAAAATGAACAAGCAAAAGTTTAGAAGAAAGCACATCATTGGCTTTTTTAAGTCACTGCTGACATTCTGTTGACCAACTAAATTTTGAATTCTTTTGAAGAAGTTTATCTAGAGGAGCTCCGATTTTCCGCATGTTCTTGATGAATTGGCTATAAAAATTAAGCATTCCCAAAAACGAACGTACCTAAGAAACATCCTTTGGCTCTGGCATCAATTCAATTGCTCTTGTCCGGGACGGGTTAGGTCTTCTTCCATACTTGTCAACGATGAACCCTAAGTAGTTCACTTTAGTGAGAGAAAATTTACACTTCTCAAATTTGACCCGAAACCCCCACTCTTCCAATCTCAGTATGACCTAGCTAAGTTTGGCTTTTTGTTCATCCAATGACTTAGAAACATCGATGATATCGTCGATGTAACTCTCTGTGCAATCGATATCGGCCAACATAGCGTTCATAATCTTTTGAAATATAGCGAAAAAGTCCTCTATGAGTCCTTATTGTCAGGAGTTGTTGTGATGATTCTTCCACTTTCACCTGCAAATAAGCATCTGATAAATCAATCACTGAGAAATATTTACCTCCAGATAGTGTCGAAAAAATATCCTCAGGTAATGGCAATGGATATTGGTGGACTGCAGTGCGTTGTTCAACCCTGTTGCAAAGTCGGCACAAATCCTAACGTCACCATTTGCCTTCTTGACAGCTGCAATTGGAGCTGCCCACTCCGAAAACTCAGCGGGGATTAAAACGCATTGTTTTTCAAGTCGAGCTATGTCTACATCAATCGCTGGAAGTGATCCATAAGGTACTGGTCGTTATGGCTTAAACACAGGAACTGATCCAGGCTTTAGATGTAGAACCTGCTTTAGTACATAAACCCAAAGAACCATCGAACACATTTGCATACTTTAGTTTGAGGTTAGCTATCTCCATGCGCAACCAACTTGGAGAAATTTCCATTGGTTTGTTCCCAGTCCGCATAAAGCACAAATTGAATTGATTGGGACGTTAAACAACTGCAAGCATTCGATCCAGTCTATACCTAAGATACTTAAATTGGGTATTTAAGATATATAGAGATGATGTTTTAATTTGCTTTCCATTAAATGAGACATCTCCGGAAAGCCTAATTTTTCCCAGGTCTCTTCTGATATTATCGTGATATCAGATGCTGTATCAATTTGAAGGCGAGCAGGTTTATTGTTTATTTCCAACACGATATATTTTCCCTGTTTCTCGTAATGTACTTTTGTAACTGAGTAGATGCTGTTTACATTAAGCTTTGATATGTTGTGGGTTTTTTTGTTTTTGTATTTCTTTTTGAAAATTTTGTTGTTTGTTGATTTGGTGCTGTCACAATATCCCTCCAACATCCCTCCAACCAACATACGCTTTTTGGGACTTTTTGTTTCATTGATTGCTTTCGCATGGCTTTCACGTCTGCGTTGAAGTTTGAATTGTTTAAGCATAACAATTCGATCACATTCTGCTGCTAGGTCTTTTAAGGTTAATTTCCTTGTCGGCTTCAATTTTAGATATGAGTCGCGTTCTTATTTCAGAATCTGCCGTGCTTTTTAAACCAATCACAAGCATTAGACATTTAAATTCATTTGCTGTGAACGTGGTTATTTTGAAATTTACTCATTGCCTGTTTATTGCGCCTGCATACATATGTTTGAAATTCATCGGCCACGTTTTTCTAAACATTAAGGCAATTGTAACGAGTTGCAAATAAGGACATTTTTCTGGAAAAATATGCTGCCAAATTTTCCACAGGCTTGGTGAAATCAAAGTCGCGTGGATTCTTCGGTAATATAAGTCGTAGTTGAATGTCAAAATGCTACTCTATAGGTTTTCCATTACTTTTTCCGTCGAGGGTTTAATTGATCCGACTCCTTCAAAAGTGCTGGAACTGTCCAGCATTGACTTCATAAGCTCCTGCTGCTGTTTTAGAAAATCCTCCTGCTGTTCAAGCACATAGCAAATTGATTAGCGTCAATTGTTTTTATCTGCACTAAAAGTTCGACGTTTGAACTCCAATTTGTGAAACGAAGTTATCCTCGTCGCCACATTATGCTGTGTATATAGAGTTGCTATGAATCAGTAATTAAAATCAGAATTTAATTCTATCTTTAAGGCACTTAATTCAGTTTTTTCTTATAAATTATACACTAGTCAATCCAATTCCCTCAACAGTCAAACATAACAATCTTATGATGTTAATAGGGCAATGTTCCCTAGCATATAAAGTTTTACATCGTCCACATGTGCTTTCTATGTCATATTTTTATCAACTAAAACACCAAGATACTTAAATTTTTCGACGCCCTCTATTCTGAAACAACGCACTACAGAATTGCTTATTGTTGAAGTTGACTCTACCACAAATATGATTAACATTGGACAATTTTGTACAAGAACTAGAATGGAAGATGGTATCACAGTCAATTGGAAGAGATTCTCGTAGACTACATATCATAAGCCTAATTTTGCTATTTATAAGTAACTCATGTTTGGCAAACCATTGTCTAAGTATACTTAAGTCCATGTTTCATTTGATTACTGAGTCAAAGATAGAATTGTTGCAGTATGTAAGTGTCATGTCATTAGCTAATGCTGTAATGTTACTGCTAAATTTCTGGGAGAACAATGAATTTACATACACCAAAAATAACAATGGTCCTAGGACATAGCGTTGTGGCACACCAATATTTACTTCTTGTTTGTCACTAAATATTCCACTAAGTTTAACCCGTTGAGTTCTTTTCGACAGGTATGAGGTAAACCATTTATGAATTACATTATTTATTGTTCATTTTTAAAAAACAAAATGTCGGGAGTATAGATATTGGCCGATATTGCGTTAACAAATATCTGTTACCTTTTCTTTTTTGAACAATGGCATGACTTCAACATTTTTTAGCGAGGACGGAAAAATACCACAACTAACGCTAAAATTGAACAGATGAGTTAAGACATCAATTACAAAGAACGAGATACGTTTTAATAGGTAGGTAGTTGGTTATACCATCAAAGGTGCATGAATATTTATTATCGAATGACATAATACAATTGTGAATTTCAACAGGAGTAAAAGGTTGAACCATAAAACTGTTGTTTGTAGAAACATCTTCAACTAAGTTCGGAAGAGTGGACACTATGCACTGTGCTAAAACTTCTAAAAGAATTCACAGAACAAATAAGTGGAGAGCGCTATCTAACGGGTGTAACTTAATTTAACAGTTTTAATAAATATCAAACAACATAAGATATCTAATGACGAAACACTGCATCACATCGCTGAAAGAATAATAAACCGGAAAAAGACGGTATTTGTAAAAAGCTAAACACCTTTGCACTTTTCTTTATTCGCTCTTCAGGGAATTTTTTTTTGGACCAGTCAGCAGCCGTAGCTACAAAAAGAAAGGTGATTGATTTTTTTTATAATAGACGCGCGCTAAAGTAATTGTTTAATACCATTAAGTGACCGGAATTAGGTCACAGCACGGGCCGAAGATATAGAGGAAGAGACGGAAAGGAGGTACAGGTACAGGTGGTTTTAAATGCCTGTGGATTGTAATTAGGGGGAAAGTTGAGCTGGGAAGAGCATTCCATTTTTTTTTTTTTTTTTTTATAATTGGCGCGCGCTAAAGGGGTTACGACTACCCTTAAGTGACCGGATTTAAGTCACAGCACGGGCCGAAGGTATAGAGGAAGAGAGGGAGAGGAGGTACCGGTGCACATTGGTTTTAAATGTCTGTAGATTGTAATGAGAGGGGAATATTGAGCAGGGAAGAGCATTCCATATTCGTGTTGTGCGGCTGAAGAACGAGTCTCTATACTTAACTGTACGTCCGAAGGTGGGCTTAAGGGTGAACTGATGAGCATTCCTTGCGAGGCGTGTATTGCGGGTGAATTCTTGAAGGGGAGGAATGCAGCTGGCTAATTCGTTTGAGCATTTCTTGTTAAAATAGCGATAAAACAGTGACAGAGACGCGACATTACGTCGGTGTTCTAACGAGTCAATCGACTTCGCAATATTGTTGTCTCCTATAAGTTTTATCGCTCGCTTTTGGATTCTATCCAGTAGGTGTAGGGAGGTATTGGGAGCACCAGACCAGATAGGAGCGTTATACTCGAGCTTAGGACGGATGTAGGCCTTGTAAATTGTAGCCAGATCAGAGGGGGTAAAGTATTTTTTGCATCGTTTTAGGAAACCTAGACATTTCGCAGCATTTTTGGCGACCTCAAGTATGTGATCGTTCCAACTAAGTGTTGAGTTGATACGCATACCGAGGATGGAAAGTTTTTCGGTTTCAACAACGCAGGTGCCGTCCATGGATAACAGCTGGTTATTTTGGGAACGCTTGAGTGACAGTTGACAGCACTGAGTTTTGGAAGCATTAAATTCCACTCTATTTCTTGTACCCCAAGCGATTATGCTGTCAAGATCGGAATTTAATGTGCTTGACATACGCCGCCGTTCCAAGTCTACGGCCGAAGTACAGGGACGTGAGCCAAGGAACGAATATGAGAAGCTGAGGGTACTGTCATCAGCGAAGGAGTGAATAGGATTAGAAGTAGCAGACAAGAGATCATTTATGAAAATGAGAAAGAGTGTCGGAGACAGAACGGAGCCCTGGGGAACACCAGCATTAATATGGTGGATATCAGACTTGAACCCATCCAGCACGACTTGTATTGCACGGTTCGAAAGGTAATTTCTAATCCATTGAAGAAGAGACTTATCGATTCCATAAGCACGCATTTTCGACAAGAGAGCCTGATGCCAGACTCTGTCAAATGCTTTTGAAATATCAAGCGCAACGATCTTGCTTTCTCCAACATTGTGCAAAGATTGGTTCCACTTTTCGGTGAGATATGCCATCAGATCACCAGTGGACCTGTTGCTGCGGAAGCCGTACTGCCGGTCATTAAGAAGCTTCCGGGATTCGAGATATTTCACAAGCTGACGATTTATCAGCGTTTCCATGACCTTGGAAAGAAGGGACGTAAGTGCTATGGGTCGGTAGGAGGTGGGTGACGAAGATTCCCCTTTTTTAGGGACGGGCTGGACAAATGCTGTTTTCCACTTACTCGGAAAGAGCCCTAAAGAGTAGGATAGATGGAAAAGCCTACGCAGTGGTTTTGCCAGCGTTGAAGAACACCTCTTCAGAAGAACAGGGGGTATACCATCCGGGCCAGCGGATTTGTGCACGTTAAGATCTTTGAGGACTCTTGCAACTGTACGAGTGCGAAAGTGGATCTGTCCCATGGAAAAATTTACGCTCTCAAGCACAGGTGGAGACAAAGCACAATCTGGAAGCGTTGAGCTAGCTGCGAAGTGAGCAGCAAGCAGATTTGCTTTGTCCAAAGAGTTGACAGCTGGAATGTCATTGTGAATAAGCGTCGGAATTGAAGACGAGGCTGTGTTTCTAATGTTTTTTCACAAAAGACCAAAAGTTTTTGCTACCCTTGGGACATTGTAGCACTTTTTGCCTCAACTTTTGGTCGTAGGAAAATTTCACACGTCTTAATAGTGAATTGCAGTCATTACGGGCCCGTTTAAACTTCTTCCGGTTTTCCTCAGAAGGGTTGGCTTTATAAATCCGGAAACTCATCTCTCTTAACCTGATAGCCTCTTTGCAGCTCAAGTCATACCATGCATTTGCCTTGGGCTTGATGCTCTTCACTCTGTGGGGAATGAAGGACTTCATACCCAGCAAAATAATATTTGTGATCGTATCAGCAGCGGCATCCACGTCACTATCGAGGAAGCATAGTGACCAGTTAAAATTCCTAAAGAAGTTATTAAGTCCGCTCCAGTCGGCTTTCTCGTAGAGCCATACAGTTCTTTTAGGAATTCGTTCTCTAACTGTGTGGGGTGAATACGAGAAATTAGCTGATACGACACAATGGTCAGACGAGCCTAGAGGAGACAGTATTTCGATTGAGTATTTCTCAGGATGAGAGGTGAGAAACAGGTCCAAGGTGTTAGCGCATTGATCTGCAATGTCGGGTATTCGTGTTGGCTCATTCACAAGCTGAGTCAAATTATTTACTTCAGCAAAGATTTCAACATACCTTCCTTCGGGTGTTGTCTGGCCTGAATGTCGAAGCCAAGTAGAATTGTGTACATTGAAATCTCCCGCAATAGCGATTTCAGTGTGAGGATATAGGGATACAATTCTTGTGATGGAGTCGGACAGCGCATCAAACTCATTATAAGTTGAGTTACTGTCCAGGTTTGGACTTCTATAAATGAAGCAGTAGTGGATTAAATGCTTACGGACATTGAATTTTAACCACAGAAAATTAAATTCCGGATTGGAACAGAGACCGTATTGTGGTTGAAGTTGGTAAGCAACATCACTACGCACATAAATGGCAAGACCGCGGTGAAGAAAAAACAAGGGCACCAAGTTATATCCAGGCAGGTTCAAATCCGACAAATCGGTATTCTCACCCACCTGTGTTTCACTCAGCGCCAAGACGGCTGGTTTGTAACGCGAGAGATGAACATACACAGCAAAGAGATTTACTCTTAGCCCACGAATGTTGCTCACATCAACTCGAAATTGCCCTCTCATATCGATTACAGACATATTCGTGTGATGCGGCTGAAGAACGCGTCTCTAAACTTAACTATACTTAGGAGCGTTATACTCAAGTTTTAGGCGGATATTGTTAAATACATGAAATAATTGTTATATTTAGAGTTTTGCCTCTGACACACTCTCCTGTTAATAAATTAATTTTCAGCCACTACTGCTGTGTATCCATCGACTGGATATGATATCACATGATCTGATTTATCAACAGCTGCAATAGACTCTTCCCTATGTGGTGAATGTAAAGGCACACTTAAGTTCGCGAATGGCAACAGTAATTTTCGCAGGTCTACTTTTCAGTGCGTAAGCACATTGAAACGTAAAAAAACGCTAATTTCCGTAATATATCTGAACTATTATTGAATAAAAATGAGAAAGCCGTTTGTAAGAAGTTACACGCGATATTTAAAAAAAAACTATAAAAATCGATCTTTACGATGAATCATTCTTCATTTATAAGGCCGCCGTTTTTCGGAATAGTTTTGAAAGTAAAACGTTTCTTTATTCAAAATCAATTTCAATCAAGTACATAATGTTAAATTTTGTCCCTTATCATCTGCCATTTTAAATACAGGGCTAAGAATGCCTTCGCTATGCCAAGAGGGCTGGGGGCTGTTTTACAGGAGTCAGCTTGACACCACAAGTACCGAAATCAAACGCAGAATCACTCTTGCCAATCGCTGTTTCTTTGAATTCAAGAGACAATTAGGTAATAAAGCCGTCTTTCGAAGGACTAAGCTTGCTTTATATAAAACCTTGATCATCCCAGTCATACTTTATGGCGCATGAGGAAGCCCTTAGTCTTTTCGATAGAAAAGTTTTGCGTGCGAGTTTTGGTCCTATTTGCGTTGATGGCATCTGGAGGAGAAGATTCAACCACAAACTCTATGGGCTATACAACGACATGCGCCTAGTCAAGCGTCTACGGATAGAACGCTTAAGATGGCTAGGGCATGTAGAGCGTATTTACACCACTGCTCGAAAAGTCTTCGAATCTGAGCCATTGGGACAACGCAACAGAGGACGGCCCAGGCTAAGGTGGCGCACACAAGTGGAAAAGGACCTCAACCAACTTGGAGTGCGCAACTGGCGGCAGCTGTCGAAAGACCGTGGTGGCTGGAAGGGCATGTTGGTTGAGGCCCAGGTCCACCCCGGGCTGTAGCGCCACAAGAAGAAGAAGAACTTGACACCAGAGTGAAGGACATTTTTAGATCGTAATATCGTACATACACACACTCACAAAAGTATACATACGGCATGAATTTTCAATATTTTTCTTAAAAGAAACGCAAAACTTGAAATATTTTCCACTAATATTATTTATTCAGATTAAAAAATAATAGTAAAACAAAGTAAGACATAATTCATAACAAAACTTAAAAATAAAACATTGTTTTCCATTTTTTAACACTTTGGAGCTCTCACAAAAGTATACATACGATTTTGGTAAAAACTAAATATATAAGAATAGTAAGACTATTAATAAGAAGTATGGCCTCCTTTGGCTTTAATAACTGCAGATAAATGGGAAACGCTAATTTATGAGTAACTTCTGGGCTTATATTATTCCATTCCTTAGTCAGAATTGATTTTAGCATTGAAATTGATGTTACTCGCCTGTTCCGAACTTGTTGTTTTAAAAGCGTTCTATGGCATTTAGGTCAGGAGATTGTGGTGGATGTTCCAGTTTATTTTTGATATTATAGAGCAGCCATTCCCTTACTAAACCGGATGAGTGCTTAGGATCATTATCTTATAATAGTATATCTTTGCCCGTCAATTGTAGTTTTTCAACGCTCGGAAGGTAACTATCTTTCAAAATGTCTATGTACATATGCTTATCCATTATTCCATTTATATTTCTGGGCATATGCTAATCGTTTTGCTTTGTTTATCTCCCTTAAGAACGGTTTTTTTCTTGCCACTCTGCAAAGGAGATCTCCTTCCTTCAAACAACGACGAACCGTTTCTGCACTAACAGATATTCCGTATTCATTTCCGATATCTTTTGTAACTTTAACAGCGCTCTGTTTCGGATTTTCAATCATAGATCGTACAATTTGCCTCTGCATTATTTTATGCAGTTTCCGGGGATGTCCTGAGCTTGGCTTACTTTCAAAAGTACCGGTGTTGTTGAAATTTCTTATTATTGCCTGGACCGTTGACTTCGGTAAATTTAAAGATTCCCCGATTTCCGCATATGATTTTCCATCATTTTTATATTTAAACACGACCTTGCGAATTTCCAGTGTTATTTCCTTTGACTTAGGCATTATTTTGTCAAGTTTTAAAAAATACTGTCTTCTCTGGTACAGAAATGCGTATTGAATGCAGGACACCAAAAATTTTAAACAGCTCATCGCAAAAACAATGGAAAATCTAATATTTATTGGGAGTATGTATACTTTTGTGAGAGTTCCAAAGTGTTAAAAAATGAAAAACAATGTTTTATTTTTAAGTTTTGTTATGAATTATGTTTTACTTTGTTTTACTATTATTTTTTTATCTGAATAAATAATATTAGTGGAAAATATTTCAAGTTTTGCGTTTCTTTTAAGAAAAATATTGAAAATTCATGCCGTATGTATACTTTTGTGAGTGTGTGTATGTTCGACCGAATACAACTCCGTCCGAAAATTTGAAGGTTAAATATAATTTATAATAAAAAAATATACGTTTACCATTCACGCGTAGCTGAAGTTTCGAACTGTGGGAACCAACAGTTCTGCTGACGCGTCGATTTTCAACCACGCGCAACAACGCCTCATCGTGGGAACCACGGACAGCACCGCCTCTCCATGGGAACCAACGCGAAACACCACCACTCGCACCAATATTGCGGGTCAGCTTTCTTGCACAACTGTCTGGTGCAATTCAGCAAGTTTGACTCCGCCATAGGGTTAGGTGTTTTTAAAATTGTTAGGTCTAAGTCAGTTCGCAAGAAAGCACCGGTGTAAACAGTTGGATTAATAGTCTTTAAAATAAACACATAATGTTTCAAAAAACTTGTAATTTATATATTATATATAAATATCAAAATATCAAACCTGATCACTTCGAAAAAGTCGCAAACAGCAAACGTTACCCGATCAACTTCCCAACATTCTCACTATCTTATACTAATATGAAATAAAATTAATTTCTGAACACTTGATAAATTGTAACATTCCTCTAGTTCCATTGTGGTTGACACTTGTCTACATTTTACTTCTGATATACTTTCTTCTTATGGAAGAAAAAAAATTGAGCCAAAGCTATCGTCTCTTATATTAAGGAAGCAGGACACCATCAATATTTCAACCTGAATATCTTGTTTAGCAATTTGAAACTGGAGAATGCAATAAATATTCATTCGCAAATAAATACTCACTTTTTGAAAATTCTATATATTCAGCAGTAAAAATATTAAAGAACAAAAATATTGACAACGCGAAGAAAATTGATTGCATTTGAAATATTTATTCTCATCATATCAACAAAAAGTTAACAGCAAATTGTACGGTATTTAACAAGGTATGATACCTTGCTGTTATAAAACTATAGTACATTTTAATATTCGCTACTCCTCTGTCGTACACCAATTAAATGCATTAATAAATATTTTTTGCCATGGACTTTTTTCTAATGCGAAATCTGGTGGTATATAAGGCCACTGATACATCTCACTACTTCTTTCAGGATGAGGCATTAAAGCTAAATGGCGTCCATCACTTGAACAAAGTCCTGCAAGACCTTCTGCGCTGCCGTTTGGATTTAATGGGTAAGACTCTGTTGGAATTCCATTATCATCCGCGTATCGAATAGCAATACAATTCTTTTCTTTAAGCTTTGCTAGAATTGAATGTGAACGGAATGAAAATCTTCCTTCACCATGCGCAACCCAACATCCAAATACGGATCCATTCAAATTTTTTAGCATTATAGATTTACTGTCTTCAAACTTTATTGTACACCATCGGCATTCAAATCGTTCCGATTTGTTACGAAGAATAGCTATATTAGGGACTTCAACAATAAGTTTTTCTTCAAGTTGCTCAACAACATCACCAACCCAACCCATTAGACACATAAGTTGGCAACCATTGCAAACTCCTAAAGAAAATGTATCTTTTCGATTCTTAAATGCTTTAAACTGTGGAGCTAATTTCTCATTGAACATTATATTAGCTGCCCATCCCTTGGCAGAACCTAGAGTGTCTGCGTAGCTAAATCCTCCAGGAAATACTATCCCCCTGTACTGATCCAGCGTGCATTTGTTAGATAGCAAATCAGACATTGTTACATCATAAACTTCAAACTGAGCTTTTATTAAGCATGAAATCATTTCACGATCACTATTAACTCCCTCTTCACGAATAACGGCAACTCTAACAGTAGTCAGGGTTTGTTTTAATAAAATTTCTGTGTCTAAACTTGCAGTAAATTTGTATTTTGGCGCACTTCTATAGTTTAAACTGTTGAATTCATCAATCGCACATTCAGGATTACACTGAAGTTTTTCTAATTCATAACTTGTATTTTCCCATTTTTTATACAATGTTCTAACATCAGCTTTCAAAATAACACCATTTCGGCTTTTAACACATATTTCGGAATCCAGACCATAACCCACGGAATTACCAATACGATAGACGGGTACATCATTCAGTTGAAAGCTTGCAATTACTTCATTTAAATGTATGTCCTCAACCTCGAGAACCCATCCTATTTCTTCCGCAAACATCAAACAGAGGTCCAATTTTTCCTTCGACACATCTTCGAAAACAATGGATTTTTCACCAATTTTGTCAACAGTTTCACTTATATCTATATCTATTCCGGATATGCCCGCGAATGCCATTTCAACTAATGTTACTATGAGTCCTCCTTCACTTATGTCATGTCCAGATAAAATTTTATTTTCCTTTAATAGTTTCTGTGTTACTTTGAACGCATTTTTGAGAATAGCTGACTTTTGAAGATTCGGGCTGTACATTCCTTGTTGCCCATATGCTTGAGCTAGAGCCGATCCTCCTACTCTGAATTGGCCTTCAATGTTGATCCACACTAAATGCCCGACCTGCTTTCTTGCCGGAGCCTTCAAGTCAGGTGTAATTTTTTTCCTTATGTCAGGACAGGGGGCATATGTTGAAATAACAAGGGTTCCTGGGGATTTAACAGTTTGCGAGTCAATTTGTGCTGCCATCGAAAGAGAATCTTTTCCCCCATCAATAGCTATATTAAGTTCTTTCATGATAGCACACATCTCTTTACAAGCATCAATTAATTTGGCGCCTTCTCCAGGTAGTTTAGCAGCCCACATCCAATTTCCTGAACATTTCACATCAGCCAAGTCACTTATTCCCACAAACACTAAATTGGATATTGCCTCAGCAACAAACATTCGGGCCATTGCTCCTGGACTTAATAAACCTTTAATTGGTTGTGTTCCAATTGAGGTAGCTATTCCTGTATAGCCAGAATAAGAAATCGCTGTTAACCCATAATCGGCAAGTGGTGTATGTAATGGTCCTACACATTGCTGTTGTGCGATTAGGCCTGTAACACATCTGTCCACCTTGTTGGTTAGAAAACGTTTACTTCCTACTGATAAAATGCTCATCACCCTATTAAGAGTGCTAGAAAATCCTACGTTTTCAGCAAGTTGTAGGGGTTTAAGATTTAATTTTGTGCGTTGTAATTTGTATTCCCTCCGTGGCATGTCTCCTAGAACATGCTTTAAATGCAAGTCAAAAGGTAAACGCCCCCAATTTTCTCTATCATTACGAGAAGCATACTTTTCAAAATCTGCATTAGTTTCTAGGAGTGATACAAATCCATTTCCGGTAACGACGCCAACAAAGCTGATCGGACAACGCTCTCTTCTACAAATGTCCTCAAGCATTTTACGATTTTCCGGGTGACAAAGAATCGCGTTATTTTCTTGATACTCCGCTCCCCACAGTTCTAGTGCTGTAATTGTAGGATCACCAAGCTGAAATTCCTTCGTAAATATAACAGCTCCAGCAAACCCCGGTTCAACAAGTTCCTTAAGAACATTCCCATTGCCTCCTGCGCCCTAAATGTAATGAGATGAATACAAATTCTATATTTAACATATCATCGCTATCAATAATATACCTGGTCATGTATTGCGAGAATAGGATTAGAATCCCCCATTTCAATACACGCTCTGACAACCCTATTTAATTTATTTTCCATTTCAGCATCTCCTCTTTGAACAGCATTAAAATCCAGTTCAGAATTATTTGATCCCTGAACCTCTACCGAACTTGCGGCTCCTCCTCCCACTCCAATGCGGTAAACTGGTCCTCCAATTTTGGCTAACAGCATACCTGATTAATATTTTAATTACTTGTTAGAATATATTATTGCTTAATGACTGAATTTGCAACAGTTAGAAAATGAAGATTGTAATTGTAACCAAATATGAGTAATAGACATCCGGTTTTACGGTTTAACTTTGAACTTCACTTTAAATTGAAACTAAGGTATTAAGATGCATTCGCCATGAAACCGGATGTAAGACGAACAACAAAATAAATTAAATATGACTGATAAAATATTTAACCTTTTTCAGGATCGCACTTTCTCCTCATTTTTGAACTCATTATGCCTAATCCACCACTGAACATAATTGGTTTTACATATTCATTTCTTTCCCCTGTCTGAGTTTCAAGTCCATAGGAAATCGCAAACTCTGTTATTACAGGTTCTCCAAACTTGTTACCATAATCTGAAGCGCCATTACTGGCGTCTATCAGAATTTTTAAAGGTTTGGCAAAAGACGGTGGATATTTCGGATTTTGACATTCAAAAGGTACGTTATAACCTGCAAATTTAATATTTATTAATAATATCATTATAATTATATACCAAATAAAATAATTGTAAGTCTTATCATACATATGTGCACACAATAAATTCATGTATTTGTTTCTATGGTTTCAATTAAAATGAGCATTTAAAGAGGGTAGTAACCAGTGTAGAGTATGCGGGAAAAATTTTAATTCAGTGACCGAAACAGCAATGTAATAATTGATTTTACCTGGTATATTTAAACTTCCAACACAATAGCCGGCCGTACCGGCAATTGGAATACCACCACGCCCAACACCTTGGACATCCCTAATTAATTAAACACAATGTGTTAAAAAAACAAAATATTATTTGTTGAAATAAAATGTATCGAAGTGAAACAAAATAAGAAAAACATGCTGTACCTTATTCGTCCTCCTGTTCCTGTTGTAGCCCCACTGAATGGTGCTACTGCAGTTGGCATATTATGGGTTTCAGCTGTAAATATTAAATCAGAATCTACAGTTTTAAGCCTTACAGGAGCAGGTCCCGTGCAGTTTTCTGGTTGCATTGCCACGTGCTGGAAGCCTTTTATGGCACTACTATTGTCACTAAACTTGATGGTATTGTTTGAATGTGAATGGTTTTGAGTATCCATTATCATTTTTATCAATGATAGAGGTTGTTCCTCTTCATCAACAAAAAGTTTTCCTCTAAAAAACCAGTGCCGTGAATGTTCGCTGTTACTCTGTGCACAATCAAATAATTCGACCGTCGTCGGATTTCTTTTTAGTACTTCTTTGAAGAGATTTGTGTAAAAATCTAGTTCCCAATCACCAAATGCAAGACCTTTAAAAAATACAGGGTTGATTAAAACAGATTAAACATATGTACATGTATATGTGTGCTTACCTAACTCCCTATTTACTTTCACGAGAGCACTTTTTCCATCGGATAACAGAGGAACTTCATACCAACGGTCTTGATGTTGTGGGAGTTTTTCATCAAAACTATTAATTGGAATGTTTTCTAAGGTGTATTCGCACTCGGTCATGCGATCGGACAGCATATCTTTGATTTCCGAAATATTTCGCAACTCTTCTTCGAATTCGATTAGATACCGCAAAAATCGAATTCCGCAAACGTTACCCGATCAACTTCCCAACATTCTCACTATCTTATACTAATATGAAATAAAATTAATTTCTGAACACTTGATAAATTGTAACATTCCTCTAGTTCCATTGTGGTTGACACTTGTCTACATTTTACTTCTGATATACTTTCTTCTTATGGAAGAAAAAAAATTGAGCCAAAGCTATCGTCTCTTATATTAAGGAAGCAGGACACCATCAATATTTCAACCTGAATATCTTGTTTAGCAATTTGAAACTGGAGAATGCAATAAATATTCATTCGCAAATAAATACTCACTTTTTGAAAATTCTATATATTCAGCAGTAAAAATATTAAAGAACAAAAATATTGACAACGCGAAGAAAATTGATTGCATTTGAAATATTTATGGTGAAAGTTTAAAAAATAAATTAATACTCACTTTTTGAAATTTCTATATGTTCAGCAGTCAAAATATTAAAGAACAAAAATATTGACAACGCGAAGAACATTCATTGCATTTGAAATATTTATTCTCATCATATCAACAAAAAGTTAACAGCAAATTGTACGGTATTTAACAAGGTATGATACCTTGCTGTTATAAAACTATAGTACATTTTAATATTCGCTACTCCTCTGTCGTACACCAATTAAATGCATTAATAAATATTTTTTGCCATGGACTTTTTTCTAATGCGAAATCTGGTGGTATATAAGGCCACTGATACATCTCACTACTTCTTTCAGGATGAGGCATTAAAGCTAAATGGCGTCCATCACTTGAACAAAGTCCTGCAAGACCTTCTGCGCTGCCGTTTGGATTTAATGGGTAAGACTCTGTTGGAATTCCATTATCATCCGCGTATCGAATAGCAATACAATTCTTTTCTTTAAGCTTTGCTAGAATTGAATGTGAACGGAATGAAAATCTTCCTTCACCATGCGCAACCCAACATCCAAATACGGATCCATTCAAATTTTTTAGCATTATAGATTTACTGTCTTCAAACTTTATTGTACACCATCGGCATTCAAATCGTTCCGATTTGTTACGAAGAATAGCTATATTAGGGACTTCAACAATAAGTTTTTCTTCAAGTTGCTCAACAACATCACCAACCCAACCCATTAGACACATAAGTTGGCAACCATTGCAAACTCCTAAAGAAAATGTATCTTTTCGATTCTTAAATGCTTTAAACTGTGGAGCTAATTTCTCATTGAACATTATATTAGCTGCCCATCCCTTGGCAGAACCTAGAGTGTCTGCGTAGCTAAATCCTCCAGGAAATACTATCCCCCTGTACTGATCCAGCGTGCATTTGTTAGATAGCAAATCAGACATTGTTACATCATAAACTTCAAACTGAGCTTTTATTAAGCATGAAATCATTTCACGATCACTATTAACTCCCTCTTCACGAATAACGGCAACTCTAACAGTAGTCAGGGTTTGTTTTAATAAAATTTCTGTGTCTAAACTTGCAGTAAATTTGTATTTTGGCGCACTTCTATAGTTTAAACTGTTGAATTCATCAATCGCACATTCAGGATTACACTGAAGTTTTTCTAATTCATAACTTGTATTTTCCCATTTTTTATACAATGTTCTAACATCAGCTTTCAAAATAACACCATTTCGGCTTTTAACACATATTTCGGAATCCAGACCATAACCCACGGAATTACCAATACGATAGACGGGTACATCATTCAGTTGAAAGCTTGCAATTACTTCATTTAAATGTATGTCCTCAACCTCGAGAACCCATCCTATTTCTTCCGCAAACATCAAACAGAGGTCCAATTTTTCCTTCGACACATCTTCGAAAACAATGGATTTTTCACCAATTTTGTCAACAGTTTCACTTATATCTATATCTATTCCGGATATGCCCGCGAATGCCATTTCAACTAATGTTACTATGAGTCCTCCTTCACTTATGTCATGTCCAGATAAAATTTTATTTTCCTTTAATAGTTTCTGTGTTACTTTGAACGCATTTTTGAGAATAGCTGACTTTTGAAGATTCGGGCTGTACATTCCTTGTTGCCCATATGCTTGAGCTAGAGCCGATCCTCCTACTCTGAATTGGCCTTCAATGTTGATCCACACTAAATGCCCGACCTGCTTTCTTGCCGGAGCCTTCAAGTCAGGTGTAATTTTTTTCCTTATGTCAGGACAGGGGGCATATGTTGAAATAACAAGGGTTCCTGGGGATTTAACAGTTTGCGAGTCAATTTGTGCTGCCATCGAAAGAGAATCTTTTCCCCCATCAATAGCTATATTAAGTTCTTTCATGATAGCACACATCTCTTTACAAGCATCAATTAATTTGGCGCCTTCTCCAGGTAGTTTAGCAGCCCACATCCAATTTCCTGAACATTTCACATCAGCCAAGTCACTTATTCCCACAAACACTAAATTGGATATTGCCTCAGCAACAGACATTCGGGCCATTGCTCCTGGACTTAATAAACCTTTAATTGGTTGTGTTCCAATTGAGGTAGCTATTCCTGTATAGCCAGAATAAGAAATCGCTGTTAACCCATAATCGGCGAGTGGTGTATGTAATGGTCCTACACATTGCTGTTGTGCGATTAGGCCTGTAACACATCTGTCCACCTTGTTGGTTAGAAAACGTTTACTTCCTACTGATAAAATGCTCATCACCCTATTAAGAGTGCTAGAAAATCCTACGTTTTCAGCAAGTTGTAGGGGTTTAAGATTTAATTTTGTGCGTTGTAATTTGTATTCCCTCCGTGGCATGTCTCCTAGAACATGCTTTAAATGCAAGTCAAAAGGTAAACGCCCCCAATTTTCTCTATCATTACGAGAAGCATACTTTTCAAAATCTGCATTAGTTTCTAGGAGTGATACAAATCCATTTCCGGTAACGACGCCAACAAAGCTGATCGGACAACGCTCTCTTCTACAAATGTCCTCAAGCATTTTACGATTTTCCGGGTGACAAAGAATCGCGTTATTTTCTTGATACTCCGCTCCCCACAGTTCTAGTGCTGTAATTGTAGGATCACCAAGCTGAAATTCCTTCGTAAATATAACAGCTCCAGCAAACCCCGGTTCAACAAGTTCCTTAAGAACATTCCCATTGCCTCCTGCGCCCTAAATGTAATGAGATGAATACAAATTCTATATTTAACATATCATCGCTATCAATAATATACCTGGTCATGT
The DNA here is from genome assembly GCA_944738645.1 of Eristalinus sepulchralis. NCBI lineage: Eukaryota > Metazoa > Arthropoda > Insecta > Diptera > Syrphidae > Eristalinus > Eristalinus sepulchralis. The sequence continues at coordinate 20,318,400 of OX122886.1, forward strand.
ATTGCGAGAATAGGATTAGAATCCCCCATTTCAATACACGCTCTGACAACCCTATTTAATTTATTTTCCATTTCAGCATCTCCTCTTTGAACAGCATTAAAATCCAGTTCAGAATTATTTGATCCCTGAACCTCTACCGAACTTGCGGCTCCTCCTCCCACTCCAATGCGGTAAACTGGTCCTCCAATTTTGGCTAACAGCATACCTGATTAATATTTTAATTACTTGTTAGAATATATTATTGCTTAATGACTGAATTTGCAACAGTTAGAAAATGAAGATTGTAATTGTAACCAAATATGAGTAATAGACATCCGGTTTTACGGTTTAACTTTGAACTTCACTTTAAATTGAAACTAAGGTATTAAGATGCATTCGCCATGAAACCGGATGTAAGACGAACAACAAAATAAATTAAATATGACTGATAAAATATTTAACCTTTTTCAGGATCGCACTTTCTCCTCATTTTTGAACTCATTATGCCTAATCCACCACTGAACATAATTGGTTTTACATATTCATTTCTTTCCCCTGTCTGAGTTTCAAGTCCATAGGAAATCGCAAACCCTGTTATTACAGGTTCTCCAAACTTGTTACCATAATCTGAAGCGCCATTACTGGCGTCTATCAGAATTTTTAAAGGTTTGGCAAAAGACGGTGGATATTTCGGATTTTGACATTCAAAAGGTACGTTATAACCTGCAAATTTAATATTTATTAATAATATCATTATAATTATATACCAAATAAAATAATTGTAAGTCTTATCATACATATGTGCACACAATAAATTCATGTATTTGTTTCTATGGTTTCAATTAAAATGAGCATTTAAAGAGGGTAGTAACCAGTGTAGAGTATGCGGGAAAAATTTTAATTCAGTGACCGAAACAGCAATGTAATAATTGATTTTACCTGGTATATTTAAACTTCCAACACAATAGCCGGCCGTACCGGCAATTGGAATACCACCACGCCCAACACCTTGGACATCCCTAATTAATTAAACACAATGTGTTAAAAAAACAAAATATTATTTGTTGAAATAAAATGTATCGAAGTGAAACAAAATAAGAAAAACATGCTGTACCTTATTCGTCCTCCTGTTCCTGTTGTAGCCCCACTGAATGGTGCTACTGCAGTTGGCATATTATGGGTTTCAGCTGTAAATATTAAATCAGAATCTACAGTTTTAAGCCTTACAGGAGCAGGTCCCGTGCAGTTTTCTGGTTGCATTGCCACGTGCTGGAAGCCTTTTATGGCACTACTATTGTCACTAAACTTGATGGTATTGTTTGAATGTGAATGGTTTTGAGTATCCATTATCATTTTTATCAATGATAGAGGTTGTTCCTCTTCATCAACAAAAAGTTTTCCTCTAAAAAACCAGTGCCGTGAATGTTCGCTGTTACTCTGTGCACAATCAAATAATTCGACCGTCGTCGGATTTCTTTTTAGTACTTCTTTGAAGAGATTTGTGTAAAAATCTAGTTCCCAATCACCAAATGCAAGACCTTTAAAAAATACAGGGTTGATTAAAACAGATTAAACATATGTACATGTATATGTGTGCTTACCTAACTCCCTATTTACTTTCACGAGAGCACTTTTTCCATCGGATAACAGAGGAACTTCATACCAACGGTCTTGATGTTGTGGGAGTTTTTCATCAAAACTATTAATTGGAATGTTTTCTAAGGTGTATTCGCACTCGGTCATGCGATCGGACAGCATATCTTTGATTTCCGAAATATTTCGCAACTCTTCTTCGAATTCGATTAGATACCGCAAAAATCGAATTCCGCAAACGTTACCCGATCAACTTCCCAACATTCTCACTATCTTATACTAATATGAAATAAAATTAATTTCTGAACACTTGATAAATTGTAACATTCCTCTAGTTCCATTGTGGTTGACACTTGTCTACATTTTACTTCTGATATACTTTCTTCTTATGGAAGAAAAAAAAATTGAGCCAAAGCTATCGTCTCTTATATTAAGGAAGCAGGACACCATCAATATTTCAACCTGAATATCTTGTTTAGCAATTTGAAACTGGAGAATGCAATAAATATTCATTCGCAAATAAATACTCACTTTTTGAAAATTCTATATATTCAGCAGTAAAAATATTAAAGAACAAAAATATTGACAACGCGAAGAAAATTGATTGCATTTGAAATATTTATGGTGAAAGTTTAAAAAATAAATTAATACTCACTTTTTGAAATTTCTATATGTTCAGCAGTCAAAATATTAAAGAACAAAAATATTGACAACGCGAAGAACATTCATTGCATTTGAAATATTTATTCTCATCATATCAACAAAAAGTTAACAGCAAATTGTACGGTATTTAACAAGGTATGATACCTTGCTGTTATAAAACTATAGTACATTTTAATATTCGCTACTCCTCTGTCGTACACCAATTAAATGCATTAATAAATATTTTTTGCCATGGACTTTTTTCTAATGCGAAATCTGGTGGTATATAAGGCCACTGATACATCTCACTACTTCTTTCAGGATGAGGCATTAAAGCTAAATGGCGTCCATCACTTGAACAAAGTCCTGCAAGACCTTCTGCGCTGCCGTTTGGATTTAATGGGTAAGACTCTGTTGGAATTCCATTATCATCCGCGTATCGAATAGCAATACAATTCTTTTCTTTAAGCTTTGCTAGAATTGAATGTGAACGGAATGAAAATCTTCCTTCACCATGCGCAACCCAACATCCAAATACGGATCCATTCAAATTTTTTAGCATTATAGATTTACTGTCTTCAAACTTTATTGTACACCATCGGCATTCAAATCGTTCCGATTTGTTACGAAGAATAGCTATATTAGGGACTTCAACAATAAGTTTTTCTTCAAGTTGCTCAACAACATCACCAACCCAACCCATTAGACACATAAGTTGGCAACCATTGCAAACTCCTAAAGAAAATGTATCTTTTCGATTCTTAAATGCTTTAAACTGTGGAGCTAATTTCTCATTGAACATTATATTAGCTGCCCATCCCTTGGCAGAACCTAGAGTGTCTGCGTAGCTAAATCCTCCAGGAAATACTATCCCCCTGTACTGATCCAGCGTGCATTTGTTAGATAGCAAATCAGACATTGTTACATCATAAACTTCAAACTGAGCTTTTATTAAGCATGAAATCATTTCACGATCACTATTAACTCCCTCTTCACGAATAACGGCAACTCTAACAGTAGTCAGGGTTTGTTTTAATAAAATTTCTGTGTCTAAACTTGCAGTAAATTTGTATTTTGGCGCACTTCTATAGTTTAAACTGTTGAATTCATCAATCGCACATTCAGGATTACACTGAAGTTTTTCTAATTCATAACTTGTATTTTCCCATTTTTTATACAATGTTCTAACATCAGCTTTCAAAATAACACCATTTCGGCTTTTAACACATATTTCGGAATCCAGACCATAACCCACGGAATTACCAATACGATAGACGGGTACATCATTCAGTTGAAAGCTTGCAATTACTTCATTTAAATGTATGTCCTCAACCTCGAGAACCCATCCTATTTCTTCCGCAAACATCAAACAGAGGTCCAATTTTTCCTTCGACACATCTTCGAAAACAATGGATTTTTCACCAATTTTGTCAACAGTTTCACTTATATCTATATCTATTCCGGATATGCCCGCGAATGCCATTTCAACTAATGTTACTATGAGTCCTCCTTCACTTATGTCATGTCCAGATAAAATTTTATTTTCCTTTAATAGTTTCTGTGTTACTTTGAACGCATTTTTGAGAATAGCTGACTTTTGAAGATTCGGGCTGTACATTCCTTGTTGCCCATATGCTTGAGCTAGAGCCGATCCTCCTACTCTGAATTGGCCTTCAATGTTGATCCACACTAAATGCCCGACCTGCTTTCTTGCCGGAGCCTTCAAGTCAGGTGTAATTTTTTTCCTTATGTCAGGACAGGGGGCATATGTTGAAATAACAAGGGTTCCTGGGGATTTAACAGTTTGCGAGTCAATTTGTGCTGCCATCGAAAGAGAATCTTTTCCCCCATCAATAGCTATATTAAGTTCTTTCATGATAGCACACATCTCTTTACAAGCATCAATTAATTTGGCGCCTTCTCCAGGTAGTTTAGCAGCCCACATCCAATTTCCTGAACATTTCACATCAGCCAAGTCACTTATTCCCACAAACACTAAATTGGATATTGCCTCAGCAACAGACATTCGGGCCATTGCTCCTGGACTTAATAAACCTTTAATTGGTTGTGTTCCAATTGAGGTAGCTATTCCTGTATAGCCAGAATAAGAAATCGCTGTTAACCCATAATCGGCGAGTGGTGTATGTAATGGTCCTACACATTGCTGTTGTGCGATTAGGCCTGTAACACATCTGTCCACCTTGTTGGTTAGAAAACGTTTACTTCCTACTGATAAAATGCTCATCACCCTATTAAGAGTGCTAGAAAATCCTACGTTTTCAGCAAGTTGTAGGGGTTTAAGATTTAATTTTGTGCGTTGTAATTTGTATTCCCTCCGTGGCATGTCTCCTAGAACATGCTTTAAATGCAAGTCAAAAGGTAAACGCCCCCAATTTTCTCTATCATTACGAGAAGCATACTTTTCAAAATCTGCATTAGTTTCTAGGAGTGATACAAATCCATTTCCGGTAACGACGCCAACAAAGCTGATCGGACAACGCTCTCTTCTACAAATGTCCTCAAGCATTTTACGATTTTCCGGGTGACAAAGAATCGCGTTATTTTCTTGATACTCCGCTCCCCACAGTTCTAGTGCTGTAATTGTAGGATCACCAAGCTGAAATTCCTTCGTAAATATAACAGCTCCAGCAAACCCCGGTTCAACAAGTTCCTTAAGAACATTCCCATTGCCTCCTGCGCCCTAAATGTAATGAGATGAATACAAATTCTATATTTAACATATCATCGCTATCAATAATATACCTGGTCATGTATTGCGAGAATAGGATTAGAATCCCCCATTTCAATACACGCTCTGACAACCCTATTTAATTTATTTTCCATTTCAGCATCTCCTCTTTGAACAGCATTAAAATCCAGTTCAGAATTATTTGATCCCTGAACCTCTACCGAACTTGCGGCTCCTCCTCCCACTCCAATGCGGTAAACTGGTCCTCCAATTTTGGCTAACAGCATACCTGATTAATATTTTAATTACTTGTTAGAATATATTATTGCTTAATGACTGAATTTGCAACAGTTAGAAAATGAAGATTGTAATTGTAACCAAATATGAGTAATAGACATCCGGTTTTACGGTTTAACTTTGAACTTCACTTTAAATTGAAACTAAGGTATTAAGATGCATTCGCCATGAAACCGGATGTAAGACGAACAACAAAATAAATTAAATATGACTGATAAAATATTTAACCTTTTTCAGGATCGCACTTTCTCCTCATTTTTGAACTCATTATGCCTAATCCACCACTGAACATAATTGGTTTTACATATTCATTTCTTTCCCCTGTCTGAGTTTCAAGTCCATAGGAAATCGCAAACCCTGTTATTACAGGTTCTCCAAACTTGTTACCATAATCTGAAGCGCCATTACTGGCGTCTATCAGAATTTTTAAAGGTTTGGCAAAAGACGGTGGATATTTCGGATTTTGACATTCAAAAGGTACGTTATAACCTGCAAATTTAATATTTATTAATAATATCATTATAATTATATACCAAATAAAATAATTGTAAGTCTTATCATACATATGTGCACACAATAAATTCATGTATTTGTTTCTATGGTTTCAATTAAAATGAGCATTTAAAGAGGGTAGTAACCAGTGTAGAGTATGCGGGAAAAATTTTAATTCAGTGACCGAAACAGCAATGTAATAATTGATTTTACCTGGTATATTTAAACTTCCAACACAATAGCCGGCCGTACCGGCAATTGGAATACCACCACGCCCAACACCTTGGACATCCCTAATTAATTAAACACAATGTGTTAAAAAAACAAAATATTATTTGTTGAAATAAAATGTATCGAAGTGAAACAAAATAAGAAAAACATGCTGTACCTTATTCGTCCTCCTGTTCCTGTTGTAGCCCCACTGAATGGTGCTACTGCAGTTGGCATATTATGGGTTTCAGCTGTAAATATTAAATCAGAATCTACAGTTTTAAGCCTTACAGGAGCAGGTCCCGTGCAGTTTTCTGGTTGCATTGCCACGTGCTGGAAGCCTTTTATGGCACTACTATTGTCACTAAACTTGATGGTATTGTTTGAATGTGAATGGTTTTGAGTATCCATTATCATTTTTATCAATGATAGAGGTTGTTCCTCTTCATCAACAAAAAGTTTTCCTCTAAAAAACCAGTGCCGTGAATGTTCGCTGTTACTCTGTGCACAATCAAATAATTCGACCGTCGTCGGATTTCTTTTTAGTACTTCTTTGAAGAGATTTGTGTAAAAATCTAGTTCCCAATCACCAAATGCAAGACCTTTAAAAAATACAGGGTTGATTAAAACAGATTAAACATATGTACATGTATATGTGTGCTTACCTAACTCCCTATTTACTTTCACGAGAGCACTTTTTCCATCGGATAACAGAGGAACTTCATACCAACGGTCTTGATGTTGTGGGAGTTTTTCATCAAAACTATTAATTGGAATGTTTTCTAAGGTGTATTCGCACTCGGTCATGCGATCGGACAGCATATCTTTGATTTCCGAAATATTTCGCAACTCTTCTTCGAATTCGATTAGATACCGCAGTGACATTTCCATTCGTTTTATATGATGCAGGCCAACATTCTGGCAAATATTTACACAGTTCGTCGAAAAGGGTGTTGAAAAATTTAACCTCGGTCCGATCTCGACCACAACAGACTTTCCATCAACTGATTTTAGAGATGTATTTTTCATGAGATTGTTTTTAGCCTGGGGATGTTTTAGCAACCATTGCAATATGTGCTCTGTTCTCTCATCCAATATCATATTAGAAGATTCAACATGAAAGCATTTTTCCAATTTTAGGGAATATATTCCGGGGTCACACTGTAAAAACAATAAAATTCACAGTTAATTTAGTAATAGTAATTTTTCATTTCTACACAAGAAATTACAAAACAATAAATACATTTTATTTAATATCCCAGACTGTCTACAAACCTAGACCGTAGTCAGTAAGCCTATTAGGCAGTATGGCGCCTAGTAAATTTTTTGTGAAGTCAATGAAATCTTGTCGAAATCTTAAGGAAAATCGAAGATTAATCCCCATACCTAACCCCATGCTGAGACCTACATGAACCACATATGTATATGAAAGAAAACACCGACAACAAATCTAAAATTAACTAAGGTAAACCAAGGGCTTCTTACCACAGAAAGCGTTTACTTAATACTTTTTACTAAAATTTACTTTAAAAAATCTGAATCTGCTGATTAGCCAAATATTGTGGATGACGCGATGAAGTTTACGAATGACGTCGGAGAGATAAATGCTTAAATAAAATAATGAAAGACAAGATCAGATTATAACTTAACGAAGAATTCAAAAATTAATTTAATAGTACGAAGAATCCGTCCAATGTGCTTTTAATAAATTAGACTCGACCTTAAAACGTGGAAATAAAACTTATTCAGCGGCGGAAGCATTTAGTGAGTACTATAAAGAGCTTTATGCATTTTGTTCTAGGCGGACTTAGGCAAAATGTCTTAAGCTACAATCCAGTAAGCGAACGCCCCATGATAATCCGCATCAAGGCTTAATTTGGGAACATCGGCCTGATTTGTGCCCACGATCCAACAGAGGAGGACGATGGTTTCTATGGTTTCCTAAAAAGAACATACGAACGATGCCCCAGCTATGACACCAAGATCGTCCTAGAAGGTTTGAACGCTCAGCTGGAAAAAGATGACATAAAGGGTGATTTTTTAAGAGCTATAGGAAAGTAAGGTTCATATAATTTAATGTTTGAATATTACTTCATACAAATGTTGACCCTAACTGTGCCTCAAATGGTCCATTCGCTTAGTCCAATTTCAGCATACTCTTTCCAACATTTCGGCCGGTATCTCACGAATAAATGCTTCAATGTTGTCTTCCAATGCGTCAATTGAAGCGGGCTTGTCTGTTTAGACATGAGCTTTAACATAGTCTCACAAAAAATAGTCTAAAGGCGTTAAATCGCACGACCTATGCGGCCAATTGATAGGTCTCGAACATGATATAAAATGTTCACTGAACTCGCCTCTCAATAAGTCCATTGCTGCGCGTGCTATGTGGCATGTTGCACCGTCTTGTTGGAACGACATGTCATGCAAGTCAACCTTTGCATTTTGGCCAAAAAAAGTTGGATATTATATCACGGTAGCGCTCACCATTCATAGTTACATTACGATTCGCATCATCTTTGAAGAAGCACATAAACCGCACCAAACTGTGACTTTTTCTGGATGCATTGGTAGCTCTTGCAATGCTTCTAGCTGATATTCACTCCAAAATTGACAATTCTGCTTATTTACGTACCCATTGAGGCAAAAATGAACTGACCAAAAATGAACTTTCTTAACAGAGAATGCATTTTGCTAATAAAATTCAATACTTTGTAAGCGTTGTTCGTTTGTAAGACGATTCATGGTTAAATTATAGACCAAACTGAAGATGTTTGACAGTGAAACAAAATACGAAACGTACGTCAGCTGTTTAAAGCAGTGGTGCCAAAAAGATAATAGCTATAAAATAACCTATTATTATTATATTAATAGGCGTCATCGAGAAAATCTCTTTTTGACAGAAAAGTTTTGCGTGCGATTTTGGTCCTGTTTGTAATGGTGATATCTGAAGGAGAAGATTCAACGACGAAATCTATAGGCTGTACGAAGGCATGTGCCTGGTCAAGCGTTTTCGGATATAATGTTTAAGATGGCTAGGCCATGTAGGCGTATGGACACCACTGCCCCCAAAAATTGTTTGCATCCGAACCATTGGGACGACGCAACAGAGAACGGCCTAGGCTGAGATGGCGCACACAAGCGGAGAAGAACCTCAACTAACTTGGAGTGTGCAATTCAGGGCAGCTGGCGAGAGATCGTGCTAGTTTCAAACGCTGTTTGATTAAGGCCCAGGTCCACCCCGGACTGTAGCACCAGTAAAAAAAGAACAATAACCAGATGCTGTTTCCAATAGCACAATAGTAATTTTATTTCTTATAATACTGTTTTGTCGATAATCTTCGTTTTGAATGATAAGAAATCTTCGGGTCTGGATAATATTTCGAATTTTGTAATAGGAAAAGTCAAAAGAGGTATGATAAAATTTATTACTTCTGTTAATTCTCTGAGGTCTAGCCAAATTAATCCAGATTAAAAAAAATAAGAGCAATAATTATGAAAAAAGCTAAAAGGCAATTTCCATGCTTAAATTAGCTTTTTAATTTAATTATATATTTAATATTTGTGGTAGAATTTTTTTGAAGTACCAAAAATCAGTTTTGCTCATTTAACTTTCGGCTTCATATAGCAGGACTGCCAAACTAATTTTTTTTTGTTGCAGAGCACGATTTCGCTCCCACAAATCAAGAGTTTTAAGCTCAGTTGTTTCCCCAAACGGAAGAAACACCGGGTGCCAAGGGCAAAATCGGATCTCCACTGCGATGCCATTTGTAATCGAAATTGTTGCCGTGGCGTAGTAGGTAAGTACATTTACTCACACGCCGGGGGTCCCAGGTTCGACTTCCGAACTCAACACATTGCATTTTTGCGGCACTACCACTTTCGAGTTGTTGACAGCACTGATAGTATTAATTGTCTATATAAAAAGCTTATCCAATTTCGCCGTTCGGAGTTGGTAAAAAGGGTCTACGTCTATTCTACTTGCGAGAGAACAATAACACGCACAACAGGAGTAGTTGCTGGGTGTAGTGCTACTGAATTATATTGGCATGGACCTGTGTACACAGGGGAACATAGTTGATTGCAATCAATCTGGCGAGATGGCAACACTACCCCTGCCAGTTGACATACAGCCTTGTCGTGGCGCCCCTGAATAGCCATCACAATACCCGTGTTGTAGTAAACGAATATATGTAGCGATCGCTCTCCGCCCGAGAGTTTAAAAAATGGGCCTGACCCACCAGTTGTTAGGTTGTGCGTGAGGTTTATTGTATCACCTCGTCTTTTGACAACAGCTACAAACGATAAAGGACAACAATTTTCGATTGTGTATGTGGAATGTGAGGACCCTTAACAAACCACGTGCAGCTTATGAACCTGCGAACGACTTAGAAACCTACAAGGCGAACATCACTGCCATTTAGGAGGATGGAATGGGAAGGCTAATAACAGGATGAAAAACTGCAACATTTACATTTACGGCTATTGCTATCAAGAGCCAAGGCAAGTCCTTTTTGGATTCGGATTTGTTATTTGAGTCAGACTCAGGGAAGAAATATTTTAAGCTTTAAATACAAACATAAGTTGGGCACACAATCCGAATATAGGCTACCTTCGGCAACATCAGCTTAATATGCGCTCACGCCCCAACGGATTAAAAAGATGAATATAACGAAAATAGCTTTTATGATATCCTAGAAAAGATACACAATCAATTCCCTAGCTATTCCATAAAGATCGTTTCAGGAGATTTCGAAACTGAGAAAGGAAGACATCTTTCCGAGAAGCACAGCCTGCATGATAACACGTCCGAGATCGGACTGCAGGATTTCGTAACGGGCGAAACCTCTCTTAGCAAGTACGCGGTTCCTTCAGTACAACATTCTTAAAATTACTTGGCACACTGCGATCGATGTCAGGCACTCCTCCAGTATTTTTGATGCCGAACCTTCCGAAGAACCAACATATTCTCGCATCATTTACTTGTAAACAAGGTAAGAACGGAGCAAGACCACCGCAGTTTGACATCAGAATACAACAATCGCGATCTACCGCTAGGAAGTTTGCCGATCAAGTTTCCCGGAACTCAACCTTGGCAGGCGAAACAATTGTAGAAAAATTGAATCGCTTTTAAAACGCCATCAAAGAAGCAGCCTCTGATTTGTTGGGTTTTAAATTGCCACGCAGACAACTGGTTCGACAACTAAGGCAGGCAGGCGCATTCAGTGAAGTTAGCAGCATATAAGGCAATGCTGGTTATAAGGACGGGAGCGGTTCGTACCAAAGGAAAAAGAAAGGATTCTTAAAAGGAACAGGAAAGAGCATAAAAATGAGCTCGATCGAAGGAGAGAAAAGATTTAGAATTTATTTCAAAGGTTTTACCAACAGGAACAACTTTCCATTGGGTATAAACTGCTTTGGTGAGGGGACAAATACCGCTGGCAGGCAAAATGTTCCCCTACACACAATAACACAGATGATGATAGAAGATAATTCCATTCCCCCAATCTAGATAAAGTTAAGATAGTGATATTGAAAATAAAAGGTGTAGCTGCTGACGGGCTGTCCGTTGATGCGCATGCACAAACTCATCTGCAAGATACGGTCGGTGAAAAGCATGCCCGATGAGTGGAATCTCAGTATTTTTTGGCTGTTCCAAGGACTGGAGACTCTTTCAACTGTGCCGAGCGAGTCACTTTAGAATCGCGAATAACATCTTTTCTTTTATGCCCTGGAACCATTCATCAGTAACCTGATAGGTCCTTATCAGTACGGTTTAAAGTCTGGGAAACCTACCATTTACCAAATTTTCATTCTACAGCAGATTCTGGAAAATACCTAAGAAATACAAATCGACACTTACCACCTATTTGTCGATTTCAAGATCGTATATAACAGCAGCGACGATACGATCTATGCAGAGCAATGTCTAGTTTTGACATTCCTGGCAGAATGTGCAGGATAGAGAGTTCTCGCTGTTCCGGGAAAGTCGGTACCAAACTCACCCACCTTTAATGTTAAAAAAGCATAAACGAACACAAGACACGATCTTCCAGAAATGCATACAATTGCTCGTATACGACGACAACACGTAACGTTGTTACGTTAACGTAATTGTTTAAACACAGCGAGCTGTGAATGAAGCGCTTGCTGGCATCGAAGTGGAGGTTGCCAAAATTTTCTAATTGACAACTCCGAATTTATCATCAAACTGTCACTGTCAATTTATTCAGTGAACTCAACATTATCATCATATTAATGTCTGCAAATTATAAAAATTGTTCATAGTTGAACCATTTATTTTTCAAGGCAAGGTTTGTATTAAGATAGATATGTAGAAATGTTTTTTTTTCTTAAATTGTTTTAATTTAATTTTCATTCTTTTATAACGGTGGCCTGAACAACTTAAATTGTTGTATTAGATTAGGTTTACTAACGTTTTTCATTATTACATAAATGATCCTTATTTTGATTATAATACACGTAACTCGGAATGCCAGATGCGTAAACATGCGTCACTGTTTTGTTTTTTGTATTGAGCATATTGTTCAAGTCATCAGAAATATAAATGCTTTCAAAATAACTGCTTTGACATTAAAATCATAAACAATTTGCTGTAGTATTTCCGAACGCAATCTGTTGAATATATGTATATCAAGATGGCTGACGAATTCGCGAATCGTGGGCAATTAACAAATGCTCGAGGCAGTCGAGGGCAAACATTCACGAATTAGACGCTATATTGTTGTTTTGGGGGGGAAACGTAAACAAGTCTGTTAAATGTTAAAATGTTCAATATCACGTAAATAACTTTCAGAAATGAGTCTATATCCATCACAATTCATATACATATAAAGCTGTAATAAATCTTCTTCCAAATGTTCTTTGTTCAACATATTGCGAGTGCGGGTTCTCTTTTCAAATGCGTCCCAAGCTTTCTCAATAGTAGTAAATCTGCGGTGTGTATTATAGCATGGGGAGTATTAAAAAATCACATATGCGCATTTAGTACGTTATGTTTGGGATTATGTTTATCTTGCTATAATAGGCGATCGGACCATAAAGCACCGGTATTTCCGGTATTTAGAAATATTGGAATAGACGAAATGATTTATACTTGCTTCTAGCATACCGACCTATGATGACGCCATAAAGCACCAAACCATACTACTTCCACTTCCTCTTTCTCCCTTCACTGTCACTTGGCTTGAAAAATTTTTGTGGAGCATATGTATTTTTTTCGTATTTTTATTAAATTAATTTTTAATACTTAATACTAAAATACTTAAAACTAGGTTCCTTAATCTTAACAATAGTTCTTAAATCGAACTTACTGACCCTTAACGGGTGCTCTAGGCTAATCTATATCAACTCTACTTTTAAAGTGCCTTTGGGCATCATAAATTCGTTACTATATATTCAATAATGGTTAACTTATCCTAATTAAAACTATATTAAGTAAAAATTGTGTCATCATGGCGTATATTGCATTTGCTTAACATATACATATATTGTATATACCATAATGCATCTTTTTTTATAGCCTTACGCACTACCTTAACAAACTTATGTAAGTTGGCCACAGGGTTAACTTTTAATTTTTTTTTTTGGATTGAAAGCGGTGCCGAGGGCTGGTTCTGATGCAGCCACCAGTAGAAATTACGTTCAGGGGGTATAAAGCTGCATGCTTACCGCAGTATAATACTGGTCCAACCAGATGCCAAGATATCTTACTACATTTTTCACAGCTAACGGCTGGCCTTGTGGGTCAACCATACCGAACTTGCGCCAGTTTTTGTTCCTTGTGTTCCTTGAGGCCCTGGAAAGCAAGGTTCTAAAGAGAATAGTTTTGCACTTCCGGAAGTTGATTTTCAACTTCCAGTCGTCACAAAATCGCTGAGTTTTGTCGAAGTCACGCTGCAATAAGTTGTTGATTACTTCGACTTTCGGGCCTGATCTGTACGCTAGCAGATCATCGGCGTAGGCTATTAAGTGCGGCATGGAACCTATAAGATGACAAGTGAATATAGCGAACAGAATCGGCGAACCAACCGCACCTTGCTTCAAACAATTTTTTATGTGAAATACTGTGGGTGAATTCACATTTTTCACAACAAACTTCCTACCTGTAATCATATCATAGATCATATACAGCAGTTTTTACCTATACCGAATCTGATTTACTTTAAAAAACGATCTTCTAACCAGACGGTGTCAAACGGCATTCTTTTAGGGCCCTTATGACTATCTTCTCAAAAAACTTGCTAATGCATGGAAGAAGACTTATAAAACGGAGATTTGTCGGGATGGAGGTATCTTTGTCCTGTTTCGGAATGGGGTGTACCACAGCTATTAGCATACATATATTAGTTAGATAACAATTGACTAGCACGAAAATTTTAAAATGCAACGTGTCATTGTTATTTTCAGTACCAGATATTTAAGCATTTTTTTTTTAAGGTGGCCTACGTTTCGGCGGTGGTGTTTACTTGTAAGATCTTTTCATACTCAGATATCCCGACCTTTTACATGAGTTACAACATAATATTATTAACTACATATTATTATTCTATTCAACAACATCTACTCGTGTTGCGCGTGCTACTGTTCTCTCATGAGTAGAGGGCGAAATTTGAAAAGCTTTTCATAAAGAATATGTACTCTTTGAGTGTCATCAGTCATATAATGCAGGATTTGTGAACAATTTTGCTGCTGAAGCTCCAAGGCTCGATTCCGGGACTGGATATTTTCTTCATTTCACCGACTCTTTCGAGTTGCTGGGAACATTCACGATTCATCTTGAGATTTAATTTTCAATAGGCATTTTTTTGATAGATCACGCGTGTTACGTTAGTACACACACCTCAAAACACATAGATATAAGATACGAAGACAGCATTAATTGACAATTGACTCCCTTTAATGCAGCAACGAGTGTCATGAATTTCATTGTGCCAATGCAGCAATGAGTATCATGAACTTCGATTTGCTGATACTCAACAATATCAGGTATAGTTCCTGCTGTGTCATGAATGTCTCTTATCAATGTACTCAATATTATTGAATATTGCCTTCTCTCTTTCTCATTAGGCATGAATTACGCTCATATTCTATGTTTCAATTTCTCATTATGCTACAAATATTCTCATCTGTCATTTATTTGGTGAAAGCTTTTTGTGCTTGTGTTAAAAACTCTAATCGTATTATGTTAAAGCCAGATGTTAATTATCTCTGTTAAATGATCGTATTACACTCATGATAGTATGCTTATGTAAATACTTGCTGTATATCTTTAATTAAGTTCTCAATTGTAACGAGACTACTTGGTTTCTTATGAATTATGATTCTTTCTCTTTTGATTTGGACCACCACCGAAGAAGGTTGTATTAATACGAGAAAATATTACTAATTGTTACGTTTTCAGCAAGGTTCTTTCATTCCTTTCGTTTTCTATCATCGATGGAAATAATTTCGCTTTTTTACAACATATTTTTTGGTCCTTCGCCGAGCCGAATTTCGAACAATAGTTGTGTAAAATTTAGCAATTCTATTTATTGACAATTGGATATTTTGAATATTTTTGATATTTTGTGTGCATATATTCATACATTGTGCAAATAGACGTATGCAAACCACGTGGAGAGTATATAAACTGTACCAGGATTTTAATTGAATGTCATTGCAAAATAAAACTGTTTTAATATTCGTGTTCGTGATTCGCAATTTCGTAATATGTCGGTCAGAAAAAATCGCGAATAGTATAAATCAAAATGTTGCAATAGAACTTCTAGAAATTCATTTGAAAAGGCTAGAGTATTCCTGGTCAGAGTTCGTGTCTGTGCAGAACAAAATACTCGAATTATCGTAGACAACAATGATTCAGAAGATGAATTTTCCGAATACGAAGAAAAGTATGTGATGGCGCAGTCAAGTATTACGAAGGCTATTCGGGAAAGACAACGATCTGAAAATCCTGATGACAGCTATCAATCAGCTATCAATAAATTAGCAAATCAACAAAGTTCGCTATTAAAAGTGCTATCTTCGTCCAATCACTCGAGTTCGAACTCTGTGTCATTGCCAAAATTGAATATTCCCGTATTCTCTGGGCATTACAAACAGTGGCCGACTTTTCGCGATTTATTTATCGGTTCTGTTGATGCGAATTCGAATTTAAGCTCCACACAGAAATTTCATTATTTGAACTCTTTTCTTCGCGATGAAGCCGCCGCGTTAATTCGTCATATAAGTATAATCGACACTAACTATACAGACGCTTGGGAACGTTTAGAACAGCGTTACGATCGGTCAAATTACATAATCCAATCGCATATCCACTCTCCAATGCCTTTAATGAATAGCGCGAACGGGATTGTACAGATGAAATAATAAGATTGTACGGATTGTACAGATGAAACAATCAGAGGGCTAGATGCGCTCAACTCTACCAGCCGCGATCAGTGGGTGATATTCATCTTGTTACAAAAACTCGATCAAGATACGCGACAGGCGCGGGCAGAAAAAAGCGGTACGCAGGACAATTGTACAATAAAGGAATTTTTAACCTTCTTGCAAGCACGTTACGTGACGCGTTAGAAGCTTGTTTATCGCTCTCTCGTCTCAATCCATCTCGAAACAAGCCCAAAGTTATTCAAAATCACTTAGTGGAAACAACCGAGTCATGTCCTAATTGCAAATCAAACCACACCTTGACAAAATGTCCAAAGTTTTTATCTCTTGACACTAAAGCTCGTCGTTCGTTGGTCAAACAAAACGCATTGTGTTTTAATTGCTTACGCTCGGGTCACTCAGCATCTAAATATCGCTCAAATTTTAGGAGTAGAGTGTGCCATTTTCGGCATCATACATTGGTGCACCATCAAACATTGTCGCCTGATCCTACAACTACAATCTCAACGTCTAACTCCTCGCCAGGAACATCTACATCCAATCCATCGCCTGCAACAACATCTTCGCTGACCTTGTGCTCATCGATTCCCACTGGTAGTGCAATAAACTCGTCTCGTCATATTCACACAGTATTGCCTACTGCCATAGCACAAAGTCAAGATAGCTCTGGTGCTCTCCAAAGCATTCGGTTGTTGCTAGACTCTGGATCACAAGTCTCTTTAATTACAGAAGACATGGTCCAACGGTTGGGTCTTGTTCGGAAATCAGCTCGCATTCCTGTGGTGGGTGTAGGATCGACTTCAGCAGGTGTAACAAACGGCATAGTTACTATAAAATTGTTCTCTCGTTTTGCAAACCAATTCATTGAAGTATCGTGTTACATTATATCAAAACTCAGTTCGCTCGTTCCTGCTTCCGAATCTACAATTGTCGACTCTTCAATCTATTCGCTATCATTAGCCGATCCACAGTTTTATGATTGGGGCAGATAAGTCCTTTAGTGTTCTTAATGGTGTTCCTGTAAGAAGCCAACCAAATGGACCTGACCTTATTCCTACACTCTTTGGTGTCGTTGTTTGTGGTAAAATGGATAGCATTTCATCAGATCATCCTGTTAAAACATTTTGCACTCGCTTGGATACTTCCAATTCTTTCGACCTCGAACGATTTTGGCGTATCGAGGAAATTGAACAACCGCCAGTTTTGTCACTTGAGGATAAACGTGCAGAAGAATTATATGTTCAAACTCATACTCGATTACCAGATGGCAGGTATATGGTAGAATTACCTTTCAAAAGTGTTGAAAGTATAGAATTTGGGAAGCTTTAAAGTCGCTTTCCAAAGATTTGTATCATTAAAGCGTAAATTCCCAGCAGATCAACTTTTAAAGCCGCAGTATGTGGAATTTATGAACGAATACCTTAGACTAGGTCATATGGAAGAAGTTCCAGATAATGAATTACAACTGCCGTCAAACCATTGTTGTTATTTACCGCACCATGCGGTCTTGAAATCCGACAGCAGCACAACCAAGGTTAGGGTGGTTTTCGACGCTTCCGCAGACAGAAGGAAATGTTTCTCTTAATGATCCGCTCTTAGTAGGCCATTCACATCAACGAGACCTCTTTTTAATATGTATGGCATTTCAAAAATATCTCTACACAATTTCAGGTGATGTAGAGAAAATGTATCGCCGAATACTGATATCACCAAAGCACACAAACTTTCAGCGTATTCTTTGGAGAGAGTCGTCCGATCAGCCTCTAAAGCATTATCGGTTGCTAACCGTCACGTACGGAACATCATGTGCACCCCACCTCGCGGTACGTACATTGTATCAGCTGGCTCAGGATTCTCGCGAAAAATACCCGTGCACATCAAGTGTCTTACTCCGCGACTTTTACATAGACGACGTAATGACCGGTGCAGATTCGGTTGAAGAAATCACCTCCCTTCGTTCAGAGCTTGTTAGTCTCTTTCACTCAGGTGGATTCAATCTCCGAAAATGGACTACGAATTGCTGGCCTTTACTTTTGAACTTGCCGGAAGACCAACGTGAGCTTTCTCCAAGGGAGTTTGAGGAATGTAGTTCAGTGAAACTCCTTGGATTGAAATGGTTTCCCGCTAAGGATTCTTTTTCATATAAGGTTAATTTGCGTTCCAACTCATCGATAACAAAACGCCATATTTTATCGGAATCATTCAGGATATTCGATCCCATAGGTTTTCTTACGCCGGTCATAGTATCTGTAAAAATTGTCTTTCAAGAGTTCTAGCGCAAACAGTATAAGTGGGATGAACCTATAGCGATATTTCCAAACAGTGGCAAATGATTCATGAAGAGCTTCCCATTCTTGAAAACTTAGATATACCGCGAATTGCTGGTGCTGGTGACTCAACTTCAAACTGCGGATATATTCGAGGCCATAATAACCAAGTGCTCTAATTACTTAAAAGCAATTCGAACTTTGGCCTACGTTATTCGGTTTGCAGAAAACGTTCGTAATCATCGTAGATTGCGGCAAGGTGGTTCACTTTCGTCTGCTGAATTGTGAATTGCAAAAATTAAATTCATAAAACATTACCAAGCGATTGACTTTTTGTCCGAAATCAAAACTCTTAATCGTGGTCTAACTCTTAAAAAGGGAAATAGTTTGATATCTCTGACTCCATTCCTGGATGAACAAGGCCTGCTTCGCGTCGGTGGTCGTATTCGAGAATCTTAATTTAGTTACTCTACAAAACATCCTATCATACTTGGTAAAAGTTCTCGGTTCGCGAGACTCATAGTGGAATACATACATAAAAACACTTGCACGCGTCCGTGTCGCTTATGTTTGCCATTCTTCGTCAAGAATTTTACATAGTCGGGGTCCGCAATCTATTACGTAAGGTCGTTCACGAATGTGTGTCGTGCTTCCGCCATCAAAAACTTGCTGTTGAGAAGTTGATGAGTGATCTTCCAGCTTAACGTGTCCGTTTCGCGCGTCCATTTAGTAAGGTCGGAATCAATTACGCGGGTCCAATATCGCTCCGTTCCGCTAGAGGGCGAGATCCTAAATTTGTCAAGGGCTACATAGCGCTATTTGTTTGTTTTACAACGAAGGCACTCCATCTAGAGCTAGTTGGTGACCTTTCTACAAGCGCATTTCTTGCGGCGTTGGATCGGTTTTCAGCCCGTCGAGGAAAACCAGCAGAGATATGGAGTGACAACGCAACAAATTTTCATGGAGCTAAGCGTTGCCTTAATGAGATGTATCAGCTCTTACTACGTGAAGACCACACCGATGCAGTCATTGATCATCTTTCAAAGGACGAAATTTCTTGGAGATTTATTCCACCAGCTGCGCCCCATTTTGGGGGCTTATGGGAGGCGGGTGTCAAGTCCGTGAAGTACCATATAAAGCGAGTAATCAAGGATCACAGGCTGACGTACGAGGAAATGTTCTTACTCACACAGGTGGAAGCAGTACTTAACTCACGACCTATGTGGCCTACATCGGACATGGACCCAATGGCTTTAAGCCCTGCGCATTTTTTGATTGGTGCATCATTGTTATGTGTTCCTCGTCCCTTTATGTCTGAAGCATCCGATAGTCCTTCTATTAATTGGTCTCTTTTACAGAATCTTAAGCAAGGCTTTTGGCGGCGTTGGCATGCTGAATACATTACATCATTGCAACATCGGGCTAAATGGCATAAGCAAAAAACATCCCTGAAAATCGATGATGTTGTTTTGGTTAAGGATTCTAACCTCCCACCAACAAAGTGGATATGGCCGAGAGTCAAAAGTCTTCATCCTGGAAGGGACAATCGCACACGTATTGCAACTATCGTTAGAAAAACAGGAGAATATGTTCGCCCAGTCATTAAACTTGTACCGCTGCCTGTTTGCTGAAAGACCGGAGTCTTTCAGAGGGGGCTGAATGTTGAGAACTCACGTATAGTTCCTGCTGTGTTATGAATGTCTCTTATCATTGTACTCAATATTATTGAATATTGCCTTCTCTCTTTCTCATTAGGCATGAATTACGCTCATATTCTATGTTTCAATTTCTCATTATGCTACAAATATTCTCATTTGTCATTTATTTGGTGAAAGCTTTTTGTGTTTGTGTTAAAAGCTCTAGTCGTATTATGTTAAAGCCAGATGTTAATTATCTCTGTTAAATGATCGTATTACACTCATGATAGTATGCTTATGTAAATACTTACTGTATATCTTTAATTAAGTTCTCAATTGTAACGAGACTACTTGGTTTCTTATGAATTATGATTCTTTCTCTTTTGATTTGGACCACCACCGAAGAAGGTTGTATTAATAAATATAACTAATTGTTACGTCTTCAGCAAGGTTCTTTCATTCCTTTCGTTTTCTATCATCGATGAAAATAAGTTCGCTTTTTTACGACAGATATGATAACGAAGTCAAGAAATTCATTGAGCTGACTCGGTAAATATGTAAGTAGAATTAAGTAAGTCAAAGATATTAATACAGGGTAGGTTAAGAATAATTTGATAAATTAAAATCAGTCTTAAGACCACACTCAACAGTATTTGACTAAATACATAACTGGCGCAGTCGACGGAAGTATAATTCCAAAGAATTATACTGAAAATTTATTTCGATTATAAATAAGTTCACAGAACTACACTGAAAGTTTTTTTTCAAGCAGCCTATATACACTTCCAAGGAATTTGTATTTTTTTAATACATGTATTAAAGAAAAGAAAGATTTCAAGTTTAACCTAAATAGTGAAGTAGTGGCTTAGTGTTTATTGTACTACAGTTTCAATTCAAAAACCTAAAGTGAAAATGGAGACACTTGAGCAACTTAGACAAAAGATCGAACTACTACAAGTAATCGTTCATCGCCAGGAAGAGCAGATCCAGCATCAGGAACAGAAGCAGCAAGTACCAACATCAACAACACAGCAGCAAATGAACAACAATCGAAGCCGAAGGAGAAATAGCAACGTGAACAACGTCTCCCAATATTTTCCATGTCCCCGGATAAGGTCCTCTAACAACTCGGATATCTTAAGCCTTTTGAAGGTAACAAAAATTACCGTTTGTCGTCGTTTATACGTTCGGTGGAATCGGCGAAAAAGCTTTGTGGAGAAGACAAACATATGTACCAATACGCTCTGGAAATTGTGGTGAACGAGAAAATACAATCAGAAGCAGCGAAATGCATCAGGCAACTGGTTGGAGGCAATATCGATTGGGAGGAAATAAAAGACAAGCTGAGACAACATTTCAGACGATCGAAAACGTACGCCGAAGTTTTCAATTACTGCAGAAATGTTAAGGTTAGTAATCTAAGAGCGTTATTCTCAGTATTTAAGGATGCTAGTTTTACGATTAGTGAAATATATGACTTTAATACAAATAAGCCTGATATGTATAGACCGGATAGAGAAGATTCCGACTTAAAAGAACTACTCCTAGAAAAAATAGATTGTTGTGTAAGAGCTCACTTCGGCGTGAACAGCAATTTAATAGATATCTATAATAAATATTCCAAATTAAACTTACTAGACGATAGAGAACTATTGATACGCAGCATAGAAAACAATGAAACTTTAACTCCAATTCCGCGACTAACTTACAAAACCACTTACCCCATAGAAAAAAGAATTTTAAATATAACCCTAACAAGATATATCAACATTTAAATCCACACCCCAATAGAAACATGTATTCTAATCCAAATAGACAAGATTCAACTTCTGCTACTTCAACTACAGCCTCAAAACAGAAACTACCGGTAGTTAAGCCGACAATAGGTAACCAGAAAATTAGATGTCTAATTGACACCGGGTCATCAACCAACTTAATAAAACCAAATATTCTTACCAAACACTAAAGAGAAATTCTTTCTAAGCCTGAACTGTACTTGTCATTGAGCGGTTTCAGTGAAATAACAATGAAAATGATATCCCCTGCCCCTAACGAATTATGCTCACAAAAAGAAATAATTTGGAGTATTACGATTTCGATAGTAGAAATTATGAGGCTATTATAGGGCTTAACATAACTAACTCTTTTCAAAATAAACGTCTATTGAAGTAGTGGTTATATTGAAGTTAACGAGGAATAAATATATTTTAGTACCAGCTTCCCTTTTGTGCCATATAAACTTTGCTCCTTGGAACCTACCAAGACACAATTTCTTGATTACATTGATCTCAATCACTTGAACGCCGATGAAAAAATATTTATCACAGATATTTAAAAAAAAATCAAGAATATCTTTTATAAGGAAGGGGATACTCTAACACTTACCCATGAAATAAAGCATGAAATCATTACTGATACAAACAAACCTATTTTTTCCAAAATATATCGTTAGCCCAAAGTACACGACGAAGAAATCGAAAGGCAAATAAACGAAATGCTCGAGCAGGGAATTGTGACCGAAAGCAATTCCCCATATAATAGCCCTCTTTGGGTCGTACCAAAAAAAAAAAAAAAGTGGTAACCAGAAATGGCGAATCGTAATTGACTACAGGCAACTAAATGAGGTGACTACTAGTGATAAATTTCCAATATTGATAAATTGGATTAAAAAATGCGCCTTCAACATTTCAAAGACTTATGAACGCAATTCTGAAAAAGTACATTAACAAAATGTGTGTCGTTTATTTGGACGACATTTTAATCTATAGCACTTCCCTTCAGGAACATCTCACTAATTTAAAACTAATTCAAGTAGAAAAATGCAAATTTTTGTCAAAAGAAACTGAATATTTGGGACACATCCTTTGTCCGGAAGGTGTCAAGCAAAACCCAGATAAAATAAGTATAATTCGTAATATTAAGGTCCCTACAGCCCAAAAACAAATTAAATCATTTTTAGGCTTAAGCGGATACTATAGAAAATTCATTAAAGATTACGCAAAGGTTGCTTACCCCATGGTAAGATATTTGAAACAGGGCTCAAAAGTCAACATCAATGATTCAAACTATATATCGGCCTTCGAAAAATTTAAAGAAATCATTACCTATCCTATACGTAAATATCCCGATTTCAAAAAACGCTTCAAGCTTGTCACCGATGCAAGTAATTTTGCATTGGGGGCAGCATTAATTCAGGACGGGCATCCCATTTCGTTCGCTTTTCGTACACTCAACGATCACGAAAAACATTACTCCACTATTGAAAAGGAATTGCTCGCAATAGTATGGGCAGTTAAATACTTTCGACCATACCTTTTTGAGAGAGAGTTCGATTTATGAACAGATCATCAACCCATTAAGTGGTTGCACACAAAGCATATAGGAAACGACATAAATAGGAGACTTCAACGCTGGATCATTCAACTAGGACAATATGACGCAAAAATAGAGTATATTAAAGGTAAAGAAAATAAATAAGCGGATTTTTTGAGCAGAATCAATACTACTAACGAAATTAACTTACTTGAGCAAACCAGTAACAAACCAGAATATTGATCCCTACACTGGAAACGATTGTTAACCGTTTTAAGACTCAGTTTATAATATGCGAAATTAAAAATCAAGAGGTGCAAAATATATTCGGCAATAAACGATTTACATACAAAAAAAAAAAAAGACATACCTAATAATGTTGGCGATATAGTCCGAAGAGATATCAGTACAGGAAAAGTAGGAGTGTGTCCAGATTGAACGATTCTCTTTACCACCAATTTTATTGGTGGTTAAATTCGTAAAATGCCGTTATTTTGCAAAAGATATTTAAAATGACGAAGAAGCCATAAAGCAGATTTCCCTTTACTACAAAAATGAAACTGATCATTCTGGAATCACTGCCAATTATAAGGGGCTAAAGCATAAGACTTTCTTCCCAAATCTTAGAAATCTAATTAATAAGGTCGTTAACAATTGTTATATTTGTACAGGGGCGAAATACGACAATAGGCCTATTAAGAAAAAGTACAAATTAACCGAAACGCCAACCAATATAAATGAAGTCATTCATGTAGACACTTATGTCAATTCCAAACACTCGTTTTTTAATTTTATTTAGAAGATAGAAATAGTAGAACAGTGATAGAAAAAATACGTTTATATATCTCTATCAAGGGGAAAATGAAGAAAATTATATGGGACGATGAATTCAATAACGTAAACTTAAGGGAATTTTTCAGAGAAGAAAACATTGAAGTTCATTTTGTGAAACCAAATAGCCATACTGGCAATGCAGATACGAAACGCTTGAACAATACCCTTACAGAACGCATACGGGTTTTGAACCCTGAAAACAAGATACCGATTAAGGAGCAAATGGCAAAGGCAGCCGAGCTGTATAATTTTTCCTTTCATCTCATCTTCAGATGATGCTGTTTTGCCTAATCCTGCTAGCATTTGTTCCAATGACGTCTCAAACTTTGAGAATTGAGCAAATTGATTCAAACGTAGGATTTGCCGAGATCAATATGGGTAAGATAGAGATCGTTAGTAGTTATGACATAATATTACATGTAATAGAACCCAACGAAATATTAGATCTTCTTACTATTTCTGAATTAAGGCACATAATCGAAATAGATAGGCAGAGAAATTAAGAAACTCAACCAACTGGAAGGTCTGTCTTCAAGACTCAAAGCCGAAACCTTTTTCTTTGAACAAATGTTCAAACTTAATACTCTCAAGAAAAAAGTTGAAAATATTCAACAAAATATAACTTCCGCAAGAATCGGTGTTTTACATCCCAACTTACTAACCAATGCAGAAATCGTAAGTTATGATATCGATTTTCGGAAACTTTTAAATATTCGATCACGAGTCGCTGTTTTCGAAAATAATAAAATAGTTTTTGCCATTAAATTACCAGTCGAAATGCTCACTACTAATAAGAAACTTTTTATTCCAATCCCAACAAGAAACAGCATTGAATTAGACGTTTAGTTCGAATTTATAATCGAGATGAAAACAGTTGCCTACAAATTTGAAGAAAACAAGCCTATACAGGAATTGAAGAGGAGCAAATATTGTATTTTTATGAAATTTTGTCCATCTAAGAAAAATACCTTAGAACAAATTATTGAAATCGACAGTGCGACGGTAATAGCAAAAAACATGAATAATACACCTTACACAGTACTTGCGACGAAAGAAATTTTACACTTACCGGAAATAATTTGATTTCCTTCAATAATTGCACCATCTTTATCAAAACCACCACTTTTTTCAATAAAATATCAGAGTACAAAGACAATTTTTTCTTGCCTAAGACAAATAACACCTTTCAATCTGTTAATAAGATTACACTGAGGATATTATTTTGGTGGCTGGATGAAGTGGGAACAGGGTAGGCACTGATTGGTATCAACCCGGCGATGCCCAGCTGTTGTAACTGTTTCCCACACATCAACTGTGCTTATAGTACCGCCACGTCGGTAGCCACCGGATACTGGTTGTTGTTCATCTGAACTCAACTTACTAAGCCTATAAGTGCGACCTCCGCCCAAGAGGTATTAAAAAGGAACCGGTCCTCCAGGTTGGGGGTGTAAGTCGGGGTAACTGCCCGGCCACTTTCAAAAATTCCCAGTTACGAATCAACCGAATGCCTCGGATACGGATGGATACACTGTTGACGACCCCCGCAAACGAACAAAGGACAATGATTTACGGATCTGCACGTGGAATGTGAGGTCCCTAAACAGACCACGTGCAGCCAATGAACTTGCGGAGGCCCTGGACTGGATGCGGTTTGTTGTTCGAGGCAGACTTAGGCAAAAAGTCTTAAGCTTCCAATACATAAGCGAACGCTTTATAACAATCCGCATAAAGGCAAAATTCAGGAATATAAGCCTCATATGCGCCCACGCCCCGACAGAGGAAAAAGATGACAGCAGTACAGAAGACTTCTATCACCTCCTAGAAAAGACATACGATCGATGCCCCAGCTACGACACCAAAATCGTTCTAGGAGATTTAAACGCTCAGCTAGGAAGAGAAGAAGTCTTTGCTAAAGTCATCGGAAGAAACAGCCTGCACGCCAACACTTCCGAAAACGGACTCAGGCTAGTTGACTTCGCCTCGGGGCGAAATCTCTCTGTGGCCAGCACGCGGTTCCTACACCTCAACATTCATAAAGGGAC
Organism: Eristalinus sepulchralis; assembly: GCA_944738645.1. Classification (NCBI taxonomy): domain Eukaryota; kingdom Metazoa; phylum Arthropoda; class Insecta; order Diptera; family Syrphidae; genus Eristalinus; species Eristalinus sepulchralis. Next base: position 20,344,804 of record OX122886.1, read on the forward strand.
CTGGCGATCACCAGATCAATCAACCGTCAACCAGATTGATTATGTTGCGATCGACGTCAGGCACTCCTCCAGTATTCTCGATGTCCGAACCTTCCGAGGTGCAAACATCGACTCGGATCATTTCCTTGTTGTAGCCAAGGTAAGAACCCGGATACCGAGAGAGCAACGGAGTCGAGACAGGCCAAAACGGTTTGACGTAGGAAAGCTACAATCGCAGCCGATCACTAGAGCCTTTACCGATCGATTCTCCCTGAAACTATCTCAAAGTTCGACGCTGCCTGCACAAACAATAGAAGACAAATGGAAACGTTGTCAAGAAGCCATCAAAGAGGCCGCCACTGATTTGCTGGGTTTCACGCCACCACCTAAGAAGAACCCATGGTTTGACGACGAGTGCAGGCAGGCGCATGCAGCCAAATAGGAAGCATACAAGGCAACGCTGCATCGAACGACGAGAGCTGTTTGTGAGCTCTACAAACAGAGTAGAAGGGAAGAGAACCGGCTTCTCAGAAGAAAAAAGAAAGAGCACGAGAAGCGCGCGGTCGAGAAAATGGAGAGGTGCTATGGCAGAAATGACGTCCGACATTTTTACCACAAGATAAAACAGTTATCCGGCTGTTACAAATCTCGGACTGAAGCTTGCCGGGACCAAAATGGCCAACTGGTGGTAGAGTCGCAGTCGGTGCTGAAAATCTGGAAGGATCATTTCTGCAGACTCCTAAACGGTGATGACGACACAAATCCCGCTGTTAGGCAGAATGTTCCACTCAATTTGGACGACGATGGACAAGAATTCCTTCCCCCCGACTTAGACGAGGTCAAGATAGCAATATCGAGACTGAAGTCGGACAAAGCTGCTGGCGCGGACGGACTGTCCGCAGAACTGTTCAAAGCGGCTGGGGATGAGCTGGTTGGGTGCATGCACCAGCTCATCTGTGAGATATGGTCGGAGGAAAGCATGCCCGACGAGTGGAATCTCAGCATCGTATACCCGGTCCACAAGAAAGGAGACCCCTTCGACTGCGCCAACTACCGAGGGATCAGTCTCCTTAACATCGCATATAAGATTCTCTCTGCCGTATTGTGTGAGCGACTGAAACCGTTCGTCAACAACCTGATAGGTCCTTATCAATGTGGTTTCAGGCCAGGGAAGTCCACAAACGACCAGATCTTCACACTGCGGCAAATCATGGAGTAGTCCCAAGAAGTACAAATCGACACCCACCATCTATTCGTCGATTTCAAGGCTGCGTATGACAGCGTGCATAGAGACGAGCTATACAGTGCAATGTCTAGTTTTGGGATCCCTACCAAACTCGTCAGATTGTGTAGGATAACGATGGAGAACTCTCGCTGCTCCGTCAAGGTCGGTAGCGAACTCACCGAGACCTTCGATGTCAAAAAAGGATTTAGACAAGGCGACGCGCTGTCATGCGACTTCTTTAACATCATTCTAGAGGGGATCGTGCGTAACTCACACGTCAACATCAGAGGCACGATCTTCCACAAGTCCGTTCAACTGCTAGCTTATGCGGATGACATTGACGTGATCGGCCGAACTCAGCGAGCCGTCAATGAGGCGTTTGCTAGCATCGAAGCGGAAGCGGCTAAAGTGGGACTGGTGGTAAACGAGGGCAAAACAAAGTATATGCTGTCATCAAAGAAGGACGCAGAACATCGACATCTCGGACAGAGCGTCACTATGGGCGGCAGACGTTTCGAGGTAGGCGATCTGCATAAAAAATAACATTAAACATAAAGTAGTGTATAGTAGTGAAGTGCGAAGGTTTCAAGAGTTGGAGGCCTGCATCGCGTGCATCTCGCTTCGCAGTGGAAGGAGGTTGTATGCAGTGTGGGTCTACTCCTCTGGCAACCCTAGTTCCAGAACGACTATATCAGAGCTCGATTCACTCTTTCGCTGTCTGAGGCTGGACTCGGAGGAGAACTATTTCATTTTGGCCGGGGACTTAAATGCCCGACACGGATACTGGGAAAACATAGTTCTGCTTGCTTGCACAGTGTCGAATACCGAGTAGATTTGAAAGCAACAGAGATTTCGTCGTTCCCTAGAAGCGGCTCTTATCTGGATCTCCTGTTGCTTGACGCAAGACTGCAACTGACACACAAACACCCAAACAGTAAACTGCTTAAACACTTTCGTGTATCTCAGTGACCATTGCGGACTCAGTGCCGAAATCAAGATCCCTAACGATATTGCGGAATTAGGAGAGTTTGTTCAAACGCACCCCTACAACTATCGTAGGGCACGCTGGACACGCTTCTCCAGACAAATAACGAGAGCAATCCCTTCGAATGGGCTCCACATACCGTCCAACAGAAACCCAACCAATTGGATGAGACAATAAAACGAACGATGGACAGTACTATACCTCGGTATACACGCACAAACAACGAAAACGTGTACCGCAATGCGACAATAGACGCACTTCACCAACAGAAAAGTAGACTCCTGTCAAGACTAAAAACCTTGTACAGGCAGCTTACTGACAGACGAGATGAGGAAATTAGGACACTGAAATCGCTTATCAAGAACGTTCAAACATTAATTGTCCAGAACTACAGAGTTTCTGCTAATATGTATTGGAACGAAAAGATTCGGACGGTTAGATCTAACAATCCAAGCATGTTCCCGCAGATTAATAAATTCTTTCGAAGAAAAAACAGCGATCTTTCGTGTCTTAAGCTCCCCAGGACGACAGACAATGAACAAATACTGACTGCAGCAGGCATTGATACAGACAACGTTGTACTCGACGATAACTTTTTTGTGGTCGAAGACCCGCAAGATAAAATAGAGGTACTTGGCGCGGTTTTCCAGGAAGTGTACAAGGTGAATGAGAGTGTTCGCCCCAACCACGACTTGGACGTACTTATTGATAACACTCTTCTTCGTGAAGATCTGCAACAATGGCGATCTGAGAACACTGGCTTTGTCGTGTTCAATGATGATAACATGGCAGACAATGCCGTCGCCGACGAAGGGGTTCATCCCCCATTCATTTCGAAGACAGATCTCCAAGCGGTCTCCATTTTGTTCAGGACGCCGTTGTATAAGGCGAAAAAGAATTGGCGAAAAAAAAGAATTGGCGAAAGTTCTCAATTGTTGGACGAGACGGGCAACCACTGGCGCAAAGGACAGTAGTCAGATACCTGGGGATCTGGCTAGATCAATATCTATATTTTAACAAACATGTAGATGCTGCTCTGGCAAGAGCCCGAGGCGCTTTTGGCCTTACCAAGAGACTGTTTTACAACAGCCAACTCGATGGGAGGGTGAAGGTGATCTGCTACATGGCCCTCATCCGGCCAATGCTCACCTATGGCTGTCCCGTATGTTTCAACGTGAGTGCAAGCTTTATGGAAAAGATACGAGTGTTTGAGAGGGCTTGTCTTAGGGCTTGCCTTCGCATTTACAGAACACCTGAGTCCCAGTACATAAAATTCTATTCTAATGAGGTTTTATACAACAGGGCGAACCTGATACGAGTGGACAATTTCCCGGTGAAGTTGATTCGAGGATATATTGCGAGAGCGACGAACTCGACCAGCAACCTGATCTGTGGGGCTTACTACCCCAATCCCCAATACCACGAAAGGGTACGTCACAATGGCTTCGTCCCCCCAGAAGCTTTTCTCTATTTTGACCAAAACGGACTGATACAGGATATAAATGCGGTACCGCTCATCTACCACATCGCCAGATCAACTGTGGATGGGCGACTCAACCACGACCGTTCCGTCGCACAACGAGCTGAGGAGGGTCTCCTCCGGTTCAGTACGGCGGTATCCAGTCGGGACGTGCGGGATGTTAAAATGCAACATCGAAAATTCTGGTGGTTGGGGATAGAGGGAACTCCATCTTCCAATCCTTTAGACCCGGGTTAGAAAGGCCAGCGCGTACCCCCTTATGGGGTACAGTCGGTCTCTGTCATGCAGCGGAATAGACTTAGGTCTAACTGCGGCAACCTATGACCAGCTTACATACCTTAGGCTAGTTTTAAGTTAGTTGTAAGTTGTAAGAAATACTAAATAAAAACAAAAAAAAAAAAAAAAAATTGCTATACACATACATGCACCACCGTGCACCTATGTGTATACGTTGTACATATTAAGCACACACATATAGATATACATGTCTATTTCATTGAATATACATGTGTATATATACGTGTGTATATATGTGTAAATTTAGCTTTAGGTAGTTTAAGTTATTTTATTAATATTATTAATTATTATAGTATTTAAGTTAGTTTATAAGTTTTAATAAAACAGTTCAGTCATGAAGTTTTTCTTAAAATTATTACATTAAATTCAATATTCATATTTAGTGCAAATAGTTTTTAATTTAATACATGTCGAAAGACATAGTACAAGTTCAGGTTTAGCTTAGAGTGCTCGCCAAGGGTCATTAAGTGTCATCTATCATTGGTTCTATTAACTAGTTTTAAGCATTGAAGTCAGTAATAAAAATGAATTAAAAAAAAAAAAAAAAAAAAAAAAAAAAAAACGTTTCGAGGTAGTCAAAGACTTCGTTTACCTCGGCTCCGCGGTGAATAGGGAGAACAACGTCAGTACCGAAATCACTCTTGGCAATCGAGTAATAAAGCCCTCTCCCGAACGACCAAAGTAACTTTGTACAACACCTTCATCATCCCTGTCCTGCTTTACGGCGCAGAAACCTGGACGCTTCTAAAAGCGGATGAGGAAGCCCTTGGTCTCGAGAGAAAAGTTCTGCGTGCGATTTTTGGTCCTGTTTGCGTTGATGGCATATCGAGGAGAAGATTCAACCACGAACTGTATGGGCTGTACGGCGGCATAAGCCTAGTCAAGCGTCTACGGATACAACGCTTAAGGTGGCTAGGCCATGTAGAGCGGATGGATAACACTGCTGCGGCCCGAAGAGTCTTCGAATCCGAACCACAGGGCCAACGCAACAGAGGACGTCCTAGACTGAGATAGCGCACACAGGTGGAAAAGGACCTCAACCAACTTGGAGTGCGCAATTCCATTGGATATATACAGTTAATCACAAAAGTAAGTAAGCACCATCTAGTATTGCATGCGATCCCTCGAAATATAAATTTTCGTTGAGATTATTGTTGCCACCTTGTGACCAGAATACAGTTTTGCATTTGCACAATGTTTGCGGAGTAAAAATTACGGTACATTTTGCTTGCCATCTGTATTTTATCACCCTTTTGCACATACAAGCAATTTTTACGTCACAAAAGTAAGTAAGCAGTGTAGGCATTTAGAAGTTCATCTCTCACTGATGTGCACGCCTACTGGTAATATCGACACACCGTATTCTATCTTTATTCTTAATCGTTTAACAATATTATTTTTGCAGTTTGCAATATTATTTTCACGGTTACACATATTCTGTTTAAAAATGGCACCAAGAGGAAAGGAATTGAGTAAACATTTAAAGGAATTAATTATAAAACACTTTCTGGAAAACAAATCAGAGCGGGAAATTGCTAGAATTGTTAACAAAAGTCCATCCACCATTCACAAGATAGTAACAAAATACAAAAACATTGGTAACATAGAAAATGATAGACGATCAGGACGCCCTAGTAAGTTTACAGAGTAAGAGAACCGAATAATAGTCAGAAAAGTGAAGTAGAATCCTAAAATAAGTGCTCCAAAGATATTAGCGGAAATAAATAATGAGACGGGTAAGTCGTGCAATCCCCAAACGGTTCGTCGAGTGCTTCATGATGCAGGGTTTCACGGTCGAAACATTCGAAAGAAACCTTATATAAATAAAATCAACCGTCTAAAGTGACTTCAGTTTGCCAAACAGCATGAACATTGTAGCACAGACTTCTGGAATACCGTGATATTTTCCGATGAGAGCAAATTCAATATTCGCGGGTCAGATGGACGTGAAAAAGTTTGGCGAAAAAAAAATACAGAGCTTGATCCCATCAACATGTCAGGGACAGTAAAACATGGTGGTGGTAGCGTGATGGTATGGGGATGTATGTCAGCATCTGGAGTCGGCAACTTAGTGTTTATAGAATCTATAATGGATAGGTATGATTATTTAAGCATTTTGAAGAATAATCAGCCACAAAGTGCCAGAAAGTTGGGTGTAGAGCGATCATTTGTCTTCCAACAAGATAATGACCCGAAGCATACTTCCCGCATTGTCCAAGAATGGCTCTTGTATAATGTTCGCACTCAGCTTGAAACGCCGCCACAATCACCGGACTTGAATGCTATCGAACTTTGATGGGTCCATCTCGACCGCAAAATCAGAAAGTTTGAAAAAAAAACCAAAGACGATTTAAAACATGCTCTCCTGGAGGTATGGTCCAAAATTGACCAAAGCGTCACAAAAAAGCTAGTGGATTCCATGCCTTCGCGAATGAAAGCATTTATAAAGGCTAAGGGCTACCCAACAAAATATTAAATAAGAAAATTTTGAGAAAAAAAAAACAATTAAGTTATTACTTTATCTGAGTGCTTACTTACTTTTGTGATTTAAATTTGCTCTAAGCTTTAGATAAGTATAATTAAGATTTTTTTATTAAACTAGTTTCTTGTTCTGAATTATATTTCTTTAATGGCAAATATGTATGATTAAAAATAAATATATTTAATTTCTTCGGCATATATTTTAGATGTTTTTTCAATCAATTATTCTGTTAAGTGAGGGGTGCTTACTTACTTTTGTGACTAACTGTAATATAATACTGAATATCTATTTAATAATAATTTAATACAGTGGATCAAAGTGAAACTCGGACACCCCGCGGTAAATACCTAGTCTTGAGCATAAAATAAGTTAGGAATGCAAAACACGTTTGGTTTTATTTTATTAATGAGCACAGTAGTATTTCTTAATAATCAACAAAAAACAAATAACAATTTGAGCGTACAAATAAATTAGAGAAAATAAATTCACGACACACTACTAAAATTCAACTCAAAGTAAAACTCGGACAAAAATAAAAGAATAATTTCAAATTTAATTAAAAATAAAATTGATTAGTAACTAGTACTTAGTTGGAAGCCCTTTATTTTTTCTAACATGTTCTAACCGTTCTGGCAAGGATGAAACCAGTTTTTCGCAAAAATTTTTTTTAATTTTGTTCCACTCTTTTAACAAAGCCCTTTCCAAATTCTTTTTATTTGGAATGTCGTAATTTTTCAGCTGCTGTTCTAAATGGGACCATACATGTTCAATGACATTTAGGTCGGGCGATTGCGGTAGAGTATCTAATACATGTGGGCAGTTATAAAGAAGCCATAAGCGTACATTGAGAGCCTTATGTTTTGGGTCGTTATCCTGATAAAAATGGTAACAATTTTCTATCTCCAATTTTCGTACGCTTTGCTTCAAATTTTTTTTCAGTACATTCAAATACTTATATTGATCCATTATTCCATCAATAATTTGGAGATTTCCGGGGCCTGCGGCTGACATGCACCCCCAAACCATCACAGAGCCACCCCCATGCTTGACCGTGGGTCTCAAATTTTTTTCTTCTAGCTCTGTGTTGGCTTTTCTCCACACATATATCTGCCCATCCGACCTAAATATATTAAATTCACTTTCATCTGTAAATAACACGTTATTCCAGAACGAAATATTCTTATCCCGATGCAGTTGAGCAAATGTCCTCCGTTTAGCCCTATTTACTTTATTTATAAAAGGGTTTTTTCTGGCAACCCGACCATTTTAATTATGCTTGCGCAACACAATGCGAATTGTTTCGGGGTTTACTTTTTTCCCCAGTATTTTTCAACCTCAATAGCTAGTTTAGGGGCACTTAATGTTGGTTTCTTTTTAATTTGCCGAAGAATCCATCGTTCATCGCTATCCGAAAATATTTTTTAGCACTCGTTTTTTTGCGATTTTCTAGGGTTTTTGAACATTTGAAACGTTTTATAATGTCGTGAACCGTTGAATGACTCCGGTCAACAATTTGCGCAATATCGCGAACAGTTTTACCATCTTGAAAATGCTTTACTATGAGTTGTCTTATTTCAAGAGATGTTTGACCTCTTTGCCTGCCCATTGTTCTTGTTACGACTAGCTTGCACAAACGATGTATTGGAAATAACTTAAATTCGATCTAACAAGTCTACATTAGTAATGTGATATATTTTCTGTAATCAATTTCATGCTACAAAAGGGGAATATCCGCTGTCCGAGTTTTACTTTGAGTTGCAATTTGGGAACGTAACATGATTTTATTTTTTTTAATTAATTTTTACGCTCAAATTGTTGTTTGTTTTTTTGTTAATTATTGAGAAATACTACTGTGTTTATTAATAAAATAAAACCAAACGTTTTTCGCATTCCAAATTTAATTAGCTAAATACTACGTATTTCCAGCGGGGTGTCCGAGTTTCACTTTGATCCACTGTATCTATTTATTTTAACTATTTAAAGTTTTGATAACACTAATTTCAAGGAAAACTTTATTTGGTTACATACGAACCTACTCCGAATGATATTTTATAATGGTTGACGAATACAGGAAATACGTGGGCAATTTACGAATGTTTGACACTATTGTGGGCAAAAATTCAAGAAATGGTCGACATGTTGCAATTTTTGGAGGGGAAACGTAAGAAAGTGTGGGTAACATGAAAAAATGTTCGATGGTTCGTAAAAAACTTTCAGAAATAATCCTAAATCCACCACAATTCGTCAATAACTGTCAAACATTTGATGGATATAGGGGAAATCAGCTGTGAAGCTGTGCATCTCCTTCTTCATTCATCCCTGGTGCTTACGCAAATAATTTTCGAACTATACACGCATTAAAAACTCATTACAGTAGCTATGGCGGATATACCACCTAACATATACGAAAAGAATCTTTAAACTTAGCTTAAAACATTCGCATGCTGCGAGTCTGCCCAAAGTGACCACTTAAATATACTTTTTCTTCACACTCAATGGCAAGGTCCATCCGTTGTGTGGTGAACCAATGTAAGCAGGGAACCCGTCTGCCCTATGGTTAAATAATGGACCTGGCCTACCAGTCTGTAGGTTGTGCGTGAGGCTGCGGATTTGTTGAGGCAGACTTAGGCAAAACGTCTTATGCCACGATCCCGTAAACGAACACCTTATGACAATTCGCATTAAGACTAAATTCGGGAACATCAGCCTGATTTGCTCTCAGAGAAGGATGACCACAGCAAGGATGAATTGTATCATCTCCTAGAAAGAACATATGATCGACGTCCCAGTTATGACACCAAAATCGTTCTGGGAGACTTCAACCCTCAGCTGGGAAAAGAGGACATCTTTGCTGGCGTCATCGGGAAACACAGCCTGCACGACACTTCCGGAAACGGACTCAGGCTGTTGGACTTCGCCAAAAAGCGGAACCTCTCTTTGAGTAGTACGCGGCTCCCACATCCATAAAGGAACCTGGCGATCCCCTTATCAATCAACCGTCACGATTGATCACGTTGCGATCGACGTCAGACACTCCTCCTACATTCTCGATGTCCGAACATTCCAAAGGGCCAACATCGACTCGGATCATCACCTTGTTGTAGCCAAGGTAAGAACCCAGATATCGAGAGAGTCACAGAGTCGACATAAGCCAAAACGGCTTGACTTCGGAAAGCTACAATCGCAACAGATCTCTGGGATCTTTGCCGACCGAGTCTCCCAGAAACTCTCCCAAAGTTCGAAGCTGCCTGCACTGACAATAGAAGAAGAATGCAAAACGTTGTCAAGAAGCCAACAAAGAAGCTGCCGCTGATGTGCTAGGTGTCACGCCACCACCCAGAAGGAACCCATGGTTTGACGACAAGTGCAGGCAGGCACATTCAGTTAAATAGGAGGCCTACAAGGCAACGCTGCATCGAACGAGAACTGTTCGTGAGCTCTACAAACAGAAAAGAAGGGAAGACAACCGGTTTCTCAGAAGGAAAGAGAAAGAGAGCATAAAAAGCGCGCGGTCGAAGAAATGGAGGTGTTATGGCAGGAATGAAGTTTTCCCGAAAGGTGAAACAGCTATCTGGTAGATATAGGGTTCGGACCGAAGCCTACCGGTACAAAAAAATTAAAATCTGGAAAGATTATTTCTGCAGACTTTTAAACCGCGATGACGACCCAAATCCCGCTGTTAGGCAGAATGTTCCTCTCAATTTGGACGATGATAGGCAAGAATTCCGTCCCCCCCACTTCGACGAGGTCAAGATAGCAATATCGAGACTGAAGTCGAACAAAGCTACTGGAACGGATGAACTGAATGCAGAAATGTTTAAAGCAGGTAGAGCTGACCTGGTTGGGCACATGCACCAGCTCGTCTGTAAGATATGGTCAGACTAAATCATTCCCGATAAGTGGAATCTCAGCGTCGTCTGTCCGGTCCACAAGCAAGAAGACGCTTCCGACTGCACCAAAATATCGAGGGATTTGTTACCTTTACATCGCCTACATGTTCCTTTCCGTTCGTCAACAACCTGATAGGTCCTTATCAGTGTGGTTTCAGGCCAGGGAAGTTCACTTTTGCCAAATCTTCACACTATGGTAGATCTTGAAAAAAACCCAAGAAGTGCAAATCGACAATCAACACCTTTGGCATTCCTGCCAATCTCGTCAGATTGTGTAGGATGATGATAAAGAACTCTCGGTGCCCCCTTAAGGTCGTGAACTAACTGACCGAGACTTTCAATGTCAAAAAAGGTTTTAGACAAGGCGACGCACGGTCATGACTTCTTTAACATCATTGTTAGCACACCTGGCAGCACCGAAAGTGTGTTATAACTTGGCACTACAGCTCAGGAGTGAAAGAGACGAATCTTTAAAAACAAACTGGGCATTTTTCGATAATAAATAACTATTATTGCAGGGTGGATGTATAAATAAAACTTATAAATAAGTTTCGATCGTTTTTTCAAAACACGACACAGCTGCTTGTTTAAGACAAGCAGCCTTACAGGTTATTTTCAGAACATCAACAAAAATCAACATTCTGGAAAATTCCTCAACAATCATCCTTGAGAAGATCGTGCATAACTCACAAGTCAACACGATCTTCCAAAAGTCAGTTCAATTGCTAGCTAACGCTGATGACATTGACGTGATTGGAACACAGCGAACCGTCAATGAGGCGTTTGCTGGCATTGAAGCAGAGCGGCTAAAATGGGTTTGGTGGTTAATGAGGGCAAAACGAAGTACATGCTGTCATGAAGGAAGAACGCATAACATCGGCGTCTCGGACAGAGCGTCACAATAGGCAGTAGAATTTTCGAGGTAGTCGTCCACCTCGGCTCCGCGGTAAATAGGGACAATAACACCAGTACCGAAATCAGAATCACTCTTGCCAATCGCTGCTCCTTTGGACTCAAGAAGCAATTGAGTAATAAAGCCGTCTCTCGAAGAACTCAGCTTGCTTTATATAACACCTTGATCATCACAGTAATATTTTATGCCGCGGAAACCTGGACTTTATTCAAAACGGACGAGGAAGCCCTTAGTCTTTTCGAGAGAAAAATGTTTTTGTGTGTCAGTTTTTGTCCTATTTGGGTTGCTGGCAACTGGAGCCGAAGATTTAAAGACGAACTCTATGGACTGTATAGCGACATGCGCCTAGTCTTCAAATACAACGCTTAAGATGTAGTGTGTATGGACACCACTGCTCCGGCCCGAAAAGTCTTCGAATCTGAGCTATTGGGACAACGCAACACAGGTCGGCCCAGGCTAAGATGGCGCACATAAGTGGAGATGGACCTCAACCAACTTGGAGTGCGCAACTGGCGAAAGATCGTACTGGCTGGAGAGGCATGTTGGTTAAGGCCCATGTCCATCCCGGACTGTAGCGGGGGTCATATATATATAATATATATAACAAATAAATAAATAAATATATATATATATGTATATAATAAATAAATACAATGTTTACTAGAATGTTAAGGTATTTAAACTTATTTACTTCCACTTTAAACCAATTGTAATTGCGGGGTACTTATTTATTTTATTTTTTCTTTAAAACAATGTAGTTTAACTTCTAATGCGTGTGAACGCTAAACCTAACAGTGAATAAAAATAATAATTGCGTGGCACTACAGCCCACAAGGGACCAGGGCCTAGCTTTTACAACAACTACTCGTGTTGTGCGTGGTATTGTTCTGTCACGAGTAGAAGGGACCTACAGTTTTTTGCCGACTCCGAACGGCGAGATTTGAGAAGCTTTTCATAAACAGTTAATACTCTTTGAGTGTTGTCAACAACTCTAAAGGTGCGGTAAAAAAATGCTAGGTGTCCGGGAATCGAACCCAGACTTTATGGACGGCTGTCGACGCACTTACCACTACGCCACGGCGACCACAACCAAACAGTAAACCGAACCATTAATTCTTCCTTGCATATCTTTTGACCTAATAAGAATATTTTAATGAAATAAATTGCAAATGATAATTACATTTTTAGGTTGAAATAAAAGAATCGGGTTTCCAAAACAATAAAAATAATATAAAGTCATTTTTTATGCCAACAAATAAGACACTCCTTATTCACTATTCAAAGTAACGTCCCCTCGTTTTACCGTTTTTCGAGATTCGTTTGGGTTTTAGAGTAATTCGCTGTTTTATAATTAAGCGTGAAAAATAAGTAAGCAAGTTTTTTGTGATATAAAGAAGTTAGTAGTGTAGTTAGGAACTGAAGAAAAAAATGCTGAATTCGTAACAAAACCACGTTCTACCACATTTATATATATTGCTTACATGCAAAAAGAATGGACTCTTGGAGAGTTGGAAGTGGAACGCCAAAAATGTACGCCGCAGGCAGAAAAAAATTTTTGGTTTAGTCGGAAAAAATCCAAAAATTTCAGCAACAAACATCGCAAAAGGATTTAAAGAAGTTTCGATTGTTGACGTCCACTGACAAACTGTAAGAATTTTTTTTCAGTCAAATGATAATAAGGCGTATACACCCCGTAAACACTTACTATATGCAACAGAATAATTTATGGAATAATAAAACCGTAAAGCAGTATCCAGCAGATACCACTTCATCATATGTAGTTCGTTCGATGAAAAGCAATTAGAAGCTGAAGGGCCACCACACAAAACATTCAATAATACTGTTTTATCATATATATTTAAATTTCTAAGGTTTTGTAAAAGTGTCCAAGTTTTTTTTGGCATAGAAAAAATGGCTGTATTTTAACAAATAATTTAAAAAAAAATAAAAAAATAATGTTAAAAAAAACATTAAAATCTTATCTTTCATTCGCAATTTATTTAATTAAAATTTTCTTATTAGGTCAAGATATATCCAAGGGAGAATAAATGCTTCAGTACTGTCCAAGCTTTTTTTTTGGCTCACTGTATCATTTTCATTTCTAATTTAGCATAGCGGCTTATTGGAAAGTTGCTTCAATTTGTGCCTTGTGTGGAATACATTGAGGATTGTCGTTACTTTTGCTTTAAGTATGCCAATGAAAAAATAACATTAATAAAAATGTGGTATACTTCTGGGTGCTGAAGTTGGATGGAAATAATAGTACGATTTTTTACTTACAATAAAAAAGGCAAAATTAAAGTTTAATAGCCAATTACTTCGGACATACTTAGAAGTTTTCTAGATTAAGGTATTTCTGATTAAACGTTTTGGCTAATCCAAGAAAATTCATTCATCGAATTTTAGAATATTCTGACGATATTCTTTTGTTAAGCTTTGATGCATACTCTAAGTTGATCACAATCCACAATTTTTTTTTATAATACTGATAAAATTGTTTATTATTTTTACTACTTCGCAAACATGTAACAGTATTGTTGCAACAATTTAGTAATTAGTAATAAGTGAGTTCTTTACGTTTTGAAGACGAGAAGACCACTTCACATAACACATTTTGTAATTTTGCAAAATCCCTAATCAGAAATTGAAACCAATGTAGTGGAGAGTTAGAGATTGTATCCCACGTGTTTCAGCTACGTGTATGTGCAATTTGACCAGTTTTGATTCAGACACCAAATTAATGTTATTAAAAACCGATATAATTTACTTACGGTTTGAAGTTGTTTTAACACCCGTGTAATGTGGTTTTGGTCAAACGCATTTTCGTCGTAAAATCTTAATATTGTCATTTTTAAATATTTAAAGTCGTATACACTGTGCACTGCAATAAGATCGATTTAAGATTGTTGCTCTCTATCTATATAAGCTTTGCTAATGTTTGCAAATTGCATGTGATTATCAGTTCAATATATTTGTTTCTTATTTTGCAATAAGTAAAGGTCAATTCAATCGGGGTTATCAACGAAACATGAAATAATATTTACACAAAACGCTTATTGTTATGATCTTGAAGTAAACGTATTCATATGCAAATGTAATTTCTACTCCTTTTTGGGTCACTCAATAATATAGAATTAAATATTTTTTCTGACGCTTATTGAAGAAAGTATTTTGCCACAAGCAGATCAGCAATACACGGTTTGAAAAACTAACTTTAAAAAGATCATTGGAGAATTTATCGAAAAAAAAACAAATTATTAATATCCAGCAAATGATCATTCCAGTGAGACCATACTAAACAATAAAGATGTTATTACTTATTTTTTGTATTACAGATTACTGGAAAGTAAGCACTTTAGTGTAGTAGTAGTAGTTTTGGCTAAGCTTGGAAATTACTCGCTTTTAAAGTCCCTTATTACATGAGCGTGCCCTAACCCTGGGTGTTTTTCGATGCCCATAATGTGGCATTACAGTACAAGGGACCAGGGCCTAGCTTCTACAACAACTACTTGTGTTGTGCGTGTTTTTGTTCTCTCACGAGTAGAAGGGACATACAGTTTTTTGACGACTCCGAACGGCTAAATTTGAGAAGCTTTTCATAGGCAATTGATACTCTTTGAGTGTTGTCGGCAACTCAAAAGAGATGGTGCCGAGAAAATTGCGTCCGTGGGGGATTCGAGCCTAGACCTTCTGCGTGTGGGTCGACGCACTTTACCACTACGCCACGGCGACCACTAACTAATAAATACTTACTTAAAAAGTCGCCTACATCGCGGCTACCAATTCAAATCTGTAAATAAAGAGAGTACTAAAAACTTTCTGCTCTACTTCAAATGTCAAAGCCCGACCGCGCGAACGCGCCGTTGTGGTTTGGGTGTAATGTTGGTAACGCGGTACAGAATTCTTGACCACTCTGAACTTCAACTAATGTTTTACGAATCTGAAAATATGAAATCTTCTCACAAAAGAACATAGAAATGTTTTTGTACATAAAACATTTATACTATCCAGTATCCAGAAAATTGCAAGCAGATGTACAAACTAAGTACATATCATGCACTTTTAAACGACTGCGGTTATATACATACATATAATTAAGTACTACACAAAGTTGGTGCTGATGTGACAATTGATAATCAGTTCCAGTGCCTGGAAATTTTATAAAAAACGCTGTCAAATATAATTGGATGTTGTGTTGAAGTGTAAAATGAAATGGAAGTGGACTGTCTTTTTCCTTGGAAAGTTGAATATCTCTGTATTATTTAATTTCTGGTGATGACGTTTCAGATAAAGTTTAATAATTTTCATGTGCAAAATTAATTTCTCCTTATTTTTGTATCCAATAATAAGTTGTAATAGTTAAATTAACGCCTAACAATTGATGAATTATTATTTATTTAATATGTAACATTACCTTCAATATGCAAAATTATTTTTCCAAAACAAGAGAAATGTTTATCATACGTGCTTTGGAAAAAATTTTATCTGATAAGGATATAAAACGATCTCATCATTCGCAGTTAAAAAAATCGTGTGATTCTGCTTTAGAACAAATTAAAGCCGAATTAATTAGTGCCGGACAGATAGCAGAAGGAAATGAATTACCGTCTGCAGCCCTACCACTACCGAAAAATTCTGGGAGCATAATAAATGCAGAGACGTATTTCTTGCCTTTTGAACTAGCATGTCAAAGCAAAACTGCAAGAATAGTAATCACAGCACTTGATTGTTTGCAAAAGCTTATAGCATATGGACATCTTACTGGCAACATTCAAGATTCTGCAAAACCTGGCAAATTATTAATTGACCGAATTGTCAACACAATTTGTGGTTGTTTTAATGGGCCTGCAACCGATGAAGGAGTTCAATTGCAGATTATTAAAGCCCTTCTCACAGTGGTGACATCACAGCATGTTGAAGTACATGAAGGGACAGTACTTCAGGCGGTAAGAACGTGCTATGATATATATTTATCGAGTAAAAACTTGGTAAATCAAACAACTGCAAGGGCGACGTTGACACAAATGCTTAATGTTATATTTACTCGTATGGAAAACCATGCATATGAGGAATATATAGAATCACCAAAGCCTGATAGCTCCAACGAAACCGACGCAATAGTGTCTGAAATAATTGAGGACATAATCACAAGTAAGTAATTTTTTGCTTCCGTAAATGACCTTCCAATCATATCGTGTATATTTGTTGTCGATAATGAATTTTCCTTATATCTTTTATGCTCACTAGCTAATCATACGAATTCTTAATAAATTTATTTATCTTATCCTTATCCAAACCATAAGAGAAGTAGAAGTCAAACTATTCTCTGCATAGATATATAATATTAAAAATAAATTAAAACCCTGTCGTAGGTGATCGTAGCTACAAAAGGTATTATTTGAAACGCTTCATTATTAAATACGACCGAATCAAGCCATCGAAAATCATAATCGAAAATGGTTCCAATAGTAAGTAAAAGAAGTTAAAAAACGGTTATGCCCTAGAGTCAAATGTGACCTCAACAAAGTAAGCTGAGTCCTAAAACTGTTCAACAACTGACGAGAAGATGGAACTTTTAGAAATGTTTCAGTAAACTTCTGGAGACAGGTTACTCTAAAAAAAATTGTAACTTTTACTTGTTACGGCAAGAGCAAATTCGGAATTAAATCCAAAGAGCAACAATTAAGCATGGTTGGTTGTCGATTACTCATGTTGCGGAAATGTCTTTAAAACAATTTCTCATTATTTTCTTGTCATCGAGGTGGAAGGTTGCCTGTGTAGCATCAATACGTTTGTCCATTCCCTTTTTTGTTGTCTTTCCCATTCAGCAGTAATAATAAACTGTCTGCAAGGCATATTACATTTGCACACATTTTAGTGTTTTCATACATGTCAATAAAATGAATGAAAGAAGTAGTAAAAATAAATAATACCTTCCGCTCAAAATTTCAACCGCCACAAATGATAAATGGTTCGGCAAAACAAAATTGAACAGTGGCGGTAAGGAGGCAAACCTTAGGGTAAAGACTTGAAGTCTGTACATGATTTCTTTAGTTAGTTATGGTATCGTAAACATTGCCCTCCAGAGCAACGCAAAAATGCAAAATTTCGAAAAACCGGAAACATTGCAAAAATGGTTTTGTTTACAAAAAAAAGCCGAAAAAATTTTAGGACTGAATTTGAGCAAGCATGGAAACTGTAAAACAATCTTACCACCTCTGATGAAGAAACTAATGCTATAATAATTGCATTGCATCCTATGTGACTGTTTTAGTTCCCGCTCATATGTGTGACGTTTACCCAATAACGAGTATGTGCTTTTGCCTTCTGCTTTTGATCTGTTCGAAATAGAAAGGGGACCTTCAGTTTCCTTTTTTGTGCGCTATGCACAGGTATCTCAGGTATAAAACTCCGTGTCAAGCTTAGCTCTCCTCAAGCTAGCGATGTTACCAACGACTACCAGTCCTCCTGACTCGACCATTTTTGTGCAATTTTATTTTGTTGTTGCGGGCCGCACACTTCCAGTTGCCCTTTCTCCTACATTTCCTTAGATAGTACACAAATACCTATGGGTCTTGATCTCGCTTGTCCTCTCAGCATTTTTCCCCCTTCTCCCTTCACGCGTTCACGTCTTTAGTAATTTATTTATATTTTTTTTTTGTTTATACAAAATTAAATTTCATTTCATTTCATTTATTTCAGACAATAAGCTAGTACAATTAAGCTAGTATAAAACTTATAAGTTTGCACAGGAATATACATATATTGCTAAAAAATTACATTTTGTTTTTCTTTACTTAACTTAATTTAAGGTGTAGGGAGAGATAGTGTGGAAAGAAAGGGAGGAAGGAAAATAGAAAGAAAAGAGGGAAAAAAGGAAGGAAAATAATGAGGTCGTACTTAAGTATGAGTGTGCTAAAGCATACTGATTCAATCGCATTCGTCTACTAAAAATTCGAAAAGTTTTTTCTCAAAATGATTTCCTGTACTTACTCTTTTAATATATGGGAGAGTGTATTTCATTAATATATTGCATTAACAAAAAATTATTTTTCGGTAATCAGAAACTTCAGGGTTGTGAATTAAATACATTTTTTATTTATTTCGTTAAGGTTTAGGTCATCTGCAATGCTGGATTGGATTTTTCAGGCAAACTCCTGTCCAAAATTGTTTCCTAGACTTAGTCGAATTGAATTTGTTTTGATAATATTCCCTTTTACATATGCGAATAAGAGTTGTTACACAATTTCTGACCATTTTGTATTGATTATATTTTAATGGACATACATATCTTCTTCATCTATAATAAAGTCGTACACGCTTTGCAATAAAATCTTGAATTGCTTTATTAAACCAAGGTGTGCTTATATCCTTTACAACCTTGGTTTTAAGTGGAATATGTTTATTTATCAAGTGACCTAGATAGTTTTCAAAAACCTTAACCTGGTTGTTAGCATCAGCAGTTGTGTAAATCGGGGACCAATCCAAATTATTGCAATCTTCAAAGAGTGCAGAAACATTTGCGCTAGGAAAGTGACGAAAACTTATTTGTTTTTGAGTCTTCCTGGATTCAACAATATTAAAAGTTATAATTAACAAATCGTGATGTGAAAAACCTGGAGCTGGTATTTGGTCATAGTGACTGATGATGCTTTTTTGCGACACAAGGCACACATCTATGAGAGGCGGTCTTTTGTTAGGAAAAAAATGGGTAGGATTAGTTGAATTAACAAAATGCATTCCAATTGAATTAATTGATTCAACGAATTCTTTATTCTCGTTTCCTAGAATGTTCAGATTTAAGTCCCCACAAAGAACTATTTCTGCAAACTGAGAAGCTAACTCTTCTAATGCGTCTCTAAAATGGGTGTAATTTGCCACATTAGGCGCCATATACATAGTTCCTCTTAAAATTTCTTTGTGATTGAGCACTATTTCCAAGAATACACACTCAAAAACATCTAATTCGGTGTTTCGTTTCACAAGCCTACAGCATATATCATTTTTAACATTCATAGCTACCCCCTATAAACTCTGTTTAGACGATCACTACGAAATATTTTATAACCCGGCGGTTTAAATTGTTCCGAGCACATTTCCGGTTTTGCTCAAGTTTCAGAAATGCATATTACATCAATATTCTTCCACCTTATTTACAAAACTTTGCTTCTTCATTTCATCCACCTTGTTTACAAAACTTGCGCATTAAAATGAGAAGTTGCAACCCATTCTTGTAATTCGCAAAGATGTTTAGTAAAATTTTGGCTTTAACACAACGATTTGACAAGTGGTTAATTGCTCTTCCCCGCATATTATCATTAAACATAGAAATAGTGCAAATAGAAAAAATAACAACAGGGAAAAATACAGAAAATAGACGATTGAGAAAATTAAAACACATATTGAACAGCCATTTCCAAATTGCATTTGGTAGGAAAAATACGGTAATACAAATGATAGAGTTAGAAAGTGTATAGAGTGGAAAGAAGAAAGCGTTGGAAGGGACAGAGAATAGAAGAAAAGGAAAGGGTGTTTGTACATTAATCATTTTTCTTAAATTCTAATTCTGGTTTACTCGCCCAAAGTCTTCATCGCTGGTTATGAGGATGGATTCGCCACTCAGCTTACGCAAGCACACTTGACTATTGCGTGTGTGGATGGAAGAAATTCTTTTATCGGCCTTCAGCTTCAGCGCTCTTCTTTGCAAAGAATAATTTCTCTTCGTCAGGCCCTCATTAAGGAAAATTCGCCTATCTGAACAGATTCCTATGTCTTGAAGAGAGAGGCCTGTTCTGGTTTGTTTGAATTTTGAATATATATGCTTTTAAGAATATATGCTTCTCGGCTTTGTACGAAACATTTTGTTCATTGGTGGTGGGGGAAACACTAAGGTCTTCGTCATCATTAGCTGGAACACCACCCAACACAGCAACAGTGCTTGCAGTTCATTGTACCGACTTTGTATACGTTTAACCTTTCTGAGCAAGTCTGACTCAATCTCATTTATTTTGCTAAGAATACGTTCTTCCATGGTAGTCACATGAGAGAGTTTGGTGTTAATCTCCTCGGTGAATGCGACCAAACGTTTTTCTATACGGGACCACAATTCAGCTGCTTCGAAATTATTGCTCATTGATGGAGTGTTATTGAAGAGCAGGTTTTGAGCACTTTTTTACGGGTACTGGACATTTTCAATCAAATTATTCGTAATTTAAGAGAAAGAAAAATACGTTTATTAGCCTAGCCCGAAAATTTACTGTTATGGCACAGTGATCACAGATGTGTTAGTAATGACTCTGATGACTTTTTAAAATTTTATCATGACGAGAAAAACTAAACTTGTTTAAAAGACTCGGAGCTAAAATTTGAACTTCTACTTAGAATAGAACATAACTTTCTTCTTATCAATAGTTCTTAGAGTTCTATATCGTACAAGAAGTAAAGGGGCAATTTTACAGTTGGATTTATAAAGCATGTGGTCACCGTGGTGTAGCTTGTAAATGCGTCGACTCACACGACAAGGTCCCAGGTTCTATACCCAGGACTGAACACCTGGCATTTTCACCCTCGAGTTGCTGAAAATACTTGAAGGGTAAAAATTATCTATGAAAAGTTTCTCAGATCTTGAAGTCCGGAGTTAGGAAAAAAAATGTACAACATCATCTACTCGTGAGAGAAAAGTAGAACGTGGTAATTAATATGAGATTCATACATAAATTTCGTTTAAAAGTGCAAACTTTTAATCTGCTCTCTCGAACACGCTGGCAAGATTGGAAAACTTGTAATTTGAAAGAGATGTTTAGGTTATCAAGCTGTAATTTATCCATAGAATCTAGCAATGTTACACTCACGAATTAGGCAGAGTGTCCTTAGAAGTTAAATAAAATTAAAAAACAATGTAATGATATTCTAATCATGTTGTCATTTTTCTATTTCAGCGGCTATTGAATTTTCAGTAAACAATAAAGGGGAATGTGGAGAAAAATCAGTTGAAATTCCAGAAAATGGTGAAGCAACACGTGTGGAAGAAGCCATGGAAATACAAAGTGAAAACGACGCAATCATAACCGCAAAATTCACCCATATTTTGCAAAAGGATGCATTTTTAGTGTTTCGTGCACTATGCAAATTATCAATGAAACCACTACAAGACGGACAACCTGATCCAAAGTCGCATGAATTACGATCCAAAGTTCTGTCATTGCACTTATTATTATCAATATTACAAAATGCAGGTCCACTGTTTCGATCCAACGAAATGTTTGTCATGGCCATCAAGCAATATCTTTGCGTAGCCTTATCAAAAAATGGTGTTAGCTTAGTCCCCGATGTGTTTGAGCTTTCACTATCAATATTTGTGGCACTCTTGTCAAATTTTAAAGTTCATCTGAAGAAACAAATTGAAGTGTTTTTTAAGGAGATTTTTCTTAATATTTTAGAAGCCTCTTCGAGTTCTTTTGAACAGAAATGGATGGTCATTCACGCACTTACCAGAATTTGTGCAGACGCTCAATCAGTTGTTGATATATATGTTAACTATGACTGTGATTTTTCATCTGCCAATTTATTCGAACGTCTAGTTAATGATCTCTCGAAAATTGCCCAAGGCCGACAAGCGGTTGAACTTGGTGCGAACCCACTACAAGAAAAATCGATGCGGATAAGAGGTTTGGAGTGTCTTGTTTCAATTTTAAAATGTATGGTAGAATGGAGTAAAGATTTATATGTAAATCCAAATACACAATCGACGTTATCTGACACATCAAGTAAAGCACAGTCAAATTGCTATCATTCAGAAGAGAATATTGAATATTTGAAAACAAAATCTCTACACGGTGGATCTAATCACAGCCTTAACTCATATGAAAGTAATAAAAATCGCGAAATTTGTGATTTGCCAGAGGCACTTGAAGAGCAGAAAATGAGAAAGGAAATAATGGAAGCTGGTATTGAAATATTTAATAGAAAACCCAAAGTTGGGATTGCATTTCTTCAAGAAAAACAATTGCTGGGAAAATCCACATTAGACGTTGCAAAGTGGTTACATGAAGAAGATCGGTTAGATAAAACATTTATAGGGCATTATTTGGGCGAAAATGATGATAATTCTAAAGAAGTAATGTGTGCATATATAGATATGATGAATTTTCAGGAAATGGAAGTGGTATCGTCTTTAAGATATCTCTTAGAAGGCTTCCGATTACCTGGCGAGGCACAAAAAATTGATAGGCTTATGGAAAAATTTGCAAGTCGTTATTGTGAATGTAATCCTAATAATAAACTTTTCCAAAGTGCCGATACAGTGTACGTACTAGCATTTTCTATAATAATGCTGACAACCGACCTACATTCTCCTCAAGTTAAAAATAAAATGACAAAAGAACAATATATTAAAATGAATCGCGGTATTAGCGACAGTAAAGACTTACCTGAGGAATATTTATCCACTATATACGATGAGATAGCTTACAATGAAATTAAAATGAAGAATACTGTATTAAATAAACCCGGTAAGCAAATCATAACTAATGAACGACGAAGAAAGCTTCTATGGAATATGGAGATGGAAACAATTTCGCAAACGGCTAAAAGTCTAATGGAATCCGTTTCGCATGTAAAGGCTTCATTTACATCAGCTAAACATTTGGAACATGTGCGCCCAATGTTTAAAATGGCGTGGACACCCTTTTTAGCAGCATTCTCGGTAGGATTACAGGATTGTGATGACGTTGAAATAGCAAGCCTCTGTTTGGATGGCATTCGATGTGCCATTCGTATAGCATGCATTTTTCATATGAACTTAGAGAGGGATGCATACGTTCAAGCTTTAGCTCGATTTACCTTGCTAACAGCAAATTCTCCGATCAATGAAATGAAGGCAAAAAATATCGATACAATAAAAACGCTAATAACAGTAGCACATACTGACGGAAATTACTTGGGTTCGAGTTGGCTCGATATCGTAAAATGTATTAGCCAGTTAGAATTAGCTCAACTGATCGGGACTGGTGTAAGACCACAATACTTAAGTGGGCCTACAACTTTAAAGGATGCACTTAATCCAAGTGTAAAGGAGCACATTGGCGAAACCAGCAGTCAAAGCGTCGTAGTGGCCGTTGATAGAATATTCACTGGATCAATTCGATTGGACGGGGATGCAATAGTCGACTTTGTTAAAGCTTTGTGCCAGGTAAGTGATAATTGTATTTCAGCATGTCAGTATTCTGTTACAATCAAAACTGATGTATTGTTTTTCATTTTTTAAATAATCGAATATATTCTGTATTCTGGTTTCTATTGACCAGTTATAATGCCAAAGTGTGTATCCTTATTAAGAGATATTTTAACTTTTTTGAGAATGGAGTACATTTTCCTCCAATTAAATTTGTAATGTTATCTTCTTCTAACCAGTTCAACCTAGTGAATTTGACTTCTTTAACGTATCTTAAACATTTTTCTGGAGTCCTAATAGGCTTTTGGCGCAAAAATAGCCTGAATGGACTTAAATCTCTGGCCTACGCGTGATTTTTTTGAGTTTTGAAACAAGGCATCCTTCGTCATTCGCTGTGTGGAGTCCATTGTTTTGACCGTTCCTTGGTGTATACCGGTACGTCCATGTATCGTCGACGAACACGAAACGACGCAGTAATTTAAATAACGTGAAATATTAAACCACTGTCCGTGAGTCCGAACGTACACCGTATCCAACATCCAAACGCTCTTTGATTTCGCAAGGTGGTTTCTCATCTAAACAATCCAATCAGCAACCAATATTATTTTTTTCTTTTGTTCCAAAATTCGCGGATAATTCGCTTTAGACTCTTTACCTACCCTCATAGCCAAATTAAATTATGAATCCGATTCGAAGTGGCGCCTTTGGGCGGTTGAGCTTACACTTTTTTTTACTTTATACCTCATAGAAGTCTTATTAACCAGGAGTGGATACATCGTTATATTTATATGTACGATATGCCTAACTAATAATTCTTTTTATTTTGTTTTATTATTAATTGAACATTGTACGCATTTTAAAACAAATTAAAATACATATATATTAATTTTTAGGTATCGCTTGATGAATTACACAATCCTCAACCTCGGATGTTTTCTCTACAAAAAATTGTCGAAATATCTTATTATAATATGGAACGTATACGTTTGCAATGGTCGCGAATTTGGCAAGTTCTTGGAGAACATTTTAACACGGTTGGCTGCAACGCAAACGAAGAAATTTCTTTTTTCGCCTTAGACTCTTTACGACAACTATCGATGAAGTTTATGGAAAAGGGAGAATTTTCAAATTTTCGCTTTCAAAAAGATTTTTTGCGCCCATTTGAACATATCATGAAGAAAAACAATTCATCTGCTATTAAAGATATGGTAGTGCGGTGTATAGCGCAAATGGTTAACTCACAAGCGCATAATATCAGATCAGGTTGGAAAAATATATTTTCCGTTTTCCATTTGGCGGCTGGTGATAATGACGAAGCAATCGTTGAACTTGCATTCCAGACGACCGCTAAAATAATAAACGAGCTATATCAAAAACAGTTTGCAATAATGGTGGATTCTTTCCAGGACGCAGTCAAATGTCTTTCAGAGTTCGCATGCAACGCTAAATTTCCAGACACAAGTATGGAGGCCATACGTTTAGTTAGGACATGCGCATTTTGTGTAAAAAACGCGCACCAATTATTTACAGAGCATGCTGGAATGGAAAATGATGTATCCGTGGCAGAAGAAGATCGTGTGTGGGTTAGAGGGTGGTTTCCTATGATATTTTCCCTATCTTGTGTAATAAACAGATGCAAATTAGATGTAAGGACCAGAGGCCTAACAGTTCTCTTCGAAATAATAAAAACATACGGCGATGCATTCAAGCCTAATTGGTGGAAAGATTTATTCAACATAATATTTAGAATATTTGACAATATGAAATTACCAGAACATATAGCGGAAAAGGCTGAGTGGATGACGACAACTTGCAATCATGCCTTATATGCTATAGTGGATGTTTTTACACAGTATTTTGATATTCTTGGAGAATTACTGTTAAAAGATTTATTCGCCCAGTTGCACTGGTGTGTTCAACAAAGAAATGAACAACTGGCCAGATCCGGCACCAATTGTTTGGAAAATTTGGTAATATCAAATGGTTTTAAATTTACACCAGAAATTTGGAATGATACCTGCAAATGCATGCTAGAAATTTTTAAATCAACTCTGCAGAATGAGTTATTGTATCATTACCAAAACTCACATAATTCAGCAAATAAAAATGGAAACGTTACTAAAAAGTTCGAAGGCCAGCATCAATATTTGATAAACAGTGGCACCGAAGTGAATCATTCAAACGACCAAATTGAGCCTTATAGTATTGAAAAAGGGGTTAGTGGCTATATGGTTGACAATCTTTTAATCAAATGCGTAGTACAGCTTGAACTAATCCAGACAATAGATAACATTGTCTTCTTTCCAGCCACTTCCCGAAAAGAAGACGCAGAAACTCTTGCTCAAGCAGCAGCAGACTTATCGGGAAATCATGCAAATACTTTAATAGATTGCCAGCGTGAAGAACAAGGAATGTATAGTTATTTGAATACAAAAAACTTGATACAACTAACCGATTGCTTGATGCAATCTCACAGATTTGCAAAACAATTTAATTTGAATCCAGAACAAAGAAATATTTTGGGTCGACCTGGTTTTAAAGAACAAGTTAAGCCAAACATTTTAAAACAGGAAACTACGTCGCTGGCTTGCGTTTTTCGCATCTTATTTAAAATATATGGTGATGAAAATCGTAGAGAAGATTGGCCAGAAATAGAAAACAAATTAATAATGGTGTGCATTGAAGCGCTCACATATTTTTTAAAGTTACAGACTGAGTCACACCGGGATGCTTGGACATCTTTACTTTTACTCGTGCTAACAAGACTTCTTAAAATGGATGATATAAGAGTAAGTATTATATAAATTATAAATCAGTTGTTTGACAATATTTTGAAATAGAAAAATGTTTGAACGCCTTAACTTATGATGACATTTACGGAGTAAAGTTTAGGGAGTTTAGCGGGTCACATTGTGCGTACATTAAGAATAATATAAATTAATTAAGAATTCTAAAAATAACTCAATGGACTTTTGACTGTTTTCTTTCATATTGTGTTCTATATTAGGTAAACATGGTTCCTGTTGACTTTATTTTGTGGTTACAAGTTTAAATCTCGAAATGATGGAACTGTGATAAGGGAGTTACATTCAAGACTCAAATTTAAGAGTAAATAAATGGTCCGTTTAAATGAATGAAATTTATTATTTTCTTATTCGCTTAAGATAGAACAATATAAATATTCTATGCGATATATACATTGTTCGCTTGTTAACTTTTTCCCACAAGTTCTCTATTGTGTAAAGGTCAGGGTATTGGGCAGGCCAATCCAGAATTTCGTTTTTTGTCATTATACCATGTTTTGACAACTTTTCCGGTATTCTAAAGATTGGCCACCAACCATAAACACATCCCCAGACGAGCACATCCTTTCTACCGAACGTTATTGTTAGGATGCAATATTTCAGATTCAATCTTTTTCCTCGTAGTCTCCTTATTTTGGTGGTGCCATCTGATTTTTGTGATATATTTAGACTCATTTAAATAAAGACGGTTTTCGAATTTTATATAGCTGTTGTTGCGTACAAATTTATTTTAGAGAAAAGAGAAGTTTGCAAATTCTGGCTCAACTTAATTCAATGCAATTATAAAATGTTACTCGCCTGCTTATGAAGGGAATCTAGTTGACTATTAAACTTATACACAAAAACGTATAAGACTCACTCACATTTTTGGTCAGTACTGTGAAAGAATAAACGTAAGAAATAGGTTACTCCGATCAGTTTGGAAAACGGAAATTTTCCGCGCCGTTACTATGAACGAAAGATTCCAAAGATTAATGGAATTCTGTCAACTAAATTATTTAGCAATAATAAACGTACAGAGTACCTGAGCATCTCTAATAAAAGAAACCACTTACGCAGTACGGTTGAAAATATAAGTAACATAATGGAATTATAATTCTACATTAAAGAAAGCGCCTTAATAAGCATCTGAAAATGTACATGTACATGTACACATGTACAATAAATGTACATTTCTTTGAAATACACAGGTGTTACTATATATACACTAAAACTTAAAGATTACTCTCTGTTAGGATGTCTACTTGATAAGAATATTTTTCAACGTTTAAATTGTATAATATATCGAATTTTTTGTTTCAGTTTTCAGTTCACGTGTCTAATTACTATCCACTTCTATGTGAAATTATGTGCTTTGGATTGAAACCTGAACTACGAAGTGTACTTAGAAGAGTTTTTCTGAGAATTGGCCCGGTGTATAACATCACTTGCAGTAAATGAAGCATCTCGCTCCCAAATTGTAAATAAACTTTCGAATACGAAACTTGTGTTTAATTAAGGTTTGTTTAGATGTATGATCTGCGTTATATATAAATTATAATATACACGGCTTTGTGAAATATTAAATGTTAATTTAATGTGT
This sequence comes from Eristalinus sepulchralis, assembly GCA_944738645.1. Lineage (NCBI taxonomy): Eukaryota > Metazoa > Arthropoda > Insecta > Diptera > Syrphidae > Eristalinus > Eristalinus sepulchralis. The sequence continues at coordinate 20,372,613 of OX122886.1, forward strand.
CTTAGAAGTAAACTATTTTATTTTAGCTGATATGAAATGTTTACACTATTTGCAAATATTATGAACTGTTGAACCTAATTGATACTGCATTTTTTAACGTTATCCATGGAGCTTTGGATAGGCTTCGTTGGGAGTTGGGAGGATCCATTATAACTTATCGTCTTTGTATTATTTCATCAGTAATAAAACCCATAAACAAGATAAGAAAAAAGTGCATTCTGAACTTAGAAAAGCCCCGTTATCCGGAATGACACCGAATTTCGGATTGTGCAAAATAATAGCACAAAGTGCAAAAATTCATAAATATGAAGGAAAAGTCAATGGAATAGTGAATTTTTTTGTTTTCACGTCGTGGCATGGAGTCGATTAGCCTGACATCGCTGAACACGGATATTCTTCTACGCAACCTACACAACATCCCATAGCTGTTTTGTGTTTTTGGGTTTTGCTTCATACACAGCTTTTTTACCGCCAGTTTGCTTGTATGTTTGGTGTCATTGTCTTGCTGTAGAACCCAATTAAGCGGCATATTCCACTCTGCGTAAGGTAGCATGGTTTTTTTTCCGGCGGTCATCATCGGTTTTAACCAAAGAATGGGACCTGTTCCATAATAGGAAATTGTGCCGTCCATAATATATTGGGCCATTAAGACGGTTCCCAGTTCAGGTGTTCTTTCGCAAATTTGGTTCGTTTTGGTAGGTGTATTTTTGACAATAAGGAGACTAATACCTCCATAGTTGGTGCAATCGAAGGGGTCGCCTTTCGACCGGACAGACGACGCTCAGGTTCCACTCATCAGGTATGCTTTCCTCCGACCATATCTCACATATGAGCCCAACCAGGTCATCTCCACCTCTTCATACAGTTCATCCGCTCCAGCAGCTTTGTTCGACTTCAGTCTCTATATTGCTATCTTGACTTCGTCTAAGTCGGGAGGACGGAATTCTCGTCTATCATCGTCCAATTTGAGAGGAACATTCTGCCTAACAGCGGGATTTGGGCCGTCATCGCCGTTTAAAAGTCTGCAGAAACGATCTTTCCAGATTCTCAGCATCGATTGCGACTATACTACTAGGTTTCTGTCCCCTTCTTCTAGCCGGTTCCCTTCCCTTCTTTTCTGTTCCTAGAGCTCACGAACAACTCTCGTTGTTCGATGCAGCGTTGCCTTATAATCGTCTTGCCTAGCTGCATGCGCCTGCCTGCACTCGTCTTCCAACCATGGGTTCCTTCTGGGTCGTGGCGTGAAACCCAGTACATCAGTGGCAGCCTTTTTGATGGATTCTTGACAACGTTCCAAGGTAAGTTTCAGTAAATATTTCAAGCTGTCGACTCAGAATTTCTTCGGAATTTTGAAATTATAAAGCAAATCTCAGTGATTCTCCTTTTCTTCTTAGCTGGTATATCACGTTTCTTAATTATAGTGAGCATTGTTTTTATATTTTTTAATCTTTTTTTTGTTTTTGTTTTTTTTTTGCTTTTTTATTTTTTGTTTTTGTTTTTTTTTTTTTGTTTTTGTATTTTTTTTATTATTTTCTTAATAAAAGTGCTTAAAAATTACCTTAACCTATGTGAGTTGGCCCTGTAGAATCCACTACCCCGTCTATTTGTATGAGAACTGCTCTGTCGCGGGCAGAAATCACTCTACTGAACCGTAGGAGTTCCTCGTGGCTGCGAGCAACGTCCGGCTCGTATTGGAGATGATAGGGCAGCTTTTCACATCTTGTATCAGGCCTTTAGCGTCCAAATAGAGGAAAGTTTCAGGCGGAATGAAGCCGTTAAGACGTATCCGTTCATGGTACATTTCATTTGGGTAGTACCTCGTTGGGGTAGAATTTTTTGTGCTGGGATTCTGGTGTTCAATATAAACGAAGACAGGCCCGAATACACTGATTCTCGAACACACTCATCTTTTCCATCTGGGAAGGACTATATTTATTAAAAAAAGGATGATTTCCAATTATGAAATTAACTACAGTCATCCACAAAAGTGAAGGCACAGCCCTTACTTCTAAAGAAAAACCTCCCAAAATGCCTCCGTATTGCAAAAAATGAAATAAAAATATCATTATTATGTAAACTTATATATTTCAAATTATCGTACTCAATTTTACCGTTATACAAGCAGGCATAACGGAGAGATCTCTTTTTTAGTGTGGTATGATCCTATTTTGGTTCCACAAAAGTGAAGTCACAGTCAAGAAAATATTAAAAAAAAATGATTCCCGTTATTTGGCTTGGTGAGTTAAGTTCCAATTTTGTTTATTATAAAATTTGTGCTAGTGCATATTATTCAGTGCGTTTATTTCTCCAAAAGATCGTCTCTAGTGTATAAATATTTCATAAAATGTCGCGATAGGAGCTAACAGTAGAAGAGCGTGAAATTATTATTAATTTACACGTAAAACAAAAAAAATCGTATTCTGAAATTGGTTATTTAGTGTCTCGTAGCCGGTATACAGTCCGTAATGTAATTCAACGTTACTTTAAGAACTCTCAAATCAAAAATAAACCGCGAAGTGGTCGACCCCAAAAACTTACTGAACACAATAAAAGACTTTACAATACCTAATCAAAAAAAAATCCGTTTATAAGTGCAATGAAAATAAGCGATCATTTCGAGAACTATCATAAGAAAAAAATTCATTCAGAAACCATAAGACGTCGCATTGTAAATGCTGGTTCAAATCTCGATCAGCACGGAAAAAACCTTTAATTTCACTGAAAAACAGACTGAAGAGAATTGAATTTGCCAAAAGTAATTTAAACAAACCTGACGACTTCTGGAACAAAATTGTATTTTCGGATGAATCAAAATTCAACATATTTGGTCAGATGGTCGACTTCGTGTGTGGAGAAAGAAGGGAACTGCTCTGTATCATAAGCACACAATAAAAACCGTAAAGCACGGTGGAGGTGGCATCATGGTATGGGGATGTATGTCAGCAAATGGTGTTGGAAAACTTCAGTTTATAGAGGGTATAATGAATCAATCACCCCTATTCCGGGAGTCATCTCATTTTAGTGACTATTGTCATTTTGAAAGTCATCTCATTTTTTCATCGGTATTCCGAAACTAAAATGACTTGTGGAATATGTTCCACAACAAAAGCCGCCTGTCAAATGCAAAATGTCATATGCTTACACTTTGTTTATATTTTGAATTCTTCAATAAAATAACTTTTAAATAATCTTTAAGTGTTTTATTTGAAAACATGGACAGCATAGCTCTGTTTGTAGATGTAGATGTAGACTGATTGTCTAGTAATGCATTGTTGACTCCACGTTGATGAGTTTCTTTAAAGCCGAAAACTCTTCCAGGTGAGTCCACTGTCTCATGCATTGATAAAAGTTTGGCCACCGTTTCGTCCAGCTCCGTTAAAATGTTTGTTTAAAGGGTGCTCCTCCGATTGCCTCAGATTCCCTTTTGTTGTGCGTCAATTTTTTTTAACTTTAAATCGAACCAAACCTATGAAGTATTTCAAAACAAATAATGTAAATGTTCGTATGTACATATACATACATATGTATAGTCAATTGCACATACCTTGTGTAATTCTTTCTCATTACGCACAGGTGGTCCTAAATTGTTTAATATTGCCGCAACCTCCTATAAGCCAATTCTTATATCCTCACTTTGAGTAACGCCTCTTTTGAAATTTTTAGCAAGAGTCACGTTCTCTTCCATGAGTCCCACCAAGCGAATGATTTGCGAAGGTGTTGATACCTTTAACCTTTGGAAACCATAAATAATAAGCAAATATATATCAAGAAACACAAAAATAAGAAAAAAACAAAAGAAACTTACTCTTTAGACATTTTTAGTTTTATGTCATGTACTAATTTCAAATCGACTGTTTTTGTCACTTTTCCTGTCGTTTAGTGACTCCGGGAATACCAAAAAATGAGACATGTCGAGTGGTAAATGCGTTCCACAGGAGCAAAATGACTAGTGTCATTTTATGAATTCTTAAATGACTATGGGAATACCGATTTCTCACACTCATAAAGTGACATGTCACTAAACGACTGCCGGAATAGAATATATCCTTCAATATAAAGGATACGCAACTAAATATTAAGAGTAAAATTTTGTTATAAGCAAGTAGGTAATATAGTAATTTTTTGATTGTTATTTCAGTTGTGCCTTCACTTTTGTGGAACCAAAATAGGATCATACCACACTAAAAAAGAGATCTCTCCGTTATGCCTGCTTGTATAACGGTAAAATTGAGTACGATAATTTGAAATATATAAGTTTACATAATAACGATATTTTTATTTCATTTTTTGAAAAAAGTGCTCAAATGAGCATCCCTTTCTTTCAATAATTAGATTAACCGAAGAACTGAACGAATGTAGTAGACTGTTTATGTTTTTCTTAACTCTTACTTGTAGTTAGGTTGGACCCAACAGACTGATTCCATGGTATACCCACTCAAGGCTAGTGGAGTTGGGGCTGCGGATTTGTAAAAATAACTTCTGCTAATTATTAAACAGAGCTGTCGTACCAAATACCACTGTCAGACAGAATGTTCTACTGCATCTGGACAACGATGGGCAAGAATTCGACAATCTCGTCCAATCAGATAAAGTAAGCTATTGATGAGGGCTTTGGTGGAATGGGAATCAAAGCGACTAAAATATCTCGCTACATACGATTGCACAACGAAGAATACATTGTCATTAGAGAAAGACGTAAAACGTTCACGTTTCAGACAGAGCGTCACAATGGGCAGCAAGAACTTTAAGGTTGACAAGGACTTTATACACCTCATCAACATTAGCACTGAAATCATTCTACGCTAGATTCCTGCACTTATTTATGACGATATTTGATACAAAGAGAGCCCGTAATTTGCAAAGAACAATCAACAAAGATAGATAAACTAAGTATAAAATAATACTACTATGAAATATTTAAATAAATACATTTGTCAACAAGTGTATTACGTACACTCCTAAGAGTATGCAATTTATTCCGCATTTTAGTACAATTCTTTACACATTTCTTACATTCGTCTATCATATCTAAATGTTTGTGTGGGAAAATTAACGTCAGACCTCATATCGATATGCAATCACCCCTATTCCGGGAGTCATCTCTTTTTAGTGACTATTGTCATATTTAAAGTCATCTCATTTTTTCATCGGTATTCCGAAACTAAAATGACTTGTGGAATATGTTCCACAACAAAAGCCGCCTGTCAAATGCAAAATGTGATATGCTTACACTATGTTTATATTTTGAATTCTTCAATAAAATAACTTTTAAATAATCTTTAAGTGTTTTATTTGAAAACATGGACAGCATAGCTTTCTTTGTAGATGTAGATGTAGACTGATTGTCTAGTAATGCATTGTTGACTCCACGTTGATGAGTTTCTTTAAAGCCGAAAACTCTTCCAGGTGAGTCCACTGTCTCATGCATTGATAAAAGTTTGGCCACCGTTTCGTCCAGCTCCGTTAAAATGTTTGTTTAAAGGGTGCTCCTCCGATTGCCTCAGATTCCCTTTTGTTGTGCGTCAATTTTTTTTAACTTTAAATCGAACCAAACCTATGAAGTATTTCAAAACAAATAATGTAAATGTTCGTATGTACATATACATACATATGTATAGTCAATTGCACATACCTTGTGTAATTCTTTCTCATTACGCACAGGTGGTCCTAAATTGTTTAATATTGCCGCAACCTCCTATAAGCCAATTCTTATATCCTCACTTTGAGTAACGCCTCTTTTGAAATTTTTAGCAAGAGTCACGTTCTCTTCCATGAGTCCCACCAAGCGAATGATTTGCGAAGGTGTTGATACCTTTAACCTTTGGAAACCATAAATAATAAGCAAATATATATCAAGAAACACAAAAATAAGAAAAAAACAAAAGAAACTTACTCTTTAGACATTTTTAGTTTTATGTCATGTACTAATTTCAAATCGACTGTTTTTGTCACTTTTCCTGTCGTTTAGTGACTCCGGGAATACCAAAAAATGAGACATGTCGAGTGGTAAATGCGTTCCACAGGAGCAAAATGACTAGTGTCATTTTATGAATTCTTAAATGACTATGGGAATACCGATTTCTCACACTCATAAAGTGACATGTCACTAAACGACTGCCGGAATAGAATATATCCTTCAATATAAAGGATACGCAACTAAATATTAAAAGTAAAATTTTGTTATAAGCAAGTAGGTAATATAGTAATTTTTTGATTGTTATTTCAGTTGTGCCTTCACTTTTGTGGAACCAAAATAGGATCATACCACACTAAAAAAGAGATCTCTCCGTTATGCCTGCTTGTATAACGGTAAAATTGAGTACGATAATTTGAAATATATAAGTTTACATAATAACGATATTTTTATTTCATTTTTTGAAAAAAGTGCTCAAATGAGCATCCCTTTCTTTCAATAATTAGATTAACCGAAGAACTGAACGAATGTAGTAGACTGTTTATGTTTTTCTTAACTCTTACTTGTAGTTAGGTTGGACCCAACAGACTGATTCCATGGTATACCCACTCAAGGCTAGTGGAGTTGGGGCTGCGGATTTGTAAAAATAACTTCTGCTAATTATTAAACAGAGCTGTCGTACCAAATACCACTGTCAGACAGAATGTTCTACTGCATCTGGACAACGATGGGCAAGAATTCGACAATCTCGTCCAATCAGATAAAGTAAGCTATTGATGAGGGCTTTGGTGGAATGGGAATCAAAGCGACTAAAATATCTCGCTACATACGATTGCACAACGAAGAATACATTGTCATTAGAGAAAGACGTAAAACGTTCACGTTTCAGACAGAGCGTCACAATGGGCAGCAAGAACTTTAAGGTTGACAAGGACTTTATACACCTCATCAACATTAGCACTGAAATCATTCTACGCTAGATTCCTGCACTTATTTATGACGATATTTGATACAAAGAGAGCCCGTAATTTGCAAAGAACAATCAACAAAGATAGATAAACTAAGTATAAAATAATACTACTATGAAATATTTAAATAAATACATTTGTCAACAAGTGTATTACGTACACTCCTAAGAGTATGCAATTTATTCCGCATTTTAGTACAATTCTTTACACATTTCTTACATTCGTCTATCATATCTAAATGTTTGTGTGGGAAAATTAACGTCAGACCTCATATCGATATGCAATCACCCCTATTCCGGGAGTCATCTCTTTTTAGTGACTATTGTCATATTTAAAGTCATCTCATTTTTTCATCGGTATTCCGAAACTAAAATGACTTGTGGAATATGTTCCACAACAAAAGCCGCCTGTCAAATGCAAAATGTGATATGCTTACACTATGTTTATATTTTGAATTCTTCAATAAAATAACTTTTAAATAATCTTTAAGTGTTTTATTTGAAAACATGGACAGCATAGCTTTCTTTGTAGATGTAGATGTAGACTGATTGTCTAGTAATGCATTGTTGACTCCACGTTGATGAGTTTCTTTAAAGCCGAAAACTCTTCCAGGTGAGTCCACTGTCTCATGCATTGATAAAAGTTTGGCCACCGTTTCGTCCAGCTCCGTTAAAATGTTTGTTTAAAGGGTGCTCCTCCGATTGCCTCAGATTCCCTTTTGTTGTGCGTCAATTTTTTTTAACTTTAAATCGAACCAAACCTATGAAGTATTTCAAAACAAATAATGTAAATGTTCGTATGTACATATACATACATATGTATAGTCAATTGCACATACCTTGTGTAATTCTTTCTCATTACGCACAGGTGGTCCTAAATTGTTTAATATTGCCGCAACCTCCTATAAGCCAATTCTTATATCCTCACTTTGAGTAACGCCTCTTTTGAAATTTTTAGCAAGAGTCACGTTCTCTTCCATGAGTCCCACCAAGCGAATGATTTGCGAAGGTGTTGATACCTTTAACCTTTGGAAACCATAAATAATAAGCAAATATATATCAAGAAACACAAAAATAAGAAAAAAACAAAAGAAACTTACTCTTTAGACATTTTTAGTTTTATGTCATGTACTAATTTCAAATCGACTGTTTTTGTCACTTTTCCTGTCGTTTAGTGACTCCGGGAATACCAAAAAATGAGACATGTCGAGTGGTAAATGCGTTCCACAGGAGCAAAATGACTAGTGTCATTTTATGAATTTTTAAATGACTATGGGAATACCGATTTCTCACACTCATAAAGTGACATGTCACTAAACGACTGCCGGAATAGGGGTGAATATAATTTATTTTCAAAGTATATAATATATATAAAATAGTATAATAAGATTAAATGCCTAGTAGAAAATTACAAAATGAATGTAGTTTCCTCAAAAACTGCCCAAGTAGTAATAACAAGTTTCTACTATAATTTCTTGGATTTTTTCAACAATTTTCATGTCTAAATATTATAACTTAAAATAAACTTAGTATAATGAAGCAAATAGTCTTACATTTCATTCAAAACCAAAATTACTTCATTATGCTGCTTTTCCGAGAAGCAAATTATTTAAATTTGTACGGCACCTATGTCAGACCTCACTTATACTTTGATTTTTCAAAATAAGTGGACAATAGTTGCAAATCTCTAGTAAAACATTTTTTTCAGTTTTCATTTAAGACTCAAATTACAGGGTTTGAGTATGGTTTTCCTAAAAGCTCATTTAGTACACAATTGATGACTATCAATTTAGACAAGTCACTTTATACATGTGACAACTGTAATAAAAACAATTTCTTTCATTTCCAAGATTCGTGATTATGTGTCAAGCTGTCCGTCGTTCCCAAAGAAAAGTAACTCCTTAGGTTGTTATCTCGTGTTAGCTGATTTCGGGTAGGAATTTCATTGTCGAGAAAATATTGTTTTATCTGTTATTTGGAGCGTTTTTTTATTTTTACAGACGCGAATGTTTTGTTATATTATCTGCAGCAAACATGAATGCATATGTAGCATTATTGTGCCGAGTTCATTATTTGACATTTAATTAATAATATTTATTAAATGAATGCCTTACCATTCACAAAACAACATAGTTCATATCGTGAACAAACACCTAGAAAATGGTGCACTTTTAGACAAACGTGAATATAATTGATATAATGGGTTGCATCAATAGTAAAAGAGATATCGAGCGAAAACAAATAAATCTTAACAGAGCAAATGTATTTCGAGTTTATGCATGCCGCATATCAGCTGAATCGGGGACAATACAAAGTGGATATTTGGAATTGTCGCCTAAAGAGTTGGTTTTTTCACCGGAAGTAGGAGAAACAATAAAATGGGCATTGCAGCATTTAAGGAGGTACGGTTGTACCGGAGATGTATTTAGCTTTGAAGCAGGAAGGCGATGTATGACTGGTCCCGGTATATATACATTTAGATGTCAAAACGCTGAAGAAATGCACCAGTTGTTCCAGAGTTATATCAACACAGTTGCCAAAAACGATGAGACTGCACATATGATTTGTACGGAATATAGGAATTCATTGGATTTACCTTCACCAAGTAACCAGGACGCATATTTAGAACCAACATCTACATCGTCTAGTGTTTTGTACAACAGAACGAATTTTGCCCGACGTGATTCAGCACAAAGTAGTCCAGCGAGCTCAAATCTAAACTCCCCCAGTTCGTTCCAGGGAGCTAACTTTACAAATGAAGTTATCCACTTGAATCAACAACCAAATAAGCACTTATATCCAAACAGTAATGTTTATCAAGAGTTTCCTATAAAGCCAAATGAGTTCAATAACAACATACCAAATAAAAAGAAATTGCAAGATGTGCCACCACAAGAACCAGCACCGATTGTACAAAATCTGGAAATTGATAGTTTGCATCCGCGAAAGTGTTTCCCTATACACGAAGAACAGCACATGTATGAAAACGTTACTGGCATTGATAAATCAGCGAGCCTAGAACGGTGCTATGAAAATTTTAGTAGTATAGACCTTCCCATAATGTTAAATGAAAAACCGTCAACGAACGAAAATGGAGCTGTGGTCAATTATATAACGTTAGATCTTGTGCAATCGCCTACATCCACCGATTCATTTTCTTTGAAACTAAAACCAAGTCAACAAGACGCTTCGTGGAAACACAATAATGTCTACAATAAAAAAGACTCCAACAACGAAATGAAAGCGAAGGAATACACAGGAAATAATAACATGTACTCGAAAGTGGCCCAGGAGCTGCTATCTAATGCAATTACTGTTGCGAATGAAAGTCCGTCTACATCTATGGGATATTCCACTATTGATTTTATAAAAACGTGTGCTTTAATCAAATCCGCACCTTGCGATGCTGATTGTCAAGAATCGCGTATAACTCGACATAGCACTTGTGTACTTAAAACCAATTCGTTAAGTGATTAAGGTAAAATTTTAAAAATTAGTCATTTATTATTATATGTATGTATATAATGTATTCTAATAATGATAATGGTTATGTTTATATAAAGTTTCTTAAAAGCTTCTTTTAATGACGCTACAGTCCGGGGTGGACGTGGGCATCAACCTACATTTCTTCGCCTACTAGCATGATTTCTTACCAGCTATTTCCAGTTGCGCACTCCTTCTCCACTTGTGTGAGCCATTACAACCTAGGCCATTCTCTGATGCGTTGACCAACGGCTCGGATTCGAAAACTTTTCGAGTCCGAATTTTTGTGTCTATACGCTCTACATGGCCTAGCGATCTTAAGCGTTCCATCTGAAGGCGTTTGACCAGGCGCATGTCGAGGTACAGCCTCAAAAGTTCTTCGTTGAGTCTTCTTCTCCAGATCAAAGCAAAAAGGAAAAAAATCGCACGCAGAACTTTTGAGTCAAAGGGATTAATGGCTTTCTCATCGGCTTTTAGTAACATCCAAGTTTCCTCACCGTAAAGTAGGACTAGGATGATCGAGCTTTAAAACAAAGCTAGCTTAGTCTTAGGAAAGAGGTCTGCATTACTCAATTGAGCCCAAAGAAGCAACGGTTGGCAAGACTGATTTTGCGTTCGATTTTGATACTCATGTTTTTGGTCTATTTACAGCGGAGTCGAAGTAGGCGAAGTCCATATCGACACGTTCTTCACGAGTAGAAGGGACCTTCATTTTTTTGCCGACTCCGAACGCCGTGATTTGAGAAGCTTTCCATAGACAATTAATACTCTTTGAGTGTTGTCAGCAGCTCGAAAGAGGTGGTGCCGTGAAAAATGCGTGGTGTCCCGTCCAGGAATCGAACCCAGACTTTCTACGCCTTTTCCTGATGACAACATACATATATTTCATTTTTTCCTCATTTCCTGCCAAACCTATTTTATACGTTTCCGCCTCGCTTGCTGTCAATGTCGTCCGAATGGACTTTTGGAATATCGTGTCTTAGGTGTTAACTTGTGAGTTACGCATGACCTTGTCTTGAGTGATGTTAAAGTCACGTGACAGCACGTTGCCTTGTCTATAAACTTTTTTGACATTGAAGTTCTCGGTGTGTTCGTAAGCGCTTTTAACGAAGCGGCAGCTTTTCTTGACTCTCATTTCGTAATTGCATTTTTTTCTCTGATTTTGTTAACTATGTAATTTTCATATCAATTTAATTTTAGAAATTATCAGCAGGTTTTTATAAAAAAGTTTGAATGGAGAGAACAAATTTCAGTTGCTGTAGAAGGCCAAGAAAGTACAATAAATGCACTGATATAAACAAGTTAATATCGATATGGTAAACTTTTGCCACTTACATATTATACCACATCTGCGTTTATCTGGATTTTATTTCCTGCATTGACTTCCTTATGTGTGTCACTCTCTACTAGAACAAAAAGTGTAAACTAAAATTAAAACTTTTTTCTGGTGCTTTTGGTTCAATTTCATTTGATAATCATATAAATTCATACCATACCAGATATTATTAAAACATATTGTTCCATAAAAAGGTGTTTGCTTTGAGTCAATATTCAGAAATTTTCTGAATATTCTGGTCTGTATCTCTGCCGTGACTTACAAAAGATCTGTGATCGCTCCGTATTTTAAGAAATAAACTTAAGCGCGTCTGTCTTAGATCCATATCAAATTCTGAATACTCTAATTTTTTAAACGTTTCAAAACGGTTCCTTCTATACGGGATATGTTAACCGTATTGAAACATATATAGTAAACGATCCCAAAAACTTCTTCAAACTCAGTAACTCAAAAAAGAAATCAAACGTTTTCCATTAAATTCTTTAATAAGATATTTTTTACTCAAATAACCCTAATATTTTTGCTAACCTTTTTGGTAAACATTTCATTGAATCTTTTAACACCGTCCTCTCTGGTGTAGATAACGAATACTTCGCATATATGCATAATTGCAACCAAATATCTTTTAAACATATTAATGTTTCTACTTGTTGTTACTAATAATAATAATAATTGAGTGGCACTACAGCCCACAACGGAGCTTTTTCATAGACAATTCATAATCTTTGAGTGTTGTCAGCAACTCGAAAGAGGTGGTGCCGTGAAAAAATGCTAGGTGTCCCGTCCGGGAATCGACCCCAGACTTTCTGCGCGGCGGTCGACGCACTTACCACTACACCACGGCGACCACTTGTTGTTACTACAAAGTGAATTTTCCGCGTTATGGATAAATTCATACATTTTGCCACTTCACAAATAACGTAACACATATGACATTTCGAACTATCGACTGATGGTTTAACTTTCCTGCATTTCAAAATATTTTTGAATAAGTTGATTTCAACTGTAAATCGATCTTTTCCGCTAAGCAACGCGATTTATTAAAGGTAGGTCTCCCACCTTACTGAATTCGTCTCCAATACTCTATGAGCCTTAGAGAACGCCATAAAGTTGACGTAATTGTTACAGACTTTAGCAGCACATACTATTAATTTGTAAGTTGAAATTGTTTGGCTTTTCGCCCGGTAAGACAGCATAGTCCAAATCATTTCTCAAAAACTGTAGATGTGAGGAATTATTTAGAGATACATGATCGAAACCATTCACCGCCCTCTTTTGTGTTCAACAATCCAGTTACCTTGCACCGCTTATTTTTATCTTGTCATTATCCATAATTTTCCATCTACGCCGATGGCATATACATATGTATGTATATAGTTAATACGAGGTCTGTTCAAAAAGTAAGGTGAATTTCTATTTCCCCCCTCAGATATTATACACCTGTGCCAGCATTTTTTTTCCAATCATCGCTTCGATGATATCGTTGCTATTGTTCTGATATTCATTTTTTGGTATGTCCTTGAGTTCTCTCAGGGATTCGGTTTGTATCTCCTCAATCGTCCCAAAACACCTTCCTTTCATGGGTCTCTTCAATCTTGGGAACTGGAAAAAGTCGCATGGAGAATACGGTGGATGAGGCATAATTACGGCGTTGTTTTGGCAAAAATATTACGTCAAAATGTACCAATTTTGGAACGAACTTCGCCGCCACAGGCTTCATGCCCAAAATTTCCAGATTTTAATTTTTGAGCACTTAATGTAATTTTTTACAAAAAAAATTGAATGCAAATTTGTTGATCTAACTTGTATGCCTTTCACAAACAAAGTTAATATGCTATACATATAGCTAAAACTGTAAACTGTTCGAGACGAGTGTACCAATAAAACAAAATAAAAATTGATAATCGAATGTACATAGCCCTTTTTCACACAAACGATCTTCAGAATCTATAAAATCGCCAATAAAACTGTTTCCTCTGTTTGTCACTCCGGTGCAATCTATGACAAAAAATATATGACATTCGATTTCGTAAAGCGTTTGTTAAAAGAATTCTCCGATCCCTTGTCACTAAATCGCTTCTCGTAACTTTCTCAATCCCCGAATATGCTAGCCAAATATGGTCCCCTTATCACGTATCCTATTCTTACGTATTAAGGCTGTTCAACGCAGATTTATCCGATTCCTTCTACAATGGTATGGTCAACTTAATTAACCTCCCTATGAAAGTGTTTTAACACTACTGAATATGCACTCTGTCTCCAAATGACGTAATATTGCTGATATTATTTTCATTCATCAGTTCTTTCCGGGTATTATCAACAACTATCCAATTCCCAATTTAACCAATCTTATAAATAATAAACCCCGCTGTCTTCGCACTGTAACCCTTTTCCGTATGAAACCCCTTTTTCGTATGCTTCGTTTCGCTAATAACTCGTTGTTTTGTACAACTTTACCATTAATACCAAAACACTATATTTTTAACTAAATTATCTGCCTTTGAATACCATTCACGAGTATTGTGATCTTTAGAGGTATTCATTTACAAAACTCACATAGGGTAAAGCAGCAACAACCATTTTTCTACTATCTTGAAAAAATTCTCAATACGGATTTCACGACCACCACTTGTGGTAGAACAGTGACACATTAAACAAGAGTTATTGTCAAAGAGGCGTAGGTATTCTATACCCACCCAATATAAATTTAAATTATTACATTGCACAGGGCAAAAAGAAGGTATTAATATTGTGCAGAGCAATGTGTTTTATGGGTTGCTGTACAGAACATAGTTGATAATTTATATTCTAAACATTTATATTTACCTGATTTCAAATTGTATTTTTATTGTACTCAACAATATTCCTTTTTTGAAAAAAAATATTTAAAACTAATATTTATGTATAATATATTTTCAGAAGACGTGAAATCTTTGGGAGCTTTAATTGGATGTGTGTATATAAAAAAAATAACGTTTGTGTTGTCTGCGGAAAACTTGTTTGGAAAAATGAGGGAAAATGCTTTAAAATGCTAGTTAAAATAAGTTGTATTTGTTAAATAAAAAATGATCTATAAATCAAGGGGGATGTAATATACTTATTTATTCATTATTATTTATTACAATAAAATAAATGTTTTTGATTAGAAAATTAGTTTTCTGTATTATTTTATGCGGTTGGATAAAAGGTTATATACCCCTTGTGAGAGAGGGGAGTGGGGGGTGGGGGGGGTAGGTGGGCCTGTCGGATTCTACAGAGACAGTGTTCACCCTATACTTTTAAAAACGCTTATTTTTCTGTATGAATTATTAGGTTGATGACCACTTGGGATTTGATAGCTCATTGCAATATACATAAATCACTTTCCTTCGTGGCGGGCATGGGCACATCCAGGAAGTGCGGTGGGATGGGCCGGGCAGAAAGAAGATGAAGAACTGCGACATCTACAGCTGCACGTGGTCTGTTAAGGGACCTCACATTCCACGTGCAGAACCGAAAATCATTGTCCTTTATACGTCTGCTGGGGTTGTCAACATTAGATCCGTCCATATCCGAGGCATGTTGTTGTCTCTGAACTGAATTTGTTTTTGTGTGGTGAGGGAGTTAGCCTCACGCACAACCTACAGACTGGTATGCCAGGCCCATTGATTAAACCTCGGGCAGAGGGGTTCGCTGCATACATTGATTCACCATACAACGGATCTCAACTCTCTCCATTAGCTTTTGGCACTTACACCGACGAATTATATTGTGTTTCAAGAGCTTACTAGTTTTGGCAGATAGTTTTTTTTAGCGCAAATGGAACCTGATATTGTTTGCCGACTAAGGGTTTATAGGTCGTCACCGAAATTTCCATAACGGTGGTGCTGCATCGACCAAGTTGGGAACCAACAACAATTCCGATTGTCGATCACCCTTAGTACTTCAATCACTTCTTTTGATTCGACGATTGAGCTTCTGAATCCTTTCAATTGTTACACAGATTGTTTTCTGTCTGTCCCCTTTGGAGCTTTTGACTCAGTAAGTGAACACTGTGAACACACACAACACCGAACATTCGCATCTAGATATAGTAACATCATTCGTGACTTGCGGAACAAATTCAGCAACTAATTCGTTCTGTTCTACCTTAGCAATTATTGATTTGTTTTTTGTTTGAATTCACGAGGTTGAATTGTCCACGGCAAACTTATAAGTGAACATGTCTTCCATCAGGAAATCATTAGCACCCATCAAGAACTATCGGGAAGTCAACACGATCCACAAACACGCACCTGTTCATCACTTGCAGCCATTGCGTGAACCCACATATATGTACATAGGTACCTGTGTGCATGAGGGTGTATATCCTTTCCTTGTGACGATGAGCGGAGCTTAGATGAAAACTGAACATTGGCAACTTTTATTAACAAAAAGGAATTATTAACAACAACAACAAATATAAATTGAAAGTTCATCATTCATCGGCAAGATGGAGCATGAACGTTTATCAACATCATGGTGGAAGCTGGTCTTCTTTTTTAAAACTTATCCCAAAACATATCTTCTCCAAAGACTCCATTGCATATATATTGCATGGGATGAATTCCGCCCATCCCTGTAGTGACACACGAAGTCACTTCCGGGTTACTCGTAATTTCTTCGAGTTGACCTCGACCGACTGCCGAGTTTGACAGGCCGGCCACCATACGTTCGCATACTGGGTAGGCGGTATTCGAGAATTATTTTCTTCTTTTCGCCATCTCGATTTCGTACGAAAAATTTCGCACTCTCAAACTTCAAGCTATCCAAACCTGTTAGCAGGGCTGTCGCTCAGGCTACTGTAAGGTTAGCTATGAATACCCATGAATATTCATTAAACAGTAAAAACAACCAAGGGCGGCAGAAAAGAGGAGTGTAGCTGAAAAAGGTGCAGGGAATGTAATTTTCTTAAACAAATGGTTCCGTATCAAAAAGCCGGCATGTACATTCATCCCACATATATGATGCTCATGTTGAAGACGCCCCCGACCCGTTAAAAACCTGGCATTCTTGTTTATCGCCGATCCGGCTCTGGCGCAGAAGCCCATGCGCCTGTGTCAACCCTTGAATGGATAAGATGAATATACGTCTGAGCATTGATAGCTGCTTTGAGTGAGGACTTAATAGAAACAAACACAACAGCAACAACAACAATGGACTGTCGCCTATTGGGCAAGCAGCAAGCGCAAGCTGCGTTGACCCACGAGAAAACGCCAGAGCAGTCCCGGTAGCTGGGAATACGGTAGCAGTAACCTTTCAGCTTATCGCAAGCTGGGAGAGCAAATCAAGAGGTTAGTGAAAATTCAAGACGGTGAAACGGGGGAATTTGTCTTCAAGGTTTGCAGAAGCCTGAAGGGTGCACTGCTCTTGTGCTTCTAGTTGCACTGATATGTTATACACTCCACATATGCTTATAGTACCTTTTGCATACATATAAGTTGTATTCTTGTAATTCAAATAGACATATTTGTCCATCGTACCATTAATGAAAACCTAATTACCGAGCTACCAACGTGCTTTACATGATTGTGGGATCTAGCTCCGCGCTTGTTTAACGCCAAACTTTAGAACTTCCATCAAATTCATGAATGTTAAGTTTCTTTCATCTGAGAAAACGATCTTATTGCGGAAAGCTGTATCAGAATCTACAGTTTTTTCCCCGCCTCCGAACGGCGAGATTTGAGAAGCTTTTCACAGACGATTGATACTCTTTGAGTCTTGTCAGCAACTCGAAAGAGGTGGTGCCATGAAAAAATGTGAGGTATCCGCGTGGCGGTTGGTGCACTTACTACTACGCCACGGCGACCACTGTGACTCTTTATACTTCTCAATATTTCACATTTTAAAACATAACTATGCGTCTGCCGGGTGTATACTTACTTTTTTGATTTACTGTATGCTCTGTAAGGTATATATCATATTTAGATAATATATAGAGTTTTCTTACAGAAATTCTTATTTAAAATATTCTTTCCAATCAGCATAGATAGGAACTTCGTGCACACTACACTAATGTGCTTCAGATTAGCGTATTTTTCGATAAACTGAATGTTGAATAACCTGAATTAAATAATTTCAGTTCTAACTTCAATTCATATTCTTTAGGAATTATACATGAAAAAATTGAAATAAAATAGTAAAATACAATTTGCGAACATAATGCAAATTTAATCGAGTCTATTCATAGATTAGTCGTTTACAAAACTGCGGTCGACTGTTTTTGTAATTTTTTCTGCCGCTCAGTGTCAACCCGAATGTCCAGAAATGGTTAGTGCCACTAAAACATCGATTTCACACAATTATTCAGTGACATGTCACTAAACAAAAACCGAAATGGGGGGAATGATTTGAGTAACAAAGAGGGCGACGATCAAGAATATTTTGTGAAATCCTAATAACTATAAATAGCATTAGAGCAAAGTTTCGTTAGTAAGACCCTATTTGGAATATTCTTCCATTATCTGGAACTCACCCTAGAGAGAGAATTTCACGAGATATTCGAAGAATTACCTAATTATTACGAAAGATGTAGAACAATTGGCTTGCAAACTTTAAGTTTTAGGCGTAAGGCAACGTCAGCCATGTTTATCGGTGACATTATTAATTATCATATAAATTCACCAGAACTACTTTTTCTCATGAATATATATGCTCCCCAAAGATCTCTTCGGGTGGGAAGCTTACTTTTTGATAAAAGGCATAGAACCAACTATGGCTGCAATGAACCTATTACAAGGTGTATAAACACGTTCAATGATCTATGCAAGGAAATTGATTATAGCCTGTCACGGTTAGAGTTTAAAAATGGCCTTTTGCATTGTTCCTTAATTAATATTATTTCTTGAAGTAATCTGTAAGACAATAAAAGTCGGTAGATGATCCTTATTCGCTCAGCAAATATCTGCTGTGTAAAGCGATACTGAGAACTTACACTTAGAGAACGTAGTGTTTTGTGTAACTCTGTGATGTGATAAAAAAAAAAGTACGATACAATTTATTTCACAAATGTTGGCGCTTACGGGATCTTGAACATAAAAAATCCTTCCGTAGTACCGATAGTATTTAAGACTTGCAGTAATGTTGATATTTTATACTAATGCCAGATACTTTCTTTCTTCTATACTATTTAATGTGTAAGAAAATTAAAATACTGTTTGAGAATTTTTATAGTAAATCTTCTACAGTCTATGATTGAAAGTACAAGAAATAAAAAAAAAATGCATTTAATAATTTGTGCACGATATTAACAATTTAAAAATCGTCGTCAAATTTATGTTTACATTCATCGGATAAACCATTCGCTTTATTTAAGATTGAGAACGTAAATCTCGCAATGTTTTTAAATTAGAATTTGAGCCGATCCCAAGATGTAGATAGACCCTTGTAGTTTAAAAATATAAAACCGACCATCGGATTACCGATACACGATATGTGATACGTAAATGCGAATGAAATATGCTGTCGTTCTAACATCTGACTGCTTCATTGACAATCAGTACCGACATCGTGAGCTAATGGTATGTATGGTAATGCTGTTAAGATTAGGGAAACACCAGCCCTTTCTTGAAACATCACGTCAACAAAGTAATACATTATTTCTTAAATTTTTCAAAAAAGAAGAATCTGATGCCGAACAGGACATAATTTCCTTACACTTCACATTCGTCAAACAAATCGACTCTGCTTTACTAAATCCATGCAGAAAATTTGTTGAAAGAAATACCAATCTACAAGGAAGAAAAAAAATAAAAAGTAAGACCGTACTAAGTCAAAAGCTTTGAAATGAAATAAAAACAAAAATTTTAATAAAATTATCTTTACTCTTACATTAGTCATATAACAAAAAACAAAAAGTAAAATAAAAATAAAAAATATGACAAAAACATTAAATTAACACAAATTCAATATATAAATATTTGCACAATATTAATAAAAAAGAAATAACATAGAAAAGCAAAATCCAGCAAATACAAAAGATAACAATTTTCTAATCGAAGCAAAATTAGATGTAAATAAACTTAATTAAACACACCTTAGATTTTAAGACTAATTATAAGAACAAAAAAAAAATCATAACAATATAACAACGGATAAACAAAATGCGAGTTTACTTCTCAGGACATCATATAAAGAATATATAAAAAGAACATGTAATCCTTTATACAAATAAAATGTAATTCGTTAAGTCTTTTATAGTAGACAATTTTATTAAAAACATTAAACTACAAGAAGGTTATAATAATTGTATGAGATAAGCCAACTAAAACAGCTGCAACATGTTTGTCCATTTTAATAATTAACACTAGTTATGCTTTTTCATTTTTTTTCTTTTTATCTGTTATAAACGAGCAAAAAAGATGTATTCCTTGTTCTTATTAACCGAAAGTCTTGAAGTATGTAAAAGTTTCATATCTTTAGCTTCGCAAAATCAGTAATAAAATACGAATTGACAATTCATGTTATATTACAATATCTAATTTCAAAATTCCCTAAACGAGTTTCGTTATTACAATATGTATTTGTAAACGAATACAAAAACCACACTCTCATTTAACATTAAAATTTGATAATAAAAAAGTATAGGTTTTATTTAATATTTAATTGCATATTTTATGTAAATGTTTTCATTATCATTGTTGTTTACCAAGAAACCAGACGCAAATGTTGGTTTAAGTATTCATATTTAATATTATATGCTTATGCTTTTCTTGAAGTAAAAAGCTAAATATGATTCACTTTTAACTAAGAACAGAGTTAAAGTAACAATCAGGTTTTTTCTTAGTATTAAACAGAACGCATAGAAATATATTCAAGATAATCTAAAAATAAAAATCAATTAGCTTAATTGCTAGATAATTATAAACTCAACTTTTTTTTAAACGAAACATGATTGTTACAACTAAATGCATATTTTTATTATAAAGTCAGTCAGTCGTGCAAAATTACAAGTATCAATTTTTATAGTTAGATTGAATTACGAATTGTTTCACTTTTTTGCTTCTTTAATGCACACAATCAATAACTTAGCAGTGGTATTCACTTTAACATTTTGATTGTTTTTTTTATTTGTTTTGTTTTTGTTTTTCGAGAAAGATTCTAGATAGTTCCCTATTACATCATTTAGTCTAGTGTTTAATCGGCATTTAACACTTTCATTTATTAAAATTTGTTGGTTTATCTTACTTTCTTCATGTATCAAAATATTGAAATATATCAAAAATATAATTTAAATATTAACACTACATTAAACAGCTTATCTTAACACTTGAGTATACAACAGTAAAACAGCTTAGTAATATGAATTTGCAAATTCAAGGAAAATATCCTTTATAGATACAAAATGTATTTTACAGATTTAGCATAGTTTTACAAGCGAATATTTGTTTTACTTTTTTGAAAAAAGACAATAAATGCTAAAATAAAGAAAATAAACACAGTTAAAATATAAAGGAGACTAGTTGTCTTAATTCATCTAGAGCACTTATTTAAAGTCTATATTAGTGTTGGCCAGCATTTGATTGGATAACCACTAAAAACGAGAATCATAATACTTCATTCATTTACAACTACAACAATGTTCAAAATTGTTGTAGAAGTCAGATTCAAGACTAAGTAACTTATTGGGTTCGGGGTTTCAAGAAACAAGCAGTAAAACCAAGTGAACAAAACACAAATATTTTAAGACTTCATATAAAAATGTATGTTCATGTGAATAACATTACGTTGTAAGTACGTGTTTTACTGTTAAGCATATATATATATATATATATATACATATGTATATGCATATATATATATATATATATATATGCATATATATATATATATATATATATATATATATATATATATATATATATATATGTATATATATATATGTTTATTTATATTTATATATATATTTCGGAATGTGTCATGTTAATGCTTTTATATAAAATAAGTTCTGTACTGAGATCTTAAACAAAATGTGACGTCATTTACGCTTAAATTCTACATCGATAATTCAAATTTATTCTTGTCATAAATTTAATCATGTAAAAAAGTAGTGATCTACTCATTTTACACATACCATACCGGTAATACTTTTAATAATATAAAAATAGTTTAGTTTGTAAGAAAATGTAGATTCTAGTTTTATATAAAAATATATAGTTAGAAATAATGTTAAGCTTTACCAAATACTTGTAAAAGATCATATTTATATACGGATACATGCATATATACACATATATAAACTATGTTTTTATGCATGTATAAATAGAATATGAAATTGTGTATTTATAGCAATATATAATATACACATGCAGTAATACTTTAGTAATATGATCCTTAAACTATTTGCTCATTTTGTTAATTGTGCAATTGGTTGTGCAAAAAACAAAGATCTGATAAGATATTTTATAATTAATACAATTTGTTCCCATTTACATTTTAAACATCCAATTTTATTACTTCAATTGAATGCATTGGTTACAACATTAATTTTTTTTTTGTTTTGTTTTTTAATACATTTTTAGGTATTGTTGTGGTAAAAAAATCAACAAATTCATTAACATCTACTTAGTTATATAATGTAAAGAGGAATATGTATTTTTAATCAGTTTTTATATGTAAGTCCACAATTAGTCTTTGCTGATTGCCAATATTTAAAAACAATATTTTTAACTTCTTGTGTTTTTGTTAACACTAACGTTTATTATTTTATAAATAAATAACAAAAAGTAGTACGGAGTTGCATTCTGCAAAATACTTAAAATGTTGTTTGCTTTGTATATAAAAATATATTATAAATGCATTTGTCTTTTAAATATCTACATTTATCGTAACGAAAAAAGATACAAACAATAAATATAAAAACAAAAAAAGAACAATCATACAAAAAACAAAAAATATATATAAATACAAATTAAATAGGCAATAAATAATTATACATGCACCGGAGATATTTGCATTACAAGCCAATTGGCGATGCCTGAACATAACGATAAATGTATAACCGATAATCCTTACTAGCTAAGACAACAGTGCCATCGTCCATCAGAGCTACATCAAAGCACTGCGCATGCTTGACTTTCGACTCCAGAGCTGATACCAATTGACCATCCTGTGTAAATATTGTCAAGTTAAAATTGTTATGATTATCCGCAATCAAAATTTCTCCATTTGAATTAATTCCGACCCCAATGGGATAGTTAGTAACTCCTTCTCCACCTATTTGGCGTAAATATTGGCCTTCATAATTGAAAACTTTTACACAGTGTGCTCGGTTGTCGCTAATAAAAATTTCTTGCTTATCATTCACAATAACCCCATTAGGGAATTCCAAATGTTTGCTGCATCCGAACTTTTGTATAACGTTACCATTTTGATCGAATATTATAACTCTCATAACTTTGCACTCAACTACAATTATTCGGCCCTTATTATCAACGGTTACACCGCGTGGATGTTGTAAGATATTTGCACCGAATTTGCGTACGAATTGACCATATTGGTTATATATTTGTATTTGATGTGTTGGAGAACGTTCGGTAACAATTATATCTCCAGATGTTTTAACAACTGCTACACGATTTGGATAAAGTAGTTGACCATCTCGCTTGCCGCATTCACCAAACTGAAACTTAAAACGTCCCTCTTTGTCAAATATTTGGATTCGATGATTGTTTGTGTCTGCTACAATAATGTCGTTTTGAGCATTAACAGCAACACCACTCGGTTCTGTAAATTGACCTTCAGTAACGCCAAATTCTCCAAACTTACAATGATAAATCATTTTTTGACGTTTTATTTGGGATTTCGGGGGGTACATTGTGGTAGACAATAATTTTGCTGTTAAATCCATTATGCAGTCATTTCCAGAATTTCCAGCAATCGTGCTTCCGACTGAGAGTACACTATTATTACAGGCAGATTTACCCAATGTTGATATGTACTGATCTGATA
Organism: Eristalinus sepulchralis; assembly: GCA_944738645.1. Classification (NCBI taxonomy): domain Eukaryota; kingdom Metazoa; phylum Arthropoda; class Insecta; order Diptera; family Syrphidae; genus Eristalinus; species Eristalinus sepulchralis. Next base: position 20,396,280 of record OX122886.1, read on the forward strand.
ACCCTGTGAAAATTGTATCTGAACTGCCATTACTCCATTTCTCATAGGGATTTAGTTGCATGTTAAGATCAGTTGTGAAGCTTTGAAAACTGTTATTAAATCGCTTAGACGACACAACATTTGAATCAAGACTGTTTGTGGAATGAGTTATGGCACATTGAGGCGACACTCCTGTATTATTTACAAACGACATATCCAAAATATTGGAGCTTATTCCAAGATTTCCACATAAAACATTGTTAGTAACGTTATTATTGACAGAACCCAGCCCTACATTTGTGGTGTTTGGGGTAGGTCTTGCTATTGGTGGTTGCTTTGTTGTTGATGATTCATTAGTAGCACGGATATAGCCAAATGTGTTCCTCACGCCAACTTGAATCGACTGGTAATTTGAAACAAATTCTAATTCAAATGGTAGTTGTAAATCCTGAATTGTAGACTGGCATTGATATTCCAAAGTTTTTCTTAAAGTTAAAACATCTTTAACACTATTGTGCTTCAATTGGGACCTTTCAATACTGTCACACGACTGCAATACTTTCTCAATAAGTTCTTTCGAGCGGTTAACACTAGTACTGTTTGATAGGATTTTTGAGTTGAACAAACTCTCCAGCTCTTTTAAAAGTTCCTGCTTTCTTTCATCTAACATGGAACAGAAAAATTGGTATGTTTCATTTATCTCACTATGGGCTTTCTGATATTGTGTTTTTATCTGATTCATGTTTAATTCTGAGTTTCCAACCATGGTAACAATTTCACCAACTTTTCCACGCAGCTCAGCAAGTATTCCTTGTATAACGCAATCTGGCTGTTTGTGCAAAAACTCTTGAGAATGTTCTATCTCGTGCAATGTCGTAGAGTGGTTGTTTGCAACGCAATCTTTGCATATAAGAGCATTGCATGTGCGACAAAAATAGTTCAGAAGCTCAGTTTTATGCAGGTTACAAAAATATTGACTAGATTTGTTATTGGAGGGTATTAACTGTGATGCATTCATATTAAGTTCATCGCGATTTGATATGCTACTGGTGACAGATAGCTTTGATAAAACGTCATCTTTGCAATTGAAACAATGGTTTTGGGCAACTTCGTTATTGTCAAATACTCCATTGATCATTTTAGACAATGATGAAGTTGTCCGATGGGTTGTTTGTGATTGCAGAATAGAAGAAAGTGTACTTCCAAATTTGAATTCATTTAGGGCTGCAAGCCCTGTATTACTGTTCAATGCACTCGAATTTGTATAGTTTTCAATCAAGCAAACATTATGTCCGTTAAAGCAATGCATAAATTCATGTGCAGTAACACAATTTGAGCATAAATAATTTGCACACTCGACACAATTAGCGACTGCATCTGATTGCTTACTTTTGCATGCAGTGCAGCGGGGAACTGTTGAGCCATTTGAAATACTAATGCTTACGAGATTTCTTGATATAATCCCGTTGCATTTTAGATTTATATCTTTATCAACGTTGTTTTTTTCTTCAATTAGTCCAGGAACCGCACCACAACTTAGACCACTGCTTGAAGATGTTGAAGAAGCTGATGATGAAACACATGATGTTTGATGTTGCGAATCTATGCTGCTCGTTGCACCGCTGCAGCTATAATCATCACAAATTGCAGAATCACTTACTGGAGGTGATGAACCACTTAATGTTAGCGGAGAATCCGATAAATAACCATTATGATCACCATATGACTCAATAGAGTTAGTTCCCCGTATTGAATCAAGTGAAGGAGTCGGAGAAGTTGCCATTTCTAATATCTTCAAATTAAATAAAACTGGACTTTATCAAATGTATGTCTAAAATTCGACGACTTTAATGTCTTCAATAAGGTCTGCTGTTTCGACGGAAATACATTTTACATATGCTCTTGGCGTTGATATATTAGCTGAAATGAAAGTGAAAAAAAATATATATAGATATTTTCTGTACACTTTTCTACAAAAAAATCATATTAAATTTTATTTTAATTAAGATTTTAATTTTATGTATTGTACATATATGAAATACTTATACTTAAAGTATTCGAATGAGTTTGCAATAGGACCCTTATTCACAAAAACATAAAGAAATAAAAACTCTTAACTTCTACCGAACTTATTCTGAAACTATGATTGTATATTTATATTTTATGGAACTGCAATCTAGAAAGAATCAAAGAAAGCTGTGACCAGAAAAAAGAAATCACAATGCATGTAATGATAAATTACACAAACCTTGTCTAACAAAGATACATTCTTTTAAATAAGTTGTAACGCGAAAAGAAACCCAAAAAATCCCATACCAAAATATGGGGAAAAAATATACCTTTGAGTTTGCCGACCAGTGTATTATAAGTTGTTAGTAAGAAAACTTACGGCTGCTAGAATCATGATTATCATGTTCTAAAATAAAGCTGTTATGCGCAAAGTGCATTTTTGCATGAGGGCGGGCTTATACGAACTTGAATCACAATTAAAAAACATTTATATATGCTTTAGCAAATGCACAATTCCCGCTTTCCATACATTGAGATTCAGCTAGAACTAATCAATAAGAAAGTTAATATTGTCTCCCAATTTTTTATATCGACGCCTTGACGCCACCTCAAATATATGTAATGCATGCAAATATGTAATAACCAACGCGGCCCATTATGCTTATTGAGATTCAAATTTAAAAGAAATGAAAACATTAATAAGATATCAAACCGTGTGAATTTTGACTTGTGTGAAATAACAATAGCCGGCGTTATTTGCAGATTGTATTTCGAAAATACGATAAAAGCTACGCATTTAATATGCCTAGTTAGGGTAATTATAACAGTATGTTGTATAGTTGTGAATAATACAATATTAGTATTTTTTTTATTTTAATTTAATTATATTAAGCATCCGTGCTATTACGCTTAAAATTACTATATAGCTTTATACAAAACACCTCAAATTTTTTAAAAAATACGATAATGATTATAATCAAGAGTGTAATTACACTAGTTTTATCATGGACATTATAATTGATGTACTGATGACACAAGTTCAATTGTACATTTTAACAGCACATGTTACACTAATGTATGAACATGTACTATTAAATTGCCAGCCCAAAATAAGTTAAATTATACTTAAGAATCATAACTGCCGGAAGAAAACAATCGTAGTGGTCAATATAAACAGAAGATTTACGACCTTATTTATATAAATACATATACTATTTACGCAATTAATAATTTCCCACATGAACAGCATGCTACTAAACTAGCATCACATACGCGCATACATATAAATAAATTGACGGTTATAATACATGACATCAAAAGTACCTTCTTTTCTTTATTTGCAGTTTAGTTGAACTAACAAAAAATAAAACACAAGTCTTTTTTTAGCCGAAAGCCTTCAACTTTAAAACCAAGGTCAATTGTATTTATTTGAAGCATGTTTGGGTTTCATGTAATTGGCGAAATAAACTTACTAGACGATAGCAGAAAAGTTCAACCTAAGCATGTTTTTCTTTAACATATGGTCTAAAGATTGATGGTTATTCTAGAAATCAGTTTTATACTTTAGCCAATCCTTTGGAGTAGCAGACAAAAAAAAGCGTGCATTTTTGTATGTGTGTACAATCATTAAAACAACCCTCACTGCAAACATAATTTGCAGGGAAGCGCTATTTCAGACCAAGAGCATATTGCTTATGTATATTTATATATACATACATACATAGTATAAGGTTATATACATGCATTGCGTACATTACATATATTTTTTTATACAAAATTTTGTATACACTCACTATAATTATGCACCTTCAGATGAAACAAAGGAATAATTAGATATACGCTTAAGTTGAATGGAGGTTTTTCAAATACATATTTATGGTTATGTATTCACTCAGGTTCATACATACATATGTGTATATGGTGTTACCAACAATAAACAGATATAAAGAACGCCGAGTTAAATGTTATATTCACATATGTACCTACATGACTATATAGATATTAAATCCAAATCCGAATTCGCAACGTACTAATTTTTAATGCTTGATGAACCTTAAACATAGAACATTGACCCTCAGACAAAAAAAAATTGTTTGAAATTCGAAATCTACACACAACACATTAAGTCAATAACATTAAAATTGTATTTTATTGATATATGTATAACTATTGAACAGAATAAAAACAAAAACAATTTTTGTTTTCTATTTTTTCACGTTAAATTTGTAGTTTTACTCGAGCTGCGGAAACACAGCCGCCAAGCCAATTCTGTACATTTGTTTTTTGTCTGCACTAACTTAACCAAGGGAATAAATAGTTCTTTGTTAGATGGGAACGGAATGGAAACGAAATATGCCGCAAAATGGCAGATTTTATGTATCCAAGATTTGGAGAACGAAATATTTTATAGAGGCGTTCGTCAAACTCAATCGTTCAAATATAATACTTACATGAAATAAACAAGAAAATGGTCGGAAACACAAACCTTTTTATTGGGTTTAAGTAATATATCCGTGATTACAAAAAACGCCTTATGGTAACTAAAAATACTCACAAATGTGGCTTATACACAAAGTTCATTGGAAACAGCGTTCATGTAGGAAAATTATAATTTCATGGTTTTTTAGAATAGTTATGTTTTATCGTTTCTTATAAGTACATTAAAACAATTTTCTTTAGTATTTTTCTTCTTTCATTAAACGCGATACAGTCGACCAAACAATCATCCACCACACAACCCTATTTGACTTCCAAACAAAACTAACTACAAATAGAAGATGTCATGGATACACAAGCTCAAACAACGGCGGAACCGGAGAACAAGAAACCTATACAAGCGTAACTATATTATACAAGCGTGTTCGACACAATAGCGTGAGAATCTTACGTGTGTATTTAAGAGTCGTGTTCAGAACACACCCTACGGTTTCTTTTGGTGGCGTAAGGTTTGCGAAAACAAAGTATCACAAGCATTTACACTGTCACTCTTTTAAGTATAAAATCTGTTGGAGAGTGTAAATAAGGAGTGCAAGCAGAGCCCAAGTCGAAAAATAAATTTGTAATTTTGAATTTGCATTTTCCCACTATGTTTTTTATTTATTCTCACTTTCCCAATTGTTTTTAGAATATGCATTATTTTCACTTTCTCGTCGTTAAGTTTACATGTTGTATCGTCCAACACTTTTCAACCTGACATGGTCGCGCGGTCGTACTTTGGCGTTTGAAGTAGAATACATTGTGCAAACCGATATTGAGCCGTGGCGCCGAAGGCTTTTGTAAGCGAAAACAGAAAGTCCACTGAGTCGGGCTGTTGGACACATGACAAATATTTTTTTTATTTCCCTATAGATTTGAATTGGTAGCGGTAGACTTAGGCGACCTTTTGTGTACGTATTTATTATATATAAATAAAACAAGAAACAATCCACACGTTGGTAATATTGGCATCCTCTGCAATTTCTTCTTCAAAGAAGGCTCTATCAATGTCCGCAACACGTTTGGCTTGATCGGCCTCATTCTCAGTTCTCAAAGTCTTCTCTATTCTAGATTTTTTCAAAGCTTAGAGCATAGAACCCATTTGTATTCCGGCCCATATTAAATATTTTCCCATGGTTTCCTTGTTTGTGTCTAGTTTTGCTGATATATATTATAATATGCATATCCCACCACAGCAATGAGTACGTAATCCATGTATTCTTTCAGTCAAGTGAATCCATTAAAGAAAAACCAATTCTATGAATTTAAGATGTGTTACTTTATAGATTATTAGTTGTTTAGTTGAAAAAATACCTGAAATACATTCTTCTCTGAAATGCCACTCTAAATGAAATATATTTTTGTTTCCTTTTTCTTTTGTTAAACGCACGACCTCTATTTCGATTTGAAAATTGACGAATTGACATAACGTTCTCGTAAGATCGATAAAAGACGTAACAAGCCTATCAAAGCCCGAACGATCTCTTATGGTATGACCTTTATATTTGAATATCGTTGCCCAAGACCCAGTAAATAATAAAAACAAATTTTTGACCGTCAAACACCCGACTTAACTTACGATATTACGATCTGAGAAATGTTACATAATTCAACTCCATTCCAACTTTTAAAAAACAACTAAAAGTATTAAAGCCTGCGACCGCATCATTTTCAGACATTATTATTGATATTTTAAGCTAGAATTCAATTTGTAGTTTATTTTAGCTACGAATGTTTCGGTGCTAACAAATACGCACTGACGGATATATACGATGTAAACACTGCAATATGACAATTTTAGCTTACTCAGCCTAGCGTGCTTTACAATGACAGCAGTTCTTCCATGTGATAAAAAAAGAGAAGATTACAGTCTAACGAGATGTAACAGAAAATCCAGCAACATTTTTACCTCGTTTTGCTACGCTCCATTCAAATAAGAACGGAGCTAACTTTATTCACCTGCTGAAATTCTGGATCATATGACTTTAAACATATATTCGATGCCATGTTTTTAGTATAAATACAAAGAAATCAGATAAATGTAATATTAAAGATCTGTTACAGAGACCAGCATATTTATTTAGTATTGTGAGCAATACAGCTATAATACTAAAACCAGTATATTTTGCGCTAATTGCGCCATTGACTATTGACAATTAAAACAATAACAAGTATATACGACATTCTATTTTTACTCTCAAGATTGTAGTTTTATATTCATATTTCGTCAGCATTTTGTTCTGTTACTTTGTTATATTAATGTGTTTTATGATGTAAGAAACTCAATGGCTATTTGATAGTTTTCTGAGGGAAACGACCAGAAGCCAATAATGAAGGAGATAGTCGACTGGATAGCTGATTAAACAGCTGATTTCCCCTTCGTCCATCACCGTTTTGAGTGTTATTTACAAATTGTGGTGGATATAGCCTAATTTTGCGGAACTTATTTACGTAGCATCGAACATTTTCATTTAATAATTTCTCAACTTTCCATTTATTTTCAATTATTATCCACAACTTATAATTGTGATAGGAGCTTAAAGTGTGTGGAATGTATAGTTCCCCATTCAAAACTGTTGCCTCGCATGACTTGTACAGCATGCAGCGCTAAACAGAAGTAGCATAACATGCCGTCCATTTTAAAAAGCGCACATTGTGCAAACCAGTGTATAAAAGAGAAATAAGGACGAGGATTACTTCTGTATAGAACCCTGTGAATGATATTCCATGGTTCAACAAAAATGGACGCTTTCACAAATAAAATGTTTAGAGTACGGCAAAATCCAAGAAATTATTCTTTAGGTGAGAAGAGTTACCAACACCCCAACTCCATTTTAATATTTCTTTGTCTCTATTTCAATCATAAATAATTTAGCCCAATGCATGGACGATTTCCAAGATTCAAACCAATCGGGTTCGCGAATAAGCGCAGTCTTGGTGCTTGATTAAATTTATGCTTCTCTCACAAATGCTCTCTTTCACTAAAAATTGTTTTTTTTTTTGTGTACAAGACCAAGGGAACAAACTTAGGTATTAACTATTTTTATACCAGTCATATCGGTGTCGATCTTCACAGCGGCTGTTTTTTTATGTCAACCGATTTTGACATATAATAATTATTAATCCAATATTATACATACATGGTGTAACTGAAGTTCTGAGTAGAGACTTCCTTATTGGTTTCTGGTTCCGAGCAGGGATGAATGAAGAAGGGAATGCACAGCTTCACAGTTGATCGAGCATCTAAATTCCCCTATATACAGCACAGTGCAAAATAATAGTGCCCTGTTTGACTTCGTCACTATTGTGACAATTACTTTTTTCGCCTCATATTTATTACACAACATCTCTATTACATCAGTCATAAAACCCATAAACAAAATAAGAAAAAAATTCATCTTGTCATTGTTTTCGAAGTGTACACCAGTGTTTCGATTTTTATCTTCGTATATCGTAATTGTTAAAAAATAATATTGCAGAATTGTTAGCAAAGTAAAATGGATGGTGGTGTGCATTGAACTCCCGAGAAACGTGCCTTAATGAAAAAAATGCTTTCTCAGGGTAAACTTACAAATTTTTGAGTGAAATTATTGGGTGTTCAAATAAATGATCGCAAATGTCAAAAAAATGTTCAAAAGGAAGAAAAAAGAGGATGAAAACCGAAAACCCCGCCCATGAACAACTAATAGTAAGATTATTCAAACGTAGCCCGTATATGAGCACAAGAGAAATAAAAAAAGAGTTAAATTTACCCGTGGCGGCATCAGCAATAAGAAGAAGGCTGGGAAAGAAGAATTTACCTGCCAGAAGTCCCAGAAAATTACCACTACTGTCAAATGTAAACCTACTAAAACGAACCAAATTTGCGAAAGAACACCTGAAGAGGGAACCTTCTGAATGGCCCAATATATTATGGATGGACGAATGCAAAATAGTTTTATTTAGTACTCCTAGGAACAGGACATTTGTTGACAGGCGAAAAAACCAACCATTTTTTTTTGGATAAAACCGATGATGACCGCTGGAGTTTATGTCAGTATAATAAGAGAAACCATGCTACCTTACGAAGAGTGAAAAATGTCGCTTGGATGTATTCCACAGCAAGACAATGACCGCAAACATACAAGCAAACTGGCCAAAGAATTTTTCCAAAGCAATGGAGTTCAAGTTATGGAGTGGCCGCCTCAGTCTCCGGACCTGAATCCCATCAAAAACCCTTGGACAGATGTAAAGAAAGCTGTATATGAAGCGAAACCCAAAAATATAGAACACCTATGGGATGCTGTGCATGTCACGACGTTGTGACGCTGTACTTAAAAATAAAGGTTATACGACCAAGTACTTACCCAATTACAAAAATAGAAACAAAAAACTTCACTATTCCACTGACTTTTACTTCATATTTATGATTTTTTGCACTTGGTGCTCTTATTTTGCACAATCCGAAATTCGGTGTCATTCCGGATAAGCACTTTTTCTTATCTTATTTAAGGGTTGTATAACTAATGGAATAAGGATGTTGTGCAGTAAATATGATGTGTTTGCATGGTGACAAAATCGATCAGAGATATTACGCGACACATGTATGTTAACTGTTAACAATTGCGCATTTTTCGCGATTTATGTTTTTTATGTATATAAAAATATAATATTATGATGAAATATTTGTACATGTGTATGTATGTATATATATGTATTCATTCTGAATTTATATTCGACCTTCAGTTTGAATTTTTAAGTACGAGTACAAGAAGGGAACAAATGGAAACATCAACAACATGTAGAGAAAATTCTTCCTAATTTTCGGAGAATTTTTTTTTCAAAATGTTAACACGCTATAACACATGTATAGCATCACAACTTATGTTGTATTCACAAAGATTTAAACTTTCATTAAAACAATTAATTCATTGAACTTGAAACTTAATTAATTAATTAAACTCTGACGCCGTAGTGACATTAATTTCTTGAGCGTCGGCTATGTTACGTTCCATTCTTGGGTTGTACATGCTTATAATAACTGATAAGCTTAAGAGCTGTACATTTTTTCTAATTATCGGATTAACTTAATTCTACAGGTCTCAGTTATCGGAACATTTGGTGTTTCACATCATTATAGTTCTAAATTCAAATCTGGGGGGATTGAGAGAGAGACATGGCTATGCACATCGGCGGTCAGATGCTACCAACGAAAGAAGTCTATAGTGTCGACCAATTTTTGCAAGGAATGTGGAATCAAATTACAATATGTTGTTGTATTTATAAACTGCAAACTATAAAATTTACGTTAAAGACATTGATTGAGGGCTATGGCTGATTATTAGCGTTACTGAAAAGAAAAGTGGTCAGGAACTTAACAACACAAAAATTGAAAAAGGCTGATATAAACTTGACTTGTCTTCCTTGTCGTTCGAGGACAGAAAGCGTCTTTTCAAAATAAAACAAATAAAGTTTCTCTTTAATCGAAAGGTTGCTTGTTAAAATATCAGAAGTATAGGTGTAAAGCAATGTTTCTATTGTCAATGCATACATACATAGATGCTCATATAGCAAACACTGCCTCCGGCTCTGTATTTTTATGCCACTTGTATCGTTGTTATTTCTGGGAGATACTCCTTATACCACAGTCGACTGAACCCTCGCATTAAGTGTTGCGCCCGTCGACAATAGAACCTCGATAAAGAATTATTATCATTGAAATTCCAGGGGCTCTTACATTTCTGTCATCTCCCAGAAGTAACGCGTTACTGTACAAGTAATTTTTACCAGAAAACGACGTAATCCCATTGTTGTAAATTTATCCAGCAAATCGATTTGTAACATACAGCACGATTTCTTGAGCACGTGAAGATCATGTCGATCATACAACTACAACTAGATTTGATCTTAGCAACTATAACTGGAGGCATGGGCCTATGCACACGAGGCAATGTCCTTGATTGCGCTCAACATGGCGAGCTGCCAAGACTATCCTCGTCCGTGCATAGGTCCCGTAAGCGAACATCAGCCTGATATGCGCTCACGCCCCGACAGAAGAGAAGGATGACGACAGCAAGGATGAGTTCTATGATCTTCTAGAAAGAACATACGATCGATGCCCCAGCTATGACACCAAGATCGTTCAAGGAGATTTCAATGCTCAGCTGGGGAAAGAGGACATCTTTGCTGGCGTCATCGGAAAACACAGCCTGCACGACACGACTTCCGGAAACGGACTCAGGCTGCTGGACTTCGCCGAAGGGGCGGAACCTCTCTGTGAGCAGTACGCGGTTCCCACATCGCAACATCCATAAAGGAACCTGGCGATCCCCTGATCAATCAACCGTCAACCAGATTGATCACGTTGGGATCGACGTCAGACACTCCTCCAACATTCTCGATGTCCGAACATTCCGAGGCGCTAACATCGACTCGGATCATCACCTTGTTGTAGCCAAGGTAAGAACCCGGATATCGAGAGAACAACGGAGTCGAGATAGGCCGAAACGGTTTGACGTCGGAAAGCTACAATCACAACAGGTCGCTGGGATCTTTGCCGACCGAGTCTGCCTGAAACTCTCCCAAAGTTCGACGCTGCCTGCACTAACAATAGAAGAAGAATGGAAACGTTGTCAAAAAGCCATCAAAGAAGCTGCCATTGATGTGCTGGGTTTCACGCCACCACCTAGAAGGAACCCATGGTTTGACGACGAGTGCAGGCAGGCACATGCAGCCAAACAGGAGGCCTACCAGGCAACGCTGCATCGGACAACGAGAGCTGTTCGTGAGCTCTACGAACAGAAAAGAAGGGAAGAGAACCGCCTTCTCAGAATGAAAAATAGAGAGCATGAGAAGCGCACGGTCGAAGGGATGGAGAGGTGTTATGGCAGGAATGAAGTCCGAAAGTTTTACCGAAAGGTGAAACAGCTATCCGGTGGATACAGGGTTCGGACCGAAGCCTGCCGGGACCAAAACGGAAACCTCGTAGTAGAGTTGCAATCGAGAAGAGAATCTGGAAAGATCATTTCTGCAGACTCTTAAACGGCGATGACGGCCCAAATCCCGCTGTTAGGCAGAATGTTCCACTTAATTTGGACGATGGTAGACAAGAATTCCGTCCCCCCGACTTAGACGAGGTCAAGATAGCAATATCGAGACTGAAGTCGAGTAAAGCTGCTGGAGCGGATGGACTGTCCGCAGAACTGTTTAAAGCAGCTGGGAATGACCTGGTTGGGCGCATGCACCAACTCATCTGTAAGATATGGTCAGAGGAAAGTGGAATCTCAGCGTCGTCTGTCCGGTCCACAAGAAAGGAGACCCCTTCGACTGCGCCAACTATTGAGGGATAAGTCTCCTTAACATCGCATACAAGATTCTTTCTGCCGTACAGTGTGAACGCCTGAAACCGTTTGTTAATAACCTGATTGGTCCTTATCAGTGTGGTTTCAGGCCAGGGAAGTCCACCATCGACCAAATCTTCACACTAGACACTCACCACCTATTCGTCGATTTCAAGGCCGCATATGACAGTGTGCATAGAGACGAGGTATACAGTGCCATGTCTAGTTTTGACATTCCTACCAAACTCGTCAGATTGTGTAGGATGACGATGGAGAACTCTCGCTGCTCCGTCAAGGTCGGGAACGAACTCACCGAGACCTTCAATGTCAAAAAAGGTTTTAGACAAGGCGACGCACTGTTATGTGACTTTTTTAACATCATCCTTGAGAAGATCGTGCGTAACTCACAGGTCAACACCAGAGGTACGATCTTCCAAAAGTCAGCTCAATTGCTAGCTTACGCCGACGACATTGACGTGATTGGACGAACACAGCGAGCCGTCAATGACGCGTTTGCGGGCATTGAAGCGGAAGCGGCTAAAATGGGTCTGGTGGTAAATGAGGGCAAAACGAAGTACATGCTGTCATCAAGAAAGAACACACAACATCGGCGTCTCGGACAGAGCGTCACACTAGGCAGCAGAAACTTCGAGGTAGTTAAGGACTTCGTCTACCTCGGCTCCGCAGTAAACAGGGACAATAACACCAGTACCGAAATCAAACGCAGAATCACTCTTGCCAATCGATGTTTCTTTGGGCTCAAGAGGCAATTGACAGCAAGACTAAGCTTGCTTTATATAACACCTTGATCATTCCAGTCCTACTTTATGGCGCGGAAACTTGGACACTACTAAAAGCGGATGAGGATGCCCTTGGTCTCTTCGAGAGAAAAGTTCTGCGCGCGATTTTTGGTCCTGTTTGCGTTGATGGCATCTGGAGGAGAAGATTTAACCACGAACTGTATGGGCTGTACAGCGGCATAAGCCTAGTCAAGCGTCTAGGGATACAACGCTTAAGATGGCTAGGCCATGTAGAGCGTATGGACACCACTGCTCCGGCCCGAAAAGTCTTCGAATCTGAGCCATTGGGACAACGCAACAGAGGACGGCCCAGGATAAGGTGGCGCACGCAAGTGGAGAAGGACCTCAACCAACTTGGAGTACGCAACTGGCGGCAGCTGGCAAGAGATCGTGCTGGCTGGAGAGACATGTTTGGTTGAGGCCCAGGTCCACCCCGGACTGTAGCGCCATAAGAAGAAGAAGAAGAAGAAAGAAGAAGAACTATAACTGGAATGCTGATTATCCAGGCTGTCTTGCAGATGTCGGAAATGATCGTTTATGAAGCACCATGAAAGTTTTGATCATGATGGTGCTGTACGAAAGCATTAACTAACTCATGTTTTTCTTTTTTACAGTTTCCGTATGTTTTTATTTTTGTTGTGTGTAGCCACCGGGCCACCGTAATGCAAATCCTCGCAAATCTGTGGACTCTATTAACCCTCAAATCATTATTTGTATCTGGTGGCCACCTGATACAATACATTCATCATCGACTATCGCTGCGTATACATATGTATGTACATATGTATATACAGTAGACCAGCTTTGACCTTACACCCCACTTGGGGCAAATGCCTTTAGAGTGTCTGGGTTTTTTTTTTACTAATGTAGTAAGTTACGAGTTAAGCCGAATAAACTACCAAAAGAAAAGAGTTATAGATGAAAAGTCGCAAACAGTATGTATGTATGTGAGCTATAAAAAAAGCTCTTGCAGTTAAACCTTTGTATTTACGTTCGTTTTAATTTTTTTTTTCTGAGGTGCATGCTTGCCATTTTTGCGAAAGCGTTGTCAATCTGATGATATTATTAGATATTTTAATTTGTTAGATGGAATATCATACTGAGCTCCGTGAAAGAGTTGTCTGGCGCAATTTCGTTGTTTTTTCACAATCTTGACAGATTGCACCACCACACCACATTCAAAGCTGGTTAACGTTCTTTTTATATTAAGTTCCTCTCTTAATTCTGTCTTCTTACTAGAAGGAAATGCAGAGTTTTGATTCGAAGGCCGCTATGCACTGGTGATCTTTAGCAGGGTGCTAATCAGGCATGAGTTCTGCTGGATCAAAATAATCCACTGACTTGCTGTTCTATTATTATGAAACTATCTATTTGTACAAATATATCAATAATAAACTACAATGAATGAATGAATTACAATTTTATTAATAATTATATTTTGAATACAATTTTACAACAATTCAACTCTATAATAACAGATCTTACTTCGTCTGCGATCACGATCCAAGTGAACGAGGCCATCGGCAACAGACCATAAGCACCCAGCATCCATGGATACACTCAATGTATGCATCTAATATGCGCATTTAGGCGTGCGTGTGCGTGCATCATTCGATTTCATGCGCCGCCCACACATTGCATTGTGGGAAATAAATACTTATGATAACAATAATTGAGTGGCACTACAGCCCACAAGGGACCAGGGCCTAGCTTCTACAACAAATAGTCGTGTTGTGCGTGCGACTCTCTCTCACGAGTAGAAGCGACCTACAGTTTTTGCCGACTCCGGCGAGATTTGAGAAGCTTTTTGTTGATTTTTAATTATACATTATTATAATAATTTGTGTGTCTTAACACTATCCACACTAGTTTTGGGACATTGTAAGAGTATTATCTCTTTTAATGAATTCTTTTATTTGTATGTTTGTCCAGAAACTGGATAAAAATCTGGAAGGACGTTTATAAAATTAAAATACTTGTTTTGCTGGGTTCGATAATTTATTGTCTCCGCCATTGGTGGCTTTTTGATATCTCTTTCCCCTGCTCGTCAGACTCGGGTTTTGAATCATTGGCTTTACAGATGTTAAATCAAAACACTATATTTTAAATTCAATGTATATGAGTACCAAAAGTTATCATTAAAATCATTAAAAAAAGGGGTATGATATGGTTTATGGATTGGTGGAATCACTGGTCCATATTTCTTAAAAAAATGTTATGAATGTTACCGTTAATGGTAACCGTTAACGTGTATTGTTAACGAATTATGTGCTTAATGAAATTCGAATACATTGTCTCGGTGAGCTCTGATTTCAACAAGACGGCGCGACGAGCCATTGGGACTGCGAGATATCAGTCGCCATGCTTCAATGAGTCCAAAATTGGACTTTCCGAATGGGCATAGTTGTGCCCAACAGTTACTTAATTTCATTTTCAAAAAAATGCATGAAGCGTTCTTTTAACTGATAATACAAATTTTGAATTATATGTTTCATTGTATCTTGCATTATAAATCAAACCTCACCCTCAACACGCATACGTTCAAAAATGAACTCAATCAGTACGAAAAAACGACTTTCATTCGCCGTGGGGGTTTCTGGACGAAAGATCTCAGAAAATGTGGTGCTATATTTTGACATTTGGTAAATTTTTACTATGAAGGCGATGTGCGACTCCAAGATTAAGGAGGGAAAGTTAATTAAATGAAAATCAGACTCCATTTTTTTAGGGAATTTCTGCTTCATTATTTTAACATGAAAAAAGAAGTAGAAGAAAGTAAATGCAATATGGTGGAAGTTTATGAAAACCATGCTCTAGTTCAGCAAACAATTTCAAAAGTGGCAGATTATAGAAGTGGTAATTTTGGTTTGTAAGACGAAGAACGTACCGTTTACTGAAAAAAGTTTGAAGATAAAAAATTGGAGGCATCGCTTAATTAATATTCATCATAAAGGCAAGAAGAACTTTTGAATAAGTAGGATCGCTGAACAAATAATTTTCGATCGTACAAACACGCTGTGAACGATCCGAAGCCAAGACAATGAAAAGCAATTTTTTATGTCTGAAATAAATAAATAGAAAGTGTTCAGATTGTGACTGGTAATAAAAAGGATGTTCATTACGATAATTAAAAATGTCGGTCTTCGTATGGATACCTAAGTCGTGCCTCGTCACCAATGAGGCTATTTACGGACTATTTTTCTAAAAATAAAGTTTTTTTTGCTGGAGGTTACACTGTACTGGAGAGCTCAAACCCAAGAACTGGCCGATTGTACCACCAGGCAGTGAATATATAAGGTAACAAAATGGAAAACAAAATGAAAAAAATATTTAATTGCTATATGTTTTTATGTATGAAGTTATAATATCCCTGTGAAGTATATTTCATTGTTTAACTACATAGTTGAGTTTACTATATAAGATCAAATAAGAAATATATTTACCTATTAAAATTTCGAAAACAAACAATAAAATATGTCAACAATATTTTGTTTGTATTTTTTTATTCTTTATTCACAGTTAAAAATAAATGAAAAGAAAACAGGGGATAAACATTTTATTTTTTATCACGTCAAAAACATAAAACATTTAATTAGAATTAATCTGTTAAGAACGGGGAGGGACATTTCGGGAGATTAATACATAATTTATTTGAACTTAAGCTCTTAAAGCCGAAATCCACAAGACAACAATTATGCATACTACAAATCATTAAGATTTTTTTCTTTTTCATAAGCCATTCACGTGACTTAATTATCTGCCATCACCTAAAGAAGAAAATGAAGAAATGCTATTAGATACTATCTACATTTTGTTAAAGGCAATACACAAAACGCAAAGCAAATTATCCACTTTTTTCTTACAAGAAAATTTTCAGCAGATTCGAAGAAGCAAGCTTGAATTTTGTTAATTAGCGCCTACAACAAACAGATTAATTAAAAAATATTGTACGTTAAAATGTATGTAAGTATGTATATGTACTTCATAAGACCTCTTCTATTATATATCCGTAAGTATCCTTAAATTCGGTGTAGTGTGGTTAGTAATAAGAATGGATAGAAGTGATTAATAACAGACCCTGCTATAAGATGATAAACCTATAAAAACATAATGGAAACTATCTAACGCCGTTGATAAGTTATATAGTTTAATAAGCTAATAATTACGCATTGAATGTGTAGTAAAAATAAAGCAAGTAGCGATACGTTGTTTTGATTCGTAATCTCAAAGAACGTTCAGCGAAAAATTTGTTGATCATCATTTTTGCCAGTGTTTGCCACAGTTCGCAGTCATTTAATCCCGAAAAATCTTCAATACAAAACTGCATATGATTGAGTGTGCGTCATATTGATAAATATTTTCAGGTGCTCATTTCTAGTTCAAAATCAAGATATATGATTGTAGTTGGCTGAAGGGTTTTGGTAGAAAAATAACGGATTTCTTCACTTCACTTCACCTTATTTGTATATATAATGTCTTCTTCATTTTTCCATAACTATAACTGAGTAATTTAATTATAACAGATATCTTGGTATCTCACATATACCATTTACGTTATCATAAATTTTTCGAAAATGTAAATTTAAAAATGTGTTGCGGTGTTTGATATACTAGTATGTATCTGCGCTTTTACAACACGGTTTATTATTTTCTTGCATAATATAGAAATAGTATACCTAGGATTCCTAAAGTTGAAACAAGATTAACGAGTAATCAATCCATACATACGCAGAAAATTGAGATAATTGTTATAGCGATGTAATCTTTTCGCACACTTATTCATATTTATTTCATTAAATAACTAAGATATTTTCGATTAATTTAGTAATTAAATTCCATAATGAATAAAATGGGTAAAAAATTGTAAGAGGGCACTTTGAAGTATACAATGATCAAATAGATGTTAACTATTATTATAATAAATAAATATAATGATTGCGTTTTTACAGACCACCACCAGATCGGTCTACACTTATTTTTACTTTCAGCTGATTAGCTTCATGCTTCTGCTCTTCCATTTCAGCCATGCGTGCAAATCTCGAGTATGCTACATCTCCTGTTTTGATGGCAGACATCATCTGAAAAAATTATAAATATTAAAATAATAAAATTTGAGTTGATTGGATGTGGGTATTAAGGTCTTTATGAACATTTAGAAGAAATTCAAAAATTGGTTACTCATAAATGTATGGTTACCATCCGTTAAATTTACTCTTTATAATGAGCAGCTTTCAATATGAAGATGATACAAATTTAATAATTGTTCTTCATTTTAGGGCTTGTGTTTTGTATTTCATTAAACATATTCAGAAAAGTAGAATCATTCAATGAACAAAATGATAATGCTAAGGTGTCGTTACTTGTACTTCTTAATAGGTTAAGATGCCATCAAAATTCATTTATTGAATTGCCTGCATATCTTGGCTCTGAGTGATTTTAAAATGCACCATTCGACTGTCGTCTATTATGAGTTGAGAGAGATCTTCATCAACTGTTACAGCGCCTTATTGGCTAGTCTCAATGTGTTAAATTTCCGCAGATTTCCTTATTCGCGGTTCTCCACAGTTGTACTTATTCAAATTTATTGAGTAACTCAATACAGATCTTCTTCAACGAGTTTTTATTATTCGTTACCAATTAGATCGTCGATGAGATATTTATTTGCTTTTCTTTGCATTATCCTTAAATAGTTATGACTTTTTGTGCTGAGTACTCAACTGAGTACCTCTTCACCCGCAGCGGACCTGCTCACTCAACTTCGCATGAAATGAGTTGGCGTTGTCGGCTTCTGCGAGGGCATCCTTTTTTCTTAATTTGCAGGTAATTTATGCTGTTTGATAAACTGCAGGACAACTGCTTAATATTTTTAATATTTTTAGTTCATTATGTTCAGAGCATCTTGACGAAAGGATATGTTACTATGTTGCTACATTTTTCACGGTTACCAACGTCGCAACAGAATTTGCCATTAATCGGTTGACAGATCTAGATCTCTGGCTGTTTTATCAACGGTGTGTTTTCACATTTCAATGGACCAATCGTATGGGTTGTAATACCCGAAACACCCAAGTGCTCAACTGCTCTTCCGTTTGATCGAGCACGACAAAATCTAGTTGAAGGCGTATTTTTTGCGTTTCTTGATTCATCTGGTGCTTACTATCTTTAGACATGGTATTCCCACATTGCAATGTTGAAGCGGTTTTTCGAGTTATATTTAGAACGCCATACAACATTTACAGAAAAGGAAGAAAAAGGAAACATTTTTCCGGATGACCGATTGATTTTTCTGCAAAGTAAACAAAATCCAGCAACTACTGTCCTAAGCTAGCTATTAAAAAATACTGGACGATAAAGATAAGTCCCGGTACAATTCAAATTGTGCTGTAGAAGCATAAGCCAGTAATCGGGTTTGGCAGAAAAAAACTGTTTACAACTGAATTTGGAAATAGAGCAAAAGTAAAACATTTTCTTAATTATTCGAACATAGATATAAGACAATTTCGTTCTTATTTTGTCTTACGTACAAACGAAAGTTAATTAAAGTTCAGTTAGATGGACATATGTTCATATGTAAGCCAAGTACGGAAATTGCTTTGTTAAAGTTTGTGGTATATGTCAGCCCGTGCCAGCAGTGATCTCCGAAATATTTTTAAAAAAAATTTATCAATTTTGGATGCACTTAAACAAAAGTGTGCGAAAATTGACGATAAATTACTCTTGACATTTCATTTTTTAATGCCGCTTATGGCTTTTATATCACTGCCCATGTGTATTAATGCTAACCAAAATCCCTGAGCTCATATAGATACGTAGTAATTTATAGCCGTATTAAGAGCAGCTGCTGATAAATTACGATATTTCATATAAAAACAAAGCGTAGGAAAGGACTCTTAAAGGAATAAAATAATGTTAGCAAACATTTCTTTTGTAAAAAACGTGTGTCTTTGGTTAAACATGTCAGACAAACTATCATACTAAGGCGTTTGAGAAAATATCATACTAATTTCAAATTAATTAAATTTAAATTAATTGTCCTTTTAATTAAGTTAAAAATATTGTTTCCTTTTTCCTCCATCTAAGGTTTTCTTTTTTAATTATTTGATTAATTGATTTATTGTTGTTTTTCGTCGCTATTATTTAATTATTGTGACTTTTATTAAGAAAAAACAGACTTCTATTGCTTGCATTACTTGATTTATTACGTAGTAGGGTGTTGGAAAGATTAACCTGTATTTATCCGCCACGACCGCGACCAGGAGTATAATTTAGGAAATCAGTATTACCTTCATATGAAAATTCACAACCGTGTAGACAATCACGACATTGTTCAACAAAAAAACGTAATGCTGAGCAATGACGTTAGGCTAAAGGCTTTAAATACGAAAATAAATTACCTGCAAATATTCATCCAGTTCCACTTGACCGTTCATATTTGTATCGATCTCCCTTAGGATTTCATGAAGCTGTTCGCCTGAAACATCTGCTTCTCCATAACTCTGTAATGCAATAATTGGCAATGCGGTTTTTATAACTCTTCACAGTAGTGTCTTACCTTAAGTGCACGGCGAATATCATTTATTGAAACGTATCCTTTGTTGTCTTTATCAATCAATTGGAAGCGTTTAATGTACAACTGAATTTCATCCTTAGAAAGTTTGATTGGTATCTTTTCCTTCGATGCTCTATTTACTAATTGACCCATTTCTTTTGCTAGAAAATCAGTGGCTTTCTTCATTTCAGCCTAAAGAAATATACACATGGGTTTATATTCATGCATATATGTTTGCGAACATCTTTTTATTTGTCTTACTTGTTTTTGCTCTTTCGACCACTTTAGTTCTTCTCCCATTATATCAATAATGGCAGGCAAAGCCTCTTGTGCTGCTTGAACATTTAAAAATGCCAACCGAAGTCTTCTGGCAATCATATCGACTGCATTGCATGCGTATTCACGCACTCCATACCTAATTTCAGCATCTATGTATGGGAATTCTGGATGAATTCTGTTTCCGATAATCGGCCATCTTTTTCCAGTTAATGATGCCATTTTCGCCACAGCAAATGCACGATCTCCATAGGATTTCGCCAGATGTTGTGCAACTTCGCATTCTAGACCGAAATCCTGTACCAGACGAATATACATGGTGGGTGTCCATCCTTGTCCGCCCTCAATTTTCAGATACGAAGTGACTGCTTCAGGCCTTTCCGGTTTTAAATCACATGCTTAAAAAAATGTCCAAGGTACATATGTGTTTATAACAGTATTTTAGGTATAATTTAAAATTTACCTTTAATTGCAGCATCTATCGTATGTTCAGCCATTGCTCTATACGTTGTCCACTTTCCACCAGCAATAGTTATTAAATTGGATGGACTTACGTGGACAATATGGTTTCGGGCTAAAGATTGTGTATCATCCTTGTTGGGGTCAGACACCAATGGTCGAATACCACTCCAGGCAGAAAGTACATCACCTCGTCTCACTTCAACATCAGCATTTAAATAGTTTTTAATTTCTCTAAGAATAAACTGGATTTCATCTTCAGTTGGGCTTGGGGAGTGTGTGATTTCACATGGTAAGTCCGTTGTACCCGCAATAGTTTGTCTTTGCCAGGGCAGGAAAAATATTACTCTTCCGTCTGATGTACTTGGGTCCAATAAGCCCATTTGATCAGGACTGTAGTATCCTGGAAGAACTATATGAACGCCTGAACTTGGGCAACAAATAGTTTTGACAGTGGGGTCATCCATTTTTCTGATAGTGTCCGTAAATGGTCCTGTGGCGTTTACAACACATTTTGCCTTAACGGTAAATTTCTTTCCAGATATATGGTCCACCACTTTTGCACCACATAGAACTGGTTTTCCATTAGCATCAGGCTGCTTCAACAATTCTGTTACTTCAACGTGATTGCATACTGTAGCTCCATGCCTAGCTGCAGTAAGAGCAACAGCAAGTGCCATTCTGGCATCGTCTTGTTGACCTAAAAAGAGAAGTTTTGTAAGAAACACATGTATAAGTATATTTGTGTATTGAATATTTTTCAATAACCAACCATCATAATAAACAATAGCTCCGCAGAGTTTATCTTTTTTTAGCATAGGAAAAAGTTCCAAAGCATCCTTTTTGGATAGATAGTACGAACTTTTCACGTTTCGGTCGCCTGCAACGAAGTCATATGCCTTAATACCAACCCAGTAATACGGAACTTGCCACCATCTGCAAAGCAAACATTGTTTTTATGTATTTATGAATATGTTCTACGTTTTAAAATATATTTACTGATATACTGGCAGCATAATCGGAAGTGGATGTGCCAAATGGGGAGCGGACTCCAACATCGACGCCCTCTCCGCCAAAGCCTCTTTGACCATACGATATTGTTCATAGTCTAACTATAATATAACGTATAAAACATATTTAAAACATATACAACTGAAATTATTATATACATTGTTTAACACTAATTATATCGTTACAACATTTTGCACTTAATCTACATCTAAAATTACTGACTTAGCTATTTATATTATATGTAAAATATATTATTATCTACACTCTTTTTTCAATTTTTCAGAAAGCTTTATAATTTCATCTGTGCATTGTACATCTATTACGTTGAAACTTTCCTAACGGAATCGAAGAAAAAAATTGCATGATTTTTTGCCAAATTATTTCTTTTTTATACTAAAATAGCATCACATAGTACGAATATAATATATTAAGATATATCACTCATGCAAATCAGCTGTCTTCACAAAAAATGTTGTCTAATATGTCATCATTCAAACTCTTCTTCGATACAACATGCGGACACCAGCACCATCTGGTAATAAGCAAGGAGAAGGCAATTAAGCATAAATTTACCATTTTGCTTATTTTCCCCAAATAATATTGTTCTTTTGGAACAGTCAATCATCCAAAATATAAACTTTTTAGGACAAAGAAAGAGTCTGATTTTCAAAGTTGCGTCAGTGCAACGTTACTTA
Organism: Eristalinus sepulchralis; assembly: GCA_944738645.1. NCBI lineage: Eukaryota > Metazoa > Arthropoda > Insecta > Diptera > Syrphidae > Eristalinus > Eristalinus sepulchralis. The sequence continues at coordinate 20,418,853 of OX122886.1, forward strand.
AGCTGGGTAGATTTAACCTGTTGTTTATAGTTCAAGAATTTAGAAATTTTTAGTTTCATATGTAACTATATATGTATGTAATATAAATACATATAAATACATAATGTACATATATCCGAGACAAATTAAAAACAGTTTACTTATATAAAAACTTTTTACTTACTCCTAAGATAGCCTTTTGTAGATATCGTACACCGCCGTGAATCAATTTAGTTGATCTTGATGATGTGCCACTCGCAAAGTCATCCAGTTCCACAAGTGCAGTTTTCAAACCTCTCGTCACTGCATCAAGAGCACAACCTGCCCCTGTTGCACCACCTCCAATTATAAGTACATCATATTCTTCTCCACTTTGAAGAGACTTTATTTGTTCGCTTCGTGGTGGAAGGGTACGTTTTCTTTTTGGAGGACGAACAGCTGCATTATCAACCTTTAATTTGTGGAATGAGCGAGTAGAATATTACCGAATGAATAACACAAGAGTGATATAGGAATATATTGTAGATATTGCGTATCAGTGAATAGAACACTGTGCAACTATTAAAAGTTTTTTGAACTAAAAAAATAAATAAATAAGTGGGTGGTTGATTGGCGCTGCAACAGCACTGAAGGAACCAGAAACAGACCTTCAGCACGTGTTGTGCGTTTTCGGAGTAGAGTGGACCCACAGATTATTGCCTCTGATCGACGAGATCTAAAAAGCTTTTCAATGAAAATTTGTACTCCTTGATTGTTGTCAGCAAGGTACAATTAGGTACTTCCATGAAAGAAGTTCGATATGAAAAGTTCAGGACGCAAAACCAGGGACCTTCGACGCGTGAGCCAACGCACTTACCCCCAACGTCGACACGGCCACCAATAGTAAATGTATTTTGTTTTTTAAGTTTTAATGCATATTTTTCTATTTTGTTACCGTTATTATTGGACTCCTCTTTTCAAGTGCCCAAATGGATACAGCAGCTCCAATACATGCACCCAAGGTAGTAATGCCAGCCTGACACAATCTGGACACCATTTTTAATTATGTCGTTTGGTGTAGTTCTGTGAAAAAAAAAATTATTTTAATGCCATAAAAAGAGGTATTATTTAACAATCATGATTTTTATAAAGCGAATTAATTTTTTGCAAAGAATAATGTTGAGGTGCAAAACTAAACAACCAGCAGTTATAATATTTAAGAAACGTGTGCTAAAAGATATTGTGATACTTATTGTGTGAGACACTGATCTATAAAATATTCCATATTTACTACCCAAAACAACCATATACATTTTTTGTAAAATTTCATGTCCAATTCATAACAAATAAGAAAAAATAAATATTTGTAAATTGTGTGTTACGCTCTGATATTAGGACTTTTCATAAGGGAACATTTGTCATTATCATTGGACTTTGTTTATCAAATGTTTTATTCAATTTTGCATAAATATTTCCGAATATGTGCAAATTTTAAAATTCTTAAAGTAATTTATGCGCATTTACAATATTTACTGATTAATTCTTTGTTGCAATGCAAAAGTGTTTGTCCTTGTTGATCCATGTCTCAAATATAGTTATTGTGAATTATTCCAATATGGGTATTGTCAATGTATGAAGTTTTGTATCTAAGAATTTGCAATTTTGGCATCAAATGTACCACTTGCCTAAAATCAGCACGAGATTGTAGGAAACGGTTGTCACCCTGTTCGTCATCTGGATATGTTCATATAAAAGTTAATCAATGCTGCAAAATGCACAAAAATCGGCTATTCTGAACATTCGTTTTATACTATGCTACATTTTAAGAAGTGTATGTATAGCCGGGTTAATTTTAAATTATTATTGACTGGAGAATAATAAGTTTAAAATTGTATAATTGTTTTTCTGGCTTTTTTAATTTCTTAACAATCGACTGTTGTTTAAAAAAACTGAATGTAAGTGTTTGTAAGTGATAAGTGTTCTCTACTACACATCTACATACTTATTTTAATTTAATCAAATATTAGTTTTTAACGAGTATCTGGTATTATTCAAATGGTAACGTCTTCTTCAATGATATTCCAGGCGTCCTCTTAGCCTTACATGATATTTAAATCTTAACTGACATTATCTCAAAATGAGCGCACTTATTGAACTCAATTGTATTTGATCCTCTTTTTAACTGTAAAAAATGACCTTATCACCTCAGAAGGACAGCAGAGAAAAACTCTTGGTTTTTCGAAGTAGCTGACATATATTTCCAGATGCCATAAAAGCAGCAAGCTATCAAAAATGTTTTAGTGATAATGGGCAGTATTTCAGGTAGTCCTTGGACCCGAGCTTTAAGAATATCACCCTCAATAACTAGATTCTTGAAATCTCTTCAATTCCCTTCTGGAATTCTATTGACCTATAACGTCCTTCAGGGAAAGGGAATGCGGATAAAGCTGCAGAACTTGGAGTCTTATCCCCATCTTAATCTCAGTGTTTCAATATAGAACACAGACACGTAAGATCACTTAACAAAAGTATTAATCTCAGTGTCTTAATGTAGAACACATATACGTAAGATCACTTAACAAAGGTATTTTGACAAGTTTTTGGTAACCACAGTAGGAACACATTCTCACACTGTCTGGAGGGCAATGTGGTATCATTGTTGTTGTTGTTACCATGACCGTATAGATAAAACTTAAGGAAAATACTTCTTCAATTTATTGAAAGACGTGACGGCCTTCAAGCAGCACAAGCTTTTAAATCATTCTGCGTCAACAACTAATTGCTATTTTTCAGATGCGGTTTTGTGAGGTTCAGCCGCTACGTCTTAACTAGTCTAACCTAATATAATCCAATGATATCAGAACTGCTGCTTTGTAGTAAAAAGTACTAAGGCAGAATTAGTGGTAATAAATAACAACATTCTCCGTCGAATAGCTCAACCTGATAAACTAGGTAGTAACTTTAACGGCGATTGGAGACATAAATTTGGATGTTTTATATTTCAAATGAAAAAACATGTCCTTGGTAAATGTGATGACAGGTTAGATACTGAGTTACAGTGTGATGCTTGGAAACTAGTTTCTCTGTCAATATTTATTTACTTGTAGAGTGTAAATTATATATTCGTATGATATATAACAGTGATTACTTGTTTATCCCATTAGAATTTATTGAATCGTCTACGCTTGCCGAATACGGTAACGAAAAATGTTCTTCACACCAATTACTTTAAATACTAACATAAATATATTTTCACTAATTGCAAACGAAATGAAAAAAGTACCACATTGAAAGGTATTGTACAATTAATTCAGTCTTGTGTGTACCAATTTCTTTCGTCATTTGGTATTCTACGTATGAGGCACTAACAGTCTGAATTGAAGATGTGCAAAAGAATTTTATAAGATGTTATATCTGTAATTTATATATAATATTTTAAAAACTTCTCAGTAAAATACTAGGTCAGCAAATCTTAAGTTTCAGACGTAAGGTAGCGTCAACCATTGTTATCTGGGATATTATAAATTATTGCATAAATTCACCAGAATTACTATTGGTTATGAATATATGTATGTGCACTGTAAAGACATCTTAGGGTTAAAAATTACTCTACGATGATATAAGGTGTATAACAACGGACATTTGGTCTTTTCGATTAAAAAGATTTTTAACAAATTGTTCCATAAAAAAATTTAATAGAATAGTCCAAAGAACTTCTGCTGTATAAAGTGAGCTTGAGATTGGACACATAATTGTCATATATGGAGGACTAATGATCCACCATCCACTATAAGAGAAGGGGAACTATCGATAAATGCAGACTTAGAGAAATAAATTTAAGACAGCTTCTCTAGACTGTTGTTTGGTCTAAGCATTCTCAGTTACTTGAAGGAGATTATGCCATAAAATACAAACCCTGTTTGTATCGATATCGCCATTAACTCGTTATGATGTGGCCGCTCATAAAACTATATACGAGTAAGTATATTACCTTTAGTCTTTACATTTATTTTATATTATTTAAATATCATCAGAAACATTTTCTAAGCCATGTGTACTTAAATTGCAACTGCTTCTTTCAAATTATCTTGTAGATAAACTAAAACTCTGTTCAGTAACCAAAAAGTATAAGCAAAATGTGAGTATGCATTGGTTAACTTACTTGCATTCGTTACTTCTGGTAAATGGGTTAAGGATTGATATGTAATTTAATTAGATAAATAATGAGGTTCCAATTATATTTTAATGGTTGTAGATATATATACATTTAGAAGAATGCACACAAGTCTTTCTAAAAAATTAATAATTAATGTTCATTAACGTTAATTCGCAAGCAGCAATAATTGCTTCCTTATTCACACAGAAAACAAATAATTTATCAGCGAATGAGTTATTATTTGGATACGTCTCGGTTTAACTCAAATAGCAAATAGAAATTATCACCTCATAGACACTATAATGGCAAGTATAACACAAAAATGTTTATAAAATCTATTTACACTCAAAAACTAAGTATGTATTGTATATTCTCGTAAAAACAAACTGAGGAAAGTAAACATTTTGTAGTGTGTGCACACAAGTGTATATACGTATGGGTTTAATGACTACATAGTATGGCTCATGCTTAGACACATCTATATCTTATAAAAGAGTAAAGTAAAAAAATCCACAATGGGAGTAATATTTAATTAAATAAAGTACACTAAAAAGGTTAAGGAAGGTGGTCACATAAAAATATCCGCAAATTTGTTATTTAATTACTGTACATAGATACACATATTTAATCTGTTATGATTTTGCTTTTTTACTTAAACTTCTATAAAAATTATAAGCCATTTATGTATTTCAGTATTTAAAACTTCAGCATATGAAGTGACTGACTAAATTATTGGTTTGAAAATGAGAAGTAGCAAGCCAATTATTTACTAACCAAACAATATACACCCAAATGATTCACGCTTAGGATGGAAACTGAAGTTCAGAAACTCAAATCGGCATATTTGTACAGAGTACTTAAGTATTTTGGATGACGAAATCACTCTACTATTTGATTACGCAATATGCTAGATCACGTTTGCCTATATACAAGCAAAAGTGATAGTTTTGATTTTTATTAGGTGACCTTAAAATTTGACAACATTTTCGTAACTAACAACTTTTGGACATTGAACTTCTGTATTAAAAATAAGTGTCGCATTTGTAGATACGAATTACCAAACAAAATAATTTAATGATGTATTTTGACATACAAAATTTGGTAAGTGTATCATCAATCACTCTACAAATTAAAATGATAAACTTTCAAAAGTTTTTGTGTATAACATAATTTTACTCGATATAAGTGCCGGTATAAATATAAATATATAAATGTGTGTATTTAATTATATACACGATAAAATTAATTGGAATATTTTTATATGTTATCTAACATGTCTTATGATATCTTAAGTTGGTAAGTCTTAAAACAACAGAAGAATATTTTACACATAACATATTAACTTAAAGGCAAGTAAATGAACATATGTATGTGTATAAAAATTTCCTTGAACATGATTTACAATTCAAGACCACGTCCAGCAAAACAAATGGTAAAATATCTGACAGGAAAATAAATCAAACGTAATAGAGTATGTGACAATTAAAAAAAGACAAAAAAAATTTAAACGAGTTTCTCATTTCAAAAAAATACCCGCCAGAAATTTATATATTATATAATAACATATTTAGCTTTTTTTTGGAATTTATTTTCAAAGAAAACAAATTGCAAATAAACGTAATGATTGACAAAAACTATCTTGGCAAAAACGAATAATAAGAACGTATAAAATTTAATAATATTTAAATTTATTAACTTTCTTATTCTGGAGTAACAGAAACGACGTCCAATGGACCGGTTGGCAATACTCCTCTCCAGTAGACAATTTACTGGGATTCTAATTGAAAGGAATACTTGTTTTGTTTTGCGTATATTCGTATAAAATCGTTTTTTTATGTTTTTAATCCAGTACCCCTACGAAGAAAACGATTTATGATTACTTCTCCATTTCTGTTCTCAAGTTTATGTCATACCTTATTTCAATAAAATGGCATGAAAAATATAATTAAATTCATAACTGTAGATTTAAAGCAATAAAATTTATAAATTAAGCACAAAGAATGAAAAAATAAAAAAATACTATCTTTTCAGACAGTATTTGCGGACAATTTTTTTTAATAGGTGTGTTTTACTGTGTTATATAAAGTGCAGTGCATTTAAATTACTGCTCAGGATAAATTGGTCCGCCGCATATAAATGTTGCCGTTTGAAAAAATTATTTTCCATACATCTGATATTTATTATGCCATTCTACCAATATTTATACTTGTGTTTAAGAGCTTAAGTCAAAGAGAAGATAAAAGGTGACATGATTCAGTCAGCGAAAAAAATATAGCACTTCAGGTAATTGCACAATTAATTTTAATATGATACTGGGTAATGACCTAAATTTTTTTCTTATAGCTTTCTACGCCCTTATAAAGTCAAAGTGGTTTTGAACTGGGTGCCTACAATAGTTTCTAGAAAATCCTTGATTATAACAAAAAAAAAGCTGTAGATAATAGCATGAAAGAATATAGCACATTGTCACAAACAGGAATTCGCGTTTTAGTGAAGTGTGAACTAAATTAAAGAAAAAGACCTATTCCGTGATATTGTTTTTTGTTTTTGAGAGTGCTAAAAGTTTAAAAATGGGTAGAGGAAAAAAATAAGTAGTGTCGGAATAAAGGGAGAAAGGAGAGAAGCCCAGAGCTTCCAAGGGCTATCAGTGACAGGGATAGGCGCGCATTTCTAAGAGTAGCATCGAATTCGAGCTTAACGGCTCGCAAAATCGCTGAACAAGCAGGTGTCACAACCAATGTAAGAAACGTCCAAAAACTATTGAAAAAATCAAACCACCACTTACGGCAAAGCACAAGTATGGCCATGGAGCACATTCATTGGAAAAAACGATGGCGTTGGGTATTATTCACGGGCGAGAAGAAGTTTATTCTCAATGGTTACGATGACTTGGTATATTGTTATATTACATTGAGCCATCGGCAACATGGTGGAGGAACTGTTATGATATGGGCTGGTAAAATTTCAATAAAGTTCGTACCACAAAGAATGGACAGCATAATGTACCTGGATTTTGCCGATGAAACAACACAATCAACTGAAAGCAACTGAATGAAATTACGGACTTGCGGCTTATTTTTCAGCAAGCAGAGGAAAGCAGATAACAATGTTGTTGTTTTAGAATGGATAACACAATCGCCGATATAAATATTACTGAAAGCTGTTGGGGCCTTCTGACCAGGGCTGTTTATGCTGAAAACAGGCAATACGAAAGTGTAAACGAGCTTAAACAAAGCATTGTATCAAATTGCCGCAAAAAAAGTGGAGGAACTATTCATTATTAAAGAAAATGAAATAGTAATAAATATAATATTTTTTTTAACTAAATGCTACAAATGTGCTATTTTTTCGAACCAAATTTTTATTTTCTCTGCGTTGCATTACTTTTCTCAGAAAAGCTCTATACATGATTAAGAATTACTCCAATTCTATTCAAAGAAAATTCGTTATGTTTGTTTTACGAACAAAAATAAACAGAACGTTAAAAAAGCAAAGTGAGTTATATGTTATTCGCGCACTGCATGTATCTTTATAAATATATTTTTTTATGTTTTTCTTATCATTTAAAACTATTAAGAAAACCTTCTAAGCATTATTTATTTATTTATTACAAAGATATAATTAATACTTTACAGTAGCCTGAGAGCCAGAGCACCACAGGATCTTAGGCTGTTAAAGTACCGTAACAGAGCTAGTTATAAATAGAAAGGAAAACTTTTAATTCAAGTTGTATCACTATTCTGTCTGATACGTTAGTTAGTAGCGAAAAAACTAAATTAATGACCTTTCATATAATAGGTGGTCGCGATTTTAATCTGACATTTTATTGACACGACTGTCAACGTTTTAACGTTTTTGTATAACGGTACCGGTTTTTGTATTACCGGTTGCTATGGTCTCGCAAACTTCAATGATAACTTTCCATGTTAAAAAAGATGATTCGAGATTGAATCTTTTAGTAAATACAAATATCTAGGTGTTCTAATCGATTCCAATTTAAATTGGAAAGCACACACAAAAGCGGCGAAATCGTATATGCTGTAAGTAACGCGGAAAATGTATCACCTTTTGCTTCAGACAAGTTCTTACCATGATTTATTATACACTTGCAAGTTCTATGCTAACACAAGTTGGGGAAGTGCTTTTTACAACACTTTTGATCCATTGTTCAAGTTTCAGAAATATATGGTTAGAATAATTTGCGGTAGTCGTGTGTTCACTGTTGGCCGTTATTTAAAAAGCTTTACATTCTTCCTTTAAGCATCTGTATATCTTTAAAGTACTTAATGAATTTTACAAATGTAGTGGTAATATTGCAAATAGGACATAAAATTAATGCAACCTGCGTGTAAACAATCAATCGTTAGTATCTGTTCCAACCGCACATAAAACTATTTTTTTTTCGTTTTTTCACCATAACTGCTACTTTTTATTTGTTTCAACAAAATTCCAATTGCCATAAGACAAAGGACTAAGTTCCATTCATTTAAAAAAAGTAAAAAATTGGCTCTTTAATATGAATTGTACAAATGTAGAGACTATATTATTTCGATGTGTATATTAAAAACAAAAACAGGAAATACAAGAGAAAATCAAATATATGCAATATGAGCCTATGTTATCCTCATTTCTGTTTTGTAATTTCTCCTTTCCCCCACACTCATTTGTTTGTGTTGCTATATCACCACATCATTCGACACTAACTTAATAAGTTAGAGAATGCTTTTTCTCTTCTTATTATTATTTTGTTATTAAATATATTGTAAATTAGACCATTCAAAGCAGGAAAATGTCATCAGGTGCAGTAAATCACACAACAAGAGTTTACTGAAGAAGCTAGGCCCTAGTTGCTTGTGGTTGGTAGCGCTCTCATATTTATTTATAATAATTTTTATTCATTCAATGATATAATATAATATAAATATGTTTTTCTATTCAATTTTAAAAACATATTTTAAGTCGGTTAGAAAATCGTATAGCAAATTCTACAAAAAGTGAAAAATCTTTTCAAGAGGTGTTTCAAGTTGTTTTGGTTAACTAAGGTGGTCAGAGTGTGCTGTAATTGGCCAGTTTTAAAAAAATTAGGATGAAAACAAATTAAATTAATCCATAATGTTATGTAACTGTTTGTCAATCTTTTTTATGTTTTATCCGATTAAAGTGCGTTGTGGAAAAATATAATTTTAAGATTCGACAATCACTTAAACAATCGAATTGCACACATGATTTAGAACAATGTACGTAAAATCGTTACAGTGGATGCAAAGCATTTGGTTTGAGACCATTGTATCAGGCAATCGCTTGTAGTTTTGCAATTTCAACTGTCTTCAAGCTCTTCTAATGTTTCCTGCAGAATTTTATTAACAGTGAAGTCTCTCGTAAGCAGGTATTAACGGTATGATATACAAGTGTTTGTGAGTGTCATTTTGTGAGAGAGATTTATTTACATTAAAAGTCGTGTAAATTATTCCGTAGTTGGCGTCCGCTTATGAAGGGTGTCCGTTAAGACTCGCGAGAATATCTGCAGTTTATTACGTCAAGGATTGTTATCGTTATCAAAGATCATGTCCAAGCTGTAATGAGGTGTTATATCACTCCCATTGGCGTTTTACCACTCCGATTGACGTTTTATCACACTAAGCCCAAAGCCTACTTTTCCAATTATGGCTTTGAAGAGATATGCCTAATGCGTTCACCTAAGGACCTTGACTGGTCGCCGTCAAACTATACAAAGCAACAGTGTTAAGAAAGTAACTTGGATACAGAGATTACGAATTTTCTCAGCTAGTTTAGAGGATAGAAATGTGAAGTACACCGCAATGATATGACAATGCTTATTTGTCAAAGTAGTATTTCTACGTTCAGTTCAACTACTCATCTCCCATTAACTAATACTTCTTGGTTTTAAGCACTGCTGATAACAGCGTATTCAGGAAATGTTGAGTAGCTATGTTTTAATTTATGAAATGAAAGAAACATATACATATGCATATACATATGTACCATTGATTTGTAATTAATATGTGCGTTGTTCGTCTACGGTACTAAGCTGGTGTTTTCCACTTTGATTCTTATCGTTGGCGCTAAATAGTACGCTTTCTCTCTAGTCTTCGTCCTCTGGTCTCACTTGCAATCTTATTAATCATCCGTTGTGCATTCGATTCTTTTGGAGTGGTATAGTAAAAATTGTTTTTAAAAAAATGTTTTACTTGTACTGGTCAAAATGTTGTGCAGTTATTTTTTATTGGGTTGGATCCTTTAAGACTTTTTTAAAAGTTTAAGTGCACATATATGTACATATATCTTTATCAAATTGACATTATATTTTCAAAATTTACTTTACGCGTACAAGCACCGACTGGTTCCCTATTTTTGAGAAGTGGGGTAGAAATGATGTCAAGAAGTTTGAAATTTGTGAATCGAGGTAACAGCAATCAGTGATAAATAAATTGCTTAGAGGATGGGCATGAAAAATATATACGCGTATACAGTTGATCGTGCTACTTCCTGAAAGTTCGGTTGATCGCTTTACCGAAATTTAATTTTATAACTAATGGGGTACCTAAATTTTTAAGAAGAAAGCCTAGGATGCCAGACTAACCAAATGTCTAATCTTTTATAAAAAATTAAAAGTAGTTCTCAGTTAATAGTCTGATATTATATATTCGACAAAAAAAAATACTTATGAATACATGAAAAGGAATAAAAATGATCAAATAAAGGGTGTTAGTCAATTTGAGCTTGTAATGAGTATATGTTTATAAACCATAATTTTTGTTGAATATAAAATAAAAAAATTTACTCGATACATTTTGATCGGTTTATATTGACAGTAAATTTGTTTCTACAATTCACAGCATGATAGAACAAAAAAACTATATATTTTACATGTGTAAATTCATAAACACGCAAAATCGGAGACATGAAAAAGGAATGCAGAATTACTATCATAGTTTTCAAGATACTTGGTTTAAGAGGTTTAAGAATATATTAGGATAGTTCGTCTAAAGTTTTCAGAATAATTCAAAAGTGTCAAAGTTCGTTATAATCTTTTAACTCCTATAGATGTTATATATTTTAATTTAATATAATAATATAAGTAAGCGTCTGATTTATTGCGATCCATACGATCCTTAATATAATTTTGTAGTTTGATAAAAAGTGATATTCTGCATTAAGAAAAACATCTATTAATCAAATATTGAAGTATCGTCTCTCAGTTAACGATACAATCAAGTTTAAAATTATTTTTTTCATTTTGAATTTAATAAATACAGAACTCAAGTATTTATCTGCATAAATATTTTGCATGACAAAACCAGATATTATCTATTAACTAAATTAAATACTTTATCTTCGCCAAAACAATGAGTCTATATTTGGTGTTGACATTCACCTACCATTATATGAGTGCACTTTTTTATACTTAAAAACTTATACTGGGCAATAGTTGTAAAACTCATATTTAAGCCATACACTTACATATACATATGTTGTATACAATAGGATTGATAACATTTTACAACCAAGCCGATGCTAATACCTATAAGTACATATAAGACCTTTAAATACTTTTCGCTTAAATGATTATATAAGCTATGTTAACATTTTTGTGCCAAAAGAAAGCTCATAAGAGCTCGAAGCAATTCTATGATTATATGACTATATTTACAGCATTCTGGTGGAGAAAAGGGGTCGTCGAACCACTTGTCACATTATTTTTGGATTCCAATGCAACTTTTTCTTTCACAATCACTTTTGATATGACAGGAAATACTACCACAATATGAACATCACTCAGGTTATAGATATTTTGCAATCGGAAAAGTAGGGAAAACTTAGGTGCAATTTTGGAGCTTACATTCGTTCGAAGAGTTGTAAACCGCACATGCGAACTCAAAAATAAGACTGTTGGCAGAGTTCTATCTAAAATGAAATGAAATCATTGTGAAAGCGTTCACAGTGCGCTTTTGTATCATGTAATTATAAACATGAAGTTGATTCTTTTACATTGCACTTGTGAAATTTCATTGCTGCAGAAGAATTTGCATTAGATGTCTTAAAGCTTTTTTGAGGTGTTAATATTACTTATTTCAATTAATCTTCAGTTATATTAAATTGTTAGCTTAATTCAAGACGCAACACTTGCATCTTCGCATTTTTTTATTTGTGAAATTCTATTAAAATTTAAATAAAATATAAGAACACATTTAACTGTTTAAAATTATAAGTTAACCCTTTAATATTTTTAACAATAATTTCCTTTTTACGATAAAGTAATATGTAATTATTATTCGTATTCAAATACATATAATATTCCGTCATATAATTCTAGCTTCCATTAATAACGAATGAAAAATATGAAATGAATGAAACACTACCGTGCATCAAAGATACAATTAAAAGCGCAGAATCAGAAAGCACGAAAATGATGTGAAATGCCATGAAAAAGCTTCCGACAAGCTACCACTTGGGCACAGTCATACACGAAATGTTCGACGAAAGAAACAGTTCTAGAGAATACATCTTAAAGCTAAACTAAAATACATTTATTTGTGGGATAGAAAAAATGTGAACAGTGCGCATGCGTTTATTTTCGTTACCTTATTTTTTGAGAGTTTATTTGTAAATAGCAACCAGATGCTTTTATGATTACTGCTGCAATATACATATACTAAAACGGGTTATCTTTTCACTTCCTAAAATACGGGCCAAGAAATATGCTGAACTTTTATACATTGACTTAATATATAACATATGATACGGTGTGATGAACGCACATAAAGAGACTCTGTCAATCTTCGCACAGATAGATTCAGATGAAGAGTAATGCAAAGTAATTAGCATCCATACAACAAGATAAATTCTTTATTTCTGACAAATTCGTCTTTCAAAGATGACAATTAAATTCCAGATTCTATGCACGTCTACGTATAGATGTATAAAAACTTTTATTTACTTGTCATATTTGCTTGTATTTAGTTGAAGATTGCTGGAAGATTATAAATATGTATGTATGTACATATAGTTGACATACAATATCGGAATGTTCACATGTTAGTTCTAAACAAATTCATGAGGTATAAAGATCATTTTTAGAATGCAAAAATGGGTTGTTGACTGAAAACTTTGAATCTATTTTAAGAAACAAACAAACTAAAGTGATGGCAATAGGTTAATTTACTTTATTTTTAAATTTAGTATATCCCCAATTATCTGTTTATTTAAAAAGTGCAGATTTCAACTAGGTGTTTATTTTATAAATAAGATTCATAAATAATTAAACATAGTCTAGATGAAAGCTCATTAAATGCAATAGTCAGACCTAACTTAAGTACCCAAAAGTTGATGAAAGATTGTTAAAAGTTGGGAAGCGCAACAGCAAGAACCAACAATGGTACAAAAGTATAAACCAGCAAGTTCAAGTGGAATTGTGTTCACGTTTTAATCAGTAGGTACATGCCGCATTCCCGAATTTCTCTTTTATAACCGAATTTTCTTATTGTTTTTTTTAAACTGTCGCTAGAACAAATGTTTGTGGCATTTTTTCCTATCCCTTAAGGATGCTGTAAATTAAGAAAAAAAGTAGTATATGTATACTTTAAAAGTGTCTTAACTCTGATAACAGTAAACGTTTGTAAAACCTATTGAAAAAAGGAGACATGGGAAATAATTGTATAAAAATATAATAATAATATATAATATAATATATAATATATAATATATAATATATAATATATAATATATAATATATAATATATAATATATAATATATAATATATAATATATAATATATAATATATAATATATAATATATAATATATAATATATAATATATAATATATAATATATAATATATAATATATAATATATAATATATAATATATAATATATAATATATAATATATAATATATAATATATAATATATAATATATAATATATAATATATAATATATAATATATAATATATAATATATAATATATAATATATATTATTATACATATATAATATTATACATATATAATTATATTAATTATAATAATTATATTATATATGTATTATATATGTATAATATATTATACATATATAATATATAATATATAATAAAAGCAAATATAAAATATAATAGATAATAAATAATATTAATATAATATAATAATATACAAATTTAAAAAGTTTGAGTGATAAAAAATTCAAGTGGATACACTTTTATTGTGAAATGTGTGTGAGAATTGATGAACACGATTCAAAGAAAGAAAAATCGTTGATTTACTCAATGAAATAATTCATTGAATAAAATCATCCATTAGATCAAATGATATGAATAATCGAATAATTTTTTTCGGTAAATGGCATGACTCAACATGATACAGGGCATGATTTGATCAAATTGGTAAAATCACTCAAGGTTTGGTACTTAGGATTGGGGGCTCTGTGCTATTAGCAGAACTCGTTCCCAACAACACCAAAACTTTAAAAATATTGGTATTTTTTAAGAAGAATTTTGTAACAAACATAGCACCATTACAGGTGAAACGGAAACCTGTAATTTTCATATAATTTATTATAAAGTATCTGACTACTGGGGCTTACGCTTTATGACCTTATGCTGCATCTGTATCATACATTTAAAAAAAAGGTAGTAAAATACATTTGATGTTTTATTAAATTAATGTATTTAACAAAAACAGGAGCTGCAAAGCTAACCGTAAAACCTGAATTGGGTATATTAAATACTTCGTCATCAATGTGTTTATCTGCATCACACGTTCATACGCGTGCTACTTTTCTCTCACGAATAGAGGCGACCTACAGTGTTTACCCGATTCTGAATGGCGAGATTTAAGAAGCTTTTCATAGACAATTTGTGTTCCGTCAGTGTATCGATCTGGGTCCTTGGCGTGTGAGTCTACGCACTTATCGACTACCCCACGGCGACCACCGATAAGGACATGCTGCTTTTAATGTTCTAGGAACGTAAAGAAGTAATTCATTCATTAAAAAAGAAGGAGAGACAGTTTCATACTTTTGAGCTACGCTTAGAGAAACCAATCACGGCTACGCTTTCCTAAAATACATCAAAAAAAATTTTTCCATGACTTCTTCTTCGACGTATTGAAACCAAGTGGAGCGAAGTCAAAGGAGGTGCTCGAAAAATTTATGCAACTGCGAACATTTTTAATACATGAAATATATATAATGTACGTCAATTCATGATATAACATGATGCTATATTGGTACTATATTAGGAGTGCTTATATGGTGAATAAACGGTTGGTGGAATACAATGTTTCGACCACAAAAATCTTCATATACCGTTCTCAAATAAGGCCAAATACATAGTCGTTATCCTTATTAGTTCACAACAAGGACGATATTGTAAGCAACTGGGGCATTTAAGCTTATATGCCACACTATCTGCCTACATTCTCTTATATTATACAGTATTTGGGCCCATTTATCACGTAGTCTTACATCTTAATACTCTAACGAAAATTTGAAAACAAGCATGAAGACAATCCCTTTTTACCTATCCCCAATCAATAATTCACTTGCTGTATTTCCTATATGTACTTCTGTGTGTTTTCTTATACTTCTGTATTATTATGCAATTCTATGCCTGGTATGATTTCATCCGTTTGTAAACTTTGCTTACTTGCTTTCATTTCACTTGCCCATACAGTTGCACTTTTATTAGGTTCCATGTAATTTTTTTTTATTTAAATTTGATTTTATTAAATTCAGTGAAATTCTTATTTGCTAGACAAATTTTCTTAAAACTAGCTTAATAATTCAATTTCTTACATCTAACTTACTGACCCCGTGCGGTTGCTCCAAGTTAACATAATCAAAACAAGAGTTCCAAAAATGCCTTCGGCCTCTGTGCTATTTTTTTAAACTTATAAAAAAAACCTTTAAAAAAAAACTTAGCTCCATTTCCATTTTTTCCTTACATTCTACTATTAACTATGTCCGTTCGTAGTCCAGACGCGTGCACCAGGGCGTATTACTTATTTATATGCTTTACATATATGGTGTATACGTAACGATCGTATCTTTTTTTAGACAAAAAACAGTATATTTGGACCAAAAATTTAAAAAAAACAGTAAATCGATTTAAAAAATACAGTATTTTTCGCAGTATACATTTTAATCAATGAAAATCAACAAAAAAAACTATTCATTTCGGGGCGATTCGTTTCCATCATCTAAATCGCTTTCCATTTCAATGTCTTCTCCTGTTGTTGATGTTTTGTATTTGTCCTTTGAAGCAATTTGACGAAGCAATTCCGGCTTTGATTTGAGATAATGATAGAATTGAACGCATGGATATTTCAAGTTACATTTGACCATCAGAATTGCTTTCAATGTTTCGACTTCCAATTGAGTTTTGTCTGACGTCCAAGTTTTGTTCACTGCAGAAAAAATTCTTTCGACAGATGATGAGGTTCCTGGCAAGCATAAAATGTATTCAACGATTTTAAAGTTTAAAGTTTAAAAATGTATTTTTTTATTTTGAGTTTCATTTGCATTAAATCTAGATATAAAATACTTAAACTAGCTATAATAACTTTTATTTTAATTAAAACTATCTTACTGGCTCCATGCGAGCACTCTAAGTTAATCTATGAATTTTTTATAATTGCCTTTCAGCCTTTCAGTTTTTGTAGGTATGTTCAAGTAAAGAACTAAATTATGTGATACTTAATACTAAGAAAATGTTCTGGAAAAACTTAGCAATCTAGTAAAATTAATTTTAAATTATTATTATCTAACCTAACTAAACAAACTTAAACTAACTACCACTAATTTTTTTTTTTTTTTTTTTTTTATGGGCTATATATATACTACACTAACTTAATCTTAATCTAACTTATACTATATGTAAGTTGTCCGTAGGGGGACCAATTTCTGTTTCAGCTGACGGCAGCTGGGCCACCAGATGTGGCTCTAGCCACCAATAAAATTGCCTATCCTTTTCCCGATCTTTGATGTCGCGAATAGGGATGGATGTGCTGAAGCGGAGATCACCCGGCCTTACGCTTCGTACATTGCTCTCGTAGAGCAGACGCTTGTCCACCGTTCGTCTTACTACGTGGTAGAGAAGTGGACATCCCTCCGCATCCTGGACCAAGCCAATGCGGTCCAGATACAAGAACGTATTCAACGATTGTAGCCATTTCATTGTATTCACAATCGATCTTATTGAGGTGATTGAATATTTCCACCCAGCGATTCACATTCGAAACATGGCCGGCTCTCCATTGCGTGATTTTATCGGTTGTACAGTAGTTCTTAACATATCTAAATTGAGTATGCAAATCTGCTGCTTTTTCATCGGCTTTATACAAATTTATTTCGTTCATCTTGTTCATGACCGCTTCGACATCATTCCATTCTGGAGTTTCTTTCAAAGTCGCCCACGCAAAAAGTTTCAGTGGCTCAAATTGTGCTGTCCATATTTCGAAGTAAGAGAGTGCAGCGGCTGCGAAATTAGTACAAATAAATTCATATTAGTTAAATTCATTGAAGAGTTGAACAGAAGAAGGTGAAATTACCAAAAAATTCGTTGCGTATAGCAGCCATCTCATTACAATTGTATCCATTGTGAATAAGTTTTTGCTTTTCTGTCACTGCAATCGGCGATAAAAAATCATCTTCTTGACGCATTTTTAGTGTTTCTTCAATTTCATGTAAACAGTGCGCAACTTCGATTGCCGTGACATCATCACCTTCAATTTTTAGCACATATTTAGCGAATAACTCGGCCTAATAAAAGAGAAGAAGAACATTTGAAAAAAGTGAATTTTGAAATCAATTGAATTTCTACCTGTTCTTGGACAAACATCAACCAAAATTTCGATGATTCTTCATTGAAAAATTCCTTCAACTTTTTCTCTCCTATTTTAAGTCCTAGGAAATATATTTTAAGGGCATCATATTGTTCCATGATACGCCTGATAGCTGGTCCGAGAGCCAAAAATCGTGTTTTTGAATAGCCGAGCAATTTCTTATATTCCACTTCTGCCTCTTGACAAAATGATTTCAACGCGGTCACGCGTACAGTGTTAAGGTAGAAATGGGAATATATTTTGACAATGGCCCACTCAACGTCAAACGGTATTTCTTCACATGCAAATTTCAATGAATTGTGTGTTATGTGAGCGACACAGCCGATGCCGATCAAATGAGGAAGCCACTGTTTTAATCGGTAGAAAACATTATTCTGGCCGCCCCGAGTTTCTCCACCAAAATTAACTTTTGCGTTATCACCGCAGAAGCAGACGATTTTCTTCTTTATCTTGTATTTACTGGCAGCAGACTCAATTAGATCGGATATTATTTGCGAATTTTCACCAGCTTCTTCGGTTAAATTCAAAACTTTAACATGTACACCGACAGTGGGAATAAAATATCGAACAAGCACGGGAAAAAGTTTAATATTTTCATGGTTTGATGCATCTGTATACACTGACACATAATTACAGTCTTTTAATTCTTGTTCAATTGTTGGACGTGCGGCGCAAAAACACTGGTGACTATTGCTTGACATTTCTTTTGTGAACACGAAAACTTCATTTTAAAACACGATTTAAATATTTTCGTCGCACAATTTGATGACTTGAAACTTTGATTTGAATTTATCACATGATACGCACACACTCCTTCGATTGCCGCTGAATGTGTATCCCAATCCGATGAAAAATGTGTTTTTATAGATGTACTTGTAGAAGCGGCATTTTCAGCATCTTTATGTTTTTTTGTTTTGATATGTCTGGCAATATCCGCGTTTCCACCAGACGCAATAGAAAAACTACCTTTGCATTTTCTGCAAAAAACATCACTTTCACTTTTCGTTTTTTCGAGAAACGAATACTTTTCCCGAAGTTTTGTGTTGAATGTATTTTTTGCTCTTGATTTCGACATTTTTACGCGTTCTGAACAAGAATGAATAATGACAAGAGAGTATTTACACGTATCTAACGTTCTCAAATAATTCGTGTAAAAATATGGTACTATGGAACAATAACTAGGTATACATTCCTGCATATTTGGGGAATCCCCGACAAATTGAAATTATGAAAAACACAAACGAAGTTTTTTACCGTTACTTTCGTGTTATTTCAAAAAAAATCGTTTAAAAGAGAATCAAATTTTTTCCTCGATTCGTGTTAAATGAAATTCGCGTTTCATTTTGTTTTCTTTGACGTTTTGCATTACGATTAATAAATATGAATTTCAAAACGTTAAAGAAATAAAACTTAATATTTGTTCTCAGTATTAAAATACAGTATTTTGGGCTGAAAAAGCAGTATACAGTTTTGGAGTTGCAAAAGCAGTATAATACTGCGAAAAACAGTATAGATACGATCGTTATGTATACGCCGTGGTGCACCTTTTTTTCTGTTATATATATAAAACTTAAAACTAAATTAAACTTAACTAAAAAAACACAAAAAGCTGGCCACAGACTGGCCAGCTGCCAAGACTAGTACATAACATCAACACAAGTTAACGGCGGCAGGGGCCGAATTAACGAATTAACAACGATCCCTGTCGATGCGCAAACCAAGTTGACATGCAGCATCCTAGTGGCGCCCCCTGGATAGCTATTACAACACCCGTTGTGAAGTGAACCAATGCATGCAGCGACTCCCTAGCGGTTATGCGGAGGGCTAACAACCCGCCCACAGAAAAACTATCTGTTATGAGAGAGCAATCAGCCTCGGATCTACGGACGGATTTACAACGACGACACGGCGCGAAAAAGGACAACGATTTGCGAGTGTGCTCCTGGAATGTAAGAGCACACTACGCTCCTGGAGCCGCCCAAAAACTGGAAAATACCCTCACGCAGTATAAGGCGGATACTACTGCGATCCAGGAAATACGCTGGATAGGACATGGGATAGTGAAGAAGAAGGAGTGCGACATATATTACAGCTGTCACAAAAGGTTGCACACATTTGGATGCGTATTCGTCGTAGGAAAACGGCTAAGGTCGAAGGTCATCGACTTTAAACCAATAAGTGATCGCCTGGCTGTGATCCGCTTCCAGGGCAGATTCTACAACATCAGCCTTATATGTGCACACGCCCCTACCGACGAGGCCGAAGACTCTGTCAAAGAGGACTATTACGACCTCTTGGACGGTGCCTACGGAGCCTGTCCGGAGTACACCGAAAAATCGTACTTGGAGACTTCAATGCCGGATCTCTTTAAGGCTGGTGACAATGTTCTGGTAGGGAGCATGCACCAGATCATCTGCCGAATATGCTCCATATGCCCCATCCACAAAAAAGGCGATCCTACCTCGTGCAACAACTACAGAGGTATATCCCTGCTCAACGTCGCTTACAAGATCCTATCCAGCGTACTGTGTGAACGTCTAAAGCCGTTTTGCACCGCACTAATCGGCACGTACCAGTGCGGCTTCCGGCCCGGCAAATCAACTATAGACCAAATCTTCACACTGAGGCAAATCCTGGAGAAGACCAGCGAGTTTCAAATCGATTCGCATCATCTGTTTATCGATTTTAAAGCCGCATACGGCAGCATTCATCGCAACGAACTTTTCGAGGCGATGGCCGAATTCGGGATCCCGGGAAAATTGATCCGGTTATGTCGCACCACGCTAAAAAATACGCGATGCACCGTGCAGTTCGGCTCGGCGACATCTGAGCCGTTTGAAACCTGCACCGGATTTCGGCAAGGAGATGCGCTGTCGTGTGACTTCTTCAATTTGGTACTGAAGAAGATAGTGCGGCGGGCCAAGGTAAACACGGAAGGCACTATCTTCTATAAAACAGTCCAGTTGTTGGAATATGCGGACGATATCGATATCGTCGCGCGTTCCCAACGTGCCGTAGCGGAGGCCTTTGCGGCAATTGAAGAAGAGGCGAAACGAGCTGGCCTTAAGATCAACGAGGGGAAAACAAAGTATATGCTGTCGACTAAAAAACGTTCCGTCACCTAGGACAAAATTTATGTATCGACAATTATAGTTTTGAGGCAGTAAAGGAGTTTGTCTACCTCGGGGCAAACGTTAACTCCACAAATGACACCACAGTGGAGATCGGACGTAGAACCACCCTTGGCAACCGATGCTACTTCGGTTTGTCGAAACAACTGGGGTCAAAACTCCTGACTCGAAGGACCAAAGTCTTGCTCTACAAGACCCTTATACTGCCAGTCCGGCTTTATGGAGCTGAAAGCTGGACGATAAGCAAGTCTGCAGAGCAGATTCTTGGTGCCTTCGAAAGAAAAATTCTACGTCGGATATATGGTCCCGTCTGCGAGGAAGGTGAATGGAGACATAACCGCGAACTCTACAAGCTGTACCAGGATGTGGATGTAGTACGGAAGGCAAAAATCCGTCGACTACACTGGCTCGGCCACATCGAACGCATGGACAGCAACGCTCCAGCTAAGAGGGTCTTCGAATCTGAGCCTCCTGGTTCGAGAAGAAGAGGACGACTGAATCTCCGGTATAGAGACCAAGTCATCGCGGATGTAAGACAGCTTGGCCTTGATGACTGGAAGCAGCGTGCCCAGGACCGTCAGCGATGGAAGGCAGCAATTGCTCAGGCACTGACCCTTCATGGGTCGCCGGACTGATAAGAAAAAGAAGCCTCAAAGATCAGGCTGTTGGGAGAAGTCAATGCCCGTGCAACATGCCTTGGAATCAGTTTTAGTATGAAATTATCAATCCTTATCAGGGTTGCCTCGTTGTACAGAACCTCGTTGGGATAGAATTTCTTGTAATCGGATTCGGGAGTTCGATACAGCCTGAGACAGGTTCGGAGACACTGCCTCTCAAACAGCCTCATCCTTTCTATCTGGGAAGGACTCACGTTAAACCACACAGGACAAGCGTACACCATATTACCAGCCTCCTTGCCACAGCAAAGGCTTTCTTGGCTTTCGTCAGAGCAGCATCTACATGTTTGTCAAAATATAGATACTGGTCCAACCAAACGCCTAAGTACCTCACCAAGCCTTTTACAGCTAACGGTTCTCCTCGTGGGTCAACAATGCGGAACTTACGCCAGTTTAACTTCGTGTCCCTTGAGGCCCTGGACAGCGGGGTCCTGAAAAGGATAGACTCGCACTTATTGAAATTAATTTTTAATTTCCAGCTATCACAGTATTATATTTTTAATTTCCAGCTATCACAGTATTGCTGAATCTTTTGGAAGTCATTTTGCAACAAGATGTTGATGACTTCGACCTTCGGCGCTGATCTGTACGCTACCAGATCA
This sequence comes from Eristalinus sepulchralis, assembly GCA_944738645.1. NCBI lineage: Eukaryota > Metazoa > Arthropoda > Insecta > Diptera > Syrphidae > Eristalinus > Eristalinus sepulchralis. The sequence goes on from OX122886.1 coordinate 20,441,232, forward strand.
TCGGCGTACGCTATTATGTGCGGCATGGAGTACAAAAGATCGTTGGTAAATATAGTAAACAAGGTTGGCGACCGAAATCGAAAACCATGGTAGACATCACGTTGCCATTTTTCACAACTAACTTCCTACCTGTTATCATGTCATAGATCATGTGCAGCAGTTGTTTACTTATGTCAAGTCTGACCAGCTTTAGAAAAAGTCCTTCTAACCAAACGGTGTCGAAAGCCTTTTCCAAGTCGATCAGACATGCACCCGTGCATTGGGTCTTGGATTTGTTCCATTGTATGTCGGAAACCAGCTTTGATGCGGCATGTATGATATCATGCCCCGCTCTGAACCCGAACTGGTTGTCCGGGATTATATTATTGTCCTTAACCCACTTTATCAGGGCTGATATGATAATTTTTTCGAAGACCTTTCTTATGCAAGGGAGAAGACTGATCGACCAGAGATTGGTTGGGATGGTCCTGTCCTTGTCCCGTTTAGGGATCTGTTGCACCACAGCTGTCTTCTAATGCCTCGAGTAATATGCATTACTCCACTACCTCTGAGAGTAGATGGCGTAGCACAATGTTGGGTATACCACCGATCCCTGTTGATTTCTTCTTTTTCAAAGAGTTAAAGATGCCCTGCAGATCTTCTTTTCAGATTTGAATGGTATTGATTCCATCTATGGCGACGGCATTATTAGCCGTATTCTCATCATTGAACCTGGTGAAACCAGGGTTCTCAGATCGCCACTGCCTTATCTCTTCCCGAAGGTAGAAGTGATTCAACCGGGCTCTGTTCTCCAGATCGTGGTTTGGCCTACGGGACTCGTTGACCGCACCCAGAGTCGTAACCTTCTCCTGAGGATCTTCAACTACGAAGAAGTTGTCGTCAAGCACTGCCCTTTCCGGATTGATGCCCACAGATGTCAGTATGTCTGAATTTTCTGTCGTCCTTTCCAGCCGTACGGCCTGAATATAGTTCTGGTCTTTCCTCCTGAAGATTTTATTTATTTGCGGGAACATACCCGGATTGCTGGATTTTACAGCCCGAATTTTATTGCCCCAGTGCAGACTTACAGCCAGGCTGTAATTAGTTTTGCTTAGCTGTTGGAGATTTTTGATGATCGCTTTTAAAGAACGAACTTCAGCATTCTGCGGATCTACGAACCGTCTGTGCAGGAATTTAAGTCTTGACAGCAGTCTGCTTTTATGCACGTGGAGTGCAACGATGGTAGCGTTTCGATAGACATCGCTGTCATCAGTAGGAGCTAGCTTCGGAATGCTTTTGTCCATAGTTCGTAGGATTACGTCGTCCATCAGCAAAAAATACAAAAAAAAGATTAAAAAATATAAAAACACAAAAAAAAAACAACAAAAACAAAAATGAAAAAAAGGTGCAACACGGCGTATTAGACATATATGTGAAGCATATAAATAACATATACGCCCTGGTGCACGCGTCCGTATCATGTTACGGACATAGTTAAGGCTTACTGTAAATAGTTAAGTAGTTTTAAGCTTAGAGTTAAGTACATTGTACATAGGCTTAAGTTTTAATATAGTTTAGTTAGGTTAAGATTAGGTTAGGTTGAAAATGTACATGCCTAAGTTTAAAAAAATCTTGGGCTGAATTTAAAAAATTTCATAAAGTAAAATTTTTTAACTATATTAAAACACAGCCAGTAGGCCGAAAGGCAAAATAAATAGTACCTAGATTAGCTTAGAGTACTCAAGAAGAGTCAGTAAGTTAGATTTAAGATCAATGGATTCAATAAGTAAGCTAGTTTTAAGTAATTTTGTCTAGTATTTAAGTAATGAAGAGTGAAAAATAAAAATGCATTCAAATTCAAAAAAAATACGTCGTCCATTTGTACGAGGTACCTGTCAACCTCTGTGTTCGTCAGGTTTCTGTTCGTTGGCGAATTGATCCCACGCGAACGTAGTTCTCTGAATACGGCTCAAAAGAAGCGAGACCAGCCAGCCTTATCATAGTTATAAGGATACAACTGGACACATTCCTCTAATTCCTCCAGATCGTTCGGGAATTGAATCACCGTAGCGAGCCCGCAGTGATCACTGTCGTACTCGAAAGTGGCTAAACAATTCCTTGTGCGTCTATCTACGTCTAGTATCGTTAGTCGTCTGTCGACTAGCATCACATCGAGAAAGGACCCGCTCCTAGAAAACGATGGTTTCTCAGTTGCACATAAGTCTACCTTGAACTCTACATTATGCATCGCCAACCAACCTGAGAGTTCGTTCCCCCTATCGTTTGACACCCTGTTACTCCATTCGCTGTTCTTAGCATTCAAATCACCAGCGATGACGAAATAATTCTCCTCCTCGTTCAAGCGAAGGCTTGTAAAAAGAGCTCTGAAATAAAGTGAGCATTTTGAGATTCTGGTGCGTAGACAGCAATCACAAACATCTTCCTTCCGCCTTGCTTCTAGCACTTTAAACCTACGCACTTCCGGCCTATCATGATCTTGTGACAAAGGTCTTCTTTTATCAGAAGAGCGACCCCATCAACGAATGTACCAAAATCATTTGATGTGAATGCACTACCCCCTATGATTAATCTAGGGCGACTGTATGTTTGTAAATAAGGCACCAGCAGTTTGGAATCGCTTCTCTTGTATTGTGGGTTCAAACTGCGTAGCATTACAATTTTGAAAAGTATCAACAGCTAAAAATGTATACTTCTTTTTGGCGTTTTTGAGGAAACCAATACGTTTTTAATACGGTCTTCATTCCATTAGCGCCACCTTAATGACCTTATTCATAATGACAAAATTCACGTTAACTTTGTCTTGATTTCGTTAGTTACTTAATTTCTGTGCTGATAGATCCACAAATTCTGCCCAAGCATATTTTCCTCGGAAAACAATATATTTGGAAGGTTATTAAGTGCATCGACATGATGTATACTTCGTGGATTAATAGTCAATTTTAAATGTTCATCTTTGCTTATAAATGTAACCCATGCAGAGCGTAGACTATGGCTAAAGCCTGCATGTTGAAGCTTTGGCACATTGCCAGTCGTCAGTCGTTTCCTGTTTTAGTGAATGGTTTCCCTACCTCTGTTCTTGTTATCATTCATTTTCGTTTATCATAGTTGCGAAAAGTCAAGTACTTTTAGTACTGCAGTTAATTGAATGAATTGAATTTGCTTTAATCTTTTTACTTGCAAAAGTACTTAGTTGCCAAAGAGTTAGTCAGCAGTTAATACTAAATCTTTAACTTGGCAGTTAGTAAAGGCAGTACTCTTAATCAACGAAAAGATAAAAGTCCTGGAGAAGGTTTTGATTTAGTCAGCCAGTCTGTGCATAACTTAATTGAAATTATTTTAATAAGGTGCGTTAACCCACACGCGGAAGGTCTAGGTTCGATTCCCGGACGAGCTGCTGACAACACTCGAAAAGTATTATTTGTCTATGAAAAGCTTCTCAAATCTCGGCAGTCGGCAAAACACTGCAGGTCCTTTCTACTTGTGAGAGAACAATAGCAGGCACAACACGGTTAGTTGTTGTATTTTTTTATTATTTGCGCATTTTTATTAATATATGTTTCGAGGCTTATTACTTAATTTTAGGAAAATACTTAAAACTAGCTTATTCAATCTTAACAAAGGTTTGAAATCTAAATTACTAACCCTACAGAGGTGCTCTAAGCTAATCTATATCTATTCTAGTTACAAGTGCTTTTGGGCATAATGGTCGAGAAATTATTTATTTTTTTATGTTCATATATGTTAATTTTGTGCCAAGAATAGTAAGAAAGAGGAGAAGTTGTTGTCGAAGGCCGTGGTCCCTTGTGGACTGTAGTGCCACTCAAATATTATTATTATTATTATTATTAATTGTGACTGGCTTGAATGCAGTACTAACAACTGCATTCTTTTAAAACTCTGTCGTTTATTTTGTTAACACTTATGTACATCGATCTGCTCTTTGTTTACATCACTCATTTTGCCTGTTCATTTCGCTTGCCTTTTTTCCTTTCTTGACAGTTTCAATTTAACTGGATTCCCTCTTCGGTTGGTTTCAATCTTTATCCTCAAAGAGCTCTGGTAGAGGCTCTCTTCATGTTCGTCAACTGTCGTCATCTTCTCCTTTGGAAACAATTTCTGTCCTGTGATGCTTTGATTTTGGAAAGGGAACTCCCCACACTGGCTAACGGGAATTTCTATTTAGCATGCAATATGAGTTCGCTTTTGTTCACCGTGGTTTTCTTACCTAGTATATCACTATAATTTCGTCTAACTATGCTACTATGACTTAATTTCGTCTCACTATGGTAGAAAAATGAATGATATTTAATGTAAAACAATTCAATAATACTGCACTCTGAGTAGTATTCCACTTTTGAATTTGTAGCAAGAATTAATTAAAACTGAAACATAACTTTTTAATAGACAACTTTTATTCGGACGTCCGTAAACTAACAGGAATATTATTCGACGGACTCTTTTGGCACCTGCAATCTTTTCAACGATTTTCATTTTAACTGCCAGTGAAATAAACTTCCAAACGCTGGTTCCGGACAGAGGCATGTTGCGTTACCTTACAGTAACGCTATACTTGTTTACAAAGATGTGTTCAAAATGAAGGATGGAGTGCGCAGAGTTTTCTCTGATCGCCTAAATGGATACAAATCCTTTCGGTTAGCTAACCACTGCAGTGTCTTTTAAGCGGAAATAATTAAATTCAACGAAGCCCTATCTAGAGCGAGATATACACAAGTGATATTTGTGTATTAATAAAGAAAAAAAAGTCAGGCTGTCATAAGATCGTTAAATGCATTTTGTATAGACTCAAGATTAGAAATTGGTTACCGGGCATCTATTGTTAAGATCTACGAACACTTTAAAATACGACTGTACTGTGTACTATCACATAGAGACATAACAGAGGAAGCTATCAAGTACGCCGACGCGTCTTTTGATGGTTACTCTGCTGCAAAAGGGCATAGACCTATGACTATTGAATCTGTAAAGAAATTTCACTGCCAGCCTTGTGCTGCCGTATATTCCGAACACCTGGAGCACAGTTAGGATAGCCTGCATATCAAAAATTGGTAAGTCTACTACAATATAACGTCTACTATAAGTGTACTATAAGTTTCAATTAATTCATGCGGAAAAGCTTGGAGAGGCTGGTCAAACTACATTTGCGCAAAACTAAATTGAGTGATTCTATACCTCAATAATTAGACCTCTTCTTTAATATGCATCAGTCGTTTGGTGAAATAAACTTTCTCGCAAGTACATGACTGCTGCTTTTACCGTGTTTCAAGACACAGTCTATCTTTGCTACTCAGGGGCTTCCACTAGCATGCCTGAGTCTACTATTAACATTTGCTAAGTCCCCTCTCCATTGATATCCAGTAGGTCAACAGACTAAATTCGATCATGGGAAACGGGGTAGCAATCTATTTAATACATGCATAGAGGTCGTTGGAGCATCAGACCAGATAGGAGCATTATACTCAAAATTGGGGAGTATACATATAATGCCTATATGTTGTAACTGAATTAGCGAAGTTGTGAAGAGCTGACAACAATCAAAGAGTACTTTTTGCTATGAAAAGCTTTTTAAATCTATCTGTTCAGGGTCGGCAAAAATCAGGAGGTCCCCTATACGCGCGAGAGAACAGTAGCACGCAAAACAAGAAAAGCTGCTGAAGAAGTCAGGCCCTTTAGACTGTCGTTTCACTCAATTATTTTAACAATTACAAATAAGCTTTAATATAAAATGCGGCATTCAATAGTGTTCTGTGATAAACACCTTTAAGCCACTTAGCAATTTGGTGGCGTACAAAATAGCGGCCAAATTTGAGATGATCTACTTCTTCTACAACGTGACTCTATCAATGAGTTAGTCAAGCCGGTTCAACAGCCATTGCTCCAGCTGCTGCTGAAGAAAAAGTTGAGGCTTAATTGATGGAGGCAGTTGCTCAGGATATCATAAAACGGGTCTCGGGACCGATTTGCTAGATATCTCCTATTGTAATCGTTTTTAAAAAATGCGGGGACATAAGGCTAGGCGTTGATATGAGGCGGGCTAACCTCGCTTTATTAAGGAAAAATTACCCACTGCCAACGTTTGAATCGTTTATGACCAGATTGAAGGGCGCGAAGTGGTTTTCGAGGTTAGATTTGGAAAGCGCTTACCACCAGTTCGATTTAAATGAACGAAGTCGAGAAATAACGGCATTTATCACATCGAAAAGGATATTCAGATATAAACGATTGTTGTTTGGAGTTATCTCGGCCCCAGAGATTTTTCAGAGGCAGATGGAAAATATCTTGGCCGGCCGGGAAAATATCAGAGAAGAAATCTTTACTAGAATCATCAGAAGATACGAAACGGACTCAGGCTCAGTTCGGAATCCTGCTATAATAACACGCTATTCACACAAATCAACATCTCTAACGTCCAATAATCACCGTCCATCACTCCCTTCTACAGAAATATTGCTACAAAGTAAAAGCAATATTTAGTGGATATTTATTTTACTGCGAGTATAGTCGCAGGCGATGCCGAGAATTTAGAAAAAAAACATTATTATTACGTGTCGGGTATAAAATTTGAATTGGTTAAAGATCATAAACCATTAGAAGCAAGTTTTAATCCAACGTCAATGCATCGAGCCCGCATTAAACGATGGGTCTTGAGATTGCAGTCCTTTAAATGTAAGGTAGTATATCAAAAAATAAAATAATTCCTGGAATTCGAATAACATCAGTCGGAATTGTGTACATTGGGGAACATTCTACTACGTGGAACGAAAATCGTTATATATAGTAGAGAAACGTAGGGTTCGTTCGAAGGTATGGTTTCCGTTAATTGACAGAGACGTGGAAATATTCGTAAAGAACTGCAGTGATTGTTTGCTGGTATCAAGACCGATACAACCAATGAACAGACTCGAATTCCCTGATGGACCATGGCTATGTTTGGCAATAGACATGATGGGACCATTACCGAACTATGAGTACATTTTCGTAGTCATCGATTATTATTCGAGATGTCATGAAGGCAAGTTTCTTAAAAGGATAACATCAAGTGTTACCATTGTAAATTTGGAGGAGATTTCATCTTCCAGAATAAATTAACACCGACTTTTGACCCACAAGAGTTTGAAGTAATTGAACGGAGAGGAAGCGATGTTGTGGTTCGAGGAAATGGAGACGGCAAAGATTTTAGATAAAACATCACATTTCTCATCTCAATAAAATACCGGCTTCTTCGGGGTCAGATCCGATTTTACCTCCTAAGCCTATTATGAATTTCCTTAACTCTTCAGGCGAAGATACAGCTCTCCCAGTCGATGACCCAAACATTAATCAATAATCTCCTACAACATCAGGAAATCTCACAAGGCGAAGCAAGCGGTCCAGAGTTGAAGCTGGAGCTTAAAAACATGGGAGGTATGTGGAGATCTGTTCACGTATCTTAGGCAGACACATGTCACATAGCCATGCACACGTTTAATAATAATAATAATAATAATTGAGTGGCACTACAGCCCACAACGGACCAGGGCCTAGCTTCTATAACAACTAATCGTGCTGTGCATGCTACTGTTCTTCACGAGTAGAAGGGACCTACAGTTTTTTGCCGACTCCGAACGGCGAAATTTGAGAAGCTTTCCATAGACAATTAATGCTCTTTGAGTGTTGGCAGCAACTCAAAAGAGGTGGTGCCGTGAATAATGCTAGGTGTCCCGTCCGGGAATCGAACCCAGACTTTCTGCGTCGCGGTCATGCACACGTTTACTGGGAGTTAATCTATGAACGACCGAGCAGGAGAAACACGTATTATCTATTGTTTTTATTTCATTTCCAAATGTATTTTTTTATTGTTAATTTTTTCTAATTCCTTAAATCTAGAAGTAAAAATACTTAAACTAGTAACAAATTTCTTAATTGTTGTTAAAACTATCTTACTGGCCCTATGCAGGAGCTCTAAGTTAATCTATAATAGTGCCTTTCGGCGTTGTCTTCTGTATTATACGTTTGCAGTATTCTATGCACTATTTGTAGATATTATTAAATCTAAGAAAATTATTACAGAAAAAACTTAGCAATCTAATCTATTATTTAAAAAAATAATTTATATATATCTTAATCTACGACTATTCTAATTAACCTAACTACCTAACACTAACTTAACACTAATTTTTTTTTTTTATTGTTCAACTCTAGCCTATTCTAAATTAACCTACATTTAAGTTGACCGTAGGGGACCAACAACGTTAGCCGGAAAAGCTAACGACAACTGGAGTTTGATGAGGTTGTAGCCACCAATAAAAACCTCGATCCATACTACTTTCTGTTCTATCCCGAACAGGATGGATGTACTAAACCGGAGGCCACCCGGACTTACTGTCCTTACACAGTTCTCGTAGAGCAACCGCTTGTCCACTGTTCTCCTTACCACGTGATAAATAAGTGAATATCCTTCCTCATCTTGGATCAAACCCATCCGATCAAGATACACGAAAGCTTCCGGTGGAATGAATCCACTTCGGCGTGCGTTCTCATGATATGCGTCGTTTGGGTAGTAAGCCCCGAATATGAGCTCGTTTTCCGATGTCATTGCTCGTGCAACATGCCTTCGAATCAGCCTAATAATAAAATTATCCACTCTATTCACTTTGGCTTCGTTATACAAAATCTCATTGCGATAGAATTTCTTGTACCCAGATTCGGGTGTTCTGTATTTTTTCATCTTTTCCATCTGGGAAGAACTCACGTTGAACCACACTGGGCAGCCATACACCATGACTGGCCGGACTAGGGCCGTATAGCAGATAACCTTAACTTTGGAGCCTACATGCCATAGCGAAGGCTTTTTTGGCTTTCGTCAGAGCTGTTGCTGAATGGATATTACCATACAGAAACTGGCCCAACATGATGCCAAGATATCGCACTACACTCTTCACATTTAATGGCCGGCCCTGTGGGTCAAAGATGCCGAACGCCAAGATTACGCCAGTTTTTCTTCGTATCCCTAGAGGCTGTGCATAACGGAGTCCGGAAAAGGATGGTTTCACACTTCTGGTAGTTAACTTTTAACTTCCAGTCGTCGCAAAATCGCTGGATCTTTTCGAAGTCACGTTGCAAAAGCATGTTAATGACGTCAAACTCGAAGACGTGGAATTTGTTGCGGTTAGCCGCTTCTCCACTGTACGGTCGAGGATGCCGCCTGAGCGTCTACTTCCCCTTTTCTTGGTGCAGGTGACACCAGAAAGCAAACTAGAGAGTTTGAGGAGGGTAAGGCTTCTCAGTTCCCAGATAATTTCTTGCGAAAAATTAAGGAGTACCAACCGAATGCTTCTCTGCTCAAGATGCCAAACATTTGGACACGCAGCAGGAAACTGCAATAGGCAGCCTCGCTTCAGTAAATGCGCAGAGATGCACCTGTCGGCGCGCTGCCCTTTGGGAGAGGGGAAGGTAGAAGACAAATCGCGCTTTAAATGCGTGCATTGTGGGGAAAAGGAACATCCCTCCAGCTATCGAGGATGCCCAAAGATAAAGGATTTACAGAAGAAGAGTATGCTAAAAAAAGCAAAAGTGGCGGATTCGAGACCGATACAGAGAACTCCCGCGTGTTACGCAGGTTGTTTCATACGCCCAGATGGCGCCTTGTAGGCAACCGGCACAACAGACAGTGTCGAAAGCGGCAGCGGTACCTATGCAAGTTCCGAATATGGGCTTTGCTGAATTGTTTTCCATGATGGCTTCAATGAAGGCACAGATGGAGCAACTCCAAAAAGATCTTTCGAGAATGGACCGGATCCTTTCGTCAAGACCCGCTGGGTCAGGTGCGTATTGTCTATTCTATCAATAAAGAGATTAAAATAAAAGGAAATAAATTAATTTGCTTGAACTATTGAATAAAGTTTTTAATTTGATTTGGATAAACCACGTTACGTTATTACACTAAGCATAAAGATTAAAGTTAATTCCCACAATGCATTTATAGAATTTGTACGATCACTACGAAATTTGAAAAACAATTTTAAATAGAAATAAAGATTTTTTCTCTCTACGTCCCAATAAAGCCAAATATGTAGGTTTTGAACTGGGTGTCTGCAATAGTTGCAAGAAACAAATCCAGAAACAAATCTGCACCAAGAAAATTTTAAAATTGGGTATATTGCGGAAAACTGGAAAGAAGCCGAAAAGTGATTTAAAATTTCCTCAAAGGCCATAAGAATTACGGAAAGAAGAGAGCCAATGGCGTCAGTGACAGGGATAGGCGCGCAAATGTTAGAGTTGCATCGAATTCGAGTTTAGTGCCTTTCAAAATCGCTGAACAAGCAGGTGTCACAACCAATGTAAGAAACGTCCAAAAACTATTGAAGGAGTCTGCAGTTATTCAGCTCAAAAAAATTGTATCAAATTGCAGCAAATTACCACAAAAAACATTAGAAAATTATTAAAATCTAAAGCAAAATTCATTATGTTTGTTTTATGTACAAAAATTAAGAAAACGTTAAAAAAATGAATTATACTGTATGTTATTCGCGCACTGTATGTACATATATTCATTTGACAAACCGTACTGAATAAACTTGCTCTACGCCGAATACTTGCACCAAACTGACATTAGATCCGTAATAAAAAAAAGCGAACATTAAAAATACACCCGCTATACATAAGTATATAAGTCGATATAACCAATTGTTTTCACATGCAGTTTTGTAGCTAATAAATGCCTACATACTAATCTGTATGTAAATACACAAGAGTGTTAAGCCAATTCTTCCCAATAACTAACAACTGTTGTGACACTGAAAGGTATTAATATTGTATTCGCGGATAATGAGTTGCATACAGGATGATTATGTTTTTTCTACGGAGCTCCGTTGACCTTTCCAGTTCTGTATCCGGTGAGCTGGCATGATCATTATCAAAAACTCAAGCGTTAGTTGGAAGGTTTCAAAGACAACGAATGTAAGCAAAAAAGTAGTGCATACATACATACATATGTTTATGTGTTTGCATATATTCGCATTGTAGTATAAGTTTAATATTACTCTCCTCGAAGCGCAGAATGAGAATTTATTGTTTCGGTAGAGTGGTATTGTCTGGTCTCAAGAAGTTGGAGAAGATGTCAACTGCTCAGTCTAAATCCGACTTCGAAGGCAGAGAAAAGGAGGATGAATGAATGAGTCACTCAGAGCTCTCGTTCTCTGATGAAGAACATGATTCGACGGTAGTTGAAATTAGCTCCAGCAGAAAAGTTAAGAATCAGTCCCTTGCGAATAGCTCGATGCTCACTTCCCTCAAAATCAAAGCAGTCCACCGACAGGCTTTTGCAGCAACAGTGTTCACTTCCAAAGATCCGGCTCATGTACTAATTCAAGATTCGTACATTCTAAAAGGAGCTTGTATGTCTGCAAAGTTTATCCGGGACACTCGTGTATTCAGTTCTATGTTCTTGCAGAGTGATTCACGAAGGGTATGTATGGTTTATATTCAGTTCAGTAATAAGTATAACTGTGTTAGATCTGAGGATCATATGCATTGGATAACTCGGTGCAGAAATAAATATAGTTACATTGCAAAAGCGCAGGCCCCGCCATCCAAAGCTCAAATACGTCGTAGACATTACAAAAAAGATATTCCAATAGCGATCGAAGCTATTTGTCCAATAAGCAAGTATTTTAAAGTGATTAAAGTACCATAGTATCATACAAAAGCAACAGGATTTTCAGTCTATGTTCAAATACGCGTAAGTTCATCAACAAAGTCAAACGCATACCGCTGGTAATAAAGCAAAAAGAAAGATACGTATCAAGAAATCTAAAATGAGCTCCAAAAGTTTTGTGAGACTAATACTTACTCTTGTAGCAGCCAGACTGCATGAGGCACTCCCGAGGTCCCGGTAAATTTCAACAATGCCCATGTGGGCAAGTGCGCATTTTCGAACATATCGACTAATGAAACAAAGGAAATGTTGCAAATAAAACTAGACTTCATCCAACACAAATATCACTCCCCTCGACGGTGTTAGCACAGACATGTAAATCTCTTTCTAAAGAATAACCAGTGGAAATATTTATTAATAATTAAGATAAAAAACATGAATCCTATTTATTCAGATAGTTTTTAATGTTTGCACAAAGCAAGCAAGCTAATTACAATAATATAACAATAGAATACGCACTTCGTATGTTGTTATACAATATATGTTCATTTAAATTAATATTTTTAAGTATATTAACGTGACTCGTTCCGCTTAGTTTTTTTCTTCTTTTCTGATCTGCTCTTCTTATGTTTACTTGCACTCTTTCGTGAATGTCTTGAAGAATCTGCCGATGAAGACCGCTTGTAGTATTGTTTTTCTTTTTTATGTTTACTCTTCTTCCTCCTTTTTTTGCTTTGTGAATTTTTACCTGCATTTGAATTATTCGTCGAAGAAGACATTGCCTCACTCGGCACTGGGGAGGGTCTTCTTGAATTAACCCTAGTATTAGACTCCGATCTTTCATTTTTAGATCTTCCTTCGTCATGTTGTTGCGAACGGCTTGAAGACTCTTTTTTTTTACTCAAATGTTTAATACTTTCAATTTGATCATTTCTTATGGCTGATGGATAATTTTGAAACATATGTCGATCATAATCACAATCCCGTTCGTTTTCTTCCTTTATATCTTCACTGTTAGGCACAGAAAAGTCAAAATTATCCCATTTTCCAGCATAGTTTTCTGGTGTTGTATCAACGAATGATGTCGGCGTGTTTAACCCTGAGCAATTATTATCTGCATTTTGCTGGCTTTTGGGAGACTTTTCCCCTTTAAAAACACTATTTTCCTCATCTAATCTGTTTTCATATAAATTTTGACCTTCAATTTTATCCGACTCTAAATTGCGGTTTATATTTATATCTGGTGTGAAAGTTTCGGTTCTATCATCCAAGGACTCTTCATTTGAACTTTTGAATGCGTCTATTCTCGACGTGCAAATCAAACTAGAAGTTTCTTCATTGACCTTTGGATTAAGTGTAGACTCTGATTCTTTACGTGGCTTATTATGCTGAGAATGTTTTTTTACATCTTCCTTATTTCTCTCTCGCTTTTTTTTATCTTTCTTTTCTTTTTTTGACTTTTTTTCTGATTTCTCATCTTTGTCTTTTTTCTTTTTACGTTCCTTAGTTTTCCTTTCACTTTCTTGTTTTGGTAATTCACTTTCAAGATATGAATGCTGTCTTTCTCGGTCCCCGTCATTCTCATGAACTTTACGATGTTCCCTTTTGTTACCTTCATCTGATTTGCACACGGGGGCTTTGCCCCTTTTCTCATCAAATTCATACAACGTATCTCTGTTCTCTTGAAGATTTTCATTTTCTACGTACATTTTTCGGGAACTTTTTGAATAATTATCAAAAAATGAGTTTCCATTTTCCCTTAGTTTAGAATTATGCCGCCTGTTTTCCTTTGGTACTATGTCTGAAATGTTTCTTGTTTCACTAAAACGACCACTTGTCTTTTTAGTAAAACGCGAAAATTCCTTTTCGTGGTCCCCTTTGTGACTTTGTTGTAATGCATGTTTCGAGGATCTTCCATCATGCCGTAATGTATCATACTCTCTAGAATGAGAACTAAAAAAATATATATTTATATAAAAAACGGAAACTGCTAGACAGATTTTAATCAACGTCAGTTAAATTTAAGGTGCAGATAATTACCGTGGATGAGATCTGCTTCTGGACCGTCTTCTCGGAGATTTAGAATACCTCCTCTGAGGTGGCGAATTCGAACGAGAAAATGACCTGCATATATAAATAATAGGAGATATGTATTGGAGGTATGTCTTGAAAGATATAAAAGTTTCGAAAAAGTTATTTAATTCAATTTTGAATTTTATTAACATGCAAAACAAATCTCGTAAAAACAATGCATTTAAATGATGAATATTTTCAACATATTGGTAACATACACTTATTAATTATAGCTGGTTGTGTAAAAGGTAATACCTTAAGCTTAATTTTTTTTAAGACGCTATTTAAGTCATCCGGTTTCGGAAAAGTTTAGGTAACCAAACTTGCTTGAAAAATGATAAAATAACCGATGTTCACTCGCAAACGGTGCGCGATTTCCTTCATATGTACGTAAGGATTAGTAGCCTTTAAAAAAGGAATATGAAGAAGCCACTGGAATATAACAAGGAATATTTGGAAAAAACTGATGAATTCGATTTTTGTGTTTGAATCGTGGAACTGCTTTTCATCCACAAAGGTTTATATTTAATTATGTACACTGGGAAATTTAAAAAAAAACTGAAAACAATCCAAAAAGACAGCTGTAGAACAATTGTTGTATTTAGAATACAAAATCGGTTTTAACGCATACTCCTCCAATTTCAAATCTAGACCTCATATAGAACCATTATCCTAATTTAGACAAAGAAGTGAGTTAAAGAATACATTGTTGCAGAGATTTTTTTAAAAGTTTCGCAACAAGATGGCTCAGGAAAGACCCCGTAACACCCGACTTTAAACATTTTAATTCAACTGGCAACAATATAGCTTGCGAGAAAGGTATCGTGTATTTCGTGAAAAGTTATTAATGTCTAAAAATAATTGAAAATTAAATTTTCATGTTCATTCGAGATGCGTTTTTTTAAATTTTTGTAGACCTCACGGATGATTGTCAGATTCATATTTTTGTAATACTGAAGCTTTACAAAGGACTGACCTTCGAAACGATTTCTGCCAAAAAGGGTATTACTTTTCAAACTTGCTAGCCGAAAAAAATAAAAAATATGACATGGGCAATAAGCAGTGAATTAATTGTTAAAAAAAATATGTAGTCAAATGTTTACAACAGAATAGAACCTTTTATTGCTTGAATAATGACTTCGATGAACTCTTAGATTTTTGTCTCGTTCACTACTCCTCACTGGTTTATCTTGACGTAAAGGAGACCGATTTCTTCTCTCATTTATAGGTGATGCACGATGTCGAACTCTTTTCTCCGTTATAGGTGATGCATCTCTTGTAGTTCTTTTAACTGCACTCGATCTATGTCGGTCAGATGCCATTCGTTTCAATTCCTTCCTTTTCTCCTTCTCTTTCATTATTCTATTGAAGGCCTCAAGAGGATCTTCAATAATCCTGCAAAATAATTCTTAATAAAATATTTTGATTATTAATACATTTTTAATACCCAGGTTCAATAGCTCCAGACATTCCTTGATAGTACGGTTGAATATTAGAATGTGGTGTCATTTGCCGACATCTGTTGTTTTGCATAAAAGGATATGGTGCGGTATTGATGTTAAACGGCTCTCTGGGGTAGTAGTAACTGTTTATGCGATAGTAAAGATTTAATTTTAGTGTCTAAAATTTAATGTTTTACCGATCAGTTCGATTTCCATAATTATTGCAATAATTCATATGAGGTGGAGGCAATCCTTGTCCAGGCTTTGAATGACGCATAAATGTATCTGTTCGCACTGGATATGATTCTACATTTCCCGATCGGTGTGACATTTCCGAAACACTAGTCCCATAATTAGGGAAAGTTGCTTGGTTACCTTGTTTAAATCCCTCATCGGACCTTACTTGGATTTCCGAGTTCTGTACTATCTCACGTTGTGGTAAAACCTTTAATTTTTGCATCAATATTAACGCAAAAGCATATAGAAAATTAAATTTTATAGATTTCAAAATTTGTATGTTTACGTACAACTTCAACATGCCGCTTGGGAGATCCTGGCTCGACTATATCTTTAGACGAAAATTCCTCTTTTACTTCCGCCTTGACCTTTTCATCTTTTAATTTATGATCTTCTTTCTGTGTAATTTCAATGTCCTTTTCGGGCGATTGCTTTGGCAGAGTTTGTTCTATATCAACGTTTTGGTTGGTTTTGTTTTCAATCGGACTGTTTTTTTCTGGTGATTCCACTTTTGTGCTATTTTCTATAACCGGTTCTGGTATATTTTCTGTCATAAGTAACGTTTCTTGGGTTCCTTAAGCGAACAAGAAAAAATAAATTAGCTAGCTAATTTCTTAAGATTTTTTTTCTAAGCTACAAAGATTAAACTAAATACAATCTTAAATTTGTAATCGAATATGTTTGACTACTTTTAATCAATATAATTTTAAATGCGTACGTTATCACTTACCATTATTTTTTCTTTTCCTTTCGTAACCAGTTTCATTTTTAAAGGTGTTAACTGAACTTCTTAGAAATCTGTTAGGTATAAGAGAACCTGGGGACGTGCCTTTTTCTTTGCAATCAGGGCATTCATTTTCTTCTGACTCAAGCAATGCCGTTCTGACGCCTTCAAAAATGTTATATAAAAATTTAGCGAAATATATTTAATAAGTAAACTCACAGTCATCGCAGAAAGAGCTTCCACAACAGGGTATCATTACCGCATCACGAAATATGTCCTTGCAAATACTGCATACAAGTTCGTCAGGAACTTCAGCTTGTTTATCCAAAATTACTATCTCTTCTGTTACTGACTCTCTGCACAACAAAAAATTTCAACGAATGGAATGTGACAAAGATTAATGTTGTTGCCATTTTTGTTATATATACTTATTTACTTAGTGAATGTTTTAATTGTAAAAATCAGTTTATTATATTTTATGCTAATAATCACTTTATAGTTTACAATTAAAATATACATTTTACAAGCTGTATCTTTAAAAAAAATGTAAATGCACATCTTCTTAAATAATTTAATATAAGTCATTCTTTAGTTTATTATTATTATTACATCACATTTTAATTAAAATATAATCTCGTAGTAATAGATGGGAATTTTGGCTTTAACTATAGAACATTAAATAAATAAGTAAAACCACATGAAATTATGATAAACATTTATTTTAGTAAAACATTTCACTTTAAAGAAGGCAGGATTACTGTATACTGTACAATTCAATCTACTTATTTAAAGCTAACCGACCAAATATCAAAATATTTTTTATTGGGTTCGAAAACGTAGATTACAACATATCAACAACAGCAGTTTATTGATAACGTTATGTTACAATATAAAAACGGGGAAATTTACACTTAAAACACACATATTTATTTTTGGAAAGCCTTGCATCATCAGATATTCAACAAATTTTGCTAACAGGAGTATTTTAAATATCGGAAAATGCATATATCAAAATAAATCAAGAAAAACTGAAAAGTCCTTCGTAGTGGAAGACAGGGAATAGGCCCATATATTACTATAGAAATAGGTACAAGGTTATATAAGAACCAATTTGTCAGTAATATGAGGAATAGGATAAGGGAAGTATCAACCGCCGGTGATTAAAGAAAGTGTAACTTGAAATTGGTGATTAGTAATCCTGAGAGTTACATACATGAATTTGATTTGTCAATTGACAAATTGATTGAGTACTGTTTTTTCTTTGCATATTGAAAGGTACAAATATTGCAGACCATTTTCGGAGCAGTGCTTTGATGACCTGGTGTCCCGGAAAATTTCGTTAATCCTCATAGAGGCAGAAAATTATTATGTTTCCCGCTAAATTTATTCCCTGAAGCCAATGAGAATTTACTTCGAATGACGTCCAACATGCGTACATGGTGGATGAGGTAGAAAATTTGTTTTTTTGTTCAAAGGGTCAGCGCGAAGAGTCGACGATGGTGATGAGCGTCTAACATTTATGCTTGGCACCGGGCAGGCTTAAAGTGGTAGAATTAGTTATGGAAGTACAGGTACGACTTACGAGATTGTTGCATGCGATTGAAGCAGTTTTACCAAATAAAATTGCATGTGACCATGATTGTGAAATATTATTGATTACATAAAGTAATTATTATCACATAAATTGTTTAATATGTTTTCATTGTTGGAACCGTTTGGGACACACACCTAAGTCCACATATTATAGCCCACCACATTCATTCTTTGCAAGTACCCGATTTTCTTACTATTGTTCTTATAAAAAAGGTTCTTGTCGGTAGTTTCTACCGGAAGAGAAAACTTTTTAAGACAATAAACGATTTTTGATGTTTTTTTTTATTCCACTATTTCGTCTGTCCACACAGTTCTTAAAGTCTGACAGAGAATGCTTAGGAAAAATGTTTCTAACCGAAAGTTATAAAATTGCTACGTTTTAGTCGACGCGAGCACGATCTGGGCATATTGCATTTGATAACGCATTGAATTTTGAGTACGCGAACAAACCTGTCTTGTACTGAGTTTACATCAGGTGTCAAATCAAACTCTCAGTGTTTGTCGACAACTTTGTGCGACCGATGTGAAATGTGAGTACTCGAACAGACCTACATACGCAACAGAAATCCTCTTTCCCCTGCTAATTCATGATCGCAAAAAACGTTCCAACCGCATCGACTCTTCGCAATAGCAAACAAATTCTGTAACTCTTTAAGGTTGGGAGTGGATCAGAGTAAATTCTTATCGGCTGCAGAGAATTTACGTGTTGATTCCCGAAACTCCTGACGATTCTCATGATGTCCCGACCTCTAAGAGAATTATCGGAAATGGTCCAGCCTCGGAAATTTGTATTCTCGAAAAACAGTTAAAGCAGTATTACAAACCATTCCCAATGCATCACTATTTATAACACATTCACAAAATTTGGAAAACGATTGGTTCAAAAGAGTAAAATTAAACCCTTTTAAGAGACACAAGATTTAGATTTATCGCATCTTTATAAATTCGCTAATAACTTAATAATGAAAGTGTGATGTTACGCAAAACGGAGAACTTTATTAAAAATAAAATTATGACCTTAATTCTCCATGTACATCATTGTAAAATAGTAGTCATAATATTAACGAAAAACGGAGCGATATCACAACTAATTTAAAAATATACATCCGTTACTAATTTGCATTCAATTATATATATCACAGCATTACATTAACACAAGGTCACAAAAAAGGCAAACTGCAGTTACTTTCACTTTGCCTTTGTTGTTTTTGTTATAGACAAACCTAAGTTTTCTTTTATTTACTACTTTGTGAACGGAAATATAACATAATTGTTTTGTACTATTAGCGTTTAGATCACTTAAATAATTATAAATTGTTTGTGGAATTTGATCAAACTTTGACCAACCATTTGATGATGTTTATTTATATTACGGTTAAAAATGCCTACGTACTTCTCGATGCCCTTTTCTTGAAGAAAAGATTTAGGTATTCCAGTGTTTCGCCGTATTTCAGATTTCTTAGAGCTGGAATGAGGTAATGGACAGTTTTTTATCCAATGTCCAGTTTGATGACACTTATAGCAACGATAGGTCGGAGGCACTTCACCCGTTTGGCCAGGGCAACGAATTTTTTGATACCTAGTTAAATAAAGTAATAATTAATATTCACTTTAATAGTAAATGATAAAAAAGAGATTTTACCAATGATGAAAACTTATTTTCATGTCCAAATATAGTTTGCGTAATAATTTGTATAAAAATATAAACGATATTGTAAGAAAATTCATAAATATCTTACCCTCTGGGATCATAATCAACTGTGCTTTGTGCCATCATTGCTTGTATCTTATCCTCCTCGCTAGCATTCATCTGAGATAAATCTAAGTTATTGTTATCAAATTTCGGAACATGGCAAATTGTAGCTGGAGCGTTTTGATTTTGAGTATCCCTAGATTTTTTTGATGTTTGTGGTATCCTGGATATAATTAAAGATGTATTTTTTGGAATCAGATCACTGTCGTTTTCATATTCTAGAATAAAAAGGTGAACAAAATTAAATCAAATGGTACAAATAATAAAAAGCTTTATATTTATAAGTAATTCAGTGATAAACGGATATAAGGATGACTTTTTCATAAATACCACTAGCACATGGACTGACTGAGTGCAATTGTATGCAGGAAAGAATCAGAAAATTCAACATAGAAATCGGTAAAAACTGCAATAATAGTCGGCAGGTGACACTAAGTTTACCTTACTTTTTCTTTTTCTCTCTTTAGCGTTCAAACAAATATATGTTATATAAATAGCAAATTGAATGTTTTCTTATTTAAACATTTTATTTTTTTTTTTAATTTTTAGATTGCTGCCAGCGTTGTATAGCGTTTGTTTTGACAATATGGACTACTTGGCAGTCCCTCTCCCACGAAACTTGAATTACCTTATCTTTACTTTACTGAAGTTTCACCAGAGCTTTGATCAAAGAGGCACAAAAATATCAATGAATTTGTAACGGATTCGCTTGTACTACCACATATCTAAAGCAACGTTTCATTTTGATTCGTCTAGAGAGTCCGTCAATCCCTTAAACTTCATTGAGTGTTTTTTATGATGAAATCCGCACCAAAATGTGGTAATCTGCCATTACTAACCAAAAGTCAATGTGGAGATCATAAATTGTTAACGGTGAACTCACTTTGAAAGATGGGTCTTTTAACTTTAAGCTATTTGAATCTTTCAAATACTCAAAGGGCGCACTATACGCTTCGTGGTTAATCAATGTAAATGAAAATAAAAAAAATAACAAAGTATCAAAATTAAAAAAAAAAAAAATACAATTATAGACATAAACAAACCAACCGGCCTTATGTTACCCTCTGGAACCTAAAAAGTTTCAGGAATTACCAACTTCTTGGACATACAGCAAAGAAACGTTCAACTTATCCTCATCGTGAAAATTGCAAATCCATTCCACATACTCCTGCAACATGTGAGCGATTGATTTACGCTAATTGTTTATCACCTTATCCCTCCTTAGATAAAAATTGCGTTTAAAAAATCAAAATGAAAGATGTTCTGACAATAAGGAATAAAAATAATTGCAGCCTATAATTTTTTTCGTATCAAATTAGACAACTTATTGGATAAAATATATTTGTCAAGCAGTTTTTAAAGCACTTATTTTGTTTGATGCGTATATTAATGTTTTATAGAATAACTTAATCACAGACATATTAATTACACAGATAATTAAATACACGAATAATTAATTGAATACAATTTAACATATAACTCTCGAATTTCGTCTGGGAGCATAAATTGCAACGTAGGTGTCTGGTGATAAAACGTACAGCGTCTCTCACGTGGGTCAGGTAACCAGCGTGAGACATCGTTGCCGATTGTTTGCACCTGACGCAAGCTCAGCGCTTTTCGTTGAGTATCTGATAGGTAATGCTGATTGAGTAATGATCGATGCACGTTCGCAGCAAATTATGGTAAGAGCATTGAGGACAGATTTCCATTGTTCAAAAACCGCAAGCGCGTCATTCTTGAAACCCAGAAACGCGGTCCTGAGCCTGTGGAAGTCGGCCCTTCTTCGGCAAGATTTCAACAGCCATCCCAAGATTTGAGTGCCCGCAGTAGCCACCCTAAGGGGAACAAGAGGAAAAATTCCTCAGAGCGCTTGACGGGTCTAAGACGGCAAAGGGTCAATAACCTAAGCCAACAAGCTCTTGTTCAGAGCGGAAACTACGACGACATAGCCAGAGATGCTGTCGCGTTAGACTCGGAAATTGTGGTAGATTATAAAAGTGACTCCGTAAATTTTTTAAGGGAACGCTCTCGGCTAACGTTTATTGAACGGAAATTGGCTGGGAGATCTCTAAGATTCCTTATCGATACGGGAGCGGCAAAGAACTATGTGAAGCCCGTAAAGGAGCTAAAGTGCATAATGTCGGTCGATTCCCCGTTTACTGTGAGTTCTATCCATGGCTCCAATAAAATTAAACATAAATGTTTAATTAACATTTTTGGGAAGATATCCCCTTTCTTTTTGTTAGACTCCTTAACATTGTTTGATGGAATCGTTGGCTTTGATTTGCTCACACAGGTAGGTGCGACCATAGACCTAGAAGCTAACAAAATAAATTACGGTACTGTGACAGAAAACTTGCAGTACCATATCTGCGATAATGTAAATTTCACCAATGTTGATGATATCGAAGTACCGAAAGCAGTTAAAGCTGATTTAAAAAAAATTATTCTGAAACTGATCAAGCATTCACAGTTTCAAACGAGCAGTTGCAATTCAACACTTCGGTCGTGGCCACAATCCGCACCGAAGATAATAATCCTATTTATTCAAAGCAGTATCCACATCAGATGGGACTTGCGGATTTCATAGATAATGAGATAAAGGAATTACTGCGAATAATCCAACCAATCCAATCAATAATCCAACCCGGGTCGTAGATAAGAAAGGCTGCGACGAGTTGGGTAATAAGAAAAAAAGATCAGTAATTGACTTTAGGAAACTCAACTCAACTGATTTTGGCAAACTTGGGCAAAGCCAAGTATTTCACCACACTGGACTTGAAGTCAGGCTACCATCAGATGATGGATCGTGGGAAAACATAATTTTCCGTTAATGGAGGAAAGTACGAATTCTGTCGATTGTTAATTGGTCTGAAGAACACTGGGAGAATTTTTCAGAGGGCAATTGATGACGTCCTGCGAGAGCAAATCGGCAAGACATGTTACGTATATGTAGACGATGTCATAATATTTTCGGAAAATGAATCTGATCATGTCAAGCACAAAGAATGGATCTTAACACGCTTATGTAAAGCTAATATGAAGGTGTCCCGAGAAAAAATGCAGTTCTTTAAAGAAAGTTTAGAATACCATGGCTTTATAGTAACCAAATATGGAGCAAAGACCGACCCCGAAAAAGTCAGAGCCATCCAAGAGTTTGTCGAACCAACGAATCTGTTCGCTCTTAGATCTTTCTTGGGACTAGCTAGTTACTATAGGTGTTTCGTTAAAGATTTCGCCTCAATAGCAAGGCCCCTTATTGAAATTCTAAAGGGTGAAAATGGCTCGGTGAGTAAGCACTCATCTAAGAAGATTGCCATTAATTTCAATGAAACACAGCCCAACGCGTTCGAGAAGTTGAGAAACGTTTTGGCATCTGAGGATGTCTCTCATGTACCCAGATTTCAAAAAGCTGTTTGATTTAACGACGGACGCTTCAGCATAAGGCATCGGCGCAGCATATGGCATGGTAGGGCGATCACAATGATTTCTAGAACGTTGAAAGATAGTGAGATTCATTACGCGACGAATGAAAGGAAGTTGTTAGCCATAGCCTTGGGTAAACTAAAACACTATCTTTATGGAACTAGAGATATCAACAGTTTCACTGACCACCAACCGCTGATATTCGCGTCAGAGAGAATGCAAAGATTAAACTATGGAAAGCATTTATAGATGAGCATAAAGATCCATTATAAGCCGGCAAAGAAAATTTTGTTGCCGATGCTCTTTCCCGGCAAAACGTAAATGCACTCCAAAACGTACCCGAATCCGATGCGGCCACAATTCATAGTGAGGCGTCATTATCCTAAGCAATTGAAACAATTGATAAACCTCTCAATTGTTTAAGAAATCAAATAATTCTTGAGGAAGCTCGCTTTTCTCTAAAAAGGAATTTTTATTGTTCGGCGGAAAAACGCGCCATTTTATAAATTTCATAGACAAAGAAGCACGCTTGTCGATGATGTTACGTTAGTCGTCAACCCAAACATAGTGAACGCAATTCATTGCGATTTTCCTTCGCTTGCAAGCATCCAGCACGAGTTGGTAAAATGTTTTCCTTCAACTAGGTTCTGGCACTGCAGAAATATGGTTTCGGATATTACGGACAGAAACGAACAGAGAGAGACAGTTGCCACCGAATACAATCGGGCCCATAGAGCTGCAGGAAAATGTCAAACAAATCTTGTGTGACTACTATTTCCCAAAGATGCCATGATTGGCAAACGAAATCGTGGCTAACTGCAAAATTTGCACAAAAGCCAAATACGACAGGCACCCGAAAAAACAAGAGCTCGGAGTAACAATGATTCCTTCATATATGAAATGCTGCATATAGATATGATATTTTCTTTACAGTTCATTAATTTCTTATTTGCATAGATAAGTTTTCTAAGTTCGCGATAGTTCAGCAAATTCCATCCCGAACAATAATCGATGTAAAGCCGCCTTTACTCCAATTGATATATATTTTTTTCTGAAAACGAAGACTATCTATTGCGACAATGAAGCGTCCTTTAACTCAGAGTCGATAACATCCCTTATGAAAAATCGGTTTGACGTCGATATAGTTAACGCACCACCTCTCCACAGTACTTCAAAGGGACAGGTTGAGCGCTTTCATAGCACTCTCGTTGAAATCGCTAGGTGTCTTGAGCATGAGAGAAAGATCGACGACACAGTTGACCTCATTTTGCAGGCCACAATTGAGTACAATCGAACGGTACACTCAATTACATGTAAGAAACCAGTTGACGTTGTTCACGCTGTAAGCGACGAGTTCAGGGCAGCAATCAAAAATAGAATTGAGAAAGCGCAGCAGGTGCAATTAGCAAGAACCAATCCTGCCAGGCAGAACAGAGTGTTTGAAGTAGGAGAAAAAGTACTTGTAAAAACAAACAGAAGACTTGGGAACAAGTTGACTCCTCTGTCTAGTCCTCAAATATAGGCACAACGGTTCTTGTTAAGGGGAGGGTGGTCCACAAGGGCAACCTTCGGTAAAAACCAACAATTAAATATCTTTTACAAAAAATTCTTAGTCTAATTGTAAGTCCCGCTGATTATCTTGTATTATTTTAGGTTTTACTTCGTACTTCTTTTCGCGTTAGGATTAACGGCGGCAAAACTAACAGATTATTCTCACTCCAATTATATACCGATATTAGACGGTGACGCCATAATATGGGACGAATTCAACTTCCTTAGGCATTCAACCAATCTAACTCAATTCACGCGCATGACGGAGGAAACTATAGAAATGACATTCAAGTTGCCCCAATCCCCATTGCGAAAAATACTCGACATCAGGCATGTAAAAACAATGTTATCTTCTATGAGAGTTCACCATAGATTAGGTAGAAGTTTAGATTTCTTGGGCTCAGCCCTGAAGGTTATTGTCGGCACACCAGCCGCTGACGATTTGCTTCGAATTAAAGTAACAGAAGCCCAGCTGGTGGAGTCAAACAACAGACAGGTATTAATTAATACAAAAACACGAGAACAGATCAATTTACTGACGGATACAGTCAAACAAATATAAGAAATAGGATTTTAATAACAGAGATCCAAAGTGTAATGATTACTATTACCCGCAAAAATTAATATTGTAAGTCCGGTAATTATTGATGACTATGATTTGAAATCCATCTTAGTTGGGCAATTCACAAAGGTAGCCATCACGGAACTGATGGAAGTATCTAGAGTTAAAGTTATCCAATATGAAGAAGTTTTGTATTTTATAATTTAATATCCTAGTATTAAGTATTTTTGTAAAGGGATTTTGATCTTTCCTGTGGCACATAAGGGTATTATTCTTCAGCTCAGCGAAAACACTGTAGCAGAATGCGGCAAAAAGATCTTTGCAGTTGATTGCGAATCAACAACCACATCAACCTTTTGCAAAATAGACACCAACAATTCATGCGCCCAAGGATTGTACACCGGCGGCGTAGCACACTGTAACACTCAGCCCAATCATCTCGATGCCAGCATAGTGGTACGATAGCCCGGCTAGTATCACTATCGATGACGCTATCGAAAAACAAATTAGCGGCACGTACCTTGTGACCTTCGAGAAAACAGCTTTAATAAATGATACAAAATACGTCAATAGAAACAACGTCCACAAGAAAACACCGGGCATTGCGGCGTCATCTTTGTTGTACATAACCGGGCATAATACTGTTCTGAGTCTACCTTTCCTACATAGACTCAGTAAACAGAACCTACAATTTATCAACGAGATAAAGGATGGGTTTGTGTTCACTGCTGGACCCATACCAGCTTTTATAGTGGGTGTTGGAATATGTGCATTAATCTGCGGCCTCATTTTCTTCCGGCAATACAGGAAGAAGAATAGAGACTTGTTAGAGATAAAGTCCATGGTAAAGAGCTTTAACCAGCGTGACACATCGTTGCCGATTGTTTGCACCTGACGCAAGCTCAGCGCTTTTCGCTGAGTATCTGATAGGTTTTAGTTTGTAAAATATATTTTGTAATTTAGATTTAAGTAAGAAGCCGAAGAAATCGGTAATAAATTTTCCGACTCTTGAGTCGTAAAAATATAATAATTTGTTGTTTCTGTATGTGGTAGTGTTGTATTTGTTAATTAAATTACACGGATATCCGTATATTTAAATATCCAAGTAATAATTCCGTCCGCATATGACAGCGTGTATAGGGACAAGCTATACAGTGTCATGTGTAGTTTTGGTATTTCTCCAAAAGTAATCAAGTTATGTAGGATTACAATGGAGGATAGTAGCAGTAGTAGGTAGTAGTAGTACTTGGTTGGAACATATCAACATCCATAAAGGAACCTGGCGATCCCCTGATCAATCAACCGTCAAGAGAACCGGCTTCTCAGAAGGAAAAAGAGAGAGCATGAGAAGTGCGTGGTCGAAGAGATGGAGAGGTGTTTTGGTAGGAATGAAGTTCGAAAGTTTTACCGAAAGGTGAAACAGCTATCCGGTGGATAGTGGGTATGTACCGAAGCTTGCCGGGACCAAAGCGGAGATCTAGTAGTAAAGTCGCAATCGCTGCTGACAATCTGGAAATAATAAACTGTTTAAAGGATTTGGAGAGTACCTGTTTAACAGGACGGTGTCACATGCCACACAACACGCGCAGCAATGGACTTATTAGAAGCGAATTCGGTGAACATTTTATTTCACTTTCGAGACCGGTCAATTGGCCGCCTAGATCTTGCGATTTAACGCCTTTAGACTATTTTTTGTGGGGCTATGTTAAAGCTTATGTCTATACAGACAAGCCAGCTTCAATTGACGCATTGGAAGACAAGGTTGAAGCATTTATTCGTGAGATACCGGCCGAAATTTTGGAAAGAGTATGCCAAAATTAGACTAAGCGGATGAACCATTTGAGGCGCAGTTAAGGTCAACATTTGCATGAAATAATCTTCAAACATTAAATTATATGGGCCATACTTCGATTCAAAAAATAGATTTCATGCACTTTTTTGAATTGTATGTTTTTTTTTAATCTTTCCTATAGTTTTAAAAAAAAATCACCCTTTACATATCGTCAACGTAAGTAAAGTGGTCTAGTAATGTTTGTTTTTCAAAGATTTTGTTAAAATCATCAAAGGCGATAATGAACAATACCATAGAAAGTGGCGCGCCTTGGGGAATGACATCGAGGAGTGGAAAAGACGGAGAAAAGGTTTTTATTAGACTTAACACAAATTTTTCTGTTAGTTAGGAATGACAAAATATAGTTATACATGCCTCATGTTTTTAGCTTTTCTAGTACAAGATGAATTCTAATCTTTTCTGTGCTACTGTTCTCTCACGAGTAGAAGGGACCTACGAAAGAGCTGGTGCCGTGAAAATATGCGAGGTATCCCGTCCGGGAATCACACCTAGACCTTCTGCGTGTGGGTCGACCCACTTACCCACTACGCCACAGCGACTGGCGTTAGTGATATAAAAAACAAGGTGGAGTAATGAATCTGCGCAGCCTTTGACTGGTCGGAATGCAACTTGTTTTGAGCTGATTAGTTTTTTCGAATGGATAAACCTTAGGAATTTTTTTGCCAAATTTTTTTCCAGGACTTTTGACATGCAAGGGTTGAGAAATATGGGCGGTAGTCATTGACCGTATTTGTGCCTTTTCTTGATTTGGGAATAGGGATAATGGTAGCTAGTTAGCTAGTTTCCAGCTATGAGGAATGATACCCGAATTTAAAATATAGTTATAGTTTTAAAAGTCTGGAGAGTGCTGAAGGTGGTACATTTCTAAGCAAAGGGTATGATGTGTCTCTTCCGGGGGTTTTGCATTTCAGGTGGGTTAGGACACTTTTAATTTCAAAGGTAATGCGAAATAAGCAACAAGAGAGTTGAAGTAGAAGTGAAATTGGTATATTTTTTTCTTCATGACGAAATAAATATCAAAGTTTTCATCTTTTGAAGCGTTAGACAAGGTTCATGCAAATTGGGAGCTATCTCAATTGAAATTAAAGTGGGTTACCAGTAAAACATCTGATGTAATGCCAAATTTTACCTGAGGATGATAATTGGGTTTATTGTTGGAGTGAAGTTAAATGTTTTTAGCTTTACATTCTTTGAGAGGTCTGCGAAATTTGGCATTGGATATTTTAAAGGAAATAAGGTTATCTAGACTTTTTTTTGAAGTACCTCCGTGCTTTGACCTTTTGATTTCTAAGAGTGTTTAATTCTGGGTTATACCAAGGGATGCAGCGTTTAAGCATGTAACATCTATATGTGTAAACGTATTATGTGTAGAAAAGTGTGAAAAGTGTGTAGGAGAACCGTCGTTGACAACCATGAGATTATAGTCCGAAAGGAATTTTTCTATAATTATTCCTTAAGGGTTGGCTTTAGCGGACCCTCAAAGAGGACTCAGGAGTTGTAATTTGTAAAAGAATACTGTTTAGTTCATGGTTCGTAAAGGTTTGTGCAGGGTGGATGTAGATTAAATTAGGTTGAATTTTATTTGGAGTTGTATTTCGAAAGCTGGAGTTATGACGTTGATATTTACAGAAATATGCTTATGTGGAATATCGATTTTTTTTAATACTCAAATGCCCTATTTGAATGAAGCTTTGTAGGGAAGTAGCGATTATATGTTCTTTTAAATTATTATAGTATGTTTCTTTTAAATTTTATTTTTTTAAATTAGAAGGTTTAGATCATATTTTGCTTCTTGTACACCTCTTGATTGCATCTCCTAGCAAATGGCAGGATTTGATATATATATATATGCACCTTACACTTTTATTTCCACATTTGTGGGAGGTTGGTAGCGATCAAACGTTGATAACACTAGCCCAGAATGACGCCAGGTATTTTCGATGGTTTTTGTGGGTAAATCTGATCTTGGTGGACATTTTAGCAATAATTTGAAAATGAGCGAAATCGGAATTTATTGAAATTTTACTGTATTAGAAGTCGACACGACGCGAGGTGACCGCTACGAGAGCAAGACGGTGACTGACAGGACGTTTATCTTTGTTTGGATTTAGTTTATTTCATTGATTTACAAAAGTAGATAGTTAGTAATAAAGTGCTTCCATTACAGTTGAGATTTTATTAATTTATTTTGACCATGTGTTAAAAATTAACCCTTTTTCGATGAAGGAAAACTGCGGACGTCGAAAATGTGATAGTGTTTATGGTACTGGTACTGTAACAGCCACCGTGAGCAATATTTGTTTCGTCGATTCCGTTTCGGTAGTTTTCGAAAGGCAAAAAAAGTTGTCAGCCGACGCAAACAATGTCGAAACTCAAATTGAATGCCAGGAAGATATAGCTGTATTTGATGGAATTGGCACAGACCTCATCATCATCATCAACATCATCTTCATTAATCCGCATGTTCCACTGAAGAGGCTCGATCCTCCACCACCGACTCTAACTCATCAGAAACTATTCCCAAACGCAACCAGACGAATTTATTGATTTGATTTAACCACCTCGCATCTTTTTTAGTCTGCCCGGTAAGGTTTATGCTAATGTGTTGGAGGCCCGTTTCGAAGTATTGGCGGAGAAGTTTAAGAATCTCTCTGTCTTTTTCACGAGTAATTGGAGGCACACGCTTTAACAAATAAATACCCACAAAAAAAGTGCAAAACCAGACACCGACAAAATTAACTCAAATAAAGACGCAATAAATGACCACGATATAGAAACAAACCAACAACATAGAGACATCTGCTAAGAGCTTCTCGAAGTGTTTTTCTATCAGCCAAAATGTCGAAGTTGTCAGGTCGATAATAAATGTTTTCGCCTTTCAAATAAAACATTTAAAAGACCGTGTACCCAAGACAAAGTAAACAAAACTTCGCAGAAAAAGAAGAACACGTAAACAGTAGGTCTAGGGATCTCAGACTTAAACATTGAAGTCGGAATGTCAGCGCTGAAAACTAGAGAATCCTCATAAGTCAACCTGTGTGTTTCTTGTCTCCTGGTGTTAATCTTGGTTTCCTTTCTTCCCTAAGATGATGAAATAAATCCTATAAAACATGCGCACATTATTATAGAAAATTTATGAATAATAAATATTGAATATCTGGTCCTCTTTCACTCGCATTCGCTTCAATAGCAAATATGGTAGTTTGTTCTATGTAACGTTCTACATTATGTATATTTCCATACATACTAAATTCAAGTTTTCACTCAGTAATTGCAAACCATTTTTTATTTAGTAATTTAATTGTTTATGAATTCACATTATTTGAATTTTTCGTTATAAAATGGGCATTAGATTGAAAATCCTGATCATTTATAGGAGCAATTGGAGTTTTTACAGAAGAAACTCTAGCGTTTTACCTTTCTTATTCTTATATTCTTGTCTGCTTAACAGTTCATGTTATATCTTTAGCAAAATGTATAAGCGCACTTCTTTGATTGCCTTTATTGACAATTCGCTTCTTGGAAGTCATTAATTTTTCAAGAAAACGCATCATAATGAATTTTTATAAGGTAATAGTGATATAGTGAAATAGTGAATAAGTTCTTTTCTACTGTTCGTAACAGTTGCAAAAGGAGGGAAGCTTTATTTAGTTTACTCTATAAAGCTCTTATTTAAAGAAGAATGAAAGACGTAAGATCAAACTGTTCCTTGTCAAGCTTCTACTGATATTAAGGATGGCTGCGTCATGTAGAGCGCAAGGAAAAATGCTCCGGCAAATTATTATACGAATCCTGGGACAACAGAAAAGTGAACGTACTTTTTTATTATTCCGCACACATACAAAGAACTGGAACCAACTTATTCTCGGTAAAAGCAAAGATCTGACAAGAGACAGTGATAGAGAGGCATGTTGATTGAGACACAGTATGATGAAGGACGATAGTGACATTTTAGGAAAATGAAGAAGGGAAAAGCTACAAGCAAAGAATTCTCACATCAGAATTAGAAAGAGTTAATAAACTCAATACACTCACTTGCGGCGAATACGTGATAGGAAGCATTAGCATCAATCAGACTACACGATGGCAAACTCCAGATGCTGCTCCCAGAAAACTTAAGTTGTTTAATAGTACGTATAAAAAGGGAGGTTGAGCCACGCGCTATATTTTAATCCTCTCGGAAAGAATTTAACCCTTCCATTTAAAATTGTTAATTAGTGTTGGTACGATACACGCATACACTACGGAAAAATACATGAAATTAGAATTTGACCGAAACCAAATTCAGATAGCAAAATTTTTTCATGTCATTAGGATAATTTCAAATTCGACAGGAGAGGAACTGTGAACGAATAAAAATATTCGGAAATCGCTTATATTTGCGGCAATAAATTACACTTATGGGATGATTCGCAATGTCCCTTGCTCTTATTGAGCTTACAAGTTGACGCTGTTAGATTTACAAGCGACGCATACGACAAATATTGGTTTGGGTATTATTTGTATTTCAGCTCGCGCCGGCCACATATGAAGAAAAACTGCAAGCCAAAAAACTCAATATATTCCGTTTTTTAACGATCAAATGTTTATATTATTAATTAATAACAACAATGATGGCAATCCACAACACTGTTTATTTAAATTGGGGGCTGAATAAAATCATTATTTTTAAGAATTTACTGCTGCCTATTGTGTATCTGAGGTAGTTGGAAACCAAAGTCCAAACTAGGAAAAATTATGAATTTCTATGAGTACCAATCGCTAATCATGTTGTTTGCGATTGTTATAGGTTAAAAAAGAAAGCATTTATATTTTAAAACAACTATATAAACTCGTCTAACTTACCCTCTTTTGTTTGAGCATTTGTTATTTGTAACTCAAAATCGTTCGTTTTCCCAAGCCTTTTCTGTTGAATAACTGCTTTACGAAAATCATTGACTGATATGTGTAGTCCATCAAAAGTAATTGTATCAAAATCCAAAGAACTCTTGAACTTGTAATGTACAGACATATTCTAAAAAAGGCAAATCAAATTATTACAAACTGAAAGCCGAAAATTCAGTTTCATATTTTATAAGTAGGTTAAGTGAACATTAACAATAGTATTAAATAAACAATCCGTGCGGTCTAACTTTTTTAATTAAAAATTCTCCATATGCAAATAATTCAATAATTAAGAACGCTTGAATACAAAACAGTAACAAATAGGAGTAAATTGCGAGCGCTGTACTTAAATCGTTTTATTATGTGACAAAAAACAGTTTTTAACCTTATTTCAGTTTGTAGGTTTCAATTATGCAGGAAATCTGAATAACTTTTATAATAAAACAAATGTGAACTTCCAGTACAAAATAAAACAAAAAAATATTTGCAAAGAAATGACAGCAAAAGACACGCCACCTGGATTTCAGATTGTGAACAATATATCGAATAAAAAAATGTGCTCAAATATTCGGCTAGTTACGCCACTACTTGGCCAATGGTATATCGACGCAGCATTCACACAAACCGATATGTTCGTGAAAAAAGACGTAATTTATCAATTTTTTTTAATGATATTGAATATATTAAATTTTCTACTTAGGCAGTACAGTCGTCCAGTGAAAAGATTGCCTGCGTAGCGTCCTCTTCCGTGCACAGCAGTAATAGTGTACTTACTGCTACTCATAATTAATTTTATCATCCATCTCAATAAAATAAATAAATCTCATCCTCTCAAAACTTCTAACGAAATAGAAAAGAGGCCGTGATTAGTCGCAACATGTGTAGACACTTAGTGTTGTGGGCACAACATGTCTGGACAAACACTTAGGTTTTTTTGAAGGACACTAATATATATCAGAGACCAATAAGGAGACAGTTGACTACCTCGTCTCCCGACCGTGGAGAAAATTTGACAGCGTTTTTTATAACATTTCCCCTCCTTGAACAGCTGATTCGAGGCAGTTTCACAGACAGAGTTTTTTTCTCTTGACTGAGAATCAGGGATGAATGAAGAAGGAGATGCACAGCTTCCCAGCTGATCGATCAGCTGATTTCCCCTATATTCAACAAACGTTTGACAGTTATTGACGAATTGTGGTGGATTTAGGTTTATTTCTGAAAGTTATTTACGAACCATCGAACATTTTTTTATGTTACCCACACTTGTTTACGTTTCCCCTACAAAAATTGCAACATGTCGACCATTTCCTTAATTTTGCCCACAATAGTGTCAAAAATTCGTAAATTGCCCACGTATTTCCTGTTTTCGTCAACCATTATGAAATATCATTCGGAGTAGGTTCGTATGTAACCAAATAAAGTTTTCCTTAAAATTAGTGTCATCAAAACTTTAAATAGTTAAAATAAATAGATATTAAATTATTATTACATAGATATTTAGTATTATATTATATATATCCAATGGCTTGTGAAATATATACAAAAAAGGTAAGGACGCATATTTGCTACTTCAAGGAATTTTGTAGTTTTTAGGCGGTTTTCGTTTCTACCGATATTCTGAATTACATGTACTACTAAGAAAAATTGTATTTAATTACAGAAATAAAGGCGAATTCAGTATTTTACTGTAGCGATTCTGATGAGCTTTAAAATAATAATATATTATGAAAAAAAAATCTTTAATAATTGGCTATAAATAATAAAAAATAAATTACTCTTTTTGATTCTATTTCACTACATTACTAAACTAAAATGTATTTAGTAATGTCAATAGTTTGTGTAACTAAATACAACCTAAAACAACGATGGAAAACCTATATTTATTTGTATATCTGATGACTTACGAAATACAGTAATTAATGTACAATTAAAGACAGATACGCATGTTCGGAATTTTATTTTCTTGTTTTGTATATTATCGACTTCATTTTTACTAATATTTAGACTTGGTAGTATTATGAAGCTAAAGCTATAACTAACGAAAAGACGTATCCACATCAATTCTTATAAAATCAATAATTTAATAGAATTCAATATTTTTCTAATCACATCTACTCAGTATGACGAGTATACTTAAAATAATAGAGCGATTTATGATAATTTTTCATTTTAAACATAAGTCTGTAGTTGTTTTTTTTTATTATTTTTACAAGGGAAGCATTGTTATATGACAATTTCTTTTCAGAGAAAAGTTACTTAAATTCAATACATTAGTATAAAATTGTGAGTTCCATATAAGTTTGATGTCTGCAATTATGTATGCAATTGTAATTTATAATTTAACAACAAGGTCTATTCATATGTTAATAAATTCAAAATTATTTGCACACAAATAATATGTTAAAACATTTCTTAAAAGTCTGCCTTAAGTACAACTGCTGCCTTACTGGTGCACCTTCTGAACACGCACTCCCTCCGCCGTGTTCTTGAATTTTTTGGTGGTGAGAAATATTGCCGGTATTTTAAATACACTTTAAATTTTTAATCAGTTCAACTGTGTAAAATGTCTTAAAACAACAGAAGATAATAAAAAAATTATGCTTCCACATTCCGCAGCATTCTATGACATTAAATGAATTTGACACAAAATAAGGACTTTTTTTCATATTAAAACCCACCCCAATAGTTTGAGCGAGATGGTAGTTGGCTGATTGAGTAGCTCACACGTATTCTCATTTCGGAGAAAAACCCTGTCTGTGAATTTGGCTCTCGAATCAGCTGTTCAAGAAGGGGAAATGTTATACAAAACGCTGTCAAATTTTCCCCAATGGCGGGAGACGAAGAAGCTGTGTATCTCCTTCCTTGTTCATCCCTGCTTAGAATACGTGTGAGCTGCGTAATCAACTGATTAGTTTCCCGCGCAAACTACTCATGTGAATGAGGGAGACGGACGGACGAGACATTATGTAGATAATGCGAGCACCATATGTCTCAAATCGGAGTGGAACAATCGACCAAGTATGGGTACTCATTTTTCAGACTGTACATATGACAGCGAAAAATTTTTTTTATTATTTACTTGTTGATTCGAATTGTTTCTGATCATGATGAGCTCTGGAAATTGATAATCATATGTATATGTATTTAATTAATTAAATCGACCATCGTATGAATTCAGTTTTTTTTAATGGGATGAGAGATAATAAATCATATGTCTTATTTTTTAAAGTGTCAAATATTATTATCGATTTTGGCGCCAATATTATAAAACATGAATTTTTCGCTCTAATTGAAGTGATTATCAGCATACACAGAGCAAAATTAGCAATTATTTATTAACAAACGCAAGTCCCTATAGGCCCGAAGGCATGAATTTATCGTAAAGCGAATTGTAAAGACAAAACAGCGCTTGCCAACGCCGAGATTCAGTCTGAATATGGCCGTTCAGACTGTACAAATTGTATGAACAACTCTTATGTCAATTAAGGATTTGGCTGTCATACATGTGTTGCGTGTTGGCCAGCCAATATTTGCTAGTGTGAATGCATTTCGATTTCCATTGAAAATATTTATTTTATTTATTTACATTTATAAAAATTATTAGTTAAACAGCAGAATAAACCAGAGCATCAATGCCTTAGGCTAGAAAGTGAGACTTATAAATGTTTAAATAAGACGATACAAAGTTGTTACTTTTGAAAAATTAATCACCCCTATTCCGCCAGTCGTTTAGTGACATGTCACTTTATGAGTGTGAGAAATCGGTATTCCCATAGTCATTTAAGAATTCATAAAATGACACTAGTCATTTTGCTCCTGTCAGCGCCGATTATTTTCAGCGCTAGTGGAAAAGGAAATCAAAGACAAAATTAATTGAAGTCTTATTTATTTCCTCAAATTAGAGGATCACGTCCGCTCCCATTCTCTGTCGATTCCAGAATTCCGCGTTTCATGATAATGACATTTACATAAATCTCCCTGCAAATGGCTGCGCTCCTAGAGGTAAGAAAATAATGTTTGTTTGATGGTGACATCTCACTCTCCCGCCGCTAAAATGTTTTCGGTACGTGGCCGAAAACGCCACAATTGGGATGAATTAGCTGAGGTTATATTGATGATTCGGTTGCCTACGATGAAGCCGATACGTAATGTTTTAAGTCCTAGTGATCGGAGTACAACGACGGCTCTGTAAACGTTGGCGACTACTTATTTTGTGCTGGATGGGTATCTGCAATCTTTCGTACGACGAGGTCTCCAACTCCAAAACCTGATGTCGGGTGGATTCGAACATTTTGCTCTTTACGCACTACTTTACTGGTATCTGAACGTCTTACTGTTTCCACACGATCTTCTTCTAGCGTAATCCTTTCTTTCGCAGCATTTTAAGGCACTCCAAAATGAAGGAATTTCGGTAAAAATCCAGTTGGACTGTGAGGCTTCCGATTGTTTTTTGCAACAACCTTTGGCGGTAGCTCCGTCGTCGCTCTTCCTGATGCGTTTGTGGCTTCCATACGTAATCCACTGACTATGATGTCGTTGGCTTTCTCACATAAACCGTTTGCCTGAGGCTGGTAAGGCGACGTAGTTTGTTTGATGGATGTTGTACGTAAATACAAAAAACAAATTCGGCCACTAAGTTTTTTCATAAAAATTTTCTTAGTATAAACAATTCCAGTCCCCTAGCGATTAAATAGCTGTTAGAATAGGTCGAAAAACATAGATTTAAGACTAAGTTTAGATTAGAGTGCCCAAAAGGGGCCAGTATGTTAGTCATGTAACATAGTTAAGACAGTAAAGCTAGTTTAAGCGTTTTTTATGTCTAGCTAATAAGATTCTTCTTTATAAATAAAAAAAATGCATTAAAAAAAAAAAAAATTACCACAAATGTCTCTCAGGAACTGAATTACCGTATTACTCGTGTTAGGTTGAGTTGCTGTTGCGTATCCGAAGATGTTGGGTGCATCCGGTGTTGGAATTGATTGCAGATTACCCAAAACTTGTTTGTTAGATGGTTTAACCAACTGAAAAGTTTTACAACTCTGCACATACAATTGCACATCTTCATTTACTGTTCCCCACCAATAGTTTGCCCTCACCAATTGTCTCGTAATTTCAACCCCTGGATGACCATATTTATCGTGATAGTGTTGTAAAACATTGGAGCGTAGTTTCTTTGGGACCACATTCTGCGATATTCCTTGATGTCGATGTATTTCGAATCCATTTATATCCATCTCCACTGCAGGGTTATCAGAAGGATTTTGTTCTTGAGCACGCTTAAGTTCGATTGTTTCAATGAGTAAACTGGTTGTCGGGACAACGCATCTGCTGCCGTATTGAGCCTTCCTGGCCTATGGTGTATTGTATAGGTGTAAACCGAAAGGCGTAAGATCACCTAAAAAGCCGGTTGGATGGATTCTTCACTTGGAAATGCCACTGAAGTGCAGCATAGTCTGTATAGATTTCCACATGCCGGCCTTGAACGTATACGTGAAAGCGTTCCATTGCATCAACTACTGCAAGACATTCCAATTCGGTTGCATGATACCGTTGTTCGTGGGTATTGAGGCGACGTGAATGATAAGCCACAACACACTTCCGTCCGTCATCTCCGGGTTGCATGAGGATGGCTCCAATGCCTACGGTGCTGGCGTGGGAAACTGCTCGGTCATTTCTAAAGATGGCGGTAACCGATGCTGTTGTAAGAGCGACTTTAATTGCATTGTATGCCTGTTGTTGCTGAGAGGTCCACAAGAACTTTGCTTTCAGAGGTTCTGCTAGTGTGCAAAAGCCCTTAATACGTCGTCGGTATTAGTTCGATAAACCGAGGAATCGTTGTTGAGATTTCACATCTGTAGGGGCATTATATTCCCCAACTGCAGCAAGTTTTGCGGGTGAAGGCCGAACTTGTAGATGATGTGTCCTAGGAATTCTATTTCCGGTTGGCTAAAACAGCATTTTTCACATCTCAATCTTACGTTCACCTATTTTAACCGGCGGAATATGTTACGTAGGAGCTTAGCATGGTGGCTTATATCGACGCTGTGTACGATAAAGTCGTCTATGTAAGGGATGACGCCATTGTTGATCAAGTCACCTAAAACTTGTGGCACGATTCGCTGAAAAGTGCGTGGCTCATTTTTCAATCCAAAAGGTAATACGAGCCATTCGTATTGGCCGTCTGCTATGACGAACGATGTTTTTTCAATGAAGTACCCCCATGCCACGTCTATGGTTGAAAAAGACACGTGAAATTGCCAATTGATCGATGACGTCCTGAATGCTTGGAATAGGTTCTCTTTTGTCGACTTCCATCCTTTTTTGGCACAGGGATAACTGGCGAAGCCCATGAAGACGAAGACCTCCGAATGAATCATTTCTGAAGGAGAACGCTGATTTGTTTCATGATCTCTATGGAGTCTGCATCTGAGTGACGATATGGACGTTGAGCGATGGGTTGCTGTTGCGGTAGCAACCAAATTGGATGGGATACGTCGGGAATTCGCCCAACCTCGTTGCTCTCTGTGGCGAAGAGCTGCCGGTAGTCATGCAATGTGTTCTGAATCTGAGGATCCATTGAAGCTGTTGGTGCTGTTGTGAGACATATATGAGGATGCTCGTCGGCGGAATCTATGGTGTAAACCAAATTGCGCGAGAAATCAAGTTGAAGGCCAAATAGCTTACCCGTGTTAAGACAGGTGCTGGGATTTACGAGTAATCGAACCAATGGTAAGTTAAAGTGTCGCTTATTATGCTGGCGTTTACGTGTGTTATGGCCATAGCTGAGTGCGGATCTACATGAATGTTTGTTCTTTGGCAAAATGTCTCTCAGGAACTGAATTACCGTATTACTCGTGTTAGGTTGAGTTGCTGTTGCGTATCCGAAGATGTTGGGTGCATCCGGTGTTGGAATTGATTGCAGATTACCCAAAACTTGTTTGTTAGATGGTTTAACCAACTGAAAAGTTTTACAACTCTGCACATACAATTGCACATCTTCGTTTACTGTTCCCCACCAATAGTTTGCCCTCACCAATTGTCTCGTAATTTCAACCCCTGGATGACCATATTTATCGTGATAGTGTTGTAAAACATTGGAGCGTAGTTTCTTTGGGACCACATTCTGCGATATTCCTTGATGTCGATGTATTTCGAATCCATTTATATCCATCTCCACTGCAGGGTTATCAGAAGGATTTTGTTCTTGAGCACGCTTAAGTTCGATTGTTTCAATGAGTAAACTGGTTGTCGGGACAACGCATCTGCTGCCGTATTGAGCCTTGCTGGCCTATGGTGTATTGTATAGGTGTAAACCGAAAGGCGTAAGATCACCTAAAAAGCCGGTTGGATGGATTCTTCACTTGGAAATGCCACTGAAGTGCAGCATAGTCTGTATAGATTTCCACATGCCGGCCATGAACGTATACGTGAAAGCGTTCCATTGCATCAACTACTGCAAGACATTCCAATTCGGTTGCATGATACCGTTGTTCGTGGGTATTGAGGCGACGTGAATGATAAGCCACAACACACTTCCGTCCGTCATCTCCGGGTTGCATGAGGATGGCTCTAATGCCTACGAGCTGATGACATCAATGGTGCTCCCCGAGTCGATGATTGCTCGCGTTGGTGTGTTATTGATCCGCACAGCTATGTCGATTAGTGGCGACCGCTCAGGAAGTTTTCCTGGATCGTTTTATCGAGTTCCGATGTCTCTGTTGCGAGTGTTGTTGTCGTTGTCTCGCCATCCGTTCCCCGGGGTCTTTGTCGTGGACATTCCCGGTTCCAATTTCCTCTGTGCACAGGGCCTGCAAGGGGTAGGCGGTTTCAGTGTGAATCGCTGCTTGCCGCTTGTTTGAGTAGCCAGGACGATTCCTCAATACTTTTGCAAGACGGTTGGGGATTTCTGCAACGTTGCACACAACAGGAATCCGCGATACCGCTGAAGCATGCCTTCCTTTAACTTGGCGACGACATCCGAATTTGCAAGCTGAACATGTCACAAGAGCAGCATTTTATCTTCATAATAAGTAATAACAGTCTCTGAAGGCGAAAGGAAACGGTGTTGAGCCTCTCCTAGTGGGTTGGTTACAGCTGGTCCGAATCGTGAGATGAGTGCTTCGCGCACTTTTGGCCACGTGAGGTTCGACATATTTGGGGCTATATATGATGCGTACCAGTTGAGTGCGTCGTCCACTAAGTAAGCCATGAGTTCGAAGATACGTTTCTCATCCGCTTTGCCACGAGTTACTAATTCGAAGAGATTGCACCAAAGGTCTGCTCTGATTACCATTTTATGTCCTGAGAATTTTGCTAGAAGTTGCCGTCCACCGCACTGAGTAGCGTTTGCGTTTGCTGCGGAGGAAATGCTTCGATTATTAACCTTCACCTCGGTGCCTTTGGTATCCGTCATAATGCTGTCGTTGCTCGGGCTTTGGTATCGTTTACCAGAGCGTAGAACTTTCATGGGACTTCCGCCCTAACGCGTGTCCTTGGCCATTAAAGATGATGATGCTTTCTGTTTGAAATCTCCTTTTTGCGCCGTAATCCTGGTTTGGAGAGGCAATTCTGGATAACTGGAGGTGATCCTGTCCGCAGCGCCAAATGAGGCGCCGAAAATGTGGTAATGGGGCAGTGGTAAGTGCATCGACTGCGGCGCAGAAAGTCTGGGTTCGATTCCTGGACGGGACACCTAGCATTTTTTCACGGCACCACCTCTTTCGAGTTGCTGACAACACTCAAAGAGTATTAATTGTCTATAGAAAGCTTCTCAAATCTCGCCGTTCGGAATCGGCAAAAAACTGTAGGTCCCTTCTACTCGTGAAGAACAATAGCATGCACAACACGAGTAGTTGTTGTAGAAGCTAGGCCCTGGTCCGTTATGGGCTGTAGTACCACTCAATTATTATATTATTATTATTATTAAATTACAGAATCACGTCCGCTCCCATTCGCTGTCGATTCCAGAAGGCCGAGGATGTCCGCGTCTACATAAGTCTCTTTGCAAATGGCTGCGCTCCTATCGGAAGGTAGCAAAATAATGTTTGTTTGATGGTGACATCTCAATAGAATATGTAGATTTACTGATATAACCGTTTTGATATTTTGTGTTATAGTTAGGGTAAAACAGCGAAGTAGATTTCAGGGTTCTTTGGCAGTATTGTCTGCAAACTGATTACCCGGTATTTGAATATGACTTGGAATCCACGTTCCACAGTAATTGAGAATGTAGAAGGAGTTGTTGAGTTGAGGAGTAAAAAGGTAAAAGGAAGAAGCAAATAGGTTTATCTTCAGTGATAACACTAAGACTTTAGCATGGATTGTTCTATAAGACTCTCAACCGCTTGCATTTTTGCTTCGTACATAGAATTATTAACGGAAAGCATTGAGAGCCCTTTCTTGTAAGGATATTAGATTGTTTCTTTTTGTTTAGGATAGAGACCATATAGGAAAAGATCATAATTAATTTTACTTACTATTGTTGCTTGAATTACTGATATTAGGGGAAGTGGGTTGCAGTTAAATTTGCTGTATAAAAGTATCTTTATTTTAGTTTTTGCTTAGAGGAGCAAGCCGGTACTCAATATGAATTTTCCATCTGTAGTTTTTTTTTTTTAAATTGAGTCCTAAAATTTTTAAACTATCGACTGTTTCTAAGTGAAGGAGGTTTGAAGCTATTAAGCAGTTAAATCAGTGGTTTCTACAAATATGGAGATGCTTGCTTTTGAGAATAAACAGCTACAGAAGGAAAATATATCTTTAAAGACGGAGTTAAGGTCAATAACGGGAGAATTAGTATTTTTATTAAGTTATTTGATGATTGTGACATCATCGGCATAGGCACAGAATCTATATTTTTTGTGGAGAAGAGTTTGTTGAATGCTATGAAAAACAGAGGGACCGATGGAGGTGAAACATGTCATCAATGAAAGGGGAAAAAGGAGACCAGGAGTTTTCAATTCCGATGGAGATCTTACTATTTTTCATGAAGTTGAAGATGTATCTAATGATGTTAGGCCCCATTTTGCAAGCTTTTAGTTGGGCGATAATGGAGTGGACACAAATTTTGTTACATGCTCTAACAAAGTCAAGAGAAATAAGAGAGATGTGACTTTTTTCAAAAGTGCGTTGATAATAATGTGATCAAAATAAAGAAGGTACATTTTTAAAACCTATTTGTTGACTGCAGAGAAGTTTATTATGTGAAAAAAAAAAACAGTGTCTGTTAGCTATTATCTTGTCTAAGAGTTGGGCACAGCAAGGGTTAAGTGAGATGGGTCTATAGGATTCCAGGAGGGTTTTATCAGATTTCGGTTTAGGAATAAGCGAAACAATACTGTTTTTGTAAAGTTGGGGGATGAAATTTCGGTAAATGGAGTTATAGAATTGAACGAGTCTATCTTTCATGGAAGGTGAGAGATTTTTAACATTGGATAAGATATCCCATGATTAGCAGGAGTTTTAAGGTAATGAATGAGAAAGAAAAAATAAAAACGCACTGAAAAAAAGGAGTTTTAAGTTTGTTTTCTAGTTCAAAAAGGCTCATACTTTCGTAAATAGTCTCTGCGTCTTTTGAATATGGTGCAGAGTGAGAAGAAAGAAGTTTGTTAAAAAGGCAACAATCAGTAAACCAGTAGATCAGAACTCAGCAAAGGTTTTAGCTATGGATTGGGGACTTGTGATATTGGTGTTAGGGAGGGTGGAGGGAAAAATACAGTGACTGAGGAATGAAGTGTTCATGCCACAGATCTTTCTAATGTTGCACCAAATTTTAGTGCTGGAAGTATATGGGTTGATTTCAGAAGATAATTTAAGAATTGTGTCGGCTTTTGTAATTTTAATTTGCCTTTTATATAAAGAGTTAGCCTTTTTCTACGATATAACATTATCAGGGGAAATATTGCGTTTGAAAACATTCTAGAGTCTGTTCCGTTTTCTTTTGAGAAATTCGAGGTGCTTATTCCACCAGGGTACTGTGAACTTTCTTGGAGAAATACACGTTTGGGGAATTAAAAAATTAGCACTTTGGAAGATAATTTTGTCGATGCAGCTCCTTTGTTGATGTTTGAACTGCATGAATAATCATTCATATATTTAGTTAGGAGTTGCTGGTAAAGAGTCCATTTGGAATTGACTGCCATGGGGAACAAAAAAAAGATCAATATGAGTAAATGAGAAGTGGGTACTGAAATGAGTAGAAGGTCCGTTGTTAAGAAGCTGGTAGTCTGATTTGGTAATGAAGGAGGATGTTGCCGCGATGGTTGTTCTTGGGCGAGCCCCAGCTACGATTCCAGCTGTTAAGTCACCAAGGATAAGTGTTGGAGTTCGTTGTGGGCTAAGAACATTATTGATATTTCCTGTGTTACTCGTAAAGACTTGGGATGGGGAGGTGTGGGCATTTATAATTGAAAATTTGAGTTTGGAGAGGACCGTTATGACTAGAGCTTCAATGTCATTATTGAAGTTAATTAGTTATCATCGATTGACGAATGGATTGAAAAAGCAATACCGCCATGGGAACCATGGGATTGATTTAGGGGGATTAGGTGGTAATTAATAGGAATAGGAATGTTAGATATTGGTTTTAAGTGTATTTCTTGAAGAGCTATAATTTTAGGGGATGACTTTTTAATAAGTGTTAAAAGTGTATTATGGTTATTTAAATTTATGAAATCTTTTATAGCTGGAAAAAACCTTTTGATTATAAAAACCATGAGGAATCAAAGAAATAAACTTATCGTGGTTCTTATATTTCATCGAAAAGAAGGAAGTATTTGAAATTGACATTTGATTTACAAATAATACAAGTGATGCCAAATACATGCTCAAATAATTAATTTTCTATTCTAACATCCTCACTAAATTAATTGATAATCCCCATTGATTTAACAAAAGTATTAATTTTTGTATTAGGAAGTGGCTTCGTAAAAATGTCAGCTATCATTTTATCCGAGCTCAAAGATAATAGATTAATTTTAGAATCGTTCAAAATAGAATCGAGAATAAAATGGTGTCGAACACCGATGTGTTTAGTACGCTTGTGAAAAGTTCGTTTAAAGCTACGTGTATCGCGCCATTATTGTCGCAAAAAATTTCTTTCGCTTCAGATTTAGTACCAACATTTTTTCTTCTAATCTCCTAATCCAAAGCACTGCATTGCCAAGTGCCATATACTCAGCCTCACACGTCGATAATGCCACTGTAACTTGGTTCTAGAACATCACGAGATAGCTTCTCCTCCTTTTAAATAAACGTAGCTCACTGCTTCTTTCTCATCCAAATCATTTGCAAAATCAGAGTCGCAGTATCCAACTATTTGTGAATCTTCCTCTTTCTAATAGCATAACTGTAAGAAAACAAACTTCTTTTTAAAAACTTTAATTAAAATACAAAAAGTTTGATAACTAAATTAACGCAGTACAACAAAATGCTTCTTCACTCTTTAATGCTTAATGAACGAATGAATCTTCTTTTTTAAAATTTCTTGTAAACAAACGGCTATGGATTTGACGTTTCTTCATCTTCTTCTTTCTCTCGTTTTATTTCGGGTAGCATTGCCAGCTGCCTCATATTGATCTTACTAATATTCCTTCTGCCACAAGCGCTGCGCACTTGTCCATCTTTGCTTG
Organism: Eristalinus sepulchralis; assembly: GCA_944738645.1. Classification (NCBI taxonomy): domain Eukaryota; kingdom Metazoa; phylum Arthropoda; class Insecta; order Diptera; family Syrphidae; genus Eristalinus; species Eristalinus sepulchralis. Next base: position 20,485,611 of record OX122886.1, read on the forward strand.
TTATCACCTCTAAGATTCATCCTTTGGGGTAGTTATTCCTTGGTAAGTTTTTGTCTACAATTAATACGATATTTCCCACCTTTAACGGAGAAATCTGCCTAGCCATTTTGAACGAAGAGTTAGTTCAGGTGCATACTCACTCACAAACCTTTTCCAGCAATTGTCAGCAAACCTCTCTTTTGCTTGATAAGCATATTTTAGAACTCTTACGTTATTATCAATTGCTGCCATTTGCTTTGTTGCTCCGGATGTTAGCCTTAAAAAACGATTCGGTGTCAATGCTTCGTGTAAATCAGTTTCAGTGGCCTGGAGTTGACAATATTTTCTAACACATGTCCTTAATAGCAGATCCGAAGGTGTTCTAGTTGGTAACGAATCGTATAAGGCCAATTTTAAAGATTTGACAAGACGTTCCCATGCTCCACCCATATGTGGTGAAGCTGGAGAATTGAATTTCAATTGAAGTGTAGGACTCACGAAATGTTGGGCTACTTTGTCCATGTTGATTGATTTCAATGATTCTTGTAACATCCTCTCTGCGCCAATAAAATTTGTGCCTCTATCGCTGTAAATAACTTTGGGAAATCCACGACGGTTTATGGAATCATTAAAGGAGAGTATAAAGGAGTCCGCGTCTAGCTTATATGCTATTTCAACATGCACTGCTCTAATTGTAAGGCATGTAAATATTACACCCCATCGTTTCTCTACTCGACGCCCAATTGCTACAGTTAATGGCCCGAAGTAATCAATACCCACATGCGAAAAAGATTCAGTAAAGCCCGCCAATCTTGCAGTTAGGAGCGGTGCCATTTCAGGCTCTTGCGGTTTTGCCTTCCTAATTTTACAAAATTGACAAAAACTTTGAATTTTCTTTAAAACGCACCTGAGTTTTGGAATCCAATAGCGTTGCCTTATTTGGTTGACCACACTTTCGTTATTGGAATGCAAGAATTCTTCATGCACACGTCGAACAAGTAAGCGGTTTATGTAGTGATTCTTTGGTAAGATGATTGGTCTTTTGGCATCTTCTGCAATAAATTCGGCAGCTTCGGTTCTTCCTCTTACCCTTAACAGGCCTTCTTCATGACCATATATAAACCATGGTGATGGTTTATATAAGGAACTGTCATGAGCAGCTGTGACTTGAAGCCCTTGTCGACCCGCTGGTGATGTTTTTCCAATTTTATTTATTTCGCGATAGTAAGCCTCTTTCTGAACCAACTTAAAAATTAATATTTCCACTTGATATAATTTCTCGCTTGTTAGATAGAATACCTTTACGTTTACTGTAGCAATCGGTGATGGAAGTGTTGTTTATAAATCTGATTAAATATGCTACGGTGTTAAGTAATCGTTTCCACTTTGAAAATCTGTTGAAATCTATAAGCGGTGATTTTCCGACTCGAAATGCTACAAATTTGGTGAACCTTCTTGAATCTCCTTTTATCCAGCTTAACGTTACCTTTGAGTCGCACCAGGAAATTACCTCGGTGATCACTGTAGTTAGTTCATCCTTAATATTTTTGACGAATCTGCATCTAATTCCAATATTGGTATTGAACAAAGCTTTAATGGCGCCACCTTTGTTTTGGCTCTGACCAAAGCACATTCCACTTGGTTTCCTCTTTCGATTCGTAAATAGCAGACAGCAGCACATGCTTTTACAATTGCATCTACAAAAACATGCAACTGAGTTCTTGCCTCCTTCCAACATGAAAAGCTATTTAGAAAGCATCGTGGTATGCGCAAATGTTCTACCATTGGAAGGATCCTTAGCCAGTTTTTCCACATGTCGTATTGCTCATCTGTGATACTCTCGTCCCACTGTATTCCACTTCGCCAGATCTCCTGTAGAATAATTTTGAGATACACCAAAAAATGTGCAATTAGTCCCAGTGGATCATATATTGACATTGATATTTTTAATATTTCTCTCTTCGTTGGCCGCTATTCCCCTTTTAATACCGATGAATTTCCTTTATTTTAGCAAAACGAATATGTGTATTCATCACTCTTTATACACCACCACATTCCCAGTACCTTTTCTCTTAGAGCTTCTGCGTTTAAAAAAAGATCGACGTTTTCGGTTGACGTTTCAGAGTTAAGTATACTCATAACTTTTATGGAGTTGGATTTCCAATTTCTGATTTTAAAACCCGCTCGTTTATGAATATTTATTACTTCCCTTGCTAACTGAATGGCTTCTTCGTCAGTTTCGACACTATCTAGCAAATCGTCCACGTAATGATTGCTTGTTATGCATCTCACAGCTCGTGTATATCTGTCAATGAAGTGTAATGCATTTTCGGTTTTTACATACTGTGCACAACTAGGAGAGCATGTCGCTCCAAACGTCATGACCTGCATCACGTATGTATCTGGTTCATTTTCTTCTACGCAATCTCTCCACAGGAATCGCAAAAAATGTTGATCGTTTGCAGCAACATTTATCTGATGGAACATTTCTTTTATATCTGCGGCTATGCATACTCTTCTCTCTCTTCTACGTAGAAGCACACCCAATAATGATGCATTCCAGTAAACGCCCTTCATCAACAATGTATTTAATGATATTCCGCTAACCTTGGCAGCTGCATCCCATACGATACGCACCTTCTTCGGTTTGTTCGGATTTTTAAATGGGAATATTGGCAAGTACCATGCTTTCTGAGGAGATTTCAGAAGTTCTTGTGGGTTAAGCTTTCGAATGTATCCTTTGGCCTCGTACTATTTAATTTGCTGCTTAATATTTTTCGCCAGTTCAAGGCATAGTTTTAGGCGTTTCTCCAGATAAATCAATCGACGAATAGCCATAGGACGGCTATCTGGCAAATTGATATTCTTGTACCAAACTGTCTATGGAAAGATATTCTTTTATTAAATCATTTACCTCAGTATCTGTTTCCTGTTGACATTCGCACACATGGAAACTGTAAAGAAATTTATCATTGTTATTTTCGATTCCGCTCGCAGAAAAAATGGTCCATCCCAAACGACATTTGGCTGCTACAGGTTTATCTTCAGCAGCTTCTTTGAAACGAAGTGGAATTGCAACTTTCCAATTTCTCAGGCAAATAAGAATTCCAGATTTAGCATTTGTATACGAATCAACTGGAAGATTGCGAAGATGAATATATTTATTAGACAGCTCGATGTAATTTAAGGATTGTGATGGTAGATTTAACGATTGCACAGTCCGCACATTTGACAACAGAAACATCTTTGCAGACTTAAAAATGCCTGAGATGGTTAATTTCACTCTTCTCGAATTATTCTCCAGTATTCTAAAACGGACCTTTGATGTTGTCTGATGGCTCATTGATGTTTCAGTTCTGATTGTATTACCACTGTTTTGGTTCTAGTTGTGAAGAAGAGGATGATGTTTCTTTCCACAGTCCTTTGTGCATAGCACTGGTCTTTTGCATTTAAACGGATGCTTATTCACGCATTGACGACACAGATTCAATTGCTTAACAACCTCCCACCGGTTGGATGTATTCATATTTATAAATTCGCTGCAGTTTGGAGCATTTGATAATGATGGCGTTGAATTTTCTTCGAATTTTTGATGGACGTTGAGAACTTCCTTCTGTCTACCAGTTTGATGTAGTTTCTTAATATTTAACCAATTTTCTTTAGACATAACACTACAAGCATCACTAGTTATTTCATTTAGCCAATTTACAAAAATGGGTAGACTATTTTGGCTGGCGTTTGTTCGTTTGTATTCGGCCCAATTAATTTTCATAGCTGATGGCAATTTTTCAATGAGTTCTTTCAACAGCATTGGATTTCGAATGTGATCCTCCATGTTGGCTTGTTTTAGTGTTGCATAAAGATTTCTTACTGCGACAGCGAACTCAACTACTTTCTCCAAACGGTCAAATTTTGGAGATGACATTTGTCTTATATTTTCAATATAACTTTCCATCAGCAGCTCTGGTCTACCGTATATCTCTCTTAGGGTTTCGATTATGATTGGCACAGATGATGAAATAGTTAGCTGAGGTGCAACCAATTCTCTCGCCTTGCCCCTTAAGCTCTGTCGAAGACGAATTATGCTCTCATCATCTGTGAAACCACACACTGCGTTGATTGCTGCCATTCTGCGGCGTCTCCTGTGAAATTCGGTAAGTCCTTGGCTATTGCGTATCTGGAGGCAATTTTTTGCATTGTAGGCAGAGTAACATTGTTGGCTTGTGTCGAAACTGGAACTTCGTACTTGGTATTAAATTTGATTATTTATGCTCAAACGATTGCATAGAATGCAGATAATTAGAAATTTGATTGTTATTTCCTTCTTTGGATTTCGTTGTTTTATTTGAACATTAAAATTCGATATTACTGAATTGTTCGTCTAATTCGTCATCAGATATCGCATTCAAGAGCTCTTCTTTTTTCGCTAACAAATCTTCTCTCTCTTTAAGAATTTTTTTCCTTTTGTTCAATTAAAGCCATGCGTTGTTGGAATATATAGATGCGGCATCAATGTGTTGCGGTGAATATTCCTGTCTACTCACCGAAATTTGCGCACTAGCTTCAGCTGTGTGCGTCTTTTCTTGAGAATTTGCGTTGGTGTTCGTTTTACCCTTTTGTTTTCGGATGTTTTCTTGTGAATTGGAAAATACCGTTGTTCGGCAGGCGTCTTTTTGCTGAACTTGAAGATTTGAATGCTTCTGATTATCCCCACTGGATACTTTTTCGCCTTTATTGGGCTCCGCTTGTGATGAAGAGATTGCTGATGTCTGGCTGTGATGCTGGGCGCTTAATTAAATGCAATTAATGCATCCTTAGTCTGAGAAGTTAGACTCTTCTCCCACACCGGCACACACGAAATTAATCCACTTGGTGCAAGAAGAACACTCCACCATATTGGTATCTTCATATGGTTCGTCACATAAAGGACACTTATTACTTCGTCCAAACATTGCACTTATTTATTTAAAATAAACATTTTGAGAATGTAAAACAAACAAACTTCTTTTTAAAAACTTAAATGAAAAAACAAAAGGTTTGACAACTAAATTAACGCAGTATTTATTTTATTTCTTTTAAAAACAAAAACTCGAAATTTTTAGTTACAACAAAATGCTTCTTAACTTCTTAATGCTTAATGAACGAAAGAATCTTCTTTTTTAAAATTTCTTGTTAACAAACGGCTATGGATTTGACGTTTCGTCATCTTCGCCTTTCTCTCGTTCTATTCTCGGGTAGCATTGCCAGCTGCCTCATATTGATATTTCTTCACAATAACTTTAGGTAATAGTTCCTTTTAAGTACCTGAAAACTCTCTCAGCTGCTCGTCAGTGTTGCTGTCCAGGATTGTTTTTGAATTGATAAGTATATTTACGTCATAACATATGTCAGGTCTTGTTTACTGAGCTGCGAACAACAAACGTCCAATTAATTCGTGATAAGGACTTTGCCATTTCCAGTTTCTCCTTTTCGGCAGATGGACATTGATCCCTATTCAACTTAATATTTACATCCATTGGAGTAGATACAGACATGCACGACGTCATTTCAAATCTAAAGCTTCAAAATATACTGTTTTTGATTTATTGAAATTTTTGTTCCATAGTCATAATCCACTTGCAATCCAAAAACTGATTTTACTTTTCTGAGTTCTTTTGATTTAAAACATTTTCTTTAAATAATTTACCAAAAACTCCATTTGTTCTTCATTTTTTCCAAAAAATCAGCATATCATCTAAATAAACTACTAAGATAAGCATATTTTTTGCGTCTTATAAAATATATATTGTTATATAACCATGTAAACACTCCCCAAAACAATAACAAGTTCACCAGAAGAGCAACCGTTCAAGAGACTTTTGCCCTGGCGACGGTGTGGGGATCATGCGACTCCAACGTATGAGTTTCGTACTGTTCCAGGGCATGTCCCGTTATTTTGTAGGCGTGTGGTGAACTTGTGGCGTATGGGACTTTAATACCATCAGGTGCTTGCAAATATATTTCTCTATTTAAGTCTCCTTGTAGAAACGCTGTGACGGCATCCAAATGATCTATTTGTTCAAATCTAAAGCCAAAGATAAAAGATATCGTAAAGTGTTATACCTCATAACAGGCGAATATGTTTCAGCATAATCTATGCCACATCATTTTTGTTGGTGTTCAATCTGTGTCCATTATATTTGTATTAACATCTAAGGTGTCAATACCCTGTTCAACAATAGAAAGATAACTTGAATGGTCTTCGCTGTCAGCAATAAGTGTATCTTCACTCACTGCACTATAATTGTGATTTCTAGAATTTCTCATAGGGTCAAATTCGATCCTCACTAAATCACTATCATCTGGTGCGCATATCATTGTTGCTCGATTTATTTTCCATGTTACTTTTATTGAAACACATCTCATTTTCGATGAAAATCACATCACGACTTATGTATATCTTCTTACTAAATGGATCGTATAATCGATATGCTTTTGTATTTTTACAGTATCCCAACAACATACACTTTTTATACTTCCTATCCCAATTTTTTCGAATTGCCTTCCGTATTAGAACCATGACAACGCATCCGAAAACACGCAAATATTTTAAGCTTTTTTTTTATACTTTTTCAGGTAATTTATTACCCAGCTTCTTGCAAGGTGTTCTGTTCAAAAGATATGCTGCAATATTTACTGATTCCACCCAGTAAAAATTTTTAAAATTCGCATCCGCCATTTAAGTTCGTGCTTTTTCAACTAGGCTCCTATTCATCCTTTCAACCTTTCCGTTCTGTTGCGGACTGTATGATGCTGACGTCTAATGAGTTATGTCATATTCCTTGCAGATGGTTTTCATGACGTTGCAGAATTCCAAGCCATTGTCGGATCTCAATTTTTTAATCTTTTTGCCGGTTTGATTTTCAACCATAACCTTAAAATTTTGAAATATCTGAGCAACTTCAGATTTTTCCTTCAGTATCTGGAAACAGTACATAACATATGACATTAACCTCGCTTGTTTGCCTTTAATGCACCGTACTCATTTTTCTTCTCTTCTTCCATTTCTTGAAAATGATATTTTGAATTTGAGTCACTTGCATTTACGTCAAATGCTTATGCCAAATATTTTGCTTAATCACCTGAAAACCTTTGTGATTATGTTTTACATTCAATATAAACATATTATTTGCAGCTTTTGCTTTTACACTATGTTCTCTATTCTTGTAAATTTTACAATCAGTTTCCGAAAAATTAGCTGTACAACCCTTTTTTTTAATTTGGCTTATTGATAATAAATTTACACAAATAGCAGGTACATGCAAAACAAAACAAACATCTAACAGTTTTCAGGGATCAGGCCATGCAGTGTCACAGCTTTAGCGAGGATACGGATACCGGATTAATCGAGGCCCTTTGCTCGAAGGAATAAAATAATGGAAGATATATATAATATAAACAATGTTATTTGTGCCCTTACCATCTATGCAGAGATAGCCAGTAACTTCAGATATGGTCGGACCTAATGCTGACGACACCTGCAAACGAATAAAGGACAGTAAACATGAGACAAGCAAGCAAGCAGACAATCAAACTGGTTTGAGCCCACGCCCCGAAAGATGAGAAGAATGACAATAGTTGCTTCCTTTAATCTCATAGAAGTAACATTCGACCAATGTTTCAGCTACGTATGTCAGCAATCAATATAGGATACTTCAATTTGCAGCTAGGAAAGATAGACATCTTTGGCAGAAAGATAAAAAGCACAGCCTCCATGACAACTATTACAGACAGAATAATAATTGAGTGGCACTACAGCCCACATGGGACTAGGGCCTACCTTCTACAACAACTACTCGTGTTGAGAAGCTTTTCATAGACAATTGATACTCTTGGAGTTTTGTCAGCAACTCGAAAGAGGTGGTGCCGTGAAAAAAATGCGATGTGTCAAGTTCGGGAATCGAACCTATACTTTCTGAGTGGCGGTCGACGTACTTACCATTACGCCACGGCGACCACGAACTGTTACAGATAGAAGATCATAAATATACATCATGGGCTTAAACACAAAAGTCCAAACTAATTCTAAGCGACCAACACACAAATGAACATATGTAACATTATATACACTGAAGAGCAAAAGTGTAACAATGTTACAGGATTCAAATGAAACACGCATAGTGCTCATAGTTTGTTGAAAAAATATCTATTATATACTTTTTTTTAACAAAGTTTCAGGGAATCCTCTACCTAGTCGAGTAGGTTTTGTTGCATTTACAGTATATTTAAGTTAGAATAGGATATATTAAGGTAGATTAAGATATTTTTGTAGAAACAGATAGCTAAGTTTTTTTTTAAAAAAAATTTTCTTAGTTTTAAACTAATAAATAATAGTTCTTATTAAATTAAATAAAAATAATTAGCAATCACGCCGAAAGGTAAAAATAAATATATCAATAGTTTAGCTTATAGCGCCCGCATAGAGCCAGTAAGTAGTTATAAGATTTCATTTCAGTCGTACCTAGGTTAAGCGTTTTGTACCTAGTTTTAAATTACTATTAGATAAAAAATAAAATAAATGCCTTTTAAACTAAACTAAACACATTCATCGTATCGGTCAACTATGAAGAACACCTAAACACACAATGTTCAGTAAATAACAACACATATTGATCTCCAACGTTGAGAAATACAAGTTCGCAGAGGGAATCGAATAACTCGGCTACAAGATCAACAAAGATCAGTCTCTTACAGACCTCCGATGAGAGAAGTCGAATCACGCGAGTGCGCAAGAGATTTCAAATAAATTCGAATAGTTCGTTTGAAAGCAGATAAGTCGGGGAACAATTGGTCCAGTGCGTAGTGCAAATTCTTGATAAAACCTAGTGCACCGGGATCTGCCTTGTTGACTTGGAAAAGGCATTCGACACCGTCTGGTTAGAAGGCCTCTTCCTCAAGTTGACGAGGTTGGGTATAAGCAAAGAACTGCTTTACACGATCTACAATATGGTTACAGGTAGAAAGTTTGTTGTTAAAAGTGGCAACATGGTTTCTACTAACGTCTGTAACATTAAAAATGGGCTCCAGCAGGGTGCAGTGAATTCACCAATTCTTTTCACTGTTTTCACCAGTGAATTAATTGGCTCCATGCAGTACCTGATCGCGTACGCTGACGATTTGATAGCGTACAGGACGGCACCGAAGATGAGGTCATTAATATCCTCTTGGAGCGTGACTTCGAGAAAATTCAGCGATTTTGCGACGACTGGAAGTTTAAGAGCAACTACCAGAAGTGTGAAACCATCCTGTTCTGAACTCCGTTCTGCAGGGCTTCAAAAGATACGAGCAAAAACTGGCGTAAGTTCGGCATTTTGGACCCGCAGGGGCAGCCATTAGCTGTGAGGAGTGTAGTGCGATATTTGGGCATTATGTTGCCCAGTTTCTGTATGGCAATATCCATGCAGCAGGAAGTACCGTGGTAGCCTCAGTCGATTACAGAAATCCGTACAGGAAAGACATACATCGACTTAAGTGCGTGGTTGCCTAGACAACCAAACAAACAAACAAAAAAAATATTTGGAAAACAAATCAAAATAATCAAAATTCAAGCAAATTGAAAAAAAACAACAATCAATTTAAATAAAAAAACATTTTGAAATGGATGAAGAGCTGCTTTCGAGTGACAACTCGGAAAGCAGCAAAGACATAAGCAAAAAGAGAAGGAAGAAAATGAAGCCGCAGGCGCAGTTTAAGAGACGGCTGCGTAATATGGAGTCTGTTAAAAAAACAGAAAACAACGACGTTGTGACGTACAGCGGAAGTGGGAATACTTTTGCGAAACTCGCTTCGTTTAACGAAATTGCTGCAGCTGAAAAAGAGCTGGAAGAAAAAATTCAACAAAAAAATGAGCTGGAGGAGTTTATTAAGGCCCTCCAGCAAAAGCTCGAAACAAAACGGGCTCACAACCAGCAACAACAAAAACAGCAGCAAGAAAAACAGCAGCAGCAACAACAACAACAGCAGCAACAACAACAGCAGCAACAACAACAGCAGCAACAACAACAGCAGCAACAACAACAGCAGCAACAACAGCAGCAACAACAACAGCAGCAACAACAACAGCAGCACCAGAAACACCAGCAGCAGCAGAAGCAGCAGCAACCAGAGAAACAGCAGCAGCAAAAACAACAGAAAACTAATCGGAAACAAAGGGTGCCGCCGATAAACATCAACGGCATGGAAACCGCAGACACCATTCAGGTATGTGAGTTGTCTGTGGGGGATAATTTTTTTATTAAAAACAAAGGAAGTGAGAAGCAAGCTGTCCACTGCTTAACAGAGGACAGCTTTAAAAAAGTTAAAACTTCGTTGACGACAGCTGTGGTGGAGTTTACCACTTTCACCCTAAAAAGCGAGAAGATCCATACGGTCCTTCTCAAGGGCTTAGCTGCTGCAACTGAGCCGGAGAGTATCTTGAAGGCTCTTTAAAAATTGAAGGTAGAGGGCGTGGAGTTTGTGGCGGTTCGTCGCTTCTCCACTGTCCGATCCAGAACGCCGCCTGTGCGCATGCTTCCCCTCTTCCTGGTCCAGGTCTCTCCGGGGAGCAAAATTGAATGTCTGAGGAGCATTAAGTTCCTCAACAAACAGGAGGTCTCCTGGGAGAGGCTCAGGAGGACGAAACAGATGCTTCTCTGCGCAAGATGCCAGACCTTTGGCCACGCCGCGGCGAACTGCAACAAGCAGCCTCGTTGCGGCAAATGCGCAGAGAGGCATCTGTCTGCGCAGTGTCCCCTTGGAGAGGGGAGAGTTGAGGACAGGGCGCGCTTAAAGTGCGTGCACTGTGGTGCAGGTGGACATCCCTCAAGCTACAGGGGCTGTCCAAAGGTCAAGCAACTCCATAGAGAGTTGCTTAAGAAAGAACTAAAAAAAACAACAAAAGTGGCGGATTCAAGGCCAGTGCCGAGAATTCCAGCCACAACTGTTACGCCGGTGGTTTCCTACGCCAATATGGTGTCAGGTAGGCGATCGGCACAACAGACATTGCCGGCAGTAACGTCGGCACCAGTAGGGGCCCCAAATATGGGAATTCCCGAATTGTTGAATCTTGTGTCGACAATGATGGCCAAGATTGAGCGATTTGAAGATCGTTTGGTGCGAATGGAGCGAGTCCTTTCGTCAAGACCCGGTGGGTCGAGAACGTATTCATAAAAATGGATACGCCAGCTGCTGGAGACCTCTCGATCCTGGCGGTGAATGTAAATTCACTCGTCAGGATCGAGAGAAGATTGACTTTGCTTCACCTTTTGGAGTCCCATAAGCCTGATGTGTTGATGGTTAGCGAAACCAAGCTAAACCGGAAGCACGTACTCAGGTACAAAGACTACACAGTCATTAGAAGAGACCGCCCCCGTTCCACACAAGCGGGCGGGGTCGCTCTGTTCATTAAAAAAGGCTTACGCCATAAAGTCGTGTATTGCGGTGAGGTGCGAACCTTCGGTGTACTGGAGGCTTCGATTGCGTGCATTTCTCTCCAAGGTGGAAGGAAACTGTACGTAGTTGCGGTCTATGCATCAGATGCACCTCAGTCTGCAAATTTCATCTCAGAGCTCGAGACTCTCTTCCGAAAGCTTCGGCTTTGCTCGGAGGACAATTATTTTGTCATCGCCGGAGATTTGAACGCCAGGCACATGGAATGGGGCAATTCTGTTCCAAATCCGAGGGGAAATTCACTCTTTGAGTGGATGACGCGGCACTCTATTGAGTTCAAGCTGAATTTGCTTGCAACCGATAGACCATCGTTTCCCAGAAGCGGGTCTTATTTGGATCTCCTGCTAATAGATAGACGACTGACGTTACGAGACGTAGACTCTCGCACTAGGAATTGTATGACAACGGTGGAGTACGACAGTGACCACTGTGGTCTTGCCGCGGTTATTCAATTCCCGAACGAGCTGGTGGAGCTTGAAGAATTCGCCGAGACTCACCCTTTCGATTATAGAAGGGCTCGTTGGTTGCGTTTCTCTAGGGTCCTATGCAGGGAACTACGTTCGAGCGAGATAACACCACCTTCGGACAGAAACCTGACGAACGAAGAGGTTGACAAGTACCTTATACAAGTCGACAACACAATCCAACGAACCATGGACAGGACGCTTCCTAAGGTATCACCTACGACAGATGGAGACATTTATCGTAATGATACCATCGACGCACTGCACGTGCAAAAAAGCAGACTGCTGTCGAGACTGAAGACTCTATACAGACGCTTTACAGACCCAGACGACCCGGAAATACGATTGCTCAAGTCGCAGTTGAAGGACATCCAGAAGTTGATTCGGATGAACTATAGAATTGCTGTCAATTCGTATTGGGGAGATAGGATTCGGGCCGTACGTTCTAACGGTCCGGGTATGTTTCCCCAAATCAACCGAATCTTCCGAAGGAGGGGTCATAACGACTTAGAGGCTGTTCGAATTGACAGGACAACCGACAATGAAAACCTACTAACTTCGGTTGGCATAGATCCGGATGAGGCTGTGCTTGACAATGAGTTCTTCATTGTTGAGGATGCCCAAGAGAAGGTAGAGGCAATAGGAGCTGTTTTTCAGAAAGTGTACACGGTCAACGACTCTCGTCGGCCGAACCACGACCTGGAGAACAGAGCCATGCTGAACCACTTCCACCTTAGAAATGAAATACAGCAGTGGCGTTCTGAGAATCCTGGTTTTACCAGTTTCAATGACGAAAATCAGGCAACTAATGCTGTCGCCCAAGATGGCTCCAATGCCATCCTCTTTTCGAAGGAGGAACTCAAAGACATCTTCAACGGTTTGAAGAACAAAAAGTCGACTGGCATCGACGGGATACCAAATATAGTGTTACGTCATCTCCCTGACGAGGCGGTAGAGATATACACAATCCTGTTTAACAATGCACTGAGTAATACACATTACCCAGCGCATTGGAAGACGGCGGTAGTGCAACCTCTCCCCAAAAAGGACAAAGATTCCTCGCTTCCGAAAAATCTTTGGTCGATAAGCCTCCTCCCCTGCATAAGCAAGGTTTTCGAAAAGATTGTCAACAGGGTCCTGATCCAGTGGACTGAGGACAACAAAATTATACCGAACAACCAGTTTGGATTTAGGGCGAGGCATGATACTGTACATGCCGCGTCAAAACTGGTTTCGGACATTCAGTGGAACAACCACAAAACACAGTGCACCGGGGCCTGTCTCGTTGACTTGGAAAAGGCATTCGACACCGTATGGTTGGAAGGCCTCTTCCTTAAGTTGACGAGGATGGGTATAAGCAAACCGCTGCTTTACACGATCTATAACATGGTAACGGGTAGGAGTTTTGTTGTCAAAAGTGGCAACAAAGTTTCCACCAACGTTTTCCAAATAAAAAATGGGCTCCAACAGGGTGCAGTGAACTCACCAATCCTTTTTACTATTTTCACCAGCGAACTGATTGGCTCCATGCACAACTTGATTGCATTCGCCGACGATTGGGTTGCATACCGGACGGCACCAAAGATAGAAGTTATTAACACGCTCCTGCAACGTGACTTCGAAAAAGTCCAGCAATTTTGCGACGACTGGAAGTTGAAAATCAACCTCCAGAAGTGTGAGGTGTGTGCAATCCTCTTCCGGACTCCGTTATACAGGGCCTCAAGAGATACGAAAAAGAATTGGCGCAAGTTCGGCATATTGGACCCACGGGGTCAGCCACTAGCCCTGAAGAGTGTAGTGCGATATCTTGGCATTATGTTGGATCAGTATCTGTATGGAGGTATCCATGTAGATACAGCTCTGACGAAAGCTAAGAAAGGCTTCGCTATGGCAAGGGGGTTGTTTTACAGCAGCCAACTTAACGCCAAAGTGAAGCGAATCTGCTACACGGCCCTCATTCGGCCAATCATGGTGTATGGTTGTCCTGTGTGGTTCAATGTGAGTCCTTCCCAAATGGAAAAGATGAGGGTCTTCGAGAGACAATGTCTTCGCGCATGTCTCAAGAAGTACAGAACCCCGGAATCTGACTACAAGAAGTTCTATCCTAATGAGGTCTTGTATAACGAAGCAAACGTGAATAGGGTTGATAATTTTATTATTAAACTGATTCGGAGGCATGTTGCACGAGCCATGACCTCTGAGAATGATCTCATATTTGGGGCCTACTACCCAAATGACGAGTACCACGAGAACGCTCGCCGAAGGGGTTTTATTCCACCGGAAGATATATGTATCTTGACCGCATTGGACTGATCCAGGATGCGGAGGCATGTCCACTTATCTACCACGTGGTGAGAAGGACAGTGGACAGGCGACTGTTGTACGATGCCAACGTCGTTAGTCGGGATGCTCTCCGGTTCAGCACATCCATCTCCATCCGTGATAGGATGGACACGGATAAGGACCGGGGGTTCTACTGGTGGTTAGAGCCACACCAGGAACCCCAGCTGTCGTCAGCCTAGTAGGTTAGGGTTGGTCCCCCACGGGCAACTCACATTTAGTATAAGTTAGGTTAAGTTAGTAATTAAGAATAAATATAAAAAACTGCACATAATAACAAAAAAAAAAAAAAAAAAAAATAAAAACATAAAAAAAGGTTAGTCGTAAGTATATTTAAGTTAGAATAGGATATATTAAGGTAGATTAAGATTTTTTTGTAGAAAATTCCATAGATAGCTAGGTTTTTAAAAAAAAAACGTTTTCTTAGTTTTAAAAAAATAAATAATAGTTTTTATTAATTTTAAAAAAATAACTAGCATTGATGCCGAAAGGCAAAAACAAATATATTAATAGTTTAGCTTAGAGCGCCCGCATAGAGCCAGTAAGTAGTTATAAGATTTCGATTCTGTCGTGCCTAGATTAAGCGTTTTATACCTAGTTTTAAGATACTATTAGATAAACAATAAAAAAAATGCCTTTTAAACTAAACTAAAAAACCGTGGTAGCCTCCGACGCATGCACACGTGCCGTCTTTGCTTGCGCCCACAGCACGCAAAACAAACAAACAAAAAAAAAACAAGCCCCTCGCGAAAAAAACATAACAACAATAACGCGGAGTGCTAAGTGCAGTGCAGTGCAGTGAGAAGTGACTCAGTCGAGCGCACACGATCCGCTCCTCCCCCTCCCCCCTCCTTCACAAGACGCTGCTGGGCATTCTCGGTCGCAACTCCCGTTTGATCTGCCAGACGGGCTGATGCGATGACAGAGTGTGCCTAGCATCCGACGTAGTGGAATTAGAAGTGTGAACTATTGTTTGTGGACCAACTCAAATCAATGTATGGGCATAGCACCTACATTGATTTGTATTGTGAGAAAAATTTTTTTTTACACTTCTAAACTCCGCTTTACTCTACCAACTGCATCGTCGGAGTTGGTTTCCAAATGTCTGTAATCGATATGAGAGGGCGATTTCGAGTTGATGTGAGCAACATTCGTGAGCTAAGAGTAAATCTCTTTGCTGTGTATGTTCACCTCTCGCGTTACAAACCAGCCGTCATGGTGCTGAGTGAAACACAGGTGGGTGATTTGTCGGATAGGATACCGATTTGTCGGATTTGAACCTGCCTGGATATAACTTGGTGCCCTTGTTTTTTCTTCACCGCGGTCTTGCCATTTATGTGCGTGGTGATGTTGCTTACCAACTTCAACCACAATACGATCTCTGTTCCAATCCGGAAATTCTGTGGTTAAAATTCAATGTCCGTAAGCATTTAATCTACTACTGCTTCATTTATAGAAGTCCGAACCTGGACAGTAACTCGACTTATAATGCGTTTGATGCGCTGTCCGACTCCATCACAAGAATTGTATCATTATATCCTCGCACTGAAATCGCTATTGCGGGCGATTTTAATGTACACAATTCTACTTGGCTTCGACATTCAGGCCAGACAACACCCGAAGGAAGGTATGTTGAAATCTTTGCTGAAGTAAATAATTTAATAATGCGCTAACACCTTGAACCTGTTTCTCACCTCTCATCCTGAGAAATACTCAATCGAAATACTGTCGCCTCTAGGCTCGTCTGACCATTGCGTCGTATCAGCTAATTTCTCGTATTCACCCCACACAGTTAGAGAACGAATTCCTAAAAGAACTGTATGGCTCTACGAAAAAGCCGACTGGAGCGGACTTAATAACTTCTTTAGGAATTCTAACTGGTCATATGCTTCTGTGACGTGGATGCCGCGGCTGATACGATCACAAATATTATTTTGCTGGGTATGAAGTCCTTCATTCCACACAGAGTGAAGAGCATCAAGCCCAAGGCAAATGCATGATATGACTTGAGCTGCAAAGAGGCTATGAGGTTAAGAGAGATGAGTTTCTGGATTTATAAAGCCAACCCTTCTGAGGAAAACCGGAAGAAGTTTAAACGGGCCCGTAATGACTGCAATTCACTATTAAGACGTGTGAAATTTTCCTACGACCAAAAGTTGAGGCAAAAAGTGCAACAATGTCCCAAGGGTAGCAAAAACTTTTGGTCTTTTGTGAAAAACATAAGAAACACAGCCTCGTCTTCAATTCCGACGCTTATTCACAATGACATTCCAGCTGTCAACTCTTTGGACAAATCTGCTTGCTGCTCACTTCGCAGCTAGCTCAACGCTCCCAGATTGTGCTTTGTCTTCAGCTGTACTTGAGAGCGTAAATTTTTCCATGGGACAGATTCACTTTCGCACTCGTACAGTTGCAAGGGTCCTCAAAGATCTAAACGTGCACAAATCCGCTGGCCCGGATGGTATACCCCCTGTTCTTCTGAAGAGATGTTCTTCAACGCTGGCAAAACCACTGCGTAAGCTTTTCCATCTATCCTACTCTTTAGGGCTCTTTCCGAGTAAGTGGAAAACAGCATTTGTCCAGCCCGTCCCTAAAAAAGGGGAATCTTCGTAACCCACCTCCTACCGACCCATAGCACTTACGTCCCTTCTATCCAAGGTCATGGAAACGCTGATAAATCGTCAGCTTGTGAAATATCTTGAATCCCGGAAGCTTCGTAATGACCGGCAGTACGGCTTCCGCAGCAACAGGTCCACTGGTGACCTGATGGCATATTTTACCGAAAAGTGGAACCAATCTTTGCACAATGTTGGAGAAAGCAAGATCGTTGCGCTTGATATTTCAAAAGCATTTGACAGAGTCTGGCATCAGGCTGTCTTGTCGAAAATGCGTGCTTATGGAATCGATAAGTCTCTTCTTCAATGGATTAGAAATTACCTTTCGAACCGTTCAATACAAGTCGTGCTGGATGGGTTCAAGTCTGATATCCACCATATTAATGCTGGTGTTCCCCAGGGCTCCGTTCTGTCTCCGACACTCTTTCTCATTTTCATAAATGATCTCTTGTCTGCTTCTTCTAATCCTATTCACACCTTCGCTGATGATAGTACCCTCAGCTTCTCATATTCGTTCCTTGGCTCACGTCCCTGTACTTCGGCCGTAGACTTGGAACGGCGGCGTATGTCAAGCACATTAAATTCCGATCTTGACAGCATAATCGCTTGGGGTACAAGAAATAGAGTGGAATTTAATGCTTCCAAAACTCAGTGCTGTCAACTGTCACTCAAGCGTTCCCAAAATAACAAGCCGTTATCCATGGACGGCGCCTGCGTTGTTGAAACCGAAAAACTTTCCATCCTCGGTATGCGTATCAACTCAACACTTAGTTCGAACGATCACATACATAAGGTCGCCAAAAATGCTGCGAAATATCTAGGTTTCCTAAAACGATGCAAAAAATACTTTACCCCCTCTGATCTGGCTACAATTTACAAGGCCTACATCCGTCCTAAGCTCGAGTATAACGCTCCTATCTGGTCTGGTGCTCCCAATACCTCCCTACACCTACTGGATAGAATCCAAAAACGAGCGATAAAACTTATAGGAGATAACAATATTGCGAAGTCGATTGACTCGTTAGAACACCGACGTAATGTCGCATCTCTGTAACTGTTTTATCGCTATTTCAGTAAGAAATGCTCAAACGAATTAGCCAGCTGCATTCCTCCCCTTCAAGAATTCACCCGCAATACACGCCTCGCCAGGAATGCTCATCAGTTCACCCTTAAGCCCACCTTCGGACGTACAGTTAAGTATAGAAACTCGTTCTTAAGCCGCACCCCACGAATATGGAATGCTCTTCCCAGCTCAATATTCCCCTCTCATTACAATCCACAGACATTTAAAACCAATGTGCACCGGTACGTCCTCTCCCTATCTTCCTCTGTACCTTCGGCCCGTGCTGTGACTTAAATCCGGTCACTTAAGGGTAGTCGTAACCACTTTAGCGCGCGCCAACTATAAAAAAGAAATGCAGCAACGGGTCTGGCAAAATCCAGAAAAGCCTTCGCTATAGCAAGTAGGCTGTTTTATAGCAGCCAACTTGATTTCAGAGTGAAGATTATCTGCTACACGCTACGGCCAATCATGGTGTATGGTTGTCCGGTTTGGTTCAACTTCAGTCCTTCCCAGATGGAAAGGATGAGCGTGTTCGAAAGGCAATATCTTCGAGCTTGTCTTAAGATGTACAGAAACCCAGAGTCTGAGTTCAAGAAGTTCTATGCTAATGAAATCTTGTACAAGGCTGCAAACGTGAATAGGCTGGATAATTTTATTATTAAGCTGATTCGAAGGCACGTTGCACGAGCAATGACTTCATAAAGCGAGCTGATATTCGGAGCTTACTACCCGAACGACGCATAACATGAGAGCGCACGCCAAAGTGGATTCATTCCACCGGAAGCGTTCTTGTATCTGGACCGCATTGGCTTGGTCCAGGATGCGGAGGGATGTCCACTTCTCTACCACGTAGTAAGACGAACGGTGGACAAGCGTCTGCTCTACGAGACCGGGTGATCTCTGCTTCAGCACATCCATCCCCATTCGCGACATTAAAGATCGGGAAAAGGATAGGCAATTTTATTGGTGGCAAGAGCAAAGGCAAGGCACGCCAAAAGCGCCTAAGGCCAAAGAAGCAAAAGAATCGAAGCAAAAGCAACAAAAATCGCAGCAACAAAGGAAACTCGATGAAGCTAATCCAGCACCAGCAAGAAACACCGCAGCAACAGCAGAAAACGTCCCAGCAACAGTAGGAAACGCCCCAACAACAAAGCTGAACGCAAAATCATCAGCAACACCACAGCAACAGCAGCAGCCCCAAAACAGGACAAGGTGCCTCCAATAAAAAACTGCTAAGGTATGTAAGTCGGCCATAGGTGTAGGCAATTTTCTTATTGAAAAAGGCAATAGTGCTGAGAAATTTTCGATCTACTGCAAAACAGTAGATCAACACAACAAAGTAAAAAAATGTTTAGAGATATCGGCGACGGAGTTCTTCTCATTCACCCCAAAAGAGGAAAAGCTACGCTGAAAACTTCCCCAGCCGCTTGAACCGGAGGAGGTTCTCCAAATGCTCAAAGAGCAAGTGTGTGATGGACTTAAGTTTGTAGGTATCAAGCCTTTCACCACAGCAAAGGCCAAGATAGATGGGCGGAAATTACCCTTTTATATTGTACAGGTTGCATCTAAAAGAAGGCTAGACAATTTAAGCAAAATACGATATTTAGATTGCTGGCACTGCACATGGGAAAGCATTAGAAGGAGCACACCGCAGTGCTACCGCTGCCAAAGGTTTGAACACACCGCGTCGAACTGCCAAATGCAGCCTCGATGCGTGAAGTGTAGTGGAAATCACAATGCAGACAAATGTTCTTTGGGGCAAGGCGAACCAGTTGACAAAAATCAACTCAAATGCGTACTCTGCGGGAATGCTGAGCACACCGCAAACTATCGCCTGAATGGAAAGTCCCCATGGAAAGGCGCATGACTCGGCTAGAGGAGCAGATTGGCCAAATTCTGGCACTCCTGCAGGGTCAAGCACGTCGCCAGTCATAATGGGTACGCCAATGGATGCAATTAACAAGATCTTTGCAATGAATGTGAACTCACTGGTAGGGAGCGAACGTAGATTGGAGCTCTTTAAATTGTTGAACGACCAGAGCCCTGACTTTCTGCTGGTTAGCGAAACTAAGCTAACACAGAGAAACAACATGATGTACTGCAAATATAATGTTATTAGAAGAGATCGGCCTAACTCGCAAAGTGGAGGCAGTGTCGCGATCTTCGTTAAAAACAATATAAACCATAAAGTAGTGTACAGTAGCGAAGTACGTCACTTTCAGGGGTTAGAGGCCTACATGCGTGCATCTCTCTGTGTGGCGGCAGGAAATTGTACACGGTGTCGGTCTATGCTTCTGGATCCCCTCACGCCAGATCAACTATCTCAGAGCTCGATTCACTCTTTCGTTGCCTTATTGATTCGGAAGATATGTAACTATTGCATCTTGGCCGGGGATTTAAATGTCCGACATGGATATTGGGGAAACACACTTTCCAATCCTCGTGGGGACCAGGTTCTGTCTGCACAATGTCGAGCACATAGGCTCGATTGAAAGCAACCAAAATCTCGTCTTTCCCACGAAGTGGTTCGTTTCTGGATCTCATGCTGTTTGGCGCAATACTGCATCTGACCGACAATATTGGACATACTGTAAATTGCCTGAATACGTTTGTGTACCTCAGCTACCATTGCAGACTTAGTCCCGATATCAAGATTGCGGAATTAGGAGAGTTTATCCAAACGTAAAGACAACCGTTAAGAACAATCTACCATCCAACAGAAACAATTGGACGACTTTATTAAATAAACAACGGACTGCACACTATCAAAGTATTGACAAACAGAAATTGAGAACAATTGACGCACTACACGTACGTAAAAGCAGACTCCTATAAAGATTGAAAACCTTATATAGGCGTTTTACAGACCGACAAAATGATGAGATTAGGACAATGAAGACGCTTATCAAAAACATTAAAATTTTAATTGCTCAGAATTACAGACTTTCTGTAAATTCGTATTGCAACAACAAGGTTCGGGCTATGAAGTCTGACAACCCGAGCATGTTTCCACAAATTAACAAGTTCTTCAGAAGTAACAGGCAAATCGATCTTCCCTGTCTTAAATTCCCTAGAACAACAGACAATGAACGCATACTGACAACAACAGGTGTTAGTCGAGACAACGCCATTCTAGACGATAATCTCTTCGTGATCGAAGACCCGCAAGACAAAGTGGAAGTACTTGGCGCGACTTTTCAGGAGGTGTACAAGGTGAATGAAAGCATTCGCCCTAACCACATCCTGGAAAACTGTGTTCTAGCCGAAAACACTGGCTTTGTCTTGTTCAGTGAGGATAACATGGCACATAATGCCATCGCCTTTGAAAGGGTACATCCCCCGTTCATAACAGTAACGGAGCTTCAAGCGATCTTCGAATGTGGGAATTGATGGAATCTCAAACATTAAACATCTCCCTCAAGAAGTGGTAGGGATGTACACGGTCCTGTTCAACAATGCTCTGAATAATGCACATTATCTGAAATATTGGAAGACAGCGATAGTGCACTTCTTATCCAAAAGAGGAAAGGATTCGTCTGATCCGTGATCGATTAGTCTTCTTCCAAATATTAGCAAGGTTTTCGAAAAGGTAGTTAACAGAGCTCAGCTTGGCTGGGTAGAGGACAAAAATATCATACCGGATAACCAGTTCGGTTTCAAGGCGGGGCATGATACCATACATGCCGCGTCGAAACTAGTATCTGACATCCAATGGAATAAGTGCAAGAAACAGTACACTGGTGCGGTGCTGATTGATCTGGAGAAGGCCTTCGACACCGTTTGGTTGGAAGGACTTTTTTAGAAGCTCAGTCGGCTCGTCATGCATAAATCGCTATTGTACCTACTGTTTAGTATGCTTACTGGCAGACAGTTCGTAGTCAAATTTGGCAACGTAACCTCTGCGGTTATATTCCATGTTAAAAATGGTCTCCAACAGAACGCCATAAATTCGCCAATCCTATTTAACATTTACTTGAGCGATCTTATGAAGAGAATTACTCTTCATAATGCTATTGCGTACGCAGATGACTTGATAGTGTGCTGATTGGGTCTAAAGGTTGAGGCGGACTTTAGTCAGAGGAGGCCTGTGGTCAGATACCTTGGGATCTGGTTGGATCAGTATTTGTATTTGAATAAACATATAGATGCTGCTCTGGCCAGGGCTTGAGGCACCTTTGTTCTTACAAAGAGACTCTTTTAGAAAATAATAAAAAATGAAAAATACACAAAAAAAGAATATATATGTTAGTGTATATTTTTATTATACACACATACATATATAGTTGTATATAGACGCACCTGTGCATGTACCCACGAACATATATTGATGAATTATATAATCGTATACATGCACAGGTGCATACGTAGCTTAAGATAGTAGTAAAATAGTTTTTTTTAGCTTTAGTTCTAGTTCTTAGTTTCAATTGTAGGTGTAGCTTTAGATATAAGTTTTTTTTAGCAAAAAGGTTAACTTTTTAAGTTTTTGTTTTCTTTTTTTTCTTTATAAATAATGCGTCAAGAATGAATTAATGTTCATACATAAAATACACACAAAGAAGTTGAAAAACAAGTTTATCTTAGAGAGTCAAGACGAAAAAGAGATAAACAAAGATGACACCGAACCACCCCAAATTAAAGGCAAGCCCATCCAGACCTTCTTCTTCTTCGGATGGCGCTACAGTCCGGGGTGGACCTGGGCCTCAACCAGTATGCCTCTCCAGCTAGCACGATCTTTTGCCAGCTGCTTCCAATTGCGCACTCCAAGTTGGTTGAGATCCTTTTCCACTTGTGTGTGCCCCATCTCAGTCTAGGACATCCTCTGTTGCGTTGTCCCTGTGGTTCGGATTCGAAGACCCTTCGGGCCGGAGCAGCGACCCACCTTGACGGAGCAACGAGAGTTCTCCATCGTCACCCTACACAATCTGCCGAGTTTGGTAGGAATGCCAACACTAGACAATGCACTGTATAGCTCGTCTCTATTTATTTATTATTATTATTATAAACATTCTTTATTGATTTTCACTTTAACAACTAATAACAGAAAAAGAAAAATTATTTAACATGGCAAAATGCCGTCTGTTGGAGATTGACATTGTTTGAAATAATACAGTGGGCACAGAAACAGAAAAGTAAAACTGTATGAATAAAGTTATAGAAAAGAAAAAGCTTACTGCTAAATGAAACTATTACGGTAATTCAAGGCATGAATACAAAAACTAAAAAGCAGGTTCCAACCCTCCGTGCCATTGAGTATATTCTTCGTTTCTTCAAGGGTAAGAGAAACTTTTGAGAAATAAAGCAGACGCAGTTCTAGTAATATAGGACAGATTGCAATAAAATGGTATATATTTTCGACTTCATTGCGATTGCAAAGAGTGCAAGTGGTATTGACATTTGTCGATGCGGTACGTAGTTAAGTCTCAGCAGTTCAGTTCTAGCTCTAAAAATAATGCTTATTTGTCTATTTGAGAGTTCTGTTCTAAGGTAGTTGCTGGACCCCAGTGTATGGTTAAGATGTTTGTACATATGTCTCGACGAAGAGGAATGAGCTCGATTTAGGCAATCTAGATACATCTTGTCATCGTGTTTCCTAATGCACTCGTATAATTGAAATTTCCTCAGTAAGCCTAAGTGCAATGTCAAGTGAGGTAGCGAGCTCATGCCATTCTTTAAAAGGTGATAAATTGTATCAAAGCGCCGTCTTGAGAAGCCTCTTTGAAAGATTATTATTCGACCTACGCATTACTTTAGTTAAATAGTCTGCATTCGCTTTCAAATTTTTATTGTAGATTTGCGACAAGCCAGATTCCACGTAGATAGCGTATGAAGGAGTTGTTGGTGGGAGTTTAAAAATTCGCTTGAAGAAAAGCCGCTGTACAATTTCGCATTCTTCAAAGAACTTAAATCCAAACACTTGGTTTGCGTAGCAGAGACAAGAATTCAACAGTGGCATTGAAAACCTTGAACTTTGACGCACTGCCGATTACGTTGGTTACCAAAGAAAGTTCTCCACATTAAATTAATTGCTGTCTTAGCCGTTACAGCTTTCTTGTGAACATGTGCGCTCTTATCAAGATTCGATTTTATAGCAAAACACAGGTAGTTGAACCCTTGACAACTTCGATCGGCTCACCCTCCAAAGTCCAGTTTTCACGTGCAGTCCTGTTACCTCGACTAGTGACAAAAACCATGATTTTTGACTTAGAAGTGTTTATCTTTAAGTCCCAAAGATCGCAGTAGCTTTTCAATTTGTTTATTTGCAGCTGAAGAGCCTGTGGTCCTTCAGCCAAAACAACCAAATCGTCAGCATACAACAGAACTTTAACCTCTACATCACCAACTTTAACTCCTCCTGGTAGAAATGCGGTTATATCATCGAAGTAAAGAGTAAACAAAAGCGGGCTAAGCACACAGCCTTGGGGAACACCTGCTTTGACCTCGAAGAAGTTTGACAAGTTAGTGCCATTCCATACAGCAGCAGAGTTTTGTGTGATAAGTTCTTTATAAACTCTCAGGAACTTTGTTGAAAGGCCCAGAGTCGAAAGTTTGTACAACAGCGAGTTCCTATTGACCGTATCGAAGGCGGTTTTAAAGTCTACGAAAAAAGCATATAGCTTTTTGTCCCGCTCTTTAAACCTTCGAGCTATAGTGGTCAGTGAAAAATTGGATCAACTGTTGACAACCCTGATCGGAATCCTGCCTGAAAAACACTAAGACGTTCGTTGGCCTCCACCCAAACAATCAACCTATGGTATAATATTTGGGTGAAGACCTTTCTAAATGCGGAAAGAAGGGAGATTCCCCTATAATTCTCCGGTGCGTTCCTATCAACTTTTTTAAAAATACAGTAGATAATTGCATTTAGAAACACTTCCGGCATCATCTCGAACTCTAGCAATTTATTGTAAAACAACAGTAACCATTCTAGATAAGCAGGGGTGAGATTTTGTATAAACTCAACCGGAATACCATCCAATCCAGGAGCTTTATTTTTTTTTCAATTTACTCAGAGTTCGTGTTAACTCATTCATCGAAATCAGGGCATCCAGCACAGGATCTGAGACGTAGGGGAGGGCATACTGAAGGTTTACCTGACCCACCGCCGAGCTTAGCAATTGTTTAAAATGGTTTGCCAGTACTTCCGAGCTTATAGGGCAAGTAACCACTGATCTGCCTTCACTTAACATTCTAACCGTTTTCCAGAACACCTTCGTGTCCTTACAACCTTCCATTCTATAAGCGAGTTTTTTATAGTACTCTGCTTGCTTGGCCTTACAAACATCCTTGTATGCTTTATTCGTTTTTATGTAGGGTAGCCTAAAAACATCAGCTTTGCAAGTTCTAGAGACGTCACCATCGGCATATGTTCTGAAAAGCTAGCAGCTCGGACTTCAAAGTCACTTACGATATTAAGTGACTGAATGGCCTTGACCAGAAACGAACATTAGCTCACCTTTGCAATCGCTATTCGTAGTACCATTAGATACAATAAAACCGAAGTCTTCAATTAGATTTATAAGACATGTACCATTAACGTTTAGTACTTTATCTAAAGTTTCTCTTGCTCTCTTAAAACTGAAGAGATGGTCCCTTAAAATTGTCACTGGGCTTTGAAAACTACCTATTCTCGCGTTTAAATCGCCTTCTATCATTGTATCAGTTAGATAATTCAAAAGGTCATTATATTCTTGTATCCAATTATTACAATTTAAGTATGTCGGGATAATGAAGAAAGTTTCATGCCTGTAATTAACCATAATAGCTATTCTACTATCAACCATATTAAATTTTACAAAATTATCTATATCCAATTTGATTGCACATAAAATTCCACCACTTGCTTTGCCAAATACGTTGTGTCTTACAGCAGGAACACATTTAACACTAAATTTGCAAAAATATTTCATAAATTGATCTTACATAATATTACAATATCATAATTTGAAATTAATTTAAAAAAAAATCGGAAAATAATAGTTTATTCTTAAGTCCTGAGACGTTTTAAGCTAGAATATTTAGTTTTATAGTAGTAATAGTACTTGAACAGACGGCAACCCAATCCTATTTGCGTTGACTTCGTTGACTTCGTTGACTTCGTTGACTACGTTGACTACGTTGATTACGTAACACCATACTGCTACCCTCTCGCTCTTGCACATGTTGTGAGTTAGGTGACACTACATCGTTGTTTTGAATGACTGCGGTGTCAATGCAGACATCAAAATATTGCAAGCCGGAATCCCCAAACGTCATTTTTAATAAGGCTTTTGTTTTTATAACGAGTCCTCGCGTCAGGTTAAATGAAAATAAGAAGTCATTTATTTGAAGTTTAACTACTTTTATCATCATTTTTGCCGTCTGATTGACCTCTCGCAGTGCTGTTTTAGTGTCATGCAGTGATTTTCTCTTTTGGCGTGTAATAAGAGATTGTTCTCGGTGTATTACAATACCCGAACCTTTAATCTTAGGCGTCGCAGTAATTATTTTGTTAGCTGTATCGCTGGGGTGGAAGTGTAAAACAACTGTGGACTTCTTTTTGTCGGGTTTGTGAACTCCCTTGTGCTTTTTATCGGCAATGCTGCGTTCCCTTGTAGGCTGAGAAGACCGATACAGGTTTGTTTAGCAAAGTCTACCGTGTCGGTTATCCCCTCTGCTGGGAAATGCAAAACAACGGAATCTTCGTTTTGTTTTTGTGAGAACAGCTCTAACTGGCGCTCTAGAGTGTGGCAGTACTTTTCTGTTGCAGATAATCGATCTGCGAGGATTGAGTTTGGCGCTTTAAGTAGCTGGACTTCAGATGCAATTTGTTGAAAATCCTTTTTAGTTGCAAGGTCCTTGAATTTTGATGACAGTGTTTAATCCAAAATTGCTTTAAACTCTTCAACAGTCATGTTTCCAACCGCCATTGGAATTAAATTTGGTCCAAATATGTAGCACTATAATACTAAATTGCTTTCTCTGATGTACCTGTGAAGTGATCCCCAATTCTTTAAGGAACTATTGTGCGCATAATGTTTTTACCGCAGATTTTTAATTAATTTGCCAAATAAAGACACGTTAAATTATATAAATAAATAAACTTATGCGGCACAGAAAGAAAAACTTGCACAGATCCAGCTCGTCTCTATGCACGCTGTCATACGCGGCCTTGAAATCGAGGAATAGATGGTGGGTGTCGATTTGTACTTTTTGGGACTTCTCCAGGATTTGCCGCAGTGTAAAGATCTGGTCGATTATGGACTTCCCTGGCCCGAAACCAAACTGATAAGGACATATCAGGTTGTTGACGAACGGTTTCAGGCGCACACACAATACGGCAGAGAAAATCTTATATGCGATGTTAAGGAGACTTATCCCTCGATAGTTGGCGCAGTCGAAGGGGTCTCCTTTCTTGTGGACCGGACAGACGACGCTGAGATTCCACTCATCGGGCATGCTTTCCTCCGACCATATCTCACAAATGAGCTGTTGCATGCACCCAACCAGCTCTTTCCCAGAAGCTCTGTGGATAGTCCGTCCGCGCCAGCAGCTTTGTTCGACTTCAGTCTCGATATTGCTATCTTGACCTCGTCGAAGTCGGGGGGACGGAATTCTTTTCCATCGTCGTCCAAATTGAGTGGAACATTCTGCCTAACAGCGGGATTTGTGTCGTCATCGCCGTTTAGGAGTCTGCAGAAATGATCCTTCCAGATTAACAGCACCGACTGCGACTCTACCACCAGTTGTCCATTTCGGTCCCGGCAGGCTTCTGTCGTAAGTTTGTAACCGCCCGATAACTGTTTTATCTTGCGGTAAAAATTTCGGACATCATTCCTGCCATAGCACCTCTCCATTTCTTCGACCGAGCGCTTCTAGTGCTCTTTCTTTTTTCTTCTGAGAAACCGGTTCTTTTCCCTTCTTCTCTGTTTGAAGAGCTCACAGACAGCTCTCGTCGTTCGATGCAGCGTTGCCTTGTATGCTTCTTGTTTGGCTGCATGCGCCTACCTGCACTCTTCTTCAAACCATGAGTTAGCGATCGGCTGCGATTGTAGCTTTCCGACGTCAAACCGTTTTGGCCGGGTTGTTACCTTGGCTACAATAAGAAAATGATCCGAGTCGATGTTTGCATCTCGGAAGGCTCGGACATCGAGAATACTGGAGGAGTGTCTGACGTCGATCGCAACATGATCAATCTGGTTGACGGTTGATTGATCAGGTGATCGCCAGGTCCCTTTATGAATGGTGTGGGAACCGCGTGCTGGCCACAGAGATATTTCGCCCCGATGCGAAGTCAACTAGCCTGAGTCCGTTTTCGGATGTGTTGGCGTATAGGCTGTGTCTTCCGATGACTTTAGCAAAGACTTCTTCTCTTCCCAGCTGAGCGTTAACGATCCTAGAACGAACGATCCTAGAAGTCTTTTTTACTGCAATCATCTTTCCCCTCTGTGGGTTTAGCCTTGATGCGGATCGTTATGAGGCGTTCGCTTATGTATTGGAAGCTTAAGACTTTTTGCCTAAGTCTGCCTCAAACAACAAAACCGCATCCAAATAAGCGTTTCCCTCTCTCCCTGTAGCAGTCGCCGTGGTATACTCGTATGTCGCAGTTTCTCACTCTTCTGTTGCCCGGCCCATCCTACCGCATTTCCTGAATTGCGGTAATGTCTACTTTATAGCAGTCCAGGGCCTCCGCAAGTTCATCGGCTGCACGTGGTGGGACCTCACATTCAACGTGCAGATCCGTAAATCGTTATCCTTTGTACGCTTGCGAGGGTCGTCAACAGTGTATCCATCTGTATCCGAGGCATTCGGTTGTTCCATAACTGGAATTTTTGAATGTGGCCAGGCAGTTACCCCGACGCACACCCCCAACCTGGAGGAGCAGGCCCTTTTTTTATATCTCTTGGGTGGAGGTCGCACCTATAAGGTTTAGCAAGGTGAGTTCAGATGAACAACAACCAGTATCCGGTGGCTACCAACCTGGAGGTACTAGAGGCACAGTTGATGTGTGGGAAACAATTACAACACCTGGGCAATGCCAGGTTGATACCAATCAGTGCCTACCCTGTTCCCACATCACCCAGCCACCTCCAGACCACAACTATCTGCATCAATTTCATTTTTCGACACTTCCTCCAAGACATTGTGGTCATAAGGGGAACAGTGAACAAGTACCTGTCCCGTGGATTCCTGAAAATGATGCAGCCTTCAACAATTGCAAGGAAAGGTTAGCGAATGCGGCTACCCTGGCGCACTACCCATATAACACAGCCGTCAACCTAACAACAAACATACTATGGAATAGTTTTAGAGTGACTTCAGGACAACAGCATACGGCGCATACAACTGCCAACTTCTGGGGATATTCTGCACTGTCAAACATTTTTGGCATCGCAAGTTCCCGGCGATCTAAGCACCGTAGCAGATATACTGTCACTCATAGCCGCAGTCAACATGTCACCAACTTCAGAAGAAATCGCCGATGATCAAGTACAGGAGGAAGAGATGAACGCCTTTCTGCATTCCAGAGAAAACTCGTAACAGATAACGGCGAACACCTCGACTGCGCTGTTTCATCCCATAAACTCTGCGTCATAAGGTATTCGACACAATTTGTCTCATCCAAGCGGTGGAGCAACTGTCAAACAAGTTGCACAGAAATACATTTGGAATACATCAGGATATCGCTATGTTCTCAAGATGATTGATCGGTTCTCTAAAAGGGCCGAAGCTATACCTGTCTTCACACAGGTAGCAGAAGCAGTAGCAAAAGCGTTCTACACAAACTACATGGCAAGGAACATTTGGTCGAACTTCTCCCGTCGATAATGCTGGAACTGAGAACGTGCTTCACGAAGGACCTGCAGGCGATGTGTACTGAATTGGTGTACAAAACAACCCTGTGTGTGCCTGGCGAACTTATCGTCGATGGAACAGTGACCAATAACACATAAATCTATATGGATCATCTGAGAAGACACATACAGTTTTTTTTCTTTCTTTGCTCGTTCTATATTGTTCGTACATTTCATTAAATTTTACTTAACAAAAGCTCCACATACTGCAAGCACCCACATTGAAAATTGATAATCATTCGCAAATAACACCCACTACGCTACGGAGATCACAATAAAGGGAAGACTGGCGGAACACTGGCAATGTTAGCAGTCAAGCTCTACGGAATACTACATACATATATAAAATAGTTGAACCGTCACCCCTATGATAACCTCATATTAACATTTACATATATATATATTATATATATATATATGTATATACATATATATATATGAACATATATGAGTAAAACAATCGACATTACAAGATAAAACATGTCTTTTTCATGATTTTACAAGAAAAACACTGGAAAAAGTTTAATATGTGCGCAAGCAATCGCGTAATCGATCTTCGCCACTCTTGATTGGTTTGATAAAAGTCTTTAATCTATTTATTGGAAAAGTGAATATCTTTTAGCAGCTGGAGTTATTGTTAATTGGAATGGGTTCAACTATCGTTAGGATAACTATTTGGCGATATAAACTTTGTCGCTCTAGTTTTTTTAAGATAAGCAATTGAAAATCGTAACCCTCGTTTCTTGGATAGCGATAAACTGTAAACATCGAGTAAGTTAAAACAAAAAACAATTTATGTGTAACAAGTCCCTCGAAAAATGTACCTAAGGTTATGCAGTAAAATACGCTTCATTAGTATAATTATTATTATTATATTTATAATTGTTGTAATTCATCATTTATGTGACTGTTTGTCAAAACCCATTTTTTTTTTTGCAAAACGTTGCAAAAAATTCGGCCTTCGTTTTAGACAAGAAGCATTTCTTTTGAATTATCAGAATAAAAACCAACCATAATGAATTACACCTACATATATTAATGACCTGAACAGCACATCTTTGTCTAAAATTAATACTGGACCTAAGCCTCGGAAGATACATTAAACTGTATATTTACAGATTTGATACATCAAAGCATAGATTTAAAATGAGCATTATCCATGATGTGTATTAATGCTACTCTTTCTTTCCTAGATTTCCTTGTTCTTCTATAAAAAAAAAAAAAAAATAATAAAAAAACAAAACGAAAATTTATACATCAGGAATATTCGTCGAAAGGAATATTTTATTTCTGGTGGCTTAGTGTAAACACCGGCTATGAAGACATGTTCGGTTGAACGAACAAAATTTCTCTGAAGTGCTGAACTGATATTAAAGTACATTCAGTGATTGAAAGGAGTTCAGATGTGTTCTGTTTGTTTTATGGAACAATAATAAAATAAGAGTACATGTGCAATATATTTCCATGAACAGTTTATTGATATTGATAAAAGTATATTGTGATACAAAATTTGATGCAAGTTTTCTTGTGTATGCATGGGAAATGATTGCAACACAATAAAAAATATATAAAACAACTCCATTCCTGCAATGGAATCGTATTTGATGAGTATTCAGTGAATTCTTGTACCTATTTGAGGGACTCTGATGGAATGTAAATTGTACTAGATCCACGTCATTTTGTGCACAAATATTTAGTTGCAATTTAGAGACGGAGTGAACAATTTCTGATAAATATTTGTTGCCTATTAAATCTTTATATTTGTAATTTAAATGTCGATTTGGTCTTATTTTGCTAGTATATACATTTTTTAATATAATTAAATTATAAAGGCAAATTCGTCAACCTGCACCTGTATTAATACTGATTCAATTGTTTCTTGGTACATACATAGATATGTACAACTAATTGGATAGTTAACAACGTTTTTAATTGGTTCTTTTTCTTGGACATAAGCGAAGTGTAAATTGTGAAACTTGATGCAGTAGTTTGTACGCTAAAATAAACTGGATAAGTGGATGCGCAAATAACTGACTTAAAGGGGGTATGTGAATGTAACTACGCGTTTTAAATCTACAATTTTGGGAGCATAAAAAGTATATCTACATATGTATGTAAACATACATAAGTATATCTACGTGTATGTAAATATATATATATTTAAATATATACGCCCTAAAATATAACAAGTGTATATAAATTTAATTTATACACATTCCTGTGTATAAATGTATATATATAGATATATAATCATTATTGTAAATGTGTTAGCGCGTGTATCGTATACAATATATACTAAGAGTGCCTGTTTACATAGAGGATTTTTTTGTGTATGCAACAGGTATAGATGTCAAACATTCTACCAGCGTAAAATGTCAACATTTGAGCTTAAATTCGCACTTTAAAGGAAAAATTAATTGGAATTTGCAAATGTTTAAAGGAAAAAACTGCATTTAAAGAGGAAAAAATACTTAATTTGGGATATAATTTCTGGTTTTAATTATATGAACACGTCGCCCGATTTGTGAAGAAAAAGGAATTGGTCAAGGTATGTCAAACTGATATTTTCTTTTGCTGGCATGTGTTTGTGACTACACGTTTCCTATACTCATATACTATGTATGTACATGCATGTGTTTATTAAGAAATTAGCATATTTTAATTTACTTCTTCCTCTTAAAATATTCTGTATTTATAAGATTTTTTGTTTATTTATGTGTTATGTACATATTAGTCATTAATTGTTTTAAATGGATTCTCAGTGAAGCATCTAATACTTTTTTGTTTACTTTTCAATATAAATACACACCTATCCTATTTTCTTTATTTTATATATATTGATGTATTGTACATAAGTATATATACAGTGAAAAACCTTACATGCAAATTAAAAAACGACAATCAGTTTACAAAGATATATTTATTTTGTTTGATATTTCTTTCATTCATTATTTTCACTATATTCTTTCAAATCTTTTGATGTGGCACATTTATTTATTTTTTTTTTTCAGTAAAGTAGTCCTGCCCATTATTTATAGCGTTTCACATACACATGATAATTACTTGTATGTACATTTGTTATTACACTGAATGCATTTGTTGTATATAAAATTGTGAACAACTTGAATATCCAAATAACTGTTGAAAACTCAGTTCCTTCTATTACTTCAATTCGTTGGATAAACATCAAAGAAAAGCATAGGCAAAAAGTTTAATTCTTCAATCGGTTTGATAAAAGGTATTCCTCACTATATATTTGCTTCAAGTGACAATGAAAAATGGTGAAAGTGGAATAATAAAAACGAAAATGCAAAGGGATCAATCATGCAACCACTGGATTTTTTAATGCAAAAATGTATTATTTCCGAGAAAAAAATTGGTTTGCTATTTGCAATCTGAAATAGTACTTAAGCTCTAGAACTAAAGATTGGATTGCGATGCCCCGGACGGTTAAACTATATCGAATGCTGAAATGATAACAATTTACTTTTCCGTTCAATCCTTCTGTCTAGTTCGGAGGAAACACAGCATAGAAGTAGGGCATACAAAATGACATTAAGAGTCAATCGAAACTCATTATATAAATTACCTATTTAAATTCAAAGTATTCCTTGCATTGTAAGGTATCATTGTATCTACCAGGATTGTATTCTTCGTTTTATTGGCACACACTTAACGACATATAACATTACCTTTTCAAGCATTAGGAGTAGAGTGAATTTTAAAACTTTTTATTTAATTTCGAACACCACATATATTGTACTCCAGTTCGTGAAAAATTGTTTAAAATTTGATAGGACTGCTGAAAAGTCGATGTAGGGATATAATTAACGTCTAAGGTTACGTTGCCAGTTTAAGTTTCAGATTCGTCCAGTCTAATCCAATCCTTATATTACGTGTAGAACCGGCTCTTAAGCCTGCACCATCGGTCTTCAAGACTAGCAGCAAAAGCTCGTTGGATAATTATTATGTGGTGGCGAATCTCTATCTTTATTAATCGTTTTTCAAAAATATTTAGTTCAGATTGTAAATTGTAAAACAAAGCATTTATAGTATTAGAACTGATTAGAACTGAATACAAGATTAATGCCTTGCAATACTTACATATGTATTCATTACTTGAAATTTATTGAATTTTAGTCAGTATTATTCCGAGATTTAATTATTTTCTTTTTTTTTATTTTAGAATGGCGTTGAATAAGGATTGCACTAAGGGTAATGTTGCGGAATCGGATGCATCAAACCAAGTCAATTTAGTAGTACGAATTGATGATGACTCTGATAACAATTTACAAGCTTTATTCGATAGTGTTCTTAAGCCGGGCGATTCGAAACGACCATTGCAAGTGCCATTTCGAATGCGGAAACTTCCTAATTCATTTTTCAATCCACCGATGACAGGGTCGAAATCGCCAACTGTGTCACATTCAAGAGCAAATAGTACTGATTCAGCATTTAGTACAGATTCCCAAACGAATGTTTGCAGTGATACTCAAAATGTGCATCAAACGCCTACAGTGGCACCAACAGGTCTTCTTATAAGTCATTCAAGAGCTCATAGCAGCCCTGCTTCTCTTCAACAAACGTACGCTGGTCTGAATGCACAGTCTACCAATCAGGCAACTACAGGCACAATTGCGAAAAATAATTGTAACCCAAATGCAAATCAACAAAGTCAATCTGAAAATAGTATTCAACGTATTCACATGAAGCAAAGATCGTTCGATGTCATAAGTCCAATTCAACTTCAAAATGAGCTAGGTGCACTCCCTCCAGGATGGGAACAGGCCAAAACTAATGATGGACAGATATATTATTTAAAGTAAGTACTCAATATAATGCAAATAAAAAATAAAAATGGAGATAAAAGATATATGTCTGTAATGGGGGAAAATATGAGTAGTAAGACAATATAAGTAAGGTGTATACTTGTCAAAATTTCCATTATTATTTTGTACGAATGTATGTGTGTGTGCGTGTGTGCAGACATCTAATTAAATTAAACATAAAAACGAAGAAACCAATTCAACGGAATTATGTCTATGGGTATTAAAGTCAACTTCCCATTATCGCATGTAAACGATCTATTCGATCAATTTTAAGCTTTCGTTAGGGCATATTTCTGATGTCGGTTAATAGAAAAGCAAGCTTTGAATTTGCTATACGCTAATCAAATTATTTCCCCATTGCAATAAGATTAATTACATGTAAACCGCAGTTATGCTGAAATCCAGACAAAACATTCATTACTTATCAAAAAAAGGTTTACAAGTTTAGGTAATCGGGTAAGAAACTCATATACAAGGAATAAATCTATATATAACGTTTAACTATAAGAATTTACTTACATGCATAAAGATTATTGTTTTCAAATTAGGCGCGGGGATTCACACACAGAAATCGAAAATGGGGTCTTCGTTGTAAATTGTCGGTATGTCGGTAATGTGAATGGTCGTAGTCATAAAAGAGTATCATCGAAAACTGATTAAACTTCTGATACACACGTATTAATTTTGCAGAAATTCACTTTTTAAATGGATTTCAACATATTTGAAT
Source organism: Eristalinus sepulchralis (assembly GCA_944738645.1). Lineage (NCBI taxonomy): Eukaryota > Metazoa > Arthropoda > Insecta > Diptera > Syrphidae > Eristalinus > Eristalinus sepulchralis. The sequence continues at coordinate 20,520,925 of OX122886.1, forward strand.
TTTCATTGCAAATTCCCTCAATTTATCACTTTTATTTGACCTTCTGTGTACTACTCTTTCTATCAAGTCACAAATATTCCGATGCATCGTAGTAAAAACAACAAAAAAGGAAAGTGTTCAAAAAGATGGAAGATATTATGATTGTCACTGTAAAGGAATTGTTTAAAGCCCGCAAACGTTACAAGTCTGATCAATTCGAAATTTTCGTCAAGAGAGAAAAACTTAAATTATTATATTAAGTAAAGGAAATGCTTTAAAAGCATATAGCCCATACATGCAGCTGACGGTGTACAAAATATACAGCACTATGCAAAATAATAGGAGCATAATTACTTTTTTCAATGGTCAGGCAGGCGCCTCGTATATATTGACCAAAATCTTCATTACATCAGTCATAAAGCCCATAAACAAGATAAAAAAGCGTCCTGTCCTTAAAAAAGTTACCGTTACCGGAAATGCAACCGAATTTAAATTGTGCAAAATAATACCACCACGTCATTCTAAAGAGCGTTTTCGAAGTGTACACCAGTCTTTCGAATTCTTTTTGGCTTTAAACTATATCTGTACATATTATTGTAGTTAATAATAATAATTGAGTGGTACTATAGCCCACAAGCGACCAGGGCCTAGCATAGCGTTCTTAAACGTAACCCGATTAAGAACGCTAGGAAAATAAAATAGGAGTCAAATTTACCCGTGGCGTAAAGTAGAATTTACCTGACAGAAGTCGCAGAAAAGTACCACTACTATCAAAAATCAACCTAATAAAACGAACCAAATTTGTGAATGAACAACTGAACTGGGGACCTTCACTGGCATTTGTTCGCAGGCGAAAAAACCAAGAGTTTCAACCGGAGTGCACTATTATATCAAGATTGTATAGCACGGCGGAGCAAAAATTAACGTTACTTTTCCTATTATGGTGCTGGTCCCATTTTTTGATAAAACCGGTTATAACCGCCGGAGCTTATGTCAGCATAATGAGAGAAACTATGCTACCTTACGCAGAGTGGAATATGCTGCTTAGTGGATTCTACAGCAAGGCCAGGACCCCAAGCATGCCAGCAAACTGGCCAAAGACTTTTTCCAAAGAAATCGAGTGGCCGCCTCAGTCTCCTAACCTGAATCCCATTGAAAACCTTTGGACAGATGCAAAGAAAGCCGTATATGAAGCAAAATCCAGCAATACAAAACAGCTATGGGATGTTGTGCAGGTGGAAAAATATTCCTGTTCAGCGATGTCAGTTCGTAATCGATATCGTGTCATGAGGTTGTGACGCAGTACTTAAAAATAAAGGTTATACGATCAAGTACTAACCCAATAACAAAAATAAAAAACAAAAATATCACTCTTCCATTGACTTTTACTTCATATTTATGAATTTGTACACTTGGTGCTATTATTTTGCACAATCGAAAATTCGGTGTCATTCCGGATAACGGGCCTTTTCTAAGATCAGAATGCACTTTTTGTGCAGTAAATGTTGGATGTTGTGCAGTAAATATGATATGTTTACATGACGGTAGGAAAAAGATACCAGCAAAATAGTGCTGTATACACATATGCAAAACGATTGAAAATAGCAAAAAAACATTAATAACAATCAAAGGTTACTGCATTTATGTTGAGTGTGGTACAAGTTGTCGAAATCTGCAGTTCTCACTTTTATTGCATATATTACCAGGATAGATATGGTATGAAAAGCTTTCCATAAAAGCTCGAAATAGATGGTGTGAGGCAATGTGAGATTATCGTTAAGGCCATGTGAGCCGATGCATTCAAACGTTAAAGTGGTAAAGTCAAAATACAATATACAGTATTGGACAAAACTAAAGCACCCCCATTGATTAAATAGCATATACCAACATTGTTCGACTTATAACAAATAACAGGGTTAAGCTATAAGAATGAAGTTTTTTTTTCTGATTTTCTATTCTTTTAACTTTATTTAGCAAACCAAAAAAGTGAACATAACATCTATTTGTAACAACAAAAAACTAAAGTAAACTTCATTTGAATTAAAATGTCCAAATTTCAGTTGGACAAAACTAAAGCACCCCTCGTACAAAAACATATTTCTGCCAAATCAAAGTTTCTCCCAAATTGATTTCCTAAATAAATTTAAAAATTCTCTGTTTTACCGTTGTCCACAGTATAAATATTGTGCAAAAATTTCAAGAAAGCACAGTTGAAGTGAGTAAATTGAAACCAAGTTGTTGAAGCAATTAAGAAATCATTAAAATGGCAAGAAATTGTTACAGTGATGTGTTCAAACAAAAAATTATAAATGATTTTAAAAATGGCTTATCAAGGCATGAGATAAGCAGGAAATACAGGAAATGCTTTAGTTTTGTCCAATACTGTATATTCTTGGGTTCATACTGATTGCCGCAACTGCGATTTTGAAAACAATAGCTGAATTCCAGATAAAGGACTAGGTGGTAATGATCGTTAGAAATCTCGTTACCTTGGAAATTAACACCGGTGTCTATAAAAAGAAAAACGAAGTTTTCAGAATTTTACCGAATATAATTGTGAATGCCGACCATCGTAGTCTACTTCAGATAGAAGCTAATTCTATTCTTAAGTCTTGATTTTTGTCAATGAAACCGATATATGGCCCAAGAGCTAAAACGATTAAAATTTCGGCGACTTGCTATTCTAAAACAGCAGACATGAAAATGTCCTATGCAACTTTAGACTCGATGTACAAGAAAGAACGCGTATGCGCCTCTGGCAGTAGTAAGATCCGCACTTTATAAACAGTTAGGTTTTAAATATACGGCCATGAATAAATCAAAACTTAACGTGTTCACTTTGGTTTCCTTCTTTGGTAAACAAAGCGGTGTTTTTCTTTAAACCTGCCCACATAATAAATAAAACACGGTTTCTTTCCTCATATCCTTTTTTTTCTTCCTTGGAAATTAATGGGAATGTAAAAAAAATATCAAGAAAACTAAACTGCTTAGTGCAGTAAATGTTGTTTTATGGGTTGTATAAATTTTATAAAACATGAAGATTCTTTACGTTCAGGACATGTATAGCACAATAAACTAGGAGGATTTAGCTTTTGGTAAAAACAGTTATCTTAACTTAACCGAAGTTAGCCATCATACTTGAAAATGATTTTATTCTTTGCTCGCATAGTTATATGCCCAATCGATTCGATCATGGCCTTTATTCGATCTTCTTCAAATTCAGAAGGTCGACATCGTAAACTTCACATGTCTCTGTGCAAGATGTTTTGAAAATGTTTACTTTTCAATCCATGTTAAAACTTGGCCTAAAGAAAGAAAAACATTCTACATTGACAACAGAATAACGAAACGACCATAACATCTACTGACGTAAACCGGAAAAACTTTCTTGCTAACTCATTATCTGGACCTCCTTCAGATATCCTTCAGAACTTGGTAACAATCAATACATTGAATTGGAACCTTTATAAAAAAAATAGAAAAATGAATTTCACATTTGCGGGAATGAAAATAACAACAAATTGATGACTTGGCTTAAACTAAAGTGGAATTAATTTCAAAGAAAACATTTGGCAAAACTGCTGAAAGTTGGAGGTTCTATTTTCATCTCACTCAAAACAAGTTATGGGAAGTAAATTTTTCGATCCGCAAAATGTAACGCAACGTATTCTGTACCTATAAACAACGGTGTATTATGTAGCGAAATTGTGCGAATAATTTTGTGTCTATCCTTTCCTGGATAATGACATAAAACCACCAGCATCTTCCCCGTTATTTTTGAATAGTTTGCAAGAAAAAACACTTTTTGAACCTTACTATTATTCAGTGTGAAGTAACACGATTTCAGCTTTAGCAAAATTAAAAATTTTTTAGTGGGTCTGTTAAAATAATTTGTGAGGGCGTTTTTGCAATAAATGTATGAAAGGATGGAAACATCAGAAAGCATAAAGAAAAACTGCCACTGATGAACTGATCGCATTGTCAAAGAGATGGACAGATGTTTGGCAGGAATAAAGTGTAAAAGTTATATCATAATGTAAACCAATTATTCGGCAGATACACTTTTCAGATGGAAACCTGCGGGGACGAAGACTGACAACTTGTTATAAGGTTTTAGTAGATGCAGGAAATTCACAAAACGTATTTCTTTAGACCTTTAGTGGTCTGTCATGATAACGGGAAAATTGATTTCAAACAGAACTTTTTACTAAATTTCGACGAAGATCGACAAGGTCTTCGTCCCCGTGATTTAGATGCGGTCGGGATAGTAATATCTAGTTATCTAGTTGGGCTATACTAGCGATTGCATAATATGCCAAATGATCAGTCAATTTTGCATTGCGTATAAAATGTAAACGATCTGAAACATCAGGGTAAAAAAAAGAAAAATCTTCTTAATGATTAGCCGCAAGCTGTCTTTGTTTAATGTCTTGATCATCCTAGTCCTGCTCAGAAGTATGGAGGTAACGATCTTTATATTTTCGAGAGTAAAATTTAGCCGGAATTTTTTGTTCCAGTTTGAGATTCCCAACCATTGAAACAACGCAAAAGATGTCGCAGATTTTAAATAAACATTGTGAGGGAAAGGAGAAATTTAATTCGCGGAAATCAAGATAAAGATTCATTGCTGTTGCAAAAAAAATTCTTATAAAAGTCGATCTGAAACAAATATGTTTCTAAATAACAAAATATCATCTTACACTTACACGGGAAGTCGTGCTCCAAACCTGAACGAAACTCTCTTTTGAGTTTCTGACGCCATTTTGGGAGTACTTTTTTTTTTCAAAAAGTGCGAGAACACACAATAGCACGTTTGGTTTTTTAAGAAGCTACGCCAAGAAATTATTCATACATAATTCAATAATAACGTACGTTCAGTTTTATACACTTTCGACTAAATGTTTCCGTTAAAATATATTTTCATTGAAAGGTGTTGGATGGCAACACATAACACTTCATTCCATTTTGTCGGTGTAGTAGTTGAACGGTTTTCAGAAGCGTTTATGTTGTATTTGAAATATATTTTATAAAACTGAATTTGCTTTTTGCAGCTATACAAACAATTTTAAAGTGATAAAAATCAGAATTAAGGACTAATTTGAAAAGGATTTCCCGCATTACATAAAATATTTAAAGACCTTACTGTATTGTTAGTGTAATATATGTACGTAATGTGAAATATTCTATAATATGCAATACTATAGACAGGCGTATAAGAGCAATTTGTAATTGGATTTAGAGTATGAAATAGTGATATACATATTAGAATAGTTATACGATTATAGCGATTCGTTTTTAAACTGCACCATTATTTTAAATTTGTTTTTGTTTTTACTATATTGTTTATTTGTATTTAATATTATTTTTCATAGTTTTTGATATATTTTGAATATGATTTTATTCTGCATGATATTTCGTTATTTATTTGTTTTTATTTGGGTTCTAGTCATATTACTAAAACAACTCAATGGGAGGATCCCAGAGTTCCGATTCAACGGCAGCAACAACTCATTCATAGATCTGGTAACTATTTTTAATTTAACGTAATTTTATTTGTTTTCTTTTTTCAATTTTTCTTATTTTTACACCTTGGTTAGGGTAGGTTAAATAAGCTTTTCTACATTCAAAACTTACGCAAGACCTTTTGTGTTTATTTCTAGTCAATCCAAGAAGCGTTAGTAAGGATTCTGCGACTTCAACTGATTCTCTTGGATCACTTCCAGAAGGTTGGGAACAAGCTCTCACAGAGTCTGGTGATGTTTATTTTATAAATCACATCAATCGCACAACATCTTGGAATGATCCACGCATACGTACGTCACTTTATATTTAAAATATATCGTACATTTTATATGAAACAAGCGATGCGCGTAGGTGTATGTATTCGACCCCAAAAAATTTATAAAATAGAAAAAAAAACTAAATTAACTTTTGATAAACAAGAAATATATATGTAGTTCAGAGGAGTGTAACAAGCGCATAATGTGCAAATTTAGCAAATAGTTGCTCTCCACGACTTTAATGAGAACAAATAATCTGTTACAATTAGTGTATTTGATTATAATGGACACTTTCCATTTTTTATGATATAGCATCGAATAGTTATCTACAACACTTTAAAGAATTCTACACAATCTGTCTTTGATGGATAGACTGATTTCCGTAGGTTCGATCTTGATATACATACATACTTTGTTTCGTTCTTGCTTTCATTTAAAATGCGTCGTACCCATCCATCTTCTCTTCCCATAAATGCATCCTGAGCCAGAAAATGTACAAGAGAACCACAATTCCTTGAAACCCAGAGCAAGTTCCGATAAATTATTTTTCAAACACATCTCAGCATTCAGTTTTTTTTTTTTGCAGAATATCAAAATACATCCCACTATGTTTGTTTTAAATAGAAGCATTCGTCAATTCGTATGATATTCTTTTCTTGTTTCATATTTCTTAGTTATGGAAAATATGTCCCCTTAAGGGAAAGAAACTTACAAAGTACCCATTTCTATTTTTTTATTAATTTGGTTTCAATAAGGAGCCTTCTAGGTGGACATAGTAGTTTTCTTTTTCGGTAAACGATGTATCATTTAATTTTTGTAAGGAGTTCGAATATTAGCCACTTCTATTATATGTACTAATTCTATTATATACACAATTGTATTTTATATACAATTTTTATTAAATCATGCATTTCTCTTTCCTTACCAAATGAAGCCATATACATGCAGAAGGCATCTTCTCGTCCTGAAATGGCTTGGATGGAAAGTAAACACTTAGAGAAGGAGCGCGAATACTTAAAAGCTCGAGATAGTATTCAGGTAAAAAATTTTAAAAACATAATCTCAAATAAATTTAATTTAATTTTATTGCAGCAAGAACAGCGGTCGCGACTTGTTCATAAGCTCGACTTGCAAATGGACCCCTTCCTTTCAGGAATGGCTGACCATAGTAGGCAAGAATCAGCTGATAGTGGTTTGAGTTTGTCATCAAACAACTTTTCAGTAACCCCAGACTATTTATCACAAATTGGAGACAGTATGGACTGCATAAGTGGTAACTAATATAAAATACACATTAATTAAAACAAATAACATTTAATGACATACCCATCATTTAATATTCTAAACGAAATTATATACGCCATGCACACCCTTCAACAGAAACTCAACATATAAGATTCCTATTTTTTCATATACGCTAAAATTTAGTCGCATACACTAAACTGGAGTAATTTTTTTTTGTAAAAACAGAGGCAGTAAGCCAAAAAGCATATCACTATCGTACGATGATCTGAAGTGGTCTTACAGTGGTCTCAAGGTGCTTAAGTTTCTTCTGCATCATGGTTGCGCTTGTAGTCCTCGATAAAGAAACAAACAGACTATCTAATACCTAATATGACTACCGTCGTCATTTAAAATTCCTACTACCTCAGCTATCATGTGCGCCTTCAATCGGCGGTCTGCCAATACGTGTTCGAGGTTTTTATCCTCCGTGGTGTTTTCGGGGCATGCCCGTCAATTAATGTAGTTGCACCCATCAAAATATGGCGCGCAACTACGTTAAAGCTCTTTGAAACAATTTTCGACGGTTGCAATCGAAGAAAAGCGTCTGTAGACAGTATCAAACCGCTATTTAACTTATTTGTGCGATTATTATTGAAACGATTACAAACTATAGAAATATTTTAAAGAGCAGAATTTTAAAATATTTGTTTAATTATCTTTACTTAACATAAGTGATAAAGGACGATTTGTTTTATGGAAGAAATTCATTTATGATGCCATGAAGCAGACGTCCTTTTAACTTGTTGATATTTAAATACAAAGCAAAGCGGACCAAACCAACTCAAACAGTCTCCGTTTGTTTTGCGAATCTGTTGCTCCAAAAACGTGTTATTTTTACCTATAAATGATTTCATCATTTGTGTCTTCAAATTTGATTTCACTGTTATGATTTGAACCTGAACACCAATTATGCATTTCTTAGTTTTATAATGAATCTCAAATATGTTTGATTTGAAAGTATTTGCGCAGCAATGCCGAATAAAAGTGCAACTAAAAATATCTTAGCTCGGACATATTAGACTTATAAAACCACCTTGTTTTATATGAATCTCTACTATTAATCATTTGTTTTTAAATTATGTTTTTTTTTTTTCTTTTTTAATAGAAAATGGAGATCTAAATTCCGTTAGTGGCTTAGAATCACCGGACAATTTAGTTTCGTCATTGCAGGTTTGTATATTTTAAAAGTTTAATCTAAACGTCTAAGTGCCAACCTGTGTTCAAAAGATAAAATATATTTTGTATTTCCCATTGAGACACTACTTTTACATACGAAATAATTTTAACTTGTATTGCTTAAGAAGACAACTCAAATATTTTTTCATAGCTATTCAGAGCGATTGTTTGTCTGTTGTTGTTGTCAGTGTCTCAAATATAAATGAGGATAATATGAAATATTTTACCTTTCGGGTACTTGTATTAATTTGCATTTGGGTCTTGTACGATATTAAGATAAGCCACCCACACAACTGAGTCCTCACAAAATTTCTTGTCAAAAGTCAACAATTCTTACATTTGGTGAGTCATAAGTCCACAATTTTCCAAAACGAAATGAAAATGAAAAGTACAAGGGGATATGTGAAAGGTAAAGTAGGTATAATTTGACCGAATGAAGTCAAAAAGATCAAATGCGTTTAAAATCTTTATTGAAAACTTTAAAAAATGGACTTCGTAACTGATGCAAAACACCCTCACAAATAGTTCTATGATGAAAAATGCAATCTACGACAGCAGTCATAAGACTACGAGATTCAATATCGAAGGGGAATCTTCTTTACAACCTGGATGCATACTCCCGACTTATACCTCAAATATTGTTTGTGCCATGAAAAAATGAAACAGTCTATGTGCTGAGACAACGAGCAGAGTCCCTAAGTGGTTGGTGCGGATATGAGATTAGTAATAAAGCTCCTCGCTCCAGAGTAAAGAGGTACTAGAGAAAAGGCACGAGTGAGTGCTAGGAAGAAATAAAACATTTGAGAAAATCCTACCGATTGTCGACTATATAAACAATAAAAGCAAACTTAGAATACTGGTGTAGAAAATGCAGTTCGTAAATTCTAAGGAATCACATAAAAGAGTATGGAGCAAAATTCACCTGTGCAATATAGGGACGCCTTTCGAAAACATTGCTGTTGAGATAACAGATCCTATTCCAGAAACGGATAATGGAAATTGATAAGTAGATTGATGCATTTGCTATTCCGAATCAAGAGGTTGAAAAGTGAGTGATAAGAATATGGACAACTAGATTAAAAGATTCGGTGCGCGCTTTGTGCGCTTGGAATTACGGTCTGATTAGGGACAACAATTTGAATCGACTTTCTTCCAACAGATGTGTAAGTTGATGACACCGCTTCATTAGCAGTATAATGGAATGGCTGAATGATTTCACAGAACTTTAAAGATCGTGGGTGTTCATAAGCGACATTAGGATTCGCAAATTTTGTTGTTTTGGATGACATATTTAGGGGCCGTGCATAGCACTACCAAACGTACCATACCCTTAATGAGTTACTGTTTTGGTCGGCTACCTAGTTTGATGAAAATCCGAAGTCGATTACAACAAGAACACCACAGAACCGGAACTAAAAAAAGTCTAAGAAGAGAGCAAACAAAAAGAAATTACGACATGTTTAAGAAAATGGAGAGAAAAAAGATAAGTTCGGAAGTTAAAGCGTTCCCGCTTACTAAAGAATTTCGATATTTTTTCTTTAATTTTCTGTAAAGATTTTGAACGTACTGCGAAGCCCTCGTAGTTCATCAAGATTCTTTGATTTTGTGGAATTATGAATCACTAATTATAAGATCATGGACGATTTAGTTTGTTTTTTCTTTCACATAAAAATGTGACTATATTATTTTTCTTTAATATCTTTTCAGCTAAACGATAATTTATGTAGTGAGATGCTTAACGATGTACAGAGCTTGGTAAATCCGGTTTCTACCAAGCAAGATGACATAGATTGGTACAAGATAAACTGAAACTTGTTTTTATTTGTTCTTAATTTGATTTTTTTCCCAATGTATTCATATATGACAAAATAGATTGGTAAAAAATGTATGTGTCTTTGATTGTATACTTTTACAAAAATATTTTACAAACACTTTATAAAACATTGTTTTGTTTTGGTTATACAATTGCATCATTTAATTCCTATTATATTAAACATGATGGTAAAATAGTTGATTTTAATTTCGAAATATTAAACATATTTTCTTCGTACAGCTCCTAACTTCTCTTTTTTTAATTCTGGCATAACTTTTAAATTCTGTAATAAAGTCAATGTTAACTGGGTCTTTCCATGAATAACATGCAGAAAAAACTCACAATTAGTATGCCAGTATAGTTTTTTTTATGAATTCTTTTATTGCATAGAAACTACAGAAACGCTCTTTAAATAAGAGTAGTACAGTTTTGCTTTATTCTTGCAAGATCAACATTCTCTTCGTGAAGTGTCAAAGTGAAGAAATTTATAATCCTAAAACGCAAATTCACGAACGCAATGCTCGGAGAGCAGTTAAAGCTTTGTTCAAAGAGTGTTGGAACAGGACGGGGGCTTCCAATTTTCCATCCAATTGGCTTTTTCAATTTTGAATTTGTGTCTTAATTAAGAATAAGGGGATTTAAATAAAACATTGGGATGATTATGGGAAAGTTTTAGCTTCCACACAAAACATCAAATTGATTCCGTTTGTAGTCAATAGCCAAACATAAGTAAAGGATGAAGAGAGGGTGCTGAAATGGATAGGGGAGCCATCATTGAGTAACAGATAGTAACATTTTGTTAGAAAACTGGAAACAATGTTGCCGCGATGGGTAATTCTAGGAGAACCCCAACTACTGTGCCATCCATCCAGAGTGAGATGATAAAATGGAGAGTGAGTTTTCTTTTTTAATAGAAAATGGAGATTTAAATCCATTTTGATCCCGTCAAACTTCGGTCCGAATCCTACGAAATCTTTCGAACTTCATAGCACCTCTCCATCTCTTCGACCGAACGCTTATTTTTCCTTCTCTTCCCTTCTTTTCTGTTCGTAGAGCTCACGAACAGCTCTCATTGGTCGATGCAGAGTTGCCTTGTAGGCCTCCTGTTTAGCTGCATGTGCCCGCCGGCATTTCTCGATAAAGCCAGCAAAGATGTCCTCTTTTCTAAGCTGACTGTTGAAGTCTTCTAAAACGATTTTGGCGTCGTAGTTTGGGCATCGATCGTATGTTCTTTCTAGGAGATCATAGAAATCATCTCTGATGTTGTCATCCTTCGGGGCGTGAGCGAAAATCAGGCTGATGCTCCTGAATTTAGTCTTCATGCAGATTGTCTTGAGGCGTAAGCTTACGGGGTCGAATTAGAGCTGTTTTCTCTCTATGTCGTAATCATTGAACTAGATATTGAAGATCTTTCTCTTCCTTTTCCATGACCCTTCCCACCGCTCTTCTTGGATGGCGGTGATGTCTGCTTTGGTCCAGTCCAGCTCTTCGGCTGTACTTGATCCTTTGAGGGACCTTACATTCTACGTGCTGAACCGAAAATCGTTGTCCTTTAATCGCTTGCCGGGGTCGTCAACAGTAGATCCGTTCTTATCCGATTATGGTTGTCTCTGAACATTATTTTTTTTTACTTGGTAAGGGAGTTAACCTCACGCAGAACTCACAGACTGGTACGCCCCATCTGCCAGGGGGTTCGCTGCACACACTGGTTGACCACATAACGGGTGTTGTGATGGCTTATCATGGGCGCACGAGGAGGCTGTATGTCAGTTTGAGCTTTGCACACGTGTGCAGAAGTGATGACAGCTCGTCATGTTGAGCGCGATCAATGACGTTGCCTCGTGTGAACAAGCCCATACCACTCTCCGTCAATTGTTTTTTTTTTAAGTGATAATACTTACGCTCTGGATACTCTTCGGGATTTACTTATTTGGAGCGTTTAAAAGGACTGATGTAAGAGGACACTTGGCGTAGTGGGTAAGTGCGTCGACCCACACGCAGATGGTCTAGGTTCGATAAATTTAGAGAAATTTGGAGTTCTATTGGTCATCGTATTCATCGTACTTTTGTGGTACTTTTTTAACTTCTTTTGTTAAAAAAGTAAACTCTGTTGTAATGTGCTAAAACCTGCCACTTGTACAAATTATTTCGGGCGGCGACGTGATGTCTTTTAACCACGCGAGACGTCCTTCAGCTCATTCAAAGCTTTTCTGATCAATAATTGCAGGTGTTATTCAGTTTTACTATGTAAAAACTTTTTTTTTAACTATTAACTCAAGCGCAGGAAAGTTGAATTGAGTTCACATACATTTGGGACCCTTGGTACCTATTCCAGTTCCATTCCAGTAGAATAGGTACCATGCCTGCGTTTTTTATCGATTTTTTAAAATTAATTTTATGTATGTAAAGGGTGTCCCAACAGGAACTCAAGGATAAAATTTTAAATAAAACGCAGATATTTAAAAAAAAAAAATGTGAATTCTTTATATCGTAAAGTAGACAGGATGAGGTTATGTGTGGAATAACTAATAATTGCTGGCACATACGCGATCTTCTAATGAAATTTTCAATGCCCGTTTTGCATAAATTCTGCGGTATTTCATTAATGCAGCGTCCAATTTCCTCTTTTAAGGCTTGAGTCGTCGTCGGCTTATTCGCATAAACCATCAAATAACACGACCGGGAAATGACTGATCAGCAATTGAATTGTTTCTCTAGCTGTATGAGATTTTTCAATTTTCTTTATTGAACAAATATTTATAATTTAAAAAGGGGCCCGACGGATGAGCAATTGTCTTACATAGTTTTGAATGTGTACATTTGAATTATTTACAATTTAGCGATGTTCTGTCTTAACATCGGGGTGTTCAGATCCGTGTGTCGATGGTGTTCCTTTGTTTGGGTTGAGTTTGTATTCGCCAGTTCAGCCTCGATGGTAGGTTGTATCACTACTGGAGTAGAAGTGATACGGCTCGTATTCAGTAGGTGTCGGGGGGAAAATCTCTTCGTGCAGCATGTTATGAGCGTTAAGAAATCGTTGTGCAGGAACTGAGCTCTTTAAGTTCCTGACGATTGTGTTTGGAGGGGTTCCAGTTTCGCCTAGCTGCTTCTTGAAAAGTTGCACCAAAACTGTTGCAGGGGGATGATGCGCGATTTTTCATAGACATTCTTGTTGTTGTAATGTTTCATCCGGTCCTTGTCAAAAGTGAGACCGGTGCAAATGCGAAGTATCTTCCTTTCGAAGATTGATAGTTTCTTCATGCTGGTCTTGGAGATGCTGGTACCATACAGGGAAGCCATACGCTATGATGGGTCGTATGAGCTGCTTGTATAGTAAGAGCTTCGTCTTCTCGGCCAGTCCGTTCTCACGTCGCACCAATGGGTAGATGCGATGGAAAGCGAAACTAGTGTTTTGAAGGGTCACTTTGTTCACTCCAAGATACTTCGTCTTGTCCGTTGTTGCTAGTGCTGTCTCGTTGGGTAGCACTACCTAGATGTTCGGGCATTTTGTGGCTGTTCGGGAGCCTCGTAGGGTTGGTCTCCGCAGGCACATGAGGTCCGATTTGTTAACGTTGATGCGGACTTCTGGTAGTAGAAGTAGAGCTTCTCCATTTATTGTTCGATCCTCCGCGCTGCTATCTGCGGTGACGGCGATGTTGAGTATGTTAACGAGTCATCCGCAAACAGGCAACAGTTAACAAATGGTGATATTGGCGGTTGGTCTGCGGTGTAGATGGTGAATATTATAGGTCCCAGTCGCGATCCCTGGGCAACGCCTGCCTGGATGTTCCTTATTCTTGATTTACTTCCTTCTATTTCTACATAGAATACCCTGGAATGGAGAAAACTATGGATGATAGCGATGAGGTTGGAGGGAAATCTCATTAAATTGAGTTTGAAAATGAGCCCCTCTATCCAACCCGTATCGAAGGCGTTCTCGATATCCAAGAAGCAGACCACGGTGACTTGGTGATTATTCAAGCCCGCCACGACATCGTGATGAAATTTCATCAGGGGATGCAGAGTCGAGTGTTTTTCCCGGAACCCGAATTGGATGTCTGGGATGAAGTTCAATTCTGTGCACTGTTGCTTAATTGGCTGTATGAGATGTGGCGCCGTCTTGTTGAAACCACATCCCCTCCACATTCCACTGACTGTTTGCGCTTGACCTGACTCATTTTCATAAAAAAAAGGTCCAATGATTCCTCCAGCCCCATGGTCAGCTGGCTTCTGTTCCTGAGTCCATTGAACTTTGTATGCATGAAGATGCAAATCTTTCGTCAAAATTCGCTGCATAGTGGATTTGGAAACACCAATTTGCTGAGCTCGGTGTCGAATTAAGGTGGATGGAGTTTGAGCGACATCATCACGTACTGCTGAGATATATTTTGTCGATCGAGCTGGTCGAAGGCGCGTTGTTGCCTTTACATCAGTTACAGACCCAGTTTCAGCAAATTTTTCCATTAAACGCTTTACAGTTGACTCTTTTGGAGCATTATTGTAACCCCAAATTGATCGCAAATTGAACTGTAGCCACAAAACTTTCACCATTTTGGTAAAACGTGTAACGCTTCATTTTTATTAACCTTATACCATCTACTAACAAACAATAATAATTGTTCAAGTGTCAAACAATGACAATTCGAATGGCGTCAAATCTAAGTATTGCTTCCTTGTTGGGATACCCTTTATAACGAACAAAGTTCCAACGGGAGTTTTAGGGCAAACTGCAGTAAAGGGACTAAAATGATCCTTAAAAGTGGGGACGCTCCATTACAAGTTAAAACAATGGTACAAATGATGGCTACTAACCAAGATATAAGACGCCCAAATTGCTTAATATGCTTTAAACTTATAATACTTTTTCTTAAATATGTACTTATGGTGCTGTTTTTTATCTAACCATACCAAATAGATAGATATATTACATATTAAACAATTATAATACATGTCAAATATAAGTATATTTAATATATACCTATATACAATTCAAACTAATAATAGTAATTGAGTGGCACCCGCCACTACAGCCCTATAGCACTACACATAATTCGTTGTATTCGTTGGGGAAACATAATCGATAATTTTTACTTTTAACTTTTTGGAATTTTATGTATAAAAAGTAAATAAGTGCTTTTTTTGCATAGCAGGTTAAGAATTGACTTATTTTTTTTAAATAAATAAAAAGTGCAAGCAGTAGGATAAGTAGAAAAAAGGACCAATACACAAAATACTTATGTCCATACTCCGGTGTTATAAGTAGTGTGGCTCTCCGCAAAAAAACTTGGCCTTATTTCGGTACACATCAGTTTTTCATCGAATTGACTCCAACAATAAACATTTATTGTACATTCAAATTAACAATACATCAGTAAAAATAAATATATCAGTATGTCTCAGGCCTGCATATTATTAATTTGCTTCTAATGGTACGATTCCATGAAGCAGTGATTGAGCTTTCAATACTCAAGAACATTTTTTTATGAGGTTTATTCATATCTTAAAAACAAATAAAAACAACAACTTCCATCTTCAAAAGTTTACGTACTGCTGGTATCATTCTTAAATTAAATACTGTTTATGTCACGTATACTTACTAAGATAAAACTGTTATCATCGCATGTTCTCTAGTTTACTTTATTTTAAAACTAAAAATTTAATTAAAAATTTGTAACATGATTTTTAAAATGTACAAATTTAATATATGTAAATGCTTGTCGAAACCCTAAACTAATAGGCCTACTATGACATTTACCATTATCTAAGCACTTTAGACTACAACGATCATATATATATTATATATACATACATGCCATACTAACATGATACTTCAACCATCATCGACACAAAAATTTAAAAAACGCTGTGCGAACTAATCCGTTAGCAAAACAAATGTATGTTAGAAGAAAAGACAAACCTAACCTAGATATAGGTTCAAAGAATTAAAAGTGGTCTTCTATTGGACAAAAGTTGACTTAAGTCGTTCTATGGAAATATTTGTTGATGGGCTTCTGATGTTTATTGCATATATATGCTCCGTCGGATATTCGTTTCAGTACATTGTATGGTCCAATCTTTGGTGTTTTCTTCAGCTTTTCCTTAGGAGTCAACATGTGTACATATATGAACTTGACCAAATTGTTTAAATATTTTATTTATAAAGAATTTTTCTATTTTCAGTTCTCTATTCAATAATCATCATGAAATTGCCTAATAAGAACTTTTTTTACAGAACAAATATTAAACTCCTCTATTTTAATTTTTGAATCAAAGAAAAAACATTCTGGATATGAATTTTTCATACATCACTTAGTACTTCGGTGTACAAGGTATGATTATATTTCCCACTCTTCTACACACCGTTACGTGGAATCTCTAGTCTTGCAGTGTATCCATTGCGTAATAGCCTGTTAGGACTGCTACTAGGTTTTTTAATTATCTTTTTGCTCAGGTTAATAAGCGTAGCTTTGATTTTTCGTATATAATTTTTTTGCCAGGTGTTTGAATTTCTCTATCTCTCACAAGTTGTACCAAGCTCTGAGGCCTTTGCCTTCAAGGTTCCTATTAATAAACAACTTAAGTGCTTTTCTTGGCTGTCGCTCAATTTCCGGGAATGTTGTGTGTTCTGAAAACCCGCACACCGTAAGATCGTTATTTTGTTAAGAGACATACACCCTATGTTCTCATTCGAAATCGTTACCATCGAAAGCTTTAAGTGGCTTCACTAAATCGGTCGTTTCCGCTTGGAATAATAAAATGATTTGAAAATTTTCAGGAATGGATGATTTAATGTTGCTTAAAGTATATATTTGCACCTACTTCGTACTAGTTTTAGGTCAATCGGTATGCATTCCCGTTTTTGTTGCTTAGACTCCCAATGCGTAAAGTTGTCTGTTCAGAATCTTACTTCTGTAGTCTGATTTTTCTGAAAAGCTGCCGGAGTTCTTTCAGTCGCAATACTGTTTTAGCTGCAAATACTTTTCCGTATATGCATACAGGAGTGAGATGTATACCGTTTCAAGTGTCGATGTTCATATACAGCACGGTCCGCTTGAAATTGATATACAAAATGGTGACACTGTTGATCATCTTTGTGTAGCTCAAATTTAGTGCGGTGTAAATCCCAGTTTTTGCTTAGTTCTTTCTTAGATACACCCAGTGCTACTGTTTGCAAGTGGACTACAATTTACTATGTGTGTTGCATTGAGAGGTTTCCTTCTTGCCGTGTACCCTTTTGCACTGCCCTAATCAATTTTCTACTATCCAGTGACCAACGGTATCTATAATAATCAATTTGCACAGTACGCTTATTATGGCTTCTAAAATTATGTATATTATTGAAGGCCCCCAACCAAAAAACATATACCGTTGTAAAGGAAACAGATGCAGTAATTCTTGTAGTGAAAGAGTATTTGAGAAAGTTTTGGTATGCAGTAATTGAAAACAACATCTTTGGGATCTTTCTTATAAAGGGGAAATTTTTAAGAACTCTACCACAGATTAGTTAAATATAAACTAAAAGTTGCGGAGAATTTCGCTAACTTTTCAGCGAAAAAATACAATAGATAAAATAGATACATAATTTGTCTTTGTTCAAAGCGTTATACCTAAAGATCAGAGAAAGAAGTGAGTGGATCTAAAAAAGAGAGAAGGTCTTCGGAGACAATCCAATAAAATATGAGTACGCAAGTTCAAACGATCTACCCAAATTGTTTCTAACACCGAAGACTTGGTTGTACCACATAAAATGTTCGAATTTTTGCAAACGAAAATTAAGAGTGAATATATAAAATGTTATTTAGTCAAAAAGTAAGTCATAACAGTCTGGGGTCTAGCGTTGTCATGAAACATTATTGAATCATGTACATTTGCGTAGGCTGCTTTTCAACCAATTTAAAAAAAACATTATGTCGATTTCCCCTCAATATTTGACAACAGATTCTTATCATAACATATCTTTGCGGTTTCGACTGCAACAGTGTTGTACGTAAAGGTGCTTTCAGCTGCATACACTCTGTTATTTTTTCTGTTGCATTCATGTACGTTAGAGTAATGTAAAGAATTTGAAAAATCGAGAGAATAATGTAATAAAATTGCAGAACAAATAGCTGTATTGCTTTAATTAAATAAAGAACTGAGTGAAAAATCTTTTATGCGGTGCGACTTAATAATTTTATTAACAGAAAACAAGTTTTACTTCGGTTTAGGCCTAAAATAGGTAAAGAAGGTTTCAGATGAATCCAACATAAATAACACCTGCATTTATTGTCAAGCGATATATTTTTGCTTAAAATAGAGATTTTTCAGAGTTTCACAATGATATTTGCTCAAGTTTGTATAAATTCTTCAAGCTAATTATGTAAAATTCGTCTAAAATATACTTTATTTAAACTGTAAATATCATTCAAGAATCAACTAAATAGTGATTACATAGTTGTGGAATGGAAAATCCTAGTTAGTACTCAAAAAGCTTCCTTGTTAGTATTGCATTCAATTGATTTAGTTTCGTTTACGGACGCATCTAAAATGAATCCTTGCAAAGCAAAAATACGCTATATTTTACAGTTTTTCTTCGATAAAGGTCAAATTGAAAATCATGCTTTCAGTGAAAAATGTTTTTGGTCCTAAACTGTAGCAGCCAACATGCGCAATTTTGTTTTCGTTCCGTTATCACTACTCCAAGGCGCCCCAAGTTATTGAACCCGGTTCTGTTTTCAGAAAAATCATTAATCACAAGATGCATTGTTGCAATTTTGGTTCACAAAATCTGGAAAAGTACAGTAATTTCGCTTGTTGAAATATCAGATGCACTTGATATGATTAATAATAAATAAATGCTTATTTCGTAAGCTGGAAATAGGTAAGCTTTAAGCCGGACTTCAAAAACAAAATTTTAAAAACATTATCAAAATATCGGGGGATTCATTGCGAGGTTTGATTTTTAATAGGCTTTTTGACAAATCACGCGTGAATCCAAATAAACTGCTTATCAGTTTTGTTGAATATCGTATGACAAGTCATTATGGAAAGACTCACAACACAACGGGGCACAGCGGTGCGCCTGCAAAAATGAAATAATTTTCCCGGCCAACTGGTATTGGTTTTCGATTTTATATATTTGAGACTCTAGTAACACAAAATTTTGTTGATTTCTAATAAGCCTTTTTAATGTACAATTAACTCAAATTTGGGACTTTGAATTTTTAAAAAATTACATTTTATTTCTAAGAAAATTCCATGAGACATATTTTTGTATTTTTGTGGTCGCCGTGGCGTAGTGGTAAGTGCATCGACCGCGGCGCAGAAAGTCTGGGTTTGATTCCCGGCGGGACACCTAGCATTTTTTTCACGGCACCACCTCTTTCGAGTTGCTGACAACACTCAAAGAGTATTAATTGTCTATGGAAAGCTTCTCAAATCTCGCCATTCGGAGTCGGCAAAAAACTGTAGGTCCCTTCTACTCGTGAAGAACAGTAGCATGCACAACACGAGTAGTTGTTGTAGAAGCTAGGCCCTGGTCCGTTGTGGGCTGTAGTGCCACTCAATTATTATTATTATTAATTATTATATTTTTGTAAATGAGCAACCTCGGAACGTGGCAATATATATGTATATTTGAAAGGGCTTGCATTTGAACTTAAAAATGCATCAACAGTTTTTTTCACTTTCACCACCAGTTTTCTAGACCAGGCTTTTTATTAAAGTGCTTCAAGAGGCTCCAACGGGTAACAATATTTTTCTGAACGCTGGTACTATTCTCTATCGATGATGCAAAAACAAAAAATACCCTTTTTTGCACTTTGGAGTACGAGTCGGCATTTTGAATTTTAATATGATTTAATTTTTACTTTTATTTTTACTAAATGTAATATTTTTTTGTGGTCGCCGTGACGTAGTGGTAAGTGCGTTGACCGCAACGCAGAAAGTGTAGGTTCGATTCCCGGACGGGACATCTCGCATTTTTCACGGCACCGCCTCTTTCGAGTTGCTGACAACACTCAAAGAGTATTGTCTATAAAAAGCTTCTCGTTCTCCGCGTTCGGAGTCGGCAAAAACTGTAGGTCCCTTCTATTCGTGAAAGAACAGTAGCACGCACAACACGAGTAGTTGCGATTTCTAATAACGTACACTAATGCTGTATTATTTCTATCGTCCCTGTCGAAACATCGGGACAACACAAACAGCATAAACTTATTCCATTTGCTCCTTAATGACCAAAACAGCCGACGAGGAATTAGATTCTTTAACCACAAAGAAAACTTGAAAGGCTTTTTGTTGGATCCGGTGGAAACCTTAGATAAAATAGAATAACGAATACATAACGCAATAGTCATAAATATTTGTGCGTTTTTATTGGAAAATGTGGTTTCTGACTACTGGAATCGGATATTAATTTATGATTACTAAAATATTGAATAATTGTTTTCCAAAAATTAAAAAAAAGTTATATATACATATATATACATATATATATATATATACATATATATATATATATATACATATATATATATATATATATGCATTTATGCATTTGCATTTCAACATTTGTTGTGCAAATTAAAAGAGTTCACAATGTTAAATTTAGTATTTGAATACAAAATTCTGTGTGATTATATTTTTTAAGGTTATATTTTCAGCGTTGGTGAATTTTAATCAAATGTTTATAGAAAATTAACCGTGCCAAATAGTTTAAATTGTTCTAGAAGTGAATCAAAGGTTTTTGCCGCAATATCGAGCAATTACTGGATTGAAGCGGAGAAATTTGAACTTTATGCCCAGAAACCGCAGCTATGCTTATAGATTTATATTCGTGATATTATATGCCAGCAATGGCTTATAAAAATATATTCCAAGGAATAGATATAATATCATCATCAGCGTTGCTCGTCCGATCATTGTCAGGGGAGACCCAGGTAAGCCGAAATAAGGATTCGGGCACTACCGAATTAATAATAGCAGACAATTTTCTTGTTCGGCTACGAATAAAGATGATCAAATGTTGGTATCATCTGATGCCTGAATAGCATATTTGATTACCGAACCGAATTAAAAAAACATTCACACCCACTTAGTCGTGAAGCGAAATACTTATTATACAAAATTCCGATTTTACATTTTTTCAACGAAAGTGTTAGTAAATAGTATTGTATTTATTTCTTTTATAAATTTAGGTATGAATTCCAGCTAAATTTATTTTCGTAAATTTTTATTGAATATTTTTTTATGCAATTAAAGAAAAACGTGTTTTTTAATATTTTAACTTAACAACTTATCACTGATACTATATTCCAAGTTTCATCATGATCAGTCAGCGGATTCAAAGTTTCAGGTTTATTTCCGCATTCCCCAACAAGGGCACCACTGTGTGGCGTCTCTAAATTCTTCAGCTGTATTTTATTTATTATTATTATTTATTGGCTGAAATAGTGATTGAAATCAATAATTAGCATATTAAGCTGGAGCGTAATGTTTGTGTGTAATGTTAATGTGTAATTAGGAGTACAAATTAGTGGTGATCTTGAACCCTTTTTCGCGGCTTTGTCAGCAAGTTCGTTGAATTTGGACATGTCCTGGTATCCATATTAATTTGATATTATCGACGTTATTTGTTAAGATATTTCTTATTAGGGTAAGGTAATAGTCGGTATTGTTTACATTAATTATAGCGTCAATAGATGATAAGGAGTCGGTGCATATCGCATTTTTTTTTCTTGTGATTAGAATCTAATTCGAAGGCTGAAAATATTGCAATCAATTCAGCTGAGAAGACGGAGCTATATGATGTTAGGAATGAGATTTTTATATAATTTTATTAGAAGTTAAGATACTAAAAACGGTATTATCCGTGTTCTTAGAACCATCTGTTTTTAATAAATAGGAATTTCTTTTGGAATAAAACCTCATGCGTTGATTATTTGTTAAAATTTTGGATTGAAGTAATGATATTTTTCTGTTTGAAGTACCATGGGAGTATATATTGATGTAACTTTTCGGACGGTTTATACGGAATATCATTTAATTCACATAGTAAAATAGTACAATCAATGGCCGAAGGAAATTTTTTAGCTCTTTTTTTTTTATTTGTTTTTCTGAGTAATTTTGGTATGGGAGTATCAATGCTGGATAACAAGTGTTTGAATAGCTTTAGTGTTGTTAAGTCTCTTGTGTTTTCAATCGTGTCCATTTCTGCTTCAAATAGGAGATTATTTATTGGTGTAGTTCGATAAGCTCCGGGAGCAGTCCTTATTGCAGAGTTGGATATGGTTTTGATTTTGTTAAGATGCGATTTAGGAGCGTAGCCGCACAGATAGAGGCCGTATTCAGTTTTACTAGTAAGAGTTGCTTTTACCACTGAGAGAATCGTAAGTGGATTGCTGTTAAGAGTTTTGCTTGAAAAAAAATTTTATGATATTAAGTCGACCAGAAAATGAAGGAATAATATGCTCAATATGAGTGTTCCATTTGTATTTCTTGTTGAAATAAATGCCTAACATTTTGAGAGTGTCTACTTTATGAATAGTTATATCTCCAGAAAGAATGTTGCAGATAATTTTTTTCTCGTGGCATATGTGTAGATGTTTACGTTTAGCTATTAATAATTCTGCTCCAGAATAAGAACACCAGGATTTGATATCGTCGAGAACAGATTTGAAATTGATTGTAATGTCTTTTTGTTTTTTATTTAATTGTTTAATTAATATAAAGTCTTCAGCGTATGAGCAGAAGTCTAATTCCTTGTGTAATATAAGAATATCAGGTAATTTTTGGGAGGCTATAAGAAATAAAATCACTGACAGTGGAGATCCTTGCGGTATTCCATTATATATAGGGTGACAATTTGAAGTGTTTTTACTTATACGAACCCTTCTCTTCCTATTGGACTTAAAATTAATGATGTAGTTTATTATTACTGGACCTACTTTCCATATTTTTAGTTGGTCTATTACGGTGTGGATGCCATTTTTTTCAAATGCTTTTGCAAAATCCAATGAGACTATTGATATGTGTTTTTTAGATGACAATGAGTTTGTGATTATGTGGTCGATATAAGTTAAGAGATGTGTTGGTGATTTACCTTTCTTAAACCTCATTTGATGACTGCTTAGGAGTTTTTTATAGGAAACAAACCACCAAAGTCTGTTTACAATTATCTTGTCGATTAGTTGTAGATTAAGTGAAATTGGTCTATATGATATCATTTGAGTTTTGTTTGAATTTGGTTTTAAAACAGGAATAATGGTGCTAATTTTTTATGATGGGGGGATGTTGTTTTTAATGATGTTATTGTAAAGCCGAACGATTTTCTGTTTTGTGGAAAGAGGTAGATTTTTTATAAAGGAAATGGGATTCTACCTTCACCCTGTGTTTTCCGGAGAGTTTATTGAGAGCTAGTGAATATTCGATATAGGTTATTTCTTTTTCCATATGTAAAGCAGAAGCATTTGGTGAGTAAGATATCGTGGGAGTTACAATATTTTTGTGATGACGGAATGAAGTAGGAAAGGAGTCGTCTATTGATTTTGTGGATCAGTATAAACTTAATTCATTTGCGATTGATTGGGGGCCGGTAATATAAAATTTGGAAACGTTTTCTGTACAGTGTATATTAATATGGGGTTTTACACCGCAAAGCCTTTTGATGTTAGAACATTTTTTTTTTTTGTAGGAGTAGAAGGCTTTATTGTTGCAGTAAATTTGACCAGCAATTCTTTTTTTGAAATTTTTACTTTTAAAAAGAGCATTAGCTTTTTTATGTTTTTTTATATTTTCTGTACAGATGTTTCGCTTTACCAAGTGCCATAGATTGTTTTTTTTTCTGTTTTTAGTTTTTGAAGTTCATGGTTCCACCTAGGTACATCGTACTTGTATGTTGCTGGGTGATATTGAGGAATATAAAATTTGGCGCTTTGGAGTATGATCTTCTGTATGATTTCTGCCTCTTTGTTGATATAATTGCTGACAGTTCTCTCTGAGCTATTTTTTTCTGCCAATGTCAGAAACAATTTCCAGTTTGCTTGATCGATATTAAACCTTGGTCTGAAATTGGTAGATTTCGTTTTCGAATTAAAGATGGAAGTAATAATAGGATAATGATCCCCATAGTTTATTCCAACTATTTAAGTCACCCAAAACTATTGTCGGTTGCTGCAGAGAAGAGAACATGTTTTCTAGATTTTTAGTACTAAATTTCTTTTTTGGATGTACATATATATGCTGATACTACTGCGAATTTTGTTTTGGACTGAATGGAGACAGCTATTACTTCTAAATCTTGTTGTAGGACAATTTGATGATGTTGAAGTGAATTGTGTATAAGTAGTGCAGTACCGCCCCATGGACTTTGTATTTAATTTTGAAAATATAAGCTGTAATTGATGGGTATTGGAATGTTTGGGGGCTGGATAAGTGTGTTTCTTGTAAAGCGATGATTTTGGGAGAATATTGTTTTACTAGGATTTGGAGTTCATTGTAGTTATTAATATACCCTTTTATATTCCATTGAATTATTTTAAGTGAAGATGAAGTGAAGATAAATTATGATATGAAGGCTTAGCGGAGTCAAATTGTTGTTTGGTAGAGTAGCCCCGCCCTCCAGTGGCTAAACCATTAGGGGCCAGTGAAAGTCCCGCATGGCTCCACCCCTGGATGGTGGAGCCGGATTGAGAGGTTGCAGTTTTTTGATTAATTGTCGTCATCTTCAGATTCTGAAGGTCTTAGGAAGTATTGCTCTTTGTTAACAAGATTCTGAGATAATTGTTGAAAAGGTGAGTTTGTTTGTTTATTTTCGCTTGAATTTTGATGCTTGGGTGTAGTTATATAATAGTTATGGTTTTTTATGTTTGAATTATTGCCTTGAAGGGAGAATTTCTCTTGTTGAGGTAGTGGTTGGGGTTTGAAGTTGTTTTAGGAGATTGAAGTTGTGGTTTAGGAGAGTTAGATGACGATGATTGATCATCACTGTTGTTATTTGTGATTGATGTTGTATTTCTAGAGGAGGATTTTGAGTTGATTGTTGGGTTGGAATCAGACGGCAATTGTTTTCCTAGTTCTATAATTGTATTGTTTGGGTTAGCTACTTTTGCAAACGAAGGTGCCGTTGATTTCGTTGCAGTGGGATTATTGGTCTTATGAATTCGTCTGGCTTCCGACATACTGCACTTATTTTTTTGTCTTAATCGCTATGATTTCCTTCATCTCAATGAATTTAGGGCAGTTTTTTACACAAAATACTTATGCCCATACTCCGGTGTTATAAGTAGTGTGGCTCTCCGCAAAAAAACTTGGCCTTATTTCGGTACACATCAGTTTTTCAAATTTTCGAATTGTCTCCAACAATAAACATTTATTGTACAGTCAAATTTATAATACATCAGTAAAAATAAATATATCAGTATGTCTCAGGCCTGCATATTATTAATTTGCTTCTAATGGTACGATTTCATGAAGCAGTGATTGAGCTTTCAACACTCAAGAACATTTTTTATGAGGTTTATTCATATCTTAAAAACAAATAAAAACAACAACTTCCATCTTCAAAAGTTTACGTACTGCTGGTATCATTCTTAAATTAAATACTGTTTATGTCACGTATACTTACTAAGATAAAACTGTTATCATCGCATGTTCTCTAGTTTACTTTATTTTAAAACTAAAAATTTAATTAAAAATTTGTAACATGATTTTTAAAATGTACAAATTTAATATATGTAAATGCTTGTCGAAACCCTAAACTAATAGGCCTACTATGACATTTACCATTATCTAAGCACTTTAGACTACAACGATCATATATATATTATATATACATACATGCCATACTAACATGATACTTCAACCATCATCGACACAAAAATTTAAAAAACGCTGTGCGAACTAATCCGTTAGCAAAACAAATGTATGTTAGAAGAAAAGACAAACCTAACCTAGATATAGGTTCAAAGAATTAAAAGTGGTCTTCTATTGGACAAAAGTTGACTTAAGTCGTTCTATGGAAATATTTGTTGATGGGCTTCTGATGTTTATTGCATATATATGCTCCGTCGGATATTCGTTTCAGTACATTGTATGGTCCAATCTTTGGTGTTTTCTTCAGCTTTTCCTTAGGAGTCAACATGTGTACATATATGAACTTGACCAAATTGTTTAAATATTTTATTTATAAAGAATTTTTCTATTTTCAGTTCTCTATTCAATAATCATCATGAAATTGCCTAATAAGAACTTTTTTTACAGAACAAATATTAAACTCCTCTATTTTAATTTTTGAATCAAAGAAAAAACATTCTGGATATGAATTTTTCATACATCACTTAGTACTTCGGTGTACAAGGTATGATTATATTTCCCACTCTTCTACACACCGTTACGTGGAATCTCTAGTCTTGCAGTGTATCCATTGCGTAATAGCCTGTTAGGACTGCTACTAGGTTTTTTAATTATCTTTTTGCTCAGGTTAATAAGCGTAGCTTTGATTTTTCGTATATAATTTTTTTGCCAGGTGTTTGAATTTCTCTATCTCTCACAAGTTGTACCAAGCTCTGAGGCCTTTGCCTTCAAGGTTCCTATTAATAAACAACTTAAGTGCCTTTCTTGGCTGTCGCTCAATTTCCGGGAATGTTGTGTGTTCTGAAAACCCGCACACCGTAAGATCGTTATTTTGTTAAGAGACATACACCCTATGTTCTCATTCGAAATCGTTACCATCGAAAGCTTTAAGTGGCTTCACTAAATCGGTCGTTTCCGCTTGGAATAATAAAATGATTTGAAAATTTTCAGGAATGGATGATTTAATGTTGCTTAAAGTATATATTTGCACCTACTTCGTACTAGTTTTAGGTCAATCGGTATGCATTCCCGTTTTTGTTGCTTAGACTCCCAATGCGTAAAGTTGTCTGTTCAGAATCTTACTTCTGTAGTCTGATTTTTCTGAAAAGCTGCCGGAGTTCTTTCAGTCGCAATACTGTTTTAGCTGCAAATACTTTTCCGTATATGCATACAGGAGTGAGATGTATACCGTTTCAAGTGTCGATGTTCATATACAGCACGGTCCGCTTGAAATTGATATACAAAATGGTGACACTGTTGATCATCTTTGTGTAGCTCAAATTTAGTGCGGTGTAAATCCCAGTTTTTGCTTAGTTCTTTCTTCGATACACCCAGTGCTACTGTTTGCAAGTGGACTACAATTTACTATGTGTGTTGCATTGAGAGGTTTCCTTCTTGCCGTGTACCCTTTTGCACTGCCCTAATCAATTTTCTACTATCCAGTGACCAACGGTATCTATAATAATCAATTTGCACAGTACGCTTATTATGGCTTCTAAAATTATGTATATTATTGAAGGCCCCTTCGACGTTGAGAAAGCCAATCAACTACAACACATAGGACAGTGTCAACCGTTTTTTGTTTAAAAACAACCAAAAAACATATACCGTTGTAAAGGAAACAGATGCAGTAATTCTTGTAGTGAAAGAGTATTTGAGAAAGTTTTGGTATGCAGTAATTGAAAACAACATCTTTGGGATCTTTCTTATAAAGGGGACATTTTTAAGAACTCTACCATAGATTAGTTAAATATAAACTAAAAGTTGCGGAGAATTTCGCTAACTTTTCAGCGAAAAAATACAATAGATAAAATAGATACATAATTTGTCTTTGTTCAAAGCGTTATACCTAAAGATCAGAGAAAGAAGTGAGTGGATCTAAAAAAGAGAGAAGGTCTTCGGAGACAATACAATAAAATATGAGTACGCAAGTTCAAACGATCTACCCAAATTGTTTCTAACACCGAAGACTTGGTTGTACCACATAAAATGTTCGAATTTTTGTAAACGAAAATTAAGAGTGAATATATAAAATGTTATTTAGTTAAAAAGTAAGTCATAACAGTCTGGGGTCTAGCGTTGTCATGAAACATTATTGAATCATGTACATTTGCGTAGGCTGCTTTTCAACCAATTTAAAAAAAACATTATGTCGATTTCCCCTCAATATTTGACAACAGATTCTTATCATAACATATCTTTGCGGTTTCGACTGCAACACTGTTGTACGTAAAGGTGCTTTCAGCTGCATACACTCTGTTATTTTTTCTGTTGCATTCATGTACGTTAGAGTAATGTAAAGAATTTGAAAAATCGAGAGAATAATGTAATAAAATTGCAGAAAAAATAGCTGTATTGCTTTAATTAAATAAAGAACTGAGTGAAAAATCTTTTATGCGGTGCGACTTAATAATTTTATTAACAGAAAACAAGTTTTACTTCGGTTTAGGCCTAAAATAGGTAAAGAAGGTTTCAGATGAATCCAACATAAATAACACCTGCATTTATTGTCAATCGATATATTTTTGCTTAAAATAGAGATTTTTCAGAGTTTCACAATGATATTTGCTCAAGTTTGTATAAATTCTTCAAGCTAATTATGTAAAATTCGTCTAAAATATACTTTATTTAAACTGTAAATATCATTCAAAAATCAACTAAATAGTGATTACATAGTTGTGGAATGGAAAAACCTAGTTAGTACTCAAAAAGCTTCCTTGTTAGTATTGCATTCAATTGATTTAGTTTCGTTTACGGACGCATCTAAAATGAATCCTTGCAAAGCAAAAATACGCTATATTTTACAGTTTTTCTTCGATAAAG
This sequence comes from Eristalinus sepulchralis, assembly GCA_944738645.1. Lineage (NCBI taxonomy): Eukaryota > Metazoa > Arthropoda > Insecta > Diptera > Syrphidae > Eristalinus > Eristalinus sepulchralis. The sequence goes on from OX122886.1 coordinate 20,549,608, forward strand.
GTCAAATTGAAAATCATGCTTTCAGTGAAAAATGTTTTTGGTCCTAAACTGTAGCAGCCAACATGCGCAATTTTGTTTTCGTTCCGTTATCACTACTCCAAGGCGCCCCAAGTTATTGAACCCGGTTCTGTTTTCAGAAAAATCATTAATCACAAGATGCATTGTTGCAATTTTGGTTCACAAAATCTGGAAAAGTACAGTAATTTCGCTTGTTGAAATATCAGATGCACTTGATATGATTAATAATAAATAAATGCTTATTTCGTAAGCTGGAAATAGGTAAGCTTTAAGCCGGACTTCAAAAACAAAATTTTAAAAACATTATCAAAATATCGGGGGATTCATTGCGAGGTTTGATTTTTAATAGGCTTTTTGACAAATCACGCGTGAATCCAAATAAACTGCTTATCAGTTTTGTTGAATATGGTATGACAAGTCATTATGGAAAGACTCACAACACAACGGGGCACAGCGGTGCGCCTGCAAAAATGAAATAATTTTCCCGGCCAACTGGTATTGGTTTTCGATTTTATATATTTGAGACTCTAGTAACACAAAATTTTTTTGATTTCTAATAAGCCTTTTTAATGTACAATTAACTCAAATTTGGGACTTTGAATTTTTAAAAAATTACATTTTATTTCTAAGAAAATTCCATGAGACATATTTTTGTATTTTTGTGGTCGCCGTGGCGTAGTGGTAAGTGCATCGACCGCGGCGCAGAAAGTCTGGGTTTGATTCCCGGCGGGACACCTAGCATTTTTTTCACGGCACCACCTCTTTCGAGTTGCTGACAACACTCAAAGAGTATTAATTGTCTATGGAAAGCTTCTCAAATCTCGCCGTTCAGAGTCGGCAAAAAACTGTAGGTCCCTTCTACTCGTGAAGAACAGTAGCATGCACAACACGAGTAGTTGTTGTAGAAGCTAGGCCCTGGTCCGTTGTGGGCTGTAGTGCCACTCAATTATTATTATTATTAATTATTATATTTTTGTAAATGAGCAACCTCGGAACGTGGCAATATATATGTATATTTGAAAGGGCTTGCATTTGAACTTAAAAATGCATCAACAGTTTTTTTCACTTTCACCACCAGTTTTCTAGACCAGGCTTTTTATTAAAGTGCTTCAAGAGGCTCCAACGGGTAACAATATTTTTCTGAACGCTGGTACTATTCTCTATCGATGATGCAAAAACAAAAAATACCCTTTTTTGCACTTTGGAGTACGAGTCGGCATTTTGAATTTTAATATGATTTAATTTTTACTTTTATTTTTACTAAATGTAATATTTTTTTGTGGTCGCCGTGACGTAGTGGTAATTGCGTTGACCGCAACGCAGAAAGTGTAGGTTCGATTCCCGGACGGGACATCTCGCATTTTTCACGGCACCGCCTCTTTCGAGTTGCTGACAACACTCAAAGAGTATTGTCTATAAAAAGCTTCTCGTTCTCCGCGTTCGGAGTCGGCAAAAACTGTAGGTCCCTTCTATTCGTGAAAGAACAGTAGCACGCACAACACGAGTAGTTGCGATTTCTAATAACGTACACTAATGCTGTATTATTTCTATCGTCCCTGTCGAAACATCGGGACAACACAAACAGCATAAACTTATTCCATTTGCTCCTTAATGACCAAAACAGCCGACGAGGAATTAGATTCTTTAACCACAAAGAAAACTTGAAAGGCTTTTTGTTGGATCCGGTGGAAACCTTAGATAAAATAGAATAACGAATACATAACGCAATAGTCATAAATATTTGTGCGTTTTTATTGGAAAATGTGGTTTCTGACTACTGGAATCGGATATTAATTTATGATTACTAAAATATTGAATAATTGTTTTCCAAAAATTAAAAAAAAGTTATATATACATATATATACATACATACATATATATATATATATATATATATATATATATATATATATATATATATATATATATATATATATATATATATATATATATATATATATATATATATATATATATATATATATATATATATATATATATATATGCATTTATGCATTTGCATTTCAACATTTGTTGTGCAAATTAAAAGAGTTCACAATGTTAAATTTAATATTTGAATACAAAATTCTGTGTGATTATATTTTTTAAGGTTATATTTTCAGCGTTGGTGAATTTACATCAAATGTTTATAGAAAATTAACCGTGCCAAATAGTTTAAATTGTTCTAGAAGTGAATCAAAGGTTTTTGCCGCAATATCGAGCAATTACTGGATTGAAGCGGAGAAATTTGAACTTTATGCCCAGAAACCGCAGCTATGCTTATAGATTTATATTCGTGATATTATATGCCAGCAATGGCTTATAAAAATATATTCCAAGGAATAGATATAATATCATCATCAGCGTTGCTCGTCCGATCATTGTCAGGGGAGACCCAGGTAAGCCGAAATAAGGATTCGGGCACTACCGAATTAATAATAGCAGACAATTTCCTTGTTCGGCTACGAATAAAGATGATCAAATGTTGGTATCATCTGATGCCTGAATAGCATATTTGATTACCGAACCGAATTAAAAAAACATTCACACCCACTTAGTCGTGAAGCGAAATACTTATTACACAAAATTCCGGTTTTACATTTTTTCAACGAAAGTGTTAGTAAATAGTATTGTATTTATTTCTTTTATAAATTTAGGTATGAATTCCAGCTAAATTTATTTTCGTAAATTTTTATTGAATATTTTTTTATGCAATTAAAGAAAAACGTGTTTTTTAATATTTTAACTTAACAACTTATCACTGATACTATATTCCAAGTTTCATCATGATCAGTCAGCGGATTCAAAGTTTCAGGTTTATTTCCGCATTCCCCAACAAGGGCACCACTGTGTGGCGTCTCTAAATTCTTCAGCTGTATTTTATTTATTATTATTATTTATTGGCTGAAATAGTGATTGAAATCAATAATTAGCATATTAAGCTGGAGCGACTAAGGCCTTAAGCTTAATGATTAAATTATATTAGGTCGTACAATTCGGTTTTTTTTAAATATTGATAATTATAAATGTGTTATCAATGTAGGGTTCTGCAAGCAGGCTAGAAGGTTTTGTTTCCGAGAATAATTGCGTTCTGATGTTCTTGAAGTAGTGGCAGTTGTCAAGAAAGTGCGCGATGCTGATAGACGAAGAGTCGCAATAGGGGCACTGTGAGGTTTTATTTTTGTGTAAATAATGTTGGTGTGAAAGTTTTGTGTGTCCAAGACGAAGGCGGATAATTTTCAAAAAGTTGTTTTTAGAGCTAGAGTTTGTTTGTTGTGTGATTAGGTAGTCCTTTAAATAAGTCATATTTTAATTTGCATCCATATTAATTTGATATTATCGACGTTATTTGTTAAGATATTTCTTATTAGGGTAAGGTAATAGTCGGTATTGTTTACATTAATTATAGCGTCAATAGATGATAAGGAGTCGGTGCATATCGCATTTTTTTTCTTGTGATTAGAAATTAATTCGAAGGCTGAAAATATTGCAATCAATTCAGCTGAGAAGACGGAGCTATATGATGTTAGGAATGAGATTTTTATATAATTTTATTAGAAGTTAAGATACTAAAAACGGTATTATCCGTGTTCTTAGAACCATCTGTTTTTAATAAATAGGAATTTCTTTTGGAATAAAACCTCATGCGTTGATTATTTGTTAAAATTTTGGATTGAAGTAATGATATTTTTCTGTTTGAAGTACCATGGGAGTATATATTGATGTAACTTTTCGGACGGTTTATACGGAATATCATTTAATTCACATAGTAAAATAGTACAATCAATGGCCGAAGGAAATTTTTTAGCTCTTTTTTTTTATTTCTTTTTCTGAGTAATTTTGGTATGGGAGTATCAATGCTGGATAACAAGTGTTTGAATAGCTTTAGTGTTGTTAAGTCTCTTGTGTTTTCAATCGTGTCCATTTCTGCTTCAAATAGGAGATTATTTATTGGTGTAGTTCGATAAGCTCCGGGAGCAGTCCTTATTGCAGAGTTGGAAATGGTTTTGATTTTGTTAAGATGCGATTTAGGAGCGTAGCCGCACAGATAGAGGCCGTATTCAGTTTTACTAGTAAGAGTTGCTTTTACCACTGAGAGAATCGTAAGTGGATTGCTGTTAAGAGTTTTGCTTGAAAAAAAATTTTATAATATTAAGTCGACCAGAAAATGAAGGAATAATATGCTCAATATGAGTGTTCCATATGTATTTCTTGTTGAAATAAATGCCTAACATTTTGAGAGTGTCTACTTTATGAATAGTTATATCTCCAGAAAGAATGTTGCAGATAATTTTTTTCTCGTGGCATATGTGTAGATGTTTACGTTTAGCTATTAATAATTCTGCTCCAGAATAAGAACACCAGGATTTGATATCGTCGAGAACAGGTTTGAAATTGATTGTAATGTCTTTTTGTTTTTTATTTAATTGTTTAATTAATATAAAGTCTTCAGCGTATGAGCAGAAGTCTAATTCCTTGTGTAATATAAGAATATCAGGTAATTTTTGGGAGGCTATAAGAAATAAAATCACTGACAGTGGAGATCCTTGCGGTATTCCATTATATATAGGGTGACAATTTGAAGTGTTTTTACTTATACGAACCCTTCTCTTCCTATTGGACTTAAAATTAATGATGTAGTTTATTATTACTGGACCTACTTTCCATATTTTTAGTTGGTCTATTACGGTGTGGATGCCATTTTTTTCAAATGCTTTTGCAAAATCCAATGAGACTATTGATATGTGTTTTTTAGATGACAATGAGTTTGTGATTATGTGGTCGATATAAGTTAAGAGATGTGTTGGTGATTTACCTTTCTTAAACCTCATTTGATGACTGCTTAGGAGTTTTTTATAGGAAACAAACCACCAAAGTCTGTTTACAATTATCTTGTCGATTAGTTGTAGATTAAGTGAAATTGGTCTATATGATATCATTTGAGTTTTGTTTGAATTTGGTTTTAAAACAGGAATAATGGTGCTAATTTTTTATGATGGGGGGATGTTGTTTTTAATGATGTTATTGTAAAGCCGAACGATTTTCTGTTTTGTGGAAAGAGGTAGATTTTTTATAAAGGAAATGGGATTCTACCTTCACCCTGTGTTTTCCGGAGAGTTTATTGAGAGCTAGTGAATATTCGATATAGGTTATTTCTTTTTCCATATGTAAAGCAGAAGCATTTGGTGAGTAAGATATCGTGGGAGTTACAATATTTTTGTGATGACGGAATGAAGTAGGAAAGGAGTCGTCTATTGATTTTGTGGATCAGTATAAACTTAATTCATTTGCGATTGATTGGGGGCCGGTAATATAAAATTTGGAAACGTTTTCTGTACAGTGTATATTAATATGGGGTTTTACACCGCAAAGCCTTTTGGTGTTAGAACATTTTTTTTTGTAGGAGTAGAAGGCTTTATTGTTGCAGTATATTTGACCAGCGATTCTTTTTTTGAAATTTTTACTTTTAAAAAGAGCATTAGCTTTTTTATGTTTTATTATATTTTCTGTACAGATGTTTCGCTTTACCAAGTGCCATAGATTGTTTTTTTTCTGTTTTTAGTTGTTGAAGTTCATGGTTCCACCAAGGTACATCGTACCTGCTGGGTGATATTGAGGAATATAAAATTTGGCGCTTTGGAGTATGATCTTCTATATGATTCCTGCCTCTTTGTTGATATTATTGCTGACAGTTCTCTCTGAGCTATTTTTTTCTGCCAATGTCAGAAACAATTTCCAGTTTGCTTGATCGATATTAAACCTTGGTCTGAAATTGGTAGATTTCGTTTTCGAATTAAAGATGGAAGTAATAATAGGATAATGATCCCCATAGTTTATTCCAACTATTTAAGTCACCCAAAACTATTGTCGGTTGCTGCAGAGAAGAGAACATGTTTTCTAGATTTTTAGTACTAAATTTCTTTTTTGGATGTACATATATATGCTGATACTACTGCGAATTTTGTTTTGGACTGAATGGAGACAGCTATTGCTTCAAAATCTTGTTGTAGGACAATTTGATGATGTTGAAGTGAATTGTGTATAAGTAGTGCAGTACCGCCCCATGGACTTTGTATTTAATTTTGAAAATATAAGCTGTAATTGATGGGTATTGGAATGTTTGAGGGGCTGGATAAGTGTGTTTCTTGTAAAGCGATGATTTTGGGAGAATATTGTTTTACTAGGATTTGGAGTTCATTGTAGTTATTAATATACCCTTTTATATTCTATGAATTATTTTAAGTGAAGATGAAGTGAAGATAAATTATGATATGAAGGCTTAGCGGAGTCAAATTGTTGTTTGGTAGAGTAGCCCCGCCCTCCAGTGGCTAAACCATTAGGGGCCAGTGAAAGTCCCGCATGGCTCCACCCCTGGATGGTGGAGCCGGATTGAGAGGTTGCAGTTTTTTTTTCGGGGCGAAATCTCTCTGTGGCCAGCACGCGGTTCCCACACCTCAACATTCATAAAGGGACCTGGCGATCACCTGATCAATCAACCGTCAACCAGATTGATCATGTTGCGATCGACGTCAGACACTCCTCCAGTATTCTCGATGTCCGAACCTTCCGAGGTGCAAACATCGACTCGGATCATTTCCTTGTTGTAGCCAAGGTAAGAACCCGGATATCGAGAGAGCAACGGAGTCGAGACAGGCCAAAACGGTTTGACGTCGGAAAGCTACAATCGCAGCCGATCGCTAGAGCCTTTACCGATCGATTCTCCCTGAAACTGTCTCAAAGTTCGACGCTGCCTGCACAAACAATAGAAGACAAATGGAAACGTTGTCAAGAAGCCATCAAAGAGGACGCCACTTATGTGCTGGGTTTCATGCCACCACCTAAGAGGAACCCATGGTTTGACGACAAGTGCAGGCAGGCGCATGCAGCCAAACAGGAAGCTTACAAGGCAACGCTGCATCGAACGACGAGAGCTGTTTGTGAGCTCTACAAACAGAGAAGAAGGGAAGAGAACCGGCTTCTCAGAAGAAAAAAGAAAGAGCACGAGAAGCGCGCGGTCGAGGAAATGGAGAGGTGCTATGGCAGGAATGACGTCCGAAATTTTTACCGCAAGGTAAAACAGTTATCTGGCGGTTACAAACCTCGGACTGAAGCCTGCCGGGACCAAAATGGACAACTGGTGGTAGAGTCGCAGTCGGTGCTGAGAATCTGGAAGGATCATTTCTGCAGACTCCTAAACGGCGATGACGACACAAATCCCGCTGTTAGGCAGAATGTTCCACCCAATTTGGACGACGATGGACAAGAATTCCGTCCCCCCGACCTCGACGAGGTCAAGATAGCAATATCGAGACTGAAGTCGAACAAAGCTGCTGGCGCGGACGGACTATCCGCAGAGCTGTTCAAAGCGGCTGGGGATGAGCTGGTTGGGTGCATGCACTAGCTCATCTGTGAGATATGGTCGGAGGAAAGCATGCCCGACGAGTGGAATCTCAGCATCGTATGTCCGGTCCACAAGAAAGGAGACCCCTTCGACTGCGCCAACTATCGAGGGATCAGTCTCCTTAATATCGCATATAAGATTCTCTCTGCCGTATTGTGTGAGCGCCTGAAACCGTTCGTCAAAAACCTGATAGGTCCTTATCAGTGTGGTTTCAGGCCAGGGAAGTCCACAATCGATCAGATCTTCACACTGCGGCAAATCCTGGAGAAGTCCCAAGAAGTACAAATCGACACCCACCACCTATTTGTCGATTTCAAGGCCGCGTATGACAGCGTGCATAGAGACGAGCTATACAGTGCCATGTCTAGTTTTGGCATCCCTACCAAACTCGTCAGATTGTGTAGGATGACGATGGAGAACTCTCGCTGCTCCGTCAAGGTCGGTAGCGAACTCACCGAGACCTTCGATGTCAAAAAAGGATTTAGACAAGGCGACGCGCTGTCATGCGACTTCTTTAACATCATTCTTGAGGGGATCGTGCGTAACTCACACGTCAACACCAGAGGCACGATCTTCCACAAGTCCGTTCAACTGCTAGCTTATGCGGATGACATTGACGTGATCGGCCGAACTCAGCGAGCCGTCAATGAGGCGTTTGCTAGCATCGAAGCGGAAGCGGCTAAAGTGGGACTGGTGGTAAACGAGGGCAAAACAAAGTATATGCTGTCATCGAAGAAGGACGCAGAACATCGACGTCTCGGACAGAGCGTCACTATGGGCAGCAGACATTTCGAGGTAGTTAAGGACTTCGTCTATCTCGGCTCCGCGGTGAATAGGGACAATAACATCAGTACCGAAATCAAGCGCAGAATCACTCTTGCCAATCGCTGTTTCTTTGGGCTTAAGAGGCAATTGAGTAATAAAGCCCTCTCCCGAACGACCAAAGTAACTTTGTACAACACCTTGATCATCCCTGTCCTGCTTTACGGCGCAGAAACATGGACGTTACTAAAAGCGGATGAAGAAGCCTGTTCGAGAGAAAAGTTCTGCGTGCGATTTTTGGTCCTGTTTGCGTTGATGGCATCTGGAGGAGAAGATTCAACCACGAACTGTATGGGCTGTACGGCGGCATGAACCTAGTCAAGCGTCTACGGATACAACGCTTAAGGTGGCTAGGCCATGTAGAGCGGATGGACAGCACTGCTCCGGCCCGAAGAGTCTTCGAATCCGAACCACAGGGACAACGCAACAGAGGACGTCCTAGATTGAGATGGCGCACACAAGTGGAAAAGGACCTCAACCAACTTGGAGTGCGCAACTGGAAGCAGCTGGCAAGAGATCGTCCTAGCTGGAGAGGCATGTTGGTTGAGGCCCAGGTCCACCCCGGACTGTAGCGCCATCCGAAGAAGAAGAAGAAGTTTTTTGATTAATTGTCGTCATCTTCAGATTCTGAAGGTCTTAGGAAGTATTGCTCTTTGTTAACAAGATTCTGAGATAATTGTTGGAAAGGTGAGTTTGTTTGTTTATTTTCGCTTGAATTTTGATGCTTGGGTGTAGTTATATAATAGTGATGGTTTTTTATGTTTGAATTATTGCCTTGAAGGGAGAATTTCTCTTGTTGAGGTAGTGGTTGGGGTTTGAAGTTGTTTTAGGAGATTGAAGTTGTGGTTTAGGAGAGTTAGATGACGATGATTGATCATCACTGTTGTTATTTGTGATTGATGTTGTATTTCTAGAGGAGGATTTTGAGTTGATTGTTGGGTTGAAATCAGACGGCAATTGTTTTCCTAGTTCTATAATTGTATTGTTTGGGTTAGCTACTTTTGCAAACGAAGGTGCCGTTGATTTCGTTGCAGTGGGATTATTGGTCTTATGAGTTCGTCTGGCTTCCGACATACTGCACTTATTTTTTGTCTTAATCGATATGATTTCCTTCATCTCAAGGAATTTAGGGCAGTTTTAATCTGAGGAGGAGTGAGGGGATAAACAATTGGCACACATTAAGCGTTCGCATGGGGAAGGTGCAGTTGTGTTCATAAAAATAGCAGTGCTCCTCAAAAAAGACAAATAATTTTCTATTAATTCAAATTGTTTTATTATTTTTTTCAAAAAACGTATACAAAAGTAAAGTACATCAGTCTTAACAGGTATATCACAAAATAAACGTTGTTCATAACTTTTTAAAATTTTTTTGGTCGTAGTAATATTTCGCAGTTGTTCATAAAAATAGCAGTATTTAGAATTATGCTGTGCCTAGACAAAAGAAATCAATGAAACAATATGAAATTATTAATATTTACAGCTTACCATTAGTACTTTGTAGCAAAGCCTTTGTTTTTTATCAATGCGCTGCATCTTCGTGGCATTGAGTCTACCAGACTCTGACATCTCTTAACTGTATAGCTTCCCAAGAGTCTCGCATTACCTCCCACATTTCGTTGCCGTTTTTTGGTTTGACCTCATGGACAGAATTTTTAACATCGCCCCACAAGTTCTCGATGGGGTTTAGGATTTTGCCCGTTTTGACGTATGTTTCGGGTCATTATCTTGTTGATATATCCAAACTAGTGGCATTTCCTCCTCGGCATATGGCAGCATAACCTCTTCTACAATTTTAACGTACTCAGCACCATACATTATACCCTTGATAGGATATATAGGCCCAAGCCCATAATATGAGAAACAGGCCCAAATCATTAGTTTTGCTGCTCCGTGTTTAAAAGTTTTAACTGTATAACGGGGATTATTTTCTTCATTCTTTGGACTTCTTACATATTCCCGACGACCCTTGGACCCAAATAAGACTTTTTTTGCTTTCATCGCTCCACAGAATATTCCTCCATTTCTCCTTAGACCAATCTTTGTGAAACTTTGCGAATGCCAATTTTTTCTGCATATGCTTTTTTGTCAAAAGCGGTACTTTTCGCGAGCTTCGAGCTGGTAGTTTAGCCTCTAGAAGACGTTTTCTAACCGTCACACCACTCACCGGAAGTTGGAGTTCATCCCTTATCTGTCTGGAGCTTATTGAAGGGTTCTCCTTTGCCATGTTTATAATTTTTCGGTCAGTTCACTTAGCCGTCACTCTTTTTGGACCAGGTGTTTCGGGCCTAGCTTTCCAGGTTAGCGCATTGCTGACCATTTTCGCTGAACATCATATGATTTCCTGGATTGTAGCATATGTTTTTCCCTCCGAAGGCAATTTTTTCATCAAATTCCGCATATCTTCGGTACAATGTTTTGATCGACCCATATTTCTCAACTTTAAAGTATGTTAATAAAAGACAACATATACAAAAACATTCACTTACCAAACAAGAATACACAAATATTTTTTAAACTTTAAACAACAATTTCTGAGACACTTTATGGTAAAACCAAAAAACACTGCTATTTTTATGAACAACTGCAAAATATTACTACGACCAAAAAAATAGTTAAAAGTTATGAACAACGTCAATTTTGTGATATATCTGTTAAGACTGAAGTACTTTACTCTTGTATACGTTTTTTTGAAAAAATAATAAAACAATTTGAATTAATAGAAAATTATTTGTCTCTTTTGAGGAGCACTGCTATTTTTATGAACACAACTGTATGTGAGGAGGGTAGTTGCATTTTTCACAGTTAGGAGGAGCGCGACATCTAGCTGCTGTATGTCCCAGGATCTGACAGTTCGGACATCTCATAGGATTCGGAATGTACTCTGTAACTGAAGCGTTGTATCATCCTATTTCTAGGGTATCAGGTGGTTGATAACGATCAAATGTAAATAACATGAGACCAGTTGGGCGATCATTACCTTCGAACTTTCTAGAAAATTTGTATACTTCCTTCACTCCTTGTGATTTTAATTCCGTTAACATTTCGGAATACTGACAACTACTGCCTGCACCATTCACAAATATGATCGGTTGGACCACTTCTAGTATGTGTGGAAGATACTATAGCAGTTGTAGGTAGGAATGTATGCGACGATCGTGTTAAATTATAAAATCTTAATTTTATTTAAACACTGGTCTTTTGCCGTGCAAAATTATTTGCTCAAGGAAAATATCCAGAATTTATAATAGACAGTAGAATGGATATCAAGCCTAAAACAAAAATAATAATTTTTTAATAAATAAAATTATCTCTTTTCATATTAAAGATATTGACTTTTCGAAGGGACCAACTTAGGTCTGCTTTTCAAGGTTCGGGGCTAACGCGGCGAGTCGTGTTACTAAGGAAACTAATAAAAGCGCACATTAGCAAAATCGTATCAATCGCTCATATATTGTAGAAGATCAATATGCCAGTACATGATTAATAGATAGGGAAGACTCGACTTGCAAGGAAGGGATTCCGGTATGGGCACAAGGCAGTATATTCTACAGTAAAATTTCGTAGCAGAAAGCTGAAATCCCATTGAAATCACACTGTTTGTTGTTGAAACAATATAATTAATGATAACGATTTTTGATTGACTGTGGTGCTAGTATGCATATGTGCAAGAAGGAATAATTATTTACAAATAAAGGTACATCCTATGCAAACGAATTTTTGTAGGTTACTTCAAAGTTGGAATTAGTAATGTTGAATTAAAGATAACCAATGAAGGGAATGCAAAAATCATAACAATACAGGTATACTGTTTATATACCTTATACAACTGCAAACTTATTGTCAAATTTGAAAGAGGTAAAGAGGAAAGAGAGTCTTGCTGTTAAATTTTGAATGCTTTACCACAGAGTTTCTTTTTCTTCTTCTTCTTGTGAGGCTACAGTCCGGGTTCGACCTGGGCCTCAACCAACATGTCCCTCCAGCCAGCACGGTCTTTCGCCGGCTGCCGCCAGTTGCGCACTCCAAGTTGGTTGAGGTCCTTCTCCACTTGTGTGCACCTTAACCTGGGCCGTCCTCTGTTGCATTGTCCTAATGCCTTAGATTCGAAGACTTTTCGGGCCGAAGCAGTGGTGTCCATATGCTCTACATGGCCTAGCCATCTTAAGCGTTGTATCCGGAGACGCTTGACCAGGCGCATGTCGCTGTACAGCTAATAGAGTTAATCGTTAAATCTTCTCCTCCAGATGCCATCAACGCAAACAGGATCAAACATCGCAAGACTAAGGGCTTCCTCATCCGCTTTTAGTAATGTCTAGGTTTCAGCGCCGTAAAGTTGGACTGGGATGATCAAGCTGTTATATAAAGAAATCTTAGTCCTTCGAGAGAGTGCTTTATTACTTAATTGCCTCCTGAGTCCAAAGAAACATCGATTAGCAAGAGTGATTCTGCGTTTGATTTTGGTACTGGTGTTGTTGTCCCTATTTACCGAGGAGCCGAGGTAGACGAAGTCCTTCACTACCTCGAGCGTCATTGACGACTCGCTGTGTTCGTCCAATCACGTCAATGTCATCGGCGTAAGCTAGCAATTGAACTGACTTTTGGAAGATCGTGCCTCTGGTGTTGACTTGTGAGTTACGCACGATCTTCTCAAGAATGATAAAACCTTTTTTGAAGGTCTCGGTGAGTTCGTTGACGGAGCATCGAGAGTTCTCCATCGTCATCCTACACAATCTGACGAGTTTGGTAGGAATGCCAAAACTGTCATATGCGGCCTTGAAATCGACTAATAGGTGGTGAGTGTCGATTTGCACTTCTTGGGTCTTTTCCAGGATCTGCCGTAGTGTGAAGATTTGGTCGAAACATGTCATGTCATGACAGACAAACGCGAATGTTCTTCGGAACAGAAACATCTTTATTGAGCTAATTAAAAATCAAGGCTGAATTACTTATAATAAAATGAACAATGTAAAGTTACAATACAAACTTTGGTGCAAAAGCCAAACGTGGGAATGAAGAAAAGGTGTCAAGCAGAAATGTGAAATGGGAGATTAGTGGGAGACAAGCAAGGTAAATTTAAAAATTACCTAAGCATAACAAGAGAAATGGTAAAAGCAAAAATGGCAAGTAAATCGTTTAAGACCTCCGAAACGAAAACTAAAATTTTTGCTTCAACTTATTCATTCGAAATTGCTCGGGCTCCTGGAGGAACCATCTATCGTTGGGGGAAAGCATTTCCTATAGATAAGGTATTTATCCTAACAAAATTATTCGCACAAGAGTTCATCTAAGGAAATAACAAAAATTCAATTAGCTTAGTCGTGAAAAATTCATAAACAAAATTTAAAAAAATAAAGAATGTATACAAACAAAATCATTGAATAAAAATTAATTTTTAATAGATCTAAGTAGGCATTAACAAAAATAAACAAACTAACTGAATCTCAAAAAAAAAATAAAATAAAGTAGGGGAGTTTTTCTAAGCCTATTCAAGCTCCTAATCAATATCTTGTTGCACCACCCTTAGCATCAATAACAGCTCTTAGTTTTTTTAGGCATATTATACACAAGTTTTTTTTGCAAAGATCTGGTTTTAAAAGTTTCCATTTTCGCAGAAGAACTTCTGAGAAGCTTTGCTGCTGACAGTTCGATGTCGAATGTTTTATTCAGCTCAACCCAGCAATGTTCAGTGGGGTTCATGTCGGGTGACATTTGGCCTTCGCAAACTAACTTTATAATAAGCTTTCGCTCTTCCATAGAAGTTTCCGATGTTTTTCGTCCCATTTTATACTTTTTAACCTTGAATATGAATATTGAACATACAGAGTAGATGTACAATAAAAAAACAGTTACTTTTTAAGTTGTATATAGCAAAGATTAAATAAATTTGGCTGTAAAGTCTTTGTGCGATTAATTTTGTGAAGATGTGTACATTGACTGCAAAGAAAACTTCAGTGTGTTTTTGAAATTTTAAACACTGGTGGAAAATGAAACACCTTAAAAAATAAAATGCTAGAGTATGAACATTGACGCAGATTCTTGAGAAATGTAAAATTTGCCATCGCCCCATATTTTCCTAAGCAAACGAAACGCATGAACTGTTCCAAGCTGGGTGTATGCTGTTTCATGCGGCCTGAAGAAATCATTTCGGACAGAGCCGGTTACAACAACCGGTTTTTTCATTAAAACACCTCAGGTCTGGAGGTAGGACCACATTTCAAGTATTCGGTTCAAAGGTTCTTGCACATCTATCGAAATTCAAGACCGAAATGGGATGCCAAAGCACAGGAACTGATTTCCGTTCCGTCTAGGGCTACATAAAGTTTCATGTTTTCAGAAAGCCAACATTATTCTCGTTATTCGTGAGTTATCAAACGCTATGTTTGAATCTACCGATTGGTCCACCTCAGTCGTAGTCGTGGCTAGCATTAAGATGGTATCACTTTGAAAATATGAATACCATGAATTGTTCTTTTAACTGATTATAACATTTTAAGTGTACTATAAAATTTGTGTTTTATTTTCCTAGAGGCGAGATACCTTTAATGGACTAATGGCCGTTTAGATCTAACATACGCTAGAGTCAAAATTTGCTTAGCAACTGGTTTGTAAACTATACTCGCTATCAGCTTTAAAAAAAAAAAGATCTTTCGTTTTCCATTCTAGCCCTCAACTTGAAGTATATGTTAAATTTCACCCGCTTGTATACTTTCTGCTGTGTGTTATTGTACTTTTCAGTCATGGAGATAACTGTTTTGATATTAAAAGTTTTTACGAGTTGAAATATTTTAACAGTCATGCACATAGCTGCTATGCATACTTACTTTAGACACACAATATGAAGTTTTTATAACTTACGAGAAGTGAACTCAATTAAAATTTTAAAAATGGTCTATGTATATATTGGTTTATTTTAATACCACCAACTCCAAAAGTATGTTATACCAAAAATTTGCAATAAAACAAGTAATCTTCCTTGTTGTGGCTAAATTTTACCCGTTCGTTATCTGAACTTCAGCATAATATCAAATTATTGCCTGTATTGTAGGCACTCCACTAATTTGTGCACAATTTGAATTTCCGAACAATTACTTTTGACAATTTATTTTAAGTTTTGTCGTTTCGGTTTTTCAATTAAATATTAAAAATCTGGTTATAATAATAATAATAATTGAGTGGCACTACAGCCCACAAGGGACCAGGGCCTAACTTCTACAACAACTACTCGTGTTGTGCGTGCTACTGTTCTCTCACCAGTAGAAGGGACCTACAGTTTTTTGCCGACTCCGAACGGTGAGATTTGAGTAGCTTATCATGGACAAATAATACTTTTCGAGTGTTGTCAGCAGCTCGAAAGAGGTGGTGCCGTGAAAAAAATGCAAGGTGTCCCGTCCGGGAATTGAACCTACACTTTCTGCGTGGCGGTTGACGCACTTGCCACTTCGCCACGGCGACCACAAAAAAAATCTGGTTATGTTTAAGAAAAATTGATAAGTCTCGCTTTGCCGCGAGAGATTGAGATTTTCTCGTTTCCGAAGTTTTGGTATAAGCCGAAAATTGTCATCTAAAATACGTAATAACCATGTAAATAATGTATTCCTTTAATTAATTTTAATTTGTATTTCCTAGTAAAATATGCATAAGTTATTTCTTAGTTTGGTAACCAAACGAGTTGTTGATGTAAGAGTTTTTACTTCCTTTTTTCTAATATTGATGTTATCACAAGAAGTATTGGATTTGTAAGAAATTGACCAGTAATGCTATCTTGGAGAACTCGTAAGTTTAATAATAATGGTAATAATTGAGTTGCACTACAGCCCAGAAGGGACCAGGGCCTAGTTTTTGTCGTTTTCGTGCTAATGTTCTTCTCTCTCTTTGAAGTGACCTACAGGTTTTTCCGATTCCTAGTGGTGAGATTTGAGAAGCTTTTCATAAACAATTGGTACTCTGAGTGTTGTCAGCAACTCGAAAGAAATGTTTAATAAGTTTAATAAGCTGCCACTAAAAATGACTCGTGAAACACTAAAGAAGGTGAAAACAGACTCAGTTTAGAAGAGCATAGTCATGTTATACGGTGACCAGTCAGTGTTGGAAGGCAAAAATAGCTATCAAATCCCACCAATAACTTGCACCACTGTTCACTCAACTTAGAAAAGCAAGGAGAAAAAAAAACTGGTATCATATACAATATTATTTTATAAAGTGATGATGAAATATGTAAAACAAACAACTGAAACTAGAACTAGGAAACCACTGCATATCAACCAGTCATCACATTTCAACGACTAAAAGAAGACGGGACATCCAAAATATATCTGCGACTGATCTCTGTACTCGTGTTATTGTTCCTGTTTACTCTAGAGCTAGGGTAACCTTGACTGCCTTGACGCTGTCACATGCGGCCTTTATTTCGATAATTCGGTGGTGGACGACGATATTTACTTTTTTGTTCTTTTCTAGGATCTGGAACAGTGTGATAATCAGGTCTATGGTGAATTTCAGCTGTCTGAAACCGCAGTGATAAGGAATTATCAGATTGTTTATGAATGGTTACAAGCCTTCACACAAGGGGAAGAGCGATTTCTCAATGGTTTGCGAAGTTGTAGGGTCTCCCTTCTTGTGAACGACGCTAAGATTCCACTGATCGGCAATGCTTTCCTCTGACAATATCTTACAGTTGCGCTTATGAATAGACCCAACCATGTCATCTCCTACTGCTTAAAAAAAAGTTCTGTAGAGTTATTCTTTATCATCATACAAATTAAGTGAGACATTCTTCCATCAACAGTCGGCGCAAGTGATCTCTCCAAATTCCCAGCATCTACAACGACTCCATTACAATTTGGTCGGTTACGTAGAGACAGGATTCGGTTCGTGACTTATATCCACTGTACATCTGTTGAGTAACGTCGGACTTTCCGAGAGTTTCAGGGAGACTAGGCCAGCCAAGTTCCTAGCGATCTGTTGTACACCACTGCTCTCTTCATATCCTTGACTACAACAAGGACGTATTTCACATCGATGTAAACACCGTGGACGGTTCGGTCGACCGCAGTATGAGCATTTTGGTAATAGAACTCCATTTTAACTTCAAAGAAGTTCCGAGACGAAGTTCACTAGCCTCAGTTGTGAGGACTAAAATTGAGGTTGTAACTAGGACATTGATCATATGTTTTCTCTAGGAGCTCGTAGAAATCGTCTGTCGGCGTAAACACACATTAGGCTGATGTTTCCGCCTTTGAAGTAAATCCATATATAATATTAAAACAACAATAATTCTTTTTTATATAAATCACTAACGTTAAAGAATCAAATCTTACGATGCACCTGGCGTGGAAAGGAGCATTTGGTGTAGACTTCGCGACAACCTTTGCATGATCAAATCAATGTAGATGTTAGATTCATAGATTGACAGATTTAAGGCCAACTCAGTCATCTCACCAGACTGTTAGATAAATCAAACGTAACTTGGAATCTGACAATACCCATTATTAAGATGAAGTGAAAAGTATGCACTTCACTACACTGTATTGCACTCATTTATTGGAATGTCCATTTTGCCACGTTCACTGCACACACGTGACCTTTGTCGTTAATACTTATTTCTTTCTTTTTATTTTTGCGCGAGTTTGAGCTAACGAACGACAAATGCATATGAGCATACCTTCCACAGACTCAACTTTTATTTTTATACGAATTCACGTTCTAAGGAATAAGTTTTAATTAAACATCTCAAGGTGCCGTCGATACATGTTCTCAACGTTTTGTCGTTTGATGGAAACTTATAATAGACGGGAGCTCGGACATGGAATAAATTAGTGCTCTTTGTATACTGTATACTCTTGTATACTCTTTGTATACTAGGTTCGATTGTAAATTTTAAAATTAATCTCAGACATGGACAGCTGCCACCTTATTTAGGTTTTGATTCTTTAAATTTAAATGGGCCGAACTATAAAAATTCTGTATTAATGATATAAAATTAAAAGTTAATGGGTTTTTTACAATCTGCTAAAAAAATTATCGTTTGAATACTCCTTGGAAGCGATGCCGCATAACATATCAAGCAAATAGAAAGAATTCATAATTAGCTCCGAACCAAGAGTTAATATTATATTATATTATATACAATTTATTCATATTCACAATAGATATACATAACGCTTCCAAACTATTGTTTTTCCATTATCTAGAGTACCGAGGCAGATGATGTAACATATTTCGCATATAGAATTATTGTTTGAACACCATCTAGGCTTAAACTTAATATAAAAAAACTTAAGAAATGAAGGGATTACAAGGGTAGATCCTTCGGAAAGTGGAAGTGTGACTTGCGAAATCTGAACTCCGCTCTACTATTAGAATCTACACATTACTTGTAATCACAAGGAATTTAACAAATATTCGTGCTCAATACTCGATGTTTTTTACTCCCAGGAAAAACACTAGGTCAAAAATATGTATAAATAAACTTTTTTTTTAAATCGTAAAAACATTAATTTTTCTAATTGAATCTCATAATTTGTGATTTGACGTGAGCCATGTCAAACCCTCGTAAAGTCCATCGCCAGATGTTGCACATGACGGCTGCACATACCAATTGCGATCACGTATTCTCGTAAGTCCTAATTTTTCTTGGATTTCGTGTGGTTTCATAGCTGGAAATAAAAAAAATCTATATTATATGACTAATATTAATGACAATATAATTTGAAGTAAATTTAAAATAGTAAAGCTATTACTTTTTTTTATTTATTGATTATAAAATCTTGATATCTGGTACTTCCATAAAAATAAAAATTACAAAAAATATATAATTTTATGCGACTTGGTATTCTAAAGCAATACGGATACACTTCTCCATTCTACAGGAAGCTTACTTCATGGCTTGAAACTGGATGTGCCTTAAATTTGATCTTACTTAAAAAAAAACAAAACAAACGCGTCAATATCTGATACTGTTTGATTTGTTAGATTTCTCTTTGCCGACAATTATATCTTGTCCGCCAATATTTATTGAAATAAATTTTGGCTATTGGGTCAAGAAGAAAAATGTTAATTGTGAGTCACACCGTAACGTCGTTTGCATTTCTTTAATTCAGTGTTTGAGAAATTCAACTATCGTTAAAATTAAGCCTTTTACGGAGATGGGCATTAAAATCGATATGTATTGCGTGCACTTCGTAACTTTTTTAGACAGCATAATCAACCAAATGTGTTCACATTCGGTAAAATAACAAGCAGAATCGCCGCATTTAAGAATCCACATTTGTTGAAAAGCCGATGCATCCACAAATAGTAACTATTTGGACATGTGTCACTTGCCACACAGACAGCGAAACAATGACTCTTCTGGGCAAGAATTTCAATTGCCGTGTTATCCATTATTGTTGCGATATTACCGCCATATTCATGTGATTTGACAATGCTGATCTTCTTTTTTAGGCATAATGTAAGAAAAAGTCAGCATTGTTTGCCCGATCCATAAAAAGGATACCCTTTGAACAGCGCCAACTACAGAGGCATCAGTCTCCTAAGTATCGCATACCAAATCTTATCTGCCGTACAGTGTGAGCGCCTAAAGCCATCAACAGCCTGGTCGGTCCATAAAAGTGTGGCTTTAGGCCTGGAAAATCCACCATCGACCAAATATTCACACTACGGCAGATTTTGGAGAAAATCCAGGAGCAACAAATACCCACAACCTTTTCATCGATTTTAAGGCCGCGTATGATAGCAGCTATAGAGACGAGATATACAGAGCAATGTCTGGTTTTGGCATCCCTACCAAACTCGTCCGTTCGTGTAGAATAACGATGGAGAATACATGCTGCTCTTTCAACGTCGGTAAAGACCTAACCGAAACCTTTGATGTCAAAAAAGGATTCAGACAAGGCGACGCGCTGTCATGCGACTCAACATCGTTTTTGAAAGAATTATTTAAAACTCGAACGCTAACACCAGAGGAACAATCTTTCAGAAGTCCGTCCACCTACTCACATATGCCGACGATATTGACATTATCGGAAGAACGCAGCGTGATGTGAATGGCGTTTTTGTGGGTGTTATAACGGAGACCGCGAAAAAGGGTTTAGCGGTAAACGAGGTTAAGACCAAGTATATGCTGTCAACGAGAAAGGACACCCAACACCGACGTCTTGGCCAGAACGTCACAGCAGACAGATATAACTTTGAGATAGTCAAAAACTTTGTCTACCTAGGCACCGCTATCAATTCAGACAATGACACCAGCGCTCAACTCGGGTGAAGAATAACTCTTGCCAACCGCTGCTTCTTTGGGCTAAGAAAGCAATTGGTAAACAAGGCCCTCTCTCGAACAACCAAGGTAACGCTTTACAAGACCTTAATCGTCCCAGTCCTGCTATATAGCGCGGAGGGATAGATTTTGTCAAAAGCGGATGAAGGAGAAGAAAATTCTTCGTGTGATTTTCGGTCCAGTCTGCATAGATGCAGATATATTTAACTATAAAGGGGGGCATGGGCCTATGCACACGAGGCAATGTCCTTGATCGCGCTCAACATGGCGAGCTGCCAAGGCTTTCCTCGTCCCTGCATAGATCAAGTTGACAT
Source organism: Eristalinus sepulchralis (assembly GCA_944738645.1). Classification (NCBI taxonomy): domain Eukaryota; kingdom Metazoa; phylum Arthropoda; class Insecta; order Diptera; family Syrphidae; genus Eristalinus; species Eristalinus sepulchralis. The sequence goes on from OX122886.1 coordinate 20,570,435, forward strand.
ACAGCCTCCCCGTGGCGCCCCCTGGATACCCATCACAGCATCCGTTGTGTGGTGAACCAATGTATGCAGCGACTGGCCCACCAGTCTGTAGGTTGTGCGTGAGGCTAACTCCCTCACCACAAAAAAGAATCGAGTTCAGGAACGAGAACATGCCTCGGATATGGACGGATCCAATTTTGACGACCACAGCAAACGTACAAAGGACAACGATTTTCGGTTCTGCACGTGGAATGTGAGGTCCCTTAACAGGTCACGTGCAACCGAACAACTTGCGGAGGCCCTTGACTGCTACAAAGCAGATATCACCGCGCCGCGGGACGGAACCTCTCTCTGCGCAGTACGCGGTTCCCACATCTTAATATCCATAAACGATCATGGCGATTCCCTGATCAATCAACCGACTCCCGCAACAGGTCGCTGGGATCTTTGTCGACCAAGTCTCCCTGAAACTCTCCCAAACTTCGACGCTGCCTGCACTGACAATAAAAGAAGAATGGAAACGTTGTCAAAAAGCCATCAAAGAAGCTGCCACTGATGTGCTGGGTTTCACGCCACCACCTAGAAGGAACCCATGGTTTGACGACGACTGCAGGCAGGCACATGCAGCTAAACAGGAGGCCCACCAGGCAACGCTGCATCGGACAACGAGAGCTGTTCGTGAGCTCTACGAACAGAAAAGAAGGGAAGAGAACCGGCTTCTCAGAAGGAAAAAGAGAGAGCATGAGAAGCGCGCGGTCGAAGAGATGGAGAGGTGTTATGGTAGGAATGAAGTCCGAAAGTTTTACCGAAAGGTGAAACAGCTATCCGGTGGATACAGGGTTCGGACCGAAGCCTGCCGGGACCAAAACGGAAACCTCGTAGTAGAGTCGCAATCGATTCTGAGAATCTGGAAAGATCATTTCTGCAGACTCTTAAACGGCGATGACGGCCCAAATCCCGCTGTTAGGCAGATTGTTCCACTTAATTTGGACGATGATAGACAAGAATTCCGTCCCCCCGACTTAGACGAGGTCAAGATAGCAATATCGAGACTGAAGTCGAATAAAGCTGCTGGAGCGGATGGACTGTCCGCAGAACTGTTTAAAGCAGCTGGGGATGACCTGGTTGGGCGCATGCACCAGCTCATCTGTAAGATATGGTCGGAGGAAAGCATGCGCGATGAATGGAATCTCAGCGTAGTCTGTCCGGTCCACAAGAAAGGAGACCCCTTCGACTGCGCCAACTATCGAGGGATAAGTCTCCTTAACATCGCATACAAGATCCTTTCTGCCGTACTGTGTGAACGCCTGAAACCGTTTGTCAACAACCTGATTGGTCCTTATCAGTGTGGTTTCAGGCCAGGGAAGTCCACCATCGACCAAATCTTCACACTACGGCAGATCCTGGAAAAGACCCAAGAAATGCAAATCGACACTCACCACCTATTCGTCGATTTCAAGGCCGCGTATGACAGTGTGCATAGAGACGAGCTATACAGTGCCATGTCTAGTTTTGGCATTCCTACCAAACTCGTCAGATTGTGTAGGATGACGATGGAGAACTCTCGCTGCTCCGTCAAGGTCGGGAACGAACCCACCGAGACATTCAATGTCAAAAAAGGTTTTAGACAAGACGACGCACTGTCATGTGACTTTTTTAATATCATCCTTCAGAAGATCGTGCGTAACTCACAGATCAACACCAGATGCACGATCTTCCAAAAGTCGGCTCAATTGCCAGCTTACGCCGACGACATTGACGTTATTGGTCGAACACAGCGAGCCGTCAATGATGCGTTTGCTGGCGTTGAAGCGGAAGCGGCTACAATGGGTCTGGTGGTAAATGAGGGCAAAACGAAGTACATGCTGTCATCAAGGAAGGACACACAACATCGGCGTCTCGGACAGAGCGTCACACTAGGCAGCAGAAACTTCGAGGTAGTCAAGGACTTCGTCTACCTCGGCTCCGCAGTAAAAAGGGACAATAACACCAGTACCGAAATCAAACGCAGAATCACTCTTGCCAATCGCTGTTTCTTTGGGCTCAAGAGGCAATTGAGTAATAAAGCCCTCTCTCGAAAGACTAAGCTTGATTTATATTACACCTTAATCATCCCAGTCCTACTTTATGGAGCGAAAACTTGGACACTACTAAAAGCGGATGAGGATGCCCTTGGTCTTTTCGAGAGAAAAGTTCTGCGTGCGATTTTTGGTCCTGTTTGCGTTGATGGCATCTGGAGGAGAAGATTCAACCACGAACTGTATGGGCTGTACAGCGGCATGAGCCTAGTCAAGCGTCTACGGATACAACGCTTAAGATGAACCATTGGGACAACGCAACAGAAGACGGCCCAGGATATGGTGGCGCACACAAGTGGAAAATGACCTCAACAAACTTGGAGTGCGCAACTGGCGGCAGCTGGCGAAAGACCGTGCTGGCTGGAGAGGCATGTTGGTTGAAGCCCAGATCAACCAGCGCCACAAGAAGAAGAACGCAAGAAGAAGAAGAAGATTTAACTATGAACAAAATGTTCTTAACATCTTTTCAATCAATATAATTATGGTAAGAGAGATATCTTAGTTTTGCCTTTCTTACTTTTGATAGAAAAAGAGAAAGTATTCCATTTTAAAAGCAAATAGAAATTTATAGTGATTTAGGTACAAAATTTACCATATATTGTCGAAGTAATTTTAACCACTGGATGTGTCGAAGAACAAAATTGGCGGGGAGACACAAGAGTGCTGACTAAATTAACGATCTAAACCACACATCTATTGATAATATAGAAAAACGATGATGATGCAGTCTATTACCTAAAAGTTCATTATTTCTTTAAGCCCGAGTAGCTTTCTCCCATGTTTAAAAACAGTTGCCCCAATAATTTAACTTAGAAATTTTAAATGCTTAAATCCAGACCGTAAGTGAAATTTCTCCGCAATAACGCAACTAATTCAGTAACTTGCCAAACAGTGCTAATCCTTCGCATCACATTGATTCCCAACGAATTTACCTTTTAATAAAGCACATGTACACAAATTGAAACATGTAGGAAATGATTCCCGGTAATACTGCTTTTCTCATATACATACATATGTCACGTTAAGAAAATAAGGTTACGGAGAAATGTATTTTTTGGAAAAAGTCATAGAACCAATTATGGTTGCAATGAACCCATTACAATCATATTATAAAAATAAAAACGTACGAAACTTTTCCAACTCACTGTATCCTCCCGTTATTTACTCAACATCACTCTTAACTTAAAACATTGTAGAACGAAACAGAATAAAATTAACTTTGATTAGAAGCGGACGTGTTTGCAAATTACAACGGAATTGAACGTCGATAGAGGATACTTAGTGGCTCAGCAAACATATGCTGTGTAAAGCGAGAGTTAACACATGGAGAACATAATATTCTGTGTGCTCTGTGATGGATAAAAAACTATTATATAAATTAAGTGCAATATTTTTTCCAACCAATTGAAAAAAACACTTATAGATTGTTTAAGTAATTTTGTTTTAATCCAGCGACAGTCAACAATCGTCTGAAACACAATTATGTTCGAATCCGAAGACGACGGAGGGTAAAAGTAGCAACAGAACAACATCGTAGGTATTTACGCGAAGCATCATGTTGCATTACACAAAATAAAGGAAACACATCTGCAACAACTACTTCAGCACCGTAAGGACCGACCTGTTCTGTCATTAAGTTTTTTAAATTTTCTTAATAATAAATTTGTATAAATATAACTCTGCTATACTCGTTAGAGTGCTCGCCCAGAGCCAGTAAGTCAGATATAAAATATGTAAATACATCACTATGTTAAGCATTTTATCTAGTTTTAAGATTATAATTCACTAATATTTACATAAATAAAATGCATTAAAAAGAAGAAAGAAGACCGTAAGGACTATAAATTTTTTCGGGTTCACTTAAGCTGCAAGAAACAATGGAAAAGCGTTATTGTTTCCGGCAAGAAAAAGTATTATTTGGATAAGAAAATCAAAGATATTCTGTCACACCATCACACTACTGTCGGTTCTGTCGTTTCATGGCCCAGTAGATCTGGTTGTTCCCGATATTAATATTTTTGGATGTATTTGCAGATGGTTGTGGTAATAAGTGTACGCATAGGAGAGGTTATGTTTTATGTGATTTTTAAGTAAAGGGAAAAGTGAGGAGTTTTTGGGATTGAGCGTGGTATTGGCATCTTTGTACAAACAATTGTATAAAATAGTACAATAAAATAAAGGCTTCAACCCGTGTACTGTCTAGTAATATTACTAGGCAGTAACTAAAAATGTACAGCAACCAAAATTGAATGGTTAACGAACAGCTAAACGAATGTCTACTACTGCCTAGTAATATTACTAGGCAGTAACTAAAAATGTACAGCAACCCAAATTGTATGTCAGTTGAATGTAACTGTAAGCCCATATGCACAAGATGAGATTTTTTTTTAAAGAAATTTAACAACTCTTAATATAACAAATATTCTTAAGGTAGCAAAATGTGATTATTACAAAATATATGGCATCTTATAAGAAATATATGCCGACACGAACAAATACAAGGTAACAACTACTCGGACGAAACAAGTTAATTTAATATAATTGAAAACTTTTATTCAAACATACTTGGCCTCGCGGTCACATTGGAATTGTAATTAATATCTTGAACAACAAAATTAGTTTTCGTTTGTGCAGTGAACTGGTGTTTAAGTTATTCAAAACACACAACCGAATCATGGGCACGATTTCTAAACTATGTCTATGAAAAAGTTTCTCAAAATTCGACGCTCGACGCTTTATAACTACATGCAATAGAAATTTTGTGTAACGAAAAATTAAGGTCGAAATAAGTTTTTTCTTTACTTTGGATATATTGAAGTTACGCGAGATATACGAAACAATCGTTAATAATTCGTTAATAATTCGAAGGACCGGATGGATGAGCTGGGCACAAAATCCCCAAACCTAAATCCAAAATTCCGAAGATCAAAATCCATAATCAACGATGTAAAAAATACGTTCGGTTTATATTCAACATTGATTCTTGAATACACAGGAATAAAATATGATGATGGCGTTAAAAATGCGAGATGTGCGCTCAAGGAGTAGAACCTGGGACCATTGGCGTGTTAGTCGACGCACTTGCCCACAATGCCACTATTGAACACTTTTTTAATTATTTAAAATTACTTTTAAATGTAATTACTTTAAACACAATTATTTGCCTGAAAATATATGTATATATTTATATAATGAATAAAAATCGTGATAATCTGAAATTATTATTACTTATTATTAAATAATAAATTACTATCGTTATTATTAAATAATAAATTACCATCGGAAAGATCCTGTTTGTTCGCAAATATCAATATAATTGCATCTCTCATCTCTCTATCGTTAATAATTCGATGTAGTTCTGTTCGAGCTTCATCGATTCTGTCTCGATCTGCACAGTCAACTACAAATATTAAGCCCTGCGTTCCTGGAAAGAAATTCTTTAATATACATTCATTGTCAATCCAACAAAACCCACACTTTCCGTGCAAGAATAAAACGCCGAACTATGCATACTCTTTATAAAGTGGTCTATATATTCGTAGTTAATTTTTCTGTATGTGCCTCAAACATGTCAAGAATTTGGTGAAATAAAAATAAAATAAATTTTACACTGCAGTAGAAAATAAAAAAAATGCGTGTTTGTTTCGGGCGATATTAGGAACACTGTGCCACATTTGAATAGTTAAACCGGTGCCCGTATAAAGGAGAGTAAAGATGTCAAAACAATCATATGAGAAAGTGAGTATTTCCTTTATATTCCTTATAATTTCTTCGTACAATGAACTTTAAATAACATTCTTGAGCCATCATATTTTTTTTATGTTCCACTTGATGGGAGTATCTCAGCGCTCGCAATACCAAAATCACAGATTTGGCTTATATTTTACATAGAAAAATTTTTAAACATTGCAATAAGTTTATACTTTCTGAATTAAAAAGAAGTAACCAATTCCCAGAACTACAACACAATAACCTATGGAAGTCTGAAAATCATAAAATAGCATAGTGCGGAGTATTTCTCTAAGCGTGGAGAGAATATAAGTAAAAAATATTGTAAAATAGAATACCTGTATAATAATGTCTCCAAAGAGGACGAATTTTATCCTGTCCTCCCACGTCCCAAACGTTAAATTTCACGTTTTTATAAGTGACAGTTTCCACATTAAATCCTACAGTGGGTATTGTTGTAACAGATTGACCTAACTTAAGTTTGTATAAAATAGCTAAATATTTACTTAAGGAAAATTTTCCAAAATGTGCGTTAATTGTTATTACAGATTTTTTTTTTTTTAATTTTGCAATAAATAGTATACAGCATAATATTGCATATAGAATTATCAGCAGAAGGATGATGGTTATTAATATTTTTGCTGAACTTTAGTACCAATTTGATTCGGAGTAGAAGTAATTCCATTCGATTTTTCAGAATTATCACTTATAGTTCAAGAAAGACCACCAGAACTTTTGATACATAACAGTTGAATTAAAGGTTTAGGAATATTTTGAACACAACCGCCAACAGCTTTAATATAAAAATTGACTTTGTTCCCAAGGCACCTCACTGTGCAGTATTGCTGATCTGGACATTCCAGCAATCTAGACATACATATATACTTTAATGAAAATATTACATTTTTTCCCCCATTTTCCCATCCCACGCCATTAAGCCGGTTTTCAAAAATTATATGTCTTTCATCAATTTTTCCTGTTTATTAAATTTCCTTTTCAGTGTTATTTTAAGGCGTACGTTTTTGCAGTGTTAGCTTGCATTCCTCCTTGCACCCACATATTATGTGAGTGCCCTGAAAAAAGTTCAATATTTTCTCAAAATGCATCGATATATGGTATATAAGTACGCACTGGTATGCATGTAAATTTAAGGTAAAAATATTTTTATAAATCTATATTATTAGTGTTACTGTGGCTTAGTTTTTTCCCAATAGTAGACATTCGTTTAGCTGAATATGGCCGAAAATGTATGTGCCCGAACGAGCTAGACTATACTGTATAGGTATTAATTGCAAATTGCAAAAAACAAATCTACAATGGTCTGAGAAGTTCAGTTATTTGCTTTTGAAAAGGATACTTGTTTTTCCAGCAGCATCAAGACCGAGCATTAATATCCGCATTTCTTTATTTCCAAATATTTTGGATAAAAGCTTTCCCATTATTCTCGAATGACACCGCAGTTGACCTAAAAGGAAACAAAAGGAAAGATTGTACACAAATGATAAATAATTAAATTACACAAATTTAATATCTAAGTTAAATTCATTGTCACTTCAGCAAAGAAGGGACTTTGGCCTACAGCTTATTGTGCGTGGTATTCGAAATCTTTTACATATAATAACCTGCATGACACCAACGTGTTTTTTTTCATTAAATGCGATGTTATACTAGTACTATAATTACTTACTCCAGTGCAAACGAAATTCTATACGATTTATCTGCTATAATGATGATGTGATTGATATGATTGGAATAGACTTCGGGTTTTACTTGAAGTAATTTTTATTTTAAATTTAAATGTACATACATAGTCTGGTTTGATTAACGAAAAAGGAAATTATAGCAATGATGGTTTCAATGATCGCAGCTACGACTCAGTGTACTGGATTTCACCTTTTGATCAGAAACCTTAACAACTATCTATCTATCATCTAAACAAACTTGGTGGCCCCCCGATCCAGAGGAGTCGAAGAAAAACCTCACCATTTAACGTCCTACAGCCGCAGACGTAGAGTAGTAGTTTTTTTTAAAGTTAATCGCGGCAAAGAATGAAAACTGTCTAAAACGATTACATACATGCGCTAAGTTTTACTTTTTCATCAAGACCAGATCAGGACCAGGCATAGCAAAGATGGGACGAAAAGAAACGTTCAAAAGTTAGAGCAAAAATGTTTGGAGCACGAAAATATTATTTCTTTATTAAAATTATCCAATGCTCAATGCATAACTTTCGATTAATAGTCAATTTCATGTAGTTAAATGATTAGACCGAAAGGAAGAGTTTGCACGGCAATTGAAGGAAGGAGACTCGAATGTCCTCTATGTAATGAATCAGGGGTCAAATTATCAACCATATACATATTTTAAATCCATGTGCACGACACAGTGCTGATGACTAATAAAGTACCTATATTTGGTAAAAAATCAATCTTTTGGTTGCAGGTTTGGGCAGATAACACAACGACACTTTTCATGTGCGACTTAAATAAATTATTTTAAGTTATTCTAGAATATTAGAACATATTAACCAACTAATATGTATCTATGTTTCATGAAAGTTAGAAGAAGCTGATATTCATCATTATTAATATGATATTAATATCATGGTAGTATTGAAATATGGACTATGAATTTAAAAATCAAGATGCCGGTTTTTAAATAAGAACCGTATATACTTTCAAGTTCATTATATCGATTTTAACTATATATTAGTTCTTACGAATTGTAAAAATAAGTTTCCACATTGCTAGCTGAGAATTGTGTCAGCTATACTTATAACCATTAATACATAGCATGAATCTCGAATTATCATATTCATATTCATATATCATAATCTAATACTCTGCCAAATTGCACACTTTGGAAAGCATATAAATTAATGTTTTGTAAGCAAACTAAATTAGTGGTCGACTGCGGCGCAGAAAGTCTGGGTTCGATCCCCGAATGGGACACCTAGCATTTTTCACGGCACCACCTCTTTCGAGTTGCTGACAACACTCAAAGAGTATTAAAAGTCTATGGAAAGCTTCTCAAATCTCGGCGTTCGGAATCGGCAAAAAACTGTAGGTCCCTTCTACTCGTGAAGAACAATAGCATGCACAACACGATTAGTTGTTGTAGAAGCTAGGCCCTGGTCCGTTATGGGCTGTAGTGCCACTCAATTATAACTATTATTAAGCAAACTAAATTATAGATTAACATCTTTATTTGCTTTTTTATGATTACTTATGCCGTTTTGACTGTATTTCATATTTTGGAATAACAATTAGAAAAATATCATTAAGAGGCCACCTTATCAAAAACATTGGGTAAACGCCAACATCCGGTACAAATATACATACATACAAATACAAAATGTTTTAGTTGCATTCCTTGAAGAGTGTTTAAATCGACAAATGAATTGTAAGCATATGTCAGTTAATATAATAACAAATAGTAAATATAAATTAGTAGTGACACAGTCTAAAACAAGTGGTATATGGTTAAAAAAATACATTTGTCATTATAACTTTAAAGAACGTAAGGCACTGCCCAAGTTTAAGCCGATCTATATATGTATTTTAAAGGAGGTTGATGATCCCGACTCCAATTCGATTGCTCCAAAGTTGGTAATATGATCAAAGATATTTTGTTGAGACCATGTTATGTCTACGTAAGTGGATATTTTACAAGTATGAAATCTAAACAATCTTGCAGAAACGAAACATACGTATACTTGACATAAATCTAAGTCCAGGTTAACATGTACATATATTAAAATGAAATAAGCATACATACATATACATAGTCATTAGAAATCAAGCTACGAAACGAAAAATTATTTGAGGAAAGCATTCGAAGTTAAGCCTTAATGTTTCAATGAAAAACCCTTCAGTTAAAATATATAAACAAACGCAATGGCATAATAAAATCATATCCAAAACCGAATTGCCCCTCCTTTATTACAAATCACTCTTTCAGAGTATTTACCTTTCCAAAAAAAAACACTGCGGTTGTCTTATCGCTTAATTTGTATAAGTCCTATTTAACCGTGGAAACTCTGTTACTAACGAATATCACTTATATGTTTTATTTTAAATATAATTTATGTAGATTTTATTGACAAATTCATTTTTTGAGCTAAAATATTAATATATTACGGAATGTTGTTCACAAATGACATGTTGATAACAATTTTTGACGTTTTACACAGTCTTACTTTTAGAGAAGTTAACATTGAACGATTAATATGTCGTACATGTGCTATGAAAATTTGAACGTGGTGTTTACACACAGTAGCTGTATTTATACAATCAAGAATTATGTTTGTTTTATATGTCTTTTATTGAGATAATAATGTAGAAATTCATTGGTACTGAAACGAATGGAGACTTAAGAATTCTATCAATTCTTAATAAATTATGTTCTAGCTTTCGCAGCACAGAATAAAAATATTACATTTTACTATATCATTTGCTTATAGCTAAAGCTAAAATTTCGTACCAAAAAGACTAGAATAGATTTAGTGTAACAACTTTCTTTCCCGAATTTTTTTTAAAATAATAATTTCTTCTGCCTTTTGACTGCTTGCATGTGCAATGTGAGAAGGATTAGGACGAGCTTGCTCCAATGTATGTCTAATCTTGCGCACAGATATGTAGGATCTGTGCGTTAAATTTACTCTAATGCGTTGAACTTCTGATTCCTTTCAATTCCTTTCAAGAACACTTCAGCCACATATATTTTCAACTCTCTCTCTCTCTCTCTCCCTGCCTGTTGATTCGCAATTTTGAATAATTTCCTTACTCAGCCTCTCAAGCTTCTCCGGTGACCAGAAATTACGCAACCGACACACACCCGAACTGCCATAATGCCATAACGATTTTCAGAATAAGTGTATTCATGTAGCCGCTGTAAAAAATTAGCCAAACAAGATATTATTTTCTAGAAAAATGAGGCGCTAGCGCTTGTGCATTTGTCACTGAATGATTCATGGGAAAACTGGCGAATACAGCTCATACAAGTGTAGAAATTCAATGCACAGTATCTGTGCTTACCTTTTTTTTTTTTTTTTTTTTATAATTGGCGCGCGCTAAAGGGGTTACGACTACCCTTAAGTGACCGGATTTAATTCACAGCACGGGCCGAAGGTATAGAGGAAGAGAGGGAGAGGAGGTACCGGTGCACATTGGTTTTAAATGTCTGTAGATTGTAATGAGAGGGGAATATTGAGCAGGAAAGAGCATTCCATATTCGTGTGGTGCGGCTGAAGAACGAGTGTCTATACTTAACTGTACGTCCGAAGGTGGGCTTAAGGGTCAACTGATGAGCATTCCTTGCGAGGCGTGTATTGCGGGTGAATTCTTGAAGGGGAGGAATGCAGCTGGCTAATTCGTTTGAGCATTTCTTGTTGAAATAGCGATAAAACAGTGACAGAGACGCGACATTACGTCGGTGTTCTAACGAGTGAATCGACTTCGCAATATTGTTGTCTCCTATAAGTTTTATCGCTCGCTTTTGGATTCTATCCAGTAGGTGTAGGGAGGTATTGGGAGCACCAGACCAGATAGGAGCGTTATACTCGAGCTTAGGACGGATGTAGGCCTTGTAAATTGTAGCCAGATCAGAGGGGGTAAAGTATTTTTTGCATCGTTTTAGGAAACCTAGACATTTCGCAGCATTTTTGGCGACCTCATGTATGTGATCGTTCCAACTAAGTGTTGAGTTGATACGCATACCGAGGATGGAAAGTTTTTCGGTTTCAACAACGCAGGTGCCGTCCATGGATAACAGCTGGTTATTTTGGGAACGCTTGAGTGACAGTTGACAGCACTGAGTTTTGGAAGCATTAAATTCCACTCTATTTCTTGTACCCCAAGCGATTATGCTGTCAAAATCGGAATTTAATGTGCTTGACATACGCCGCCGTTCCAAGTCTACGGCCGAAGTACAGGGACGTGAGCCAAGGAACGAATATAAGAAGCTGAGGGTACTGTCATCAGCGAAGGAGTGAATAGGATTAGAAGTAGCAGACCTATCATAGATAGTCAATATTTTTTGCATTTACTGCATTAATTCGATCGAACTTGTTGTCCTATGAATTTGTAAAAATAGACACGTTACTTAGCGTCAAGGATGATTGCGATTAACAAATTCCAATGTTATTTACAACATTTCGTCATTATTGCTGTTTATTAATTTCAGCTTTCTGTGGTCGCCGTGGCGTAGTGGTAAGTGCATCGACCGCGGCGCAGAAAAGTCTGGGTTCGATTCCCGGCGGGACACCTAGCATTTTTTCACAGCAGCACCTCTTTCGAGTTGCTGACAACACTCAAAGAGTATTAATTGTCTATGGAAAGCTTCTCAAATCTCGCCGTTCGGAGTCGGCAAAAAACTGTAGGTCCCTTCTACTCGTGAAGAACAGTAGCATGCACAACACGAGTAGTTGTTGTAGAAGCTAGGCCCTGGCCCGTTGTGGGCTGTAGTGCCACTCAATTATTATTTCTGTGATAATACAAAAAATGCGATAACGATATGCGATAACTCATATAAACAAATCCTTAAATACTATTCCTTAAAATATTTAAGAAGTAAAAGAAATATTTTATTAATATGCAATCAATTTTAGAACCATTAACTTTGCCTATATTGTGATTCATTCAGGTGTACATCCCTTAAAGTTCGCCGGCTTACAAAAGAAAAACATTCTTCTGTGCTCAGTAACTTTCACCTTCAATGTATTATTCAGAGATCAATATTCAATATTCCTAATTGGTATTATAATTCTATCAAGATGGTTCTGAGAAAGAATAGATGAACCCAAACAATTGGATATTATATTCCAATATTCAAATAGTTTTGAATAACTGCTCTTAGTCATAAACTTTTAATATAATGTAGCAGCGCAAAGTCTTGGTCGAGCATATAGTTCTAATTAATGTAGCTTGTCTTAAATTGACTCCAATATATAAAGATGCTATTTTATGTATAATTGGCTCCTTTTACATCCGTAGAAATACCAGCAATTCATATAATTGCAAGATTAGAACGTAAGAATTGAAAACTATTAGACAATTTCTGATAAAAATATGTTTTTCGGACATATGACTTAGAATCATTCCTCGTTTTCTGTAATAAATCAAATTCTATGAAGTCCCGCACATTTAGTTCACCGTGAGGATGTTAACGATATCGTTTTTTTTAACAACATTTGAAATCGTAGTTTTGAATATAAATGTTCAAACATTAAAAACCGTCCAACTTAAATCAATCAAGGATCAAGTAAAAATAAGATTCACCATTGATGAACGATTTTCAAAATTGCCAGCATTGCCAATATTCAACTATTTAAAGTTTAGTCATTGCATATCCAGGGTTTCACAAAACCTAGCAATGTGTAGGAATTAGATAATTATTTTGCTACGGCCACAGCAACCTGACACTAAGATGGTCCTCGACCTACTACCATATTGGATGGACTTTTCCATATTTGTCTAGTCTTAATAATACCTCGAACTCTTCAACGAAGTTAGGAGTTGGTGATGCCCTGTCCCTAAGAATTTCAATGAACGTCCTTAAACTTAGAGTTTTTTTTTACTCACTTTTGAAGGCTTAATTGCAATTTTAAGGGGAATATGTAAATTTAGACAAACTATAATCTGAAAGGTTACATGATTGAAAAATGTTCCAATAAGGGTCCAATCTGAAGAAATCCAACTCACATTATAACATTATAACATTAAAAATAAAAACACAAAAAAAGGTGCATCATGGTATAAACATCTATGTTAAGCATATAAATGCCATATACGTCATGATGCACACGTCCGTATGTTACGGAGGTAGTTAAGTTTGGTAATATTTTAGAATTTAACTCTTTCTTCTTGTGGCGCTACAGTCTGGGGTGAACCTGAACCTCAACCAACATGCCTCTCCAGCCAGCACGATCTTTCGCCAGCTGCCACCAGTTGCGCACTCCAAGTTGGTTGAGGTCCTTCTCCACTTGTGTGCGCCACCTTATCCTGGGCCGTCCTCTGTTGCGTTGTCCCAATGGCTAAGATTCGAAGACTTTTCGGGCCGGAGCAGTGGTGTCCATACGCTCTACATGGCCTAGCCATCTTATGCGTTGTATCCGTAGACGCTTGACTAGGCTCATGCCGCTGTACAGCCCATACAGTTCGTGGTTGAATCTTCTCCTCCAGATGCCATCAACGCAAACAGGACCAAAAATCGCGCGCAGAACTTTTCTCTCGAAGAGACCAGGAAGTAGGACTGGGATGATTAAGGTGTTATATAAATCAAGCTTAGTCTTTCGAGAGAGGGCTTTATTACTCAATTGCCTCTTGAGCCCAAAGAAACAGCGATTGGCAAGAGTGATTCTGCGTTTGATTTCGGTACTGGTTTTATTGTCCCTCTTTACTGCGGAGCCGAGGTAGACGAAGTCCTTGACTACCTCGAAGTTTCTGCTGCCTAGTGTGACGCTCTCTTCGAGACGCCGATGTTGTGTGTCCTTCCTTGGACAGCATGTACTTCGTTTTGCCCTCATTTACCACCAGACCCATATTAGCCGCTTCCGCTTCAATGCCAGCAAACGCATCATTGACGGCTCGCTGTGTTCGTCCAATCACGTCAATGTCGTCGGCGAAGGCTAGCAATTGAGCTGACTTTTGGAAGACCGTACCTCTGATGTTGACCTGTGAGTTACGCACGATCTTCTCAAGGATGATGTTAAAAAAGTCACATTACAGTGCGTCGCCTTGTCTAAAACCTTTTTTGACATTGAAGGTTTCGGTGAGTTCGTTCCCGACCTTGACGGAGCAGCGAGAGTTCTCCATCGTCATCCTACACAATCTGACGAGTTTGGTAGGAGTGTCAAAACTAGACATGGCACTGTATAGCTCGTCTCTATGCACACTGTCATATGCGGCCTTGAAATCGACGAATAGGTGGTGAGTGTCGATTTGCATTTCTTGGGTCTTTTCCAGAATCTGCCGTAGTGTGAAGATTTGGTCGATGGTGGACTTTCCTGGCCTGAAAAAACACTGATAAGGACCAATCAGGTTGTTGAAAAACGGTTTCAGGCGTGTGAACGCAGAAAGGATCTTGTATGCGATGTTAAGGAGACTTATCCCTCGATAGTTGGCGCAGTCCAAGGGGTCTCCTTTCTTGTGGACCGGATAGACGACGCTGAGATTCCACTCATCGGGCATGCTTTCCTCCGACCATATCTTACAGATGAGCTGGTGCATGCGCCCAACCAGGTCATCCCCAGCTGCTTTAAACAGTTCTGCGGACAGTCCATCCGCTCCAGCAGCTTTACTCGACTTCAGTCTCTATATTGCTATCTTGACCTCGTCTAACTCGGGGGGACGGAATTCTTGTCTATCATCGTCCAAATTAAGTGGAACATTCTGCCTAACAGCGGGATTTGGGCCATCATCGCGGTTTAAGAGTCTGCAGAAATGATCTTACCAGATTCTTAGCATCGATTGCAACTCTACTACGAGGTTTCCGTTTTGGTCCCGGCAGGCTTCGGTCCGAACCCTGTATCCACCGGATAGCTGTTTCACCTTTCGGTAAAACTTTCGGACTTCATTCCTGCCATAACACCTCTCCATCCCTTCGACCGTGCGCTTCTCATGCTCTCTATTTTTCATTCTGAGAAGGCGGTTCTCTTCCCTTCTTTTCTGTTCGTAGAGCTCACGAACAGCTATCGTTGTCCGATGCAGCGTTACCTGGTAGGCCTCCTGTTTAGCTGCACTCGTCGTCAAACCATGGGTTCCTTCTAGGTAATGGCGAGAAGCCCAGCACATCAGTGGCAGCTTGGACGGAGGCAGAACATGCCTCGGATATGGACGGATCCAATGTTGACGACCCCAGCAAACGTACAAAGAATTTAACTTAGTTTAGTTTTAATTAGGATAGGTTAAGTTTAGGTAAAACACACATACGCCCAAGTTTTTTATTGTAATTTTTTTTTTTGTAGTAAGCATTTTTTTATTCAATATATTATAACAAAATTATGATGTTGAGATGATATATATATATATATATATATATATATATAGTCAAAAGACATTCGGTAGACAAAAGTAATAAGACTGAAAAGTGGTAAATATTATTAAGTGAAAAATAATATTAACTGCAGAAAATTGGTAAAACTATGTCACCAAAAAGTAGCACCAAGTACCATGCACAATGTAGGGGAAATGTAGGAAGAAAGCTGTTGCACTTGATATTTGCAAGTCATTTGACAGATTCTGACGTAAGCCTCTTTTGTCAAAAACGCTGAATGTGATGATGGTGTTGATGAACCTCTTCTTCAATTGATGAGAAATTACATTTCGAACTGTTTAATACAAGTTGTATTGGATGGGCTTAAGAATAATATTTATCAAATCGATGCTAGTGTTCCCCAGGGTCCTGCCACTTTTTCTAAATGATCTCTTGTTTGCTACATCTAATCCAATCCAGTAACCTCAGTTTTTCGTATTCGTTCCTTGGCTCACGTTCATCCCCTTCGGCCGTAGACATGTAACGACTGCGTACGTTAAGTGCGGTAATTTATAATTAAATGAAGCAGTGTGTGATTGTCTAATTACCAATGGTTTAATGAAAAAATACTATAAAGATAAAAATGGTCGTTTATTCTAGTGTAGAAATAAATAATTTTTAATTAAATCGCAATATCTTCCCCATAAAAATAGTTAAAAATAGAATTCTAATAAATTTATACATACTTAAGTAAGTATTACTTAGTTACTTCCTCTATAGCTTTGGCCCGTGCTGTAACTTAATTCGGGTCACTTAAGACTATCGAATAATCCCCTTAGCTCGCGATCGATATGAACGATAAATTGATTACTCTTTGAATCTGTTGCCAGTGATCATACTTTCTGAATTAAAGAACATCTACATTCTGCAGCACTAGATATACCCTTACGACTATGGGTATATGCACATGTCATTAGCCTCTGAAGTTATAGCGTCCTTACATATCTGGAAAGTAATACTTTCGTTTTTTATTATGCACAAATAACATGGCAACATCTTTGGCTCTCATGCACCTTTTACATTGTGTTATCATATTTTGTTTTAAGTGAATTATAAAATCGACACAATTACATCAGAATTTTACATTGCAATATTTTTATTTTGGGAGGCATGGTCCTTTCCAAACGAGGCAATGTTCTTGATCGTGCTCAACATGGCGAGCTACCAAGGCTATCCTCGTCCTTGCATAGGTCAAGTTGACATACAGCCTCCCAATGGCGCCCCCTGGATAGCCATCACACCTTCCGTTGTGGTCCTCACGCCCACCAGTCTGTAGATTGTCCGTGAGGCTAACTCCCTCACTACAAAAAAGAATCGAGTTCAGAAACGAGAACATGCCTCGGATATGGACGGATCCAATGTTGACGACCACAGCAAACGTACAAAGGACAGCGATTTTCGGTTCTGCACGTAGAATGTGAGGTCCCTTAACAGACCACGTGCAGCTGAACAACTTGCAGAGGCCCTTGACTGCTACAAAGCAGATACCACCGCCATCCAGGAAGTGCGGTGGGATGGGCCGGGCAGAAAGAAGATGAAGAACTGCGACATATACTACAGCGACTGCTACAGGGAGAGAAGGCAGCGCCTATTCGGATGCGGATTTGTTGTTCGAGGCTTCGGAGCTGCTGGAGCGGACGGACTGCCCGCAGAACTATTTAAAGCAGCTGGAGATGACCTTGTTGGGTACGTGCACCAGCTCATCTGTAAGATATGGTCCAAAGAAAGCATGCCTGATGAGTTGTCCATAAGAAAGGGACCCCTTTGACTGCACCTATTATCGAGGAATAAGCCATCTTAACATCGCCTACAAGGTCCTCTCTGCCATATTGTGTGATCGCCTGAAACCGTTCGTCAACAACCTGATTGATCCTTTTCAGTGTGGTTTCAGGCCAGGGACGTAAACTATCGACCAAATCATGACATTACGGCAGATCCTGGAAAGGACCCAAGAAGTGCAAATCTATACTCCCCATCTAATCGTCGATTTCATGATATGCATATGACAGTGTGCGTAGAGACGAGCTATACAGTGGCATGTCTAGTTTTGGCATTCATACCAAACTCGTCAAATTGTGTAGGCTGATGGTGGAGAACTCTCGCTGTTCCGTCAAGGTCGAGAACGAACTCATCGAGATCTTCAATGTCAAGAAAGGTTTTAGACAAGGTGACGCTCTGTCATGCGAACTCTGTAACATCATCCTTAAGAAGATTGTGCGAAAGTCACAAGTCAACACCAGAGGCACTATTTTCCAACTGCCAGCTTAGACCGACGACATTGACATGATTGAACGAGCTGTCAATGAGGCATTTGCTTGCACTGAAACGGAAGCGACTAAATTGGGTCTGGTCTATGGCGCCCCACGTTAATAAGAGCGGATAAGGAAGTCTTTTCTAGAGAAAAGTTTTGCGTGCGGTTTTTGGTCCTGTTTGCGTTGATGGCATCTGGAGGAGAAGATTCAATCACGAACTGTATGGGCTGTACGGCGGTATGAGCCTAGTCAAGCGTCTACGGATACAACGCTTAAGATGGCTAGGCCATGTAGAGCGTATGGACACCACTGCTCCGGCCCGAAAAGTCTTCGAATCTGAGCCATTGGGACAACGCAACAGAGGACGGCCCAGGATAAGGTGGCGCACACAAGTGGAGAAGGACCTCAACCAACTTGGAGTGCGCAACTGGCGGCAGCTGGCGAAAGACCGTGCTAGCTGGAGAGCATGTTGGTTGAGGCCCAGGTCCACCCCTGACTGTAGCGCCACAAGAAGAAGAAAAATATTTTATTTTATTATGTATGTGTATTTCTTCATTTAATATCCATACATACATTTTATTTATAATAGTATATAAAGAAGACGACTAGAATATGTGAGTTCCAGTGTACTCGTAAGTAAAATTACACCAAAATTCATTATCCACGCACAAACTGACCACGTTAACAGAAGGCTCTTATGCTTAACCTTACCTGACCTGCTAAATTCATAAGCATCCATTCTTTCAAATGAAGAGCTGGAAGATAAAGGATATGTTTCACTAATTTAATTTCTCCTTCTTTCATGTAACTTTTTCAAAAATCATTCGCCGAAGGGTTTAAGCTCATTACCATTGCACCAATCATTCGTTGGAATGCGTTTACTTAGCCGGAAGGAACGGGATGTGGCGAGGCCAGAGTGGAGTTGCCCCTGTTCGCAAAATAATGATATCTGATCAAAAGATCTTTTGAATGAATTAATGGGGGGAATGATGACGATGTTTGAGTTTGAATCAGTCCGTACCAGCTCATCTGCCATTTCATTTTTATTGATGCAGGAATTTCCAGTAACAAGGTGATGTGTTAAGTTGTTAGCTCCCTTGCATTCTTTGACTTACTTTCATATGGGATTTCAGGGCTCCTTTCCTGTTGGTATAATCAGAGAGGAATCTATGTAACTTTCTTTATGGCAAAGATTTGAGTTAAAAAGACATTCGAATAGTCAATCAGTCAGGCATTATTTGCTCTTAGCGTCTCGCAGACGGTTTCCACTTCCGTGCCTTCTTCTGCTTTCGATTTATCAGTAAAGTAAAAGTGACCTTTTTCTGGTAAAAAAAGACGTTTTCGTCGAAATCATACTCTGCTGAATACATTAAGCTGGCTTAAATATTAAAAATTTGGGGAATGCCAATTATGAGTGTACCTCAAGAGTCTATTCTGGGCCCGCTTTAGTTCGTGTTGTATATTAATGATATCCCTAAGATAGTTAGATACTGCACAGTTTGCCGATGATGTACAGGTATTAATAAGAAGCCCCTATTGCTGACAGTACCTAGACACTTTGAATTTAAAACAAACGCACCCATTGGATATTAAATTCAAATTTGACGTTTTGGAAAAAGGCAGTTGGTTCGTGGAACAGAGAGTTGCAGTTTAATTTTAGTATATATATTTTTTTTTGTATTGTTCCTCTATTAATTGAATATGTTTTCTTGAAATGAAATATAAAAATACTTTAAGTTGTTTGTTTTCCACGACCAACATTTCTAAAATTAAAATTCTACATAAGGAAGTGTGTTCTGATAAGACTGAGTAGTAATCAAAGAAGAAACAATGTCCAACACCGAGAAAGGGAAAAGAAGCGATTGTGCTAAATGCGAGGATTCCAATAGCATGAATGACATAGTAGAATGCGATAATTGTCACAAATGGTACTATTACAGGTGCGGCGGAGTAGATTCGTCGGTAGCAGATAGAAGTTTCGAGTGTGAGGATTGCACCCAGCTCGATGGAACCTTGCAGGGAAACGTGACAACTATTAACAACGGCAACATGGCGTCGCATGCAGGGCGGAATGCGCACATAGGCGACAGCGTCGCGGCACAATCAGTTACAAATCTCAGTATTGCTTCATCCGGAAAGAACAAAAGGAAATTGGAGTTGGATATGCGCTTTATGGCAGAACGACAGCAGAAGGAAATGGAGTTTATATTGAAAAAATATGAGTTACTAACATTATTGGATGATAATGGTAGCGGTGAGAGTATTCCAGCCAAAAACACGACTTCGGCTTCGGTGGAACAAACAAATTGTATGAAGAATCTAAAAGATATAAAAAAACATGGTAAGTTCCCTCTAAATTATGGAGAAGAAGTCCGTTAATCAAGTCTCAGCACGTCAAATGGTGTCCAAAGAATTACCAATATTTTCCGGGCGACCTGAAGATTGGCCACTATTTATTAGTAGTTACGAAAATAATACACGTGTATGCGGTGACGAAGAAAACTTATGGCACCTGCAAAGAGCTTTGAGGGGTAATGCTCTGTAATCAGTGAGGTCCCGCCTTCTCATTCTATTCATGGTGGACGAGGTCATATCAACCCTTCGTATGCGGTATGGACGTCCCGAAAATATTGTGCAAACCTTACTGTCTAGGATTCGATCAGAACCACCACCGAAGGCAGATCGTTTGGATTCGCTGATCAATTTTTCTCTATCTGTGCATAATTATACGGAATTATGGAAGCAGCTGGACTGATAAATATCAACAATCCCATTCTTCCCCAGGAGCTTGTGGAGAAACTTCCGACAACTTTACGACTTAATTGGGGGTTGCAACGAGGTTAAAGAAAATCAAGTTTGGCAGACTTTGATGAATGGCTTTACAGTATGGCAGAGGCAGCAATGCAGTGATATCGTTTCCTTCTATAGAAGGCAAAGGTGAAAATCTTACAGCTGTAATAATCACAAAATTTTAAACTGTGGTTTATTTAAATAATTTTCTGTTGCCAAAAGACGAGAGCTAGTGAAAAATAAGAACATTTGTGAGGTTTATCAAGCACATCGGAAAAAGTTTAGATGTCGAAGTACGACTAAGAATTCACCGCATAATTTGCTAACTAATGAGAAGGCATGTAATGCTCATCAACGGAGCGGTGAAAGAAACGCAGTGTTTAGAGTTCTTCCTGTTGTACTGTATGGTGAAAATAAATCCATAAACACATATGCATTTCCAGATAGCGGTTCGTCTCTGACTTTGATGGAATCTAACATAGCGAAGTCTCTGGGCATCGTTGGAACACCCAAACCATTGTGCCTGAAGTGGACTGCAAACACCGTACGCTACGAAGACTCATCAATGGTCGTACCCATGGAAATATCAGCTGCGAATAATGCTTATGCTACGAAGTATCGTCTTCAGGATGTTCGTACAGTAAATAGTTTGTCATTGCCAGAGCAGACGGTTCTTGCTGAAGATGTACAGCGCCATATCCATATTTAAGTGACGTTCCACTGGCAAGTTTTGAAGGAGCCAGGTGTGGAATCCTGATAGGATTGAATAATTAGAATCTGAAACTATCACTCAAGATGAAAGAAGGAAAATGGAATGAACCAGTTGCAATTAAGACCAGGTTGGGGTGGTGTTTATGTGGCGGTTTCAAAACAAATGGTGTTGATACCGGAATGTTGCATCATACCTACGAAATATGCGAATGCGATCATGAGCTTGAGGAGCTGGTGCAACAACATTACGTCTTGGAAGATAGTGGCAATGCTGCGAGTCATCAGAGGATTCACGTGCTAAGAAAATTCTGAAGGACACTGTGCATAGGAGTGAAAATTTCTTCGTAAGCGGATTACTATTACTACATATATGTCTTGAAAAGAACGTTCCTAAAAGATCCTGTTCTGCTAAGATTGGTCAACGAAAAAATAGAGAATCTTGTGAAAAAAGGATATACAACCAAGAGCATGGTACTTGCCAATATTTATTGTAAAAAATCCGAATAAGCCTCGGAAAGTTCGGTTGGTGTGGGATGCAGCAACTTCCACGCAGGGATTTTCATTGAATGGTGTTCTTTTAAAGGGACCAGACGAGTTGAAGCCTCTCACTAATGTTTCGCATGCCTTTCGATGCGGGCGAATAGCAGTGGCAGGCGATATTGAGGAGATGTTCCACAGAGTGAAGGTGCGAGAACAAGATCAACATTCACAGCGTTTCCTGTGGCGTGCTGGTGATTCTAGCAGAGATCCAGACGTTTACGCAATGACCGTGCTTACGTTTGGTGCTACTTGTTCTCCCAACATTGCACAGCATGTGAAGAATGTTAATGCTGAAGAATTTTCCTACATATATCCAAGAGCTGCAGAAGCTATAAGAGATCATCACTACGTTGACGATTGGTTGGATAGCGTCGATACAATTGAGGAGGCAATTACGTTGGGGTAGGATGTAAAGTACGAGTACGTGCATGCGAAGGCTGGTGGAAAAAACCACAAAAGACGTCAAAGGTCTTGGGACTTTAGTGGAACACGCAAGAAGATTATCTCGGATTTTCACTCCAGTTTGTGAAGCTGCAGAAGGACATTACGAAGGGTTCTAGGATTCCAACGAAGAGAGAACTTCTGCGGGTTCTTATGTCAATTTTCGACCCATTGGGGTTTCTGAGTTTTTACTTGGTCAAGCTGAAAGTGTTACAACAGGAAGTATGGTGGTCTGCAATCGGGTGGGATGAAGAGTTACCACTGGAACTTCACGAGAAATAGGAAAGTTGACACAGGTAGAAAAAGTACATACCAAGGTATTACTTTTCAGACGATTGCGGAAAGCGGTCAAGAATTTAGCTGCACATATTCACAGATGCGAGCGCGGATGCCATGGCTGCGATAGCTTATTTCCGCCTCATAGAAAGTGCAAACTTTGGATATGCTCTCGTTTGTGCTAAATGTAAGGTAGCGCCTTTGAAACCCACATCTATACCAAGGTTGGAACTACAAGCAGCAGTTTTGGGATCTCGAATGGCGAGTTCAATCGTTAAACCAAATGCTGGTAAGCTTACAATTGAGCGAACGTGTTTGTGGACGGATTCAAGAAATGTCTTAGGCTGGTTGCGATCCGATGCAAGAAAGTTTAAACCATTCGTGATGTTTCGTATATCGGAAACACTGCAAAGAACTAAGTTACATGACTGGAACTGGGTACAAACGAAATAAAATGTGGCTGATGGAGCGACGAAATGGTCAGAAGTACCATCCTTTGACAGAAATGCTCGATGGGTCATTGGACCAGATTTTCTTCATCAACCTGAGTCCACATGGCCGATATTGCAAAACACTGAAAATACGTACGAAGAGTTGCGTTTGAAGTACTTGTTAGCAGCGCACTTTACATTGTCAAGTGACAACTTTATCGATGTTGAAAGGTTCCGCTCTTAGACCCTTTTACTACAATCCGTAGGTTGGATATTTCGCTATATTGGTAATATGAGGGCAAGTACACAACAATTTTCTTGAAGCAATGGACCCTGTGGTCGCCGTGGCGTAGTGGTAAGTACGTCGACCGCCGCGCAGAAAGTCTGGGTTCGATTCCCGGACGGGACACCTAGCATTTTTTCACGGTACCACCTCTTTCTTGTCTATGAAAAGCTTCTCAAATCTCGCCGTTCGGAGTCGGCAAAAAACTGTATGTCCCCTCTACTCGTGAAGAACAGTAGCACGCACAACACGAGTAGTTATTGTAGAATCTAGGCCCTGGTCCGTTGTGGGCTGTAGTGCCACTCAATTATTAATGGACCCTTAACGTCAGACTAACTTCGAATAGCTGAACTGTTCCTGTTTCGTATTATACAAAAAGAAAAATACGGAGAAGAAATCGAAATGCTACCGGAGGAAAAGCAGCTGACAAAAGGTAATCGTTTATATAAGTTATTTCCATATTTAGATGCGGAAGAAATTCTGCGTATAAAGGGGAGGATAGACAACGCTTGGTGTGTTGAGCAGAGTACTAAGCGAGCAATTATCTCGCCGCGAGACCATCGACTGTCATTTTTGATTGTTAGAATGTATCATCTCATGTTTCATCATCAATGTCACGGAACTGTAGTTAACGAAGTAAGAAAAAAGTTTTGGATATCTGGCTTGCGACCTTTACTAAAATCTGTTCGGTGAAAGTGTCAAAGATGCCGGATTCTTCAAGCTGTACCAGTTGTTCCCGTTATGGCTCCACTGCCAGAACCAAGATTGGCAGCACATACACGACCTTTCAGTTATGTAGGCGTGGACTATTTTGGTAATGATTGGAAGACGTCAAGAAAAGCGGTGGGGAGTATTGTTTACTTGTTTGACGGTGAGGGCAATTCACATAGACATGGCATACCACATTAACAACAAATTCCTGCATCCTATGCATAAGAAATTTTATGGTAAGACGAGGAACACCGAGAGAATTTTACTCCGATAACGGTAGCAATCTTCGAGAAAGCCTTTCAAGCCTTTCATCAACAGTTCAGACACTAAGTGGTTTTTCAATCCACCAGCTGCTCCGCATATGGGCGGAGTCTGGGAAAGGTTAGTTGGTTTGGTGAAAAACGTTTTAAAAGAGATAACTAGAAACCAAAGGTTGACGGATGAGTCTTTACCATCAATGCGGATAGAAGTGGAAGGTATTATTAAGGACATCGAAGTGGGAGATCTTGTCATAATCGTAGATGAAAATTTACCGAGAGGATCCTGGCCGAAAGGTATAGTTATTGCAGTAAAAATTGCCCATGATGGACACATAAGAAAAGCAACAGTCAAGACGGCGTCCGGTTTGTATGATCGACCTGTATCACGACTAGTAGTGTTGGATGTCAGCAGTACCAAGATTGGTGACACAGCGACTCAAGCGGCTGAATCACCGAGAGGGGGAAATGTTGCTGACAGTACCTAGACACTTTGAATTTAAAACAAACGCACCAATCGGATGTCAAATTCAAATTTGACGTTTTGGAAAAAGGCAGTTGGTTCGTGGAAGCAGAGAGTTGCAGTTTAATTTTAGTATATATAGCATATATATTTTTTTTTATATTGTTTTAGTATATATAGTATATATTTTTTGTTGTATTGTTTCTCAATTAATTGAATATGTTTTCTTGAAATTAAATATAAAATTACTTAAAGTTTTGCGTTTTTTCCACGGCTAACAGCCCCTAAGCTGAACTGTTCCAGACATCAGAAGCAATGAATAACGATTTGTCTCGCACAACAATGGGCACAGAGTAACAAGCTGATGCTAAGCCCAACCAAGTGCAAAACTATTGCCATAAATGGAACCAAGTTAGATAGGTTCTTGCTTCCGAACATCAAGTAAGGTGACTATGTGATAGACTTTGTCAACACTCTGAAGAATCTTGGACTTGTCTACACTTACCTGGGCTTCACTTCGCGTTTTGTTGACATCAAAACATTTCGTGCCTATTAAAAATTAAATGTTACTGGCCAAAACACTTCTCCTACCAATCCTTTTCTACTACTGCGGATTATATCGTAACATAGACTCAAATTTCTTAAGAAAATTTAACGTTATATGTAACAACTTTACTAGATACATTTACAATCTTAGGCGCTATGATCACGTATCACTCAGTAAAAGTGAACCCCTATTGCTGAGATGATAGCGTACCGTTGGCTTCCGCCACTAAAATTAACCTGTAACTTTCATTTGCTCCAGTTTGTCGTATAACAGTGTAAGAAAAAATTTTATGATTTTATTTATTTTTTTTTTTTGTGCACCACTGGTTTGGAAATATAAACAAAAATGCAGTCAGTTATCTGTCTGCTAAAACATGTTCGAACAACTGATCAGGTGAATGACCCCGAAAACTCTACACACAATGTATATAAGCAATGTATAAAAAACGCAGAAGAGAAAAAATAAAAGACAGTGTGCTCAAGGCCAAGTTGCGTTTTCGTTTTGCTCCTACAACAGTTTATTAATGGATCACTGAAGTGAACGGATGATTTGTGAATGGAATGATTTGTATCATTTCATTTAGATTTTTTTTATATGATATGTCCTGGTTGAGCCAAGGTGTTTGAGTTTTTCTCTTCAGTTCAAGAACTTTAACTTCATTGTCTTTAGATCGTCTCTTAAGATAAGAGAGCGTTGTGTGCCAAAGTTTTAAAAATGTGAAAAGTCATTGTTGTATATTTAGGAGTCTATCTACTATTTCTTAGTCCTTGGCCAATGCATAGCTGAATAATGGAGAGATGACTCTCCTTTAGTTCATTTTTGTAGGAAAGGAAAATGTAATATTACATTATTATTAGAACTAGTGATTGTTTGTCCCCTATGTTCAGATTGGTCAATAATCTGTGTTGTTACAAATTATTACACCAAGTCAACCCTTCGTTTACTCCTTCCCTTTTATTAAATAATATAATACATTTATGGCTTGATTTAACTTCTAAAATAGATCAAAATAAAACAATGATTCGATACTAGTTCAGAAGCTGATCTCCGTTCATGGCATTCCTTATCTGAAAAAAGTGCACTAACTGTCAGGTCTCCATATAATTATAAATGTTGCGCAGAATGGAAATAAAAGCTAGGACTCTCAGTTAAGCTAAGTTATTTAAAAAAACAAGCAGTCTTTTTTAACAAAATTAATGCCAAATAAGGTGCAGCTTCAACCAGAATATACTTAAATGAATGGAAGAGTAACCAACAAATTTTAATTAAAAATTATATAAGACATAGTTTTAAATGTAAATACCGAAGACAAACAGATGACAATGCAAATTCAAACATGTAATATTTTATCGATTTTTTATGTCCAAATATTCATATATATATATGTATATATAAATAAATATATATATATATATATATAAAAGTACAAATGTTCTTATATAAAAGTACAAACTTAACTTATTACAGTACTGACGTATTTGCTTATCCAATGTTTAAAAAGGACATACGAAAAGAAAGTTCAACAAGATTTTGAGAAATATTTTGACCAAAGCAAACATAAACTTCCTTTAATGGAAATGTAAACAAGCGACCCATTATCGTAATGCTTTCTTTTACGCCCAAATTGTTTAAGATATCTATTGTTTCGCTGTGTTCTTTGATGACAATGAAGTTTTTATTATTACTGAATGATGCATCCTGAGCTGCTTTAAGGTTTGAACCACTCTGTAAAACCCTGTGAATACTTGATATATAATAATTTATAATACTAAGAAGTAAGCTATGACATGTTGGTTTTAACGTATGAAGTACTTCTGCTTCTACGACATTTATATAGAAATAATACATTAAATTATTTGACCATCCTGCTGTTAGATTTATCGGTACCATATTATTAATTTCATTTAGTAAGGGTTCAACATATTGTAGATTTTCTTCTGCTTTATACTCGTTTTTAAATGCAAATGCTTGCCATTCAAACGTGCTCTCCGGTTCGGATTTTTTCTTTTGCCTTTCGTCGCTATGAGAAGGGGACTCGCACTGTGGGTATGCAACTTCGATGTTTTCTGTTGAACTATGTCGTTGATTGAATTTGTATTTATCACGAGCTAGTGTATTCATTTTCAAATTTGTCGAAGGGCGATTATTAGATTCGACCCAAAATTGTGAAATAGATTCTATTCCACACGATATCAAATACTCATTCGTGTCCAAAATTTCCTCCATGTATGAGATACAAGATAATTTGGACACCGATGGCACAGCATTTTCCAATATAACTGCTAGTAGAAGATTATTGCGAATACAAACGGCTAAATAATGGGAGCTGTTAGCTTCCAATTTATCAATTCTTTCCCAAATATACATTTCCCTAATAATTTGCAAATTCATGAAATTAAATATTCCCCATATTCGAAGAAAACTTTCGATAGTCATTCTAATAGTAACAGGTAAATCGGAAAATATTAAATGTTTGCAATAATAAAGAGCTGTTCCGTAAACAATCAAATCTCGTGAAGCTTTTTGTGATTCGCTCAATTTCTTTATATCCATAGACTGTAATTCGCTCAATGCGTCTTGAACTCTTAGCTGTGCCTCCTTTGGTAGAGCTAAACACAAAGATGCGTGGAAATAAGCTTCCAAATTTAAATTATAGACATGGTTATCATTTTTACTCTCAATATTGAGTGTTATAATATCACATATTTGATTTATATATTTTTTTGTCCTAGGTAAATTCAATGCCAATGCTTGTGTTTTGAGAAAACTGACGAAATCATTGTTATAAGTTTTCGCAGATTTCATATTTTGAGATGTTAACGCATAGCCAGAAATTACTAGTGATCCACAAACGTTGTCATATTTTACGTAGTATTTTACACGGTCTACAGTAATATAACTTTCTAATGCTTTACTTTGAAAATCATTCTTCAGTACCGAATCCAATGTAAGGAAGCTCCCTTTTGCTTTAAGCAGGAAGTTTTGAGGTGTGTGGGGATAGTAGAATATACATTCATCTTTATCCCCTTTAAAATATTCTTTGTTTATTATTAAAGTCAAAAAACTTAAAACCTTGCGGTTTCTTTTTACTTCCGCTTGGAAAACGTTTTTATATAAATGCGCATAGTCGTCAAAATTAGTTGCTTCTTGAAAACAGCTATCTTTTTCTACACCGTGTTGACTTGATCCCTTGAACATTAGAGTGACGTTTGTGGCCTTTGTATACTGCATTAGAAGTTTGTCGATATTTTCTGATCGTACTTCGACATTGTCCATTGATATAAACCAATCGCCTTCTTTGAGAAATGGGTATTCAGTTTTTAAGGAGTTATCGATTATTTCTGCCACCATTAAGCATTCAGTACTATCAACAAATGGTTCAGCACGAAAGCCAAGCATAGACTCAATAATTGAGGATCGTCGCCCGAATCTATAACGATCCATTGAGCTGACTATCAAACTAATTTCTTTTACACGTTCATTCTTAACTAAAGATAATGTATATTTCTTTTCTGGTTCCAGCTTTGAGATGTTTGGTATTCCGTACTCGTGGCTATTTCGTGCAACGATCGCTGCATAAAATAGGCTCTGATTTTCAAACAAACTCTCTTTCCAATTTGTTTTTTGACTAATATTACTGCAGTTATCCGATATTGACAAAGACTTAGAGCTTTCACATTCAACTTTTTTAATTTTGTTCATTGTTAAAAAAAAAAAAGAAAACAAAAACCAACAGGCAATAATGACAATTAACCAGAGACAAATATAATTGACGCCAGAGATAAGGAAATCAAAGAGATACTATTCTTAGACCAGTAGTGCCCCTATTACAAATCAAAAATCACTAACGTAAACTAATACATTTACAAAATTTCTTGATTTTCATGCTTTACACACAAATGGTCGAAGATCTACGTATTTTATTGGTTTCTGGTTGCCGACCGATGTATTCACAGCAGTAATGGTCGAAAATCTATGTTTTTTGGGAAGGTGTTCAAAAATAAATACAGTACAAATATGAGAGATATTCATTATGAGATTGTATTAATATGTACCATAATTATATATATGTATATATATTTTAAGGGCGTTATATTCCACTGCATAGTACGGTTTATTGTATTTAGTCTACGAACGATGATTACATTTGGAAAAAAAACTACTCATTTTCTTTGTTTAAAGCGAAGACACAACGCAAAATCCCAATATGCGTTATTTTAACATAAAGAATTTGTGAATTGTACTCTGTACAAAGGCTTCAAATAAGATTTGTGAAGAAGATTTGATATTTTACGTCATCACAACCAGAAAAGGAAAGCAATCGTAAACAAAATGTTAGTAATTTGTACATATTTGCAATTATATATATTCAGTTCATTCCATCTTCATTATATTAGGTCGTTCTTAAGCAATATAATTTTTCTTCCTACATTTAAAAATGAATGCCCCTAATACTTTAAAATGTCACATAACTTTTCATCATGGGAAGTACACTTTACGAACGATAATTGTTTTATACCATTTCTCTTGTTGTCTTATACCAAATTAACTCAATTTGTTATGAGAAGGGGTAAAACAGCTGATCAAAATAGCTTAAGCTTTTTCATGGACACCTGCTTTCTAAACCACTTGTAGTTGTAATCAAGAGAAGAGGAAGCTGCATATCACCTTGCTTAACTCTGTCTAAAATAGATAGACCAATATGAAATTTGACATAATGAGAAAAAGCAAGACATAATTTTCAAATGAAAAAAAAATATGTTGTCAAAACATGCGCAACCAGGTTCAGATACACCAACTTGTCGATTTGGGTTGCTTGACAATTGTGTTGCGAGTCATATCTGTTCTCAAATGAAAACGCTAATAGCTTGTTATTTTGAGAACGCTTAAGTGACAGTGACATTCCACTCTATTCCTTCTAGCCCAATCGATTATTCTGCCAAGATTGGAATTTAATGAGCTTAAAATACACTGTCGTTACAAGCTTTGGCCGAAGAGGAGGGGCGACAAATAAGGAATTATTATGATATGCTGAGGGTACTGGTGTCAGTGAAGGATTGGTTTGTATAAGAAGCGACAGACAAGAGATAATTTATGAAAATGAGGAAGAGTGTCGGAGAAAAAACAAAAACTTACGCAGTGGAAGCGTAGAAAAACACCTCTTCAGAAGAATAGAGGTACACCATCCGGTCCAGCGGAATTGATCTTGAGGAACTCTCGCAACTGTACAAGTCGAAAAGTGGGTTTATCATAGTCTGGCTGCAAAATGTGTACCTATTAGATTTGCTTTATCTAAGGAGCAGACTGCTTTAATGTAATTGAAAATGAGCTTTGGGAACGAAGACGTAGGGAATTCTTTAATGACTAAATGTTTTTGATACCCTCGTTAATATGTAGCAGGGTGAAAAAGTTAGAATATAGAAGTGTAAATTTCAGCGCAAAGCATATATCAATGTAGGTGTTATATCTGTACCTTGACTTAAATTGGTCCACAAACAAAAATTCACACTTCACTGCGACTGCGACACGTGTTCAAGTGTCAAAGGATGACACGGTACACGGTATTAATGCAACTAATGCAAATGAAGTGAGTTGAGTGAGTTGAGGAGAAAATAGACTAAGCTTTCATTATGACATTCAATTAGTAAAAGTATAACTTTTCAACAACCCACATAGTGATTATATCAAATGTCAAGTAGTCCACCGACATCTGAATGCACAAGCTCAAGACAATTTTTCAATTGATATTCCCACTCTCTGAAATATGGCTGTTAAAATGGGCTTGTGCACACGAGGTATCGTCGTTGATCGCAAGCAACATGGCGAGCTGCCAACAGTATCCTCGTCCGTGCACAGGTCAAGTTGACATACAGCTAACGCCCTCACCACACCATATAAAAAGAACCCAGTTCAGAGACAGCAACATGCCACGGATATGGACGGATCTTATGTTGGCGACCCCAGTAAACGAATAAAGGACAAACATTTTCGGACAAAGACGCCCCGAGAAAAGAGAAGGATGACAACAGCAAGGATGAGTTCTATCATCTCCTAGAAATAGCATACGATCGATGTCCCAGCTATGACACCAAGATCATTCTAGGAGATTTCAATGCGCAGCTGGAAAAAGAGGACATCTTTGCTGGTGTCATCGGGAAACGCAGCCTGCACGACACTCTGTGAGTAATATGCGGTTCCCACATCTCAAACTTCATAACGGAACCTGGCGATCCCCTGATCAATTAACCGTAACCAGATTGATCATGTTGCGATCGACGTCAGACACTCCTCCAACATTCTCGATGTCCGAACATTCCGAGGCGCCAACGTCGACTCGGATCATCGCCTTGTTGTAGGCAAGGTAAGAACCCGGATATCGAGAGAGCAACAAAGTCGACATAGGCCAAAACAGTTTGACGACGTAAAGCTACAAACGCAGCAGATTGCTGGGATCTTTGCCGACCGAGTCTCCCTGAAACTCTCCCAAAGTTCGACGCTGCCTGCAGTGATAATAAAAGAAGGATGGAAACGATGTCAAAAAGCCATCAAAGAAGCTGCCACCAATGTGCTGGGTTTCACGCCACCACCCAGAAGGAACCCATGGTTGGACGACGAGTGCAGGCAGGCACATATAGCTAAATAGAATTCTTTCAAGGCAACGCTGCATCGGACAACGAGACCTTTTGGTGAGCTCTACTAACAGAAAAGAAGGGAATAGTACCGGCTTCTAAGATGGAAAAAGAAAGCATGAGAAGCGCGAGATCGAAGATCGAAGAGATGAAAAAGCTATCCGGTGGATATAGCGTTCGGACCGAAACCTGCCGAGACCAAAACGGACAACTTGCCCAAATTCCGATGTAAGGCAGAATGTTCTTCTCAATTTGGGCGATGATAGACAAGAATACCGTCCCCGTAACTTAGACACGGTGAAGAAAGCAATATCGAAGCTGAAGTCGAACAAAGCTACTGGAGCGGACGGACTGCCCGCAGAACTATTTAAAGCAGCTGGAGATGACCTTGTTGGGTACATGCACCAGCTCATCTGTAAGATATGGTCTGAAGAAAGCATGCCTGATGATTTGAATCTCAACGGCGTATGCCCGGTCCATAAGAAAGGGACCCCTTTGACTGCACCTATTATCGAGGAATAAGCCTTCTTAACATCGCCTACAAGGTCCTCTCTGCCGTATTGTGTGATCGCCTGAAACCGTTCGTCAACAACCTGACAGGTCCTTATCAGTGTGATTTCAGGCCAGGGTAGTCCACTATCGACCAAATCATGACATTACGGCAGATCCTGGGAAAGACCCAAGAAGTGCAAATCTATCATCTACTCGTCGATTTCAAGGCCGCATATGACAGTGTGCATAGAGACGAGCTATACAGTGCTATGTCTAGTTTCAAATTGTGTAGGCTGATGGTGGAGAACTCTCGCTGTTCCGTCAAGGTCGAGAACGAACTCACCGAGATCTTCACTGTCATGAAAGGTTTTAGGCAAGGCAACGCATTGTCATGCGAACTCTGCAACATCATCCTTAAGAAAGTCACAAGTCAACACCAGAGGCACGATTTTCCAACCCGTTCAACTGCCAGCTTAAGCCGACGACATCGACATGATTCATCGAGCTATCAATGAGGCATTTGCTTGCACTGAAGCGGAAGCGACTAAATTGGGTCTGGTGGTTTATGAGGAAATCAAACGCGGAATCACTCTTGCCAATCGCTGTTTCTTTGGGCTCAAGAGGCAATTGGGTAATGAAGCCCTCTCTCGAACGACTAAGCTTGCTTAGAATACAAACTGTATTCTCTAATCCTAGATAAAGTTGCTGTAAAACATACTTGCTCAATTTGTTAAATACTTCACTCCGTGCTTCATACCAATGTAATAATAACAAACTAATACAATTTTAACTAATAAATGGTTTCGATTCTATCTCACATGAATGAGACAATTTACTTATGTAGGTATACGTATATTGGTACCATTAAAGCTACCACTCCGGTACCATTATCAAACATTTTACTCGGGAATTGTTTAGGTGGACAACACGAGATTGTGTGAGGGAAAAATACATCCCAAGTAGTGATGATAGTGGCAATTGAATTGATGTACGCGTCGGCATGGCCCTTGTTGTTCACCGCGATCTCGATCCAAAAACGAAAAAAAAATTAAATTACCCTACAATTTCTTGCAGCTGTTGCGAAGATTTCAATATCCAGGCTATCTGGATAAGCTCTTTGTAAAAAAATCTAAAAAAAATTATCTGGCTTTCGGCTATTAAAACTGCGAGATAGACATCTTTCGTTTGAGATATAAAGTTTTAAAACACAAACTCGACAAGTTCCACCATCTCATTTCCTTACTACACTTGTTTTGAAACGAAACTTGGATTTGAAGCCGGAGGAGACTCCCAGATCAATGACTTCTTCATCTTCTGAAAGTCCCATTTTTTTTAAATACAGTCCTTCTGAATGCATTCTGTAAATCACATGTTTTCTTTACATATATACATATATATATATATATATATATACTTTCATCACTGGCTACGTTATATTAAAAAATATTTCTGGTATTGTCAACTATATTTTTGACGTCTGTGGCTAACCTATTATTCACAGAAGAAATAAGCAAGGAATAACTGCCATATCTGCACTGGGATGCACATTCCAAAGGACAGCTTAAATGATTTTATCTCCTATTTCTCTCCACTCGTTTAACGCGAACTACTTAAAGGGCTAATGCCCAGATCTTACACGACGACGTTAAGGAACCGAACCGGTCATGTTGGCTCAGATCCTTTGATCTCTAATTGACTTAAGACTTGAACTAAGAAGCGTTTTCTGCTTATTTGAGGCGTAAAATAATACAGCCATGGGTTCGTCATTCATTTTGAGCTCCAAAAGTTCTGGAGACGCGCTAAAGACTTATATCCTTCCAGGTCGACAATCCGAATGAAGAAAACAAATGTAAAAATTATAATATATTTAAAGCCAAATAACTTTGTTTCAGCCAAATAACTTGTAACTATCAAATGGAATTTATTTCCACTGAATTTATTCCATTGAATTGTAGATAAAACTGAAATTGGCAGCCGGTTGCGTCGGTTGTATATAGTTTCCATCAGTTTTTAGAAGAGAATAGGTTTCGTGAGCGTAATTCTGGTGCCATTATATGGGTACCATTTAAGGCTGATAGTGTGAATACTCCAATTCAATTGCAAAAATCGAGGCTAAGATAAAGAAAATCAGTTCGTTCTAAAGATATACCATTAAGCCTAATGTTGAATTTTGAGCTAAACTTGTGGTACACCATTATTATAATAATAATAACAATTGAGTGGCACTACAGCTCACAAAAGACAAGGGTTTTTATATGCAATTAGTACTCTTTG
The DNA here is from genome assembly GCA_944738645.1 of Eristalinus sepulchralis. Taxonomy (NCBI): domain Eukaryota; kingdom Metazoa; phylum Arthropoda; class Insecta; order Diptera; family Syrphidae; genus Eristalinus; species Eristalinus sepulchralis. The sequence continues at coordinate 20,605,350 of OX122886.1, forward strand.
AGTATTGTCAGTAGCTCAAAAGAGAAAAGGTGTTCCGTCCGGCAATCGATCCTAGACCAGGGCCTATCTTCTTCAGCTATAGCCCGAGTTGTGCGTGCTACTGTTTTTCTTACGAGTAGGGTTTTTTACAGCTTCGTCGTCTGGGTCGACGGCGATCAGCTGCCATAATTAAAACTAAACTTAGGAATTCTAGGAGCTCATCTTTCATAAACTCAACAAATTGTCCAAACTGATTAACCCTAAAAACAAAATATTTTTCAAAGACCAATATTCTCTCTCTTTTTCGCTCTTTTTCGAAGTTTGTTTTTTTTTTTATCTATTATTATTCTATCTCGTAGGTTAGATTAGTTGGGAGCAACTGCTTACTATGAAGGAACGACACTTACGGTGCGTAGATAGCTCCCTGCTGTTCCTTACCACCATTGAGGTTCTCTAAGTTCACCTAGTTTTCAGGCTCAGTTAGTGAAGCATTATAGTAGTCGCATTCTCTCCAAAACCTTTGACTGGACCTGGGCCTCAACCAACATGCCTATCCAGTCAGCACGATTTTTCCCTAGCTGTCCACAGCTGCGCACTCTAAGTTGGTTGAGGTCCTTCTTCACTTCTGTGCGCCACCTTAGCCTAGGCCATCCTGTTGCGTTGCCCCAATGACTCTTATTCGAAGACTTTTCGTCTTGAGCGTTCTATTCGAAGACGCCTGACTAGGCGCATGTCGCTGTATAGATCATAGAGTTCGTCGATAAATTTTCTCCTCCAGATGCCATCAACGCAAACAGGACCAAAAATGGCAAGCAAAACTTTTCTTACGAAAAGACTAAGGGCTTCCTCATCCGCTTTTACGAATAGTAATGTCCAAGTTTCCACGCCAAAAAGTGGGACTGGGATGAACAAGCTGGGACTGGGATGGTCAAGCTGTTATACAAAGCCAGTTTAGTCTTTCGAGAGAGGGCATCATTAACCAATTGCCTCTTGAGCCCAAAGAAACAGCGGTTAGCAAGAGTGATTCTGCTTTTGATTTCGGTACCTGTGTTGTTGTCCCAATTTACCGCGGAGCAGAGGTAGACCAAGTCCTTGTCTACCTCGAAAATTCTACTGCCTGTCCGAGACGTCGATATTGTGCGACATTTTTTGATGACAGCATGTACTTCGTTTTGTCCTCATTAACCACCAGACCCAATTTAGTGGCTTCCGCTTCAATGCGAGCAAACGCCTCATTGACGGCTCTCTGTGTATGTCCATCAGTTTCTTCAGCGTAAGCTAGCAATTGGACGGACTTTTGGAAGATCGTACCTCTGGTGTTGACTTATGAATTACGGTTGAGGAGGATGATGTTAAAGAAATCACATGACAGTGCTTCATCTTGCCTAAAACTTATTTTGACATTGAAGGTCTCGGTGAATTCGTTCCCAACCTTGGCGGAACAGCGAAAGTTCTCCATCGTCATCCTACACAATCTGATAGTGGACTACCCTGGCCTGAAATCACACTGATAAGGACCTGTCAGGTTGTTGACGAACGGTTTCAGGCGATTACACAATACGGCAGAGAGGACCTTGTAGGCGATGTTAAGAAGGCTTATTCCTCGATAATAGGTGCAGTCAAAGGGGTCCCTTTCTTATGGACCGGGCAAACGCCGTTGAGATTCAAATCATCAGGCATGCTTTCTTCAGACCATATCTTACAGATGAGCTGGTGCATGTACCCAACAAGGTCATCTCCAGCTGCTTTAAATAGTTCTGCGGGCAGTCCGTCCGCTCCAGTAGCTTTGTTCGACTTCAGCTTCGATATTGCTTTCTTCACCGTGTCTAAGTTACGGGGACGGTATTCTTGTCTATCATCGCCCAAATTGAGAAGAACATTCTGCCTTACATCGGAATTTGGGCAAGTTGTCCGTTTTGGTCTCGGCAGGTTTCGGTCCGAACGCTATATCCACCGGATAGCTTTTTCACCTTTCGGTAAAACTCTCGAACTACACTCCTGCCATAGCACCTCTCCAACTCTTCGACCTCGCGCTTCTCATGCTTTCTTTTTCCTTCTTAGAAGCCGTTACTATTCCCTTCTTTTCTGTTAGTAGAGCTCACAAAAGGCTCTCGTTGTCCGATGCAGCGTTGCCTTGAAAGAATTCTATTTAGCTGCATGTGCCTGCCTGCACTCGTCGTCCAACCATGGGTTCCTTCTGGGTGGTGGCGTGAAACCCAGCACATTGGTGGCAGCTTCTTTGAAGGCTTTTTGAAATCGTTTCCATTCTTCTTCTATTGTCACTGCAGGCAGCGTCGAACTTTGGGAGAGTTTCAGAAAGACTCGGTCGGCAAAGATCCCAGCAATCTGTTGCGATTGTAGCTTTCCGTCGTCAAACTGTTTTGGCCTATCTCGACTCTGTTGTTCTCTCGATATCCGGGTTCTTACCTTGGCTACAACAATGTGCTGATCCGAGTCGATGTTGTCGCCTCGGAATGTTCGGACATCGAGAATATTGGAGGAGTGTCGGTTGCCGATTGCAACTTGATCAATCTGGTTGACGGCTAATTGATCAGGGGATCGCCAGGTTCTTTTATGGGTGTTGAGATGTGGGAACCGCGTACTGCTCACAGAGTGGTTCCGCCCCGCGACGAAGTCCAACAGCCTGAGTCCGTTTCCGGAGGTGGTGTTGTGCAGGTTTTTTTTTCCGATGATGCCAGCCTCTTTTTCCAGCTGCGCATTGAAATCTCCTAGAATGCTCTTGGTGTCATTGCTGGGGCATCGATCGTATGTTCTTTCTAGGAGATCATAGAATTCATCCTTGGTGTTGTCATCCTTCTCTTCTGTCGGGGCGTGATTGCAAATCAGGCTGATGTTTCCGAATTTAGCCTTAATGCGGATTGTCATGAGGCGTTTGCTTACGGGATCGTAGTTTAAGACTTTTTGCCTTAGTCTGACTTGAACAACAAATCCGCATCCAAATTAGCGCTGCCTTCTCTCCCTGTAGCAGTCGCTGTAGTAGATGTCGCAGTTCATCATCTTCTTTCTGCCCGGCCCATCCCACCGCACTTCCTGGATGACGGTGATATATGTTTTGTAGCAGTCAAGAGGCTCCGCAAGTTGTTCGGCTGCACGTGGTCTGTTAAAAATTAATCATAAATAATCTGTTATAAATAAATTAAAAATTGTTGTCCTTTATGCGTTTGATGGGGTCGTCAATATTAGATCCGTCCATATCCGAGGCATGTTGCTGTCTCTGAACTTGATTGTTTTATGTGGTGAGGGAGTTAGCTTCACGCACAACCTACAGACTAGTAGGAAAGGCCCATTATTTAATCCTCGGGTACAGCAGTTCGCTGCGTACATTGTTTCACCACACATCGAATACAATAGAGTGGGTCGGACAAAAGTAAGGGAAAGCGATTGCTACAGAGAGGGAAAGCGGATTTGTCCAAAAAAAAATTTTGCTTGCGTCAATCCCGTAAGCGAACGCCTCACGACAATCTACATACATGCAGCTACGAAACTAAGATCAATATAGTTTTCAACGCGAAGGTAGGTGAAGAAGAAATCTTCGATAGGTCATGGACATGGATAATAATGGTTGGGTCGGAAGACTCTTTACATCCGAGTTTTGGGATAACATGGCGCGAAACTGAAGGCAACTGGCAAGAGGTCATATTAGCTGATGTGGAATGTTGGTTCAGGGGCAGGTCCACCCAGAACTGTAAAGGCACTCAAAGGAATATGAATCATAAGTTACATCTATTCCTAATATTCGTTAGAATTATTTTCGAACGAAAAAGCTGTGGAGAGCATTTTTCTATAAATCGATGCAGATGTAGACACAGAAAATTATTATACAGATGTCGCACCCTGAACAAACTACTGGTTCAAGTTTTAAAAAACCAGCCGACTAATCTAAAAAAGAATCAGCCAGCCGACAAGGAGAAAGATTTCTGGGAGAAAAATATAAACAGAATATCTACCAATGTTCTCTATAGTTGTTGGTATTTTACATTAATTTTTCTCATTTAGAACATTAGAGGTGTATCGATGTGTTGTTATTTCGTACTATTCATGGAAAATTGTATAAAAAAAAAATTGTATAAAAAAATTTAATAGATACATACATAGTACATGTATTGTTCGATTGTGTTGCCTCATTTGTTTGCAATTTGTATGTTAATTCGTATGGTCGCCGTGGCGAAGTGGTAAGTGCGTCGACTGCCGCACAGAAGGCTTAGGTTCGATTCCCGAACGGGACACCTAGCATTTTTTTCACGGCACCACCTCTTTCGAATTGCTGACAACACTCAAAGAGTATCAATTGTCTATGATAAGCTTCTCAAATCTCGCCGTTCAGAGTCCCTTCTACTCGTGAGAGAACAGTAGCACGCACAACACGAGTAGTTGTTGTAAAAGCTAGGCCCTGGTCCCTTGTGGGCTGTGTTGCCACTCAATTATTATTATTATTATTATGTTAATTCGAAGTTATTTGATTTTGCATCATTTTTGATAAGTATATTTAAACGGTTTGGTGCGGATATGCCTTTAGTAGGAGGATAAAAACATAAATAGTTGCGTTTTAAGGTGCATACATGCAGCTTGCTTGATGATATAAACATGGAATTGTAGCAAAGTTAAATTTTAATGTTAATTAACTAATATTAATCTAATACTGTTGGAATGTACATCGGCCCAGCAGGAGATAATTTTGTTACGTTTTATGCGCATAAGCTCCTTTTAGCATTCTTTGATGAACTTGGAGTTAATGATGAGATAGAATTTCAATGCTCTCGAAGCCTGCACAAAAGGCGATTTCCATGTCACGAAGGTCTTTTGTTGCACAGTCTTCGTGATTTTTTTGTGGCAAAGATTTTTATGATGGTCATAGTCTGTAGCAGCACAACAATTCGAGTCGGCCTACTTTCACGTGATAAAAAACTAAATATGCGAAGTGGCCACATTGGAAGGATTCACTTGTTGCAATACTCGACAATGATACCAGCATATGGTATGAAGTCGCTTCAGACGACCGTGTATCCAAGGCAAACCTTTCGTTCCGACTTGTATGTAAGGTATTCTGCTTTCACTTCACTCCAGATATCAGCACGACGGACTTTCTCTCGGTTCTTCTAACATGGGGTTTGCAGTTTCGAACACACACAGGATCCCCAAAGTTGTGTTTCGAGCTAGAAAAACGTATTTATTACGTTAATCATTAGATACTGATAGGATTTAAATGTAGCCTTCACATTTCTTTCTGTGCAGAAGGGAATAGATAGACGTACAAATACAATAAAAATGTATACATATATTCTAAGATAGTCACACATTGTTGAAAACGCTGAGCAGATACACATTTAACTCTAAGACAATTTGGGAATTTCACAAGCTATTAAACACAAAAAATTATAAAAGCAAAGGTCTAGACAACGATCTAAGTTATGACAGCTGGTCACACTAGTGCTAAATGTACCATTATGTAAATAGTTAAATAAATCCAATTGAATAAACAGCAAAAAGAGACATATGTAATAAACCGTAACTTAACGAGAGAGAGAACTCTCTTAACAAATTGATCTATTTACCATCTATGTACTGACTATCAGCGATTATTGATACAGTCGTTTTCTTCAACAGTCTTTTCGTGCAAGCCGACCACTGCATACCAATTAGTTTTCTCATAGAGGAAAAAATAAAGAATATGAAAATAAAATATTAAAACGTGTTTTTTTATTTTAAATTCGGAAAATAAAACTGGTAGTTTTATTTTCTACAATCAGTGACTAGGTACAAGTTGGCCTTACTCCGACATCAACCCTTTACTAGACTGTACGTAACAGCACTATGACATGATATTGCTCCTATTAGTAATTTTTGCTTAGTAGTAACAAATGTAATTAAAAAATAAAAAATCCGTTGTGCAGTATACAATTTTGTGCAATCCCGAAAGCCGAAGAAATGATTTTCAGGAGTCGAAAGTAAGTTAAGACAAGTAGTTTTGGGTTAACGGAGTGCAATCTGCACTTTTTTCTAAAAGTGTGCATTTCATATCATGGCCCGGAAAAAAAGGTTACGTATGTCGTTGTTAATAACCTAAGGTAACTGCTTAATAAATTTAATTTAAGTCGGCTTATCCGTTCTGAATTTGAAAATCTATAGTTTCAGCAAGGTGAGCCGATTTCATAAATTAAGCCTAAATATCGATGAAGAAGCAGAAACAAATATTGTCTACTTCTGATATGCAGACATGGTATCATGGTGGTACACATACATACGTCTATATTTCGTAGATGAAAGGTTTACTGTTACTATTACGTTGCCTTGGTGACCGCGATCCTTAAATAGTAAAGAGAAAAAGTTTGCCAGTATTAATTATCACTACAAAAATCGTACTTTTTAAGTTTCATATGTCAGTCTCTTGTATGGCGGTGAGACATCTGTATATGATTGTCTGTGATGTAAATTGAAGTTTTAAGAAATCACAGTAAAGTGATTTTTGACCTTTGACCTTCCAAATCGATAATACCAACCATTGTGGAAAGGGCTTTAAATGAATGCCAAGAGTCACAAAGATAAATTTAGGATTCGTACATCAGTTGATCGCTCAAAGGGCGAATATGTTAGTTATTTTTTTGTTTTCTAAACATATTTTTCCATCAAAGATCCACTTCTAATGAAAGATGCGCCAGCATGTTTGGTCTTGTCATGTTACATTTCAAAGGAGATTTAAGTCCCCTTATAAACGGAATGGTTAAGACATTCTTTAATTTTGTAGAACTGTCCAATAATTAACCAATTTTGCTTCTTCTCAATTGTCAAGGTGAATATTTATGTAGTAGATCTGGCTCGTAAACATGCTGCAATTTTCTTTTAAAAATATTCTGCAATGATAAAGTTCCATGCTAATATAAAAGTTTAATCTAGTCCAACGCCTGTAAACTGATGCAGAACCACACGATTGCATTCTTTTGACAAGAACGCATTTGCAGGCGGCTATAACTGGAAAATAGAAGAGGATTTACATAATTCAGTAGATGCATACCACCATTTACCAATCTTTTTTAATAAAAACTAACAGGGAAGGGAAATCGAAGGCCACTGTAAAAACTTAAAAATTAGGGACTTCTAAAACAAAAACTACCCTAAAAAAATCTAGAATGGAATACCTCTAAGAATTAAAAAAAATCGTTTAGTAAAAGTCAAAGAAACACTACAGAAAGATACACTAATGTTTCTTTTAAGAACTGGAGTGGTGATTCATCATGTGGTTCAGAGAGCAGAAAGCAACTTTCAACTTCTGCAATAAACAGTGAATAGATGAAAATATCAGAAACGTAAAATTGAACATCCTTCGCAATGTTGAATGTTATGAGCTCAAGATTTTCATGTTTTACTATTTAATACAGGTAAGTTTATATATTGTCTATTTTGCATTTTAATTTTAGACTGGGTAAAGTAGTATTGTGTAACGCATTGGACGACGAGCTGTTACCCATTGCTCTTTAAAAGTGGCGATAACTTTATACGTTAATTCTAGAAGGTTGTTAAAATGATAGCAAGATACATGATATACATATGCATATGTATGTATATCTAGAAAATTTTAAAACAATATTCTAGACTGTGTGAAGCTGAAAAACAAATATGTATACCACAATAACTCGAATTCTTTAATTTTCACTATGACATATTATGATTCAAAATTAATACGATTTGGATTTTTGATAAGTTTAAGTTTCTATTGACGCGACAAAAGTCAACGGAAAACTTATTCGAAAATAAGTTAGAAATGCAAATTTTATTTGGTTAATAATTTTGGCCTTTTTGTCTTAGCTGGGAATAGTTTTTCGATTTGGTGCTAACTACCCAAATAACAAATAGCATTAAAATCCGTTGGTCTATTTTTTTGAATTAATAATTACTATTGGAATTCGATTTTAGGGATTTGCAAACATTGATTCCACTGTCTAAACTTCTTTCTGAAAATAAATAATTTTACCACATATTTTTCTGGAAACTGTTTATTTAACATTAGTGTCCTTACTCTATGGAATTGGTTGTCTTTTTAATTGAAAAAAAAAAAATACGGTACATTTGTTTCTTTTCACTAAATAACATCGTTATAAGATTTCATAAAAAGCTTATAATTAAATCTATATCTAAGTATTTTTACAAATTTTGTAGTACAGTTTGAAGCACAAAATGTTCGGCGTTATTTCTTGTAGGCTGGAGACCTGCTTTGTTTAATTTGGATTCAATAAATATGATATCGTCCAGTCTAAATGTATCACATCAACAAAACCAAAGTTGCCAATTTCCAATACTTTTTGTTGTGAGTTTATGTAAATCTGTAAGAACTTAACAATACGCTAATCTCTTAAGTTTTTAGTTAATAAAAGATTATTGTGGTGGCCTGATAAGTGTCTTATTAACTCTTGCACTGATTCAAAACCCATAGAACAGAAACAGCAACTGTATGCTTTTACCGTTTCGGAATCATTAGTTGAACTTATAACATTACGATGAACAGAACACAAATGTTTGAGAAGATGCGCTTTTTGTTTAAACATAGCTACACAAAGTCGACATGCAAACGGTTTTTCACCCGTGTGAACTCTTAAGTGAGTCTTTAAATTCCAGGACATACCAAACTGTTTACCACAATACTCACAACGATATTCACGCACAGTGCTACTACTAGCATTATTATTAAAAATTTGATTTACCGCCGCACTATTTCTAGAGTTTGAATTTGATGCATCGGTTTCCACTGGATCTATTTTGCAGCCCAATGTTGAAATATTCATATTGGATGTCATTTCCAATTGAGTGGGTGTAGCTGAGTTATGGGATGATTGCCACTGATATATAAATGGAGAATTTATTTGTAAATGCTGGTCGGGGCTGGTAAGTTTCTCCCTATTAGTCCCAATATTTTTGTGATTATACACAAACAGATCGTCTGTGTTGATAAGACTTCTGGGTGTTGTGCCCAACATATTTCGCTCGGAAGTAAAGGTGGAAGACGTTTTTTGTGAGCTCAAATCATCCATTATCATAGGATGGTATGGAAGAAAGGGCTGATTTTGACTAGGAGAATTATGAAAACCAGGCCTACGCTTTCTATGCGGTGTAACAACATAATCTTCAGGCGAACTTTGAAGTAACTGGTGTTCAGGCAGTTGTTTTAAAACCTCGGAGTCTGATAAAAGTGTCATGCTTTTCTTCTTTTCCTGTCTTCTGCATACAAGATCTAACTTTTCTTCATTTTGATGTGCTTGCGAATTTGATTCATTGTCTATATTTCGAGTTCCAAGCGACAAATTTACGGGGTCTGATGACATTCGCCTTTCTCCTAATGTATTCATGTTTCTATTAGGGGTTAATTCTGTTTGCTCTTCACATTTATCATAGAGTTGGTCTTCGCATCGTTTATCATCAGACCCCAATAGTTTATCCGACGCCTTTTCATTTGAAATATCCTTGGGTATATTTGACTTTTTTCCATCCTTCTTACTTTCGTCATTTGCATTTTCCCATTTAACGGAATTTTGCGAAGACGATAGTTCAGTTTTAGACAAACGTTTTTTACGTCTAACGTCTTTTAAACCGTATGAAGTGCCATATAATTCCATATCATTTTCATGTTTTGCTGCATTAAAATATTGAGAATCGCATGTTTTCAAATAATCAGATTTAATTTGTAACAGAAGTAGGAGATCGTGCAGATAATTAATATCGTCTGATGGAATACAGGTTTGTCCGGAATAAAGAAAGTCCAAAAGCGACCGAAAATAATTTGCATTTACATCGGGAAAGTAAACTGTAGTAGTACAGTCTAAGAATTGTGTTTCTTCAAGAAGCATCCTAATTAAAAAAAATCAATTACTTTTGTGTTAAAATTGTATATAAGCAAACTAATACCTTATTAAAGGACTTGCTGCAGCTAGAACCAGCTTATGAGCATGAAGAGTAACTTTGTTTTCACAAACTATTAATAAATCAGCCGGGTGTTCCCCGCGAAAAGCAGCTTTAATTTCTTTGAGAATACATTCTCCATGTTTACTATATTGCAGCATCAACATCCTAGGTTCCTGGAAAGAAAAAATATTATAATCATTTGAAAATACATATTACATAAGTAACTGTATAAAATGTATTAGTACATATGTAAAAATGCTAGTTTAGATTACTTGATGACGCGAAACTAAAGTCAATATGATTCCATTATAGATTAATACTTGAAAATCAGGGTGTAGATGTGTACGTGCATCAGTATCCCAGCAGGCACTGTATCAGGTCACTGTCTACTAAACGCAAATTTAATTACTACACTGAAAATCCTTTATTTTAACACGGCACAATTTCTACTGAGTCGGTAGCAACACTCGCAGAGTAAGAATATAAACTGTGGGTCCCCTTATAGGTTAAACAATAAGATGCACAACCTCCCCTTTTCTCGCGGTCTTAATTTTATTAAGCTACCAGCAGCAAAGTCTGGAACTTTATCTTTCATCTTTTCAGAATAATAATAAAAAAGGATAAGGATAAGGATCTTACCCCATATGGGCTGTACCACTATCTAATAAGCTAAAGTATGCAATTTTTAACATTATTTGCATGAGGAAATTGTGGTCGCCGTGGTGTAGTGCGTAAGTGCGTCGACCAACACGTCGAATGTCCCCGTTTGATTCCCAGACTGAACAGCTCAGATTTTTTTTACGGCATCATCTCTTTCGAGTTGCTGACAACACTGAAAGAGTACTTATTGTCTATGAAAGCTTCTCAAATATCGACGTTCGAAGTCGGCAAAAAACCAAAGGTCCCTTCTACTCGTGAGAGAACAATAGCACACACAACACGAGTAGCTGATGCAGAAATTAAGCCCTGGGCAATTGTGGATCTATTATTATTATTAATATCTTACTACTCATGTACAATAGAAAATGAAACGCAAATGAACATATATGCACTTGTGTAATAGCGACCAAAATCACTGTTACTTTTTACATTTTGTCACGCCCATGTCAGTTACGAAGACTTCTTTTAATTTCTCAAAAACGTACATAATAGCTGCCTAAGTCCAAAGGAGTTACTTTGTGTTTTTTTCTCTTTGGAAACCCTCTTATATGGACAGAAAACATCTTCAAGAAAAAGTGTATTCTAAGGGTGCAATAGACGTTTTAGATAAAGATAAGCAGAATTGTGCTAGACGGTAAAAAAAACTTCGGGCATTTCTCATCAAGTGCGACGACGTATTGCATCTATATGTTAAGCATATAAATTGCAATACGCCCTACAATTCTACGGACATAGTTAGTAGAATTTGTAGAATTTAAGAATTTGTAAATAGTTTAAGTTTTAGTTAGAATAAGTTAGGTTAAGTAAAGACCAGAAGGTCAAGTTAATTTTCTTGACGAATAAAATAAAAATAAATTTCCCATATTTAAGTTAAATTAAGATAGAGTAGGCCGAAAGGCAAATTAAATGTAAAGTAGATTAACTTAAAGCACCCGTGAAGGGTCAGTAAGTTAGATATAAGATCGAAAGTTCACATAGTATAAGCTAGTTTGAAGTATTTTTAGTTGGAATATAAGTAAAGGAATTTAAAATTTAAATAGAAATACAAAAAAAGGAAAAAAAAGCGACTAAGTGTTTAGACATCCTGAAAACCGCAATGCAATCCTATAAATTTGAGGCTATGCCAGTAAAAAGTGCAAGATAAAAACATAAAAGAACTCAGCTTAATTTGTAACAGCTAGAGTGGTCAAAATGGAAGTTTTTTAAAATTTGCGATATTACAATAAATTCCAAATTTTAATTTATAATTTGAGACTTTTGTCCCATTTTTGCTATATGGCCAGCTGTTTTTTTTTTTGCGAAAATTGAAAATACTAAATTCAGTTTTCAAATTAAGGAAATAATGAGCCTTTCAGTTCTTTATAATGATAGTTTTGCAAACACATGAGAGGGTGGTACGACTTCATCACCAAGTATCGCTTGAGTCGTCAAAGGTTTTCCGAAAATGAAATTGTTTAAAGTAAAATACAATTGGACGAGATTCGTCGTTAAGCAACGCATAGTTTTCGAAAAAATGCAAAACTCTCCTGCTTGACAAGATATATGACAAATATATGTACGTACATAAAATACATAAAAAAAGTCTACGAGACTTGATGGAATGTATTGTATTCAATAGCGTCTCTCACACCGTTCTATTACAGCGAAAGGTAATTATCATTAATAAAAATAAGTATACAAAAACCGATATCACCTTTAAATTTATTTCTGTAAACAGATGAAAACCTAAACGTTTACAGTGATAGAATCTTTCAGTAGAACATGTTTTTAAGTTTTCAAATCAAATAATCCTGATTTAATATTGTAAATTCAATTTGAATTATAATAATGAATTAACAATATAATTTTGTACTCATAATAAATCTAGGAAGATTGTAGACAATGTTAAAAACATAAAAAGATTAGGTCATTGCTCTTACAAGTGGCCTCCTGTTGCTGAATTTAATTCAAAAATTTGATAGACATTAAATAACTGAAAATAGTATTAACTTCTAGGTAAGTTTAAGTTTCTAAATAAGTTTAAGTTTCCTGATAAAATTGTAGAGAAGACCATTTGCTGAAGCTTTGGGTTCAAAGTTGCAAGGATTTTTTTTGCAACCATAGGAATCTGTGTCCCAAAAAAATGTACTGTTGCGTTGTGTTGGATGATAGAGCGCAGGATTTCGGTATGGAAATAGGCAAAATGTGTTCTGCATTACTTGATTGTATTACCCACATATATGTATGTATATGTACATATGTTTTCTTTCGTAAACCATGTTTTCTTCTCTAAGCCAAAGTTCTAATTTTAAAATTAAGTAATTGAAGAACTAGCCGCACCGTTTCATCAAATTCGTTTGTTAATTTGTGCATTTCTGTTGTGAACGGGGATATTGGTGGTGGTATTAATTGAATTTGAATTGATTTTAAACAAAATTCTTTCGTTTGTGTGCACAAAACCGCGACAAAACAACCCATACTGGGAATTGTTTTAAACAAGCAAAACCGTTTGTAACAGTTGCAGTTATTCTGTAAAAAGGAATTACTTCGACCAGTTAAAATTAGATAACATTTTGTGAGAATGATCATGACTTCTACAACGACAAACGACTTTGCGATCATCATATGAACTACAGTGAAAACTTCTTTGAACGTACAGATGGTAACTTTTGTGGACTAAAATTGTCTGCTGAGCGGAAATACAAATACAAATACAATACAAAATTTAATATTTTCAATTAATTTAATTTGAATGAAAGATTATTATTATTATAATTTGCTGTCATTTCACTTAATATTTAAATAAGCAAGTGCGGCAAAAGGTTGCGGTAGTTATTCAACATGCCTGTTGTTGAATTTGCTAGAGTAAAACGCGACTTATATATAATATAACGACTATGATGCAGCACGACTATAACGATCAAAATGGTAAATCCAAGAAAGGATTGAAAATATGGACACATGTACATATGGATGTATAATTCCCAAATGAAATTTGAAAATTACTTTGTGTCCTTTAAATCTCAAAATTCTTCTATGGGTTTTATTTAAATGAAATTGATACACAGACTAAAAAGCTGTATGCATTTAAAAAACCACCAACTTTCTTTGTTGGAGTTGGCATTCACTCTGGCATTTCTTGTACGACACTCATGCTTTATGTGTGAATGTACATATGCATCTGTATTTGTTAATGAATGCATTATTTTATGGGCGTATTTAAAATGCATACATATACGGTAAATAAATCCTTTGACATGACCTACGTACTCAGAAAGAATAAAACAACAAAATTACGTCAGAAATTTAAAAAAATAATAAAATGCTAACAAGGTTCCGCTTAGTGAAAGTGATTACAAACTTGAAGTTTCCAGATCTCGATGAGGGACCACGCAGATACAAATGCATGAACAAAGAGAAGCCATTAATACATGTGTATCAATAGATATTTGAAATGTTAAAAATACAGGCATACATATATATATATATGTACATACATAAAATCATAAGTTCCCCTAACGGGCGTTTATAATCATGTATACATCAAAGTATTATATTAATAAGAAAATATGAAAGTTAAACATTTTTTTTTTATTTCAAAAGAGAATTTTCATTTTTTTAGACTTAAGTACCTTATGGGTATAACGGATAAGTAAAAAAAATCAAATACTGTTTAGCAAACGCGACTCCTTATTCCCTACCGTCAATAAATAGCAAAAGAGTTGCTTTTAGAGAGATTTAATTAATTGAGTGGAAAGCTAGACATAAAGATTGCTGCGCATGCAATTAAATCTGTGAAATAGTTGAATCAGAATATTCAATTCAACATACAAATACAAGTGCATACATTTTAGTGCGCTTAGTATTTGGAGTTACATACTCATTACATACAATCAAAGTATGAATATACACATATATGAATGAAGGCATGAAACACAATCATAAACTGTACGATTACATATGTAGGTATGAGTATTAAAGTTTCTTCACATAAAAGCTTTCTCCGGGTTTCAACACAATTTACCAACCAACTGATATCTACTACACCAGCATAAGCATTTATTTCTTTAGCTGCTTTTAAAAGTAAAAGTGAGTAGTCTGAAAATAAAACTTGTTTGCGTTTGTTTACATTTCGTAATATGAGAAAGGAACACAATGAAGATAGGAAAGAGTGAGAAAAAGACAAATAAATACAGCGATGGAAGGGTAGTGGAGTAATTGCATAACTTTAATACTAGGCCAAGTATGTTGGGCAAGCGTAAGAAAAAAACTCGTTTTAATAGAAAATTAGCTCTGTTTTGTATTGAGTCTTCTTTGGTTACCACTTTGTGTTCATCGTTAACTTTTATAAATATGTATGTATGCGAATGTGGAAATTAAGTTATATGTATACATACAAATGTACGTATGACTTTCAAAAAAAGCTGAATTGTGTCTGAAAGACATTGGAGAGATATTTCATATGCAAAACTACTACCACTGCCTAGGAACTAAGAAAACAGCGAAGAGCTTCTTATGAAAATGGTTTATACAATAAAAGACCACTATTCAAAAAATTTTACCTACATAAAATGGAATCCGAAGGTCAAAAAAGAAAGGAAAACACTGTCGTGCAACAATTGTTGTTTTTTGTAAATCGGTAAATGTCTGTTGAAGCGGATTGTTTCCATATGCTATATTTGTATGCAGTTTCACACGTTTTCCTTGAGATCTACTTTCACTTATTTAAAACAAAGAGTGGGACGAAATTATTTTTTAACTTCTTTCCAGTAAAAATTAAGATTATTAAATTGTAGAGTTTTAAATGTATTCCAACTACATTTAACTCTTTCATTTTCTGGCAAGCAGGAAGCAAACATATTTTATAAAAATTCCAACTAAGCTTTCAGCGAATTATTGCGTATTTAGTGGAGTCAAGTTTGCACGAAAGATTAGTTTTGGGCACAGTTATTTAAAAAAAAATGAGTTAGTAACGGGAAGTTTTAGTATTTATGACTTAAGGAATTAGATAGAATATCGAATCGAAATTAAAAATATACTCCAAAATGAAAGTGTCATTCATAAATGTGTCATCCATAAATCCATACATATGTTAATAAATTTACTTTAGAGTATAATGTTGCGTTAGTATTTACATAATGTAAGCAATGTGGTGGTTGCCTACACAAAACAAAAAATTGAATTTCTTTAAGAAGCACCCTGATTAAAAAATCAACTATCATATTAAATTTGGATTGAACATCTGGAATAATACATTTACGCGTGCTTACAATATGCTCTAACTGATATTCCCCACATTATTTTTATGATAAAAATAAATGACTGAAAAAGCGAAGTTCATATAAGGATGCAGAAAAAATAAACATATTATTATTACGTATAAAATTTAATAAAATTTAAAATTTATTTGTTAAAAAAATGAGATCCAGGACGAAAAAGAGGTTTTTCGTTCACTAAAAAAATATATCCAGTTTCTTTCAAAACGGTGTGCAGGATTCAAATCATAAAATTGTAGGTAGATATGTAATAAATATGTATGAACTTATATGATGATGAAGGTCGTTAAACATTTGGTAAATGTACTAAGCACATTACATTTTTCCCAAAGAAATGATGTGCATGATAAGTTTATTTTTGAAAAATATGTTAGTTTCATTTTAAACTATTGAAGTTATCGTTTTGTGAGTAATGTGTCTGTTCTCGTATATCGGCGGCAAACTGTTTAAAAAATTATTTAAGAAATACAAAATACTAAACATAAAATATCTTTCAGGGAAAAGTGGTTTTACATTCAAGCAACATTTCACGTACATGCTGCTTTATGTACACTTCAAAAATGATTGTCAAATAAATGTGTGGAAACATAGCGAATACAAAAACTTTAATGTTTTGCAATGAAGCCAACCGTTTATACACGCATACTTACATACATGTGTATGTACATCATACAGCATGGATAAAAGATAAAGTTTATTATTTTTATTTGTATGTTCTATTTTCACAAAATAATTAATTTTGGGCATACATTTTAAATAGTTTTAATTTCACGCACAAAGTTTTAAATTCGAAAATTATGAAATAAATAATTTTAATATTTTTAACCTGTCTCATTCAGCTATGTGAATGTATAATTATTATCCTTAAGAATATTACACCATAATTCATGCTCCAATTTATCCAAGTGCGAGGAGATCTTTTAATTTCTTTGTTGATCAACGTTGGTGATATTTTCACGTTTTATTATACATCTAGCAAGCAAGGCACTTTGTGAAAGTTGAACAAGTCAGTGTATGTACGCACATACATATATATTTAACTGATATTCTAGTTTTTAATAAAATCTTTTTGCGGTCACACGAATATAAATAAAAGTCGCATGATTTTTTATATTTTAATTAATAAAATAATAAAGTTCACAATGAAAAAAATATATATTTTTAATGCCACTTTCAAAAATCGCACACAACACAATCAAACCCAGCACGAATCAACCAAGTAGACTGCGCATGCATCTTTTGGATATTATACACCAACTGGTTTCACTGTTATGTACACACTTTTCAGATTGAAGCGCTTAGGGAAAAGCCGCAACTTACACTGATCGCATTATGAGAAAAATCGTATAAAGTTTTATTCGTGTCTAAATTTGAACTTCAAAGTTGTTTGAGTTTGGGCTCATTGCAAAGTGAGTCGAATCTAAATATTTGAAAGCTTATAACTTGTGATAATGGATAGATTGTTTTTTGTTTTTGTGACATGATGTTTTTGGTTCTAAATTACACCAAAATATTAACATAAAACTTAGGAATTTTATTGTAAACATATGTAAATATACAGATATGTATATAACATTACGGTTACTATATGATCAGACATGTATGCATTTATTTGATCAGATAGCATAAGTACCCGGTTGATGGAAGCCAAAAAATAAGACCAGTCATTTAGCTATTTAGTAAGCTCATATGTTTATCAGGGTGGCTGGCAAATGGAGGTTTTATCCTTCTCTTAAGATGAGCCACGAACTGTAAGTTGGGAAATTCGCGAAATATGTTACGTTTGTATGTATGTATGTACAACACGTTATTCACATAAAATTCTACTAAGTCGTAGGAAGCGGCGAAGATTTGTACAGCATGCGCAAGAAAGTATTGTAATTGATACTAAGATTTTTTGGCTACGTTATAATATATAAATTACTAAACATCTATATTGCATTATATTACTAAACATCAACCTTTAAGACATAGTTCCTAAAATAAAGTACATCTTTTAATGTTAACAACAAGTTTAAAAAAAGAAGTAAGAAAAATGTTTGCTCCTGTAGTAGGGTTAGTGTACCACTCGCCGTTAAACATATTTTCCTATCTTCAGTCTAATCTAAATCTTATTTAGCTGATTATGAAAGCTTATATTGTTTGCTTGTGGTCGCCGTGACGTAGTGGTAAGTGCGTCGACCGCTACGCAGAAGGTCTAGTTTCGATTCCCGGACGGGACACCTCGCATTTTTTCACGGTCCTGGTCCCTTGTGGGCTGTAGTGCCATTCAATTATTATTATTATTATTATTTAATTATATTGTTTGCTTTAATAACTATTGGGTTGTGCATGGTATTGAATGAAAAAAAAAAACATGTTTAAGATACTTTTCACATATATTTAATATTTATTTAGTTTTCAAAAAATTTAAATTTCACCGGTTTGATATAATGTCCAGGCATAATTTTTATAAATCGGAAACATTACAGCTCCTTGGCTTTTTTATTTATTTGTAAATACTTGGTAATAATATGCTATCGCATATTATTCCTGACATCTGAGTTTGTGTTGTATAAGGTATCATATCCGGTAATTTTAATTGATCAAAACTATATTGAGAGGAACTAAGCACGAGTTCTTAGACTCTTGGAGAGGTAAATTTTGATGCTCTTTTTTAATGATTATGAGAATCCATTATTACACCTGTTGCTACAAATACGCTGACGCGATTATACGTCTAATTTGGCCATTTGATTAAGTCAGTAGCATTTGAATTAAAATTGTTTTTCAGAAAAAAATAAAATTTCATATTGTTTTTTCAAAAACGTTGTTCTACTCGATACTAACTCATGTCATCCAAAAATGCGAGCAGTTGAAGCAGTCTGAAGAAATAATGGACATTTGTATAAGTTGTGCCCCAAAACCCGTCCTATATGTACATATTTACTAATTTAAAACATGGAAGCAGATAAGCCAAACTTTACTAAGCATTACATACATACCATGAATTGTAATAAGAATTTTCTGTTATGTTATTTTCCTATGTACTATCTGTCTGCAGGTACGCTCCATAATCCGAAAGGAGTTGACAGATGATATGAAGATATCGCATATTATGGCAGGAGTTATCTGCGATAGAAAGACCAGAATGGAGGATAACAACCACACTATCGTAACCAGTATCTGAAGATGACCTAGCTCCAGGAGGTTTCCTTTCTCCTCTGATTTTCAAAATTCTGTTTCTGGTATAAAGTTTGGCAAGACCTTAAATTGGGTAGACTGTTATGTATATCCTCTGGCATTGCTGCCACATTTTTGGAAGGCGGTCTAATTGATTTTTCATTCTAATTCAAACGGATTCAGATCCCTCCGCACAATCAATAATTCTAAAGCCCGTGTGGGACTTCCTGATTTCAATGTTTTTCAGATCATCAACCTCAGCCTTAACCCACAAACCTCTGCAGCTGGCACGATCTCTCACTGGCTACAACCACTTGTGTGGGCCATCGCAACTTCTGTTTTGGCTCGGATTCGAAGACTTTACGGGCTGAAGCTGTTGTGTCCAAACGATCTATGTACATACATGTTAGTTTATGTACAGTCAGTCGCTGAATGGATGATCAAGCTGTTATACAAAGCCAGCTCCAGCTCCAAAGAAGCAGCGATCCAACCACAAAATTAGTTTTTTATTAGCGTGTTAGTCCGTTGTAGTGCCACCCCACAAGAAATCATCATTTGCTATTGGTGCTTTCCAACGTCAACATTTGTTGTCCTGTCTAGACTCCTTGGTAAGGGCGTTATTGTTTTTTTGCGCTTCCTTGCTCACATTACAATTTAATATATGTATTAGCATTACAGGGTCATATGTACGCAATATGCACAAGCAGGCTATGTGCTTTGAAATATTGATGTCCGAGATCTGAACTCAAGTATTTGTTAATTTTGGTTTTATTAAATGCAAGTTTTCCGTTTGTCCGTCCTGGTCTTGTGTATACTGCAACATATGAGGAAACCATACGCTACGGTCGGTTGTATGAGTTTCTTATGTGACATAGTTAAAGCCATGTCGTTTTGGAAATTTCGTTACACTTCGCCTAAAGACGAGTCAATTGTACCAAGTGTGTCGAAACCTTTCTTGATATCTGAGAGTCACTCTACGGTGACTTGTTGACTATCCAGTTGTTTTTTTTATTTATTTATTTATTAGTTTTGAAAAAAAACTCCTATAAAATCAAAGAAATTCTTAATAGAAACGTAATGCATGCTGAGTAGTTTTGTTTTTAAAAGTTACAAAATGGGTTTCATATTTTAAATTAGCGTCGAGATTATTATACAATTGTGTGCTTTTGTGCAAAATATTATTTTGACTTCTTTCTCGCCTATAAAGAGGTAATCTAAAATCTCATATATTTCTCAAATTATAATAGTTGCCAACATACTACAGGTATCTTTGTAAATAAATAAGATACAATCCATTTTTTAATTTTAAAACAAAAATTAAAGCATTTAGTGTAAGTCTTTGTTTGACATTCATCCATTTCAATTTATTAAGCATATCTATTACATGTGCTCTTGAACTACATTTTAGGATACATCTCATTGCTCGATTTTGCAAAATTTTTAAGTTACTGATTTTTGTGTTATTGCACAGATATACTCGTATTATTGAGGAACAATAGTTAAAGTGTGGTAATATTATTGCATTATAGATTTTAATTACGCAGTTTTTTGATATATATTTTCTTATTCTATACATAAAGTGTATTTTCTTAGCAATTTTGCTACACAGGTTATTTATATATTCGTAAAACTTTAATCTTTTATCCATTGTTACACCCAAATATTTTATTTTGTCAACATTCTCAATATGATTTTCGTTAATTTGAACATTAATTTCTGATATACTATTACCAATACTCATGCATTTAGTTTTTGCTATATTCAACATTAACCTATTTTTACACAACCACTTTTTTAGATTTTGTGCGTCCTCATTTAGTGATTGACATATATAAGTGTATCATCAGCAAACATTGATACTTTTGAAAATCTTAGACAGTCTTTTAAATCGTTAATGTACAACAAGAAAAGTGTAACACCTAAAATAGATCCCTGTGATACTCCTAGGTCGACTACTATCGATGTAAAATAGACTTCTTCTAGCCTTACTTTCTGTGTTCTACCTGTTAAGTAGCTTTTTCTAATTTCTTCAGTAAAATTTGCCTATCTACAGGTTCAAATGCAAAAACAAACTTTGTGACAAAAAGAAAATTTACAAGTGTCTTCAAAAGGGTCGAGCCAAGGTCAAATCAATTTTCCCGAAACTCGGAGGTAAACTTCTGCTGTGATTTTCGGTTTTTATAAGACAAATCTAGTTATTTCATCGCCACTGAAATATCCTCAGTTTACTACACTCTCAGTTTTTGGAGGGTATCCATAAAATGTATTCAGAGCTCAGCCTCTAGAATATACAGCTTAAGTTTTGATTCGTATAAAATTTTTTCATATCCCTTGTTTAGTTTTAGTTTTAGTTTAACAGACATTTTTTTTATTATTTATCTAATGGTATTTGAAAACTAGGTATAAAACGCTTAAAAATACTTACATTTTTTTTTTTTTTTTTTAATTATGTACAGTTTTTATATGGAATCTTAATTATTAACTTAACCTAACTTATACTAAATGTGAATTGGCCGTAGGGGACCAACCCTTACCTACCAGGCTGACGACAGCTGGGGTTCCTGGTGTGGCTCTAACCACCAGTAAAACCCCCGGTCTTTATCCGTGTCCATCCTATCACGAATGGAGATGGATGTGCTAAACCGGAAAGCATCCCGACTAACTCTTGCGTCGTTGGTGTCGTACGACAGTCGCCTGTCCACTGTCCTTCTCACCACGTGGTAGACAAGTGGACATGCCTCCGCATCCTGGATCAGTCCAATGCGGTCAAGATACAAGAACGCTTCCGGTGGAATAAAACCCCTTCGGCGAGCGTTCTCGTGGTACTCGTCATTTGGGTAGTAGGCCCCAAATATGAGATCATTCTCAGAAGTCATGGCTCGTGCAACATGCCTCCGAATCAGCTTAATGATAAAATTATCAACCCTGTTCACGTTTGCTTCGTTATACAAGACTTCATTAGGATAGAACTTCTTGTAGTCAGATTCCGGGGTTCTGTACTTCTTGAGACATGCGCGAAGACATTGTCTCTCGAATACCCTCATCTTTTTCATTTGGGAAGGACTCACATTGAACCACACTGGGCAGCCATACACCATGATTGGCCGGATGAATGCCGTGTAGCAGATTCGCTTCACTTTGGCGTTAAGTTGGCTGCTGTAAAACAACCCCCTTGCCATAGCGAAGCCTTTCTTAGCTTTCGTCAGACCTGTATTTATATGGATACCTCCATACAGATACTGACCCAACATAATGCCAAGATATCGCACTACACTCTTCAGGGCTAGTGGCTGACCACGTGGGTCCAATATGCCGAACTTGCGCCAATTCTTTTTCGTATCTCTTGAGGCCCTGTATAACGGAGTCCGGAAGAGAATTGTTTCACACTTCTGGAGGTTGATTTTCAACTTCCAGTCGTCGCAAAATTGCTGGACTTTTTCGAAGACCCAATCGTCGGCGAACGCAATCAAGTTGTGCATGGAGCCAATCAGTTCGCTGGTGAAAATAGCGAAAAGGATTGGTGAGTTCACTGCACCCTGTTGGAGCCCATTTTTTATTTGGAAAACGTAGGTGGAAACTTTGTTGCCACTTTTGACAACAAAACTACCCGGTACCATGTTATAGATCGTGTAAAGCAGCGGTTTGCTTATATCCATCCTCGTCAACTTAAGGAAGAGGCCTTCTAACCATATGGTGTCGAATGCCTTTTCCAAGTCAACGATTCAGGCCCCGGTGCACTGTGTTTTGTGGTTGTTCCACTGAATGTCCGAAACCAGTTTTGACGCGGCATGTACAGTATCATGCCTCGCCCTAAATCCAAACTGGTTGTTCGGTATAATTTTGTTGTCCTCAGTCCACTGGATCAGGACCCTGTTGACAACCTTTTCGAAAACCTTGCTTATGCAGGGGATATATATATATATATATATATTCATATCCCTTGATTCAAATTAAGATGCTCATAAGCCCAGAGTAATTCTTTTTGTTTTCAAGAGTTTTCAAGAGCCTTTTTTCCACTGAGTGCCAAGCTTTTCTCCTTTATACGTTTTAGGTCTATTCGGGAACTGATTGTTTAACTTTCTGAGTGACGAAATGCTTTCGAATGGAGTCTTATTTGAACAAAAAGAAGAACAAAACAATGAGCTGCAATCATTTGGACACATACAAATGTGATAACAAACTGGATTTGGGTACGCTGACAAATCTTTTATTTCATACTACTCTTTCCAACAATTTTAACATGAAAAGTGAATTTTGGCAAAAAACAGCTGATTCAAATTATGATCGATAATGAGGTTTCTGCGTCGGTTTCTACAATTAGGTTGAACTGCAGATGCGATTTGTGGGCGAGATTGTTTTTATCTAATAAGACTCAATTTATTCCAGTCGACTTTCACTGGCGTTTTCCCTAGCTCTTGATCCTTCATTGTTTAGGTGTCATTCGGGTTCTTTTCACAAATACTAAGGAAGAAAAAAGAAGAAGAATTTTGAACAGAAAAGCAGAACTCATACCGTAAGGAAGGCCAAACATAATTGCACGCCATGTCCTTTTTGACCTGCTCTGTTTGCTCCTTTGTATTCAGCGTTGAAGATCGGAAAAGGATACTTATGTTCGTCCATGCCTGTTCCAAGAATAAAGACAGACAAAGTATTACAGGTAGACAAAAGTAAGAGACGAATTTTCTTGTTTTCTTTTGGTAATCGGCATGGAAATAAATGTACAATTACAAAAGACATTAGAATACATTTTTTAAAATTGTTGATGATTTCTCCAATGTAATCCGAATTTCAATAAATACTTACTAAACTGTTCTATTTTTAGAAATATATATGTACGTATATATACATATATATATATATGTATATATATATATATATATGTTTATATATATACGGGCGCAGTCACGCGTTAGAGGTTAAAGCAGTCACCCAAGTAAAAAGTTAAAAGTCACAGGATCAGGATCAAAAATATGCATGTGATATATTAATGAAAGTGATGGCCTGGACAATCTCAAGAGCAGTTGAAAAAGTCTGAGAAAAGTTCTGTATTCTTGGAGAAGAAGATTCAACCACGAACTGTACGGGCTGTAAGCAATATGAGCCTAGCCAGTCAACGAATTCAACGCCAACAACACTGCCTCAGTCTGAAAAGTTTTCAACCCCGAACTAGTGGGGCAATGCAACATAGGACACCTACGGACCTAATCCCGACACAAGTGGGGAGGAACCTTATTTATTATAGAGAGACGATAAAACTAGAGGAAGTTCTTCTTAAATGCTCCAAGAAAAGGGATGAAAAGTATTTAAGTACTTAAATACGTGATAAGTGCAATTGCCTCGAACAGATCGCTACATTTACTGGCGAAGTGCAAACCTTGTACAGAATTAACATTTTCATCGAAATTTTATCGTTTTGGGTGTGCTTTAATAAGCTTAAAATTCGAATCTAAAAATTAATAATATATAAATACCTACATGTAGATTCATCGACATAAATTAAATATTTTGTGAAAAGTTAAATATTAGTGTCACTATGTTATATTTCTTATAAAAACAAAATAAGATACAAACCCATTAAAATAAAGCTTGAGCCTTATAGCAATTTTTCAAAGTCTCGAAGTATGTTACTGCTTTTCCGTAAGTACTATTATAATGATCTTCATTGTTGCATTTGTTAACCCCTTCAAGGCAATTTCCTTAACACCTGAGGTATTAGGTACACTATTGCAGTTATAATAATATGTACAGCTAGGGAAAGAATTACATTTTGCGCGAATCATCGGAAAACAGTACCAACCAACTGAGTACTGCTGAGTACTGTTCACAGAGTGCCAACTGAGTCTCTGTGAACCTCTTGCATTGCACTCACACTACAAAAAGAATGAAAACGTTTTCAAGAAGGCATCAACGAAACTGACACTGATGTGTTGGATCTAACGACACCATAAAGAAAAAACCCATGGAATAACCATTACACTCTAATTCGATGCTAAAAATTTATTAAAATTACTTCTGCGACTGTTAAGCGGTAATGACGAACCAAATACCGCTGTCGGGCAGAATTTTATGCTCAATCTTTATGACGATAGGCAAGAATTCCGACACCCACCTATATGATGTTTAAATAACTATATCGAGACTAAAGTCGAACAATGTGCTGCTGGAGTTGATGGACTATCCGTGGAAATGACAGCTAAGGGAAGTCCACAATAGATCAGATACATTCTGTGTCAGATCCTGGAAATGTACCAAGTAGAAATCTTCACTCGCCACCTTTTTGTCGACAAGCTATAATGTGCTCTTTTTAGACAGCGAAGCATATAGTTAATTAAAAAAATATATCAAAATTAGTTAGACATTCCTACCAAACTCGTAGCATTATGTTGGATAACGATGAACAACTGTCGCTCCGTCAGGGTCGGTAACAAACTCAAAGAGAGCCTAAATGTTAAAAAAGGTTTTAGACAATGTGACACGCTGTTATGTGACATCTCGGACAGAACGTCCCAATGGGCAGCAACAACTTTCAGGTAGTCAAGGAATTCGCCTATTTCGACTCCGCAGTAAATGAGAACAATAAGATTGTACCGAAATTAAGCGTAGAATCACTCTTGCCAACCACTGTTTCCTTGGACTCTGTCTCGAAACACCACGCTGGATTTGTATAACACCTTGGTCATCTTTGTCCTGCTTTATGGCGTAGAAATTAATTATTAAAAGTGGATGAGGAAGCACTTTGTATTTTTGAGGGAATAGTTCAAGCCGTGACTCTTGGCCATGTTCGTATTAATGACACTTTGGATGGATAGGTCATGTAGAGCGGATAGATAATACAACGGTACAACGCAACAGTGAACGACCTAGCAGCTGAGAACCAACTTGTGTTGCGAAAGTTGGTTCTAGAAAAAACTATCCGACTATGCTACGCTCAAAGAAGAGGAACCTCTTTGAGGTTGTTTTTGTTAGCATTGTTCTTTGGACAGTACACTTCACCACTGAATATTAATAATATCTTCCTTTTTGTTCTTTTATACTTTTATATAGTACGTCTTAATTACCTGGTGGACCTCTTTTGCTGTATAGTCATCTTAGCGATGAATGGTGGAAGTTTTGTCCGCACAAATATGATATATGCTTAACACTTTCCACCACCGCCTAGAGCTCAGCGCTGTAAAACTCAAATACAAGTATTAATACCAGTATTTACCACAGATCTCGTATTAGTACTTTTTTTTTTTCAAGTACCAGTATCAGAGTGCTTGACAACTATCTACATATCAAATCACCAAAATGCTATATCCTTTGATGATCGGAAATACAAATTATCAGAATAAATCATTAAGTGGCCAGTGCATGTCGTGGAATCATTGCCAATTTGAAGTATAATTAGAGATAAGATTTCGACTATTCCTGTACTGCAGGGACAAACGTGCTTTTCACTCACCCGTTAGGCCTTATTACGACAACAAAGTTCTTTGAAAATGCTTAAAATGCATAAACACACAATATTTTTTTTTTTATTATTTAAATTTGATTTTATTAAATTCAGTGAAATTCTTATTTGCTAGACAAATTTTCTTAAAACTAGCTTAATAACTCAATTCTCAATCAATAAACATACAAAATATAACCACTTGAGTGGGCAAAACTGAATTTAGCCAAATTGAAATATACTTTGTATGCCGCAAGAGGTCCTTAAAGAGGCAAGACCTAATGTGTTAACTTAGATTCTGGACTTGTAAGTAAATATTTTAATTTAGTTTTTTTCTGTTCTGTTTTTGGTGTATGTGTGTGTTCCTGTCTGTCGTTAACTTTTCCACTCTTGCAAATTCTGGTAAGAATCGCCTATAGTGCACTGTCTCA
The DNA here is from genome assembly GCA_944738645.1 of Eristalinus sepulchralis. Lineage (NCBI taxonomy): Eukaryota > Metazoa > Arthropoda > Insecta > Diptera > Syrphidae > Eristalinus > Eristalinus sepulchralis. The sequence continues at coordinate 20,632,178 of OX122886.1, forward strand.
ACAAACTTTTTTTTGTTAGAGGTTGGAATACAATGCACTGGAGCGCTCAGACTCAAAAATTGGTACATTGTACTACCAGGCAGAAACCTTCATTTACTGTAGCTTTTTTGTTTTTCCGAAGAAAAACCAGCAGGCTTCGGTGTCTTCACCTTCTCTACAGGCGTCGCATAGGGTGCCAACACAAAGCCCAAGCAGACTAAAGTGGTAAGTGAAGGTAAAATGTTCCATTTATACGCTAACAAGTCTGCAGTCCTTCCAGCCTAGAGATAACAGAAAAGCTGCGGATTTCTTGCTGACGTTCGGGAGCGTGCAGTTGATTAGGCTGCACCCTGGAGAACCATGCTATATCTGATTGTGCTGTTGGGAGACCCAACCGTTTCCTCATCGGTGTGTATTCCTTCGCTGGTTATTTATCGTTTATTTATTTAATTATGCGATTTACATATGTATCCACGTTGTGTCCATATGTACCTCTACATCTCGGATTGGCTAAGTCTAGTGATTTATTTCTGTTGGTATTCCTTGCTGTATGAGATTACGTGGCCCTTTTTCATCGTTTCTCTTGCTTTTCGTATATTGAATACTTGCACTGGCACTAGCTTTTCACTTTTGGCTTATATGAGTGTATTTTTGATTATTAAATTCTTCACTGGAGTTATATTATGGGTCTCTACTATACAAAGTCTTGTTGATACAAAATACATTCATTCGCACCCATAGTGCGAATTCTGAGTTCCGCCGAAGTTATTTTTCACGATAACTTCGTCGTCATAATTATCTGTTGATCATGATTGCCTGTTAATACCCGTTCTAGAATGGTATTTAAAGTATCTACTGCACCACCATTGCTAATTCTTTGCTCTGGAATCGCATTTTTCGAACTGTATCCGGAAGCCGTTAAAAGCCGTTGTTTCAAAGTACTTTTAGCCACTGCTGCTTACCCATTAAGAGCATTAATAAGAGGATGTTTACGTCCTCTTCAATGACATTCGATTTTATTTTCAGATGATCCACGGATGTTTCTTAACCTTAAACCTTAATGTTGGGTACATTGCACTTCTGTTCAATAGTGTTACCTTCAATCCTTTTAGTTTTCTATGTGTGTACATATTGTACGTACATTGTTTCTGTTGCAATTGGTTCCGTTGCCTTATCAGAGACTTTTGTTATATCTCTCAAGCTTCTTATTTTGTTCTTCCAGAACCTTTCAGTTTTTCTTTTGCTTAATGCACTGAGTTATTGAGACGTTTCTATTATTATGCTTGAACTTAAATGTCATACATGTATCTAAAAGAACTGAAATTCAAAATTTTTATAACATCTCCAATGCGGAAATCCCGTTGTAGAGAATTTTCATAAACTGCGGTTTTATTATACACACTCATCGATCAAGAAAACCTCTGTGCTTAGGCATTTTTTTCATTCATTCATAAAAAAGGGAAAGAACTATTGAAGTGTAAAATATGACTTTTTGAAAATAATTGAGTAATTCAATCCCAAAAAATCTTCGGTTTTGAACAAATTTTATGATGAACTGCGAACATTAATTGCAGTTGAAGTTGCGAATGATAACCAGGACTGAATAAACCCTAATGAAACATTGATTTCTGATCTTACATAAGAATACACAAACTACATTTGGTTTCTGGTGCATACGTACGTATTGTACACTCTCATTCGCACAGACGTTTGGGTTAATTTTGAAAAAGGAATTATATACAAGGATTACTGTAGTATGAGTGACCTTAGCGCTCAAATGTCAGATTTCGTTGGTTGTTTCCGGCAAAAACACAGTTGAATATCCTGGAGTGCTAAATTTTCGATAAGATGTCCTTGGAAGTGGTTATCATATAAACAGAAAATTAAGTTGTGTTTAATTTTACTAAACAATTAGTTATAATGAATAAAGTTTATTTAAAAATATCAAAATGCAATCGTTTCTTGAAATTGAAAAGTATAAGAGAATATCCTTTACACATGCGTTAAATATCCTTATTGTTGTTGAATAGCACTGTTGACATGTCATATTTTTTTTCGTGTGCATCCTTCAATTTTTTTTCTGGATATAATAGCAATATATTAGATGAACAGAATATGGTAAGAATGACAAGTGTAAATAAAAATCAAAACTAATATTAATTGATTGTCTTTTCAGTTCAAATCGACCTTCTTTGGAATAATTACTGTGTTTGTCCTTTGCAATTTTTTATGGACTATTCATTTCCTTAGTAACAGAAACAGTGTTAACAAACAATATAATTTGTCCTTATCACAAAGGGACTCAGTAGCAGTATCAAATGAAGTAGTGTTACCGAAAAGGTCGAAAATATCAGTACTATATCCGCAGAATTTAGCATTTGCAGAACTAAATACGGAAGTAGGAAGATGGGATAATCAAAGACTCTATAAAATTTTCGACTTTGCATTAGTCGGTAAAAAATTTGCAAAACTTTCATCAAGCAGTATTGTGTGTCTCGCTACGCAAAGTTCCATTGAGAGATTGTATTCAATTGTTCAAGTTGGCAAAAATTGGTTGGGTCCTATATCACTTGCAGTTTTTGTTGCAGATAGTGATGAATTCTCTATATTGCAGAATTATGTCACATATCTTAGATTATGTTTTAATTACATCGATGAAAACATAAGTTTTCATATACTTGTACCGAAAACTTCAAGTTTTTTAAATACCACTCAAAAACGTTCAACAAATACAGCGAGCTTTGATTGTCATTCACCCAAACTTGCATTAAGTAAAATGTTAAAAACAAGAAGCATAGAAAGTCTTAAGTGGAGACTAAGAAATGTGTATCCACAAAACCATTTGAGAAATTTAGCCCGAAAAGGATGTCAAACAAATTATGTATTTTTAACTGATGTCGATATAATACCAAGTGAAAATATTGTTCCACAGTTAAGTTTATTTCTGAGGCATACTAAATGTAGGAAAATGTGTGCTTTTGTGATACCAACATATGAAATCGACAATCGAGCTATATTTCCGACAAATAAAATCGAACTCTTACGGCTTATAAAAAAAAATCTAGCAAGACCTTTTCACGAAAACGTTTTCATATACAATCAATATGCAACTAATTTTTCAAGGTAATCATTTTAGAGAGATTTCATTATCTTTTTAGTAATTTAAAATCGTAAATATATATATATATATAATTTTTAATAAGGTGGCAGAATGATTCCAGAGTTGATGTGGATACATTTATAAGTCATAACGTAACAAATTTTGAATTTTTGTATGAACCTTTCTACGTCGCATCTGATGATTCACCGATACATGATGAACGCTTTTTAGGCTATGGATTTACTAGGAATTCACAGGTAATTTTAAAAAATTACAAGGAATATTGACATTTATTGTATTAAAAGCAAAATATGTTTTGAAATTCGAGTGGGCTAGCTATAGCTAGCAAAAAGAATAGTATTTTTTCAAATTTCAAGAGTTTGATGTTACCTTTATAGAATAATGTTCATTTTAAGAAATACATTTTATTCTTAAACGTATATCACTCTTCCTATCTATGTATCACATAGATGTTAATAAACTAGGAATTAAAGTTGTGTTTCTTTTGAAATTTATTTCACTACTTATATTGTGTTCGTAATATAAAAGTTATGAATTAAGTAGTTCTTCCTTTTTGCCAAATAGATAATTTCCATAATTTGTTTTACGTTCCATTCGTAAGTTGTATGTTCATCTTCCAATTTCTCATAAGACCTCATGAATTGTCAATTTTTAGATGCGCAAAATACAAAAGAGCTTGGCAGGTAAGCGCAAATGCACTTTACACGTGTGCATGAAGACTACTAATGCATTAATTTTGTATTTTTTTTTTCATAGTCATCTAAATATCACCTAAAAGTGATGTATACATTTTTAAGATTATATACATTCAATTCTTTGCGAAATTGAGTAAGATACGTACCAAAATTAAGCAGCAGAATTCTTTAATTATCACTTTGTCAAATTGGTGCTTAAGCAAATATAATAGAAAACGATGACAACGATCATGAGTTCTCAAGATGCGACTTCAGTGAAATAAGAAGTATAAGAGAAAAGTGGAATCCGTTTAATTTTGCAATTGTGTTTTTACTTTATAAATCTGAATTTTTGGATACAAAATATTCTTCCGTAGTGCAGTTATAGTAAAATACTTGTAGCCATATTAAGTTTTGTACTATTACGAAATCGTGATTGGGGATAGTGCACTCCTTGTAGTTAGGGCTCAAACATCCGTAACTTCTTTTGTAAAACACAAAATTGCGGCCTAACGAACATGCTTCTTCAACTAGCGCGTACGTTGGTCAAACCAAGTTGGTTGAGAACCTTTCTCCGCTTGTGTGCGTTGTCGGCGAAATATCGCACGCAAAGGTTCTCTCTCAAAAATTTTATGTTAGCTTCCTCACACGCTTTTACTAACAACTAGGTTCCTGTCAAAATGCAGGACAGGGGTAATTAAACAGGGAAAACAGCATGATATTTTTAATGATGAGACAGACTAACTCAGAACCTTTGACGCATCTGTATCAAATAGCAGGTGAATGATAATGAAAAATTTACTGAAAAGGTGAAAAGGGTGTACCATTACTTACTTACTTTTTGCCCATCGTCGTTAACTTTGAGTTTAAACGTTTTGGTAAAACTTTCGTATTCCATTCATAAAACACCCGTCTTTCACCTCGGTCTCCACCTTTTCATGGTTTTTCTTCTGCACTCTAAGCAGACAATAGTTTTTCCTTCTCTGTTCGTAGAACATCTCTTATATTTTGATACAGAGTAGTCCTTTAGGTCCACTATTCAAACGTCGCTGAAAGGATTCTAGAATGAGGCTTATACAACTCATATCCAAATAAGCGTTGCTCCTTTTCTCTGACAAGAAGTGGTTTATTATGGGATCTTACATACATTTCACGTGCAGAAAGTGTCTTTTTTTACAAGAGTCGGCAACACTATATCCGCCCTTATCAGAGTCTGTTGTTTGTCTTACAAAAAAATTTTTTTTGTGGAAAGGGCGTTAGGTCAGGCCTTCGTCTTTCTTCTCTCCAACGATGTCCCATATGAATCGAACCATCATTCAGAAATAGGACTACATTGGCAGAGATAAAGTGCTTGCGCATGTCAATGCTTTGAAACCCTTTATTGGAATAAACGACATTTCTTTATTTTAGACTTGAAAATTCAAACGTTCATCCTCTTTTCTGTTTTTTTTATGAAACCGTGAAGTGCAGTTTCTGTCCAATGTCATTACCGAAAACCTGATTTTTATTAAGATGTTGTTATATTTTTTGTAAGAATACTTTGTTCAAAACTTGTTCATATATTTGCAACATTTTTTTAGGACACTCACTTTAGCGTTTTTATATTTTTGCCTTTCTACTCGAACTTAAGTCGTACCTTTCCATAAACAGCGAAATACCTTATAATTATTTAAGTGAGGTCAGTAAGAATAAACAGATATTTCATGATATTAATTATTACATGTGTGCAAAATCATTTTAATTCAATTTTAAATCTATGGTCAAAGATGTGTGTATAATACCCAATCATTAAAATGCGAAAACTACTATGCGAACAAACATAATGCACTTGTTGGATTGGCATCAACGATAGTCGCGATAAATATTTTACCATGTTAACTACACTAAAAAATTTTCAGGTCGAGTTTTGGAAATTATCTCGGCTTTCAATGTAGTAGACCTTAAATGTAGCCCCTCACAGATATTATACACTTGTCATATACACGTGTCAGCGTTCAATTCTCGAAGCACTTCTGATATGCACTTTTTTGTAAGCACTCACAGTGATTCGGTTTGTACACATTTCTTCAATCGTCGCAAAACGACGTCCTTTCATAGGTGTCTTCAAGTTTGAGAACATGAAAAAGCCACAGGGGCCCAAATCTGGTGAATACTGTGGCTAAGGCATGATTACGGTGTTGTTATACCGACATGTTCAGCAACATTCATTTTCATCATCATTCAAATTTGAATGCAAATTCTTTGATTTTTCGACAGCAGGTAATCGCCGAACACACAAAACACTTCTTACTTGTATGCCTCTCAAAATAACAAAATAAATATGCTATATATCTGAAACTGTAAACATATGTTTGAGATAAGTGTACCAACATAACAAAAAAATAAGTAAATCGATAATCAAATGTACGTAGCCCGCGAAATTTGAAAGTTCACCTTAGTTTCGAACAGACCTCGTATACCCTTTAACATGGAAGTTAGCTAGCTTAACAGAACCTTTTGACTCAGACAGATGTCAGTTGTGATTCTTTTGAAATGTATTGCTACACATTTTTTTCCCTTTATCTGTTTTATTTGATTAAAACTGAAAAAAAAAACAAAGGAAACGCACATTTTAGTTGATTTTCCATATGTGTGCTTTGAGTATGCAGTCGCTATACAATTTAATGACATGAAGTCAACCAATTATTTGCAATTTTCCACGAATATAAGTATAAATAAGAAACGCTTAATTAAGAAGTCGTTTTATAATTCGTGACGAATACTTCAGCGGTAATTGTAGGCACGTTTGCTTTATTTAAGATCTAAGACGAATACCTTACGGTAATTATAGGCACGTTCGCTTGACATCGGGAATAGCGATATATATATTTTCATGTTATTTTAACTTAGCATTTAGCTTGGATGGAGCCCTTCTATTTATCCCGGCGATCTAAACTGTCTGTGATGCGGATTGATGTCGAACGACGCCGCTGTCGTTTGTTTTTTGATTTTATTCTTTCGCTGTTTCTTTGCCCCACTAATAACGGTACAAATGTGGTAGACTTATTTCAAAAAGAGTTAAGTCATTGTGTTTTTAGGTTTGAGTGTCTTTAAAACAAGCGAACTTTAAACAGACGGGAAACTGGTAAAAACAAGTGCTAATATAGTTGTTACCAGCAGCGATGCAATATCGAGGAAAAATAGTTTCTTCTGGGATAGGAATTGGCTTCTTCTGGGATAGTTGCCACTTTATTGAACGACGGCGGTTGGACAACAAAAAAGGAACAATAAAAAAATACATTTAAAAACATTAAAAAAATCGCAAAAACATAGAGAATGGCAGAAGTTTTAGAACAATATGCGATATGGAATGAATGACCAAAAATCATTCGAAGCATTCGATAGAACTATAAAAGATTTATAAGAAAATTAAAAATTCTTTGGGTGTTCTTTAACACAATCAGGCGTATATCTGAGAGCAACTCTAACCCATTCCTAACCCTCGACGTCGCTTCTGCTGTTCTTTCTTTTTGCCTCTCAAAAGCGGGTGCTCTTCTATTTTTCTTTATATGTAGGACTCACGAACAGCTCGTCCTTTTTTGCAGCCCTACTCTTGAAGCCATCCTATTTGGCCTGCTTTCGTTGCCAAACCATGGGTTTGTGGTTGTCGATGTAACAAAACTTAGCACATCAGTGACAACTTCTTTGATGGGCTCTTCTTCTATTTTAAGTGCAGATAGGGACGAACAAGGTATTAGTATAGAAGCACCACATAGCCTTTTTTTTATATATATGTACATATGTTGTCACTCATATTCAACATTTTCCACGGGCAGTTTTTTTAAAGAAAGTTTTGAAAATATTTAGACAAAGAAAGAAATGATTCGAACGATTCAAATGGGTTTGAATGTGTTTTAGTGGGTATGATGAAAATTTGCCATGTGTCCATACTTAAATTGTAAATTGTTCATAAATTGATGCAGAAAGTGGTGGTGACAAGTGAGGGCTTAATTTCCCAAAATCAGGCTGAGGAACAATTTGCTATGGTCTGTGTTTTTGAATAAAAATGAGTACTTCTGTTCTAACGGTGTTTACAAATTGTAGCACATTTTCTAATTGCGTTCTTTCAGTTATCTTATTTTGTATTTCGAAAGTACAAATCCATCTTCAACAACTTTCACTTTGGTAATTGTTATTATTGAAATTGATATCTTATGATAATTGAAATGCTTTGAAAACACTTTTTAAAAAACATATCTGAGTTTTTAATATGTAAATGTCATACTTCAAAACGTGCGGACGTGTCAGCAATCGTCTCTGAGACACATTGTTACTTTCTAAAAAGCTCAAAGCTTTTTTCCAACCCGCCATTCCTTTAAATATTTTTTCTTCTTCCTTCCTCCTTGAGCGATAGCTCAATTCTGATACTATCATGGCCTCCAGGCCACGTGAATCTGGGGAAAATTATTTCGAGATGCTTGACGTCGTTCCTCCCGACATTAAAAAAAAGAAAAGGAAAAAAAGTCCAGCACCAATATTTGTTGACAACTCAATCTTCTCAACGACAAATAAAGGTCCAAAATATTTAATAATGTCATCCACCGACAAAAACAAGCCCCCAACCTCTCTTAACATATTTTTGGTAAAGAAGGCAATCGATGGAATCAGTTCGTCATACGAGAAAATATCGTTAATGCGCGACGGCAGTTTGCTTATTATAAGTGAATTAAGATCACAAGGTGTTATTGGTGTGCATAAATGTGAAAAGGACAAAAAGCCTCAGGAGTCATGTTATTCACATTTGACCTCCCACAAATACCCATACCGAGGGTATCCGTATATTATCCGAATCCTATGCGCTGTCAAAATGGCCAACTCATTGGAAACACGAGAGCACATTGTGATAATAAACCATCATGTGTTACTTGTAACCTACCTCCCCACAATCCACGAGCAATATACCCGTACATTATGTGCGAACTGCAAACAAGAACATGCTGCATCTGCACCCCCTATACGAAGCAAGAAAAATTTAAAAACCCAGAACCCATTGCCCATCAATTCTACCCATTTCGCTGATGCTGTCAAAAATACAGCCCTATCTTTACCCCAAATCAATAATACCAATCAATCAATCATTAATGATTTACATTCCCATCCAAACAACAACACCGTCGCAACTCAACCTGCAAAAACTCCATCCGTAAGATCTATACACAAACAATGTAACCCCACATGAAACAAACCATTTAAACAAATCTCAGCTACCTTCGTTATCTTCAAGTAAACCCAAACAAACCATCGATAATACCATTCAAATCAACCAATCTCCTACTGCTTTTTCTTTTAACAACCCCACATCAGCTAACGAAATCTCTCTCTCAGTACATCTCACTCTCTTCTGTCTCCACTATCGAAAATCACTCACACTCAGAAAAACAATAAAGAATATTACGCACTCCCCACAACAACCCACGAGATCATTGAAAAACTCATGGATCTCAGAGTCTGAGCAGCGGAGTCGCAATTCCAACCTGCCAACTTCACCTCACAACCAACTCAACTCCCTTTCAACACAGTTTGCCTCAATCAATCCAACTCCTTCTACATATCCACTATCTTGTAATAATGGAAGATTGTGGTATTAAAGGCACAGTTTTCTCAACATTCTATAATGGAATATAAGAGGATACATCAACAATTTCGACGAGCTTAACATATTGAATAAAACTATGTCGCCTAATATAATATTCCTGCAAGAAACACATTGTAGCCATCAACACGCACCTATCATACCAAAAACCTACCAAGGATATTTTGAGAATTTCGCCATCAATTTAACAGCTAAACAGGGTATACAGTTGTGTTCATAAAAATAGCAGTGCTCCTCAAAAAAGACAAATAATTTTCTAGTAATTCAAATTGTTTTATTAATTTTTCAAAAAAGGTATATAAAAGTAAAGTATTTCAGTCTTAACAGGTATATCACAAAATAAACGTTGTTAATACTTTTAACTATTTTTTTTTTTTGTCGTAGTAATATTTCGCAGTTGTTCATATAAATAGCAGGGTTTAGAATCATGCTGTGCCTAGACAACAGAAATCAATGAAACAATATGAAATCATTATTATTTACAGCTTACCATTAGTACTTTGTAGCAAACCCTTTGTTTTTTATCACTGCGCTGCCTCTTCGTGGCATTGAGTCCACCAGACTCCGACATCTCTCAACTGGTATACCTTCCCTTGAGTCTCGCACTACCTCCCACAATTCCTTGGCGTATTTCGGTTTGGCCTCATGGACAGAATTTTTAACATCGCCCCACAAGTTCTCAATAGGGTTTAGGTCAGGGGATTGTACTGGCCACTCCATAGCGGTTATTCTTTTTTTTCAAATTAATATTTTGCCCGTTTTTACGTATGTTTTGGGACATTACCTTGTTGGTATATCCAAACTAGTGGCATTTCCTCATCGGCAAATGGCGGCATAATCTCTTCTAAAATTTTAACGTACTCAGCACCGTCCATTATACCCTTGATAGGATATATAGGCCCAACCCCATCATATGAGAAACAGACCCAAATCATTAGTTTTGCTCCTCCGTGTTTAAGAGTTTTAACTGTATAACGGGGATTTATTTTCTTCATTCTTTGGTCTTCTTACATATTCCCGACGACCGTTGGACCCAAATAACACTATTTTGCTTTCATCGCTTCACAGAATATTCCTCCATTTCTCCTAAGGCCAATCTGTGTGAAGCTTTGCGAATGCCAATCTTCTTTGCACATGCTTTTTTATTGAAGCGGTACTTTTCGCGGGCTTCGAGCTGGTAGTTTAGCCTCTAGAAGACGTCTTCTAACCATCACAGCACAAACCGGAAGTTGGAGTTCACCCCTTATTTGTCTGGAACTTATTGAAGGGTTCTAATTTGCCATGTTGATAATTTTTGGGTCAGTTCGCTTAGCCGTCACTCTTTTTGGACAGCATATGATTTCCTGGATTGAAGCATATGTTTTTCCCCCCGAACGAACACATTTGATCAAATTCCGCATATCTTCGGTACAATGTTTTGATCGACCCATATTTCTAACTTTAAAGTATGTTAATAAAAGACAACATATCCAAAAACATTCACTTACCAAACAAGAAAACACAAATATTTTGAAAACTCTAAACAACAATTTTTGAGACACTTTATGGCAAAATCAAAAAATACTGCTATTTTTATGAACAGGCTTCAATCAACAGATTTCAATGAATGAGTGAAAAAAGGAGAAAGTAAGCCTTTATTTTTTATTTCTGGTATGGTATCTCAGTTACTGGAAAATACAATAAAACCGGATATACATATGGAAAAATTATCTTCTTAGAAATATGTTGCTTATTATCTAAGTCGTATAACTACTGCTATTTTTATGAACGCAACTGTAGGTGTTTTGATAAAACAAAACATTCCCCATAGGGGAATTCCTATTAACTCTGATTTGCTCGTTATCGCGCTTGAAATCCAAGCTTCTTTCAAATTCTCTGTTATATCTGTATACATTCCTCCAGACCAAAACTTTACCAAAAGCGATCTCAATAATATTCTTTCACAACTTAATTCGCCTATCATTCTTATTGGGGATGTCAATGCATGGAGTACTCTTTGGGCATCTAAAAACACAAATCATAGAGGTAAAGTCATAGAAGAATCGAAAAAAAAAACTCGACTCTAACCTTTACGTTCTCAACGACGGTTCGCCAACCCATTTTTCGACTCATAACACTTTCACCCATGTAGAAATTAGCTGTTGCTCACCCGATCTATACCCTCACACCCATTGGAAAATATTAGATGCCTTAAATAACAGCGATCACTATCCCATCATAACAAAAATTGGAATTCGTAACTCCACATTGAGCACAACCAAAAATCCAAAATTTAAAACCAATCTAGCAAATTGGTCCAATTTCAAATCGTATATAACGAATACAATATAAACTCAACCTATTAATAAAAACGTAAATAAATGAACCGCAATCTTCACAAAACTTATCCGATCTGCCGCTAACTTCTCCATCCCACAAACACACTCCAAATATTTTAGGCACTCCGTGCCCTGGTGGAATCCCCAACGAACTCCTTGCGAAAAAATAAAATGAAAGCCACGCAAACTTTTAAAAAACATTCCACTTTAGATAATCTTATTCTATTTGAAAAATCAAATGCACAATTTAGGCAAATTTTAAAAGAAAGGAAAAGAAAAGCGAAGAAATTAACCCTTCATCCCCACCTTCCAAAATTTGGCGAATAATCCGTTCCCTTACTGATAACCACACTCCTCATACAATCTCCAGCATATCATCTCCATACGGCAACACTTCTTACTCAGATTCAACGGATATAAGTAATTTTATGGCCCATAACTGGCCTAAATACTCTAATGATACAAACTTCTCCAACAATTTCACCTTACATAAAGCGTCCTCACTTAGGCTACAACCGAACATCCAGCCGACTGACAAATTGGCTAGCATCATCGATAGACCCATAACCCTGAAAGAACTCGTGGCCACTTTAAACAAATTGAAAGGCAAAACTCCTGGAAGAGATAGAATCCCTTACCCAATGCTAAAAAACCTCCCCACGACAGGAAAACTTCGTCATATCGAATTAAACTACCATATATTAATTTGTGGAACGATTCCCCAAACATGGAAGACTGCCTCTATCATCCCAATACCAAAACAAAACAAAAACAAATCAACAATTAATGGCTTTCGTCCAATCTCTCTACTCCCTTGTACAGCTAAAATATTGGAAAAATATCGAGGTCAAAAAACTAACCAGCCACAACCAAGTTGCATTTAAATCCAACAGTGGATGTGCAGACGCTCTTCTCTATATTGACTTCCTTATCTGTGACGCTTTGAGTTTAAAAAAAAAACACATTTCAACCTTATCACTCGACTTTGAAAAGGCCTTCGATCGCATTAGAATTCACATCATTCTTAAAAAACTTAATGAATGGAAAATTGGACCTAATATTTTTCGGTTTATCAAGTCCTTATTAACTAATAGAAAATTCTGCGTCAAAGTTAATAACCTCCACTCAAGGTCATTTCCCCTTTTCAACAGTATATCCCAAGACTCACCCGTATCGGTAGTTCTTTTCACCATTGCTTTTAATGAAATAAGCAGAATCCTAGCTTTAACAAAAAGTTAGTACATTGCATGTATGCTGACGATGTTTACATTCTTTGTAAAGAGAGGGACCCCAATGTCGTTAAGTTACTCTTAACTAACGCGCTCAATGACATCCTAAGATGGTGTGATACCTCCGGAGCCAAGCTCTCTATTGAAAAATACAAAATCCTACATATATGTCGTAAACACTCTTGCCCTAAGTTAGATTTAGATTTCAACAATGCACACATTAATAACGTTAATGAACTATATATATTAGGTCTCCACGTTAATTCTAAATATAATTGGAAAACTCATTGTTTTTACCTTAAAAACTCACTAGCTGCAAGGACTAATATAATCAAATACTTATCTAATAAAAAAGTAATGTACATATTAACACCTTATGTAAAGTAACTAAAATGTTAGTACTAAGTAAGATTGACTATGGCTTATACATATATGGTAACTGCCCTGAAACCACACTCCAAATTATAAAACCAACGTATCATCAGACAGCCAGGTGCATTATCAATGCTTTCCCTACAACTCCAATTACAAATATCTTAGTTGAGGCAGGTCTTCTGATCCTCGACGAAAGAAAGGACTCCCTAACAGCGAGAATGTATGAAAAACTTACATTACACATAACTCCTACCTTATAAAATGTTACCAACTAGCGTCAACACGGAAACGCTGGAAAAGAACAATATCTGCAATCATCCTTCAAACTGCAACAACATTGGAACTACCTAAAATCCGGCCTCCAAATAACAGACGGAGTATTCCTCCTTGGACCTTACCGCAGGAATCCACAATCACCACCCTAACTGATTACAACAAAAACAACACCAGTCAGTACATATATTAGTCCCTATTTGCAAAGATACAATGCCATTATAAAGATATTGGATGGAACTTTATTTACACAGATGGGTTAAAAACTGCGTCCAACATTTCTTTTGCAGTAGTTCTGGAAATGTCAATAATAAAAGTCGGTATTCTGCCAGAATTCGTTTCCATCTTCCCAGCACAAGCCTTAGCAGAAGCCATAAAAACTTCATCCAAAGAAACGGTAAATACCATATATGTACAGATAGCCTTTCTATCATCAAATCTATTCAAAATCCCAATAATTTCACCCCACTCGTGTCTCACACACGAAATGCATATATTGATAAATAATTACCAAAAAATTAAAATTATGTGGACACCTGGACATTGTGGTATTAAAGGCAATGGATATGCTAATATAGCACCGATCTACACACACAACATATTCGGCAAAATCCGAAAAATGGGAAATTTATAATCATCACTACAAAAAATAAGTAAACCCCGACAGACCTCATCTAATATACCCCACAAATGTACCAAAACGTAAAATCAAAAACTTCATCCGTTCGTTTGGGTCACACAGCAATCACTCACCAACATCTGCTGAAAAAAGAAAATCCTCCACTCTGCACCCACTGCAACTCTGAATTGGACATCCCACACATCCTCGAACACTGCTCACGACTAACTATCCCCAGAAAAAACATTTTCAAAGAAACCCCTATCCACGTTATTTTAAAAACTCCTACTATGACAAATATCAACCTTATAAATGAAATTGTAAAAAAGTCTGAATTAGTTTTATAAACTCATATTTCTTATTAACTCATAACGAGCTGAAAGTCCTTGCAGCTATGGCTCTATATTGAATTTATTTGTAATTTCAATTACAGGTTAATAAATAATAATAACAATAATAATAATATTTGTTTCTATTAAATTGTAATTTACCTTCAATATTATATTCACTTTACAATTTTAACACTTGTCTTTCAGGTGTACGAAATGTTTATTGCCGGGTATACATTTCACGTATTATCTCCCATTTTTACTTGCCATTGGGGTTTACAAATGAAGAGAATGAAACCAGCCTGGAGGGAAAAGCAAAATAACATAAATCGTAAGAGATTTGAGTTATTTAAAAAGGAGATTTTGGCACGCTATGGAAAGGATGCGTCTTCGCTAAATCAAAAAAGTATTAAATCAACAAATTGTAAAAATATATGAAAGATTAAATAGATCTAATTTTGTTTTAAATTTGTATTTGAAAGTACGCTACTTTAACATTTAAATGTTATCGTTTGCGGTTCTGAGTTTCCAGAATGCATCAGATATATACAGATATTTACATTTTAAAAACAATAGCTTCTGCCATATCTACTAAGAACTTAGATATAACTTGCGGACGACAGTTCCCAGTAAGGAATATAAAGCCGAACACAGTTGATTTTCTAGTCTCCTGCTATGGTATGGAGCTCTTCACCAATATGCCTTTACTATAAACATGGTTACAAAAAAAAAAAAACAGCGAGTAACCGTAAGCCCAATAAAATTATTGTTTACTTTTTTTCTGAGATAATTAACTTACTTACACTTCCTACATCATCCTACTGTAGGTTGGCTCATACCAAATATACCAATTGTTTTCATAAGAACTATTCATCTAGATTCTATATACCAATTAGCACCACTATTGTATTTATTTAAAAAAAAACTGTATAAATTCTCAAACAAATACCACTTTATACATGAACATGACATCAATATGGTATCTTATATAATGAACAATTTCATTATTGGTGTCGAGTTTTCAAATTAGTGTTCGCGAAGAAATTTATTATAATTACCGAACTTTAGAAACTTAAATTTTACTAATGTACTTGACAACAGACGAATGTCGTATCACAGACTAGAACAAACCTATTCAGCGGAGAAGATGTGCGCCTCGAAATATTGTCCATTCTGACATTTGATTGACCTCGATTATCTGGATAATGTTAGTGTAATCTTCGGAATCCTCACGTTCTGTTGGAGTTTTTAGATTCAATATTCGTATAGTTGAATCTTAAACACTGTTAAATATTAAAAACTAAGGGATAGGTTGATCATTGAAGTAGCTCAGGTTATAGTGCTGGGATTGCGAGATTGCTTTCAAAAAGTCTTTGCGTAGCCTATCTAAGTCGAACGTTCTTTTTAAGGTTTTTAAGTTTCTTATGAAACGCTTTAATTTTCTTCTTACGTTAGGAACCAAATAATACTTCAGGACTTGACTGCACCATTTTCAATCTCTGCACCATTTTCAATCCACACGTATAACACGTGGGACGTTCCCTTAAAGATCCTAAGGATCACAATTTGATATTTTCGTTGTTGCCTAATAGACAGATAAGACAGTCTTCCAAGACATATTCTAAAACGTTTCCTGTTTTCAGCCAGCTTTAGCTGGCTTCATTAGCTATAGTGCAACTATAGCTTTTTAACGATTGCTATTTATTTTTTTCTGTAATTTCTACTTTTCAGATTTAGGAATTTGTGTTTGTATATAATATAGATATAATATTATACGCGAACACACTTTGGTATTATATTTTGCTCTATAAAGCGAAAAACTGCAATCTTTTAAATGAATGATACCAAAAATTTGTATTGAAACAAATCTTTTATTTATATTGTACTTATGTACATGACGCTGTTGTACAGGCCTGTAATGTAAGCTTCTAAATAAGGTAATTAGCTAATTTCTTATTAGCTTTATCATAGAGACGTCTTGTCGGGTAGTACTACTAGTATTCAAGATAATTTTCAACAATTTGTTTTGGCCCCTTTAATTTTAACCTATGCTTCTGCGTAATTATGGCAGACAACAGAGTTCCTGTTAATAAGCGGATAGAGCATACAACTTAATTAATTCATTTAATCTAATATACCTAGCTTTCTCAAAGTTGAGCTTGTGATCCAAAATTAAAACCGATATTTAGATATTTCTGATGCATACGCTTTATTTAATATTATTTGGAAGACAGGTAATATTTTTTATTTCAGGAGCAAAAGCACATCATTGCAGGAAAGCTACCTAAGCACATTTCGTCATGTAGAGAGTAGGACATTTTGGAGCGCTTGAATGGTTGTGGGATCGATTAAGATTGAGCAGCAAATTGTATCTTTCTTCAGGTTACAATATTAAGGGTAAATAACAATAATTTACTTAAAAATGAAATCGTCTTTTATTGCACATATTCATTAAAGGTAAAATATAAACTTAGAAAGAGGTACACGGTGTCTGACAAAATTCTTTCCTTAAAATCAGCAAATTTGAAGTAGATTCGAAACATTGCAGAATGTATGGAACGCGAATAAATCGCGATTTTTATAATAGCATTGCGCTGTTTCTACAAGAAAATATCTTCATGCGCAATCCATCTGTTTTTTTTAATAAACGGCATAAATCAGGCGTTCAATCAGTGTCCCTCATATAGCTGTACAGTTCGTGGTTGAATCTTCACCAAAAACCATAGACGCAAACATAGCCAAAGATTGAACACAGAACTTTTCTATCGCAGTTTTTTTCCTGCTCTTGAGATAACCCAGCCTTCTGTGTTAAACATTACAGGAAGAGTGAGGTTTTCGAATACATCCTTATACTGGAACAAGAAAACTACCTTATGAGGAATTTTCGAGTGGTGGTAGTAGAAAATACAGTGGAATAGTTCGTCTTTCTGAGAATGTCAAGTTTCTTTGTATTTTTTTCTTCAAAATAATGTTGATCGACGAAGTTCTCTTCTGACAATATACATATTTGTATATTTGAGGATAGTTAATAATAAAAATAATTTAGTGGTACTACAGCCCAGAAGGGATTTACAGTACTTTGTCGACTTCGGACGGTGAGATTTGAGAAGGTTTTCATAAAGAATTAATACTCGACCAAAGAGGACACTTCGGTGCGAAGATCAGGAAGGAAGAAGAGAAAAAAAAGTTCAGCCTCCACGACTCGACAATAGATAATGGCAGTACAAAAAGAAAACGCCCCAACAGAGGAAAAGGATGACTTCTATAATCTTCTAGAAAAAAACATACGATCGATGCACCTGCTACGACAGCAAGATTGTTCTAGGAGTTTTCAACGCTTAGCTGGCAACGGAAGACATATTCGCTGGCGTCATCGGTAAACGCAGTCTGCATGACACCACATTCGGAAACGGTAGGTAAAAACCCGGATATCGAAAGAGCAATGGAGTCGAAATAGGCCCAAACGGTTTGACTTCGAAAAGCTACAATCGTAACAGATCGCTGGGATCTACGCCGACCGAGTCGTCCTAACACCCTGTCAAAGTTCGATTCTGCACTGACAATAGAAGAAGAATGGAAACGTTGTCAAGAAGCCATCAGAGAGCTGTAGTTGATGTGCTCGGCTTCACGCTACTACCCAGAACTAACCCATTGTTTGACGACGTGAGCATCCGTATAGGTCCTTTTCAGTGTGGTTTCAGGCTAGTGAAGGCCACCATCGACCAAATCTTCACACTACGGTATATTCTGGAAAAGACCACAGAAGTGCAGTTTTACACTCACTATCTATTTATCGATTTTATGGCCGCGTATGGCAGGGTGCATAGAGACGAGCTGTACAGTGCCATGTGTAGTTTTGGCTTCCCTACCATCGGACGGACACAACGAGCTGTTAATGAGGTGTTTGTTGGCATTAAAGCGGAAGCGGCTAAAATGGGTTTGGTGAGAAAGGACACACAACACTATATTTTGAGTGTAGGTGGAAGGAAATGCGAGCCATTTAAAATTGTAATGGTTAACTGATTATGGATTGTATTAGCAGCTCTTTAGTTTCGAAAAGAAAAAAATTAACAAAACTTATAAAAAATATTTCAGTTTGTTCCAGTTTTTTCATCCGTTTATTTACGTATGCGTCGTTTATATAAACACAATAAAAAAATATGTGTTTTTATGTTTGTTAATGTTGTATCTGTTCAATTGACGAATGTGCATGTAAAATGGATCAGTGCTCTCCTGGTTCTCTCAAAATTCTATTTCCCAAAGGAAGTGGAGGTCGGTAGTTATGAACAAGTTTTCCCTTTAGTTCATTTGCAGGACATTCTCCCTTAATATCATAACAATTAAGATTTCGCATTACATCCAGTTGATTTTCTGATACTTGAATTGGTGTTTTTAATACAATCCAAATTACTGTTTCTGAACATGGTGGTGTAGTGAGGGACCCTTCATATGTCCAATAGGTTTTTGAACTTGGTAAAATTTTGTCCGGATCACAACCATTTGGCAAAGTTATACGGTCTCCTTTATGTAATACAAAACGCAACAAGTCCGTAACCTTTTCTAATTCAGAGTTTAGTTCGCCAGTCTATAAATATGACACAAATTATACACATGTACGTAAAGATTAAGGTATTTGATTTATAAAAGTACCTCTAAGAATAAACCTAAAACTGCTAAACCATCAGGATACCCAGCTGCTTCAGCAAAACTTGAGTATTTAGTAGTGTTCCAATGAACAAAATGCAGTTCTCCAGAAAATGCCTTGCCGTCGACAGTGTGCTCTGAACCTTCGTTATCTGAGCAACCCCAATGACAATGAAATTGCTCAAGTTTAAATAATGACGAGCCAAGTGGTCCGCCAGTAAGAAGTGATTCGTTTCCAATAACATCAACTTTCCAACCGTGCCCTGAAAAAAATATATTTTCCTTATTCTTTATGTAAATATATATTTTTTTAATTAAAAACCTGTGTTGACTAAACTTCGAGATTCATCTCCAGAATATTTCCACGTAAGTTCATTTGTTTTTAAATCACTGTCACGCTTCGCCGTCAAAGTGTTGATATCCACTGGAGATTGTCTATGTCCAGATGCTTGTGGAAACATCTTAAACCACTGTTGTGGTCCTAAAAATATGAAATAAAAAAAACTATTGGCTTTAGAGGGCTATAAATATGAGTTATGATTTTATTTATTTTTGGATAATAACTCTCACTTGCTGTAATTTGAACTTCTGAAACAAGTATAATTCTAACATTATATGTACTAAGAACAAACATATTAAGTATTCTCAATACATTCCTTGCTTTTAATTTATTTTCTTTTTGTTCAATTAATTGATTGAATTCATATGTGGCAATTTTAAATTTCAATTCGCACCGTGTCAACCAGGAGATATAAAATGCCACAATCTCAAAAAAGGACTCGTAAGAAAAGTAATTGCTATGTTATCAAAAAATAATAATATACATCTGAGATACACTTGTCGAAAACTTGTGAAAGCATTGTGAGCATGTATGATTGATGTGTCTAGCAATTTTACAAAAACAAATTTAGTTATAGAGCGATATTATGTTAGTTGTTCATGTTCCATTCATATACATACAAACAGTTCACCGTTTTAGTGCAAATTCCTGCGTCGCCAGTCGTTTTTACGTTGATAAGGAACATTTAGGCGGTGAGGCAATGAATATACTGCATTACAGCTATTATGTATATTTTTCTGTATGAAAGTGTTATAATAGAAAATACAACATAACGCAGTTACCAGACCAATATTAAAAAAAAAAACGTTTGTACTCTTGTACGTATTTTTGTAAGCGCAAATGACGTATTTTGAATTTAAACAGATAAAAATACACTTTGCAAGCGTATTAAAATATTCCGGCTGATTTTATTAAAAAAGCTTAGGCTTTTAAGAGGTGTTGTTGTTAAAAACTGTTTTTTATGGACCAATTTTATACACGCTTGCCAAAGTCCGGGAAAGTTTTTTTTTTAAAGAAGGGATAACGCTGTCACCAATCCAATATTACAAAAAAACTTTTGTATGTTTTTTTTTTGTAAGCGCAAATGCAAATGGTCGCCGTGGCGTAGTGGTAAGTGCATCGACCGCGGCGCAGAAAAGTCTGGGTTCGATTCCCGGCGGGACACCTAGCATTTTTTCACGGCACCACCTCTTTCGAGTTGCTGACAACACTCAAAGAGTATTAATTGTCTATGGAAAGCTTCTCAGCTCGCCGTTCGGAATCGGCAAAAAACTGTAGGTCCCTTCTACTCGTGAAGAACAGTAGCATGCACAACACGAGTAGTTGTTGTAGAAGCTAGGCCCTGGCCCGTTGTGGGCTGTAGTGCCACTCAATTATTATTAAATGCAAATGCATGGGTAACTTCCTGATATTATTAATACGTAACAGACGTTTATATCTATGCTTAATGCTGTTGGTAGTGGAAAGTAAAGTCTAAAGTAAACGAAATCCGAATTATTTTGACCTTATATAAATTAAGAAGTTCCATCGCATTGTGCGTCTTGCACAATGCTGTTATTCAGTGTGTTGAGTCAATCATACCAAAAATGACATTGTGTCCTTGTTGTTCAATTAGTTTCTTCCAAGTACGACGATAATACCTGGCAGGGTCTGCATGAATATAAACACGCTCTGAAATTGCACTCGTAAGTTATTTACGAACGGAAAAATTACTCTAACCTTATCTCCGAGACATCATTCATCTGATACTACACCTAAAAATAACAGTGTTTTCTGAGCGGTGTAATAAAAATCATCAACTAGTTATGTTATGTCGTTTAACTCAAGTGGGTAATGTACTTAAGCTATTATCAATTTAAGAAAGAAATATTTGTTTTTTTCATCAAAAATACAGAAAACAGTAATATTATTTGATAGCACTTTCATTCCTGAGTTCACTTTCTGAAGAAGTAAACGGCAGCGGAAAATGTGCAGAGCGATACGTATTGAAAAAAGAATCATGTGGCATAGTAGAGAAATGAAAAATTGTGACGTTAACGCCATCATCACAGACGCTTATTAACACGGTGATTCAGTGATCGAGGCAAATTTAGGCCATATCCTTAAGCAATTATCACACAAGCGAAAGCCTTACTGCAATCAATATCAGAAACACACAGAGTTATCAAAAATCCCAGCTTGCAAGTCTCTTGAACAATCAACTTTTAAGCAGATTGATCACATTGTCATAGTGCGTAGACTGATTGGGATCATTTTCTTGTTGTAGCCAAGATAAGAACCATATAATACACTGTTTGATATCAGAAAGCTACAATCTCACGTGACCGAGTCGACGCTCTTTCCAATTACAATGAAAGAAGAATGGAAATGTCGAAACGCATCCATCAAAGATGTTATTGAACACTTCGAACAGAAAAGAAAAGATTTCCATCGACTTCTCAAAAGAAATGACAAGAGCACAAGAAGAACGTATTCGAGGAGGAGAACTTGCGTTTTTGTTAAAATTAAGTTGAAAAGAATTAGGAAATGTCAAATCGGTGCATATAAGCTTCGTACCGTGGCATGCCGGGATGAAACCGAATAGAATCGGAGTCAACGGTGAAAAAAATTAAAAAAAATCAAATCCATGTACCATTAACCAGCGACGATGTACCCAATGCCGCTGTTGAAAAATGTTCCCCCCAAGAAGAGCTCAAGCTGGTGTAAATGCGTTTACGGAAACAACGCTTAATGTGAGTTGGTTATGTAGAACGTACGAACAAAATAACTGCGACCGTAAGGGTCGTCGAATCCGAGCCAAAAGCGCAGCGCAAAAGAAAAATCGAAATTTGTTAATTATAATAATAATAGCATTTATAATAAATATGATAATAATAACAATCATAGTAATAATAATAATAGTAATAATAATAATAATAATAATAATAATATTACTAAAAAAAACAATAATAATAGTAACAGCAATAATGATAGTAATAATAATAATAATAAGAATAATAAAAAAAATTAATTATTCAAATAAATAATAATAATAATTGTTGAAATAGTAATCATTATATTAAAATATGTTATTAAATTAGCATCCCAATAATTGACAAGAATAATAATCATATTAAAATTATACAATATATACACATATATACATATACACATAATATAATGCTTGAACTCTCCTACATGATTTGTTGACACAGAAAACAGGTCTTAGTCTTTCGGACTATTCATCCACCTCATTTGTTGATTTAGTTCTTTCGCTATCTTCGTACTTCCAGCTGTTTGTTTCTAAGGTTATCAACAATTTTTTCAACTATGTGTGTTACTAATTACTATAAGTACAGAGTGGGTCATCTAGTGAGTCTTGGCAACATCAATTGGCGACCTCAGCGTTGCACTTTAACGCGTTTTGATTTTTATTTTGTACGAAATCATTAACCCGAAGTTATGTCCACAATCCAAAAACGATTCTTTAGGGCAATATTATCCAAGCAATAAGCGGGCTACAGCCTGAAATCACCAACAAGTTTAGCATGGGATTGGGGATGACAGAATGCACTACTGCGAAGCCAGCTAAGGTACCACCTGAACGACGTTGAGTCTTATTTCTTGCAATATTTAATTTCAAGCTTAGTCGATAGTGATTGATTCGTCCATTTTGAGTCATTTTGTAAAGCTGAAAGTTCCTGATTCCATTCCTGGATTGAAAATCTCAAATCTTTTGATGGCACAAAATCTTTCAAGTTGCTGACAACACTTAAAAAGATCAAATTGTTTATGAAAAGTTTATCAATTGTCATCGTTCCGAATCGGCAATAATATATATTATTTTTTCTTTACGAGTGGAGTGGTTTTGTATGTTCTGAATTAGCTAGACCTTGGTCCCTTAACAGTAGGGCCATCTAATTTATTTTGTATATGTAAATATGTTTTGATTGCAGTTCCACATCCACAAATCAATTTATGCTGGTTCCTTCATTTACACATTCATTCCGCTCAATCGTTCAAATCGGTAATCACTTAAATGTTTTCGTTCTTTCAAATAGTTTCAGTTCTATTTCAATATATTTTTGTTTTGTCTCGATTTTCAGAAAGTGAGATAAATCCGGTGAATCAAGTATTTATGTACTTAATAAATAATAGTGAACGAAAAGTAATTCGTGAAATACAGCATAAGGCTAAATCACACCTCAATCGTTTTCTTACATCCCATTTTTTTTAACAAATGTTTATAATGAACAGATATGTATGTATGTACTTATGTCAAACTTTGAATAGAGTAAAAAGTAAATGTGCAAATATAAACCATCTTATAAGATCCAAAATAAAAAACTAGTACTAGTACGGAAAGAATTAAATTGTGAATTTAAATTAATATTTTCACATCGAAAACAGAGATTGTCCTTTATTTTGGAGAGACAAGAAGAAGTTAGAATTATTCACCAAACATAAAAATATGTACTTAAGCACACATGTGTTGTATTTGAATTCATAAAATCGAAGAGAATTATTCAGCCATTTAATGGTTTTTAAGGCGAATCTTAAAATAAGAGCGATATTCCTTATTTTCGAAAGTTCACTTTTTAGCTTGCTGTTTGTATTTATAGGCAAAAAATTTCTTTTCATCTCTTTGGTAAATGAATACGCATCATCTGTTTTAAAATTTGACGTTGTACGTGCTTTTTTTCAAAAATATTTTTTTAAGCGTACAATACAGATACAACATATGTATTATGACAATCTCAAATTCTTTGTTCTATGAGTATTTTCATTTTACTATATAAGACGCAATATGTACGTAGAAGCATTCATGGAAGTAAAAGGTGAGGTGAAAATAACAGGTTAGGTTCAGAACAGGTATGCAGTTTTTTTTGGGAAATTGCAATTCATGAATTGTCTTGAACATTAGAAAATTGAGTTACATTATAAATTATATAAATGTATATACATATTAATGAACGAGTATATATGTATGTAGTTATTTATTTACAGTTTTAAAAATGGTACCTTCAGTTCCACGCGACGAAGGAGAAATAATATCTAAATACAATTTTATATACAACTTCTGTATGTAACTGAATAATACTATGGCTACAAAATAATGTGTCAGGTTTAAAGGAATGTTAATCCAGTTCTAATGAATCGCAGTAAGATAAAAACACACATTTTAATAAATTATCCAGATACGTTAAAATATTAAAAGCCTAAGTACCCACAACTTTTCATCATGCCGACGATTGATTGTATATACAGCCTTATATCTAGCTTTAAGATATGTCATTGTTATAATTATGATATATCTTTTTGTGTTTTTGTTTTTGACATTTTTATCAAAATATTTCGTTAAATGTTAAAAATTATCATTTTGTAGATTCGGTGTCACCTATGGTTAACTGACGACAGATTCATGAAATCATATAAACAACTTATCCACATCACTCATTATGTTAAGATCATCGTAATCGTTATCAGAAGTCACTCAGTACGAATAGTGGTGAGTGTTCTAGACACAGATTTGCAAGTTTGCGTATGGATTGAAGTGAATTTTTCGTAATGGAAAAAACTGCATCACCTTCGTTGGTTGGTTGAGATATACTCACGTGCCTGTATATATAAATTGTCTACACGCATCTGATTGGTAATCTAAAATCTCTTCTTATTTTTCATTTCATTTGAAATTCACGTGAGCAATTAATAGCAATGTGAATGTCTCCTGATTAATTTAAATTATATACTTATGAATGAATAACAGTAGGGTGGGACAGTTAGACGTAATGTTTTGTTTATATTATTCTTTAGACAAATCATTAATTAACAAAAAAATAAATACCCGCTTATTAGTCCGCTTTTTACTCGAACGTCTACCTAATGAACTTATGGAGTCTAAATTGAATCCTTATTTACGTTGCAGATTTACGAACCTTCCATTTTCATTTTCAATATAAAATATCGTATTTTCCAGCAGAAATATTTGATGTTGTATTTATGTATATTTGCACTTCCCCGTGTAATACTAATTAACGCATAAATTGTTCAACTAATTATCGGAAATTAGGATATCGGTCATAAATGATAAATTGTTATAATTAAATTAACACTAAATTATTATTTTTTAGCCATTTCATAATATTTTTTACCCTATAACTAGAGCACGTGATGATATTTACGAAGAAATAAATTTTAATTATTTGTCCACACAAAAATATTAGAATCATTTGAGTTAAGGAAATTATGTTATCATATGACCAAATTACATGAGACAATATTTATTTCGAAACTGCTCTAATACTTTTATATGTATGCCCGTGATTTAAATTCACTCAAATTTTTAAATAGATCACTTACCATTATCACTATCGTATCCCCAACTCATGACAGGAAACGATAAACAAATAGAAGAAAATTATATCTATATATAACTTAGGCTGAAAACAATAATCACTTAATTTAATTTAAGTGAAATGGAGAAAAATATATCAAAAGGCTAGCGTTCTATATCGAGTAACGACTGGAACTGGATAGAATCAAAGTGAGTTTTTCATTTTATTTTAAAGAAACCGTGAAAAGCTTACGGAAGCTTAAAGTTACGATGTGTTAACTTATTTTTGTTTTATTTTCTAATATACGACATATTGAAAACTGTGGTAAAGCTTTCTAAATTGTACAATATTGTAAGCTTCAAAAATCAACGGCAATATAAGAATTTAAAAGATATACATATTTTCATGACTATATGATTAAGTGTAAATGAAAAATGAAAACAAAAAAATGTTTTTTTTTTCAACAATATCTAATTGAAGATAGACAAACTTTGAATTCGTCCAATAGATATCGTCATATAAATTGGTTTAAATAAATTAATATAAATGAGGTTGCGTTTAGAAATTTTACCAAATAATATAATTGGGTAAATTGCATTTACATTCTACAAAATCTTCAACTGTGGTATTTTAAATGATAGGAGTGAAAATGTGTATATTTCGCCAATTGTAAGACTTTGAATAGAATCATTGAACTGAATAACAAATACATATATCTATAATGTAATACCCAAACTCTTTTCACGTTTTTTCGAATTTGTGATGTGTTTTTTTTTATAATTATTTGTCAATATCACCTTTATAAAATGTATCATAATATTTCGACTAAATATTGCCTATAAATGTTTTATATAGGGAGCCTATGATTTAATAATATTAACCTAGAATTCATTTTCACGTGTTTGCTTGAAGCGTATTTTGTTTTACATAAATAATAATTTCATCCTTTCAATACAAATTAAGAGTATGGGCCAGAGTTACTTAACGACTTTCAGCGGCGCATCCGTCGGCATTACCGTGTTAGGGATGCTTCAATCTGGACGCTCTTTGTTGATGGTTTTGTTCAAACAGTTAAATAGATTGTAGTATATTTTTCTTTTCTTGTGGCGCTACAGTCCGGGGTGGACCTGGGCCTCAACCAACATGCCTCTCCAGCCAGCACGATCTTTCGCTAGCTGCCGTCAGGTTCGCACACCAAGGTGGCTGAGTTCCTTGGCTTAGATTCGAAGACTTTTCGGGCCGGAGCTGTGGTGTCCATACACTCTACATGGCCTAGTCATCTTAAGCGTTGTGTCCGAAGACGCTTGACTAGGCGCATGTCGCTATACAGCCCTCAGAGTTCGTCGTTAAATCTTCTTCTACAGACGCCATCAACGCAAGCAGGACCAAAAATCGCACGCAAAATTTTTCTTTCGAAAATACTAAGGTCTTCCTGATTCGCTTTTAGTAGCGCCCAGGTTTCCGTGCTATAGAGTAGGACTGGGATGGTCAAGGTGTTCTGAGATTCCACTCATCGGGCATGCTTTCCTCCGACCATATCCTGCTCCCAACCAGGTTATCTCCAGCTGCATTAAACAGTTCTGCGGACAGTCCATTCTTGATATTGCTATCTTGCCTTCGTCTAAGTCGGGAAACGGAATTCTTGCCTATCATCGTCAAAATTGAGAGGAACATTCTGCCTAACTGCGGGATTTGAGCCATCATCGCCGTAAAAGTCTGAAGAAATGATCTTTCCAGATTCTCAGCATCGATTGCGACTCTACTACTAGGCCTCCGTTTCTCCGTCGTCAAACCGTGATTTCCTTTTGGGTGGTGGCGTGAAACCCAGCATATCAGCTGCAGATTCTTTGATGGCTTCTTGACAACGTTTCCATTCTTCTTCTATTGTCAGTGCAGGCAGCGTAGAACTTTGGGAGAGTTTCAGGGAGACTCGGTTATCAAAGATCCCAGCGATCTGTTGCGATTGTAGCTTTCGGACGTCAACCCGTTTTGGCCTATCTCGACTCTGTTGCTTTCTCGTTCTTACCTTGGCTACAACAAGGTGATGATCCGAGTCGATGTTGGCACTTCGGAATGTTCGAACATCTGGTTGACGGGTATCGCAAATTTCCTTTATGGATGTTGAGATGTGGGAATCGCGTACTACTCACAGAGAGGTTCCGTGCAGGCTGTGTTTCCCGATGACGCCAGCAAAGATGTCTTCTTTCCCCAGCTGAGCATTGAAATCCCCTAGAATGATCTTGGTGTCATAGCTTTGTCATCTATCGTATGTTCTTACTAGGAGATCATAGAACTCAACCTTGCTGTTGTCATCCTTCTCCTCTCTCTGGGCGTGAGATCAAAGCAGGCTGATGTTCCCGAATTAGGCCTTAATGCGGATTGTCATAACTCGTTCGCTTTCGGGATCGTAACTTAAGACTTTTTGCCTAAGTCTGCCTCAAACAACAAATCCGCATCCGAATAAGCGCTGCCTTCTCTCCTTGTAGCAGTCGCTGTAGTAGATGTCGCAGTTCTTCATCATCTTTTTGCCCGGCGCATCCCACCGCACTTCCTGGATGGCGCTGATACCTGCTCTGTAGCGGTCAAGTGTCTTCGCAAGTTGTTCGGCTGCACGTGGTCTATTAAGGAACCTCACATTCCATGTTCAGAACCGAAAATCGTTTTTCCTTTATTCGTTTACTAAGGTTTTCAACATTAGATCCGTCCATATCCGAGGTATGTTACTGTCTCTGAACTCCTTTTCTTTTTTTTATGTGGTGAGGGAGTTAACCTCACACACAACCTACAGACTGGTAGGCCAGACCCATTATTTAACCCTCGTGCAGAGAGGTTCGCTGCATACACTGGTTCACCACACAACGGATGTTCTGATGGTTATCCAGGGGGCGCCACAAGGAGGGACGAGGATAGTGTTGGCAGCTCGCCGTGTTAAGTGCGATCAACGACGTTGCCTCGTATGCACAGGCCCATCGATAAAATTCTGCATCAATTGACTAAATAACGCACGCTTGAAGAAAGCAAATATTATAATGGTCTATGACAATTAAAAAAATCCAAAGAGAATTGGTTTATCGGGGTGAACACAAACCTACATGAAATTTTACCGTTTGTGAGCTGCTTCCAAAATTACTGAAGGATATAAATTCAAGTGAGAGCAGCACTGACCATCTTTTCTTGATTTAATTCTGAATCAATGATCCAATTCGGGTATTCCACACTAGGTTCATTGAAAATCACACTTGGTTGAAAAGCTCAATGGATATATAGGACTTAGACATAAATCTATTGCGGAAAAAACTGAAGCCCTTCACTTAGAAGTATTTGCGGTGCTTCGAAAGACAACATCAAATGAAGTGATTTTGGTCTTGCTGAAAGCAAGAATTACTTGCAAAATCTTAATAATTGGATTTTTTATTTAATTTGCAGAAATAATTGCTGTTTCTATAAATAGTTATTAATAGTAGATTAATTACAAAAAATATATAAAATAGTTCAAGGTATTTACAATGACTAAAACGTGTACGGAGTTTATAGAACTTCAAATTTATTTAGAACTAGCAGGTCCGGGCAAGCGTTATTGCTGCTCAGTTCTCAACAAAAACTGTTAAACTTAACTTAAATGTACAAAATATAACCTTTATGTTAGCAACTAGTTACTTAATCAATAATTTGTTCACATTTCCGTGAAAATAAAAAGAGACTTGATGGTATTTTATTGTCGTATTTCATATTTCAAATTTATTTTTAAAAAAGTTAAAGATATCCACTACTTTTACTATTGCGGAGATACGACAAATGATCTTTATATTTATACAAAAGAACATTTATTAACTTTTAACAGGTTCACTTCATTAGACTTAATATTAGCGAGTAATGGCAGGCTGTTCCAAAAAAAACATTAAATATCGCATACAAAATAATATAAGAAACCAAACATTAAAATTTTGACACTAAATCTCCAAATTCAAAGCTCCGGACCTAGAATAAGTCTATTCTCGTACCATCTATAACTCTGAACGCTTTACCGAAAAAAACACAAAATTTTAACAATTAAGATAAAATTAAAAAATTGATGCTTTTTGATAAATAACAAAATTTTGCGTCATTGTCACTTGTTCGGACTTGTGTTGCAAATTTTCCGACTCGGGAGTATTGTCGTGAAACTGGCCATGCTAAAAACCGCACGTTTCAAATGACTGTCCTTGTAACACATTGATGGGAATGGGGAATGCGAGACAAACTGGGAACTAGAGACGCTAAAATTCAAAAGGATATTTCTGTTTAAAATTTTTTGTTGACGGCAGTCTGGCCCTATTGCAAAGATTTGGTTAGTTGATGTTGGGAAGCAAGATTATTAGAACACCACTTAAGGATTATACACAATTTCATCCAGTTTCATAAGGGTGTTTACGTATTAGAATGTGAATAATGGATTTATTTATAGTCTTGTTAGGATCATCGACCAAATCTTCACATTACTGCAGATCCTGGAAAAGACCCAAGAAGTGCAAATCGACTCTACCACCTATTCGTCGATTTCAAGGCCGCATATGACAGTGTGCATAGAGACGAGCTATACAGTGCCATGTCTAGTTTTGGCATTCCTACCAAACTCGTCAGATTGTGTAGGATGAAGATTTAGAACTCTCGCTGCTCCGTCAAGGTCGGCAACGAACTCACCGACACCTGCAATGTCAAAAAAGGTTTTAGACAAGGCGACGCACTCTCATGTGACTTCTTTAACATCATCCTTGAGAAGATCGTGCGTAACTCACAGGTCAACACCAGAGGCACGATCTTCCAAAAGTCAGTTCAATTGCCAGCTTACGCCGACGACATTGACGTTATTGGACGAACACAGCGAGCCTTTAATGACGCGTTTGCTGACATTGAAGCGGAATCGGCAAAAATGGGTCTGGTGGTCAATGAGGGCAAAACGAAGTACATGCTGCCATAAAGGAACGACACACAACATCGGCGTTTTTTTTTTTTTTTTGCACTTTTTGTTTATTTTAATTCTGTATCTTTCCTTACGGGCTAGACAAAATTACTTAAAGCTAGCTTAACTTAGTGAACAATGTTCTTAGCCTAGCTTACTGACCCTATGCGGGTACTCTAAGCTAATCTAATCTGAACTTTAATATGCCTTTCGGCGTCCGTTTTTTTTTATTTAAATCTTAAAATAAACTTACATTATGTTATATTATAGACCAAGAAAACTTTAAAAAAAACTTGGCTATATGATCTCATTTTTTTTTGTCTAAAACTAACTTTATCTACCCTAAATATAACTTACCCTAACATAAGAGTATATATAAATCTAAATCTATCTAAACTATGTCTATGTCCGTAGCACAATACGAACGCGTGCACCAGGGCGTATATGTTATGTATATGCTTGACATATAGTGACATTACGCCGTGATACACCTTTTTTTTTTTTTTTTTTCTCCTTAAAAGTTACCTACCACTACCCCTTAAAACTATGTTAGTCGGCCACTACTGTGCCCAACTGACCCCTATAACTGAAAAGCCAACAGCGGCGGAGGCCGAATCCGGTGCAACCACCAGTAAAATTGCCGTTCTTTGGCAGACTCTCTCCTGTCTCGAGCAGAGATCGCTCTGCTAAACCGAGCGGTTGCGTGCGACAGTGTGTTCGTAGTTAAGTCGCCGGTCCACTGTTCGGCGTACGACATGGAAGATGATAGGACATCCTTCCGTATCCTGGATTAGGCCTTTCATATCCAAATACAGGAACACTTCAGGAGGGATGATGTCGTTAAGACGCACACTCTCGTGGTACATTTCATTGGGGTAGTAGGCCCCGAAGATCAGACTGTTAGTCGAAGTCATAGCTCGTGCCACATGCCTTCGAATCAGCTTAATAATGAAATTATCTATCCTAATCACCTTTGCCTCGTTATACAAGACCTCGTTGGGATAGAATTTCTTGTACTGAGATTCAGGTGTTCGATACAACCGAAGGCAGGCCCGAAGACATTGCCTCTCGAACACCCTCATCTTTTCCATCTGGGAAGAACTCACGTTGAACCACACTGGACAACCGTACGCCATGACTGGCCGGATGAGGGCCATGTAGCAGATGACCTTCACTCTGGTATCAAGTTGGCTGCTGTAGAACAACCCCCTTGCCACAGCAAAGGCCTTTTTGGCTTTCGTCAGAGCCGCATCTATATGTCTGTTGAAATATAGATACTGATCCAACCAAATGCCAAGATACCTGACTAAATTTTTCACAGCTAACGGCCGTCCTTGCGAATCCACTATGCGAAACTTACGCCAGTTTCTCTTTGTATCCCCTGAGGCCTTGGACAACGGTGTCCTGAAGAGGATGATTTCACACTTCCGGAAGTTGACTTGCAACTTCCAGTCGTCGCAAAATCGCTGGATTATCTCGAAGTCACGTTGCAAGAGGATATTTATTACTTCGACCTTCGGACCTGATCTGTACGCAATGATATCATCGGCGTAAGTTTTAAGTGCGGCATAGAACCAATAAGATCGCTAGTGAATATCGCGAACAAAATCGGCGAGCCAACTGCCCCCTGTTGCAGACCATTTTTTATGTTAAAGACTGTGGTAGAAGTTACGTTGCCATTCTTCACAACGAACTTTCTACCTGTGATCATGTCATAGATCATATATAGCAGTGGTTTACTAATACCGTATCTGACCAACTTGAGGAAAAGTCCTTCTAACCATACAGTGTCGAAGGCCTTCTCCAAGTCAACCAGACAGGCGCCCGTGGCTTGCTTTTTGCAATTATTCAATTGAATGTCGGATACCAGCTTAGACGCGGCATGTATAGTATCATGCCCCGCCCTAAATCCGAACTGGTTGTCCGGTAAAATTTTCTTTTCCTCGACCCAATTTTTTAAATCGTCTATAACTATCTTCTCAAAGACTTTGCTTATGCACGGAAGAAGACTAATCGACCGGAGATTTGATGGGATAGAAGTGTCCTTGTCCCGTTTAGGGATCGGTTGCACAACAGCAGTTTTCCAATGCGCCGGGTAATAGGCATTACTCAACGCATTGTTAAACAGTGTTGCGTAAATATCTACCGCTTCAGAGGGTAGATGGCGCAGCACAATATTCGGTATA
Source organism: Eristalinus sepulchralis (assembly GCA_944738645.1). Lineage (NCBI taxonomy): Eukaryota > Metazoa > Arthropoda > Insecta > Diptera > Syrphidae > Eristalinus > Eristalinus sepulchralis. Next base: position 20,665,150 of record OX122886.1, read on the forward strand.
CCATCTATCCCTACTGACTTCTTCTTCTTCAGCGAGTTGAAGATGCTCTGGAGATCTTCCTTGGAGATCAATATGTTTCCATTTACGGCGACGGCATTACTTGCCATGTGTTCGCCACTGAACCTGGTAAAACCTGGGTTCTCAGATCGCCATTGACATATCTCCTCTTGGAGATAGCAGTGGTTTAGCAAAGCTCTGTTCTCCAAATCGTGATTTGGCCTACGAGACTCGTTGACCATGTACACTTTCTGGAAAACAGCACCGATTGCTTCAACCTTCTCCTTGGGATCCTCAACTATGAAGAAGTTGTCGCCCCATTTGGATTGATGCCAACAGATGTCAGTATGTTTGCGTTTTCTGTCGTCCTTTCCAGTCTAACAGCCTGAATGTCGTTCTGACCTTTCCTCCGGAATATCTTATTTACTTGCGGGAACATACCCGGGTTGTTGGATCTTACAGCCCGGATTTTGTTGCCCCAGTGCAAGCTTACAGCCATACTGTAATGGATTTTGATTAACTGTTGGAGGTTTTTGATCTGCGACTTCAGTGACCGCACCTCGGCGTTTTGTGGATCTGTAAACCGTCTGTACAAGAGCTTAAGTCTTGTCAGCAGTCTACTTTTTTGCACGTGAAGTGCATCGATGGTAGCGTTGCGATAGACGTCGCCGTCATCGGTTTGCGCTACCTTCGGAATAGTTTTGTCCATTGTTCGTCGTATTACTTCGTCCATTTGTTTGAGGTACCTGTCAACCTCTTCGTTCGTCAGGTTTCTGTTTGTGGGGAGATTGATTCCACTCGAACGTAGTTCTCTGGATAAGGCTCTAGTGAAACGTGGCCAGCGAGCCTTATTGTAATCATAAGGATACGTCAGGACACATTCCCCTAGTTCCTCCACCTCGTTCGGTAACTGGATTGCCGCGGCGAGTCCGCAGTGGTCACTGTCGTACTCCACCGTGGTCAAGCAGTTCCTTCTGGTTCTTTCCACGTCCAGTAGCGTTAGTCGTCGGTCGATGAGCATCACATCCAGATAGGACCCGCTTCTTGGAAACGATGGTCTATCGGTTGCCAACAAGTCCACCCTGAACTCAATATTGTGCTGTGCCAACCACCCTAGGAGTGCGTTTCCTCTATCATTTGGAACACTATTACCCCATTCGCCGTGCTTTGCGTTCAAATCCCCGGCGATTATATAATAGTTTTCTTCCGAGCTCAAACGAAGACTTGTGAAAAGAGCCTCGAGCTCTGACATGAAATGGGGATTCCGAGAATCAGGCGCGTAGGCAGCAATTACAAACAACCTCTTTCCACCTTGGAGAGGGATGCGTGCAATGCATGCTTCTAGCACCGCGAATCTACGCACTTCACTGCTATATATGACCTTATGACAAAGGTATTTTTTAATTAAGAGTGCAACCCCGCCTCCTTGAGTGGATTGGGGCCGGTCTCTCCTAATGACATGGTAGTTTTTGTACCTGAGGTTGCGCGTCCTGTTTAGCTTTGTTTCACTAGCCATCAGCACGTCAGGATTATGAGTCTGCAGCAAATGGAACAGAGTTAGCTTTCGCTCGATCCTAATCAGCGAATTAACATTCACTGCCAGGATCTTAAGGGGTCTTGCTACCAGCGCAGCCATTATATCGACGCATTAGGTACAAACAGCGACGAGTAGATGAGGTCTACTCGCGCTGATTGTTCGAGGAACTGTTTCTCAAACTGCTCCTGCGTAACAGTGGTAGCTGGAAGACGAGGAGCGGGCCTCGCTGCTACCATTTTTTCAGCCTTCTTAGCCTGAATTATTTTCCGGATTTCCTGGGCTTTTGGAAATCTCTGATAGTTTGCGGGGTGACCATTGCCCTTACAGAGCACACACGTAAGCTGCGCCCTATTCTCAATTTTTTCCTCTCCCAAGGGGCATTCCCCTTTTCTGTGGCTTTTTGCGAATTTGACGCAGCGAGACTCCATATTGCAGTTCGCTGCGGCATGCCCAAAGCGTTGGCACCGCGCACATTGAAGCATGTGGTTGGTCTTTTTTAATTTCTCCCATTTGACAGCCAGAGAGCCTAAATAACGAATTTTCTTTAGACCCTCTAGATTGCTGTTTTGGGAAACCTGCACCAAGAAGAAAGGAAGATTTCTACTCTCCCTCCTCGCTGCCGCAGTAGTGAAGGGCTTAACCCCCACGAACTCGACGCCGTCGCACTCAACTTGGCGCAACTCATCGAGGATCTCCCTCGTATCAGCAGATGGATCCACGCCCTTAAGGAGCATGGTCTGCAACTTTTCACCTTTCGGTGTAAATGAAAAATATTCAGCTTCCGCCGCCGTTAGCTTACTAATGATGTTCTTGTGATCTTCTATTGTGGAACACTTAATTGATTGCCTTAATGGCGCTCTATACTTAATGGCATGCAAATTAGTAGTGGCCAACTTACATAATTTCACCACATCCTTGGTCTCCAGGCCGAAGACGTTGATGGGCGGGCATCTCTCCTTCCTGGCTGTGCGTTGCTCGGCCTGCTGTTGCTGTTTCTGCTTCTGCTGATGTTGTTGCTGCTGCAGCTTCTGCTGCTGCTGTGGCTGTTGTTGCTGTCTCTGCTGCTGTGGTTGTTGCTGCTGCTGCTTCTGCTGCTGCTGTGTTTGTTGCTGCTGCTGCTTTTGCTGCTGCGGTTGTTGCCGCTGCTTCATCAGCTGCTGTTGGATCTGCTGCTTTAGCTGCTGCCGTTGTTGTTGTTGCTGCTGCTGCAACCGTTGGGCCGCTTTTGAAGTGGACGGCATTTCGTCCAGCCTTAACTGTAGCAGCTTTTTAGGCTGCTGCTGTTGTTGTTGCTGCTTCTTTGGCAGCTGCTGTAGTTGTTGCTGCTGTTGTTGTTGCTGCTTCTGCTGTTGTAGCTTCTGCTGTTGCTGCTTTTGCTGTTGTTGTTCCTGCTCCTGCTGCTGTTGTTGTTGCTCTGCCTTTTTCGCAGCCCGCCTAGCATTCAGCTTCTCTTGGAGGTCTCGGATATGTTTTTCCAGCACCTCCTTCTCCCTCTCCTTCTTAGATAGTTCTTTCCTATCCTCCTTCTCGTCCTCGGCCTCCGAGGAGGCCAATGATCGGTAGGAATTGCCGCTATCTACGTATGAGTAGTAGCGACACTCCCTTCCCTCCGACTCATAGATGATGGAGCCTTCGTCATCTCCACCATCTGTTGCTGTTGTTGCCATTGGTGCCGGTTGGCTTCCGCCAGTGTTGTTGCCCGGCTTGGTTGCGGCTGAGTGCCGTTTAACCACATTCGACTGCGGGTGCCGCTTCCTCCTTCTCTTCCGCACCATCTCTCCCTGGTTTGTGGGACTCTCCGCTCGTTCGCTGTCCTCACTGTTTGTGTTGTGGCGTGATGTCGCCGCCACCGGTAATTTTGCGCCCGATTTTTGGAGCCCGGCCGGCTCGTCACTTTCCATTGTTCTTTGCTTTATTTTTGTTTTTCGCACTGTGTCTTTAATATAAATAATAAAAAAAAAATTTTTTTCTTTTTCCACCACGGGAATTGAACCCGGGTTCCACCGCTCACTACACTTGAAGACTGCCACTAGGCTACACACTGGGTTTCTTTCGCACTACTTAAATCCCTACCTGGGTCACACTCAACGTTTGTTCGCGAAGCCGAAACACGTGCGCACTCGCTGGGGGTCTGTGAACAACTCGACAACATCGGCGTCTCGGACAGAGCGTCACACTAGGCAGCTGAAACTTCAAGGTAGTCAAGGACTTCGTCCACCTCGGCTCCGCGGTAAATAGAGACACCAACACGAGTGCCGAAATCAAACGCAGAATCACTCCTCTTTGGGCTCAAGAGGCAATTGAGTAATAAAGCCCTCTCTCGAAAGACTAAGCTTGCTTTATATAACACCTTAATGATTCCAGTCCTACTTTACGACGCGGAAACCTGGACATTACTATAAGCGGATGAGGAAGCCCTCAATTTTCTTGGAGGAATTTAAAAATTGCCGCAACTGGCGGCAGCTGGCGAAAGATCGTGCTGGCAGGAGAGGCATATTGGTTGAGGCCCAGGTCCACCCCGGATTGTAGCGCCACAAGAAGAAGAAGAAAAAGTATCGTTAGGATCATTGAAGTTATTGTTCTTTCCGGCAAGTGTTAGGCTCTTAATCTTGCTGTGTTTAGAAACACACTACAAAACAGGTTCTATTTTGATAAAAAATCGTAAAGGTTTGTTATCACTACTCTATTTTTGTAAGCTAGTACTAAACCATTTGCCATTTTCACCAATTTGAAGTTCAACAGCTGATGGATCTCTTATAACTGAACACGTATTTGCATTTGTTTAAGGTGAGGGTGTGTTCGCACAGCGTTGAAGATCCAAACCGTCTAATGGCTCAAGCTTTGTGTCAAATCACATAAAAACAATTCAATTCTGTCCAATAGTTCTAATGATTTTGTGTTGCCTATGAGCCTTTCATTCAATTATTATCGCACATTGTGGCAGTGTTTTAGTAACTTTACATATGAGATTTTGCTAATCGACCGGCATCAAATACGGCTAGTGCTATTTTATATTTAAATCACGTATTTGGTAGTAGTAATGAAAATGTATTACGGTTCCTCTTTTGTGTCAAAATGACACTACTCAAACTTTTTTAAATTCATACGACAGGTCGACAGGTCCCTTATCGGGATCCTCAACTGCATATACAACGTAATAGAGAGCTTTGAACACAAAAATGCCTAAGTTTTTTTTACAGTAATGATCGGAAACGACGAAAGGAGAATACAACATATTCACTAACCCACAGATGCTTATTTTCAGTGAGGTTGCTAAACAATGTTTAGTAACATACGTAAACAAACAGACAAAGCTCAATGGGGTTAAAATTTAGCCCTCGTGGCAGAGAACTCAATGGTCTTGGAGCATAATACAATAAAACTAGTTGACTTATTGTGTTTTGGAACTGCCATGTAATTAAACGACTCTATTATGAGGGTATGCGTGTTGTCGACTCTATAATGTCGGCATTAATTTACATATGCATATGTAAGAACATCGCATAAGAGAAATACTTTTTAAATATTCGGAAAACATTTAAGTTGTATTGCTTAGCCTTGATGTGGTTTATATTTAAATTTAAGAAAGTAAAATAAATAATACGCTACATAAAATTTAAATTTAGATTTTAATGCATTTTTATTAAATTCATTTTTCTTACATTCTAGACAAAAATACTTAAATCTAGCTTACAAATATAATCAACTGATCTTAATTCTAACTTACTGACTCTTCATCAGCACTCTAAGCTAATCTAGGAGATTTTTCTGTTTGCCTTTCGGCTTCTTGTATTTGTATAACTTTATTGCTTACAACTAATTATATATTTTTATTCCTCCAAGAAATTTAAAAAAAAAACTTGAAACTCATTGTTATTCTTACTTCTTAACCTTACTTAAGAAACTAAATTATAAATCTATACTACCTAAAACTAAACTAGAACTTAAGACTATAAACAATTAAATTAACCTAAAACTTAACTCTACTTAACTATTTACATTAAGCTTAACTATGTTCGTAAAAGTATACGGAAGCGTTCACCAAGGCGTATGTGTTATTTATATGCTTTACATATATATCTAATACGCCGTGACGCCCCTTTTTTCATTTTTGTTTTTGTTGTTTTTTTTTTTGTGTATTTATATTTTTTAATCTTTTTTTTGTATTTTTTGATTTTGTTTTTGTATTTTTTTTTTATTGTTTTTTATAATAAAATTGCTTAAAACTCAACTACCCCGTCTATCTGTATGAGAAGTTCGCGGAATCGAACGCTGATTCTGGTGTAACCATCAGTAGAAAAGGACTCACGTTGAACCACACAGGGCAACCATACACCATAATTGGCCAGATAAGGGACATGTAGCAGATGACCTTCACTTTGGTATCAAGTTAACTGCTGTACAACAGCCCTCTTGCCATAGCGAAGGCCTTCTTAGCCCTGGTCAGAGCTGTATCTATGTGGATACCACCATACAGATACTGGTCCAACCAGATGACTAGATATCTGACTACACTCTTTACAGCTAATGGTCGTCCTTGTGGGTCAACTATGCAGAACTTGCGCCAGTTAATTGTCGTGTCCCTTGGACAGCGGGGTTCTGAAAATTATAGTTTCACACTTCTGGTAGTTGATTTTCAACTTTCAATCGTCGCAAAATCGTTGAATTGTATCGAAATCGTGTTGCAACAAAACATGTATTACCTCCACCTTCGGGCCTGATCTGTACGCGATTTGGCTATCGGCAAATTAGGCATAGAACCTATGAGATCGCTAGTAAGTATAGTGAACAAGATCGAAGAACCAACAGCCCCTTGTTTGCAAAAACAATTTTTATTTGGAACACTGTTGTCGAAATTTCGTTGCCATGGATCATATATAGCAATGTTTTATTGATGCCGAGCCTGACCAAATTAAGGAAGAGACCTTCTAACCGTACGGTGTTGATCAGGCAGGCGCCTGTTCACTGGGTCTTGTTTCTACTCCACTGTATGTTGGAAACCAATTTAGACGCGGCATGAATGGTGTCGTGCCCCGCCCTGAAGCCAAATTGATTTTCCGGTATTATTTGTTTTTTTCTCAACCCATTCTTTCAGGGCTCTAATGACTATCTTCTCGAATACCTTGCTGGAATTACCCTGGAGTTCATCTTTCGAAATAAGGATGAAGTTGTTTCCATCATCGGCGACAGCACCTGAGTTGACGGTTGTAAACTCCCAAAAAACAGATTTTGAATCCATTTACCACATTTAGTGAAGACAAAACAATGATTACATCTTTTTAAAATATATCTTTATAGGTATTTTAAAAAAAATATTTACTCGTATTTACATAAGTAGTCATAACAGCATCATTTAAAACCGCAATTCATAGTCATATATAATTGGACCATTACATAAGATTATCTGGCACTTGTTCTGTGTTACCAATTGGCTTCAGCCCAACAAAAAAATAGAATTACCTCTGAAAAAACAAAACTGGTTTAACATGGCGTTCCCACTCCCGCCCCGCATCGCTGTTCCATAGTTTAAACGAAATGCGTACAACAATGTTATATCTATCGTCTCATTAAAAAAACACCAAAAGATGAACTAAATTCTTTACTTAGACAGTAGTTCGATTTAGTCAAATTATTAACTTTTAGTAAGGCTATCATTGGGGTAAAGTTTAAAATTGGAATTGGAGACACCCCCAAAAGCTGTATATAACTGATCTTATTCTTGTTGCTGTTAAATGCAGTAACTTTATTTCGTTCTCTTCATTCAACTTTGACAACACTCTCACCGACGCAGAAAACAAGTAACGCACATGGCAATGAACTCTGGTTCGCACTACGTTGTTGGATACAACTTTTACTTTCATGATCTTCGTAAGGATGAACATCATTTGGATCGCCTTCATAGTCGGGTGGGAGGTGGTATGTGTGATGGTATGGGGAGCCATCTCCTACTATGGTACATGCGAGTTACAGTTTTTGACAAAAAATATGACCGAAAACAATTACATAAAGGTTCTTGAAACAGCTTTTCCCCATTGTAAAAAACTTTTATAATTTGTCATGGCATTTTCAACACGGTAATGCTCCAAACCATACTGCTCGGGCTTTAAAGTTATGGATAAAGAGTCAAAATATCATAAATCAACAAACAATTAAAAGAAATGTTATGTACTAACCTGATGATCAAAATTAAATTGTTATTTTTATCAAAAGTTAATGATAAAGAACAATAAATTAAGACATTTTTTTTGTTTAACTCAGAATTGATTGATAGGTCACTTAGTATGGCTATAATCACTCGTGGCAAGGTGTTCTAACCTCATGACGCGTAGTGTAAATGTGTTCCCAAAATGAAAACAAAATCATAAATACAGATATTGAACTCAACAAGGATGGCCAAGTCGTCGATCGTTTTAACCAACTTACAAATTTGTAAATATAAACGTTAGACCATCATACATTTACTTGCGAAGGCAGTTCTTTGCTAAATTTTTTAGCATGCTGAATAAGTTGCCTTCTGAACTCTGTATATCAAATACTCCTATATATGTACGAGGGCTTATTTATTTACTGTGGGTAAGTAAGTAAGATTGTTTTATATGAGTAATGGCGTAGAAGAACGATTAAAGTTGGGCTTGCATTTCCATCCTTATAAAGTTCAACTTGCGGAACCTGAATCCTGACATGACACAACGCCGTAGATACGCTGCTGGTTGTTGGAACAAGAAACATCGATTTTTCTAACGTTTTTTCAGTGATGAGGTACATTTCTTACGTGGTAAGTTTGCAAACAAACAGAATTACCGCCATTAACTAGAAACACGATCTAATCTTAGTGGTAAATAGTGAAATATAGTAGTTCTTTCTCACTCGTTGAAAATCTCCTCTGCGCAGTTTTAGTTTTGTGGTCGTCGTGGCATAGTTAATAAATGCATCGCACACCGCAGGTCCCAGGTTTTATGCCTGCACTGAAATTTTAAATTTTTCCACGGCAACACTTCTTCCGAGTAGCTGACAAACCTCAAAGAGCATTTATTGTCAATGGAAAACTTCTAAAATTTTCACGTATGGGACTGGCAAAGTAAATAAGATCCCATGTACTTGAAAAAAAAAACAATATGCACGCCCAACCTCTACCGGAATTGTCAAAATGCTGGGAGATCCGCTCGCAATGGCCCTACGTACAGCAGTCGAGTTGAGGAATTCGAATAGCAGAAATTCTCACGAGAATCGTGACCAGGAGCTGGGCAACGGACTCTCTGATCTTCTCTCTAATCCTTCAAGTTAGCAGTTTTGACCATAGAAGTAACCAAGGGTGTTTCTGCGTCTGCTTAACTACCTAAAAGTTGTAGCTACCGGTTGGCACATTTTGATCGAGGTAGTTTTCGGCAGATCGATTTGTTGTCGACAGCATAATAATAATTAATTGAGTGGCACTACAGTCCAGAAGAGACCAGGGCCGAGCTTCTACAACAACTCGTGTTGTGCGTGGTACTGTTCTCTCACGAGTTGAAAGGACCTTCAGTTTTTTGCCGACTCCAAACGGCGAGATTTGAGAAGCTTTTCATAGACATTTTAGAACTCTTTGAGTGTTGTTAGCAACTCGAAAGAGGTAGTGCCGTGAAAAAATGTAAGGTGTTCCGTCCGGGAATCGAACCTAGACCTTCGGCGTGTGGATCGACGCCTATATACCTCGACTTTTGTGAGGAAACCTTTTGCTACTGATCACCATATTACAAGTCGTCGCGAAGTCCATGTGTCGGAAACCTTTATTTCATGTCGTCACTTATAGACTGTGCTTTGCAATTTATCAGCCAATATTTTTCGCCTTACCGACTTTTACATTGAAGTCCCCGAGTACGATTTTGACATTGTACTCCGGAAGGTTTTGAAGGCACCATCTAAGATTTCATAAAAATCGAATCTGATGGGGTCCTTACGCCCATTGGGGCGTGTGCATATATCAGGCTCATGTTGTAGAATTTATCTCTGATACGGATTAAAACGATCACTTATTGGCTTGAAGTCGATGACTTTTGATCTAAGCATCTTTCACACAACGAATCCTTTTACGTGCCATGCCGTCGTCGTGATTCACGAGGAACATGGGGAGCTGCCAACACTATCCTCGTCCGTGCACAGGTCAAGTTGACATACAGCCAACAACATCACAACATCCGTTGTGTGGTGATCCAATGTATGCAGCGAAACCCTCTGCCCGAGGATAAAATAATCGGCCTGGCCTATTAGTGTGTGGGTTGTGAGTGAGGCAAACTCCCTTACCATATAAAATAATCAAATTCATGGACAGCAACATGCCTCGGATATGGACAAATCTAATTTTAACGACCCCAGCAAACGACTAAAGGACAACGATTTTCGGTTCTGCACGTGGAATGTGTCGTGCCTTAACAGATCACGTGCAGCCTAACAAATTACGGAGGCCCTTGACTGCTACATAGCAGACATCACCGCCATCCAGGAAGTGCGGTGGAATGGGCCGGGCAAAAGGAAAATGAAGAACTGCGACATGTACTACTGCGACTGCTACGAATGCGGATTTGTTGTTCGAAGCAGACTAGCAAAAAGTCTTAAGCTACGATCCCGTAAGCGAACGCCTCATGACAATCCGCATTATGTGCTGGGTTTCACGCCACCACCCAGAAGGAACCCATGGTTTGACGACGAGGGCAGACAGGCACATGCAGCTAAACAGGGGGCCTACAAGGCAACGCTGCATCGATCAACGAGAGCTTTTCGTTAGCTCTACTTACAGAAATGAATGGAATAGAACCGCCTTCTCAGAAGGAAAAAAGGAGAGCATGAGAAGCGCACCACCTATTTGTCGATTTTAAGGCCGCATATGACAGCATAGTGACTAGCTATAGAGTGCTATGCCTAGTTTTAGCATTCCTACCAAACTCGTCAGATTGTGTAGGATGACGATGCAGACGCACGAGCTTCGAAAAGTCAGTTCAATTGCTAGCTTACGCTGATGACATTGATGTGATTGGACGTACACAGCGAGCAGTCAATGAGGCGTTTGTTGGCATTGAACCGGAAGCGGCTAAAATGAGTTTGGCTACAGGGACAATAACATGAGTACCGAAATCAAACCCAGACACACTCTTGCGAATCGCTGTTTCCTTGGGCTGAAGAGGCAATTGGGTAATAAAGCCCTCTCTCGAAGGACTATGCTGGCTTTGTACAACAGATTGATCATCCCAGTCCTCTTAGTCTTTTCGAGAGAAAAGTTTTGCGTTCGATTTTTGGTCCTCTTTGCGTTGGTGGCATTTGAAGGAGAAGATTTAACGTAGAACTCTATGGGCTGTACGGCGACATGCGCCTAGCCCAGCATCTTCGGATACTAAGCCTAAGATGGCTAGACCATGTAGAACGTATGAAAGCCATTGCTCCGGCCCGAAAAGTCTTCGAATCTGAGCCATTGGGACGACGCAACAGAGCACGGCCTAGGCTAAGGTGGCGCACACAAGTGGAGAAGGACCTCATCCAACTTCGAGTGCGCAGCTGAAGGTAGCGAGCGAAAGCCCAGGTCCACACCTGACTGTAGAACCACAAGAAGAAGAAGAAGAAATTGAAATTCTCGCAAACACAAAATAATGCATTTAACAATGAATACTTGCATATGTGTTTTTGTTTAATTTTAGATCTATAATCTATAGGTTTGTTTAGCTTGACGTGGCCGCCTGAGAAAGGCTACTTAACAAAGCCCACTTTGTTCAACCAATCCAGTGATAGTTAAACAACTATGGCCTATTAGGTATCTATATGCAAGAAACATAATTCTCAAACTTCCACTGGCTAAACCTGTTTTTTCCTTAACGAAATTTTACTTACTTTGAAATTAGCTTGTTCATGAAGGTTGTTGTAAAAGTAGCTTCCAATCATAGTCTCCCTAACTGTTGCAAGAGATGACTATGTTCAGCGTAGTAAAGGACAATCTTCATGTCATCACAGAAGCCACTGTATGGGAATCTCAAACTCCTTGCATGTTTTCCCACCGACAGTACCCATTGAGTTCGTTTGTTATCAAGCGCATGTAACTTTTGCCTATACTGATGAGGGCTTCGATCCGTAAAATAGCCCACGAGGAACCAGGGGCTAGTTTCTTCACCACCTACTCGTGTTGGGCGTTCTCTCACGAGAAGAGGAGACCAATAGTTTCTTGTCGACTCTGAGCGGTTAGGTTTCATAGATTATACGTACTTTTTTTGCTCGATTGCTTAGGAAACTGATAAAAAGTATGGTATAATTGGATCCAAACGATCTTTATGCCCAGAAATATAGACGGCAAACCCCTTACGAAATTAATAATTAGAACGACACATTATACAATCTCATTGGAAAATCATTTCATAGGATCATTAAATCCAAATCAATATCTTTTGCCATTTTACTTCGCGTTTAAGAATACAAAAGCGACTATGCCAATATCGAAATAATACAAAATCCACTTAAGAAATACGTTACACATAAGGTTAGGCAGCAGGTGTCGTTTTATGACCTAAAAAGATTACATCATTGACAATCTTTGGTGATATCTTTTGTTGCTTAATGAACTTGTACTTGTTGCCATTTCTATAGAGTATCTATAGAGTTCTATGATGCGATAATGGACGAATTTTGATAGAAGTTTATTCAAAATTAATTTTGCAATTCGATTAGCGCGAAAGAAGATAAACGTAAAAATACCAGACCGAGAGCAGCGCAAGTATTAGTCGACAACTGCATACAAATTACCACAAACGTGATACTTTTTTGTTTACCGTATTTATCGCCGAAATATATATAAAAATATGATTTTCTTTGAACTGCTAAAATCATATGTTATAGACCCAAGCTGCAAAGAAAATTAAAATTAAAATATTACTTAATATTCTTAAAAAAATAAACACCAAGTATATGTATCATCACATACGTTATATATCGTTTAACTATATACAGGTAACCCTCCTATAACGCGGTACTTCTATAGCGCGATTTCGCTACAACGCGGTTTGCGAATTGCGGAATGTTTCCTATAACGCGAATCCTACAACGCGATTTTTAAGCATTTTTTAAATACATATTCTATAAACTATTCTATAAACACACAATTATCAAAAATTACTTGTGTATATGTGTATATCTATTATTCCTAGTCTCGTAAAGAAATAATAATATGTTTGTATTATACATATGTACATACTAAAAGTGAAAAAAAAAAGTTTTCTACAACGCGATTTTCCTACAACGCGGAGTTTTTCAGGAACCAATTAACCGCGTTGTAGGAGGGTTACCTGTATCCCTGTATCCTGTGAGGTTTACTCAACGCTTAGAATACATGAATAAGGCATATCAGCAAAACAATAATGTAGTGAGCCTACACTGCCGCTTTCGTGTTTCATTTCTTACCCATTCTCGACTTTTTGAACTCTTTTATGTATTTATATAATTTAAACCTTCCCAAATCAAAAGAAAAACATTTTAAAAAGTTGTGGGATGAGGTGTGGGATTATAATTGGTAAAAATAAATGGACTACTAAAAACATATATGTAAGTATAGTATGAAGTATGTAAGATTTGGAAATTTGTCGTAACAATAACCTTAGCTTTAAAGCTTAGCTATTGCTTTAAACTACCAATAGACAATATTATTTAAAATACGTTAATGAATTAACACGTGATGCATTAATCCTTTTAAGAAATTCTTCTTCTTGCATATTCAATTAAAATTTCGACTTTATAAAGAAAAATATTGGACAAGATTTTAATTTCTGTGAAGAGGGTTTATTTATTTATTGCCTTCTTTTTATTTTTGATGATATATAATTTTAATTGTTTTACGTTTTCTACATTCTACTTTTAAAATTAAACCGGTACATCGATGATAAAAAAATGTTGTTTTCTTGCTAAATGATGACCTAGAAGTTTCAGTTTCAACCAGCGAATATTTGTACACTTTGCATGAATGTTCTATATTTCATATCATTTAAACATTATGTAATGCCAGAATGCTTAAAAATAAGCTAATGTAATGCTGCGAAAATGAAACAAATTGAATGTAAATGATTAAATAAATATTTCAACTACGCTAATTGGATAAATTTGATTTTGGTGATGGATTCCCGCTGATTATATACAATGGTTTTGCAGCGTCTCTTTCACTGCCGTATATTTTTCCAGCTTTACGAGCCATATTGCCTAAAAGCTCTTGCGAAACTTTGTGTGCAGAACGTAGAGAAAATGCCCATTCCTTTAATCCGATTTCGTCCTATAACAAGAGAACATTAATTAAGCCTTATATAAACCACATACATAGATATATGTAGAAAACATATATTTACCGAATTTGTTAATATTAATCTGCCATCACGTATGCCATCGTTAATACGAATCTGAATGCATTGTTCGCCTTTATACACCACGAAATCTTGAGAAATTTCTTCTACCTGATCCATGAAAAATAGTTCTGGCTTATTATTTCCACTTTCAGTATGGAGTTCTAATCTGTAATAGAAGGATTTTAAATAACGCTCAGAAAGCACACAATGCGATCGTACCGATTTGGATACAGCTTTGCGTATTTAGTCTGCCACACGGATGCAAAAGAGCCTCCCAATTTTTTAATGTAACCATGTAGGATGCAGTCAGATTCTCTTTCATCGGCATCAAAGTGCATTTTTTGTTTGGATTTTCGTTTTTGTTCTATCTTGTCAGTTTCAATGTTAACAGCATCAAACACTGTTTCAGCTACTTCTTGTTGCCATCTGTAAGTACGATTTCGTGATTGAATATATGCATATATGTATAAGGTGTGTTCAGGTTAGCAAAATAAAAATTCCAAAACAAAGAAGATAAAACGTATGTCAAAAATGTGGCATTACCATTAAAGGAAATGGAAATCAATTTTGAAGCATAATTAATTTCAAATAAATGACACACTTGGGTCAATTCTGTTCCCGTATTTTTTTGCTCTCTGATTTTAAATTCCAACTCCATGAATATTATTTCTTGTTCGATGGAGAAAATACCGGAACACATAGTGCATTTAAATAAAACGCAGATATTTTTAAAAAAATCGTGAATTCTTTATTATACCGTAAAGAAGACAGGATGAGGTTATGTGTGGAATAACACATCGGCCAGATGGCCGCCGCGGCTTTGCTGGCACATACACGATCTTCTAATGAAATTTTCAATGACCGTTCTGCATAAATGCTGCAGTATTTTCCTCTTTTAAGGCTTAAGTCGTCGTCGGCTTATTCGCATAAGCCATCGACTGTTAAATCGCACAATCTAGGCGGCCAATTCTGGTCTCCAAAACGGGAAATAACACGACCGGAAATGACTGATGCAGCAATTGAACTGTTTCTCTGGCTGAGATGTGGCACCGTCTTGTTGAAACCACATCCCCTCCACATTCATTTCTTCAATTCTAGGCACGAACAAATTGGTTATCATTTCACGATACCAAACACCATTGACTGTTTGCGCTTGATCTGATTCATTTTCATAAAAAAAGGTCCAATGATTCCAGTTGACTCTTTTGGAGCATTATTGTAAGCCCAAATTGCCCGCAATTTGCGAACAATTTCACATTTTTATTAACCTTATACCTTCTACTAACAAACAGTAATAATTGTTCAAATGTCAAACAATGACAATTCGAATGGCGCCAAATTTAAATCTTGCGTTCTTGCTGGGACACCCTTTATATGTACGATTTTAAAAAATAATGTGCAGTACACTAAATTCCATTTGGACACACGATTTAAGCTATGTGCTATATGTTGTAGTATTACAACATATAAGAAAGTTCAGAGCGATTTTATTTTTAAATTTTCAACCACTCTTTGCATTTTTTTTATATTATTGGTAGATAAACAGTTGTATGAATTATAGTTGTATGAAGAATAGAAGTCAGAGCCATACATTGAATTTTGGTCAAGTTTTTTTATGTTTCCAATAATTTGTTTAATTTATTTTAAGTAGTTCAAAATAATCAAAAGTATGAATTGAAATCAAAATCTATTTCAGGCGCATACCATTTTCAAAATGTTATGCAGTTGGTTATTTAGTTACACTAAAATTAGTTACGATTGACGTTTAGTGTAAACGATACTTTATTTGCTACCAGTAATGATTCTTTTCAAACACAACTCTTTTATAAAGTTGGTTTCAAAAAAAGGGTTAAATGTTTATTTATCTTATTCAAATAACGTTTTTTTTTTTTCATGCGGAACCCAACTATCACATGAAACGTTAGACACTCATTCGGTCTGATCATTATTCACTATAGGTTATAACGCACATCTTACTTCTAATTTTTTTCTATGGTGCATAATAGGTGTGTGTCTCAAATGCTATTTCTGGAAAGGATAGCAACCGTTTTTCAATTGGCGTATGACTCTTTTAAAGTATAGTTGTTTCAATCAACACCAACATTTACAACAGCCATCGACATTTATTATTATAACTATTTTACATATTTATTATTTCTAATGTTGTGGTGATTACCTTTCAGATATAGTAAGTGGAAAATATCTGTATAGCTCTTGGTCTGACTCCGTTAGTTTAATTCCTTTCGTATCTTCTTCATCAAATGAGCCAATATCAAATGCATCGGCGGCATTAACCTCACCCCGAGGTGGAATAAGCGGCGGTGTGTATTTTTGAATATAAACTTGATTCCAGTCAATACCAGTAAAGAAAGCGTGTTGTTTAATTTCTTCCGCTCTATAAAAAAAGAAATATAATGTTAAACGGATAAAAAATAATCCAAGGATTTATTTATTTGATTACATCAAGCACGTTACGTAAAGAAATACTCATATAATACTGAGTGGAAAGGCACTAACATACAAATTAAGCAATTGCGAATTGCATTTGCATGATTTTGAGAACAAAAATGAATTTCCTTATGCTAAAAATTTTGAATTTAATTTCCTATTTAAACAATTTCAACGGAGTCCATTTCCAAAATTCATATCAAGATCTAAATCATTTAAAGGGATACATATTTTGCAGTGCAAATTGCTCAAAAAAGTAAATGAAAGGAGAAGAAAACTGAAAACTTAACATTATCTTTGTGCATTATTTTGGCAAGCATTATTCAATTAAGAAAAAACTTTATTAGATGAATATGTACATGCAAAAAGTATTGTTTTCTTTTAGACATTAAAAACATTATTTTTAATATTTGAATACAGCGAAGACGTATCGCCCATTATGCATTAAACAAAGTATAAAAATCGGTACAATTAATAAGATCTATTAATAAAGTATTTTAATTCATACCCTCTGCCCATGCAACCCAATCGTTTGTCCGTATCTCTTTGGAGAAGACACTCCAAAAGATCTTTTAGCTCCTCACTAAAAGAGTCGGGAAATTCGATATTCTGAAATCACATTTAAATAAACTTTTTATCATAATGAATTGTAAAATAACTTTTTATAACGTATATTTTATCGAAAAGAGTTGTGTGTTAAATTATATTCTTTCGTAACACCATTATGAATACATATTACAAGAAAATTGTGTGGAAATATGCATGTATTTTAGAGAACATTTTTTTGTTAGATATAGAAATTTACAAAATTGTGTTTTTATACAAACGTATATATTTTAATTTAATAATAAACACCTATTTACTTTTGGGAAAATTCTGGGTTTACGGTAGAAAACTGTCATCAGGTGGCTACGATATGTTACACATTTGGTTATATTAATTGCATTATGCAATACAAAAGCTTGCGTAAAAGATACCATTTTAAGCGTCATTATGTTAAAAGACAAAAAAATTCCATTTCGTGAAATGTAATTTACGTTTTCAAATTTATCCACCGACAATTTATCACCGAACTTATTCGAAACCAACAAATCCAAGCTCTATTTCAAAAATAATAAAAATTCTAAATAATAATCCATATATGTATGTTCTTGGTAGTTTCTTTTGCTTATTAAGTTACAATTGATAAGAAAATGTACTTACCATAGTTAATGTCATGCGATCTATTTCATGTTTATCTTTTGTTTTATGTTGCCGGAAAGGCGAATGGCCTTTTAAAAGCTTATATAACATGCAACCAAAACTGAACCAGTCAGCACTAGAATCATATGGTGTCCCTTTTGATAGAACTTCAGGAGCCATATATCCGTGTGTTCCAACAGAAGCATGAGGCTTTTTCCTGGAAAAATCGCATGCAAGACCCAAGTCGGATATTCGAACATGTCCGTTCTCATCTAAAAGAATATTTGCAGGCTTCAAGTCTCTGTATACGATAAATCGTTTGTGCATATGCTCTAGTCCAAGTATCACCTATAATAAGTATATATTTAAAATTAAAATGACTTATATCTTAACCACAAAATTTGTTCTCACCTCAGCAGCATAAAATTTCATTTGAGCTTCGTTAAACACTCCATGCTGAGATAAATGGTAATGTAAGTCTCCACCATTCATTAAATCAAGGATAAAACACAGTTTATCCGGAGTGTGAAACGCGTAAGTCATACAAACTATGAATGGGCAGTCGGCCTAAAAATGCATTAAAATTAGGTTTGTACAACAATACTAAATAATAATTGAGTGTCACTACAGCCCACAAGGGACCAGGGCCTAGCTCTACAACAACTAGGGAGAATTAGTACTCTTTGAGTGTTGTTAGCAACTCGAAGGAGGTGGTGCCGTGACTGCGAGGTGTTCCGTCCAGGAATCAAACCTAGGCCTTCGGCGTGTGGGTTGACGCACTTAGCAACTACGCCACGGCGACAATGGCGAGATTCGAAAAGCTTTTAATTGACAATCAGTATATTTTTAAGTGTTGTCAGCAACCCGGAAACGGTCTATAAATCGAACCTATGACCTTCGACGATTTAGTAAACGCATCTACTGAACAAGCGCACATTCGCCGATTATACTTCACTAGGTGGACTTAAGAATTGGACACTAGTTTTTAGATGATACAAATATTGTATAATCTGGATTATAGTAGCGTACCTAACACATCAGGTCATAAGAATTTCTCTATATAATTTTTCTTTAGTTGGTGAGACAAATGCAGCATTAATATTACAAGCGGTAGGAAGGAATGGAAGCTGTGCAGGAAATCCAATACAATATCTGCACTTCAAACTCCACTTTCTTAGCGTACTGCAAATATTTCATTCTTTGCCTCTAGAATCCGGAGTATAGTCAGATATTATAAAGTTTTTAAGTTGATTTCAGCTAAAATTTCTTTTGCAATTCTAAAGGTTCTAGGGGAATACTTTTTCATAGCAAAATACTTCTAAATGTTCAAAATAGTACTTAATTGAATATGTTTGTGACAAAAACAACACAGAAAAATCAAAGATGAAAGTATATTCTTCCCTAAGCTCTTTCAGAAATTTTTTTGTTTCGTCAATCGTCTTTTGTAATAAAAGTTAGTTTAATTTGTTTTGTTTTCAAAAGTAATTGTTATTAAAATTCATTGTTTACTTAATGACTGCAATGTAAACATTGAACATAAACTCTTACTTACTCCGGTACTGACGGCAGAGAGCATTGTCCTTTCATTTAACGCTAATGTTTCGCCCTGTTTCATTTTTATTCTTTTCTTATCCAGACATTTCATTGCATACATTTTTCCGGTGTCAGCTTTTCTACAGCCATATACCTCACCAAATCCGCCTCGCCCAATAATCCTGTGGACGCTAAAATCATTCATGGTAAGCTGGAATAGTAATATAAAAAAATGTTTTTGTATATAATAATGTAACTGATAATATATAAATAAAAAAAAGTCTTAATACATTACAGGAGATTTTTAGTTTGAAAAATGTGCATTATAGTCCCACAGTTTTGTGACACTCTGCAAAATTCCTTGTTTCCAGTCAAAACAATATTTTATCTTATAAAAGGATACACAAATAATACAAAAAATCTTGTTCGATCGAAAAGACGATATTCATTATTATTGCATTAAAAAGATGTCAAAAAAATGTTGCATCATAGCCGTCCGCCTTAGGTAGCTTCCACTTTTAAATCTGTTACAAAACAAACTAATTTATATCAGCTAATTGCCCAACAGTTAAGGCATGTTATAGAAACTATCTTCACCGAATATCATGATACATATATGTATGTTAAAAAGGTGCTAGTCATGTGACCTCGGATCCTCCAACAATAAGTTGCAATACCTTTGTCTTCATACCCTAATACAAGAAATAAACAGCTCCGATTTTGTATGTTAATCCTGCTTTAACTATAACCAACAACATGAAGGCTGCCCTATCACCTTCCACGTCGCACGCCGAACAGTAGAAAGGCAACTCCAATACGAGCCGGACGTCACTCGCAGCCACGAGGAACTCCTACGGTTCAGTAGAGCGATTGCTACCCGCGACAGAGCAGTTTCTGCCAAAGAAGAGAAAGTTGAGTCTTCAGGGCCAACTCATATAGGTTAAGATAGTTTTTAGGCATTTAAATTAAGAAAAAAAAATACAAAAACAAAAAAAAAATAAAAGATACAAAAAAACAACAAAAGACAAAACTCAATAAAAAGGTGCACCACGGCGTATTAGATATATGTATATGTAAAGCATATAAATAGAACATACGCCCTGGTGCACGCGTCCGTACATATTGCGGACATAGTTAAGTTTAATGTAGATAGTTACGTAGTTTAGTAAGTAATCCGTAATTGTATATAGTTATATATATGTTTAAGTCTAGTTTTAGGTAGCATAGTTAGGTTATATACTTATTTAAGTAAGGTTAAGAACAAAAACCACTTAGGAATCCAAGTTTTTTTCAATTTTCTTGGAGGAATTGCAAAAAAAATAATATCATTAAGCTAGCTTTAAGTGTTTTTGTCTAGCATGTAAGAAAATGAAAGAGAAAGAAAAAATAAAAATCCACTGAAATCTAAATCTAATCTAATAACCAACAACATTTATATGCAACGGCATTTAATTGGTAATTATTAGCTTCACTTCCTTGTCGGTACAAAAACTGGAAGACGAGCAAACACATTTAGAAAAGGAGGAATGGAATCAAAAATCGATCTCACTTTTGCGAACCTTATTGTATTTTATACTGTAGGTACTTGTGATTCGGTAATACCCAAGAAAAGAGCTGCTCGAAGAGGGGCCCTTGTGGTAGAAGACAAATACTTAAAGCAAGGTGTCTAAATGTCAGGTGCAAAATTTAACAGTGTACAGGCAATAAAAGATGGTGAAACCAGCCTCTTTTGTATAGCGATGACTTTTATCACGCGAGGTTTTATTTTTTAAAATACTTCATTAAGAATAAAAATATTAAGAATTATAAAAAATAAAAAGAAAGATAATACGTAGTATGTGCTTAATCTATGGCGAGTTTTAGCACCTGTACCCGGATTTGCGACCGAAATGAAGTCTTGACGTAAATAGGGTGTTCTCACAGGTATGCTATCGGATCCTAATATAATAATATTAGTCAAACGTAACCCGTTTATGAATGCTAAGGATATTGAAGAGGAGTTAAATTTAACCCTGGCGACATCAACAATAAGAAGACTGCTAAAGAAGAATTTACCTGCCAGACGTCCCAGAGGAGTACCACTACTGTCAAAAATCAACCTACTTAAACGAACCCCATTTGCGAAAGAACACCTGAACTGGGAACCTTCTAAATGGCTCAATATATTATGGACGGAGGAATCCAAAATAGTTCTATTTGGTACTCCTGGGTCCAGGACATTTGTTCGCAGGCGAAAAAAACCAAGTGTTTTAACCGGAGTGTACTACCAAGACTGTAAAGCACAGTGGAGTAAAAATTAAATTAATATCCCATTATGGTACTGGTCACATTTTTTTTTTTTTGATAAAACCGATGATGACCGCGGCAGTTTACGTAAGCATAAGGAGAGAAACCATACTACCTTACCCAGAGGGGTGCAAACTGGAAAAAGAATTGTTCCAAAGCAGTTCAAGTTATGGAGTGGCCGTCTCTGTCTCCGGACCTGAAACCCATTGAAAACCTTTAGACAGATGTAAAGAAAGCTGTGTATAAGACAAAATCAAAAATACACAACAGCTTTAGGATGTTGTGCAGGTTTCGTGGAGGAATAGCCCTGTTTAGCGATGTCAGGCCTTAATCGACTCCACGACGTTGTGATGCTGTACTTAAACAGTTTACACGACCAAGTACTAACCCAATAACAAAAATGAAAACTTTATATTTATGAGTTCTTGCACTTGCTGCTACTATTTTGCACCAGCAAAATTCGATGTCATTCCGTATAACGGGTCTTTTCTAAGTTCAGAATGTACTTTTTCTTATCTTGTTTAGGGGCTTTATTACTGACGGAATCTGGATGTTGTGCAGTAATTATGCTGTGTTTGTATGACGGTAGGAAAAAGTAATTAGAAAATTAGTGGCAAAGTCGTACATTCTGCCATTAATTTGCACAGTGCTGTATGTCCCAGGACTTATTCAGTGATGTTAGAACATAAAAATGACAAATAGCTTTGAAACATAATTACTTACTTGCATATTTAGCTCTAAATTTTTCCATTGACAGAAGCGGGTAAACTTATCACTGAAAATAAAAATAAGTACTATTAATAATAAATCTTGGTACTAAATCAAATAATATATATATGTACATATATAGTAAAGTAATTTTTAATATAATTTTTAATACTATGTAAGACGAAGCGCATTCTTTTAATGGCTGTTGAAGAGACTGAAGTTGTAATAAACTTCGATGTAATATATATTTTGATTTCACCAAGGCTTCTGAAGTTATAAAGAGTTATGACTTAAAATATTAAATAAAAGCGTATTCGCATAAGATGTTAAAGTTGTGCTTTCTAATTATAATTCTTCGGGCTTTGTTTTTTGCAAATACATTAAATAAAAATAAATATGATTTTAAGAAATGCTCCGAATTTAAGTTTAAGTTATAACCTTTAAGGCTTAAATTCAAATAAGACTGCGCACGTGATGGTAGGTATCACTACAAAGTTTAATTAAAATATCGTTGCTTAACCCCCTCTAACTATAAATGAAAATCATAAAAAGATAAAAAGAATCAGAACTCTTTTTTTTTTCAAAATAAAAGACGAGTTTAATTTTTCATTGTATTTCGGCCTTATTCCGCTGTTAGGGGACCACGTGTATGCCAATAATTGGCGCTAGATTATAAATGAAAAGAAATCTATCATTTTAGCCATCTTTATTACTGGAGTGAATATACCGCATGCTAATAAAGCTAATAACTGTGAATTCGAAACTCAAACAGAAGTCACACGCTAAAAAATATGATGAACTTGAGAATTCACACTTTAATAAGGTTAAATACATATAAGCGTGGAGTTTAAGGCGCACGTGACAATAATCGGCACAAAGAGAACCGTGGCTGCTCGTAAACTTACTCATATCAATGATTTTCAGATTTTATCAAAATAATTTTCAAAATTGACTGCTCTTAAATAAAATACAAACTTCATTTTCAATATTTGATTATTTAACAATAAGATATGCAATTAAAATATTCATGCATGATATTCTTTGTCCTTTATATATTCACTGTGGAAATTTTATTGGTCTTTTTCATATAAATCTATTGAATCACCGAATGCTTTAATAACACGTTCATGGAATAATTTTTAAAAGTCTATTGCTACTCGCCCGAATAACACCTTCGCCACTGCGCTACTTATAATATCCTGTTGTTGACATTACATACCACTTATTTCAAGAATAGATAAGAATGAGCAAAGATATAATGATTCAATTTGTCTTTGATGATGAACATAACAACCATTATGCCGACTAAAGTTAATGAATACCATATTAAAAATTGTTATCTGCAAGGCAATGAGAATCCTGGTACTCTCTAAATCAAGACTAAAAAAACAAATAACTAATCACTGACCTTTATTTTAAGATATTTCGAAAAACATTCATAGCGGACGGACACCTTTGTGCGAAACACACCGAATTGGGCACAAGGATGTCAATTAAAAAATTATTATAAGTAGCTAAGCACAGAACCAACAAATCGTCATAAAACACTACAACACAGACTTAATTGACATTTTCATAATCAAGAATATTCTTTGCAGACTTCCTTAAATTCGCCACTTCTACTCGAGTACAGAATATAACGATATCCAACCAAAAGTTTTATAACAAAATAATAGACTGGGACCTGATGACAAAAAAAAGTTGAACAAAGCTGCCAATAAACTAAAGGCTAAATTAACCAAATTTCAAAATATTATTATTATTATTACAATTTATTAGCATAGAATAAATTACATAATAATAATAATAATTGAGTGGCACTACAGCCAACAACGGATCAGGGCCTAGCTTCTACAACAACTACTCGTGTTGTGCATGCTACTGTTCTTCACGAGTAGAGGGGACATACAGTTTTTTGCCGACTCCGAACGGCGAGATTTGAGAAGCTTTCCATAGACAATAAATAAAAAGAGGTGGTGCCGTGAAAAATTCGAGGTGTCCCGTCCGGGAATCGAACCCAGACTTTCTGCGTCGCGATCGATGCACTTACCACTACGCCACGGCGACCACATAAATTAAATAACAAATAATCAAATAAATTACATACTAAAGTTAAAGAGAGCACTGGCTGCAAAGGCCTTCGGCTCTTAGGTGTAAAGAAAAAAATTATATATTTAGATTGTGCGATTTGATGTATTTTTGAATTAGTTTAATATTGTGTTCAGATGGTGTTTTTAGCAGCTGACTAAGGTTGGATTCTGGTTTGAAGATGCATTTTGTGATGCCCAAAATATGATTAATGTCCAGTTTTGTGGTGCAGTTGGATTGTGGTTTCCCTTTGAGCAGATGTTCATGTGTACAGACTGTGTGGCCCAGTCACAGTCTTATAAACGTCATAGCAAAGATTCTCGATGTCGTTGGTGGAAATATGGGGCTGGTTCGATCTGGGTTGATATGTCTGTAATGATGCTGGTAATCTTGTTAATCTGCTACTCGTTTCGTGTGGAGCTTATGAGTCGTAAGGCGTAAACTATCCAACTTTGTGGTCATATTGAATTGGATTGCTGGCGCGCGGTGGATAAGGCCAGCTTCCTTGTCTGCCATTTCGTTTCCTCTTATGCCGACGTGACTCGGGATCCACATTAGTTTCATTTTATTAGGGCAGTTGATCAGATTGTTACGAACATAGGTTATGACATCAGTCTCGTTGCTGGGATTCCTCACTTCTCGGCCTTATGGCTAAGATCAAAGTGTAGAATCTGTTCTTATCAGCTTAACTTTTAAAATAATAACATATGTAATAAACTAAAACAACAACACAAGAGTGCATCAGCCTCCCTCAAAAAGAAATGACAACACCTGGGTCAAAACACACAATTAATAGACTGAATAACTTCCTAGACATTTCAAAACGGTGTTTACGAATACACAATAAAAAAAATTAAAAAACACCAGGTTATGACCGTCTGATTGGTAAAATTTGAAACATATTGCCAAAAAAAGCAATAAAGTGCATGTATGTATTAAAGTACATATGTACATGTATAATACTTTTTCAAAACTTGAGAGGTAACACAGATAACAGCCATTGTTAAGCCTCGAAAGGATTCTAAACAACCAAAAACCTATAGAACGATTAGCGTACAGCCCATTTTGTTATTTGAAATTCGCCTATATCGACTACAAATCATAAGACATCAAGATAAATTTATGTTTATGTTTGTTTGTTTGTTTGTTTCCGCGAAGCCTTCTAAAGGCTTTTCTGAAGAGTTCAGATTAGAGTTGGAGTTAGCTAATTCAATAAAAAGGTGGTTCAAATATTACAAATGTTACATGTTTATAGTATATAGGAAGTTAATACAACAATATAGAAGATTAATTTGTGTTGAAATAAGAATTAATACATGATAAAAAGAAATGCATCTGCAACAGTACACATTATATGTTGGTAATCGAATTTAAAAGGAATTGTTTGATTTTTTGTTGTCTGATCTTGATATTGGGAATGTTTTGCAGTTCAGGTGGAAGTGTATTGAGAACTTCTGGCACTCTGCATTTCAGTTGTCTTCTCCCGTAGTTATTCGAAAATCTTGGCTCTTGAAGCATACCTTTCGCTTGTAGCCTTGTGTTGATTCCATATAGGATTGGTGTGATGAATCGGCTGTCTTCGTAGTATTTCAGAATGAGGGTCATCTTAAAAATGTCTTCTACTGGGAGAACTTTAAACTTTTCTTGTACAGGAACATTTCATCGACCACCAGTACTTATTTTCTTTAACGTTGTGTTTTGCAACTTTCTGAGTTTTTGTATATGAGTTGCAGAAGCATTGCCCCATGCAAGTATCCCATATTTTAGTTTTGATTCAACTAGTGCATAGTTGCACTTGTCTTGAAGCGTTCATTGTAAGACCATGGTCATGACACCATTTTACTGCATTATCAAACTCTTTCTGCATTATTGATGCTGCTGCATCGAGAGACCTGTGACGAATCACTATTGCCGTATCATCTGCTTAAGCGAATGGCAATGCTTTTTTAAAAGCTCTTAGTAGCTCGTTAGTGAAGAGGATGAAGGGAATTGGGCCCAATTTCGACCCCTTTTGGGTAATTTTCACACAAAAATGTCTATTGCTCAGAAATTCTTTTAACCAATCTGCCAACTCAGTACTCAATATGCCAATGTTTTTGAGTACTTTTAGAAGCTTACCATGATTTAGTGTGTCAAACGCCTTACTGAAATCTACGAAGAGCACTAGGACAGAAAAGTTCTTCATTATGGTTTCGTCAAGTCCGGGTTTTCTTCTTTCTTCCTAATATTTCGTTTATGAGACCCCATATTTTTCGCGGGTCGGTTCTTATCTGGTTAAATTTGTTTTTGTAAAATATGGATTTTAGGAAGTTTATCTCTTTGTTACCTGACTTCTGAAGGTTTTATATTCTACTTCATATGTTCTATTTCGCCTATTATTTTCCCACCTTCTGTAGAGTATATCCCTTTTGTTGCATTTGGCAATCAAGTCAGAAGAAATCCATGGATTACACTTTCTTCTCTGTTTTCATAGATTAACGCATGTGGACTTTTTATACATTATTGTAATTTTATTGATAAATTTCTCATACAATACAACCGCTACATTTTCATGTAAACATTATCCCATATTTCGTCTGTGATTAATTCATTAACCCTACTGTTGGATATAAATGACAAACTGAGCTTTGTACATAGATTGTTCGTTTGGTGGGAAGTATATGATAGGATAATGGTCAGCGATGCAGCTTTCGATGCACGGGTCTAGTCTTGTAAACTTGTTATTATGCTGTTTTATGTGAATTTTAATATGTTCATATGACGAACTTTGCGATGGTAATCGTTCATATTGTAAGTTATTACGTATAAACATCAAAATTCCGCCTCCTCGTCGTTTACCTCGATCCAGAAACTCAGATTGGAAACCATGAATATTGAAATTACCTTTTTCTTCGTCTTAAATATTATTTTCCACCAGTAGAACAATCTGCACCATATCAATAAAGGAGCTACGTTAATATAAAAATCATTCCAATTCTTTTTCAAAGATATTATATTAAAACATAAATAACTGCATTTATTTTGTTTGAATTCATTTATGTCAATGCCGCTAAAACCACGAATTACCCTACAATCTAAATCGGCATTTAATTAATTTGTGTTTTCCATTTTGGTGAGAGCCTTTGTGTTTTTTTTTTTTTTTTTTTTTTTTTGTTTACACAAGAGTAATATATTCCAAATCAACGATTTAAATAACAGTTGAGGGAAAACTATGGAAAAAGCTTCCATTTGTGCTTATGCATGAACTTTGTAAAAATATACAACATCAGTGAGTGGAAAAGAAGTAGTTATAACTATATTATTTGTAATAGAGCACGAAATGGTAATATAATGCATATAATAAATGAAAAAATGGAATGGAAATGGAAAAAGTAATAATATTTAGCATATACAAACAGTTATTTGGTACTTTTCAAAAAATAAACTATAAGGTGTTGCGTTTAATGTTCAGTGATAATGTTACACCATCTATTGCTTAAAATGAGTATTGTGGATTAAAAAGGACTGTTCCATATTCACGGATGTTACTGGTGCAGTTTTTGAAAGTACCTCATCCGTTCCATTGATAAAACAATTTATTTGCATATAGTTGCACGTCCTGGGTTTTTGCTTAGAATTGTTATACTTTTCTTTCAGCGTATATGGGAAAATACTCGGCAACGTAGAGTTCATTCTGCGGATTTTGTCAACAAGTTCGATGGATGAAGTCAAAGCCAGTGTTCAATTACTTTCTTCGATTGACGAATTGCTACTGATTCCGTATTATGGAAGTCTGCAGTAGCATATTTGAAGGCTTCAGAAACTTCATTTGAAAACAGCACAACCTCAATCCACGTTGCCCATCCAGTTATCACCGGTTCAGGAGAGAACGGCACATTAGTAGCTCTTAATGCCAGCAGGTTCTTTTAGAAATATTTTCCTTGTGACATGGGTCTGTACACACGAGGTAACGTCGTCGACCGCACTCAACATGGCGAGCTGTCAACACTATCCTCGTCCGTGCACAGGTCAAGTTGACATACAGCCTAATCGTGATGCCCCCTGGATAGCCATCACAACATCCGTTGTGTGGTGAACCAATGTATGCAGCGAACCCCGCTGCCTGAGGATTAAATACTGGGACTGGCCTACCAGTCTGTGGGTTCAGGCTGTTGGACTTCACCGCTGGAGGAACCCTTCTGTACTCGGTTCCCACATCTCAACATCCATAAAGGAACCTGGCAATCCTCTAATTCATCAACCGTTAATCAGATTGATAACGTTGCAATCGACGCCAGACACTCCTCCAACATCCTCGATGTTCAAACATTCTGAGGCGCCAACATCGACTTGAACCATTTTCTTGTTGTGACAAAGGTAAAAACCCGGATATCGAGAGAGCAACGGAGTCGAGATAAGCCAAAACCGTTTGACGTCGGAAAGCGACAATCGCAACAAATCGCTGGGATCTCTGGCGACCGAGTCTACCTAAAACTCTCCCAAAGTTCGACGCTGCCTGCACAAAGAAACTGTCGCTGATGTGCTGGGTTTCACGCCACCGCCCAGAACCCATGGTTTGACAACGAGTGCAATGCAAACGAAAGGCAATGCTGCATCGAACAACGAGAGCTGATCATGAGCTCTACGAACAGAGAAGAAGGAAAGAAAACCGGCTTCTCAGAAAGAAAGTTTTTCTCTGCCGTATTGTTAAACCGTTCGTCAATAATCTGATAGGTCCTTATCAGTGTGGTTTCAGGTCAGTGATGTCCAAGAAGTGCAAATCGACACTCACCACCTATTCATGGATTTTAAGGCCGCATATGACAGTGAGCTTAGAGACGAGCTATATAGGGCCATGTCTAGTTTTGGCATTTCTACCAAACTTGTCAGATTGTGTAGGATGACGATGGAGAACTCTCGCTGCTCTGTCAAGGTCGGGAACGAACTCACCGAGACCTTCAATGTCAAAAAAGGTTTTAGACAAGGCGCCGCACTGTCATATGACTTCTTTAACATCATTCTTCAGAAGATCGTGCGTAACTCACAAGTCAACACCAGAGGCATGATCTTCCAAAACTCAGTTCAATTGCTAGGTTACGCTCATGACATTGATGTGCTTCGACGTACACAGCGAGCAGCCAATGAGGCGGTTGCTGGCATTGAAGCGGAAGCGGCTAAAATAGGGTCCGGTGGTTCCTATGCCTAAGCTTGCTTTATATAACAGCTTGATAATCCCAGTCCTACTTTATGACGACAAACTCTATAGGCTGTACAGCGACATGCGCCTAGTCAAGCTTCTTCGGATACAACGCCTAAGATAGCTAGGCCATGTAGAGCGTATGGACACCACTGCTCCGGCCCGAAAAGTTTTCGAATCTGAGCCATTGGGACAACGCAACAGAAGACGGCCTACGCTTAGGTGGCGCACGCAAGTCAGAGGACCTCAACGAATTAGTGCGCAACTGGAAGCAGCTAGCGGAAGATCGTGCTAGTTGGAGAGGCTAGAAGGTATTTTAACTAATTTAGATCTATGTTAAGTATTATATAAGACAATTAGTATTAAAATAAGGGGAACGAGCGGCAGTTTATTAAGGCATAAGCTGTCACCAAAGACGATGATTTTGTGATGATTTTTTTTTCTGGATTTCTTGAAGATTCGGTTGTCATTTTACATAATTTAGTTGTTTCTCATTTTTCACGGTCCCCAGTTCTTACTTATTTTACTAATTGGCGTTTAAAATTCTAAATTATACTGCAATTTTTCTGAATTATGTGGTACAAATACTCCCCGGTCACAATACGATATTCAAATTGGTAAATAAGGAAACTGATTACGAAATGCCATGCTCTTGCAGAAACAATTGTCCATTGTTTTTTTTTTTTTTATTTCTTAGTATAACGCTATGTTATACACTTCAGCTTTAACTAGCAGACTTTCTCACCACTTAGCATAGCAAATTATTATATGTCCTTCTCCACTCTTGGTGGTACCTCAGTCTATGCCATCCTCTATTGCTTTGGGATTCGAAGGATCTTCGAGCCACATATAAAGAATCTTCTCCAATCTTTAAGACGCGAACAACGCGAACACTAATAAAAATTCAGTCTTCAGAGGCAGGCATTTCTTACTCTTACGGTGACTGGGAAGAGTGCAATCTACACAAGTTAATGGTACTAATGTTCTTATTACTACGCAGTCGACGGGACGGGACATCATCTCTGACAGCCAAAAACAGAATGGACACATTTAAGAATATAACACCGTTCGGTCTGATCGGAAGATCAACACCGTGAAAACGAACCGCGTAAACTGATTTTTTTGAATTTGAATGCATTTTTATTTCTTTTCACTCTTCATTACTTATAAACCGCGTAAACTCATGACAAAAACATGGACAAATCTCCCCATAATATCACGTGTAATGAAAAGTGGTAAAAAATCTGGGCAGTTGTTAGAACTGTGGTGCTCAACCAAAAAGGTTATAAAAAGAACAATCTGGTGGATAGGCGGGCAAATACTGTAAGGAAATCGACATAATGTATGAAAATCACTAACAAGCAACCTGCGGCGGAAAATAAATAGGCAAAATTCTTCCGCATCCACCGTAGTATTTTGATATTTCTCCTCCAGACCTTTCTCAAAGTCTGGCTTAATTTTGTCAGTTTTTAGCGTTAAAAATGAAGACTTCTAAAAAAAGGAATAATGTACCACGATTCAGACGTAAATAATTCAATAAAGTGTGACTAACAGTATTACATTTCACGTGAAACAACCCAATAGATGTGCTAGTATAGTATGATCCACACAACAATGTCTTTTACTTACTACCTCGAAAATAAATGTTTAACACATACAAGTACAGTGAGTACGAATATTCCGTTTTAAAATTGTTACACCTCAGAAGAAGAAGTTACTTACCTTTCTACAAATTTTTTGAAAGGCTTCGATTTGAGGTGAGTGAAAATTTCTTCAATATAAGGCTGAAAGCATTAAATGTTATTTAATTGATTTAATTTTCTTTTGTAAATTGTTACCTCAAACAAATTAATTGGAACTTCATTTTTTAGTAAATATTTTTGGACGTTAGCAACGGCCTCTTTTGAATATTCCTAGAAAAGATATTAAAATGTATGCTTCATTAAATGTTTAACATAATAGATAATTAAATAATATTGTACTATTGAAAAAAGGGTTTTTCCTCATTAAACTTAAGGTTTCCTCCCCTCGTGAAAAACAATAGCACACATAACACTAACCTCATTCTAAGGTGATGTGAAATAAATGCGTGTGAGCTTTCAGTGTAGCTGGACAATTAAAAGGCTATAAATGCGATGATTTTTTGAAATTGCTTTCAAATATCAAAAATTTGACCAACGCAAAAAAAATAATGTAGAGAACTACTCAAGAGGTCGAATTGAAGAACGAAAATTTGAAGACGTCTGTGTAGAAGAGATTGAAGAGATGTGGCGAACTGAATCGCACGCATATAACACGTATCAGAAATATCTCTTTCTTACCAAATTATTTTATTACACTTAATGTGTTGAAAATCATACTTGGAAAAAAATTTAAATAAGTATTAATAAAGCAAAAAATAACTTACATGTGTATGGGATAGCATTTCCTTCATTATAAAGTTGTCATAAATTTGCCGTGCCAAACTTCTTCGATCATCTGAGCATTCAGTTTTCTCAAAAGACTTTATCTGTAAGAACCGGAGTCCAGAAATAAGTTATATTTATCAAATCAATAATTTTACCTGCTCATAAAATTTTAAATGCTGAATTGGCTCCTCGAAGTCATTTTCACAAAATTCTTTGAACAGAAGGTATCCTGAAATGTTAAATTATATATATTAAAATAGCAACTTCATTTGTTACCGCAATAGACAAATCATTTTCGAGTATGTTTTATTTCCATATAAAGTGCATTATTGCTTTTTTTAAACTTAAGTGGACTTGAGAACTCTTTAACAGAAAATGAATGAAAAACTGTCACCTCTTTGTACAAAAGCGATTACGGCAACGGGACAAATCAGCGCTTATTGAAATGTGGATTTGTTCATCGATGCAGACTAAAACCAAAAATCTTATACTAAAACTTATACTAATATTATATAATTTGGGTAAAATCAGCCCGATATACGCCCACGCCCGACATAGGAGAAGGATTATAAAGGATAATTTCTATCTCCAAGAAAGAAAATACGATCAACGACCCCAACTCCCCCAACTAGGATTGAGAGATGCCAACATTGACTGTAGTTCTGAGCTTGTTGTAACCAATGCAAGAGCGCGAACATCGAGAGCAACGAAGCGGCACAATACAATACGGTGTAAGCTAATATCGATCCGATTCTCCCTGAAACTACCGCGTTGTGCGACAATGCCTGTGTTTACAATACAAGAAAAATGGAATCGTTCTCAAGATATATTAAGACAATATCTGAAAAAAGCCAAGGTTTGACTAAGTATACTGGCAGACGCTCGCAGACCAGAGCTGTTCGCTACTTCTACGAATAGAGAAGGGGAGCGCACCGAAAATAACGTGAGAAAATGGATCGGTGTTATGGCAGGAATAAGTTACAAAAGCTTTAAACACTTATTCAAAAGACATAAATTTCGGTCTGAGACCTATCGAGACTTGGCATCGCGATTTCGCTTATGACAGCATCCATTAAAACGGCCTACACAGCGCCAGTTCTTTTACGTACAAGGCTTGAGTCGACCATTAGTCCACTTTTGTTCAAGGTTCTTTATATCGTCTGGCCGTTGCATTACTTATGGACTTACGCATGTAAACACGAAAACTAAGAGCTCTTTTTTTTTCAAAATTTTAAAAAAGGTAATGAATATAATGATGTTATTTATTAAAATAAATAATAGAATACTTGCGGATATGAAGAGTACCTGAGGTATTACAGGAATATTTATAAATACTAATACTTTTGGCATTGTCAAAGAAATTGCAAGTATTTACAATTAGTTTTGAAACATAATATCAGTTGATACTTTCACTTATGAAAATTGTACACGAACTTGGATGTCAGTCCAAATGTACTTCATTACTTTACAAGTCTGATAAGATATGACGCACTTACGCGGCACAAATAACATAAGCTGAGAATAAAATTTAGTTTGGCCTCACAACTCACTTAACCCCGATAAGAAACAAAACAAGCAGTTTTCCCATGCTTATCCCCAGTTTATATATATGTCCACATCGAAATAAAAACTAATTGAATACAAATCATCATTTTACTCATTCCCATTTCATTTGTCATTTTACGAGTCGGCAAATAAAATGAGAATGAGTAATTTTTTTTTTACAGAATCCACATAGTGTGAATATATGTATCTTGCTGTCATCGACGTCAATGATTTTTAATTAGTTTTGTTTTCCAAATGTTCCCTAATAAAATAGTCAAACAATCGGCTACATTTATAGTCTCTTGGACTAGTATGTTTATATAGAAAGTTAAAGGCTGAGAAAACAAAATACCATACAATTGTTTTTGATCAATTGATCATTGTCTGAAGGGACTAAAAAAGAAAACAATCTATACATATTTACAGTTTATCAACAGGA
Organism: Eristalinus sepulchralis; assembly: GCA_944738645.1. Lineage (NCBI taxonomy): Eukaryota > Metazoa > Arthropoda > Insecta > Diptera > Syrphidae > Eristalinus > Eristalinus sepulchralis. The sequence goes on from OX122886.1 coordinate 20,698,838, forward strand.
AAAACACGAAATTATAATTTGAAACCAAAATCTAAGCTTCATTCTGTACATTATTTTTGTTGACATATTTCATCACATATTTAAGGGTCACGTCACTGAAAACTCCTTCTTTATCATTTAAAAGCAATACGAACATGTCAAAAAGGTAAAAAGGTACACAGATTTTACTACCACTTTTTTCAATTTCTAGACAGTTTCTAAATGTGTAAATTGCATACATTTGGTTTCTTCGTAGCAAAATATGTTTCTTTACTTTTAAATGATATACTAATATATGTATATATACCTTAAGTAATAGAAATTATCGGAATTTTTTTAAGGCATTTAGATGCAGGCGCTTAAATAGAAATACATAGTTATGTTTAGTATTATAGTCGATAAATACATAAAACTATGCATATCATAAAATAAACCGAACATAAGTTTAGTTTATTTCATACCGAAGCTATCCTAGCAAAGCTAAAACGTCAACTTATATCCCAATAAACACTTTTTAAGTATACTGTGGACGTCCAGTTAAACTAATACTCGGTTTTACGAATGCCCAAAATAACGAATGAGCATTTCTTTTCCATCGATGGTTCTATATTACGAATGATGCAAACACTCTCCTCTCAATTTAACGAATGCCTTGTAAATTTCTTCAAAATATCTACAACAAACTTATGCGATATACATTTGTACGTTTTTATGCACGTATGTGTGTATTTTTGTTGCTTTTTGTCGTTTTGTACATTCATCACAACCCTACATATGTAAGGCGAGATTGGATGCATGAAGGAAACACTCAATCTCATTAACAACGTTTTTCCAGAGGTAGATTTACAAGTATAAACTGTGTTTTTGTAATGATACTAAGGTTTGCTCATCTTCTTCATTTTTCATTTAAAATGATCGATCTCATCGAGTGGAGCAGTGCTAATTGCGATGATGATTTTAGGCACGAAGGACGATGTCATTGCCAATGGAAGCGAAATTATGAAATTTTAATTTTAAACTCCTTTTTTCTGGTGGACTTTTTATTTTTTATAAATACATATGTACAAATATTTCATTATTAGACGTCTGCTTTTTTATTTCCTTGTGTTATTAGATATAAAAAACAAACGAAATTCGATTTATTATTTATTATTTTTTCAATATATAATTCGTTTATAGGATGTCGACCGTATTTTAAAAATGACACGGCCTATCAGTTATAGGAAAAAAATTGTGCAATACTCTCGCTCTCCTTATGGATACACCTTCTAAGTAAAAGATTTCCTTAATCTGACGAATTTCACTGAAATGGTTAAACGGAGTGATTTTTTCTACAAATTTTTCTTTACCTCCCATGCGGACGACTCGATTGAGTTCATTTTACAACTTTACTGATCGAACTTATTACTTCTAAATTTTCCTTTTTTCACCAGTTATAATCTTAAAGCCATCCAGTCAACCTCACGTCTACCATGAAGCACATTTGTGAAAATAACCTGCATATCCCTAAGCCATAATTAGTATGAAGTATTAATTGTAAAAAAAAACACAATCACACGACAATTGCTATTGTTATGAACAATGTGCTTATAATTTTCGACCATAACGCTGAAAAAGTGATTTCCATTCATTTCGTTCTGTTCTTTATTCAATACTTGTAAACCGTTTCAACAAAAAAAAAAAAAGAAGTCAGTAATACTGTGATCGCCTTGGCGCAGTGGTAAGTGCATCGACTGCGGCGCAGAAAGTCTGGGTTCGATTCCCGGACGGGACACCTAGCATTTTTTCACGGCACCACCTCTTTCGAGTTGCTGACAACACTCAAAGAGTATTACTTGTCTATGGAAAGCTTCTCAAATCTCGCCGTTCGGAATCGGCAAAAAACTGTAGGTCCCTTCTACTCGTGAAGAACAATAACATGCACAACACGAGTAGTTGTTGTAGAAGCTAGGCCCTGGTTCGTTATGGGCTGTAGTGTCACTCAATTATTATTATTAATGCTGGGGGATTTGGGTAAGACATTCTACATAACTACATTATAAAAACACCTTTTAAATTTATAGGAGCACAGATTTTTTTAACCACAACAATATCTACATACATACACAAACACACATTTAAGTGAGCATGCATACATTTATGCACACAATTTACGCATACATACATGCACATGTCATGTTCATGTCATGTTATATCATGCCATCTAATTACATGTTATATCACTTCGTGGCATATTATGTATGTTATATTCCTGCTTCCGCTTTCACCGTGTTCAATGATTACAAACCAATGCTTTTGATATTTTACTTAACATAAACTATTCTTATATACATCCCACCCTGCACTTCAAATAACCCTAACCCATGCGTTTTAGGCAAGTCTAATCAGATCATGAACCCATGAATGCAGAGGTAAAAAATGTAACGGTCAAAGCATTTCGACTTTTATATTTTGTAATGTGTATCCATCAGACTAGCATGAGCTCCGCAGAACAAAAAAATAGTACAAAAATTCAAAAGTCTAATAGGAATCAATCTCAAACGCCCACAATTCATTCAAAAGGGGTGAATATTTCCTAAAATGTGTCATGATAACAACAACCAATAACCTACCTTAACCGCACTAAAAATATTCCACACAATTCATATCACATACCCACCAACTCTTCATCTACTGCTTTCCGTCAATTATGTGCACTTTGTATTGAATTTATATACAGGCAAATACTGCAAGCATTGGGAATCTTGTCGAAGGAAGTTTCTGCAGATTTTGTGAAAAACCTTAGGAAATGTTAGAGCAAATCACAAGAGACAAGGATATCGGGACAAATACGGTCTATCTAGTTGTAGACATCGGTTTTAATCCCAAAAGAGAATTTATATTTAAAACCATCCTACTCGTAACCAGATTATAACTTAATTTAAAAAAAACTCAGACAGTATTTGTATTTAATTAGTATGAGCGAATTAGTTTCATGGACAATTGATTTGCTAAATTTCAACTTCGTTGAATCATCTTCCAGCTCCAAAACATTTTCTCTCCTACTTTATGATGCAGTCTCAAAGGAAAGACCCTATGAGAAGAATTCAACTGCTTTAGAGAATACAACGGCTGCGATCGTCAAGATTGACAAATATGCTGATAAAACGTCAATCTTACACTAAATAAAAAATCGATTTTATACATTTATTTCGTTTTTTCATACTCACAAGCAACAGAAGATACCTGCGATTTTTTAAGCTTCGGTAGTGATTGAATTCCCCCTACATATTTGCGTCTGGTGTGCAGTTTAATAATAGTTTTCGAAATAAATTTCTTGGAGTATAATACTTCCTGTATGTCAAAAGAGACATATGGATATGTATAAAGTGTCTTCTTCTGCATTGATCAACATTGCAGGCTTTTTCTATGTTTTCGCTACCCAGATGGATCATGCAGATCAACATAAGTCGAGATGTTGATTGTGGCCTTGGGTGACTTAGCGTAAACAGGAAAGCCATACTATATTTTACTTAAAAAAAAATTTTTTTATTTGACAAAAAGTTTAAATATTCCTATTAAACCCATTGCTTCATTTTTTACAATATAGATCCCTGTGGCTAAACCTTTATTTAATAGAATATATTAATCTTTTCAGGTAAGTCTATCGATAAATGTAAGTCCCAAACTAGATTAAGTTCTAGCATTAATTCTTAATGCTAAGTTATTACACTTTTTGTGGCAGATACATATGTAGGTGACATTTTACATATGTGAGGGGTCAATGAGGCTCCTAAAAAATTGGACCAAGATTGAATATATTGGGTGGTAATTTCTAGAAAAGATATCATATATTAATATGTGGTGGCGACTTAATTTGTGATGTTAAAAGAACGTTATCAAATACGATTGCGAGTTTCAAACGAAAGATTTCTTCGAATTAAATAATATATAATAATACTACAACCCAAAAAGAAGCAGGACCTAGCTTCTGCATCAACTACTTGTGTTGTGCTTGCTATGCTTTCACGAGTAGAAGAGATCTACAGTTTTCCAAACGGAGATATTTAAGGAACTTTTCATAGACATTGGGTACTCTTTGATGGATGATTAGTAGTCAATGAGTTTCATAAACACTGAAATTGGATTACATATAACAGATTGTACAAGATTTGCAGGTTACTACTCTGATTTTCTATTCGCTTACACATCAAATAAAAGGTTGCGATATTTCAGCCTACATTAATGCCAAGTTGCACCGGCGCATTCGCTCAGTCCATCTTTGGTACACCTTTTATCTATTTTAAGAAAAGCTACGTCAAAACGGAACTCATGTTCAACGATTTTCATAAATTGAAAAACCATTTTACAGCAATTACAATCGATCGTTGCTACTGAACAATTGAATGTTATTCGCCATAGCTCACGAAAAATTCAAATTCAAAACAAACGTCAAAACGCCCGACCTTGAAGAGACAAGCCCTACTAGGTTGGACATACGATATAACGATCAAAGAAATACAAGCGAGCGAACGTCCCATTGCGATTTAAAATATATAATTTATGTATATTCCAATTAATGTGTCAAAGCCCGAGACTGCGACGGCTTCGTTGCGATCTAGATATTATGCCTCTCGTTCCTTTAACAATTTCTCGTACTGCTGACTTTTCTAATTGATTTCTAATAAGATTTAATAACTGCATAATATCTTTACAAAGCTGTAAGTCTTGAAACTATAGTCCCTACGGGTGCATAGTTTATGCCCGAAACGAAAAATAAGCCTAAAACATTCTAATACAATTTTGTGTTTTTATATTTTTTGATCAATTGAACGGAACAGGACTGTCAATCAAACATGCATATTTGTATATAATGTAAATATTTCTAAACAATATACAATTTGTAGTTACCAAATACTTGATTGAATATTTTGTGAAAGTTTAATTCATTTTCCTTCTCCATGTACTTATACATGACACTACGAACACTGAAAGAAAAAACGAAAAGAAAGAGATTATCTACTTTAGATCAAAGTAAATTTAGTTTGATTACTAAAATATAAACCAATATACATTAATATTTTAGTATCGTTTATCCGTTTAAATTGAAAATTCATATTTTTATTTAAAAAGACTACAATGTAATTATATTTAGAAAAAAAACGATCAATCAACGCAAGCAACATGAATGAGGAACAAATAGAAGGCGTCCTTCATCTCCTCGGCCTCACAACAACCAATCTAGACAAACATCCTCAGCAACTGAAAATAAGTGCTCCGTGCGCGACTTCGCATAGAAGTTCACAATAACTTCACCAAGACTGTATTGGTTTTGACTAGAAAACCTTTTATTTTTTGACTCCTTTAAATAAATTTGCACTACCTAATTAAATCAAAAGTAGACCATATGAAAGGATAGGATACATAAATCAGAGTGCATTTCACCAATATCGTTTTAGATGCTGTTAATCGGATTCAAAGACCCAGTTGTGATCAAGTTGCATTCATTCTTCTTAACCGAATACGAGCAAGAAAACAGTGCATTCCTCCAAAATTTGTGTTTCTGAATGTTGCAAATGCACTTGCTATTGGATTATTAGTGTATAAATTCAAATCCCTATTGTACAGGAGAAAAAATACAATAAATACAAAAGAACATTATTGTGAGGCTAACCGCTTACATTGTCCGTTTAAAGGAATATTTAAACACAAACATATTTTTTAGAAGAAACATTATATTTTTTGGACATAACTTTCAGAAACAAAATATAGCAAATTCCTACTCAAACTAAATTGCAGTGTTTTTAATGTGTATTGTCACAGCACATTGCTTTGTATTTTCTAAAGGTTAAAGTAAACTGCAGTGACATATACAGGAGTGATCGCCAGAATGCAGAATTCTAGGAATTATACCAAATAAGACATCCAACGCTTCTCTCATCCAAAGATGTAATATAATCGTTATGGAACTACAACTAATCAATTAAATGTGTACAATTTTGTAACGAACTATAACGACTTGCTTAGGATATCGACTGCAGCGGTTTCCTGAAGTTTATGACTACCATAACACCAGCGTTGAGAAAACCAAAGCTAAATACATATGTACGCATGTATATAAACAAGTAAGCAACGAACTACTAACGAACGAATAAATATAAAGAAATATATAAGCCGATACTATGAAAGACCCTTTTTTTCTTTATGACATAAACAAGAAGTCTATGTTATGGTTTTTTTCAGTATCAAGACCACAAACAAATTCTAAGCAATCATAGCCTGGGCATATGTTTGGATGTAGTCGGAGCGTTTCTAAACAATTTTTAAAATTACTTTAAAGAACGAAATCACATATTTCTAATTCCTTTTGGAATATTATAATAAACGGAAGTATTCAATGGCGAGCTACAGACAACTTAAATTATCGTACTGGACGTAATACGTACATACAGATCTACACCTTTGAGAATATATTAATATACGGCCTTTTATTGTTTTGTTTAATAAAAGGAAATGGAATCCTTTATATAAATACAAAACAGTGTTTATTTTACATTAGATGCCCAAATTATAATGAACATTCTTGGACATAATTCTTATTTTACATTGTTTACATTTTCCTAAATTTAAAACTTGTTTGTATAAACAACAATTCATATCTCTTCTATATTTAGTGCACAGTGCCAAAAATATTCATATACTGAAAATTTAATTGCAAACTTTGGCGTTGAAGATCTTGTTAATATTTGACCTGGATTTTAACAGTTCACAATACATATTTTAAAGACTTGTATGTACACGGCGTAATATTCTATAGACATTTTCTTTGAAAATTAGCACCACAAGAAAAGTGCCAGACGCACCCTGTCGATAGTTCTATTTTTTTTAGGCTTGAAAAGCATTCGTTTCTCAAATACAATATATAAGTATACAGATTTTAAACTATCCATAAGATTGTTGAGATTAAGGAGGTTCTTTTATAAGGTCTAATGAATCCACTACATTTTAAAAGCCTTCAATTAGTTACCTTGGGTCTGGCAATATTAACTTTTTACTTGCTCTTGCTGCGGGGGTGCATTTTGATTTTTCCATAGCCATTAAATAGCTGACATCGGCCAAAACAGCCTCTAGGTCCGCCATTTTCGTAGGATTTTATTTACCGCGGGAGAGTTAAAATTATTTTACTATCACGTAAATTCGGTCGAAACTAATAAGAATTAATTTTCATCATCCCAGTAAACATTTCTCAAATTATCAAAATCACAAACAATGTAATATTAACAACGGCGTACGATCAACTTTTTCTGTACCCAAATACATATTTTTCTGCTTCAATATATGCCAATTTGACAGCTTAAGACGGTAGTAGATTTTTCCTTAAAAGAGTGAAACAGCTGACAGTGTATAGTCGATACATAAAACTTTTATTCCAGGAACACAATATGACTGTTGCTTATTAACGCGTTGGTGCAACTAAAGCACTTACGTGGAACTGGTTTTGAACTGATAAAACTGACTCGTTATTTATATTCTGTATGCATCCGGTTGATCTGAGGAAATTCAGTATTTTTTTTTTGTATGGCCAATGATCCAAATCAAAACGTTACATAATTGCTAGTATTAAAAAAAAAGATCTAAAAGTCTCATCATCTAAGTAATAAAACTTTTTGCGAACCCTGTGGGGGGACAACGACACTGAACAGTACTTCCTGCACCACTGTTCCGTCTTTGTTCGGATCGGTGGCAGATAAAGACAGCTGCTGGTATTTTTCCGGAAGAGCCCTAAACATCCAATGTAATGTGAGGATGATTATAACATATGTTTATGAAGACATTAACACAAATATTGTATCAAATCAGTAAATTTTGATCATGTGGCTAACTTGATACTTAAGGAGTACTAAAGAACTAAAGACACTAACAATTTTACTAAGATTTTAAGATTTGTTCTATATTGTGCTATGTATCGTAAATCTTTGCTTTCTTTTTCTTCTTGTAATGGCGTTAAGGTCCGGAGTGGTGTCCATACGCTCTACATGACCCAGCCATCTTACGCATTGTATCCGAAGACGATTGGCCAAGCGCAAGTGGACTATGAAGTTCGCTGATGAATCTTCGCCTCGTTGTGGACCGGACACACGACACACCGTGCGCTAGAGCTGGTTTGTTCGATCAATGCAGTATTCTAAGGCCTGTATATACCTACCAGCACTCGTCAGATTGCTTCTAGTTGGTGACGTGAAACCCTCTTTGATGACGTTTTCATTCTTTTTTATTGTTAGTACAGGCAGCGTAGAACTTTGAGAGAGTTTCACAAAGATCGACAAAAACCTGATCTCTGGCGATTGTATCTTTCCGACGTTAAACCGTTTTCGCCTGTTGACTGCATCTATCGCGATACTTTGGCTGCGACAAGGAAATGATCTGAGTCAATGTTGGTAAGAAAAACACTGGACCAGTGACGGTTGATTGACTGCAAACTAGCCACAGCGAAGTTCCGCCTCGAGAAGAAGTACACCAGCCTGAGTCCGTTTCCGGCTGTGGTGTCGTGCAAGCTGTGTTTCCCGATGATGCCAGTTGAGCGTTGAAATATCCTAGAACGGTCTTTGTGTCATAACTGGGGCAACGATCGTACGTTCTTTCTTACAGATCATAGAAATTATCCTTGCTATTGTCGTTTTTCTCCTCTGTCGGGGCGTGAGTGCATATCAGGCTGATGTTTCGGATGCGCATTGTCATGAACCGTTCGCTTACGGGGTCGTAGATTAAGCCTTTTTGCTTCAGTCTGCCTGCAATAAGTTCTGCCTTCTCTCTCTCTACTGTTGACGAGCCCAGCATTAAATAACAACGATTTTCTGGAATGAGAAGTTTCTTAACAGACCACGTGCAGCCGAGGAACTTGCAGAGGTCCTGGACTACTAAAACGACAGACATCACTGGCATTCAGGAGATGGACAACATTGACTTGATTGGACGAGCACAGCGAGCTATTAATGAGGCGTTTGCTAACACTGAATCAGAAGCGACTAAAATTGGTCTGCCGATAAGAGAATACAAAGAGAAGTAAATGCTGTCATGAAGAAATGACATACAACATCGACGTCTCGGTCAGAAAGTAACACTAGGTAGTACTAGTAATAAAGTACTTCGTCTACCTCGCCTTCAAGGTAAAAAAGGCCAACAAAAACAGTACCGGAATCAAACGCGAAATCAGTAACAATCCAATCGCTGATTCCTTAGACTCAAGAGTCAATACAGTAATAGAGCCCTCCCTCAAAGGAGTAGATTTACTTTGTACAGCTCGATCATCCAAGTCCTCCTTTACGAAACGAAAATTTGGACTCTTCTTAAATTGGATGAGGAAGCTTTTATTCTGGAGCGGCATCTTGGTTGATGCCCAGATCCATTCTGGACGCACAACCCCTGACTGGTAGATGAGGCCCATTATTTACCCCGTGAGAAGAGTGGGTTTACCACACAATGGGTATTGTGATGGCTATCCATGAGCGCCACTAGGAGGCTGTATGTCAACTTGACCTGTGCTCATGCGAGGATAGAGTAAGCAGCTCGCCATGTTGAGCACGATCAACGACATTGCACCGTGTGCACAGGCTCATGCCCCCCAATCTTTGTTTCACTCTTGCTTAGATTTAAGTAAAGTCATGTAAATTTATAATTTACTTGTGAAAATAAAACTAAAAGAAATCAGTAAACTGTTCTTAAGAAATCTGGATTAGCCATTTTAAGATAGACCTAGGTTTTGCCCATTGAAGATTCATCCCAAATAGCTGTTCAAAATGTTAAGCAATAATCGACAGTTCTATTGATGTCAAATAAAGCAAGAACACAAACAAGCCCCAGTTAACATTCAGCTAGGATTAGTTAAGATTCACCATGCGTAATCCGTGGGTTTTGTGATAGATAGAAGATAGATAGAAATCCCTTGCGTATACACAATTGTATTTACAGTATTTCGGTTTCTTGAAGATTCACACAAACTATAATAATGTGATTTTGATACATTTGCAATTGCTTATAAAAGCTCAATGTGTCTTCGTTATATGAAGTCATACTCAGGCAAAAGGAGCTTCGTAGCGCCGCATTTGTTCTACAATACGTTAATAACAAGAAAGAAAAGCATTTTTAAAAATCATTCAGTCAGGCAGAATGGTCAACTTGATCCATGGTTGTGGTCAAGAATTCCGCCACATTCCAGGCGGAGTCGGGATAGAAATGTCCAGACTGGAGTCAAACGAGCAAGATGATCTTATTTGGCTCATTGACTAGCTGTAAGATATTGTCAGGGGAAAGCATGCCCGATCACCGGAATTTGAATGTCATTTGCCCGGTCATAGGTGAGGAGTCTTCTTAAAATCAAGTATAAGATACTTTTTGTTGGTTTTTTTAAGCATTCGGAAGAAATCTGATATGTCTTCCTAGTGTGGTACTGGAATATAAGTCGATTCCAAGGCCGCATAAATCACTGTTCTTAAAGACCATCTTATTATCATCATCTAAGTTTCTAATTTTTTACAATCTATCAAACTAGTCAGATTATGTATAAATCCGTCAAGGTCGGTAAAAACTCAGGTTTTAGGTGAACGATATTTCAATATCTGCTGGTTTACGCGGATGACATTGAGGTGCTTAGACGAAAACAGTAATCCGTGATTGAAGCATATGTTGGGACGGTCGAGACAAAATTCCAAGTAATAATTAATTACATTTAAAAAACGATATTTCGTTGAAATTTTACTATAAATATGTATGAATTTTTACAAGAATTATCAGAGATTCATACAGAATATTTCTGGACGTCCTTTATGCACACTTGTTTAATTGGTGTTACATTAACCCAGTTAAATCAGAAGCAATTTAATAATATGTTTATGACATGTATTTGCATTTATTTCTTTTCTTGATTTTTTTAATGTCTGAAACTATTCAGAAATTTTCAATGAAATTCAAAATATTATAGAAGGCCATCGTGAGCAAACTCTACCGAAAACAAGAATTTTCGCATAAACCTTGGCACACGTTTAGTACATCGGGGCGGCACTACTTCAAATGGGATGATATGAATTTAGAAGATTGAATAAAGATTTCTTGATTTTTAATTCAATACCGGTATTTTTTGTTCACAACATAAACGACATGTACCATGCCTACAAACATTAACTTTTGCCGCTTTTTTCTTTGTAGCACAAGTTCATGTTGGTGAGCGTAAGTACTTATTTTTGAGAAACATATAAAATCCGCTTCAATATTTGCAATTCAATTAAACATATTTAAGGGAGCAATAATTTTACATGGAGTACTATCTCTAAGTAAAGAATCTTGGGTGGCGAGTGGCGTGACTAAGATCAAATCGGATCTTATATCCCGGTTGATAATAATGCTGCCTTGCTTACACCCGCTAGTGTGTATGTGGTTCAGAGGTACCGATTTGCCCATTCCTTATAATGCTGTCTAGATCTGCTCACTGACACTCCTGTGTACGCTTGTACCTTCGCGTACGATCGCATATTTGCCCTTAATGCGAGAACGGTTTTCTGAGTAGTTCGTTTCCCTTTGTAAGTGGGGAAAAACCCATTCCTGGCATAAAGATATATTTCCATTATTTTAATAAAAGCGTCGGGTTATATAACTTTAAAGAATACATATGTAGCTGCTCCATGGTAAGTGGAGGGATCAGTTTCGCGTCGCTATTCCTTGAGCATATCCTAAAGCTTTTTGACTAGGGAAGAATGTGGGCATGGGTTATCTGTATTGGTAACCTTTGCTCCACGGTTCCAAAACAACTTCTACCTATCTCCAACAGTGCGAACCCTTTAATCAAGGCTCTTCTCCTTCTAATATTTGTCTTCTAAACTATTTAATTCTTGTGGAAAGCTGTCAGATTACTGCCAGCTGCTGGTGAAGCGCTTGTTTTGTTTAGTGCGTTTGCTCGTACACTTAGGTTTGCTGCTTGGCCAATAAGCGACGATTGAAAGGAAAACCCGACAGGGGTTCCATAGAATATATGCACTTACTGCGATCGCACATAAGCATGTGCTGGTATTTTCTTTCCTTTGTGATCCGATTACTTATGTTGAGTTTTGAACGCAAATGAAACAAAGTATTGCCATGTATATTCTCTTATATAAATATAAGCTAAAATATCCTTATAATTTCGGTTATAAGCAGTATAATCCGAACTAGTGTATGTACACAAAATAAGCTCACTAGACACATGCCGCACTCACTAAGAATTTAATTACAAATGTTAGGTCATCACACCGCGCCACAACCTTGGAAACACAGCGTACATTGAGGACGAGTTTTGCGTTATTGTGTTTTATCCGAGGCTGTGAAACAAGGTAGACTCCAAAGGAAAACAACTTGCACTGGAAGGAGGTTACAACTAAATACTACACGATACATACATATACATAGGTATATTTGAATGCAACAAAAAAGTATGTCCAGCCAACGTGCACCAGAAATATTTCCATGCACGTTTAAAAATACACACATTTCATATGAGCAGCAGACGGCCTTTCTGCCAGTAATTAGTACAAGGAGGCAGAAGTCTCAACTAACACCAGAAAATCAAAATTTGCTTAATGCACATATCCATATATACATACACAGCTTGAGTGACACACGATCAAAATTGCGCAGGCAGGAAATTCAGAAGGTCCCTTCTACTCGTGAGAAAACAGCACGCACAACACGAGTAGTTGTTGTAGAAGAAGAAAAAAAAAAAAGAGAGGGTTAAAAGAGTTTGATTTTATCCCTAGTTTTTCAGTTAATGTCTATAGGTGATATTACGTACGGAATTTTTGAGGAGATGGAGCCGAGATTGCTTTCAAGATAGTTTTCTGCAGTTAGGGAAATAGCTTTATTGTTCTGTTTCAAGAATATCCTAAAACCGAGATGGCATTCGTGCCAAGAACTGGTTGTTTAGGAAAATTTAACATGACGTTTTTTGAGACGAAATCGATTGTTTGTAAAAACAAGCGAAGTTTACGTTCCATTATTTTCTTTATTAAGTCTTTTCCCGATTTTATATGTTCTCGCTTAAGTTCGGGAATACAAATAGCCAATGTTTCGTATGCTGTATGCAATCCAGCTATTTTATCTCAATCCCATTTATTGAACAAATAAAAATAATTTTTTTCTCATTTATCCAGTGTTACTCAGAAACCAATAAGGAATAATTGGTCTCTGGTGTTACTCATTGAAGTCCCAATCAGAAATTAACATTTTCTTGAATCTGCACCGCATGTATTGTCAGAAACGACAGAGTATATTACTGGGTTGCAGGTATCATTCGTAGAAGTAATTTTGTGAAATTAAAGTGCCAGCTTGCACGCTTCTTACAGTGTCGCCGATAGTATATTAGATACAGACTAGAATGAAAAAACTAAGAAAAAAAACGCGATTGTGTGTCATATCGTGCATTACAAAAAGATACGTTTCCATTCGTTCAGTGTCGCGTTTAAATCTAGCTGTTTATATTTTTCCAGCAACTCTACGTGCGATTTGTTTCGTTAATATTTTTATGAACAACTTTTTTTCAGTATTTGTGCTCAGATTAACATATGAACACATTTACTACGGCACTTTTTGATTAATCAAGACTAGAGCATGCCTGGGACATAGCCGACAAGTTGAGCATGTTCAATGACAGTCTGTACGACCGTCGCATCAATGTATACACTTCGACGCGACTTCTAACGACTAATCTAAACGCAATTACTGAATCCAGCATGTGTCTTGCCTACTGATCCTCGTTTCAGCCGATTCGTAATATGAGCGTTCACATTTCCAATTGGGGCTATCAAGCACAGTTGTCAAGCAATTCGTATAAACAAGTCCCACTGTTTTATTTTTCCTTTTTAACTTACATTATACACAAATCACAATAGACTGGTTTCAACATCTGAAACAATATTGTGCAACCGAAACAGGGTAGTCTCGCGTTGACATTTTGCTGATTGTAATATTGAAACACTAATGAAGCCGTGCGCTGATAATCATTCTCATAAAAACTAGTAGTCGAGTCCAATGTCGTTTTGCCTTAATTTTGTATCTTAAAATACTAACATGATAAATCAAATGAGATTATTGCATACAAAATAAAAATGAAAAAAAAAAAAAAAACAGTGAAAGTATTTAGTAAAAGAAATAAAACAACAATGTGTCACCCTCTTTGTTGCAAACGTTAAAGGTTCGCGAATTTATGAACACATCCTGTGCACTTTCCTCCCTGAAATCGAAGTATTGTCAAATATTGTAAACGAAATACCGAATATGTCTGCAAATTGAATTTATTTAATAATTAAAATTTACAATGGCTGATTTAAGTAAAAATCGCATGAATTTGGCAGCCATCAAAAGGGTTGATCCTTATGCAAAGGACATTGTCGACTCAACAGCACATGTGGCATTCTATACATTTAACTCGGACGATAACGAATGGGAGAAGACAGATGTCGAAGGAGCATTTTTTATATACAGCAGAAATGCGGAACCCTTTCATAGTATTTTTATAAATAATCGACTTAATACAACTTCATTTGTTGAACCCATTACCGGACAGTTAGAAATACAGTCTCAGCCCCCTTTTCTTTTGTACCGCAACGAGAGATCTAGGATTCGTGGCTTTTGGTTTTACAACAGCTTGGAGTGTGATCGCATTGGAGACCTCGTGTGTGCTTTAATTCAAGAATGTACCATAAAACAGAAATCTTCAGGTGTTCCTCAGAGTGTGAATATATTCAGTATGTTAAGCAAAGCTCAACAAGATTTTCAAGTTAATACGAATACAAGTGGCAGTCAGCCGGATTCAGGTTCCCGAAATGTAATGAACTTTTTCGCAGCTGCCAAACCTACACCATCTTCGGATTTGCCTCTTTTCAGACGTCTACTGTCAAATACTCTGTCCGTTGAGCAACTAGAAAAGCAACAAGTTAAGACACCCTTGAATGAGAGTTTAACTCAGCAAACAAAAGTCGAACCAGAAAATAATAAGGTGAACGTGGTTAAAATATCAGACAAGAATAAATGTGATTTGGAAATGTCTCCACTCGCCAAATTTTTTAACATGCAAACTGCATTGAATGCAGTCTCTCTTAAAAAAGAAGATCAGCAGAATGATGCTCGCCAACAGGGGGAACAACAATGTAACTCAAAACCTGCTTTAATGCCTCCGACAATGTTTGAAAAATCTCTGAATCTGGATAACAGTAACTATAACACAGAACCACAAATCGTAGCTTGTAATTCGGTGAAACCGTTAACACAATCTCAACTTGTTAAAACAATTTGTTATCTGATAAAAAATGATGCGGAATTTGTAAGAAAAATACATGAAGCTTACGTAAAACAATTTTCGGAGACATCAAACAATTTTATGGATAATTAAAATCATTATAGAAAGCTGTTTCGGGAAAAAGAACTCGTTTGATTTGTATCCGTAAAAGTATTTTCTTTCGATATTTATTTAAATGTTAGTTGCTTTCAATGTAAAGGGTATATAAAATGAATAAATTCAAATGCAAAATGTTATTCGTGTTTCCATGATCATTTAATTCGTAGCAAGTTTTTCTTAGGTCTTTGCTTTGTCAACGCTCGACAAAAGATATGAGAACAGTCGGCTGAATTTGTGATTGTACATAAGGCTTCCTTTATGTTTTTTTGAGTGCACAACGCACACTTTTAGGTTTTATCTGGTCTGAAATGTGCAGAAGAAAATGTTTATTTTCATGCTCAAACATAGAGGAGGTGTTATTATTACTCCGGCTGTGATGTATGTATGCTCTGTAATATACATATGTATGTACATAAAACTGTTTGGAAATATTAGCCTTTTTTTTTATTTTAATTTTATTGTTTGCGTTACGTTTAAAAATGAACACTTTAGTTATCCTTAAAAGTAATTATTCTAATTAAGTTTAATTCAACTGTCTGAATTGCAAGTTTAAACATGTTAAATGCAGATGTTCTTTTCCCATATATTCATCATAATACAAGGGAAATAGTTTCAGACTATCCTATCCTGTTCTCATAGCCTAAAATTTTCCTGTGATTGGACAAAAAAATAAGCTCATTACGCCGCTTGTAAGGAAATATAATGTAATTTAAAGCAAAATAAAGACATTTTTCCTTTTTAAGGTATAGCATTATATATATTTATACAATTGATTATTGCAGTTATGATAACTCCTATTTTCCATCAATATTCAAATCTCTCAATGAGCTAACAAGCTTTTCATCTAAGTCCCATATAACCAATTGGCCATCAGTACCTGAAGTACTAATTTTCTTGCAGCATAATTTGTCGCCAGAATAAATTCTGACACATGAAATTGCATTTTGATGAATTGATTCCACATAGGTATCCGAGTTTTCTGTTCTTGAATTTCGATCAAGGGACTGGAAAATTCGCATTGCTGATATACCACTGGTCTCTTTTTTCTGCGTAGTATCCAATTTAGCAGAAAATTTCATTTTGTCACCTTCAAGGCTGAAGATAAGTGGAACACAACTGTGTCCGGCCACAACAATTGAATTAAGATTTATCCATACGCAACTAAGAAATGGGAGATGCTCAGTTTTGCAGCGTATAATGTTTCCATTTGTGGAATCAGCTACATTTATACAGCTATCGTGACCGACCCAACAAATGCGATTACCGTCTCCAGAAAAGCTAACGTTGTGAATCCAACCGCCGCCAGAATTTGCAGCGTTTTTAAATTCAGCCATTAAATGTCCCAATGTCATGCGATTACCCCATGGCGTAGGACTAGGTTGATCTTCAATGTCCTTAATATAAGCTGAAAAAACACGGACCTTAAAAATACAATAAAAATGATTAATTTTAATTTCTCAACTTAAACATTTTTAATTTTTACCTTATAGTCCGTAGAACCTGCAACCAACAAAGCATTGTTGGGATGCCAGTCAAGGGAAGTAATTGTTGACCGAATGGGCTTCTTAATATGCTTTGATACCCACCAATCGTTCTCCGATTCAAAATAGCAAACAGAAATCAAGCGAGCTCCAGATCCTACGGCAAACTTGTTCTCACTGGGAGACCATTTTACGCATGTTGCCGCTCTGTTAATGCGTAATAGTACTAAAGTTGGTTTCCACTTTTTGTCCTCACCCTGGGACCAAACGTATGCGTTCCTGTCTGCCGCACAACTAACGATGCGATTGGTTTCTCTTGCCCAGTCAATATCCATAACACGTAAATCATGTTGGTTGAGCACGTCGACTAGTTTCCAGTTTGACTCACGAGAATATATATGAATTTCATTATTATTAGGTGAAAGCGCAATTTCTAAAACAAATTAATCAGTGCAAAATATTTTTTATACTATGAAGTTATTTTACGAGATCTATCCTTGTTCCAAGCATGACAAGTAATAGCGTTTAAAGAACCCCCGAAAGTAAATCGCTCAGTCATCTTCGGTACACAAATTTAATACTTGAACGTAAACAAATTAAGAATTTTCTTATTTTGAGCAAAGGGCTTTACTAGATTCGCGGACTCTGGTCAGTCAACACGATTCTCGATTACTTTATTGGTAACTTGGTTAGTCTCACTAACTTTAAACTCGGTACACACCCTATACAAAAACTGGAACAAATCGGATAATTTTTGACTGATATGTGAAAATTAGTCACAACCACATGTCACAGAGTAATAGACGGTCAACTTCCTCGTCTGGAATATTTAACAGAATGTTTTCTTTCCAGGCACTGGTACTAATAATAGCGCTACGTCATTCTGGACAGGAGAAACAGGAGATATCGCTGATCCGAACCATGGATGAACGAAGAAGGAGATACACAGCTTCACAGCTGATCGATCAGCTGATTTCCCCTACATCCTACAAACGTTTGACAGTTATTGACGAATTGTGGTGGATTTAGGTTTATTTCTGAAAGTTATTTACGAACCATCGAACATTTTTTCATGTTACCCACACTTGTTTACGTTTCCCCTCCAAAATTTGCAGCATGTCGACCATTTCCTGAATTTTTGCCCACAATAGTGTCAAACATTCGTAAATTGCCCACGTATTTCCTGTATTCGTCAACCATTATGAGATTTTATTCGGAGTAGGTTCGTAAGTAACCAAATAAATTTTCCTTGAAATGAGTGTCATCTAAACTTTAATTAATTAATATATAAAGATTTTAAATTATTATTAAATAGATATTCAGTATTATATTATACATCCAATGGCTTGTGAAATATGTACGAAAAAGGAAAGGATGCATATTTGCAAATTTCAAAATAGGGAATAAGAAGGAATTTTGTATATTTTTTGCGGTTTTCGTTTCTACCGATATTTGGAATTACATACTCTACTAAGAAGAATTTTATTATTAGCACCTTATTTAATTACAGAAATAAAGGAGAATTCAGTATTTTACTGTAAGGATTCTGATGAGCTTTAGAAAAAAAAACACACGTCCACTCTTTTTTAATAATGGGCTATAAATTATAAAAAATAACTTACTCTTTTTGATTCTATACCACTACATTACATTTATTAAAATGTATATAGTAATGCCAATGTGTAACTAATTACAACCTAAAACAACGATGTAAAATTTATATTTATTTGTATATCACATGACTTATGAAAACAGAAATGAATGTACGATTAAACCATTTACGCATGTTCGGAATTTCATGTTCTTGTTTTGTATACTATTGATTTCATTTTTATTAATATTTCGACTTGGTAGTATTATAAAGCTAAAGCTATAACTAACGAAAAGACGTATCTACATCGATTCTTATAAAATCAATAATTTAGTGGAATTCAATATTTTTCTAATCACATCTACAGTATGACGAACACAATTATTAAATAACATATTTATACTTAAAGTAATAGAGCGATTTATGATAATTTTTCATTTTAAACATAAATCTGTAGTAGCGTTTTGTATTCATTTTATAAGGGAAGCATTGTAATATTGTATGTATAAAATTATGTATGCAATTTTAATTTATAAGTTAGCAACAAGGTATATTGATATGTTAATAAATTCAAAATTATTTACACACATATAATATGTTAAAACATTTCTTAAAAGTATGCCTTAAATGCAACTGCTGCGTTACTGGTGCACCTTCTGAACACGCACTCCCTCCGCCATGTTCTTGAATTTTTTGGTGGTGAGAAATATTGCCGGTATTTTAAATTCACTTTAAATTTTTAATCAGTTCAACTGTGTAAAATGTCTTAAAACAACAAAAGATAACAAAAAAAAATTATGTTTCCACATTCCGCAGAATTTATCACAGGAATCAGTATTCTATGACATTAAATGAAATTGGCAAAAAATAACGACTTTTTTTCATATTAAGACCCACCCCAATAGTTTGAGCGGGAAGGTAATTGGCAGATTGAGTAGCTCACACGTATTATCATTTCGGAGAGAAACCCTGTCTGTGAATTTGGCTCTCCGATCAGCTGTTCAAGAAGGGGAAATGTTATAAAAAACGCTGTCAAATTTTCCCCAAGGGCGGGAGACGAAGAAGCTGTGTATCTCCTTCCTTGTTCATCCATGATCCGAACACAACTTTTGCTACAAAACAAATACTAAAATCATAAAGAAAGATCCCATTATGGTTCTCGTTCGCACTTTTGTGTGTGTTTGGAAATGTTGCGCGGTGTAATACTGGTCCGTATGTAGTTTTGTATGCTGTATGGTTTTGTGCGTCCATCAAAATGTTTTAAACATGCGGCAATTTGACAGCTGGTATAAAGAAGGAGGAAATAAGAGGGAGTTATACCATGTTTCCACCAAGCCGAAACAGATGTTTTGGATGAACTCTGAGTGAAAACCAACAGACTGTTCCCACCGAGTTGAAGTATTTTCAAATGTAAAATTTAACGTAGACGGCCGCGAAAAAAAAAAATGAGTTTTCTTGCACAAAACAATTATTTACAAGATTTTATGTTACGGCAAACTGTGCATATCACTAAACTGGCGCAATTATTGAGGAAAAGAAAAAATCAGAGACATAAGAAATCTAAGAAAATCTGGACAAAAGTAAGTACATATCTTATTATTTGTGATTTCCAATTTTTTCTTCATTTCATTTCCAGGTACGTTTAAACACATTTTGGGAGAAGGATTGTAGAGAAAATGGTGGTAATTTCTTTAAAGAAAACTTCCGAATGTCGTGAGAAGTGTTTAATTTGTTGTGCAACGAACTCCAAAGTATGGGCGAGTGTTGGCAACTCTAGTCATATATGGATATGAGAACAGCACAGCACAGCATTTGAAAATGAAGCAGAAAAGTAAATATCAATAGGCGTCGTTTGAAGATACGGTTATTTTTTCATTCTTCCTTTCAACCGGACCAACAAGCGACTAAATTTGTAACAAGCAAGAAATCAATAATGAAATTAAAAAGGTTCAGAAATGGTCGTATCTTTTATTTGTTCAAGAAACAAAAATTACAACTTTAATTAATCAACATCAAGGTGTCCAAAAAGTGCGATAGTATCGTATCGCAGAAGAAAAAAGAAAGTAGCTGCACCATGTGCAACATTCCAGATAATGACGAAATGGTATAGTGCGACCGGTGCGATACATGGTACCACTTTATCTGTGTAAATGTATCCAAAACTATAAAGGACAAAGACGGGTCTTGCGCAAAGTGTGTAACAATGGTCTTACACCCTGATAAAACTCTTTTTAAGCCAACGTCTCAAGTACAAAGTTCAAAAGGAACAGTACGGTTAAAACGCACTAAACTAGAACTCCAGATGCTGGAAGAACGTCGTGAGCTGCAAGGGAAGCGAAATGAGGAGTATCTTCAAAAGAAGTACGAGTTAATGATGCGAGCAGATGAGGACAAAGAGGAAGGGGACGAAGATATACGAGAAACAGAGCAAAAATGCACCTGAAAAGCAACGAAATATAACAACATTCACCGCACCTCAGGCAAGTACACACAATTCAAAATTTCCGTTTCCAACACCTATGGTTCCACAATAAGAAAACAATAGATTTCAGCACCCACCCTCTACTAAAATGTACAATAATAATAACTACAATAGCATACAGGAAATAAAATCAAATCCAGCAGTACCCGTCCTGAGTAGTCATCAGCTTGCGGCACGTCAATCACTTCCAAGCGAGCTTCCCATTTTTGCAGGAAATCCGGATGATTGGGCTCTATTTTATAGTACGTTCGATAGCAGTACAAGAATTTTTTGTTTCAGTGACGAGGAAAAATCTAATACGTCTCAAACGATGCCTCAAAGGAAAGGCTCTTAACGCTGTACGAAACAGGCTTCTTTTACCACCAACCAACAACATGAAGATCCACCAATCCGATCCGACAGGTTAGATGAAATAATTGAATTTGCTCTCGCCGTCGATAATCTTTGTTCCAGAATACGCCTCCATTCATTCAGTTTCATTTGATCATCTAACAATAAGATTCTTCTTCAGGAGCTAACCGACTGGTTACCGTCAGATTTTAAGGTGATTTGGGCAAAAACAAAAGGACACTTAAAATCGTTAATTTGTCCAAGTTTGAAGTATGGCTCTTTGAGACTGCAGAATCAATCACTGACGTTACTTATTCACCATCTTTATTCAGTGACAATAAAAGTTATAAACGACCAAAAGAAAAAGGCCATGGTAATTTACATGCGGAGACACACGCCAATAAGGTCGGTATGAAATATTTATACAAAATTTGCAATAATAGTTGTGAATATGTTGACAAATGTAGTGTGTTTCTTAATTTAAGTAAGAACGAACGATGGGAAGCCGTAAAACAACACCATTTGTGTCGTATGTGTTTGACATCTCATAGAAGAGCTAGATGTACAATCAACAAAACCTGTGACATCGATGGTTGTGATTATAAACATCACCCGCTTCTTCACAACCACAAATCATCAACAGTTACTAACGCCATGGCAAGTAAGTGGATATAGTGATAAGAAGTCAATCACTCAGTACACTTGTAACGTGTATGAACTTCAAGAAAGTGAAGTTCTCTTCAGATATGTGCCAAGATTTCCGGAGCAGATGATGTTCATTCCAAATACCCTATGAAAAAGGTACGCACAGTGCAGTTATTAAATCTTCCAACTCAGACCGTCAACGCGGTTCAACTTACTTATGGTCATCTACGAGGCATCCCGATTGTTTCATATGAACAAGTGGTTCCTCGAATGTTGATTGGTTTAGATAACCTTAAGTTACTCATACCACTAAAAATACGAGAAGGATATCAAACATCAACAGTGGCCACCAAAACAAGGCTTGGATGGATGGTCTATGGCCCAAAGACTATGTTCAACCCCACTTGCGTTAACCATGAATTTCACAGCTACCATATTTGTGAAAGTGAAAAGAGCGGCGACGAAATTCTGAATACAATGCTAAAGGAATACTTCTCGCTAGATAGTCTGGGTATAACAAGAGGGGATGTGGTCAAATCAGCAGATGAAAAGCGAGCATTCAACATTCTGGAAACAAAAACTCGCCGAATGGAAAAATATTTTGAAAAGGCTTTGTTGTGGAAGTACGACAGTATTCATCTACCTGATAGCTACAAAATGGCAGTCAAACGCTATGCTTGCTTACAAAGGCGATTGAAACGCAATCCAGACTTGGCAGATGTTCTGAAGTCGTAACTAGAATATTATTTAGCAAAAGGATATTATCGAAAATTAACCCGACAAGAAATAGCACAACATCATCTTCGGAAGTGATACTTACCCATATTTGTCGTGACAAATAAGAATAAGCCTGAGAAATATAGAATCGTATGGGACGCAGCTGCCGATGCCAATGGAATTTCGCTGAACTCTATGCTGCTTAAAGGACCTTCACTCACGGGAATATTGTATCGTTTCCAGGAACGACGTATAGCAATATGCGGAGACATCAAAGAAATGTTTCACCAAGTGCGAGTTCATATGAATGATCAACAGTCTCAGCGCTTCCTCTGGGGTAATGGTTGCAGTTATAATCCAGAGGTCTACGTAACACAATTCGTCAAAAACAAAAATGCACAGAAACACGCGTCGGAATTCAAAAGAGCTGCCAACTCCATCATCCATAACATTTATGTGGACGACTTCTTGGAAAGCGTAGACAGCGAGGAGGAAGCAATCAAATTAGCCAAAGACGTCAAATACGTGCATGAACGTGGTGGTTTCGAAATTCGACATTGGATTTCGAAATCCCCAAGAATTGTACAAGCACTTGGTAAAACAAATTGCGATCAGAGGAAGCTGAATTTAAAGAAGCAAAAAACGTTTTAGGAATGTGATGGTGCACGAAGTTGGACATATTTACATTTAACCTGTCAACTAAATTATCATTATGTGAACAATCAACAGGAGTTTTTCGACCAACAAAGCGAGAAAATCTGGCGATCTAAATTAAATTGGGACGATCACATTCTGGATGAGCATTTTCAGCAATGGCAGCTATGGGTACGTCATTTAAAAATATACATCAGGTACAAATTTCCAGATGCTACTTATAAAATATCACCTTCTGAGAACACGAGTCAGCTCATCTTCATATATTTGTTGATGCGAGCGAGACATTCGCAGCGGTGGCCTATCTAAGGGTAAGTCAAAAGAATATTATTGAAACACGTATAATTGCAGCCAAAACACGTGTCGCTGCACTAAACCTAATTTCTATCCCACGACTGGAGCTAGAAGCAGCAAGACTTGGTGTACGCTTGGTCAAAGACATCAAGGAAGGCCATTCCATCCAATTCACCAAGACATTTTATTGGTCAGACTCCAAGACGGTTCTTTCGTGGATACAATTCGACCATCGAAAGTACCGTCCCTTCGTTGCATTTAGAGTAAGGGAAATTCTTGAAGACACCAACATGCAACAGTGGATATATATCAATACAAAATCCAGTGTTGCTGACGATGCCACAAAATGGCAAAAACCACCTAACTTTAGCCCCTCCAATCGATGCTACCTGAGGAGGAATGGCCACCGCTAATGGCTTTTGACGTAACTAAAGAGGAAAAAAGAGCATCATACTTACCTCATCATATGAATCATCAACCAGCTTTGATCTGCTTCGACAGATTCTCAAAATGGAACAAACTTGTACGTACACAGGCCTAAATATTCCGATTTATTTGGAATGTTTCTGCCAAACGTAAAGGACTGTCAAAAATATCGGATTGATTTCTATCAAAAGAAGAATACATTGAAGCACAGAACAGCCTCTTCAAAATAGCCCAAAACAATTGTTACACCGATGAAATAGCAACAATAATTTTAAACAAAGATCGACGACAGCTTGAGAAATCTAGCCCCCTATACAAATTATCGCCTTATATAGATGAACATGAAGTTCTGCGTATTCGTGGACGAATAGATGCGGCAATAAAAGTTTTTCGAAAGTGTAAAACGACCAGTCATATTACCTAAATTAATATTACAAAGTTACAATGTGCGATACCACCATCAAAACCATGAAACAGTCATTCATGAGATTCAGCAAAGTTTTTATATTCCCAGCGTCCGATCTGCAGTAAAAACTATACGAAAAATGTACCAGCTGTGCAAAAATCAATCAGCAATCCCAAGTCCGCCTGAGATGGGAGATCTTCCATCAGCACGCCTCTCAACCTTCTGCCGCCCAAAAAACAAAAAGAGCTGGAGCTAAAGAATTCTCCAGCGCAGAGACTAAATGGATCTACAACCCACCGGCTTCTCCACATATGGGGGGAAGTTATGATATCAATCGGTAAAACCTATCACCAAAGAAGATATAGTTGTTATCGTGGATGACTCTAATCCAAGGAATTTATGGCCCAAAGGTAGGGTAATTCAAACAATTTGCAGCAAAGACGGACAAGTAAGGTGAGCGACGGTTCAAACTGCCAATGGACTATATGAAGACCAACGGTCATATTAGCCGTTATTGATGTTACTAATCGGCCAGTGAAATGGAGACCTCTTACCAGCAAGGAGAATGTTGGCAACTCCCGTCAAATATGGATATGAGAACAGCACAGCATAGCAATTGAAAATTAAACAGAAAAGTAAATGTCAAAAGGCGTCGTTTGAGTATACGGTTATTTTCTCATTCTTCTTTTGAAACGGACCAACAAGCGACTAAATTTGTAACAAGCAAGAAATCACTAATAAAATTTAACAAGGTTCACAAATGGTCATATCTATTATTTTTTCAAATAACAGGCAAGCAAGGTACAAATTACAGAAAGTGTATTCCATTGCAAAAGAGACTGGTTATCGGCTTATACGCTCTTGGATCATCAGCGGAATACCGAAGTATTGCAAATCTGTTTGGAGTAGGAAAAGCATCTGTTTGCAAAATTGTAAAATCATTTTGTGGAGAAGTTGGAGTCCTACAGCCAAAGTACTTAAATTCCTACCCACTTACCAGGCAGATAATAGACGAAAATCTCCGAGGATTTGAAAAATTAGGATATCACAGTGCTTCGCTGTTATTGGTAAGCATGAGAGCATCATTGAAAGTAAGCACTTTGGAGTTCGTTGCACAACAAATTAAACACTTCTCGCGACATTCGGAAGTTTTTTTTTTTTAGGAAATGCACCATTTTCTGTACCATCCGTCTCCCAAAATGTGTTTAAACGTACCTGGAAATGAAATGAAGAAAATATTGGAAATCACAAATAATAAGATATGTACTTACTTTTGTCCAGGTTTTTTTTAGATATCTTATGTCTCTGATAATTTTTTCTTTTTCTCAATTATTGCACCAGTTTAGTAATATGCACAGTTTGTCGTAACATAAAGTCTTGTAAATAATTGTTTTGTGCAAGAAAACTCATTTGTATTTTTCGCGGTCGTTTTCGTTAAATTTGACATTTGAAAATACTTCAACTCGGTGGGAACAGTCTGTTGGTCTTCACTGAGAGTTCATCCAAAACATCTGTTTTCGGCTTGGTGGAAACAAGGTATTAAAGTTATGTTATATGAGTTTATTTCTACATGGTTAACGTTTTTGAGAGGCAAAAAATGTTGTGCGTTGAGCGTCAACCACAAAACCACCTAAAGTAGACACGTTCGATTTTCGATTTGATTTAAGTACGCGCTACTTCCCTAATTTTTCCAAAATAGGAATAAAACTTGCGCATCCAAAGAGATTCGCTTGCTAAAAAATAGTTTAAATGATAATATTCATATATAAAATGATTAAACCAAGAGTTGCCACAGATCCCGAAAAACTTGGCAATTTGTTGGCCGTGGAAAAAACGCAAAACTTTAAGTATTTTTATGTTTAATTTTAAGATCACAAATTCAATTAATGAAGAAACAGTACAACAAAAAATACTAAAATTAAACTGCAACTCTCTGCTACCACAAACCAACTGCCTTTTTCCAAAACGTCATCATATTCGAATTTGACATCCGATGGGTGCGTTTGTTTTAAATTCAAAGCGTCTAGGTATTGTCAGAAACAATTCCCCCTTCCGGTGATTCAGCTGGGATCCTCTCGGTAAATTTTCATCTACGATAATGACGAGATCTCCCACTTCGATGTCCTTAACCTTCTGGAACCATTTCGTCCATCTCGTCAGGTTTGGCAAATACTCACGTACCCATCGCTTCCAGAACATATTCGTCAGTTGCTGACATCTTCTCCATTCTTTACGTAAGATTAGGTCCTTTTTTTCAAATTTCCCTGGAGATATGCTTCCGTTTGATGTTCCTAACAAGAAATGGTTTGGTGTCATCGCTTCGTCGTCCTCATAAACTACTGATACTTGAGTTGATAAAACCTTCCACTTCTATCAGCATTGAATATAAGGACTCATCCGTCAACCTTTGGTTTCTTGTTATCTATTTTAAAACGTTTTTCACCGAACCAACTAAGCTTTCCCAGACTCCGCCAATATGAGGAGCAGCTGGTGGATTGAAAAACCACTTAGTGTCTGAACTGGTAAACTTTTTTTGAATACGGTCGCAATCAATTTGATGAAAGGTAAATCTTAACTCTTTCTCTGCTCTGCTCTCGAAGATTGCTGCCGTTATCGGAGTAAAATTCTCTCGGTGTTCCTCGTCTTACCATAAAATTTGTTGTGCATAGGATGCAGGAGTCTGTTGTTAATGTGTATGCCATCTCTATGTGAATTGCCCTCACCGTCAAACAAGTAAAGAATACTCCCCACCGCTTTTCCTGACATCTTCCAACCATTTCCAAAATTGGTAATTAGTGGTAGGCGTAATTAAAATAGTCCACGCCTACAGAACTGAAAGGTCGTGTATATGCTGCCAATTTTGCTTCTGGTAGTGGAGCCATAACGGGAACAACTGGTTCCAGTGGTAACTCTTCATCCCACGCGATTGCAGACCACCATACTGCCTGTTGCAACACTTTCAGCTTAACCAAGTAAAATCTCAGAAACCCCCAGAAGTTCTCTCTTCGTTGGAATTCTAGAATACTTTATAATGTCCTTCTGCAGCTTCACAAACTGGAGCGAAAATCCGAGATAAACTTCTTGCGTGTTACACCACAGTCCCCAAGACCTTTGATGTTATTGTTTTTCCACCGAATTCTGTAAGAGTTTTTTTTTGTGTTCAACCCAGGTTCTTGCAGGGCACTCAGAACATCCGCTGCGTCACACAACCAGTTGCGAATATTAAAACCAGACTTCGCATTCACGTAATTTATATCCTGCACCAACTTAATTGCCTCCTCAATTGTATCGACGTAATCCAACCAATCGTCAACGTAGTGATGATCTTTTATAGCTTCTGAAACTTTCGGAAATATGTCGGAAAATTCTTCAGAATTAACATTCTTCAAGTGCTGTGCAATGCTGGGGAACAAGCAGCATCAAACGTAAGTACGGCCATTACGTAAACGTCTGGATCCCTCCTAGAATCACCACCACGCCATAGGAAACGCTGAGAATATTGGTCTTGTTCTTGCACCTTCACTCTGTGGAACATCTCTTTAATATCGCCTGCCACTGCTATTCGGCCGCATCGAAAGGCATGCAAAACATTAGTGAGAGGCTTCAACTCGTCTTCTTCTTCCTCTTCTTCTGGCGTTACAGTCCGGGGTGGACCTGGTCCTCAACCAACATGCCTCTCCAGCCAGCACGGTCTTTTGCCAGCTGCCGCCAGTTGCGCACTCCAAGTTGGTTGAGGTCCTTCTCCACTTGTGTGCGCCACCTTATCCTGGGCCGTCCTCTGTTGCGTTGTCCCAATGGCTCAGATTCGAAGACTTTTCGGGCCGGAGCAGTGGTGTCCATACGCTCTACATAGCCCAGCTATCTTAAGCGCTGTATCCGGAGACGCTGGACTAGGCGCTGCATCCGGTGACGCCTGACAGCGATTGGCAAGAGTGATTCGGCGTTTGATTTTGGTACTGGTGTTGTTATCCCTATTTACCACGGAGCCGAGGTAGGCGAAGTCCTTTACTACCTCGATGTTTCTGCTGCCTAGTGTGACGCTCTATCCGAGACGTCGATGTTGTGTGTCCTTTCGTGATGACAGCATGTACTTCGTTTTGCCCTCATTAACCATCAGACCAATTTTAGCCGCTTCCGCTTCAATGCCAGCAAAGGCGTCATTGACGGCTCGCTGTGTTCATCCAATCACGTCAATGTCGTCGGCGTAAGCTAGCAATTGAACTGACTTTTGGAAGATCGTGCCTCTGGTGTTGACTTGTGAGTTACGCACGATCTTCCCAAGGATGATGTAAAAGAAGTCACATGACAGTGCGTCGCCTTGTCTAAAACCTTTTTGGAAATCTGACGAGTTTGGTAGGAATGCCAAAACTAGACATGGCATTGTATAGCTCGTTTCTATGCACCCTGTTATATGCGACTTGAAATCGACGAATAGGTGGTGAGTATCGATTTGCATTTCTTGGGTCTTTTCCAAAATCTGCGGTACTGTGAAGATTTAGTTGATGGTGGACTTCCCTGGCCTGACACCACACTGATAAGGACCAATCAGGTTGTTGACAAACGGTTTCAGGCGTTCACACAATACGGCAGAGCGGATCTTGTATGCGATGTTAAGGAGACTAATCCCTCGATAGTTGGCGCAGTCGAAGGGGTCTCCTTTCTTGTGGACCGGACGGACGACACTGAGATTTCACTCATCGGCCATGCTTTTCTTCGACCATATCTTACAGATGAGCTGGTGCATGCGTCCAACCAGCTCATCTCCGGCTGCCTTAAACAGTTCTGCAGACAGTCCATCCGCTCCAGCAGCTTTGTTCGATTTCAGTCTCGATATTGCTATCTTGACCTCGTCTAAGTCGGGGGGACGGAATTCTTGCCTATCATCGTCCAAATTGAGTGTAACATTCTGATTCTCACCATCGATTGCGACTCTACTACGAGTTTTCCGTTTTGGTCCCGGCAGGCTTCGGTCCGTACCCTATATCCACCGGATAGCTGTTCCACCTTTCGGTAAAATTTTCGGACTTCATTCCTACCATAACACCTCTCCATCTCTTCGACCACGCGCTTCTCATGCTCTCTCTTTTTCCTTCTGAGAAGCCGGTTCTCTTCCCTTCTTTTCTGTTCGTAGAGCTCACGAACAGCTCTCGCTGTCCGATGCAGCGTTGCGTGGTAGGACTACTGCTTAGCCGCATGTGCCTGCCTGCACTCGTCGTCAAACCATGAGTTCCTTCTGGATGGTGGCGTGAAAGCCAGCACATCTGTGGCAGCTTCTTTGATGGTATTTTGACAACGTTTCTGTTCTTCTTCTATTGTCAGTGCAGGCAGCGCCGAACTTTGGGAGAGTTTCAAGGAGACTCGGTCGGCAAAGATCCCAGCGACCTGTTGCGATTGTAGCTTTCCGACGTCAAACCATTTTGGCCTATCTCGACTCTGTTGCTCTCTCGATATCCGGGTTCTTACCTTGGCTACAACAAGGTGATGATCCGAGTCGATGTTGGCGCCTCGGAATGTTCGGACATCGAGAATGTTGGAGAAGTGTCGACGTGGATCGCAACGTGATCAGTCTGATTGACGGTTGATTGATCAGGGGATCGCCAGGTTCCTTTATGGATGTTGAGATGTGGGAACCACGTACTATTCACAGAGAGGTTCCGCCCCGCGACGAAGTCCAACAGCCTAAGTCCGTTTCCGGAGGTGGTGTCGTGCAGGCTGTGTTTCCCGATGACACCAGCAATGATGTCCTCCTTTCCCAGCTGCGCATTGAAATCTCCTAGAATGATCTTGGTGTCATAGCTGTGTCATCGATCGTATGTTCTTTCTAGGAGATTATTGAATTCATCCTTACTGTGTCATCCTTCTCTTCTGTCGGCGCATATCAGGCTGATGTTCCCGAATATAGCCTTGATGCGGATTGTCATGAGGCGTTCGCTTTCGGGATCGAAGCTTAAGACTTTTTGCCTAAGTCTACCTCGAACAACAAATCCGCATCCGAATAGGCGCTGCCTTCTCTCCTTGTAGCAGTCGCTGTAGTAGATGTCGTAGTTCTTCATCTTCCCATCCCACCGCACTTCCTGGATGGCGGTGATTTCTGCTTTGTAGCAGTCAAGGGCCTCCGCAAGTTGTTCGGCTCCACGTGGTCTGTTAAGGGACCTCACATTCCAAGTGCAGAACCGAAAATCGTTGTCCTTTGTTCGTTTGCTGGGGTTGTCAACATTGGATCCGTCCATATTCGAGGCATGTTCTCGTTCCTGAACTCGGTTATTTTTTGTGTGGTGAGGGAGTTAGCCTCACGCACAATCTACAGACTAATAGGCCAGTCACTGCATACGTAGGTTCGCCACACAACGAATGCTGTGATGGCTATCTAGGGGGCGCTACGGGAAGGCTGTATTTCAACTTGAACTATGCACGGACGAGGATAGCCTTGGCAGTTCGCCATGTTGAGTGCGATCAAGGACATTGCCTCGTGTGCATAGGCCCATGCCCCTCTTCAACTCGTCTGGTCCCTTTAAAAAAAAAACATTCAAAGAAAATCCCTGTGTGGAAGCCGCTGCATCCCACACCAACCGAACTTTCCCAGGCTTATTCGGATTTTTTACAATAAATATTGGCAGGTACCATGCTCTTGGTTGTTTTTCATTCCGCTCACCTGTAGTTAGCTTTCAGGCATATACTTTTTTCACAACTTTCTCTATTTGTTCGTTGACCAATCTTAGAAGAACAGGGTCTTTTAGGAACTTTTTCTCAAGACATCTTAGCCGCCGCAACGCCATTGGAAAGCTACCCGGCATAATAATGTCATCGTTTCGCCATAGTAATCCGCTTACGAAGAAATGTTCACTCCTCTGCACAGTGTCCTTCAGAATCTTCTTAGCACGTAAATCCTCTGATGACTCGCAGCATTCGCCCTCATTGCCACTATCTTCCAAGACGTAATGTTGTGGCACCGATTCCTCAAGCTCATGATCGCATTCGCATGTTGTGTAGGTATGGTGCAACATTCCGCTATCAACACCATTTGTTTTAAAACCACCACTCAAACACCAACCCAACCTGGTCTTAATTGCAACTGGTTCATTCCATTTTCCTTCTTTCATCTTGAGTGATAGTGTCAGCTTTTGATTATTCAATCCTATCAGAATTCCACACCTGGCTCCTTCAAAACTTGCCAGTGGAACGTCACTCAAATATGAATATTAGCGCTGTATATCTTCAGCAAGAACCGTCTGCTCTGGCAATGACAAACTATTTACTGTACGAACGTCCTGAAGACGATACTTCGTCATTGGCAGCTGTTATTTCCATGGGTACGAACACTGCTGCGTCTTCGTAGCGAACGGTGTTGCAGTCCACTTCAGGCACAATGGTTTGGGTGTTCCAACGATGCCCAGAGACTTCACTATATTAGATTCCACCAAACTCAGAGACGAATCGCTATCTAGAAATGCAAATGTGTTTATAGATTTATTTTTACCATACAGTACAACAGGAAGAACTCTAAACACTGCGTTACTTTCGCCGCTCCGTTGATGAGCATTACATGCCTTCTCATCAGTTAGCAAATTATGCAGTGAAAGTACGACTAAGAACTTCGACATCGAAAGTTTTTCCGATCTGCTAGACAAACCTCACAAATGTTCTTATTTTTCACTAGCTCTCGTTTGTTGGCAATAAAACAATTCTTTAAATAAACCACAGTTTAAAATTTTGTGATTATCACCACAAACAAAACAACCAGCTATATGATTTTGTTTTGGCTTTTCATTGTTTTTCAACTCCACATGAGCATGTAGTTCTTTCTCTTGCTTTTCACCTTTGCCCCTATATAGAAGGAAACGACATCACTGCATTGCTGCCTCTGCCGTACTGTAAAGCCATTCGTCAAAGCCTGCCAAATTTGATTCTCTTGAACCTCGTTGCAACCCCCAATTAAGTCGTAAAGATGTCGGAATTTCTCTCCACAAGCTCCTGGAAAAGAATGGGATTGTTGATATGATTCATCAGTCCAGTTATTTCCATAGTTCCGTATAAATTATGCACAGATAGGGAAAAATTTATCAGGGAATTCAAACGATTTGCTTTCGGTGATGGTTCTGATCGAATCCACGATTTCGATTTCACTGCATTTTTATTAAATTCATTTTTCTTACATGCTAGACAAAAATACTCACAACTAGCTTACAAATACAATCTACTGATCTTAATTCTAACCTACTGACTCTTCACGAGTACTCTAAGCTAATCTAGGATATTTTTCTTTTTTTTTTGCCTTTCGGCCTCATGTATTTTTTAAATTCAGTGCTTAAACTAATTACATTTTTTTTTTAATTCCTCCAAGAAAATTTGAAGAAAACTTGGAATTCTCTGTTAGTTTTATTTTTAAACCTAACTTAAAAACTAATTAATAAATCTATTCCACCTAATTCTAAACTAAAACCTATAAATATATACAATTAAATTACCTTAACTTAACTCTACTTAACTATTTACATTAAATTTACCTATGTCCGTAAAAATATACGGACGCGTGCACCAGGGCGTATGTGTTATTTATATGCTTTACATATATATCTAATACGCCGTGATGCACCTTTTTAGGTTGTTTTTGAATTTTTTGTATTTTTTTGTATTTTTGAGTTTTAATAGTTTTTTTTGTTTTTTTTTTTAATTTTTTTTTTAATTTAATTTTTTTTTCCTTATTCTATAATGACTTAAGGCTATCTTACCCTATATAAGTTGGCCCTATAGACTCAACTACCCCGTCTATTTGTACTAGAAGTTAGCGGCATCGAACGCTGGTTCTGGTGTAACCACCAGTAGAAATGCCGTTCTTTGTCAGAAATTGCTCTGTCGCGGGCAGAAATCGCTCTAATGAACCGAAGGAGTTCCTCGTGGCTGCGAGCGACGTCCGGCTCGTATTGGAGTTGCCTTTCTACTGTTCGGCGTGCGACATGGAAGATGATAGGGCAGCCTTCCCTATCTTGTATCAGGCCTTTAGCGTCCAAATACAGGAAAGCTTCAGGCGGAATGAAGCCGTTAAGACGTACCCGTTCATGGTACATTTCATTTGGGTAGTAAGCCCCAAAGATCAGACTGTTGGTTGAAGCCATGCCTCGAGCAGTGTGACTTCGTATCAACTTGATAATAAAATTATCTATCCTTATAAGGTTTGCCTCGTTGTACAGAACCTCGTTGGGGTAGAATTTCTTGTACTGGGATTCTGGTGTTCGATATAAACGGAGACAGGCCCGAAGACACTGCCTCTCGAACACCCTCATCTTTTCCATCTGGGAAGGACTCACGTTGAACCACACAGGACAACCATACACCAAAATTGGCCGGGTGACGGCCATGTAGCAGATGACCTTCACTCTGGTGTCAAGTTGACTGCTGTAAAACAGTCCTCTTGCCATAGCGAAGGCCTTCTTAGCCCTACAGATACTGGTCCAACCAGATGCCTAGATATCTGGCTACACTTTTTACAGCTAATGGTCGTCCTTGTGGGTCAACTATGCAGAACTTGCGCCAGTTCAATTTCGTGTCCCTTGAGGCCCTGGACAGCGGGGTTCTAAAAAGGATAGTTTCACACTTCTGGTAGTTGATTTTCAACTTCCAGTCGTCGCAAAATCGTTGAATTGTATCGAAGTCGCGTTGCAACAAGACGTTTATTACCTCTACCTTCGGACCTAATCTGTACGCGATTAGATCATCGGCAAACGCTATGATGTTAGGCATAGAACCTATGAGATCGCTAGTGAATATACTGAATAAGATCGGAGAACCAACAGCTCCTTGTTGCAGCCCATTTTTTATATGGAACACAGTAGTCGAAATTTCGTTGCCATTTTTCACAACAAACTTCCTACCTGTGACCATGTCATAGATCATATAGATGCCGAGCCTGACCAACTTAAGGAAGAGACCTTCTAACCATACGGTGTCGAACGCCTACTCCATGTCGATCAGGCAGGCGCCTGTACACTGGGTCTTGTTTCTATTCCACTGTATGTCGGAAACCAATTTAGACGCGGCATGAATGGTGTCATGCCCCGTCCTGAAGCCAAATTGGTTTTCCGGTATTATCTGTTTTACCTCAACCCAATCTTTCAGAGCTTTAACGACTATCTTCTCGAATACCTTGCTTATGCAAGGAAGAAGACTTATAGACCGGAGATTTGTCGGGATGGAAGTGTCTTTGTCCCGTTTCGGAATTGGCTGTACCACAGCTGTTTTCCAATGCTTCGGGTAATATGCTTCTTATTCTTCAGTGAGTTGCAGGTACCCTGGAGTTCATCTTTCGAAATAAGGATGGAGTTGTTTCCATCGTCGGCGGCGGCATTATTTGCCAGAAGATCGTCATTGAATCTGGTAAAACCAGGATTCTCGGATCGCCATTGATTTATTTCGTTCTGAAGGTAGAAATGGTTCAGCAAGGCTCTGTTCCCCAGATCATGGTTCGGACTACGAGTCTCGTTGACCGTGTACACTTTTTGGAAAACAGCACCAATTGCATTAACCTTCTCCTGGGGATCTTCCACTACGAAGAAGTCGTTGTCAAGCACTGCCCCATCTGGATCGATGCCAACTGACGTAAGTAAGTTCGCGTTGTCTGTTGTTCTGTCAAGTCAAACGCACTGAAGATTTTATTTACTTGCGGGAACATGCTCGGGTTGTTAGATCTTACAGCCCGAATCTTATTGCCCCAATGCAAGCTTACAGCTAGACTCTAATTTTGTCGTATTAGCTGTTGGAGTACTTTGATCTGTGACTTCAGAGAGCGAATATCTGTACTCTGAGGATCTGTAAATCGCCTGTACAAAAGTTTAAGCCTTGACAGGAGTCTACTTTTTTGCACGTGAAGTGCGTCGATTTCAGAGTTCCGATAGATGTCGCCATAATCGGTTTGTGACACCTTCGGAATCGTCCTGTCCATTGTACGTTTAATGACCTCGTCCATTTGTGTGAGGTACCTGTCAACCTCTTCGTTCGTAAGGTTTCTGTTTTTGGGAGGATTGATCACACTCGAACTTATTTCTCTGGATAAGGCTCTAGAAAAACGTGGCCAGCGCACCTTATTATAATTATAAGGATGCGTTTGGACATATTCTTCTAGTTCCTCCAACTCGTTCGGGAGCTGTATTACCGCGGCGAGACCACAGTGATCACTGTCATACTCGACCGTAGTTAAACAGTTCCTCGTGCGTCGCTCCACGTTAAGTATCGTCAGTCGTCTGTCGATTAGCATCACATCCTGATAGGACCCGCTTCGAGGAAAGGAAGGTCTATCGGTTGCAAGCAAATCTAACCTGAACTCGATATTGTTCTGTTCCATCCACTCTAAAAGGGGGTTCCCCTCTCATTTGGAACATTATTACCCCATTCACCGTGTTTGGCGTTCAAATCTCCGGCTAGAATATAGTAATTTTCTTCCGAGTTTAAGCGCATTCTAGTGAAGAGAGCCTCGAGCTCCAAAAGAAAGTTAGGGTTTTGAGGTTCGGATGCATAGGCAGCGATCACAAACAGCTTCTTTCCACCTTGGAGAGAGATGCGTGCGATGGATGCTTCTAGCACACTAAATCTACGTACCACATTGCTATAAACAATCTTATGACAAATGTTCTTTTTAATCAAGAGGGCGACCCCGCCAACTCGAGTGGATTGGGGTCGATCTCTTCTGACTATATGGTAATTTTTGTACCTGAGAATGCGCGTCTGGTTAAGCTTAGTTTCGCTAGCCATCAGCACGTCAGGATTGTGAGTTTGCAGCAAGTTAGAGAGAGTTAATTTTCGTTCGATCCTTATCAGCGAATTTACATTCACTGCTAGGATCTTAAGGGTTCTTACCTCGCGTGAGCCTATTATATCTGTACGCGTTTGTTTGCGGGCAGCTGAGAGAAGAGGAAATCTACTCTAGCCGTCTGCGCAAAGAAACTGGTCTGTAGTTCGACCATCTGTTTCTGCAAGACAATTATCTGCGCTTGCATAGACTGGATGGAGGACATTACGTCCCTTATGGAGGGCTCTGCCTCGGGTTGCCTGGACATTGGAGCCGGGGCAACCTTCGGCACTGTCTGTTGTGCCGGTTCTCTGCCTGACACCATTTGGGCGTAGGAGATGGACGGCGTAACAGTGGTAGCTACAGCTCTGGCAATCGGCCTGGCTTCTACCTTCTTATTTATCCTTGCATCTTTTACTCTCTGACGGAGTTCTTTTATTCGTGGACACCCCAAATAGGTTGCAGGGTGTCCGTTTCCTCCGCAGAGTACACACTTGAGGAGCGCCTTATCCTCGACTTCTTCCGTACCTAAAGGGCATTCCCCTTTATTGTGGCTAAACGTGCAACGTGCGCAGCGGAACTCCATGTTGCAGTTCTCCGCGACGTGCCCTAGCCTTCTGCACTTCGCACATTGAAGTTACATTGAAGTTACACTTAAACCGCCTACAAAACGAATTTTTCGTAGATTGTTAATTTTCGTGCCCTGGGATACCTGAACTAAGAAGAAGGGAAGTGCCTTCTTCTTCGCTTTCGCTGCCGCAGTTGTGAAAGGCTTAACCCCTACGAAATGGACCTCGTCGCTCTCAACTTGTCACAGCTTGTTGAGGAGGACCTTCGGGTCGGTAGAAGGATTTGAGGAGCAAGGTCTGTGGCCTTTCAAATCTGGGGGTGTACGTATAAAAGTCAGCCTTAGATGCCTCTAACTTCTCTTTTAAGAATCTAAACCCGTCCATTTTTAGGCAATGGACGGTGTGGGCTTGGGGAGTCTTATATTTAACGTAAAAAGTATTGCGTTCAAGGGCCAACTCACATAAGGTTTCCAGCTCCTCAGTTCCCATGCCGAATACGTTAATTGGTGGGCAGCGGACCTTGGACTTCTGCTGCTGTTGCTGTGGCTCCGATTGCTTTTGTTGATGTTGTCGTTGTGGCTCCTGTTGTTTCTGTCCTGCTTGTTGCTTGAGTGGCTGTGAACATTGTTGTTGTTTCTGCTGCAACTGTTGCTGCCCCTGTTGTAGTTGTTGTTTCGCTGCCCTTAATGTATTTTGTTGTGTTTGTTTTTGCTGCTGCTGTTGTTGTTGCCGTTCTTGGACTTTTTGCAACTGTTGTGTTGCTTTAGATGTGGAGGGCAATGCTTCCGCCTGTTGCTGCTCCTTTTGAAGTTGTTGCTTCTGATTTTGTTGCTGCCTCTTTTGTTGCAGCTTCAGAAGCTCCTTCTGCTGTTCCTTCTGCTTGGCTTTTTTCTCAGCAGCTCTTCTTGCCGTTGCTTGGTCATAAAGGAACTTAATATGGTCGTCGAGCTTTGCCCTCTCTTTATCCAGTCTCTGTAGTTTCAGCTCCTCCTCCCTTATTTGATCCGTCTCATCGTCAGCATCGGATGTGGCGAGCACCTGAAAGGAGTTGTCACTCCCTCTATAGGAAAATGGGCATTCGTTGCCCTCCGATTCACATTCGAGAGCGTCTATGTCGATTGCAACCGATTTTGTTGTTGCTGCTACTGTTGTCTTTGGCGGAGTTTTCTTGGTCGCTATCGATCCGCCCCTGTTCGACCGCTTCCTCGTCTGACGTCATTCAGCCTCTTTCTCCTCTTCTTATTGTCGGTAGTCCGACTCGTGGGTCTAGCCACGCGGATGCTACCGTCACTGGTTTGGTGGCCTGATGTTCCAGCCACCGGTGTTTTGAAGTCGCCCGATTTGCTGAGCTCGGGTCGCTCGTCACTCTCCATATTTCTTCTCACACTTAGTGTCTTTAGTTCTTTTAATTAAAAAAAAAAAAGACAATTTTTTTTTGTCCGCCTCGGGATTTGAACCCGGGATTCCAGAATCACCGCACTCGTGCTCTTTTTAAGTTTAAAATTTATTTTTTATTGTGAGTTTCATTTGTCTTAAATCTAGATATAAAATACCTAAACTAGTTATAATAACTTTTATTTTAATTAAAACTATCTTACTGGCTCCATGCGAGCACTCTAAGTTAATCTGTGAATTTTTTATGATTGCCTTTTAGCTTACCGCACTCGTGCTCTGTCTACTGAGCTACCGACACCACTTGAACGATATGATTTTTTCAAACACTTCAGCGCACTAAGAACTTTTTTTCCGTAGCCGAAACACGTGCTTACTCCGTGAGGGTCTGTGAACGACTGTCTGATCGAATCCTAGACTGTAGGGTTTGCACAATATATTTGGGACGTTCATACCGCATACGGAGGGTTGATATCACCTCACTAACCATGGATGGAATGAGAAGGCGGGGCCTCACTGATTCCAGAGCATTACCCCTCAAAGCTCTTTGCAGGTGGCATAAGTTTTCTTCATCACTAAAGCCGCGTACACGTGTGCTATTTTCGTAGCTACTAATAAATAGTGGCCAGTCTACAGGTCGCCCAGAAAATATTGGTAATTTTTTGGACTTGACGTACTGAGACTTGATTAACGCTTAGGACCTCTTCTCCATAATGTAAAGGGAACTTATCATGTTTCTTCACATCTTTTAAATCCTTCGTACAATTTATTTGTTCCACCCAAGCCGAAGTCCTGTTTTTGGCTGGAATACTCTCACCGCTACCATTATCATCCAATAATGTTAGTAACTCATATTTTTTTCAATATAAACTCCCTTTCCTTCTGCTGTCGTTGTGCCATTAGGCGCACATCCAAATCTTTTTGTTCCTCCAGGAATTTTCACTCCAACTCCAGAGTCTTTTTGCTCTTTCTGGATGAAGCAATACTGAGATTTGTAACTGATTGTGCCGCCACGCTGTCGCCTTTGTGCGTACTCCGCCCGGCGTGCGACGCCATGTTGCGCTTGTTAATAGTTGTCACGTTTCCCTGCAAAGTTCCATCGAGCTGGCTGCAATCCTCACACTCGAAACTTCTATCTGCTACCGACGAATCTACTCCGCCGCACCTGTAATGGTGCCATTTGTGACAATTATCGCATTCTACCATGTCCTCCATGCTATTGGAATCCTCGCACTTAGCGCAATCGCTTTTTTTCCCTTTCTTGGTGTTGGACATTGTTTCTTCTTTGGATACTACTCAGCCTTATGCAGAATTAAATTTTAAAAATGTTGGCCGTGGAAAATAGGCAAAAATTTAAGAATTTGGATATTTCATTTAAGGACAATAAATTTAATTAATGAAGAAACAATACAACAAAAAATACTAAAATTAAACAATTCCATGTTCAGAAACTGAAAAAATCCCCACACCATCACCTCTCCACCACCAAGCTTTTTTTCTTTAGGTTTGCTCTTAAAAACTACAAAAATATTGTATACTAATATATGTATGTGTAATTTTATGTAACATTGTTCGATTTACTTACTTATGGGATTACCTATCATATAAGCCATTCAGGTTTTACCTCTTAACACTAAAAGATTCAAATAAAAAAATTAATTAAGACCAGGTCCACCATTTCCGTGATTTTAACAAAAATAACAAATAGCTGCTCAAGTAATATTACAATCATTCAGCATTTCTTTTTAAAATAGCGTATTATTGTTTCCAATAAGTTTGCTCGGTGTATAATGCTGTCCAGTAGGTCCCAGAACGGCTTGGGGGCTCTAGATCAGATAGAGGTGTTATACTCAAGCTTTGGACATATATACGACTTGTATATTGTAGCCAGATCAAAAGGGGGTGAAATCTAGACATTTCGCTGCATTTTTGGCGGTCTCAAATATGTGATCGTTCCAACTAAATGTTGGCCACACTTACCGAGGATGGAAAGTGGCGCAGCTTTAAAAACGCAAAAGCCATCCATGGACAATGGCAATTTATTTATAAAATGCTTAAGCGGCAATAGACAGCCCTGGGTTTGGAATCATTAAATTCAACTCTATTTTTTTTACCCTAATCGATTATGCTGTCGAGATCGGAATTTAATGAGCTTAACATATGGTGCCGTGTCATTAGCGAAGGAGTGGATTGGATTAAAAGTAAGAGGTAAGTGAGATAATTTATGAAAATAAGGAAGAGTGTCGAAGAGAAACACTTGTTGAGCAATAGTGGTTGCATGAACTCTGTATGGAGCGGAAGGCCCCCTGTAGCTAGGTATGTAGTCCCACAGTTCACGCGATTACCTGCGGAGTCGTATCGAGTTTTGGAAAGTACCATCAAATGTAAAGTCTGCTAACCAAAGGGGTATCAACATTTGTTCTGTAGAGTATGTTTTACTATTTTGTTCTTCTAGTTTTGTTGTTAACTTAAATTCATCTGGGTTTATCATGAATTTTAATATGAATATCATAGTTTAATTAAAATTTTACTTCAGAAAAATGATTAGTTATGTAGCAGCGAAAAATAAAGAGAGTAAAAAAGGAAGAGAAGAAATAAAAGAGATAGAAAGGACTACCGGAGGAGAGATAGGAAATAATTCAATAAGTGAGTGAATTATATAAAAGTTAGTTGATGTCTTTTGCTAAAATACATATATCTTAAATGTATTAGATCAATACCGCGATTAGTCGGAAGTTAGAAGGTTTCATCCTGCGATATATTTTTTTATTTATATAAGAAGAATCGATCGAATAGCTTCAGTCATATGTATAAATACAACATAGTTTTAAGTTAAAGTTCGAAAAATGATGATTTGTTATAAAATATTTTCTGGATGAGTAACGATTTTGAATTGTATTTCCCCTCTTTGAAGTACTCTGTGATTCATGTTGCATAATATAAATTGATTTAGATTGCGAAGCATGATCGACTGTATTAACATGCAGTTGTAAATTGTTCGGTTACAAGACAGACACATCCAATGAATTCGCACATTTTCAAACAAAATTAGTTCATTAGATGTGTCGACAGCAGCGCGACCTCGATAGTTGGCAGTGATTGGAGACACTTCTGCAGTTTGATCGTTTAGTAATATAACTCGTATTTTTTTCGTCAGCTGAATTCCAGAAGATGTAACTACTAGAACAATTTCTTATCCAAAATGAATACGATGAGGAACATCGTTTTAACATGCCAACAGTTCCATCCTCATTTGACTTCATCACCGTATCGTACACTTCTTATTGTTGGGAATTCAGGAAAGGTGCGTTCATTCTTATCAATTCAATATCACGCCATTTATTCCATCTTGGCTTCCCTAACGTTTAACAAACTGTTTCACATGAGGTCATCTATCAAAACCTGAAACTGGTTCATCATCACATGATGAGGATTTTCTAAATGAACATAAACTCGATACAAAATGTCTTATGACATGTCATCGTTGTACTTGACGACGCCCTGTCAGATCACTTTTTCAACATCATTCTTGAGAAGATTGTGCGAAAGTCACCATAGGCACGATTTTGCAGAAGTCAGTTCAACTGCTAGATTACTCCGACGACATTGACGTGATTGAACGAACACAGCGAGTCGTTAATGAGGCGTTTGTTGGCATTGAAGCGGAAGCAGCTAAAATGGGTTTGGCGATAAATGAGGGTAAGGCGAAGTACATGCTGTCATCGAGGAAGACACACAACATTTACGATTCGGACAGAGCGTGCCTAGTGGCATTGCAGAAACTTTGAGGTAGTCAAGGACTTCATCTACCTCGGCTCTGCGGTAAATAGGGACAACAAGATCAGTACCGAAATTAAACGCAGAATCACTCTTGCCAATTGCTGCTTCTTTGTGCACTGTGTACTGGACTCTCTTCCGAAAGACTAAACTTGCTTCGAAAAACAGCTTCCTTTACAGCGAAGAAACCTGGACACTACTTAAAGCGGTCTTTTGAAAAAAAACGTTCTGCGTGCGATTTTTGGTCCTGTTTGCGTTGATAGCGTCTGTAGGAGGAGATTTTACGACGAACTTTAGCGGCTCTACGGTAGCATGCGCCTGGTCAAGCTTATTGGGATACAACGTTTAAGATGGCTAGGCCATGTAAAGCGTATGGACACCACTGTTCCGGCCCGATAAGTCTTCGAATCCGCGCCATTGCGACAGCGCAACAGAAGACGGCCTAGGTTGAGATGGCGCATACAAGTGAAGAAGGACCACAACTTATTTGGAGT
The DNA here is from genome assembly GCA_944738645.1 of Eristalinus sepulchralis. NCBI lineage: Eukaryota > Metazoa > Arthropoda > Insecta > Diptera > Syrphidae > Eristalinus > Eristalinus sepulchralis. Next base: position 20,741,251 of record OX122886.1, read on the forward strand.
GCGCAAATGGAGGAAGCTGTCGAGGGATCCTGCTAGCTAAAGAGGCATTTTGGTTGAGGACCAGGTACACCCCAGACTGTAGCGCCAGTAAGAGAAGAAGGAATCAACAAAATCACTTCCAATACTTATGGTATGTTTTGGAAAAGAAACTACGAGAAAATCGAAAATCAGTATCAGGCATTCTATGGAACTTATTTTCAAAGAATGCAACAAAACAGCACCCTAAATGATCAGCTATATGAGCTTGCAACTGGAAAACAGATTAAGAGACATTAATACCATCTTTTAAATTTATTTATTTATATTAACAATTTAATGCCCTATTAATAATAATAATTGAGTGGCACTATAGTCCATAAGGGCCTAGTTTCTACAACAACTACTCGTGTTGTACGTTTAACGGCAACCACAATGCCCTATTACCGAAACTTAATTTTTAAATTATTCTATTTTATCACAGGTAATAATACAAATGAATTTGTATTATCCGTTAAATATAAAAAAACCGGGGAGCAGAGCCCATATGGTCATTAGGTTAGCAAACTTATATATACACATATAATATATTTGAATTTATGAAATTAGATTTAGTTTATGTTTATTTATTAGTTTAAAAAGGAAAGATTTATCTGGAGGGATGGTGGTGTGTAAAAGATCTTGTAGAGAAGGTACAATGTTTCCGAAACAGCTTACAGTTAATCTGCAACTCTGTAGCTCTGTACAAAGCGGAAGGCGTTCATTGTTGTTAAGAACTGCGCGTGCCCCAACCGTATGCGACAGAGTTGTACACATTGCAAGCGATTAAGATGTAGGTCACTCTTCCTAGGTTCTCCTTGTGCCTTTTTAAAAAAGTACTTGGTTGGTTCCAACGTGTTTCTGCTTCCTGTTTCAGCTCTCTTGATGCAGGCTTAAGGATTGATGAGGAGAATGAAGGTGGAGTAAAATACAATGGTATTTTTATGGCTTGCCGTACAGCGGCATCAGCTTTTTCGTTTCCTACAATATGTGTCCTGTCAGACCATATTATTTGAATTTTTGGAAAGTGAAGCTTTATTATGGACCGGATGAACAGAAAAGCAGGTGTTCTGGTTTTGTTGTTGCAGATACTGCAGATACTGTTAGTGCCATGACTTCGCCAACAAATGGACTGTTATTTGGTGTTAATTTGTTGTGTTATGACTCTGTCGCAGTTGTTGTCATGTCTGTATACACGTCAGTGTACAGGACACAGTAAAATTGTCCTGTGGATAGGATTTCGGAAAACATTTTCCTACAGATTTCAGGTAAGGTCTTACTTTTAACAAATTTAGCTCGAGATGTTTTTATGGCTTTTTTTGGAAATAACCAAGGACTCGGATCTATATCGTAAGATAGGGGTTCAGGCGCTTGATTTCTAATCGATGTTAGATACCTGATAGAGTTGAAGAGTGAACTTTTAATTTTAGATAATTTGCACCTTTTCCAACCAGATCTGCATATTTCATGAATTGGATGGTGGCAGTCTATGATGGCTTTTGCTGTTAACTTTATGTGTGCTTTTCTTTTCATCTGTGCAAAGTCTGTGGTGTCTGTTTCAACTAATAGCGCTTCTACTGGTAATGAGGGCAATGCTCCAGTAGATTTTCGAAGTAGGGAGTTGATTTTCGTTTGAACAGTTTTTTCATCGCCTTTGGTAGAGTTACAATATTATGACAAATCCATATCGTGTAGCACCTCTTATGAAGGCTTGGGCTTATTGTTCAGTAGTATTGTGGTGGGTCCTCTTTGTTTTTGGCATATAATTTTCAGTAAGTTTAAGGCGTTACTGAGTTTATTTGCAACAATTCTTGTATGTGCATGCCACTTCCAAGGTTTTGTACACGTCAATCCGAGAATTCGCACTTTTTCTTTTGTGGGCAAGACTGTGTTTTGCAAATTTGTATTTATATTAGAGCAGGCTCTCTTTTTGCAAACGTTGTCTATTGGTAATTTTCCTCCAACGTTCATACACCACCCTTTAGTCTTTTGTATGATAACGTCCATCGAGGAGTTGACTTCTTCTGAAGGTCCAAAGATGAAAATATTGCCTATAAATGTAAGTATTGACTTTATTCTATGGTCTTCCGTTTGTAGTTCTCTTAAGAGTGAGTCAACATACACGTTATATAACAATGTGAACATGGGGGATATCGGACGATAGTTTTGAAGGTATTCTGGTTGAGTGTGCGGTTTCGGTATGGGAACTAAAATAGTGTTTCTCCATTCATGTGGAAGTATTCCGTCGGCCATTATGTTGTTATACAAATTTGTGAGTCTAAGAAGAAACTCACCTGATAAATGCTTCAACATAGTGAAGGTGATTTTGTCAGAACCAGGTGTGGATCCTTTGGCTGCGAATAGAGCTTCCTTTAATTCTTCGATCGTTATTGTAGGATATGGATTGTTTACTGAATTGTTTAATAAGAATTTTGTTTTTTTTGTTTCAATACACCTGATGTAAAATTAGTGTTTGACCTGTAGCTAGTCCATTTTTCTGCTAACAATTCAGCGATTTCTTTTTGATCCGTTGTTGTTGAAGTTGCCTGTCTTGTAAATGTGATGTTGTTTCGGGCTGAACTTTCGTTTAGGGACTTGACTCTGTTCCAAAGGCATGTTGTGTCCATTGATGGATTGATTGAATTCAAAAAGTTGGACCAGGCATTATTTTTAATTTTTTACTTTTTATTTACTTTTATTTTTATTTTAGCATCCAATCTTCTATATGCAATGATATTGGTATTGTTAGGATGTTTTTTTAGTTCTTTCCAGACACGTCCTTTCTCTATGGTAAGTATTTTTATGTTGTGATTGAACCAAATGGGTTCACTTTGTTTTTGGGGAGGGTGGGAGGATGGAATTGAGGTGGCTGCTGCTTTTCTTATAATTTTTCTTATATTTGCTGCTTCTTTTTATTTGTAGAAGAGGGAATGTCTTTAGAAATGATGTATTGTATTGTAATTGGCCGTTTAAATTTTTAAGGTTTGCTTGATACCACTTTGGCAGCTCGTATATGTGTGGGGTATATGTGCTTTGATGAGAATACCTGTACCGTCTTTATTTCTTTCATGTGGTTTGTTGTTGAAATATGCAATGTAGCTTTTGTACTTCGAGGGTGCATTTTCTATTCGAATTTTCGTTTCTTGCAACGCTATTACTTCTGGATCATACTTGTTGACAAGGATATCCAAATTTGCAAGGTTGTTAAAGTATCCATGAATGTTCCACTGAAGGATTTTTAAATTTATTTCAATTTATTTCTTTGTTATGATTTATGGTGGATTGACTATAACTTTTAATGTTATTTATTTTGTGTAAGTTCTGTTGAACAATTCATGTTGGTCGTGAAAACCTCTGGTGTGGAGTGGAGACAAGAAGGCTGAGTGCCTTCGGTTCTTGTTTCCTCTCCTCCCAGTGATGCCCACGACCTATTTGCTGGGGCATGTGTTGAGTTAATGATCATTGTCGGAAGTATCCATGTAATAGGTTTGTTCTTGAATTAATTTGTTACATAATATGGAAATAGGAGAATTAGGTGTGTTTGTTGGGGTTGTTGGTTTAATTATGTACGTTTATTTGTTTAAATTGTGTTGAAGTGGGTTTATTTAGAGATTTAGATTGAGGTTCTTTTTGTGTAGTAGGTGCTTTATTGCTTGAGTTGTTGAAGTTGCTGTCGTTGTTATTTTTGGTTGATGTATTTTTTTGGTTGTTTGTGTTTTTGACAGCTGGACAGAGTCCTTGGGATTAACTGGAGCAGTTTTGGCCTTGTCAGCGTAAGTCTTGGTCCTGGGTATTGGTTAAGAGGGGTACATTTGATTGTATGTGCGCTTGGCTTCTCCCATGCTGCACTTGTTTTTTGTTTTTATTGCTAATAGTTCTTTGGTTTGGAGGTATCTGGGACAATTTTTGGAAGATGATGGATGAGGTCCGGAGCGTCGTTAGCGCACATAATTCTTGTGCATTCTGACGGTTTATTGAGTGGCAGATTTCAAGTTTCGCAAATTTCGTCTTCTTCACATTTCTTAGCGGTGTGACCAAGGAGTTGGCATTTTTTGCATCTCATTGGACTAGGGATATATTCCTGAACTTTTGTTTTTTACCACGCTGTCAATGTCAATTACTGGTGGATATTGGTAACGATCGAAGGTGAATAGCATCAATCCTGTGATGCGTGCTCCTCCTTTATCAGTTTTTTGTGAACTTATAGACATCAATCACACCTTGTGGCCTGAGCTCTCTAATTATTTCCTTTTTCATCGGCGTTTATTAAGCAAGGAGCATACACAATACCCTTTGAGGAGTTTAAATTTGCATGCAACTCGACCGATACTGGGATATCATATATCATTTCCATATTAAAGAATTTATCCGCAATTGCCGGTGATTTTGCGAGGATTAAAACATTGCAATCTTTTAGCAGAGAAATATTTTCATATTCCTTGCTCGTTGCATCAATTGCTTTTTTGAGCACAAAGCCACTCCACAAAGAAAGGTGTTTGTTTTCATCCTTTCTGGTTGTTTATTTGAGGGAGTGACGGAAAAAGTGAAGAACTTTTAATTCTTTTTGCATTGGGTTCCGAATCCACCAACAATTCGAAACCATTGCCGTTTTTTTTTTTTCTATTTGGCCCTGGGGCCATTTGATAGGTTATATGTAAATAGAACTGTTAAATAAGAAGAACTGCCTTTTTCTGACGTAGACTATTCGCGTAGAAAGCTAGACAACTACTTTTTAGAATTATAAAAATAATAAATAGCGAAAGTTACCTTAAATAAATTTGTTATAAGTGTAATTATTTGATGAAGTATATGTACTTACTCATGTTTCCCCAATTTGTTCTGCACTGAAATTAAATATTAATGTAATGTTAATAATATCCATATATGTATATATTAACAATACAATATAAACATAAATTTTCTTAAACGCACGGTTTATGATTAAGAAAATCTAACCAATAGATCGAAGTCGTCGATATTAAGAGTGAAACATATATTAAAAATGTATGTTTTTATCGTTTAAATTGCATATATTTTTAGTTTAATTCAACATATAATACCATATATTATACAAATTTACAAATCTTAGTAGCTTAATCGCTTTTCAATTTACTTGAATGCAGATCCTCACATTCATTCAGTTTTTTTGCGAGAAAGTATATTTCTGCTAGAGCTATGACTAGGGCGCACATTATTCCGAGTAACAGCCTAAACCCGAAGTCTAAATTCCCAACAATTAACTCGACGCCTAAGAATCCAAACACAAATCCTGCGATCACCGAGCAAATGAATTGAACTACAGCAATAATTTGGCGATTAACCTCCTTCACTAAAATTGTAAATGGATTAAATTGAAAACAACTTGTAAAATTTGTACACGTAATGCTTACGTTGAAAAGCAAATGAATCATCGTGCCTTTGTTTTATTGATACATCAACATTTTTTGTTATGTTCATATAAGCAGTATTTGCCTGCGCAGCACGTAGCTTTTCACATCTGGCTTCTAAATCTTCATTTCTAGGGATAATTTCATTTTGGGGTAAAATAATATTACAGTGTTGCAAGAATTCATAAGCATAGATCTCTGTGTCATTACTGAGTCTAAGTTTTGCAAACGCTCTCTTCAAACAGTAAAAGTCATACAAGCTTAGATATGCCTCTTCTTTCTCTTTGGAGTGTATATTTTCAACACTGCTATGTCCGTTTTTCTCATTTTTATTTTTATTATATGATTTAATAGAGTCTGGTATATCGTGTTCAGAGAAGTTCGCATTTATGTAGGTTATCAATTCAGGTGATGGTATAATTTTTACTTTTGGATTTTTTATTGTTGTTGCCGACATATTTCTGTAAAAAGTAAAACAGAATATAGAAATATATATTACAGAATAAATAATAAATGGTTATTTTTAAAGATTTATAATTGTGTTTTTGCGAAATTACGATAAGTATTGCACAACTGCAACACCTAATCCTAGCAGTAATTCATTATTATTGCTTAATTTTTGGGCCCGTTCCATAAATAGTCTGGCATAATCCAACGTCCTCTTTTATCCTCGCCCCATACTACAATCTGCTCATTAAAATTAAATAATATTGCATCCGCGATCATTGCAACTCAATGTAATCCATAAATTTTGGCGTCTGGAATAAATTTACATACTTATGCAATAGCGCTCATGATTATCTTTTTAACATCTTAGTACGCTGTTTGAGCTGGATTATGCTCAAACATATTAATTGTTGCCCAGAATATAGCTTAGTATAAAAAAAAACTGATTCATCTCTCTTAAATTGTTCAGTGCAAGCAATAAAACCAATTCAGATTTGAATAATAATTTTTTGTTTGTTTGATTTTGTAGTGAAAAATAATTATTTTAATTTTTTATGAGATATTTAGAGTCAAAGGGTTGTCATAATGTGGAGCTGTACTTCTTATAAGAAACAAATTACTGTGTGAAGTCTTCTAAACTCTAAAAACATTGCTATATGCTACAGTCCACTCAGTAACCCTAAAAAGAGTGTTGTAAGTTCTTTGATCTATCAACCGTCAATCAGATTGATCACGTTGCGATCGACGTCAGACACGCCTCCAGTATTCTCGATGTCCGAACCTTCTAAAGTGCCAACATAGAGACTGAACTGCATAAAGCAGCTGGAGATGGCCTGGTTGGGCGCATGCACTAGCTCATTTGTATGATATGTTCAGAGGAAAGCATGCCCGACGAGCGGAATCTCAGCGTCGTCTGTCCGGTTCAAAAGAAAGCGGACTCCTTCGACTGCGTCAACTATTGAGGGATTAGTCACCTTTACATCGCGTACCTAGTCAGATCAGAGAAGTCCGCAATAGACCAGATCTTCGCTTCGACCAAGAAGATCGAAACTGACAGCGTACAGTGCCATGTCTAATTTTGGTATCCCTACCAAACGAACTCACAGAACCAGTTTTGCCAAACGCTGCTTCTTTGAACTCAAGGGGCAATTGCGTAATAGAGCCCTCTCTTGAAAGACTAAACTGCTATTGTATAACAGCTTGGCCATCCCAGTACTTCTTTACGGCGCGGAAACCTTGGACGTTACTAAAAGTGGATAAGGAAGCCCTTAGTCTTTTCGATAGAAAAGTTTTGCGTGCAATTTTTGGTCTTGTTTGGTTTGAAGGCATCTGGAGGAGAAGATATAGTGATTAACTTTATAGGCTGTTCGGCGGCATGCACCTGCTCAAGCGCCTTGATACAACACTTGTGGTGGCTAGCCCATGTTAAGCGTATGGACATCACTGCTCCGGCCCGCATAGGAGAACTAAATACTTTCCGTTTACGCACCATTCGGAAGCGATTACTTGAATCAGTTTAAATCAATAGCAATAAGATGAAAAAAGTTTGTTTTACTGGGTTATGAATTTCTTAAGTGAATGTATGCAGTACAACTTTCAATATGTGATATTTAGCATTTTTAATATAATATATAGCACTTTTATTGTATTGAGTAATAATTTGTTTGTGACCGAGACAGCATTTTTTGCATTTATTATTTTGAGGTACGATTTATTTCCACAATAAAAATTGAAAACAAAATATTTCATATTATGTGAAATTACCGAAGAACCACGAAAGTACAGATTATTTTAAAAAGGTTCACTTGAAGATGAAATATGACTGTCGTTAAATTGACTCATCATATGAAAAGATTACATTTACTAACTTTTAGAATCTTTGGAATAAATTCACTGAATAAGAAAATCACATCACGTGAAAAATAATTGAAAGAAACACATTTGACACTTTAGGTCTGTTTGAGTCAAAGGTCCCTTATTTTTGTTGTGAATATTTCTCATAACTTTTCATAACAGTGTTGAAGGGAAACAGGGATGAACAAGGTAGGCGTGTATGAAATTGGTGCTGTCAAATCAGTATAATTGGTCTAGTACTAGTACCAGGGATGTATGATAAAAATGTTCATCGCTGACTAGTACATAGGTACGTTTGAATACCGACAGAACAAGCATAATATAACGAGACAAGGTTTGTTTGGTGGTGCAAGGAATTATATAATTTTTGTTTTCCAAATTTTTTAGAATTTATTTTTATACCAATTTTTACATTGCCTAAAACACTATTCTTTGTTAGTTATCAACAACATATAACTTCTTGATTAAACAAAGAAGCAAAGTATGAAGGTATCAGTGGAAGGAGCAATAATTTTTCGTTTAAGGTCATGCAATTGTTTTGATTTTGTTTTATGAATTAGTTGCAACGCTAAAATTAATTAGAAAAATATCTTGTCATTACATGAAATAATATGTTCCCTTATTGAATTTTAACTGGAACAGAACTTGTAATAAAGACACGAAAAAGTAATAGATCAATAAGTATTCAAGCTACATTGGGCATATATGAAAAGGAATAATATACACATTTTGGAATATATTTTGTGTTACTCAAGCTAATAAAAGCAAGTCTTCGAAAATCCGAAGCTTCAAGTAAATTACCTTGTTTAAGTCTTGTAAAATAATCAATACATTTGTTATTACTAATATATAGAATGTGACAAGTGTGTATGAATTTATAATTCACCGAGTGCATTGGACGTACTCAAAATACTGCTGATATCTAAATGTACTGAATTCTTTCATTGTCTGCTTACATGTAGCCCTTACGTCTTTTGGCGCCAAATATTTACCTGAATCGCGATCTGCCCGGGTTAATTTTTATTTTATAAAAACAATTTTTCGTAGTTTTCGATTTCTTTATTAATCATTTAATATAACAATGGAATCAGGGCTCACCAAAGCCTTCATGGGAGTTTATAATTCCTCAAAAGCTATTATTAAAAATAATCAGCGACATTTATATTGCAACGTAAGTAAATATTTTACTCTTAAAGAGCTGTTTTGATGAATATTACAAATTTGTTTTGCAGATGCTTGACTTGTTAGCAAGAACAACTAAAACTACAGGACAAACATTTTTGAATAAAGATGATTTCATGCTTTTCTGGATTACTGATATCCTACCACTGATCTTCGACCAAGATGCAGATATACAAAAAAGTGCGATTGCGGCAATGGAAACTATTACTTCTGCCTCTAATTTTACATCTCTGCATAACACCACACAATGGAATGAAATCAAATCAAACATAGTGCAAAATTATTCCAAGGAAATAAACAAATATCGGGAAGGATCAAACTCATGTTGGTATAAGGTTTGGTGCATATTGCTCAGAATTCTCGACAAAGAAATTATTAAAGGTGCTTCGACAATCAATACGTTTTTGTCGATTGTTGAGTTAGGTTTTCGCAGTTCTGACTATAACGTACGTGCTGAGGCGTTCTACTGTTGGAAAGTTTTAATTGAAATATTTGCAAAGAATAATGAAATATGTTCTCAAAAACGAATTCGACTAATATGTATACCTCTGAAGTCTTCTCACTCCAAGACCACCCAGGCTGCCGCTATTAAATTGAAAGTTTGGTGGTATTTAATAACAAAGTTACATAGTCATATTGAACAATATGTAGACACTATACTTGATCCATTTTTTTCATTTTGTTGTTCGTCAAAGAATAAGAATGGATCATGTCCATCGGACTTCATAGAAATGACAATATTATGCCTCATCACTTTTCTGGGAAACAGTACAAAACTAGTTAAGAAGCGAATGGACTATTTTGAAATTGAAGTTCCAATGGAACCTATCATGAATAAGAATATAATGATAAAATTCTGGAAAGCAATGGTCGGATATGCAATTGAAGCGCTAGATGATTGTGCTTCTATCAATGTCACAGGAATTGAGTATTCTGAATTGCTCTTGAGATATATGCTAATTAACGTATTAAGCATAGAAGATATCGAATGTACGTCAATATTGTTTAATAAGTTGGAAAACTGCAATAATAAGATTATAATTCCTAACATTCAAAAGTTTATTTGTGCACATGATTTTGTATCCTACGTTAACACAGTACAGTGCGACATGTATCTTGGCAAATTCCTAAGCGTCCTAGTCAAATTGATATTGTCGAATAATTTGAAAAGTTCATCTGATTCAATAGAAGAACTCGTGAAATGTATATTCAACCTAAATCAAAACAGACTTAAATTCGTTTTTGAGGAGTTTTTAAGTGAAACTGAAACTATAACTAACAAAATTATCACCACTGTTGTTCAAACCTGGAAATTTGTATCAGCTAGTATGATAAAAAATTTGAAATACATTAAACAACTTTCAGGTGATACTAATTGTACAATGAGTAGGTGGATATTATGGCCATTAAAAATATATGCAGAATCTACCAACAAAGATGAAAACATATTCGATGATCAATTTAAGTGCATCCTAAGTACGGTACTGGATAATTTCAGCAATATTATTGATAAGCATATGTTCTTAAGTGAAATATCGACATTGTTGAAGAAAATCTACAATTTGAATAGTTCCAGTCATTCAGACATGTTTGAGTATTTTGCCTGCTTTGTAAACATCATTGTAACAACACCGAATCAATTCAAAAAAGATGAAGAACTAGTTTCCACCACATTTTACTTGCTAAAGTTTAACCTGTCCCAACAATTTAATAGCAATAATTTTGAAGTATGCATAAAATTATTAAAAGGCCTTGTTTATTTTCTCGGGGAGAATGGAATAGAAAAGCATTTTGGTGATATTAAGGATGCCTGGTCTCAAGTAGTTAATTATAAAAGGAATAATAATATTGGTCAATCAAACTATGAGACTCACCGAAAACAGTTTTTAGAAAATGTTAAAAAAAATGGTTCAAAAACTCAATACAACAAAATTCGAAATTATTTAGAAAACGATGATTTATTTGTAATTATACCTGCGGTCTGGAGTCTCAACCCAGATAAATTAACAGAAAGGCAAAAGGAGAAATTTTTTGAGAAATCAGATATACCAGCACTGTACAATGACATGAGTCAGTCTCAAGACACATTTATTAAACCTTGGACACCAAGCAAAATTGTTATTGCGAAAGGTCATGTAGATGAAATTGTTATTGGCAATGATAAACAAGACCAACAAAATGAAGCACCGAACCCGAATGAAGGCAAAGAGAAAGTTTCGTCAAAAACAAACACATTTCGAGGCATCCACGATGACAAGTTATATAATAAAATTCCGCAGGAAGAACCAAATAAGAGTGCAAATGAATTTATAAGTACAGCTCAAGAAATTTTAAATGCGAAAACTACAAAACCTAAACCAGTAACACTTGATGTCGATGAAGTTCCGAGTAACAGCAATTTGGATGATTACGTTGAGCATGTGGATGCCATAATATTGAAGGATACTGTAAGTTTAATCCATGTTACAAATAACTATTCACAGTTATCAAATGCTTTAATTATATTTTAAAGTAAACCTATTTTATTTCATAATAAATAATAAACATCCTTTCCACAGTCTTCTCCTCCTGATCGAAAGCAGACAAATAACAGTACAAGTCCTTTGGTTAAACCTAAAACGACTCACCTAACGGGTAGAGGTGCGCAGTTGATAAATATGATAAGAAATAAGAAGCATGAAAATTATACAAACAACAAACATATGGAAAACACCAGCACACCTATATCTAAATTGGAAGCGAGTAGGGAAAAAGCGGATAGTTTCTTAAATACTTCTGCGGAGAATGACATGAGGCCTAGCCCAATGAATTTATTAGTATTTTCAAAAACTTTACCATCACCCTGTGCGAGTCCTTCGGTCAGTATTTTGAAGAGGAAACTCGGAAACGATAGTATGGACGAAGTTTTTGACTCTCAGCCATTTAAGCGTAAAAGAGTAAGTTTTCATGATCCACCCGTCTCAGTCACCAAAGAGTATTTAAAAGACGATGAAAATAAATCTAATTCGAAACGGTAAGTTTAGATTTTCAAATGTTTTGACTCTCAATTGCATTTTTTTATTTTATACAGGTGCTTATTGATGGATCAGGAACTAAAAGCGACTACCAAACATCTGTTAAGAAGAAGCGTTAAAATAGAAAATCAAACCCATGTTGATAACTTGCCAGATACATCTGGAACCCCAATAAAAAGGGGTAAAAATGATTTGGCAAATAGTGAAGACAATGCTTTCAGGTGTCCGATCGAACCTGTCACACCATTGCAGTCAAAAACGTCTGCACCTTTAGTATTTAAGTCTGAAATAGACATACTTAATTATATTGTTAATCGATATCCAATTGAAGAAGTGTGTGAAAAATATCTAAGCAGTGATAAATCGGAAAAGATCGAAACTGATTTAAGTAAACTTATATCAAAACAATTGAATTCAAGTCATAAATTTAAGTCGAAAGTGTTGGAAATGTTGTCAGAAGAGCATCCGAAAGACATATTGGACTACGCAGTTCAGGAAAATCTTGCATCCACTGTTTGCGACCGTCTAAATTTTCAAGCTGTTGTAGATTACGTTTGCAGCAAGTCACAGACGAATATTTCATGTAGAACACGTTTGCTGCAAGAATTGCAAGATATTTTGAATCATGAAAAATTCGCAGATGAAAAATGGGAATTTATCCAGAAGACCTTGTTGTCAAAGAACATGTCGGATCAACAACTTTTGAATTTAATTGAAATGCTTTTTGAAAGCAAACGTAAACATCAGAGAGCGGTCTCGGAATCGGCTATAGATTCTTCTTCTACGTTATAAATATTGATGTATTCTTTTAATGGATTTGAAATAAATTGTTAAGAATTTTATTATTATACCTTAATTTAATATGAAAAATTTATAAATAGTGCATGGTAGCTTTGGCGTTCAGTTCTTAGTAGTGAAAATTTGTCACCGTTGGCCAAAGAGAGTAAAGAAATTTATTTTTGTAAGGAGCCATGGCATGACGACCTAAAACTTATACTTTATATTCAGACACCTCTAGCACTCAAGTACGCTTAAGTTAGAATCAGAATGAGAGGTGCGTATAATGAAAGTATTTTTTCAGCTGATTCAGGGCCTCCGAGCTGGTTGGGTGCATGCACCAGCTCATCTGTGAGATATGGTCGGAGGAAAGCATGCCTGACGAGTGGAATCTCAGCATCGTATGTCCGGTCCACGAGAAAGGAGACCCCTTCGACTGCGCCAACTATCGAGGGATTAGTCTCCTTAATATCGCGTATAAGATTCTCTCTGCCGTATTGTGTGAGCGCCTGAAACCGTTCGTCAACAACCTGATAGGTCCTTATCAGTGTGGTTTCAGGCCAGGGAAGTCCACAATCGACCAGATCTTCACACTGCGGCAAATCCTGGAGAAGTCCCAAGAATTACAAATGGACACCCACCATCTATTTGTCGATTTCAAGGCCGCGTATGACAGCGTGCATAGAGACGAGCTATACAGTGCCATGTCTAGTTTTGGCATTCCTACCAAACTCGTCAGATTGTGTAGGATGACGATGAAGAACTCTCGCTGCTCCGTCAAGGTCGGTAGCGAACTCACCGAGACCTTCGATGTCAAAAAAGGATTTAGACAAGGCGACGCGCTGTCATGCGACTTCTTTAACATCATTCTTGAGGGGATCATGCGTAACTCACACGTCAACACCAGAGGCACGATTTCCACAAGTCCGTTCAACTGCTAGGTTATGCGGATGACATTGACGTGATCGGCCGAACTCAGCGAGCCGTCAATGAGGCGTTTGCTAGCATCGAAGCGGAAGCGGCTAAAGTGGGACTGGTGGGCAAAACGAAGTATATGCTGTCATCGAAGAAAGACGCAGAACATCGACGTCTCGGACAAAGTGTCACTATGGGCAGCAGACGTTTCGAGGTAGTCAAGGACTTCGTCTATCTCGGCTCCGCGGTGAATAGGGACAACAACATCAGTACCGAAATCAATCGCAGAATCACTCTTGCCAATCGCTGTTTCTTTGGGCTTGAGAGGCAATTGCGTAATAAAGCCCTCTCCCGAACGACCAAAGTGACTTTGTACAACACCTTGATCATCCCAGTCCTGCTTTACGGCGCAGAAACCTGGACGTTACTAAAAGCGAATGAGGAAGCCCTTGGTCTGCTCGAGAGAAAAGTTCTGCGTGCGATTTTTGGTCCTGTTTGCGTTGATGGCATCTGGAGGAGAAGATTTAACCACGAACTGTATGGGCTGTACGGCGGCATGAACCTAGTCAAGCGTCTACGGATACAACGCTTAAGCTGGCTAGGCCATGTAGAGCGAATGGACAGCACTGCTCCGGCCCGAAGAGTCTTCGAATCCGAACCACAGGGACAACGCAACAGAGGAAGTCCCAGACTGAGATGGCGCACACAAGTGGAAAAGGACCTCAACCAACTTGGAGTGCGCAATTGGAAGCAGCTGGCAAAAGATCGTGCTAGCTGGAGAGGCATGCTGGTTGAGGCCCAGGTCCACCCCGGACTGTAGCGCCATCTGAAGAAGAAGAAGTTTACATTGCAATTTATGCAGAATATCTTTGGCATTGGTCATCGTCGAGGTAGGCGAATAAAGGCATCAAATGGGGAATTGTCATTTATCTTTCCTTTGCCCCGTAAATCGTAAACGTGCAATAATTGTGTAAAATGGCCAGAAGTAAACAAGTTTGTTTTTTTATTAATTTATCACTACATTACTGCATCACGTGGATAGTTCGTAAACAAAATACATTAGTCAACTGCGACTTAAGACCAAAAATTATGAAGTATCTATACACTGCCTCGTAACCCATACTAATCTAGGGTGCACTAGTATGGTGGTCGACACTAGATAAGCACTCCAATCGCAGCACGAGAAATTATTTTATACCTTACTGTTTGTGTTACTGCTGTTCACCAATATTCTTTCCCCTAGCCTCTTGGCTTACACTCAATGACCTTCATAACAGTGATCATTTTCCCATTATATGTAACTTTACAATTGGCCCAATCAACCAAAAAATTACTCCAAACCTAAAATTTAAAACTGACTTAGCAGACTGGGCAACTTTTCAGTTGAAAGTACATAACTTCCTCTCACAAAGAGACATCTGTTATGACACGAACAAAGAAGCTGTAGTTATTCTAAGAGGATTACGTACAGCTGCCAACGCCTCAATTCCACAAACTCATCCAATGCCTCTGAAACGTAAAGTTCCATGGTGGAATCCTCTGCTCAAATCTTTAAGAGATGCTAAAATGAAAAATTGGCAAATATTCAAAAAACACCCAACACACGCTAATCTTATACATTTTAAAAAGTCCAATGCGCAATTCCGCAGAGAGATGAAATTAAGTAAGTCTAAGAGAATTCACCTCGTCCATAAATCCGAGTACTCCACCAAAAAAAGTTTGGAGCAACATTCGGGCCCTTACGGGTAATTTCTCTCTACAGACATCAGCAACTACTTCGCGAAAACCTGGTCAATAATGTCTGACAACTCAAATTTTTCCGAAAATTTTATAGCAACTAAAAACGATATTCTAAATACTCCTCCTCCTAGCATAAACAACCTCAACTTAGCAGCAATAAATATAGAGATACCAATCAATAACACAGAACTTGATAGCTCTTTAAAGACATTAAGAGGAAAAACACCAAGTAGAGACCGCATTTCCTATCCAATGCTAAAAAACCTCCCTCCTACAGCTAAAGCAAGAATTCTTAACTTATATAATCGAATATTTGAAAGTAGCATCATACCACAACAATGGAAATCTGCAACAATAGTTCCTATACCTAAACCCAATAAACCGATTAACTCTTTAGACGGATACCGCCCGATATCTTTAATACCATGCCTATCCAAGGTACTGGAAAAAATCATATCTAACCGTCTTCTATGGTACATTGAATCCCAAAAACTAACAAGCACAAACCAAGTAGCCTTCAAGCCCAACAGGGGTTGTACCGATGCTCTTCTGCACATCGACCATTATGTCTCCAACGCACTCTCTGCGCGGAATCATGTCACTTTGTTGTCATTGGACTTCGAAAAAGCTTTTGATAGAATAGGTATACATCTGATACTAGGAAAATTAAAAAGCTGGGGTGTCGGTCCTAGAATGTTCAATTACATAAAGGCGTTTCTGTCCAACCGCAAGATTGCAATCAAAGTTAATAACACGTACTCATCCAGCTACCCCCTCCACAATGGCATCCCACAAGGATCACCTTTGTCTGTGATACTATTTATAATAGCCTTTGACGACATTAGTTCTATTATAACTAAATATAAAACTCTTGACCACTGTCTATATGCAGACGACATTTACATCCTTAATAAATCCAGTGATATAGATAGAGCAAATACCTCCTTCTCTGAGGTACTAGAAGACATTATGAGTTGGTGTACTATTGCCGGTGCCAAGCTTTCACTTGATAAGTGCAAGACACTTCATATATGCCGCAAAATCTCTTGTCCACAATTCACACTTAATGTAAATAACATTAACATACAGCAAGTCAACAACCTAAAAATTTTAGGTATAACATTTAATAACAGATATAACTGGAAACCTCACTGTTTGCAACTAAAAAATAACATAGTAAATAGATCTAATATAATAAGCTACTTATCAAGTAAGAGATTAAATGTTCATATTAACACCCTTTGTGAAATAACAAGGTCACTGGTACTAAGCAAAATCGATTACGGTCTATATTTGTACGGCAAATGCCCAAAATCCACCCTAAATATACTTAAACCTGCATACCATCAAGCAGCCAGAAGAAGCATCAACGCCTTACGTACCACCCGGATATGCAACATCATGGTGGAAGCCGGACTCCCAACTTTAGAACAAAGAGTAGAGGAAACTTTTGTTAAAATGATCACTAAACTTTCTTTTTCTTACAGCTCCATAATTGACAAAGATATAGCCTCCTGCGTGAACAACAAAAGGTACAAACGTATCCCTTCAACACTAAACAAAATAGCAGATACAGCTACATCCCTCAATAGCCCTATAAACCGTATGAAACATCACACACAAATCCACCCTCCCTGGAACATCCGACAGGAATCCGTATTACTTGATCTATGCAACTTTCAAAAACACAACACCAATAGTAGCAAATTCCGGAACTATTATCAAGAGAAAATAACCAAACTTAGAACAAAAGGATGGTCCACAATCTTGTTCACGGATGGATCTAAATCTAAAACAAACACCTCCTTTGCAATCACTTCCGAAGATGGTGCTCTAATTAGAACCGGAATCCTCCCTAATTTCACCTCAATTTTCACCGCTGAAGCAGTAGCAATCTTGGAAGCAGTAAAAGCAGGGACAGCGAATAAATTCAAAACCTTAATATGCTCCGATAGTCTCTCTGTACTTAAAGCCCTACTCAATCCAAACCACAGATCCAGTGTTATAAACAATATACGAGACAAAATCATAAATAAAGAGAACATCCTGAAACTCATGTGGATACCTAGTCACATGGGAATTCCAGGAAACGAATTCGCCGATCAAGAAGCAAAGATAGCAAACAAATCACCCATCCTCCTATTTAATATCTCCAAGCTTGACATCCGTAGGCACACCAACAGCCTGATAAAATTAAAACTCCTGGAAGAATGGCACTCCAAAACAAGCCATTACTCAAACATCAACAAAGATAGGCACGCCCCAGTATACCCAACAACTACATCCAGTCACTGCAACACTACCTTTACCCGCCTCAGATTAGGACACACATTAACCACTCACCAGCACATTTTAACGAAAGATCGCCCAGCAGTATGCCCGAAATGCAGCAACACGATAGACATACAACATCTGCTTGGCCAAACACCATGCGATATATCTCTTCAATTCAAAAAACAATTTTCTAGCAACGAAACAATTCATACAATTCTTAACAATTTCGACCACGACAATATTCAAAAAATCCACTTATACTTCAACAATAACAATACAAAAATTTAAAATTATCAAACAATCATCCTACTATCTCCATTGTATTTTCTACATTTGTACTAGTAAAAATTATGTATTAATAGAGTTAACTTTGAGCTGAAAGCCCTAGCAGCTTGGCTCTATATTCACATTTTTGAATTTGCATTGTAATTTATAATTATATGTAAATAAATAATAATAATAATAATAATATCGATCTTCAGTAAGATAACACTAAGATTTCGAATAAAAAACAATGGAAAACGAAACTTATTCTAGGCAGTAACAATGCCAAAGAAATTCACATGTATGCATCTAAATCTGATAACGGAGTAAGAAAGGCTTCCCCTTGTGACGAGCGCTGGATAGCCACTACAATAACCCCCTCCGCCAGAATGTTTAAATAATGGGCCTGGCGTACCAGTTGTAGGTTCGGTGACGGTGACGTTAACTTCCTCACAAGGTAAAACAATAGTTATGCGACAAGGCCATGTCTCGAATACGGACGGATGTACGATCTGTGTACGATCTCTGCAAACGAAAAAAGGACAACAATTTTCTACTTTCGTCCCCTGACAATCCGCATCCAGACTAAATTCGGAAATACCAGCCAAAAAAGATACACGCACTGGTATGAGAGAACGATCTCTTAAAATGAACATAAAGATAATTTTATTAAACTTCAATGAACAGTTGTGTAACAATGAAATCTTTGCAACCGAGACTGCACGACAACGCATTCAAAAACGTGCTGAGGCTGTTGGACATTAGGAGAACAATAAAGTCGAATCGAAAGGCACAATCACAATAGTTTCCAACTTTGCCGACACAGTCTCTCTGAAAGACTATGATAATTCGACGTTGCCTGCATTTACAATGAAAGAAGAATTAAAACGTTGTCAAGAAGAAAGGAAGATCAAGTGTTTGTGTTTGTTTTAGATTTAGATCCATCCGTGAACAAGATTGTGGACCATGCTTTTGTTTTAAGTTTGGTTATTTTCTCTTGTTAATAGTTCCGGAATATGCTACTATTGGTGTTGTGTTTTTGAAGGTTGCATAGATCAAGAAGTACGGATTCCTGTCGGATGTTTCAGGGAGGGTAGATTTGTGTGTGATGTTTCATACGGTCTATAGGGCTATTGAGGGATGTAGCTATATCTTCTATTTTGTTTAGTGTTGAAGGGATTCGTTTGTTCCTTTTGTTGTTCACGCAGGAGGCTATATCTTCATCAATTATGGAGCTGTAAGAAAAAGAAAGTTTAGTGATAATTTTAACATCTATTCTTTGTTCTAAAGTTGGGAGTCCGGCTTCCACCATGATGTTGCATATCCGGGTGGTACGTAAGGCGTTGATGCTTCTTTTGGCTGCTTGATGGTATGCAGGTTTAAGTATATTTAGGGTGGATTTTGGGCATACAAATATAGACCATACTCGATTTTACTTAATACTAGTGATCTTGTTATTTCACAAAGGGTGTTAATATGTACATTTAATCTCTTATTTGATAAGTAGCTTATTATATTAGACCTATTTACTATGTTATTTTTTAGTTGCAAACAGTGAGGTTTCCAGTTATACCTGTTATTAAATGTTATACCTAAAATTTTTAGGTTGTTGACTTGCTGTATGTTAATGTTATTTACATTAAGTGTGAATTGTGAACAAGAGATTTTGCGGCATATACATATGAATATCTTGCACTTATCAAGTGAAAGCTTGGCACCGGCAATAGTACACCAACTCATAATGTCTTCTAGTACCTCAGAGAAAGAGGTCTTTGCTCTATCTATATCACTGGATTTATTAAGGATGTAGATCTCGTCTGCATGTAGACAGTGGTCAAGAGTTTTATATTTAGTTATAATAGAACTAATGTCGTCAAAGGCTATTATAAATAGTATCACAGACAAAGGTGATCCTTGTGGGATACCATTGTGGAGAGGGTAGCTTGATGAGTACGTGTTATTGACTCTGATTGCAAAATTGCGATTGGACAGAAATGCCTTTATGTAATTGAACATTCTAGGACCGACACCCCAGCTTTTAATTTTTGTAGTATCAGATGTATACCAATTCTATCAAAAGCTTTTTCGAAGTCCAATGACAACAAAGTGACATGATTCCGCGCAGAGAGTGCGTTGGAAACATAATGGTCGATGTGCAGA
The DNA here is from genome assembly GCA_944738645.1 of Eristalinus sepulchralis. Taxonomy (NCBI): domain Eukaryota; kingdom Metazoa; phylum Arthropoda; class Insecta; order Diptera; family Syrphidae; genus Eristalinus; species Eristalinus sepulchralis. The sequence goes on from OX122886.1 coordinate 20,761,280, forward strand.
AGAGCATCGGTACAACCCCTGTTGGGTTTGAAGGCTACTTGGTGTGTGCTTGTTAGTTTTCTGGGATTCAATGTACCATAGAAGACGGTTAGATATGATTTTTTCCAGCACCTTGGATAGGCACGGTATTAAAGATATCGGGCGGTATCCGTCTAAAGAGTTAATCGGTTTTTTAGGGGTTTAGGTATAGGAACTATTGTTGCAGATTTCCATTGTTGTGGTATGATGCTACTTTCAAATATTCGATTATATAAGTTAAGAATTCTTGCTTTAGCTGTAGGAGGGAGGTTTTTTAGCATTGGGTAGGAAATGCGGACTCTACTTGGTGTTTTTCCTATTAATGTCTTTAAAGAGCTATCAAGTTATGTGTTATTGATTGGTATCTCTGGTTGTTTATGCTAGGAGGACGAGTATTTAGAATATCGTTTTTAGTTGCTATAAAATTTTCGGAAAAATTTGAGTTGTCAGACATTATTGACCAGGTTTTCGCGAAGTAGTTGCTGATGTCTGTAGAGGATGATATAGTGGTGTTTCGATGCATTTCATATTGCGTGGACTGAAATTACCCGTAAGGGCCCGAATGTTGCTCCAAACTTTTTTTGGTGGAGTACTCGGATTTATGGACGAGGTGAATTCTCTTAGACAATTAGCCTTACTTAATTTCATCTCTCTGCGAAATTGCGCATTGGACTTTTTAAAATGTATAAGATTAGCGCGTGTTGGGTGTTTTTTGAATATTTGCCAATTTTTCATTTTAGCATCTCTTAAAGATTTGAGCAGAGGATTCCACCATGGAACTTTACGTTTCAGAGGCATTGGATGAGTTTGTGGAATTGAGGCGTTGGCAGCTGTACGTAATCCTCTTAGAATAACTACAGCTTCTTTGTTCGTGTCATAACAGATGTCTCTTTGTGAGAGGAAGTTATGTACTTTCAACTGAAAAGTTGCCCAGTCTGCTAAGTCAGTTTTAAATTTTAGGTTTGGAGTAATTTTTTGGTTGATTGGGCCAATTGTAAAGTTACATATAATGGGAAAATGATCACTGTTATGAAGGTCATTGAGTGTAAGCCAAGAGGCTAGGGGAAAGAATATTGGTGAACAGCAGATTATGTCTATGTGGGTGAGGGTGGAGTGTGTCGAGAAGTGGGTGGGTGACCCATCGTTTAGGAGGGTGAGATTTGAGGATACCAGAAAATCTTCTATGAAAGCACCCCTGTGATTGGTTAAAGGAGACCCCCAGAGAATATTCCAGGAGTTGATGTCGCCTGTAAGTAAGATTGGTGTCTGAATTTGGCTAACTGTATCTATGAGATCCTGTTTTGAGAAAGTTACTTTTGGGGGAATGTAGAGACATAACAAAGTAAATTTGATTTGTAAGTTAATTTCAACAGCCAAGGCTGAGTTGATGTTAATCTGCTTATGAGGGATGGTTTTCTTTATCAATATTGCAACACCGTCTTTGCTAGTGGTGTTCTGAGGGGAGTTGAGGTAGTATCCTATGTATGCTTTGGGTGTGACTGGGGATGTACCGAAGGCACAGTGTGTCTCTTGTATTGATATGGCACATGGTGATCTTTCTTTTATTAGTATGTTCAGCTCGTCATAGTTGTTGATATATCCACGTATATTCCATTAAAGTGTACTGAACGAATTTTTTGATTGTGTTATGTTTGAGTTTTGAGTGATGTAACTTGAACTCTGCTGTCTGGAGATTGAATCATCGGAACACCTTTGGGTGTTCGGATGTCTCAATCTCTGATCAGCAGAGTTGATGTTTTGGTAATTTAAATTAATATTTTTATATGTCATCGTCGTCCATCATTAAATTTTCTATGTAGTAGTCATTTTTTTGGATGAGGTTTTGTGTGAGGTGTGAAATCGGAAAAAGTTTGTTGATTGTTGTATTATCGCTAGTTAATAGCGTACTATTAGTTTGGGTTTTATTAGTTTTTGGTGATTTGGGTGGTACTGAGAAGGAAGAGGTTGATGGTGTAGAAGGCGTTGAAGGCGTGGGTGTTTCTTCTGGTTTTGGGTTTGTAGATGACGATGAAGGGGTTGATGGTATTGAAGATGGTGTTGATGTTTTTTTTTCGGTTTGTAATTAATTGCGATGGCTTTGGATGTTTTAGTATTTGTAAAAGATGTTTGATGTTTGATTAATTCTTGTGGCTCTGCGATTGTAATTTCTTTTGGATTAGAATCGGAATTCATTGTGTTTGTTGCATGTTGGGGAGTTGATGTTGGTTTTGTTTTGGGGGTTACGGATATGTCGTTGCGATTTTCTGTTAATTTGTTTTTTAAAACTTCCGCCATGGTAGGTTTCGTTTGTTTGTTGTGCTTTGGTGCCTCTATAAGGTGGAGTGTTGGGTTGTCGTTGAAGATCTGCCAAGCTTCACGTGTGGTACAGCGACAGTTTGCTCTAATCTTATTTACAGATTTGTAGCGTAAGAAAATAGGGCAGGCTCAATCGGAAGAAGCGGTTGACTTGGAAAGGAATGTAAGTTGAAAGAGGTTTTGTTTTTATACAGTCTTTTTCTTTTTCCAATCCCGAAATCAAAACAAATCTAGGAATATTGTCGTCCGAAAGAATAATTCTTGGGATTTCCGGATATTCTTCATTGGATTTTTTCCTTTTAGTTTTTGTAAACCGGTTTAACGGTGCATCTGGATCGAGCAACGGGAACCGGTTTTTTTGAGGGGGGTCTGTACCCCCTTTAATTATTTTTATATGTCTTTAATGAAATAACACTGCACTCGTATGTGTATATGAGAACAATAAAAAAAGCAATTAGTGAACAAAAAAAATTGGTGTTGTAAAAGAAGGGTCAGTAGTACTTGCTCACTTGTTTTTTTTTTACTCACTTCACTCAAGCACGAATGCGACTGAAGAGAAAAGTACGCTCGATGAATCTCTAGTATACAAGAATCTTCAAGGATCTTCTTAAAGATCCTCTCTCCCTCTTTACAGACACCACCTATACACACACGAGAATTCAATGTGAAAAAAAGTTTAGGACAAGGTGACGCATTTTCATGTGACTTCCTTAACATAATTCTTGAGATAATAGTGCGTAACTCACCAATTGCTAGCTTACGCTGATCATATTACATAATTGGACGAACACAGCAGCGTTTGCTGGCATTAAAACGGAATCGGCTAAACTGGGTTTAGTGATTAATGAGGGCAAAACAAAGTACATACTGTCATCAAAGAAGGACACACAACATCGACGTCTCGGACAGAGCGTCACACTAGGCAGCAGAAACTTCGAGGTAGTCAAGGACTTCGTCTACCTTAGCTCAGCGGTAAATAGGGACAATAACAACAGTACCGAAATCAAACGCAGATTCACTCGCGCCAATCGCTGTTTCTTTGGGCTTAAGAAGCGATTGAAAAATAAAGCCCTCCCTCGAAGGACTAAGCTTGCTTTTTATAACAGCTTCATCATTCCAGTCCTACTCTATGGCGAGGAAACCTGGACGTTACTAAAAGCGGATAAGAAAGTTCTTAGTCTTTTTGAGAGAAAAGTTTTGCGTGCGAATTTTTGCATTGGCTAAGGTGGCGCACACAAGTAGAGAAGGACCTCAACCAACTTGGAGTGCGCAGCTGGAAGCAGCTAGCGAAAGATCGTGCTAGGTATGTCAGTTGAGGCCCAGGTCCACCCCGTAATGTAGCGCCAGAAGAAGAAGACGTATACACATCATACACACCTATAGGAAGTCGATGTGGAATAAGCACTCATCTATGAAGATTGGAAACGAATTCATTGAGACCTACAATGTGACTTTTTCGTTATCAATCTTGAGAAGATCGTGCGAAACTCACAAGCCAAAACCAGAGACAGCATCTTCAAAAACTCCGTTCTGCTTACGTGGATAACATCGACGTGATTAACAGAATAGCTATTCGCCTTTGCTGGCTTTAAAATGAAACCACTTAAAATGAATTTTGATACGTCACAATTTACTGTAAAAACCATGACTAGGGCTTCGTCTGCCTCGAATCTGCAGAAAACAAGAGCAACAGAATAAGTACTTAAACCAAATGTCTTGCCAATCGCTTTTTCTCTGCGCTGCAGAGGTTACTGAAAGCCAAGCTGCCTTTGTTTATCAACTTGATCATTCCTATTCTGCACCGAAATTTGGACGTAATTATAAGCAGATGACGAATAGTGCTCCTGAAGGCTGCTTCCATTTTAGGTGGTTGCAATGAAGATTTATCAAATATGTTGCTGTGTTCGAGACCTAATCGTTGCTTAAAGTTCGGTTTAAACACTTGCTTATTTATTATTTCTGATATAGAATTCAAGCATTTCTCTCGAAACTGCCTTGAGACTGTTTTTTTCTAGCCATTGTGTTTGGGATACTTTCATTTATATGATCATTGTCCTTCATTTATTAATTCAATAAATTTTTGTTCTTTTCGCTTGAAAATTATTCACCATTGCTTTCGTATACATAAATGTCGGACCTTCTTTTGCTTACAGTACCCAAAGGTGTTGTTTGTTTAAAAAGTACGTTTCTTGTTAAAGAAATATATAGTTGTCGAATTTCTACCTTTATTATAACCTTAGACTCGTGAATAAAAGAAAAGGCATAAAAACCGTTGTAACTGACATAATAATAATAATTGAGTGGCACTACAGCCAGAGGGACCAAGGCCGAGTTTGTTCAGCACCAACTCGTGTTGCACGTCCTATTGTAAAATGCGAAGTGTACAGCCCTGAAATCGAACCTTTGACCATCGGCGTGTGAGTAAACGCACTTACATATTACGCGCCTACGATTACAGAAAAGCATTGTAATATGGTGGATTCCAATCATAATATCAAACACGTCAGCAAATTGTAAATGTTCTTCTTAAATCTTTAGATACTGCCAATATAACAACCTTTAAAAACATAACGGGAGTCCGACTATAACACCTAGTCTAAGGGAAAGTGTTAGTGTTAGCAACTTATGTAACCTCTGTGTTAAGCCAAATGTAATTTCTTATGTGTGTATAACACTCGACAAATGTATTGATAAATTTTATTAGGTTCCTAACATGGACTACTTCCTTACTTCAAGACTTTATAAAATGTTTGATATTATGCTACAATATTTGGTTGAATAAATCCAAGGATGTTTTTGGACATGTATTGGGTTCAGAAAACGAAATAAACATAAAAATATATTCTTTAAATAAACCCCAAAATATTAAAATTTCTTATTAAATAAAATAAGCCTGAGAATTTAGATTTTAGAATTTAGATTTTGGAACTTGTAGCAGAATTCAATTAAGTTTGATAAAACAAGGAAGTTTTTACATGCTTATTACTTTCTCTGCGTGTAATATTTATTCAACTCCTTCTGATACTTTAGGCAGATACCTTCAAATAAGTGTCCCTTATTAATCTTCTTACCTAACTACTTACCTATTATCAAAACGGCAAAGAACGTCAGCCTAAAATCATCAACTATTGAGAAAGGAACATAAAAAACTGCAATGTAATTAAAAAAGTCCTTTAAGCCTCATTAAGTGCATGAACATATATAACTACAAATGCACTTAAAAAATGTTATTATTAAATAAAAAGTATTGCCACTTTATTTAAAAAAATATCCGTTGATATTTTTTATATATATTGTATACATAATATGTGTGTTTCGTTTTCTACACATTAAAATATTTGCCTTCAAAACAGTAGTTGAGTTAAACGCACGAAATTGTCAAAAATTACTCTAAAAACTTGTCATCAGTTCATCTTGAATGCTATTTGATCGTAAGAGCTGCCTAGGCGTGGGTCCGCCCCCTAAAGAACTTGCAATATTCTCAGAAGAGGAAGCTTCTGCATCTTTTTCTGCATGATAAGTATCAGAAAAATCCTATAAAATAAATTGTTTTTAATAAACTTTACATATAACTTATATTTTTATTCAGCAAATTACTTTAAGTCTGTTTCCAAGGAACACTGATCTTTCCCGCTTTTTGATCATATAATCAGATGCTGCCAACCACCTATGCTCAAGACATTCTTCAGCATATGGACGTTTGCTAAAACAAGAGAAGCGTTATTTAAATAACAAATTATATTGACGTTTTGAAAGTACCTTGGGTGCCTTTTAAACAAGAACATTATAAAGCGAGTGGCTTCAGGAGTAACTTCACTGAAGAGATTTTCAAACCTATAGCGAACAAAGGATATGTTTTGTTTTGTCTCTGTTTCGTCATTGCCTCTAAAAGGACTTGTACCAGACAATAGAATATAGGATATAACACCCACAGACCAAATATCGCTTTGAGGGAAAATTATTTCTTCGTTTATAATTTCTGGAGATTGATAATCTAGTCGGCCACATGGAGGAACTAATGCTCCTTGTTTGCTTATTCTTCTGCACGACCCGAAATCAACGAGTTTGATCTGCACAGAGCGTACTGTAGCCATGACTATATTATCTGGTTGTATATCAAGGTGACAATATCCACGCCAATGAAGATATTGCAGTGCATCTAATAATTGAGTTATTACACTTGCTACCATCTGCTCTGTATACTCGTGTCTACTAGAGAAATATGTAAGAATATCAGCGCCCTGAAGTTTTTCCATTACAAATATTTTCACGGGTACATTCTGAGGACTATAAGCTGCAAATAGTGACGGAATGCGTTCATGACGCAGGGTTCTAAAGTGTTCAAATTCATTTTGAATACAGCCCTCAGTATTGTTATTAACATCGAATATTTTTGCAACAATAATTGCGTTTGTTGATTTCTGTACTCCTTTCACAACAGTGCTGAATTTACCTCTGTATATTTCTGATATAAAACTGTATTTCTCACTGATATCCGAGTCTGTTATCCAACTTAATAATTCCCGTTCAAGTTGATAATCTACGTGCACTTTTCTCTCTTCGAAAACTATTTCATGACCACTTTCTGTTAGCTGTTGCATATGTTGCATGGCCTTAGTCACAGTTACGTTTGGTGCGCCGTCTCCAGATGTTGTTGCGGATGCTGGAATTCCCATTTCACTCCAACCAATATTATTTCGCGATGCAAGTCTAAACTGATAGCTGTGATTTGGTTGAAGACCATGAACTAAATAAAACTCGTGATCAATATTATCAGCGATAGTTGTCCATTGATCATTTGAATCTAGTTTGTATTGTAAACTGTAACACAAAACTGCTGAGTTCCCATCATACCTTGGTTGTTTCCAACGTAGTAGTACTTCTGTTGCTCCAATCGCAGATATTTCTGGCGAATCAGGAGGATTGGGCAAAGTTGCAATGACTACTCGACAACGTGCAACAGTTTGACCAACCTTATTTCTTGCAACAGCTTTGTAGATGCCTATATCAAAATTGGTTGCAGGATCGAATTTTAATATTGAACGGCCATCGTCGTCAATAACTGTTTTTATACGTCTACTCTCCGTTATAACCATATCATTTTTAAACCATTGAACACATGGCTTTGGATCACCAACGGCAAAACAGTACATGTAGGCTGGCTTATTTTCTACAATGGATACGGTTTGTGGTTTTTCTCTGAAAAATGGTGGATAGCCCTCTCGTTGACTTTCGATAAGTGCATCTGCCTCCGCGTATTGATCAAGTCTTGGGCCAAGTTCTGTTCGTAATCTCCGGATGGAATATGATTCATTTATACTATATGAACCAATTCTACTCTTCCGTTCATCATCAATTTCTTCATCCATTATATCCGTGAAACGTCTTCTCTCACGGATAACGGGTAACTATAAATAGAAATTTAATGTTAAGGATATTAGTTATATAAAGCAACGTTATATTTGTATACACTTACACTCCAATCTAAACTGTCGTTTATGGCAAATGTAGGAGATCGCCTATGCGCAACTTTCATATATTCACGCAAGCGTACCGGGAAACCCACGTCTCGTAATTGCAAAAGGTAAGTATCAGGTCCATATTGGTACCTGTAAACGGATATTGGAATAAAATGGTTTCTCATAGCATATGCTTGATCTTACCTGCTTTCTGATTGTATAAGACCCAGCTCGTAATCTGGATGCAGATATTTTGAAACGGTATCTTGCCAGGCAGCTCTTTGTTTTGGTTCAGGTGTTGGTTCAGGAGACCCATCTGGGGTATACTTATATCCTGGTGGATAAACCATTTCTGATGGGTGTGTGAACGCATCGTGTAAACACCTTCGGCGGTAGTAAGTATTGCATGAAGCATTAGCATACCAATCAGAGAAACCTCTATAGTAATTTCTAAGACGATCAGAATTTATGCGCACACCCTCATAGTCTTTCCGATCAAGCATGAAGAACCAAGGATGCCGAAGAGCAGTTTTAACATCTAATCGTTCTGAGGGATTGTAAACAAGCAATCTTTTGATAAAATCTTTTGCTTCAATGCTTATATCTTTCCACAAAGACTGGTTAAAGTCCCAATATCCTTCACGTATTTTATTTAGGGTTTCCCTGTCTGTGTTTCCTTTGAACGGGTTAAAGCCAGACAGTAGAATATATGTTATGACGCCGACAGACCACATGTCATGTGAAAAGCTTACTCCCTCTCGGTTTACAACTTCTGGGGAAACGTATTCCGGCATTCCGAAATCCAAAGTAGCCAATCGCGATGTGTGTATTTTACGTGAAAGACCAAAATCAGCAATCTTAAGGTTGTCACTGCCTGGCACGGAAATTAATAAATCTTTAAGCTGAAAAATTAACGCTGTTATTTTGAATACAGTTTTGTGGGTTTGAATGTGATCGGCTTACCGTTAATCCCATGTGACCTACACCTAAATCATGCATATAATCCAATCCCAACAGCAGTTGTCGTATATAATTTGCTATATCCCTTTCTGTATAGAAATCGCGCTTTAGTAAGTTGTCTTTTACCAATTCCCCACCTGAAGCTAATTCTAAGATTAAATTAAAGCCTTGGTTCAATTCATATGCATCATGGAGCCTTATTAGCTTTTTATGATTTAACATGTTCATAATATCAATTTCATTGAGCATGAATGGTCGTAAATCTTGTCTGCCATGCATAATTTTCGCTGCGTAACTGTTGCCAGTTGCTCGTTCTACGGCATGATATGTAATACCCTGTGTACCACGTCCTAGTTCATCGCCGATATCGTATTTATCTGTGAAGGCAGCGGGCTTTGAACGTACGTACGGATGTCTACCATACGTCTTGAAAATGTATTGATCTTCGTCGTCTTCAATATGTACCATTACAGAGGTGCTAATAGATCCAGCTACGTTTCTTGCACTAATAGAATATAGACCTTCGTCTTTTCTTATCGCATCATGAATTGATAGAACGCAAATGTCGGGCTCATAGAAATTGATCTGCAAATTTAAAAATATAATCACTCAGATATCGAAATCAGTGGTAATAAAAAATTTGCTTATATAATTTTTTTCGTATGATAAGTTACTTTTGTTACCTTAATTCTACTTGTTTCTGTAATAGGTTGCCAATCCTTAAACCATTTAATTTCAGGATATGGTACTCCAACAACGTGAGCTTCAACACGACCACTCCTTCGTGCCATAACGTATGTTTCATCTGGTCGCTTCTTAAATCTGGGATGTTCTGCAATTTCAAGTCTGACTCTTTGTCGGGCTTCACCATGTTCGTTTCTAGCTACCGCCTCATAGTACCCTACATCTCTGTCTAGCATTCTATTTTAATGTAAAAAATATTAATGTATATTTCCCATGAATAAATGGCATAATGTAGAAAAATAAACTGGGTAAGTGCGAGCTACACGCAAACGTTAATGGTTTCGATTTTTTTTTATACAAAAAAACATATACTAGATGTGTGACAGGAATATGTAAAGGTTTCTAATCACATGTTGAGTTGTATTCTCTTATCGCAAAATCCAACTGTGCTACGAATCTCTAGGTTCAATATGCACTTACATACTTATAACTAAATTTTCAATGAATACATATGGACTCTTTCTTCATGCCCTTGCCGAGCTTTTCAAAACTGTGTTTATTCAATAAACCTAATTTAGCAGACTGTCCGAAAAAAATTGTTTTTAGCACTAGATTGGTTTGATATTGGACGCAAAGTCAAAGTAACGTAAGAATACAACATTCTTCCCTCTTCGTGCTCACAAAAGGGATTTGAGGTGTTTGAGCCCTTAAGTCCATTCCCATTTCCAAGCTCTAGTTAGCCTGCAATTTTTTATTGCGAATGATTCTCCGAAGAGAGAGGGAATCCAGAAGTAGTTGAGAGGATGGTAGACTTAGACGGATTGGGTGGACATCTGCGCTTGGAGCCGAAAAGAAAGCAGAATCACCCAACCAAATAAAATCATCGGAGTACCATAAAATGTTTACCAGCCCCAAGAAGTAATACCTAACGGCAATACCTCGGGGAGGGTGGTCAAAGTGCTTGGGTGCCTTTAAAACAAGAACATTATAAAGCGAGTGGCTTCAGGAGTAACTTCACTAAGGAGATTTTTAAACCTATAGCGAACAAAGGATATGTTTTGTTTTGTCTCTGTTTCGTCATTGCCTCTAACAGGACTTGTTCCAGACAATAGAACATAGGGTATAACCCACATACCAAATATCGCTTTGAGGGAAAATTATTTCTTTGTATAATTTCTGGAGATTGATAATCCAGTCGGCCACATGGAGGAACTAATGCTCCTTATTTGCCTACTCTTCTGCATGACCCGAAATCAACGAGTTTTTCTAACGGCAATTACTCGGGGGGTGAAAAGGTGTGATATAACACCTTATCCACCTAATCGATTATGCTGTTAGCATGGTCTGCCAGTATATTGAGAAATATTCCACAACCACCGCCACGCAAATCATAAGAGAAATATGTATAATATTTATTTGATTAAATTATTTCCTACACTTCTGACATTTTTGTTTTGTAAAGTATATAATTTTTGACATATAATGTGATTTCTTACCTATTTATAAACAATGTTGCTTGTCCATTGCGGGTATAACTGTAGTCAAATCTGCCACCAGCTTCAATAAGAGCGTCATTGAAATAATATGTCATCTTTGGTTTTGGATAACCATAAACAAACCACATCAAATTTGTATCATGTCCTTTAACACCATACGTAACATCAGCTTCGCGTCGAAGGAACCTACGAAAATATATTGTAGATTTTATTTATGCATGCTTATATTGTATACTTGTCAGTTATACAAAATATATTGAAAACACAATGGTGAAATACAACATACTTTTACAGTTTTCGGTACTTGAAAAGTTAGTTTGAGTTTGTTTAACGAAAAAAACTCATCACGTGAACATCAGAACCTTTCTAATGCAATGTAACGATTTTCTTTCTAAACTCTTCTTTGCGAACAAAATCAAATAATGATAAAGTATAGTATTATGTGTGAAGGTGGATTTCGAAAGCGTGAAAGTATTTACAACCTCAACCTATGTCACTCACCGGAACAAGCAAAGCGTACAGTATAAAATTGTTACCATTTACAGAAATTCAATTTTTTTGCTTGACATTAAAAATCACACTGTTATTTTAGTATCTTTTTCCACTAATGCAAAACTTTAATTCGGTAACTTACTGTGGAGGATGAGCAAGCTTATCGTGAGCAGGACGTTCAATATCAAAATCTTTTGGAAAGTATGGAGAAATATCAGGCCTAAAATCGATTCCTGGTGGAAGATATGGATAAATTTTGGGTATTTCTGGAACAAGCTTTTTCCTAAGAACAAAAGAGACATAAATTAATAGTGATAATTAATTTAACCCTTAAGTTACCTGTAAGTCTGCAAGTATGGACTTGGGTCGCTAACACCAAATTGATTTTCTACTCGCACTCGGAACCTATAATCCCTCTGTGGATCTAAATCTCTAACTTCCAAAGCACATCCGCGAATACCAGTGCGGATAGTATGCCAATCACCTTCCGGTAAATCCATTGCTTCAACCTATTATTGGGAAATCAGTGATGTTGACTTTCACTAATAAATTTTGCGCTTACTTGATATGTGACAGGGTACCGTGGACACAGTGGCAAAGACGGTTTCCATGCAAGGTTTACTCGTTTTTCTGTCATTCTAGATATATAGGGGCTTTCTGTCAGTGGAGCCGGTACTCCCGATTTTTTATGTTTATCAAAACCGACATATTGATCTCCAATTGATGCATGTGGATGTGGGTCGGATGATGCTTTAGTATATATTTATATGTATTATGTCAGCGTTTTGAAGATTTTAAACTCAACTTACAATCATAGAACAGCTCTCCTTCACAGATATCTTCTCCAAGTGGATTGAAAATTCTACAAGTATAGCGCCCAACATCGGTATCATCTACATCCTTTACATGCAAACGTAAAATACCATTTGGCTCCTGTTCGAATGAAATCTTTTCGGTTGGGAATAATTTTTGGCCATTTTTGAACCATTCTGCTTCTGGCTCTGGAATGCCTGTGGCGCATGCCGTAAACTTGGCAGACATTCCATTAGAAACTTCCGTATCCCCTATCTTCTTTAAAAATACTGGAGCTTCTGATCGAACATGTTTGGTCCTAGTTTTAACAAAGACGTAAATTCAATTACTGCATTTATTACATTAAGATTGCATTATATTTACATTTCAGGAACTACTTCCAAGCGACAAGTTGTTATATCTTCTCCTTCCCTGTTTTTGGCTATACACTTAAAGGAACCATTATCATCATTTGTTAAGTTTTTGACATGTAAAATATGATGATCGCCATCATTCTAAGAAAATGATTTAATAAATATAAGAAAAAAATATTTTTAATTCGTGAAGTAAAATATATATGTTCACAATAAATTTTTAAAACTATACCTTTAAAATGTATTTTTGGCTATCTTGTAGAGGCTTATCTTGATAATACCAGAACAGTTCTGGGTATGGAACACCAGATACGGTGACTGAAAGTTTGGCATCTTTTCCAATTGCTTGTTGTGTGTTTACAAGCCTTTGAGTGAACTGAGGCTTTTTATATATTTTTCGAACATGAGCATCGCAATGAGAGACATCTTCTCCCAATGGGTTTGCGAGTAAGCAACTGTATGTTCCAGAATCGGAAGGCAAAGCTGGATTAATCGAGAGTTCCACAAATTTACCATCACATGTCATAAGTACACGATCATTTTGCGTAAGAGGAGCATGATCTTTTGACCAAATAATTTCTGGTACAGGATTTCCAACGAACGGTGCAGCAAAACAAAGCTCTTGCCCTTCATCAGCATTAACATCGTGAAGAGAGGAAATGAATTGTGGTGGATGTTCAAAGGTGGACTCATCTGCTTTTGGTAAAATGCATAGTTTTCCTTTGGATGCTGTCACACCAATATCATTAGTAGCTGCTACTTCAAATAACCCAGAATCCACAGGTGAGGCTTTATCGATAATTAAACTAATACTGTGATCTGGATTTTCGATAATTGCAAATCGCTTATCGTTTTTCCCAATTTCTTCACCATTATGGAACCACTTCAGTGATGGTGGTGGATATCCTACAACTTTGACATTCATCTTTACTGGATATCCTTCCACACTTTGAATATCTTGTAAATCGGCAACAAAGGAAGGTTTAGCATCCTTTGGCACAACTTCCAGATGGACACTTTTTTCAATTTCACCCTCACTATTACTAATGACTATCTTGTAGCATCCAGCATCTTTAGTTGTAATTGGATCAATGCTGTTAATAATAAGGAATAAGAATGGAAATAAGAAAGAAGAAAAATCTCAAAAGTACCTTAAGCCAATAATACCAGTTGGTTTGTTTATGAAATTAAGTGATTGTGTTGGATGCAGAGGAGTACCGTCTTTGAACCATTGCACTTGTGGAGAAGGAAAACCAAGTACAACCGCTTCGAGCATTGCTGGAGATCCTTCAGTAACTTTGACATCCTCAAAAGGCTTTATAAACGTTGGACACATCGGCTCAGCTACACAACGTTTATTTAATTTTTTTTTTTCACTAAAATCGTATCCCTAAGTACTTACGCTTTACAGCAACAGCGCACAATGCCTTAATCTGTCCATTAGGATTAGTTACTACTAGTTTGTAAGAGCCGGAATCAGCTGGATTGGCGCACTCTATTTCCAATCGAATTTTTCCATCTGGAGTAGTCTCTATGATTACGCTTTAAAATAAAGTGAAGTAAATAATATAATAAGATAATATTAAATACTTGAAATCGAAGAACAATATTTAATAAAATTTTTAAAACAAGTCTATTACAATTGGCCTTAATCATTTTTCAATTCTTATTTACAGATGTGTGTTTTTGATCGAAAATACATTTCAACATTTAAAGTATTTTGTACAAACATAATCAAAAAAACGGACAGAAATAAATACTTTTTTTTAAATGTTTGATACATTTTTAGTTTTCGGCATATCGACTGGTATTTCTTTTTCTAAAGAAATGTCTTTACATAATTCTTAATTCTATATTAAAATGAAAAGTAAAATGTATTTGTTCAACCGCCCTTGCATCTTACGAGTGCTTGAAGTCGATTATTTTTGGAATACGATTGTTTTCGGAAGAAATTTTGTTTCCTATCGCAAATAAGAGAGTCTCGACATTTTGCCTGCTACGGTTTTCTATCGATATTTGTTTCTTAATGGTTCCAAAGAAGCTCTGTTAGAATCAAATTTGGTTACACAGATAAGTGTTTATTTTGATAAGCAACCTTGTAGAACTTTCTATCGTAAAGTTAAATTAGTTAAAATAATCTGTCAATGAAACTTGATCCCAAAAGTAGTTGTCTTTATACAATCGATCTTTTACGTTCTACAACCCTATATATGTGATACTCCTTTAAGAATGAACAGCTTACTTCAATTAACTAAAACTTTGTAAGCTTGTCTCTTCAAAGATGATTCCTATGGTTGAATGACACATTTCCTTTAATCTTACAATACATGCATATGTATACAGCATTGTAGAAAATTATATTAAAATAAAGAAACTAGCATTCTTAATTAGAACGAAGGCCTAACAACTGTACGGCATCGTTTTTGGTCCTCTTAAGCATACCGGTGTTTAAAATACACATACATATGTATATAAATACAAAATTGTAAAAAGTCTTATCAGGTAATGAATTCTTTTCCCATCTTATCACGTCAAATTCAAAATTAAGGAAACTAATGGAAGTTATAGAAACCATATTACATTACAAGTATCAATTGATGAAAACAGCTAGCCAGCATTTTGCTTATAGATATAGATAACGAGGAGGCGACAGTTGTTAATTTTTTTGGGCACAAATTAATGTTGTTTGAAGCTGAGACTTATTTCTTGTCTCTGCGAAAAACAAACGACTCGAATATTTTAATTTTAAGGCCTATTCGGCATGTTTGGATTTGTGGTTCATATCTGCCGAAAGCGAGATAGATACATAGACAATTGATACTCTTTGAGTGATACTCAAAAGAGGTGTAGCAGTAAAGATATATGGAATATTCAGTGCCGGAATTGAACTTGAAGCCTTCAGCATTTGTGTCCACTACACCGCAGAGACCACCACTATGCCATCTACTGGATATTTAATTGAGCAGCATCTTCTACTGGATATACAAATGAGATACGCTATTTACAGCATATGTATATAATTGAAATTTAGGCACCAGGACTAAAGACTAGGGTATATATAATATAAACATAAATGGGGTAACGGGATTTTTTCGTTAAAGTGTAAATCAGACAACTATATAAATAATTTGGCACCCTATGAAAATGCCTGGTAGTGTACATGAAATTATTACTTATTACTTACTTATAACTGTTAGTATTTTAAAAAAACATACCCTTTCGACGGAAGTAGTTCTTGTCCATCCTTAAACCACTGAACTTCAGGTGCTGGACTTCCAGATATAATCGTTTCTAAAACGATGGGCTGACCTTGTGCAACTTCTATTGATTTAACTAAGGGCGTTGTAAAGGCGGGTGCAGATTGTAATAACTTTAGCTCAAATTTAACTTCGGTTGCTCCCATTTCATTCGTTGCAATCGCTGAATACTGCATTTAAATTTAAAGTAATAACAAAAATACATTTTTTGTATTTATATTGTAATATACTTTACCTTATTTATAAATGTCAGTAATATTTAATATTTATTCAAGAAATCTCTCTTGATAATTCGGAATGCGGAATTCGCTTGATATAAGATTTTGTTACATGGAGTTATGCAAAACTTAAAAAAATTGAACATTCTGAAGAAAAATAATCGAACGTTCATTAAGGCAAATCAATTCTTCGCACATTTAAATTATTGGTATTGAGATGATTTATTAAGTTGTTTATGATTTATTGAACAGTTGAATAAATGTTCCTATGAATATTCATAAATAATTTAATAAATATATAATATAATTATTTATTTATGCATTTAAACTCCTTATAGGAAACCTTTTAGCACAGTTCGCTTATCCTGAAATTATGTTTTCTTAAGCCTGCTTGTTTTTGCAAATATCACGTCATTTTAAGCGGTTATTTAAATTTGAGATATGTAATCCTGGAATTTATGAGGTTGGATCTTTAAACTACTAATTCATATGAAAAACTATCTTATAAATATGAAACTTTTTAAGACTGTGAAGAATAATCCGAGAAAATCAACGCCTTAAAGATTCTTACATCACACAGGATTGAAAGAGATACAGGCACTTTCCCATAAGCTATGATACATTTACTACCAAAGATAACCTGAATATAAACATTTTTTTATTATTATTATTTTCCTTTAACGGAGTAAGCTCGATAAAAAATTATTTACCATCGCTCTTCAGTCAAGAGAGATTTCACTGTACTAGCAAACGTAAAAAATACATTTTACTTACAATTCCTTCATCTGTAGGTCTGAAGTCCTTAATGGCGAAAGTACTGTAAATTTGATCTTCATCAATTTCCTTAAACTCAGCATGGTATCTCTTATTTTTCTTGTCAGTTTCATCATTAAAGTTAATTGGTTTTCCATCTTTATACCACTCAAGTTTGGCCTGTGGTATAGCATGAACTTGGGCTTCAGTTTTCATAGGCTTGTGGTCACAAATTTGTTGAGCTTCAGGGGCAATTACAAATGCTGGTTTCTCAACTAGCAATTAAAACAATAACAATATAAATCGAGAAAATTTCTTAAGTTGAATAAAGTAGAAACAATTACCATGTACATTCAATTTGAAATCGGCCTTTGTAGCTCCACAGTTATTAGATGCTGTTATTGTATACACACCAGCATCAGATGGTTCAACTGAGTGAATAACTAATCTATACTTTTCTGCTTCAACATCAGCAATAACTTCAAAGTTGTCATTATTGCACAGATTCTCATTATGCCTTGACCAAGTTACTTTTGGCTTAGGGTTTGCATACACCATTACATCATATACCACTGCCTCTCCAGGGACAGAGAATTGATCTTTTAAGCCCACTATTTCAGGCTTAGAAAGAACATCCAACCAACAGCTGGAGCTAAGTGATCCATATTTATTTTCAACCTTAATTTCATAACGACCAGTATCAAAGTGTTGTGCTGTAAAATGAATGAATTTTGAATATACTATGATTTAGCTTTTAAAAAAATGGTATGCACCTTCTTTAAAAATTAACTGGCAAGTGAATTCCTTAAGTCCGTGTTCGAGATCTTTCTTAACTACAGATATTTCCACATTTGCATCTGACTGTACAACATTGCCGTCTTTTAACCAGGTGATAGTTGGGATGGGATCTGCAGTAACGATTGCGGATAGAACATGTTTTTCTCCTTTTGTTGCCGATGTATCTTGTAGTCCTTTAATGTTGAGTGGTTTTCTATACTCCGCCACGCCTATAGTTTTCAATAAGTAAGTAGGCTAGCTTCAAACAAATTTGTGTCAATTACCTTGCAGTGAAAGCTTTCCTTGCTGAACCTGCTCCGCAACTTTGTTCTTAATGATAACTTTGTATTCACCTTCGTCTCCTAGATTAAGTTCCTTAAATATAAGTTTATATTGCTCCTGCAAATAAACAAATAAATTTAGAATCAATATCTCGAACTTGGTTTTGAAAAATACTTATTAATAAGCGCAAATATATGAATCTTATTGCAGAAAATGTAAATCGATCGATACATACCCCTTCTTGAACCAGAGATATTCTTTCGTTAGGAGTAATGCGTTTGCCATTGTGATACCATTCAGCTTCCGGTTTTGGTATACCGCGGGCGTGAATTTCATATTTCAACGGTAATGATTCGAAAGAACTGATGTTAAGCAAATCACTGTGTAATATCTCTGGAGGAGCTGAGAACGAAAGAATTGCGTTAATTTAGCAAAATGTAAAATATGGCATTCGCTACTGTCAATATTGGAATAGGAACTACAAGTCTTTTAAAAAAATTATAAATGTACCACCTTCTAAATTGTTTTGTATTTTCAGTTAACGACAAATCAATGGAGGTTTTAATGTAAAAACACGTTTTACGGCATGCTTAAGGTTTATATGAAAATATGTTCATTGAATATAAAACCCATTCTTCCTTGGATCTAAATATTTAAACATTTAAAAAATATTATACCAAACAAAACATTTTCAACAATAAATGAAACCTGAAAGCCTGCATAATACTATCAAGAGGCAATTGCATGCCTAAGTTTGTGAATATAGTGAAGTGCTGAATGTATGTATCAAAAATTATTAAAAAGAAAAAATTTAGTAGTTGTCCTCCACATGAGTCTGCCCATCCATCCACCACATGTAGGATGTAAGCTCATTGTAAAATGTTAATCGAATATTCGAGTTGCTATAAAAAAAATAAATTGCTGAGTGTGCAAAGTACAGAAATGATGTTGCACAGTGTCCTTAAAAGGATTTGACATTCGTTCAGTTTTGTTTTTTTTTTTTGGGTTTTTATTAAAAAAATGTCAATCTTTCAAACATCACATCAAATTGAAGGGTGGACGGGTACAACAAAAATGGGTAAAATAAAATCACAAAAATGGTCAGTAAAGCCAAAGAGTCCAAAGAGTCGGGTGGGCCTAGGTAGAGTTATTTCTTGATAACTAAAGTTTATTACACAATTTGGAAAACAATGTCTCTTCAAAAAACTGAACTAAATTCGTAATGTTGTATATGTTTCATTAATGTTTCGATGAATGAATATTTTTATGATAACAAAATCGTTCATGATACTAAGCCTTCTTAATGTGTTTTTATATAAATTGATAAATATAAGAGATAATTCAGTTTCAGATAAATAGCAATATCTAAATAAATAATCCAATTATATATGGAGGAGTGCAACTTAAGAATAAGAAATAAAATAAAACAAGTGTGTTGCGGACAAAAATCAGTCGTAATATAAGAATCTGCCACAATAGTTAGATGACAATCCAATTAAGTAAGTGGAAAACATCCCATATCGGCGACGGTTTCCACCCACCGAAGCATTATACATTTTAAAATTAATTTTAATTTAGTTAAATTAGTTACATGATAAAACTTACTTAGAACAATAACTTCTGCTTTTGAAGTATTATACCCATGTTGATTGGTTGCTTTAACTTGGTATACGCCAGCATCAGACGGCTTACACAAGTTTAATGTTAAAGAGTATGATTCACTACGGTGGGAATCACGAGTGATTTTTATACGAGCATCGGCGAAAATTTCTTGTCCATCCTTGTACCTTGTTGACAGAATTAAGTCCATAAATATACATGAAACAATAAGCACTATTCCTTACCATTGCACTTCTGCTTCGGGTAAACTATAAATCTCCGCTTCTAATGTCAAGGTTTCACCTTCTAATATCTCACAATCCTTTGAGAATTTCTTTATTTTAGGTTTACCTGTAAACACATTTTTGAAAATAATTTCAATATTGATATTTTTTTTAAGAATTTCAGTATGACATCTACTTACATTGCACATGCACTGTACATTCATTTTCAAGCTCCCCATAAGCATTCTGTAAGAGACAGTAGTATGTTCCGTCCAAAGTTGTTGTAGCCTCTTTAATAATGAGCTTATATTCATTACCCTCCACCATTCGTCTGAATTCTTTGCGTTTTTCGTCTATTTCTATACCATCAATAAACCACTTTATACTTGGTCGTGGGTAAGCATCAACATCAACATTTAACTCAACATCAGTGTCACCCTCAATCACAGTCATATTCTGTAATTTCTTTCTAAACTGTGGTGGACACTTGACACGTACATTGGTGTCTTCGCGTACTGATCCATGTTCATTTTTAAATTCAACGGAGTATTTTTCCGCATCGATTCTTGTAATACCATTGATTTTAAGGGTATACAAGTTTCCATCTACAGATGTTGTGTATTTTTTATCTTTCAAATTAAGTTCAGTTTTGTCTTGATACCATTTTACTGTTGGCTGTGGGAAAGCATCAACTCTGATTGTAAGTATAGCATCTTCTGATTCACCATACACATATTCTTCTTCAAGGTGTTTAACTACCACTGGTGCACTGCGTACTTCACATTCCCAGAAATCAGAGGTTTGATTTAAATCATTGACCGCAGTGATTGAATATGAACCAGAGTGCTCCAAACTAATCTTTGAAATAGTAATTTTAATTTTCTCTGTACTTTTGCCAATACTTGTGGATGTCATTTTAATATAACTTTCGTTGGTCACATCCTTTCCATTAATGTACAATTTAACATTTGGTTTAGGACATCCTTCAACTTCGACCTCCATTTCAACAGTCTCTCCAGCAAAACATGTTATATTATCAGGCTTTTTAATTTTTGGTGGAGCTGTTTAAATTACAAGAAATAATGGCATTTGAATAAGAGTTCAATTTGTATTATACTATATAAAAATATAAAATAAAAACCTATTCTGCGACAATAATTCTGCCGTGCACAGCATTTTTATTTAAGGTGCATCTTTCCACATTTTAATAGTATTTAACAAAAACAATTTGGCTTTCAATTCGCATAAAATTATTATATTGATGAAACAAACTGCACAGTGAAATATTTATGAATACGTTCATTTTGGTCTTAAAGTACTTACCTTGCACAAAAAGGGTAATGTGACTCGTAGCCTCTCCAAGTTCATTTTTGGCAAGTATTATATATTCACCAGCATCCTCCGTGGTAGCATTTTTGATTAGCACTGACATACTTTCCTCGTCTTCAAATAATATTCTATGCCGTGTATCAGGTGTAATAGTTGTTCCATCGTGGGTCATGAGGACGGAAGGTTTAGGGAAGCCTTTGCATTGTAGCTCTAGAATAGCGGTTCCTCCAACAAAAACGTTAGCCGTCTTATGTTCAATTACAAGAGTGGGTTTCTCTGGTTCTCTGTTCAGGGTTTGTATAGCACCTTGTACAGTCAACTCCGCACTGCATGATATGTTTCCAGTAGAAGTCTGTGCAACACATGTGTATATCCCAGCATCTTCCGGCTTAACATGTTGAAAGACTAGAGCTAAAGAGTCTTCATCTTCTCCGAATAGCACCTTAAAACGTTCTTCCGGATCAAAATCGACACCATTCCTTTTCCACGTAAATGTAGGCTTTTCCCCAGCTGGTAAAATTTGACCACTCAATGAGCCAAATATATTTTTATCCTCTAAAATGTTTTAAGTGTGAATGGGATGAAATTTTCGTTCAAATGTTTTTGCGGTTATAAATAGCAATTACCAATTGTAGTGACATTTGCTTGACAGGATGATTTTCCGAATTTGTTCTCTGCTTCGCAAGAATAAATACCAGCATCTGTCGTATGCACTTCAGTTATGACAATTTCATAGAATCCCAAATAATCCTTGTCCCTTATAATCTGAATTCTTTCATTCTCTTGTATTTCAATCCCGTCCTTTAAGCTGAAATGCATATTTTTGTAGTCGGGAAAAATATTATAAAATAAACTGCCATACAATTTCATTTTTGGCTTAGGATCACCAATAACTTTAATTAAAAACCGGAAGAACGTATTTTCCAACATTTCAGCATCTTTCAAGCTTACTACAAACACAGGTGGTTGATCCATGTCTTTGATTCCTAAACCTTTTTCTATTTGAAAAATATTTTATTAGTAATATATACATATATGTGTGTACATTAAATATTGCAATTAATTTTGAATTGATACCTTCTCCTATTATCAATTGTGTTGAACTAGATGTACTTTCAATTCCTGAAATGGCCTTTGCTGTATAGACTCCAGCATCACTTTCACTGTATAAGGATAATATGTCGTACATTATTCCGGATTAAATAAAGCTTATTTTCCAGTATTTACCAACAATGTTTAATTGTTAATCGATAGTAGTTCAATTCATTTTCTGTAACGCTTACTCGATCTGCCAGTGCATCGTTAAGGGTTTTGTTATCTTTTAACCATGTAACTAATCCAGGCTTTTCTGCAAATTGTATTTCAAAAATCGCATTTTCGCCAGCTAAAAATTAAAATATAAGCGTCAACAATGAAGAGGTATAGAAATATACGAACATTTAACATGAACGCTTTTCAGGTTTCTCGTTATTACTGGCTTTTGCATAGAACGAGATGAGTGCTCATCTTGGATTTCACTTAGAGCTGATGATTTTGCTCTGGTAAAATATTCTTCATTTCCGGAAATTGAAAAATCGTCCCTTTGCGCTTGATGTCGAGATGAAAATATTGAAGAACGTTCTTCGCCACGACTAACATCAACTCGTGTTTGTCTAGAAGATTGTGAAACCGATCCGTAGCTGCTCTCTCTTTCACCTGAATACTTAATATTACCTGCAAAAATGTGTACAAAAAACACATTTACATTTTTCATCAGATAAAAAAATTTTATATTAGCATTATTTAAAAAAAAAACACGTGATAATATCAAACAAACTCTGGACAGTGCTTTGGACAAGATATTTGAAATACAAATTTATTTCCGTACTTGATGTGGAAAATAAATCCTTTTCCAAATACAAACAACAAAAAGTTTCAATTAAATGTGTACATGTATGTATTATGTAATTAAATAAGACAAAACATACGTTACTACAAATTTCAATCTTTAAAATAACTCTGAAGCCTTTGCTTTAACCTTAACGAAATTTACTGTGAACACAAAACTCAAACATTTATTATATCAGTGAACTGTCCCCAATAATAAATTTGCAGAGTAAGACATAACTTTACGCATTGTGCACTAATCCAGTAGTGAGAAATGGCGAAGTTTATTTTCATATTTACAAAAGTTAAGTTTGTCTCTATTTAATCTTTTTAAATTTAATTTGTCCCGATTTAATCTTAAATTTAATGTGTGTATAAAGATCGGCATAGTTACAAAGGAAACTAAAATGACTAAATTGAATGCCAATAAAGTCCACAAATGACTTTTTAGAAAAGACTTTCCCATCTATGATCGGCGAACTTTAAAAAGTTTCTTAATGACAAACTGCACACCACGAAAGAGGTGGTGTTGTGAAAAAACGCTAAGGTGTTCAGTCTAAGAATTGAACTTTCGTGTAGAACTCGACGAACTTACTCACTAACCGAAGAAGGAAAAAATACAACATACAATCTAAACTAATGGTGTCAGCATCGGCTATAAGATAAACCATTTTTAATAAATAATATTGCTTAGCTTGGATCTAAGATTATGAATGGAGTTTGTGTGAAAACTAGTCCTTTGCTATGAAATTATGCCTATAACTGAATCCACAAATGCATATATTGAGCACTTCAGCCTACACGGAACATGTACGAATAAAACAGAAGAGAGGTCCCGTAAACGTATTCTGAAGTTATACGTCTATAGCTTTTTTAGTAAGAAAACTTTGGGGACATAAATAAACTGACGGACATTAATCTCTGGAAAATCTGGTCGTTTTATGAATAATGAGTAAACTGGCTCTTTGGCAACTGCCTTGGATCTAAGCAAGTCTCGAGCTGGCTACTTCATCCCACTTCAAAGTGTTCAAGTAAGAAATATATTCAGAATCAATTTTTTTCCTTAATATTCAGAACTGTTTGATTTAAAAAACAGTTAAGAAATAAAATTAATTAATTAAATTAATCGTCCGTCACCAAAAAATTTCCATCGCATAACCATTTCCTTCAAATAAACCGTCACCACCAAAGCAAATATAATTTTGACTGGGGGTGTAGTTAGATATTTTAAAAATAAAAAAAGCAAGCGAAAATAATTTCTCTCATCGGAGGGCTTCTTCATACATATTTCAATAAAACCTTCAAATACGTCTTTTTATTTGTTTCTTACGATAAAATTAAATATTTAAATGCATGTCTTGTAATAATTTTTTTTTTATTTTCTTATTACTTTATTATTTTATAAAACAAATACTACGATGTAATTGATAATGATGAATTTAGCATAAATCAATTCGCATGCAAATATTGTAACTAAGTTACAACAGTTAGTTTTCCGAAAAATTAAAAGTATTATTTAATTAAGGTAATTATAAATATATAGGCAAATTGCAAATATTCTACTGGTTGCTATATATTCTGACAGTTTTCGTGCTTTCTGATCGCAGTGGAGATAGGCGGGTACAATGAAAACAAATATTTAATGCCTAGTTTGAAATGTGTTTTAAAACTACCTTAATTCTTTGTAAAAATTACTTATATTACAGCTCTTTTCCTAGAGCCATATGTAAATTAGGAAGTACGTTGACTTTTAACTAAATCAACAAATATCCTGAAATGGTTAAAAAGAAATTCTTATCAAACATAATCTACATGTATTAAACCATAGATAAATTGAAATTAATCAAGATTTATTTTTTTTTAGTTTTTGAAAATTGATTAATTTTCCTCCTTGGGTATAGCATTCTATACATTTCGACTAATACCTACAAACCTTTTAAAATGACAATAGTACGTACCTACTAATACTATTTAATTTTTACCTTTTTAAAGATTTTTTTCATTTTCGTCCTTGGGTATAGCAGTGTATAATATTCGACTAATACCGACAAGCCTTTAAAAACAATAATACGTACCTACTAATACTATATATTGTTTACCTTTTTCAAGAATTGTGCTATTATTAGTTTACTATTTGTGAAATACATGTGTAGGCTGACTAACATTCACATTATTTCAGTTATTTTAGTAGTATATAATATATATAAAGTCTATATAAATATATATATATATATAAACTCAGAATTTTAATAAAAACTTACGTTCTTTTGTTGATCGCCGTGAATATCGAGAAGATGAATATTCGTCCATAGCACACAAACTCGGATCCCTTGAACTAACTGCACTGCGTTCTTTATAATCACCTGCTAAAGATTCTTCAGGTTCAATTATTATTGGTATATCAACCAATTCGTAAACAGGTTTTTGTGTTATTGGCGGTGTAAATATATGCAAAAAATCTCTAGCTTTAGCTTTTTGTACCGTATCCTCAGCATACTTGGTAGTATCAGTAGACTTTTGAACAGTACTCTTAATATAACGCATTTTTTGTTTAGCAGTTCGCAATGAATTATCTAAGCCAAAAGCATCTTCATAAAACACGTCATCAAGAAACTCGCGGGATTTTCTTTCGAGACTTTCAGTATGTACCAACACTTTCTTGTCAAACATTGGAGGCGGTGGTGGTGGAGGAAAATTAGTTTTAACCATAAGTATCTCGAAGGTTGTTTCGTATTTTATCTCCGGCAGGGGTTGAAAAAAGCCAGGCATGCGAATTGAATTGTCGGAGGAAACAATAATGTCTCCTCTATTTTTCGCCTCAACCATATCCTTGAGTTTGTTATTCCACACCATTAGAGATTCACTATCGGTTATGTTAGTAATATTAGGGGGTGGCTGTGTGCCATTAGTAGCAGTATTAATTTGATTAAAGCTTTCGGCATTGCTTTGGTAAGAATCTAAAAGCAAAATCAATCTGTTTTAAAAAAATGTTCTAAGCGGCTTTAAAATGCATACAATGGGAATTCTTACCAATTTGATTCCCGTCGAAGTGATCCACCTTTACAGCGTCTAAAACTAAAGGAATAACATTTTTTTAAATATTTAGTTAAGAACTAATTTGCAAAATTACTTAGACATAATTTTAAAATAAACATTGAAACATCATTAAAAAAACATTAAAAAAACATTTTGTTATCGAATAAATCTAGCAAAGGTTTTATCTTAAATGAATAACGGGAAGGAGAAAAACTATATCGCATTTTTTCTTTAATTTAATTACCATGTGCTGATGTAAAAAGTGAAACTTTATTCATGAAATATGAATGTAGATCAAAACCTGCAAATCTGCCAATTCTTATTCGTATATTTAAGTAATAATATATGTATATCAATGTATATAAATCAAAATATTTATGCATATTTTGTATATAAGTATGCGCAAAAAATTATTAAAAAAATTTAGGGCTTTCAAGGATATTAAATATCCGTGATATTTTATATCATGCGTAAATATATTATATTGGGATTGTGTGCGCCTATAAATGTCAGCAGTTTCTAATAATATTTATATACTTATCAAAGGTAGTAACCATACAGCTTAAAATATATTAAATATATGAAATATAATGCATTTTAATTACCTTTTAAAATTGAAAATTTATCGATGATCTAAAAGCTTTTGATAGGAACTGTAGGTAATGCCCAAGTGCCGTGGAGCTGCAGAAGAAAGTTATTAACAGATTAATTTATATATTTATAATATTCGCTCCATAGAAAAAAACTTTCATAAAATACTTCTATAAATTAAAAAAATTATAACTGTTTACGATAATGTTGTTCTGAACATTTTTAAAATAGAGATTAGTTAATAATTTTCACAGGTTTGACTTAAAATTATTATTTTATTAACAAATAAAAAATAAAAATATATAAAATAATGTCGATTTTCCTTTATCCATTAACATATCTTTATTAATAGAGAATAGAATACAAATTTAATAAATATGATTATGGCGATATATGTACGTACATATAAATATAGGTTACAGTTAAATAAGAAAACTGTTTTCAGGTACCATTATTTTCAAATTTTTATGAATGTTATCAATTAATTTTTAAATACTTAAAAATGTAGAAAAAGTTAGGAATCTAATTTGCGAAAGTACATATGTATATACATATATGTATTTGAAATACACAGAATTAAGTTTTTAAATACATTTATTACTACAAATTAGCTCCGATAAGACTTGATATGTAGTAATGCTATATATGTATATGTGTAAACAACACATGCATTGTTTATTGTGATTTTTATTGTATGAAGTAATATTTAAACTTATTAAAACATTACTGCACTAGCAAACAACTTCCAGCAAATGCGTTCAATTTCGATTCAAGGCTTTTCTTAAAAGCACTTATCGCAATTAAACGTATTATAAAAAGAGAATAATTTATGACTTCTTATTTCTACATTCTATATGAGGCTGTCTATTCAACATGTTATTGATGAATATGAAGTTTAAGAGAACAAAATATTTTAACATTAACTGCAAAATGAAATGAACTGCTCTTTGCACTGTCATAAAGGTTAAGCAAACCGTAAACAAGCAAAAATGGATGAGTGACTTTCCCTACTTTAGAGAATCATTCGATTAGTAAATTAAAAATTGCGACAAAACAAAAACATTCTCTGAAATTCTTTTCAAATTAAAGGTAGGTAGGCGATCCATATATGTAAGTCACATAGCGCTTTTATTTCTTAATTAATTCGATTTCAATGTAGTTTTTTTAAAAACTGTCGAACCAGGACATATTTTTAGTTATTGTAGAAAAGGACGGAAAAGACGTATGCGACTTTAGAACAAATAGAAAAACATAACTTTGTAGTTTTATCCTACACACTACATCTTTTTGCGTATATGGTGTGTTTTTTTAATATGCAACAACCGCCACCTTTTTAAAATTGTATTTTTAAGTTTAACTAGATGACTGCAAATGGGTAAATAAATAAGTAGTGATTTCATATGTTAACTTATTGTAATAGTATGTAAAGTGCAATAAAGTGTGGAAGGTGGTAAATTTAATAAAAAGATCCTTTTGGTTTTTGTTTTTATTTTCATTTCAAACATTTATTTCTACTATTAATACTTTCATCTGTTATAATTACGTTACGCATTGACTACTCAAAATTATCATACACCACTTGCTTTACTTACAACATGAATATATTTTATATTTCGACACCGACTGCTTTTTCTTGCCAGTTAATGATCCTAGAAATTTGTCAAGAAACTCGGCAGACTGTGCATTTTATTGTGCGTTGGAAACATTTTTACTAGTTAAAAAAGGTAAGCAACTAGTAAATATGTGTGATAATTAAAAAAAAGATTTCAAAATATTTAAGGATTTTTGGAACATTTACAAATCAATTCCAAAAAACGAACGTTTTGATAAGCTTTTCATTTCACTCCTTGAATGTTGTCAGCGACTTGAAAGAGTCGGTTCCAGGAAAAACAAAAACCAGCAAAGCACGTATCAATGGAAAATCAAAATACTATACAATAGAAGTTTATACGTTCCTCAGATCTCAAGGATGTAAATTAACGTTTACAGCCGATGATGTAGTTCCCTTTCCCAAAGGTTTACTCTCAATTTGAGAACAATTTTAAGTATAGAATAAGACGGTAATAAACTCGTATGTTTATTTGTTCAGCTACTCTACATTAATTTCGGGGGCCGTTATTCACGTTTCTAATTGCCAATTTGATTCTATGGCATAATACAACTTACAATCATCATTACTCATCGATGGAAAAAGTACAATGATTCTGACAAACAAGCCTTGGTAAATATTCGTTGTTGTGAACTGTAAATACACACAGCGCCCGCGTTACTTCCTCATAGACAATTGCTCATGCAAATTAAAGCCTACACGTTCCTTTGATATGTCAGCTATTTGCTTCAACTTCACTTTATTACTTGTCAAAAACATTTTTTAAGCTTTTTTGATGTGTTTCTCTTTGACCGACCCTTTTAGTCGAATAGTGCGGGATAAAATGCCGTTGATCGCAAAACATCGTTTAAATCTTCATTTCAGAACGATTGATTTTTCTGGGTAGTGTCAAGCCAAACAAATGCTTTTTCTCTAAAAGGTTAAAATGCTTGAACACAAAATTATTTGTTGTCATTGTATACGTTTTTCGAAACGTGAATAATTGGCCTACAATATGTTGTTATGACATTGTTAATTTATATTAGTAGACATCTCTCTTACACGAAAACCCTCTTAACGGGAAATTCCTTATAATCTCAGCCCAAAGAAAGATTATGTATTTTAACTCTTTTATACCGAAATTTGGTCACTAATTCCAACACCTACTACACATTTGCACTTCCGATAACAGACACGCAAGCAAAAACCAATATGGAAGAGACAAACAAATGTTGTGCGTTTCACTCCAAAAACACGCTTTAACCCTGTTGGTAAGCTCAGTAATAAGTTACTTTCTTTCACATAAGACACTTAGAACCGAATTTCCCTTGATTGGCATTATTTTGTTTGTTAAATTTTCGCTAGCATTCCTCTCATCTGTAAAATTTGCCAAAAAGTAACTATCGTCTATGTGCATATTATTTTACTTCTTTGTATGTTAGCCTTCGTTTTTATCCCCATTTTTGAGAAAAAACATGTCAGTGCCTGGCTTCTCAAATACATACAACCATAGCACATAAAGAAAAATAGTAATATTTATAAAGGATTATGCACTAAATAAAATAAAATTGAAGTGCTTAAAAAGATTCAGTAAGTTAGAATTAAAATTAATAGATTTGATTGGTAACTTAGTTTTAATTATTTTTTTTGTCCAACATGTAGGAAATTAATATTGAAAATATAAAAAAATCTTAAAAAAAGGAGTATTCACATAAGTGTTGCTTAAGATGCATGCAACGCAATGGCTTCATTCCACACACCAACTGAAGGAGACAAGCGTATTTAATAATTTATGCCACTGAAGAGTTTTAAGCACCTCGTTGTTTTTATAGTATCTTTTTTATCTGCAATTTGAAAGATGTCAGTAAAGATTTAAATATAAGGCTCGAAATGATGGCTGCAATGTGAGACCTAACTTCTTTAGCTGCACGCTATTAATCTCTCAAATTTGAAATATGCTCCGTACAACGCCTCAAGTCTTTAAAAATGAAAAATACAACTAGTTTGTAAGAGTGATATGATTTAATGGATTGGAACTGCAACTGTTTTTTATTTAAAACAACTTCCGTTAACTCTTCGAACTGACATAATGATGCGCTTGTTACCACTTAAAACTATCAAGCACACCTAGTTTTTCTTACACAATGCGCTCATTTCTCTCACGGTCAAAGACACATTCGCTACCTATGTATATCAAGGAAAGGTGCTCATAAAATGTTAATGAACTGTGGACAAAATTAAGCACAAAGGAACTTATGGAAGTAATCTTTTGAGATACCACATAAAAAGCATGAGTAAAAAAAAGCTCGGGAATTAAGTAGAATGCATGTTTTTTGTAGGGTAATTCAGTCGTAAACACGGTTGAAGTGAACAGCTTCCTAATACCGAGACATAGTTTTACCATGTTCTTGACTGATTGAAACATTTTAGACCACTCGACCTTTTTTATCGGTTTGTTTTAGCTTAATCTCGAAACATACCCATAGATTTTAAGGTAAATTCACATCTGTTGACTTCAAATTTTGTATCATTTTATACCAAATTTGATTTATTGTGATCTAAACAAATAAAATGTATTTTCGTTGGAAAATAAACCTTTATCCCAGATAGAATAACTTTAAATTTCGTAATCTAACGCAAATTCGATTCTCTTAATATCGCAAATCGAGCCGTGTATACTTTTATTAAGGCCTTGCAATGTATTTTTAAATAGTTTTTGAACACTTCGTCCTCCGAAGAAATTTATATATTACTCCCATGTGGGAGGGACTACTTTGAAATCTGTTTTATATGCGTAACATAACTAAATCCTTTACTAGGCAAAAGCATTTCAAGAGTACCCGTTACAACTTATCGGAGTGGAGTTTTAAAAAACTCCATTCTATATGAATGATATAATGAATCTTCTTATTGTATCAAAAATCAGAACAATGCAAAGCTGCCAAAATGTTCATAATAAAATACAAAAGTCAACAAAGCGTTCACACAAATTTGCAGTTAATATGATTGATTGGACTGTAGTCTGAAAGTTCTAGAATGACGCACTTCTAGCTATACATTACTTAAAATAGAATATTATGAAAATAATACTTATTTCAATGTCATTAAAAATAAATATTTTGCTTCATTAATGTCAGCTGTAAATATCTGTGAAAGAACAGTAAATTTTCCTTTTTAAGCTTGTGTTCCTGTATCTGTCACATTTTCCATATCATCTGTACTTGAGAAGCGAGTGGATTGAAATTTCAAGAGAAAATACACTTCAGCCAGTGAATATACGTACAATTAATAACGTTCAAAAAAAATTATTTCGAGTACTCTGGCAACAAAAGACTTGAAACTACAATGTCGGACAAAGTTAAGTGCGAAAACGAATAATTATTTTTTTAATATAATGTTATCAAAAAACATATCAGTGGGATTGTACCTCAAAATTCATTTTCTGACATTATTTGCATATTTGGTTCAAGTTGGAAAGATTTTAACCGTTAAGTGCTTGTGTTTAGCTGTCATTAGTTCCCTCATATTTCAGGGAATTGAATAATTGAAATCTGACAAAATAAAGTACATTTTTTGTTTTGTGTGTGGTAATTAACAACGTCTTACTTTTTGCGTTTACTTTCAGTGTTTGATTAAACAATTTTTTGATTTTTTTTTGTGCCAAGTTTAATTCTGTTATGACCTCTGAAGTAAATGTAGTATTGGCCATCAAAGTCCGCTAACATTTTGGATGTTAGCTAAAAGACACACCATCAATATTTGGAGTGAGGAAGATTTGTGTGAACTTCACGAGAACGTCGAGAATCAGTTGGAAGTATAGTGTTTTGAGTTTAAAAGTAAACACGCATTGCTAACTATGCAATTTGTTGAGGAAATGTGTAAACAAAATGCTTATTTAGTTCAACATAAGTAATACATATGATACTAACATCACTAGATTCTCCCAAACAGAGCCTAGGCAATTAATACTTCCGAAGCATTGTCAGCAACCAAAATTCGGTTGCCTAATGTTCCAGCATAGAGGACAACACGGTTGTGCTTAACCTATTATATATAGATTGCCATCAGTCGTATCACCTAGATTTAAAGGCATGACTTGCCACAAAACAGGACAAATTCTCTTTCCACTCAGCGATCGGTGCAGCATTCTAGTCGGTACTGGTATAGGACATTGTCTTGTATAATACCACACAAATAAATTGTGTCCGTTCTCCACTACAGGAATTGGTTCAATGAAACGGCAGAACACCTATTCTATGATTGTCAAATTTTTGCTAGGATAAGACTCACAATATTAGGTAAATATTTCTTCAACTCATTTAAAGATGTGATAAAGTCGGTCTTTAAGACTTCCAAATAATTTAGTCTATACATCTTAAAAGCTATGTATGATGTACATTTTATAAGCGAAATTATTTTTACTTTTGTTTTAATTCAAATTAACTTTTAAATCAATGTAGCAAAAGCGCACCCCGTCATTGGTATATACATATTCTCAATCTATTTCGCGATCTTCTTTTTTATCTTATTACTTTTTTTAAATTCTCACACACACCCAAACTATTATTAGATAATATTCAAAATAAAAAGCTTATCTTAGAATTCATCAGTGTACGAAATTCTTTAAATTTTCTAAATAATAGTACATATAATATTAAAAAATGGCGAATTGCAAATTATTTCTTAATTAGATCAGAATTGTTTTTTGAGAATTCATTACTCCACGTGTAGTTACATCAAAGTTTGCCCACATCACTCATAAGTCTAAGCAAACATTGGATATTGATATACTGGTTCATACAAATTGGCACATACGGACAATACAACCTGACGTCCTGAACACTATATTTATCATTCAAAGGGATGTTGCCCATTTTTAATTAGCTGTATAGCTCTTCGAGATTCTGTGAGATTCAATTTCATCTTTTAGATATAGAGTGTTCTTATATTTCCTTATGTTTGGCTTTCTTTTAGACTTATGGAAATATGAGAAATAGTTATTATAAAAATGAAAACTGAAAAACTGGAGTCACTGCATACATAAAATACCGTAGATAAATTCACATTCGTCTTTCATTTAATACAAACTTATGTAGTTCATCCTGTTTACAGTGCTTGCCATACATATATATGTATGTACGTCGTTCATTATGTACATACATACATGCGGCTGTGCAGAAACGTATCACTTTGTATATCATAATCCACATATAAGTATATGTATATATATACATAAGTATATGTACATCATCTATGTATTTTAAGAACTTTCGACTAAGTCGAACACTCATTTAGTAGCAAGTGGGTGTAAAGAACTGGGAATGTATGGGTATTTCTTTCGAAAATTGATATTTTATATCCCAGTATAACGATATGAGGTATGCCTTTAAATTCTTATTGGGCTTAAACACAGCACTTTATTATACACTTATTCATATTTGTATATTTATATTACTTAAAATATTTTTGAATATGAGTTATTCCAAAAATGTTGTTACACAATTTTATTCTCACTTTTTCTTTTCGTTCGCTAATGTAATATTTCGTATCGGACCGATCTTTTCACTCGCGAAGTAGAAAATCAACTGGGCTTTATATTTTCTACAAAGCTTTCGATTTTTCTATAATCTAAATTTAAATTGCCGGTGTATTTTGCAAAACTTTTTAGATTCCGTACAGAAGATCGGGAATTCAGTTTTGCATTAAAGATTCCTTGATATAATGTCAAGCTTCTAAGATGAACGTATAAACAACAATAAAGTAAAGTAAATTCCATTTAAAAAATTTAAAAAATAAAAGCATACTGATTTATCCTAGTAGAAATAATTAAGTTACAATTCACACACAATTTTTATGTTGTCACATTAAGTATATCCTTCATATTGTTTTGAGTGATTAAAATGTGTGCAGTTGAAGCAATATTTAAAATATTTTAATGAAAATTTTTATGATCTAAACAAAAAATGAACTGACGGTTACATTTACTGTTCATGGGCACTTTAATAGTTGGTATGATTTAATGTACATATGTAGTCACGAAAATTTCTCAAGAGAAAAATACAGTTATTATTGCAGATATCTATGCGAACATTACAATATGAAACCATATTTAATAATAATATAATATTTGTAATAACATTTTTTCATAACAATTTAAAAGGAAATGTATGAATATAATAAATGACATATATTATTGTACATATAAAGTTCTGTCCATAAATAGATCTCTTCCATACCTAAGTTTATGTTCATACGTCACTTACATTTTTATTTATCCTCGGCATTGACCTAAAAAACGCGACTTAATATTTTACATATATTGATAAGACAATTTCTATGTACAAACATATGTAACATATATTGGTCA
This sequence comes from Eristalinus sepulchralis, assembly GCA_944738645.1. Lineage (NCBI taxonomy): Eukaryota > Metazoa > Arthropoda > Insecta > Diptera > Syrphidae > Eristalinus > Eristalinus sepulchralis. The sequence goes on from OX122886.1 coordinate 20,795,758, forward strand.
TCTCAGACACCTCAATTGTACCTGTCCAGAGTAAAGAGTAGTGTAAATCTATAATAATACATAAATATTTAAGATAAAATATAATACAAGTATTTCTGTCTGGGATATCCAAAATCTTATTGCAGATTTTATTGCCTAGAAATGGAATTGAATACGTGTATTTATTTGGAATTCCAATACCATATTCTAAAGGATATATGTAAATGCTAATGAAAAAGTGGAAAATGTTGAACATTGGTATTAGAGATGCGTTCAAAAAAAAAACATATAAAAAATAATAGTATTCAAATAAGAGTTTTTTTAATTGCTTCAAAAAATTACGAATTCCCAACCTGCAAAAATTAAAAAAACAGGAAAACAGAATGACGTTAAGGCATAGCTCATCAGAGGGGATGCAAATCTATACTTGATAATTTATTATTAACAGTGCCAAGATCTATAGTTGGAACAAAAATCGAAAAGTATATTCAAAAATAGATATCACGAAATAAAAAGACAAAAAATCTCTAAACAAAAATCGCATACTAAATTGAAAGACATGATTCCAAACTACAGGGGATGGAGGAATTTTTCGGTTAAAAATAGACATTAACATTTACTCCCCTGTTTTTGGAAGATGTTCATGAACATATGTCTAGTATGATTTGCGAGTAAATTTGAATTACTGAAAGATATTGAGATCTGAATATAAATAAGTCCATATATATATACAGCGATGACTTTTATGTGGGACACTATGAAAGTTCAAATTTAAAAAGTACTATTCCAGTTCTTAGGAAAAAAATCATATTTGTTCACTTTTTGCCCGTTGAGAAAGCAACTAAGCAAATAAGAGCTAAGTTCGCGCTCACCTTCTTACGCCAGTATTAGTTTTTTCGGCAAATAATCCGTTTGCATTCTTTAAACAAATAGAATAGTAATGACAATCCTTCTACGAACAAAAGAGAGATTATTAAGAATTAACGAGAATCAGTTTGTGATTACATTTATTTCACTGCTACATTTATAACGAAATTAATGAAATGTCTTGTAATTATAGTGAGCTTTTTTTTATTTTAAACTTGTATTTCAAATAGCTTCCACTGAGCTCCTTTATTCCAAGCAACAAGTTGTTTTTTTATACGAAGGTCATTTAAAAGATATATTTATCTTATTTCAATTCAATGAGAATGATTTATAACTAAAAAACCTAGTCGTCAGGCGAAACAAGTTTGTAAATAGTTTTTCTTTATTTTTTCGATGAACAATTCATTTGAAAATTTGACCAAAATTTTACAATTTTATTTATTTTTCACCCATATGTATACATATACCATATAAATAACGTATAGTTTTTAAATGGTTTCAAAGATTACAATATTAAGCATTTGATACTGTTCTGAAATCACCCCAGAAGGCAGCACAAAGACACAGAACACAGAAGTGCAACTTAATGCAAATTGTAGAAAATTAGTTAACATTCAGGCGTTAATGGTCCTTACGCTTCAATTCTGGTAAGAAGATCGTGTTGGCATTAGTCATACTAAATTTCAACCATATGATGGTTCTGCACGTGGGGTGTGAGGGTCCTCAAAAGACCAACCGATAAAATCGCTACTTCGGCGATTACTTCAGGAAAGGAGTGCAGCGATTATTTGGATGTGGATTTGTTGTTCGAGGCAGACTAAGCAAAAAATCTTAAGCTCTAAGTACATAAGCGAGCGCCTCATAACTATCCGCATTAAGACTAAGCTCAGCAACATAAACCTAATTTTTACCCACGCGTGGACAAAGAAGAATGATGAGGATAGCAAGGATGACAACTACGATCTTTTAGAAAAAACATACGATCAATGACTAAGCTATAAGCTAAGATCATTCTCAACTCACAGAAATGAAAAACTGAAAATACAACCGAAAACGGACTCGGGAAGTCTCTCTGTGATGAGCACGCAATTTTCACACCTCAAAATCCATAAGTCGACCGCCAGTCATCCAGATTGATACCCTTGCGACCAGACTAACAAGCGAATGTTCCGGAGAGCCAAAATCGACTCGGATTATTTCCCTGTTGTAGCCAAGGTGGCCTCCTGTTTTATTGCATGCAATTAAACAGGAGACCTACAAGGCAACGCTGCATCGAGCAAAGAGAGTCGTTCGTGAGCTTTACAAAAAAAAAAAAAAATGAGAGAGTACGACGAAACGAAGAGGTTCTACAGCAAGAGCTTTTTCAAGAGTTTTATCAAGAGGTAAAACAGTTATCCGGACGATATAGAATTCGGGCCGAAGCCTGCAGGAATGAAAATGGACAATACTGATAATTTGGAAATTACCACTATCAGGGAGATTGTTCCACTTAATTTGAAGAGGATGAACAAGTTTTCCCGATTTATTCAGGATATCTGACTAAAGTCACATAAAGCTGCTGGAGGGGAAGTACTCTCCGCGGAACTCCTACAAAGAAGCTGGAGATGATATTGTTGGTCTGTCCGTTTCATAAAAAAGTTAGCCCCTTTGACTGCGACAACTACCGAGGGAACAGTCTCCTTAACATCACATATAAGTTCCATCTTCCGCTGTATATTAACGCCTGAAACCATTCGTCAATTTGATAGGTCGTTATCAGTGCGGTTTGGTGTTGACCAATTCTTCAAACTACGGCAGATCCTAGCACAGACTTAAGAGACACAGATCGACACCCATAACCTATTCGTAGATTTTAAAGTCGCATATGATAGCGCCCGGGGGGCATGGGCCTATGCACACGAGGCAATGTCCTTGATCGCGCTCAACATGGCGAGCTGCCAAGACTATCCTCGTCCGTGCATAGGTCAAGTTGACATACAGCCTCCCAGTGGCGCCCCCTGGATAGCCATCACAGCATCCGTTGTGTGGTGAACCAATGTATGCAGCGACTGCCCTACCAGTCTGTAGGTTGTGCGTGAGGCTGACTCCCTCACCACACAAAAATAACCGAGTTCAGCAACAACAACTTGCCTCGGATATGGACGGATCCAACGTTGACGACCCCGGCAAACGAACAAAGGACAACGATTTTCGGTTCTGCACGTGGAATGTGAGGTCCCTTAACAGACCACGTGCAGCCGAACAACTTGCGGAGGCCCTTGACTGCTACAAAGCAGATATCACCGCCATCCAGGAAGTGCGATGGGATGGGCCGGGCAGAAAGAAGATGAAGAACTGCGACATATACTACAGCGACTGCTACAGGGAGAGAAGGCAGCGCCTATTCGGATGCGGATTTGTTGTTCGAGGCAGACTTAGGCAAAAAGTCATAAACTACGATCCCGTAAGCGAACGCCTCATGACAATCCGCATTAAGGCTAAATTCGGGAACATCAGCCTGATATGCGCTCACGCCCCGACAGAAGAGAAGGATGACAACAGCAAGGATGAGTTCTATGATCTCCTAGAAAGAACATACGATCGATGCCCCAGCTATGACACCAAGATCGTTCTAGGAGATTTCAATGCTCAGCTGGGGAAAGAGGACATCTTTGCTGGCGTCATCGGGAAACACAGCCTGCACGACACGACTTCCGGAAACGGACTCAGGCTGCTGGATTTCGCCGCGGGGCGGAACCTCTCTATGAGCAGTACGCGGTTCCCACATCGCAACATCCATAAAGGAACCTGGCGATCCCCTGATCAATCAACCGTCAACCAGATTGATCACGTTGCGATCGACGTCAGACACTCCTCCAACATTCTCGATGTCCGAACATTCCGAGGCGCTAACATCGACTCGGATCATCACCTTTTTGTAGCCAAGGTAAGAACCCGGATATCGAGAGAACAACGGAGTCGAGATAGGCCGAAACGGTTTGACGTCGGAAAGCTACAATCGCAACAGGTCGCTGGGATCTTTGCCGACCGAGTCTCCCTGAAACTCTCCCAAAGTTCGACGCTGCCTGCACTAACAATAGAAGAAGAATGGAAACGTTGTCAAAAAGCCATCAAAGAAGCAGCCACTGATGTGCTGGGTTTCACGCCACCACCTAAAAGGAACCCATGGTTTGACGACGAGTGCAGGCAGGCACATGCAGCCAAACAGGAGGCCTACCAGGCAACGCTGCATCGGACAGAAAAGAAGGGAAGAGAACCGGCTTCTCAGAAGGAAAAAGAGAGAGCATGAGAAGCGCGCGGTCGAAGAGATGGAGAGATGTTATGGCAGGAATGAAGTCCGAAAGTCTTACCGAAAGGTGAAACAGCTATCCGGTGGATACAGGGTTCGGACCGAAGCCTGCCGGGACCAAAACGGAAACCTAGTAGTAGAGTCGCAATCGATTCTGAGAATCTGGAAAGATCATTTCTGCAGACTCTTAAACGGCGATGACGGCCCAAATCCCGCTGTTAGGCAGAATGTTCCACTTAATTTGGACGATGATAGACAAGAATTCCGTCCCCCCGACTTAGATGAGGTCAAGATAGCAATATCGAGACTGAAGTCAAATAAAGCTGCTGGAGCGGATGGACTGTCCGCAGAACTGTTCAAAGCGGCTGGGGATGACCTGGTTGGGCGCATGCACCAACTCATCTATAAGATATGGTCGGAGGAAAGCATGCCCGATGAGTGGAATCTCAGCGTCGTCTGTCCGGTCCACAAGAAAGGAGACTCCTTCGACTGCGCCAACTTTCGAGGGATTAGTCTCCTTAACATCGCATACAAGATCCTCTCTGTCGTATTGTGTGAACGCCTGAAACCGTTTGTCAACAACCTGTTTGGTCCTTATCAGTGTGGTTTCAGGCCAGGGAAGTCCACCATCGACCAAATCTTCACACTACGGCAGATCCTGGAAAAGACCCAAGAAATGCAAATCGACACTCACCACCTATTCGTCGATTTCAAGGCCGCGTATGACAGTGTGCATAGAGACGAGCTATACAGTGCCATGTCTAGTTTTGACATTCCTACCAAACTCGTCAGATTGTGTAGGATGACGATGGAGAACTCTCGCTGCTCCGTCAAGGTCGGGAACGAACTCACCGAGACCTTCAATGTCAAAAAAGGTTTTAGACAAGGCGACGCACTGTCATGTGACTTTTTTAACATCATCCTGGAGAAGATCGTGCGTAACTCACAGGTCAACACCAGAGGTACGATCTTCCAAAAGTCAGCTCAATTGCTAGCTTACGCCGACGACATTGACGTGATTGGTCGAACACAGCGAGCCGTCAATGGGTCTGGTGGTTAACGAGGGCAAAACGAAGTACATGCTGTCTTTAAGGAAGGACACACAACATCGGCGTCTCGGACAGAGCCTCACACTAGGTAGCAGAAACTTCGAGGTAATCAAGGACTTCGTATACCTCGGCTCCGCAGTAAATAGAGACAGCAACACCAGTACCGAAATCAAACGCAGAATCACTCTTGCCAATCGCTGTTTCTTTGGGCTCAAGAGGCAATTGAGTAATAAAGCCCTCTCTCGAAAGACTAAGCTTGCTTTATATAACACCTTAATCATCCCAGTCCTACTTTATGGCGCGGAAACTTGGACACTACTTAAAGCGGATGAGGATGCCCTTGGTCTCTTCGAGAGAAAAGTTCTGCGCGCGATTTTTGGTCCTGTTTGCGTTGATGGCATCTGGAGGAGAAGATTCAACCACGAACTGTATGGGCTGTACAGCGGCATGAGCCTAGTCAAGCGTCTACGGATAGAACGCTTAAGATGGCTAGGCCATGTAGAGTGTATGGACACCACTGCTCTGGCCCGAAAAGTCTTCGAATCTGAGCCATTGGGACAACGCAACAGAGGACAGCCCAGGATAAGGTGGCGCACACAAGTGGAGAAGGACCTCAACCAACTTGGAGTGCGCAACTGGCGAAAGATCGTGCTGGCTGGAGAGGCATGTTGGTTGAGGCCCAGGTCCACCCCGGACTGTAGCGCCACAAGAAGAAGATATGATAGCGTCCATAGAGACAAGCTATGCAATTCCTAGTTTTGACATTCCTGCCAAAATTGTCAGGTTATACAGAATGAACACTCTCTGCCCCATCAAGATAGGTAACAGACTTTCCGAGACTTTAATGTCAAAAAATATCGACACCAGAGGCACGATCTTGCAAAAGTTCGTTTAATTGCTTGCTAACGGATGACGTAATTGAATGACCACAGCGACCTGTCAATGGAGCTATTGCTACGATTGAAAAGAAAGCGGTTACAGTGGGTCTAGCAGTGAATGAGGGAAAAACAAACAAAGTAAATATAAATCAGACTCTGATCATCCCAGTCCTGCGCAGAAACATGGGCAATATTGAAAGTGAATCCTGCGTGCGGTCTTTGGTCCTGTTTGCGTAGATGGCATTTAGAGGAGAAGGTCCAATTCCGAAAGAACGCTGCAAGTCTTGGGTACTTTGGTGTGCAATGAAGCTATTTGGAACCAGGCCTAAGTGGTGCTCGTATAAAAATATTTGGTGCATAGCCCGTCCCACTATTGAGCCTACCCATCACGTACATTACAAACAAAGCTTCCAATGATTTCTTTTCAGTTAGTATTCCGAGTTACGCGTATTGACTTATTCAACAGTATGCGTTAATAGAAAATTTAATTTATATTAAGATACCTTTTAAGTGTTAGTATAAAAAAGGATCAAAATATGGGAATTGCATACGCATAATATTTCTTTATTGGTTTCTGATCTACAGATCGCATATCTATCTGTTAATTGTCTCTCATTTTTAAACTTTCTTCTTCATCGTTTTCTATGAAGCCCAGTTTAGTTGTGTAGTGTGTTCATTTAATAATGTTCCTTTTGTTGTTACACTTTTCTTTTATAATTCAACACTGGTAATAGCACGAGTCTGTAAAAGCTTCACTTTACCTTTATCTGCTGTAAAAGCTTCACTTTACCAAGATAACCAGAAAGAATTACATTAATTTACATAAATTGTAATGGAAGTGTCTACTCGCTTTGGAAGTTTCAAGTCTTACTTTGGTGAGCATGAATTGAAAGACGTGCCCGATTAATCTAAAAAGACAGTGGAGCAGTTGGCTGTTGATGCTTGAATTTAGAAACAAAAGAAGACCCAGCTTTTAATCTATTGATGAAGATTTTCAACCAATAAAGATTTTTGTAGGCAAGTGATTCAGCAGCTAAGAAGTGGACTAAACTTTATTTAATTTATGAGAAAAGATCTGATCACTCACTCAACAAACTTCAACAGGAGTTTTGTGAGTATGAAAAGTCGGAGCGCGACAATTTGGCCAGCTGGCTGCTCCGAGGCTGGAATCAGCAGTTCATACAAAAATCAACTACAGTCGCCGAATTGAAAATTAAATCTGATGTCTGCGATAAGATACAGTTTCACAAATTCCTACAGTTCCCAGCATTAGATTCAACTTATTCAACGTTGCTTATCTGACATGCATAGTGTTACTACGAGTTTTAAGAATGGTCGTGCGAAAGGAAAAAGTCAACAGAGTATTTTAGTCAAGAAGAAAGGAATCAGTTGATTGATCTATGATGGATTCTGTGAACCAATGCAGACTCTCTTGGAGGTTCTCACTATTTTCTACTCATCAAAGAAGATTTCTCAAACAAAACTCAAGACTGATACTGCATCCAGGATTGGCGAGTTTCTCACCAAAACACGAGCCAATTCTATCACTATGAAGGCACTTAAAACCGATAATGGTGCCCAGTTTATGTGCAGATCTTTCGGAGCCATTATAACAAAGCATTGGTTTATGTCACTTTATAAAGAAAGATGCTGCTCTGACCAGGCTCCAAACGGCTTCGCAATCGCAAGGGACTATTTTGGAACAGCCAACTGGATGTGATGGATAGGTAATCTCCTACATGGTCCTAATCAGGTCAATAATTACATATGGCTGTCCCGTGTGGTTCCATGTACGAGGCGATATCTGTGGAAAATGATGCGGTTGTTCGAGAGGGCGTGCCCTCAGCAGTATCAAACTCATTCTCATTTCTGGGGCTTACTACCAACATTTTCCCTACCACAATACCCTAGAACGGTGCCACATAATGACTTAGTCCCTCCAGAAGCATTTCTTTAATTTAATAAGGACAAGAATGCGGTATCGCTTATCTTTCTTTTCACCCGTTCTGCTTTGGACAGAGGAAGATGGTAATGAACTCTCTGATCTCGATTTTGACGGTGTCGACAGTCAGAGAGATGTTCTTTCTAATCTAGACAGTGATGTAGATTCCACTTTGGACTAGAAACTCTTTGCGGAAAAATTAGTAAGCAGCACTTACGTCGCGTTAGCCGGCCTCGCTCGTCATGCTTATCAAGACCAATGTTAAACATATTGTCCAAGTCAGGCTAAGGCTTCTAAAATTTGGGACGAAAAATACAGCTTAGCTTAGGATTTGCCTTCTAGCGAATATTTTCCTTCTCTCAAATTTCAGTGATCCCGATTCATTACATTCATTGTCTGTATCGAAACAAGCAACTAGAAACTCGGGTTGATATTACCTCACATGGACCACGACCATGTAGAAACCAATCTTCGCAAGGTGCTACTCTAACTCATATTACACCGTTTGAGGTAAAGGACACGAACGTAAGAGTGTATGTACGATAATGTGTTGTGTAATACTTTAGATATAAATAATCGTGATACAACCAATCCCAACCTTTTTAACAAATCTCAATCAAAGAGTCTGAAAGTCTCCTGGCCTACCAGTCTGTAGGTTGTGCGTGATGCTAACTCCCTCACCACACAAAAATAACCGAGTTCAGGAACAAGAACATGCCTCGGATATGGACGGATCCAATGTTGACGACCCCAGCGGACGAAAAAATGACAACGATTTTCGGTTCTCCACGTGGAATGTGAGGTCCCTTAACAGACCACGTGCAGCCGAACAACTTGCGGAGGCTCTTGACTGCTACAAAGCAGATACCACCGCCAGCCAGGAAGTGCGGTGGGATGCGCCGAGCAGAAGAAAAATGAAGAACTGCGACATCTACTACAGCGACTGCTACAGGGAGAGAAGGCAGCGCCTATTCGGAAGCGGATTTTTTGTTCGAGGAAGACTTAGACAAAAAGTCTTAAGCTACGATCCTTAAGTGAACGCCTCATGACAATCCGCATTAAGGCTAAATTCGGGAACATTAGCCTGATATGCGCTCACGCCCCGACAGAAGAGAAGGATGACAACAGCAAGGATGAATTCTATGATCTCCTAGAAAGAACATACGATCGATGCCCCAGCTAATACACCAAGATCATTCTAGGAGATTTCAATGCGCAGCTGGGAAAAGAGGACATCTTTGCTGGCGTCTTCGGGAAACAAAGCCTGCACGAGACCACCTCCGGAAACGGACTCAGGCTGTTGAACTTCGCCGCGGGGCGGAACCTCGCTGTGAGCAGTACGAGGTTCCTACATCTCAATATCCATAAAGGCACCTGGCGATCCGTTGATCAACCGTCAACCATATTGATCACGTTGCGATCGACGTCAGACACTCCTCCAACATTCTCGATGTCCGAACATTCCGAGGCGCTAACATCGACTCGGATCATCACCTTGTTGTAGCCAAGGTAAGAACCCGGATATCGAGAGAACAACGGAGTCGAGATAGGCGAAAACGGTTTGACGTCGGAAAGCTACAATCGCAACAGGTCGCTGGGATCGTTGCCGACCGAGTCTCCCTGAAACTCTCCCAAAGTTCGACGCTGCCTGCACTGACAATAGAAGAAGAATGGAAACGATGTCAAAAAGCCATCAAAGAAGCTTCCACCGATGTGCTGGGTTTCACGCCACCACCCAGAAGGAACCCATGGTATGACGTGACGACGAGTGCAGGCACATGCAGCTAAACAGAAGGCTTTCAAGGCAACGCTGCATCGAACAAAGATAGCTGTACGTGAGCTCTACGAACAGAAAAAAAGGGAAGAGAACCGGCTTCTCAGAAGGAAAAAGAGAGGGCATGAGAAGCGCGCGGTCGAAGGGATGGAGAGGTGTTATGGCAGGAATGAAGAAGTAACTCGTCAGATTGTGTAGGATGACGATGGAGAACTCTCGCTGCTCCGTCAAGGTCGGGAACGAACTCACCGAGACCTTCAATGTTAAAAAAGGTTTTAGACAAGGCGACGCGCTGTCATGTGACTTCTTTATGATCATCCTTTAGAAGATCGTGCGTAACTCACAAGTCAACACCAGACGCACAATCTTCCAAACGTCAGTTCAATTGCTAGCTTAAGCCGTCGAAATTGACGTGATTGGACGAACACAGCGAGCCGTCAATGACGCGTTTGCTAACCTTGAAGCGGAAGCGGCTAAAGTGGGTCTGGTGGTTAACGAGGGCAAAACGAAGTACATGCTGTCTTCAAGGAAGGACACACAACATCGGCGTCTCGGACAGAGCCTCACACTAGGTAGCAGAAACTTCGAGGTAATCAAGGACTTCGTATACCTCGGCTCCGCGGTAAATAGAGACAGCAACACCAGTACCAAAATCAAACGCAGAATCACTCTTGCTAATCGATGTTTCTTTGGGCTCAGGAGGCAATTAAGTAATAAAACCCTCTCTCGAAGGACTAAGCTTGCTTTATATAACACCTTAACCATCCCAGTACTACTTTACGACGCGGAAACCTGGACATTACTTAAAGCGGATGAGGAAGCCCTTAGGGTTTTCGAGAGAAAAGTTGTTCGTTCAATTTTTGATCCTGTTTGCGTTGATGGCATCTTGAGGAGCAGATTTAACGATAAACTCTATAGACTGTACATGTTAGTTGAGGGCCAGGTCCACCCCGGACTGTAGCGCCACAAGAAAAAGAAGAGGTCCGAATTATCCATCCGTTGTTACAATTGTTAAAAGTAATTCAAGAAGTCTTAGAAAAAATCAGAGAGCATCTTCTGCATTAAAATAGAAAAATCATCCGAGATCTCCCGCATTAACTAAGTCTGGAAATTGGATTCGGTAACTCCAAGCTTCCTTCAAAGAACTGACTGAAATTGAACAACCTCTAGTTAGGATAGAGGTGATACTCACATACACGCAAATCGAATTGAACTTCAATGAAACGTTTTCAAATACCATTGACAGAACCTGCATTGCATACAAACCTTCGAAATTATAAATAGCTTTTAACTCAATCATTAATATCCGCAGGCATAATTCCTGCAGGACTTCAAAGCAGCAGCAGACCTGATCATTTTTTAGCTAATATCAATCAATCCATATGGGTGGGGGTGAGACCCTTCTAAAACCTCGCATCGGATCGCAGCACCCGATTGAGAATGCAAATTTTATCACAGTAAATGGTTTTTATTACCATCGGTGATGCCGTTGACAAAAGTTAGGTCGACGGATTTTATTTTTAAGCAGGTGATTCAAAATCCAGTCAAGTCATCTGGATGTCTACTACTACTACGCAGGCTTTGGACAAAAGCCAAGGTGACCTTCATACCACCTTGAAAGCAAGAAATTGGTCTCATGTGAAGCTGAAACACACAGATCTATTAGTCTCTTCTCCATGTCCCTTACAACTTTAAACAATGTCTTAGATCGGCACATAAGCTGCTCTTTCGTCGAGCGTCAGCGGAGATAGTCGGCAGGCTCTCTTCTGTCTAAAATGCCTAAATTAAGGGCAAATTATTCAGAAATCCCTTCCCTTTCTGCTCCAAATTGAGATCAAAAATATTTTGTGACACTAACTGGTAGGGTAATTTACTCCAAATTTGGTACATCTAGAGCAGTGATCAGGAGCATACCACATGATTGTTAGCCCTCTAAAGCGGAATTTGAACTCTTTTTGAGTAAAATTAGGATTCCCTCTTTCCGAGTGAATGCAGGACCTTGGACGGTTCACTGACGAATAGAAGGGTACAGAGGACTTGGGATTTAAATCCACTTTTATTTTTTAAGGCGGACACAATAAACACCATTTAACACAGGTGGTCGTATCACCGAATTAATTTGGCCCAAAACCAAATCTTTGGCCCTTTCGATTGTATTTTTTATAGTAGGAAAACATGAAGATGCAACAATATTTCCTATGCAGTTCATCCTTCGTTTTTTACAATATGTATATGATGAATAACTCTGAATTTTACAATGTCCAACGGTGACAATGTATATTATCAGGAAGTGGGTCTATGGCTATTTTGCACCCCTGCTGATAAGTAACTACTCGAGTTGAGAGCATTTAACGGGATATATCGATCTAGTACATACATATGATATACTATATAAATCCCACGAATTGAGAAAATAATACATACATTTCCATATTTGATTTATTCAAGTAGCTTTAATTCAAGTGTAACAACTGAGCAAATGCAAATGCTTTAAAGCGAGGAACGTGCATGAACAGTATATAGCATAGGTTTTTTTTTATATCGGGTATATACACAAATTCACAAAAGCAATTAAATGTGTGTGTGATTTGAAATGTATTGCCAAAAATATATTGATACATTGAGCTTTGCACCCACAAGAATTTGAAATACCCACGGTCAAAATTATCAAGACTTTCCAGATAAGATATTCTTACTGGAATTGTAGTGTTCTTACACTAAGCCACTTTTTAACTAGAATTTAGAACTCAGGGCAAAGAGAACTTTCGAATTTCCTATGACACTAGTTGACTTAATTAAATCAATGTGATCTTACATAAGAGCACCGAAATTTTGTTTTTTTTTTTTTTATCTGCAAAGTAAACATTGAACCATTTGATTGCGAAACGTTTTTGCATTCCCTTTATTGTGCTTAAAACCTTATATGGAATCACGCTGCATGCCTATTGCGTTGCTTTTGGAAAATTTGGTCAATATTGGCAAATACATCGGCAGCCTGTTTAGCTGCATCTACTCTGAAATGCAAGCCTCTTTCGGCATAATAATTAATAAGAACTTTAGTTTGTTTGTGGTATGATTCAAGTCTCTTCTTTAGAGCTTCAACGTTGTCATCTGTCCGCTTAATGAGTGGTTCACCTGTGACCTTTAATAAAAATAATCAATTAGAAGAAGATATAAATCGTCTCCAGTCTATTTACATCATCACGCATTGGGACTTTCGGTGGATGGAACTCCTCGTGATATGATCTTCCGCTTGCGGAATGGATTAACCGGCCAGTAATCCTCCTTACTAATAAACTATCGTCAATAGCAAATTCAACAACTGCGTCCAGTTCAGTTTTTCGTCTTTCTAACAGCCCGTCTAGCTAGAAGACCAAAACAATAAAACGTACATTTTCAAAATCAAAACACATGAGAATGATCAAATTACACACCTTTTGTGCCTGAACTACAGTTCGCGGAAAACCATCTAAAAGAAAACCATTTTTGCATTCCGGCTTATCCAAGTTGTTGTCGATAAGATCTACAACAAGTTCATCAGACACAAGTTTTCCTTCATCCATTACTTTTTTAAGTTCTTGACCTAATTTAGAACCAGAAGCAATTTCTGCTCTAAGCATGTCGCCTGTTGACAAGTGGCACACGCAAAATTTCTCTTTTAATAAAGGCGCCTGAAACAAAAATAATTAAATAAAATTAACTAATGATTTGCTAACTTAATATGTTATACAATATATGTAGATGTCTAACGAAAACCACGTATCGGTTTTTAGGTAAAACATACCTGTGTCCCTTTTCCAGATCCTGGCGGACCGATAAGGACCGCCTTGATTCCGATAGTTTCAGGTTCATAGCGCGCCAATCTTGCCGATACAGAGGGAGTCATTTTAATGATTCTATTTTGAACACCTTATCTGCGAAGAGGTTAAGATTTAAAAAGCCCCTAATCATTCAATCACTATGCCGTACAGAGTCCAATGGCTTGCCAAAGAACCACTAAGCATTATCCAAGTAACTGTCAGACGCGTCCCCACTTTCCACTTTTCTTTCTTATTTGACCTTCAAAAACGACGTTCGCAAGAAATTTCAAATGTCACTTATGAGAAACCAGTGGCCATCATTCGTCAACCACTTTGAAGTTTGACAAATATTAACAAATTTAGGTGTGGAAATCCCAAACTTTTAACAGATATTCAGAAAGCAACTAACACGAATGCAAAGATAATTAACTCATTTTAACAGTGGAATCACTCATTGATTCATCCAGAAAATAATTTAAGTAATTGATTGAATCCTTTGGTTATTTAGTTTTTAATTTTCTTAAATCATATACGGTTCTATACCAACATTTCATAGGTTCTGTGCTTATTAGGTAACATAGTATTGAAATATTTTTACATATGTTGCACATAAGCTTCTTGGCATAGGTAACATAAAAATAAATGATTTCTGCACATAGTCGCACACAAGTTGTATTTTTTGCGGGTTTAATAAATCCGATAACCCCTTTGATAGGTGTAATATAAATGAAAAGGATGTAGTGATTCAAATGGCTCAACCGAGTAGGCATAAAATTTTGCAACCAATTTATTTTAGCAAATACACCCGAAAAAGATATATATTCCAGCAAAAACATATATGTTATGCTAACCCCAGATAAAATCGCACATATCGTCACCAAAGTAAAATATAAGTGACAATGACTTTGGATTATGAGATGGATGACAATTACGCCATTCCATCTCTGAATTTGTAGAAAGACATTGTATTTTTGAGTAAAGAATGGAATTTAATTCTAAAGCCTGTCGCACTTCTTGTACCCATATAAGACTAATCCCATTCGAGATTGTCCAAGGTGTTTGAAAAAAAAAAATTAAAGTAACTTGGCATCATAAACCATTTTCCACGTGCAGTTGCTAATGTTTGCTGTACGGCTTTCCAGGACATTTGTGGGGTTTTTTTGAAACAAGTCTTTGCTAAAAATTGATGTCGGTTTATGTATTAACTCAACATATCTGTTTTTTTTCTTTTTGCTGCCAAGGAAAACAACATAATAAATGGATAATTTAAAATTGATTTTTTGCATTCTATTTCTAAGTGTATTTACTAAAAGCATTTCAAATGCATATAACATAAATATGTATAACATGAATGTTAGCTGTAAAAGCGAACGTGATAAATAAAAGTGAAAGTTATATAAACGGCATAAACACGCCAATTTTATCTCACATCTCTTATATATTATTGTTTTTGCGCCCTGAGCACATAGTGCACAGTAATGTGTTGTTTCTGCCAATTTCGAAAAAAAAAAATTGCCAACATAATTCCTAAATCGCATAAATTTAAGCCAGAGCGTTAGTGAACGTCTTCATTTGACAAAATTCTGTATAAAATACTCTCATTCGTGGTACATAACGACGTGTTATAATAACATACATATGTTAATTAATTATATGATATTTTAGATGTCCTAGTTCTACAATGAACTGAAAACAAACAATTAAAAACTCTTTTGAAGAAATTAAAAAAAACTCAGTTTCATTGAATAAATAAATCAATGAGAATGATGTCAATATTTAAAGTTCCAGATATAGTATATAATATAATACGAATAAATGCCATATGTATTTGGAATAACAATCTTCAATCGACGATTTGACGGCTGAACAAGGCCAATCAACAAAACTGTTCTGAATGTTTCCACTTTGAACTTACGATATTCGAAAATGGTTCCTACTTCCGCCATCGCTTGAATTCCGTCTTTTTAAGAAACAGCGAGTACGAATCAACACCATGAGGTAAGATTGGCTCCAAATAAAGTTGTAAATAATGGTAATAGTGTACCTAAAATCGTTTAAATTCAATGTATTCAAAGCTTAGACAACAAATATTAACTATGCTTTAATTTTTTAGTTCGCTGAAACTCCAAAAGAGGCTTGCAGCCTCGGTAATGAGATGTGGCAAGAAAAAGGTTTGGTTGGATCCCAATGAAATCAACGAGATTGCCAATACCAATTCCCGTAAGTTCTTATTGAAAAAGTTTGTTTTTAAAACAATTTTATAGTTTTAATATTACTTCAGGTCAAAACATTCGGAAGCTGATCAAGGATGGTTTGATAATAAAAAAGCCGGTCGTAGTACATTCTCGTTATCGTGTTCGCAAAAACACAGAAGCCAGGCGTAAAGGTCGTCACTGTGGGTTCGGTAAGCGTAAGGGTACAGCAAACGCTCGTATGCCTACCAAATACCTGTGGATGCAGAGAATGAGAGTTCTTCGCAGATTGCTTAAAAAGTACAGAGACAACAAGAAAATTGATCGTCATTTGTATCATGATTTGTACATGAAGTGCAAGGGTAATGTCTTCAAGAACAAGCGTGTCCTTATGGAATACATTCATAAGAAGAAGGCTGAGAAGCAACGTAGCAAGATGTTGGCTGATCAAGCAGAGGCAAGGAGGCAAAAGGTCCGCGAAGCCCGCAAACGCCGAGAGGAGAGAATTGCTAATAAGAAGCAAGAGCTTGTGCAGATACAAGCCAAGGAAGACGAAGTTGCAGCTCTGGCAGCAACCGGTCCAAGTAAAAAGTAATTTTTCTGTTTGTATCTGATTAAATATATTTAAAACAAGCATTTTGCTTAATAAAAAAATTGTGGCATTTGTATATTCAAGTCTACAAGATAAAAAGTATTCAGTGACCAAGTGATACACAAAAAAATTTAATTTCAACATTTATGTTTTTGTGTTCGCGTTAACATTGTGAAATAATTTGCTATAGTAAACAATAGCCACGCACTTGAACATTTCATCATATCTTGACATACACTTACAAATATACAATGGAACGAAATTGTGTGGTGAAACTGAAGTGCATATTTTGTAGTTGTATTAGTTAATTTTGAGTCCGATTAATGCATTATGTTTCTTGGGATAGGTAAACTGTTTTGTATTGGCGTCTTGAGATTTCATTGTAACCTATTCCTTACCAATTGAATTAGTTCTGTTTTCTGTGGTTTTCCATTTATTGTACAGGTATTGAGGACAATATGCCTGAGCTCTTAAAATGGAAAATCGTTGGCGCTTAAAATTCCAATTAATGCAGCGACTGTTAAGAAACTACTAAAAAGTGCTTTACCGAGGTACAGTGAAATCGGGCATTTGAAAAGCAGGTTTGGTTTTTAGGTTTTGTTAATTCTTTAAGGATAAAAGCAAATGTAGGGAGAAGACGTCCATTTAATTCGGGTAGTCAAGGAAGAACTGTGTCGCTAAATAAATAGATTGATATCGGATTTGTATAAAAAAAAGCACGGTCGTAATAGGGGAAGTTAGGCAGAGCTTCACCAATCCCACCGCATTAAATTGCCAAACCAAATAAATGTCCCTTTAACCCTTTAAAACTACAAATATTGAGAGCTGCTTACATTTGCTGGGTTTATCAAAGTAGTGTCTATCTAAATGGACCATAAAGTCCTGGCATGTGCATTTAGGACTTAAAATGATATAGGTTTGATATGTGGTAAGTTGCGCTGCTGGATTCGCTCTACAAGTGGTGTCTAGGTGGCGTGTGGAAAGGAAAGTCTGGAGAGAGAATAATAATGCAGACTGATGAAGGACCTTATGTATGCACATTTAAAGGAAAGTGAAGGGAATTGATGTGATTATGGACAGGATTATACGATACAGACGCGAATTTGGTGAACCTACTTTTTTTATGTACATAATCTTGTATCCATAAACATTATTGTAAACATTGTATTACTTTCAATAACGCCTGAGTGAATAGTATATAAATTTTGCTATGTGGTAACTAATAATAATTGAGTGGCACTACAACCCACAGGCTTCTACAACAACTACTCGTGTTGTGCGTGCTATTGTTTTCTCGCGAGTAGAGGGGACCTACAGTTTTTTGCTTATTCCGAACAGAGAGATTTGAGAAGCTTTTCATAGATAACTGATACTCTCAGCAACTCGAAAGAGGTAGTGCTGTGAAAAAATGCGAGGTGTCTCGCCCGGGAATCGAAACTAGACGCGCGTGTGGGTCGACACACCCACTACGCCATGGCGACCACATGAGGTAACTAAGTCCTATTAAATATTTGTAGTTGACAAATTTTTCTAAATTGAGTACTGATACGCAACTGTTGACCAACCAACAGGGGTCGTTAATCTTCAGACCAGTTGCAGCATTATTAGTGCCAGCTGTGCAAATATAAGTATCAGGAAACAGTATAGTCACAAGTTTACATGAGGTGTTAAAACTAGAATGTTAATATTATGTTCCTGACAGTATATTCGGCCAACAAATATACCGAATATCAAACCAGTTTTCATTACTCCCCTAATAAGAGTCTTAAATGAAGAAAGTAACTAATTTCAAAATAAAAATGACAGCTACGCATTATTAGGTAGAATGTATAGCATAGCGAGGATGCCTTAGGTTCTGGGATACACAATCAATGCCCCAGCTATGACACCCACATTGTTCTAGGTGATTTCAGCGCAAGGCTGTGCAAGGAAGACATCTTTGTCACCGTGTCGGAAAACAGAGTGGATGATGAATTTCGTGACGGTGCGAGACCTCTGTATAGCAAGTTCCCTTTTTTCTCACTTCAACATCATTAAGGACCCTGATCAATCAACCGTTAACCAGACTGTTGACATTGCAATCGAACAAACCAATAATCCTACATTGACTCGGGTTATTTCCTTGGTGTAGCTATATAAGCACACGGATATCGCTAAGACAACGGTAGAGAGCAAGGCTACAACAGTTTGACGTCGAAAAGCTCCAATCGTAATCGGCTCGAAGGAACTTGACCGATAGAGTCCCCCTGAAGTTATCAGATAACTCAACCCTGCCAGGTGAAAAATTCCCTGGTTCGCTGTCGAGGGTAGACAGGTGCATTTAGCGAAGAAAGACAACAGAGGATTGTGAACTTAAAAGAAGGAAAAGGCATGATCAAAGACCTTATAACAACGGTACAATCAACTTTCCCATGGGTGTAAACTTTGGGAAGACTTCTGTAGGGACGAAGAGGAACCATTTCTGCAGACTGTGGACGAAGTGATGAGGACACAAATAGGACCGTCATGCGCTCTACTCCACACAATAGCCGATGATAGAAGATAATTCTGTCCCCCTGAATTAAACGAGGTCGAAACCGCGATATCGTGACTAAAGTCGAATAAAGCTACTGAAACGGACGGAATGTCCGCGGAACTGTTCAAACCAGATGGAAATGAGCTGGTAGGGTGCATGCACCACATCTGGGTCAGATATGGTAAGAGCAAAGCAGACACAGCGAGTGAAATCTCATAATTGTTCACCCGATCCATAAATAGTAGACACCTTCAACTACTTACAAATTCTCTTAAGCATCGCATATAAGGTTTTGTTTACCATTTTTTATCATCGTCTGAAACCATTAGTGATTAACCTGGTAGGTCCTTATCAGTGCGGTTGTACAGCAGTAAAGTATACCATTGCCCACATTTTCACAATACAGCAGGTCCTGGAATAACTCTTGCCAACATCTGTTTCTCTGGGCTCAAGAGGTAATTGAGTAGTAGAAGGATCAAATTAACATTATTAAAGATTCTCTAGGCGCAGTCGTGTTGAACAATTTCTTTTTCGAGAGAAAAGTCTCGCGTTCAATCTTTATCCATGTTTGCGTTGATGGTTATTGGAAAATAGGAGAAGAAGAGAGAAATCTACGGATTCAACACCTAAAATTGCTAGGCAATGTAGAGCACTTGAACAACTATGCTCTAGTCCCAATCAGTGGGGCAACGCAATTGAGGACTCCTAAGGTCCCAATAGCGCACACAAATGGAGAAGGACCTCCACCATCTTGGAGAGCAAAATTGGAGGCATCTGGTTAAAGGCCGCACTCGCTTCAGGCTCAGGTACCCGCCGGATGGATCATCTAAAATTGCATTACAATTAATAAATTAAATTTGCCTTAATGTGTGATCTTTTGTTTGGCATAGTCTGGAAAAAACATTGCTATTACAATTTGTATGCTGCTCCGATTTTCTGCAAACAAATTTTAAGTCTAGAAATTTAAGTAGCCCTTAAATGTGCGCCCTTGGAATGAGTGCTTGTCTAGTAGTAACACTCAAAGGTAAGTTGTAACGTTAGTTATTTTTGGTAAGTACAGTGTATGGTTAACTTGCCCATATTTTCCGGGTCAACAAATACGTCCAACCGCCTTTCGTCAATTTATCTCATTTTGAAAGTGGTTAAATGTCTCTCTAAAATATGTTGCCACCACCTTAAATAGTACTTCTGCACTCATTTACATTAAGCTTAAAATAGTTAATAATATATTACATTTTTTATATTGTACACACATACGAGGTTTGTTCAAAAATAAGGTGATCTTTAATTTGTCTAAAAAAATATTTATTTATTCATCAATTTCTATTTTGTCCACCGTGTTTTCCAATCCTTGAAGCAGTTCTGATATGCACGTATGCCCTTGAGCTCTCTTAGCGGTTCGTATTGTATCTGCTTAAGCGTCGCAAAACGTTGTTCTTTTAATCCTGGGAACAGCAAAAAATCGCAGGGGCGGTGAATCTATTGAATACGCTGGCTGAGGAATGATTACGGTGCTGTTTTTGGTCAAAAAACAAGGAAAAGCAAATTCAGCAATTTAGGAACGATCTTCGCTGCCACACGCTTTATGTGTGCATGACATGAGCCGACCGATATGCCGAGATCTTCAGCAACTTCTCTTATAGTGATTCGACTATTCTCCATAACAATTTTCTTCAGTTTCTAAACTTATTCATCGGTTTTACGATCACACACTTATTTTTAGTTTTTACTATATAAAAACCTCATTAAATTAACCAAGAATCCTTGTTCTTTTACATACTTCCTGGCCTAGGTTTTATATCTATTTTTGGCCAAAATATCATTCAGCTAAATTTTAGGAGCCTACAAAACTTTGAGAAGAAGACGATAGAAGATAGTTAGTTCCTTTTTCCCTTAGTTTTAGAAATCCCTTATTGTTAAAAATAATACACCTCCTTTGGACATATCGACATGAGACGAATTTTTATTGGCTGAGGATTGAAGTGGTGTTTTTTCTAAAGAGTGATGAAATTCAGAGAAGGAACAGAGAATTCGAGACGGTCAAACCTTTTTTAAAGCGACGAAACATAAGAAGCAAAATAAACAATAGTGAAATAAAGTTTTAAGTTTTGTTTGAATAATGGTTTTTTATTATTGCTTTGGGCCCGCCTCGGGATTTTAACACTTATCTTGTAGGTAAGAAAATTTTATAAAACCAATAAAAATGGGACATGGTCGCGAAATTCCTTTTAAAGTGCGCAAAATATCACTTCATGAAATCGGTAAAATTAATGGTAAATCGATTTCTAAACCTCGGCCTCGTCGATCCACAAAAGTTATCGTAACACCAAATGTTGAAGTCTTTAATGGCAGATCTTTGATATCGAAAGTGAATCTGGAAAAGAGAAGGGCTTGCGCCCTACAATACGTGGGTGAGCCAAATTCATTTGGGTTAGAGTCGTATTCGTATCAACACCTTCGCAAATCATTCACTTGGTGGGACTCATGGAAGAGAACGTGACTCTTGCCAAAAATTTCAAAAGAGGCGTTACTCAAAGTGTGGACATAAGAATTGGCTTAAAGGAGGTTGCGGCAATATTAAACAGTTTAGGACCACCTGTACGTAATGAGAAAGAATAGCACAAGGTATGTGCAATTGACTATACATATATATATATATATATATATATGTACATACGAACATTTAAATTATTTGTTTTGAAATACTTCATAGGTTTGGTTCGATTTAAAGTCAAAAGTTAAAAAAAATTAACGCGCAACAAAAGGGAATCTGAGGCAACCGGAGGAGCACCCTTTAAACAAACATTTTAACGGAGCTGGACGAAACGGTGGCCAAACTTCTATCAATGCATGAGACAGTGGACTCACCTGGAAGAGTTTTCGGCTTTAAAGAAACTCATCAACGTGGAGTCAACAATGCATTATTAGGCAATCCGTCCACATCTACATCTACAAACAGAGCTATGCTGTCCATGTTTTCAAATAAAACACTTACACTTATTTTATTGAAGAATTCAAAATATAAACATAGTGTAAGCATATGACATTTTGCATTTGACAGGCGGCTTTTGTTGTGGAACATATTCCACAAGTCATTTTAGTTTCGGAATACCGATGAAAAAATGAGATGACTTTCAAAATGACAATAGTCACTAAAATGAGATGACTCCCGGAATAGGGGTGAATGGGTACCAGTTAAATAGGGTACTGGATATCCAAGTCACGAAAGAGGTGGTGCTGTAAAAAAAATGCGAGGTGTCCCGTCCGGGAATCGAAGCTAGACTCTCTTCGTGGCGGTGGACGCACTTACCACTACGCCACGGCGATAACCATGGGGTTTTAAGTTATAAGTCACTTAATATATCGTATCAGCGAAACTTGATTCTGGAAGCTAAATAGAACAAAACAATATCGACAACACTACTGTTGGGACCCTTTAAAGTTTTGTTTTGTAAGAGTGTAGCTCTCATTATTCCCTTTACATCTGTGTTTTCTGTTTCAAAAGTTCTAAGTGTTAAAGACAATAATGAGTGCGAGAAGAAAAAGTCCATTACGAACTGTAAAAGAGTAATTTCTCCATATTACTCAACTGATTAGACTTCTTAACTGAATTACCGAATCTTCTTTACTGACTATTTTTATACAGCTCAGGTGTTTAGTTTTTTTTAGCCGGTACACAAGGATAGCGGGTACCCAATCACCTTTGGGTACCCAATATTATAGCTCCCGGGTAACACTCGAAAATGCTGGTACCCGGGCATCAAGAGCTCTAGTAGCACTACAGCCCGCAAGGGTTCACGATTAACCTGCAGCAAGTTGCGATCTACACATCCATTAAGTTCATATGAAGCCATGATTTCACCTTCTAAGAGGACATGTATATAGAGAGCTTAGTCCTTCGAGAGGGGGCTTTATTACTCGTCAAGGATTTCGTCTACCTTTTGTGTGCGATATTTGGTCCTGTTTGCGTTGATGGCATCTGAAGGAGAAGATTAAACGATTAACTCTATGGGCTGTACAGCGACACGCGCCTGGTCAAGGGTCTTCGGATACAACTCTTAAGATGGCTGGGCCAAGTAGAGGTTACGGAAACCACTGCTCTGGCCGGAAAAGTTTTCGAATATGAATCATTGGGACAACACAACAGAGACGGACATCAACCAACTTGGAGTGCGCAATTGGAGACAGGTAGCGAAAGATCGTGCTGGGTGGAGAGGCATGTTGGTTGATGCCCAGGTTCACCCTGGACCGTAGCGCCACTAGAAGAAGAAGAAGTATTGTTGCTGTGTTCCTCAACAAAATTTTGAAATAACTTTGACGCCCCTGTCTGATGTTATACGATGGGAACATCAGTTAGAGCCCCCAACAAACAAAATACATCTGATAGGACTATTAATACGAGTTTTGTTGTTGTTAGTTAAAGCATCAACCAACACTTAGCAAATAGTACTAGGTGATCCAAATGTGCGGTGTCAAATTATATGTCCTTTTTCTAAATTAGGTGTAACAATCCACAAGTTTGATATTAGTTCTTGTTATATACATTCTATTTTCACACGACTGCATGCGCCTCAATTTGCCTATAAACTCGTCCTTGTGTACTTGTTTTTCTTCGGTGTTTGTAGGTTGTTTCTTAAGACTTTGCGCTATTTCGACTTTGACTATGCCCTGCAATTGCAATAAGTGTATCCCTTCAGATCCGCCTATACATATTTGTAGCACTCTTTTTAACAACGTCTGGCTCATTTGCTTTTTCATTTGGTTGTCTGGATAATGTACCTACATGCTACATTTGATTTTCTGGACAATGAGTTACTCCACCACCGATCTCTTTTTGTCAATAATTCCTTCTTGCTCATTGCTGTTTTTAGAACGTCCCAGTTTGTGACAATATTAAATTGTTTACCAAGGACGAATTTTATGGGTTGATTCTTCCACAACTAGGGCTTTAAGCTCATAACTATGGAAAATTCTTTCATCTTTGGTGTTTTTTCTACTATAATATGCGACAGGTTTATATATATCATGCACACGCTAAAAGAGAACACCTGCTATACCTTAAGAAAATGTGTCTGTGTGTAGTTCATGATTAGCGTATTGTTCATGGAGAACAAGTATCGGTTCCTCTGTGAGAATGTTCTTTATTTTTTCAAAAGCTTCTTGTTCTTGTTGTTTTCATTAGAACAAGCAGTCTTATAAGAGAATGCTAAGTCTAGAACCATGTAGAACTTTTACCCTCCCTCGATTACACAACAACACCAGAATTCAGAATTAATGGTATCGTCGATATAGCTTTGGTAATGGGGAAAGCAAAGGTGGCACCAATCAAGAAGTTAACCGTGCCAAGGTTGGAACTTCAAGCAGCAGTTCTGGGAGTAAGTTTGGCTGAAACAATTAAAAACTCCCACACAATCAATATTGCTGAAACCATTTTCTTCACGGATTCGAAAACTGTTTTATGTTGGATTAATTCTTCAAAATTTAATTTTCCATCCTTTGTCGCAGTTCGTGTTGGAGAAATTTTGGATTCAACGTCACCACAGCAATGGTTTCATGTCAGGTCGAAAGATAATGTTGCCGATGATGCTACTAGATGGAATGACATGACTGTCGGTGATGCAGAAACGAGATGGTTCCAAGATCCTGAATTTCTTCAACATTCAAAAGAAAGTTGGCCTGTGACATTAGGAGAAAATATATCGCAAGGTAGATATATCGAAGAATTGGTTCCGCAGAGGATTTTGTTACACAGCTCCAAAGATCAGATTTCGTTTGCTGTCATAAAGGATCTCAAACCCAGATTTCGAGCTAGATGGTCATCATCTGTTCGATTTCTTGTTAGGTTCAAGAATATTCTACTCAAAAGACATGCTGAAAAGACGTTATTCATCACACCTGGAGAATTTATTTATGTTGAAAATTGGATGTTTAGATTTATTCAGCATCGAAGCGGAAGCGGCTAAAGTGGGACTGGTGGTAAACGAGGGCAAAACTAAGTATATGCTGTCATCGAAGAAGGACGCAGAACATCGACGTCTCGGACAGAGCGTCACTATGGGCAGCAGACATTTCGAGGTAGTTAAGGACTTCGTCTATCTCGGCTCCGCGGTGAATAGGGACAATAACATCAGTACCGAAATCAAATGCAGAATCACTCTTGCCAATCGCTGTTTCTTTGGGCTTAAGAGGCGGATGGACAACACTGCTCCGGCCCGAAGAGTCTTCGAATCCGAGCCACAGGGACAACGCAACAGAGGACGTCCTAGACTAAGATCGCACACACAAATTGAAAAGGACCTCAACCAACTTGGAGTGCGCAATTGGAAGCAGCTGGCAAGAGATCGTGCTAGCTAAAGAGGCATGTTGGTTGAGGCCCAGGTCCACCCCGGCCTGCAGCGCTATCCGAAGAAGAAGAAAATAACATGAAGTAAGCAGAAATAAAAAAAAGATAGAGAATGGTTAGTTTGTACTGCATCATGTCTCTGTATGCGATGAGTGTGGTGTTTAACATCTCGCCACAGCTGATTCCAACTCATTAGTGGAGAATATCGGTATGCTGCTCTCACGTGCGCTTAGTTTTACGTACACTTGGCCGGACTTGGTGTAAACGGGGAAAAACAGCAGTTGATCGTTTTTTCTCCGGATGGCGTATTGAAGAAGAGAGCGATTCCTTGTTGTCAGACTTTCGTTGACATAGATGTAACGGTCGGCATCTGTATCAAAACCAGTATCGCGAAGAAGGAGAGGTGGCGGTGATCATTCTCAGCACAGCATTTCTCTCGTGGGCGTGGTGAAACTTAATGATCACAGGGGGCTCGCCCTGGTTATGACGTCGTCGGGCACGAAATATATCCTTAAGAGAAGGTGGTTTATGGTCGATTGTGTGACAGAGTTGGTTGAATATCTGTTTTAAATTTTCATTAGGAATGTGAGGAATACCAAAGACGATGGCATTTGCCGCATATTCTTTGCGTTCAATGGTGTCACAATGTTTTTGCAAGTCCATGATTTCTGCCGTATGGTTTCAATATCATTGATGCGAGCCATCAGCTCCTGACGTATTGCTTTGATCTGTTCGCTAATGTGGGTTGTAACTCTTTCGAAATGTTTATTCAGCCGCTCTTCAAGTTCAGCAAGAGATGAATCCGTTACGCCGCCGCTATGTTGCTTTGACGACGGAGAGTTGAGCTGAGTAGGAGTAAATGTAGCGTTCTTAAAGTAAGTTGTTTAGAACGTCTAGACATGTTGAGTGTGTGGTGAATTGAGTGGGAAGTAAAAGAACCAACAGCTGAGACGATCAAAATCAATATTAATGTTTTTGAAGTTTAGCACTTGATTGAGGTGAAGATTTTGTTCGGAACTAACAAGCTGATGGTTTAAGTTTCATGCGGATACACATTTTCACTGAGTACGAATTTAGAACTTCACTCTTTGGATTATTTCAACCGGACGAGATGAAAGCGCGACTACTCACGTTGCGACATCACTTATTTATATGTGTATATATATATGTATATATATATATATATATATATATTGGATTATTTCAACCGGACGAGATGAAAGCGCGACTACTCATGTTGCGACATCACTTATTTATATGTATGTATATATATATATATATATAGTGGTGACCACATAATTAGAAACGGCGATTGCTGGACTATGAATAGCTGCAGATTTTTTTTCAAAAGCCATTTATTTAGTTTTGCCGTCGGTTTTGTTTAACAATGTAGTAAAGAAATATTTATTTCACTCATAAAAGAAATATTTATTTCACTCATATATACGTCCGTATGATGTTTTTTTTAAACTGAGGGAAAACTGCGTTTTATTCCTATAATGGAGGATGAAATGAACTAATATTTTGTAGGAAATCCCTTACTTTTAAAGGCAGCATTGCATCTCCTCTGCACACTGTCTACTAATTGGCGGCATCTTAATGGTTGTATGTTGTCCCAGATATCCTTAATATCCCTATAAGTTCTCGATTGGATTCAAGTCAGGACTTTGAGCTGGCCAGTCTAAAAGATTTGTTTTTGTATCGACGAACCACTGCTTAACAAGACGCGAAGCGTGTTTTGGGTCGTTATCATGCTGAAAAATGTAAGTAATGGGCATGTGGGCAAACGAATAAGGTTCCATTGTATTATTCAAGATGTCTTTGTACATGTGTTGGTCCATTCGTCCCCTTATTCTAAGCAATGTGCCAACACCCTGCCGAGAAAACGCACCCCAAACCATTATGCTACCTCCTCCATGCTTTACGGTTTTGACTGTATACTGTGGGTCCAATGCTTTGTTGGGAGGACGGAGCTTAGCGAACTCTAAACGCTTTTCAAATTTTTTTTTTGACCAAGTGGTTTTTTCGTGCAATGCATCCCCGCAGATAATTTTCAAGAAGGCGGCGCCTTATCGCCCTTGGTGTTATTTCTTGACTCAGTTGTGGTGAAACAACCTTTTTTGTTTTTACTTAAGTCAGAAAATGGTCGGTTTTGCTAATTCTACATAACAATCTGTCCTCTTTTTGGGTTGTTTTTCTCTTTCTGGGCTTCCAATTTGGGGTTTTAAAGCTGCCAGTCTTAAATACATGAATTGAATCGAATGGCATGGTAGCATTCAACAATATGTCTGCGGAGCTCCGAAGTGCATGACTTCTTTTTACCCATTTTCTCCCTGTATTTAAATAAATAGCTTATTAATTACACACAATAGATAAAAAAAACACAACTTACATGTATAGTAAAACTTTTTAACAATGCACAATCACTGATATACTGTCGTTTCCAATTATGTGACCAGCAAAAATAAAGACTTTCAATAAATGCTTTAAAGTAACGGTATAAAATAAATTGCTCGCGTTCGGGGAAATACACTTTTGCAAACACAAATATCAACCGTCAAAAGGGCACGGTACTAATTCAATACAGTAGGGCTTGAAATTAATGATTTCGCTTATTATATGCAATTACAGCAGTCGTTTCTAATTATTTGGCCACCACTGTATACGCTCTTAAATTCAATTTTCTTTAATAAAAGTTAAATACTATACTCTGCACTTCTTTTTCCCTTTTCGAGAATCCTTGATACGTACATATATTTAATTTTTTTTCGTACTTTCATTAGATACATTTTTAAAGTGGTGTCTTAATTCTAGGAAAATGCTTATAGGTTCCTGAATCTTAACAATAGTTCTTAAATCTGACTTACTGACCCTTAACAGGTGCTCTAAGCAAATCTATACCTACTCTACTTTCAAAGTGCTTTTGGGCATCATAAATACTTCTGTGCCTTAATGTGTTTAGTATGTTTATTTTGATTTTTTGTTAGAACTCTTTTTTTAAAAATTTTATTTTCTAAAAATGATTAGAATTAGAAATGGAAGAAAGCGCTTAAATCCTTAAATTTGCACCATGTAGGAAAATCTTAAGTCTAGATCCATGAGTCAGGATCTTATTTAAAGTTGGAGTCATTGGGTACCACCCATAAAAATCTTAAATATACACATATTAATATAATAACGTATGTTACTGGGCCTTATTGGCATAGGAAATATTTGTAGATGAACTTCTGCAATATTGTCGCTTCTATATTGGCAATTTTGACCGCTCATTCCTTCTAATTTCCATTTATTATTCTTAAAGAACTTCCGCTTTATTCTATTTATAAAGACTGACTTTGAGGCCTTGTTACAACGTCCATTCTACTTAATAATCTAAAAGTTTTCCATCTCTGTCATTATTGACCTTAATGTAATGGGCATTGGTATCAGCTCGAATAAAATGAAGATGTTTGCTACCAAGGCGGCAATGACAGCCCTCCTTGGTAGGTGTTCCTCGTTGTCGTAGGAGAAGCAAGCTGAAGAGGACCATTATTAAGAGTGGGGATAACATGCTGACAAAATGTATGAAAATTACATAAAGGAAGCAAAATGAAAACGTTGACAGAAATTCTTACTACGTATTTAATATTCACAATCTTGCTCTTTTTCTAACATTTTCCCTACTTATCACATTAGAGCATAATGTAGAGATACTAAATCAAATCAGCGACTTGTGGCAGTAAATTTTCTTTTCTTATTGTATAACATCCCTGTTTGTACTTTACTTGAATTTTGTACTGTAACGACCTCTCTACTTCTGAGAATTTATTCGTTCCAAAAACTTCTTTGAATAAAGAGCATCTGTTCATTTTTGCGTTTTTGTGGGCCCAGTTCATAACGAGTATAAATATATTGTGTGAAACATGTCAATAAACATGAATGTTATAAGACCGCTGACGAATCAAAATTACGACACATGGGTAATGCAAATAGAAGCAGTCATGATAAAAAATGGAACATGCAGGTATGTGGAAAAGCCAAACAGCCGGACTTGAATCCACAAGATGAAAACTCAAAGAAGGAACTGGATAAGTGGTTGAAGGATGACGCCAAAGCAAGGTCAGATTTAATCATTTCTATTGATACAAGTCTGCTACGGCTAGTGAAAGGATTGAACACAGCAAGAAGTATCTGGGAGAGACTGAAATCTGAGTTCGCATCCACTGGACCAGTCAAAAAGGCGAGACTACTGAAACGAGTAGCAACGTACAAAATGCAGGAAGGCGACGATCTGCGTAAGAATTTAATGGAGTTCTTCGATGCAGTTTCGCAATTGAGGTGTATGAGTGTTGATATACACGAAGAATTACTGTCGATGTTGCTGCTGATTGGGTTGCCATCTTGTTTTGACATTTTTCGATGTGCAATGGAGTCCCACGATAAGCTACCAAAACCTGAAATCCTGAGAGAGAAGATTCTGGAAAAATTCGACGCTCAGAATCAGCGTAGGGATGATGGTGACAATGAAGCAATGTATGTCCGTCGAAAAGTGTATCATTCTAAACCAAAATTCGGACGTAATGACTTTCACTGAAGCTAGGGTTGTCGACGAAAATGAATCCAGTTTGGAATTATGGCTTCGTCGTCTAGGTCTCCACAATGGACGAGATGTGTTACACATGTTCCGGAAAAGTTTGGCAACTGGGCTAAATATAAGCAACAATGGGAGTCTCAGATCATGTGAGGTTTGTCTTGGCGGAAAAATGACAACGATGCCGTTTCCTAAAAAATCAAAAAGGGCCACGCAACTTTTGGATTTGGTGCACACCGACGTCTGGAAACCTGCTAGAACAGAATCACTAGGCCATGATGATGCTTTGCGAGCATTTAAGGAGTATAAGGCCCGTGTCGAAACGCAATCCAGTCGCAAGATTAAGTGTTTAATGTCCGACAATGGCCGAGAATACCGTAACCATGATTTCGATGAGTTTCTGAAAAGAAACGGTATTAAATGAAGGCTTGCAGTTGCTCATGCGCCACAACAAAATGGTGTGGCTGAACGTAAGAATAGAACTCTTGTCGAAATGGAGAGATGTTTGCTTCTTCAAGTGGGTATCGAAAAGGAATTTTGGACAGAAGCCATTGCCGCGTCAAACTATCTGCGGAATAGATGTCCAACGGTCAGCCTGAATGGTCATACACCTTTTGAAAGTTGGAAGAAATGCTTGCCGGACTTAAGTCATCTTAAGGTGTTTGGAGCAAAAGCATTTGTGTTGGATAAGACACCTGGAAAGGGAAAGTTCGAAGCACGTTCAAGTGAGGGCATCGTGGTCGGGTATTCCGAAGCATCCAAAGGCTATCGCGTTTGGGTTCCTGAAAAACATAAAGAGTTCATCGAAAATGAGTTGCTCGGAGATAAACGAAACTACTTAATTTCAAATCCAGTTGAGCAGACAATAGTGCCAGTAACAGAAGAACCCGAGAACACCGTGAGTAAAAATTATATACATTGCCAAAGGGTGCCTGTTCGTCAATCAGCGAATAGTGAAAATAGAAGAATTTATTACACGAGGTCTGCATTGCGAGGTACTCGACAAAGGGAAATCGAACAATACTATTTGGATGAAGACAAAAACCTTGAGCAGGAAGATGGTAACTATGAACACGAGGCTTGTTGTGATCCACTAGATGGGGTTGGAATCGTAGAAATTGCAAATATTGGTGAAATGTCACTTGTAAAATGTCACAAGCACAAGCGTGGCTGGAGGCGATTAAAGAAGAAATCCGAAGTTTTTTAAAAGACAACACATGGGATCTCATCGAGCGTCCAGCGCATAGAGCAGTTGTGACAAGCCAAGTTGTTCTGTGGAATAAACTACAACCTGATGGGTCCTTAAATCAAAAAAAGGCTCGTGTTGTTGCTAGAGGCTTTTCAAAACGAAAAGGGATTGATTTTGAAGAAACATTCGCTCCTGATGCCCGTCTTGAATCGATTAGACTCCTCATCGCACTGGCTGCTCGTGAAAACCTGCCTGTCTACTAGATGGACGTCGTTGCTGCGTACTTGAACGGTGATCTTGATGAAGCGATCTTCATGGAGCCTCCGCAATATTACCAATAAGCTCTACAAATTCCTGCGAAAGAAGATGAAAACCCTGAAATAAATATGAAAGCGAAACAAATAATTCGACAAGATGGTGAGATAAGGTTGAAACAAGAAAAATACATCAAGGAATTGTTGAAAAAGTACATGATGGATGATTCAAAACCAGTAAGTACTCCAAGTGACACAAAGGCGAAGTTACCGTGTGGTGAGTGGGGAAATGAAGAAAACAAGACTGAAAAGCCGTTTCGTCAACTCATCGGATCGCTCATGTATGTAGCGATTGAAACGAGACCAGACATCGTCTTCACGGTGAATCGACTAGCGCAATTCAACGAAAGTTACCAGGAAGTTCATTGGTCAGCTGCTTAGCGTATTCTTCGTTATTTAAGATGCACAGGAAACTATGGACTGGTGTATAAAAGGAATGAACATACAGGCTACGTTTTCACCATAAGTGGAGTAGCGATCACAAAAACAAAAATCGGTGGCCATCTCAACAACGGAAGCTGAGTATGTTGCACTGGCAGAGTCATCAAGAGAAGCAATATATTTTCGAAACCTGATGATGGAAATGGATTTGCCGGAGTTGGCTTCAATCACTGTTGGGACAGACAATAGAGGTGCAAAACATATAGCAGAACATTCAGATTGTCATTCGCAGACGAAGCATATTGCGACACGTTTTCATTTTGTTCGTCAGTTGTTAAGGGATAAAGAAATCGCAGTCATATATACACCAACTGAACAAATTCCTGCTGATGTGTTTACGAAGCCGCTACCGGGACCAGCATACTATCGATGTTTGGAAGATATCGGGATGTCAGTTTGTTAAGAAGCGCTGTTTGAGGAAGGCGTGTAGAGATACTAAATCAAATCAGCGACTTGTGGCAGTACTTTTTCTTTTCTTATTGTATAACATCCCTGTTTGTACTTTACTTGAATTTTGTATTGTAATGACCTCTCTACTTCAGAGAATTTATTCGTTCCAAAAACTTCTTTGAATAAAGAGCATCTGTTCATTTTTGCGTTTAATTAAATCTTTATATATTAAACTCTGCTGTAACACATAATCATCACACTACGCTTGCTACATTTTCCGACTAACCGTGCTACATTCTATACAAACATTCACCCCTATTGCGGCAGTCGTTTAGTGACTTGTCACTTTATGAGTGTGAGAAATCGGTATTCCCATAGTCATTTAAGAATTCATAAAATGACACTAGTCATTTTGCTCCTGTCAGCTCCTGTGGAACGCATTTACCGCTCGACATGTCTCATTTTTTGGTATTCCCGGAGTCACTAAACGACAGGAAAAGTGACAAAAACAGTCGATTTGAAATAAGTACACGACACAAAACTAAAAATGTCTAAATAGTAAGTTTCTTTTGTTTTTTCTTGTTTTTGTGTTTCTTGATATATATTTGCTTATTATTTGTGGTTTCCAAAGGTTAAAGGTATCAACACCTTCGCAAATCATTCGCTTGCTGGGACTCATGAAGGAAAACGTGACTCTTGCCAAAAATTTCAAAAGAGGCGTTACTTAAAGTGAGGACATAAGAATTGGCTTAAAGGAGGTTGAGGCAATATTAAACAGTTTAGGACCATCTGCGCGTAATGAGAAAGAATGACACAAGGTATGCAATTGACTATACATATATATACATACGAACATTTAAATTATTTATTTTGAAATACTTCATAGGTTTGGTTGGATTTGAAGTCAAAAGTTAAAACACCGCATAACAAAAGGGAATCTGAGGCAACCGGAGGAGGATCCTTTAAACAAACATTTTAACGGAGCTGGACGAAACGGTGGCCAAACTTCTATCAATGCATGAGACAGTGGGCCCAACTGGAAGAGTTTTCGGCTTTAAAGAAACTCATCAACGTGGAGTCAAAAATGCATAATTAGACAATCCGTCTACATCAGGTCTGGTTCATACACCAAAGAAGTCTACCTGCCAAGTTGAGGATATGCTTTTTACGGAGGAGGGAAATTGCATCACACCAACAGAAACGTTGTTGAGATCAGTGAGATCTACCGGATCCCAAAACGCTAGAGACGAAATGAAGTCGTTATTAAGAAAACAAATGGACGCCCAAGAAAGTTTTCACAAAGATGTGAAGGAGTCTCTCAGAAATATTGAGATGGCTTTTATAAAGCACTTAAAGATTATTTAAAAGTTATTTTATTGAAGAATTCAAAATATAAACAAAGTGTAAGCATATGACATTTTGCATTTTACAAGCCGCCTGTCGTGGAACATATTCCACAAGTCATTTTAGTTTCGGAATACCGATGAAAAAATGAGATGACTTTCAAAATGACAATAGCCATTAAAATGAGATGACTCCCGGAATAGGGGTGATTATGATAAAGTGTAGAACTTTCTCCCGTGCCTGAGTTATAGATTTAAATCAAGATTTCATGCTTTTGTAGTAAGAGAAGTGAAAATAAGTGTAATCGACCAAGAGTTTTGCCAAAATTCTGAACTGAAATTCACGAAAATCATTGCTATTAATGTCATAAAAAAAATTAAGGTATTTGTGAAATGTAAGTAAGAAAATAAAATAAATATAATACTTTTGCAACTGATGGCAGCTCTCTAATTGCCAGGGGAAGTTTGTGTGTCAAGACAGCTCTCTCATAAGAGTAATTGACATTTTTCAGTGTACGCGAATGAAAATTAGCCATATTTGTACTTATCTCGGAATGTTTTGGGTAAACGAACAAACCTTCTACATCTGATAGACGTCAAATAAGTAACTGATTAAAAACATCTCACCCCTTGATTTCGGCCTATTTAAGTTAGAATGTTTTCGTTAGGCCTTATAAAATTTAGGCGGTGTTTTTGTTTAGGCAGATTTGTGCTATCACAAGGTTACGCAACGAAAATTCCGTATGTGCATCAAAGTCGCATAAATCCTGTTGTATCCTCTTGCATTATTAACCAACATGCCAATTTTTGTTCAACACCAAGTGATAACCCTAATAAGAAACGAAGAAGCATACCTCCGTTAATGAGGTTTCCAGAAATAATATGGCCATCATTCTTGCATTCATTTAGGAATTGGGTATTAGTCAACTTCATTATTCGTCCTTATTTCGATAAAGATTTTAACTTGAAAGATTTCATCTATGGAGCAAAACAAGCGGTGCATGTAAGTAAACGCAAATCTTTTTTACTAAAATTTCTATTAGCGTTTTTTACATGTAAGGAACACACTTGATTTTGTTACTGTATGTATAATTATTTCGATCAGTGTTATAAAACTTGGTAATTTTTCAATTTTTTCTTAATCTGAACTTCACTTTTTGTCTTCGTCCTTATGTAAAATAATTTCCAACGTCATTGTGTGCATACGATCAATTCATTTTTAAACAAATAGTTACATTTTAGGTGATATCATCAAAATTAACGAATGGAAACTTTTTGGAGATAAAGGACTTGGTAGCGCCAGAAGTTGTTGATGAAATTAAACCAGTAATAGAAAAGCTATCAGTATCTCAAAGAAAACAACTAGAAATCAATAAAGATGACATATTCCTCTCATTTCCCTACCAGGTGATATATTTAATATAAACTGATTGAAACAATACTTTCCAATACTTCATGTTTGTGCACACATGTATAAAAACATAGATATTCTTTTGTAAATGAAATCTAGATTTAAAAATTTCTTACTTTTTGTAGGTAGGCATAATGTTTGATGAATCAAATGAAAAGAGACAAAAACGATTTGTCGAAATCACAATGGTGTTTCATGTCTTAAAGGGATTTAGAGAGATGCAGAACCAGGGGGAAGTTCTTCCTTGGAATATGGGGTATGTATAGAAACAGTTTATATTCCTTAAATAATTTTGTTAATAATAGTAGGTAGCTCTATACATACAACAGAAATTGTATATGTCGGCTTTTATCGGTAAAACCTTTCTCCTACAACTGCTTATTGAATATGACAATGCATATTCAAAAAACGTTTTAAAGTTAAAAAAACAATCGTTGTAACATCGATCTAGAACCCACAACCAGTTACTTCGGCTTATGTTGCGGTTACATTTTTACCTTTATTTGTTAGAAGATATTAAAATTGAATTTTTCGAATTATTATAAGGCAGTTTCCTTCAGTAAATTAAAATGGCAATCTTGCACATTAAATTTAAATCACTTGTAAGCTGCAATGTATGACTGCATAGTTTAATATAATTAATACGAAACATTGCAATTAAACACGAATACATTTTTTCATCATTTCAGATCTATGCCCGAATATGAAAACAAAGTTTTTGTATGCAACTACCGATTTATAAAAGAATTCACTGTCGGAAACGAGACAGACTGGACCATTAATGTTCTTAATCATTTTAAACCTACTGATTTACTAATTGAGGATAATTAAAGTTTTAATCACATGTTCAATACAATGGAAAAATAAAGACTTGTTTGTTTGGTTAGTGTTTTGTATAACCAAGGTTTTTTAATAAATAATACACGGAACACAAAATTTCAGAAAGCTCAATTAGAACGATACTTAGTTACTTTTGAGTTAAATAGTAGCACTGAACATTAGAGGGCGGCTGTTAGGCCTCACCGCACCACTATTACAAGACAAATCTCTTAATGGATTCTCGCATGCGTCAGCTTTCAGTTGAATTCTACTCGTAAGATTGTTTGGGCCGATTGTAAAAGCGGGCGTGTCTGCGAATTGTAGAAAAATGGAAAGAGCTGTTGTAGTGTACGGTGACTATTCTCTATGGCATAACAAATGGTTTAACGAGTTTGAAAGTTGTCGCGCGTCGTCTTTTAAAAAGTCACACCTAGGTGCCCCCGAAATTGGTACCATGAAGGACGACTGTTAAATATCAATGATCCCGTATTTGCAGATCTTCAATAGAGACTCCGAGCGACGAGATTTGAGAACCTTTTCATAGACAATTGATACCCTTTGAGTGTTGTCACCAACTCGAAAGAGGTGGTGCCGTCCGGGAATCGAACCTAGACTTTCTGCGCGGCGGTCGACGCACTTACCCCTACGCCACGGCGACCACCTTGCGAGAATTATACCTTGCATGAAATATTAGAAATGAAAAAGGTGGGGTGCCAGGACAACAAGCACAACCGTGAAAACAATCCAACGCAGTTTTTGACGCTGTTTAAACAATATCGGAAGGAATATCTGGGTCTTTTCGTGACAGTCCATGATGAAAACTTTAGAGGCGAGCGTGTCCTGAAATAAATTCAAGACCGTCCTATCAGCCGTAAAGGTGATGGATTGAATTTAATATAAAAATATTTCTTGATAAAAAATTAAAATTTTAATTTACCCCATTTTTGTAGTTCTATTATTGCGAAGGTTTTTTAAATGTTCGCATACAGTGTACGCAACTGAAACCGAATTTTTGTAATTTTAGATGTGGAGCTGAAAAAGAAATGTTAATGGTGGGTGTAAACTCATTTTGGGTGCAATTTGTTGCTGTAAATAAAGATGAATGGTTTTGAATTTTTTGTATTAGTATTTGTCGACACACCAAAGCTATGTGTCTCTTTCTACAACATACACTTCAGCCACCTTCTTCCAGAAAATTTTAAACAATTTGCCTGAATGTTATTAAATCAGATTTATTACAAAAAATGGCACATTTTTTTTTTTTTTAAATAACATTAAATGTATCACTTAATTTTGCAAAACTTAAAAATATGAGTTCATGTCAACAAGTAACGAACAAAAGAGTAAAAAAGCTAATTTTAAATGCAAAGGGCAAGGCTATAATTCGTTTTCGCCTAAAGCAGCAAAATTTCGTCATCAGCATTCTTGAAGATAAGATAAAGTTCCTCCTGGCCTTAAAATTTGAAATTCGACGTTTTCTGAACTCTTTTCCTCAATAGCAGTCATAAGGCTTCTAATTCTACCCCTTGTAGTGGTCAAAGTAAGCGTATACAATATTCGTGATATATTAAGCAATTTCTGTTTTTTCAAACACTTTATAAATATAACGTACATATATTTCATAAGGCGTAACTACGAATTGGGTCTGTAACTAAAACCAAACACATTACTCCTCTGATTTCAGTTGATTGCTTATTGAGGTAGCTTTCAAGAATTAAACACCAACTTAAGCCTTTTATTCTGAAGGTTGAGTTTCTTTGGTTTGCAATTTGTTATTTTTAGTAACTAAATAATTTCCTTGCGAATTTCGACATTTACCATTCCATAACTTTACTCCTTCTTTCGTTAGTTAGGTATATTTGTAAACATTTCAGTGTTTCAATAATATTTTTTTATGATATGTAGGTTCTCGCGATCGATGAACTGTACTATACCATATCGATGGCTTTCGCAGAATATTATATTTGACTACTAAGAAACTTCGAGTTCATAACTAGCCCATCAAAAGGAAGATTTGCCCAGTAAATTCAATGCATTTCATGTATAAGGTGTACACTACATATACAATATTACAACATTAAATATACACATACAATATATAAAACATGTATTTAATTGACATTTGGAACGGAATCTCGAACACAACCTTCGAAACTGGCACTGTTGCTTACGTTTATGTTTCTTCATCGTGTACAAAACATTGTTTATTAAGATCCATATAGCCTTGGCTTGAATAGCGACATAAAGCGACACTTTCAGCGATTACAAATGAAGAAAGAAATATGGCTTATAAATAACAGTGGCCAATGACCTCAAACAGAACAAAGTAGATAATACTTACTTATGAAAAGCCTGCGTCATATAATGACCCAATTTTAATATTTTTCTAACAGAAAAGAAATATTAATCTTAAACGAAATGTACAAGTCCGCTACATTCTGAAATAATTTAATATAGAGCATATGCTTTTAATTTATTGAAGCTTAGGACTATTACATGGATACATGGTTCAAGCGTTTTCCCTTATTATTTATTACTTTAGATATTGCCGTAGTTATTTTTGTAGTAACAGTTTCAAAACAATTATCTAATTTTAAAATATTGCTCAAAATTATCAACATTTTATTTCTTACAATATATGAGTTTAAAAACTTAATTTTTGCTTTTTTTTAATTTTTTTTTTTTGTAATTTGAACTAAAAGTTTGCCTATTGATACGTGCTAAGAAGAGCAGGATCAATATATAATGTAATATCTGTTTTTGTCTATTGATTAGATATATAATTTACATGACTATCTACTGGCAAATAATAGAACATATTCTTTAACTTTTGTCTGAAACTCTCTTCGGTCTCGTTGGTATTGTTCTGCTGCCTCACTATTTAATGGATCATCAAAATTGAGCAAATCCTGGAAATGCATGTAAGAATTATACTCTAATTAACTCGCACGGAAATATAAAAATATTAAAAAATTCTAATCTCTACAAAATATTTTTAATGGCACTTCTTCACTGATAAATATTCTGAGAAAGGAAGAGGCTGACAGGGAAATCTCGACTGCGTTTTCGATATCCATGAAGCTGGCGATGGTGTCTTAGTGATTGTTCAAGCCCGCCTCAGCAACTTGATGGAACTTCCTCAGTCGAAAGTTTTTTCGAAATTTGAATACGAATTGGATGTCCGCGATGATGTAGTATCACTTTATTTTCCGCCTTACAGTTAGTCCAGACTTTTTCTCATATTGCTCAGGACCGATATGGGTCACTTTCAGTTTTCGTAACTAAACACTACAACGAATGAAATGAGCAAGAAAAGCAACTCCGGATTAAATTTATTGCTTCGAAATATACAAGTACATTGTATTAAGTTTAAAGAATTTTTGCAGACGGATTTCGATACTTCGGCGTTTCCCAGACGCAAGTCCGAATCGGCACAGCAGGAAAATATGAATGACAGTAACAGTGAGGTAAATGAGACAGATATGAAAATTTCTACGTGGTCAAAGAATTTTATAAGCATTTAATATTGTTTGGTAATTCGACGTCTTAGTACCCAACTCTAATGGGTACTGTGCCGAAGTTCGCCTGTATACTGCTTGGGAATAAAAGATTTTGAAAATATAATACCTGCCCCTGTGTAGTAAACACTGCATATTTAAGAATTTATTTTTGATTATAATTTGCATTGATATAAAAAAAATAAAGTAAAACATTACACGTATACATACCGTAAATAATGAATTAAGTCCCCAAATAACATCCTTTAGTTTTCGAGTTGGTGCCCAACCTAAGCCGTCTATTGAGTTTTGTCGTAAAAGGGACAGACAAATGTCTCCAGCGACCGATATATTGGGATGCCATAACTTTGTTAAGCATTTAACATTGGGAGGCTGCAAATATTAATATCAAATATAATAAAAACGTTAACCACCCCGAAGCTAGTATAAATAATCATTCATTTGTTGTTTTACATGTACATAATAAACAAAAATGTTTACTCACAACCATATTGTATTCCTCTGGAACATTAATCATAAACCTATAAACACCACCTTTCCAAAAACCCTCGTCGGGGCAGATTCTTAGTATAAACTCAGACAAGATATTTGGATCACTGAATGTAACTCCACACGTAGTGGGTAAAGTGTTTTCCATTTCTTGGATTTCTTTTACCAGAAGCCTATCTCTAATTGAAATTCTTTTAGTTATATCACAGTTATCCTTCAATTCTACATTATCCTTTTTTAGTTTTCTAGATAACGTTATCATTTTTGATAAATTAAGCAATTATAAACAAATTTTGCAGAAAATCCGTCCGCCATAAACAAATTGTGTCTGTCAATTGCAGGTCTGTTCGATCGTTGTTCTGTACTTTTTTAAAAGGAGTGGAGCAGGGATGAATGTTCATCCATGGAGTGGAGATTCATTGTGTCAAAATTGGAAAATTCACAGGTTCGTTCGAATATATTGTTACTTCAAAATCTCTCAAGAATTTTTTTCTCGCGCAAAATTATAGCATTTTGTCGCAAAAGAGATCAACCAATTTCCCCTCCCTAATAATTATATCAAGAATGAATGATGAATGACGAGGATCCAAGGCCAGGAGACGAAGAAATTGTGAATCTCCTTCCTTGTTTATCCCTGTTTATATTCTCCTGTAAAATCTGACTGTCAGTGTGTACGACTTGTTGTAAAATGTACAATAGAATGTGTGAGTAAGCGAACAGACCGCATGTGATAGGAGACGAATAACAGTACAACTAGGCAACACACATTGACAGTCAGATATAGCACTATAGAAAACCTTCTACGATGGAATTGACTCACTGTCTAAAAGTGATTAAATAACGAAAGCAGAAGAACAAGAAAAAAGCAAGCAATTCATTTTGACAGGACTTACAGTTTTTTAAGCAGGGATGTTGTTCATCCCTGTTTTTAGGGCTGCTCTGATTGAATGAGGAAATGTATGACTCTATCCCTCTCTCTGGAGCGTTTCCTTTTGCAAGAAATTTTCAGTGTACACGACAACATCTGGGTATTATTATACTTTCAGTACAAGAACAATTTTATGATGCTATTGTACAAGGTAACTTTTAGTAACTATACGTTATTTTGATACCAGAGACCAATAAGGAGACCGTTGACTCCCTCGTCTCCAGCCCCTGAATTCATTTTGACAGCGTTTTTCATAACATTTCAACTCCTTGAATTGCTGATTCCTTAATGGTTACTGTTCGATACTAACAACTGTTTCCCGCTTGAAATCTTTAAGAAGCTCGGGATCAACAAGATACCTTTATGTTAAAGCTTCACGCTTGGGAACATTAAGAGGTTATATCCAAAGCGAGTGCTGTGTCTTGGTGATGTGAAAAGGATTGCGCTATGACAGCTTTATGTTTTCTATTGTGGGGAACAGTGAAGGGCCGATACTACGCAAACGACCCTAACCGAAACCGTCAACAAAATCTTTGGTAGTTGGGGATGAAAGAACGGCCTTCTATAAAGGCAGGCGCCCATTTGAATGATATTTTTCACAAACAATGGCAATGTTTGTTCTTATTACTAAATTAATATACAAAAAGGGCTGGTATTTAGCCCACCTTGTTTGCAACAATAGTAAGTTCAGTATTACACGAAAGATCAAAAAATTGCGACCGAAAGACATTGGATCACATGCTGTGCAACACATGTTTCACTCGTTTATGCCGGTATAAAAAACAAGCGGTGAATGATCATTTAAAAACACGTCCGTGAACAACCAACAGTTATCAGATAAAGATAATGGCGGTTGGTCTGCGGTGTAGATGTTCAAGAGATTAGGTCTCAGCCGCTATCCCTGCACAACGCCTTAGAAGCTTCTTATTATTGAACTGCTTCTTTCTCTCATTACATAAAATCTGCTGGCGTGAAGAAAACTACAATGTATTGTTCCTATGGGCTTGCAGGGAAATTTTATCAATTTGAGTTTAAAGATATCTCTATTTAAACCGTGTCGACTGCCTTTTCGATATCCATGAAGCAGGCGATGGTGTCTTAGTGGTTGTTCATTTAATTCATTTTTATTTCTGACTTCATGCAATGCTTAGATACTAGACAAAAATGCTTAAAACTCGTTAATCGAACCAATGATAGATGAAACTTAATGACCCTTGGCGGGCACTCTAAGCTAAACCTGAACTTATACTGTGTCTTTCGACGAATGTAAATTAAAAACTATTTGCACTAAAAATGAATATTGAATTTAATGAAATTAAGAAAAACAAAATTGAGAAAAACTTAATGACCGAACTGTTTTATTAAAACTTATAAACTAACTTAAATACTGCCTTAAAATAACTTCAACTACCTAAAGCTAAATTTACACACGTATATATACACATGTATATACAATGAAATAGACATGAATATCTATATTTGTGTGCTTAATATGTACAACGTATACACATAGGTGCACGGTGGTGCATGTATGTGTACAGACTTTTGTCACTCATGTACGCAATTGTGTTTCAATTTGACGTTATTGCGAACTGTGCAAAATAATCGACTGTTGGCTTGATGTTGTTAGAGATGTGGAATCTGTAAAATTATTCAACGTATTACATAGACGCAAACTTTTATAAAATAAACTTGTTAATACCTCCGAAGTCTCCCCCAAGAGTTTGTTATTACTTTCAATTTTGGCCATTTACTCTTCTTTCCTAAATTGTTACATTTTTTGTATAACCATTGATGAAAGTGTAATTCTTCATCTTCTTCTTGTGGCGCTACAGTCCGGGTGGACCTGGACCTCAACCAACATGCCTCTCCAGCCAGCACGGTCTTTCGCCAGCTGCCGCCAGTTGCGCACTCCAAGTTGGTTGAGGTCCTTCTTCACTTGTGTGCGCCACCTTAGCCTGGGCCGTCCTCTTTTGCTTTCTTCCAATAGATCAGATTCGAAGACTTTTCGGGCCGGAGCAGTGGTGTCCATACGCTCTACATGGCCTAGCCATATTAAGCGTTGTATCCGGAGACGCTTGAATAGGCGCATGTTGCTGTACAGCCCATAGAGTTCGTCGTTAAATCTTCTCCTCCAGATGCCATCAACGCAAACAGGACCAAAAATCGCGCGCATAACTTTTTTCTCGAAAAGACTAAGGGCTTTCTCATCCGCTTTTAGTAAAGTCCAGGTTTCGGCACCGTAAAGTAGGACTGGGATGATTAAGATGTTATATAAAGCAAGCTTAGGCCTTCGAGAGAGGGCGATTGGCAAAAGTGATTCTGGGTTTGATTTCGGTACTGGTGTTGATGTACTTTTTTTTTACCGCGGAGCCGAGGTAGATGAAGTCCTTGACTACCTCGAAGTTTCTGCTGCCTAGTGTGATGCTTTTTCCGAGACGCTGATGTTGTGTGTCCTTCCTTGATGACAGCATGTACTTCGTTTTGTTCTCATTAATCACCAGACCCATTTTAGCCGCTTCCGCTTCAAATCTAGCAAACGGTGATATCTCCGCAAGTTGTTCGGCTGCACGTGGTCTGTTAAGGGACCTCACATTCCACGTGCAGAACCGAAAATCGTTGTCCTTTGTTCGTCTGCTGGGGTCGTCAACATTGTCCATATTCGAGGAATGTTGTTGTCTGAACCCGGTTATTTTGTGTGGTGAGGGAGTTAGCGTCACGCACAACCTACAGACTGGTAGGCCAGTCGCTGCATACATTGGTTCACCATACAACGGATGTTGCGATGGCTATCCAGGGGGCGCCACGGGGAGGCTGTATGTCAACTTGAACTCTGCACGGACGAGGATAGTCTTGGCAGCTCGCCA
This sequence comes from Eristalinus sepulchralis, assembly GCA_944738645.1. Taxonomy (NCBI): domain Eukaryota; kingdom Metazoa; phylum Arthropoda; class Insecta; order Diptera; family Syrphidae; genus Eristalinus; species Eristalinus sepulchralis. The sequence continues at coordinate 20,839,257 of OX122886.1, forward strand.
TGTTGAGTGCGATCAAGGACGTTGCCTCGTGTGCATAGGCCCATGCCCCCTGAAAGTGTAATTCAAACTCAATATAAAGCTGTTACACGATATAAGTATGACTTGAGTACGTTACCCGCATATGTTTGTTGTACAAAATCTTATCACATTTAACAATTTTTCAATAAGTCTGTTGTCGCCAATAAATTCAAAGAAATTAAATTAAATCTCAAATTTATCTCGGAGATCATTCCTGCGATTCTCTCTCCGGAATGTGTGCCACTGAATTGCTTGCAAGCTATACCTACTGAATGGCGATTGAACTTATCGTCGATCCAGTGGCAGGTGTACCCCAAGAAGATTCGATGACTTGTCGACCATATGCCTGGAATTGTGCTAAACTTGTTTGTCGAAGACATTGCAGAAAGTATATCTGTCATCGTATGATTAAACTGAGTATTAATTAATTCCACAGTCCGTTCCCGGCTGCTGAGCCAAAGCCATTCTCTCTTGAAAAACATAAGCTTTTTGAAAGATACTCTTTCTACTATTGCAAGGGATGAAGCAGTGTCTACCAAAAATTACACCAACAGCTTGTCGAATTCTTCTTGAGCAGATTTGTTAGAATTATCTGTATTATGCAAACGTCTTTTCTTTATGATCTCGTATTGTTCATAAGTATGGGTCGGCTTTTCATGCAAATGCATGTTTTTATTAACCTTTTTGATGCAGGGGAACTTATTATGTACATATACGAATCCAGAAATTTCCTTTAAAATGGCATCTAACCGTTAGTGCATATTTTTGCATATTTTACTACAAATGCATATTTTTGTGCATATATTACTATAAATGCATATTTTTCATATTTTCGTGCATATTTTTCATAATAAATTCATATTTTTGATGTTCTCCAAAATTTAAAATAATAAAATGTTATTCCTTTTACGTCAGTGCAAGCAAAGCCTAAAACTATTATCTTTTTCTTTTATACATTTCACAATCTCGAACGATATTGCAACCCCATATCATAATTCGCTATATAAACAAAGCTGCACGTACCAACTGGTAGTATGAGTTGTTATTCTGTTATGTTATTTGTTAATATTTTGTTAAAAAGTTTATTGTAAGTAACCAAATTAAACATTTTGTTATATTACAGTTAGGGTGCTCCATTAAATTGAAAGTAATTTAGGAATGCAAAATAACTTTTTAAGTACTTGGGTAATCTAAGTACCCAAGTGACTTCAATTACTTTGAAAGGAATTACAAGTGCAAGTACAATTACTCGGACTGGGTATTCGAAATTCTTAAGTACAAGTACCGGGTAATTGTACTTCTACTTAAAAAAGATTCCAGTAAAAGGAATGGAGCTTACAGGTCTGATTTCGATTTATCATAATTCTTTTCAGCTCTTTAGTACCTTTTTCGTTATCAGCTCTCAGTATTTTATCTGCACTCTTCATTTGTCTTCTCTCTTTTGCCAGCTCTCCTTCTTTATATAAATTTTCCTGGTTTTACCTCTCTCTTCACCTAAAAGTAGTTTGTGGTCCGCATTCACTGTAACTGCTATCTATATTGGGAATGACGGGCTTAAAATATTGGGCTCACTATGAGTTTATTGTATCGGCAGTTTTTTCCTTAAATAAAAGAGAAGTTTGCGATGTATAGCTACAAAACAGCAGCGACGCTAAATTAAACAATTCATCAAATAGATGCTATTGTAACATTTATTTAGTTCAATTTGCATTGACATCTGAAGGATGTGTATTTGTATTTAGTAGTTTGAAATAGTCACCAATGTTAATCTTTTTAAAATCGTATATTGTTGTATAAGCTTTATTTGATTTGGAAACATAGAGGTACCATTTATTGTACAATTTTTCGGATGATTTGTTCATTCTTTTGTTACAATGTGAACAAATTTGAAAGCTAAATTCAATGTTCAAATTAAAGTTGATAGATATGGGTGCAGAAATTTAATTTCTACATCTTCTTTTAACACGTGAAGAAGAATTTGAATATATAAGGATTGCATTTATAACCCGTGATGTACGCTGTAGTGCGTTGTATGTTGCAAACGTGTCATATTAGCATGCATGAACACATCCCACATTGGTGGCTGGGTGATGTGGGAACAGGGTAGGCACTGATTGGTATCAACCTGGCGATGCCCAGCTGTTGTAACACGTCAGTAGCCACCGGATACTGGTTGTTGTTCATCCGAACTCAACTTACTAAACCTATAAGTGCGACCTCCGTCCAAGAGGTATAAAAAAGGGCCCGGTTCTCCAGGTTGGGGGTGTGCGTCGGGGTAACTGCCCGCCCACATTAAAAACAACCAGTTACGAACCAACCGAATGCCTCGGATACGGATGGATACACTGTTGACAACCCCCGCAAACGAACAAAGGACAATGATTTACGGATCTGCACGTGGAATGGGAGGTACCTAAACAGACCACGTGCAGCCGATGAACTTGCGGAGGCCCTGGACTGCTATAAAGCAGACATTACCGCAATCCAGGAAATGCGGTGGGATGGGCCGGGCAAGAGAAGAGTGAGAAACTGCGACATATACCACGGCGACTGCTACAGGGAGAGAGGGAAACGCTTATTTGGATGCGGTTTTGTTGTTCGAGGCAGACTTAGGCAAAAAGTCTTAAGCTTCCAATACATAAGCGAACGCCTCATAACAATCCGCATCAAGGCTAAATTCGGAAATATAAGCCTCATATGCGCCCACGCCCCGACAGAGGAAAAAGATGACAGCAGTAAAGAAGACTTCTATCACCTCCTAGAAAGGACATACGATCGATGCCCCAGCTACGACATCAAAATCGTTCTAGGAGATTTCAACGCTCAGCTGGGAAGAGAAGAAGTCTTTGCTAAAGTCATCGGAAGACACAGCCTGCACGCCAATACATCCGGAAACGGACTCAGGCTAGTTGACTTCGCCTCGGGGCGAAATCTCTCTGTGGCCAGCACGCGGTTCCCACATCTTAACATTCATAAAGGGCCCTGGCGATCACCTGATCAATCAACCGTCAACCAGATTGATCATGTTGCGATCGACGTCAGACAACCCTCCAGTATTCTCGATGTCCGAACCTTCCGAGGTGCAAACATCGACTCGGATCATTTCCTTGTTGTAGCCAAGGTAAGAACCCGGATATCGAGAGAGCAACGGAGTCGAGACAGGCCAAAACGGTTTGACGTCGGAAAGCTACAATCGCAGCCGATCGCTAGAGCCTTTACCGATCGATTCTCCCTGAAACTGTCTCAAAGTTCGACGCTGCCTGCACAAACAATAGAAGACAAATGGAAACGTTGTCAAAAAGCCATCAAAGAAGCTGCCACTGATGTGCTGGGTTTCACGCCACCACCTAGAAGGAACCCATGGTTTGACGACGACTGCAGGCAGGCACATGCAGCTAAACAGGAGGCCCACCAGGCAACGCTGCAGCGAACGACGAGAGCTGTTTGTGAGCTCTACAAACAGAGAAGAAGGGAAGAGAACCGGCTTCTCAGAAGAAAAAAGAAAGAGCACGAGAAGCTCGCGGTCGAGGAAATGGAGAGGTGCTATGGCAGGAATGACGTCCGAAATCCGGATCATTTCCGCAGACTCCTAAATGGCGATGACGACACAAATCCCGCTGTTAGGCAGAATGTTCCACTCAATTTGGACGACGATGGACAAGAATTCCGTCCCCCCGACCTCGACGAGGTCAAGATAGCAATATCGAGACTGAAGTCAAACAAAGCTGCTGGTGCGGACGGACTGTCCGCAGAACTGTTCAAAGCGGTTGGGGATGAGCTGGTTGGGTGCATGCACCAGCTCATCTGTGAGATATGGTCGGAGGAAAGCATGCCCGACGAGTGGAATCTCAGCATCGTATGTCCGGTCCACAAGAAAGGAGACCCCTTCGACTGCGCCAACTATCGATGGATCAGTCTCCTTAATATCGCATATAAGATTCTCTCTGCTGTATTGTGTGAGCGCCTGAAACCGTTCGTCAACAACCTGATAGGTCCGTATCAGTGTGGTTTCAGGCCAGGGAAGTCCACAATCGACCAGATCTTCACACTGCGGCAAATCCTGGAGAAGTCCCAAGAAGTACAAATCGACACCCACCATCTATTTGTCGATTTCAAGGCCGCGTATGACAGCGTGCATAGAGACGAGCTATACAGTGCCATGTCTAGTTTTGGCATCCCTACCAAACTCCTCAGATTGTGTAGGATGACGATGGAGAACTCTCGCTGCTCCGTCAAGGTCGGTAGCGAACTCACCGAGACCTTCGATGTCAAAAAAGGATTTAGACAAGGCGACGCGCTGTCATGCGACTTCTTTAACATCATTCTTGAGGGGATCGTGCGTAACTCACACGTCAACATCAGAGGCACGATCTTTCACAAGTCCGTTCAACTGCTAGCTTATGCGAATGACATTGACGTGATCGGCCGAACTCAGCGAGCCGTCAATGAGGCGTTTGCTAGCATCGAAGCGGAAGCGGCTAAAGTGGGACTGGTGGGCAAAACGAAGTATATGCTGTCATCGAAGAAGGACGCAGAACATCGACGTCTCGGACAAAGCGTCACTATGGGCAGCAGACGTTTCGAGGTAGTCAAGGACTTCGTCTATCTCGGCTCCGCTGTGAATAGGGACAACAACATCAGTACCGAAATCAATCGCAGAATCACTCTTGCCAATCGCTGTTTCTTTGGGCTTAAGAGGCAATTGCGTAATAAAGCCCTCTCCCGAACGACCAAAGTGACTTTGTACAACACCTTGATCAACCCTGTCCTGCTTTACGGCGCAGAAACCTGGACGCTGCTAAAAGCGGATGAGGAAGCCCTTGGTCTCTTCGAGAGAAAAATTCTGCGTGCGATTTTTGGTCCTGTTTGCGTTGATGGCATCTGGAGGAGAAGATTCAACCACGAACTGTATGGGCTGTACGGCGGCATAAACCTAGTCAAGCGTCTACGGATACAACGCTTAAGGTGGCTACGCCATGTAGAGCGGATGGACAGCACTGCTCCGGCCCGAAGAGTCTTCGAATCCGAACCACAGGGACAACGCAACAGAGGACGTCCCAGACTGAAATGGCGCACACAAGTGGAAAAGGACCTCAACCAGCTTGGAGTGCGCAATTGGCTGGAGAGGCATGCTGGTTGAGGCCCAGGTCCACCCCGGACTGTAGCGCCATCTGAAGAAGAAGAAGAACACATCCCTCAAAAACTCGAAATGTTATGCTTATTCGAATAACCGTTTTTCCTATAATCCTACAAAAACACGCTAAATTTGCTTGAGCGGTGTAATCATACTATAAATACTATACGTTTTCAATCGCTGGGTTCCATAGGAATTCAGGAGCACTAAATCAGAACTAGCTCCGAAACTGAAATCCCGTCTCCCCATTGATTATTATATCAAATTACTGCATTGATTATGACATGAAATGAATCACATTTGACAATTGCAAAACGAATATTTTGATTGCCAACTATCGTTCTCACCTTCGATAATTCTATATCAGCTCTACTCGCATACAACGGTGGACTGTTTTCAGCAAAAACCAGGAACCTTATTGGGTTCTGATTTTCAGTAGCATTTGGGTGCTTTTTGGTGCATATATTTATTAAAAATGTCCACTGGTTCATTCATTTGCTAAATCTTTCAGTTGCGTTTGAGGGTTGGAGTTATATCATAATAAATAATGAATTCGGAATACATTTCTGATTCTGATTGAAAAACAACCAGCTATCAGCTTAGCCAAATCCACCCCAGGCAAAAAAAATGCATTCAACTAAGCCTGATACTACATTTTTCCAACTTGCCGTGCTCCATTCTTCAGAATGTAACTGGCAATGCTGCACCTGACGTTATTTACTTTATTATGTACGCGAACAAGCCTATTCTTGAAAAACAAAAGTCTGACAAAGGTAGAGGTTGTGTTCAACACAATACCATATATGGATATAAGGCGAATGTTAAAAGCACTAAGAGCCATGTATTTTACGTTCCCCCAAAAAATGTTTAACATTTAAACGCATTTTGCACCTTTATTTTGTAACTTTAGGTGAATTGAAATAGTTTTTACCTTCGAAACGAAAGTAGGGAAAATTACATTAAACAGGTTATTAAAAGAAAGCAGTGCAAGGGCGCCTAACTTTAACTGAAAAGATATTAAGCTTAGGACAAAAACTACATACATATATTACAATTACAATTAAGTTATTCTTTTATTATTATTCAATTTATTTGAGCTTAAATATATATAGGCTCAAACATTTTTGTTTTCTTGGGCTTAACTTTGAACTCAGCCACTTTAACATCAAACATCATTTCGCGTATTGTCAGCTGACAAAATAAGTAAATACAAAATTGAAGAAGATAATTTGAGTTAGGGAATGTCGGATTGGTTATTATTAAGATTTAAGTCTTTATGTTAATTTTCTAAATATGATAGATATAATGGATGTGCGTGATAATAAAGAAAGTTCAAATTTGCTGCAGAATTCTGAGAATCTTAGCCTTTCCGATTTAGAGTTACCGGAAATCGAACATCAAAGAAAGCGAAAAGTAAGAAGGTAAGGGGTCGTATTATTCCATAATATAATGAATAACGAATTGATTTCATGGTTTTAGAAAAACAAGGCCCAGACTTTCTACGAGTAGACAAAGAACAGGACCTGCTTCACCTGGTCATCGCTATATAATTTTGATAGGAAGCGTTTTTTTCGTAACTTCTTGTTGGTTACTAATTCTATCGTACACAATGTCAGTAATTCATATAGAGAATCAACGGTTACAAAATGAGATTAAAAAAGGTAAGTAATTCACTACATTTATGTGGCGTAACATTTCGTAAATAAAATAGAACATAAATATGTGGTCGTGTATGTATATTGTTAAAATGGTGTAATTGTCAGTACAATGTCAAGCCACCATCAAACGACATCTAAGTACATACATCATTTAACGGATAGTGCGCAGAACATTTTCGATTCGTAAGTCAATATAAAAAATGTCTATAAAGCGAATGAACGCTTTTATTTGTTAAAAAATCGTAATCGACAATGGAGTCGGGCTTTCAAGTATCGGTTCCCATAAAAACTGGGACTAAGAAAATAAGAAAAAGACGAGAACTTGATGCCTTAGTATCATATTCCCATTCCAAAAGGTAGTTTTAGCTGATCAGTGAATAATTTATTCTGTAATGTGAATGTTATAGAGGTACCCTAAACAGGTCCATGAACACTTATGGGAAAAACACTCTAGAAAAACTTATTAAGACGTCCACGGACGAACAGGACGAATACGACTTGGTATACTGCAGTTACTTAATACGAAGCGAATTCTTTCTTTCTATTTTAAATTTGCAGGAAAAAAATAAACACAAATTGGAAAAACATTGCGTGCGAAATCGTGTCTCAATTTGGATTTTCCTGCCAATTATTATTGTTCTGTTGTTGTTTGGTTTTGTTAATTGGTTAATTTTTGATTTAAAACAACAGTTTATTGCATACCGCCAAAAAATTGAAGAAGGTATTTTTAGAAATAATTATTTTTTTTACATAATAACACTCATAAATACGTCTTTACATATATATTTATGTTCTTATTCTTAATAGTGTTAGATTTCTAAAATTGTCGGTCTTAGAGATCACATATGCTTTAAAAGCCAAGTTGGTGTTATTTCCTTTTGGTGCAAACATATTTTCTGTCTAAAAAGCTATAATATTTAAAATATTACTTTGGTGACAGTCGTTGTAATGGTTTCCCCAACCTCTTTGTTCTCTCAATTTTCCAATAAGAATGTAATTCTCATTAACACATTGGAAAAAAGATTATAAATTTATTTGGTAACAGTCATGCTGAAGCGCATTGCATCATGCAATTAATATGTTTGCTGGTAATCTGCTGAATTGTGTTTAGTTTTCAAGAAGTTTAGGGTAGTGCTCGGAGCACGTCTTAACAGTTTCACTAAAAATCATGAAGTGGGAGGACAATTCTTACAACTCAAAATCAATGTTAAAGTGTTTGATTAAATCAAACGTTTGCACAATGTGTAACTTTGTTATTAGAAAGCTCTACATGTTTGAATATTATAATTATTTTCCCGTAGTATATTTTCCTCCAAGCTATACATACAAGCTTACTTTTATGTTTTGATTGTGTCACATAAATCTAAGAAAAACTCATAAAAAGCAGAATCCATTTGCTCCTCTCCCCTCCTTTGTTGTCGTTACTTTTATGAGCAGGTTCGTTTTCTTTAAACTAATATCTTGGTCTGACTTATAGTAGAACCATATTAAGTTTCAATATTATTACAATATTTAAAAAGATGCATTCTTAATATCGTCTTAAATAATTTTCCCTATTTGAAATAGAGTTGAACTAAAATGAACAAGAATAAATTAAGTTATCAAAAGTTGTTATTCCTACAATATTTTTACTTATTTATTTATTTAAATATTATAATCTTTATGAATTTCTTCAAAACAAATTATATTTTCAGTGTCTGTGATATGTCAAATTCTTCCCGAAGAAATGCAAAAATGGCACGAAAAATCATCATTATTAGAGAAAAACCAAAGTAATATATATGAAAAAATTAACGAAATACAACTTTCCATAGAAGGATTGAAAAATAATTTTACAAAGTTTGCTGCTCGAGCGGATGTTCAAAGTAAATATACAAAAGATGATAAGTTTGTTGCAGACCTAGGTGCCAAACTTGAAGATGTTGCAAGTGATATGTCAGTAATAAAACAACATTTTACTGCATTGCAAAACACAAATTCAAAATTCGAAGAAAGTATCACTAAACTTGAGGTATGTATGCAGATAAATAAATCTTAAATCACAAAATATTTATAACTGCATTTTAAAATAAGACGCGATTTAGCGAAATATCGGATCATATTCCGGAAAATAAAAAGGATGATGATATTTGTTTAGAAAAAATTCAAAATCTACAAACTAAATATGAAAATGAGATCAAAGGTGTTGCAGCAAACATCAGTACGGTGAACGACACACTTACTCAAAAAGCTGATATATTAAGCGAAGAACTTTCAACGCATAAAGTAAGTTTCTGTTGTGTCTGTGTAAATTCTTGGATCTTATACATTTTTCTTTGATATAGTCTAAATTGGATGATTTATTCGACAAATCTGCAAATATTACCTCACACGTGACGTCTATAGAAAATGATTGGACCAAATGTAGACAGCAGCTTATTGATTCTGCAACGAAAATTGATAATTTTGAAAATAAAGTAAGTATAATTCACAGAAAAATAATGTATTTAGCAGTATTAGAAATACCATTTTGTTTAAAGACGTTTTTATTCTTACATGTAAGATATTACTTCAGAGACAACTTAATAAGTAAGGCATTATTGATTAAATTTCTTAAGTGATTAAATTTTATTTGATATATCATACTGTTTTCTCAAAAAGCAAATAAATTTTAACGCCGTAATACGAATTGGATTTACTTCTGTAATACAAATATATCGGTTGTACATTTTGCTACTCAATAATTTTATCAACATTCAATGCTTTACAAAAGTTACTTACGCTTAGCTAAAGTAAGAGTCAAATAAACATAATAATATAAAAATAAGTAAAGAAAACGAATTATCCAATCACATAATTTTTTAACTTTAACAATGTTTTCTCAAATAATATTATTTTCAGAATTTTGTTACATTTAATGCTTACTAAAAGTTGAACTTACAAAATTTGTTAATTTATGCAGATATGATAAAAATATTCCCAATTGCTTATTCAATATCACCGCTAAGTGTCGGTAGCATCAATAATTAGTTTAAAAATTACCAAAATTCCCAAATTCCCGTACAGTTTGTTGTTGCGCACTTATTGTCAAGATGTTGCCAAAGAGGAAAAAGGATGCATGCAGGGTTCGTAGGTGAAAAAAATAACAACGAAAATCAGATTTAATTATTTATCTAATTTTTTATTTGACATTTAATTATTAATCTATTAATCTAAGAAATACATTTAATTGAATATTAATTTATTTCTTTTTTGTTGTTTCTGAAATGTTTCTATTTTAAAATGTTAGTTATTACTTAAAATAATTTAAAAAAATGCGTATTTATCCCGGTACATACATTTCTAATTTTTTTTATAGATATATGATGTTGCAAATAAGACCTCAAACTTTGAAAAATCCCTTCAGAAGGTGTTGCTATATTACACATCAAACAATACCATGGGAACAAATGTTAACAATACAACTGATGTTGTAGCCGAGGTATAATCGAAAGTATTTTTTAACAACTTTTTATGACTAATTTGCATTATCTACACCAAGCATACGACGAAAGTGGAAGACCAAACTGTAAATAATAAAACGGGGGACTGAAAGATGCGATCATTTTTTCGAAAGTATAAAACTAGTGCATTTTTAACTTTTTAGAAAATTATTTGACTGATGTTTATTACAATTTCAGAGGAAAAATGCATGTAAACACGCATGGATAAAGTCATTCCACATTCGTACTCGGATTTGCCTCCAAATTGAAGAAAATATTTAAATTAAGCTTATAAAAGACAAATTCGATAGAAGTGTTCTCTTGTTATTAAAAGTAATTTACCTTTTTGTTCCTCACAGTATGTACATAGACGTTACTTTTATCGCAATAAATTAATTTTAATATTCCTCTATTTTATGGTATTCTTATTCTAATATCAAAATAAGTTATTAAGGACGGGTTTTTATTTTAATAAATTTTTCTGTGCGTAAGTGAAGTTTGTTTTAGTGTAAAATGTATTCGCATACGAGATTAAATTTTTGTCAAAATGTAATTTGTATGTAGAGTTTGTATGTACAGAAGATACATACATCCACTCTGACGCACTTTCACTGTAAAGTAGTAAGAATAAGTAAAATCAAAATTACACGAATAAAGATACAGATTGTTAAACAAGGAAAAACTCTTCTTCTTGTGTTGGCGCCTTAATCTGGAGTAAACCTGGGCCTTCGTTAATAGGGACGTTCTCCTGCCACCTCCCTTTCAATTTCATACAACTAAATGGTTCAGGTACTTCTCTAGTTGTGTGCGCTATCATGGACGACCTCTTTGCTGAGCTGTACCAAAGGCACGGTTTCCTTAAAACCAACTCTATTATTTAAGTTAAATATACAGATCCAATAAATAAGGTAGACTAGTACTAATATTTACGGAGTGTTAGTTTCGAAAACACATTCTTAATTTTTCATTTTATCCTTGAGAGAGAACACAAAACTGTGCATTCTCTAGAATCTTGAAGTTGTGTAAAACATGTTTGCTGTGTGACTTATGATCACGTCCTACTTTATCATAAATTGCTTCAAATAAACATTACGAATAATGTATCTTATGCAGACCATCACAAAAGACCAACAAGATCAACGTAAAATTAAAGAATTCCGTGTCACCATACCATTCGATACATTGCAGTGAACAGTAAACACCGATTGTTTATGACAGACTCAGCATTTGAAAGTATAAAAATATTTGATAAATTATTCAATATTTTATCAAAATCGTTATCCTAAAATAAAATTGATGGGCTGTAGTGCCACTCAATTATTATTATTATTATTAAAATAAAATTGGCAGAAAATCAAAAGAAACTACCGAAGAAGAAAGGAAAATAAGTATTACTTATTATATATAAACAAATTGTGTTCTTATTTAAACAGAAGCAATTCAACATTTCAAAGTAAAATGTGGTAGAAATACGTCACAAAAGCGATCTCGACACGAGGAAATTCAATTGCAAACTAAAAAGTGTAGCGAGATCCAGAAAGCCTGCAACAGAAATATATACATATATGTATATATAGAATTTCTGGCTTGAAGGGTCGTACTCCACTGTGAAAGCCGCTGTGAAAAAAGTAAAGTGAACCGTAATAATTGATTATATTTTTGAAAAGAGAGTAACGAAACCAAAACAAATATTTTCGAACCAAATGGAAGACGTAAGTTCAGAAGAAAGGTTAAGCATGCACCCCAGCAACACAATTCCATATACAAAACATGGAGGTAGTAAAGTTATGCTTTGGAGTTGTATGAGTAGGAAATCGTTGGAAATATGCTATTTATTGAGGATGAGCCATCACAAATATTGACATATTAAAAGCAAATTTGAATGTAAGTGCTGAAAATATGTTGCTTTCGGGTCGTTATATACGATAACAATTTAAAGCATACGGTGCATAATACCAAATTGTGGGTCCCAGTTCCGAGATCTTAAACCACAGCCGGTTTATATAAGCATACTTAAAATAGCAATGTGCATTAACTGTCTCAATAAAGATCCCCTGAAGATGACAATAATCCATGTCGAAACGTTGGGATAAGCATAAAAGATAAGAGCTGCTCGCGAGATCTACGAGGAGACGACGGACAACGAATTTCTGCGATTTGGTGGAATAGAGGCATACAACCGCAGAATTGAGGTGGAAAAGTTTTTCGAAAAGGTACAGTAAACCAGGGTTATAAAGCCCATACCGAAGCCTGCAAAACCGATCAAGAGAACATAGTAGTAGAATCATTCCGAATAAAAAGTGACGAAGAGGATTAATAATTCCGTTCACCCGACCTTTATCATTTGATAATAGCTATAGTGTATAGAAGTTCAACTAGGCTTCTGGAACTACCAGCCGAACTCTACAAAAGCTCAGAGATGATTTGGTAGAGAGCAAGCCCCAACTCATCTGTAAAATTCGGTAAGCATGTCTAATAAATGGAACTTTGGCATTGTTTGCCCCATCAACATCGCTTACAAGATCTTATTTGGCGTGCGGTGACACACTTTTTGCCAAGTTGAAGGTCCACGGTTGAAGAAGAGATTTATAGAGACTTATAGAGACTAACAAATACTCCTAAAGGACACTCCTGGGTTCTAATAGAGCAACTCGGTTGCATGGCTCTTCCAAATTTCTAATACTATATAATATACTTTAGATCTGTGTTAAATCTTATATATTTTATTTATTCTTTAAGTGGTTTGTAAAATAAAAACTAAATTTATTTAGTAAACGAATTTCTTTTCCATCACGCTGTACAGATTATGTTATGCTTATTTATCTATATTTCTATATCTTATAAAAATAATAAAGCTAATAATTTCTCATACTTTATCCTGGTTTTTATCCACTGACATTTAAAATTAACACAGCACAACTAAAAATCAGTTTATCCGATTTTAATAATTAATATACTAATAATTAATTTTAGCTTCTTCAGCAACTACTACTCGTTCGAAAAACAGCATTAACTTAACAGACTATCATTTTTACACTTAGAAAAGGGCACGGAATGGGTCCTCTTTTAATGACGCTACAGTCCGGGGTGGGTTTTCTGTTGCATTCAAAAACTTGTTGGTCCCGATCAGTGATGTTCATTCGCTCTACATGGCCAAGACATCTTAAGCTTTGTATGTGCAAACGCTTGAGGAAGTTAATGCAGCCTATTTGCCCCAGTTAGAAGAAGTCCTTGACTACCTCGAAGTTTCTGCTGCCCTATCTGAGACGCCCTATATGTTGTACGTCCCTTGGCTCCACGGTAAAACAATGCAGAGGTGATAATAAAACGTTAAAGAAGTGGCTCATTTGTTTTCTTCTAGCTGTAATCAAGACACACCATTCATTTTTTGCTTACACACGACTTTCCGGTTTATATATAATATTAGTGTAGTCGACGGCATTAAGTTTCAATAGAATGCACACAAACTTATGGAGTGGTGTAATCATAATATTTAATACTAATTCAATACTTTCAATAATTCAAAATTAAAGGCGCGTAAAAAACAGTACGTATTATTTGGGAAACACGTTTTACTTTGTGCAATTGAATTTGTTACTGGAGATTAAATGTTCGGGAGATAAACATTTTCAACGGCTGCTTGAAGGCTGACCAGCTCGGCTTGCTGGGAACGGGCGATAATATCGATGTCATTAGCAGCAATTGCTCTATCCTCTCCAGCACAATATTGAAGAAGTCACACGATAGCGTATCTTTTTGCAGAATTTCGGTGCAGGTTTGGAATGGTTCAGAGGTCTCGAACTAAACTGCACGGTGCATCGCATTTGTGTTAGTGTTGTGCGAAACAACCGGATCAGTTTTCCCGGGATCTCGAATTCGGCCGGAAGCCGCACTGGTACGTGTCGATTAATTCGGTGAAAACCGCTTTAGACGTTCAAACAGAATGCTGGACAGGATCGATGTATCAGGAGATACATCGATTTTTCTTGCATGAAGTAGGATCGCCTTTTTTTGTGGAAAGAACATATGGAGCTAGTATCCCAATCGGCAGAATTACTTAATCGTTTGTAGTTGGGGTTTCCTCGTCACGCCTGCTAACAGCTGTTGAAAATGCTGCTTAAACACATCCACGATTCCCTGTGGATCAGTAAATAGGTTATGCTCACAATTGTGAAGAGTCTGAGTGCCTTTCTAGAAGGCTCTTGACTTTTTTATAAAAGGCTCTTATTTTGTGTTTATCCCTGCACTCTTCTATGTCATTGATCAAGGAGGCCGCGAGAGACTTTTTTTTCAGGTGTTGAAGTTTTTTTCCTCCATACCTGTGTATACCTCCAGCGCTGCTCTAGTTTTCCATTGCAGCGCTTTTCTGTATGTCACGTCAGTTGTCTGTTTTTTCTGTTCACACTCGCCATCATACCACGGGTTGCGTGTCGGCGTTGGTTGGTAGCCAATAATGGCTAGAAATGCAATCACATATGTTCGATATAGGCGTACTGGAGAGTCTCTCACTGAGTTGCTCTTTGTAGACTCTGGGAATCTCCGGTGATCTGAGGCTCCCAATGTCAAAACTCCTTTTGGTTGGCTGGTGCAGCTTTCAAGCATTGTACAGCCGAGCTCTGAATCTAGCTGCCTCGAGAAAATGGTCAGAGCCGACATTCGCCCCCCTGAATGTCTTAACATTCAGGATATTACCGCATGCCTTGTGTCGATTAGCACTCGGTCGATTTGGTTAGCGGTTCGACCATCCGGATATAGCCAGGTTGCTGTGTAGATTCTTTTTCGAGGAAATCTTGTACTTCTGATCACCATATTACAAGTTACCGCGTAATCTGTGAGGCTTTCCCATCCCCATTACCGACCTTTGCATTGAAGTCCCCGAGTACGATTTTGACATCGTACTCCGGACAGACTCCGTTTGAAACACTTAATTCTTTTGCTTGCACTACAATCCGGAGTAGTTTTCCATCTGCCTTCAATTTCGCAAATGAAGATGGATGAAGTCTTTTTCACTTGGGTGTGCTATTTTAGATGAGGACGTCCTAATGATCCAGACGTGAAAATGGGTTGTCATATCTGGGTATAATCATCCTAAGTATCCGTTGATGCTTGGCTATGCGCATACCGGAGTACAAATGATTCAGTTCCTCGTTTAAAAATGTTTCATACAACTTGGTATTTGGGGAAAACACAAGAGTGATTCTTGGTTCTCAAGGCTTTTGTTGCACATTGTGATGCTCTGTTCGAAACATCGATGTTGTACATCCTTTCTTGTTGCCAGCACATACCTCGTTTTGTCCTCGTTTACCGTCAGTGCTTTATCTGAACGGAAACGGACGGAAATTCGAATTAACTAGTAAGTTTCGCAAGATCTTCTCCAGAATATTGCAGTAAGTTACTTGACAAAGCATCATTACCAACCTTGCGAGTTTGATTGGAATGCCAAAATAAAACATGGTCCTCGTCTTTATGCACGGTGTAACGGGCATCTTTGAAATGGACAAATAGGTGGGGATCTGCCGCAGTGTGCCAATCTGATCTCACTGGTAAATACCTATTCAACTGTTTATATATAGTTGCAGATATTCACATTAAACAACAGAGAGAATCTTTTGACTCTCGGTAACTGGTGCAGTCGTAAGGGTCTCCTTTCCACACCTCAGGCATGTCTTTCTCTGACCATGTCATAATAAGATAGCTGGTGCATGTACTCAACGAGATCATTGTTAGCTGCTTAAAGGTCTTTGCAATACGCCGTCAGCTCCAGCAGCTTTTTTGATTATCTATTCATTAAAAACTTCTCAAATATTGTCGTTCCGAATCGGCATTAAGCTGCAAGTCTTCTGTGGTTCTGATAGAAAAGTACTACACACAACACGAGTAGCTGCTGAAGAAGCTGGGTCTTGGACCCTTGAAGGCTACCGCGCACACCCATTTTTGACTTATAAGCTCGAAACAGTGGTTCTCGAACTAAAGCAACTCCGGGAAAAGCTTAAAAAGTTAAAGTCAGTTGAAAATTTGGCTTGTTGGAGTATGACTTCGATAAAATGCGAAGATTTTAAGGCGGATTGAAGACGAAAATTCAACGAACAAGATTGAAGTTTCATGCACCACAAAAAGAAACTGACACTGACTGACTGAAAATTGTGCGATTTGCATAAAGTAATGCGCAGGACATACATAAATGACTTGTTTTACTGGCTCGCACTTCTAACCTTCTAATTAGGTCAAAAATGTTCGCTAACAGCTGGAGTTAAATCTGTTGTTAACTTGAAAAAATCTACCTCCATAAGCCTTAGAGCCGTCCTACATACTCCTGATGTAGAGGTTTGTTTGAAGTAAGTGCAAAATCACGTTAAATAACGCTGCGAAAGTTTTTAGTGCTCCAGTTATATCTAGTGCAAGTGCTTGAATCCATCAATGACAGCAAATGATAAACCGAAGGAGCCAGTGCTACGATTTTGTGACATGTAATCCTGAAGCATTGGAACACTGTCATATAGAAAATTTATATTCTGCTACATCTTTCGACATTCTGACACTTTTTCATTCAACGAGTAATTAACACTGATTTGTTGGAGTTGGTAATTTTGACTGCTCACCATTTCAAGTTTTTACAATTTATAAAAGACCATGGCATAAGAAAATAAAATATTGTAGGTTCTGCATACATATATGAGAACCAATAAAGAAAACATTTCGATGAACCATTAGCTCAAATTTAAAACCTTGAAATTCAGAAAAAAAAGTGAACATTTTTAAAGTAGATTCGGTATTTAATATGTATTTTGAAACTCAAAATTGTATTTCTCCTAATGGACATGCATTTGGCCTTCACGCTTTATCATTTAATTAAAGCTGCCTTTTGAGGTGGGCCTTTCATGATCTGATGGATTGTAACAAAAATGCTGCAAGAGGCTCCAACAGGATACTTACACATCCTCGGGTTATATTCTCAATCGAAAATGCCTTGCAATTATTTTGGGAAAAATAACTCTTTGACTAAAAAAATATCCGATATGAGTCAGTATTTTTAAATCAGTATGTAAATTGTATGTATTGTTCAATTGATATGTATAACATGGTCAGACAAATGTTTATTATTTGTAATATTTAACAATTATTAATAATTACTTATACATATTAGCTAAAAAACGTATTTTTTTATATTTTTAACTAAGCATTACTCCTATACCCTCTGCTATACATCAACCTTCTTTGACCAGCATAAGATTTCTCGCACTTGTTCTATGTTACAAATTCGGCCACTAAGTTTTTTCTTACACATTTTCTTAGTTTAAATAATTCCAGTCCCCTAGTGATTAAATATCTGTTAGAATAAGTCGAAAGACATAGATTTAAGATTAAGTTTAGCTTAGGGTGCCTGAAAGGGGCCAGTAAGTTAGTCATGTAACATAGTTAAGACAGTTAAGCTAGTTTAAGCGTTTTTTATGTCTAGCTAATAAGATTTTTCCTCATAAATAAGAACAATGCATTAAAAAAAAAAACTTGTTCTATGTTCCAATTTTTTTTAGGTTCATGTGTTCAAAAGTTACAGATGGGAACACTATGCTCTGGTCCAATCAAATTCTAAAAATTATCTTTCTGCCATTTGGCGTACAGTCGAAGTAATGTATGTACGTATGTAAATGAGGCGCCAAAGTCATCGCAGTACTTTTCCTTTGGGGATTCTCAAATTAAAACCATTTTTGATACAATTTTTTTATAGTCTTATGTGGTATCCGCCAACCGGACTTCTGAATGTTTTTTGCTTGGCGAGTTGTTTTTGTGTTTGCTATTCAATAATGCGTTTGAATTGCATAATCGATTATGCAATTCAAACGCAAAAGTGTGAAAAATCTACAAAAAAAGGCCAGAGTAGTGAAAGAAGTAGAAGAGGAAAAGTTAATGCCTTTAAAGATTCAATTGGATCAAAGAGTCAAGTTTGTATTCAGTTGTTTGGACAGTTGGCTAAACTGAAGCCAACAAAAGCTAAGTTATGCAGGTTTCGCCGATGAATTAACGTATTAAGGATACGTTACAATACTGCCAACACATCTTGAATATTCTTCAGAAATTTATCACTGGCTGCTGATAAAACACAAGGAAGTGGAGATCTGTTTTGTCAAATTGGAGTAATATTGGAGGTCATAAATATCAATTCCATCATTGACCCTAAGTAATTCAGATCGTATGCAACAGCAACGGCAAGGTTGCCATTCGAAATGTATCATATCATGATATGAATGTAATTCATGGAGCAGATATTGTCATTTTCATTTCCAAATGTATTTTTTTATTGTTAATTTTTTCTAATAGAGCAGATATTGTAAAAGCAGCTGTATTACCAATTGTCTCACTCTCGGAAAAGGAACAGGAACGTAGAAATAAGGAAATGTTCGTTCGTAGTGCTACGATTCCTGAACCCGAAAAGAAATAATTCAGATAATGAATATATATACAATACTAGCTTTAAGCTAGTATAATGTAATAATTAAAGCAATCAATTCAATGTAATATATTTTATATTTTCTTCTCTTGGTCCATATGCATTTTTTCATGCCGAGTCGAATGCGGCCATCTTGAGACATCGATTTTGTCTGCTTTTTAACCAATCTGCCCTACTGTGCGGCGTTTCTTTTGATGGTTACTCAAAAACCAGCCATCAACGCCGAAAACTGTACAAATAAAAGGCCGCGGTAGCTGAGTGTTTTTGGTCAATTTAAATAGGCTGAAATAGAGTAAGGAGAATAATAAAGAAATTTGAATAAACCACAAAATTAAAAACATAAATAAAAATCACAAAAATATTTGGGGTCCCGTTTTTAAAAGATGGCGCCATCTGCAAATTGTGGCTGATATTTTAAGTTATTACCTACACCTGTTGTGTGATAACAACATTTTTTTTGCCACTTCGAAAATATCCGGATTGGTCTTAAATAAGCAGCATTTTCGGAAAGTTTTAATTTACTTTTTTAATTGCATGAAAAGTGCAGCTGAAGTTTATTGAAATCTGTTCCGATCGATAAAACATACAGAGAGTGTGTTGGCTAGCCCAAAAGTTTGAAGATGAAGAATGGATGCTTTACTGGATTAAGGTCAAATGCAAATCGAACTCGCGAAATCGTTGGGAGCGACTCAGCTAACAATTTACGTTCGGCTGAAGAAATTTGAATTTATTTTAAAGCAAGGAAATCGGGTGCCTTAAGAGGTAAAACTGTGAAATGACGAAAGGCAATTTTTCACTTCGGAACTGCTTCTTGAAAGACATCAAAGGAAGGGATTTGGATAATGGATACACTATGATAACCCCAAGAAGAAACAATCGAATCGATGCCAGAGAGGACTCATAGAATAACAATAATTGAGTGGCATTACAGCATATTTCTGTAATATTTTGTCCAGGCACTGCTGTCCTTAAGGTTACGAACCCTGAAGTATATCGTTTGTATGTATATTAAACGGCATATCCAAAATTAACACCAGAAAAACTTTAAATTCAAATGTAATGACGAAATTAACGGTGTTATGGGTATTATTTTTTTATTATTTATTGTACACGTTTCGTTGTTTAAAATTAACTGTTTGTAATCTACTTTGTATAGCCATTAAAATCCAATTTGAAACCACTGTGCTTGATAGTTTCGAATAGTCACAAAGTGATGTTTTTAAACTAATTTCTAAGGGCGATGACAAATATTTTCAAATGAAAAACTGAACAAATTTTAACATTAGATTAACCCCTTTTATTTCACTTTTCACAATCTTTCAAGACCAGCTTTTTCAGTTACTACTAGGGTTCTGCAAGCTATTGTTCTCCTTACAAATAGAATACACCACACTTAACCACTACGCTTCGACGGCCATATTTTTTCTCTTACTCTTATTTAAGATACTTAAATTCTTCATCATTAGAACAAGCTTAGTAAAGATTCTATTTGAATTAAAAACAAATTAAGAATAATAACACTTCAAATAAAATAAGAACCGCCCGAAACAAAATATTTATTATAATTGTCCGCAACTGTCCCGGGGAATCTATGTAACTTATATGGAGCGAATTTCATTAAGGAAATTGTCCGCTAAAAAAATATATATATATCAAATAAATAAATAAATAAATATTTATACCATATTTAACAATATTGAAGATTCTTATTTCTAAGTTTAAGGTATTTAACCTAAGAGCTTTTTCCATTTGAGTATGTGTAATATAGGCGAGAATGTGATTAGCTTCTTCACATTTTTAAAATGTTTCTAGTATGTGATCTTGCTTAGTATTCGTGTCACATTACTAGTAGATATTAAAAAAGGAATAGTATCTAAATGCTAATCTGTTGAGATCTTAATGAATTTAGGAATTGCACTAAAATCTTAAATAATGTTTCTTTATGACATTAAAAAGTATATAGTATACAATATATAGAAATCAACAAATATGTTATATCCTAAAACGGAATGTAGTAATCTAGTTCTTTATGGTATCATGTGAGTTAATAAGAGTTTATTTTCAAAATCTTGGTTTTGAATCGTGTACAAATTTTTGTACATTTCAATTAAAAATCTGTATAAATTGAAGGTGGTGCATGAAAATTGTGTTTTCAATATTTATAAAAGCAAGCAAAAAAAAAATCTAATATCTATCTATCTAATCTAATATTAAATATAACTTTATTTACAATATTTTGAAGAAAACTATTCAGAAACTATTTTACATCAACATTGGATAGCGTTTATTCTTGCAGAAATTGAAACATAATTATAGTCATCAGATCTTATTTTATATAATATATTTATTTATACTGCTTCGACATCAATTACTTCACATTTATTACCTTTTTCCGAGGAGACATTCGGTCACAATTCATGAGTTCAATATACCTAAATACATTTCATTCTATAGTATGGATTTATTGATTTATTATAGACACAATGAAGTTGTAAAGCATTTAATTAATGTACTGAGTTCGCAGCAAAAGTGGCACATTTTATTTTCAGAACATTAAGGAAAAATCAAAACATAAAAGAACACAGCTTACATTAATCAGTGAGAAAAAATGAAAGCTTTTAAACATAATTATTATGTTATTATTAAAATCTAATCGATTTTACGCGATTACCACGTATAATACGCAAAGCATACATACCAGTTATCTGATGAGTTGAAAACTTTGAAAAGGCTGATCTGTAAGGGAAATATTATGAATGTAGAGATGTACGTGTATAAGCACTTTTGTGTATATAATATACTTTAACTGAAAACAACATGCATCTACGTATGCATGTATACAGAATAACTTTGTACTTGTACGTCAATATAAGCTTAAACCAAACCAAATATTTTGTTGATATGTAATTGACAAATCGACTACTCCATAGAGAATGAACAAGCGCAAAGGTCAAAATCAAATAATCACTTGGCCACGCCCTTTTGGGAGGAGCTACCGAAATCAGAGTTCATGACTGGGTATTTATTTTCCAGATTTAAATAAGGATTGCTGTTTGGAAAAATGGGAGTACATACCTCCTGGTGTTGTGTTGATATTATCGAGCGCTTTTGCTTTTTTATCTTTTTGGCTCCTTGCTAACTGATTGGGGATATTACTCCACATGCTTCATTTTGTAGATGTGTGAATCATGCCCATCACCCTTTGTCAAAATGGAACGTTCAAGTAATCAAAATCTACACAAAAAACTTATGAACAAGCGAATTTATGAAAATACAACTTATTTGCGAAACTTTTCTTTAACGTGGCATTTGATTTGAAAATTTGGTATGTTTTCAATATTGGTTAAATATAACTACGAATGTGAATATATGTCAACGTTCTTGCATTAAAACAAATGTGTATATCAAAAATGATTTTACACACCTACAAATACACAACCAACACCTAACCGCTTATATACAAAGTATGACTAGATTGTGTAAGGACTATGTCATCTATGTGACGAGCGTCATGCCGTTTTGATATTTATTGGAGACTGCGGCTTATGTGGCAAAAGTAAGAGCACAAGATTTCAAGTCAAGAACGACGAATCAAAGCATAGGAAATAATACGAAAAATCTACGATAGGAAGACACCATGAACCACCAGAAAACCGTATCTGTACAGAAAGAGAAAAGTAAATGCTCTTGATAATGTAGTGGTGTAGTTGTGGCTTTTCAACCCTTATTATGGGACTGTATGTACATACCTACTTGAATTTTATTTTTGTTCATGTTTTATGATAGATCGCACTTGATGTGCCGTTTAAGGGTACTCGCATACCTGAATCATTCGAAAGTGAAAAGTTAAACATTCTGCGTTATCCGTGTTATCGGTTTAATTCCGGGTTGCGCTAAAAACCAAATCCATATATTGTAGTAACAAATAATTTTTTAAGTAGTAGTTGTGTTAACAAATTATTAAATATTTTTCTTTGGATATGTCAACGGAAGCTAACGCAGCTATACGGTCAGAAGCCCAAGGTCTGTTTTATTTTAATAAGCATAGTGTCAAGAATCAGGTTTAATAATTGTAATCCAAAACAAAACTTGTTTCGTGTCTTATATTCTTATTTACAGTGATAACAGTGATGTTTAAAAAGATTAAGTTTAATTTAATATTATTTGACCAAAAGTAAAAACAACTGTAAATTGTTATTTCGTGGAGTGAAGAAAGAAAAATAACTATATTACTAATTTCAAGAGATATGATATTTATTTTGAGAAAAAAAGAACAATTTACACGTCAGATTTTGCTTAAATTGTGCACTTTTTACATGATAGCAAATCACTGTTCAAAATGATTTCAGTTTATTTGATTCTGGTAATGTTAAATCAGTGGATCTCTTGAACATAATGGTGGAAAACAAGTAATGTCTTTTGTAGCAATATTTTATGTGAAGTTGCTTAACAAAGTGACCAGAATGACGTTTTAAAAATAATACAATAAGTTTTCCATAAAATTCAAACTTTCCTACAACAAATCTGTAAGAAACAAAATACAATTCAAGAAAATGGATTTAAAATAATGTTAGGTACTTTGTAGGGAAATTTAGCAAATATACTCAAGCAGGCTCATTCGACCCTGTTAAATTTAAGAGAAAAAAGCAATTACAATGTAAAGCTAATTCCAAAGAAATCAAGTATTTATCATATTAACGATTACATACACAAATCCGTGTTAGTTTGTTTTAAGTGTATAAATAAACAAACTGTTTACCAATTCACAGGACTATATATTGAAGTTCAATTCCTTTTTGTAATTACAATTTCTTGTGTTCGATATTTTAAGTAAGTGAGTCTATAGATTACGACCACTGCACTAAAATATATTACTTTTTTGTAAGTATCATTCATATAGGAATATTCAAGTTAATGAAATATTTCTGTGGTAAAGAATTTTTTATTTATGGAATATTTTTTGATCAACTGACAATTAAACAGTCTTTTCATACAATTCCCGATGTTTTTGCCACGGATTGCTAGTTGGAAAAAACAGACAAATTACAATTTCGAGAGAGAAATGTACGTTTAATTGTTTATCCGGTATGACTTTTGAATTACACTTAGATTAAAATAGAACAGAGTGGACTAAACAAAATTTATACGAATATCAAGCAAAATCAGCCTATAATTCAATACCGATATTAATGTGACTTAAATATTATAACAATTTATGTAAGCATATAAAAAAACACTCTTCTTATGATGAATTTGTCAACAATTTATATCAATTAAGATAACTTTGAAATTTCTAAATCATTGGTAACTGTATTCCAATTATGTTGTTTCATGTTTGTTTGAGGATATAAAGAGTCTTTAGTGTACAGTCAAAATATTTCCCGTTGGAAGAACGTTTACGTCTCACTTTGCACGTGTCATCTTCACTCACTTGCCGCCGGTGTCTATTTTACCGACGTTGACTTACGAGAGTGTGTCTTCACAAAATTTTTAAAAAAATATGGATGTAAATAGTCTACAATTTTTAGCTAAGAGATTATTCTAAGAGAAGTGGTGCACGTGAAAAAATGCGAGGTGCTTAGTCGTCAAAATTGTTGGTTGGTGGTCAGTCGGGGAATCGAACCTGGGACCTACTGCACAACGTCGACCACAATAAAAACCTAAAACCACATTTAAATATGTACGTGCATTACAGACTTTCGGTGATTAATCGTCACCAAATAGATAGTTTGGTATAAATGCTCAACCGTAGCTAAAATGAAAGAAATAAACTCTAGCGGTCTCGCCGTAAAGCTCTATAACGAGAAGAATCATCATTTTTTATATTGCTACTGTAAAGGAACTACACTATTGAATAAAAATCTTGTCAAGCTTAATTAATAAAACGTTTTGTTCGCTTATATCACCAAATGGATAGTGTCTTAAAATTGAAATGCTTATGTATGCTCGTTTCAAAACCTTATATATATTCGCTATTTAATACTTCCACTTTTTAGAGATACATTTTTTTAATTATTTCAAAATGCTCCGTAAGGTACAAGAAACTTAATAAACAAATTAATACATTTATAGTATGTATTTTATTTACATTTACAAATCATGTCTTCTTCACTTCTATTAATTATTTGCAAAACCTTAGATCGGATACAAATCTATTCCTAAAAAATATTTAACTTGTGGTATAATAATTTTGTACTTCTTAATCCAATAAAAAAAAATGAAAATCAAACTTTTCAAAGTCGATTTAACGCATCGCTGTTTTTAATGGTTTTTAATTAAATCAATTCAAAACTTTTGCTGAAAAAAATGGAAAAAATGATTTTTATACTAACAGATATATTACATACCTAAGAGGAACAGGATAAGTTCAAAAATTTCAAGTAACACATGGGAACGTTCTGCATACATAAATATGTAATACGTCCGAATCTAATCAGCATATTAAAAAAAATGCATTGTAATCCACTGGTCGCTTTTAATACGCAACTAAATTTAATAATATTAGTATAATATAATATAACAATTTTAACATATATTATTGTGGTAGCCGTGGTGTAGTGGGTAAGTGCATCGAACCATACGCCGAACATCCAGGTTCGATTCCCGGATTGAACACCTCGCATTGTTCACGGCAACATCTCTTTTGAGTTGCTGATAACACTCAAAGAGTACTAATTGTCTATTAAAAGCTTCTTAAATCTCGCTGTTCGTATTCGGCAAAAAACTGAAAGTTCCTTCAACATTTGAGAAAACAATAGAATGTATGCTATTGAGGAAGCTAGGCCCTGGTCCTTTGTGTGTCACGCAATTATTATTATTATTGATATAATATATAATTAATTTGTAGATGGGTGTAAGTTTATTATCAACTTTGAGTTTTGAAATTTAAAATGTTTCCAAAATATGTAATTATGAATTGGTAAATCAAAACTTTTGGTAAATATTGTATTTCGGTTATACTTTACTTGACAAATTTCTCCTTTTTATACAAAATAGTAAAATTTCCGAGCAATAATTATCGATATATTTTTTGTGTCCGGTTTCTTGTTCATATTATTGCTATTGCAAATGCTTGTAGAATACTCTTGTAATGTCTGACTGATGGTTGATCAGCAAACAGTAGTTTGTGCACAACACTATACCGCAGGAATTTTTTTTTTGCGAATTTCTTTTACAATTTATTTTGTACGCAATGTACAATTTGTCCTCTCTATTGCTTATATAAAATCTGATATATAATCCTTCCATGCTTTCGATTTGTAAAAACTGGGGCAAGTGTATGACGTTTTTTTAATGCTAATTTGATATTTTCCCAATGACTGGACACAATTTTCATCTTAGTTATAAAGTTGGCACATAGACCAAAAAACGTGTTTATCCTGCTTCGCCCTTACCATCCTTTATTATACTATACATTTTATACTTTTTTTATAAAATACTATTTTTCATTTTTTATTGTATTTGTTCAGAACTGAATAATTACACCATCAACATATTAGTGTTTGTTTTAAGATTATGTAGTTATTGTTATCTTGCAGACAAAACTGTAACACAAGATTTCTTTTGGTTGTGCGTGTTTTATTCGCGTTTGGTTACCCACCGTTTTCATGACACAATTTGAAGTTACAGTATCATACTAAACCAGTCCGTCATTTCTGCAAAGTTTCTAAATACCTTTGTTCAGAAGAGTTTCGTATTTTATGTTGCGAGTTGAAATATTATTGACTGTATGCAAATTCACTCAGGTTAGGTCTTAGAAATAAAATTTTTTATTAATATGTCAAGCAATTCAATGTACACGTTAGTTCATGCAGCACATTTTTTATTTTTGTTTTTGATCCTGTTTTAAGTTTGTAATTTTTTAAGTCCCATGAAGACGACGGTTTTTTCTTTTTTTGGAACGTGGGGAAGTGAAATAAATAACTCTGTTTTATTGTCGGAAGTCCTGAAGTGCTAAAAGGGAACATATCTACATGCGGATGTATTCCTTAGTATTAAAGAAATTCTAAACGTAAAAGATTAACAGGAATTCGTTCATTACAATGTCTAATAATTGTAGTGAAAATGAAAACGTTTAATGTTATTTTTTATATACATTTATTTGTGAATGCATACAACAAAATTATTATGCCCTTTATTTAAAATAAAGTGGTGATATTAATGAGAAATTAACTTTTAAAATGAAACATTTGAATATACATATCCAGAATCGTCTACATTTTTCGAAATGGCACGAAGCTAAATTAAATGAATATGATTTTGTATATAAACGTATAATACGAATTTAAAAATTATGTAATACACAAGCAAACGCTTTTCTCACATTAAAATATCTTAAATAACTGAAAATACACATATTGACATGATGTTCGTCAAAGCTACTGCCACAACCTAAATGTTTCGCTTTTTAGTACGGATTTCTCATATTAATTATTGACATAAATTCTATATAAATCATCTACAGAAACAGTTTACAGTTAAACTATATTCGCCTTCACTTTGAAGTTTGCTATTTCTAATTTCGAATTCAATTTATAATAAATGTACTTTAGTGAGTGGTCTTGAATTCGACCATTGTGTATTATGATTTTCAATTTCGTCTTAACTTAAATATTTTGATTCTATCACTGTGCATCTGAACTGAATTTAATTTTCTCAAGCGTACCTTGACTCTTTAGGTTGAGCAGTGTGCATGGAAGTATAGTTTGTACATAAAAATTACACATTTTGCCATACTTATGTTGTATAATTAATTTAGAATTTATATTTAATTAAATTAAATTTTAGAAATTATTTAGAATTAAGTGTTTCTAAATGCCTACTGCGTGGTCTTGGTGTAGTGGGTAACTGCGTGAATTCACATACCAAGGTCCCGAGTTCGATTCCCGAAGGAAACACCTCGCATTTTTTACGGCACCACTATAGAGTTGAGTTGCTGACAATAGTCACACACAAAGCACTAACTCTTAAATCTCGCCGTTCGAAGTCGGCAAAAAACTACAGGTCTCTTCTTTTCCTGAGAGCACGCCCGCCACGACTCGTCGTTCTAGTAGCTTGGCTCCGGTCCCTTATTGGCTGTAGTGCCATAGAAAAAAATATATATATATGGAATATTGAAACTGCGTCTGCCGTTGGAGTTGATTTAAAACGGAATTTTATATATATATATATATATCTCTGACTAGCGACATGAAAAATACGAATTTAACATAACGTACTTAATACTTTTCACTGACGGAATGGTAAGGAGATTAATTTAGTGCGGAAGTCTAGTTAAGTAAATTAGATTACAGGAAGATTGTGAAATTTAACTTTTATTTTTGCACCATTCAAGAGCGAATGTCTCTAGTTTAAATTATTAAATTTAAAGAATGATGGTATTTCGTCCTCCCCATAATTAAAGCTTGGCTTTAAATTTTAAAAACCTTCCATTCTTCTTCTTCTTCGGATGGCGCTACAGTCCGGGGTGGACCTGGGCCTCAACCAACAAGCCTCTCCAGCTAGCACGATCTCTTGCCATTATGTCACTCAAATCTCACCACAACGATTCAAGACTTCTTTTTCTTGTCTTGTTGACGCGAACTGTATGACGCTAATATAATATCTTCTTTAATAATAATAATTGATTGGCACTGCAGCCCATAACGGATCAGGGCCTAGCTTCTACAACAACTACTCGTGTTGTGCATGCTATTGTTCTTCACGAGTAGAAGGGACCTACAGTTTTTTGCCGATTCCGAACGGCTAGATTTGAGAAGCTTTCCATTGACAATTAACTCTTTGAGTGTTGTCAGCAACTCGAAAGAGGTGGTGCCGTGAAAAAATGCTAGGTGTCCCATCCGGGAATCGAACTCAGACTTTCTGCGCCGCAGTCGATGCACTTACCACTGCGCCACGGCGACCATTTTTCTTTGCACTATATTAAATGCTCAAACTGTTTCGCATATAATTAATAAAGTCAATGCTAAGAAATATCTCATGGGAGTCTGGCTGCATTTAATATAATTTAGCATATATGGAACCCTTATAACTCTCGACTACAAATTCATTGCTTTAATCTAATTTATATAATTGATATTTAAATATCGCACAGCAAAACTGAACATATGATGTAAATCCTCATGAAGTTGAATACCAACCCTCTCAAAATAGAATTATAACCTTAACAGATGAGGGTTAAGTGCATAAGAAAATCAGTACAACCAAATTAGGGTGTGATGAGCAAACAATTGTCCCAAGGGCCAAATTTGAGTGTTGGGATGTGGGGATTTGGTAAAAACTGTATTCCTTTTGGTGAACTGAATAAATTATTTTCGTGACTCAGGGATAGTATTAAAAAGAAAGATTTTATTGCAAAACTTGTTTAAAAGTGCGTATATAACTGGTATCTTTGTATATTTACAGATAATCGAAGTTCGCCTGGAATGTGTTATTCGCCACAAAGTCGCTTAGTTGCATGGGCCAATCAGGGTGTTTCTCCATCAGGTATAGAAACAAATGGATCAGCAGTCTGCAGGAAAGGCCAAAACTTGGGTCTTATTTGTGTTGTTTGCGGTGACACAAGCTCAGGAAAGCACTATGGAATATTAGCCTGCAACGGATGTTCGGGATTCTTTAAAAGAAGTGTTCGAAGAAAATTAATCTACAGGTCTGTACTGATAAATACATATATCTAATTTAAATTACATCAATGAAGAAAAGTTTGTAAGTCTTAATGAAAAGTGCGAATCAGTTAAAGTGAAGGCGTTTTTTCTGCAATGGCACCCGTTATGAATGCGCAGATGCGTAGAGGGTGGCAGTTGGTTAATGGATGTCAGAATAGCAATTGCACTGTTGAATAATTTTATTTAAAGTACTTGGATTTGAGAAGGATTATATGGATAACTTACATCACAGTACGCTTGAAAACAGAATCATAACTTAAGGCATCAGCTGCGTTCATTTGAAATTCAAATATAGCACATCTTATATAAAATCACGCAAGTGTTTTGGATACATTTTTTAATTTGAATTTCATTTCATTTCTGCTGTCTGATGGTGTGGTATATATTCATATATAGGCTGTAAAATAAATAAAATATTTATTTAAAGAAATTCGCACAGTTTCTTATTTATACTAATTAACTGTGATACTAGAAATCACGATTTTACTTACAGACACTTTACAAATGAATATCAATATCCATATCTACGGCTTCATTCTAAGTCATAAATTATCTCCAAGAAATAAAATATGTTAATATAATTCCCTGTTTATTTAAAATTATGTTTTAAACTATTTCGTACATACTCAAAAGTTTTCCATACGGGAACGTTATGATTTTTGAGATATGATGAATCCGAATTAATATTTCACACACACTAAGT
Source organism: Eristalinus sepulchralis (assembly GCA_944738645.1). Classification (NCBI taxonomy): domain Eukaryota; kingdom Metazoa; phylum Arthropoda; class Insecta; order Diptera; family Syrphidae; genus Eristalinus; species Eristalinus sepulchralis. Next base: position 20,869,341 of record OX122886.1, read on the forward strand.
GCCATTAAAACTGCCGCATTAAATTTAATATTAACGGATTAACGCCGATTTCCTAAAACCAAGAAATGCACATTGTTCATCTGTACATAGCGTAAATTATAATTGATAAAATGAAAGGACGGTGTCCATCTGACTACGTGTAAATCATTATTTCTCCCGTTTGCACATGCATAGTATTTTAAATTCGAGTTTCTTTTACTTAATAAGCAAAACGAAAAAATAGGACACAACTGTGGTTTAATATCTCAAAGCAACCCATCCGCTGAGACTTTTTGAAGTAAGTGGGAACTCTTGGCATTAGATTGAGCGGTGAAAAACTCTGCCAGGATAGTATGGATAGTATTTCATTTCCGACTTAGCTTCGCTTCGATAATCTTGTAAAACATGCATATTTATTTATCTGTTATCTGTTTATTGAATACACTCCTTGTTGCACATTGAAGGAGAAGCCATTTCTGCTTTATGGCTATGCCTTTATATTATACTCCCGTAAAATGGTAAAAGCAACTGATATGTATGTAAGATTTAGCAACTTATGAATCTCGTTCCTCCATCTTTCTGAATATATACTCCTAAGTTATTAGCATTTTTCACGGCACTGCGGAAAAGAATACGTGAAATGAAACAATTTTCTCGGCCAGGTGGTATTGGTTTTTCGATTTCGTATATTTGAGAACCTAGAAAGCCAACATTTTGGTGATTTCTAATGAGCCGTTTCGGTGTACGACTAGCTCAATATTGTAACTTTAAAATTTTAGAAATTAGACGTTTTTTTAATAATATTCGCTGTGACATATTTCTTAAAATAGGCCACCTTAGAACATGATGTTATAATTATTTTATAGAGCAATAGTTATATGTATATGGGAGTAGTGGTTTTCTTGAAAAATGTGGTTTCTGACTACTTAAATCGGATGTTGGCTTATGATACAAAAATATTGAATATTTGATTTCCAAAAATGAAAACTTATTTAAATACATACCAAAATCCTCGGAACATTGCAGTTGTATCTTAACATTTGTTGTGCAAATTAATCGAATTCACGATGACAAATTTAGTATTTGAATAGAAATTTCTGTTTGATTATTGTTTTGAAGATAATATTTTCAAATTTGATGGATTTTTATCAAATAATTATAAATAGTTTTAGAAGTGTTCTTGCTACATTTTAATTCGCGGCATAAGGTTGTAAAAGTAAAGTAAAATATTCGGAATGGTTTTTGAATTGCCGACTGATAAAAGAGACCAAGTAAAAACTTTGAAAATTGTTGTGATAGAACGAAAAGATATATGATTTAATAAATGCTGCTGCTGGGGTCTCAGCATCTCTGGTGTTAGTCATTATAAAGCACTAGCTTTAATAATTCAGATCAAACAAAGCAAGCATCAATATAAAATAATGAGAAAAAGCTGCAAATAACATTGGCCATCCATTAAATTCCACTTAAACAAATACTTGACCACACTGCAAACAGGCTTATGAATACTATAGATTGTACTATATCCAATCGCAAGAAAATGTTAGTCTTACGCTTTTGGTCAAGTGGGGTTTTGATACATTTTTTGAGCGTAGTGAATATAAGCAGACATTTTCAAATGAAGATTCGAATCCTTCCGTTTCATAAGATTCTATTCCGTCGGATCATTGTCAAAAGGGGCCCTCCCCATACAAGGGCACCACTGTGCGACGTCTTTCGAGTTGCTGAAAGCACTGCACTGGAAAAGTATTAATTGTGTATGAAAAGCACGTCAGATCTCGGCGCTCGAAATAAGCAAACAACTGTAGGTCCTCTTTGCTCACGACAGAACGGTAGCAGGCACAACATAAGTAGTTGTTGTAGAAGCTAGGCCCTGGTCCCTTGTGGGGTGTAGTGCAGCTCAAATAATATTGACTTCATTAAAATTGTTGAAGCTGAGCTTAACATTGCCGAAGTACAAAGACAGAATAACCGCGTGTTGGTGTATGATGCTTTAATGTTTTAATATAGGTCCACTATTAATCGGTAAGTTCGAAGTACGAATGCTGAAACTTAGGTCGAATATAAAATAGTCTTCAACGGAGAGACTGTGTGTTTTCACCATTTTCAAATAGATACTCTATATGACTACGATGGAAACAATGAAATTTGTAATACCATTAAATCTCAATACATACGAATCGTTCTCTTATTTTCAACCACAATTTTGTATAGGTTTTTTAGTATGACCCCTTAATTGTGTGACTTTATCTTCGAAGAAGGCATTTCATGTCTTACAGCGGTCTTACTGACCCTTTTTTCTTGATCGCTGCATTGTGGAAAAAATATTTGGTTATAATTAGAAAGATATTTTCCAATTGGGATTTGCAGACAATTACTCTCACTTTCATGTTAGCAACATAAAGTAAATGCGTAGAAACTTACACAGGAGGAAGCCTTTTGACCTGAGCTGTCTCTTATCTCACTTTTTTACAGTCCAACCCCTCTCGAGCTGCTAACAACATTGGTTCTTATTGCCCACGAAACCCTTTATAATTGGAAGTCAGGTTAAGAAGCAACTCACAATATGAGTAGTGGCTGAAGAAACTGTAGAACCAATGAATTAACTAACTTTCGCCAATTACGCATATTATAAGGTTGTCAAATATCTCCTTTCTGCTTTTTTGCTCTTCATTCAATGCTTCATAAAAAATGTTAGAGTGATGGGATTTAGTTCAAATATGCGCCGATTTGTTCGATAATCTGTTTCCATCTAGACGGCAACTTCATAATACCTCCCTCGTAGAAGCCTCCCTCCTTATGAGATGCCACATGCCGGTCTAACTCGATGATTTCCATGATACGATCGGTATTCGTCGTCACAGTTCTTTCGCCGGCTGGCTTATCCATGGTGTCGTTTCCACCGGCTCTGAATCATCGAAACCTTTCCTACGCGGTTTGAAGTGTAGAGTACCATCCCCCAAAACACCATTATTCTAACGGAACGTTTCTCTAGCAGATTTGCCTTTAACGAAATAAAATATATATCGGTGTTAGTGAACTCCATGTTTCGTCTATAACTGTTGAACGCAATATCCGAACTTATCATACACAGCGTCGTTTTGTAGGTTATGTCAAAACCTTTCTCTGTAGCGCTTTGTACATAGCAGGAAAATTCAAAAGACAACCTTATATTAACTTTCACCAATTAATAATTAATAATTGAGTGGCACTACAGCCAACAAGGGACCAGGGCCGAGCTTCTACAACAACTACTCGTGTTGTGCGTGCTACTGTTCTCTCACGAGTAGAAGGGACCTACAGTTTTTTGCCGACTCCGAACGGCGGGATTTGAGAAGCTTTTTCATAGACAATTGATACTCTTTGAGTGTTGTCAGCAACTCGAAAGAGGTGGTGCCGTGAAAAATGCTAGATGTCCCGTCCGGGAATCGAACCTAGACTTTCTGCGCGGCGGTCGACGCACTTACCATTACGACACGGCGGCCACTTTCACCCATTACACATATTAATAAACATACAATATGCATTTCTTATGACTTTAATTTATATCTTTTATAGATCCCTCAATTTTCTAGAGTTAATGAGGTGCCCCAGATATCACTGGGAAAATGAACCTGACGTCAACGGGCTATTAATGTATCATACATACGGAAAGTTATTATATCTGACTCATATCTTACTTGAGCTGAGAGCCGAAAAAAGTTGTTTGGTGCTCTCAAACTATGATTGTATTCAGGCACTTAGACACATTTATCGCTTCACTTTACTTATTCACATTGTTAAGCAACACATATTCAGTTTAGAATGTGGGTGTCTGAAATAATGACGAAATCTTCTTCTAAAGTTGAGGCTACAGCCCGGAGTGGACTTGGTTCTCGATCAAAATGCTACTCCAGTTAGTATGCTAACTCTCGTCAGCTGCCTTCATTTTCAGACACTAAGTTGCTGTTATTCTTCAATTATGTTCGTGCGCCTTCTCAAAATAAGACGCCCTCTATTGCGTTGTCAAAATGGCATAGAGTCAAAATGTATGTTATGTTGTCCATACGATGTGTGGACTATTGGACGATCATAACTCTGATGTTGACTTATAAGTTTCGATCTTCTAGGATGTAACATAATAGGGTGTCGCATAGTCAATTCGTTATCGAATTAGAGAAATCACATGCGACCTTTAATTGACAAATCAATTTACGCTCATGCTCATTGAATCTTTTTTGGGATCTGCCGCAGTGCAAAAATCTGATTTAGCATGGACATCCCTGACCTGAATCATAAGCTGGTGTCATTTTTTCTGTAGCTGTTTTACACAAACACCGTAAACAGCCCTTTCACTCTAACAGCTTTTTTCCACTTTAGTGTCGAAACGGAGTGTAACTTTCTGTCTGATTTGCCATCGCCTTTTAAGAGTCTACAAAAAGGGATTTTTTTTGAGTCACAGCAGCAACTGCGGTTTTCCTATAAGTCGCCTGTTACCGTCCCGGCAAGCTTCTGCCCGATAGTTACTTGGTAAAACTGTCGAGTTTTCATCCATAACACATCTTCATTTCTTCGACATCCGGCTTTTTATGCGCTCCTCATACTTTTTCTTAAAGAAGCCTTTATTTTCTTTTGGTAAAGCCTGTGATTGTCGATATCCATGTTCTTACCTTCTCTGCAACAAGAAAGTAATCCAAATCCATTTGATATCCTGAGAGGTACGAAATGCGCGAGGAGTGTCTGATGGAATGTGTCTAGTTGATCACAACCTGATCAGTTTGTTTGCTGATGTTCCCGAATTTAGTCTTCATGCGCATTGGCATGAGGCGTTCACTTACAGGCATAAGAATATTGTCTGTCTCGAACAGCAAGTCCACATTAGAGTTAGTGCTGCCTTCTCTCTTTGCAGGTATCACTGTAGTAAATGTTGCAATTTTTCAATCTCTTATCACCCGGCCCATTCGTCGGTATAGTGTGCATTGTAATGTCTGCTTTGCTGATGTTCTGGGAACTCTGCACTCTGTTTATGGGTTGCACGTGGTCTGCTAAAGGGCCTCATATTCCCATAAGGACGTGTTTCAAATCGTCTCGTTTTGAAAACATTTATTCTCATTCGCGCTTTATATATTTTTATGACTCGAGGAATCGTTTGAATATCTGAAATGAGGATTATTTTGATTTAAAATAAAACGGTTTCGTTTTATTAAAAGGCCTTGTTGTAGAAGCATTTTACTTTTAACTTAGATTCATTAGGTGTATTTCGGTTAGCAGACTTACGGAATACACTAAAGTGTGCATTCCGATAGAATACTTCTAGGTTATTAAATTGACGCCGTGCCGTACTGGGCTATTGCGACGACTCCCACATCGAAGATTTCAGGTTAGATTTCGTGATTGGACACGATACCACCATAATAAACTAAATGAGTATTATAACTGGCTACTTCGCAAATTTCGCCGTTCGGTATCGGTAAAGACGGTGGGTCCTTTTTGTTATGAAAAATATCAAATCCAGCTTTGTCCCTTGTGGGCTCTAGTGTCACCCAAATTATTTATTTTTTGTAAGTTTATTCCTGGGCTAAGATTTACTTCTTGTGAGGTCTTATCTGGAAAGACGAATAGAGAATGTATTTACAAACACTTTGGTTTTTTCTTCATTTTAAGTAAGTATGACAATTGTCAACAATCAATCAACATTGATTTTGATCTTTCTTTAAACAATTTATTGGTAAAAAACGCCTAAGCATAATCGAATGTATTTTAAGTTATTTGTTTAATTTAATAGTTATTTATTTTATTTTATTTGAAGTTATTTGTTTTATTTAATTAAGTGTTTATCATACTGAAAAAAACAAACACTGCAAAATATATATATATACAAATACATGGAATTTCGTGAAAAGAAAATACCTTAGCGCTAATATTAGAATAATTTAATTATTTTTTAATAAATATGTTACACAGAGGTCTTATTTCTTAACTCAAAATTTACTTTAAAGTAAATTTTTTTCGCAGACGTACTGCTTTGAATTATTTTCTCAATCATTTCAAATTGTATACTGATTTCTGATTTTTTGTAATTAAAGTCGTAAATACAACCCCAATATTTTTACGATTATATTTCATAGCCTCACAAATCCACTGCATCAGTTCCGTCTTCCGTGTTGAATTTTTTCAATTTACATATTTATAAGTTATGGTATTTTAACATTTTGATTAGATTCACAAGTGAACGTAAATCAAAAATAAAAAAGACCAAACAAATATGGTTCGCTTCTATTCTATAAACGTTATTATTTCGGTTGACACAAAATATGCATTTCCAAATTGAAAAAATGTCAATATCCTACTTTTATATCCCAAGAGATCGATATTGACTTAAGTCGGATGTAGTCGACCAAATGTGACCGCATTAAATTAAGTAAATCACATCCCTATTGAGTGTGTGTGGTAAAACGAGGAAAAGAAAATAAGTACCAGTCACGGATATGTACTTCTTCTAACCTGATACACCTCGTCTCTTCTATCTACATGCCACTTTCAATCATTTCATTCATTCACACTTTTGTTATCTTTTTTCCTCCTCCGTGCAAATGGTGCTGCCATTAATGGGGGTGGATTTCAGTTTCATTGTGGCGAAACGGAAGGAATACAAATTTCAATGTGCCCTGTATCTTGGCATTATAGATTAAATAAGATTTGTGACTGAAATGCCCATAGTTAAGCTGCTGACTGAGGCAGATGGGTAAAACACCAGCACATGGAGTGCATTGCTTCCTACATCTCTAATGTACTTTGTTGTGAATGATTTTGAGTGGAATTAATTTCGCACGACAAAACTTCAATCGTTATTCGATTAAATGTCGACTACAATGAGTAACTTAAAATAGAACTTATTTCTGACCCCAGCGGATGCTTATTTGTGAAAAAGTGTATACGCTCTCGAAACACATTCAATGTATTTGCAACTGTTACAATTTCGTTACAATAATTGAATAAAGTCGAATTAACATTCAACTTAAACCGACGCAATTTTTAAAGACTTTTTTCTTTATATTGCAGATGCCAAGCCGGAACTGGTCGTTGTGTTGTAGATAAGGCGCACAGGAATCAATGTCAGGCTTGTAGACTTAAAAAGTGCCTTCAAATGGGAATGAACAAGGATGGTAAGCATTTTTTTTTAAACCAAAAATTAAATCTTCATGGTTTTTCAACGGATCTTAAATTCCATTCACCTAGTCGTGCTATATTGAATGGAGGATACACTAAGTCACAAAGTCACAATACAATACATTTGACGTGTTATTAAATAAATCTTTGCATATACCAGACATTTTTAAGTACCTGAAAAAATGGATCTTTTGGAGTAAAATTACTCAGAGTCACTCAGATCTGACAAACATGAATTGAAAATTCAAAAACATACATACACAATTTTAATTAATGTTTAAGTTCAGTGTAAAATACACGTAATACATAACATATTTATAGAATTTGAAACCGTGTAAAAACGCGCATAAATTTCGACAAAAAAATTTGCGATAATGTGATAGAAAATAATGTGCATTGTCCACTTAAACGATCTTTCATCATTACTTTTTATTGTATTTTTATTTAAATTTAAATTCCTTTACTTTCATCACCTTTCATCATTTGAATCCATAAGTGGCAAAGCATTTTTTAAAGGTGCTACTTCAATCCGTGCATTGTTTAACATTCTTAATGTGAAATAAAGCTAAATTTCGATATTTGGCTTTATTGAAATTGAAAAATAAAAACCATTCGCCTTCATAGCGCTTTACAAAGTTCAAAAGTTAATGTGGAATATATGATGAAATGGGTGCAAGCGTAGTGACGGGAAAATAATGAAGTTTGTATGTGCGACCCATCTGGATCACAGACTTGAAGTGAATTTAAGATTAGTTGCATATGGTAGTTTTCAACAGATGTGAAATAAGTTTTATAGATACCTAGGATAAGTCATGTATGGAACCAACCCGGGGGTTGAAGGAGGTTGCCTACTTTATGTTTAAGCGTCATCGATTTCATTAACTTACGAATTATTTTTCCAAAAAATACAAATACTTTCTCAAATTTCGCCGTTCGGAGTCGGCCAGAAACTGTAGGTCCCTTCTACTCCTGAGGGGAGAGTAGCACGCACACCACGAGTAGTTGTTGTAGAAGCTAGGCTCTGGTACCTTGTGAGCTATAGTGCCACTCAATTATTATTATAATTGTTTACTATTTTGTGTTCTGACTAATATTTGAAGTTATTGAAAAAGAATAAACACTTTTGTATAAAATATTAAATGAAAAAAAACATACAGTCCCAAGGCCTGCAATTATGACTATTTAATATAATAACATTGTTTTTTTTGTTTTTCGAGTGAAGTAATTCACAAATTATACACCACTTATCGTCCATAAATGCACCCACTCACTCCTTCCTAGAATATGTTTCGGGCCGATGCAGTGGCGTCCACGCTCCACGTGACCTAGCCATCTTAAGCGTTGTATCCGAAGACGCTTGACCAGACGCTGTACAGTTTGATTTCGGTACTGGTGTTGTTGTCCCTATTTACCGCGGAGCCGAGGTAGACGAAGTCCTTGATTACCTCGAAGTTTCTGCTGTCTAGTATCTTTTCTGCTGCTCTGTCCGAGACGTCGATCTTGTGCGTCCTTTTTTGATGACAGTACTTACTTCGTGTGGCCCTCATTAACCACCAGACCCATTTTAGCCGCTTCCGCTTCAATGCCAGGAAACGGCTCGCTGTATTCGTCCAATCACGTCAATGTCGTCGGCGTAAGCTAGCAGATTAACGGACTTTTGGAAGATCGTGCCTTTGGTGTTGACTTTTGAGTTACGCACGATCTTCTCAAAAATGATATGCAAAAAGTCACATGACAGCGCGTCGTCTGGTCTAAAACTTTTGAAGGTCTCGGTGAATTCGTTACCGACCTTGACGGAGCAGCGAGATCTCTCCATCGTCCTTCTACACATTCTGACGAGTTTGGTAGGAATAAAAAAACTAGCCATGGCACTGTATAGCTCGTCGCTTTGCACGCTGCCATATGCGGCCTTAAAATCGATGAGTAGGTGGTGAGGGTCAAGATTCCACTCATCGGGCATACATTCCTCCGACCATATCTTACAGATGAGTTGTTGCATGCGTCCCACCAAGTCATCTTCAACTGCTTTAAATAGTTCTGCGGACAGTCCATCCGCTCCAGCAGCTTTGTTCGACTTCAGTCTCGATATTGCTGTCTTGACGTCTAAGTCGGGGGACGTGATTCTTGCCTATCATCTTTAAAATTGAGAGGAACATTCTGTTTAACATCGAGATTTGGGCAGTCAACGCCATTTAAAAGTCTGCTGAAATGATCTTTTCAGATTCTCAGCACCGATTGCGACTCTACTACTAGTTGTTCCTTCTTGCTCTGACTGGCTTCGGTCCGAACCCTATATTCACCTTTCGGTAAAACTTTCGGACTTAATTCCTGTCTAGCACCTTTTAATCACTTGGACCGCACACTTCTCACGCTCTCTCTTTTTCCTTCTGAGAAGCGGGTTCTCTTCCCTTCCTTTTGTGTTCGTAGAGCTCACGAACAGCTCTCGTTGCCTTGTGGTCTCTCCTACTGGGTGGTGGCGTAAAACCCAGCACATCGGCGGTAGCTTCTTTGATGACTTCTTGACAACGTTTCAATTTTTTTGTATTGTCAGTGCAGGCAGCGTCAAACTTAGATCGTTTTACGATATATTCTCGAATCACTAAGAAAAAGTAATCTATAAATTGAATATAATTGCCTGTAAAATGTAATTTTAATATGTCGACTCACACGCCAAGGTTCCAGGTTCGCTTCCCGGACTGAACACCTTCAATTTACCTTGTCGTTCGGAGTCAGCAAAAAACTGTACTACTACTGACAGAAAGGTTGTTGCTAAAGAAATCCTAGTCTTGTTCCCTTGTGCTTTGTAGTGCCACTTAATTATTATTATTAAATTATTATTAATTATTATTATTAATTATTATTATTAAAATATAACTTAATCAACAGATCTTGTTCTGTTGTTAAAAATCGTACAAAACATAAGCATCTGTTATTTTGCTTTTCAAGTTTTTTTTTAAAGTCTATTTATAGGGTAAAGGGTTCTCTAATTTTTGGGATACTGATTAGTTTGGTAAAGGTTCTGACCACTGTGCATATATTGTTTTAAAAAGGAGATTTTACGCAACCTTGCTTGCTAAAAGCATAATACAACTGGGGATATGCATGCGTATGCCAGTCGCCTGAAGACAGACCGGTGTATGGCAAAAGCCAGAAAAGCCTTCGCTATGGCAAGTAGGCTGTTTTATAGCAGCCAACTTGATTCCAGAGTGAAGATTATCTGCTACACGGCCCTAATACGGCCAATCATGGTGTATGGTTGTCCGGTGTGGTTCAACTTGAGTCCTTCCCAGATGGAAAGGATGAGGGTGTTCGAAAGGCAATGTCTTCGAGCTTGTCTCAAGATGTACAGAACCCCAGAGTCTGAGTACAAGAAGTTCTATGCTAATGAAATCTTGTACAACGCAGCAAACGTGAATAGGCTGGATAATTTTATTATTAAGCTGATTCGAAGGCACGTTGCACGAGCAATGACTTCAGAAAACGAGCTGATATTCGGAGCTTACTACCCGAACGATGCATATCATGAGAGCGCACGCCGAAGTGGACTCATTCCACCGGAAGCGTTCTTGTATCTGGACCGCATTGGATTGGTCCAGGATGCGGAGGGATGTCCACTTCTCTACCACGTAGTAAGACGAACGGTGGACAAGCGTCTGCTCTACGAGAGCAATGTACGAAGCGTAAGGCCGGGTGATCTTCGCTTCAGCACATCCATCCCCATTCGCGATATTAAAGATCGGGAAAAGGATAGGCAATTTTATTGGTGGCTAGAGCCACATCTGGTGGCCCAGCTGCCGTCAGCTGAAACAGAAATTGGTCCCCCTACGGACACCTTACATATAGTATAAGTTAGATTAAGATTAAGTTAGTGTAGTATATATATAGCCCTTAAAAAAAAAAAAAAAAAAAAAAAAAAAAAATAAAAAAAAAAAAAAAAATTAGTGGTAGTTAGGTTAAGTTTGTTTAGTTAGGTTAGATAATAATAATTTAAAAATAATTTTACTAGATTGCTAAGTTTTTCCAGAACATTTTCTTAGTATTAAGTATCACATAATTTAGTTCTTTACTTGAACATACCTACAAAAACTGAAAGGCTGAAAGGCAATTATAAAAAATCTTAGATTAACTTAGAGTGCTCGCATGGAGCCAGTAAGATAGTTTTAATTAAAATAAAAGTTATTATAGCTAGTTTAAGTATTTTATATCTAGATTTAATGCAATTGAAACTCAAAATAAAAAAAATACATTTTAAACTTAGACCGGTGTAGTTCAGTGTGTGTGGTTAGGCAAAAGAATAATCTCAGGGAGTTTCCGCTCTTAGCCCCATAGGACAAAATGTCTGATTTTATTTTTGGAGTGACTTATTCATGTTCATATTAGAATACTTTTATATCGAGGGTTCTTTCAATAACAGTAGTTACGATTCGATCATGAGAGTGTGAAATGAAATCAAGGTATCAAATAACATACTGCCCAGTGAAGCAGAGCGATAACAAAAATTCATTCAATTACGTACTCTTCAGGATTCTTGTAATCGCAGTTAAATGGATGAGTTACGAGTATATCAACTAGTCTCCACATATCGACAAACTCCTTGCAGATCTACAGATCTGGTTTCATCACCATTGGTTATGCTGATGATATGGCGATTCTTTTTTGTGGTAAGCACAGCACGACAGTATCCAATGTCATGCAGAAATTGAAAAATGATGTAACGCTAAAAGATTGTGAGAAAAGTGGGACCGTTCCCGTGCTTTTCAAAAATAAAATTAATAGCAACCATGAATCCATAGGGATGATCCATAGTAACATATCACGTGTGTATTCCAACAAAATTAAATATTTTTGAGTTTTCCTGGACAGCCAATCAACTGAAACAAACTGTTCAAAAAAATTTTATTTTTATTTTTTATTTTTAGTGTTAGGTATATAGCATATTTGTTTTGTTTGTTAGAGGCATAAAAGTTACATAAATGTGTTTTACTTGAAAAAGGGATCAAATAATTTGCTTTCAATTTTGGAGGAAAAAAGTAATTATGTTAAGTGCTCGAAAACACAATAGTCAAAAAAATGTTTACATGTGATACAAGCTTTCCAAAGAAGTTCGAAAAGATGTGAATGGCGACGCTCGCCCTCATATTAAAAACAAAATGTTGAGGAAGTGAAGAAAATTGTTATGGGGAATCGTCGAATTACTATTTGAGAAGTTGGTGAAGATATAGATTGGCTCATGACATGCAATATTTTTAAAAATGTTGGGCATGATGCGTGTGGCAGGGAAGATCGATCCCAAATTGCTGAATTTGCTTGTTCGTAATTTTTTTTGGATTAAGACATCACTGTAATCATGTCTTAGCCAGCCTATTCACCAGATTTGGCCCCCTGCTACTTTTTCAGTTTCCCAATTCTTTGAGTTTCGAACAGACGTCGTATAGATCAAATCTATCATAGAACGCGCTTCTAGAGCACGAAACGTAGACGTCCATACGGCAGAACTAACAGCAACAACTACTACAAAAATAATTATCAAATGAGAGCACACATTTCGCTTAGATCACTAGACACTAGGCAGGCAATCTAAAGGATTAATCAGACCCTTGGCCTATAAGTAAATCGTTCATTAAGACAAGGAATGCTTATTCAATGTGTCCTGACATACTATTATTACTATTAGGGAAAAGACAAAGAATTTCATTCACATTCAGACAAATTTTATGTGAACGAATATGTTTTAAAAACGCATATCCCATAGGGAAAAACTAAGCTCCATAGATTTAGAAGTCTTCATCACAAAAAACATACATTCTCTCATAAGGGAAGTAGTACGTCCTTTGGGGTAACTACAACTTTAGATTCAATAGATCTAAACGGTCGAGGTGTCGTAGTCAAAGCGGCTAAGTTGTACAAGGGGGCAAATGTATTCATATGTTATATACCGACAAATCCACTAAGCATCCTACAATCTGGGAAAAACAAAGAGATACTTATGGGTCTATAATTCTTCGCTGTTGTGTATCCTTCATTACAGTAAATACAAAATATATGTTTACATATAAATATGCATACTCCCACTCCATGAAATCTGTCTTTCGTTTTTTTTACAATTAGTCGTGCGGAATGATAATGTTTATGGGCGCGTGCCTTAATGTTTGAATTGGTAAGTAATTGTTCTCACGTGAATGGAGAGGTGAATCTCTTGTTTTTGAACGATGAACGTTTGCCATAAATACCTTTTGTTTATCAACTAACCAGAAACCGCATATTTATTACAGGAATGATTTTATTGACAACTTAAGCCTGATGTTTTACCCTTCAAAAACCCTACACCCTTTTCGTTGCGACGTTGGTTCGCTGTGGGGGTTCACTTCATTTTACATACTGTGCGCTCAAGTGATAACATATTTTTTGAACTCCAAAAGAGCGTTCAAAAACAGGTTTCAGGGTGATTTGACATACCTTTTTATCTTTTATAAGGAATAAAATCCATCTTTTAATGTCAAGTTTTGAGTATTTATATAGTGTAAAATGGTGTTCTAATATGATTCTACTGAATAATAAATACTCAGCACTCGTACTGCCACTACTTTCTTGTATGTTTATTTATGGAATAAGGTGGGATTAGAAAATTACATATATGTAATCATTTTTTTATTAATTAAGTTACTTTAAAGAACAAAAGCTAATTACATAAAATTTTGAAGTTTTTTACTACAGACATGAAGCGTATAAGGAAACTTGTTTCGAATTATTAATTATTTATCGGTCTTAAGAACTCAACTACTGTGCAATCTGAACTTTGGATCAATTAGATAGAGATTAATTGATTACCTTTGTACATACAAATAATATTAAATAAAACATAAATTTGATAAAGTTAACTTAGTGGTGACTGCGTACATCGTTGATCTCGGAACCGCAATGAATGGAGACAAGGATATCACAACCAAAAATAAGAGTTTCTGTATTGTTTTTGTTTTATAGCCCATCATTTCCAAGTTACGCGTGTGTATTCTGTTCCTGTTTGCAACTGGATAATAATACTTAACAACGAATAGTATTGCAGCGGGGTCAGTAGTAAAACAGCAACATGAATGATGATAAAATAATTATACTAATAATATTAATGTGGTCGCTGTGAAAGGTTGCAAACCAAGGTTGAGTGCTAAAAAAAGAAAAACAAATTTGAAGTCTGAAAAGCAAATCTGCTATGAAAACGGCGGCGAGTTGTAGGATTGAATATTAATTGTCTCAAAAAAATCAAATATATTTCTGTCTGTGGTCTTCGGAACTTAGAAAAGAGATTAAAAAGTCACCGCAGTTAACACAAAATCTGTGGGCTGCTTTCTGAATTTGGACGTTAATAACGTTAATTAAACATTGCTTGCTTCTTAAAACAGTGGGTATACAAATACAATGATTAGTGAATTAAACTAAAAGTTATCCACTACCCTATTATTAATGGAACAGAGTATAATAACCTTCATTGGTTTTACGTTCAAATCAATTACTCTAACCAGATACATTACAAAATATTACATCAATGCGTCTCATTTTTTCAAGAATGAGTACACGAGATGTATTTATGAGCATGACACATAAATAAATCCATCTTCAGCTATATTCGTCGTTAATTACGACAATAAAATAAATATTCCTTCGATGACAATAAAAACTGAAAGAAGTGTGAAAATAAGATTGCGTATTCAAATACATTTTGACACGAACCATATTAAAACAATTTCTCGATATTATCTCCCACCTTTATTCTTTTGAAACATGTTGTTTCAGAAAAGTCCAAACCACACGCTGCGTGAAACCAAATCATTGAAAAATTTGGTGATGAAAGGACACGTGTCAATTTGCAAACTTGTTAACAAACTAACGAGTTCTTCAATATAAATACCATTGTGTATGTATATTCCTCATACAAGGAATACACAATATACGGAGAGATAATTAAAAGGCGTGTTATCTTTTTTTCATTTGCAGCTGTACAAAATGAACGTCAACCAAGGAACACAGCAACCATTCGACCAGAAGCACTGCGGGATATGGAACATGGACGTGCATTAAGGGAAGCTGCAGTAGCCGTTGGCGTTTTTGGGTAGTTCTTGTCTTTAGGAAATTTAGATTAAGTGAATGTAAATTTATATTTCCTTACAGGCCGCCAGTTTTATTGTCACCCCCATGTTATGGTCCAGGATTGCTTTCTTCACCTTGTAAGTCAGTCTGATTCTGAAACAACTTTCATATATGTAGCAGTTTTATATTATTTACAGCCTTAACAGGTATTCCTACATCGCGCTTATTGCATCACCCTCAGATTACTAATACAATGCAAATATCAAATAATGTACCACATCACACTTCAAGTTACGGCTTTTCGAATAGTAATAATAATAATAACAATAATGTTAATATGAATAATGATAGTAACAAAACGTGTGATTTGTCAAATGTCGCAATAACTTCAACGAATTCCAGTAATAATTCCACTTCTCCGAATTTACCTTCGACGGATGTCGGTAAGTTAATTTTTAAATCTAATATTTCGAGATATTATATTTGAGCGTGTGAATATTTGTTTCAAGGAGGAAGCGCTGAAATAAATCCCATAAACGGAAGTGCATCGTCGTTAAGTTCTGTTAGCCCATTGCCTGAAAATGATAATGACGGTAATATTATTAATTTGCATAATTTCTACACACTTCGTTTATATACTTATTTTTATATACATGCATATGTATGCGTTTGTGTTTCATCATCTTTATTTAAAGCACCATAAAAAATAGTTCAACCTCTAAATTAAAAAATATGTTGTCCTCGATGTCGATTTGCCTATACATCTATTGTAGAAGAAAATCACTAACTGTTGCATTCGATTTTCATTTCAAGTTGTTAAGTTTACGCACTATTGTCCAAAACGGTAAAACGTCAAAATTCGAATTATGAAAATGAAACACATAACCCCTAAAGCAAACTTATGCTTACGCACTTGTTGGGAGTGATGTGCGAACGGGTATGGTGTGGTTATGTAATGTCTATATATGTACATATATTAGTTTTTGTGTGGGGCTAGGTGTGTGCATACGAAGCATAATTCAGGTCTATGTTGTACATATGAACGCTTATATTTAATATAATTCTCGGTATGGTTTGGTACGTGATATATACATATATATTCCAATATATGTATATTTAGTTATTTGAACTTTAGTAAATCTTTGGATTGTTTCGGCAGCAAATTTTGTTGACGAAATTAAACCATCTATGTGTAAGAGTTACTTACACTTGCTTAGATTATTTTTGTTTAGGAATTGGATCTTTTATTCCCATTGTCGTAGGTATATAAGCCTAAACTTTAACCCTTATTGTATTGATTATACTTAGTTCTTCAAGCAAACCCACTTAAATTGAATATAATTCATTATTGTTTAGAGAAGATTATCACTTTTATTACTTTACTCTTTATTCATACACACTAATCAAACTTATTTACTTACTCGCATTAAACTAGCCTAACTTAACTAAAATAATTACTACTAGGAAAATTAAAAAAAACTCAGTGTCTAAATATTTTGTTTCTCAATACTACTTTCAAATATAAAATATGCGAAATACAGTGTATCAAAAATGAAACGAGTCTAAGGATATTAATTTATATAAAACGTAATCCTCTCAGATATATTGATGATTGAAATCAAAAATTGTTGTTGTTTTTAATTCGATTAGTTGATGCTGAAACTCCTGATGGGAGCTATGAGTTTTATATGTCTTCCCTCTCAAAAACTTTTCTTTTGTTAAACTCCATAATTCCGTTTTGTTGACCCTTGCAATTATACGATCCCGTATTCAATGATCTGGTAACTCAACAACAATGTCTAAGCTTTCTTTCTTATCGCACCTGTCCTGTCACACTCGCGAAATATTTAAGGACAAAACTATTTTATCCAAGCCTGGTTGTTGTCCGTAGATTATACCTAGAAAGCTACCAGAATCGTTTGAAAAAAATAAAAGCGATTCCTGTTTTCTTAATCACACAATATATACATTAATTGCTTGAGAATATAACTACTTTCGACATTTCTATTTAAATCGATTACGATTTAAATCGATTACAAAATTGAGAAGTACACATACATACGTATGTATGTATACATCTATATTTTTTTTTCTTTCTCTTTATGTATCAAAAGTTGAGTTCGTATTGACCTACTTAGCCCTAACAAATTCCCAATTTTTTTACACATACACAACAAATCACTCAATAAGTCCCGGAACATATAGGGGGCGCCACTAACGAAAAAAAATAAATGAATAATTTTTGTTAGTGGCGCCCCTATATGTTCCGGAACTGTGTACTACAACTTACAACTTAACATTTGTTTACTATCAGTTAAAAAAATAATTCATGGCATTTACTTTTTAAAAATTATATCACCCGACAGGGCTAAATTTGAGGTATTCGCGCATTTCGACTGGTATCTCGCAGATAATAGGAATAATGCTGGTTTACAAAGCGTCAGTCGTAGCTAGAGTATTCCTGAACACATTTCCCGAGAGAAAATAGTTCAAAGCAGTGATTTACCAACCAATTTCCCGTAGCAAAGCGTGAAATTTGGTGGTCATAAAATGATTCCTTAACAAGTTCATTAATTCACGCATTGTAGTGCCGTTGAAACCATCTAAACCATGTGCGTGAATCTTATAGCGCATAAAATTCCATAATAACGGTTACCATTGAAGGTAATATTCTGATTTACATCAGTTTGGTCTTCGCGTATACTCTCAGCTACAGTTGCAATTGTCTCTTCAAAACGTGCTGGGTGTGGTCCACCTGTTAGAATATCATACTCTAATGTAAGCTGGGACTCATATTTGCGAATGGTATTGAAAATAGTGGTTTCAATTTGTTCATTATGTGTACCGTAAGTTAGTTCACAGCAGTTTGATTCGTGTGCGATCTGCCAAACAAACCTCATGATAAATTACCTGATAAGAACCCCAAATTCACTTACAGTATTCGGTATGAAAAGTGAATCTAAATTATTTTTTTTTTGTTAATAACTTATTGGAGAAAAAGAAGCCTTACTTATGGCGCTATTACTGGCAAATTTTATTCGTTACAATATATGGTGTGTTCGAACATACATATGTATCTTCAAAGACATACAAAAATATTAAAAAGCCAATAATATGATAATATTAGTGTTACTAAATTGTTCTAACTGAAGTAATACATTTTTTGCGGAGTTACTTTACACATTTTTTCATTAATTTCTTATATGGTAGTTCCGGAACTTTTATTCTTCTAGTTCGATCGTTTAAGATTGGGCTCTATTACTGTCTCAAGAATCCAGAGAAACAGAGATTTGCAAAAGATATTTCATTCTTGATTTCTGTGCTGATGCAATTGTCTCTGTTAACTGGTGAGTCGAGGTAAACATAGTTCTTATCTACCTGTTGTCCGTTGTGACACCTTATCCTAGACCTTGATGTTGTTCTATTTAAGCTGTTTTTGTCTCATTGCTAAAATCACATGACATCTTTTTTTCAATATATTTTTTGGTGTTAACACAAAATCGCACAAAATGTCTGTATTGTGTACTTGTCGCAGTCAAAGTGTTCAGCTTTCTTGCGCGTCGGGAAAGCGTTACTGAGATTTTCCTCATCGAGCATGGCTTCCTACCATTAAATTTAACTTATGTATGTGGGAACCCAGTTAATCTCCATTTGCTTTGAAGAGTCCCGCAGACAGTTCGCAGCAGCTTTGTTTGACTTCAGCATATATTCTACTACTACTACTCATATCTTGATCTCGTTCCAAATTCAATTCTTTAATTTCGGTTGTCATCATTCCCAGAAATGATTTTTTAAAACTGTAATTTTACTGCAAGCTGTCTGTGATTTTCTCCGTAAGAAATTGAGCCTATGTTTATGTTGCACATACTATGGTAATTAAAGATTCAGAATATCAGGTAAATCCGAACTGTTCTTGTTTCCAAGGACGTGAATGGTAAGAATTTGCAGCATATTTTAAGTATTTGTATTTATGCACATAGAGTGCAACATTTTATTATAAGCAAGCAAGCATTCTGCCCGAATAATGTTACGTACACATAACTATAAGTATAACATTAGAATTTTGTTGGTTTATTGTCAGATTTTGGTTATAAATTGTTAGCAGAAGCGTTTAAAATATTTTTTTTTTCCTTGCCATAGATGATTCAATCGATGTCACAAACGATGAAGATTCAATTGATAGAAAAAATGCATCACCAAAACATTCTTCAATAGCACAATTTACATCTTCTTCGCTATATGGTCACACGCAAGAAACTATTTATGAAACAAGTGCAAGACTCCTATTTATGGCAGTTAAATGGGCTAAAAATTTACCAAGCTTTGCTAGTTTAGCTTTTCGGGATCAGGTAAACCATATTCAAGTAACTATTGTTTGCATAAAATTATTCCTAACTAAATTTTATCATTTTGCAGGTAATTCTGTTAGAGGAATGTTGGTCTGAATTGTTTTTATTAAATGCAATTCAGTGGTGTCTCCCTTTGGACTCAACTGGATGTTCCTTATTTTCGGTTACTGAGCATTGCAATAATAATACATTTAACTGCTCACTGAAAAGCGAAGTAAGTACATAAATGCATTTATAAATCATTCTCTAAAATAGAATTCTTTTTGTGTTTCATCGTTAATCCCCAGCACAACTGGTCCGATTACAATGAAATTTCGTTAACCAGAAGTAGTGCTCGGCAAGCAATGATATTCTTACATATATAAAATGTGGGCACAAAATATGTCAGCTCAATCTACTACTACCACGTATCTCTTTTTAATTGAATAAGTCTACATTAAAAAAAAAAAATTTTAATAATTCTACATTTAAAAAAAGATTCTTCCATACAGACATACATACGAGTATATGCTATTATAAACACGCAAAAAACAGAAATTGATTGATTGATTGATTTGTTGCAACGGAAAACAATAAAAGGGGTCATGCCGACAATGGTTGACATTTACTAGAGCGACTCTTTTTATTCTTGCATTAATTTTAAAATTAATGTAATTATTTTTTAGTTACAGTGCTTAATAAAGAATGCCCATCTAGGCTCACGCTGAAGTGTTGGGAAAAAAAATAACGTATCTCTGCAAGTCACAAACCCTAGAAATTTTAGGCCGAATCTATGGCGTAATCTCCGGAATGCCTCTCATTGCCTTGTAAACAGGGCTTAATGCTAAGTTCATTTAATGCCAACCCTGAAACATTGCCAGTCCAACATTTCTTTTATTTTTTATCAAATTTGTTTATACTACTACTTATTTTTTAATGATTTTTTTTAAATTCACATTCAGTTGACTATGGACGTGTCTTCGCAATTTTAAATTTTATTATTGATCACATTTTTTCAATTGGGCTCTTAAGCCCAGAGCAATTTGGGCTTTTAGAGAAATCCGACTTCATTACTGGTCACGAGCCTTTTCCTCATTGAGTTTGCCGACATTTATTTCTTCCTGTAGCTCGTTTTTGGAATTAGATCCAGCGATATCTTAGACCGAATGAAATGTTTTGGCTTTCCTGCTGTAAATAGTTCTGAATTTAGAACATTTTTTTCATTCCATGTTATTTGTGCTGAATATTTATTTATTTATTTATTAAAGTATTAATTTATAGTACAAATTAAATTGCTTATAATATTGTTTGTAGGAGCAGCGAAGGCTTTTTTTTTTAGTTCATGTTTCTCTGGCTTGGTTTTTTTAGGAGCTTTGATGGGTTTTGGTCTGCTAGCTCATTGCTAGCACAAACCTTTTGCAGTTGTGACTGAATATGGTTACAAAGTCCTAAAACGAATCTTATCACATTTGGACTATGTGTTGAGCAATATTTAATCTCAGGGATGTCAGGGTTCATTCTATAGTACATATGGTAACATGCAAGTGTTCTCTTTTAATTACTATTTGTGCAAGTTGTGCTCAACGTCACGTTTGAGTTAATTTTTATTTTATTTCAATTCAGCCAAAACTCATTTGGAATGCGTATGGATTCTATTTATTTATGTCTAGTAGTAGGTTATTAATAATAAAAAAAGTTGTTTTTGTCTTTAATGATTCTGCTTGATTCCAGATATTGCAATCTAATTGCAAATTAATCGAAGCTTTACCGCAAATTTTCGATTCGAATTTCCATTCCAACATCGACAATTTCTATTTTAAGGAGTAAAAAAAATATAAAATAAATTTTATAAAGTCTAAGAAATAAGTAGGATGTATAGTAAAGTGGATGAACCTACATTTATTGAATTCAGTTCAGAAGAAAAAATAAAAGAACCCGTAATTCCGGTTGAACCGGAATTCACTTCTATTTCTCTTAAAACAGAAAAAGATATGTACATATACCACTTAATCGGTGTAATTTCATAACCATGGGACCTGCATACGTAGTTTGAAATCAATCTTTAGTTAAATAGTTTATAAATTGTAGTCTCTTATCTTAAAATAAAATCACAATACGTACCTGCACTTGCAGCCGTTTTCCTTTTTTTTTTTAATCCGGTTAAATTTTATTTTATATTTTTAGATTGCTGCAGACATTCGTACCTTAAACGACACATTCTGTAAGTACAAGGCTGTGTTTGTGGACCCTGCAGAATTTGCTTGCCTGAAAGCAATCGTTTTGTTTCGGCCGGAGACCAGAGGTTTGAAAGATCCAACTCAAATAGAAAACCTTCAGGATCAAGCTCATGTACATATGTTCACATTTCCTTTGGGGCTTACTAAAATTAACCATATAATAATATTTTTAGGTTATGCTAGCACAGCACTCGCGAACACAATTTACAGCACAGATAGCTCGCTTTGGGCGACTTCTTCTTATGCTTCCGTTACTGAAAATGGTCAATTCCCATAAGATTGAATCTATATTTTTCCAAAAAACTATAGGTAACACTCCGATGGAAAAAGTACTTTGTGATATGTATAAAAACTAAGCTCTTCTTACTTACTTTTGTTACATTGTAAGATAATTTGCCCGAAATAAATAAATTTTATTAATTTTTTTAATTGCAAGAATATGTTTATATTTTTTTTTTACAAAATATTGCCGTGTAGACTGTTTTATTTCCGAGATTAGGTAGAAATCTTTAGCAGGACACTACGGCGAACGTTTATCCAAAGTTGTGTGCGATTTTATTCACTAAATCAACCCTTTATATGAGTAATTGATTCTACTGCGATTAAGTGAAACACTTATTAAATATTAAGCAGATTTACGTTTTGGTTAAGTATTGTCAAAAACTAAGAATTTTCCTTTTTAAATAAAATTCAGTATTATTTACCATATATATTATAAATTCATTAATATGGAGTGACATAACATCTACCGACGAAGATTTCGACGAAGTTTCGGTTTTTGGGCAGTTTAAAAAAACTTAATTTTTTAAATATTCATAGTAACGTTTAATTAAAATAAAGTATATAAAATGGTTCGATAAGCCAAAATTTTCGTAATAATCGTTTCGCAAGGGAAGGTGCTGATATGATTAATTTATTTAAATTTCTCTGAACATTTCGAAGTGACGATGGAATTTCTACTCTGTTGTGCTCTAATCTAAAAATTAAAAGTAACATTGTTTTGATTGACCAGACTCTTCTAAGTAAAAGTAATTTCTTATTACTAGTCAGTTTTATGTCAAAGAATGATGTTGTGTTGAAAGAGCACACTTTGAATTTGCAACAAAGAAAATCACAAAAAGTATTTATCCACAGTCATAAATTAAAAAAGAATTAACTAATATCTTAGCGAATTAAGTCAAATGGAGAATTATTTATGAAATATGATAATTAGGGATCGGATTTTCATGCAAATGCATGTTTTTTATGAACCTTTTGGATGCAAGGCAACTTATTATGTATACGAATCAAGAAATTTCCTTTAAAATGACATTTAACCGTTAGTGCATATTTTTGCATATTTTACTATAAGAAATAAGTATCGAAAGTTAAACGATACCATTATTCATTGCTACTGAGAAGCGCCAAAAATGGGTGCAAAAAGCTTCAAGCGACAGAAAGCTAAGTAAAATGATGATGTGTAGGTACAATGTGGTAAGGTTCAAAGCTTAACTGCCTGCGCATGGTGTAGCTGCAGCAGTAGAACGTACCGCTGTTGAAGTAGTTCATCCTACTCCTGCACCTACACTGTTGTGTTTCGTTTGTATGTATTGGTATTGATGTCGGTGAATGTAAAAGTGGCATAAAATGTTAGTTGCTCACAGATGCCAGTTGCCGCTACATACATACATATAGTTTCCTATCCCATTTCCCAGTTAATCCAAGAAGTCGTTAATTCAGTGGTCTAGTGATCGTCGTTCTTAGTCAGTAGAAAACTAATTTTAATTTTTTTAGAATTGTTTTCTTGGAAAATGTAAGCATTTTCCTCTTAAATTTATGATTTTAGTTTTGTTCAAATAAAGAAATTTCAGCTGGGTACAATGCCAAAAGTTAAGACATCTGTTACTTCAAATTTGAGAAGACATGAATATCCAACAATTTTTAAAACAGATGAAAATGTTTTGTTCTGCAGATTTTGCAACAAAAGGGTTTGCTTTGAAAAAAAATTTCAAGTGGATGAGCATTTGAAAGGTATTAAACACTTAGAACTTAAAGCAAGATCTGAAGTTTCCTGGAAATCCCAACAACTGCTGTTCTTTACCAATTCATCTAACAACTTATGTGAGGCGTTTGTTGCAGCCGATATACCATTAAGTAAGCTTAGTAACCCTGAATTAAGAAATTAAAAAAAAAAATACAACAGAAATTATACCGGATAATTCGACTTTGAGAAAAAATTACATTGATAACATTTATATTTCGCTATTTGAACGGAAGAAAATTTATCTTAAAGATAAATATTTGTGGGTTTCTATTGATGAAAAAAACAGATATCCAAGGACGTTTTGTTGCTAACGTAATTGTGGGTCTGTTGGACCTAAACGAAGAAGAAAGTAAAAAGAAATTTTTAATAAATGTAGTCCAATTAGAAAAAAAACCAACCATTCCACCATAGCTCGTGCATTTGATGAATCCATGAATTCACTTGAAATCGAAAAAAGCAAAATTCTCCTTTTTTCGACCGATGCTGCGCCATATATGGTAAGGGCAGCTCGTGGATTAACACTCTTTTACCCAAAATTATTGCATGTCACCTGCTTAGCACATGCAATGCACCAAATTGTAGAAGATATAAGAAGTAATTTTCGAAACGTCGATGAAGTAATTTCAAACGGCAAAAAAATATTTTTAAAGGCACCTTCTCGCGTCGAAGTTTTTAAAGAAAAATATCCTTTGACTCCTCTTCCACCTCAACCTGTTGTTACAAGATGGGGAACTTGGTTGAAGGCTGTTGAATACTATTCACAATATTATGAAGCGTTTAAAAGCATTGTCAATGGGTTCGATGACTCCGATGCAGTTGCAATAAAAAAGGCAAAAAAGATTATTATCCAGCCATTATTAAAAAGCCAAATAATATTTATAAAATCAAACTTCAATTTTCTATATGGCACCATTACAGAGCTAGAAGGCAGAACCACCTTAAAAAATCAATCAAAAGATTTTGCAAAGATTAATGTTGTTGAAGGACTAATGGGAACTCCAGTGCGTTCTGAAAAAAATGAAGGACTTACAATAATGCAAAACACAAGTAAGACATTCACATTAGAATGCAATGACTATTATCAAAAAAACTACCAAAATAAATCCATGAGATTTGTTTTTTTAAAATGCTCCACTAACTTCAGTTGACGTCGAGCGATCTTTTTCTTTATACAAGACATTCTTAAGACCAAATCGGCAACGTTTTGATTACGAAAACTTTAAAAAAATGTATGGTCTATGTAAATAAAACTTTTCAAAATCAGAACTGAGGAACTAAAGTTTATCTAAATTTGAAATTTTTATCTTAATTAAACAAATGAAGATGTTTATGTTTACGTTAACTGTGTTTTTTTTAAATGTGATTTTCGTTCAAAGTTTTTATTTAATTTTTTTGTTTGTTTGTTCGAACCGAAGTTAAGATAAATTAAGTGCATATTTTAAATGTATATTTGGTATTTTTAAGCGCATATTTTGAGATTTTTAGTGCATGCAAATCCGAACCCTAATGATAATTACATATATTTAATAGCACACCTTATATTTTACATATTGAGCAGATGTCAGAACTGATCCGATGATGAAAAGTAGAATTCAAAGTATCATTTCAAGAATCTTGAAAACGACGGCTTAGATGTTATTATGTGTCATTCTTAGGGTTATGACAATGCAGCTTTTATGAGCGGTGTACAAAAAGGAGAGTAGTTATTTTCAAGCACAGCAAATCAACCGTGAAAAGACTTTCAACAGCGGATTGGAGTGTTTATTATTCTGCAGTGAAATTTTTATAAAATCTTTGCTGCAGTTGTAGATACCAGAACTGCTGCACAGAACCTACAATCTGCAATGTTTTATTTCCTTTTTTATTTCTTTCTTCTCTTATAACGTCCTTCAAGATGTAAATTTTATTCAGATCGCTCTGCAAGCTTAGGGGTTAAGTATTGATTATTTTACCAAAAATATAAAAGTCGTTCGCATTTACGATGCAGGAAATCAGGCCAAGATCGTAGAAGACGCATAAGCTTTAAAAGTTAGGAAGAAAGCGTCTTCAGTTTCTATAATAATAAGAATGTTATTCAGTGGCACTAAAGACCACATGGGACCAGGGCCTAGTTTCTACAACAACTACTCGTGTTGTGCGTGCTACTGTTCTCTCACGAGTAGAAGGGACCTACAGTTTTTCGCAGACTCCGAACGGCGACAAGAAGCTTTTCATAGACAATTGATACTCTTCGAGTGTTGTCAGCAACTTGTAGGAGGTGGTGTCGTGAAAAAATCGAGATGCTCCGTCCGGGAATCGAACCTGTACCTTCGGCGTGTGAGTAGAAAACTTACGTACGCCACGGCGGCCAGTTTCATTTTCACTTTTTTATGGTTATCTTGACACCAGCTTCTGAGAACAGGTGCTGTTTAGGCACCGATATTGTTTAGATATCTTAAGTAAATTAGACACCTCTGCCTGTATATGTACATACATATATGTGCATATATTCAATATAAACTTTTTTTGGTAACAAAGATTGTTCACGAAGATTTGAAAAATATATGTTTAAGAACCATACAACGGTGTTTTGAAATATTTTTACGAGAGTTAAACAAATGTTACAACAAACAAACAATGTTTCTTGTAGCAAAAAAGTAAAACAAATGTTACAAAATGAATGAAAGAATTTAATAAAATTATTTGACAAAAAAATTGCCGTGGTATCGGTTTGCAATGTTGAATATCTGCCATTTCTTTTGAATACACTTATGGTGCCATCTACTGGTGACTAGCGTCAGTTCTCATCCCCTTGAGAGAAATGCACATCTACAACCCATCAATAATATAATCAGAACGTTGATATACAGATGTCGCTCTTTGAACGAAATACTGGTAAACGTTTTGAAAAAGTAACCTACAATAGGTTTTTAATCATGTAAGAAAATCAGACAGCCGACATAAACAAAATTGCGGAAAGAAAGAAAATAAAATGAATACATATAGTGATTGGTTTGATTTATTGCACTATGATACAAAACGAAAATTACTCGTATTTTTTATAATTTTTAATAATAATAATAATTGAGTGGCACTACGCCCACAAGGGACCAGGGCCTAGCTTCTACAACAACTACTCGTGTTGTGCATGCTACTGTTCTCTCACGAGTAGAAGGGACATACAGTTTTTTGTCGACTCCGAACGGCGAGATTTGAGAAGCTTTTCATAGACAATTGATACTCTTTGAGTGGTGTCAGCAACTCGAAAGAGTTGGTGCCGTGGTGCCCCGTTCGGGAATCGAACCTAGACTTTTTGCGCAGCGGTCGACGCACTTACCCACTACGCCACGGCGACCACAAACTTTTTTACTAAATAATTTGTGCGTGCTATTATTATCCTACCGGTAGAAGGCACCTACAGTTTTTGTCTCCGACTCCGGATGGCGAGAGTTAGAAGTTTTTTTTGATAGAAGATCGGTACTATTTGAGTGTTGTCAGCAACTCGAAAGAGGTGTGTTTCGTCCGGGAATCGAACCTAGACCTTCAGGGTGTGGGTCGACGCACTTTTAGATGTAAAGAAATTTTTAATTACAAAGCAAACTGTGGTACATATTTAATTAACATAAATGGGTTAATATCAAAGTAAGTATGTACGTATAATAGCAAAACAAACTAATAACGTTAAGTTGATACTGATAGTAATATGTTTATATCCCTTCAGTACAATAACCTTGTATTGCATCTTTCGACATAAACAAAAGATGGAAAGTCGGATCTTGCACATATTTTCGTGGCCTGTATTCTGTGAGCTCCGAGAACCACCTTTGTATAGATTCCTCAGAAATATTTGCTCTGGCGTTACTTACTCCCTTCAGCTTATCCTGAAGCAAGTATAGGATTTCCTTTTAAAAATAAAATGAACAAAATTTTGTACAGATCTGCAGTCTTTGAAGCTTCTTTTCCCTTTACAGTCTTTAATTATCTACAAATTATGGATTTTTGGAACTAAAATTCACATTTCACAGAAAGAAGTTAAACGGATGACAACAATATGTATGCATGTATTTTCTGGAAATATTTAGTCATTTCTTCATTAACCGAATTGGTGAGGTAGGTCAGGTTAAACATGAAACATTAATGATCTGAGTTCTTGAAATAGAAATTCAACTTCACAATTTTTATACCAAGGTTCCGCTCACTACCTTCATAAATAGTTCAAAGACAGAAGACCGCACTGGAAGGGGAATTTTGTGCGAGACAATAAATGTCTATCGACTTACTGACAATTCTCAATTCTATGTCTTTTAAACATAAAACAGACTGCGCAAAAAATTGATCTTTCTGACTTGTAACACATTTTATATAGACAATCGGGGTTAAAGGCATTGAAATCCAGTCTGATTTACTCTAACTGCGTAAGACTGCAAAATAAGCTTAAAAGCCAATAAAACCCCATAAACATCCTCTGCTGGGTCCATGGACATTCTGCCATTTTTGGAAATGAAGCGGCAGATGAACTACTCTATAGCGTTGAGTAAACATCGATAGAATGGATAATTAAAAAGTATTGCGTGCATCGATAGTTAAATTTAATTGAAAATTTTTTTTGGCTCCACGCAAGATGCTTATATTGCCACTCAAAATTTACGGAAACGAACACGCATTGATGTGAATTTACCAAAGGCTTAAAATTTTTCAACAGACGAGGTGTAAAGACGGCCTTCATGGCTTAATGGTTGTGAGAAAACACGTAAAGGATGGATGGGTTTCCCCAACATTACTCGGACGGACAATCAGGCAGAATGTAGCAATTAATTCGGACGGAGATGAACAAGAATTTCGTCGCTCGACTTAAACGATGCCAGGATAGCGATATCTAGACTGAATTCGATTCATGCTGCTGTCTGCGAAAATGTTGAAAGCAGCTCATTTGAAGATATGAATTGATTGAATTTAAGTGTCGTCTATCCGCTTTACAGGTCATGTGACCCCTTTGACTGCGCCAACTACCGAGAGATCAGTCTCTTTAACATCACATGCAATATGCTCTCGGCCAGTGTGTGTTAATGGCAGAAAACATTTGTCAATTGTCTTTAGGATCTTATGAGTAAGGTTTCAGACTAGGGAAGTCCACCGCCGACCAAATCACAATGCCATGTCATGACATTCCTTCCTGATGACGATAGAAAACACTCGCTCTATTAAGGTCGATAACAAACTCGCCGAGACATTTATTTTATATCATACGTGAGAGCACATCGTGCGAACATCAGATGTACAATTTTCCAAAAGTCCGTCCAACTGGTCGCTTACGCAGATAACATTGATGTGATGATCACAGCTAGGTGTCTGCTACACCAAGTTATTTTTCTTTTTTGAAAACATTTTTCTCGGGTAAAATAAGACTGTATTCTGGTTTAAGTATTAATATTAACATAACAAGATAAATTATAGGTAAATTAAAAAATACATTAGACGAAGATTAGCTTAGAGCACCTGCGAAGGGTCAGTAAGTTAGACTTAAGAGCGGCCGTTCACTTTAATTAAACTAGTTTTGAGTATTTTTGTTGCGGAAGCGGGGTCTAATAACTAAAGAGGGCAAAACTTAGAAAATGCCCGTCATCACGAAGGGAAGCACAAAATCAGCGGCTCGGAAAGAGCATGTAAATAGGGACAATAACACCAAGAAGGAAATCAAGCGCAGTACTGCTCTGTTTTCTGGGAGATTTTCAGTGGGTAGTTGCGAAGTTGCTGCATGTATGCATTGTAAAGGATTGTATTTTTGGCTTGATAAAAATTAAAGCAATTTTAATTTCTAAATCTGTAGAACAAGTAAACAATTTCTAGCCAAATTTGTTCATTTTGTATGATACCTTGATTCAGCTAATAATTTTATTATATCATGCACTATGAAGTGCCGTTTATCGACCGGAGCGGCATTTTCACTAACTGAATCTGTTTCTTTACAGTATCTTATAAGAAAGTTCGTCACTTCTAGAAATCTTTGTTAGAAAGGGATCGTATCACACGTTACCTTCGCATTTTATCATCTTCATTTGAATGTAACATAATGACATTTTTCACTAAATTTATTTCTCCCGAAGACCCAAAAAGGAATACATTCCAGCTCTCGAAATTCAAATAGAAAATTGTATTTCCAACATGATTAATGTAATAATTTTCAAAACTGTACTTCAGATTAATAATAATAATAATTGAGTGGCACTACAGCCCACAACGGACCAGGGCCTAGCTTCTACAACAACTACTCGTGTTGTGCATGCTACTGTTCTTTACGAGTAGAAGGGACCTACAGTTTTTTGCCGACTCCGAACGGCGAGATTTGAGAAGCTTTCCATAGACAATTAATACTCTTTGTACTTCAGATTATTAGTACTATATTGTCCCTGCATATTTTTTCCATATTTTAAAATAATTTGTTTTAAAATTTTTGGCAAATCAATATGGTCAATATAGCAGTTGTTCTCATTCATATGGGTGGTCATATAGCGTAGTGTAGTATAGACACTGAAAATTTTTAAACTTCAAAAAAATTTTATTGATTATATTGCGGCGGAACAAAAAGAATCTCTGTATGCTTCAACAATATTAAGAATTATTAAACACTTATTTTCAAAGCGAGTGCTAGTTTGATCACTTTGGGTTTTGTTTTTTTGGGGAAGAGTGAAGGACCGCCGTTTGTAATTAAATTGTGCTAAAAAGTGCGAGTTGCTCAGTTCCAAAATTAAACCTGAGGCCGTATATGTGTAAATCTGCGCATTTACCCACCAAGTATCAGCGTCCACATATTCATATCACACAATCAAAGAGTATGATATATGACAAAAATTTAGCTCCTAAAGTTGTATAGTTGTATAGTGTGGTCGGCGTGGCGTAAGTGCGTCGACCCACACGCAGAAGGTCTAGGTTCCAATCCCCCACGGGACACCTCGCAATTTTCACGGCACCATCTCTTTCGAGTTGCTGACAACACTCAAAGAGTATCAATTGTCTATGAAAAGCTTCTCAAATCTCGCCGTTCGGAGTCGGCAAAAAACTTTAGGTCCCTTCTACTCGTGAACACGACTAGTTTTGTAGAAGCTAGGCCCTGGTCCGTTGTGGGCTGTAGTGCCACTCAATTATTATTATTATTACTGTATAGATACTTAGTTGTTTAATTGAAATTAAAAAAAACACATTTTTGTTTACATTTTCTTTTGTCAAACGCCTGAGTTTTATTTCGATTTGAAAATTGAGGAAGTAGCGCTTTGACATGAAATTCTCGTAAGATCAATAAAAAGCGTACCAAAGTCCATCAAAGTCGACCGCGCCGTTGTGATTTGACCTTCATGTTTTGGAAAATAGTCTTTTCTGGCAAAAGTTATTGCTGTGTCGTCTCGTTTTTTTATTTTTTTTGTTTAGTTTTTCTCACTTTTAGACAGTCATTCACCACTACTCTCTAAAATGTGAATATAAAATAAAAGTCAGGCCTAGTACGCAAATGGATCTAGAATCTGGAAATGGTCTAGAGATCGTTATTTCGTATTCACAAACTCCTAATAACGTCCGCTGTACACTCGCTTGCGTCATTTCCCGCCTAAATTTTACAATCTCTTATTGATTATAAAGGTATTTACACCTTTATAGATAAAAATTTTCAGGAACGTATGAAAAATGGGACCTAATATTTTTGGCATATTTCATTTTTGTTTTATCTGGGAGCTTAGGTATTATTAAATAGTTATTTAATTATAGAAATGACGTTAAAAATGAAAAATTTTGGAAAAATTGGAAAAATGTTGGCAATATAACGAGCATATAGTACAAAAATGACAGCAAAGTGGCATCTCAGCGCGTATTAAACAGACAATCGGACCATTCTCTTTTTTCTTTTGTGTACTCTTCTGCAAAGAGTTTATTTCAAAATGCCTGCGTGCTCTCTCAGTTTTGTTACAGCTGCCGTTGATATTGTAGTTATAAGTGCAGTGCATTTTCCGAACGTTGTTGGTTTTGTTTTGTTATTATTTTTGGAAAGTTTAGACAATTTTTATCCAAGCACATTGAGAATCTAAAATAAAATGAGTCACTAATATAATGTATCTTATGTTGACTTTCTAACAATTCATCCGAAGATGAATTCTGTGGTTGTTTTAAAGTTTTTCGGTACGGAAGTTCTGTGTTTTCATTCATTTTAAATTTGTGAATTGTAATGTAGGTATGCTGTATTTCGTTTCATTATTTATTTAAACATAATTACTTAAACATAAATGAAAATGTAGGACAAACATTATTTGAGGCACCAATAAGGAAGAGCGGGGAACACATTTTTATTTTCTTATTAAACTTCTATCGGATAATTTGTCTTAAGAAGCAAAGACTTATCAGATATATACCCAAGATTTTCATAAACATTCGTTCAATAGTACACACATATGTACGCACTTAATTTTAATATGGTCTTTGGTATATATGTAGATACACATGTATGTATAACTTCAAAGAGCGCGGTCCATGATTTCGAGATTGTTTCCTTTCAAATATTAATTGTTCTCATGAAATAGAGAAATTAAGTTGATTTAAAGTAATTGGATAATTATGGAGGCTACCTACGCACCATATTAATTATCATTTTGATTACGAGTATGTTTGTTATGTTGTGGGATTTGTATATTAATAAAGGAATTGTGCTTAAATTCCTCTATTGGTCACTGACATCGATTTTTCCTGTTAATGCAGAATCTCCCAAAAGAGATGCAAAGTAGAACTTTCAATGGCATAAGCATCTACATACTTACATTTGTGAAGAGCTAGGATCTACCATATACTGCATGTGCCTATGTGACAAAAGATTCTTCACTTTCAGTGTGAAGTATAAAATATTTCTGTACATATGGTACTCACATGGTGGATTAAATTATTGTCATTAGAATTGTGAAGTCAATAACATAGAGAGAAATCGTATAAGTGTCTCAAGATGTTCTCAAGAAGATGTAAAAATCTATCGATAGACTACGTGGTATTAAATGCGTACAATGTTTAATTTGTTAATCATTTAAGCATGCAAATTTTTATTGTTGTGTATAAACTATATACAGAATAAAAATAAAAATTGTATTAACTTTGCTTAAATACGTATATATTTTTTTTTATTATTGAGGGAATATGTATTCTTGTAGGTGGGCATTTTGGGGACTGCAATTAACACATTATTAGCCCATGAAGGTTTTTAGAGTCGTTTATTCAACTAGAAGATTAAAAACTTGTATGTTTCCATAATTTCCATTTTCTATACTCAAATATGTGCGCGCTAATAAAACTCTTTTTTTTATTATTAGAAACATAAAATTTGCTATAAGACATGATGGCGCAATAATGGTTGTCCAAGAACTGTTGAACATGTAGTGCATTCATTCACGTGCACTTCATTCTTAGGAAACAAAGAGTTATCTAGGAGTGCAGAAAAATTCGATGGAATAGGTTTTCGTTTCATACTTAGGAAAATGTCAATATACTTTATTAACTCATATAATGAATCAAACTTCATTAATTTGTTGTGGCTTGGAAAACGATCCATATGTAAAAACGTATGAAATATTTTATTAATAAAAAAAATCTAATTGACTCATGATATTTGAAATGTAGCTATAGCGTGATTTCAAAACGACTAATTTACTGCAGATATTGGATATTTGCATTAAAAAGTGCAAGGAACATTTATCGCAATTTTTTATTTCAAAATATTCTTTTCCTCCTTACTGCAAATAAGTATGCAAGACGTTATGGGGCACCTAAACGCCGTCCGGCATTATTATACATGATTACTCATTGATTTCTTATTAATACAGTACGAGACTTGCATGCATTCATCATGTTCTGCATACCAATTTGTTGTTTCGTCAAAGCTGTAGGTAGAGGAAATTGGTGACAACGACTGCTTATCAATTTCCCATTTGACTGTTAAGTCCATTTGCAATGCAAGGCTCAGTTGCTTTTGAACATATATTCTGGTGACATTAAATAAGCGTTCGAATCTATACACATTCCATTTTATTCTTTTGCATATTACTTTTCTAAGAATAGTTATTGCAATTTCGATGGTACAACAAATATAATAAAATATTACATGTTTTTCGTTGTGATTTAGGTTTCGTACATGTAACGACCGAAATGGTACTTGAATTACTTTAGTCATATATGTATATTGAATGAAATATTTACTTAGTGCGTATATACGCCGAAGTGTTTGATGCTCATTTACAGCATTTTCTCTTCGTGGTGATAGTTATTATTTTCTCCATTCAACATGTGTAATGTATGATGCTATGATGATGTTTTGGATCCCCGAGGCGAAGTCAGGTTTTAAAATCGCGATAAAGAACAAGTACTTTTTCAGCGAATAAGAAGACCGATGTCCAGGCACCGGATAATAGATCAATTACCAAGGACGCGTCCACAAGCAAGATCTGTCAAAAGAGATTCAGAAAAATAGAAATGTTTGGACAAATATCTTGGAAAAAAATTTAGGAAATTTTGAATGATCACAAAGAACCCTTAGCCTACTTTTGGTTGCATTTACCGTCTGGAAATGTAGTTGAATAAGAGGTAAAATAAATATAATATTATTATTAAATGATTCAAAAGTGAAAGCAAGGAATTCTCGTGATTAAATCTTCTAAATTCATCAATTGGCCATTAGTCTTAAATCATTTATATATTTTTTGAGTGATACTACAGCCCACAAAGGACCAGAGCTGAGCTTTTACACCAACTACTCGTGTTATGCGTATTATAGTTCTACCTACAGTTTTTTGCTGATCGGAGAACCAAACGAACGGAGAAATTTGAGAAGATTTTTATAGACAAAAAAATACTTTTTGAGTGTTGTCTACTGACTTACTACTCGAAAGACGTGGTGCCGTGAAAAAATTCGAGGTGCTCTGCCCAAGAACAGAACTTTAGACCTTGGCGTGTGAGTCGACGCACTTACTCACTACGCCACGGAGACCACAAATCATTCATTATTTTTATAAATTTTCGCCATATTTGACTTTCTTGATACAACTTTGCTTTGTGAGTTCCCGACAATATAAAAACAATGCACCATTTTCAAATTATATTGGGCCTCTGTCCTTGTGTTGACCCAAGAGTTTGTTACAAAATGATAATGATTGTATTAATTGCCTATGAAAAGCATCTCAAGCTACTACGTGTGAGAGTAGCAACGTTAATGTTGCAAACCTGGGACCTTCGATCTCCATATAGCGTTTATTAAAAATTCACAAATGTGAAGCATACCATCAACTGATACTCCTTGATCAGCGATAAATAGTATCGTTTTGATTATATATATCCATTACCTGTCTAGTGGGCATGTATGTTTCCTATTTTCTGGAGCTAAGTTCAGTTTTGCGTTAAAAAGATCTTCAGTTTCATAGGTTGATGTTTCCGCCGCGATTAACTTATGGAAAAAAATATTAATATTGTTTTATTATAAAACACGCCAGTTCGTTTATATTCTTAAATATAGTTTATAATTTATTTACATTTTGCTGAATTAAGTGTGACATTTCTTTATAATATGCATTAAATTTACTTTTATTAATAAATGTTTTACAAACTCTGCTATTTCTATACGTTTACATAGATTTTATGAAGTTCTCTCGCTGTGGACACGATTCGTTACAATGAACGCTTTCAGCTTAGATTATATAACTGCACTGTGCCTTCTTTTATATCTCTCGGTAAACCCTGGATCAAAAATCGATGCATTCGATTTTCAAAATTTCACAGATCAATACCCAAGTATTGCGCGAATCCCTCATCGAAATGTTAACGCTGACAAGGACGGGCGTGATGAGCAAACATCAGTTTTTGACAATCCCTCCAGTAGACAAGATATTATTGAATATGGAGGTGTAGAGGAAAGTCATGACGAATACTTAAATAGAGGTGAACCAGAGGATAAACACGACTTCTTACAATATCCGGATGGTCTGGATGAAATTGAGTCCGCTAAGACGTTTAAAAATTCAGAATATGAAGAGGCACAGTTGGGTACAGGATTGGTAGCGTTCGGTTCAAAAGTAAGTTCAAAGGATATAGGATCTACTTTACCTGTATTTCTGTATGAGCCACAAAGTGCTTTTGTTGTAAAAAACCGGCCGGTAACATTAAAATGCAAAGCAGCGTACACTCTTCAGGTAAAAAGATTTTTTACGTTTCGAGTCCCATTTAAGCAAAACTATCACTAATTTCAGGTACACTTTAAATGCAGCGGAAGTTCACAACCACCACCTTCAGTTCGTGAATCACATGTGGATCCACATAGCGGTGTGCATATGGAGGAAGTAACCGCAACTATTGACCGTGATCTAGTCGATGAGTACTTTGGAACTGGTCCTTTCCAATGTGAATGCCATGCTTGGTCATCAAGAGGAGTGACTAAAAGTCAAGCAGCAACTATAAACGTAGCATGTAAGTGTTTTATTTGTTTCCCTCTGTGGTCGCATTGTCGTAGTGAGTATGCGCATCGACTCACACGCCGAAAGTTCCAGGATCGATTCCCGGATTTAACAACTCGCATTTTTCATGGTACCACCTCATTCAATTTGCTGACAACACTCAAAGTGTACTTATGGAAAGCTTCTCAAATCTCGCCGTTCGGAGTCGGCAAAAAATTGTTGGTCCCCTCTACTCGTGAGAGAATAGAAGCACACTCGGCCATGGTCCCTTGTGGGCTGTGGTACCACTCAATTATTATTTTTTTTTTTATTATTATTATGGGTTAGTTAAAACTGTATTATTCTAATACACTATTAATCAATATTTGTCTTTGGACAATATATCTAGTAATTCAAATTGATATAGGCAACAGATTAAGACACTTTAATTAACGTCAGTGCATTATTGTTTTTGTATGGATAAACTTTAGATTTTTTATATTCAGAGTCTTATTTTTTTTTTTGCAGACATTCGTAAACAGTTTGTGGTTTCTCCAACTTCACTCCGCGTTGAACTAGGATCAAGGGCAGAATTGCATTGTAAGCCACCTAACGGTGTACCACCACCTACAATAATATGGTACAAAAACGATTTTCCAGTTGTGGATATAGATGGGGTTGAAATAACGACAAACGGAAGTCTTATACTTAATAAAGTTACTTTGCAGGTAAAACAAAAACAAACACAATCAAACGTTATTTTCTCTAAGAACACAATAATTCTATTGCATTCTTTCGAAATTGAAAAAATATATTTAGTAATTATTATTGCAGGATATGGCAAATTATACTTGCTATGCGGATAATATTGCTGGGAAAAGAATATCTGATTCAGCGGTGTTAATCGTTTATGGTATGTATTGCAAAACTTTTTATACTGTGATGCAATCCTAAACTAAAACGCAAGCTTAGAAGTACATATTTTAAATCTACATATAATAAATGTGTTATTTGCATTCTTTACAATGAATAAAAAATATGATGATAAACTTGAAAATTAACATATACTTGGTTTTTTTTATTTTACTAGTCAATGGAGGCTGGAGTACGTGGGGCGCTTGGAAAGATTGCAGATGTTTGGGAAAGCTTACACAAGGTCGCAAAAGATCAAGGTTTTGCAACAATCCTGTACCCTTGAACGGAGGACTCGCCTGCAGTGGACCTCAAATTCAGAAATCTTCGGACTGCGTGAGCTGTCCAGGTAAAACAATATGTTTATTTTCCATACCAAAATATGTTAAACCCGAATTACGTACAAATGCTTAGAATCCCACACACCGGAACGGTACACGGTAGCGGTAGTGACACAGCAGTACTAAATCCTAATCCTATTGCACGAATGCCCAATATTTTCGAATCTTCTTGAGATTTCTTCTTAAATTACTTTTTGAGGAATATGGGAAAGACATCAAATTTAAAGTAACTTGGCCACATTGTTTTGAAGCTAAAATAGGGACGATGTTTTTTATAACACTTGTGTTCTTACTTATCTTATCTTAGCCTTCTTAACTGGGGCAAGATGCCCCAGCTCCGAAGAGTTTTGAGCATAGCCGTTTGTACAAAGAACATAGCTATGGGAATCGGTTTTCAAGTGAAGTAAATAGCTAAGTTCTCGTTTGTAGAATTCACGTTCTCCAGAAGATAAATAAACTTCTTTACTTTCCGAAATTGTAGCTGTCGATCTTAGTGTTGTGCCACACAGCCAGATTTATTTTCCCGCGAAATTTGGTGTGTATTGGCTTAAAATTCACTGGTCTTACGCAGGAACTGCCTACCTTAGTGGGTGTGAACAGGCAAGTGACATACCGTTGAATTCTTTGTACCAGTGTGAGATTCTTTAAGCACATGGCTTGTAAGAAAATAACATTTATAACAAAATCACACAAGTTGGCAATTTATATGAATTCGCTGCAGAACTATTTGTCAAGCAAAACTTCTCATTAGGGTTCCACCCCGTTCTGGAGGTAGGAAATCATTACTATAAGTTGTTTCTTATTTTTACTTATCCTGTAGTTGAGATTTGCCGAAGATCCACACTTTAAAAGCTCAATATTTTGGAACTCTAGAACAGTCTATATTCCTTTTTCTACAGACGACTTGTCTCGCTTGCTATATTGTACTTTGGATTCCCAAATATTTGACGATATATACTCTCATTATATACAGTTGTGTTCATAAAGATACCAGTTCTCCTTAAAAAAGACAAATAATTTTCTATTAATTCAAATTGTTTTATTATTTTTTCAAAAAACGTATACAAAAGTATATTTTTTGTGTTCAATGGCATTTTATAATCCACAAATCATACAAAAACTTCTTTGTCTAC
This sequence comes from Eristalinus sepulchralis, assembly GCA_944738645.1. Lineage (NCBI taxonomy): Eukaryota > Metazoa > Arthropoda > Insecta > Diptera > Syrphidae > Eristalinus > Eristalinus sepulchralis. The sequence goes on from OX122886.1 coordinate 20,907,944, forward strand.
CACTAGGTATCTTCTGATTAAAAGGTGGAAACAGCACAGGTATCGTGCGTGCCAAAAAACTCCTGAAAACAAATTGATAGGGACTTCCACCTTCTTCGACTTTGACGGACGATATTTTGTTTGTGACACCTGCTTTGGCCTCTCCATTAGATAAGACAGTACTACCGAAGTATTGGAAACTCTACTCCGTTAACCGGTTGTCTTATGTCAGAGTTAAGCACATCACTAATCACCATTAAAAACAATATTGGGGATGGAATGCAACCTGACTTTGGATTTCGAATTCTTTGACGGCTTTCCTTTGCGCAGAAGGTCACCTAAGACCCAGCATATGTCACATAGATAATAGCTATAACTTTTTTTTGGATGATCTTCCTGCGCAAGGCTAACCAAACAAACTTTCTTTTCACACTTTCGATAGCTTTCTCCAAATCTATAAATAACAAGTAAAATGGGACGATACCGATATTCGATGATGATACAGGGCAGGATATATCAGAAGGTTCCACTACGGAAACACACTTTTAAGATGTTCCTTAATTCGCCGTAGTACTATAAATACTATTATAATATTTTAGCAATAGCAGGAAGCACACATATACCTCTCCAATTTTCACACTGCTTTAAGTAATTATTTTCCTAGGAAGCTTCACGATTTTTCCTTTCTTCCACTTTTTGGAAAACTTTCAGATCCCTCGATACGCCAATATTGTTGGTGTTCATCCAAAATAAGTAAGGAGTCGTTTAGACTCTTTCTACCCCTTGTGCAAGGTGGTCCCGTAGTTGTTGTCTTTGAATTTTTGTTTTTAAGCGAAGTTGTTGAAGGGATGCAGTACGAAATATGATTGTAGCTGTCATAAGATTGTGGTCGCAAGCCATTGGTTATCGGTTCTCTGTAGTTTTAACCTCTAAGTAGTAGTAGTAGTACAATGGAATAAAACATTAATATTAAATAATAAATTAAATATAACAGACAAAGGTCAACACAAACGTATAGTTTAGGATTAATTTGAGGGTTCGGAAAAGCTTTATTTGATTGATTTGCTGTAAGCAAGGGACCAGAGCCTATATTTTTCAGCAACTAGTGTTATTGTTCTTTCTCGAGGAGTGAATGCCAACTGTTTATTGCGAACTCTGAACGGCGAGACTTGAGAAGCTCAACTTTGACAAAAAGTACAAGGTTAATATTTTCAGCAAGTCAAAAGAGGTGGTCGACAATCCAGGCAACAAACCTGGGTTATCCGGGATGTGAATCGATGTATGTACTTACTAATGACATTCGTACTAATGTTGTTATGTTGTTGTCCATATGTACTTTGGAGCCGAAAGGATGCGGTTTAAACTTAGTATCACACTACTCATCTGATTTCTATCACGATCGCCAGCTGGCTGCAATTGTTGTTGTGAATTAATTAAAATGTTTTTGCAATGAAAAAATTGCATAAAATATATTAAGTATAAAAATATTCTTTTTGGTCCTAATGGGTTAAGCAATACTTTGCAACACTGTTCAATAATTATTATTGTTTATTTGAAGTATGTGATGATCGCCGTGGCGTAGTGGGTAAGTAGGTCAACCCACACGCAGAAGCTCTAGGTCTAGGATTCCCGGACGGGACACCGCATTTTTTTCACGGCACCACGTCTATCGAGTTGTTGACAACACTCAAAGAGTATCAATTGTCTATAAGAAAAGCTTCTCAACTCTCGTCGTTCGGTAGGTCCCTTCTGCTCGAGAGAGAACGGTAGCACGCACAACAGGAGTAGTTGTTGTAGAAGATAGGCCCTGGTCCCTTGTGGGCTATAGTGCCACTCAATTATTATTATTACGAAGGTCGCCTTTTATATTTCGGTATTGGGCAACCCTAGTGTTGCAATCTGGCAAATGCCAGCTCTATCGCAAAGTTTGACATTTTTGAGCTTATACATACTCAGAACGTTTTGACATACGAGCGCTATTTGTGTTGTTTACAGTAACTTAAAAGATTCATCTCGCCCGAAAAATGGAATTAAATCGTGAAAATTTTCGCGCGATTATTTTTTACAACTTTCGACGTGGATTAACTTAACAACAGTGCATCGATGAACTTAATTCAATTTTTGACGATGAAGCTCCATCAAGGACCAGTGTTTATCACTCCAAGGCGAATTTCGTGAAGGTCGTCCAAAATCAGTTGTTGTTCCGCAAAATTGATACTGTGCGCCAATTGATATTGTTTTTTCGGAAAAACTGGACATGTCGCAACCGTACCACTACAACAACGCAGAACAGTCAGTTCTGAGTGGTACACAACCATTTGTTTGCCAGTTGCCTTCCAAGAAATCAGGAAAGCCAACCGCAGAAGACGGATCACTCTTCACCAAGACAATGCGAGCTCTCACACATCGGCTCAAACAACTGAATTTTTGAGCACTCAAAACATCGATTTGATGAGTCATCCGCCGTATAGTCCTGACTTGGCACCGAATGACTTCTTTTTATTCCCGTACGTAAAAAAATAAAATGAGATGTCAACGTTTTTCGACCCCTGAAGAAGCGGTTGATGCCTTCAGAATGCATGTTTTGGAGATACCAAACAGAGTGGCAAGTGCTTCGACAATTGGTTGCTTTTAAATTATTAATAATTGTTTCTGTTCTCTAATCCCGAAATATAAAAGGCAACCCTAGTATTTTAATTTGAAGTAATGTAAAACCGGTAGATGACCCTTATTCGTACTGAAAACATATATTGCTTAACCGACACCGCATTGAACGTAATGTTCTGCTCTATAATCGAAATAAGAAAAGTTTCTGGCGATTGATTCACCTTAGCAATCTGTTGCTACAGTTCTTGAAAGTGAAAGTATCATACCAGTTCATTGCTTATCCTCGTCCATACAATTTTAGTTTCTATAGGCATAAATAATTCTTTCAATTTGATTTTGTATATGTTTCGCATATCTTCGCTTTTTATATATCTTAGGGTGGTTTTCGAAAATACACATCTGTTAATAATCCTCTCATTAATCTCAATAATCCTCTTGGCATATTTGGCCTTTTCAGACTCCGAGGTAAGGTCAATGTTTTGTACAAAAAATAACATTAAACGGCATGTTTTCATAAATGTAAAAGAATTAGTTAGTCAACTAAAGACAATTGTCCCGAGGTTATGTGATTTTGAAGGAATGTGAAAATTTTCATCAATATGCTAAAACAAAAGAATTGAATAACAGTCAGTTTCTTGAAATATTTTTTCAAGCATTAAATCTCTATTTAACTAAATGTGTAAATCGAGGCGCAATTAATTACATGTACATGTACTTATTATTTATTTCAGAAGACACAGATATCATAAATACAGACAGCTCCATTGTGTTGGCGGGTAAGAAAAAATATCAACATAAGTCAGTACAGTGATATAAAATGCCTTACACTGCGCTTTTAACATTTAGGGGGTCGCTGGTCACCATGGGGTGAGTGGAGTTCATGCTCTGCTGATTGCATACAAGTACGACGTAGGAAATGTATTACTCACCCTGTGGATGATGCTTTAATGGACAATGGTATGACACACACCCTTAACAACGGCTTCGTAAAATCATTGTGTTCAGGCAAAGACTTTCAAACAGCAGAATGTAGGGGAGAACTGTGTCGCATTGGAAAGAATGGTAAGTCAAAGGAAAAACGGAATGTTTGATTCATAGTGTATGTAAATATGTGCGATTATATTCTTTCTTTTTCGTATATCCTTAAGATATAACGCATAATATTAAAAGTTTATGTATTTTTTTAGAAGTCATAAGCTTACGCCTATGAAAGTTATGTGCATTCCAAAGCAAATAGTTATAAGGGATACAAAAAAAGTATGTCAAAAATTCACACCCCATAATATGAAGAAATGATTCGATGAGCAAATTATGCAGAAAATTACATTCTTGTAAACTATCAAAAGAAAATGTGTTTTATGCACACGTATATTACGCAACTTTAAAGCCAATAAAAACGGCTAAAATACCGATTTTTGGGAAAATATCTCTTCACTACATTAACCGATTGGTATATATGGATATATGTATTTTTGAGTTCACGAAACGTTTGCATCTTATTCATGTATTTAAGTGGCAAGACTGATTGCCTAAATGAACTAAAGCGCATAAAACGTATTTATTATGATAAAACTTTACTAAGTGTGATAAATACTGTAGGTACTACACATACTGAAGTGATCATATTTTTTTAAATATTAGATTCCGATTTAGCGTTCTACTTGGGCCTTGCATTTATAGCAGCAGTTTGCTTAGCTATTGGAATTGGAGTTGTATGTTGCGCTAAACGCGGAATGTCTACCGGTCCAGATTACAATATTGCCAGGACAGGTTCGTTTCGGCTTTTTCACCTTTTTTGTTTTTAATTGATAATTCCTTATTGAGTATTTACAGTGCTCGAGTCAAAGTATGTAGGAAGCAGCGAAAAGAAAATGATCAATCGAAATTACGTAGCTGATGAAAATATTAATTATGATTATGCGAATCCTGGACATACGTCATTGAGTGGAGAGCAAGCAATATCTGAACATCATTATGATGTTCCAAATTTGTCAACAAAGTAAGTCTCCGAATATATCATAAAAGAACCTAACGAACATGTCATTATTTTTAGTTATACAAATCCGATTGATGGCATAAGTGTAGATTACATCAGTGATACAGCAGATACATCAACCTGTACGTGTAAGATTTATAAGTTATTATAACGAATATAAATTTAAATTGAATCCATTTTCAGCCGACTCAGTCGATTATGACTACACAGTTAAACAAAAATGTCATCCACCAACGAAACAGTCTAGTAAGCTGAATATGATAAAGGACGTGTTCAATGAAATGGGCGGATGTTTAAGATTGTACGAAGGTAAAGTTTCACTGTTTGTGCCAGAATACGCTTTGGGAAATTATGACAAAAAAGGAATATCAATTGCTGTTCTTGGTGAAGAATTTTCTAGGATTAATGTAAAATCTTTCGATTCAATGCTTATCGCAAGCACTATTGTATCATGTACTCCCTTGAAATTTAATTTTTTAAAACCATGCATATTAAAAATTCCACATTGTTTGACGGAACCATCGTTATGGAATATAAGCGTGTACAGCTCTGAAGCCAGCAATAATGAATTAAATGTCAAATGGGAAACAATAACTAAAATAGGTATTAGCACAAATGTTTCTAATTTTTATATAAAAGTAGATAAACACTATGCCTACATAATGACAGAAAGAATGGGTCGCTTCGCTATCTTAGCTCAACCCGATCGTAGCTTGAGTAATTTATCGATAGAAATGAAATTATTGGCATTTGGTCAAATTGCTCCAAACTGTGCTACTGGTAGTCTACGTGTGTATATTGTTAAAAATTTTCCAAATAGCTGTGAGATATGTTCCCGCATTGAAACACAACTTGGCGGAACATTCATGGGAGAAAGCGACACATTTTCATTTAGTTTGAACGACAGTGATCTAAATATTCGTATACGGTCCTTAGGTGAATGGGAGGCTTTAAGTCATTTGCAAGAACAAGTGATACCATATAATCACATCCTCAGCAATAACTCAATCTTACACTGCGAATTTAGCTTAAGAAGAAAAGGATCTCTTTTTATGGACATTAGTTTGGATATCGATTTCTCCCAGACAAATATTGAAAGTGAAATGTACACCTTTTCAGTTCCCCAAAATTTGAACAATTCTCCGCATATTCAGAATGAAAGACAGGTTATCTCCGTAACTAAACAAGGTTGCCTTGTAAACGAAAAATATCCAGAATTTAAAATACCACGAGAAATAAAGAATATACTATGTATGACACTTGATCCTTTAAGAAGTGATAAAAACGATTGGCGCTCGCTCTCTATTAAATTAAATTTACTAGACTACATTGAGTATGGTGCATCAAGACCAAATCCTACGGAAAATATATTAAATCTTTGGGAGTGCAGGAGTAATAATGAAAAAAATATCCACGATTTGGTGCGCGTTCTCAAGGAAATTTGTAGAGATGATGTAGTGGATATGATTAAAAAAAATATTGGCCCTGTTTGGCTTTAAAATCATAAGATGATATATCCAACTAAAGAAAATAGATCAAGATGTGGTAATTGATTGATGCAAATATAGGCCTCCTTAAAATTAAAACGTGGTATAGTTTTAAATGCGCGTGAACAGCTTTAATTATTTTTTCTACAAGACGAGAAGTACGAAATTTGTACATTTGTGGCCAAATATTATACAATAAGTAGAGTAAAGAACTTTAAATAAGTAAGTGCATATATTTATATAACATAGTTAAGGTTAAATAATGTAGTTGTTAAATTATGGTAAGCATATTTATGTATTGATAAATGCACATAAATATGTAGATATGAAAACCATTAATTAAGAAGAGAGTATAGGTATAAAGAATGTTTTACAACAACTCTAATAACTCTGAAAGTGTAAGATATTCTTTAAATATAAATACTTCGGTTTGTTCTTTCATCAGACTAGTTTATGTTTGAAGAACGACCTACAAAATAAAATATTATAACCTTTTAAATGCCAAATAAAAAAATACGATAGACGTATATAATGTATAGGTTAAGAAATATTTGCTCAAACATTCCGAAGTATTCGAGAAGCAACGACATTACAAGACGAATTAAACATAAAAATACTTTTAATTTTTCATAAAATATTCATTGAATTTATACCCAAAAAGGAAATTTTGTGTATATATAAATATACGTATGTCATTAATTTATAATTTGTTAAAACAAATACATGGCTACTTTTTTGCGAAAACCAGTATATGAAATTAAAATACGAAGAAAAACAAAACCTTATTTTGTTAAACATTTACAGCTCTTACGACTTCAGATTATTTCTATTAATATTTGTCCTTTTGCATTATTTTTAAGAGCATTTTTGACAATTTTTTGAAAACAAAAAAGATATTTATATTTAAGGAAACACGATGACAGCCTTATATCTGTTCAAGTTAACATGTTATAATTTAATAAGCTAATTTTTTTATACACAATTTGAAAATTTGCTCTCATTTATTTTCCAACACTTGGCCAATTTAAGCAAAAATGGGCAATATGCATCCCTTATACAAGATCCACAACACGGTTTAGAAAAAATTACGTTTGTCGTACTTAAAAGAATCGTTCGTTGAATTTCCATGCCTTATTCTACATTGTCTCTCATCTAGAAGACAATCGCATTATTATGGTTGTATAATGCAATTTACTTGACCTTTCATGAGAAGTTAAGTGTTGACTTGTGTACAACTGAAATTCAAACTTTAACAGAATACCAACATTGAGATTCATGAAAATGCTCAGCATTCCATTTTTATTTTCGTGATATTATATTCAAAAATATACTTGTTTTTTATTACACAAAATTGGCTAAAAAGAAATTTCGTATTTTCGGTTAATGTTAAATCTTGCCCACACTATTGAAAAAATGAAGAAAGAATGGCTTGTGCTCAGGCCCACATACTCGTTGTATCGCATGCTCAAAAAATAAAATCGGGCAAGAATGCAAATAAATTTCAAACTGTAACCAGGCTTTTGTGAGATTTGAACTCACTGAAATTGTATGGCCACTGTCTATTTGTAAGTTGTGGTGTGAACTCAAGTTGCATTTTATCAAGTTAAACGCTAACATAAAAATCTATAAAGGGACACAGGGACCAACAATGAATGTGGTAGGATAATATTTTTGATCAAATTCACCCATGCTTTTGATTTATTGTTGAAAATAGTTTAGATATAACAGCATCTCTCATGATTTCTAAATCAACAGTTGTGAACTATTTTAAGAATGCTTGATTATAAAGCTTAATATTGGTGTGCCATACTCGCAATCAACAAATACTCGTACTACATAATTTTCTTTCTTTCGGAAAGGAATTATTTGACTAGTGTTACATAAAAAATATAAATCTAAAATGCAACGGTCAAGGTCCAAGCATAAAACAACGATTCATTAAGGCAGCGTAAGTGAAAAGGGGTCTTTGAATTTTGCCAAAAGAGATAAATTCTATTAGAACTGCGATGGGAACAAGTAATCGAACAAATTTTAAAAGTGTTAGGTAAAGTACGAAATTACATTTTAGCCAGCTTTGAATGTATATGTATTAAGGTATTGTTTGCTTCTTTAACAAATCAAAATTTTCGTTACACAAGCGATGTTTGTTCAATGGTTGTTTTGTGTAATTTACATGTTTAGATATCAAATATTTTGTTTACGTCATTTTTGAAAAAAGGAAAAAAATTGTAAACGTGATTTACATTGTATGTAATTATTATTTATAAGCATACGTATATTGATGTAATTCTGTATTGTATAAATGTACATGTTGTTCCATCTTTTACGTTTCTCTTACTCACTTTGTAATCGGGAAAATTATGCCCACGAAAATCTCGTTTAGTATGTGCCTGGTGAACACTGCCATGGGCTTGAGCGGGGCAACTAGATTAATACATACATATATGTATAAAGATATGCATGTATCAATTGATTTGAAATATAGAATTTATTTTTGATAGTAGATACTATGTATTTATACGAATGTACAAATGTTTTATTAAAATAATATACGAGAAACATCATACATGCAACGAAAGTACTACGACACTATTTATAAAATACTGTGTATTGACATATTATGTTTTTTAACAATGTAAGAATATCGAGTAAATTAAAGTAGGTTTTGTTAAATAACAAATGTGTTTCATTCTATAAAAATGCGATTGTTTTTTTTTATTTGGAGTTAGTATTGTTCATAAATGTCATCAAATAGCAAAGACGAACGTTTGGCACGGAGTATATTTAATGGTATTACATAAAATATACAATTAAATATTTATTTTGAAATGTATATCGTTTTCTTATATAATTATTTTTTATTTATTATTAAATTATTTAAATTCGCTTCACAACATTAAAATGAATGTTTGATGGGTATTGTAAGGTAATGCTCGATGTTGGTCAAAAACAATCATTCCAATTACACTAGTAGCATGACTTCTCTTCTCTTTTCGTATATTTTCAAATTTATGTTACTCTACTCTTATATGTAACATTGTCAGTGCAGTTAACGTCGAACTTTGTCCGGATTCTTACCTTGTCTAAAACAAGGAAATTGTCCGAGTCGATGTTGGCCGTTCGGATATCGAGAATACTCTCTGACGTCGATCGCAGCATGATCAATCGGATTAATGGTTATTTGATGAGGTTACTTTATGGATGTAGATGTGTGGGAACGGCGTACTACTCACTGAGAGTTTCTGCTCCGCAGCGAAGTCCACCAGCCTGAGTCCGTTCCCCGATGTGATGTCGTGCAGACTATGTTTTCCGACGACGCCAGCAAAAATGTCCTCTTTTCCCAGCTTAGCGTTGCAATCTCCTAGATCTTGGTGTCATAGCTGGACGCGAATTGTTATGAGGCGTTAGTTTGTGGAGTCGTAACTTAAGCGTTTTGCTTAAGACTGCCTCAAACGACGAATCCGCATCCGAATAGGTGCTGTCTTTTCTCTCTGTAGCAGCCGCTATAACAAATGTCACAGTTCTTCATCTTCCTTTTACCCGGCCCATCCCACCGCTCTTCGCACCGCAAGTTCTTCAGCTGCACGTGGTCTGATAAAGGACCTCACATTTACGTGCAGAACCGAAAATCGTTGTCCTTTAATCGTTTGCTGGCGTCATCAACACTTAATCCGTTCGTATCCGAGGCATGAAGTTGTTCCGGAACTAATTTGACTAGTAGGCCGGGCCCTTACAACGGCACGTATGTTAACTTGACTTGTGTACAAACAAGGATTATGTTGACATCTCGAAATGTTGAGTGCGATCAACGACATTGCATCGAAAGGACCTACACCGTTCCTAGAAAAATATCACCAAACTCAAATATATCTGCCGCCTTGCTTTACTACTGGAAATGTGTATGTGTATAAGATCAAAATTGCCGAAATTGGAGTTACCATAATTCCGGCATCAAACAATGTACCTATGGTTGGTATAGAAGGAAGTGTAACTACTTTTGAAGGGTTGACAATTCTTTACTCTCGTAATTAAAAAAAGAGTTGCATTAAAAAATGTATAAAAAATTTAAACAAGAATGAAATTTGATTGATCATGAGGTAAGAAGGCTTCTTTTGTTGCCGGGAGCGGATTTAAAGAAAAAGTAATGAGGATGACTTCTGAAGAAAGAAACTACATTTACATTAGAATAGATAGAACGAATGAGTAACATATTTATTGAAATTGAAATATTAAGCTGGTTACAAATCCAATATTTGTAACCTATTCAAGTCCTCTTCGTCGACTGCGCACCTGTGCTTTGTGCTGGAGGAGCACTGTGCGTTGTGGTCTGCAGCGATTCTGCGGAGCGATAACAAATTTAGGGTCATCTATTCTGTGTAGTCTTCGGATAGCGGGTTGAAACCAAAAGACAGTTCAACTTTATTCCCGTGGTGGAACGAGCGTGCCAAAGAATTTCAGGTTGGGGGTTAAGCGAACCATTCATCAGCTACTCAAATTTCCTGGCCAGCGCCATTGTAAGTGCGCTGTAACCATAGTAAGCCTGGCCAAAGCATGGGCGATTAAACGTTATAACTGACTTACTCGTGAGATTCAACAAAGGTTGGAAAATCAAACTCACAAAACCAATAACAATAACCACTGGACACTCACAAAACTAGACGAGCAAAGCTGTCAAAGCAAAGCTCAGCAGGAAGCCGAGAAAGGCGACCGGAGGAGCTTTCTCTAGAGGCTCCTGCAGCAAACTTCTCAGCTACTGAAAAGGAGAAGTCAGGTGACTCCACCCAACCAGCCCAATTGGAACGCCTAGAAGAATCAGATAGGGGTCTGTATGCAACAATTGTATCAATAAATACAAAAATTCGGCAGGTTGATTAGCAAATCTGAACAAGGTGTGCGTAAGGAAAATGTCCTCTCGAATCACATTTTTAAGACGCTCACATCCCAAGCCCGCATAACTTCAAAGAAGAAGAAAAACACAAGCATTGTACCCCAAACATTCAGCCACATAACTACGGATACCTTAATCTATAAAAAAAATCCCACAGTAGTGAAAAGGATGGCAGGTTTATTGGCAGAAACCGCAGGGTCCTTGAAAACTTGGACATAACAAAATTTAACGCTCTGCCCTAATGTTAGACATGAGGAGAAACACTAAAAGAAGATCTCTCCCGATTTAAGTCTTCAAATCCAGTGCAAGATGATGATTGTCGTACTTCATGCATGTTAGCATGCCCAGTTAGCAAACAAAAATGATATGAAAACCTTTGTGTTGGAACACCGAGCTTTCCAACCTAAGGAAACAATTTGGACATGATTCAGTCGGGGAAAATACTCTAGAAGTAAAGATAATTGGAATTTCTATACACAAAGCCTTAAAAATAGATGATACAGACAACACCACCTTCAATGCGTTGAATCAATATATGGACTTCAGTACGACACGCTCTTGATGTATACACAAATCTCGTATATCCTCAAATAGGCGAAAATTATTGTAACAGCGATAGTAGTCACCATAAAAATGGCACTATGCCCAAGAATCTGATTGCTTGACAACAATTAGAATGGGCGATGAACAGTTAAAATCTTTTTAAATAAGTACTTCGTAAGAATTTAGAATTATTAATTCTGATCTAAAGATTATGGAAAGACTAATAAAAACTAATATGCTGGTAGCTCTTTGTTTAGAAATCGATTCAGCCCAGAAATAGAACTTTACTTCGATTGAAAATACATTATCGAATTTTAATTTTTTAAAAAAGAAAAGTCCAAAATGTATTGGCCAATATAATAATTTTGTCAGAATTAGGTATTATAATGCACTGGATGCAAACCTACGACTTATGCTTATTATAAAGCTATCTCACGAAAAAAAAGTATATTCCATGGGAAGTATGAAAGAATCAAGTCTAGAGGGGTTGGGTAATTGAACAGAAAAGATTAGGCTGAACGTAATGCTTGTCTGTACTTCAGGTCGAGGAAATATAAAGTGTTCCAGTTAACTCCCCATACTGTGCAATTACGAACTTAGATTCAAATCCCATGCTTCGGGTATTCTAGACTGCATAATGAAGCTGGAATCAATTGTTCTAAATATACAAAAGGGACTTTGTTGATTATATTGTATACAGCCATAGTGGAGTTGCCTTGGTACACTACCTGTGAGCGTGTCAACTCGAGTGCTAAAAATAAATATTATATGTTATCGAAGGGACCAGCCATTGATGGAATAAACTGTATGAATGCAGTATTGCAGTATTGCAAAGCAGTTATGATAAAAATTTCATAGTAGAAAAAATTCGTCTGACACTGACGAACAATTTTTTCATTCATTCATTCATTTATTTATATGCTTAATTTGTTACAATTTGTTAAAGTTTTACACAATTTAACTCATATCATTATCAATTTCAAAAGAGAATAGGAGTAGCATTTTTTTTGCATTGGGTAATTAAAGTATTAAATGGTACATCATTAATATTAAAAATAAAAATTTGTAAGGGGTGATTTAAATAATTAAACACGAGAACGAGAGAAAGTCGAAGAAGTCGCAAAAACAGAATTTATCATTAAGCTATGAAGAAAAGAGTTAAAAATCTTACTAAAAAAGGTGATCTAATAGATCTTCAATTTGATTGTGATCAAATTCGAAAAGCCAAGTCTTCATTTTAGTAATAAACAAATTTATTGAACGCAATGACTTCAATTGAATAATCTAAACGAAACAATGTAACGAGTATTTCTTAAAAAAAAAATAGTGCAAAAGTTTTTATATTATACATATATTATATTGACGTATAAGCTTTGATTTCTTCGGAGATTACAGCAATTCGAATATCTGCTATTTAGGTAGCCGCTTCTAAAAAAACACTGTCAACACTTTATAGTAATATAAGTGTTTTAAGGGAGGTATTTTCAGGTTAATAAATAATGGCATGGAACAGAGATATATGTATTTATTGCATATTTTTCTAATTACACATTTTTAAATGACCACCAAATTTTTTTAATTTTAGAGCGGGGTGTACCACCCAGTAGCAAATACCATACTGTAGCTTGGAATGGAAAATACCATAGTAAATCATTTTTAAGACTTGTGAAAATGGTAAAAAATACGTAACGAGTAGTTAAGGTACTGCTTCAATGACAAAATTTGTTCAGACCAACTCAACTTATTGTCGATGATTATTCCCAGATATTTGAAATGTGCAACAACTTTAATCGTAAAACAATAACAGTCAATCAAATGGTTAAGGGACAATACATTTTCTTTATTCCTGCATATGTAATTGCTTGACTTCAGTTTATCACATTTCGAGGAGTGAAATGCAATATCAGGTAATATTTTGCGGCTGAAAAGTTCTGATCAAAAATTAAGTTTATATAGATTAAGAAAATAATAGAGCTAAGTACAGAACCCTGCGGCACACCTATCTTTAATTTGATTGTATTGCCACGGGCTTCTGTTACTTTAACCATTTGAGTTCTTTTAAAAATAGGACTCAAACAATTTAAAAATAAATCCTTTAAAACCTATTTTGTACAAGTTTTCTTTGCAGAATATCACGACTAACCATATCGAAAGCCTTGGTAATATCAACGAAAAGTTTTGGAAATTTTTTTTTTCCATCCAATTCTTTGAAAAAAGGAGACCAGAGTCCAACAAGGCGTCCTCCGTAGATAAACTCTGTTTAAAACTAAATTGTCTTGAAAAGTATTATTTTCCAAAAATTAAATTCGCTTTTTCATTACTTTTTGAAATACCTTTGAAATACACGTCAGCAATGATATCGGCCTTTAATTATGTATATTATTTGTATTGCCTTTCTGTTGAAAGGGTAATACAACTGCACATTTGAGTTTATTAGAAAAAACTCCTGATAATACACTTTTATTGAATATGTGCGCTAGTACATCAGTAACATTAAAGCAATTTTCTTTAATACCTGATTAAATTATCCATCAACACCACGAGAAAACGAATCATTTGAAGAACGTATTCTTTTCCAGATTTCAAACAAGTATTTGGCTTAAATAAAAGCTGTAACTTTCCTACGTTTTTTTTTAAATGTATTTTTTATTGTTCCTTTTTTCTGATTTCTTATATCTAAATATAAAAATACTTAAACTAGCTATAAATTTCGATGTGATTATAAAAACTACCTTACTGGCCCTATGCTGTAATGTAACTTTCCTACATCTTGTATGTTATTCACATTTGAACAGAATTTGCATGACTTCTTCTACAATACTGTAAGGATCAGATATTTCAGTAGTTCACCCAATCTAAACATCATTGCCATTTCCATTATTAAGTGGATATCTTTGAAATAGAACAGTTTCTGAACTCCATGTCATGATTTAACCGACTATACACGGCACGATGCAGTCATCCCGCTGCTTAACCTAGCTATTTTTCTTTCTTGACTTCTCGTCGACTTTGTCGATTCAATTCATTTTTCCAACTTCCTTCATCCAAGTCCAAATCAGAGCCATAACCTCGAGCTAGATCCATCCATTCGTGATATCATGCCGTTTGGTTTTGTACACCTTCTATATTTGGTAGTCTTTGATCCGACATGCTCACCACCCGTAGTGTATAATTAATGTGTCTTAAAATAAAGGTGATTGAAAGGCATTAATTAGAAGGTGGAAAGTTTTCTTGATACAGAAATGTAGTAGATATCTTCGTAAGCTTAATATTCCCGGACACGTGCTGCGTAAACATCACCGGCATCACCCACTCAGCTTCTGCTTTAAATATATTGGCCAATTCGACTACAAGGCTATTCAATTAACTTTAATGATTTACAGAACAAACAATTTCTATTCACAGAATCGAAAGTTACTTTAAAGTATACAAAAAAGCGTATATTTTCTTTTAATTTTATCAATGACTCAGTTATGTTTTTCAGGACAAAAAATTAGGAGTTGTATAAGGACAAAGACATAGTCCTTTATTGCTTTAAGCATACCCGTCTCTTATAGATTTAAACATTTATTTAGCAGGAGAGATCAAGAGGTTTATAAAGGAAACCAACAGGTAACGTCAGTAAGAAAGGATGGGCATATTCCCTCTCGTTAAAAGGCATAAAAATCATTCCATTCGAGGACAAAATGTGCTCTAGCAACTTTTCTAGCAGCAGCTTCTACCTAACCTAACCTGTATGTTGAAATATTGGCTTATTTGATTCGTTCAGAAGAAAAATACGATTTTGAAATAAATTAATTTGAGAAGAAATTTGTATTGTAATCCGCATTCATTAATTTTTCTGATTATTATGACTGCAAAAAAATAAGTAAATTTTAATATTATATATGTATTTTAGTAATACATGTTTGAAAAATGTTTTATAAGTTACTGTTTAATTTTTTCAAAGTTTCAAGATTGCCCAACGGATAAATTTGGTAAACAAGTATATTAAGTGTATTTCCTGTAATATCTGGTAATAAACTAAATCTGGGGAGGCAAGGGCCTGTGCACACGAGGCAACGTCGTTAATCGGATTTGCGGATTTGTTGTTTGAGGCAGACTTAGGTAAAAAGTCCTAAGCTATGATCCCGTAAGTGAACGCCTCATGACTATCCGCATTAAGGCTACGTTCGGGAACATCAGCCTGATTTGCGCTCACGCTCCGACAGAGGAAAAAGATGACAACAGCAAGGATGAATTCTATGATCTCCTAGAAAGAACATACGATCGATGCCCCAACTATAACACTCAGATCGTTCTAGGAAATTTCAACGCTCACCTGCGAAAAGAGCACATCTTTGCTTTCGTCATCGGGAAACACAGTCTGCACGATACCACTTCCGGGAACGGACTCATGCTGTTGGACTTCGCCGGCAGGAATGAAGTTCGAAAGTTTTACCGATAGGTGAAACAGCTATCCGGTGTATATAGGCCCGAAGACTGTCAGGACCAAAACGGAGAACTAGTAGTAGAGTCGCTTCTGCAGACCTTTAAACGGCGATGACGGAACAAATCCCCCTGTTAGCCAGAATGTTCCTCTCAATTTGGACAATGATAGGCAAGAATTCCGTTCCCCTGACTTAGAAGAGATCAATATAGCAATATCGAGACTGAAGTCGAGCGAAGCTCCTGAGCCGGGGGACTGTCCGCAGAACTGCTTAAAGCAGCTGTGCGCATACACCAGCTCATCTGTAAGATATGGTCGGAGGAAAGCATGCCTGATGAGTGGAATCTGAGCTTCGTCTGTACGGTCCACAAGAAGAAGACCCCTTCGACTGCGCTAACTAACGAGGGATTAGTCTCCCTATATCTACCGTATAGTGTTAACGCCTGCAAGCGTTCATCAACAACCTGGTAGGTGGTTTCAGGCCAGGGAAGTCTGCCATCGACCAAATCTTCACACTACGGCAGATCCTGGACCCAAGAAGTGCAACTTGACCCTCACCACCACCATTCATAGATTTTAGGGCCACGCTGTCATGTGACTTTTTCAATATCATTCTTGAGAAGATGCTGCATAACTCACAAGTCAAGTCACTAGCTTACGCCGATGACATTAACGTGATTGGACGAACACAGTGAGCCGTCAATGAGGTGTTTGCTGGCATTGAAGTGGAACGATGGTGGGTAACGAGGCAAAACGAAGTACATGATGTCATCAAGGAAGCAGGCACAACATCGACGTCTCGGACAGAGCGTCACACTTAACAGTAGAAACTTCGAGGTAGTCAAGGACTTCGTCTACCTCGGCTCCGCGGTAAATAGGGACAATAACACCAGTACCGATATCAAACACAGAATCACTCTTGCCAATCGCTGTTTCTTTACGCCCAAGAGGTAATTTATTAATAAAGCCTTCTTTCGAAGTATTAAGCTTGCTTTATATAACACCTTGATAATCCCAGTTCTATTTTACGTGATTGCTGGAGAGGCATGTTGGTTGAGGCCCAGGTCCACCCGAACTGTAGCGCCACAAGAAGAAGAAGAAGAAGAAACTGAATGTAGTTCCTATAAAAATTGAACTTATTTTTATCGAATGCGAATTGCAACGTGAAGAAATTAACTGCATGCGGCTTCCTTAACTGTGAGAGATATTTCACCAGTAACGCCCATTTTTTCAACAAGCACACTCTTTTATATTGCTGGCCACCATTCAAGTACGTCATATAGTAGTATATGTATTATAACCGGAGTTTATAACCATCTCATAAAACTTGATTATAGGGTTCATTTCTTCCCGATGACTTTTTGGATGTATCTAGTGCTATATAATTTCTGTCCAATTATACTCACTCCTAAGCTTTCTATCCAGTACTGTGCCATGGTACTTGTTTTGTTCTAAGAAGGTTGCTTGAGTACTTGTAAGTCTTCTTGTGTTCGTTAGGGCTCTTTTCTAAATAAGTTCTAGCTTACTCTTTGCAGGATTCACATTCGGTTTGAATTCCTAACTCCAGTTTGAGTTGGGAAGCACTTTCAAGGCATTTTGCATTGAATTCTTTAGTATTTAAGAGTACAGAACGGTTTATTTTTACAGTTTTGTTCTCAGACTTCGAAGTCGATTAATAAAGTTGCCATAACGAACCAGGGCTTAGCGGTCAACAGTTTATTTACCAACTTCTCGTATTGCGACCGACAGATTATTGCCGACTCAAAACATTGAAATTATTTTTTCATAGACACTTTTTGAGTGTTTTCAGAATGCGTGATGGGGTGAAGAAATTCAAGATTGAGAAATTAAATGTATTACCTTCGATGAACTTACCCACAACGGCACAGCCGCACTTTCAATATCCAGGATTTTTGTAATTATGTAAAGAATTTTGTTTCAACCATCTTACTCGTGCAGTACACATGTTGCGAAGCCGTAAATTTATGTTCTTAAATGTTGCCTTGGATATGTAATAGAAATTAGGAAAAATGCAACATTTACTGATGTGGATACATTTTCTTCGTTATCGGTCTTTGTATCGGTTATTTTTCAGCAATTACACCATAACTATAGATCAGTTTGGTAAAGCCTGATCTAAAACTACAACGTATGATTTTAATTTTGTATTCTTTTGTTGAAATAAATAGGCAATTACTTAAATATTTATAAATTATTTATTATAGGATTTCCATTCGCTTCGAATTCAAAAATGCAAAAGGAATGAACGAAAATTCGATGTATGAAAGCAGAAGGAAAATTTAACGAAAAAAGAGAGACAACAGCAACTTGTGAATTTGACATTTACTTAAGTCCTGAACGCGGTTTATAAAGTTTAAACATGTTTGACCGAGTAGAACATCTAACACGTTATATTTAATTACCAAGGACTGTTTTAGGTCTACTTTTACTTCGACAAATAGAGTCTGTTTTAGTTTTTTTTTCTTTTCAAAGCGAATTTTTGTTGAAGATTTATTGGTAAATTTTTAAAAGCAGGTAGACAGAGGCCAACGAGGAGCATTCGCCGGCAAACTGTTGAACCGATAATTTCCATTTGCAAACTTTTGATTTGTTTTATTGTTGTAAGTAAAGAATATTTTTTTACTCCTGCCTAGACTGGTGTAATTTAATTGGCGCAGTCGGTAGGATCCGCGTAAAACAAGAATCCAGTGATACGTACCAATTTTGTGTGAAGTGAATTTAATATACACACACACCGGACAAAATCGACAAAGATTGTCGGTAGTGATCACGTCGTGTAAAAATCATTACTTCAAATTCGCAATCGACACCAATCGATAAAGAGTGAAAAAATGTAAATGTATGTATATGATAACAATTACAAGCGAAATTAACAGGCAAAGGTTCATAGCAAAAGTTTATAAACGGAAGTGAAATTTTAGTACAAAACAACCGACAAAGGTTATACAAATTAAAATTTTGAGGGTAAGCACAAAAAACCGACAAAGGTTATCAACTTACCCTGTTTAGAGATCTACAAAAAAGATCCTACAAAGGGAAAATTTGTATGAACAGACAAGAAATCATAGAATTCAACAAAACAGATGGAGCAGTTGAGACGAGCCTATCTCCAACTGCAGCAACAGCAGAACAACGAAAATCGAGATCAACTCCTGAGAGAGGTCCGATATATGACGACATTCACTGGGCAAGTGAAGTAACAACCAACTCATTCCTGAACAATTTTGAATACCACTTAAGCCGTACTGAGGATGAAGACACAAGAAGAACCATCGTGCGAGCCATGAGGCATGTAAATAATGTACACGATCAAAAGAAACATTAGATCAACTCCGGGCCAATATAACCACGAACAGGAGACGTCTAAACAAGGAAGAAACATGGAAGAACAAGGCATTATAAGAAAGAGCAATTCAAAGTACTCAAGCCCTTTAATAGTTGTACCATAGATGATGGACAACTCTGGAAAAAGATAATTCTAGATAATGATCGATTATCGTAAACTGAATGAAGTTACAGTGGACTCAATATTGGAAAAACTCGGGAGGGCCCAATATTTCACAACAATAGATCTGGCGAAAGGCTACCATCAAATACTGATTAAAGAAGAAGATCGTAAAAAGACAGCTTTCGTAACACCACACGGGTTATATGAGTTTATCAAAATGCCATTCGGGTTGAAGAATGCCCCAGCGACATTCCAGAGACTCATGAATGAGATTCTGAGACATTAATTTTCAGTGCCTCGTTAGAAGAACATATAAGAAATATAACAGAAGTTTTTTTAAATTTTAAAAAAGAAACAACTTAAAATACAAATTGATAAGTGTAAGTTTATGAGAAGAGAAACCGAATTCTTAAGACAGGTGCTAACGAAGGAAGGAATAGAACCAAACCCAAAAAAGATATCTATAATTGAGCAGTTAACAATTCCAACAACTCAGAAACCAATAAAAAACTTTTTAGGAATCACAGGATATTATAGAAAGTTTCTTAAAGATTATGCAAAGGTTGCTCTAGTATCTGAAAAAAAAGCTAGAATATATGTAAACGATCCTAATTACATTGAGGCTTTCGAGAAATTAAAATATTAATAAGTAGTCACCCAATTCATAATATCCTTATTTCCAAAAGATTTTCACTTTAACTACAGACGCGTCAAACTACGCAATAGGAGTAGTTCTTTCACAAGAAGGCAATCTTTTATTTTTTGATTCGATTTCATTGCATTTTTATTGAATTCATTTTTCTTACGTGCTAGACAAAAATACTTAAAACTAGCTTACAGATACAATCTACCAATCTTAATTCTAACCTACTGACTCTTCGCGAGTACTCTAAGCTAATCTAGTGTATTTTTCTTTTTGCCTTTCGGTCTCTTTTTTTTTAATTCTTAGCTTAAAAAATAATTACACGTTTTTTTTTAAATCCTTCAAGAAAATAGGACATCCTTTATGTTTCGCATCGCGTACACTTGATAAGCATGACACTAATTACTCTGCTACTGACAAAGAGTTTTTAGCTATCATATGGTCTACAAATTACTTTAAACCTTACCTTTACGGTAACAAATTTCAATTCAAACAGATCACCAAACCGTTAAATACTTACATGCAAAATATCGATTAAAAGACTTGTCACCACGTCACCAACGATGGTTAATAAAATTAGGAGAGTACCAATTCGAGATAAAGTATCTCAAGGGAAAAGAAAACAAGGTGAACGTTAAGCCTAAGTAGGGACAATTTTTCGCTTAAATACAACGAAATCCAATGATTTGCTATCAGACTTCAATATGGAAGATCACATGTTAAAACAAACTCAGCGGACGAAAATTTAATGGGTCATATTCATTCGACAATATCGTTAACAACTATAAAACGCAATTAAAACTAACCAATAATAAAACAAACCAAATAAAAATCCTACATGAAAAACGAATACTATATATTGCAGAGTATGACTTCGACAGACTAGATGACATTCTACGAAGATGTATAAAAAAGCGAAAAAAAAACTATACATATATTCTGAAATAGATGATAGTAAATATAATATTCTGAAAGAGAAGATCAGGGAAATGATAAGACCATAAGATTCCTAAAATGTTCACATAGAGCAAGAGATATAGAAACTAATGTGGAGACAGTAAAACAAATATCTTAATATTTATCATGTGATGGAGAGTCAGCACTCTGGTATTCAAGAGACACACAACCAGGTTAAAAAGAAATTATATTACCCCAAATTAATGGAGCACATACAAATAGTTATCAATCAGTGCGATATTTGCCAACAAGTAAAGTATGACCGTTTTCCAATAAAATCCAAATTTCAATTTTCGGAAAAACCTTCGGATTGTAACCAGATAATTCATCCAGATACATATATAATCAAGAAAAAAACATTTTTGACAATAATCGATAAGTTCTCAAAGTTTGGTTCGGTATATCATCTTACTGATAGAAACCACGTTACTATAATGGAAACATTAGAAGACCACTTCTCAAAAATATCAAAACCCAGACAATGAATTTAAATCAATACACATTAAGGAATTCCTTCAGGAGGAAGGTATTGAACTCCATCGGACTAAGCCAAATAGTCACATAGGGAATTTAGACGTCGAGCGTTTCCACAGTTCAATTGCTGAAAAAGTCAGAACACTGTCATTTTGAAACAAAAATAATCCACCAAACGTTTACTCCAAAAAGCAGTAAGAAATAACAACGAACGATATCATTCATGCGACTTCTTTAACATCATTCTTGAGGGGATCGTGCGTAACTCACACGTCAACACCAGAGGCACGATCTTCCACAAGTCCGTTCAACTGCTAGCTTATGCGGATGACATTGACGTGATCGGCCGAACTCAGCGAGCCGTCAATGAGGCGTTTGCTAGCATCGAAGCGGAAGCGGTACAACAACTTGATCATCCCAGTCCTGCTTTACGGCGCAGAAACCTGGACGTTACTAAAAGCGAATGAGGAAGCTGTTGTCTGTTCGAGAGAAAAGTTCTGCGTGCGATTTTTGGTCCTGTTTGCGTTGATGGCATCTGGAGGAGAAGATTCAACCACGAACTGTATGGGCTGTACGGCGGCATGAACCTAGTCAAGCGTCTACGGATACAACGCTTAAGGTGGCTAGGCCATGTAGAGCGGATGGACAACACTGCTCCGGCCCGAAGAGTCTTCGAATCCGAGCCACAGGGACAACGCAACAGAGGACGTCCTAGACTGAGATGGCGCACACAAGTGGAAAAGGACCTCAACCAACTTGGAGTGCGCAACTGGAGGCAGCTCGCAAGATATCGTACTAGCTGGAGAGGCATGTTGGTTGAGGCCCAGGTCCACCCCGGACTGTAGCGCCATCCGAAGAAGAAGAAGAAGAAGATATCATTCACCAATTAAATGTACTCCCTTAGATGCTCATTTACATAAAGTCAACACAGAAATAATGCGAGAAAATATAATTAAGGAGAAAGAGAAATGAATAATCAAATTAAACAAACATAGGAAACACTACCAAGAAAGTAGATTGTCAGGTTTTATCAAGAATTACAAAGCGGTTCCCCAAAAGCATGAGCCCAAATTTAAGAAATCGAAATTAAAAGGAATTCATTTGTCAAATATTAAAAGGCCCCCTTAATTTTCAGCACCTAATTTTAATATCCATGTTCCTGTTGACGGCACTTCCACAAAAAAAGCTGACAACAATTTCTGGACATACAGACAATATCTGAACAAAACGGGTATGTTAAACTTAAACCGACGGATATAACAGTGATTAACGAAACAGACATAATGCTGCCAACAGAAATAATAGCCTTAGAAAAAAATATATCAATAAATTAAGCACCGCTTAAACTGAAACAAAAAGAAGTGTTAAGTGCAGAAATAGAAAGTAATAATAATAATAATTGAGTTGCGCTTCAGCCCATAACGGACCTGGGCCTAGCTTCTACAACAACTATTCGTGTTGTGCGTGCTACTGTTCTCTCACGAGTAGAAGGGACCTACAGTTTTTTGCAGACTCCGAACGGCCAGATTTGAGAAACTTTTTCATAGACAATTGATACTCTTTGAGTGTTGTCAGCAACTCGAAAGAGGTGGTGCCGTGAAAAAATGCAATGTGCCCCGTCCGGGAATCAAACCCAGATTTCCTGCGCGGCGGTCGACGCACTTACCACTACGCCACGGCGACCACAGAAATAGAAAGAAAAGTATAACAAATAAAATAAGGACATTAATACCAATGAATAAGTAAAAACAAGGTTTAATTAAATTGATAGGTAGTGCACAGAAATGGCTATTCGGCACTATGGATGATCAGGACCGCCAAGAAATTAAGGAACACTTTGACATTATTAGTATAAATAATAAGAACGCCATTAACACATTAAATAGGCAAGTAAAGATAAACACATTCTTCAACGATACTTTTCAATTTTAAAGAAACTATAGACAATGATAGAGAAATTATTTTGAAGCAAATAAATACAGTACAGACGGTAGAAAGAGAGCTAGTAATGAACCAATTTTACTTTGAGCAATTATTGAAATTAAAATATATTGAATCTAAAGTAGATCACATACAGGACT
This sequence comes from Eristalinus sepulchralis, assembly GCA_944738645.1. Taxonomy (NCBI): domain Eukaryota; kingdom Metazoa; phylum Arthropoda; class Insecta; order Diptera; family Syrphidae; genus Eristalinus; species Eristalinus sepulchralis. The sequence continues at coordinate 20,931,497 of OX122886.1, forward strand.
GTATTATTTCAGCTAGAAGTAGTATTTTGCACCCTAATAGTCAACCAACGAAGAAATTCAAATATATAAAATTGATTTTCATAAATTGAGACAAATTAAATTAGGAGTAACAAAGTACAGAGATAATATGATTGTATTTGCTCAGAATTACATGATTAACTATTGGAAATATTCAACACACGTACAATGTACCAATAATTTTACTCACTACTATTAACACTCCAAAATCTGAATATTGTCTAGTTACCTTATGTAATTTTTTTTTAACTCCTACGATTATAATTTTTATCATCGCGCAATTCTTTATACCAACTTTGAAAAAACTGTATTTTTCTTATAGTATGTGCCGCAGCCCGCGCGCGGATTCCTTTTTGCATTTGAAATAAAAAACAAAAATTCATTTTTTGGATCACTTCCAATCGAGAATATCGTCTCTGACTCGTTTAATATTCTTTCTTTCGTAATTATTCGCAGTTCTTGGTTCAAAAAAGCTTGAATCAACTATTTTTGGCGACCGTGACAGGACTCGTAGTCCAATCATTTTAATATAAAAAAAATTTCTTATCGCGTTTCGGTCATTGAACTTTTATTTGGAATGCTGTGCGTGGAATTTACCTCGTGGGATTTTGGAGAGCTGTGTTTGAATTTTGCTTAGTGGGATTCTGCATTGATGTACTTTTGATTCGCATCGTGAGATCTCGGATTGCTGCCATTAAACGCAGCTACTGTTCGTGCAAATTTGTTTAGATTTGCTCTCTATTACTATTAAAAACAAAATGACAAGTTAAAAACACATCTGATACCACCTTAAAGCAGAGCAAACAGCAAAGTCGACAACTAGAGGGAGACATATTATTGAGAAAAAACTGACAGCAACGTCTTTCTTGAAATTTAAAAAGTTTATATTCATTTCATTCCTGCGACGAGAGGTTCAACTGATTTTAAAGCGATTTGGATTTATAATTATTTGTTTATTTTGTTTACAAGAAGTATTAATAAATTTAAGTTTAAAACATTATAAAAGAATCCGCTTTTCAAATCCTCGGATGGTAACATTTCAGTATCCATTCCAATTGTTTCTAACAATTCTTTAAAATCATTAGTTGTCTAGAACAATCTCAGCATGGCAACGGAGTCTGCGAGGAGTTCTTGTGGCTGCTGCGAGGAACCGGACACCACAGAAATGGTGCAGTGCGATGGGTGTGATATATGGTATCACTTTGCCTGCACAGGGGTGGATAAAACGGTAGCTAATCGAGCATGGAGCTGCAACGCTTGTTTGGTAAACGTAACAGTAACTGAACAACGGAACATAGAGCAGATTTCAAGGGATGAACGTAGTTCTGAGAAACAAGGGAGTGGGGAAGCTTGAACGGAAGAATTAGCGAAGGACAGGCGTCCCGCAGAAATGAATATCGACTTGGAACTGGACTTGAACTGAATTGGGCTCGAGAAGAAATAGAGTAAGGGAGTACAAAGAAGAAGATGGAACAATTTAGTTTGTGGATGAAAGGCATAGCTGAAGCGGCAAGTAAATTAACATCGTATGCTTTGACAGATTCAAAACCGGAACGATGTAGGCCATCTGCATGCTTATCAGGAAGCGCAAAGATCTCAAGCTGTTAAGAAAACAATTCGCACAAATAAATGCTTCGTATGTCAGCAGAATCATCGTGTGTTAGAGTGTGATCAGTGCATCCAGAACTAAACAGAATTTCATCTGAAACATGTAACACACATCAAAACATCGAAGACAACGTACTTTTTCGAATTGTGCCCGTAACACTGCATGCAAATGGGAAGATAGTCGATACATTTGCGTTCCTGGATTCTGGGTCGTCATTGTCGCTAATGGAAGAAGAATTAGCCAAACAGCCCTTGTGTTTGAAGTGGACCGGAGATATCGTTCGAGTAGAACAGGATTCGCAAGTGGTTACTGTTGGGATATCCCCGCGTTTGCCGTCACACATGCAAAAGAACTATCTCATCCAAAACATTCGTACCGTCAAGTCATTGGGATTGCCATGTCAATCATTTGATGCCCGTTTAGCGCAACAAAAGTATTCCCATCTAAGAGGGCTGCCGCTAACTTCGTATGTCGACGCTAAGCCAAAAGTACTCATTGGGGTACCAAATGAATATTTAGGAGTTGGGTTGAAGGTTTATGAAGGCAAACAACATGAACCAATAGCAATGCAGACACGTTTGGGGTGGACTGTTTGCGGCGGTAGCGGAAAAGAAACGAATTGTCAAGGGTATCACCAGTTGCAAATATGTGAATGTGAAATGGTATTCCACAAAGAAGTTGGTGAGTTTCTGTCATTGGAAAAACACGGGACAGAGTCGCAATTCATTGAGCACGTTGAGGACAAAAGAGCGATGGAAATTCTAAAGACGACTGCAAGGCGCATTGGAAATTGCTTCGAGAGCGGACTGTTGTGGCGGTACGAGAAAATTAGTATGCCTGATAGTTATCCTATGGCAATGAGAAGGCTTGAATGCATTGAACGAAAGACGATGTGCGACAAGGACCTGAAATTAAAGCTGAATTTACAAATAAAAAATTTCGTCGAGAAGGGCTTCTTCTTCTTCTTCGGATGGCGCTACAGTCCGGGGTGGACCTGGGCCTCAACCAACATGCCTCTCCAGCTAGCACGATCTCTTGCCAGCTGCTTCCAGTTGCGCACTCCAAGTTGGTGTGGTTGAGATCCTTTTCCACTTGTGTGCGCCATCTCAATCTAGGACGTCCTCTGTTGCGTTGTCCCTGTGGTTCGGATTCCAAGACTCTTCGGGCCGGAGCAGTGCTGTCCATCCGCTCTACATGGCCTAGCCACCTTAAGCGTTGTATCCGTAGACGCTTGACTAGGTTCATGCCGCCGTACAGCCCATACAGTTCGTGGTTGAATCTTCTCCTCCAGATGCCATCAACGCAAACAGGACCAAAAATCGCACGCAGAACTTTTCTCTCGAAGAGACCAAGGGCTTCCTCATCCGCTTTTAGTAACGTCCAGGTTTCTGCGCCGTAAAGCAGGACAGGGATGATCAAGGTGTTGTACAAAGTTACTTTGGTCGTTCGGGAGAGGGCTTTATTACTCAATCGCCTCTTGAGCCCAGAGAAACAGCGATTGGCAAGAGTGATTCTGCGCTTGATTTCGGTACTGATGTTATTGTCCCTATTCACCGCGGAGCCGAGATAGACGAAGTCCTTAACTACCTCGAAATGTCTGCTGTCCATAGTGACGCTCTGTCCGAGACGTCGATATTCTGCGTCCTTCTTCGATGACAGCATATAGTTAGTTTTGCCCTCGTTTACCACCAGTCCCACTTTAGCCGCTTCCGCTTCGATGCTAGCAAACGCCTCATTGACGGCTCGCTGAGTTCGGCCGATCACGTCAATGTCATCCGCATAAGCTAGCAGTTGAATGGACTTGTGGAGGATCGTGCCTCTGGTGTTGACGTGTGAGTTACGCACGATCCCCTCAAGAATGATTTTAAAGAAGTCGCATGACAGCGCGTCGCCTTGTCTAAATCCTTTTTTGACATCGAAGGTCTCGGTGAGTTCGCTACCGACCTTGACGGAGCAGCGAGAGTTCTCCATCGTCATCCTACACAATCTGACGAGTCTGGTAGGGATGCCAAAACTAGACATGGCACTGTATAGCTCGTCTCTATGCACGCTGTCATACGCGGCCTTGAAATCGACAAATAGATGGTGGGTGTCGATTTGTACTTCTTGGGACTTCTCCAGGATTTGCCGCAGTGTGAAGATCTGGTCGATTGTGGACTTCCCTGGCCTGAAACCACACTGATAAGGACCTATCAGGTTGTTGACGAACGGTTTCAGGCGCTCACACAATACGGCAGAGAGAATCTTATATGCGATATTAAGGAGACTGATCCCTCGATAGTTGGCGCAGTCGAAGGGGTCTCCTTTCTTGTGGACCGGACATACGATGCTGAGATTCCACTCGTCGGGCATGCTTTCCTCCGACCATATCTCACAGATGAGCTGGTGCATGCACCCAACCAGCTCATCCCCAGCCGCTTTGAACAGCTCTGCGGATAGTCCGTCCGCGCCAACAGCTTTGTTCGACTTCAGTCTCGATATTGCTATCTTGACCTCGTCGAGGTCGGGGGGACGGAATTCTTGTCCATCGTCGTCCAAATTGAGTGGAACATTCTGCCTAACAGCGGGATTTGTGTCGTCATCGCCGTTTAGGAGTCTGCAGAAATGATCCTTCCAGATTTTCAGCACCGACTGCGACTCTACCACCAGTTGTCCATTTTGGTCCTGGCAGGCTTCAGTCCGAGGCTTGTAACCGCCAGATAACTGTTTTATCTTGCGGTAAAAATTTCGGACGTCATTCCTGCCATAGCACCTCTCCATTTCCTCGACCGCGCGCTTCTCGTGCTCTTTCTTTTTTCTTCTGAGAAGCCGGTTCTCTTCCCTTCTTCTCTGTTTGTAGAGCTCACAAACAGCTCTCGTCTTTCGATGCAGCGTTGCCTTGTAAGCTTCCTGTTTGGCTGCATGCGCCTGCCTGCACTCGTCGTCAAACCATGGGTTCCTCTTAGGTGGTGGCTTGAAACCCAGCACATCAGTGGCGGCCTTTTTGATGGCTTCTTGACAACGTTTTCATTTGTCTTCTATTGTTTGTGCAGGCAGCGTCGAACTTTGAGACAGTTTCAGGGAGAATCGATCGGTAAAGGCTCTAGCGATCGGCTGCGATTGTAGCTTTCCGACGTCAAACCGTTTTGGCCTGTCTCGACTCCGTTGCTCTCTCGATATCCGGGATCTTACCTTGGCTACAACAAGGAAATGGTCCGAGTCGATGTTTGCACCTCGGAAGGTTCGGACATCGAGAATACTGGAGGAGTGTCTGGCGTCGATCGCAACATGATCAATCTGGTTGACGGTTGATTGATCAGGTGATCGCCAGGTCCCTTTATGAATGTTGAGGTGTGGGAACCGCGAGCTGGCCACAGAGAGATTTCGCCCCGAGGTGAAGTCAACTAGCCTGAGTCCGTTTCCGGAGGTGTTGGCGTGCAGGCTGTGTCTTCCGATGACTTTAGCAAAGACTTCTTCTCTTCCCAGCTGAGCGTTGAAATCTCCTAGAACGATCTTGGTGTCGTAGCTGGGGCAACGATCGTATGTCCTTTCTAGGAGGTGATAGAAGTCTTCTTTACTGCTGTCATCTTTTTCCTCTGTCGGGGCGTGGGCGCATATGAGGCTTATATTCCCGAATTTAGCCTTGATGCGGATTGTTATGAGGCGTTCGCTTACGTGTTGGAAGCTTAAGACTTTTTGCCTAAGTCTGCCTCGAACAACAAAACCGCATCAAAATAAGCGTTTCCTTCTCTCCCTGTAGCAGTCGCCGTGGTATATGTCGCAGTTTCTCACTCTTCTCTTGCCCGGCCCATCCCACCGCATTTCCTGGATTGCGAGAAAGGCTATGCAAGAAAATTAACTGATGCGGAACTGAAGCAGACGTTTCCAAGGACCTGGTAACTGCCTTGACTTTCATCGTTAGAAATCCAAATAAACCAAATAAAGTGCGTTTGGTATGGGATGGAGCTGCCAAAACTAGAGGAGTATCGCTAAATTGTCTGCTGCTTAAGGGGCCGGATCATCTAATGGCTCTTCCATCAGTATTGTACGAGTTTCGAGTGCGTCGCATTGCAATTTGTGGGGATATAAGCGAGATGTTCCACCAAGTTCGTGTACGACCAGAAGATCAGCATAGTCAAAGATTTCTTTGGAGAGATGTTAATGGCGAAGAAGTCCCTGATGTTTATGTCATGCAGGTCCTAACGTTTGGTGCTTCATGCTCACCAAGTATAGCGCAATATATAAAAAACACCAATGCAAGTGAGTTCGCAAAGAAATACCCTCAGGCTGCAATTGCTGTAATTAAAAGACATTATATGGACGATCTAATGGACAGCGTGGACAATGAAGAAGAAGCAGTCCAGTTGGCAGAAGAAGTAAAGGAAATTCATTCTAAGGCTGGATTTCATATCAGAGGTTGGCTCTCTAACTCCGATGTGGTGATGTAACGTTTGGGTGTGGTAGTGGCAGATAAACAAGTCAAAAGTAGAGAAGATTCTGACAGTGCTCCTGAAAAAGTTCTTGGTATTTGGTGGTTGAGGAAAGAGGACATATTTACATTCTCATTACGATTTGTGAAGGCCCATCAAGAGATCCTCGAGGGAAAAAGAGCTCCAACAAAACGTGAGATGTTGAAAATATTAATGTCTGTATTCGATCCTCTAGGTTTTTTGGCACATTACTTGGTCGTATTGAAAGTAATACTGCAAGGTGTTGGAGCGCTGGGAAGAATGGCGAAGTATTTTGCGTCAAGTAGAAACTATCAGAATACCTCGATGCTACTCTGGACTAACTGCTGGTAACAAGGCATCTATACAATTGCATATTTTTGTAGATGCAAGTGAGGAGGCAATGGCTACGGTGGCATATTTCCGTATTTGTTGTGGTGATTTAGTTGACTGCGCTCTTATTGGAGCTAAGACGAAAGTTGCTCCAAGGAAACCAATTTCCATTCCTCGCATGGAGCTTCAAGCTGCTTTGATGGGCGTGAAACTGGCTAAGGCAATTGAAACAGGTCATTCTATTACTATTGAGAAACGAATTTTCTGGTCGGACTCGCGTACAGTGCTTTCGTGGTTGCGGGCAGATCCAAAGAAATACAACCAGTTTGTGATGTACAGAATCAGCGAGATTCGGGAAGAATAAAAATTGACTGAATGGCGATGGATCCCAACGAAGGAAAATGTAGCTGACGAGGCAACAAAATGGAAAAAGTTACCAATTTTCAATTCCAATCAAAGGTGGTTAAGCGGACCAACACAACTGCGCCAAACAGAAGACAAATGGCCAGGCGAGGCAGCTAAGTTGGATGATCAACCCAAAGAAGAGTTGCGGTCAAAATATCTGCTTGTGCACTTGATAGAGGAGGATGAAATTGTTGCAGTGGAAAGATTCTCATCGTGGCAGCGTTTGCGAAGGACAGTTGAGTGGGTTATTCGTTTTACCACAAAGCTCCAGTTAAAAACTAAGGGACAGGAGTTGCAAGAGTCAGCATTGACGTCAACAGAGCTCAAGCAAGCACAGATAGTTTTGTGCAAGATTGTACAAAGGCAAGTTTATAACGACGAGATCGCCGCTCTTGTTGGTAATCGAAAAATAAGCAAATCGACCGTTCTTTTTAAACTGTCTCCGTACTTGGATGAAAATGGGGTACTCAGAATGAAAGGAAGAATTGACCAAGCAGACTTCGTTGGAGAAGCAACAAGACGACCCGTACTCTTGCCAAGGAAACATAAGGTAACGAAATTTATAATCCAACATTTTCATCAACAGCATAATCACGGTTGTAATGAAACAGTTCTAAACAAGATTAAATTGCAATTTTGGATTCCTGGACTCCGCGCAGAACTATTAGCTATACGCCGAACATGCCTGCATTGTCAAAGAATACGGGCAACACCAACGTTTCCAGAGATGGCACAGATACCCACCGCAAGGCTTGCAGTGTATACTAAACCGTTCACCCATGTAGGCGTGGACTACTTTGGACCTATTATAGTAACAGTAGGAAGACGTTAAGAAAAGCGCTGGGGAGTACTTTTCACATGTCTCACAGTGAGAGCCATTCATTTGGAAGTTGCATACAATCTCACAACTGATGCATGCATTATGTGCAGAAAAGCAGCCGTAAAAACATCTATGGGGGTATTCGTAAGGCCGGCGGTGAAACTGGCCGTTTTAGAAGTAAGGTCGAAAGAACAGGATGAGAACAGCACCAGGAGAAGCAGTCTCATCGGGGAGCAGAGTATTTAAAACAAAATGACATGTTAAAAACACATATGATACCACCTTTAAGCAGAGCAAACAGTCGACAACTAGAGGGATACATATTATTGAGAAACAAACTGACAGCAACGTCTTTCTTGAAATTTAAAAAGTTTATATTCATTTCATTCCTGCGACGAGAGGTTCAACTGATTTTAGAGCGATTTGGATTTATAATTACTTGTTTATTTTGTTTACAAGAAGTATTAATAAATTTAAGTTTAAAACATTATAAAAGAATCCGCTTTTCAAATCCTCGGATGGTAGCATTTCAGTATCCATTCCAATTGTTTCTAACAATTACCCATCGATTATTGGAACAAGCGGATAAGTACCGTATTAATAAAAGATTATCATTTTTTTTTGTTTTTGATTATTATAAAATAAATTTCGAATTCAATGTGATTGGAGAGACACCTGAATGTAGTACCGCAACTGTTTCGCCTTATAAAACCAAAAGAGCTTCAGTGACTGAACAGCTTACGAAGCTTAAGAAATTCGTCGATAATGATGGTGAAAGGTGCGTTTCGTTACATGAATGGGAGGTCAAATTGGGATTGCTTGAGACGTATCTTCAAAAATTTGATGAAGCTCAAACCAACATTGAAGTATTGGATGAAACGGAGATAGAGGCTGACAGGTGTGCTAATTTCGAAGATGTGTATTCTGATCTCAAACTAAAATTTTAACATAAATGGATTCTAAAAGGCCTTCCGCTGGCGGAGCAGTCTCTCCTTATGAATCCACTTTTTTCTACATGAAGTCAAAAGCGGCTCGATTGCCTAAAATAGAACTCACCAAGTTTTCGGGGAAATACACCGATTGGCCAGATTTCTTCTCCATGTTTGAGACTTTGGTTGACAAGGACGAAAAGCTAACACCCATTGAAAAATTTCAATATTTTCGTTCTTGCTTACCTGACTTTGCTTTTAAAACGATCCAGTCTCTTGAAGTTACAAAGGAAAAACAGATTTAGTAACAAACGTTTAATATTCCAGGCACATTTTAAAGGAATTTTTAATTAACCCAAAGTCGACGGGGGTTCGGCGCAAAAGCTTCGTGATTTGAGTGACAGCATCAACTCTTAGCTAAGAGCACTCAACACGCTGGGAACCAAGGAACAGAAAGGCGATATCAAACTTTGGAAACCTGGTAACAACAAATTTGCAAGCACATTCAATTCAAAAGCCAGTAGCCAAGAGAACTTTTGTTACATCAAAATCTTCTTCCGTTGCTTGACAATATTGTAACTCAAACGACCATGCCATATATTCGTGTGATGAATTTGTCAAACATTCACCTGAAAATCGTTTTCCCGAAGATAAAGCTATAAACCTGTGCATAAATTGTCTCCACTTCGGCCACTTGGCACGAAATTGCAATTCGCATCATTGTAAGCACTGCTCTTAACGCCACAGTACTTTACTATATATTGGTTTTATTCCCAATCATTCCTCTCAACAACCATTAGCTCAATCAAATTCAAATACACATGTACCAAACACAACGCTGCTTTCGAAATCAACAATAGAAAATGAAATCTTTTCTAAAAAACCAACTCTTTAAGATCTAGTGTCTGCCTGCCTAGAGGTCCAAATTCTACCGTCTATCAAATGCCATCAACCCGAAAAAAACATGCAAATCGCTAATTTTAATCTGCCTGCTAACGTGGAACTAGCAGATCCATATTTTAACAAATCTCAGAGGATTGACCTGCTTATAGGTGCAGAGCTATTTTTTGACTTGTCAAATCCGTCGCGGGAAGAGAATTTATCTGTGCTTGGATGGATTGTAGCAGTGAAAGTTAGTTCAGAGAAACATAACGCGGTATAGTTTCACCACTTCGCTTCAGAATAACGTCGAGGAACATCATCGGCTAGAGGACATTCTAAAGCCGTTTTGCGAAGTTGAGTCGCATGATCATATCTCAAAGAAATTTTCCAAAGAGGAAATGGAATTTGATGAATGACGACTTCCAAATGGACAATTTTCCGTTCGCCTACCATTCAAATCCGCACCAAACACTAGGTGATTCTTTTCAACTTGCTTAGAAACTTCTTCGCAATCCACATTCAAGATCTCAATATGTCGATTTTATAAATGAATATCTTAAACTAAACCACATGTACAAGGTGGACTCTAAAGTTCTTAATGAAAAACACGTTTGCGTAACAAAGGAAAACAGCACTACAACGAAGTTGCAAGTTGTTTTCAACGCTTCGGCCAAATCATCATCAGGTGTTTCGCTTAATGACATTCTTATCGTAGGACCAACCATTCAGTATGATCTCTTCACTATTCTTATTCGCTTTCGGATGCATCGCTTCGCTATCACTGCCGATATTTCCAAAATGTACAGGTGTGTGCAAATTCAGCCACCTGATAATAATTTGCAGTTGATTCTTTGGAGAGAACATCCCGATGAGGACCTAAATATTTTCAAATTAAGGACTGTTACCTATGAAACGGCTTCAGCAGCTTTTCTAGCTATTCGCTCAATGACCCAGCTTGCGTTAGATGGGAATCCATACAAAATAATTTTTATGTCGATGACCTACTTTCTTTTGCAAATACCCTGGAGGAAAATAATGAAATCAAGAATCAAACCACTAAGCTGCTAGGCGAAGCAGGTTTTTATCTTCGCAAATGGTGCTCTAATAACATTTCGTTTTTGGATGCGATTGTGGAAAAGGATGAGGAAATCTTTTTTAGAAATCAATCAAAGCCAGGTGACAAGGACTCTCGGATTAATCTGGCAGCCTGTTTCTGATGAATTTCACCTCTTTGGTGCAAAATCAAATACCTGTTGAAATGCAACGAAGCGATCAAAACTGTTCAGCATTGCAAAGCTATACGACCCACTTGTACTCATTGGTCCAATAGTAGTAAAAGCGAACATTTTCATGCAAGCGCAATGGAAGGAAAAGTTGATGAGTCATTCAAGATGGACGGAGTTTAGCATTCAGCTGCCAGAAATAAGCAACTTAAGATATCCACGCCACGTTCCAGGAGGCATACGGAGCTTGCATATACCTGCGTTTTCAAGATTCATTTAATTATATAAACTGTGTTCAAAATCTCGAGTAGCGCCGGTTAAGAGTTAAGAGCATTCCCCGCCTAGAGCTACTATGTGCTGCACTTCTTTTGGCTGATATTATTCAACGAAACCGGCTGATTTTAGAATTTGAAATCTCTCAAATATATTGCTGGGGTGATTCAACCATAGTTCTCTCATGGTTAAGTTCCGATGCTTGTAATTGGAGCACATTAGTTTCAAACAGAATATCAAAAATTCAATGTTTTTCTGAAGATGTAATTCGGTTGTATGTAACCACGAGTTTTAATCCCGCTGATCTCTTTTCGCGTGGTGTCCCTCTTACTGCTGCACTAGAACCGGACAACCAAGAGGTTAACGTCAGCCGACTAGCAAAGTGGCAAATGGTTCGTTACATGATGCAGACATTTTGGAGGAGATGGTCACGAGAATATTTGACTCTCTTTCAACAACGACATAAATGGAAGCAAGAACAACATATTGCAGCTGTTGGAAGCCTGGTACTATGGAAGGATGATAATCTATTCCCATTGAAGTGGTCACTGGGCAGAATGACTGTTTACCCTGGAGCGGACGGCCTCGTCAAAGTTGTTAAAATAAAGACGCAGAACGGAGAGGCAAAAAGGTTTATCGCTAAGATTTGCAATCTACCTTTAAACAACGATCAACATTCATTTTGAATGCAAAGCCTTCAACGCGGGTGTATGTTCAGAATTACATGCTTAACTATTGGAAATATTCAACACACGTACAATGTACCAATAATTTTGCTCACTACTGTTAACACTCCAAAATCTAAATAGTGTCTAGTTACCTTATATAATACCTTATGTATGTACATCCTACGATTATAATTTTTATCATCACGCAATTCTTCATACCAACTTTGAGAAAACTGTATTTTTCCTATCGTATGTATGTACCAAAAAAGCTTAAATCAACCAGTATTTATCATAAAAATTCCAAGAAATTATATAACTTTACCTCTTAAATTATTAGCACCCATTCCAAATAAAGATTATATTGAAATTGATACAAAAAACTATTTTGTAATTGAATATGAAAATAAAATGTATAATTATTATGAAGGAAAAACAATAATTCAGAATTCAGTCAAACAGAACACTGCACATTCCAACAAAATTGTAATATTCGAAAAAAATATTCAATCAGAAATTCTACCTTTAGACGAGGAAACATTGTTAATTAAAAATGCTAATATCATATTAAATCAAACATGTGATGATATAAATATTAGACTAAAGGGAAACTATTTGATTCACTTTTATAATTGTACCTTACACATATTAAAAAAATTTCTCAAATGTAAGATTTCCAAAAACAAAAACTTTATAATCCTGACTGTAATCAAATATTATATACATATAATGTATCCGAGTTTATAAAATTCAACAAAATAATTTTGAAAATTTTGAAAATATTAAAGAAATCCAAGAAATAGAAATTAAGAAGAATGTATCATAATTATATTTGGAATATTAATATGCTTATGTGTACAACAAAAACGAATACAAATCAAGTTCAATTAAAACAAAATTCAGGAGAATTTTAACCATAAGGTGGGAGAAGTTATGTATACGTCAGCATCCGTTCAGCGTCGTTCGTCGACATGTTTATTCGGTCAAAAGCTGACCTATCAATAAAACGAATGTAACGTAATGTACATGTGTGGCAACATTGTAAATTGCTGACCCAATCTCTGCAATTGAAATGACACATTTAGGTAAATTATCAAAAGCAGGTGAACAGAGGCCAACGAAGAGCATTCGCCGAGAATTTCTATTTGTAAACTTTTTTGTAATTGTTGTAAATAAAGAATATTTTTTTACTCCTGCCTAAACTAGTGTTATTTAATTCGCACTGCCCATATTTATGCCCTGCCCAACTCCATGTTACAAATTTTCCTTTTATCATTTTGTTTCGGAAAATGAAGAAATTAATATTGAATGTATAACTTTTGTTAATGGCGCCCCCAATATGTCCTGGGACTTATTGAGTAATCTGTTAAAAAGGTCTGAATTCATCCATATTATTAATCTCAAAATAACTATTAGGAAAATCAAAGCAATTCATAACTTCTTACAATTTTAATACGGACAGTGAAAATATATTTGAGTGAACATCACATTGGTTCGGGTATCGGGATATTGTAACTCACATGGAAGACCACAAAATGGTAAGACAGTGCATACGTGTAATTAATTTGATTCACGTGTCCGAACAGTTGTCCCCGCATATCTGAAAGTCAAGTTGACTATATTGCCGACCCCATAGATGTCAGCACTTGACATTTGCGCAGACAGAACCCAGATGCATTTAACGCCCATATATAAATATTTACATTTTGAATTTTGTATTAAAATCATTGTAAAAAACCATTCATTCTGTCCGTCAAACTAAAGTGGAAAAACCAAATGTACCAAGCATATATCAGAATTTATTTTGAAGAAAACGAAGTCACATGCGTGTTTTTCGTACAGGACCTTTCGTTAGCCCTTCTGTTCCTCTATGTGTTTTTGTTTCCATCTGTTTTTTCGCCATATTAACCATTCCAGAATTTAGAGTATTATACTCCATTTACAGCATTTAATTATTTTGTTACCTGACACGAACGAAGAGTGTGTTCAAACATAACATGTATTTATATATAATTGTCTGTAGCAACCCCCGTTACTCCCGTTATTCCTTTGAAAGCATGTACATAATTCTACACAACAGCATGTATACAAACCAGTAGATTTGATTAGAATATTTATTAAATATCTGGCCTGTGTATTTTCATTATCCAACCTGTGTTCACAGTTCAATATTGATGAAAATAAATTGAATGAGCTTTCTCATAAACTTTTCTTTCTTAATTATCAAGTGAAAAGTTTCGCTTGGTTCGTGCGCTCAGGAACAAACCACTGTATGTTTTGAAAACGCTTAACCCTACTAAGAAAGCACTATTTTGTTCTTCAATATAGAAAATACATTAACCAATTTATTTTTTTAAATGATTTAAATGGTTTACACACAAAAAGAACAAAACAAATGACTACGATAAGAATTGGAGATGGTTTTGCAGAACCAGTCCATCGAACATCGCTTTTGTTGGACGATAACCTTTTCCTTACGTTTCCATATAAAAGGTGTCCCTGTTTTCTGGCACAAACCACCTAAAAACGCATGTCTTCTATAGGTGGTTTGTGTTTTCTGGTCTATTCCATATTTGTATATTTCAAAGTTAGTTTTTTGTTTTAGTTTACCGACAGGTGGCAGCATTTTCTACGTTTCCCAATTTCTCCTACCACCTCGACATTCAGTTCTAATACATGAACCACCAGTTCAGATAACTTACAAAAAAGACAGGTAACTGAGTCCGTTTCAGAAACATCACCCTGCGTACAAACATATGTGCATAGTAGTGCCGTGGAAAGCACGAGGTATATTTGATTCTCTTGTAAGTAAGAAAAATTTTCAACACGATCCTGCTATACCTTACCCCCAAGAAACTCTATCTATGTTCCTAAAAGAAGCAAACCTACCAAAACAAAAGTTAATCAGAAGAAATCGGAAATAATCGCCTGGTCTTTAATTACGTAATTTGCAGTGCGATTTCCACTTGTGGACCACAAATGCAGAGCGCGACGATAGAAGAACGCTGATATAACTTAAACTATGGATAATTAAAAGGTGACTTTTCATTCGAGTCTCGAGTTTCATTCTCTTGACCGCATAGACTGGTAGTTTGTTCTTCGAAAACTCTTAAGAAGCGACATCTGTCGATTGGATTTTCGAATATTTATTCTCGGATAATATTGTGGTATCTTCACTACATGCAATCTGTAGTAGGAAAATAATGTCATTATCAATAAACAGATGGTGAAGCAGTCAACGCGAAAAAAGTATATAACTTACAAACAAGTATAGTACGCAAACATTACGCTGTTTAAATATACACAGGTTTACAAATTTATTTTTCGTTGAATGAGAATATGAATAGAATATTTACATTTTAATATTGTTCGTATTCCTATCATTTGTGCGACGTGCAGCTTTATTGTTTGCAAGTAAGGATATTGCTGTCTCTTGGCAGAAAGGAATTTGAAAGCTATAATTGTAATTAACTCTAGCTCGTATGTTATTGCTTTATTTTGATTCATCGATTTTTAAACAGCAATCTTTGCTAAGAAATAACTTCTATCCAAATATCGAACTACTACTGCACACCAGTGTGTGCAGGTACATATGTACGTATTAAATTTATCCTTTAAATTTCAAGGAACTCTTATATACCTATACAACATTTGTGTATTTTTAATGAAGAACAGTTGAATACACCTTGAACGTGCTCTTTATATATTTCTCTCCGCAGGTTTTTTAAAACGTGAACCAGTATTTTGGTCAAGTGCGACATCTGTATATAATTGTTTGCGATAAATCTGTGCCTGTGCCTCTGCTATTGGTATTTGCTAGTCTAGAATTGGTATACGCAGGTTCTTGCATAAGGAATTAATACAGCAAGAATCACAAATGGTAAAAATTATAGTAAATTTAAAATTTCTAGTAAATATCGAATACTGAATTTCACACGCGGAGAATAATGAAACTATTATAAATCTGAGAAGTGCTATCTAGCGATCACAACATGTTTATTGTAAGTATCATATGCAAATTGCTTTTGACATACATACATAAGTGTTTCAACCGATTGTATCCTACGAGAGAGTTTTTCTGTGTTTCAACACATAGAAACTACGAACATCTACCAAAATCTCATACCGAAGTAGAATTTCGGGGTGAAAATGTCACGCTTTCGCTATTGCAACGGCAACAAATGTTAACTCCCTGACAAATTAAATTAATTGTTAACGCCCATGTTTTAGATACCTTTATTACTAACTTGAAACATCCATAGTTTCTGAACATGATGAATTCAATGATCTTATTCGGGAAACCGGGGCGTGGTGGGTAAGTACGTCGACTCACATGCCAAGGTCCCAGGTTCGATTCCCGGACTTGTCTACATACAGCTACTTAAATTTAAAAAAGCTCGCACAACACCGGAAGTAATTGCTCACGAAGCTAGGATGTAGCCCTTTTTGGGCTGTAATGCCACTCAATTATTATCATTAAATTCGGGGTATTACACTTTCGAGGCATGCTCGGATGAAGGACCTTGGTATAATTTACTCAAAGTGGCTTATCCTGAGAACGAGGCCGTTTCATTGGAATTTAGGCATTAATGTCAGCTGATTACGATGAAATAATAACAGATTCATAATATAATACAGTTTAAACATCTTCGAATAGAACACTGAAAGACTTTTCAGTAGGTATCGACATCTGATTAAGAAGAACTCAACGACTTTGGTTAAGTTTGAAAAACTTTAAGGTGGCACATGTTAACCTTACTTAATCAAAGCAAACTTTTTAATCAGCGAAAAAGTTGATACTTCCTCTTCTTTTCGTAAGGCTGCTTCCTCAAAGCGAGCTAACAGTATAAATAACACACGTACGGGGAAGACTTATCCTGGCAACAAAATAAAGAGTGTCTCTCGTGCTGCAATGAAAAGGCAGCAACCACAGGAATAAAGCGACAATTTAAAGGGCCCGACCATGCCATAACAGGGTATCAAATGCTTAAATTCAAATCATATGCAGAACTTTATGATTCGACTACACCTTTCAACGAAGTAGATATGACAACTATCAAAAACTGCAAAAGAGACAAAACCATAATTATACCCAGGCTTCAGCTAAGCTTCAACGCATGACTAACTGCGCGCATTATTTCTTATCAATGGAAAGAGACAATAATCGATAAATCATTTTCTTGTAGTTTCAAACACATCAAATTTCACGGACATTAAATGTTTCCAGCTTCCGGCTAACTTAACCTATTACAATCATGGCTTTTTGAAATTTGCATGAGGCCATATGCAGTTTGTCGAATTTCAAACATAACCCAAGCGATTGAAATTTTCTTTTTGAAAAGGACGCGGAAAATATTTATTTTATTTTTCAAAAGGAGTTCAGATTGATTTCGGTTTGACATTACTTTGAAGAATAGAAATTAAATTCAATTTAGTATTCGAAGCATTATAGGAACGACTAAAGCTTTTTTTAGCTCTCTAGCACCGATTATGTAAACAACATTTTCAAAACTCTTCTTTTTGCCAGAGTTCGGAAGTCGTCTGGACAAATGACCAACGTTTGCCCTCACCTCGACTGTACTTACAAAACCTGTTCTTAATAACGCTCCTACTTTTGGCATGATTTTTTATCAGTCAGTGTCTAGTGTCTGTCCTTATTATTTGTTTAGTGTAGAGTGTTTTCGTTCACTTATATTTATGTGTTTGTCATTATTGCCTGCACGTGACCATTGCCTTCCATCTATAATTAGTGGTTTAGGATAAAGTTACCAAAAATAAATCTGTTCTCTCATGTGGTTATTCATACACTCTTTCAATGTCCAGTAAGTTACTATGACCAAAACCCAGCAAATAATGAATCTTCCTCAAAACGTTTTGTCTTTGTGGCAGTTTGTTTATAATATATAAATAAATAATATAAATACTTAGTCTTTGGATGATTGTGAAGAATGACATAATGTACTCAGTTTTCTTCAATGTCCAAGGGCATGTGTTTGTTACGCCGTGAAGTCTTGTTACTACGATTATAATTATAATGGGAAATTCCCCATAACCATATGACCTGTAACAAGAGAAGTAATTAGAGTAGGCAACATTTATCAGTAGATATTCTACAGTCAGAAAACAAAAGCACGTACAACACGAAAGGCTCTTAAAAATACTAGACTCTGCTTCCTAGCGAACTGTAAGCTAATAGGGACTTTTACTATTCCACCTAAACATAAATTTCTTTTATTTACAGAAGCTTAATAAATAAAATTATAAAAATGTAATACTGATCGAAAGTAAAGCGGTTCTTCAGTATTCAACAAGCCATAGTTTTTTTTTCAATTACATCAATAACAAGTGCAAAATGTGCACCATTCTTGGATTGATTCTAATACAATATTTGCAGGACAAGCAAGTCGAGTTGAGTAGGGAAGTGACAGTATCTCAAAATCGAAAATAGCATAAGCCTAATAAACCACAAAACCAAAATATTCAATTCGTGGAAATGTTTATTGCAAATAAAATAACTATAGTACAATAAATTGTTATTACAGCGAAATTGTGTCGTATGGCTTTGAATAACTATTTGTTGTTTGTTGCATCTATTGGTATCTATTTATCATTGCGACCTATCATATTTAATAAATGAATAAATAAAGATGTAAAATATTCTTCTGATGAGACTTTTATATAATTCTGTATGTAGTGGTAAAAAAAAGGATTTTATTTTAAACATTTTCTACATGGATATATTTAAAGCATCGTAAACTGAAATGAAAACCAACGAATCGATTGGGAAAAGGAAGAACAACAATTTTGGTTTCTTAGAGTTTGCTCTTGAAATGGATCCCTTTGCCATTTAACTTTTCTAATTGGGTCGAAATTCCTTTCTAACAAGGACCAAGTTGCTGGAAACGTTCAGTATACACGCTGATGTCACCTGCTTTGGTAACAAAGAAAGAATATAAATTTAATAATAGTATACATACTTATATATGTATATATATTATTATATAAATTTTTATTGTATATATACAATCCATACATCCTGATATACAAACAAACTGTATATCAGCTTTTAAGGGGATGGTAGCAGCTTCTGAATGCGCAGTCGTTTGCTTGATTCTCTCTCATGTACTCAAAATATCAGCATGATTTTGGTAGACGTTCTTACCTACCTACAACATGTCGTTTATTCATTATCAATTTAGCCATCGTTCGCATCCGTCCTTTGTGAAATTCTGACCATACGAAACATTTATTCTTTGTTGTTACTGTAGTAAAGAAACGAAATGGACTGAGAACTGAGAATTCAATAAGGGGTTCATTTTCATTGCAATAAATTATAACAAGTTCGCGTTTGAATGAAGATTTTCTTTTAGATAAAACTAATTTTGGTTTTTCTTATTTATATATTTTTACTTTCTCCTATATAAGAATCATATTTTGAGGTAGGGTGAAATGGTTACTGAGCAGAACTAAGTGATCGTTCTTATCATGCGTACTGTAACGCATAGACTTTCTTGGAAGTTAAAACAAATTTTTTTTATTCCAAAATAAGGTATTTGAAAAGTGTTATTATTATTTTTAATTGTATTTTTAAATTTCACCTAATGTGGAAAATAATGTTTGAAATACAGGAATGAATTACTCATTCGAATTGCTTATCACGGATGGATATTCGTAAGTGGACTGACTCCTACGTTGGAGGTTCTTAGTTCGAATACCACTCCCCAAAAGATTATTTTTTCAAGCATTTTTGACAGAAATATTTATTGTCTAGAAACTGTTATCAGTAAGCCCATTCAACACGAGTGTTTGCTGTAGAAGTTAGATCCTGGTCTAATTTGTTAATTTTATTCGAATTATGATTATAAAGAAACAAAAAGCTTTAATTATAGGCGAAGTGCGGAAAAAGGTCCTGTTTTACGAAACCTTCCTCTTGCGGGAACTATAGTCCGGTTTGGGTAACGAATTGGATGAAGCGCATTTAAAATGATTTTCTTTGCATACATTTCGGTTCAAATCTGATTTATGTCGGGATATGATAAAATTATAGCGCAATTTTATTTAGCAAGGCTGTTAGTAAGGATGGATTTCAATTTACATTTACAAACATCCACAAACGAATATTCGTTTTACTAAACACCGATGTAGTAGAGCATTATAAAATGTTCTATTGATTTCCGCTTATTTCTTTTTAAATGTATTAAGCATTTTTAAGTTGACACAAATATTTTTGAGTACTTTTATCTTTTATTCACAACAACGTCACAATCCTCAAATTTTCTCCTTGCTACACTCTAAATTAAGATGGAATATAAACATTTTCTGGACTGAAAAACTTGCGTAGTGGTTGTAAAAGCAAAAAACTTAAAACAACGTCCAAAGGTTGACTAACTTTTAATAAAGAGTTCTATATCACATAAGATGTAAAGGATGAAAGGTTCTCAGCTGCAGATTATATATTCACGGATGCAAAAAAACAACTTAACAAAAATCGTTCATGGGGAAAGTGACTAGCAATAACCTCCATTATCTTTGCTGCATTCCTTTAGCTATACATGTATTTAAATGAAGTTTATTTGTGAAACACATAATAATTATAAATCTAAAATATATAAGAGTTGCGTATGATTTATCTTTTATTTAATTTCACATTTAAATTAGTATATACTGAATCAATTTAACTTTTACCAATATATGTAGTCGGCGTGACTTCATATATTGGTAAAAAAGTACAAGAGATGGACATCACTAGCAATATTTTCAATAATTGAAAATCTTCGTTATTGTTAAGTTCGTTATTTTGTGACGTGAAAAATTGCTGTGTCGTCGTTCTCGGTAGCTTGGTTAGGTTTATTCGACAGCTGAGCGTATTTTGCGCTAGGATCTCGGCCCAAAAGCAAACAAAATTTAACTCGTGCTGGAATTAAAACCAAGCTACTTGAATTTGTGTCATATTTTCAGTGAACGAGCTCTGGAAAAGTCAAGGAAAATTCAGTGTTTACGCCCCTTTCTGGCTCAATGGACACTATTAAATAAAATTGAAAAATTCGTGGTGATGAGCAATCCGAAAAGTACCAATGAGCTAGTGGAATCGTTGGTCCGTATTTCTTCAGAAATGAGGCTAATCAGAATGTTACAATCAATTGCAACAGTTATTGCAAATTCAAGCACATGTTCTCTGGGAACTCTGGTTTGAACAAGACGTGCTACTGTTCTCTTACTAGTAGGAGGGACCTACAGTTTTTTGCCGACTCCGAACGGCGAGATTTGAGAAGCTTTTCATATACAATTGATACTCTTTGAGTGTCGTTAGCAACTCGAAAGAGGTGGTGCCGTGAAAAAATGCGAGGTCTCCCGGCCGGAAATCGAATCTAGACCTTCCACTACGCCACGGCGTCCACAAGACTTTTTGATAACCATATTTAATAAATGTACTATTGTACAATGAATCAATACGATTGTGTTGATGTATAATAAAGTGGTCCGGCGACCAGATTTACATTCAGCTATGTATTCAATGAGAGCTCATTGCAGAATAAAACTCATTAAGCTGCGTTCTTACTTCAACAATTTTCCATATAGGATAATGCTTACAAAACTACATTTCAAACACACATATTTTCTTTTCTTTTCTTTTCTATTCTTGAAGAAATATCTGTCTAGTGTGCTCACGGATTCCAATAAGTTGTTGGATTTTAGGTTGTTGTAATACATATTAAATGTATGCACATCAGTAATCTGGAAGGATCATCGTGCAGGTAGTACCATATCTTGAATGTTTTAAGAAACGGAGTGTTAGCTTATGAAAGTAACATACTTAGTAAACGGCCAATTTAGTTGAAATATTAATTCTGAGAATATTAATTCTGAAAGAGAGTGTTGGGCCTTCAAAAAATGAAAGGTAACATTGTTTTCTATCATCATCTGAAGAGTTGTTAGGACTTTCAGAACAAATTTCAAAATAAGCAATAAATTAATGCATGGCGCGACAAATAACCGCCTCTAAGATTTTAATGATGGAAGGTAATATTGATTTATACAAATGATTTTCATTTACAAGAAACTACCAATAAGAAATTCTAGATTTTTTCACATATAAATTCAGAAAAAAAAAATATAATAATATAATATAAATATAATAATATATAAAATATAATAATATATATACATATATATTTAAAGAGTTTTCTCCTTTCTTCTACTTCCTACCAAAGTGTCATACATCCAATGTTAAGAACTTCATAATAAAAACAAGTGAGCACTGTGCTATCTTCAAATTGTAATTTCATCGCGTACTCATCACGAATATTTTACCTTTGTGCACAGGTGCGATTAATACATACATATATATAAATTTTGTTTGTATGAAACATTTGCTTGTTTTTTGAAAATCTAAAGATAAACACGTGGGTTTATTGATTTTTAGAACTTGACAGAAGTATTGTGTGCTGATTTAAATATTGTGCAGAGTAAGTGTAAATACAATACTAACAGATGTATGTATGGGGTTGTTCAGACACTTCAAAATGTGTTATTATTTGCGTTGAACTTTCTTGAACAAACCTCTTTGTCGTTTCAATACGACAAAACAAAGGTAAATATGTAAACAAAGAAAATAAAAAACAGTCCATTTATGACGGATTCAAAGATATAACAAATTATATTTCACAGCAAATTTCGGAATAGTATGTATTATGATCGTCGTGAAGTAGTGAATAAATGCGTCCTGCACGTCGAAGGTTCAGGTTCGTTTTTTAAGTTTCTTAAATCTTGCAGTTCGTAGTCGGCAAAACAATTTTGTGGAGCCCCTTCTGCTCGTGAGAGAACAATACGCGCAACAGGAGTAGTTGATGTTGATGCTGTGCCACTCAATTATTAATAATTATTTCTTTTAATGGTCTCTAATTCTTATAGGTAAATACAATACTTTACAAAGAGTCCAAAGTCGTCTATCATACACAGAAAATCTTAATAAAAGTTCTGTTTTAACACTTAAATATATTTACGTTGGCGTTTAAGACAGGACTATGTACTTCATATAATTTTGTTACAAATGCTACAAATTCTGAAAACGCTGATTACTACCCATAATGTATTCGCGCGTTAGATTTAAGGGTATCTATCGATACAGATAGGATTTGGACTGGCTGTATTCCTTTCCATGTTTCGTGCAATAATTTTTGGAGATTTGTGTGGATTTAAAAAAAAATACATAATATTGAAATAAATGCAATATTATTATATTTATTTTACGCATTTCACGGGCTTCGTGGTAGATAACACTGGAACGATCCGACTATCTGACCAAATGTTGGGTACCGCAGAATTAGAGTTAAGTAATAAGGCTCTAGCTTAGAGGGCGAAGCTGTCATTATTCTGTATATAAGCCAATCCAGTCTTTCTTAGTGTTTTTGGGAAAAATTTGTTGTTATATTGAATTGGTTTCAACAGATAAGACGTTCTGCTAAGACGTTAATGAATCTTAATATTATTTTAAGACCACCTACCATTTTATTCTGATTAAGAACAGCTTTAGCTGCACTTTCACTTTTAAATTATATTTAAGACCCTATCGGGATTTGATTTATATTGTGACTAAATCACAATGGTTGAGCTATATTATTTGAAATTAAATATTAAAATATACTTGTAATTGGAAAGAGTACAATGTCGTTAGCCCGAAAACAAAATTTTAATCTATTAATTTTTACGTTTTGTCCATTCCTGAGTTACATTGTTGAGCTAAATCATTAAATGTTTAGGGAAAGCTTAAAATGTCCCGCTTGACCGCCGGACATCTATTTTGTAGTCTATTTTTCTCGTGTTTTATATGATTATCTTAAATAATTTTACATAGATTTGCATATTGCAAAATTTTACTTAGCCCAAAATTATATATATGTATATGAGCGAAGCGTTTTCAAAAATTAAATGAAACCTGAAATTTCGATTTAGTTTATTTTAAAGTGCATGTATTAAAACTAATCTTTACATTCTGTCAACAAAAGGTAAAAAGATCTGTGTTAAATCTCGCTGTCAAATATTATTATTATTAAATCCTATGCTATCGCTCGATTGCATTTTTTTTTATAATAATGGTAGTGTTTTCGGAGCTATAGTGCATTAAAATTAATTTGAAATGTAACGACTTCGATTTGTTCACAAATGCAGGAAATGAAATATTAAAACAATTCATAGTTAAAAAACGTGTTTTCATAAATGCTTTTCGTAGTAACAAGAACGATATTTGAAGTTTTCGACACTAACTTTTCTTCTGAGTTTTAATTTTACTAAGGCATTCGTTGTATTCTTCTTTTTTTTAATTTAAATAGGATTGTCTTATCGATTTACACATATCGTTTTTAGTTACAAGACTTACAAATAGCATCAATGAAAAATTTATTAGCTTCAAATTCAATTTAAAAACAAATGTCACATGTCAAATTACATGACGTAGTAATGTAAATGTGACATGTAAATATTTATTGAAAAGCAAAAATATATTGAACTTCCTTTGATTACATTTACATATGTCTATGTATCCAATCACAAATAAAGTATGACGTTGAAGATAAATTAATATATTTGATTAATATATTTTCTCTATAGAATCCATTGCTATAAAATGACTTAATTTTTAAGGTATAATATAAAGTAAACACAAGCCATTTCACCATTGCAGATACTCACTTACATGCAATATACATAAATGTTGGTGGGATACAGACTTTTTCCTTCGGAGATTTGTGTACATCAGAATGGATGTAGCTATGTTTTCTACGAATCTTTTCTATTTCTTCAATTCTCATCCTGATGAAGTGTCCTTTATCGTATACAAATACCACTCCAGGGCGTGGAGTTACTTGTGATTTATTTCAACTACAAATACATACATTTACTGTATACCACGTCGACCACAAAGCTTCTATTTTTCTTATTAAATTTGTTTCCATCCAGCGTGTTCATAATTCATTGAAATATAACATCTTACGAAATGGAAGATGAATTTAGAACTCAATCTGTATCATATACATACATTACATACGTAATAAAGAGCTTATACATAAATAAAAATATAACGCGTATATATATCATAACAATTAAACGGTTTTTTACCATTTATGTAGAAAATTGTATCTGCGGAACTCACAACTCAACGTGGCACAGTCTCGGCAGCTTTTTGCATCCACACATTAATTTTCGTCTTTTCTTTATTTGATTGACAATTTCGAAATGAACCATATAAGGAAAAGGTAAATGATACTTCTGTCGGTAACGGTAAAGGAATGCTTAAGTCCGACGGTCGATTTAAGGCACTACGTCATTATACCTAATGACTTTTTCTAGAAATGATGTGGAAAATTCACTGGAAAGGAGCGCAAAAGATGAACTCAATATGTTAGGCGGTTGAATTGAAAAATTTCAGTCGAAATAACTCTAAAACATACATAAAAAATTTCAAGCACTTGGTTGAATATTCGAATGTTCAGCTATGCAGTGTTAAAATATGTTCAGATAGATAAAAATACATACAATACATTTTCGATATAAGACATTGTATATGGTAGCGGGCAATTGCGTATTATTAAAATTTAAAATCAAAAGTAACCCTTAAATGTAACAAATAACGGAAAAGCTAGTTCTTGTTCCTGAATTATTCAAATATTTGTTTATGTGCACTGCGTGCATGCGATTAAAGTATGCTTGCAGATATAAAAAAGTAAATCTCTTCTTCTTGATTTATACCATAAGTTAGGTCTGCCACTTTGCGTTGTAGTGTTTTTTATATTTTCGGGACTGCAACCCTTACATTAAATTATATGTTTTCTGCTGTTTTAGTTTTTCCATTGTCTATAATCACTTAAAGCGTTGGGCATCGCCCGTTAAATGAAATATTTTTGACAGATTTCTGTAACGGGATGCAGAATGTTTCCCCGTCGGTCGGATATAGAATAAATTATTTAAAAAATAGAAATTTTATTTCCGTCAAAGTATAATCACTTTCTACAATTTCAAATTTGTAAATTGTAAAAGAAAACTTAAATAATAAATAATGACAGAAACTTAAATATTATGTCACTTATTAATATTTTCATATACGCAGAACTAAACATGTGTTCGATATTTATGTCCAAAGCAACAAGAAGTACAGGATATTTTTAAGGTTTTCAAAAGTTTTAAGCAAAAAAATGTAATGCTTGAATGTAAATTAAAAAATAAATATACAAACAATATAAATAATATTGTTTGTTTTGTTTTTTTATCAGGCCTGTGACACATGAAGGGTCTGAGTCTGACCTATAGCTGCCTTCCATTCTTGATGGTCCCGAGTACGTTGCTTCCAGTTGTCAAGGCCAAGCTCTCTAGCGTCCGCAATGGCTTGGTCTCTTTACCGGAGGTTCGGCCTTCATCTCCTTTTCGAACTAGGAGGCTGGAATTCGAAGACCCTCTTAGATGGAGAATTGTTGTCCATTCGCTCGATATGGCCGACCCAATGTATTCCAATGTAATCCAATAATGTAATCTAATAGACTTTACGAAACATAGCATGCATTCTACATGAAATAGACATATAGGTATTAAAAAAAAGAAATTCATTTGAATGCAACATGTAAAATTCCAGCCACTTGAATTATTGTATATAAGTTTCGAAGTATTAATTAATTAACTACATAATCAATTTCATAAGTTCTTAAAGGTGCAAATAATAATACATGTATAGTAAAGAGTTGAATTGTTACAGGTGAAAACTTTGTACAGCAGAGAGAAAGTAGTCACTTAGAAAAACTAGTGTTTGAATCATAAGATAATAGCAACACACAGAAGTCAATTAAGAAGATTCATAATATAACATATAGCAAGTGGCACAACAAAAGTAAAACATATGTACATAAGTAAATATATAAGCAGCTATCGAGTGTAAACTGTGTATGACATAGACATATACCAGCCATTCAATCTAAACTGCCCGAAAGCCTAACAAAAATTATTAATAGCTAATGTTACTCCTGCAAACATTTCAAGAAAACACAAAAAAAATGTATTTCTGGAAATGTAGAATTATACACATACCAACACCAACCGTTTTTAAGAATATTAGGTCGATAGTCACAATTGGAAAAAAAGTAATTAAAAGTATTAGTAGTTAATAATTGAATATTTTTAAAGATATTATATAATAATAATAATAATTGAGTGGCACTACAGCCCACAACGGACCAGGGCCTAGCTTCTACAACAACTACTCGTGTTGTGCATGCTACTGTTCTTCAGGAGTAGAAGGGACCTACAGTTTTTTGCCGATTCCGAATGCCGAGATTTGAGAAGCTTTCCATAGACAATTAATACTCTTTGAGTGTTGTCAGCAACTCGAAAGAGGTGGTGCCGTGAAAAAATGCTAGGTGTCCCGCCGGGAAAGATATTATATAGAGAAGTAAAAAAGAAACGAGAGGTTTTCAATGAGATGTAGCAAAACTTTTATATGTGAGTACATATTATATTTTTAGATAAATAAAAATAAAAATTAAATATTTTAAGGTGCAAAATTATTTATTATCATAGCACTTAATTGAAGCGATTTAATATAGTATATTTATTATTTTGACCGTCCTTAAATACCACTGTGTGTCTAGAAACCAACGTATTTATCAACAATATAGCAAACGATATTTGTTCGATTACTAATCTTTACGAATATTCTTAACATGTACTTCTTAAATACTCCTTAAGTGTTTAAATAAACATGGAAGTTCATTAAAAAATGGGAAAACATGTATGGGATTTATTTGGTTAACTTCAAAGAATATATGAAGTAGCCCGAAACTGTTGTGTCCATATCAAAACTGAGGTAAACAAAACAGCTGCCCTTTTGAATTGAAGCTATAATTGAAAGGTGAAACAAGCTGTTTATATATTTTGACAGTAAATGGAGGTCTTTATGAACACCTAGCGACTTAATTACATATTGAGGGAATAAAATTAAAAATCCTTAAGGATGTTTGATATACAACAAATATAATGTGTGTAAGTACGCATGTGTTTTTTAATCATGTCATTTATACAGTAAGTAAAGTACGTAAGGCAAAAACAGTAAGTAAACATACTTTTCTATTTAAAGATACTTTTACATTTTGTTTCGTCTTTTATATCAGCGCAGCTGTAGCTTTAAAACAAGAACATTAAAAGGTGAGCGCCACCTTATCAAATATAATTTGGGAGGTGTACATACATTTCATTTTGGTGGTTCATCGCGTACAGATATTTTCAAATAATTCCTTCCTAGTCAAATTATGTGGATGAATAAATTGATTTTTCGAAAATAATACAGCATTTTTAAATCAGTTTTAATTTTCCTACTTGAATTTACATTTTTTACAGATGATTTGGAAGGTTCATTGAAATATGTATAAGCAGAAAACTGTGAGGCAGCATGTTTTGCCTGGGTATGGGTATATGTAATATAAAATTAGTCTCCACTATTTCTTGATTTTTGGGCCGTATTTGGAATTTCTTATAACAAAGCTCTTATAAAGTAGCTCACAGTTTTCAATTTCCACTTTTCAATTATTAATTTTTAATCATGAAGCATATAAGAAAAATATATTAATAGCATTAAGTGGCTACAGGGCTAACAAGAAACCAAGGGCATCTCACTAACAACTCCTGTTGAAAGTGTTATTATTCTTAAGAACTTTTATACAATATTAGTGTGTAGTGTAGTCGAGAGTGGTGAAGACGTGAAAAAAGGGAAATGAAACGAAAGGTTAGTCAGAAAATCTCCGTCTTAAAAATCTGTAACACCTATGAATAAGTCAAATGCGTTCGGTTATTGATGCTCTAAATAAATATTACCATTTTATTAATACAAAAATTAAAATTTATAAAATTTAATAACATACAATAAAAAATATGTGCACTCACTCAAAGATGAGTTCGTTATTTTAACAGCATTAAATACATGGGATACTAATATGCACTTAATTTAATATTTAATTACAAGTTGACCCGCAAAAAATTAAACCGAGAACCAATATAGATACGCATAATTAATACACAATATGCAGTCTTGCAACGTATTGAATCTTAAATTTCAATACGCTAATAATATCCATATATTATGAATATTTTCACTGTGTCACCCATTTCCGAGTTACTGACAACACTCAAAAAGATTGTATAAAATTATTTTTTTCAAATCTCGCAATTTGGAGTCATCCCGTCTACTTGTGATAGAAATAACACAAGTAATTTCTGTAGGAGGTAGGCCTTGGACCCTTGTGGGCTTTAGTGTCACTCAATTTATTTTTTTACATACATCACGGACAAATATTCACATTCTTCCGCAGCCATACCATACCTAAATATACCCTCACTGTACCCGTGCTAGTTTTGCAACTTATCACTTAAATACACAATCTCCAAGGAAATGATACACAAGATTATTAAGTTTTTTAGAATATTACAAAATCTTAAAAATTGATTTGCGCTTAGAAAAGTCGTAAGTGCCAATACATATTAAAGTTTAATTATTACATTATGTTATATTATTTATTATAAAGTTAATTCCTCTGCAAATCTTATTTTATAGTCCCTGTTTTTCCTTTAATCGTAATTTTTTTAACATTCACCTAAAGAAAGAGTTTAAAGAATATGAAGGAATTTTATAAAACGTATGAAAGATGAGAAGTGTGTAAATCATACTAAATAATTTACTAAATAATTTGTTCCTTTCGGCTTAGGTCCCCACACTGTGCAAACAACACTTTTTCTGTAACAACATGCCAACTTCGCAACCTACTTACAAGTAGAATTATATGTTTGTTTATACTTAATGATTGATTATTTTATTTTGACTAATATTACATAAAAGTGTGTATGCATATTGTGTATACAAAACTGATGGATGTTTTCTTCATGTGCAGTTTCGAGACCAATATTGTGATACTTCAAATTGGGGAACTGATGTTTTTTCAAAAGTACTTCCAAGAGAATACATTTGGGAATACATTACATATTAACAAAGAGTACAGTAATAAGATTCAGGTTACAGTTAAACAGTGGTAGCCTCTTAAATAAAAAAAGTTATATTTTTATTTTTATTTACTTAATTACACATTTATTTATTTATTAATGATTTTTTGCATCAGATCTGCATATCTATATATTAAAAATATTTAATATATTAAGATCAACTGTATATCGACTTCATAACAGATTGGAACAGGAACATGAACGAGCTTGTGGGTTATAACACTTATAATTTGTCTTGCCCTATGGCGGGGAATTATAGATTATTTCTTATTTCTAAGGAATCTTTTCGAGACGTACGAAAAAACGTGTGAAAGAAGTTTGTTCAAATTTGATATTATTGCATAACAATGTCTATGAGAAAAGTGCAAATATTTAGTTTTTTCTATGACTTTCTAGAAACTTATTTCTACACATTTGGAGAAATAACCAGGTAATCCATTGGACCATTTTATGTTTCTTATTGCATATCTTGTTAAACTGTTTTGATTTTTTTTATTTCTAATACGTCTGCTTTTGTAATTACCAATGCAATGAATGTTGCTTTTAACATGACCGGTTTGGACAGATCTATAAGAACTGGAAATTTCGGCTTAAGAAATCGTGAAGGAATAAATTCTTTTTCGAAATAACAAAAACGATATCGCCGTAAGTAAATTTAGAACCATAGACCACTCCAATCTTTTAGTAATATAAATGTACATTCCTATGTAAATAGTAATGTATGTAAATTGTTAAGATTGAACGACATTACATGGCTTTAATTGCCCAATGCCTTGCCTTATAGAGTTTACAAATTCGCTTTATAGACGTTATAGACCCGTATTTAAAATAAATAAATAAATAATTAATTTACTTCATTTTCTTTTAAAAGTTTATATTGAAAAAATGAATTTTTACATTTAGTTTTTGGATTAATAACCATTGAAGTAATTTATTAAAGGCCTTGACAAAATAATAATAATTAATAATTGGTTGGCACTACAGTCCACTAGGGACCAGGGCCTAGCTTCTACAACAACAACTCGTTTTGTACGGGCTACTGTTAAAACAGGTATACAAACACATCAACTAGTTTTCTGTTTTATAAAGAATTTAGAGACCTGTAATTTTTTTTGTACTTGATTTATGGAAGCACTTGTTTCAACAGGACTTACAAAAGATATTCTTAAACTATCAATGAGATTTCTACTTATTATACTATAAAAAGGAAATAAAAACGATAACATTTTTGTAAATTTTTTTTTGCAACTTAAATACTTAAATAGATAAGAATATCCACACAATGTATAACATTTTGAAATATACATTTAAAATCAGTTATACAGTGTTTTACATCAAATGGCCAAATTCTCGAAAATTACAATTTAATTCCTATGTTTCCTATGTTTCTTTATTAAAATTAAAATTTGAAAAAAAAAAAAAACATTCGGTAAATTCATTTTGGAGGCACTTAATTCTATTTTGGACTGAAGTGTAACACAGCGGTGTCAAGAGGTCATCTGCATTCCTCTAACATTATATGCATAGATTAATATCTTCATTTCTAATACAAATCTTTGAAAATAAATCTGTTTTACATTTAGGTATTTTCAGTTGTTACTTACTACACCTAGAAGTGCAATAGTGAAAAGTTTATTTTAGAAAGATGACTGATTAAGAAAGTTGGCTACTTAAAAAAATACATTTAAAAAAAAAACATTTTAAATGAAATAAAGAGGTGTTGAAAATTATTTTCAAGCTATTTAAGGGCAGTATAATCGTGGGCTATCAATGATTCCAAAATGATATATGTTTGAATATCAATTCGAAACGTATATATTTGAAGGTTCACAAAAATTTGTCAACGACACCATTATTTTGAGTTTTTCTCCCTCCATTCTGATGCTTACATGCTTCTTGATCTGAAAAAAAAACGTGCTTAAAAACCTAAAGGGCATGGACACACGTACACATCCCACAAAAGCGATATTCACCTTTAGAAATAAATCCCTGAATGGCGTAAGCAAACCAAAGGACCTGCACGTGCACCTTAGTCTCAGTGGGAAACTTTACTTTGTGCACGTGTTCAGCATTTTCACGTCATAATTTTAACGCAAATGAGACGTGTGCATACGTATATACAACAACGGGACTACTACTTTCCTAAGAATTAATTTGACTTCTCTGAAATCTGATTCGGCTTGCAGCAGGGGTTGGTAAACCACTCGACTCTTACATCTCATCTAAGTACGACCCATATTCATGCACTAAGTATCACACACGTACATAAGTGTGGTACTTGCAAACGAGTGCGAAACACGTTATACATATATGGATGTATACATTTAAATGCAAGAAGCTTTGTAAAAATAAATCTTCCAAAAACATTCCTGAATTTGTTAGAGCTCTCGGTTTACTTTCTAACATCCTAGAAGTAAAGAACTTTAAAAGACCTCAGCTGCTAGAAGTTTACAAGAAATTTGTTTATTTAAAGGATTTAAAATTATTAAGAATCATAAGCAGATATTGCCTATGGTTACATTGCCTTCTTTTTGAATGTACGTTTATTTTGCTATTTCGTTTGTTTCAGAAACAAATTGAAGTCTCGTTACTGGCGGTCAAACCAATTGTCCTACGTCTACGTTTGCATTGAAATATATTGTTGTCTTTTCAACTTTGATACACAACACTTATATTTCTCCATGGAAGTTAATCCGCTTCTGTGTCCCTTATATTTATGGACCAACAACTTAATCGCAAAACCAAGTGCGCTCATCAAACAAAACGTATCGACCGATTCAACCCTCCCCCTTTTCACATTTCCTAACATATTGTCAGCGTTATGCCAAAGCCCAAAGGGATGAGATGCCGTGAAATCAGAAACCAGGAACCATAAAGGAACAAGATTTCACAGGATTATCCCAATTATATGGGTGCAATGAACGAATACTGACACAAGCATCCAGCTGAATGGATTTCAATTTTTAAGGGGGAAGTGATTTTACTTCCTATTTTTTTGTAACAAAAATCTAAAAAGGAAAACTTTTTTGACACAAGTTTCGGTGTCAGTTGTTTCAATTGTATGTATGTAGAATATATAGTAAGAATATTTAAGAAATATACTCAGCAAATGCAAAATAATATATTATATGTATTATATAATAATATATTATATGACATAAAAATTGTACTCCATACATGTTACCCATCACTTTATCAACACAGAACCGGTGTTTCTGTAAAGCGATGCAAATTATCGCCAAAAAAGAAAAAACATATTCCACACGAATGTTTAAAGAAAAGCTATGTTATTTCTTATAAAATTGGTAAAAATTCCGCTTGGACTTGTATATTTTATTCTGTAAGATCTAAACATTTGAAGTTCAGATACATATTCTTATGTTTTCTACATTATCCCTGAATGTTTAATTTAAACATATTTATATTGCTCCCTTCTTGCTTTTTCACCGATCCAGAGGAGAAACGTTTGTTTGCAAATCTTCATCTTTTAGGTCAAAAAGTAAAAATAATCTTTAAAAGGGCTTCAAAAGGGAAACTTAATAAAATTAAGTGTATGATTTCGTAGCTATTTCATTAAATGTAGTTTGAATGTCTATCCTTTTTATGCTTAGTGGTGGCCGTGGCGTAGTGCGTAAATAAGTCGACGCTCACACCTCATATTTTTCACGGCACCACCTCTTTCGCTTTACTGACAACACTTAGGGAGTACTTATTGTCAATGAAAAAGCTTCGCAAATTTCGTTTAGGAGTACTGTACTGTATTCGTGAGAGAACAATTAAACGCAAAACCCGAGTAATTTACTTGTGGCTTATAATAAAGAGTAAATTACGGTTAGATAAATAAAGATAAACTCAGAAGTAAGTGATGGAACTAATATTAAGCAAACCCAAAACCAATAACAAAATGAATACTTCAGACACTGTGTTCAACAACAACAATAATATAAAAGTTTGACCATTGAAAAACAAATTTGCTTTTGCTTCTATATTATTAAAGAAATATATACCATTCTTTTATTATAGATGCTTAGGGTAAAGTAAGTGGCAAAAAAAAAATTATTTATGCGAAACACAGACATAACAACGCAAATATAAATGTCACATCCTAACTATTAATCCTTATAGTTGTTTAGGTGTAAGATGTGTCTACGTATGTAAATTCTGTGTTTGTCAAAAATCAAACGCTATGTAGTACTCTGGGTTCCAACACATAAATAACATAAAACTTAATGGATAGGTAAAGTCAAAAAGGAGCTTAGTACAAATTTTATATAACGTATCTCAATGTAGTTAGAAAATATTCTTTGAAACGATTAACTCATTATTATACAATTTACTATACTCCTATATAGATTAAGTCTGAGTGTGATTTTTTTAAGAAGTCATGAAAGTATTTTTATTAACGCCAATATCTGATAAGTAACACCCCTTCCGTTTCCCCACCATTGTAATATTTAAAACTCACAACAGTGACAGTGTTTACTTGACAGCAATGATTGCCTTACTACAAGGAGTACATATTCAAACTAGGACAGTCATGAATTGTTTGGGATCGAGTGTCAATAATGAAGTGAATTTAACATATTTATTACGAAACAGACAAAAACTACAATTTATGAAAATCTCAATATTTCATTCGGTTAACGATAGGTGACATCGCGATTCTCTTTGTCTTCTTTCTTTTAAATAATAAAAAGAACAAAAATCTTTCAAAAATCTGATTCCCAGTCACACGGGCTTTCTTTCCAGTGAATGAATACATTAGAAAGAATGTGTTAATAAGGGATTGACGATTCTTTGATTTATGCGATTGATGAACACGCAAAAGATACAATGCATTCAGAAGTTCGAATTTCTTGATCAACCCTATGATTATGGTTTCGTGTCCCACATCGGAAATTATACGAAATTCAATAAATTGAATATACTGAATGGAGACCTGTGGTTTGCCATTTCAACCGCGTTGCTGGGGGACACACATTCCAGAGATATATTATAAGATAGTAGCTTAACATGCTACTGAAAACATTCGTTTTCACTCATCTTCCTTCTATGACTACATGTGAATATTCGATCCTCCCTTCAAAATTGACTTCCGAAATTCGGTAGCTAATTGGGTTCGCAAAAATTTCTAGGCAGGATGTGAAAATATTTTGATTATGAAAGAAATTGAATAAACTTAAATTCGTTAGTCTGCCAGTCCACACACTTCTGGGAAATCGGTTCGCTGTTCTTCTGACATTGTGAATACAAAAGATTCTTTCTGTGTGGGCCACGTAATATTCTGAGGATTGAAATAGATGTATTATATTCAAGATTATCCTTGGTGGGTGGCACTACAGTCTGGAATATAAACAATAAATATCTACAGCAAGTACTTCAATCTGAATGGTGTTTTCTTCACTAAAGTTTTTTATAAAACAAATACGTAAAACATTATCAACACCATTATAATTGACCAATTGATGGAAACGTCCTCTTGACAATGGAATTATTTATTCTTACTGTAATAGGTTAATACAAATATCTGTAATATTGTACGATGATCGCAATATGCACTATTGCTGTTTTGTATATTATATATACTTTATATAAAAGAGAGCAAGAACAATCACTTTTCTTAATTATTTTAAAAATCTGAAAGTTTTTTTTTTAATTTTTTGGTGAAATTTCGAGACAAGAACGTGTGGAATACAATAAAGTGATTCGAAGTGATATAATTAGATCCCCGTCTGATAAATAAATAGGAGATATCATACTACACTAGTATTCAGCTTCATATTAGTTCGCAATGGTTGCGCAGAAAAATAATTGCATGCTTTGTGTAAATATAATTGTAACAATAGTTAAGCCGAAGAATTTGTCCGGTATACTCGTATAACAAATATGCCGGTGAAATCAGAATTCTATTCAACTGATCAAAAAAATAAAATAAATGCAAAAGTTGGTAGAAACCTCTGTTTTGTGCACTGCTGGTCTTTAATAAATAAATAAATTTGAGAAGCACTTTCAACCAGTTTTTAATCATTGTCAGTAACTCAACATAGGTTATATCATAAAAAATGTAAGTTAGCTTTTTGGCAAGAATGAGTTTCGAATCGCGGATTTATCCACTAAGCTTCACTAGGTTGGAATAGTTTGCAATCGTTTGCCGCTAAGAAGAGGGTAATATTATAACACTACACTATCTTGTAGGAGATTATTCTTGGAATTAGAGTGTGTACGAATAATTTTGACCGTAATTGTTTTATATATTTGTATTATCCACATTGGTACGTCATAAGTTCACAAATCTTTTGACTCGTAATAGTGTGGCTTTATGGTACTTGGAAGGGTCATAAGTCCATAATTGATTTGTAACTCTTGCTTTCTTATATTTTCAATTGAACATGGCTAAAAAAACAATATCTCGTACACCTATCCCAAATCGTGCGTATGTCCAGGCAGGCAAGTAAAGTGTTCGTATAACAACTACATATGAATATGTGTATGAATTTTCAGTTTTTTTGTAGAGAAAAGTGCGTAATAGCCCAAAATACCTACTTCCTGAGTGTAGTTGTGAGTTTAGGGGCTTAAATATACAGGGATGTAGATCCAAAAATCATATTTTCAGAAATACCCTAAGTAAGTCATGGTATATGTATAAAAAATTCTTGGAAACAGTGAGTCATACAATATAAATACATAGTAAAATAAGCTTATGTCACACACCGAAATACGTGCATTTATCTCAACGACAAACGGCAATTAATCTAACAATATAATATAGGGTATTATTTTATAGGTTCAAATTGGCGTCCTTGCATTTAACACCTGTTTAACTCAGCTGTTATCTGAAGTATCGCAATATTATGTGAAGGCCTGGCATTTACCCTTAGATCGCTTAGATCGAATAATACAAAAGAGATTATTTGATAAAAGTGGTGAAACAAAGTTACTTCTCGGGTATTTCTCGAGATCTCGGTTGATTCATAATCGACCAACAATACAATGGATCAGAAATATGTTCTGTCATTAAGTTTTTTAAATTTTCTTAATAATAAATTTGTATAAATGTAGTTCTGCTATACTCGTTAGATTAGGTAGAAAGACATAGATTAAGATTAAGTTTAGCTTAGAGTGCTCGCTCAGAGCCAGTATGTCAGATATAAAATATGTTAATACATCACTAGGTTAAGCATTTTATCTAGTTTTAAGATTTTAATTCACTGATATTTACATAAATAAAATGCATTAAAAAGAAAAAAAATACAATGGATCAGTAAAATTGTGAAGAAATTTGAAGAAGAATTGAAGCCTTACCGTTATCGTTACCGGCGTATTCATCACCGTTATGTACGGTCGGTGGGAAATATATAGTAGTAGCTACAAGTGCAAGTGTTGTTGATAATCCGAATCTATCGAGTTCTCGAGGCAACAAAGCACAAAACAAGACCAAATCATAACTTTATTGCGTTAAAAAATTATGCAATTTGACAGCATTAGAGTTTTTACGCGAATAATACTTAAACTCAAGATGGATTGAAAAAAAATTACTCAACGTATGGCAGATATACCATTTGAAATTTGCGAAAAAGTGGTTATGAATTACCACAAAAGAATCGTATACTACCGAGGCGGTCATTTAAATTATTGCTTTACCGACCTTCTAGTTGGATTCTATAACATATATACACATCATAGGCATTAATAAATTTTCGAAACAAAAGCTTGAATATGTGAAAATTTGTTTATTCAAAACCCATATGTCATATTCTCCCACGACTATTTTCATAAAGTTGTTACACTTGATTAATTGAATTACATACGAAAAGGTATACAGATATTTATCAATGAACATTTGTTTATTCACATATGTCGGAAAATACTTATTTTTTCACTTCAAATTCAATGAATACCCATAAGCAGTAAAATAAAATCGAAGAATGATTGTCAATTGAATCGTCAACCAGCGAATGGTGACAACTGAATGAGTTTGACGAAAACCGAATATGACATTCATTTGATTCGGAATCATGATATTATCTTCAGTGCACATTGATAATTATCTACCCTTAACCAGAGGAGGTTTATTTTGAGGGTCGTGACACATGCTTTTTCATAAGGTAGCACAATAAACACGCGAGCATATGATACTTATCAAACTAAATCAACTATTGCCGACACATGTATCCGTTTATTTTCTGTCGTGACTTTTGCTAAGGGTAACCTTCACAGATTTAAGCAAATTGTCCCGCCTGGTACTTAATTTTACCACATAACAAGCAAAATAATCAGCCTTATGAAACAAGGGTTGGTTTTTCACATTTATTTTATATGTGGTCCTCTCCAAGGAAGTTTGCTTTCATATCATAGAATTGAGTTAACCAGAGTGCTAGAAAAAGTTGTTGGATATTTATTTTAACATAACGTCACCCTCTCTGTTCCGGCTAAATATTTCGGAGACTTTGTAAAAATGCAATTTGTTTTAAACACTGAAAGGAAGATTCTACGACAGCTGCTTTGCTAACCTAAGGTAGAAATTGTTTACTTTTGTTTCCTTTATAACAAAAAAGAATTAGTTACCTCTTAGTCTAAGCTCCTTTTGCCGTCATTGGGTAAGGTGAATATTGTAAATTAAGTAAATTATAACAACTAACAAGTACATTTTGGACAAACTTCTACAAACAAATGAATTCTACCTTTGTTACGAATGAATAAATCTCATATTTCGTTCATGCACTATTTGCAGAACCATTTGTACATTGGTTAGGTGGAGAACCATTGAAATTTATTCAAGTGGAAGTTTAACGATGCCGACACGTGACAAAACAATACGTACACACCCTTAATTTGTTTACAAATCACTTCAAATCTGTTATACGCACGGGTACTCCATTAAAATACATAAACCATAAGTTGATATACCCGGACAAAAAAGAAAAGAATACATGAGTAGTAGGAGGAAGTAGTCAAGTTAGTTTTATTGTAGTGACACACCGCTGGGTTAAGATGAACTGTCGACAGTGTACCCGTGGGAATTAGCCGCACAGTCCTAATAAGTCAATAAATTATATATGTGCTCTGCAATGAGAGTAACAGTATTTTAGCAACATAAATTGAAGGTAATATCTGTTAAAATTTTCATATTTATTTGTTTTCCTGGCAAAAGAAAACTCGATAATCTTATACAATGATACACTTCTTTTGAATAGCGATCATTTTATTGTTATTTGCCTTTTTCTAATTAAGCAAAAACAACTTTTTGTTAGGTTCTTTGGTTCGTTTTTGTTCAGTTTACATATACCATTTGCTCGAACATAATACGATTTGAAAACTAATTGTTGTATGAAATTAGTAAAAAATCAAAACCTTCTCGTCACATTTTGTTAGTGTTTATTTTGTTTAAGGCAGGAGTGTGTCGTAGTCTGCTGAAGATTGTAAAATTTTCAGCTCCAACCAGGGAAATTACATTTAAGAGACACCTGTGCGTCAAATGTCCGCTATAAATTTTGGATCAAATTCTTTAGGACTCCGGAAAGAATGTGAAATATTTTTAGAATCGTTAGTCATTGCAAGTTTTTTTTTTTCAAAGGAAACTTCCGAGGTAGAAGTAACGACATTGATATTGCGCCTCCCTTACCGCCAGACACTTCATTGATGGCTTCTTGCGTTGGTCCAATCGTGTAACCAAGCATCTAAACTGACCTATTTTAATATTCATATTTGGTAGTTCATTACCGGTCTTGATGGACTTATGTAAATAATTTTACGATTTGGTCGAAATGTCTAAACTAGCATGGAAGTGACTCAGCTCTGAACAATCTTTTGGTACCAATTTCAGATATTAGTTCTACCAGAACACCACTCCATCTACTCGAACACGCTTTTCCCTTTCCACTTGTTTACTTTTCTGCTTATAGAGCTAACGAACACTTCTCATCCTCATGCCAGGAAGATTGCATTGGGCATTAGAAGACAAATAAACCTCTGTGCAACATCTTCGCTGATCTTCGACTGAAATGCAACCAGCGTCTAACTTTCAAAGGGTTTTAGAAGGTTCGCTTGATGAACTTCCTGACGACCTGCGATTGTAGCCGTTCGATGTTTGGCCCTCTTATCCTGTCTGGATTCCATTGTTCTCTCGATATCCAGTTTCTTACATTGGTTACAATAAGGTATATTATAACACCTCGAAAGGTTCGGATATCGCGAGCTTTGGAAAAGTGCCTATTGTAGATCAAAGTGTGATCAATCTAGTTACAGATGTTGAGTTTTTTTGCTCCGCTGCAAAGAAATTCCGCTCTTATCAAGCTCATTTTGTTCGTGTGTTTGGGACAACTTTTGCTTTCTGATATGTTTTCCGATGACTCAAGTGTGCATTGAAGTCCTCAGTTTTGAAACTGAGATATTGGCGGTTCGGGAAGTTATCCTCGCTTTAGAGCGTTCAAACAGAAGAAAAAAATTATACACCCAGGCGCTTTCTAATAGCTTAAGATTTTTTTAAAGCTTACTTCGAGCAACAGACCTTAACTTAACCATAACTTTTTCGAAGTGTGGAAGGTATCATCAACAATTCAATCGACCACAACAAGCGGAGACACCAATTTTAAAATTTGATATATAATGCTATTTTTTTATAAGCAATGTTACAATTGTAAATTCAATTTTATTTTTATTATTTTTGCCATAACAGAAAGATATTGGTTTCAAACAAAGCATTTCATCGAAACATATTGTGTACGGTTCATAACACAATATGCTACACCAGGACTGGAGTCGATAAGAAGACTCTATAAGCGTAATTGTTGTCATTTATCGCTAACTAAATGATTTTTATCGATATGTAATATTGGGCGAAGTTCCATGTTTCATTTTTCATTTTCTGCTGCAAATGTTTATTTTTTATAAATTTAAATACAGCAAACAGTTAAATAAACTTAAATTTTATTTAATTTCAATTAAAAAAAAACACTTTGAATTGAAATATCAGAAATTAAATTGAAATATCAGCTTTTAAACTTTTTCTCAATCGTTTTTTTATTCTTGTGTAGGAGTATAATATTTATGGGAGGATCTGATGTAATGAATGTAATAATTTTGAACACATCTGGAATAGGTCATCCGTACGTTGATTCAATTTTAATCTTTGTTACGCGCATCTTGAACATCTTTTTTGAATAAGGTTTAAATGCAGAAAATGATGAAATAATATTAAGCCTCCTTATAAATTCAACTTCTTTTTCCTCTCCTTGTTTAGATTACTACTATTTTTACAATGTGTTTCTTTTTCCTCTCCTTGTTTAGATTACTACTATTTTTACAATGTCGAGAGTTATTTACAGTGCATGGAATTCTAAAAAATTCTTCCCAAAAAAGCGTTGGATCATAGAGTATGATAGAGATGAACAATGAATTATGAAGCTCGATCTATCCATGCTTTAGGACTATACATATATATTACATTACAAGGAGGTTGACAAGAAAACGTATAGCCATTTTTTAAGGAAAAAACGAATAAAGATCTTATTTAAAAGTACTTTTAAGATTTTATTGTACACAATTTTGGGACGCAGTTCTTCTTCCGTTCTATACAGCAATATTTTTTGTTGAAACTGAGGAAACTGACACAACACGTTCCATGATCTTAGATCGATCAATGAAATCAAAAAAGTGTACTCTAAAATTTTTAAATAAACCTTTGCTTCTTCTTTCTTCTTTTTAATGCATTTTATTTTGGAAATATCAGTGAATTATAATTAAATAGACCTTTGCGTTTCCTCTTCTATCTTCAAACCAACATCTTTCGCCTTTTCGCTTGGTATAAATTCATTCTTTGATGTTTTTTTAACTAACATTTCTAGCTCAGTATATTGTTGTCTGCACTATATCCTTTTCACGGCATCATCACGATGTCCATAAGGAAAACTTGCGAGTGCCTCTATTGAGTCCGAATTCTGGCAAGTATTCCTGTGCTGCATCAACATTTCCTTTTATCGCTTAGAACTGAAAGATAACACAAAAACGAAAATTCGTATACAGCAGATAAAAGTAGTGTTTCAGCAGAAAGTATCTTCACGAAATTTTCCTGTAATGCCTTAAGAACCTCATATTAGTGGCCTGACTGACAGACTGTGTTTCCGCTGTCACAAAAACTGCTGTACTTGAAGGATTGGTCAAGTCTATTTTCATTAGGTTACTTTAAGATATCGTTGAATAGTTCTTTGACAATATTTCTTGGTGTAAGATAAAAAAATTCATCATTTATTGTCTTATATGTGTTTTTGTTCTGTGTGATTTACAGAATAATTATATAACTGTTACTCAGTCCAATCTATATTTGTTTGCCAACCGCGGCGGACTGACTGCCTGCGGGTTAAAAATTAAGAAAATAGAATGGCTTCTCTTATTACGGAACTAATATTTTTGGCTCAAAAGTGTCGATAGTCTTAACTGCATTGCCAACGTTATGCCAATACATGACTATTTAAGTAGTTACGCATACTTGATTAGAACGAAATCAAAAGATAAAGTAATTATCACCTAAAGATGACGACGGTCCCCATTGCAATTGTAAGAAAATGAATACTGAAGAGGAATGGATGTCTGAACGATAAATTTTAAAAGATAAATCCAATATGATTAATTTTTTGAATTTGCCAATAGTATAAAAATATTATTAATTTTTTGAATTTGCCAATAATATAAAAAATAAATGAAGAGTCGGTAAGTAGTAATTAGGAAAGATCTGTAATATGGTGACAGATTTAAATGTGTAATGCTTGCAGAACAAATTGTACTTGAACGGTGACATGCCACGAATTATGTGTATTATGACGAATAGAATATATCAACGAACGTAATTTTCAGACGCATTGGGGCTGGATAGCGACAGTACAATGTTGAACTTATCCATAGTTAAATGATAATATAAAAGCGCTTATTCAAAACATAACTTATGGTTTGGCTCAGGGAATAGTACTCGGTCCAACTTTGTTTAATATTTATGTTTCCGATATTCCTAATTTTTGGAAAAATTAGTACATTACTTATTAAATGGAAGTTTACACAGTGTTACAAACAACTCTTCTTATATTAGAAAAGTCTTTTTCAAATGGAATATTAAGGTAAACACTTCGACAACGCAGGC
The DNA here is from genome assembly GCA_944738645.1 of Eristalinus sepulchralis. Taxonomy (NCBI): domain Eukaryota; kingdom Metazoa; phylum Arthropoda; class Insecta; order Diptera; family Syrphidae; genus Eristalinus; species Eristalinus sepulchralis. The sequence continues at coordinate 20,974,237 of OX122886.1, forward strand.
TTACACGCAGACGTAAAGACTGCTATTTACCTAATAATTAAAAGCTAAGAATGGGTTCTGTAAATATAGTCTTTTTTGAGCACTGTAGATATCTTGTTATTTTAACATTAAAACTTCTTATTCTGCTATAAAAAATAAGTATTGAAAATAAGGCCATTTTGTAAAAGTACATTTTTCAAACTATGTATATTATTCCACAGTTGTCCTGTTTAGTAAGACTGTGTTAAAACTCATATAATAAAACTCCAAAGATGTGAAAATAAAATTATTAAAATTATGCTAAATTTACAACGCCAATATTCATGGGCAAAGCAATATCACCTTCATACAAATTCTTATTGATAAGTTTACCACAAGATTTTATATACATTGCAGTTTCTCTGATAATGAGCACAGTAAACACAAAATATACATATTATCTCTAATTGGGGAAACATTTAAATTGTCATTAAACATACATATCTAAGTTTGATGAAAATACACGTTATAGATGGGAAATTGTTTATTTTAAGTAGGGATCTGTGCTATTTTTACCATATGGTCACTAAAAGTAAAACTGTAAAATAATGTCATATTTTGTTTACATCCAAAAATAGGCATTTACTGTACCAATCATAGGGTTATAAATTTGTTTTTTTATCTATTTTGTAAAAAATAACTGAAAAATTGCATTGCCTTATAATCTTTATACGAAATAGTAAATCCTAGTTTCTTTTAAAAATAAATAGTCCCAAAGCCCATTTACATTTGCTCTTTACACATATATTTAGATTTTTATATTGTATCAAGGTGCATTCAATATTCATGGAAATATAGATGCACACAAAAATTGTATATCTCTTACATTTTACTTTTAAATAAGCTTCGCATAGATCAAACAAAATCGAAACTTAACAGATAAAAAATACTCCATCTTCAGTCAATGCTATACGACACCAAAATATATTCTTTTGTATGTTCATTCGTTCAGACTTACATATTTATTTACAAAGCATATCCAAAGCTCCAGTTATTTAGTTTGAAATGCATAGCTATAGAGGTAATCACGAACATTTCTTTAGTGCGTTTTCTTCAATTACAAGCCCTGGGTAAGCAGACATATTGAACCAACCTTTCCTCCTTTACCAATCTACGTAGGTCAATACCCAAGTACCTATATACCTACATACGCTTTGCCTATGCAAACAGTTATTATTTAGGCTTCGAGTTCTATATATGTAGGTGCGTACTAAAAGAATCTACCATTTTCCACGACATCTTTGTCTATGTAAAAATACCACGGTAGCTATGGCTACTGATCCATCTTTTACTAAAGCTACACACGTTCTTTCATTTATTGTCTTTTTCTGTATTATTATTTATTCAGCTTAACAAGCACATTGTTCGCTATCGCTTTATGTGCTCAGTAAAAAGCAGTACATGCACACAGATTCAACTTACGAAGAAAAATGCAAATAAAACTGGAAGTTGGCGAAATGCCCATTTGCAGCTTTAACTACCATCTTCGTTTGAATTCGAAGGGTATCCACATACCTATCTACGGTTCGAAATATGAAACATTGCATTACATACACAATCTGAACATTAAGCCATATTTACAGTCACTCACAAAAATATTCGGATAAATATAATAAAATTTTTGCGTACTGTAAATAAAAATTAACTTTAGAAAAAGTCAACTAAATTACTTTACGTCTTCTACAAAATTAATCAGAATAATACTAAATTGCATCTTTTCTTAGCACCAAACGCAATTTTCACAATTTTCGGCCATTTCTCCATCTACATATCTCTTGGCTAGACTTTTTTGAACCTTTCAAAGAATCGTTGTTGTAAATTGCAAAATGCGATAAAAGGAAAAATTCTTTTAATTTTTCCTTCTGCTGTGCACTCAAATAATCATTCATCTTTCTTCTTCTGTGGTTTCTTTTGATTTTGTTCTGATTTAAATAAAAATGTATATTATATTGAAAATAAATATATTAATATATTAACACATTATTTTCACTCGGCATCGATTTTAACATCACTGCAATTTTAATCAATTCTTGTAAAAAAGGGCACCAAAAACTGAATTTCTGGTACCCACCCAAAAAGTGTCTTTTTCCAGGTCATTTGAAACAAATTTTAGTCTAACAATTTATTAAGTATTTATTAAGTGCCGGCAGCTGTAGCGGCACTGTGATTTACTAATGAATAAAAGAAAAGTCCATTACACAGGACATTCGGAATACTATTTCGCGAAATTTTAAAATAAAGAAATTGCTGGGGTGTACGTAAAATTTGTTGAGTGAGTGTATGTGTACCTAAATATGAAACATTGCATTACATACGCCATCTAAACACATCTATATATATATATGATGTGATCCGATTGAACATGGACTAGACGAAATCATACTACCTCACTCTAGGGTGAAGTATCTTATTCGCTCTCACGTATTATACTCTTGGCCACACCCTCAGTATGACGACACTAATGGAATCTGCCCTTTTCGTCGCCACCAATTGAAATCAAACATGGGTACAGTGAGGTTAAACAATTGTCAAGAGAGAGAGATACACAAACGGAAAACAGTAGTGAATACATAGCTGCAACGACACCTCCCTTTTTCTTGATTCCTCATGCCAAGTCATTCGTGGTTGAAGCGTTGTGGAGTGCGCATGCGTTTTTATGTCGTGATTCTCGTATGATTTAGATCGCAGTTGAGGTTCGTCAGTGGGGTTGATTCGGGAAAAAAGAAACGAGGTGCTGCAACTTTTGGGTTTTTTCTAAAGAAGTCGTCGCGGCGTGGATGCAATTGTGTCTAGTTGTCTATGAAAGTGCTATTTTATATTAAAAAATCTTTTTTAAATACATGTATATTCAAAAAAAAAAAAAAATCACCAGTGAATTTGATAAGCCGCATTGTTCCATTGTTAATAAAAAAGTTTTATGAAAAATAATCCATCCGTTGCCAATAAGAAAAAGAAATAAATAAATAAAATGTGTAGTGAATAGTGAAATGCTGGCCCAAAGATATAAATTATTTCTTATCAGAGAATCTTAAGAGGACGTCAGGAACCCTCAAATGACTGTTATCTCTGGTGGGCATCTATTTTATGTTTTGTTTTATTTTAAACATATTCGTGGACTTCGATCCATTTCAAGTTTATTGCTCTCCCATAAATTAGTTTAATTTTTGTCAGCGTGCATAGGAGCAATTATGTTATTTTGAAGACGTCTTTTTTTGGTTTGTGAATTACATGAATCTACCTGCAGCAACTGCTTCTGCGGCCGGTATCTATAAAGGCGAACATAACAGGAGTACGTCGTAAAGGTGTCCACTTCAGTAAAGGAAATTTATCGCCGCAAGTAGTCGTAGAAGCCGCTTATTCAATTTATAAAATAAAGTCATTTAAGAAGAAAAAAAGGTGAATGTGCGTTTATAAGATTGTGATATGATGAGTTCATAAAAGTGCCAAAAAGATATGCATACTTAAATATTTTTTATGACTAAATGCCATTTCATCACTTACTACATTTAGTTTTTAGTATTCGTTTAAGTGGAAGTGCACAACTAAATCCAGAGTTTTTAACAATTTTACCGCAAGCAGATACAGGGCTTTGATTTAAACTTCTTTAAACATTTTGGATAAGCACGTTTTTCAGTAATACTTTAAGTATTAAAATTAGCCGTCGTGCAGGCTCTTCAGAAAGTATTGTTGGGGGCTACAAACGTTATACGTCAACAGACGCACATGGGCGTCTGTACTGAAGAGCGCCCTGTGATGCATTGGGTGAGTATTTTACATCATAAATAAATTAAATATTAGATCATTATTTTCAGAACAAGTGTTCTATCATTTTCATTTCGATTTAATATTTATCCTTAAGTTATTTTTTAAGTTTGTTTGCAAAAGTGTATTGTAAGCTTATTTGTACCTCATAGCAGTAGCGTCCTAATAAACATTTAAGTCATATTTCTTTCTAAAGATTGTTTCTCAGCAGATGTTTTTAAAAACACATATAAGGAATATTAAGTAGTTATACCTATACCCAAAATTATGTTTTTTCCGGTTGAAAAACAAAAAATAAACCAAGGTAATAAATTGATTATTATTATTGTGGCCGCAGTCATGTAGTGAGTAAGTGCGTCGACTCTCAAGAATCTCACACTTTACGGCACCACGTTTTTGAGTTGTTAAAAAGAGCTTAGAGAGTTTAAATTGTATACGAAGGAGCTCACGCCGCTTGGAGTTGGCAAAAGACTGTAGATCCTCTCCAGGCTTCGGTTCCTTCGGGGCTGTAGTGTCACCCAATTTGTGTTTATTTACTTATAAATTAGTAGTAGTAGTATTTTATTGTTTCCGATTGGAAAATATCGATTTTTACATAAAGTTTAACACAGCTTGCACAGAGATACGATATTTGAATATCTACTACTGTAATAATTACATCAATTTTTAAGATTCATTTTTATACAATGTACTTATGAATTAATCACGTAATATCAACGTAATTAATATTGGCCTTGAGACAAATTCCATAAGCAAATGCGTATGCATCGTGATTTACATATCCCCACTTAACAAATTAATTTATAAGTATAAATAAGATATTTATTATTTGCTTTAGGTACGAAATGCAAATGCTCATACCTATTATATTAGCAAAAGAACATGACAAAATCCATTTTGTTATAAGTCGCACTAAGCAGAGAAGTTTCAGATATGTCGACTTGTTTTTCCCCTTTTCTTATTGATTGATAATTAAATTTCTTTTATTTCTCTCATTCAAAATACAGAAGCTATAAGTAAAGTTAGATTACAATGTTTAATTATGCAAACAATTTGTCGCCACAAGTACTCTATTGCTAAACAGATTGATCTTACACCGCGGTAATGGAAGTTTGGAAGCATGTGTGAGATATGTATAATAAATAGACTAACGCTGCAAGGGGAACATGTTTCGCAAGTAGCAGTGTTGTGCATATTACCTCACGAATGATTGCAACACACAGTTCTATGCTAAATATGACCTGTGAAGCTTAAGACTTTTTAAGTCATAAATAAATATGTAGATAGAAAAAGTTGACGAAGTAAGTAGGAGAAGGTCTAGGTTCGATTCCCGGACGGGACATATCGCATGCTGACAACACTCAAGGGGTATCAATTCTCTATGAAAAGCTTCTCAATCTCGCCGTTCGGAGTTGACAAAATATTGTAGGTCCCTTCTACTCGTGAAGAACAGTAGCATGCACAACACGAACAGTTGTTGTAGAAGCTAGGCCCTGGTCCGCTATGGGCTGTAGTGCCACAATACACCGGAAATCGAAATAAAACATGATGTACGTATCCCTGAACGAGCACCAACACTATTCAACATTTAATATAACCAAAGACAACAATTCGACAACACCGAACAGAATGCAAAAAAAACAAATCCCTACAAACAGTTAAAGTTTACAACTACTATGTGTATAAGGGACTTAAAAATTTGGTCATTATGAACAGTATTATGTTAATACCGGTTACAGCATGTAACCGCTACACATAACATAATATGTTTATATCGGTTACATATTATGTACTTATTTTTTGGAAGTAATTGATTTCCCAATACAGTTAAATGTAAACTTTCAAACTCAAATCGTCACACAGAAAAGTTGGTACTAATTAATTTTTTCATCTATAAAAAAATAAACATAATGCACTAACAAAATCCGACAAACCCTTAAAAATAATACAACAGTGGCTGCGCTGATTTTAGTTGCTGAAAATAATATTTTATTAAAAAATTTTAAACATATCCATCATTATAACCGATCGATATTAGATGAATAAGCCGATTTTCATATAAAGTATAATATAAAAATATATAGTAAAATTTCAAAAATGTTGGTTCATGAATATGAGAAAATATTCTTTACGTGCCCAGCTTGCCATAGAAAAGGACAAAAAAAAACATCAAGTAAATTAAGATTTTATAAATGTATTATTTACAAATCAAATCTTTAAGATTGTCAAGGAAGTGCAGAACAATCGTTGAATTAGCACAATTTTCCTTCTTACTCATGTACACAGAACCTGCAGAAACTGTATGGCTGCCTAGGATACAGTACTCATCTAGCACCTGTACCACAAAATCAGACTGTTGGATCGTTTTGGGTTAATTTGTGAGCAAATCAGTTCAAATCAGTTTTTGTAGAGATATTCTTCAACTGAAGTTTACAAGTGGATTGTGGTACGCCGATTGTTTTTAGGTATTATCAAAAATGAGATGTAATAGCGACTTTGTCTAGTTCATTCGCCCTGCAGTTTCCTGGAACATCCCCGTGACACATGACCAAACAGATAAATATTAAACCAATCAGACATCTTCTTGATAAATGTTAGACCATTTATAACTGTCACACAGTTTGAAGTAACCGAATCCAGTAATTTCATAACGACCTAGCTAACCGTGACGATTTTGGTCCAGCATATCCAGAGCAGAGCTTTGATTATTGCCAACCCTACAGTGATTTGAAAGACAGACGGATAAATATATGTTGGCCTTCATCCTATTTGTGAGTTGTCTTTCGAAGTGACAAGAGTGTCTAAATCAGGGTACCTCGTCATGCCAAATATCTATCTCGGGAATGAAAACCTAAAATCTTCATTAGATAGGCTTGGATTACTACATAAATCTTGTTCATTCCGGGCAAGCTTTCTAGTGAATTGCTTAGGTTGTTGCTATCTCTTACCTCAGCCACTTTTTCTCAATAGTTTTTTTTACTTAGGTTTATAGAAGGCAATATGAGTTTTTCTTTCTTTTCCGATGTGTTTCAGTGTAGGCTTTTGTCCAGCACCATGATAAAGTGTTTCAAATATGCCACCATTGAGAGGGAGCTCATATATTTCTATAGTAATATGAATTATGATTACAAGGTTGCAAAGTTTAATGAAATTTTAGAGAAAGGTTTTCGGGATATTCCCGTCTTAAATCCATGTGCTGTTCGTTATGTAGGATATTCTTTCATCATTTGAAATTTCTCGTATGAAATTCTAGAGCTCAGATACGAAAGTGTGAAAAAGAATTATAAATGCAAATTGTTTTCGTTTGACAACATTCCAAACTGTAACGGCACAAGCAAATTAATACTCCTGCAAATCTTATGTAACTGAAGTAAGGCAGTGTCAGTCATGTTCCTGTAGAATATTATTAGTTATCACTTAAATTCACTTAAATTGCAACTACCTACATACTTATGATTATACATGCTCCATAAAGATATATTTAGGGAACACAGAGAAAAAATGTTTGCAATGAACATGTTACAAGGTGTATAAATTCATTTTGCGAACTTAATAATGAATTAAATACTTGAAGAGAGTTAAAAAAATAATAACAATATAATAATGAAGTAATTAATAAGTTGCAAAATAAGTAGTTAGTGATGGTCCGTACGGCAAATATCTGCCTTGTCAAGCGATACTAGAGTTAACATGTAGAATTCTTTGTGCAACATTGATGTGAGTGATTCGAGGTAAAATAAAATAAATTTATATGTTAGTTCGAGAAATTATTATGATCAATTAAATTTCAAATTTAATGGTATCCTAAATGGATGTCATGAAACAGAGGCAGCTCTACAAAGGTGGTACACAAATGATAAATATGATAATTAAAGGCGTTTTTGATTATCGTCAGTGGCTATAAAAAAACCCTATAATTTAGCTGGAAAATGATAATATAACAAGCGCGTTGTCGTTTTAATAACCAAATGACCGAACCTGTCACAACTGGTAAGAAATGACTGTTCTACTGAACTTAAATTCGTGTTATTCCTTGTCCATAATTTATTGGCGAATTGGTTGTTATCATGTTTTACATAAAACTAGACTGATCTAGTCGGTTAAACTCATGCATACCACAGCGTTTTTTGTTTTGTTTGAGCCAATTAAAAGTCGTAAAGTAAAAAATAAATACAAAATCAAAGTACTAATTTTTGTACCGTTAGAAACTCAACCGAAAATATATTTTCCTAATTATGCTGAGTTATTTGTTAAATACATGTTTATAAGCAAACCAAACAGAAGTTCTTTAAAATAATATTCCGAAATATCTTAGCTTTAGGAATAAAGCTGTCATTTTATTTTGATATCAAGGTGGTTAATGTGATTTTCTTTTAATCTTCTTTCTTCATAATCTCGATAGTGGATATAATCGAAAGAAAAATGTTGTTAGACATTTATTTTCAGTAACTCGAAAGAGGTTAGAGGTTACTTGTTATACTAAACTTTCACAGTGATGCTGTTTTCAAATATTTCCATATTGTCAAATATTATGTCAAATGATCTATACCACATCAAAAACGTATGAATTCATTATATGTTTGTTCCACTGCCCGTCATAAGCTTTCGAAAATAATATATCAATCGAAATTCTAATAAATCGTTTTAAGTAAACGAGGAGTTTAATTAAAAATTGTGTACGTGTTTGTAAAAACATAAACTTGTACAATAAAATATGTTTGAAAATTTATAAATCGTTTTATTTGATGTTTTTCTTTCTGGTCGATTAAGCATCATGTTTGGATTTATTATTAGAATCTTGTTTTTTATATAAAAAAGAGCTTTTGATAAGATATAATCGAATTATCGAAATCCACATAATAATTATTCGTGCCCTACAGTAATTTGTTTCTATATAAACTAATTTTACTACTATTGTTTTTGTGGCAATATTTTCTCAAACTGGTCAGATATATGTAGAACATTTTTCAAATTAAATTAATATCCTGGATGTTTCAATAAAACTGTGTTGTTTATAAAATAATTGATCTTTCAATGTTGTTGGAAGTATTAGTTATAATTAATGTGGTCGCCGTGGCGTAGTGGTAAGTGCGTCGACCGCCGCGCAGAAAGTCTGGGTTCGATTCCCGGACAGGACACCTAGCATTTTTTCACGGCACCACCTCTTTCGAGTTGCTGACAACACTCAAAGAGTATCAATTGTCTATGAAAAGCTTCTAAAATCTTGCCGTTCGGAATCGGCAAAAAACTTTAAGTCCCTTCTGCTCGTGAGAGAACAGTAGTACGCACAACACGAGTAGTTGTTGTAGAAGCTAGGCCCTGGTCCGTTGTGGGCTTAGTGACACTCAATTATTATTATTATTAGTTAAAATTAATATAGTAGCACACACAGTGAAGTTTCCATTAAGCGGACAGCGACGATGGAACAGTGTTTTTTTATTAATAGTAAATATAATAAAAAAGTGCAGAAAGATTTTGTTCAATCTGTATCAATTGCATGTAAAGGGGAATAATGATTTTTTTGTTTGCATTTGGTAAGTGAATACAAAGTAACATTGTTTGGAAAACATACATAAGTCCGATCACATGCTACCGCTTAATACGGTAATGTATGCGATTTATAGGCTTCATTTCTGCTATTGTCCCTCCAAGGACAAAATAACTACATAAATATTTTTTTACGACTTTATCTCTCTATATATACTAGACATCAAAATAGAATTATCAAACTCGCTGTTTGCTTATAAAAATCTTACAAAAATTTGAAACATACAGGTGTTGACTTCTATATTAAGGGTTTCCAAATATTAGTTATTTGTGGCTTGAAATGTGTTCCAATTCGATACCTTCCGATGATGTGAAATGATTTTTTTCAAAACGTGATTCCTTTATTCAGTGATCAAATTGACTAATTTCGACTCATACTTAAAGAGGCGAATTGTCAGTGCTACGAAATGATAACACTTCTGTTTTTTACAATATTTAAATAAAGAAGAATTTATAATCGCAGCCTTTCGGTTAAGTTACTGTAAATATTTTAATACAACAATTCTTGAATCAATAAGCTTTCTAAAACTCATTGCGTGTAGTTTCATTCAAGGTTTGAGTATCTATAGCCGTATAGCTTTGGATAACTGCGTACGTAGATTTTTATAAACGGTTATTGCACAGTTAAGAATTTTTTAACGATTGATTTCACGCTTTCATTGTCTTTATCTTGATTTATAATGAGCATTATTATGACTTACTCCTGACTAAAATAATACAACTGAAAACAATAAAAGATTATAACGACCTCATTGCGCGCCTTCACACAGGTCAGTATCCTCGGTCTACTGATTTCACATTCTTTTTTTTTATTATTTCTTCCATTCTTTCTTTTGCCAAGTACTAAATTTTGATTTATGCATACGAGTTGGGTTGAGTGGATATGTTTGCCTAATGTACCCATTCACACTCTATTTTTTTTCGTTTGATATCTTCTTAGAAGAAAATCTTTTTATGTGCATCTTCAGTCGTTGATGAGTTTCTTGATATTTATGAAGTACTCCCATATATTTTGTAGCCAATGGGCTGCTTTTAAGACATTTTATGTTTACTTCAATTGTTTTATATTTTAAATTCAAGTGTATAGTAACCGCTTAGTACCATAAATTGTGTTAAGACTTTATTTTGACATTTATGTGATAATTTTCTGTTAATCTTTGATGAAGGGAAGCAAGCCGACTTTAATTCTTTTCAAATTGATTTGTTTCGTTTTCAATTAACCAATCAAATTGGTGTTGCACTTTTCAGTTCTGCTATTAGAAAACAACATAACTAACATTGATTAGGTCGCAAATAATCATGGAAATACTACCGGATAACTAAAAAAAGGAAAATTAAAAAAAATATTCTTTGTATCATGTTAATAAATGTATGCCATTTCATTTGTATTGTAACAGCAATTGGTTACGCGTAATAGAGTGCATAAGTATGTAAACAATTTACACAGTGAGAGCTCGCATGTAAGTTATGAGTCCCTTATAAATAAAAAGATGTCACACCCATATCGTTATGTCACCAATTTTAGGATGAAATTAATCGTGCAGTACAGTAATGTAAACTAAAAGAACTAAAAAACTCTTATTGGAAGGAAAGCACTTCAATTTATTTAACTTATTAGTAATTTTCTCTTGGCAAAAGTCCCTAAAAAAAGAGTAATTGTATAAGCCTCTGGCCATATTTTGTTTGAATTTGTTAAATGTAATACTTGTCGATTGGATTAATTAGGAAAAATTCAAAGGAGATTTATAACACTTCTCTCCTATGGATCAACAATTTGGTGCTGCTTTCACCAAGTTTCAAAGAATGAAGAAGACGACAACACTAGACTTCACACCTCTTTAGGTAATTTCGCATCGGTCTTCCAGAAAACTTTTGCGATCCTTATAGCCACCAACTATATTGTGAAGAACAGGTGGAAGGGGCGAAGTATCTGCGTCTGTAGCTAAAGCCAAGCTGTGCTTAAGGCCTTACTCAACTCTTTAACCACTTCCAAAATAGTCCGGGAATGCAAGTCCTCCCTTACTTTGGTCGGCAGACTGAACTCGCTGAGACTTGTTTGGCTCCCAGGACATCACGCGATCACGGGAAACGAGATTGTTGATGAACTAGCCAAGAAAGGTTCTAAAGAATTATTCGTTGGGCCCGAACCCACATTGAAAAAAAACTCTCGGATCAATTTCTCTTTCTTGGCGGCTGTTTGGCGCCGATGGGGTGGGAAAACTACAGTAAACGAAGGTTACTGCCTGGTAGTACAATGGACCATCTTTTGAGTCTGACCGCTCCAGTGCAGTGTATACCAATCTCAAACAAAAAGAAACTGCTGCATTACCCAGAATTTTATTGAATTTAGTAGTAGTAGTAGTAGTAGAATTTAGAATACCATCTTACAGAACAATATATCTTTTACTTAATATAATTATATTAAGAATGAAGAAGACGACAACACTAGACTTCACACCTCCTTAGGTAATTTCGCATCGGTCTTCCAGAAAACTTTTGCGATCCTAATAGCCACCACCTATATTGTGAAGAACAGGTGGAAGGGGCGAATTATCTGCGTCTGTAGCTATAGCCAAGCTGTGCTTAAGGCCTTTCCCAACTCTTTAACCACTTCCAAAATAGTCCGGGAATGCAAGTCCTCCCTTACTTTGGTCGGCAGACTGAACTCGCTGAGACTTGTTTGGCTCCCAGGACATCACGGGATCACGGGAAACGAGATTGTTGATGAACTAGCCAAGAAAGGTTCTAAAGAGGTATTCGTTGGGCCCGAACCCACATTGAAAAAAAACTCTCGGATCAATTTCTCTTTCGTGGCGGCTGTTTGGATCCGATGGGGTGGGAGTAGAAAACTTAAGCTCTTTATCACAGTAGCGCCTGCTGGTCTTTCTTTGGAAAACCAGAAAACTACAGTAAACGAAGGTTACTGCCTGGTAGTACAATGGACCATCTTTTGAGTCTGAGCGCTCCAGTGCAGTGTATACCAATCTCCAACAAAAAAAACTGCTGCATTACCCAGAATTTTGTTGAAAGTCATGCATAAAGACAAATATATAAGGTTTATACGTCTTGAATTTAGTAGGAATTTAGAATACCATCTTAAAGATTAATATATCTTTTACTTAATATAATTATATTATGTGTAATTACACTCTATGCACGTAGAACGTATTTTTTACAATTGTTATGACTTAAATCGAATTCAAATCGATTGTAATCATCACAATATATTAACCCAAATTAGGATTAAACGTACGGATTGTGGGTGGTATTGTATTTATTAGCTGAAGAAAGGTTGATCAGTTATTTCCTCGAACTTCTTTAAAATGAATGGGTTCCGTTTGATGTTTTGGCTGCTTCATTATTTTCGGGAGACGAGAACTTCAGAGTGCTTTTATACTGCTTTTAAAGATGCAACCTATCTTCATCCATTTAATAATAATAATAATAATAATAATAATAATAATAATAATAATAATAATAATAATAATAATAATAATAATAATAATAATAATAATAATAATAATAATAATAATAATAATAATAATAATAATAATAATAATAATAATAATAATAATAATAATAATAATAATAATAATAATAATAATAATAATAATAATAATTATTATTATAATAATAATAATAATAATAATAATAATAATAATAATAATAATAATAATAATAATAATAATAAAAATAATAATAATAATAATAATAATAATAATAATAGTAATAATATTAATACTAATAAAGCAAATCATTGTGGTCACTATAGATACCTAATATATATTCCAGCACCACGCAGGGAAAACTGTACTCAACACCTTTCACAAATATTAAACGTTAAGGTATTTTTTTTTTTGATTTTAATTTTGAATAATATTACAATTTATATAACTGTATATAATGCTCTAGCACACCAAATGCCTTGTATTGTTAAATAATAATAATCGACTGGCACTACAGCCCACAAGGGACTAGGGCCCAGCTTCTACAACAACTACTCGTGTTATGTGTCCTACTGTTCTCTCACGAGTAGGAGGGAATTACAGTTTTGTGCCGACTCCGAAAGGCGAGAATTGAGGAGCTTTTCATTGACAATTGATACTCTTTGAGTGTTGTCAACAACTCGAAAGAGGTGGTGTCGTAAAAAATGCGAATGTGTCCCGTCCGGGAATCGAACCTAGAAATTCTGCGTGTGGGTTGACGCATTTATCTACTACGCCACGGCGAAGATACCTTCTAGAGTTAGATTTTTTTTTTTAAATTAAACATTTCAAATTATACTTTCCTGTTTTGAATAATAGCACATTAAGTATAATAAATACAAAGAATCTAAAAGGAAATACATTTTTAAAAGGAACTGTAAAATAAGTGACGCAGTCTTGGATAAAAAATTCTTACGACTTCCTGCTACAAACCTTGTACCCATTTATCTTAAAATTAAATTCTGTTTGTTGATTTTGTTAAAACGGGATTACTTCAAATAGGCAAGTTTTTAAATATCGCTCGTGTATACATAAATTAAAGCGAATTTTAAAACTGAACAAACTTAAATAAATATTATTGTACATTTAACATAAATATGTCGTCACGAATTATTAAAAGTGTATGCACCTCAATATGTTTTGGTTAAATTTCGGCTTACAAAAAAACAGACTATTTGGGCATGTATAATTAGGAACAACAATATTGTTTACCACACCTTACCTTTCATATTGTTTTAAGGCTTCTATTTCTAGCAGTTTGCCTTACTCTCGCTATAGTAAAAATCATTCTAAAAATTTTCTCCCGCCAGAAATATTATCAGAATTAAAGTTCGACCTACAGATATAATTAGAAGGCATGTGTATATGTGCATATGTTTCCAATTAATACACTCACTTAACAACTTGTAAGACTGTTATCAGCTATTCGAGCTCCAATATGAACCCAATCCAATCATATGAATAGGAAGGTTATCTTGAAGTGTCAAATTATTTCTGATAACACAGCATCAATTTCATTCAGTTTGTTAAGGCATTACTCTTAAAATACTAGTTTTAGAAATGTAAGAACTGAGTGTAGTGAGTGTGTATGCGCAAATTTCTCTTGAAAATTGGACAAATGAATGAAACTACTGTAATAGAAATATATTATTTAATAACTATACTTTATTGTCATACATAAGGGATGTATTGTAAGAATTTTCAGGAAATTAAAGAATTTAATTTTAAATATCGAAATAAGAATTTTAAAATTAAAAACTATTAATCAGGTTTGTTTATATCTTATACCGCGTAAAAAAAACGTAAGATTCCGTTTTGATTATTTTTATATGCAATGCAATTTATGTTTGATGATAAATATTCAAGAAATGAACAGAAATGAACAAAACTTTCACAATAATATCTATAAAATAAAATAATATTTCCAATTAAGGCATACAAATGGTTTCCAAAAAATAGTTCACATATTTCAAAGCTTAGATTGAATACTTAAGAAAAAAATTATTTTAGAAGATTTGATGTTTTTTTTTCCTTTTTATTTTAATGCATTATTATTATTAATTCAATTTACGTTACACGCTAAAATACTGAAAACTAGCTTACTAATATAATCGAATGATCTTAATTCTAACTTACTGACTCTTCACGAATACCCTAAGTTAATCTAAGATTTGTTGTATGCTTTTCGGACTCTTGTTTTTAGATGATTTGAAACCTGTTTTTGAAAATTTATTGAATAAGTGCTCTCAGTTTTTCTTTTCTGTAACAAACAGTAAGTAATAGAATCGGTGTCGTGGCTTTAGTTAAGGAAGAAGAAAGACAGGATTGATTTGAATGTATGGAGAATCTACAGCATGCGTTTGAACAGCACCAATTTGACTAAGGTCCTTCATTACCTCTGTGCAATACCTCAATTGTAGGTACTTTATGTTGCATTTGATTGATAGTTTTGATGAAAGTCTTACTGATGTTCTAATCTGTTAATATTTGTAATGTTGAGCCGAAGGAAAACATTGAATACCAAGACAAGTTTAGTAGTAGTATGCTTAAGTATACTTAACCATATTCAACTGTGAGCCTAAACTAACAAGATATAGTTAATGGATGTGAACGACGTGAGTAGCTCTGAAAGTAAGCTTCTTTTTCGGATGGCGCTACAGTCCGGGGTGGACCTGGGCCTCAACCAGCATAGTCTATGCTTTATATATACTTCAAAACTGCGAAGTATAAGTCTTTATATATTTGGACCTACAGTATTCAATATAAAATAATGTATTTACAATCCGATTGAAGGTGTTTATAGACCTGATAATAGTAACCGTATTTGGTTCTATGCGTCTTATCATAGAATAAGTTCCTCAACCGAAGAGATCTTTGGTCAGCTTTTATATTCATAACATAGTGAATTCATATATTTATTAATAATGTCGAGGACCCGCAAGCTTCTTCATCTATAGTCAGGAATACAAAGGAATACAACTTTCGTAAGCAATTTTTGAACAAGAATTAATAGCCGAAAAACTAATCTAATTTTGTTGAGTAAAACCCGAAAGAAGGCACATTCACCTGTAAACTATTTCCTAAGTTTACTTTAAAAGACGATTTGTATAGTAGTAAGAGTTGGGTTGCGTTCAAGAAATACGTTTGAAAGATTGTAAGGCAGTTTCAAAATGTTTCTCCAAAAGTATGGGGGACTCGAATTGTTCCGAATAAAGATAAATTTACCTATTTGCTTTTTAAATATTGATCATATTACCGAAATCTTCTATGATTTTATAAAAGCTCTTTTTAGTTTTTTTTCTAATCCTTTTTATATTCACCGAAAATTTTTGTGAAGCAGCTTACGGTTATGGATAAACTCTATTTCACCTGGAGAAGGACAAGAGGCCTTCTAAACGTAAAATCGATGAAAAGTAAATATTCTGAGGATCAAAACAATATTGAGGAGATTCATATAAAATAATATATGTATATCATTTTTTATCGTTCTTAATAATCAAATAATGTAGCATATTTATTATATGCACATACAAAATCAATATTACAATATATATATTGACGTAAAAGTAATTATTTTTTTATGTATATTCGTCGCATAAGCAAATATCGTGCAGTCTTTCGGCAAGTTAAAATATATTTTACTTTTCAAAATCTACAACGTTCATAGAGGTTCAAAGAATACTATGTTACAAATATTAAATGCACATTGCTTACATCTACATATATATCATATGCAATTCCACAGGTGGAAATCTTTCTAAGATTCCAGTCGATACTGGAATTTGTTTATTATATATATTATATTTTTCCTGGACACTCAAATACTGGTCTTGATTTTCAACAAATATGTGCAAATTTGGTTCGAATTTACTTATGTATCACTGGAAATGTTTACGTTTAATATACTCGTACACCTACTAATGTATGTCACAAAACTTAATAAAATATATCATACACATATGTACGATAACATGAAAATTATTTCGAACATTAGCATAACAACCTATTGTTAGCTTCATTTTAATTTAAGATGCATTTTTTAAATTTTCTTATGAAGTTGCTTAAATTCTAGACAAAAATACCTAAACTATTGGCAGTACATTTTTTATTGAAAAAATGTAGAAAATACATCATTCAAAGTATTGTTCGTCGGAAGCGACTACTCTTTCCCATCTCTCTGGTAATTATCGAATATTATCTCTAAAAAATGAGTCCCCTTGGCACCGATCCAATCACTGAGATATTTTTTCATTTTTTGAAAAGATCCGGACCGGTGACCCACCAAATCGTTTTGCATTCGTCGAGAAAGCCAGTAGTCGAGAGGACCAAGATCTGGAGAATATGGCGGGTGGGGTAATAACTCCTACTTCAGCATTTCCAGGTAGTTATTGACCGCTACAGCCACGTGGGGCCGAGCGTTATCATGTTGCAAAATTACCTTGTTATGCCTTTCGGTCGTTTCTGGCCGTTTTTCATGCAACGTACGGCTCCAACGCATTACTTGTTGTCGATAATGTTTCTTATCAATCAACGGTTCCGCCTGGTTTTAATGTAATCTTTTTTTCAATAGTTTTTTCGAAGATCCTTCCCTTTATGTCTTTCAAGAAACAGTTCCGTGGTGAAAAATCGCCTTTCGACATATCTCGGATTCAGCTCGGACGGCACCTAATTTTCTTGCTTTTGAAGCTATTCTATGAATTTTTTCAACTGAATGGAAATTGTTTGCTTATTTGTTTCCCAATGATTCTGTAAGTTAAAAGCCTCCTTGCTTATCTTTAAACTATTTGGGCTGGCCAAAACGCTCTTTGTTTTCGATGCTAAAATCACCACTATTGAAGCGTCGGAACCACTGTCTACATGATTTATCCAATTAAAAAAGAAAATCAAAACTTTCCGCATTTAAGACAAATCCGGACATTTTAGGAAACACTGATGCACACTAATTATTGCAGACAAATGTCACAAATTACCAAGAAAATAGGTAATCGATTTCAAGATCAGCCACAATATTATAATACATAATTCGAATAGTTATTCGAAAAAGATTCTTAAGACTATCTTACTGGTCCTATGCGGGCGCTCAAAGTTACCCTGATTTTGGAGACTTTTTGTAATGCAAAAGATACGTTATTAGCGGTATTATAATAACCAAAAAAAGATTAAATAAAATGCAAAAGATACGTTATTAGCGGTATTATAATAACCAAAAAAAGATTAAATAAAATGCGGTCTTCTAAATTAAAATCGGCAATAAAACAATATTACATTGGGATAAAAGATTATATAAGGACATTATAAGTGTGACTTACATTTCATTTATAAAATAAAAAGTAATCGGAAATAGTACTTATTTTGAAAAATGCACAATAAAATGAAACTGCGTTGATGACATCTCTGACCGACGGCAATAATACACTTGTTTCTAAGGTTTGTTTAACTTTTATTTTAAAATCCACTTGTTCTTTCCAAGTCCAATTAAAAATACATAATCTCAATACATTCCATAGTTCACTTAAATCATCGCCACTGTGATTATGTTAGAACAAAAAATATCTCTATTGTTCAATATAGCGACAATTTTTTTACCTTAAAGCCATATTCGGGCTATAAGGAGCAGGAGTAGTTCAAGTATATACTCACATTAAACAGGTGCAAAAATAGGAAGTCATTTTTGCAGCTACAAGCAATTATCCAGTGTATATAGCAAACATGTTGCAACACCAAATACAATTTCGATGGCTCGTAGATCAAAAAGATAAAGTTTGCCACAGTTACAGTTAGTTAACTACAATTGCAATGAATTTCACCGCTCATCGTGTACCAAGATAAGTATAAGTAATGTCTTTTGCAAGAAGTGTTCGCGTTTTAACTAGTGTAAAAATGTAAGTGAACCATAAACTACGTTATCACATACCTTGTCAATATGTTACCTCAAAAAACGATTGAATGTAATATATACATTAGCTGGTATACGGTTTGCTTTAGCAATGTTTACGTACATAAGAAGTAGGAAAAAGGGTTTTATTGAGAATACTACAAGTTTATATAATTCCTTAATAAAAAATTAATAATTCGATAATGACCATAACATAATATTTGCTTCATCTTACTTACCACCGATGGCTTGATATCGTGTACTCGTATGTAGAAGGATTGCTGGCACTTAATGTTTATTGTGCCTTGCAACCCAAATAAAATCGATTCAATTCGCACGACAGAAATCTGATACAGTTTACTGCTATATTTGAAATAAAATCAAATATTAAAATAAGGAATAAATATAATTAAACAACACAAATTAAATTAAGTAAATTAATATTACAAAAAACAAATTAATTATTGGATGTAAATTATTCTATTAATGGCACTACAGTTCGGAGTGGACCTGGGTCCCAAGCAACATGCCTCTCCAGCCAACACGATTTTTTGCCAGAGCGGAGAATTTCCATTTGGAATATAGTTTTTTACTACCCGGGCTGAACGTCTCAAATTTTTCACGGCACCGCCTCTTTCGAGTTTCCAATTAAAGAGTACCAATTGCCTATGAAAATCCTCTCGAATCTCGCCATTCTGAATAGGTAAGAAACTGAAGATCCATTCTACTCGTAAAAGAAGAATAGAACGCACAACACGAGTAGTTAATGCAGAAACTAGGCCCTGGTCCCTTGTGGGCTGTAGCGCCACTCAATTTATTATTATTATTGTTATTATTATTATTATATTGGAATTATGTCTTATGTTAAAATAAAAAACTAACGTAAGTTTTATGTTATTTTATTTTTATTATTTTATATTTGAATTATTTATTTAGGGAGGTATAGTAGAAAACTTATTTTTACTTACTAAAACCTTGTACTGAAAACGGTTTAATATACATACAAACGTATATGCGTGACCATGTATATAACGTTAATATGAAACTGTGCAATATGATGTTCATATTCTACTAATTAATCTAATTAATCCAATAGAATTCAAAATGCACACGAAAACAATGTCAAAGACAACCATCAAACTGACAGGCGGCCAAATGCTTCACACCAGTACTATTTTCGTGCACGTGTTTTGAAGAGAACATTGCAGAAATGCTTAGTTTCATAGAATTTTAAATATAAATTTACATAAAATATATATTATTGTACATAAATAGAAGAATGTAGCTTTCATCTCAAAATATCTAAACGCAGTTATTGCATTAATTTTATTTTAAACACAACTTACAGCAGCAGAGCGCAAGGTTCTTAGGGCCGGCACGAGATAGAAGTCCAACACCACCGGGCATTCATATTAGCCGTCAGTGTGGTGGTTCGAACAATAATCATATATTATATCGTTCCTGTTCATCTTGTCCTGATACTTGCGAGCACAGCGCAAAATCTTATGAAACTGCCCCCATATACACTGAATCATACAGAAGGCAAGTGCATTTTTTAATTTTCAATTTTAATTTGGCTCACCTTATCTGTTCTAATTCAAATTTGGTCAATTTAGCTATGACGCACCAGAAAGAGCTCCTTTTGATGAGTCGCTAATTAAATTTTCCGTAAGCGGGAAAGTTGACTGCCCAGACGGAAGTGATGATCAAATCTCCGGAGTATCATTGAAAACGGAACCTTATGGACCACCAAGCAGTCCAGAATCATCAAGTGAAACCACACTACCCGGTCCTGAAGATTGTGCGGGATGTGGCCGATTTATTCAGGTAATGCAACCAGCCATAATGTACTTTAATTTGTTCAGTTAAATTACAGCATATGCTCAAAATAAACAAAAACGTACTTCATATCTTTAACTGGAAATATTGTTAGGACCGATTTTACCTCTCCGCTGTTGAAAAGCGCTGGCATGCTGGTTGTCTTCAATGCTGCACTTGCCAGCAACCTTTGGAAGGGGAGTCATCATGCTTTTCTAAGGATGGCAATATTTATTGCAAAAGTGATTACTATAGGTGAGTTTTAAATACAATTTTCGCCTCTATTGTGAATAGTTATCTGAGAAAAAATCTATGCCTTGGTTGACTGAGTTCCCTGACTTGTTGCAGTTCTGTTTTTACCTCGTTGTATTATGGGCTAGCTAACTTAGAAGTGCCAAGAAATCCCCTGTACATGTCGTACTAATTACACTTCTTTCCTTCCTTTGTGCTCTGCAAGAATACATGCATTATATGTGCAATGCTCAAGTCTTCGAAGCAGAGAGAATAGTTTTCTGACACGCAACATAGGAAGGAAAAATCTAAGACAAAGTTGGGAATCTCGACTGTTTTTTGCACTTGCTTCATTACAATATTAAATATTATGTATGATTTCAAACTGCAAATTGCACACGCTATATAAATGAATTTTTATTTCAAGAATTTATAATTGTATTAAATTACCATTCTTTATTGCATTTAAGTGCAGGGAGTGAAAAAATATTCGATCGAGGTCACCGGATATAGGTGGCTTAACATATGTATTTCTTTATATAGGAATCGAATTTTCGAAGAAATGTACATTTATTCTTGCATGAAAATTTCCATATTCTCTAGGTTCATAAAAACCACACACATCTGTATAAAGTTTAAGACAATTTTCGTTTTGCCCTTCGAGACATATGGGTCGAAGGACAAGATTCTTCACTAAATATAACTAGAAGCGTATGCTGTGATCAGAGAGTGCCACAGCCAATGATTTATGCCCGGAATGTCACATATGACATTGTGTCGTGTAAATTTATGTTAGAAGTTCATTGCGGAGTACAGAAGATAATTGATGTGATGTTTAGTGACTGTTATGAAGAGAAAGGTGGCACAGATAGGAAAAATGATTCTTACGCCGGAAAGTTTAACTAAAAACAGAAAGAAAAGGAAATGGGAAAATATATATGTAGAAACATGTTTATCCATATGCAAACATACATATGTATGTATGCATTTGCGTTTGTACAAATACGTTTATGGTGGTAAATGAATTTAGTTGAGGATACTTTGGGACGCGAAGCTAATTAAAACGCAAACTGGAAATACTGCTTGTTTGGTTGGGTGTTTTTGTTTTTGGTTTGCATCTTATTTTATATTCCTTTGGTGCAGACTTGCATTTATCTACGAGTTGATTTATGTGCAATGAATATCGAAAATATTTGCTTCTTATGTTATGCTTACGACTAACTTTCATAATATCCTTGAATTTTTGTATATACATAAAAGCAGCACGGTTTTTAAGCTACCAGAAATACTTAAAATTTGATAAACCATTAAGAAAGAGATTTACAAATTTGTTTTTTCTTTGTTATGTTTTTTATATATCAAATACATATATGCCTTATTATATTTTTTATTAATGTTTTAAATATATAATAAGACTACATATTCTGAGTATCGCATATAAAATAATACAACTGAGGTAGTCTATGTTTCGTACAGTATTATAAATATCGCACTTTACACAAGCGTTTCCATCTTCTAGGCTATAAGGCAAATTTTGATTTTGGGCCAATGATCATATACATACGTTTTTTTATGAATGAGAGATAATTGTTTTTATTTTTCTGAAGCAGTTTCACAATTTATTAAATGACGACAAAACCGATGTTAACAAACATTTTAACCCAAATGTTGATTGTTTCAAGTTCTTGCAAACAATATATTTATACAAATGACGGCAACTGTCTCGATACAAAATTTTACACCCAGACTGAAAATGTATTGAACTCTAAGAATTTACATTTTCATTTTTCCCAAATAAGAGTATGTATATGTGTGCGATTAACCTCATTATAATAGGTAAACACTCATAATTACTCACAATCTAATAAGATGATTATCTCTCCACGATCGTATCAGACACATCGTGATTTCCTATTTTTTTACATGTATGCTAGTATTGTATGGAACATACATATTGTATATGTAGATATTTCTATAAGCAAATCTTAGATAGTTTGATTGCCGCAATTGATTTTCATAAAACATATTTCAAATCGGACTTACATTCACATAAACTTCTATAAAAAAAAACATCCTCCAATGATATTTCAAAGAAATCATGACAAGGAAAACTCCCCTTACACACTTGAACATTTTTTGACTCGGCTCTGATTTCAAAATTAGATGTGGCTACATGAAAAAAGAGACGTACTCTGTGCGGTTGATATACCGAATGAACATGATGATAGATGACTGGGTACACGCAACATCGCTACCCTGTATCAAGCGTGAAACTCTACTCCGGCAACATAAATCCTACACCGGGATCTTTTATGTGATGCAGTTATTAATTTTAATTATTCTAGCGTCATATTCAGAGAGGAATTCGTATACGAATATTCCGCATTTTTTTCATATAAGAATTGATTTATGAAAATTGTTTGACTTCTGCCAAGTTTGTACAAAAAAAAAACATTAAAAACATCATATGTACATGTGCTTACTTGTATGTACGTTGAGATATGTACAATTTAAAAAATATACTACAAGCATATATGAATCCATATTGAATCCATTTTATGTGTGTTTGCGATAACACAAACACAGACGACTTAAAAATCAAAAGAACTCATAACACCGGTAGCTGTGTAAGCAATCACTGTTGGTATTTAATGATGAGATACAAAACATCTATTGATGGGCAGTAGCTGAAGCATGAAAATCGATAGCTTAATAAAGAAGTCAAGTTGAGCGACCGCTTTGGGGGATTAAATCTTCGTTCAATAGTAATTAATTGAATGCTCGCCTTAGGTGTGTGATTCCATAGAGAATCAAGTTTTTTTTCTAAGATTTATCCATTGAACATACTTTTCAGCGAAATAAGTCCGTCACAATAAAAGCCTAAATTAAAGAAAGTAAAAAGTACAGATTTATGCTTTCAGAAAAATATCCATTTCTTACACTTATTCAGACCGAAATAATTAATTGTATTTGTATTAATTGTGTGGTTTCTCCCCCGAGAATAATACAAATACATATCTATTAAAAGGTGTATACAAATCATAGTTATCGACAAGAAAAAATACAATAACATTTTATTTTGTTTCTAAACTTCATGGGCATGTCGTTCTTGATTCACATTCAGACTAGTTTTAATAAAGTGGCGATGAGAGTTGCAAGCGACTGAGAGAGAGAGAGGAAGAAAATGAGAAAAAGACTGCAATATATTTTAAATAACAAATATGTATCTTCACCATTACGAACCACGACAAGCAACTTGAAACATCTCTATCGCTGCTGGCGAAATAGTGTGTCCCCAAGAGATATGTGATAAACATGCATCCGAACTGCGGAAGAACTCAGGTGAAAACATGAAGGAAGTCAATGTGAAAAGAAAAACGACAGGCAGTAAAATGTATTCAGAAGTATACAGTCATAATAAAAGAACATGGGGTCCCTCTTTATTGGGATTGTTATCTTCGATGAAATAAAAAGATGCCTTTAATTCGTGAATGTGGTGAAACGTTATCAGAAGCGATCTTAATTTTAGACTTCTTGTGGAGCAATCAGAGAGTCAAAAACATGGCTATAATTTTATTTTTATTACTGCTTTATTTGTGTATCTGCGTACAAACAAACTATCCAGACGATATGTGGATTTTAATACTGTATTCACTTCTCGACTGTTTGATGTAATTACAATTATTTTTAAGCAATGAAATTGTTTTGTATGTAAATTCAGACCTTGACATCAAGTAACAATATTTTTTAGCTAATGAAACTTTTTGTGAAACGTTGAATACATTTGGCCCCCTTACCCGTTTTGCGCGCAAAATTGTTCATATTATTTTTGAAAACATAACAATTGGTAAATGAAGAGCATATCAGATATGACATCGATTGATTCAAAACACATCGCCAAAATCTTTTCTTTTTTTTTTGTTCATACTTCTTTCTTTTGTTTTTCTTTTAATCATACAAAAATGTATATATGAAAACGTAATATTTACAGTGTCATATAAAAATTATTAAATTGTGTGAAAATTCATGTTATAAAGTGTGAAATAACACATCACTAAAGTAGATACATTGACTTTGCTAGTAACCCTTTAAGCAGTATTTTAGACAAATCGACTGTAAAATGTTGGTCTGAAACTCCTTAAAAATGGGTGATTTGCAATAAATAATGTCGTGACCTTTTCGAGGTACACCAAATAATGACGGAACCCCAAAAAATCTACTGATGGTGGCATGACA
Source organism: Eristalinus sepulchralis (assembly GCA_944738645.1). Taxonomy (NCBI): domain Eukaryota; kingdom Metazoa; phylum Arthropoda; class Insecta; order Diptera; family Syrphidae; genus Eristalinus; species Eristalinus sepulchralis. The sequence continues at coordinate 20,999,209 of OX122886.1, forward strand.
TTTTATTACGAAAGGAAATTATTAATAACTTGGGGTAACGTTTTGTTTTCGTTTAAACAATAGATTGGAAACCTCAATACTCTCGAATTTTAGTTACAGAAAGTCAGTCAACAAAGTCAGTTTGAAATATTGAAACGGTTTTCAGAATGCCACACATATTGCGTAGAAATAATTGGGCCGGAACATTAATTAATAAATAAAAATGTAATACAGCCTGATAGTACAGCAAGTTCTAACGAAATTTTACATTCATATCAATACATATTTTGGCTTGAAAAGAAGATACTTTAAGGATGAACGACATATTTTATGACATTATTTCTTAATTTCTAAAAAAAAAAAACTCTTTAATGCTAATGTTGCTTGCAATATGCCGAAATAAATCTTCAATTGAAAAATCTTACAAAGCTGTTACTGTTACCTTCTGAATCTGTATCTCATATTAAATACGCAACAGTAAACAAATACTTGTATTATACAATAATTTTAATTGTATGATTTTATGAATAGCTAACTAGTAAAAACATTATGTGACTAATAAGGAACATACATTGCTTTACCTTGCAATGTATGCATTTTTATAAATATCAGTCATCTTAAATAAGGTAAACACAAACCCCTTATTTCAAACGTACAACTTTATGTATGATTCTCAACAAAAGCCGGGTGAAATCAAACACTTCAGTGTCAAAAGAATGCAAACATATACCCCGCTGGGTTCCCACATACGTTTCCGTATATCCCACTGCTTGACGTGACATTGTTATTTGTGTTTTTTTTTTTTGTGAACACTTCACCCCTCTGCACGTGTATGAAGGATATATAAATATGTACCGATTTTCTGCTCATTATTTTATTTCATTTTAATTGTGGTATTGCACTAAATACACGGAATTATTGATTTTATAAATCTGTCTTTTAAAATTATTAGACTTAGATACATTGATTATCATTTTAAGGTCTCACTTTTATAAGATACATTTATTTCATAAACTGCATTCGAATGTGAATAAAGTTTGTGTCTTTTCATCTGAATAAACCAAATAACCACGAATTATCTCTGCGGGAGATTTGAATTGTGTTAAACCAATTGCATTTAGGGTTTGCGCAAGATTTCTCATGCTGCATAATCTCCTTTACTTGGGGTTGAGAGTTTTCATACCTCCGGGAACGAAATTCACAAACAGTTTGCTACTAATGTGATGTGATATTTTTACAATATGATGGGAGACTGAAGCAGATGTACATATGTATGTGGAAATCTAAAACGTAGTTGAAAATCATATAAATATTTTTAAAATGAAAACAAAGATTTAATTGTATATATTTCTAAGAGATTGCGTGATTATGGTCTGTTTCTGAAATGTATTCTGGGTGTAATTTAGAATTGAAACTGTTATCACTTCAGTATTTTTTCTATTAACGTATGTATGGCTCAGGTAGTAAGTTTTCTCTGGCACTTTTCTAAAACTTATTATTTATAATTTTTTTAATAATACGAGTATAAATTAATATTAAGGCGAATATATACTAATATTAAGGCATTATCGAATAGACCTGAATGCAGTGCAAATCACTTTCAATATGTATGAAGTATAATAAATTTAAGTGTACAGAAATAAATCCATGCAAGCATATCAAAAACTTCATATAGATCTGCAAGATCTGCACGTGCGAAATTCATAACTGCAGTGAAATATATTATATTTTTTACTGAGTTACATCGGTATCTCAATCTTCACCTAACATTTGAGGCGTGAACTTAAGGAAAGTAAAACATTTTAAGTTCTTCCCTTTTTTCGTTATTCTCTTCTTTCAAGACAAGAAAAAAACCATATACGCCTATAAAATCAGTATTTGTCGGTTTTGTTGTGCTACTTACACTCTGCGACCAGAAGTTCAACAACGATGAATACAGGAAGGAGCCACAAAACAGAAAGACCAACACACTAGAATACGCACTGCCTTCTGCATTCTATGATAAATCGGTTGAGAAAAAGATATGTGAACATGTGACCGTATCAGATTTCGAGTCCACAAAAACATAATCATATATTAAAACATGTCTCTTTGACATTTCGCTTGCTCTTTTACATGGTAATAATAATAATTCATTTTTCTTCGTCCGGAATTTTTTCTTTCCCTTTTTTTCTGAATTTTAGTACAATCGTGAAAATTACGATCTCGACTGGAGATTTTGTTTAAATATAAATATATATTCATGCACATACATTTATGGCCAAAAACATTACTAAGCTTGCAATTTCGACTTTTAGAAATATTATAGTACTTAAATGTCTGCGTGCGAATCAACAATTTATCATAGATTTAAAGATCTAAACACTTAAGATGTTATCATCTATTTTTTCTAGAAAACAAAAAATCATATATTACGAAAACAGCCACATATGTACATCAGTATGCATGAACAAAAGTGCTCCAGTGAATACATGATGTATGTCATGTCAATACCATGTATGTACTCGTATATTATAGCCAACAACAACGACCTTAACCAAAGAAATATTTCCAACATATATGTATGTACATAGATTATTACTTGTATACGGAATGACAATAAGATAATGTTGTTGTAATGTTTTTGTTTTTTTTTCATTGCTTACTCTTCTTACTCTTTAAATCACAATGACCAGGAATCCTTTTAGCTAATTATTTGATTGGATTCAAGCTTCTGTGGGCACCTGATTTGATCTCAATGACTACACCATCGAAGAACTTGTATGTCGGTTCGAGTTTGTACATAATAACCTCAGCGCTGCGCACCCACTAAATTACTGTCGATTGGGGCATTATTAGCGTTCCTCTATAATTTTCTTGGTTTTGATAACTTTTGAATAATCATGCGATTTGATAGATACAATTTGTCTCTCCTTTTGAACAGAAACGTACAATGTTTTATAATGTATACAAAGATATGTGTAAGTCTTAGGATGAAATGCTTTTATTTTTATTTATTTATACGAATTATGCTTTAATGTAACATCACATATTTTAATTTTGCAGACTTTTTGGTACCAGAAGATGTTCCCGATGCTTAGCGTCAATCAGTTCGTCTGAACTTGTAATGCGTGCGAGAAATCTTGTATTTCATGTGAATTGTTTTAGCTGCGCTATGTGTAATACGCCTCTTAATAAAGGTGATCAATTCGGGATAAGAGATTCAGTAATCTTTTGCAGGTAAAAACATTGATAATTTTTATTGAGTGATAGACCACTAACCTTAAAATACTTTAGACTACATTATGGCATTTCCTTAGACGCACAAGCTACTCCTACACCTTTAGTTAATTCATGCTCGTATGTCTCTCAATTTGGTTCACCACCAAATGATTCGTCAAGTCCTAATGATCCAAATAGAATTGTTCCTGCCGGTCTGTATGTGCCAGCTTCTCATGTTATTTCTGGTCTTCCCCAAGCGCCGAGACAAAAAGGAAGACCCAGAAAGAGAAAACCAAAAGATATGGATTCCTTGACAGCAAACATTGGTAAGTATACAACTTTTAAAACTAAGAACAGCTTAAGGTTTACCTATTTAAAGAGTTTATGTGAACTTAATGTGTAAATAAAAATAAATACAAGAATTTTACTACTGCATTAATGAACGTTAAAGTAAAGTACTTTAATTAAGTTCGTTAGGAATGTTATCATGCATAAGACACCAGACGTTTATTACTCTGTGCTATATTTGTACACAAACTGTACTTATGTACACAAATACAAAGTATACTTTATATTTTTCCCACGATAATATCTTTCATAATGAAACTAAGAGACTAAAGCGACTTTAGATAGTTATTTCTTTTTAAGACACCTATGAAATATTTCTTTATGAGGGACAAGCGTTGGTGGTATTGATCTGCTGTTATGTGAATTAAAGTACTAGAATCATTCTGCGCGCCTTGGAACTCAGAATGAAAATTCCTTAAAACATATCCTAAAAATAGTTTTACGTTTTCTAGTTTCCTTTTTTCCTACAAGGTTTTGTTTTTGGTGAATATTAAGTTCCTTTTTTCATTTTAACGATAGTGCAGCAACGTTTGCTAAATGAAAACAAGAATCCTGCGCATACATGCAACCTTCAGATTTTGGCGAGTAGACTTTTAGTACGACTTTATGGTTCTTGCTCATCATGGCGCCACCACATTCTACCTGTATTGGAGAAAAAAGTTTCTTCATAAACATGGCAATAAAAGTGGTATAAACCTTTTACGCCGATTTCCTACGAAGATCAACCATTGCATATTAAAATTTACGACATAAACATAGCCAAACCAACATTCGATAACTTCTTCGTATACAGCTCCTTTCGGCTTCGCCATAAAATGGCTTTCTAAATCAGTTTTATTGCCTTGGATGGACACGACAGCGCTTAAAGTTTTTCAATCTTTGACGTTAACGAAATGTTTTCAATGGTTTCATCTTACTTTGGCGTTCGTTCAACCGAACTGAGTGCAGTCTGCAATTTGTTTTTCCTTATGAAAATAAATATTCCACGCTTTATATTTGGCTTTTGGTTTTATGACAGAATTGAACCACATAACATAGCATAAAAGTATGCATTTGATGGAATTCGTTCTGTATTAAAGAATTTACTATGACAAAATACATTTGATATTATTATTATAAATTCATTTTTCCCGAACGAATTTTTATTTCTATATATCTTAAGTCAAATAAATTGTTAAGAAGCACATGCCATGAAGCCAAACAAATAATAAATATAAAAATTACTTATTAAAATTAATAGACCTAAATTCTGAGTATCTGGATTTTGGGAGAGGTGCTCACATGAGCTCATCCTCACGCACAAAACGGATGCGCACCTCATTTAAACATCATCAACTCCGAACGATGAAGTCCTATTTTGCCATTAATCATAATCCGGATGCTAAGGATCTTAAGCAACTTTCACAAAAAACTGGTCTCCCCAAAAGAGTACTACAGGTAAATATATACATGTAATATTTCCATTTGCTTGCAAGTTTTCCACTATAAGCTATGTATTTTTCAAATTAGGTATGGTTCCAAAATGCCAGAGCAAAATGGCGTCGCATGATGATGAAACAGGATGGTTCGGCTATTAATGATAAGGGTGATGGACCCTTGGACCTAGACAGTTTTTCTGCGCATAGTCCACCATTTATTTTAGGTGGAACCTCAAGCCCACATAACTTGGATTGAGAATGCAACATTAACTATATTTACCTCATCAGGACGCTCAATTGTAAAAAAAACTCCAATAACACCCAAATATCTACAAAAGCATATTTAAGAAATAACGAATCAAAACAGGATCTATAGTCTGAGACTTCAACATTATGTAATTTGCGTAAATATAGGTGAATAAAGTCTAAAGTAAATCCTTAAACGACGACTTCCGCGAAATCTTTTAAGTAACTAGTGTAAGGTGAGAAAATTATGAATTGGAAAAATTAAGACAAATAAAATGAATGGAGCTCGTTTAAAGATTAAAGCTGTTAAAATTGCGAACACCGATTGTAAGTCCTTTCATACAACTATAATGGACCCATACATATGCGTTCTCACATACATACTTTTGTATTGGCTTGTTTTCTTAAAAAAACATATTTTTCTTAATATCTAGTCCATTCCCATACTTATAGTATTTGCTTGAACATTTTGAATTATCTAAGCATATTGTTTCGACGTTATTGCACAAAAAATCCTTTAAGGAAAAGGAAAACACAAAAAGAAAAATTGAATAACGAAAAGGTAACAGACTTTCTATGAAAACACATAAACAATGACAATTATGCTTGCCACACTTAGACTATGTAAAAGGCTGTTTAAATTTAAATGAGAGGGCCTACTTTTTACCCTAAAGATCTCTTTAAAATATTTGAGAAAACAATGATAAAGAATAAGAATGCGAAGAAAACTAATCGAATCGATGAGTGGAACACCAGTATTAAAATAAATATTCCCGCCAAATTCTGCCAATTTTCCACATACCCTTTCAATTAACAAAATATCAATAACTAAATCTAAAAATAATGCAATACATTTATCAATTGGTTTAAATTATGATAAACATGTCCTACACATGTTTCAAACTGCCTCCATCTATTCAAGAATTGCTGCTACAGCAAGCTGTTCATATTCACAACTCAAGATATATTAATGCTGACTTTAGTGTACTTCATGGAGGCTGGGTATATATAGATAAGATACGTTCGATTTAAACCAACTATAATGGTATTTCAATTTAGTTGTGGAAAAATTATTTAAATGCTGAAAACTGTTCATTTTCTATTAAGCTTCGGTTTTGTATAACCTCCTCTTTTTTATAAACCGGACTTCATGAAGTTTTTTTTTTCATGAAATAGTCAAAACATAAAATCAGATTTTTGTATATACATTCATATAAGTACAGCTTTTCCATTCACCGATTCAATCGTTTTGCTCAGGACAGAGTTGTTGCAAGGCTAGAATTAATGTGATTACTTTTTTAAGTTACAATATTTCATCCAAGTAATTTCGTGATATTATGTATCAGACGATAACTATCACGTATGAAAATCTATGTGTTAGATATTTAATGCAAACACCCAGTAATAAGAGAATTGTGTATAAATGACAAGAGTAAAATTGTGTGTAATATATTTACGAATATTTTAATGTAATTTAAGTATGACATTTAAAATAATGAATATGTGTATATGCAAAATATACATACATGCAAATAAAATGCAAATTGTTTTAAGTTGTGTAATATTAGGCTAATAAATTATTTACGGTAGTTGTAATGTTTGTACTTATGAATTATTTATAATCGTTTTAGAAATAAAAATTACAATATCAAAACGCATTTACTTGAATAAATGAAAATACGAATATATTTTCTCTTCTAAGCAAAATTAAATGGTTCTACTTTCGCCGCAAAATTTAAACCATTTTTGTTTTCTTCCACCACAAAGTCATATTTTGATATCAGAGGCCTACGTCAATAACACCCGCCTATTAAATTAAATTCAAATTCTAATTATTTAAACAGTAACATCTGTTTAAGTCATATATTCTAATTCTAACTGACATTCAATCGAACTTACCGTACTTATTGAATACAACCGTTTTCTCTCTTTTGTGGTGGAAGGTAAGTACTTAAAATAAAAATAACGTGAAAAAACCGATAAACTTTTGAAATAATACATTTCAGAAGGGTAGGAAGAGCACTCTCAGACGTTGGAGGCAGCTCAATTGCTACAAAAACAACAAGCTATTAAAAATGTTGCAGGGACAAGGAGGGCTAAAACTTTAGTCGCCGTTGAAGAAGAGTTCTACACTGATATCGTTGCTCAATTTCCTTTATAAAACCAGCATGATAGCCTGGAGTAATTGCAATGAAACATAAATATTATATATATATTACAAATTAAATTAGTTCAATAAGTAAACTGAGGAAATTTTCATAATTTAAATTAATTAGCCCGTAACTGTATGTCAACGTTATATCTGTTAAATTCTTTGCCATTTCTTCGGTCTGTTAGTCAAATTGACATGAAATTCAGTCGAGTCTTTGGTAAACGGACGGAAATTTTTTATGTTGGCTTGATTAAAACTTTCCAGTGAGATCATGCAATTTTCTTCCATTTGAAGTTATCGAAAAGGTTTTAGACAAGGCGACGCGCTGTCATGTGACTTTTTTCATATAATTTTTGAGAAGTTCGTGAGTTACTTACAAGTCAACACCAGAGGCACGATCTTACAAAAGTCCGTTAATCTGCTAGCTTACGCCGACGACATTGACGTGATTGGACGAATACAGCGAGCCGTTTCCTGGCATTGAAGCGGAAGCGGCTAAAATGGGTCTGGTAGATAATGAGGGCAAAACGAAGTAAATGCTCTCATCAAAGAAGGACGCACAACATCGACGTCTCGGACAGAGAGTCACACTAGGTAGCAGAAACTTCGATGTAGTCAAGGACTTCGTCTACCTCGGCTCCGCTGTAAATAGGGACAAAAACACCAGTACCAAAATCAAACTGTACAGCGACATGCACCTGGTCAAGCGTCTTCGGATACAACGCTTAAGATGGCTAGGCTGTGTAGAGCGTATGGACACCACTGCTTCGGCTTGAATCTTCGAATCTGAGCCATTAGAACATTGCAACAGAGGACGGCCTTGGCTAGTGTGGCGCACACAACCTCAACCAATTTGCAGTGAGCAACTGGCGGCAGCTGGCGAAAGATCGAGAAGCATATTGGTTGAGGCTCAAGTACACCCCCGGCTGTAACGCCACAAGAAGAGGATGCAAATTAAAAAGATTTAAAGTTTATAAAGAATATAGTTTATTTTTTATATATAAAATGTTTTTATATTAATGAAATTCACACAATATGTTGCATTGAATTTACTCACCATACACTAAATTTAAATCCAAGCCACATTAAATATGTTGGTCCCTACAGCAGCTAGAGCTTTCGGATGGCTCGCTACTTGCGTTGCTACTTGAAGACTAAGGTTTATATGGAAGGGGGGAAATCTTGGATTGGTGCATATTATATTAAATCCTTTTTTAATGTACAATTTCCTAAGCAATCCTAATACACTTCGCAGTGTTCAAAAACAAGAGCAACTCTTTTTATAATCCATTATAAATATATCGAGTTTGATAAAAACCAAGTCTGTTAGTACAGACCTACATTTGCGAATATGTTTAATTCTTTTCAAGTACAATAATTTTGCATAGTTTAAGGAAAATGAGAACTAGTGTGGTTACATTGAATTTACTCACCGTACACTAAATTTAAATCCAAGCCACATTAAATATGTTGGTCCCTACAGCAGATAAAGCTTTCGTGTGGCTCGCTACTTGTGTTGCTACTTGAATACTAAGGTTTATATGGAAGGGGAAAATCTTGGATTGGTGGATATTATATTAAATCCTTTTCTAATGTACAATTTCCTAAGCAATCCTAATACACTTCGCAGTGTTCAAAAACAAGAGCAACTCTTTTTGTAATCCATTATAAATATATCGAGTTTGATAAAAACCAAGTCTGTTAGTACAGACCTACATTTTTGAATATGTCTATTTCTTTTCAAGTACAATAATTTTGTATAGTTTAAGGAAAATGAGAACTAGTGTGGTTACATCTTACATCTTAACATGCATTGGAGTTATTGAAAACGGCAAACTCTTTCCCTTAGGAAAGAAAGAAACTACATTCTGATGGAGTTTTCAATCCACCGAAATTGGTATTTATCTATTCAAAGTACTTTTCATTAAACACTGTAATGCTGTCCATGGTTGTATTCCGTGTCTTATAGTCTCGTTGAGAAAGTTTATCTACAAATTTGTTAATGAGTGTTGTAGCTGTAGCTCAGTAGCTCAGTTTGTGATACCGTTACTGTATGAACGAATTTTTTTTTCTAGAGCCCTTGATGGCTTCAGATAAATTATGTCTACACCAGATATCGATGACGAAGACATTTATTTGGAAAACAGGAGGACTAAGAAAGCTAAATTTTAGTGTTAGGTCCAAGGGCTCCGGATCCAAGTTCGGGCACCATTTTCAGTGCTTGTTTAATATATTAACCGTTGCTTGTTGGATAGTTATTGGCCACCAAAGTAATCATTGTGTCGTCATTGTGTATAAGCCATGTCTGTAAAGGCCACATGACTCATAGTGCCACAGTAACACGTTCTGTAGTCCCTTGTCTAGACTAACTCCAAAAATGTATATTCACCGGAGTAAGCAAATTAAATATTTGGCATTATATATCTTATCGAAAGCACAAGAACGTTTCTCCTCGAATTAATGGATACAACTTCAGTATTGCACCCACATTGTAAGTCGTTGAATATTGTATTGCCGTGCTTTCAACTAAAAAAACGCCACATAATGCAAAACCTAAACATGGTCGATTTTCTTATACTTCTGTTTCTGATCGCTGGGGGGCATGGGCCTCTGGGCGCGAGGCAGTGTCGTTGATCGCACTCAACATGGCAGGCTGCCAACACTTTCATATCCAGATCAAAACAATTAAGTTCAGAGACAACTTCATAAATCGGATACGGACGGATGATGGAGAACTCTCGCTGCTTCGTCAAGGTCGGGAACGAACTCACCGAGACCTTCAATGTCATAAAAGGTTTTAGACAAGGCGAAGCACTGTCATGTGACTTCTTTAACATTATCCTTGAGAAGATTATGCGTAACTCACAAGTCAACATCACAGGCATAATTGTTCAATTGCTAGCTCATGCCGACGATATGACGTGATTGGACGAACACAACGAACCGTCAATGAGACATTTGCTTGCATTGGACAGAAGCGGCTAAAATGGGTCTGGTGGTTAATGAGTGCAAAACGAAGTACATGCTGTCATCAAAAAAAGGACCCACAACATCGACGTCTCGGACAAAGCGTCACACTAGGCAGCAAAAACTTTGAGGTAGTCTAGGATTTCGTCTACCTCGACTCAGTGGTAAACATTGACAATAACACCAGTACCGAAATCAAACGCAGAAGCACTCTTACCAATCGCTGTTTCTTTGGACTCAAGAGGCAATTGAGGAATAGAGCCCTCTCTCTAAGGAATAAGCTTGCTTTATATAACACCTTGATCATCCCAGTCCTATTATATGGCGCGGAAACCTGGACGCTTTTAGTCCTTTCGAGAGAAAAGTTTTGCGTGTAATTTTGGGTCCTGTTTGCGTTGATGGCATCTGTAAAAGGAGATTTAACGACGAACTCTATGGGCTGTACAGCGACATGCGCCTAGTTAAGCGTCTTCGGATGCAACGCTTAAGATGGCTGTGCCATGTAGAGCGTATGGACACCACTGCTTCGGCACGAAAAGTCTTCGAATTTGAACCATGGGGACAGCGCAACAGAGGACGGCCTAGGCTTAGGTATACACACAAATGGAGAAGAACCTCAACCAACTTGGAGTGCGCAACTGGCGGCAGCTGGCGAAAGATCGTGCTGGCTGGAGAGGCATGTTGGTTGAGGCCCAGGTCCACCCCGGACTGTAGCGCCACAGGAAGACGAAGAAAAAGTGGTCAAAATAAAAAAAGTGTTTATTAATGTGAAAGTGCACAATAATATTCTAATTAAAATATTAAAATTTTACATATTTTAATTTTTTAGTAATCAAGCGCATCTTCCTAACACAAAGTTGATATCTGCTTTGAGGAACTGCCTTGGTAAGATTATCAGCAACCATGTCCTCAGTTTTAATGAACCTTACAGCAACCGTTTCGTAGTTGATTTGTTTGCGAATATAATGATGAGGAACTTCAATATTTTTCGACCACACTCTGAAACAATTTGATTCACCCAATGCTGCTGTTTTCTGAAAGATATGGTTATTACTGCTGTAAATTGTTCAATTATTCAGTTTTTGGAACAGCACATTATAACGCCATGCACTCTGCTTCAGTGTTAGGAAGTGCAAAATACAAATTGAAACCAAAGCTTGTGCATGAACGACGTTTTCAATACATATACAAGAAGTGCAGTCAGCATCTGAAAATCCGCTAAATTCTGCAGAACCTTTAAACTTTTTAAGTTCATGGTGGCTGGATGATGTGGGAACACGGTAGGCACTGATTGGTATCAACCCGGCGATGGCCAGCTGTTGTAACTGTTTCCCACACATCAACTGTGCTTATAGTACCTCCACGTCGGTAGCCACCGGATACTGGTTGTTGTTCATCCGAACTCAACTTGCTATAAGTGCGACCTCCGTCCAAGAGGTATAAAAAAGGGCCCGGTCCTCCAGGTTGGGGGTGTGCATCGGGGTAACTGCCCGGCCACATTAAAAAATCTCCAGTTACGAAATGACCGAATGCCTCGGATACGGATGAATACACTGTTGACGATCCCCGCAAACGAACAAAGGACAATGATTTACGGATTTGCACATGGAATGTGAGGTCCCTAAACAGACCACGTACAGCCGATGAACTTGCGGAGGCCCTGGACTGCTATAAAGCAGACATAACCGCGATTCAGGAAATGCGATGGGATGCGCCGGGCAAGAGAAGAGTGAGACCACGGCGACTGCTACAGGGAGAGAGGGAAACGCTTATTTGGATGCGGTTTTGTTGTTCGAGGCAGACTTAGGCAAAAAGTCTTAAGCTTCCAATACATAAGCGAACGCCTCATAACAATCCGCATCAAGGCTAAATTCGGAAATATAAGCCTCATATGCGCCCACGCCCCGACAGAGAAAAAAGATGACAGCAGTAAAGAAAACTTCTATCACCTTCTAGAAAGGACATACGATCGATGCCCCAGCTACGACACCAAGAACGTTCTAGGAGCTTTCAACGGTCAGCTGGGAAGAGAAGAAGTATTTGCTAAAGTCATCGGAAGACACAGCCTGCACGCCAACACCTCCGGAAACGGACTCAGGCTAGTTGACTTCGCCTCGGGGCGAAATCTCTCGCGATTCCCACACCTTAACATTCATAAAGGGACCTGGCGATCACCTGATGAATCAACCGTCAACCAGATTGATCATGTTGCGATCGACGTTAGACACTCCTCCAGTATTCTCGATGTCCGAAACTTCCGAGGTGCAAACATAGACTCGGATCATTTCCTTGTTGTAGAAAGGTAAGAACCCGGATATCGAGAGAGCAACGGAGTCGAGACAGGCCAAAACGGTTTGACGTCGGAAAGCTACAATCGCAGCCGATCGCTAGAGCTTTTTCTTAACGTTTTTTAATGTATTTTTTTATTGTTCCTTTTTTCTGATTTCTTATATTTAGATATAAAAATACTTAAACTAGCTATAAATTTCGATGTAATTATAAAAACTACCTTACTGGCCCTATGCCGGCTCTCTTAGATAATCTTAATATTTTATTTTCGTGCCTTTCAGCCACCACCTAAGAGGAACCCATGGTTTGACGACGAGTGCAGGCAGGCGCATGCAGCCAAACAGGAAGCATACAAGGCAACGCTGCATCGAACGACGAGAGCTGTTTGTGAGCTCTACAAACAGAGAAGAAGGGAAGAGAACCGGCTTCTCAGAAGGAAAAAGAAAGAGCACGAGAAGCGCGCGGTCGAGGAAATGGAGAGGTGCAATGGCAGGAATGACGTCCGAAATTTTTACCTGCAAGATAAAACAGTTATCTGACGGTTACAAACCTAGGACTGAAGCCTGCCGGGACCAAATGGACTGGTGGTAGAGTTGCAGTCGGTGCTGAGAATCTGGAAGGATCACTTCCGCAGACTCCTAAACGGCGATGACGACACAAATCCCGCTGTTAGGCAGAATGTCCCACTCAATTTGGACGACGATGGACAAGAATTCCGTCCCCCGACTTAGACGACGTCAAGATAGCAATATCGAGACTGAAGTCGAACAAAGCTTCTGGCGCGGACGGACTATCCGCAGAGCTGTTCAAAGCGGCTGGGGATGAGCTGGTTGGATGCATGCACCAGCTCATCTGTGAGATATGGTCGGAGGAAAGCATGCCCGACGCGTGGAATCTCAGCATCGTATGCCCGGTCCACAAGAAAGGAGACCCCTTCGACTGCGCCAACTACCGAGGGATCAGTCTCCCTAACATCGCGTATAAGATTTTCTCTGCCGTATCGTGTGAGCGCCTGACACCGTTCGTCAACAACCTGATAGGTCCTTATCAGTGTGGTTTCAGGCCAGGGAAGTCCACAATCGACCAGATCTTCACACTGCGGCAAATCCTGGAAAAGTCCCAAGAAGTACAAATCGACACCCACCATCTATTCGTCGATTTCAAGGCCACGTATGACAGCGTGCATAGAGACGAGCTATACAGTGCCATGTCTAGTTTTGGCATCCCTACCAAACTCGTCAGATTGTGTAGGATGACGATGGAGAACTCTCGCTGCTCCGTCAAGGTCGGTAGCCGAGACCTTTGATGTCAAAAAAGGATTTAGACAAGGCGACGCGCTGTCATGCGACTTCTTTAACATCATTCTTGAGGGGATCGTGCGTAACTCACACGTCAACATCAGAGGCACGATCTTCCACAAGTCCGTTCAACTGCTGGCTTATGCGGATGACATTGACGTGATCGGTCGAACTCAGCGAGCCGTCAATGAGGCGTTTGCTAGCATCTAAGCGGAAGCGGCTAAAGTAGGACTGGTGGTAAACGAGGGCAAAACAAAGTATGTGCTGTCATCAAAGAAGGACGCAGAACATCGACGTCTCGGACAGAGCGTCACTATGGGCAGCAGACGTTTCGAGGTAGTTAAGGACTTCGTCTACCTCGGCTCCGCGGTTAATAGGGACAACAACATCAGTACCGAAATCAAGCGCAGAATAACTCTTGCCAATCGCTGTTTCTTTGGGCTTAAGAGGCAATAGAGTAATAAAGCCCTCTCCCGAAAGACCAAAGGGACTTTGTACAACACCTTGATCATCCCTGTCCTGCTTTACGGCGCAGAAACCTGGACGCTACTAAAAGCGGATGAGGAAGCCCTTGGTCTCTTCGAGAGAAAAGTTCTGCGTGCGATTTTTGGTCCTGTTTGCGTTGATGGCATCTGAGGAGAAGATTCAACCACGAACTGTATGGGCTATACGGCGGCATGAACCTAGTCAAGCGTCTACGGATACAACGCTTAAGGTGGCTAGGCCATGTAGAGCGAATGAACAACACTGCTCCGGCCGAAGAGTCTTCGAATCCGAACCACAGGGACAACGCAACAGAGGACGTCCTAGACTGAGATGGCGCACACAAGTGGAAAAGGACCTCAACCAACTCGGAGTGCGCAATTGGAAGCAGCTGGCAAAAGATCGTGCTAGCTGGAGAGACATGCTGGTTGAGGTCCAGGTCCATCCCGGACTGTAGCGCCATCTGAAGAAGAAGAAAAAGAAGAAGAAGGTAGCTTACAGTTTCTTACCAATACAATCTGCTGATCTTAATTCTAACTTACTGACTCTTCACGAGTACTCCAATCTAGGATTTTTATACTATGCCTGTCCGCCCCGTATATTTTTGATATTCATTGCTTAAACCCATGTACATTTTTTTGTAATTCCTTCAAGAAAGAAATTCATTTTACTGTATTCATTTTACTGTATTGAAAGTCGTAGTTATGCCGGTCTTTAATATATCACTAGATACAAAAGATTTCCAACAGGTTCATGGTTAGGCACTTTCGTTCTAGATCCGCTTCTATCACCTGTATAACTAACGATCCGAACAAAAAGTTATCTGGTAGGATCGCTAGGTGTTCCAACAGATTTGAAATCATTTAGAATGTAGTAGTAATTCAGCGAAAGGTAGTTTATATTATCATATTATCTAATGTTCAATTACATTTTTTATGTTGTATAAGAGCACAAGATTTTAATGCTTGTTGTTTTAACTCCTCAATAGAGTTGTGCAACTTGCATACTCTATTTGACCAATCACTATATTCTTCATGATGCTCAATGAACTTATCTGTAAATAAATCATCTTGCAGAAATTCTGAAAAAAAAACATCTATTTGTTTTTTAAACAGCCTAAGCTGCCCTATACGTCCTAGCGAGCAACTGTTTTCTACCTTCCCTTACCATTGCTTCTTCAAGGGGTGAATAGATGAATACTTGATAAAATCTTGAAAGTGTTTTGATTTCGATACTCTTTATGATTTTTTCAATTCACTAGGCTCTTCTCCAACATCTTGTTCGCAAGCATTTAAGAAAATATCATCTTTATTCTACTTTGGCTAAATCTAATTTAAATGATTTTTTTTAATAACTCTATCAATAAATAGAATAGATCTGGATCAAATCACCAATGTTACTTCCGCTTTAACCAAGTAGTCCATTGCGATTAAGAACACTGCAACGCTTTCTATCAAAACTTATGAACGTTCAGGAACATGGAGAACGTTGTATATTGGGATTTAACATTTTTTTAAACTTAAACAACTGTTTCCTTTTCCACCTTCATATTACAGACTTTTTCCCGAATTTGGTTACCCAAACAAAATTGGGGAGGGGTCATGTGCATCAAAGCACCGCCAGTACCGAAGTATACTAGTTGATATATCTTTCTAATCGGCAAGATTATACATACAGCAGATAAAGCATTCTTGGCATCTTTAGTCTGTGCCTCTTGGACTCTTTTCTAGTTTGCACAATGTTCGGAAATGTGAACTCTCTTTCCACATTCATAACATTTAAAAATATTGAAATTATCTTTTGGAGTTAACATCTGAAACGATTTTTCTTCGCCCCAATGAACGCGTTCCCCGATTTCTTTTAGTTGTAATCACAGTCCAACAACTTCTCCCTAATCGCTTTTCCTGTAATACATGTCCCACTGCTTTCGATTCCCATGATAAACGGTTTTAAACCCTCCTCCAGCTACAATTATTGCACCAAACCAAAACGATGGTGTTGGAAAATGTATGCTTGCCAATTTATTAGCTACGCTCATTAACATAATCCGACATAGATTCACAACAAGACATTCGTTTTTTTAATAGTACAATCTTCCTTGTCAATTCTATGAGTTCCAAGTCTTGATATTCCAGAATACTCCGCAAAGCTATTTAAATGTGAACATTTCCACCACCACTTTGTTTTAATGCATTCTTGATTAGACCTCTTGCTTCGAAAAGTATGTAATGACCTTGCAACGAATGCGTTTTGAATAAACTGAAATATTGCAACAAATCAAAATTCCTAGAACATTCTTTTTTCAACGATTACTTGGTCTATAAGCTATTGAAATTAAAACTCGGAGATATCAAATTAAACGTTCTATTTATTCAGGAGTAAAGTCCAGATATGAAAAATCAATTTACATATATGCAATAAACAAATTTATAACCAACATCGAAGTTTTAGTGTTCAATTTAAGGAATTATTTATTAATGTAAAACGGCAACGCGATATTCTATTATATCATTATAGCATTTTCTACTATGTACATATTTTCTTGAGGTTATTGTAGACCTTTAATTGGTTGATCTCTCAACCAAGCATGGTTTGATTAAGAGATTTCTCTAGTTTTACCACTCCCGTATAGTTGTTATCAGACCTGTAAAATTCAAGTACAAGTAGCAGTACCAGTATAATTCCTTGTACTGGAATCTTTTTTTAAGTACAAGCACAATTCCTCGGTACTTGTACTTAAGAATTTCAAATACCCAGTCCAAGTAATTGTACTTGTACTTGTAATTCCTTTCAAAGTAATTGAAATCACAATTTAAGTATCCAAGTACATAAAAAGTTATCGTAAGTATTTTTTAATTCCCTAATTCCATTTACTTACTTTGCATTCCTTAAATACTTTCAATAAGTATAAGTATTTTCAGTAAGTATATTATAGACAATTAAGTACTCGATCTAGATCGAAACTACATCATAATACAATGAAAATAAAAAAGATAATTCATGAAAAAAACTAAAGCCATTTTGAGTTGACTCCATTAAAAAAAGCTTTTCAAATAATTTGTCTGAAAGTAATTGTCTTCGGGTTCAATAATAAGGCCAGCAAAAGAAAACACTGGTGCTGATGAAATCAAAGGTATCCATACCTCTAAAGTCGAAAAATGACTCTTCCTCATTCTTATCCCCCTCATTAAAGTCGAGATTATCAACATCAGACTCCACAAGTTCTTTGGCATGTTTCATTATTAATTTATTAATGTCGTCAATAGACCTAAGTCCGTTTCCATGATTTAAAACGATCAGCAATTTAATTTTTATCAAAGGATAAAGCACAGCGTAACAATGGCTTCATCTGACTCACGTTCCATTAAATAAAAAGGACGAAGCCGTTTTACCTAATGTTCCTCTAATTGCACGGTTTCACTCTTTTAAAGTTTTAATTTGTCAGATAACTTTATTCTGGGAAATTTTCGTCTTCAAGGTTAATAAAGCCGGAAGAAGAAATCCATATAACAAACTTTGCTCTTGCTGAAGAAAATCCAGTGTCTTCGATATATAACATATCACTAGCCGAAAGCTTTGCAATCTCTAAATTCTCGCATAAATCAGTTTTTTTTTTAATCCAAAATTTTCTTCAGTGCGTCATAAGGAAGTTCCACGTAGTAATAACAAGAGTCGTTAAGCCAGACACCAAGAGTTTGTTATTACTTTCAATTTTGGGCATTTACTCTTCTTCCCTAAATTGTTACATTTTTCTATAACCTTCGATGAAAGTGTAATTCAAACTCAATATAAAGCTGTTACACGATAAAAGTATATATTTGTTGTACAAAATCGTATCGTCTGTTGAAATGCTTAATAAGTCTGTTGTCGCCAACAAATTCAATGACTAGCACACCTTAAATGCTTGGTTAATGCATCACAGTTCACAAATGGTAGCGTCATCATCATCAGAACTATAATCATCAGATTCAATCTTTTTTTGAATTAGGGGCGTCGACGAGAATTTTTTCTATGCCGAACTCTTTGAATTCTTTTATAATGTTGGAGCCATTATCTGTGATTGTAGCTATTATATTATGACTACTTAAATTAAATCGCAAATTTATCTCGGAAAAAATTTCTGCGATTCTCTCTCCGGAATGTGTGCTGCTAAATCGCTTGCAAGCTAAAGCTGCTGAATGACGATTGAATTTATCTCGATCCTGTCTTCTGTACCCCAAGAAGCTCAGTTTGTCATCGTATAATCAAACTGAGTATTTATTATTTTCACAGTCCCTTACCGGGTGTTAACAGATAGCCATTCTAGCTTGTCGAATTCTTCTTCAGCAAATTTGTTGGAATTATCTGTATTGTGCATACGACTTTTCTTTATGATCTCGTATTGTTCATAAATATTAGCATGAACTCTTTTTAAGTGGTTTATAAAATTTGATGCCACGCTTAAAGAAAATTTAATATTGTTTTTGCAATGCTGACAGACCCTCGAAATCCCGGATTGCGCATCATTTAACTATTAAAAGAGAATATCTATTTTTGGTAGACTAATATCTTTTCACTTTTACTACGGTCAACAAGAATAGTCTGCGAAAGACTGAACAGATTAGACGTCGCAGGCCCAGAATCGTTTTCAACAGTTGATTTCTTGTTTTTTCTGTTGGCTTCAATTCAATTAAATCAATTTCCTTTTGAATTCAACCGTTTGGTGTAATAAAACGTAATGTGACAATACCTGTGTAATTTGTCCAAAAAATTCTCCGTTGAACAAAACTCAACGTCCTTTTTCCTTGTCTTCTACCTTCCTTCTCTTTCTTTCACTTGTATCAAACAGTTCATCTTTGCCTGTGGTGATAATAATTTTAAATAGCTTATCTTATCTTTACGAAACTCATATAATATTATTTTCTGTGTTACCTTCGTATTTTCGTTATGTAACAAGATCGAGTACATAATTAAATTGGAAGTACTATAGGAATGCAAAGTAAATAAAAGGAATTGAAAGTACTTGAAAGGTATTAGGGACTAAAAAAGTACTTACGATAACTTTTTAAGTACTTGGGTACTTAGATTGTGATTTCAATTACTTTAAAAGGAATTAAAAGTAAAAGTACAATTACTTGGACTGGGTATTTGAAATTCTTAAGTACAAGTACCGAGGAACTGTAATTGTACTTAAAAATAGATTTCAGTACAAGGAATTGTACTTTACATACCTCAATACCATACAGGTCTGGTTGTTATCTGGTATTGAATCATCACTTATTTTCTACAATACAATTCGTTGTAATTATAACTGTTTCACGGAGTTAAATACTTAAACAAGCGTTCTTCCGCACAAGTGTATCTAGAAATAACTGGTAAGGTTAATTTTAAATCCCCAGCGAAAAGTTTTCAAGCTTGGATGTTCAATTCTTGATTTCCTTCAACCTCTCTGCTAAATAAACAGGTTTATGTCGATAAAATCATAGTAGGTAAATCCTAATATAATAAAATTTTATATATCATTCACTTAATTCATAGTACTTGTATACATAGATTCGAAATGAAAGTTGGCAACTCTTTATGGCAGCTGAAGATAAACTGGTTGTAGTATCAGTTTTGCCTACCAATAATTCTTTGAGCTCAAAAGGCACTAAAGGGTTGTCTTGAAAAACCTAGCTTTATGTAACATCCTGATCACCCTTAGCCTGCTTTATTGTAAACAGTGCAACAGAGGACAACCTTGCTTGAGATGACGCACCCAATTGGAGAAGGACCTCAATAAACTTGGGGTGTGAAGCAGCTGACGAGAAACCATGCTATCTGGGTATGCGTGCTGGTTGAAGCCCAGGCTTACCCTAGACTACAATTAAATTCAAAGAAGAAAAGGAACTTGGCAATAATGACCCTGCATAAAAAAATTCACGCATCTGCATATATCGTTTAAGTCGCTGCGCTCTATGACGCATTGTCCATTGAATTTCCAAAAATATACGAGTATAGAAGTAACGGAAATAACCCAAGTTGATCGTTGAAAAACGAATTACTTTTAAAAAAACAGATCGCCTTATGTTTTGAATACGCTACCACTTTTTAAGTGGAAATATCGACAAATATTATAAGAAATGTTTGAAATTTCTTTATCGTTTTTCGTTAATATTGATAAAAATATAGGTTGAATAACAGGGCTCTAGACAAGGATTTTGACGCGCAATCAATATCATGTTCAAGAAAATACCTAGATTGAAGGCGAAGATGAAGCTAAAGTTTTAAGGTAAACTTTCCTCGAAGCTCGAAAGCGGGGGACTCGAAATTAATTAAAAGATATTTGATTAATAAAAGAGAAAGGCTGATTCGTGAAGAAATCAGGCGCAGCAAGTCTTTTTATTGTTTACAAGGACTAAAAAATAAACTGAATAAATTATATCAAGAAGTGACTTCGGGAATCGAACGAGTGTTAAATAAATAAAAAGGAATGTGCTGCAATCCACGGATGACTAGACCAGTAGCTTCTTCATCAATTACTTGTATCGGGCTTGTAATGTTTTCCTCACAAGTAGAGGTACCTGCTGTTTATGCCGACTCCTTCTACGACCTTCGGGGTGTGAGTTAATGCTGTGACTGCGACTGTTAATACTACTGACACTGTAACACGACGGGACCAAGAATGTGTAAAACTACATTATTTTCGAATTCACCTCGAAAATAAGGACTTGACGCCAATTATATACAACAATCATTCTGAATTTGATTCCTCCTATAGTTGAAGCCGTGTAATTTCGGCAGGTCGTAGCTAAAATTCAATGTCAGGAAATCGCTTAAGTCTGACCTTAAATAAAAGGAGGTATCCAATTGGCATGTAGACCATGAGATTTATCTTTTTAATATAAAAATTTATAATATGCTGATTTTGCATACTTCCACACATTCCGACTTGCTTACAACGCTGTGAGTATCAATTGTTTAAGAAGTTACACCATCTCATGCTGATTGTAGCGTCATTACATTTATTTATTTTCATTTATTAACGCTAACTTTGCTTGAAACCCGGTTTAAAACTGACAACAGACCGATCAACGGTTCAGAAGCTTGAATTTATATATTAAAAAAAAACAGGGATTTTATTGAACTTCCGCTTTATTAATAGTAATAGCTAGAGAGTATTATTTCACAAAAATCTCGGTGCTTGAGAGTTTCTTTGAAAACTATATATTATAAACATGACAGTTACACTTAATAAAGCTAACATTATACTTTCTTACCAACGGATGTCAGACCTATTTAAAAATTATGTTCGCTCCAATACTTTGTATAAACAAATTTTAAAGTGGTATAAGATAAATTAAATATCAGTTAAGTAAGTTCTCAAACAATTGGATGCTTTATTTGCTCAGTTCTTTATCATACGTTTTTGAAATCATCAAAGGCACTTTATAAAAGTCTGCATACACGTATGAAGGTAAAATATAAAAAGGATCGCATGTTGCATTGGATATTTTTTATTTGTCATAATTTTTTTTGTATTTATTTTTATTATTATTTTCTTTTCTGATGTTAACAAAATGCACATAAGTAACATATCAACTATATTATACAAAATATAAAACGTAACAACATGTCAGTAAATAAGTGTTTTGGATCAACAGATAAAAAACATTAGTTAAGTTATGAGATTTTTCTTATTCATGAACAGTAACAAATCTTCCCTCTTGCAAACTATTAATATCGAAATGTCTTTTCAGCTTTATTTCATAATGGAACATGATATATCGTCAAATGGTAGGTTTCAAAATATATTGTCATTTAATGTGCAACTTTTAATAGATTGTTGTGTTAATAAGCATTTTCAACTGGGTTGTTGTAGAGAACGAATGTCCTTGCATTAGACTAGCAATAAATTAGTTATCTATTTAAAAAAATAACCCTAAACTGACGAATCAACTATTGTTGTCACTAACGAAAATTTCAATAGCACTTCCAGGATTTATTTGGGCGTTTTCTGTACTCATTGCCAATTTATTTTTCCGTTTCAATACCATAAGTTGCTTTCTTTGTGCTTCACGTTTGAGAGCTGCAGCTGACTTAATTGTCGTTCCGTTACTTCCATTGTGATGATTTCCTCCATTAGCCAAAACCGTACTTCCTTTCGGCTTTAGACTTCCAGCTTTCGATGGGCCTGATTTTGTAACTTTATTCGTTATTGTCGAATTGTTTTCGATATCTGTGGATGCCTGTAACAAGAAAATGAATCACTTGTGATCGAATTTAGTATAAAAATTTAATAAGCATACCATTTTCCAATCATTGTTTTTTAATTCTTCAATTTCCTTAAATATAGTATCTATATGTTCCACCTGTAAGTACACCATATCCCAGAATCCCTGTAAATCTTCAATAGTTGTTGGAAATGCATCTTCCGGCGACCGGTTCAAATTATTATGACATAAACCTGCATAAATCATAACTTAGGCCACCACTGCTAAAATTATTCCAGAAAACTTACCCTCAAATTGTTTCATTTTTTGCGAAACCAATAAACGTGCTTTGCCGGAAGCTGACCTCAGCAACCCTAAAACCTCCTCCGATATGTCTTCATTATTCTGAAAATACCAACGCGTTAGATATGAAAGACATAAAAAGTTTTAACCCTACAGTTAAGGATGTAAGATATTTTTCCGCTTGATGTGCCAATTCCAACAGTCTATTTTGTTCTTTTCTCAAAATTTCGAGGAAATAATTTCCATCTTTTTCGTATACATTTAGTGATGTATCTAAAGGAACTTTAATATTATCTTCAGCAGCAAGTACTAACGATTCCTCAGATGCATCTGTAGAAGTTTTGCTATCATTTAGCACACCTCCGTTCTCAGTTTCTGGAGGTTTTTTGTTGTGAATTTCACTGTCATGGTTATTAAAGTCAGTTTTAACATTGTCATTCAAATAAACATTTTCATGTTTGATGTAATTTCTTTTGGGCGAAATTGTAGGTAACTGCGCCCTAAATTCTTGGCTTAAATGCCGTAATACTGGAAGATCTATTGTGTTATTTACTGAATGATCTGTTACGTCTGCACTCAGGACATTATTTGCGGTATCATTCGACGAATCGTTAGAGTTCTTTTTGCATTGGCTCAGATATCTACTTGTTGAAAACTGTTGATATTTTCTACAGAATTCACTCTGTACATTTGAACAATTCTCGCTGGAAGTATTGGTTTTAGGACTTTTTGATTTTATTTTCTTTGGACTGTAGAATACTTGAGCGAGTGCACCTGGACCATACAATCTTTCAACTCGCTGTTGTATAAAGCTCGGCTGTGCAGCTTGTTGTGGTTCAACTACTTCTACCATATTTACAGTATCGTTGCTACCAATACTGTCGTTAAAGTATTGATTTGAAGTCATATTTGTTTGATTCTTGTTGACAGATTTATTTATTGAAATTAAAATGGGTGGAGCCAAAGAGTTTGTTTTCTTACAGAACTGTAAACTATTTGTTGATGGCCTTATAGGTGATACTTCGCGAGATTTATTTATATCTTGTCTGACTTTTGAGTCATATGTAGTTAAATTGGAGTAGCCATTAACGCAGCAAGCCAGATTTAAGTAACTCGGTTTTTTTTCTGGAGTAAAAACAGTGTTATCAGCTGCAGTTACTATTGTGTGTATCTGCCCTGAGACGGGGTCAAGGTATGTTGTCGTATTTTGTGAAAATTGGCAGCGTTCTGTAATTTTTGAAGTGAATTCTCTAGTGATATCCTTGGCCGATATTGGAGTAGCAAAATTTAAACTTCCACTTGTATCTGGAAATAAGAAATAGGTTAACAATACAAATACTAAAAATATTCATCATAACTAAAATAAAACATATATTTTTTTTCACTTAATTGTATACCTATTGTATACCTATGATATATACTCTTAAACAACTGGGAGGGAGGAATGGTTGTCAAAATGTAATCTTTTAAAATAAAGTATTAATAAATATTTTACAATATTTTCACATTGATTTTTTCATCTGTAATTAATTATTAAGAATGTAGCTTTAGAACGAACACTCATGAAAGAAGTTTCTAAAAAGTTAAAAACAGACATTAACAGGTCAATCGAATTTTACACTATTATAAGGATTGCCTCCAACATTGTCTAAAATATGACACAAAAGACAACACAATAGTACTCCGTCTCCAGAATATTTTACACGTCATGAAATGATCTGGGTCGCGTGTTCTTTTTCTAGTTTTTTATTTTCAGTAAGACAAAAAGTGTAGAAGAGTTCAAAGGGAATAAAAAATCCATCACATGTGGTGACCCGTTTATTAGGCACCGCTTCTAAGTTTGCAGACCATTTATATAGTTTCATATCTAAATGAGGCGAGAGTACTCAGGTTCTTCAGCTAATCGGATGATCATATACAGGAATATATATGATTGCAGACAAAACTGACCGGTATACAAAAATAGTGGTACACAAAAGTATTCATTTCAAATTTCTCTACAAAAGTTCTGGCTTGAAATTAAGCAGCAATGGGATCAACAAGGACATTGCAGGAAATCAACAACAGAAACACTTACATATAATTGAAAACTATAAAGTTTTAAGAAGTTTTATTAACCCAAGAGGGAACTTTCCTTAGTCAAAGGACTAGTTTCTTATTGCGGATAGAATAAAATAAAACACATGGCGGTAATAAACTAAAACTAATTCGGACAGTATACATATGTATATTCTCAGTGAGAACACTACAAAACAGTGTTTTTCGAATGGCACGAATTCAAAGAGTTTTCGGTCCAGAGCAAAGTTACTCAACAGCTCTATATCGCCTAGGCAAGCTAAGCCTTGTATCTGTAAATATTTGACTACGTGCAAGCCGCCGTAAGTCCTAAGAAGTGCGTCCTTCATTTTTATCCTTCAGGTGCCAGTAACGCAAACAGGACTTTAAATAGTACGCAGAGCTTTGCTCTCGAAAATTCCAAAGCTTCGCCATTCATTTCTAATAACTTTTAGATTTATGCACCATAGAGCAGGATAGTATATAGCTAACATGGCCTTTTCGAGAAGGCTCTATTACTCAAATGCGCGATATATTTGTGACACATCGTAGTTTTGTACACCGAGACTGTAACAAGTCAGTTTTGACCCTAGGAGACTTCAGTGCGATGCATGTATTCACTTCGATGCAGTGTTACCTCATGCTTATTCGCCTATCTACACTCATCGTCAAACAATGTGTTAATTTTAGATGAAGTCATTAAATCCAGTACATCAGTGACAACTTTGATGGGCTCCTCAAAACATTTCAATATTTCGTTTATTGGAATTTAGACAACATCGAACTTTTAGACTCGGTTTTCCTACCGGTCACTTTAAAAATCAACATCCGAATAAGCGCTACATTGCAGGACTCATCCACCGTCATTTCAATTTCTGGATTCCAACACTAAATTTTTTTTCTTTTAAGCTATTGTCCGTTTAGCGATGCGTAGCTCGTTTGAAAAGTTGTTTCATAATTTGCTTTCCTATTGTTGAAAAAGATAAGAAAGTGCGCTATGTTTTTTTTAAAGTTGAATGTACTTTTCAAGGCTAAAATAACGTACACTAAATATTATATGTTCAAATATTATCTTAATAGTAATAATAATAGATATAGAAGCTAGGCCCTGGTCCGTTGTGCTGTAGTGCCACTCAATTATTATTATTATTAGTAATAATAATAGAGCGGCATTACAGCACACAAGGAAACGGAGCTTAGCTTCTGCATCAACTACTCGTATTATGGTTGCTGCTGTTCTCTCGCGCTGAGAAGGGAAAACGGACAATGGGGCTTTAAAAGTATTATAATGTCAGAACAACTCATACATTTTAGTTATTGTTTGGTTAATGGGTATTCGAATACCATAACCATCTTATACCCCCGTCCAATATCAATCTCAACAGGTATGTTATTTATGGCAAAATTTAAAAAATATCGTGTTCTTAGTGTTTTGAATTATGGATTAGCTGTGAAGCGAGGGGCCTCTTGTGACCAACTTGTTTATCTCTTGGCATTTTAAAACTTCCCGTTCTTATATGAATCTTAGGATGTCTGTTAGCTCGAAGTCATCGAAAATTCTTATCTGCTACTGTTCCACCCGTATTTGTCCTTTACTGGCTTTGTGGGATGTATGCAAAGTTTAAAGCCACCGATCTTACCCCATTTGAGCATTCCGTAGCAAGTGCATCTGTATATAAAGAAACCAGTTTTTAATTCTGCACAACGCTTGACTGCTGAGTAGATGGCAATGATCTATGTAAAGCTTAGAATTCCATGAGCGCGATTCTTAGTCTCCACAGCATTCGATTTTTTAGTCCCAAAGCTACTAGACAGGCGACGACATAAAATAGCCAGATATACCAACGCAGGACGATCTTTAGATATTAGTTAGAAGATATATCTTTTCCAGAGGATTCCACTACTATGTAAATAAAGTGTAGCATTTGCGATATTAGATTCTATCTTCGCCTAGATTTGGTGCTGTGTACTGTAGCTTTGAAGGCTGTGTACTCTGCATCTTCACGAGTTTTAATTAATTGTTTTTATCTGTAGACGGATGAAAAGCGATATAAACCTTTTCTTAGCAAAAGCCGAATTATTTATAAGATAGCAAATAAGATATATTTCGAAATCTTGAAAGCTAAATAGTGAACGAAAGAAATAGAAATTCTATTATTTTGTGCCCTTGTACAGTTTGTACTGTTACGTCTCGTCGTTTTTACATACCTTTTCGAAAATTTAGTACAAAGAGTAAACATTCATTTAACATTTTCAGATACATTCATTATTCGCGTTTTTTATGATACGCGTTCGTTTCTACACATATTCTATTTTCACTTATTTAATGACCCGGGAAACTGATTTCATGTCTGTATTTCTGCAATCTTTTCACAAAAACCTTAATTTTATCGACAGAAAATATTTGCCAACGTAGAGACAAATAAAAATGTTGAATTATATTCATATGCATATATTGTATATAAATGATAAAGTATATAATATACGTAGTGAATTGTGTGCAAGCTTTATTCCTATTAAATTGTGTTTAACTGTTAGATTTCATTTTCACTCTCGACAAAACTTTCCTTATCGCAGAAGAAATACTCAATTTAAGTACCTGAGACATCCGAGGAATCTGCATCAACATCAAGTGAACAGCTTCCAATCGAATCCACGCTACGATCCATATTATAAGAATAACTTTTTGTTTTAATATTCTCTGCTGATCTAAATGGTCACTTTTTCTTAGTCTATAAGAAAAATTTTATTACGTTAAGGTATTTTTCTTTTAACCCATTGCAATGTCAAAACAAAAACAAAACAACAACAAAAATATTTTATTCAACAGAATATCAACATCTATTATATTGATTAGTACGAACATGCAGAAGAAAACTCCATCAAACGTGCTTATATTTAACTACGATGTAACCAAGTCCATTATTCAATAAAAAGATTTGGTCACCTTTCTATTTGATTATGGGCGTATTTCTACTTTCGTGAAAAGATAGCTAGTTTGCATATAAAAACATGACAACAAAACCTGAATATATGTAGAAAATTTAACTTGCGATGTAGACTTAAACACATGTACATACATCAAAAACTCTGGGGTTGTATAAATAATAAAAATAAACTCTTTTGGCATAAATATATACAAAAATTAGATCAAAAAGCATAAAAATTAGAAATCAATTAACAATGCAATGTGGAGGTGCATCAATCTAATATATATCACTTACCATTTACTGCAATGCAAGATGTCCCAAGTTTATGATCTATGTATCACTACAAACAAAAAATTCGTGAGTAATCGTATTGAAGTGCTCAAAATTTGGTAAAAATATTTTTATTTGTTAAATTTAAGCTACAATGTTAATGTTTTATGCATTTTTCTCTTAATTTTGTTTCCTCACAACAAAATTCCGAAATACTTTCGATATAGTTTTCCGTCGATTTATGGCAGAAATCATTTATAGGCTAAAAGTTATCGATAGAGATGTGCAATTGCCTCAGTTCAGCTGGTTCAGTATGAGCAATATTTTAGAATTTATAAGGGCCAATTTACACGCACAACGGAAAAATGTTAACCTCGATTTCGATCTTAAAATCTAAGACAGTGTTTACACGTATTGATTTGGCGACACGATATTTGGACAACACTGCTTGATGTAAACTGTGATATAAGCTGCTTGATGTAAATGTGAGAGAAGAGTAGCAGAGAGAGAGAGAGAGAGGACAGTAGCACGCACAACACGAGTAGTTGTTGCAGAAGCTCGGATTGGCTGATGTATGATGCTTTATCCAATTTTAGTAAAATACAAACACATGTACGAGTTTACGGAGGTTTTCATTTGCATTGCAATTTTAATGATGATACAAAATTGTTGGAAATATTTAAAAAAAAAAATTATTTCTTAGTATTAGTTTTAATTCTCTGCTGACTAAAATATTAATTACGTCTTTGTATTAAAGGGAATTATTAATATGATTTTGTATCTTCTACTGGCAGCATATATTATGGTTAGTCCATACTTCAAAGTCTTAAGGATTTTGGCAGGAAATTTCTAAGAAAGTCAAAATCTGACGAAAAGCTGCCATATATTTCAAATATGCACACAAATCAGCTGTCACATGTTATGTATGTAAATACAAGTTCTGTTCGAGTAGACAATTTTTTCACAAAACGGAAACATTTAAAAAGAGGTAAACATAAAAGTCTTAAAAGCTATTAACATTGGTTTTAATGTGAACAAAGGTACATTATATCTCGATCAACCACAAAGGTACATTATATCTCGAACAACCACATTTTAAGCTATGTGTTTCTCTTCTTGGGACTGAATAAATAATTAAAAAAAATCCATGTGTTTACCCAGCCTAAGAAAGCAAGGCTTTCAACCAGACCTACTTATGTTCGCAAATATCATGGCCACCTTAGCATATGCGTCAAACACTGCGCAAAACGGCTAAATTAGCCATTATTTGCTGGATACAAGCGATTAATGACTTGTTTATTCGTTAATCATAAATTATTCTTTATTCGTAGAAGTTAATCATGACTAAATTAATCATTATTTATAAGTCACTAACAGTTAATCATTAGTCATTAATCACTAAATAAGAGTATTTCTTCAAGGCAAAGTATTTACTTAATTCAAATGATTTGTTTTTATTTTCAAAACAAAGTAAAGTTACCGGAAATGCAACCAAATTTAAATTGTGCAAAACAATAGTACCATCATGGCTGTAAAACATGGCGGTGCAAAAATTAAAGTATGGGGTTGTTTTTCCTATTATGGTACCGGTCCCATTTTTTGGGATAAAACAGATGATGACAGCCGGAGCTATTATTATATATCATATTATTTACTTATCATATTATTTAGCATATATTAAATGCAAATAAATACAGTCGTACCCGCGATTGGTGGTCAATCATGATATATATATATATATAGTCATATATATATAGTCATGACTAAATATTATTCATGAATAACCGTCAATCATATGTGTGAATAACGAAAATTCAAGACTAAATCGTAGTTATGAATAAATCCGGCAACTAATTTATTCATGACTAATGTTTAGTCATATTTTTTAGTCATTAGTCATAATGTTATTTTATGCTATATAGCGTTCACATGATCTTCATTGGATTCATACTATATTTTCTATACTATATAGACTATATTTCACCTCACCAGGATCGGAAGAATAAGCCTTAAAACCAAATTTTGATATGAACTCTGTAATTTTTTTGTTCAGCATCGTGATGCTTACTTTAATCAATACATCCTTTATAGTAATTTACAGACTCTTTCACTGCCAACGTCGAAACCATTTGGCTGCCTCCAAACATTGAGAAATTCACTCTTTATGTCCAAATGTTTGAATTCCTTGGCTTTTGGTACAACTAGTGCTAATATGGTTCGAACTGATGAAAACTAGACGACGGGGATGGATATCTCTTGAAAATCGATAACATGTTACTTAATGAAACCGCGTTTTACAAGATGAACGTTGTAACGTTTAACATTTCCATACGCGTTTTGTCTCAACCTGTATACCCACCCTTATGCTTTTTCGGTCTCTTAGGCGTACCCTTCCAACATTTCCATCATCGACGCTGTAGATTTTACCACATATCGCCTTTTTGATAGGAGCAACGTCTGTTTCATCTGCAGTAACCTATTTCTCAGAGCCTTCTAGTCCCAATTAATCTCGTCTTGCTTTTTTACCATTTGCTGCAACAATTTACAATTTGTTCTTCCAGAAGGACTGCATCTCGTGCAGAAGAACTGCATATCTTGTCACACGCAAAGCTTATGCCGTTTTTTCTTTGAAACATGTATCTAAGAAATTATGATCCAAAAATCCACATCTGTTTAATTATCACTTAGCTTGTAACGCGTTTTTCGTCTTACATTTCTTGTCTCAGAACGGTTTAAAATACGAAATGCTGTATGTGTTTACAGCCCCTGTCCAAAAACGTTTCTTCAATTTTTGCATGAAGCATGGTTTTCGCGATCATTCAAAGACACGTGGGACTTCGAAGGGTAAACTTATGACCGCAAGAGACCCATGCAAAAGTCTAAAGAGTTTAAGCGTCTTATCAATATGAGAAATGAAGAAAACCAGAGCGTAAATGGATTCGTTCCTGAGTTTACAAATTACAGGAAACGGACACAATACTGGATAAGGATCTGCTAGTGGCTGTACTTTTTGATGAATTGTCAGAAGAATTAAGCGGAGTTAAAGGAATGTTCGACGTTTAAAATAGTTACCTAGATGTCGATGTAGTGTGTACTAGACTTCTGGAAGTGAGCAAACATTAGCGAAAAGTAAATGGTCAGCAGAGTACAGATTTAGATACAAAGTGGATACATATACCTAATAAAAACAACAAACTTCAATAAAAATGATAATAATTTCCTATTTAACCGTTGTATTTGTGGTAAAAAATACCATATGACAAAGGACTGGACTAGAACAACACAATCGTCTGTTGAAGAGATAGAAGATTATGGTTTTATCATAACAGACGAGCATACATTTGGAGTCTCCGACGGCAATTCAACATGGTGCCTGGATCTTGGATCTACTTCGTAATATGTGTAATATTTGTTAAACAATATAGGAATAGGAACGGCTGTGTTGAACAACATAGGAAAAGACAATAAACTGTTTTGCATTCTGATTAAAAAAGGAAACCCTATTTTAGTAAGTAAAGTCGCAAGAAGTGGAATATGAGTAATTTTCGAAGGCAATAAAGCTTAACTATATACGAAAAAAAAAATACGGATTGTATATGTACATATACGTTGTTATGAGAATGGACAGAGTTCTAGTTATGTGCGAAAACAATTTGGTACACGTGTGGCATCGCAGAATTCTTAAAACAAATACAATTACCATTTATGTAACTGGTTTAGCCCAGAAGTTTCATTCGAAAATTGTATTTCTGTTTCGTCAATTAGTGCCTCACATTCTGCAAAACCGTTTTATATAAGAGAAAATTAAAGATAGCAAAAGGACAGGGGCAATGTATTGCATAACTTAACAAGGACTATCTGTTTATTTCATGCAGAAGAAAAACGATGATTTGGGTAAATTTACAGTTTATAAAGCACATGCAGAAAATAAACGGGGGTATTAATCAAATCATAGATTCAAAATTCGAGGGTTTCTAGAACAAGAGTTCCTATAACCCTATTTACGCCATAACAAAATGCAGTGGCTGAAAAAGATAACCAGACTTGTAGAAATGGCGCTTTGTTTGAAAGTTGGGAAAAAGTTACCTGCTTTTCTGTGGCCTGAACTAGTGAACACTGCAACGTGAACACAGGAAATAGCTTTCCACTATTAATTAAAAGCAAAATACGACAAAGGAGTTATGGATAGGTAGGAAAGCAGACGTATCATTATTCAATGTAGGCACAAGAGCATATATGCTGGACAAGGGAAGTAACCTTAGGAAATTTTAATGAAAAACAAATGACCCTCTTGTTGTTAGATACCAGGAAGAATATTCCTCGTATCGGCATAGTTACTAGGAGTGGAGATGTACGATTAAAGGAAGAAGAGATTAAAATCAATCAAATTATTTTATGTCTTGTTTTTGATAATAAACCACAGAATGGTCAAGTCTCAGAATTTTTAATTCACTTGCTGCTGCGCGTTTTCGAAGACCTTTTTAACGCCTTCTTGTTGAGACGTCTGCTTCGGCACATAGTGGTTGTTCAACATATGAATGAATGTGTCAGTAAACATTTTCAGCCACCATTGACTGTAACATTCTGATCAGCATCGTTTATTAAAGAAGTACGAAGCAATTATTCTACTAACCCATAAAGCAAGTAAAACAGTCAGTTTTTGGAAGTGTTACTATTCATCAACATACACTTAAGGTTTCTCATTACTTTAAGTATAGGCTGTCATTGATTGTTTACTTATTTGTCGAGGTGTGCTCCAACTGCCTGATCTAAGGCACTGTGGTAATCCATCATGGACGATAATGTTGAGCTTCGTGTATTCGAGTAAACTTTTTTACAATCTTCGAAGCACAAAAAATACAGTTCAACTCCAATATACACACGGATCCTTCTCAATCTCTGCAATATACTGTCACTTTCAAAAATTTGAAGCAGATTTATAAATGCGGAATCGGGAATCTTGGAAAATTATAAATTAGATCCCGATACAAGCTCTTTTCTGACTACTCACCAATTTATAAGTAATGAGAAGATAGTAAATGAAACAGAGAGAGGGAGAGCAATTATATTTCTAAATAAATTATGCAATAAAGGTAACCGCAATTAATTTCGTAGCCTACACGAAACCTTAACGCAAGTACTACTTAACACCCGTAACAAAACAAAAGAGAGATAAAAGAACACTCGAAAAAATGGCAAGTTATCAAACAATATATGAACAAATACAGGCTCAATAAAGCAAGAATGGAACTGAAAAGCACATACTTAATATTGAGAACAATGATATAAGCAATTATTAAAAAAAAGTGGCAACTGCATCCGAAAATTCCTCCTCACTACGGAAAGCAACAAAAAATAAAATAATAAATCGCCTTTTTAAAAGTGTGGACTATGTAACTATGTCCACTATGTAAAAAGCAGAATATTTAGTATATTTTGAAAAAAGTGTTTAGTAATGAGTGTGATAATGTCACCTTAACTCCAATCGACGACAGAATAATTTGTAATACCAGCTTCATGAACATACAGGAAATAGAAAACAGCATAAAAGAATGGATTAACCATAAGAAAGTGAAAATGAAAATGGTCGCCGTGGCGTACGTAAGTCATCGAATCACACGCCGAAGGTCCAGGTTTGATTCCCGGACGGAACACCACGAATTTTTCACGGCACTACCTTTTTCGAGTTGCTGAGAACACTTTAGTTTAGTTTAAAATGTATTTTTTTAAACTCAAAGAGTATCAATTGTCTATAAAAGGCTTATCAAATTTCCCCGTTAGGAAGCGGCAAAAAACTGCAGGTCCCTTCTACTCGTGGGAGAACAATAGCACGCACAACACGAGTAGTTGATGCAGAAATTAGGCCCTGATCTCTTGTGGGCTGTATTGCCACTCAATTATTATTATTGTTATTAACCATAAGGAACCTGTAAGGTATCGTAAATAGTAGACCTGACAAAGAAACTGTGAAGCCATCTTCTTTCCCGCCAATTAGTTTGTTGCCTTTAATATCAAAAGTATTTGAAATACTACTACATGACTCATTGTAGCCTCTTCTAATCGAAAACAAATGGATATTTGACAACTAGTTCAGATCGATAGTACGCAACAATACAGTAATCCCACAGAATAATCAACAAAGTTGCAAGCGACCTTGACGTAAAAAATACTGCGCGGTTGTGTTTCTTGAAGTATAAAAGCTTCGACCAAGTAGGACACAAGGTTCTTCTAGGTTGACTTAAATATATGCGGCGTACTGACTTCCGACTCGCCGTAACCTTTACGTAAAGTGTAAGGACGAAACATCAAAAATACATCCGATAAAGGCAAAAGTCCTTCAGGGCAGTGTTCCTGTACCAAAACTTTGCACACTGTACACTGTTGACATAGCTGTCCCTAGAGAGTAAATAACAATTGAAGCTACAGTGGATCAATAAAACTACGTTATTTCACAAAAAACAAAACAAATAAATCTTGATTAGGTTTAAGAGATTAAAAAACATCCAAATATTTAAAGCCAAAAAATAACTCGGACAGAAAAAAATTTAATACAATATTTCTTAAAATCTATTCGAAAAACACAAATTAGTATTTGGTTAGCAGACATATATAAAGTTGAACAGCTTTCAATCTACAGAGTATAGATCGAATAAGTTGTTGACATATTAAGGGATCAATTTTGGACCAATCGTCCTTAAGTACGGATTGCAACTTTTTCCAATTTGTTATTGTGTAATTTTTTAATTTGTTGTCCAGAAGGGTCTGTGCAATCGAGGCAATTTCTTTGATCGTACTTAATATGGTGAGCTGTCAACACTATCCTCGTCTGTGCACAGTTCAAGTTGACATACTGCTTCTTAGCGGCGCACCCTGGATAGCCATCACACAATCTGTTGTGTGGTGAACCAATGTATGCAGCAGACCCCTCTGCCCGAGGGTTTAATAATGGGCCTGGCCTACCAGTCTGTGGGTTCTGCGAGTTGTTAACTTCCTCGCCACGTCAAAACGTGTAGTTCTGAAAAAAGACCAAAATGCCTCGATAAGAACTTATCAACTTTTGACGATCCATGTCATCGTTTTAACAACAATGATTTTCGTTTTTGTACGTGGATGTCAGGTCCTTTAACAGACCACACGTGCAACCGGAGGCCCTTGACTGTCACAAAGCAGACATCACCGCCATCCAAGAAGTGCTATAGAATCAGCCCGGCATTGAAGCGCCTAAAATGGGTTTGGCGATAAATGATGACAGAGCGTACGGCTAAGCAGCAGAAACTTCGAGGTAGACAAGGATTCTACCTCCGCTAAAAAGGGTCCTCCTCCGCTCCGTGGTGAATGTGGACAACATCATTAGTACCGAAATCAAACGCAGATTCACTATTGAAAATTGCTGCGTCTTTGGACTCGAGAGGCAACTGAGTTTTTGAACCTTCTCTCGATGGACTAACCTCAGTTTGTACAACAGCTTTATCATCCTAGCTTCCTTTTACTTTTATTGTAGCCTTTTGGAATGAAAAGTTCTTTCCTCCTTATTTTTTGCTGTTTGTGGTTATGGCGTCTGGAGGAGATGTTTCAAATACGAACTTTATAGGCTGAACGGGGACCCTCACCGGGTCAACCGTCTTCGGATAAAACACTTAAGATGGATCGTAAGCGCGTATGGACTTTAGATCCGAGCCATTGTAACAACGCAACAGAGGACACTTGGGTGAGGTGGCGCACATAAGTGGAGAAGGACCTGAACCAACTTGGAGTGCGCAACTGGAGGCAGCTGGCGAGAAACCGTGCTATCTGGAATGGCATATTGGTTGCCCAGATCCAACCCGGACCGTACATACATACTCACCAATCAGCGAAATGTTGTCGCTGGTACATTTTCAATGTAAACAGAAAATGTACTGAGTGCCTTTCGGACAAATTGCGAAAAAAAAAATAAGAATATTAATGTTAATCAATAGTTGTACTGTATTAATGTATATACTAAACAATACCTGCCAACACTCTACATCTGTGGGGTAACAAACGGACAAGGACAACACTAATTGTGACTCGAGCTGCAAAGAGGTTATAAGGTTATGAGAGTTGAGTTTTCAGATTTACAAAGCCCAACACTCTGAGGAAAACCGAAAAACGCTTAAACGGGCCCTAATTGACTGCAATACGTTAAACAGAAGTGAGAAATTCTCTTAAACGCATACGTTAAGGCAGTGTATACTACAATGACTTATAAAAAACCCTGTAGAAGTTGCAACAAAAAAAAACTGTAAACGTTTGCGCTTGTTTTAACATATTATGTGTATGTAAATAATTTTCAAATCAATGGACCCTGTTGGTAATCATAAATTACAATTGCTTAATGGAACATTTACTTATATGGAACTCAAAATTTATTACTAATGTATTGAATTGTAATGACTTTTTTCGTTATAGCAATTGTCATATTTAAACACCCCTTATTTAATATGGCTGTGATAATCAACAGATTTATGATCGAATTGTTATGTTTTCCAAACCTTTTTCATAAGAAGTTTTTTTTTTGTTTGCTAATGGATATATGACTAATTGTCGTAAATTGTTCCTTTAGTGAAAGTTTTTACATGTTCTTTTATAATTCCGCTCGACAACTGAAATATTAAAATAAGGAAAATATTGAATTTATTTTTCATTTAATAAAATTAAGTTTTATGACCAAATCGGAAACATACAGCACAAAAGAATAATATTCCGAACATAGGTGTCTGTTTATTATTTATAATATATGGAATATTTCATGAGGATTTGATTTGAATGGCTACAAACTACAAATAAATTATTGGTTACAAAAATCTTGAAACTAATTTCTCATTACTACTTTCTTTATAGTAGGATATGAAGAGTCGTCTTAATTCGAACACTCCCGATAGTCGAACACTTTTCGAAAAAATGGTTTAAACTGTGTATTTCTTAGATTTTCAACATACATACATATGTAAAGTCGATATCCCAAATGTGGTATTACTCTTAACCTTGGGAAATTGTCACCTAATACAACTTTTATTAACTTTTAAGTTAATAACTATTTTTACTATGAGAACAAATAAGGAAACTAAATTTGTACAAGTTTGCTATTCGAACGCGTGAGTTCGAATATAGGCAACTTTATCGAAATAGTTTTCTTTCGCTTAGGCTTGAAATATTGTAGGAAATTAAAAAATGTTATTATACATATAATATAAGATTACAAGTTCTTAAGTATTCGAACATCATGGTGTCTTGCCTTATTACAAATGAAAAAAACCTAAATTTATTAAAAACTGTTTGATTTACAGCAAGTAATTAATTGTAGAATTGTACACAAACTTACGTTTAACTGCTTCCTATTTTTTTAGAAGCCACTTAGTGTTTGATTATTGGGGAAATGACTCGGAATGTCAATTAAAAACAAAATCAACTATGGAATACTAAATTCCTTCTAATGCTCAACTTTAAATACAGCTTTGGCTAAAGTATTCACAAGTTTTGGTTAATTTACGAGTGTTTCAAACTTTTAAGGGTAAACTTTCATTACATTGCCTTTCTGGTTTGTAAGCAATTAAAATTGCCTACATAATTACAAATATCAAACAAATCTGGAGTTCAGATTTTTTTTCTAACGTATTGAATTTTAATACCTTTTTTCTTGAAAGCAATTGCCATATTAATGGGTGCTCAATTTAGATGAAATGGGTATAATAAGCAACTACAAACTTTTGATCAAAATGTAAAAATGTAATGGATTTATAAAAAAATTGTCATGAATCGTTATGGTCGACGAATCCAGGAAATTTGTGGGCAATTTACGAATGCTTGAAACTATTCTGGCCAAACATTCAGGATATAGTCGCCATGTGTTTTTTTTATTTGTTGAGCGTAGTGGGTAGAAATGTAGGGTGGTTCGTAAATAACTTTCAGAAATTTACCTAAGTCACCAAAGTTCGTGGATAACTGTCAAACTTTTAATGGTTACCAGAAACCAATAAGGAAGGAGATGGTCGACTGAACAGCTGATTAAACAGCTGATTTCCCCTTCGTCCATCGACCGTTTGAGTGTTATTTACGAATTGTGGTGGATATAGCCCTAATTTTCCGGAACTCATTTACGGAGCATCGAACATTTTCTCATTTTACTCACACTTGTTTACATTTCCCCTCCAAAAAAGCAACATGGCCGCTAATTCGTGAATGTTTGCCCTCAATAATGTCAAACATTCGTAAATTGCCCACAATTTGTGAATTCGTCAGCCATTTTGTTATATATTCAACAGATTGCGTTCGTAAATAACTACAGGAAATTGTTTATGAATATAGTGTCGCCGACACTTTAAATAGTATGTTACTTAAAAATTAGTTATTGTGCTAGAACTTATATTCCTGATCCCTTTAGAAATATGCACAAAATTAAAACAGCAATGCATGTTTGAAAATCGAGCAGTACGGAGGGATTTATTTTCATCTGGTATTCCGAGATAAGTGTATTTAAATCAAAATAAAGACTATTGTAATTCTAGTGTTACTTATTCGGCAATATGTAAGTAATAGAAAATTAAATTTGTAGTTATAATTTCGATCACTTATTGTGAAAAGTGTAATACTGAAAAACATAAGGAAACCTAACCTAATACGTCGGTGATAGTTCAGGCAATCGTTTTAAAGAATAAAAATTAAATGAAGATTAATTTGAAACAAAATTTTCATCCAGCTAAATACAAGCCTTCACCTTGAAAAACATATGATTCGATTATGAATATGGAATCTCAATATGAAATAATAGCACGCATTAATAAATTAGTCCCTCCAGTATATTTCACTAAAACTTCACGTGATTAACCTAACTAAAAACGTCTATGACAATTATAATATATAATTTTGTAATATAAATAATATATATAACAACTCAATAAAAAGACTGAACTGTTTCGGAAAAAGCGCATAGTTACAATTTTAGTTACTTTCTTAGTATTCTTAAAAAATAGTATCAAAATATGGAGATTGCTATACCAAACATAATAGTTGTTTACAACAATAAGTGAAAGATAATAGTTTTTAAAATGCGAGTCTTAGAATAGTGAAAGATATTGATAGGAGTTTAGTAATTATTTGGGAATTTCAAAATACTATTTGTCTAGTTATTGTGTTCAATATAAATTCGTGTTGTATTTTTGTTTCAAAATGTATTATAAAGTTTTAACGTTATAGCCTAACTGATGAAAATACTGCCTTAATGATACTATTTATGAACGCCTCCAATGTCGGCCATTATTTCGTGGTGGAATTTTTAGCAGAAATCTCTGAGTAAGGGAGACAGTCAACGTCCCCGTCTCTCTCACTCACATTAGCAGTTTGCGCGGGAAACTAATCAGCCGATTACGCAGCTCACACGTATTCTCAGTCAAGAGAAAAAACCCTGTCTGTGAAACTGCCTCGAATCAGCTGTTCAAGGAGGGGAAACGTTATAAAAAACGCTGTCAAATTTTCCCCACGGGTGAGAGACGAGGGAGTCGGCTGTCTCCTTATTGGTCTCTGATGGTTACATGAGAAATCAGCTGATCGATCAACTGCGAAGTTGTGTTTTTCATTCCTCATTAATCCCTGGTTACAGCTCCTTCTACTCCAACATCAAACATACTTTGTCTCATTTTATCTGGAACAGACCTGGTAGATCTGTTCGCAAACACGCCGTGTTTAGTTTGCTCACCTTTATAGGAAATGTAATAATGTCAAAAAACGACAAAATAACAATAAAGTAGAACGAGCTAACTGAAAGTTATCAAATTAAATATGTGCATAGGCTGTCAGAAAATGTTTAAAAATAATTTTATGTTTGTTCTTAAACTTAAAAACAGTCCATGATGACTACCAGTACGACGCTCCCGAGCGCTCGCATTTGCGAGTAATAACCCTTTTCTAGTGTACACGAACAGGATTGGAGGATATTTTTGATGATCAGGGATTGGTTTTTGTGGGTAAGCGAACAAACCTAATGATTTGCTGTCTTGCTTTTGACACATCTCGTGTAACTTGTTTTTCTTATTTGTCACATCGCGATTGTAGTTATTGAATCTGTAAGACAAATTTTAGTGTTTATCGAAATGATTTTCGCATATCAGCACACATTGGTAATGTAAATAATACAATTTGAAGATTGTTCTACAAATTACGTTTTTATTTTAGCCACCGTTCTATTTAATTGGCATTGGTCGAAAATCTCACTACTATGCGATCAATAAAAATTCTTCACAATTGTCACCGAAAAATGTTCTAGATACCAAGAAAGTTATACTTGATGAACTTGCCGCATTACTGAACAGCTCGCAAAAAAGCATTAAAAATATTACTTCTCACAATGCATATTTATCAACATTT
The DNA here is from genome assembly GCA_944738645.1 of Eristalinus sepulchralis. NCBI lineage: Eukaryota > Metazoa > Arthropoda > Insecta > Diptera > Syrphidae > Eristalinus > Eristalinus sepulchralis. Next base: position 21,039,700 of record OX122886.1, read on the forward strand.
TTCACAAAGGACAGAATAAGTCGTGCTGTTCAAGATATAACCTGCACGTTAAAACCAATGAATGCTAATTTTATCGCACAGCAAATCATAAATAATGGTAAAAAATCGAAGCAGATCTTTAGTGTTACCATTAATACTACACAAAATAGCGATGTCAAATGCCTGCTAAGTTCCAGGAGAGGCTTGAATAATCTTTCCGGGCCTTATTACCAGCTGTAAGTTCAAAATAAATTGCATTCAATTTTACTAATGATGTCAATTGGGTTCTTTTATTCAGAAAATTTGTCAGACATTTTAAAACGGACAGAGCGATCGAAGCGGAAAACAAGAGAAACCCGTCTCTTACTGCGAGAATTCGCAATGCATTGAGTACAAATATTTAGTTATAATTTTGGTTTGTAGAAAACTCACTAGCATTCCTTACAGATATGCCAGCTAGTCAAATGGAAACTGCTATTGCGCCAAACTCAGATACCATGTCCAAACTACTTAAAATCACGTCTGAGAAAGGAAATCTGAAGGATGAGGTAATTTATATACAATGTGATTCAATTGTATTTTAATAATAAATATACCCAGGAGAAAAATATAAAAGTTGCTTTTGCCGAAGGGTATCTTGCTGCCATTAATAACGACGATGGGCACAAATCTGGAAAAACAATGAAATATTTGAAGGTTATATATGCAGTTTCCTAGGCGAATAAGTTACTCATTGTGATAATTACTGTTTTTTGCAGGTATTCCAACAGCTACTTATTATCGTCGTGTTCTTGGGTATCTTCGTAAGCCTCTTCTCTTCTTCAAATGGATCTGTGTTCAGGTAAACAAAATCGATAATTTCATAAAGAAGTATAAATATTATAAGATACATTTATATTATAGGATTCAGTTGGGTAATCAGGTAGAAGTGGATCCAGAAGAGATACATGTTACTTTTGATGACGTTAAGGGCTGTGACGAAGCGAAGCAAGAACTAAAGGAAGTGGTAGAATTCCTTAAAAATCCTGAAAAATTTTCAAATCTGGGCGGAAAACTCCCTAAGGGTGTTTTGTTAGTAGGACCACCAGGTACGGGTAAAACTCTACTTGCCCGTGCTGTAGCTGGGGAAGCAAATGTACCGTTTTTCCATGCTGCTGGTCCAGAGTTTGATGAGGTTTTGGTGGGTCAAGGTGCTCGCCGTGTAAGAGACTTATTTAGTGAGTACACTTTAATGTAAACATTTCTTTATAACGCTCTTTATTTTTCATTGAGCACAATTTTGTATGAAGTGAGGTAAACATTTTGGGTTAAGTGGTTATCATGGTATGTTTTGTGTTTATAGTTTAAAAGATTGCAAAAAACTGGGAATTATGTCCATTAGTAGTAAGAGCTTGTACAATAATTGTACAAAACGTGCTTGTTAACAGCCGTACCATATATAAATGCTAATGTATATTTACAGAAGCAGCAAAACAGAGAGCACCATGTGTGATATTTATTGATGAAATCGATTCTGTTGGAGCGAAAAGAACTAATTCGGTTTTACATCCGTATGCAAATCAAACAATCAATCAATTATTATCGGAAATGGACGGATTTCATCAGAATGCTGGAGTTATAGTTCTAGGAGCAACAAATCGCAGAGACGACTTAGACCAGGCTCTATTGAGACCAGGACGGTTTGATGTAGAGGTACGTAAAGATCTCATTCAGTTTGAATAAAAGCTGAGGGTTAAAATGTTTTAATAAATAAAAGGTTGTCGTATCAACGCCGGATTTCAGTGGGAGAAAGGAAATATTGTCACTTTATCTATCTAAGATATTACATGACGACATTGATATCGAAATATTGGCACGAGGAACATCAGGATTCACTGGCGCTGATTTGGAAAACATGATAAACCAAGCTGCATTGAGGTAAACATATTTATTGTCATTCTGTGTAAGTATTTACATTTACTTTACCTATACAGGGCTGCAATTGATGGAGCAGAATCTGTGACAATGAAGCATTTAGAATCAGCAAGGGATAAAGTATTGATGGGACCAGAACGGAAAGCACGTCTACCAGATGAGGAAGCGAACTTAATTACAGCTTATCATGAAGGCGGTCATGCTATTGTAGCCTACTATACTAGGGTAAGAAAAGAAGTAAAACAAAAAGAACGGTGATAATTCTCACGTTTATTACTTTAGGAATCACATCCATTGCATAAGGTGACCATCATGCCGCGAGGACCGTCTCTTGGTCACACAGCGTATATTCCAGAAAAAGAGCGATATCATGTAACGAGGGCTCAATTATTAGCCATGATGGACACCATGATGGGCGGTAGGGCAGCAGAAGAGCTTATATTTGGAATAGACAAAATAACTTCTGGCGCAAGTAGTGACTTAAAACAAGCAACTTCTATTGCTACTCATATGGTTAAAGATTGGGGAATGTCAGAAAAAGTTGGATTGCGAACAATTGAGGGGCCGAAAGGTTTAGGAGCAGGAGATTCACTTGGGCCTTATACTGTAGAAGCTGTCGACGCCGAAATAAAAAAGATTTTGGGTGAAAGCTATGAACGAGCAAAGGCTATACTCCGAAAACATGCAAAAGAACATAAAGCCTTAGCGGAGGCTTTACTCAAGTATGAAACGTTAGATGCAGAGGATATAAAAGCTATAATGAATGGATCACAGTAATGGTAGAAATCATACCTTATACATTTTATATAAGTTAGCTGTAATAATGAAAATATTTTCTATGTTTATTGTTGATTTTGTAAAAAAAATATGGGGCTTAAAATAAACCCTATGCGATTCAATAAAAGCGAGTATATTTTTTCACAACCCTTTTATGTGCTCTGCCTATCACATTAAATAACGCACTTTAATTTTATTTTAGTGACGCCTACTATTTTACACAATGGATTTTAAACACTAGCCTTTGAATTAGACGAACTCGTTGACTTTTTCGACGTCTCTGCTTCCTTTGTTCGCCCTTCATTAATGAAAGCGTATATTACGTTTACCCACTATAGTCGTTTCCGTTATAATGCCAGCAAACGCTTCATTCACAGCTCGTTCTATCTATACAATCATGTCATTCGTCATTCAATGAATTCGTTTCTGACCATGATGACGCAGAAGTTCCTCACATTCCTTGCTGTCTATGGTTTAACTCCGAGCTTTCCAATCAGCGGCAAGCTAATAGAAGAAGCGTCAATCAGGCATAATAGTCAGGAAATAACGAGGATTGGAAGTTTTACAAGCAAAACCTGAAAAATTTTAAAAAGAGATTTAAGAGGACATACTGCAGCAATATAAATAACACATTGGAATATTTAAGGCTCAGGCCAACTCCATCGTAAACTTCCGCCATATCTAGATTAAATAGAAACTCAACAGGAGGGTAGACCGAATTCAGGCAGATACCTTTAAGCTTGCAGTTCAAACTCATTTCATTCAATATATGAAGGATACAGATGATGCTGAAAACCGTGGCAAAAGGCAAAACTTGAAATCGGCTGTAAAAGAAATCCTCAAGCATCGACTGAGTAAGACCAGGGGAAATCCAAAACGTTTTCGAAACTCCTTGGCTAGAATCCATTTTCAACAGCTGCCTATTTATAAGCTGCAGCTAAATTCAAGTTTTCCAAGTTGAGAACTATAGCATTTTCATCTCGTCCTACAACAAAGTAAAACAATCCACATACATATTCAGGCCTAATTAAATAAAGGAATGAGGAAGCACCCGAACCATTTTATAGGTCTCTACACCTGAAATATTAGGTTAACAAAATGAACCTGTTCCAGAACAAGGAATGCCTGCCTGAAAGAGGACAGAACTTCTGAATACATTTTATTTATATGAGTGCGAGGAAGAGATTCTAATCTCTTTCTGCTTCATTTCTACGGATACAATGTTCATCAAACTGTTCATCATTGCTTGTGTTTCCTAGCAACTACTTTCGAACCCTTAAAATAAATTCATCTATACATGCAAACAACACGAGATCTTGAAAAGCTTTTCATAGACAATTAGTACTCTTTGAGTGTTGTCAGTAACTCCAAAGAAGTGGTGCTGTGAAAAATTCGAGAAGTTCAAGCCGCGAAACGAACCTGCGATCTTCTGCATGCAAGTCACACTTGACCAAAACAAAACGTTATTATTAATGTTACGAATTATCTCATCCTTTACCTCTTTTATTATTATTTGCTTATTGGTGTACACTTTTCTTTTTAAATACCCCTAAAGAAAGATGTTCTGTGGTCGCCGTGGCGTAGTGGGTAAGTGCGTCGACCCACACGCAGAAGGCCTAGGTTCGATTACTCAACGGAACACCTCGCATTTTTCTCGGCACCACCTCTTTCGGGTTGCTGACAACACTCAAAGAGTATCAACTGTCCATGAAAAGCTTTTCAAATCTCGCCATTCAGAGTTGAGTATGTTCCTTCTTCTCGAGAGAGAACAGTTGAACGCTCACCACGAGTAGTTGTTGTAGAAGCTAGGCCCTGGCTCCTTGTGGGCTGTAGTGCCACTCAATTATTATTATAAAGAAAGAAGTTCAACAATGTCAATCATCATTTACAAATCAAATCACAGTTAACGTCGCCACGGCGGCGTCGGATAAAACGGCCAATGATTTTCGCGCACAAAGGAGTCATTGCTTCGTTGGCTTTGTGAAATGTGGCAACATCCTATTGGAAGCACATATCTGCGAGGTCGTATAAACTCAAATCTTTATTAAACAATTTTCATACATGATGTTCTTGAGATGTTCAATTGTTTGGCACGACGACGAGTCGACGTCTTACAGCTCTTCTATCGCAAACAAGAGCAATGTTTTCTGAACGATGAACTGAGCAAATGTTCACAGGTGTTTCCACACTTCCTACAGAACAGATTTACTAAAATGTGCGCACAATTCTACCGTTGCCAAAAAAAAAAATCACGAAGTGTATGAATTTGAACTCACATTTTCGTAAGAGACTTCAACAAACTTAACGCGCTGCTTAATAAGCTCCCCTTGGTTGAATTTGCCAAACACTGAAACAGAGAAATGTTAAATTAAGTTGGGTTAATCGTCGGGTAATCTATGTACGTGATGTCGAAGCAGTTTAAAAGTTTTATTTTCCTTTCCAAATAATAATTTTTTAGGCATTAAGAATCGCACACATTCATTTGATTTAGAATTGTTCAATATTAAATATATTCTTAAAATATGCAAGGCCACTTCATACATGTTGTAAAATATGCATAACGACAGGACAGGACGGGTATTATTATCGCTTGTTTTGCAAACAAAACATTTTTTTTTTTCAAATATAATACATTCCCTGAAAAGAAGTTGCCACTGGAACTCCACCTCACTCGAGAACGTATCTTATCAACAGCTTTTATTTTACAGAGAGTGTTAACAACATCGATCAGCCTTTTATAACATGTGTATAACATTGGTATAACAGAATAATCATATGACATGAGAACATATACATAATTGAGTGCATACATAATAAAGAGAATGAGTCATTGAGAGACAAGTGTAAAAATTATAGCAAATTAATAGGAGAATTGCATTGTGTATATGTGTGTATGTAAATAGATGCAGGGTGACACGATATTTTCTTTTTTTTATAATTTTATTTTAATTCACCGCTTACAGCTAGGTCATCCTGACATTTAATTCGCACTCGATTTTCGTCCATATGCACATACACTTACAATTTGATAGTATGTCTTTAAGAGACTTGATGAGAACAAAAGCAAAACGATAATTAAACATGTTTGACAATTTGAAATTAACTCTTAGCACAAATAGCTTTAAAGATATCTTAAGAGCTTGGTACATTTAAATATCGATGTGTACGAAAAGTTTAAGAGGCATACGGCTTCATGTTTTCAGGGGATGCAATCCTTTCATATCTGCATGTTTTTCAAATCTTTTGTCAAATACCGATCATTCGGAAGGATTTTCATAATTTCGAAAGGACCTTTGTACTTCGGAATAAGCTTCTTATTCAGACCAGGAGTATTTACAACATTTTTTATTATAATATGATGACCGACTTGATACGAATAAGGTTCCTTATTACGTTTATCGAAATACTCTTTGTTGACATTTTGACTACGGATAATGATTTCCTTTTTTTAATAGCCTCTAAATTTCTTTCCCCTCCTTCCATAACATTCTCTTCGATGTACTCGCGTATGTTGTCATTTATTTCTCCCGCCTGAATACTGGGTCCCTTTGGTGGGAAGCTGCAAGTGCGTGTTCAAAAGTTTCTGACTCCACTACTAAGATATTATGACACCTGCTGAGAGCATCAATATGAGTCATTTTTTTACGATCTCTTGGAGTTCTAAGGCTCAGCGCGAGATTCTTGGATTAAGTAACTTTTTATTGAGCGTAAGAGTGAGAGATATACAATCAGTTACGATTTTAAATTTGATACCTGTTAGATAAATTCGGAATCTCCTCAGTGCATAAATTATAGCCAATGTCTCTAATTCATATGAATAACATTTGGTCTCTGCGACAAAAGCACGTTTCGAGAAAAAGAATATTGGATGAAAGAGTTTGTCATCCTGACGTTGGAGTAAAACAGCACCGAAACCTAGGCTGCTAGCATGACAGTGCAATTCGGTATCAGCGTGTGGACTTTATATACTTAATAAAGGCGCATTCAATAATTTCTGCTTTAAGTCTTCAAATACTATGAGCTCTTTTTCGCCGAAGGTAAATTGTGTGTCCTTCTTTATAAGGTCGTATAATGGTTTTGAATGAATCGAAAAATCTTTAATAAAGCGCCGGAAATAAGAACACAAGTCTAAAAATAAGTGTAACCCTTTAGCGTTTGAAGGGATAGGGAACTCCTTCACGGCCTGTAGTCCACCTGCATTTGGTCGTATACCATCTGCTGAAACTTCGTAGGTTATTTTCTCATGCATGGGCACGCATTTGTCAAACCGCAATTCCAAATTATTCGCTCTGACTGTATCTAAAACATCTTTTAAGATATCTAAATGTTCGCCAATAGTCTGTGACGCTACCAGTAAATGATCAATATAGACCAAAAGTTTCCCGGAATTAATAAGATGTTTGAATATGGAGCGAATGTAACGGACGTGTACTTAAATGAATCAGGTGACATTTTTACGTGGTGGAAGCCATTCTTTAAATCAAGCAACGAAAAATATCATTTACAGCGGAGTCTATCTAAATGGTCTTCGATAAGTGGAAGCGGAAAATTATCCTTCACTGTCAACTTATTTAATTCCCTATAATATATACACAGTCGCATCTCGCCATTCTTTTTTCTCGCTAAAACAACTGGCGACTTATAAGATGAATTACTTTCGCGAATGATTTTGTTTTTAATGAGATTGTGTAATAAATTTTGCAATTCTAATTTGTGCACATCCGGTAAACGTCTTGGAGTGCAATTAAAAACTTTATTCGCATCTGTCAGCGAAATTTTCATTTCAAAGTTACAATCTTCGTATAGAACTTTACTCGATGAAATACCCCCGAGAATAAGCGCTTTTAGTTTTTCCTTTTCATCAAATCCCAAATACTCATTAATTTGCAAAGAATATTTAGAGTCGTGATCAGCGTTCGTATCAATATTTAAAATTTCAAGTACATCATTGTCTCATACGTTCATATTATTTTTTCTTAAAAAATCTCGTCCTAAAACTACTACATATTTCATTGTACCTTTACTAAATACATACAAACATAAATTGATACCATCACTATTAAACTGAATTTTACAAAATACCTTTCCAAGCATACCTAATTGGCTGCTATTAATGCCCATAAACTGTTGAGATGAAGATCCAACTGGTGTCATCAGGTAGGGCGGCACGTACATCTCTTGGATGAAGCTGATGGGACTTCCGGTATTGATGATCGTCATTGCATCCATAGATGACGAAAGATGGAACTTCTTCGCTACAGTTGTAGCACTTAGTTGTTAAAATACGTTGTTGAGGTTCACTTTTAGAGACAGGAATGTTCTTTGGGTGACTGACTTTATCTTCTCGTACTTTCTTAAGGTAAGTTTGAGCTTACTTATGCTGTTGGCTGTAAGCAATATTTGTTTGTTAAATATTGAATCAGGAATACCTTTGACAATATAATTAATTATATCCTGTTCATCCAAATCGGCTAAAGAGGCAATCTCCTGCATGGCGAGAACATACTGCTGGAAGCTCTCCTCCCTACGTTTCTTCCTATTCCGCAATGTATTGTGCAGCTCACTCCATGACCGACATTTCGATGGCCGCAGGAACAATTTTACTGTGCCCGTAAGCAATAGTTGCGCATAGATGAAGATTTTTGAATCCTTCAACTTGTATAATTCAACAGAATCTTCAAACAATCGGACCCACCTACTTACAGGAAAGTTGTTGTCAACAGAAAATTTGGGCAGGGACTCTTCAATGTCCCTAAATGAACACTGCCATGATGATGTCTGCACGGGTTGGTTCAACTCCATTAATCTCCTTTATAGTGAATCTCTTCCTTCCTAGTTACTAGCTCCATTAATTGCTCCAGTTGCTTTGACGTTGACCGATTCTCTTCTTCTAAGTCTTCAATGATCCCCTCTGAGTTGTCTCCGTTGAGAATATTAGTTGGAAAGAGTTCCTCTATCAGACCATCTTCTAATTTTTCGAGCGCTTCCTCCAGGCTTTTTCTAAAAGTGGACTTTATTCCACTTGTAGCCAAGTTCATTTCAGCCAACTTGTCCTTGAGTTGTTTTACAGTTGCCGTTTGGATAAAACTCACAGCGCGATTATTCATTTTTGGTTTTCTTGCAACAGTTTCACAAAAATATGTGGAAAATTCTTCAATAAAATTCAGCACACGTAACATAAAATAACATAAATGTTCTCAAGTTTGCAAACAAATTACCGCGTTCTTAAAATTTAGCAAGTGTACAGTGGACTGGGTACAGTAATCCCATTTCTGATAGTTGTAAGGTCACATAATAAAAAAACACAGGAACACCGATAACTCGAGAACGTATCTCATCAACAGCTTTTATTTTACAGAAAGTGTTAACAACATCGATCAACCTTCTTATAACATGTGTATAACATTGGTATAACAAAATAATCATATGACATGAGAACATATACATAATTCAGTGCACACATAATAAAAAGAATGAGTCATTGAGAGACAAGTGTCAAAATTATTGCAAATTAATAAGAGAATTGGATTGTGTACATGAGTGCATGTAGAAGGATGCAGGGTGACACGATATTTTCATTCATTATATATTTTCATTTTAATTGAACGCTTACATTTGCCACGATGACAGCCTTTTAGCATTGGTTAGAACCATAACTAAATGTTTACTATCGTACAGATGCTAATGTACCCAATGCCGAACTACTGTATATCGAACATGCAACAAGCCATATTTTACTTAGACCTTCGGGCCTGATCTGTCGACAAATGCTATTAAATTTGGAGTGGAACTTAGAACTGGCGATGGCAACAAGCTCGGGAAACAGACTATTTTTAATATTGAATGAGGAAGTAGACGTTATGTATCAATTTTCTACAACAAACTTTACACCTATAATCGTTTCATAGATCATATCATAATTCAAAGTTGACTTTCAATATACACCAACAAAGCGTTTAATGCTTAAATCATACCCAAACCAAAAAAGAGTAATAGCATTTTAGTGACCTTACATATATTCGACGAAAGCAAAGAGACTCTCTTATTTATTCATAATGGTTTTGACAAAAAATTTACTTACTCTGCTAACTGTTCTCTAATTCTCAAAAGCTTTCTATACTGTCAACCATACACGCATCTGCTATGAACTGATAAGTCATTTTAATGTTTTTACAGAATCAACGAAATTCAAGCATGGAAGTCGGACCACTTGTGCCTGCTTTTTCTGTAATACGTTCTCTTTAGTAGCAACGGAACGACAGTTCTTTGTTCATGCCAATAGCTTATGTAACTTCCTCGCAATGGAACTGAGAAGGATAAGAATAATAATAATTGAGTGCACAACAGCCCACAAGTGACCAGGGCCTAGCTTCTACAACAACTACTCGTATTGTGCGTGCTACTGTTCTTTCACGAGGAGAAGGGATCTACAGTTTTTTGCCGACTTTTCGTAGACAATTGATACTTTTTGAGTGTTGTCAGCGACTCGAAAGAGGTTGTGACATGAAAAAAAGCGAGGTGTCCCGTCCATGAATCGAACCTAGACCTTCTGCATGTTAGTCGACGCACTTACCCATTACACCACGGCGACCACAGGAAAGATAAGAAGCAACACTTTAATAAAACAGGTTCTAAAGCATTTGGCATAACTTTTCATAACTTTTAACTATTTTTTTGATCGTAGTGATATTTCGCAGTTGTTCCTAATAATAACAGTGTTTAGAATTATTCTGCATATCTTTGGTACAATGTTTTGATCGACCCATATTTCTAACTTTAAAGTATGTTAATAAAAGACAACATATACAAAAACATTCACTTACCAAACAAGAATACACAAATATTTTGTAAACTCTAAACAATAATTTCTGAGACACTTTATGGCAAAACCAAAAAACACTGCTATTCCTTTGTACACGATGACAGTCTATGGTATGAACCTTTTCAAGAGCAAATTGGTTTTTGTGTAAAGTCCATATAATAAGATACCACGGTAACGGTAAAAAATAAACAAATTTTTTTAAAACTTCTTCCCCTCAAAAGAAAATGGTTAACACTGAAACTCTCATACAATCTATAGGAATAGTATTTATATATTGATTATATTTCTTCAAGCTGTTCTATGCACTAACTCAAATTCACCTTTCAGTTTGAATACTTCAGGTGGTGAATATTATATGCAATTTTATAATGATTGCCTAGCAGTCGTAAAAGATTGCGAAGGACCGGAGCAAATTCAAAAATGAATTTCCGGGCAACAGCACCTATCAGGGAAGAACTTCACGACAATGCATAACACTTAATTTCGAAGCTGTTAATAAAACGCCATGGCGCGCCGTCCTGCCGTAAACGCAAAAAAAAAAAAAACAAATCACTGGAGATGTATACGAGAAAGACGAAAGAAAAACATGAAATAAATACATGAATGAAAATAAATAGTATTTTTATGACCTACTGTGCCCATTAGCGTTGTTCTAATACGTGCAAAGGAATAATTTTGCGAACTTAGTCCGCTGAGTACTAAGCTCGCACCCGGTAGGAATTAGAATCGAAAGAAAACTGGGTGGTACTTATTCCATTTGTTTAAGGAAAAAAATTCCACTTTCCCCTAGAAATGATTAAGTAAAATCTAGTTTTGTAAGTATTACTATTATATCCTTTATAAAATAGACATTCACACATATGTATGTACATGACATACGTATTATTTTACAGGAATTAACAAAGAAACAGCTAGGGGGTGCTGCCTTCTCTGTGATCAGGGAATGCATGAGGTTGGTTATATCCACGTCTTCTTATATTCATGTTTCAAACACCTTACTCCAAGCTCGCACCTACTTCAAACAATCACGATCACATTTTGCTAAATAAAATTATAAAGCTTTAATAGATTGAAATCAATTTTATTTAAATAACCTGGATAGAAAATAGGCGTTAAAATATCAAAGAACAAATTATGCTACTTCAAGTGTTAAGAAAATACACCACAAAATACAGCGGCTCAAAGCAAGAATAAAAGCAGGAACATATTGCACCAGCTGCACAAGATTATCCCATTGCTCATTTTGCTTGCTTTGTTTCTGCTTTACAATAAATTAATTGTTTAATTTGAAACGATCACAGGATTTTGCAAACTTCTCTCATTTGCAATTTATAGGTTGCACAGTATGCTTATAATAAAAATTTTAAAAAAGTTAAACAAAATGGCACGTAAAAAATTATCGCGTATTTTCATGCAGGGATAGCGGTTAACTTCTTCTTCTTCTTCAGATAGCGCTACAGTCCGGGGTGGACCTGGGCCTCAACCAGCATGCCTCTCCAGCAAGCACGATCTTTTGCCAGCTGCTTCCAATTGCGCACTCCCAGTAGGTTGAGGTCCTTTTCCACTTGTGTGCGCCATCTCAGTCTAGGACGTCCTCTGTTGCGTTGTCCCTGTGGTTCGGATTCGAAGACTCTTCGGGCCGGAACAGTGTTGTCCATCCGCTCTACATGACCTAGCCACCTTAAGCGTTGTATCCGTAGACGCTTGACTAGGCTCATGCCGCCGTACAGCCCATACAGTTCGTGGTTGAATCTTCTCCTCCAGATGCCATCAACGCAAACAGGACCAAAAATCGCACGCAGAATTTTTCTCTCGAAGAGACCAAGGGCTTCCTCATCCGCTTTTAGTAGCTTCCAGGTTTCTGCGCCGTAAAGCAGGACAGGGATGATCAAGGTGTTGTACAAAGTCACTTTGGTCGTTCGGGAAAGGGCTTTATTACTCAATTGCGTTTGCTAGACGTTTAATCACGTCAATGTCATCCGCATAAGCCAGCAGTTGAACGTACTTGTGGAAGATCCTTTTTTGACATCAAAGGTCTCGGTGAGTTCGCTACCGACCTTGACGGAGCAGCGATAGTTCTCCATCGTCATCCTACACAATCTGACGAGTTTGGTAGGGATGCCAAAACTAGACATGGCACTGTATAGCTCGTCTCTATGCACACTGTCATACGTGGCCTGTGCAAATGTGGAAATCGTGGAAATCGACGAATAGATGGTGGGTGTCGATTTGTACTTCTTGGGATTTCTCCAGGAGTTGCCGCAGTGTGAAGATCTGGTCGATTGTGGACTTCCCTGGCCTGAATCCTTGATCATCACCTTGATGCGGATTGTTATGAGGCGTTCGCTTATGTATTGGAAGCTTAAGACTTTTTGCCTAAGTCTGCCTTGAACAACAAAACCGCATTCAAATAAGCGTCCCGCATCCCTCTCTCCCTGTAGCAGTCGCCGTGGTATATGTCGCAGTTTCTCACTCTTCTCTTGCCCGGCCCATCCCACAGCATTTCCTGAATCCCGGTAATGTCTGCTTTATAGCAGTCCAGGGCCTCCGCGAGTTCATCGGCTGCACGTGGTCTGTTTATAGACCTCACATTCCACGTGCAGATCCGTAAATCATTGTCCTTTGTTCGTTTGCGGGGTCGTCAACAGTGTATCCATCCGTATCCGAGTCATTCGGTCATTTCGTAACTGGAGTTTTTTAATGTGGCCGGGCAGTTACCCCGACGCACACCCCCAACCTGGAGGACCGGTCCCTTTTTTATACCTCTTGGGCGGAGGTCGCACTTATAGGTTTAGCAAGCTGAGTTCGGATGAACAACAACCAGTATCCGGTGGCTACCGACGTGGAGGTACTATAAGCACAGTTGATGTGTGGGAAACAGTTACAACAGCTGGGCATCGCCGGGTTGATACCAATCAGTGCCTACCCTGTTCCCACATCACCCAGAGCGGTTAACTGCATTGCCAAAAAATAAGGGATACATCATTCCACAATTAGCCGGTTTCGCAATTCAGGATGCCTTAATACAATCCATGAACGCGGAAGACCTCGGAAAACAATAGTACGAGAGGATCGAGCAATAGTTCGTGTAGTTAAAAAGGATCCATACATATCTGCAAGAGCGATAGGAAGTGAACTAGACATGGATATATCCAAAAGGGCTATCGAGCAAAGGGTGGTGGAAGCAGGTTCTCTTTCTTACCGGGCTCTAAAAACACAATTTATTTCACCGAAAGATCAAAGAATAAGACTTGCTTTTGCAATGGTGCATACGAGTTTTAACTGGACAACTGCCAAATGTAAGACAGTTTTGTTCTCAGATGAATCCAAATTCATTCTGATGGAATTGAACAAGTGCGGCCAAAAGGCAAACGCCTGGACACACGTTTCATATGAGGTACTATAAAGCACGGTGGAGACAATATTTTGGTCTGGGGATGTTTTTCTAGTCAGGGAATTGGACTGGCTCACAGAATAAACGGAATAATGAATCGTTTCATATATAAGGATATCCTTTAGAACGCAATGCTGTCATCTACTAAAGAGGATATATCAACATGTTAACGATCCAAAGTACACCGCTAAAATTGCGCAAGACTGGCTTTCAGAAAAAATTCATAGTTTTAAAATGGCCAGCACAATCACCAGACCTGAATCTATGGGATATTATAGATCAAATGATTAAACATGACAAGTGCAATAACAAGGATTCTTTTTTTGCTCAAACAGAAATTGCTTGGAAAAATATACCTGCGGAAATTATAAACAATAAAATTGAATTGATGTCCCGCAGATGTACAGCAGAAGACGTTTAGGAACTAAAAAGAAAAGCGTGCTTTAGTTTTGTTGCAGATGTTTTTATCGAATTGCTTCATTTATTGTTATATTTTCCAAACTAAAGTATCATTTGTTCTTGAACATGTTAGAGTCTATAGTCTATTTATGTTACACAAATAAAGTTAATTTCATTAAGTGCTTTGTTTTGTCCAAAACTGTATGTTCAATTAGTATTTTATGAATTACTTTAATTGAAATTGTAATACCGACATAACGACGTCGGTCCAATGTTGTCGGGACATATTTCCCTGTTTTTGAAAACAAACAAGTTATCATAGTATAGGAACTAAGTCCACCTATTTCCATCAGGTGGAAATAAAGAACCTCAGTGGACTTAATTCCATGGCACTTACTCTGCACCGTTCTAATGGATAAGTGTCTTCCAATTTTTAAGCAAACTAATGGACAAGTAAGAATCGTCACTAAGGATGTTTCAGGGAACTTTCAAATAATGAAAATAAAAATAATCACTCCGAAACAGCGTGCCTCACTTTGTTTTATAAATTGGTGCTAGAACATAAGTCCACAATGGACTTATGACCCACTTTGAAGAACATAAGTCCACAAATCGATTGTGGACTTATGTCCTATTCAAATAGTTCATAAGGAGTACCCAGGATTTTATATTAGGCTAGAATGTTAGATATATATATATATATGTTGAAAGTTATGTTTTTAGAAGACCTAATATGGATACACATAACTGTATTCCAAGATTTTTTACACAAAATTTAGGAAGGTATAGATGCATGTTGTTTTCTGCAACCCCCTTCATTGCCTTGGGGACATATGTCCCGCCCAAGTGGGCTTAATCCATTATGGGCTACATAAGTCCACCATCAACCACTTTGATATGTTCATATTTCAATAGCATGACCAAATAAGAAAAACAACGAAAAAGAATTTTTTTAAACATAGACATAGAAGCAACATTTTAAAAGCCCTCCAGAAACCGTCGGGAAAAATGTTAATTGGTAGTACAATATACTGGTTTTGAAACGTCCTTTTCAAAAGCTCTTTATTTATCCAACAACTCATTCAATTTCATTCAATTTTCAACAGATTCAATTTTCGATAAAGTTCTCTTCGAAGGATAAAAATCCTTCGTCAAATACTCTTAGACTATTGATTTTTTTTCAGGATTGGGCCTTTTACTGCTTAAACTGTGTGTGTATTTCATTCTGTGAAGACTTTTTTAGGTTTTTTCCTCAAGAAGTTATAAATTAAAATGCTAAAAATTAAGAAATGGGTACATCGGGTATTTAGTTTGCTTCAAATAACCGACCGTAATCTTATGTTACACGTACATTTAATGATTTTTTTAAACGCAACAAATTGAAATAATCAAAACAAAAGTTTTATCTTACAAAGTGCGATATTTATGAGTGCATATATAAAACGACGTCAGATGTGAATTGCTTTCTATAGTTCAATGAATTACTTAAAATTATTTTATTAGATCAATAGAGTGAAAAAAGGTGTTATTGTGATGTAAAACTATTATCGATATGTAATATATATTCAAGTGATGAAAAGGAACAATTTGCACGAAGCATACAATTTGAGCAAAAGAGATAATACGTATGTACACATTTAAAAATGTCGGTCAATAGAAAATGAAAGGAATTACATAATCAACTACAATTCGTAATACTCAGTTAAGGGTTATCCTACGAAACGTACCTGTGTAATAATAATATTAGAAGCTTTGTAAATAGAACTATGCACCAATGGAAATTAATTTAAAATACAATTTATATATATATGTACTTATATGTATACATATATTTACTTTAACATAAGTAAATTGTAAAAACAAAAACACTTATGTAACTTAAATAGAAGAGTTAATACCCTACCTGGAAAATATGTTTTTATCGGAATAAATAGTGCAAACGGAACTAGATATTAGCAATCCGTCTACTTGAATCAACTGTTAGTGAAATATTCATAAAAAATACACAATATTTTCATTAATTACCAAAATTTGGTTCTAATTTACATAAAAAACAGTTCCATAGATCAGGAAGTCTCATATCGTGCCTACAAGTGATGGAGTAATGTATATATATGTATATATGCGCACAAATACATACATATATATATAGTATATATATAAAATGTTAAAATTTTCTTTAATTGTTACAATGGGTGACCAACTATATAAAACCCATGCACTTCGCATTCTATGTAAATAATTATGTCTATACATACAAACATACATACATACATGCATATGTATATGCTGATACTTTTAGAATAATCGCATTAGACGTGTTTATTAGCTTGATTATAGACAGTTTATATATTGTGCCCACCAATATCGCAAATGAGTCCTATGGTGAAAATTGATAAATTGATAATATAATAAACTTAGTTTCCAATTTGTTTAAACTAAACTATTGAGTACAGTTTTGCAATGCATGTAAAAAATTATCAACGAAGAGTCAGTGGACCTGGAGCTTTTGGGACTTTCAGTGAGTCGTGGTAAGTCCTTTAAAATCACCTTTAAATAAGTTTTATGATTTTGAAGAATGTTTATGTCATTCATATGTTATCTTCATATTTGGAGAAGTTAGCCCTTGTACCAACACAGGAAGTACAGCATCTGTATATCACTGACTAAAGAAATAAATCATATCAAATATATATGTATTTCTGAAACTGTCATTGGTTTACATTCATACATACATGATTAGATCATATGGATATAGAATGTTTAATAATCAATGCCTTTGTTATAATAATAAGTTACTTAAATTTATTCAAACATTTTTTGGATTTCTTTACGTAATTGTGTTCATGTGCTCCTGTGCTTTATTTATAATTTTTTCGCTTTTTTGATACTACATATGTAGTACATACGTGTTTTTTCCGTTCTATGTATGTATACCAAGTACTCTCAAAATTTAAAGTTTTTCTTAGACGTGTGCACTATCCAGCATAAAATATTGTTTTAAGTTCATAATATATCTTTGAAAATTTTTATTAGTTCATAATTGTCATACAACATATAGGTGTACAAATAACACTCATAAGTGTCAATAGGTCGACATGTTTTGTTCAACAAACGACCCTAAAAATATTACTTATAACTGCACATTTTGTTTTTTTAAAACTAGAAATTATTCATGCACATGTGACAGCATATATTAACGAAAAATCGAATTGCTTTTAAAATATTTTAAGCGATTTACGATGTTTGTACATTATGTGCCAAATACATTTTAATTGTAAACAATTTTATACTTAGGGTCTAACGTCTTTGGTACATTGCCCGAAATGAACAAGCATTAGAAACAAGTAAACCTTTGTTTTTGTTTTGTTAAGGAAGAAAAGAGCAACCTTTATTTACCCTTTCTCAAAAAAGAAACCTCTGTGCCATGTATAGTTTGTTATAAAGATACATATACAAATGAATGTGAATAATCCCCAATCTAGGTTACGGAAACGAAGGGCAAGATTGTGTAACACATACGCATCGAAGAATATCTTATGGATTTTAATATTACTATGTATTATTTAATAAATAAAACTGGTTAAAAGTTAAAATGCTATAAAATTAAAATCCTAATCATATTTTAGGAGCATAATGAATGTTTAATACAAATGTTTTATATGGATGGGAATTACGGTAGACATTCTATTCAAGTTATACATTTATCATGGTTCATATTTTAAAAGAAAATAGGAGAAAGTAATTGATCACACAGTCCCATAAAAAGCAAATAAAATATAAACATCGGTTGTTTACTGAAACCGTACCAATAGGCGTAATTTGGCTGGATCTAAAGGAAGATGGTAGTAGACATGTCATAGTTTTATTAAGTGAGTCATGGGTTGTTGAAACGTAGTTACATAATGTGTTCGAAAAAAAATGTCAATGCAATGATGTGCAACAGTCCCTCTGATTTTGTGAATAGAGTGTTGTTTTTTTTTATCATTTGAATCATATACCCATAAATGTTTCTGTACATCACTTCGTTTTCAACGTTTGTAACTTGGTTATTGTATATGCATATACAAATGTTCGGTGATAGTTGAAGGAAATTTTAAGATTGAGCATTTAGTCAACATTGAATATAATGTATTTTAAATTTTCAATATCAAGAGTGAATTGAGACAGGTCAGTGATGCTGTGTTATTAATAGCTCGTAATACTGATTCTGCTCATGAGGCTTTTTCTTGATAACATTAAGAGAATTAGAAGATATCTTACATTGTGAAACTATAAATTGGTAATAAAATATAAATTTGGTAAATTTCAAATTACAATAAAAGAAAAATAAGCAACAATAAATTATTTTATTATTATTATCATTTAGTATTCAATGAACTATTTTATAATACAAAATATAATAGAAAATTTTAAGCAAGATCATAACTGATGGGGTGGACATTACTTGATTTGTCAGTAAATCCATTGAAATAAGTCTTGCAGTTACTCATGACAAGTACGCGAAAATGCTTGTTTTAACTTATCTTCATATTGTTCCATATAAATAACTCATAATTCCCAGCCAGTGAAATGTCCGTAGCCATACTGTGATATGACACAGCCAACTGTTTCGTCTTAAAAATACTTTAAATATATTTGATTTTTGCACATAAAATAGCAGAAATCAGATTTATATATGTACGTTTTTTATACATATAAAACCATTCGAATATTTTGTTATTTGTTTTTATAAATCTTAAGAATTATTTTTCTTTTGTTATTATAATGTATTTTTACTCATTAATTGTATTTTATACAAACATTTTTGTTTGTTTTACAGAAAATGTATAATTTCTGCCCGTTAACGTGTTTCCAGACGGAAGAAATACCTACATCCCACCAGTGAAGGTATTGCGAAAATATTTAATTTCTGGACATTTTTCTCCACTTGAAACTACTTACTTCCTTTCCTATTCATTATTAACTAAATTAATAAAGAAAATTCGCCCTTTCGATCCCATTATTATCAATTGCAACATGCTATCTTCCTTTAAAATGCGTTAGCCACAAGTGCTTGAGTTAAATAACTATATCATACTCATTTTCTATGCATATTTGAACTTCCCATAGTTCTTCCCCGATATGTATAGATCGCAGTTTGAAATGTAATTTCAAATTTTTCTATCTAAAGTATCAAAATAGCGCACATAAAAATCAAAATCTGTAAATTAGATATATTTTTATGTTTTGTATTTTTTATAACATAAATATCTACTGTGAACCTAATAATTGAGTGATTAAGACATAGTATAACAGACATTGACTGCACAGAAAATAAACTGCATAAATTTTTAGTCCAAACACTTCATATCCATTTTTGCTGACAAATTAATGCAATTAACACTTTTACCCTGCTCTTTTTATCAGTAATATATGCTTATTTGCATGATAATGTGTTAACTTATTCTCTATTAGAATGCTTTATATTGATTCATTATTTAATACCGTATAAATTTCTTAGTTCAACTTATAATATATAGAGACGAATTAACCAACAAGAAGTTGAGGAATGTAGATTTTTTTCAACTTTTATTAACGGAGGGATTGGTTGGCAAATATCATACACTAATCGTATTGTAATAAATATTATACAAAAACAAACACAATCATACAAAAACATACATGCATCTATGTTTATGTATACGTTTTTACAGAGTATTTTTGTCCATTATCAGCAAAATTTAATAATACTCCTCGTAATTTGAAAAGAGAAAAAAGTAAATAAAACAAAATCTATTCCTTGACTTTAAAACATTTAAATATCATAACGTTGTAAATAATAAAAAAATCGCACGGAACAGGGTATAGACATATATGCAAAAAATAATTGACTAATTTCCATAATTATTACTGTAGAAGGGGCCAAAAAAATAGAAACGCCTTTTAAAATAAATGTGAAGGTGAAGAATAATAACCAAAATATGGCTAGAAATTAGAAATACTTTAGATATATCAAGAAATCACCCAGTATTTCTTTATCAAAATTGTGGTAAGTAATACAGAGAGAACGAAAGGCATAAACCCATATTTTGGAATATATTGCGAGTGTAATATGTATTATATATACAGCGATTCAATATTATCGATAAAAAACAAATAAATAGTCTGTAAGAATTTTTCGGATACACACAGTAATTTTAGCCTTGCGATTTCAGTTTAAATCAGTTTAAACATGTTAACCCCATGATAATTTATATTTTATATCGAAATTGTGAGAAAAGTTAACACACATTCAATGGGACGATGAGGTATTACATCTTATGGCACTTTAATCATTCAAGCATTTGCTTTCAGATTTCAAAATTTCTTTCACACTTTCTCCAAATTCAGAATTGCAGTGGGTGTGTCGACTTCTACTTGGAAAATCTCTTATTGGAATGCCAACATTTTTTTTTTCAATTTAATATATATGTATATTGTGTATATGTTCTGCAATTTTATGTCTGCTTTTATCGTTGCACAAGTCTGTGCATACATATCACTTAAATTATAATACTTACAGTACTGTAACGCTCTATTCAAAAGTTTTTATACATCAACGTTAACGTGAATGGTGGCTTGGACTGTATTAATTCATAAGCTTTTGCGTTAAAACTTTTGCTTTAAAACGATAATTATTTTCAGATAACATATTAATACGTTTAATAACAGTTAGTTATTAGAAATCTTTTAAAGAAAATATGATTAACACATAGTTACACGTAAATTGACATGTAATCTTTTTTCACTAGGGGGTTCTGCAGATGAAACCTTCCTCTTTATTTGTTGATCTTAGGTTAACAAAATAACAAAATATGAGGACAGAAATATTCACATTATTTTACTTTGTTTTAATTATTTAATTTTGTCTAATGAAGTAACATTTTAAGGCACAAATATGGCTATATCAATGTGTAAATGTAAATGTGTACGCATGTCTACATACTCATACACATTTTTTTCCTAAAAGTTACAGATCCATATCATTTTCCTTATCTTAAATGATGAAATTTTATCTTAAAATCATAAGTATACAATCCACATACTCGTATCTACCAGATTGAGTTATTGGGATGGTTTTCAAATGGACGTAATATTCTTGTTGATTATAATAACAAATTTGTTTTGATATTTAATAAACAAGTTGGCAAGTTGGCAACCAAACTTGCCAGCTGTCCGGGTTGGTCGGGTAGGGCTAGGTAATGATTGAAAATATAAAAAAAACCTTAATTTGTAAAATATTGTATATTTATTTCTTCAACTACTAAATAAGTGTGAATGTCCGCTATTAGATATATTTACGGTTAATATCAAATGATTGTTATTGAATAAAAAATTGTAACTCTAACTTCGAACTAAATTTGATATATTCTGGTTCTGATATACATGTTTCTAATAACGGTTGACGGAAGTATTATAAAATTGAGGCGTTTAGGTACATTTAAGTTTTAAATAGATACAACATATTAATTGATGATATGTATTAACAACGAAACTAAAGTTGTTAAGGAAATCAAATGCTTTTAAAATAGTATCAGCATTTGTTAAAAGGCACTTCTACTGTCTTTTAAACACAAACTAAATCAATTAAGAAGTTTGTTCTTATCCTTAAATTGTTTTTGATTTAAAAAATTTTCGAAGGAGAAACAAACTAGAAGCTGACATGAAATACAAATTATATCCATTATTGATTATGAACTTATTTTTGATGTAAACAATTTTCAAGTTTAAGCTTGATGCTGTTTATTTTCGAATAAAATATGTTTCAATGCAATAGAGGGCGAATATGAAATAAAGATAGAATAATTTGCTTAAATTTTCTTAGGTTAAAAGTGGTAAATGATGATTTTGCAGTATTGAGGGTGGTATATTATTGTAAAGTTTTGTAATAGTATTATTTACTATGCTTAATTATTTACAAAATTAAATTAACCTAACGCTAAATCCTCACACAACCTAACGTTAAATCCTCATACAATGATTTCTTTGAGGTATATACAATCAGCAAAATAATCAAATCTACAATTGAAACTACATTTATATTCAGCATAAAATTTACTTTTTTTTAAAAGTGTGTTAAGAAATAACACAAAAATATGTGTATATTTATATTAATTCCTTACATCACTTATGCATACTCCCTATACCTTCTTATATCATATTAACTCCTTAAAAAACCTTAATAACAGTTAATTCTACTTATTACATACATGTAAGATACATAGATACATGTGTCCAATATATACATATATTCTTTTTTATTTAAAATATATTGGATGCAAAATAAATTAAAAAAGCATCTTCAAAGGGATTTGGACAGGATGGTAGGATCACATGTAATTAAAAATATCATTGAATTTTGTATAAATATGTAATAGAACATAATAAATCTTACATTTTATTCAAGAACTATAAGTTTGGCGTATAAAATGTGAAGATTTTTTCTATCGTGATTTGTTTATGCCATCTAAGAAACAATTTTGATCACAAACTGTTGATTGAAAATATTCATTCATGTGTGTGCATTTATGCACGTAAATGTAAGAAGTAATAACACTTATGTGTATATTCGCACTTGAAATTATTTTTACTTATGGATATGCTGCTAAGAATTGGAAAATGTGAAATATAAATTCCTTTTCATATTTTCGTTGCTTGCTTATTTGCTTTTTTTTCAATTTTTTGGTATTACTCAAAATAATTTTAATCAATATTTTACAAATGTATCTTTACATTTTCTTCTTGAATTATAGACGGCTCAAAATTTACACAAGATTGTCTAACAATGTTTCTGTTATATCTTTTATGTGTATGAGTTAAATAAACATTACAAATGTCCCGCGGATACTTTTATGTTAAGTTTCAAATTAAGAAATACGAGTATTTAACAATTCTCCAAACGCTTTTAAACATACATACATATATTCAAAATTATTAGACACTATTCAATTAGGAACTGCAATAAATGTTTTCTATTAGCTGTCTTCTTAACAATACAAATTAAAAATGAAGACATACGACATAAACGTAAAAGTTAATATTCATTTAAGTTTTAATTAATCAAATTGAGTGTCCGTAAGCCGCTTGGTATTCGGATATTTCAATTAAGCATAAACTATCGCAGTGTATGTGTTATACATACTCGTAGTTTCCCGGAAAGTTTCGACCTTAAATACATGTCAACTTAAAGTAGCGTTGTTTATGCATACTAATTGCTTAATACAACAATTTCAATTCAAATATCGACTACATGCAAATATAACTGTACATATGGGCATGTATTATATAAATGTCTATTATCTAGATACTTTTGCGCGCATAAATTGGATCGTTTGAATTTCCTATGCACATTTCCCAGCCGCTTACGCGAAATACTTTTTTAAATGTTCACACACTTATGTACATATGTATGTATTACGTCTCGTAATCTCAAGCATTTTTGTATGGAATTTCTAAGACTCAATTGCTCATATGTGAACCTATGAGAAATTTGCAATTGCCACAGATAAACGAAGGCAAACGATCGTTTGCTTGTAATACCTGTATTTGAGATCAAGTCTATAAATATGAGTACGCTGTTTAGAAAAAGTCTGCATTGTATTCAGTGACTATTTTTTAATTATTTTTCGTGTATAGGAGTGACATTGAAAGGAATTATATAACATATCTGGACTATCCCATAAGTGTAACAGACTTTAAGTAAGAGGAAATAAAATTAAAAATGTGTAACCTTAGGCAATCATCAATTCATCAATAAGGTCAAAAGTAGATGATTTTACATCATTAAGTTTAAAAATATATTTTATATAACACATAAGTCATGCGGCTTAATATATGTATATCCGTTTTTATTATTATTGAACTCATTCTTACAGCACGCCCTGGAATTCAAAATTATTATATTTTTAATTGAAAAATTCATGTGTACATATGTATGTATGAATATTCTCTCTTATTTTGTTACACTTTTTTGTTTACATACATGTACCTAGACATTGTTATGCATGTATAAACGTTCAGTTCAGTACTACGAACTGATCCACGTACAAGATATACACATGCAATATGTTAACATACACAGAGAATCACAAATCAGTTTCATGCGCAATTCTCGTTTTATTCTGTATATTTCCAGCGGAGAAAATTCGAACGATCAGCACAATTTGAGTCATCATTTGCTACGGCAGTCTCTTATTAACCTCACAAGCGCACACAACAACAGTCACAGCAATAACATCAACATCAGTAATATAAGTAAAACACTGAACTTACAAAAATCAATATCGTGTAGCTGTGAATCGCTTAAATGTGCTAGGAACATCAACAGAATTAGTTTAAGAAACGTCGACGGTGATGGGAGTGAATCTCTTCTATACGACCATATCGTGAACAATACACCCGGTTCGGATATACCAAGTGTTTTTCAAGATGATCCATCCGTTGGTCCACTCGATAACAATGCTACCGGAAAACAATTTTCATATGATAGTTATTACAATGGCCAATCAAGTAACAAACATCGCTTGGACTGTACAAGTATTGTAAATAGTAGTAGTCATAATAGTTGCGGAACTGGCAGCAGTGCTGTTGTCGTTGGGGATGATCAAAGAAATTTCCCCGATTTTCATTGTACTGACAGTAATACATATTCGTACAGTGGTTTTAAAAAAATAGTTGCACATAATTTCAGTAATTCTGATCCAATAACACGTTATAGTCACTTAGAGGATAATCATTTGCTGTTAAAAAGCCACTATAGTGATTGTAATATCTATGGAAAACAAAACTCAGCGCTAAAAAGTGAATACACCAATAATAGCAATTGTTCAAGTAGTAAAAACCACCCACTGGTAAATAATAAAACATATATATTTAAGTGCATTGCAAACAGTCCATCATTCTTGAAAACAAATAAATTTAAGGAGCATTCCAAGAAGTTACGTAACTTCTCACTTAAATCAGCTGGTAATGTGAAGAAAAAAAATCAAATAATAGTTAAATCAAATGCTGTGTCTGATAACTCACTACACCCGAGCGATAAATATTTAAATTTATATTTGGACGAGAAAAAAAGTTCTCAAAGTACACAGCCAGGTTTATCTACAGGATCATTGTCGGCAACACGACCATTATTAGCGAATGGATCTGTCAAGACATATCCATCTTATCGGCCTCGTGTAAAGACCGATTCTAAGGATACCTTATGTCGAAACAAACGTACAAAAATTAACAAGAGTTGCAATCTTGCTTGCGAACAACATAACCTTACTTGCAGAGCAAACACAAATTTAAATTTGTCACCGAAAAATTCGCTTTCAAGTAATGGACATCTAAATAAACTTTGCCTGACAGACATAACACGAAGAAAAGCGGAATTTAATCGGCAGCTAAGTGCGCCAACTGATTACAACAGGACAACGACTGCCACGGGCTCTATAAAGGCATCATTACAAAACTGTTCCTCATCCAAGCAATCATCGGCATCCTGTACAAATAGCTTCAATAGGAAAACGAAGAAACATAAGAATTATAAACTCAATGAAAGGTATTTATAAATTTTTTTATTTTAAACTCAATTCTTTTTTATTTATTTTTTTTCAAACACAAGACACTTAAAGATTCCCAGTGTTAACAAAGGCCACTCAGGTTTTCTGACACTTTTGCTTAAAACAGGTTCTTAATATTGAAAATAGCTCATCAGAATACTAATGACCTTACAGTTAAACACTGATATTCGCATTCAACGTCAAAAATAAAGAAGTAAAAAAAAGAAGAATAAATAAAAAGGTAGCTTCATCAAACGAACCATGCATGTTATTATCACTCTTCAACATTTCTGTTCATTAAGAATTTCAACCATGTGTACTAATATTTACTTGATTAATATTAAATATGACTCGCTTTTCTAACATATGGTCTGTAGTTCTTTACGCTATGTTGCAGTTAAATTGTAGTGGAACTGTCGAAACAAATTAATTATATAATTCTCTTTATCGTTCAGAATGGATTGAATAACTATCCTCATTGTTTAATTGCTACTTGCGCGTACTTCCGTTCAATTCCATAATAAAGTGAGGATATTATTTTACAATTCATTGTCAAAAAACTTAAAGCAGAACCGATTTGTCTCAAGCCATGATGTCAGTTTAGTAATTATTTTTGGTTCTTTCTTTCTTTCTTTACATTTCATTAATTTATGCACACGAAAGGAAATAAAACATGTTTTTTGATTAATCTATCATTTCAGATTGTTATGTGGTGACAGTGAAGAATCAGTTCGATGCTCTTATTGTTCAACTCTAAACGAAAACGATTTAAGGATTTCGTTTGAAAATACTTGCACTGATTCTTTAGTGACTGCTTTTGATGATGAAGCTCTTCTAATATGCGACCAAGGAAGCGAAATGGCAAGAACAAAGGTTTATTGTGTTTCGGAAAGAAAAGAAATGATTATTTCGAAACAAAATTTATTTATCATGTTATATTTTTATATAGGATTAATGTAGATTTGTGAATCGAATTATACTTCATACTGATGAACTTATGAATATTGCATAATTTCTGAATATTGAAAACAATCATATAACTTATGTGCATTACTATTAAGCGGGAATGCATTTTTCGAATATAATAAATATAAGGCCACTTAACTTGATTGTATAGTCCATAAAAAATAGTTTCTCATTATTTCTACAGATACCAAAACTGAGTGCTATTTGTTTTGCATAACGTTTTTTTAATATGATAGTCATAGTCTTCAGAAGATTTAAGGCATAATTTGCAGTGTTTTTACTTAGGAAGAAATTATAATCAAAATCTAATATTTTTATTCAACTATGTATGCGTTTTTGACGTACACGTGTGAATTTTTAAAGTAGATAGAGAACCGTTGTTACATATATATTGGCATGTTTTCATATATAATATGAATAAAGTTAATCCTTATTTATACGTACCTATTTAACACTCTATTGCGGATTAAATCGTTGTAAAAGCTAGTTTCCATTTCACCCTTAATAAATAATTGATGTAAAAAAAATTAAATAAATTAACTGACTGATCTTCCATTTGAATAAATTTTATTCCAGAAATTTTGCAATATTTATGAAAAAGATTAGTCAAATCAAGTCAATATCGGGAGAAGTAAAGTATTTTATAGTTTTGAGCCAGAGGATACGGAAAGACAAGGAAATTTATTGAACTTTGAACCTCAATTATTATTTCTCGGTTTTTTATTAGTAAAAAAAAAGACATTGCGATAATTAAAAATATGCCAACTTTATTACGAATAACATAGATGCTGTTATTCTCTATAAGTGGGTCTCCAAGATCAGATTTTGTATTTATAATAAGCAACTTTTCTTCGTAATCTCTACCTTATCAATTGTAGTAGAGAACAATGTTACGGGCAAGCGAAAACCACCTAATCTTAAAAGCATTATTTTTTTATTGAAATTAGTCTTGTAATTCCAAAACCTCAGGAAAAACTACGCATGCGATTCGAAAGCATTATTTGTCAGAATAAATTAAATTTAATGCATTTAGCATTTTAAACATTGAATGCAGTGAATATTATACTTGTAGACTGAAAATATTAACACATGTTTAAAGTGATCTAAAAAGGTTTTAAATGCAAATCGGTTTAAAAAGAAAAACATATTCGTCTGTGAAGGAATTAATTTTTAGTCGTTTAAACAAAAATATATTTCGCCCTTGACAAATGTCTCAGGTTTAGCTCAAATACTCGTATTAGCTGTTGGTCTCTGCGAGAAGAAAGTTTGGGTGCGATTTTTGTCAGCCAACAAACCACAAAGTCTAAATCCATAAATAAAAAATGGAACAGAGTAGAAATTAAATAAAAACTAAATATTAAATCTGATACTAACAAAATAATCTAAAATATCTACGAAAGTGATTCCGCACTGAGTTATTTTACTGTTTGCATCAAAGAAAGAAAAAACATTTTACCGATATACGAAGAATCTTCAAGCATAGTGTAATTTCTTTTTCGTATACAGTTTTTCCTTCAGCAGCAATTCGCAAAGCAAATTCTTTGAATTATTACCATAAAATAATAAGACCAAATTTTAAAAAGCAGTGTCGAAAGAAATGCTGTACTCACCACTTCGTTGATGATGAAACTATACTAAGAAACTAAGAGCGAGTAAAACCAAGAAACAACGCAGCACTAGTCCTAAACGGGTTAAGATATGGTTTAAAAGATAAAATGTTAGAAATTTGCTGTAAATTGTATAATCAATTATATTAATGAGACATATGTAGATGGGTATGTTTTGGTTCACATCACAGATAAATTTAAAACCCTCTCGAGAAAATTAACAGAAAGTATATTGTGAAGTATTTTAATAAAGTCAAGTGTCTATTGAAGAAAGAGATTACTTGTGAAGTATGGCAGATGCTTTTTTTCATTCAAGCATAATTTAAAATAATTTTAAAATTCACGTTAATTTTAGCTACATAAGTGAATATTTTCTTATATACGTATTATGATTAAAACGAGTTTTACTGAGGTACGTGCAAATTTTATAAGTAATGGCATTAATCAAAGTGTCTACCATTTGACCTTGTGATACTGTATTTAGATATTGTAAAAGGTTACATTTCGAATGTAATCGAATCCAATTGAGGAAAGAGAGGAAACAAAATAATATCGAGAGATTTAGGTATGAGGTTAAATAAATAAGAGATCTGGTATCTGTTATGTAGGTTAATGCCCTTCCGATAAAGAATTGATCTCGTTCTTCGCAGCAGAATAGCAAAAGGTCTTGTATATAGACAACAGCGTTCTCTATACTGTTTTTAAATTAATTAAAAAAAAATATGAAAAAGTAAGATATGCAAATAGCAACTCTCAGGTGTGACATGTGAAGAATATATCAGAAAGGTGTTCTTATCCAGCTTATTTTAGTGAATGTTAGTGGTAGACAGGGGGTCACTGTTTGCAACTTACATGTTAAAAGATTTTTGTTAAATAAGGATTATATTAAATATTCCTATTAATTCTTTAAAAAAACATTAACACGAGTGATTATATATAATAATTTTATTAATAGTTAATATTAAAAAATATTAATAAAAAAATAATTTTATTTAAATAGGTGCACTTTGACGACGTTTCTCTTTATGGGACCCCTAAAGAGGAGCCAATGCCTTCCATTCCAGTAGTATCAGAGAAAGTATCAGCGAATTTTTTAAAGAGTCAATTGCAATCATGGTTCCAACCTACAGACAATCGGCTTGCCATGAAACTTTTTGGCAGCCGAAAAGCATTGGTAAAAGAAAGAATACGACAAAAGACCTCCGGACATTGGGTTATTCACCCCTGCAGTTCATTTAGGTACAAACAATATAAATTGAACAATTATTATTATAAGTTATTAATTTAATCACTTTTTATTTTTAGATTTTACTGGGACCTTTGTATGCTTCTACTGCTAGTAGCAAATCTTATTATCCTGCCAGTTGCTATATCATTCTTTAATGATGATTTGAGCACACGATGGATTGCCTTTAACTGCCTAAGTGATACTATTTTTTTAATAGACATCGTAGTCAATTTTAGAACAGGTAACTACCATACTTCTAGAGAAAGAAAAACAATCACCAATGCGATAAAATTTCTCTTATCCGTTCCTAAAACTATGGAAAATGTGTTTCATAGTAACTCGATAATATGTTTCTTTATATCGTATTCGCTTTAATATTATTGAAACACAACGCAAATTTTAATACAGGGTAGCGTACCAATTGTGCAACACTACGAAATTCAGCCAACTTTTCTTAAATCAATGTATTTCACTTTTAAATTAAAGAATTAAATTTTATTTTATAAAGCTAATTACTTTTGATTGATAGTATATCTGTGCTCTTTCATGCCTATGAGACAACTGATCAGAAAATAATTCAGTGCCGCCTGATCGGGTTTGTTCAATCGGAACCGTTTCAATTCAGCCAAAGTCTCATACAGCTGGCATTTGACATTGACTTATAAAAAAATTTTACTGAAACCTTTAAGATATTTCAATAATGGTCCTCTTTAACATTTTTTTCTTCAAAGTATTATTGTATAAAAAGTCGATTGCGTACGCAGAAAATAATAGTTTATCCGTTTTGCAGAACTTTTCGTGCGCCATCCTGTATTAACTAAATTCATACATATATATATTATACCATAAGTTAATCATTATATTCTTTTTAAGGAATTATGCAACAAGACAACGCGGAACAAGTGATATTGGACCCCAAGCTAATTGCTAAACACTATTTAAAAACATGGTTTTTTCTTGATTTGATTTCGTCAATTCCGCTTGACTATATATTTTTAATTTTTAACCAAGTAAGTAGGAAATATTTACAGATCTCGATTCTTTAATTCAGATTATGAAATTGCAGGATTTTTCCGATTCATTTCAAATTCTGCATGCGGGCCGTGCACTGCGAATACTTCGCTTAGCAAAACTCTTATCTTTAGTTAGACTGTTAAGACTCTCGAGGCTAGTCAGATATGTATCGCAGTGGGAAGAAGTATATGTAAGCATTAACTATTTCATAAATTATTTCTTTCTTTATATATAAAATAAAATTGATATATGAAATATTTTTAAGGCGGATGACATTGCAGATATAAATTATATATTTGTATATAATTTTTTCGCTGCAATGTTATCTAGTCGGTTTGATGGATGATATTTTATAATAACGTTTACTACTGATTTAAATCATTTTAACTTAGTTTGCTCAACACTATCTGATTGAAATAACGCTTCACGCTAATATTACGTTTTCCTACAAAATATTTCTACATTTTTTTAATGTAGATTTACTTTTAATATTTGTTATCTGTTTAATAAGCAAAAGGTGCCTCAATTTTCATAGTTTAAAATGTAGCTTTTACTATGTTTTTACTCCTTTTATCGTAACTTTCTAAAAGATACGTTTTAAAGTTTTCTATTAACTCATTTAAGGTTATATCAATATTTAAACTAATTTTTATTTCGTGCACCTAATTAATTTTAAACATGCAATAAATATGATAAGTTTAATTAGATAAATCGCACAGTTTAAGTAATTTATCATATCAATATGAAAGTTCATTTAATAAGTTACGGTAAAATTTGTATGCTTGAATATTAGACACAGGTCGCTAAAAGATAATAAATTTTGAAACATTGCATTTATTAATTTAATAAAGATCAGCAAAAAGAAATCTTACTCAATCAGGTAGTGACGAGCAGGTTAATCTCACAATTACGCCAATTAATAAGTATTTCGTGTCCATTGTCATTATACACAATCTACTGTAATGTGAAATTAAGATACATATTTGAAATATCAAATTTTGTATGATTTATAATTTGATACAGAACTGATATTTTTGTGCGTCATTCATTATCATTAAAACTACATTCTCGAAATGTGATAAAGACGTGGAATCCAGACCAAGTCAGGTGCTTACCAAACAAACATTTTAAATCAGATTTTTAATAATGAGGCCATTGTTCTTCGATAATTAAAACAATAAAGAAGAGTGCGTTCTTTGTTAAAAACGTTTGGAGATAAATATATTTGCATATTGTTTCCATATTGCTTCCATATTGACTCGACTATATTTATTCAATATTAAATTAACAGCGGTCTATACCCCTCCTATTCCTATTTGCAAAAGAATATGAATGTGAATGTACACGGGATTCGTACACTTTACCCTAAACGGGAGATTTTAAAAAATTATTAACTTTCTTTAAAGAGGCTACATATTTTTTAATATTTCTTTTTCCGGAATATTGTCACAAAAGAAGTGATTTAATTTTTCCAAAATATATTAACATACCTTTTATAAAGTAAAATAAAGGACTGTAATGTTATAAGTCACTGGTTCCTAAATCAAACCGATTATTAAGGCGCTAAATTTCACTTGCCATATTAATCACTCATTGATCTAATAGTTAATCAAATAGACTAAGCAACGTAACAAAATTTAATTTAATTGTGGTATGAATAAACGAAATTTCATGTATTTCAATTATTTAGATTTATTCTTAATAGAATACTTAGCCTTCTTTCATATTATACGTTAAGGAAAACTAATGTATAATGTACAATTCCCTCCACAAATGAGTCCACAAATGACTCAAGTCTAGGTTCAGTTGAAACTCGTACTGTGTCTACTATTACTCTGTAACGAGTAGATAGTACCTAAAGTATATCGCCGACTCCGAACGGCGAAGCTCTTTATTAGTAATTAGTACCCCTTTGAGTTGGTCACCAACTGGAGAGAGACGCCAAGAAAAAATGAGAGATGAATGTTCAGACCAGAATATGAACCTAGATCCTCCAACGTGTAAGTTGACGCACTTACCCACTATGTCACAGCACTCAAAAATATTTACAACATTGAAAACATAAAAAAAAATTATGTAACAACATAATTTAAGCAAAATACTTTGATTATATATTATCGTGACGTCAAATTGAAAAGGAAATGGGAAGGGTTATACGTGTATTAACTTGTACTTTATTCGTTGTATAATAAATGGCAACGACATACTCTTTTTTTATTTTATAATTTGAATGCATAAATCATAAATCGCATTTTAGAAGGCCATATCAGTGTTAACCTTATACCGCAGGCAGCTAGTTTCATTTATTGGCATTTGTACAGTAATTTTCCATCATATTCTCCACCAAAACTCTCAACTTGTATTTGGAATAAGAGACAAGTTTGACATTTTTACTTTGTAATAATATACTGCTTGCTGATGAAAATTGCAGCCAAATGTTTTGCAGTTACCAACATTTCTATTGCTTTAAAAATTATTTTCTTATATCAAAACTATGTAAAAGTTATGGGAACACATGCTTTTTCCTGCTATACAAGCTTTCGAGGCTACAGCTAAATATTTGTACTTCTTTGCTGAATACAATCACTTTGCTGTAACGATCAGATATGTATCAGAATTCAAATGTAACTTGAACAGATAAGGAAATTTAAACCAAATAACTGTTGTCCATGTTATCACATTTATAAATATGATGAACCACCATTGAGCACACTTTTATAATTGATAAAAATATTTTTACAAAAAATGGATTCATTAATACTTATATCAATACGAAACACATTTTATTGATACCTCCAATGCTATTGTAGAATATTCTAAAGCTATGAGATCAGATTTAGCTTATCAGGGCTTAAATATATGGTTCTAGATTCTGCAGAATCTACAAAAAAAAAGTGCTGATCGAAGAGGGAGAATGCACAGAAAAGACAAAGATGGCTTAACAAAAAGCAACCTCATTTTGAAGGTAACCCTATTCCAAAAAATCAAAAAAAAATTAAAATCATATTATTCAATACATAATTTGCTTCACGATTTCTCTTTTGTGTTTGGTTTTCTGTTTTGTTATCGACAACTATGTTTTTTCAGTTTTAATTGGATTTCTTTTTGCATCTGTCTATTAATACACCGTGTTTGTGACGCAAGTTACTAGATTTGGGATAAAATTCAACTTTTATCCGTTATCTTTGCAGAATTTGTTGAATTAATAATTATTTAACAAATTATATCTCATGTGTAAATATAACTTAGACATTAATACTGCATTGGTTTTTGGTTAAAATTTCTGCAACAGCTTTTTTCAATCCTTGACTTTGCTTTATCTATTACAACCGTTTGCTAGTTTTATTTTAATGATCCCGATAGTGTTTTAAGGGTTATTTAAGTTCTGCTTGGATTGTGTTTGAAATATTGAGTCATTTTATTATAGATTCTGCAGAATCAAAATAACATATTTTTATTTTATCTTATTGAGGTAGCGAATCAGAAAACTGTAAATCAGTCCACGCATTTTTGATATACATAAGAACAGATTGTTGCAAATCAACTTAATGTTTAAATTTTTTTTGTGAAAACTGCATTGGTTTATTTTTATATTTTAATCAGAACCAAAAAATGATTTAATAATGATGTTTTTAAGGTATGACTTAAATAATCACCTAAAATCACGCGATGTACGCTGAAATCAACCTAGTTTTCGTTATAAATAATTTTTACCTAATTGGTTGCTTAGTTCGCTCAATGTAGAATAACACAAATTTTTTTTAATACAATAAATTTATTTAAAAATAATAAAATAAATTTCGTTTGTAAACAATTTACTTCCAGTTTCTTAATATGGCATCTGTATTTATGCGAATCTTCAATTTAATTTGTATGATGCTATTAATAGGCCACTGGAGTGGATGTCTACAATTTTTAGTGCCAATGCTACAAGGATTTCCATCGAACTCCTGGGTATCAATTAATGAATTGCAGGTAACTAAATAACTTACAAATAATTTGGTATATATGCTGCGGACCAGGCCGATAAACTCAGAAAACTTGAGTCAGTTTATTTGTCACTAGATTATGTTTAAGTCCATATATCTGGGAACACCAATGATTGCGTCAATGGAACATGTGTTTAAAAGGCGATTTGTTAGGCAAGATTTTTTAGTATGGGCAATGACTTCAAAATGAGCCAAATATCCAAAGGAATCCAGTTATACCTACATTAACTACAATATTAAAATGGAAAAAACACTGCAAAGACTTGCCGAATGTCTGCACAACTCTTTTGGAGAATTGCAGAATAGTAAAGGCCAATATGTACATGACATAGTTCACATTATAGACAACTTTACCTGATTCTGTGATGGAGCTAAATATTTTTTTTTAAAACCCTGGGGACCCCACTCTTCTTACTATTATTTTTCTTATTTATTATAAGTATATAAATTATACACCCTTTGTAGGAGTCTTACTGGCTGGAGCAGTATTCTTGGGCACTATTCAAAGCAATGTCTCATATGCTATGTATAGGTTACGGAAGGTATGTTATAATTTATAAATATGCATGAACCAAATTTAAATTGTTTTTTTTTTTCTAAAAATTTTAGATTCCCACCGCAGTCATTGACAGATATGTGGCTGACTATGCTTTCAATGATATCTGGGGCGACATGTTATGCACTGTTCTTAGGACACGCTACCAATCTTATTCAAAGCTTGGACTCCAGTAGGCGTCAATATAGAGAGAAAGTTAAACAAGTTGAAGAATATATGGCATATCGAAAACTGCCTAGAGATATGCGGCAAAGAATAACGGAATATTTTGAGCACAGATATCAGGGAAAATTCTTCGACGAGGAATGCATTTTAGGCGAATTGAGTGAAAAACTTAGAGAAGACGTTATAAATTATAATTGCAGGTAAGCATTTATTATGTCATGCTTTTAATTCTTCTTCAAATAAGTTAATATAGGTAACAGTGAAAACTTAATTTATTTAAAACTTAAAAACTCATAAATTAACTCAACACGGTGTAGTGTGTAAGTGCTCCGAACCCCACGCAGAAGGCTAGGTTCAACTCCTGGACGGGACACCTCGCATTTTTTCACAGCACCACCCCTTTCGAGTTGCTGACAACATTCAAAATGTATTAATTGTGAAAGGCTGTTTAAATCACGCCAACACGAATAGTTGCCGTAAAGGGTAGAATATTAACGATATCCGCTTAGCAGAGGTTTACGGTTATGAGAAAAAATTGATTTATTGTGATAAACTTCACTTTTTCAATTATGATATTAGGTTTATTCTACGTGTCTATGGTATATGTACGTATTGTTATTAAATTCCTTAAAGAAGGACAAAATGTATAGTGTCTCTTTTGTGAAAGAATTATTTCCTTCCATTTTTAAAATCACGGTTATGAGAGGTGTCCGCTTATAAGGAGTTTTCGTAAGGCTAACACTGCATAAATTATATTACAAGGAAAACATATATATCAATTACTGGGTTTGATATTGTGGTATGAACGGAATCTCAAGGTTCGATATGCACATACATATATGCATATTCTCACTCAATATGCATATTTTCACTCACTACTACAATAAATACCCTACACTCAATACAAGGGTTTAGGAGCCTGGAAGCCATATTTACCCCCGATATCGCAGTCCGTTTTCGCGATTATAGTTCCGTTTATTAGCACTGTTTTCAATTTTCTGGTGTGTCTTTACGCTGCTGAATAAATTGTGTCTTCATAACACTCCTCCAACTCTGGCAGTTTCACAGGTTTTGCACCAAAAAAATGAGAATTTGACTTTTGACTAAATGTACTTATAATTTCATCCCAACACATGTAAATTGATAATGATGAGAGAATCCCCTCGGAAAAGAGTAAATCACAAAATTTCAAGATGAGGTACTTATGTCCACTTAATTTGAAATAAAAAAAATAAATAAGATTTTTAAGTACTCGGTCTTAGCTGTTTTCTTCGGTATCCACTCCCCTTCGAGGAACTCCCTCCCACCACTTTGCTTTCCACTCTATCGCGCGTATGTTGTCCGAAAACCCCGATACATGCTGAATAGACAGAGAACGAAAGACAAATTCCGAAAGAACAAAACTCTACTATTTTTTTCATTATTCCCCTAATATCGCGGGAGTCCCCTCATTAGAGCGTTGCCATATCGCATGCTTTACTGATCTCAGAACTAGTTTGGATTTTTGATAAATTCAATATAATAATTAATAACAATAATTTCTTTCAATTAGTTTTTAAATATATGTATGGCATATTTATGTATATATGTGACCACCAATATAGAAGTTAGTTTGTTACAATTTTAATTAAAAATATCCCCTATCCATAAAATCAAATGTTTCTTTTTAGATCTCTCGTTGCGTCAGTGCCTTTTTTTGCTAATGCTGACTCCAATTTTGTTTCTGATGTTGTTACAAAGCTTAAATATGAAGTCTTTCAACCAGGTAAAATCGATCGCCTTTATTTACTGCAATGAAAATAAAACAACAAACATTAATTTACCAATTAGGTGATATTATAATAAAAGAAGGCACAATTGGAACAAAGATGTATTTTATACAAGAGGGTGTCGTGGATATTGTGATGGCGAATGGAGAGGTTAGAATTTTAAACAATCGTTACTCTTCCATTTCCTATTTTTTATTTTATATTTTTTAATAATTTAGAAATAACCAAACCAAAACTTATGTATGAAGATACATTAATTGATTATTACAAATTTTCAAGGTTGCTACATCGCTGTCAGACGGATCGTATTTTGGTGAAATATGCTTGCTTACAAATGCACGCCGAGTCGCCAGTGTGCGAGCAGAAACCTACTGTAATCTTTTTTCATTGAGCGTGGATCATTTTAACTGCGTTTTGGATCAGTATCCACTAATGCGGAAAACCATGGAAACTGTCGCAGCTGAACGTCTAAATAAAATTGGCAAAAACCCAAATATAATGACACAGAAGGATGAACAGAGTAATAACCCTGAATCAAATACGATAACTGCAGTCGTTAACGCATTAGCTGCTGAGGCTGATGATTGCAAGGACGAGTACGAAATATGAGTTCATTAACATCGAATTGTTTTTTTTTTAATTGGATTTTTATATATTTCAGTGATAACGATCTCAAGGAGAATCTATTGCACGGATCCCAATCGAGTATTATAGAACCAGTTCAAACTATAAGAAAAGGACTTCCGAGACCTAGAAGTGGTGAATTTCGTGCGCTTTTCGAGGGCAATACTCCATGACACTAAGAAACATATAAATTTGAAATTTACATTTTCGCTATACAAATTACGTCAAAAATAGTTAGATTATTTTATTAGTGCAATTTTCAATTCATCTAACTGAAAATGATTTCAGCTCCGCTAACTGTGATGACTATATATAAGAAACGAAATTCAATTGATTTCATTACTCAAGCAATACTATAACGATGACGACTCGTGCAGACCCAAACTCCTTCATTAAACATATTTAAACCTCATGTACAGCATGTTGTCTTTTTATAAGATTTTGTTTCATATTTATTTATTATTTGTGTTATCTTTTAATTGAAAAATTAAATTTTGCAAGTTATATTTGTTAAAAAGTATGGTATTTTACTAGAAATAATAAATACATGAAGGACAATATCTTTTTCCATTTTTTAAGAAAGTACTAAATATAATATATCTACTAATACTAGCAGAAACAGGTGCTAGTTAATTCAACAAAACCATTTATAGAACACAAATAGATGTTGGGGCAAGAACTCAGACTGTAAGTAACAGTCAAAAGTATATTTTGTTTTGTTGTTTTGAAACCACTTTTCTGTTCGAAAATCACTTGTCAACCTATATATATCTTTACGCACGGGTGGAGTTTTGTTTTTAAAATTGGGAATTTCGTAGCGGTTTACGTACTGAATAAACTGCCGCTATTGACGGATAAAAATATCAAACTTTACCCCTTTTTGCATTTCAATTGAATTTGGATACCAATTGCAAGAACGGAACGAACGGAAGAATAATGCCTCAAACTTAATTAGGGGAAAACAGATCGAGATGTGGTTTGGTAAGAACTGAATACTGTCTTCATCGGATAAGTATGTAAGCCAAATATCCTGAGGATTTACGCGGCATCGTGATGCATCGGCAAGAAGTCTTTCCGACTAAAGTATACATTTGGGATTCCTAACTGGAGGGAGGCCTTTGGTCTCTTCGAGAGAAAAGTTCTGCGCGCGATTTTTGGTCCTGTTTGCGTTGATGGCATCTGGAGGAGAAGATTCAACCACGAACTGTATGGGCTGTACAGCGGCATGAGCCTAGTCAAGCGTCTACGGATACAACGCTTAAGATGGCTAGGCCATGTAGAGCGTATGGACACCACTGCTCCGGCCCGAAAAGTCTTCGAATCTGAGCCATTGGGACAACGCAACAGAGGACGGCCCAGGATAAGGTGGCGCACACAAGTGGAGAAGGACCTCAACCAACTTGGAGTGCGCAACTGGCGGCAGCTGGCGAAAGATCGTGCTGGCTGGAGAGGCATGTTGGTTGAGGCCCAGGTCCACCCCGGACTGTAGCGCCACAAGAAGAAGAAGAAGAACTGGAGGGACGTGACCCACACGTCTCAAACATATGGGTGCATCAAAATCAGAAGATGTATTAAATTAACATTTTTAGAAAATGTTTGATTTTTAAATGTATATTTAAGCGAAATAAAACATAATTAAAGCAAATTAATTTTTCAATCCGCTGTGGTAAAAAAATTGTATAGTTGATATTAGCGATGTTGGGAACATTCGCATCCGCAAAGGCGTGGTTAAAAATATCATCGATAGCACGAACATTTTTAGTCAACACCCGACCTGGAAAACAATTATTTAGTATCTTTAAGAATTTAAAAACCTCTGCGAAAACAGCTTAAATTAAAGAAGGCGGCTGTATTACTTTTAGTAATGCTTCTATTTTAAACTTCATTTAGTGATTCTGATTAATAAAAGTCTATAATTATTACATCATTATTTTAATTCATTATCCATATATTTTTTTTTGTATCAGTAGATGTGCAAAGATCGGCAACGGCGTTTCATGATATTACATTATGGTAGTCAAATATCAAATTAGTTGATCAAATTCTTATTTGATAATACTCCGTAATAAATTGTTTTGTGTTTTTAAATATAAACGGATATTTTCATCAAATCCTCCTGAGCTAGAGGATTATACATATATATATATACATATACATATATACACATATATATATATATATATATATATATATATATATATATATATATATATATATGCACGTAGGCATGACGAATTCAATTTCAAATTTAATGTTTCATACAAAATTATCGGCTTTCGAAATTTGCATTTATAGATCTGTTAAGTGAAAAATGAACACTGCAAAACAATATGCAGTCCTTAAATTTGCTCTGTTTTCCATTAACTTCACAAGGCTGGATACTGCTATTTGTTGTTTACTATTTTGATCCTACAAAAAACATTTTAACTGAATACATTATTCACTATACGCTGTTAGATAATTTTACATGTTTTTCAAACGGAAACCTAGGTGGTCCTAATGACCACGACCTTTATTGTGGAGAACATATCAGTGCCTGCAGTGAAAACTGTGCTCCAGACCTTGCTCAATCCTAACAACACGTCCTCAAATCAGTACAGTTAATATTTCACTGTAATCATTAAACTCATAGGGGTATATTTGAATAGAGGTTAGTCCCTTTCAG
The DNA here is from genome assembly GCA_944738645.1 of Eristalinus sepulchralis. NCBI lineage: Eukaryota > Metazoa > Arthropoda > Insecta > Diptera > Syrphidae > Eristalinus > Eristalinus sepulchralis. Next base: position 21,080,135 of record OX122886.1, read on the forward strand.
GTGATAAACAGGGAATTTAAGCCATTCTGAGACATTTTATTTACTGTATTTAATAAAATGTTGTCTTAGTTTTGACTCTAGCGATAAAATAAAAACCGTGAGTCTTGATCAAATTTAAGTTTTATATAAGTTTTTATTTTATTGCTGTTTTTTTATTTTTTTCACAAGAGTATAAAACTTAGCATTATGACCTTTATAAGAGCAACAATTAAAAAACAAACCTTGATAACTACAACTATCTGGCAATAATAAACACGTATGTTAAAGCGTATGTACGCTAGGCAAAAATAAACACGTATGTTAAAGCGTATGTACGTATGTTAGTTTCTTTTTTCTCTGCTGCATTTTTTCTCATTTCTCTTCATATGGCATTAAATTCGAATTGATATAGCTTAGTATTAACCAAAAAAGTGAACATTTTTATTAGTTAAAACGTGCTATATATGCAAAAGTATTTTGCCAAGATTATAAGGTACTTACTTAAACAAAAAAAAAATTTAATTCTCAAAAATGCCAGGGAAACGGCAACTTTGAATACCCGAAAATGGAAAAGGCTCTCTACAACTGGCTTTTTAAACAAAGAAATCGAAACGTGTTTATTTCCGTTGATATCTTCAAAGCAAAAGCTTGCAAGTTGAAAGTTGTTCACAAGAAATACAAGTTATGGCTGCATGTCCAATTTATAATGCTATTGAGTCCGAGTTAGTCAGATCAGACCAAGCACTGGTGAGCCATAAATCACCACCTTCTGGAAGCAAAATTAGCAAGAATGCGTCTGTTTCACAAAAGGAGAAATTTCGAGTATTTGTAAACCCCAAAATATAGAGCATTTCAAGACTTAAACAAAATTAAAATATTTGAAATAATTAATTGTCACGAAACTGATATTTAGAAATAAAAAAAAATTCAGGATTGGTTGAAAAATGTTTAAATTTCGACTCTTATGTGACATACTGGTAGGAAAATTTAATTTGATTTGGTATATACCACGAAAATCTGTCAGTGAATGAATCTATGATTGAATATTTCTGTCATCACCCATCTTAACAATGTATTAGAGGAAAGCATGTATGATTTAGGTACACGAACTGGGTAGTAGAAAATGCTTATGGATATTGCTACATATTCGACTTCTGTTATGGTAAATTCATTGGTTGTAGAAACGAACCATTTATGACCATTTATCACTCGTTTGATAAAAACGTTGCCACCACATTGATACATACATTGACAATTTTTTTACAAGCCACTAAATGAACTATTAAAGACAATCGACTCAAAAAATATCCACATCGATCAATACAAGATAAAAAAACAAAACAGTCTTAACCAATTTTGATACAGTTGAGCCTGTTGTAAAAATCAATTTAGATATGGAAGGAGTCTACTTTGAAATTTCTTTTCTTACATTATTGCTTAAAACTATTCCCATTTACTTAACTAAAAAAGTAAAAAAAGCAAATATTTTACCCATTAGTTTTATTTAGGGCATTAGACCTTGTTCTAAGACAGTTCAAAGATGCAAATCTTCTCTAAGCTTGATAGGTACTCTTAATTATCTAATACCTGTTTGGGTCCCGGGTCACCAAGGGAACTCGTAAACTTTTCAGACAAGGTTCAGATTGTACTGGCATTGCCGGCGCCCCTGAGTTACATGCAACACGAGTATAGAGGAGGTATAAAGAAATAGCAGCATGTTTATCTGCGTTATCGACAAAAGCAAAACATGAAGTGAGTTAAATAGAAAATCTTATTTTGTTGACAGCAACAGAAGCTAAGCAACGTTGCTGCTATACTAGCTTGTCCATGCTATTCTAATTTGTAGTAACCCAAGACTCATGCAAAGAAAATTAAACTGCAAAGGGTAAAGCAAGGGCAGCGATATGTTATTATGCTTGTTATTGATTCTTTTATGTGCTCTTTTATATTTCTGCTTTCAGTCTGTTCTTTCTCTCTTATTTATGCTTCAGCTAGCTACAACAATCGTGTATGTGAACCATAATGTTAATTAGCATAAATTAAGCGCATACTTATTATTTCATTATTAAGAAATGAAGTTCTAAGATTTTCGGAAGTGTTGTTTAAATTAGTGCCACCACACTTCAAAACCTCTGCGAAGCTTGTAAAGAGGGTGACGCCACTACGGAGCATTTCGTCTGCTGTTTTGAATGTGATCGGTAAATGTGGGAGATTCTGGCGCGGGCGTGATAAGAGTTGATGAGCTTGTCACAGAAGTACCACCTGGTATTCCTCTGAAAACCCAAGAAGCTATAACAAATCTAGGACTGGTGGAACAGTGGACCAGTTGCTAAGTCTGAGTGTTCCAGTGAAGTCAAAACCTCTGAAGAAAAAAAAAATTAAATTGTGTGACTTATCTCACTTTGATATTAGGTAAAACAACCGCATTAGAATGATGAGAGGACTGAGCTTAGCGCTTTCTCGTCTCGCCTGTTTATTTTGCGTAAAACGACTAGTAGACATTTTGGGATAAACATCAACGCAGATGTTTCTACTATACCGCCACTTAAACGTTCATCCACTTTATTTAACAATCAATCAAATCGTCTCAAGTTGTGTATATTTAATTGTTTTACATTAAATTGTTTTCTTTAAACACAAATACTGTTTTTATTAATTCATTTTAATCCCAAATTTTAAATTTAACATACATGTATAATATCACTCAATGTGTTATACTAACCAGGCGTTAGAAAAAAAATGATTTTAAAAGTAATATTTCGTTTCTTCTTACCTTGAATGCCTTGATTAGAGGGTTCAAATATAAGCAAGGTGATATTCCTGATTATCAGAATTTTTTATAGACCCGTAACAGTAACTTATGAACTGTTTTATTCAATCGACTGCATTCCTCATTTTACAGCTAAGCAGCCATTGAGCTGTATTAGTTCTTAATTTTCAGGATATTTTATTTGTAGAAAAAGGTTAAATATAGAAATGAAATAGTTTTTCATGCTAAAAATGTATTCAACGTCGCTTGCTTTTTAGATAATAATTATTAATTAATAATAATTGAGTGTCACTACAGCCCACTAGGACCTAGGGCCTAGCTTTAACAAAAACTACTCGTGTTGTGCGTGCTACTATTCTCTCACGAGTAGAAGGGATTTGAGAAGACGTTCATAGACAATTGGTACTCTTTGAGTGTTGTCAACTAACTAAGAGGTGGTGCCGTGAAAAAATGCGAGTTGTCCCGTCCAGGAATCGAACGTAGACCTTCGGCGTTTGGGTCGATGCTCTTACCCACTACGCCACGGTGACTACTGCATTTAAGATAGAAATAAATATTATAAAAAAGCTTAAATTTAGACTGTTAACTCATTTTAAAATTAATTTCTCAAATACCCCCCACTTCTGAGATAACAAGAGCATGAGCAATACGAGAAGTTGTCGAAGAAGTGCCTGTTATATACCTGTGTTTAATAACTGGACAAGGAGATGGAGAAATATATACAGCACATCCTTAACAACAGACTTGCCTTCATCAGGAAAGCCAAGTTTGGCCCAAACTACTACTTCTACAGAGTGCAGAGATCCGCTCTCTGAAGTCACAGATCAAAATACTCGAACAGTTAATAAGACAAAATTACAGTCTAGCTGTAAGCTTGCACTGGGGCAATAAGATTCGGGCTGTAAGATCTAACAACCCGAGAATGTTCCCGCAAATAAATAAAATCTTCCGGAGGAGAGATCATAATAACATTCAGTGCGTTCGACTTGACAGAACAACAGACAACCAGAACCTACTTACGTCAGTTTGCATCGATCCAGAAGGGGCTGTGTTGACAACGACTTCTTCCTAGTGGAAGATCCCCAGGAGAAGGTGAATGCAATTGGTGCTGTTTTCCAGAAAGTATACACGGTCAACGAAACTCGTAATCCGAACCACGACCTGGAGACAGGGCCTTGCTGAACCACTTCTACCTTCGGAACGAAATAAGTCAATGGCGATCAGAGAATCCTGTTCAGATTCAGTGACGATCTTCTAGCAAATAATTCCGTCGCCGAAGATGGAATAAACTCCATGCCTATTTCGTAAGATGAACTTCAGGGTATCTTCAACTCACTGGAGAATAAGAAGTCAGTGGGAATCGAAGGGATACCAAATATTATTCTGCGCCATCTACCCTCTGAGGCAACCCTGTTTAACAACGCGTTGAATAATGCAAATTACCCAAAGCATAGGGAAACAGCCGTGGTATAGCCAATTCCGAAACGGGGCAAGATACTTCTATCCCGACAATTCTTCGGTCTATAAGTATTCTTCCGTGGATAAGCAAGGTATTCGAGAAGATAGTCATTAGAACTCTGAAAGAAGGGTAAAACAAATAATTCCGGAAAATCAATTTGGCTTCAGGCCGGGACACGACACAATTCATGCCGCGTCTACATTGGTTTCCAACATTAAATGGAATAGAAACAAGACACAGTGTATAGGCGCCTGCCTGATTGACATGGAAAAGGCGTTCGACACCGTATTGTTAGAAGGAAATTTCGACAACAGTGTGACCAATCAAAAATGGGTTGCAACAAGGGGCTGTTGGTTCGCCTATCTTGTTCACTATACTCACTAGCGATCTCATAGGTTCTATGCTTAATATAGGTAGAAGGTAGAGTAATAAATGTCTTGGTACAACTGTTCGATACAAGTCAATAATTTTGCGACGACTGGAAGTTAAAAATCAAATACCAGAAGTGTGAAACTATTTAACTATTTTTACAACCCCGCCGTCCAGGGCCTCAAGAGACACGAAAATGAACTGGCGTAAGTTCGGCATAGTTGACCCACAAGGACGACCATTAACTGTAAAAAGTGTAGTAAGATATGTATCTAGGCATCTGGTTGGACCAATATCTATATGGTTACATCCACATAGATACAGCTCTGACCAGGGCTAAGAAGGTTTTCGCTATGGCAAGAGATCTGTTTTACAGCAGTCAGCTTGAAACTAGAGTGAAGGTAATCTGCTACATGGCCCTCATCCGGCCAATTATGGTATATGATGGAAAAGATGAGGGTGTATGAGAGGCAGTGTCTTCGGGCCTGTCTTCGTCTATACCGAACACCAGAATCCCAGTACAAGAAATTCTACCCCAACGAGGTTCTGTATAACGAGGAAAAACTTATAAGGATAGATAATTTTATTAAGCTGGAGTCACACTGCTCGGGACATGGCTTCAACCAACAGTCTGATCTTTTGGGCTTACTACACAAATGAAATGTACCATGAGCGGGTACGTCTTAACGGCTTCATTCCGCCTGAAGCTTTCGTCTATTTGGACGCTAAAGGCCTGAAAGATCTAGGGAAGGCTTCCCTATCATCTTCTACGTCGCACGCCGAACAATAGAAAGGCAACTCCAATACGAGCCGGACGTCGCTCGCAGCCACGAGGAACCCCTTCGTTTCAGTAAAGCGATTTCTGCGCGCGACAAAGTATTCTCTGCCAAAGAACGGAATTTTTGCTGGTGGTTACATCAGAACCAGCGTTCGATGCCGCTAACTTCTAGTAGAAATAGACGGGGTAGATTAGTTTTTAGGGCCAACTCATATAGGTTAAGGTAGATTAGGAAATTTATAATAAAGAAAAAAATTAAAAAATAAAAAAACAACAAAAAACAAAAAAATAAACAAATAAATAAAAAAAACAATAAAATTAAAAAAAAATAGTGTACCATGGCGTATTGGATAAATGTATATGTAAAGCATATAAATAACACAAACGCCCTGGTGCACGCATCCGTATCATGTTACGGACATAGTTTTAGCTTAGCATAATAGTTAAGTAGTTTATACATAGGCTTAAGTTTTAGTTTAGTTTAGTTAGGTTAAGATTAGGTTAGGTTGGAAAACGTACATGTCTAAGTTTTAAAAAATTCTTGGGCTGAATTTAAGAAATATCACAACATAAAATTTCTTAAAAAATATAAATACACAGCCAATAGGCCGAAGGGCAAAATAAATTGTACCTAGATTAACTTAGAGTACTCAAGAAGAGTCTGTAAGATAGATTTAAGATCAATGGATTTAATTGATATGCTAGTTTTAAGTATTTTTGTCTTTTTTATTATTATTATTTATTTAATGGCACTACAGCCCACAGGGGACCAGGGCCTAGCTTCTACAACAACTACTCGTGTTTTGCATGCTATTGTTCTTCACGAGTAGAAGGGACCTACAGTTTTTTGCCGACTCCGAACGGCGAGATTTGAGAAGCTTTCCATAGACAATTAATACTCTTTGAGTGTTGTCAGCAACTCGAAAGAGGTGGTGCCGTGAAAAAATGGTAGGTGTCCCGTCCGGGAATCGAACCCAGACTTTCTGCGCCGCGGTCGATGCACTTACCACTACGCCACGACGACCATTTTTGTCTAGTATATAAGTAATGAAGATTGAACAATGAAAATGCATTAAAATTCAAAAACAAATTTTCGGATACTATGGTCCATCGATAGTTTGGCGAAAAAGCGGCACAGCGATGAAAATAAAAAATCTTTATCTCTGTCTAGCTGTCATAGAGCAAACATCGTGGTGACTTTTTGACAGTTCTTCTTTTTTCAGTGCGCCCAAACGAATAGTATTTCTTTCTCGCTCACTTACCAGCTGTTTTTGCCTTTGCTTGTAAGCCAAGTGTTTATACTTCCCACGCTATTCGTACTTATATCGTCCTTAGCCGAAAAACAACCACTGTCCAAAGCCATAGACCCTATAAGTACTGAATACAAGAGCATCTCTCAACTGAGAGATCGTAACCTTCTAATTCTTGCGAAATCTCAAAAAGTAGCGGACAAATTCGTGCGTCACCAAACTACACGCCAATTTAAACTCATCCAAGGGAATTGTCTATCTGGTATAAACCTCAAGGTGTGATCGACGTGTACAAATTCACAAAAAATATTGACGGCAAACAACGCCCTACAGCTTTAAATGACTCGTAACTGTCAACTACTCGGTCACACTACAAAAAGATGCCCCAAAAACAAGGTCTGTGCGAATTGTAGTCTGCTCCCTCATGAACCGGAAGTATGTTCGCGTAATATGTGTGCTAACTGTGCAGAAGCTCACCCATCTTCATCCACCTCTTGCCCAACATATTTGCAAATTTAAGCAACTGAGCAAATCAGTAATAGACATAAACCAGCGCGCCTTATTTCTCCGCCATAACTAATCGAATAGTTAACAAAAAGACAACAACCACACGCCTCAACCTCTCAGTACCAACAACTTCAGCAATCTCTCTACAAACTTCAACTTCTTTAATATCAAAATTTAACAATTCTAACTACCAGCCCTCAACCCCTCTTCTTTCGATTCCCCTCTTAGCTCTATTACCAAAAATTTAACCCAGGGCAATTCATACTTTATTACCTCCTCTGATACGGATGACAACCAATAATCCAACTCACAATAGTCCAGCTACAGTCTTCACCGATCGAGTTGCGAACGGAATCGCTTGATTTCAGGCGTCCCCGACCTCACCCTGACCGATCTGTACAGCGACCCCACTCTCATCCAACCATAAATCAAACAGCAGTTTCAAAATCCTTCAATGGAATTAACGATGGACGAATGGGCGAATTAAACCTTTTAACCAAAAAGCAAAGACCATCATGTTCTGTCTGTCAGAGACCCACTGTGCGTATCCTTACACCACAGACACCTCGAGGTTTCACAGTATTTCCACAACTACTCTCATAACACCTCTTCAAAACAAGAGATAGTGGGCTTAATCAAAAACAAAATACCCCATAAAAAATCCCTATCAACTCTTATACTTATACTCTTACTCTCCCTTTCGAATATGAAAATCAAGTTTCACTGGTGTCAATTTACATCCCGCCCAACCAAACATTCTCATAAGACGACTTGCAACTGGGGCTCAACTACCAACCATCTTTTTTTAGTAACTAATAATTATAAATGATTCTCCAACACACCTCTCCAATCATGGAACCTTCACAAACGGATATGGATATTACATGTTGTTCTCCTGAACTATACACAACAGTCTTTTGGGAAATACTGGATGATCTCTATAATAGCGACCACTTTTCAATTATTTCCTGTATTGTTCATGGCCCGGGTAGTGGCAAACTACCTTTTAACCCGAAATATAAAACTGACAATGCTAACTGTGCTTGTTACAACCAGCACATCTTAGATCTTTTTGTCACGTAACACAATCTCAGCCAATATCCATAGAGAACACGCTCCATAAAACCATAAGAACAGCTGCTAACAGGTTCCTCCCACAAAGCTCTTCACACCCCCGAAACCGCACAGTGCCATGGTGTAGCTCCTCACTGGCCACTCTAAGAAACTAAATACATACAGCATGGAAAGTTTGTAAAACATATCCCAGCACCATAAACCTAACATGTTACAAAAAGGCTAACGCAAAGTATCGTAGAGCAGTTAAGGAGAGCAAAGTGAAATGCTGGCAGGATCTCATTTCTAAACCACAGAAAAAATTTGGTATACCATGCGTTGCCTTACGGGGAACGCTGCAGCTTGCTTAATAAAATCAATATCAGCACCAGAGGGTTGTAAAACTTTACCACAGAAAATAAGCAACTGTATTGCCCTCAAATGGTCGAATTCCTCGAAAGATAAGTACTTCCCCCCAAATTCAGACTCTAAAAGATTTTAGCTTTATCTACAACTGCTTTCAACACTCTTGCAGACTCCGCCAAACAAATTGAAACAGATATAACCCCATTGAAACCACAATGTTGTCGGGCCAAACTCAAAGGTAAAACACACAGTAGAGACCGAAAATCATACCCCATGCTCAAAAATCGTCCACTTGAGGCAAAATCCAGATTAATCTTTACAAGAGCATCTTGCATACTGGTATAATTCCCCAATACTGGAAATCAGCAACGGTATTTCCGCTTCCAAAACAAAACAAAAATATAAGTATAATTGAAGGTTTAGAAAAAATAATAGATACTCGTATATAATAAAATAATAGCCCACTGTTAAAGTGGTTCATTGAATCCAAAGAACTTCTTAGCTAAAACCAAGTTGCGTTCAGAGCCAAAAAGGGTTGTGCCGATGCACTCACCCACTTAGACTTCTACATAACCAAGGTGGTACTCTCTTCCCAAAACTATGTAACAATTCTCTCCCTCGATTTTGAAAAGGTTTTTGACAGAATTGGGATTTCCTTGGTCCTAACAAAACTCAAAGCCTGGAGGATCGGCCCAAAATTTACAACTATATTGGCTCCTTTCTATCCTACCGGAAAATTTGTGAGAATCAACAACAGTTACTCTTCAACCCTTCCTCTCTTTAATGGTTTTCGGTAGTTTTATTTAAATCGCTTTTGACGCACTATCAAGCGTAATCAGTAAGCACAAACACCTCGATCATTGCATTTACGCAGACAAATGCAATGGTATGAATAAGACAAAAAGTATATTTACTGCATTACTAGAAGATATCTTAAGATGGTCTAATTCCTCTGGTGCAAATCTCTCTCTCTCGACAAATGCAAATTTTACACATCTGTCGGAAAAAGAGTTGCAACAGCGATATACATGTAGTTATCACTAGTGTAAATAAACTAAGTATTCTTGGCATAGTTGTTAATATTAAATATAATCGAAATACTTATTGCCTTAGTCTTAAGAAAAGCCAGGGCAAATATAATTAACTTTTTAGCAAACAAAATATGTAACACCCACATTTACACATTATGTAAAATTTCTAAATCACTATTGCTTAGTAAGATCGACTACGATTTATGTATTTAAGGTAATGCACCTAAATCAATTATCAAAATCATCAATGTCCGGTACCGTTAAGCCGCCAGTCGTAGCATCAACGCCTTTCGTACCACCTCTATCAAGAACGTTCTTGTTAAGACAGGTCTACCCTCGATTTAAGAACGAATAAAATTCGCACAAGCGAAGCTGCATATATACCAAGAACTCCATCATGAGCAGAACTTTTGATACAGCTAAAAACATGAAATACTCAAAACGAATGCAGCTTGTCCACAATCATCCCAAACAAGACACACAAATAAAACTTAAGTTTTATGGGTCCCAAGCCACGTAGGCCATAAAGGGTAATGAATTACCTGAACTTGAACAAGCGCACCGTGCTCCCATATACCAATTTGATGTGACTACCAATTCAGATGCGGTACGGTTACTAAAGTGCAATCTCAACACCCGTCGTATGTCAAACTGGCAGAACTACCATCAAAAGCCTACCTTCACACCACCTTCACTACATACACACCAACATTTTCTAAAAGGCAATATGATAAATTTTATCCTATACATAAATTAAGAAAATAAGGCCTAAAATTCGTGTCATATTTTTTCCCATGAGCATCTTTTTTAGATCTGAAAAGAGGTAGAAGTCGCTGGGGGCCGGATCTAGAGAATACGGAGATTTGTGGCACGGTGCATTGTCTTGATGGAAAAGAATTTTTTTCTTCTTCATATGGGACCGTTCTTTTTTGCAATTCCTTACTTCAAATGCACCAATAATGCCATGTAGTATGCGCTGTTGATCATTTTGCATTTCCTAAGATAGTCGATGAATAAAATTCGGTGCACATCCCAATGCTGTTCCACTCCGCTGACTTCTGATTTGACTTTGGGGGGAAGTGACGAATCTATGTTTCATCCATTAAAGTACAAACGCAAAAAGTCCTGTTTATTCTGGCAAAACAGGTCCAAACAGCTCTCAAAATCGTCGATACGTTTTTTTTTCCGGTAAGCTGTGAGCAAACTCGGCACCCATTTCGAAAACAGCTTTCTCATGACCAAATGTTCATGCAAAATACTATACACACTGCCTTCTGATATCTTTATGGTGTCAGCCATCTCACGCAATTTCACTGTACGGTTTTCCAAAACGATCTGTACTTTATTCTACGTTTTTAGGTGTAACCACCTAAATCGACCTTCGAGAGCGTTCAGCATCGTTGGTGTTTGTACGGGTAACAGAGTCCCTGTAACAATTTTCAAGCCGTTGCTGAGCTTGCGCGATATTTTTTTTCTATCATTTCTAGCGTTTAATCAACACACGAAATTATGTTTTTTCCATTGTTTTAAAAATCGTAAACGTAGCGTCATTTGAAGCACTGTAACTTCTAACCTAATAATCAGATTGTCATGAAAATTTGGCTTTTTAGCTAGTTAGTGGCGCTCCCTATATGTCAGTACCGTTAAAAATTGTTGTCCACATTCTCAGATTTCAAAGCTACCATGTAAAACCACCTCAAAAATAAGATAAATAGTAAAAGTGTATTTTTATTCTTGTTAACAAATTTTAAATTAAATCTTCTTCACAAATACTTTTTTAGAACAAAACTATACATTTTACGAAAAATTGAGAAATAAAAATTTTGGTAGTTGCAAAAAATTCACAACTGTGTTTTTATTCCCCGAATATTTTCAGTGACAATATCTCAGATATAATGTCATTTTTAAATGGATTTGTATCCAAGAGATTGAATGATAGTGTATTATTTTCACAGTCATTTTGTACAATATATTCATTATTATTATTTACATTAGAAAGAATTATTTTTTCTGTCAACATTTCGTAGTCAATGCCTTGTGCCAATAAGTTTTCTAGTTCAGACAAAGATGGATACTCTCCAGTCTCCAACATTTCGAACCTAAAAACAGATTACAAATAACATAACTAGTATACATACGTACATATTTATTTATATTTACGTTGGGAAAATATCTCTGGGATGACGTTTTCTATAACCACTCTGAAATAGAATGCACACAAAGTGTATTATTTGGTTTCTGATGGTGGTAAGTCTAAAATGTTTAACATCTGTTAAATGCATTAGTAACTCGTCTCAATGTTTACATTTGTATTTTAATGAACATAAGTTGAATGCCGACATACCATTCTAATGTTCCTAAGCTTTTAAATTATCTTTTATTATTGATTTATCATATTCAGTATTATGTACATGAAATATTTTGTATGCACAATAACTTATATATGTAATATACAAATATTCAAATTGTCACTTATCAAAAATATCATATTTAATAATTTACTCTTTAATCGATAAATTTATATGTTTGGGTGCTTTCAAATTCAATTGACAGACTTTGCCAACTCGATTTACTAAATATAAATGTAACTCGGTTTGGTAACTTCACTAAATCTTGCCAAACCGATTTACATTTATATTATATGGAGTTAGCAAAAGTTGTGAAATGACTGAATGAAAAAACAAACTGTGGACGACTTAATTTTCTTTGACCATGCGATGTCCGCTGCATAGGATAAGAAATCGGAATTGAATTACTTCAAGTTGGTTGAATCCAAGTAATAAATTACCATAAAACAAAATAACTTATTTATTTAATTAAGTATTTTCAGACACTGCGAACAAGGTTTACAGTTGATTTCTCTGATCTCAACTGTAGCCAAAACAAGCAAACAAAGGCATACCACACAAATGGCGGAAGTGGGTATTCACGTAAAACAAGTAAAATATCGCTTGAAGCCGTCACTCACAAGCATGACAAAATTATCAATCTAGAAAACACAAGTTAATTAAAAAAAAAAAACAAATTTGGATGAACACCAATGTTGAGAAACATATTTGGATGAATGCCAATGTTATGGAGTGCCAGTGCATTCTCCTGATTACAATATAAGGAAATTAGATACGCACTGGGCTAATGAACTGCAAAAGAATCAAATATGTCCTGATCTTAAAGTTGAGTCAATGACTTGCTCTTTGTCATTATCAATAAAGAATACTCTAACGATAGTTAAATTACTAAGCTTAAAGCAAAAAAAAAAAAGAATTTCAAAACTTAGAAATTGATAAGTTATTTCGCATTTTCGTATATGTTTTTATATGTATGTATGTTATTCTCTAGCCTCAAGACCCGCCTCCCTTGGTAGTCAATTATTTTTTTTATATTTTATCAATTTAAGTAAGTCGCGGGTTAGAAAAAACACTCTTGCTTCTATTATAAATTCCAGTCACTATATTCGGTAAACCGAGTTATTAAATTTCCAGCTAATATAAATCAAATATATTTTATCAAAATAGATTTTGTATTCAAAGAAATTTGATTTTGATTTTTTTGATAAGATGAGTGGGTATTTTTGTATATCTAAATTTATTTTGTATACACATACATTTTGTGTACATTTATGGACTAAAATGCATACTCTTAAATAAAAAAAACGGTGTATGTTACATAAATAAGAAGTCAATTGAAATAAGCAGTAAATTAATAACAATCAGCATCGGCAAAATACAATAAAATGTCTACATTTTATGACTATACCTTAGCAATTTTATTTTCATCCCATTCACTATCAAGTTTTGCATATCCTTTATCCACCATTTGTTTATTTATTTGCAGGGTTTGATTGCCGTTTGTATCACAAAGGACCATGTATACAGTTTGCTCCTATAAAAAGATTCATGTAATAAAATGATATTTTCTAAATCACTTCTACTTACTTTTTCATCGACGTCTATTATCTGCGCATAAAGTAAAATTTCTGAAACCATTGAAAGAAATGCTCTAACTGCAGTTTTGGACCACAAGGCTGATGCAGGTTTTATATGTGACAGTGAACCACGAATCGCTTGCATTGGGGTATGAGAAAACATCTCTGGCAGATATTTGATATCTCTAATATCAATCTCAGATACCGTTCCATAGTCGAAGAAAATCACCTTTAAATAAAGAATTGCATCGGAGAGCTTTTCTACTTTTAAGTGGATTTGTACATACCTTAACTTTATTGTTGCACACATTTGAAAGCACTTCAGCACGATGCCACATATCGTTGTATAAAGCAGCACATACATGTCCAGGAGCTAAGCAATTCCTTGGAATAGCAAGTTCATTTAAAGGCAGGCGAGAATAGAAAAGCCTTAGAAACCAAATAAAAATAGTATTGTTGGATTTATAGTATGATAGTTGGTCAACTTACTCTATTCGATTCATTAAAATATCTAGTTCATGATTTTCTTTATAAATATGAAACCAAAATTTAAATGGACTATGTATCTAGAAAGGAAAAGAAAAAGAAAATAAAACAAATTAAATATTATTCAAATACATTAAAAGCAATTACTATACGTTAAACGAGAACAAGAGACCTAACTCGATTTGATTTGAGATTTGCACCGATTCATAAACTGTTTTAATAAATTCTACACTTGATCTGTACTCTGACAAATATTACACTCAGGAGATTTTCGATACTTTAACTTTTTATTGTATTTTTATTTAAATTTTAATTCCTTTACTTATATTCTAGCTAAAAATACTTAAAACTAGCTTATACTATGTGAAATTTCGCTTTTATATCTAACTTACTGACCCTTTGCGGGTGCTCTAAGTTAATCAACTTTGCAGTTAATTTGCTTTTTGGCCTACTTTATCTTAATTAAGATTTTCGATACTCCGAGTATAGATTGCCCCGAGTCGGATAATCAGATGAAGATAGATAGTACCGTTCTCACTTGAATTCATATTTTTCATGATACGATTTTCAAAAATATACATTCTCGCATTCATTAGTGTAATTTTCTAAGTAAAAATTGCTCTGTTTCATACAATTCTGTTCTTTGATATAAACTTAAGAGTTACTATGGGATTTTTCAATGTATTTCATGTTGTGGCACAATATTGCTTATATGTGGGATTTCGAGCGATTTTTTATTGAGATAACATGCTAATGAATGAATTTACTCCTGAATAATAATTTACATTATCCAGTATTTGATCAGCTATAGCATTCAATGTCAAATTTCGTAACACCACAAAGGTAGCATTATTATGTGTGCTCTTGGATAAGATTTCCTACAGAATGTGCAAAGTGGCATCAATGAAATCATTGCAACCTCAAGCAATGTGGACCATGCTTCTGATCATTATTTGACTTGTTTACTGTCAGAGAGCTTCAAGAACAAGAAAGAAAGTATATTATTCGACAGATTACGAGCACTGTCTGGTTTTCTCATTTTGGGGAGTGTGGACATAGCGAAAATATAAAAAAAAAATTGACAACAAATTCTGACTTTGACAGAACTCAGTTTCCAAAGTATGGTTTGGAAATATTTTTTCCAACAACACCTTCTATGCCTACGAAAATTAATCACTCCAAAGACCGCTATCGTTTACAAGAAGTAGCAATATTTTAGTGTACGCAAAGAACAAATGTGTGTATTTTAGTATTTACGGACTATTTTTCTGAGAAAGCGAACAGACGTCTCTCTTATTAAAATTCGAAATTTTAACTTCAAAAGCGTTAAAAGGTGTTCTGTTTATCACATTCCACACTTTTTTTTTCTCAGAATGAATACATTTGTTCATTATTGTGAATTTATTTACAAAAATGTAAAAGTTTCTCATAAAGACGACCTAAAAAGGAAATTCTTGCTCCTACCTTTGAAATAAAACTTATTAATAGCCATCTGAAAAACCTCGTTAAATCAGTGCAGATTTCCTGACAAATAATGTCAGCGATAATTAGAATAACATCTTCTTGGAATCGAAAAATAATTCTTATAAAAACTCAATAACAATAACTTAATAGGAATTCTTTGGATTCCAAAAATCATGCATATTTTCTCTGTTCTGAGTTTTGAGTATTGCCTATTTCTCTAACCTTTAGAAGATGGCCGTGGTTCCACTGATTACTGTATAGAATTTAGATGCTTCTAGCTTAGTCAGTCCACTACCGTATTAAGAAAGAAAATCGTTAGCCGCTCGGAAAAATTAAACATGATCTATGATATGAATTTGGAAAGTTATAAAAACTTTTTATGCAAATAATAAAAGTATTCTTTTTGAATTACAATTCTTACGACAGAGATTAACTGCTTACAAATCTAACAACTGTGACAAAAATATTGTCAAACAAACAAACTACCAATCTGATCTGGTCATTTTAGGCTCCGCAGTAAAAATGTAGATCTGCTCTACTCGCACAACACGAGTAGTTGTTAAAAAGCTAGGCCCTTATCCCTTCTGGGCTGTAGTGACCCTCAAGTATTAGTATTAGTTGACCAAAGATATAATATGAAGAATATTTAATGCAGCGAATAGATCCTTGGTCGGTTCGAGAGAAAAATTCTTTGCACCCGTCTGAGAAGATGACTTTTAAAAAAGTAGGAGTAAACAGCGAACTCTATGAGCTGCATGAAATATTATATAAAAAAACGAATGATAAAAAATCAATCTATGTTCAATGAGCAAAAATCTTAAAGACATAAACATAAAGCGCACATGCGCAATGCATTATATCATATATATCATTCTTCACCTCAAATCCACTACATAAATGCCGTTAAAATAAGTGACAATTACAATTATAAATTGAATTTACGTAATTCACTTAACTGAATGCCCAAGTAAGTGCTGAATTCCTAAGTAATAGCACTTGGTTCCCACACCTCATTGAAGGGACCTAACAATCGCTTGATACATCATACGTCAACCAAATCAATTACGTTTCGATCGACAAAAAATGCACCACTGGAGCTAAAAACTTAAAATTTAGAACTGCTTCTTTTTATATTAAAAGCAAGTAATTGTAGCTTTATTGTAGCCAATTAAAATTTATAAACTAAGCCATATTCCGAAAACATAGCTTAGAAGAAGAAATAGTAAGTACCAAATGGAGAAAAATGATGGGATGATTACTACTTAGCGGCACTGCGATAAAGCGTAAAAGCGAAAAGCGTATTATAGACCAAGACTTCTTATTATATACAATAAATATTATATACAATAAATATTTACATTTACTCAACTCTGTAGACGGCTGATTGATTGTTCAAACGTTGGACACGGATTAAAGTGACGGGCTAAATTTTTGTATACATCACAATATAGAGGTAAAATAGCAGAAAACACAACGTTTGGAATTCCCAACCCGTATAACAAAATTGTAATAGGATCAAATAGTTGTAATTTATCAAAAATAAAGCTTGGAACAACTGTCCTTTACTTTGAGGCATCGGCAGTGTGCCGCTAAGTTATGACAATAAGTATGTTTTTTCAGGTAAGAGAAACAATGTTCATACGTGGGGAAAATGTAGTGTATTCATATGAAATGAATTGCTTTGTAGAAAGATTGTTTAAATGCTTGTGTATGAATAAACACAAGCTAGATATTCAAAAACTAAAAGCAGTATATGTGGAAATTACCATGAAGTCTGCAAGCTCTCAAACACATCCTATATTACACACATTACTAACACACAAAATTTGTTACCAATTCCGTTAAGAGCGTGTTTACCAAAAATATTTAGTGACCAACCAGTCAGTCGGTTGGAATGCGACGATCAATAAAAGTCGCAAGCAAGCAACTCTTGTTTTATTTTCAATCCCTGGCTTCATTCCCCTACAGATGTTAAACTAAATTATAAAAAATATTTAAAAACTCAAGAAAGAATTAGCACATATTGGTCCCTTAATTTAATTCATCAGTTTGTGATCAATTATTTAAATAAAAATAAGAGATGGAACATTGGCAGTATAGATTTTTCCAGCCATCCGCAATAACCACACAAAAATCTTATCTTAAATCTTAAGGTATGGATTTGAGTAATATTTGTGAATTAATTCAATTATGGCTATCACAATATAAGCTTACCTCAGAAATGAAGACTCCGATGATAGCACCTTTAACAAGTTCTGCAGGCAGTTTTAGTCTGGGAATTTTCTGTCCAAATCCAACAGTATGCTCGGGACAATCTACACGAAATACCAAGCTGTTCTGAAAATATAAATACATACATGCATATGTATAGTGTTATGTCTTGTTTTTAATTTTGTATTATAAATCTGAAATTAATATAGGAGGTACACTTAAAAATTAAAACTATCACTATGGAAAGCATTTTTTGGCAAGTTTGGAGCTTCTACCTAAAGAAGAATAGAAATAGTTTAAATGGTACAATATGAAAAGCTTTTCAAATACTGTCATTCGGTGTCGGCAAAAAAACTGTAGGAGCGTGAGAGGACAATAGCGCGCACAGAAAAGTAGTTGCTTAAGATGATATAGCGTGCTGTAGTATAGTGTCATCTATTGCAATGTAAATAAGATTAAATAACGATTGCGACTTTGATTCACGATCCCTTCTCTCTCGAGTTGCCGACAACACTCAAAGAAACCAAATCATTGGAGTAAGTGGTTCCGCAATTAAATGTATTTATTTTTTTTTTTCAATGAATAATTTCATTACTACTATTATTATAATTTATTAATAGTATAAACAGCTAATAATCACTAAGAGTAAGAGCAATGGATTTACAACTCTACGCTATAATTGTTTATTTTTTTGCCAGACGGAAATATGCTTAGTTGCGGAATATTCCTAACTAAAGATACCTTAGAACAATTATATTTATAATTTGGTTGAATATATTAGCTTCGCTATTACATATATCGTGCTGCTGCTTTGTGGATTCGTGCATTAGTTGGGTTGAAAACGATATAATAAATAAAAAGCGTAAATATTTTTTTCAATAAAAAAATCCTTCTATATTTCATGTTTTAAGGTTTTTATACCTGAAATAAATTAATGTAAAACTTACCGCGGCAAACTCTGGAACTGCTTCATCCATATCGTTGCTATTTTCCAAAGCATTATTTTGTGAGAACGGATTAACTATTTCAAATTCGTTTTGCATTTGTTCATTTTTTTCCATTACTTTATCACATTTACTAGTTTTTTGTGAAGTTATTTTTGATGTCTGTTTACAAGGGAATACAATTGAGTTGATATTATATTCTTTTTGTGTAATGATAGTTTCATTATGGGAAGAAGTTCTTTTGCTACCATGAACCTGATTGAGTTTATTTTTATCATAGATACAAGTCCTATTTTCGAAATCGGGTTGTTTTAACATTTTTAATTCTGAAGAATTCAAATCATAACTTCTACTATCTATTGGATTACTTATCTTCCGAATAATACTGTCGGAAATGTTTTGGTCTTTCATATTTTTTGAATCAATTTTCGAGGGAACAAAGACAGCTTCTGGCTTACAATTAAGAGGTTTTGAATATGAATTGTCTTTATTTTCAAACACTTGCGGATTATTTGCATTCGAGGTTTTTTGTCTATGGTTATGTTCATATCTTGGCACAGCATCTTCGCGACACTTCTTTGAATATTGTCTTTTAAAACTGTTTTGACTATCCGGTTTAATATTGCTTTTATTAAAGCCGCAATATGTATTAAAAAATTGTTCTTCTTTATAATTGGTCCCATAATACGCCGGTTGTTGAATACGTTTAGCATTTGGCGATGGTGCATATCTAGTAAATAAAATAAGACACAGTAATAAGCTTGAGTTAGTAGCATATGTGCATACTTACGATACCGTGGATTTTCTTTCACGTGTTGTATTTTTTTGCCGGCTTACCATTTCGTTTATATGGCTTACGTTTTCAGTTACAACAAATCCAACCCTCGCCTGCAGACCGCAACCTGTTACCTAGTTGGTTTCCAAAACATATTTGATATTTACTTTTAGTGCGCACTTAAAAAAATTTGATTTTACCACCAAAGTATCTGGAATCGATCGGAGAAATAGTTCCAGATTCGGAAAACCAAGTTTTTGAAATGGAATCCAATTCCCAACAATATCCCTGTAATCACGATTTAATCTTTCCAGCGTCATCCCGTTTGGAGATGACACAACTAGGGACTTTAGGATTGATTTAGTTTCTTGAAGAAACCCGAGCTCCATATTTATAAACTCTCTAAACAATTTTATATACTGTAAATGCGTACAATCCGTCGGCCAAACCAAAGACCAATAATTTCTTACTCATTTCTGAGTCAAACATAAAATCACAATGTGACCTCAGAAAATAAACAACTTCTATAGCTGTCATATTTAAATTAAATCATTCGCTCTTTCCAAATATAAGAAGGGATGCCACTTCACTCAAATAGAACATTGCGCGGGAATAAAGTACCAATACTGTTATATTTGAATATGTGTCAAATGTAGCAAGATTTTCCTAAGCGGCTTATACCCAGGAAGCTCGTATAGGTGCAGTCTGATGTGTTAATCGATTTATCTGTGTAGCACACCGTTTGAAGAGCATGAAGAGATTTCAATATTTTGTGTCGTTGTTGGTGCAAAAGTAAATGCTCGAATAACGATAGATGAATTGGTAGAATTATGATGCAAGGACAACATTTAATGAAATGTTTTTAGGCAAAGTAAGATGTGTACATGCCTGGTTCATTAGTTATCTTTACTTATGAGTATATACTTTACATAAAATCTTCAAGTTTTACAGACCAATCGTACGTGTGAGTTACGAATTTTTGTTAGAGCTTCTCTTTATTCTTTTTCTTCTTTGAATGATATTACATTTCGGAGTGGACCTTGGCCTCAACCAAGATGCTCTCAGCTAGCACTGCTTAACATTTCGCACCCCAAGTGGGTTTATGTTCTCCTCCACTTGCGTAAGCCATCTCAGACAAGGTCTTGCCCTGTAACGTTGTCCAAATGAAGCATACTTTAGACACAATATGAATTGGCAGTTAATCTAAGAAAACTAAACAACAACAGTAAAACTGACGATAATACGTTGATATAAACTAACCACTACCTTATCGGTCCATAGTAAGTCCATGAAGGACTTACTCGTCTGACCATGGCTAAAGTCTGCAATAAGAGTTAAAGTATTTGTTAGGTATTTGTCAGTTTCAAAGCTAGAGGCAGGTGATAACTTTAAACTGAACTTGAAGTCGACTTTTAATGGCAACATGTTAGTGTGGAATTAGATTACTCAAACTTATGCTTTAATCTAAATATTGATTTTGTACAAGGTGAATTATGTATATCCCAACTCCACCATAAAATACTTTCGCTGTTCAGAATAGTTACTTGCGATACAAACATACTACCCGTGTTTTCAAGAATTCCATCGTCTTCTCATGCCTGTTTTTGAAATGTCTTTAATTTGTATTATTTGTTCAGATCCCAAATCACCTTTAGGTATGTGTGGTGGGCTGTGTTTCAGATCAGCGGCGTACAGAGTTGAGAACATTTAAAGAGATGCTGCAGCATCTGAAATTTTCTTTAAATTTAGTTTTTAACTGGTACTTTATGATTGTATTCCTAGTGGTAGACAGTTTTGAATAGTCCCAATGTCTTTATGCCAGTTTGGGGTATAAAAACATGTGTTTTAAAGTTTAGAGGGTAAAAAATCGAGAAATTTTAGCGTAACTTTATAATATCTGCGGTCTTAAACAGATTTTAAATCAAACAATGTCTGCAGTTTGCTTTTTTTTTTCAAAACATAGCACATTTTATCAGGGCATTTTCAGAAGTTGAATTAATTAAACAGAACAAAATTTCTATTATTTCCAGAGGTAAGGGTAGTCCATTTTAAGAATATGTATTTGTATAACTCGCTCCGGATAACCGAAAACACAGATGTTCTTTTAACAAAATTATATAGCGCCATCTATGTGTAAGAATCTATATCACATATCTTTTCAGTACAATGATTTCCATTCGTTTCCTCAAGTTGTTTTAACATCCCTGTACGGATGTCGGTTTTGAAGTTTTGCATTGTCGTTTCTGTTTCTTTCTTTTGATTTCCCGTTGCAAGCTCTGAAGGCAGCAAAATGTCTAAGAGAGGTGAGAGTTACAAAAAATAATCCGAAAAAATCCCAATCTATATTGTTTTATGAAAAACAAAATGAATTCGAATATATCTTGAAATATGTGAAGATTTAATAATTATTTATATTTTTGTTTTTAAGGACGTGGTGGAACCGCTGGAGGGAAATTCCGCATTTCTCTTGGTCTCCCTGTAGGCGCTGTGATGAACTGCGCTGATAATACAGGTATATAAACACTTAATGTTTTAAAGACTAGGACGATTTGTAATGTTATTTAATTTTTTTAGGAGGAAAAAACTTGTACGTTATCGCTGTTCATGGAATTCGAGGTCGCTTGAATCGTCTTCCCGCCGCAGGTGTGGGTGACATGTTTGTAGCTACAGTCAAGAAGGGAAAGCCTGAGTTAAGAAAGAAGGTGAGAAAGTTTAATTGTAGATACGGTATATAGGGAGTAATATTGACGTTATGGCTAGATTCCTCACAAATTGTGAAACACAAAACACGTGAACAGCGCGGTCGTTTGGTTCCGTGTTCTACGATCAAATTATTCTCTTGTTTCCTCTATTGTCTTCTGTTTGTATTTCGTTATCCAAACTTCATCTTGTTATTTTAATGTGTAACGAATATAATTGTGAATTTCTGGAGAATACTTATTTTTGAATCATTGATGTATTTAGGCCTTTCAAGCGGCTTTTTTTTCTACATTCAGGAGACAAATTTTCTCTTAAAACCCCCGCATATCTTACTTAACTAAACGACATTTTTTTAATTTCCGTCATCAGAAGTGGACTCATCATGGGCTAAAGATGAATTAATATATGAATATATGAAAAAAACTCCTACTTCCCATATACATCACCTCGTTGAAATGTGACAAATAAGTTCAAATGAACTTACTTAAGACACAGCGTGTTGTTAAATGGTGTGAAATTTTTATTATTTTTTCCGTGATCCTTCATATCACAATTATTATCCTTCATTAATAAATTCGATTCCCGGCGGGACACCTAGCATTTTTTCACGGCACCACCTCTTTCGAGTTGCTGACAACACTCAAGGAGTATTAATTGTCTATGGAAAGCTTCTCAAATCTCGCCGTTCGGAGTCGGCAAAAAACTGTAGGTCCCTTCTACTCGTGAAGAACAGTAGCATGCACAACACGAGTAGTTGTTGTAGAAGCTAGGCCCTGGTCCGTTGTCGGCTGTAGTGCCACTCAATTATTATTATTATTAATAAATACATATTTTCTTAAAGGAAATCATTTCCAATAGATAAACATTTCTTTCAGCACAGGGCATGTGACAAGAGACATTGCAATAATACAGTTTCTTTCGTATGTTGTCTGTTTGCATTGGTAAACTCTGCGCCCACACAGTTATACAATAACTTTTATTCTTATTATATATTATACAAGTATGTATGTAATACAGAGTAACTTTTCTACTTTGGAATTACGTTGCACTCATTTTAACCGATTAGATTAATGTACATATATATATGTATAAGATTAATGTACCTCCCTTCATGATGTTGTAAACTAAATAGTTGCATTCATATATCTTTCTTTCTAAAGTGGTATTGAAAAATAAGACTTCCGTAGTATCCAAGTAGAGAAAATTCGTGCCGGAGTATTAACTCTAAGCAGTTTCTTTTTAGAAACTGAGGATGAGAGATGGCTTCAGCGATTGCAATTTCTCATCTGATAGTTTGCACTTTCCTAAATAAATAAATAAATATATATATATATTACATTTATATTTATTCTTCTGTGTGGTAGCGAAAGGGAAGGAAATTCAATATTTTTCTTTGGCAACGGAATATGTGAGGAGAGGAGAACATTTAAATCCACCCCACTGATTACACTTATGCCTCGAAGAACACATCAGTTAAACCCAGAGTAAAGAGAGGAGTACTAGAACGACTTCTAAGCGGAAGACTAACTCACACTAACACACATTGCGACCGAAGAGTTTAATGATTTCCTTGTACTAAGTGTTGAAATATAAACTAACAGATGAGGGCGAGAGTGATTAAAAAATATCAGGACTGTGCGCGAGAAATAGCAAATAGTATATTTAAATTTTTTTTTATCATAAACCAAAAACAGAACCAGCTTCAACAATTTCCTCTTCTCAACTTCGAATTTTTTTAAAAAAAGAAGGAAACAAATATAACTTATTAATAACCATAAGGTCTTGTTTACAATTTGCAGACAAAGAACACACATTTACAAATTTACAATTAGTTGAATCGCCTACACAAAATTAACATAGTTGCTATTCATTCTAGTTATTAACATATTTTTGTTTTGTTTGATAATTTTTTTTCTTTTAACTTTTCCCACACTACATACAAATAATTTTCGTTTATATATAAATCTGAATTAGAATCAAAGAGAAGAACAAATGATGCATGTTTCTACTTCCTGAATTTTTCTTTGAGCAGGTGGTATCCTACAGCTTAGGGCCTGTACATGGTTCTGCTGCCCTCGTTATAAAAAAATTGTAATGTTCGTATTTTCGTCAATAAAATACACCAAAAACCGCAGTGTATTAAAGAAAACTTAAGGTCTATCCACTATTTAATATCCGGCAGTATTCGTTATTAATTTGTTAAATATACTGCACCGTTAACAAATTTTCATTTTTAGAAATACATTTTTAATAATTGTCAATATATACATATGTATGTAAAGAAAGAGAATATTTTGCATTAGCTCTTTGAAGAAAATTCATGAAGTATAGAAATGCATTCGGATCAGATCGTATTTTGTCCACTCTAAACAAAAATATTATCTTTGCGTTTGTTATATTGATATCGTCTTTTCTTTTTCAGGTAATGCCAGCTGTAGTAATCAGGCAGAGAAAGCCATTTAGAAGGAAGGACGGTATTTTCATTTATTTTGAAGATAATGCGGGAGTGATAGTAAACAATAAAGGTGAAATGAAAGGCTCTGCTATCACAGGTCCCGTTGCAAAAGAGTGTGCCGATTTGTGGCCACGTATTGCATCAAATGCAAGTTCTATCGCCTAATAAAATGGAATCAATATAAAAGTTTTTCTTTTTTTTTTTAACCATTCTCTACTGAACTAGTGGATTTACTGATTTTGAACCACTTGCTGAGTCGGAGTTGGGAGTGAAACCTTCCTATCTTCTTCTTCTTGTGGCACTACAGTCCGGGGTCAACCTGGGACTCAACCAACATGCCTCTCCAGCCAGCACGATCTTTCGCCAGTTGCGCACGATCTCTACCAAGGTCCTTTTCCACTTGTGTGCTCCACCTCAGCCTAGGCCGTCCACTGTTGCGTTGTCCCAATGGCTCAGATTCGAAGACTTTTCGGGCCGGAGCAGTGGTGTCCATACGCTCTACATAGCCTAGCCATCTTAGGCGTTGTATCCGGAGACGCTTGACTAGGCGCATGTCGCTGTACAGCCCATAGAGTTCGTCGTAAAAACTTCTTCTTCAGATGCCATCAACGCAAACAGGACCAAAAATCGCACGCAAAACTTTTCTCTCGAAAAGACCCCATCCGCTTTTAGTAAAGTCCAGGTTTACGCGCCATAGAGTAGGACTGGGATGATCAAGGTGTTATATAAAGCAAGCTTAGTCCTTCGAGAGAGGGCTTTATTACAAAGAGCTTATACAAAGAAACAACGATTGGCATGAGTGATCCTGCGTTTAATTTCGGTACTGGTGTTTTTGTCCCTGTTTACTGCGGAGCCGCGGTGGACGAAGACCTTGAATATCTCGAAGTTTCTTCTACCTAGTGTGACTCTGTCCGAGACGTCGATGCTGTGCGTCCTTCCTTGATGACATCATTTACTTTGTTTTGCCCTTATTAACCACAAGACCCATTTTAGCCGCTTCTGTCCAATGCCAGCAAATGCCTCATTGACGGTTCGTTGTGTTCGTCCAATCACGTCATATCGTCGGCACGAGCTAGCAATTCAACAATTATGCCTCTGATGTTGATTTGTGAGTTAGGCATAATCTTCTCAAGGATAATCACCCCTATTCCGGGAGTCATCTCATTTTAGTGACTATTGTCATCTCATTTTTTCATCGGTATTCCGAAACTAAAATGACTTGTGGAATATGTTCCACAACAAAAGCCGCCTGTCAAATGCAAAATGTCATATGCTTACAGTTTGTTTATATTTTGAATTCTTCAATAAAATAACTTTTATATAATCTTTAGGTGTCTCCACTGTGGACATAAGAATTGGCTCCTTTAAGCCAATTCTTATGTCCACTTTGAGTAACGCCTCTTTTGAAATTTTTGGCAAGAGTCACGTTCTCTTCCATGAGTCCCACCAAGCCAATGATTTGCGAAGGTGTTGATACCTTTAACCTTTGGAAACCATAAGTAATAAGCAAATATATATCAAGAAACACAAAAATAAGAAAAAAACAAAAGAAGCTTACTCTTTAGACATTTTTAGTTTTATGTCGTGACTTGACAAATTAAATGAAGATAATTTGAAAAACAAATTTTATCCAGCTAAATACAAACTTTCGCCTTAAAAAACATATGATCCGACTATGAATATGGAAAGTTAAGGACCATGAAATCAGCTTCATCTGTCATTGAATTACATACAAATCAGTTGTAAACTTGAGTTGTTAATATTTTATTATGCACAAACAAATAAAAATCTGCTGTACCAACGTTGCGGAATGACATACCCGCCACAAACCACCTTTAGGTCGTTTGTAATACCCGCATTTCTATTCCGTGTTTGGAAAACTGTCAAAAAGTCATTATACAAAGAAGGAAGTTCACTGCAGAAACCAATAAGCAGGGATGAATGAAGAAGCAAATGCACAGCTTCACAGCTGATCGATCAGCTGAATTCCCCTATATCAATCAAAAGTTTGACAGTTATTGAAGACTTGTGGTGGATTTAAGTTTATTTCTGAAAGTTCTTTACGAATTATCGAACATATTTTCATGTTACCCACACTTGCTTACGTTTCCCCTCCAAAAATTGAAACAAGTCCACCATTTCCTGCATTTTTGCCCACAATAGTGTCAGATATTCGTAAATTGCCCACGTTTTTCCTGTATTCGTCAATTATTATTATTTATTATTAATTATTTACACAAAAATAATATATTAAAACATTTCTTAAAAGTATGCCTTAAGTGCAACTGCTGCCATACTGAGAAATATTACAGGTATGTTAAATAAACTTTGAATTTTTAATCAGTTCGATTGCGTAAAATGTCCTCAAACAACAAAAGGTAATAAAAAATAGTTTGCGCGGGAAACTAATCAGCTGATTACGCAGCTCACACTTATTCTCAGTCAAGAGAAAAAAACCGTATCTGTGAAAACTACACTTTAAATAGTGTGTTATTTAAATACTTGTTATTGTGATACAACTTTTATTCCTGATAACTTTAGATATATGGACAAAATTAATACAACAACGCATGTTCGAAAATCGAGCATTACTGAGGGATTTCTTTTCATCTGGTATTCCGAGTTAAGTGTATATAAATCAAAATAAAGATCATTGTAATTCTGGTGTTACTTATACGGCAATATGTAAATAATAGAAAACTAAATTTGTAGTTATATTTTCGATCACTAATTATGAAAAGTATAATGCTCAAAAACATAAGGAAATGTAACCTAATACATCGGTGATAGTTGTCCAGGCAACCGCTTTAAAGAATACAAATTAAATGAAGATAATTTGAAAAACAAATTTTATCCAGCTAAATACAAACTTTCGCCTTAAAAACATATGATTCGACTATGAATATGGAATCTGAATATAACATAACTTAAAACTTAAAACGCCTATAAGTGACAATTATAATATGTAATCTCGTAATATAAATAATATAAATATAACAACTCAATAAAAAGACTGAACTGTTTCGGAAAAAAGGGCTTATTTACAAATTTGAGTCACTTTCTTAGTATTTTTTTAGAAAAAAAGTAAGAATATATGGGGATTACTTTACCCAAACATAATATATGTTAACAACAACAATATGAAATATATCAGTTTTTAGAATACGAGTCATAGAATTCGAAGATAGTGATAGGAGTTTAGTAATTTGGGAATTCCAAAATACTATTTGTCTAGTTACTGTGTTCAATATATATTCATGTCGTATTTCTAACCGATGAAACTACTGCCTTAATGATACAATTTATGAACGTCTCCAATGTCGGCCATTATTTTGTGGTGGAATTCGTAGCAGAAATCTTTGAGTAAAGAAGATAATCAACATCCCCGTCTCCCTCACAAATAATTAGTTTGCGCGGGAAACTAATCAGCTGCTGTCGCAGCTCACACGATTCTCTCAGTCAAGAGAAAAAAAACCCTGTGTATGAAACTGCCTCGAATCAGCTGTTCAAAGAGGGAAATGTTATAAAAAACGCTGTCAAAATGAATTAAAGGGCGGGAGACGAGGGAGTCGACTGTCTCCTTATTGGTCTCTGGTGACGAGGGAGGTGACTGTCGTCTTATTGGTCGCTGCTTGCCTATACCATGGATGAACGAAGAAGGAGATACACAGCTTCACAGCTGATCGATCAGCTGATTTCCCCTACATCCTACAAACGTTTGACAGTTATTGACGAATTGTGGTGGATTTAGGTTTAATTCTGAAAGTTATTTACGAACCATCGAACATTTTTTCATGTTACCCACACTTGTTTACGTTTCCCCTCCAAAATTTGCAGCATGTCGACCATTTCCTGAATTTTTGCCCACAATAGTGTCAAACATTCGTAAATTGCCCACGTATTTCCTGTATTCGTCAGCCATTATGAGATTTTATTCGGAGTAGGTTCGTAAGTAACCAAATAAATTTTCCTTGAAATTAGTGTCATCTAAACTCTAATTAATTAGTATATAAAGATTTTAAATTATTATTAAATAGATATTCAGTATTATATTATACATCCAATGGCTTGTGAAATATGTACAAAAAAGGATGCATATTTGCAATTTCAAAGTTGAGCATAAGAAGGAATTTTGTATTTTTTTTGCGGTTTTCGTTTCTACCGATATTTTGAATTACATATTCTACTTAGAAGAATTTTATTATTAGCACCTTATTTAATTACAGAAATAAAGGGGAATTCTGTATTTTACTGTTAGGATTCTGATGAGCTTTAGAAAAACAACATACGTCTACTCTTTTTTAATAACGGGCTATAGATTATAAAAAATAACTTACTCTTTTTGGTTCTATACCACTACATTACATTTATTAAAATGTATATAGTAATGCCAATGTGTAACAAATTACAACCTAAAACAATGATGTAAGATTTATATTTATTTGTATATCACATGACTTATGAAAACAGAAATTAATGTACGATTAAAGACATTTACGCATGTTCGGAATTTCATGTTCTTGTTTTGTATATTATTGATTTCATTTTTATTAATATTTCGACTTGGTAGTATTATAAAGCTAAAGCTATAACTAACGAAAAGACGTATCTACATCGATTCTTATAAAATCAATAATTTAGTGGAATTAAATATTTTTTCTAATCACATCTACAGTATGACGAACACAATTATTAAATAACATATTTATACTTAAAGTAATAGAGCGATTTATGATAATTTTTCATTCTAAACATAAGTCTGTAGTAGCGTTTTGTATTCATTTTATAAGGGAAGCATTGTAATATTGTATGTATAAAATTATGTATGCAATTTTGATTTATAATTTAGCAACAAGGTCTATTGATATGTTAATAAATTCAAAATTATTTACACACGAATAATTTGTTAAAACATTTCTTAAAAGTATGCCTTAAATGCAACTGCTGCGTTACTGGTGCACCTTCTGAACACGCACTCCCTCCGCCATGTTCTTGAATTTTTTGGTGGTGAGAAATATTGCCGGTATTTTAAATTCACTTTAAATTTTTAATCAGTTCAACTGTGTAAAATGTCTTAAAACAACAAAAGATAACAAAAAAAAATTATGTTTCCACATTCCGCAGAATTTATCACAGAAATCAGCATTCTATGACATTAAATGAAATTGGCAAAAAATAACGACATTTTTTCATATTAAGACCCACCCCAATAGTTTGAGCGGGAAGGTAATCGGCAGATTGAGTAGCTCACACGTATTCTCATTTCGGAGAGAAACCCTGTCTGTGAATTTGGCTCTCCGATCAGCTGTTCAAGAAGGGGAAATGTTATAAAAAACGCTGTCAAATTTTCCCCAAGGGCGGGAGACGAAGAAGCTGTGTATCTCCTTCCTTGTTCATCCATGCCTATACTCGTCGTCAAACCAAAATAATGGCTGGTGCTTTGAGTGGACTTTGACTGCGTTGCCATTTTTCTTTTGTAAGACGCACACCAATATTGTATGTTGTTAACCCTATAATTGTTGGTAATTCTATTTAATAAAGGTTCACTTGGGTTGAGGCGGCTACTTGAGCAGATTCAGTTTTATTTAATTTTTATAAGCGAAATTTAATAAAAATGGCAACTTCACAGAATTACCTTTTTTTTGTTTAAAATGTAAATAACATTCAAAATATTAGAGTTATGTATAGGTGTGTGCAAAGGTAAATGGAAACAATTAACTTGGGCTATACACTTAGTCTTATGTAGCACCGTGGGATAAACCCATGACCAGTTAAATGCATTCAGAACCAACGGGATGTTATTTTATTGAAGAAGTTCAGGCAGGTAGGGCGAATTCAGGGCCAAGGGAGAGCGAGAATTATTTTGAAACGCGTTACAGCAAACGCCTTTTCGTTCTTTGGAAACATGGTGGTGAAATCTTGCTCCAGAGTCAACTTTAACGTTGAGTGGTTCGGGTTTTAAGATGTGACATTTACTTATCGTATCTTATCGTTCGTAAGACACAAACTATTCAGAGTTAACATCTCAGGACTTACTACACATTACTATTAATTCAGCCTATAGTAAGCAACTTTGTGTCTCTTCTCTAATTGTATCTAATGTCAATCTTAACATTAAAATGTTTCACATGTCCAAGTTTTTCCTAATTTTCTTGGAACAAAAATTCTAGATTACCCTAGAGTAATCGTGAAGAGTCAGTAAGTTAGAATTAGGATCTATAGATTATATTGGTAAGCTAGTTTTAAGTATTTTTTATCTAGTTTGTAAAAAAATGAATGAGTAAAAACAAAAATGCATTAAAATCTTAATCTAAAATGTTTCACACTAGAGAAATAATCTCAGTCCCATTTGAAGCTTTCCTCAGCACCGAAGAATCAGTTCTAGTTTATCGTCAATTACAATACAATTAAAATGCAATTAAAAGAAGTTTTTTTGAAAGGCATCCAACTCTAAAAGCGAAATACAAAAAGACTTACAGTCTGACTGCACTTAATGAGCAGTTCAACGGCATTACTTCTACATGTGATTATAAAGTTAATTTAAGACCTTTAGCTTGTCCTGAATGAGTGTCAGCATTTCACCATCATCAATTTCAACCGAATACATGGCCGATAAGCAAATTTATATAAATCTTTGAATTTGCTAAGGTTGTTACTGAAGTCATCCCATTAACTGTCAAAAAACCGCTTCAGTTCAACCAGCTTATGACATCCCTCTTGAATTTAAGAAATCACTTTCACTTGTCACCGTTAAACCGATTGCCACTTAAATACAGGATCCATACAATTGACAAATATTCAATACATAATCAATATACCTCATATATTTTCAGTAGAATTATATCCAGGCCTTAGCAATGGTAGAAACAAGATAGTTCAAGATCAGTATTGTTCCCCACCCAAAACAGTCACTATACCTGTCGTTGTCACTAGAGGCCCAGTTTTTGTTTCACCGGACATACATAACAGTCATTACGGAAGCTGAAACTCATAGCTCAATAATCTCATCAGCAGTTTAACGACTTTTCGAAAGGAGAATCAACCGTTTTACATGCAGCTGTTAGCTTACGGGTGGAAAGTATGTCTGAAGAGGATGTTAAGATAAATTCTTGCTTTGATTCTTCATGCTCCACCACAAAAAAACCGAAACAAATTCTGTTAACCAATCTTAAAAAATTCCCCAGTTAATCGGCCATCTCATCTCAAACGTGCATCAATCCCATGATGGAGGCTTGTTACGAGTTTCATAATCAATAAATGCCATATTGAGGGGTTCTTTAGAAGAGATTTCAACGTCTGCCGCGACGGGGACTAAGGCTCAGAGACCAGCGACAAGGTAAAAGTTTAAGTCCTTAAAGCGGATGTAATGAATCCAAAGAATTGCATAGCTTAGAGAAACTGCTGTCTATAACGACCAAACAGATGTCGTACAAGCAAAATAATTATTTTTAATGAGTCATTGCGGGTACTGAGAGCATTACTATAAATAGAGAATCACATCCAGTTCCGTTAATAATGTTAAGCCAACTACTATTGAAAATACGATAGGAAACATTAATATAGCACATTAAGTAAATTAGTTAACCATAGACCAACGAAGACCAGTTACATCGGCTCATGTTAGCTTGTTCGTCACCTGGAATCCGTTATCGGTTTCGTTGAAATTACACATAATAATAATAATAATTGAGTGGCACTACAGCCCACAACGGACCAGGGCCTAGCTTCTACAACAACTACTCATGTTGTGCGTGCTACTGTTCTTCATGAGTAGAAGGGACCTACAGTTTTTTTGCTGACTCCAAACGGCGAAAATACTGTCAAGTAAAGAGTATCCTTACAATGGAGCAAAAAGGTCACTTTTGGTGTAGACTCCTTTACCACTGAAGACTCCCCAATGATTTCATCCACTAATTCCGCCATAAATGTCAGTATGTTTCGTAGTGAATTCACTATAAATTGGATGATCCCTTACTGGGGGTTTCCGCACCAATGTGTCAAAAGTCAAACACGTAAAACCCTATAGAATTTAATCATAATTAAATCAAACTATACATGCCGCGTCTAAGCTGGTATCCGACATTCAATAGAATAATTGCAAAAAGCAAGCCACGGGCGCCTGTCTGGCCTTCGACACTGTATGGTTAGAAGGACTTTTCCTCAAGTTGGTCAGATACGGCATTAGTAAACCACTGCTATATATGACATGATCACAGGAAGAAAGTTCGTCGTGAAGAATGGCAACGTAACTTCTACCACGGTCTTTAACATAAAAAATGGTCTGCAACAGGGGGCAGTTGGCTCGCCGATTTTGTTCGCGATATTCACTAGCGATCTTATAGCTTCTATTCCGCACTTAATAGCGTACGCCGATGATATCATTGTGTACAGATCAGTGTGAAATCATCCTCTTCAGGACACCGTTGTCCAAGGCTTCAGGGGATACAAAGAGAGACTGGCGTAAGTTTCGCATAGTGGACTCGCAGGGACCGCCGTTAGCGGTGAAAAGTGTAGTCAGGTATCTTGGCATTTAGTTGGATCAGTACCTATATTTCAACAAACATATAGATGCTGCTCTGACGAAACTTGCTATGGCAAGGGGGTTGTTCTACAGCAGCCAACTTGATACCAGAGTGAAGGTCATCTGCTACATGGCCCTCGTCCGGCCAGTCATGGCGTACGGTTGTTCAGTGTGGTTCAACGTGAGTTCTTCCCAGATGGAAAAGATGAGGGTGTTCGAGAGGCAGTGTCTTCGGTACAAGAAATTCTATCCCAACGAGTTCTTGTATAACGAGGCGAAGGTGATTAGGATAGATATTTTCATTATTAAGCTGATTCGAAGGCATGTGGCACGGGCTATGACTTTGACTAACAGTCTGATCTTCGGGGCCTACTACCCCAATGAAATGTACCACGAGAGTGTGCGTGTTAACGGCTTCATCCCTCCTGAAGCGTTCCTCTATTTAGATACGAAAGGCCTAATCCAGGATATGGAAGGATGTCCTATTATCTTCCATGTCGTACGTCGAATAGTGGACCGGCGACTCAACTACGAACACACTGTCGCACGCAACCGCGAGGATCTGCTTCGGTTCAGCAGAGCGATCTCTGCCCGAGACAAGAGAGAGTCTGCCAAAGAACGGCAATTTTACTGGTGGTTGCACCGTATTCGGCCTCCGCCGCCGTTGGCTTATCAATGATAAGGGACAGTTGGGCATGGTATTGGCCAACTTACATAAGCCTTAAGGGTATTAGTAAGTTAGTTTTAAGACTATAATAATAATAATAATAAAAAAAAAGCATATACATGATGCATACGCCCTGGTGCACGCGTCCGTATTACGTTACGGACATAGTTTAATGTAGCCTTACATACATTATATTCTTAGGTTAGGTTAAGTTATTTTAAGGTAGATTAAGTTAGTTTTAAAAATAAAAATTGACATCTTTTAGCCAAGTTTTTTAAATTTTCTTGGTCGATAATGTAAGTTAACTTTAAGATTTAGATAAGCAATAAATAAATTCAGACGCCGAAAGGCAGATTAATATTTGGTTAAGATCAGATTAACTTAGAGTACCTGCATAGGGTCAGTAAGATAGGCTAAGAATATGTTTCACCTAATTAAGCTAGCTTTAAGTAATTTTGTCTAGCATGTAAGTAACATGAATTTAATAAACACAAATTGCAAAAAAAAAAAAAATTAATCAGCAGTTTGACGTTATTCCAAAAAGCGGGCCAGCACTTGGGATTGTGCACAAGACCTATTCAAAGGTTTACGTAAAAGCTGAAAATGCCGTAATGCAGGTAAAAGAAGTACATTATATTTTCCCTCCTTTATGCCGTAAGACCCAACCAAGTGCGGTATCTATTTCTGGTGCTAATATTTTTGATGTCACTTCCTTCATTGAAGCATCATAAAATCCGCCCATCAAGGGTGATACCAGAGAATATTCGAATAAGTTTAAAGAATCTGTTCAAACATCCAAAGTATTTTCTGAACGAACTTTATAAACAAATCCTAGTTCAAGCGTAGGTAATGACCAGTTTTCGCAAGGTAAGCCCACTGATCAAAGGCAAGTTTATGGTGTGCTCATAGACAAAAAAAAAATAAGCAATAAGGCCATCCGTGCTATCCCAAAAACATGTTCCTAAAAAGCTGTAATTTATTCCATCTGTAATATCCACAAGAGTCACCTCTGAAGTTAATTCACTTACTAAGGGGATTTCATCTGTTAATGTCAACAACTCTAATATGAAAGAAACAGTTGCTGTTGTAGCGACTAATATTAACTTGCATCCCACTGGCAATTCATCGTTGTCTTCATTAGGAGAGGATAATTCGCAACATATATAATATACCAGCCAATAATAAACAAAATCGTGCAGCCATTAAAGTTTTGAAAAACTTATCATCACTTCCAAAACAGCAATGGTCACGCAAGCAAAGAAACTCTTTTGAATGGGCTACTAAGATCACTCCTGAGTTAAAATCACTCACTTGAACAGAACCATCAGTAATAGCTTGCAAACGGAGAAGATCGACAAAGGAGGCTTATATTGAAGTCGCTATAGAAGCAAAAACTCATACAGCGGGTGGATTTGGACAACGATTTGACAAATTTTCAAAGAGCCAGGTAACGATTGCGATTGTGGATAGCGCACATCGAGATGGTAGTCTAGTAGTGGAGAAATGGAGATTATTGGAGGCAAAATTAGCATCCGCGTTGCTTCTTGTACTACCAACCACACTGGATAGCCGCCTTTATGTGACGACGCCGGTTGGTATCAAGATCGCATCAAGCTATTAAGCTGTGCTAATGAGAGATCATTCAGTCTGTTAAAGTTGGCAGTTCTCCAAAATGGTGAAATCTGACCGTGCATCATGGTCATTGAAATTCGGGATTTAGAACAGCTTCTGAAACAACCAAGGCATGTATCCAGATACCGGTTGAACCGTCCGATAAAGACACAATAATGAAACTCATTAAACGGGGGAATCTTAGTTTAAATACTAGTGGCTCAAAAACCGGTCGAGTTGATGAGGCAAGGGGAAGGACTAGATCTGTTATTATAGTGTTCGATAAAGAATCGCTGGTCCCATTAGCCGAAGTAGGGCACAAAATTTTCTATGGTTTCGGAACGATCCCCTTGAAGATCTACAAATAGGACTTTAAAAATTTACCTTTTATCCCTGGCTTCGCCGTACCCTTGCATGAGTGAATTGTACATTTTTGACTTCTATAGTGCCTTTTAATTCTCAGCACCCGCTGTTGCATCTTAAGAAAGACAAATGCAAGTAAGTATTATGTATGTATTTCGCTAAAGGATTTCTAATTAATTCCAGCAATCCGGATACAACCAATTCGACCCAAAAATATGAAATTATTTTCTGATATACAAAATGTTAGAAAAAGTCGCGAATGGCGGGTAAGACCGTCTTTTCGCCAACTGTGGACTTCTCCATACTGACTTACAAGACTTACTCGTACGAAAATAAAAAAGAAGGCCGACTTGGCTACCTTCCTTCTCAATGAATAATTAAAGGAGCAACTGATGATTGCGAATATTAACGAATGCCACGAGGACTGCTACCTTAGCCGGGATAAATGGTAGCTGTCAGCAAATAGCATAAGGCTCGGCATCTTCCTAGTAAAGGATGATTTTTTAGCTATTATCTTTTTGGAAACACTGGTTTAAATAGCTGTCTCACGTTTCACACGTTTCGTATTTTGTTTCACTGTCAAACATTTCAGTTTGGTCTATAATTTAACCATGAATCGTTTTACAAACGAACAACGCTTGCAAATTATTGAATTTTATTATCAAAATGCGTGCTGTGTTAAGAAAGTTTATCGCGCGCTTCTTCCATTTTATGGTCAGTTCATTTTTGGCTCAATGGGTACGTAAATAAGCAGAATTGTCGATTTTGGAGTGAATATCAGCCAGAAGCATTGCAAGAGCTACCAATGTATCCAGAAAAAGTCACAGTTTGGTGCGGTTTATGGGCTGGTGGCATCATTGGACTGTACTTCTTCTACTACTGTGAGGTGATATCCAACTTATTTTTAACCAAAATGCAAGAGCTTCACTTGCATGACATGTGGTTTCAACAAGACGGTGCCACATGTCAAACAGGACGCGCAATAATGGACTTATTGAGAGGCGAGTTCGATGAACATTTTGTTTCACGTTCGGGACCGGTCAATTGGCCGCCTAGATCGAGCGATTTAACGCCTTTAGACTATTTTTTTTGGGCTATGTTAAAGCTCATGTCTATACAGACAAGCCCGCTTCAAATGACGCATTGGAAGATAACATTAAAGCATTTTTTCGTGAGACACCGGCCAAAATGTTGGAAGTATGCCAAAATTGGACTAAGCGGATGGACCATTTGAGGCGCAGTCAAAGTCAACATTTGCATGAAATAATCTTCAAACATTAAATTATATACTAAAGGCGAGAGCATAAAATCGCATAAAATTTACGGAAATCTTGCAGCCAAAATTGTACTATATGGCTGCAAAAATGCTCCTGAGAAAAACTGTTAAGCCCCAGATGGATATACGCCCTTGACATAAGACACTACGCTTTGATGCACTAGTATGGATTATCATCATTCCAAATACTACTTTTTTTTTGTTTGACGTATCCATACAACCAAATATGTGAGAAAAAATATAAGTTAGAAGTTTGCGCGCTGTGGAATGAAAAAAAAATGTTTTTTCTTTGGGACAACTGTCCACTTTATTGTGCCAATCAGAACTGAAACTTAAAACTTCTTTACAAATATTTATAGGGTCACCATTAGCGCGACAGGTTGTTGATTCAGCGATTTGCGACCGGTTTTGAGAACCTGAGCTGGGCGCATGAGGCTAATGTTGTGCAGGTGCTTCGAGTTCCAATTCCCGGTATTGAGGGAGCGTGTGAGCCTATGAGTGCATGTGGCGGAAGTGAAGATATTGCACCCGCTGGTGGAATGCGGCTTAAGTCTTTTCCCTTGAGGAGAGAGGAGGTAACACCATAGTGTGTTAGAGTGTCCTCACTCGTTAACATATAGAGCATTGGTAGTGATTTTTGTTTTGGTACCTCGTCTTCAGGTTGATTTTCGGGCTGGTTTTCCGGCTTCGCTAGCTTTTCTGTGCGAATTGTAACTCTATTGCGTTGGTTCAACATCTGCCTGATGATAATTGCTACGATGGCTATTATTGCGAGGGATGTCATGCTGTAGTTGGTAAAGACGTGAATCTGTCCTTCACCCTCTACTTCGGCGACGTGCGCTTTGTTGTTTATATGTAGTTCTTTAAGCATTTTCAAAGTTAGAAGTTCTTTATAGGTCTTGATTGAAGAACTCAAGTGTAGAGCTGCTGGCAAAGGTTTTGAAGATAGTGTTTTCGTTGAGGTGTATTCTTGGCCATTTATGAAAACTGATGCATAGTGGAATTGCAGAATGAAGGCTCCGGTTAAGTTCTTTTTATCGCTCTCTACTACAATTGTGCCGTTGAACTGATTGAGAAACAGAGTTTCTGGGTGAAGCTCTTCTATACTGCTGCTGCTTGTTAACCTCGTCACAAATTGATAGTTTTCCCTTGACTAAATTTGGAGTACATTGATCAAGACTTAGGTGTACAATTTCATCTCCTTTACAAATTGTTAGTTCATTATATGAATTACAATCATTATTTATTCCGTATATAACATTTTCGCAGTTGAATATTTTTTTAATAAATGTTTATTATATTTTATTTTCACATTTTACTATCCCTGTGATAGGGATACTAATAATATAAATTATAGTTGATTCATTAGATGCTACTAATATTGGCAAACTCAAGTTTGTCAACTTCAAGTTTTTTCGGTTAAAGCTTTGTTTATGATTACATGCTTGTTATTATTGATAAGTAAATTATGGGCTTGGGATTTAAGGATCAGGAAATCGTCGTGGTCGGGAGTACCAGCGATCCACTTCCACGCTCTTCCTAGAAAGTTTAACGATCTGGGTTTTCTAATTTTTGGTTTAAGGATATTTAGCTGATTTCTTATTTGGGAAATTTGATGGGATATTGTGGGAAAGAAGTTTCTTGAATCTTGGGTTTAATCGGATGGCGTTCATACTTTTTTTCTTTACAAACTCGACATAGCTTTATGATTCCATGAATGCGATGAATGCGAATGCGTGCCGAAACAATCGCAAGCATTTCTTTCTCGTTGGTAGCATAATTCTCTTCAGTTTTGCTCAACGATCTAGAAATGAACGTAATGGGTCTATCATTTGGCGATAGAACGGCACCAATAGCGGTATTGGACGCGTCGGTGGTAAGTTCGAAACTTTTCTTATAGTCTGGATAAACAAGAAGTAAGTCATTGGATGTCAATGAATTTTTTGTTTTTTGAAGACCTTGAGATTTGACTGGATCTTAGATATTCCTCTTAGTAAAGAGGTAAAGGGCGTGGCTAGTTTCGCATAATGTTTTATGAATCAACGGTAATAGCCTGCTAAGCCTAAGAACGATCTAAGCTTTTTGAGGGTTTTGAGAATGGGGAAATTAACGATAGCCGCAATTTTTGCTGGGTTTGTTGTAATCCCCTTAGACGATACAATAAAGCCTAAGATTTCAACTTCTTCCTTAAGGAAGTTGCACTTATCTAGTTGCTAGGCTTCTGTTAAGGTTTTAAAGATCTTTTCAACATGGTTTACGAAATCGCTTTCATATTTACTAAAGATATGAATATCGTCAATATAGACGTAACAGGTCTTTCCTATAAATTCACGCAATATGTCGTCTAACGCACGTTGGAAGATGTAAGGTGCGTTTTTTAAACCGAATGGGACGATGGGTAAATTCGTATTTCCCATTATTACTCGAAAAGGCTGTTTTTTCCATATCACAATTCCTTAGTGGAATTTGATGGAAACCGCTTTTTAGATCTAAAACCGTAAAAAAAACTGCTTTGTCCAAAGTTGTGCTAGGACTTCGTTAATTTCTGGTATTGGGTATCTGTCCGGGATGGTAACTTTATTCAGCTTTCTGTAATCAATTACCAGACGATACTGCTTGTACCCATTTGAGTCAGCTTTTTTGGTACGATCCACACGGGTCAATTGTACGGGGAGCGGGATGGTCGAATGATGTTATCATCGAGGAGCTTCTTTATTTGACTTTCTATCTCTTGTTTCAGTGCGGCAGGATACGGGCAGTACCTTGAGAAGACCGGAGAGTCTGTGTTTGTTCGAATTTCACCAATGACTTTTGTTATAAATATTAGTTTTTCGTTAGGTTCAGAAAATAAAGTAGGGAGTTTTGATGGATTCTTTTTGCGATTCGGACATGTGATCGACTTTAATATTTATTGAATTAACTAACGGTGACTTCAGTTGTTTAAGATTTATTTGAATTTTGTCAAGCATCGAGTTCCTTTAGACTGTCGTTTCCTAGAATTCGTGAAATGTTTTTAATGTTGGGGGAAGAAAGAATTTCAACTTTTTATCTGTTTGGCCAAAAAGGCTTAGAAAATTATGATGCATTATGTGAATGTCACTGGAAAAGGATTTTGCTAGGAAGTTCTGTTCATTTGGAATTGGGGTTTTTATCAAACAAGATTGGATGTAATTTCTGCTTGATCCGGTATCAATCAAAATTTTCAAAATTTGTCCACTCTTCGCTCTGCATAGGAAATACGCCAGCGAAGAGGAGTTCATTCTAAAAAATGAATGTCGCTAACATCTAGTGCTTCCTCTTCGAATTGGTCTTGCTGTTCCATCTGATTTAAGACGTACTCTCCTAAATTAGGGTTGTACTCGATTTCTCCCGTATTGTTCGTTTGACTTGTCCAAAAGTTACCTTGTGGATTAGATGAATCTCCGAGATTTATGGAGAAGTTAATTTGGGTTTTTGGTGGAATCTGATTCCTGAATGAGGGTTTTTGAAGTGGGGGTCTTTTTCCAGCATATTGAAATGGTTTGGGACGGTTTTGATAGTTCACTGCTGACGACCAGATCGTGGACGTTTCCATGGGCTCTGGTGTAGGTTGCGGCTTAGGGCCGGTTGGTCTTGGTGGAGGTTGATAAACGTTATTTTTATATTTGTGTTTGTTGTTGCACGTTAAAATTTGCCTGCAGATAACTATGCGAGGGGTAGATAATTTGTTGGGGTATGCATGTGGGAGGTACGCAACCTGAGAATAAAAGGGTTGCTTAACCATTTATAATATAAATAAATTTAATTGATTAAACCGGTGGATAAATGAATTTCTGTTATTGGCGTAATTGGAACCGAAACCTTGATTTTCTAATTTGACAGATGTGAGTAAACTTTCTGGTAGAATTCTTGCAGGGAAGAATTGCCTTGAATAAGTGATACGATCTGAAATTCCAGAGTTCCAATGTCTCTCTGATCTGCATAATGCAGGTTTAGAAATCTGAAAACGGTTATATGATTAAAGTACTGCATCCACCTGACCTATAATTTTATTTCTAATCACAATTTCCCGGAAAAATCGCGAAGACATCTTACAACGTCTGGGATTTTATCTAAGTCTGAAAGATCGTTTTGGTACTCAGGGTTTATGCCTTGGTCTCTGTTTATAGAAACATCAGCATTAGAATTAATTATTGAATTCACGATATCCGTTACTAATCTCATAAGTTGTT
This sequence comes from Eristalinus sepulchralis, assembly GCA_944738645.1. Lineage (NCBI taxonomy): Eukaryota > Metazoa > Arthropoda > Insecta > Diptera > Syrphidae > Eristalinus > Eristalinus sepulchralis. The sequence goes on from OX122886.1 coordinate 21,121,306, forward strand.
CGGACGGAATTATTGGCCGGGATTAAGGTTACGGAATATTAAGAACGGGTGGGCGTATGAGATTATTAGGATTAGACATATTTATATTAAAATATTTGTTTCACTTTTGTAATTCTCAATATAAATATTTATTTAAGCTTGTATGAAAAATTTGCTTTTTAAATCACAATTGCTTTCTTTTCTTTGTTACTTATATATATATATATATATATATATATATATATATATATATATATATATATTTTGGTGGTCGCCGTGGCGCAGTGGTAGGTTGCTGACAACACTCAAAGAGTATTACTTGTCTATGGAAAGCTTCTCAAATCTTGCCGTTCGGAATCGGCAAAAAACTGTAGGTCCCTTCTACTCGTGAAGAACAATAGCATGCACAACACGAGTAGTTGTTGCAGAAGCTAGGCCCTGGTCCGTTATGGGCTGTAGTGCCACTCAATTATTATTATTATGAACCGAAAATATGTTATAATTATCAACATTTTGGTCGCTCTTCCAGATATTGCATTGCACATCCTTGGGGTGTTAGGTGCAAAGAGAAAAGAATATGGCCAGTACGAGCTCCCCAAAAACTCTAATTTAGGCGAAACATACTGCCTGAATTTAAAAAAAATTCGGCGATCAAAGCCAGCTATTGAGGCTATCCTTAATTGGGGTCTCCAATAGGAGAAAAAGCTAAAAACAAGTTGTGATAAAAATGTTTCCCACTCTAGCTATTAATAGGGCTTAGCAAAATATAACATCATATGCTGATATAACCAGAGACCTATAGAACACCGCAAATGCAATAACTTTCCCTATTAACAGGTGGTGGTGTAGTAAAAGTAATAAGTTTGTTATATTATATTAAATTAAATAACATTTTTTCATTACAATGATAATTGATATTGAACGTTATTAGTAAGTAGGGGCAAACATTTATATGGTTGTAAAGTTCTTCATAACTTCATTCTATTCAAATAACTTTTATCACATTTAAAAGAAACAAATTTTAGATTTTCATCCTGCAAATATGAAACGAATTTAAGCTTTCGTATCTTAATTTGTTTCCTTTCTTTATTCAAACGTTATTTAGTCCATTTGTAAGAATATGAGTTGACTTTTCATTCAAATTCCATTCAAGCTCACTTTTCTAAATACAATGTTGTACCAATTTATAAAAAGAAAATGTTCACATATTCATTATGTAGATCATGTATTAAAAGCTTTTCGAACGAAAAATTGCAAATAAATTATAATAATAAAATTAAAAACTCGTTTGAAGGTCTCCTTTATTTAATTCGTTGGAAGGTCTTAAAGAATATTCCAGCTCTCCAAAACTTGTGCAATACTTTTTTGATGAGAAAGCCATCTCATTACAGATGTTCATAAAATCATTTTCTTCTTTGCATGTAATAAGTCTTGAAATTCTTACAATGGTAGACTTTTCCCAGCGTCCAGAAACGTAAAAGCCAATTTGCCGAAGAAATTATTTTGGAGCTCTAGGTGAAGCTATACAAGCTTTATTAAGAAAAAATGCAGCTTAACGATAAATGCATGTTATTACAATAACGTATTGAATGTCAGCAATGAATCTTAATGCGAATGATGATGATGCTTTCGTCTTCAGTTAAAGCGGATGAGGAGTAAATTTCGAATTCAAGAAAGATGCAACTTTTAACTCAAAGAAAATTATCTGCATTTATTTTACCTTAACATGTATTATTATTGTGCTTCATTTGTTTTAATATAATTCTTTATTACTTACAAACAGTTTTTTTTCCCCAAAAACACTGCATTTTATGATTATAGAAAGATAATATGGAGAATTCCCAGAATTCAAATGTGAGAAATTTTTAAAAAGCTACATAGCCTTTCGCACATAAACTGTATAATCAGTATGATATGCATATAAATTCTAAAAGGTGATTAAAACTGAAAATGAAAACTAAAAGTACATTTTAGCGAATTTGAAACATCTGTAATTTATTTTTACGATATCATTTTCGAACTAAAAATATTTTCCCCTTTCTTACCGTCCCTGGCCCTTTTTTGCCACATACGCGGAAGACAATATTTAAACTTCACCTTACTAAATCAAAAAAAAAAAAATCCACCTATAGAGTCTTGCTTATATCATATTACCTTATATTCTAAATTATATTTCTTACTTACATAAGTGTTTTTGATCGCCGAGTTCTTCAATTATTCTTAAATACTTTGCACCCTGTATGTTTCCATAACATAATTTTTGAAGCTTGTAAAATTCTACGAGCCATAAATTACACACAAAATCTTTGCGAAAAAGGCAAAAAGTCTTAAGTCAATTTTGAGGAGAGCGAATCAGACTTAAAATTTTTTTTTGAAAAAAAAAAAAATTGTAATAATCAGTCAATTAGTTTTTATTTCTTAAAATTAATTTTTTTTGTGTGTTTGTTTTATTTTGTTTCAAAACTTTAAATACTTCCTTATCACGTAGTAGAAGGGCAGTGGACAAGCAGCTCCTTTACGAGAGCAATGTAGGAAGTAGGGTGATCCCCGGTCCAGTTCCCTGTTCACGATAGAGAAGAGAGTGCAAATGATAGAAGCTTTTATTTGTGGTTAGAGGCACATTTAGAAGCTAGGTTAGAGGCACATGTAGAAGCTAGATTATTAAATTTTTTTTAACATTTTATATAATTAGTTTAAATATTTCGGTAGATAGCTAGGAAAAAATTGAAAAAAATGGGAAGATATTTATTTCAAAAAAGCCAAAAATATGATATTAAACATGTGGTAGGGAGGAACTTAATACATATTTCATTATTTCATCTTCCTTTTTCGTTGACGGGATGACTTAGTTGTCACATTCTTAGGTATATATTTACATACCGTGGGAGATGTAATGGAATCAGTTCAGAGTAGGTTGGCCTACTGGAATAACAGTGTCGGGCTGAGAGTCTAGGATTTAGCTTGTGATTAGAAGAGACAAGAAGACGGAAAAAGACGAAGTTTGAGTGTTGACAGGAACTCGAAAGAGGTGGTGCCCTGAAAAATCCGAGGCAAATCAAGGACCTTCGAAGTGTGTGTCGACGCACTTACTCAATACGACAAGGCGACCACAAGAGTTTTTGTTTTAAATAAAAAGCGTCCCAGTTGATTCAATCAAATTGGGAAATAAAGAATTAAAAATTAAATCGTAGTTAAAATACATGTATGTTGCGCTAGAAACCTAAACATAATGAGCCGCCTTAGTAAGGCAGCAATTGCTTTTTATGCCTGTAAAGCCAGTGCTGGTTTCCAGCACTAAACTATAGACAAAATTTCTGAAAGATAATAAGGGTCCAGTCATTGACGGAGATCTGCATTTTTGGGACTGTTTGTTCTACCCACTTGGCTGGCTACGCTGTTACATCTGTTACCCATCGATATTTACGGGAGAATAATAGCCATCCAGGGGGCTTCAAAGATAAGGGAGAGCAGTCGTTAGTGCACATCTAAGCCAAAGAAAATTCTCCAAAAAAAAGCTATCAAGCATACTGACTACTATTTTAAACTACCTATGGGATTAGGATTTACTTTGTAATACGAGTAATGCTGCTCTGGAAATTTACAAAGATGGCTTAAAAATGGAAGAGGGAACGGTCTATGAGCTTTCGGCACCGCATCACCTATATCCCTTGCCTTTCCGACCATTGCAGTGCCAGCTAAGCAGATTTAAGGCTATCAGTGAGGCGCTTGATGTCTGTTAATGGTGCTAAGGGGTGGGAGATAGATCTATCGTGATCGTGCTATACACAGGCAACCAGGCAAATGGTTCGTGGCCGTAAAGGTATATAAAGAAGCACCCTTCCTCCCAACTCAAGTAGTGAAAACAAATTTACTTAAAGATGCCATCGAAAGTGGTAATCGCATATGGAATGAACTAGATACATGTTAGAGATATTGACATTTATAAAGTGTGCTTTCGCCTTATTGCTATGCCTACTCTTCAATTCAATTTCAATAAGAACGAAATAAAATAGGATGCCTTGGCTATTATTATTATAAGAGCCGTCGCGTGTGCGCCACAGAATTGTATCGTTTGGAATATAAATTAAAATAAGTTTACCATTTTGTTCTCCTTTAATATTAAAGGTGGAAATCTAAACCTTCATATTGTAAACAAGTAAATAATGAAAAAAAACTCATGAAAATGTTGGTTTTTTTTCCTTTAATCATTGATGAAAATTAAAACAGAGTACTCGTACCTTTGAAGTCTCACGTTTTGTCTGGAGATCGTAATCTTTGGAGCAAAAACTAACACAGTTGAGAATTATGTATATAACTTTGGATGGAATAAGTAAAATCTTACGTGGTACAAATTTTTCAGCCGGAACAAATTAAAAAATTTTTACACAATTGCAAGTGTCCAAACTTCGTTGTTAGGAAAGGCAAAATCGTACAATGGATGAACAGGCTTATTTCATACATTTTCAAGCGGAGTCGATATTGTAGAACAACTTCGAACAGTGGAACTTCGAACAATGTGGGCAACGGTAAGTTCACAGCAACGAGGAATTCGAAAAGGAGTCTTGTCTTGTCTTGGCAGTGCAGTTCGGCGACATCGGCGGTCCAATTTAATTTTGTCATTTTTATTACATTAATTTTGTAAAATCATTATTTCACTTGAATTAATAAAATAAGATATCCTAGGTGAAAGTGTGAAGGTGTAGGACGTGCTGAACACTCTAAGAACTGTGTTCGAAGCAGCAATAGCCATCACGTGTAGATCTCTACACTCAAATATGTATATAACATTCTGCTGAATTATTTCTTGTCTCATTTTTTGTTTCACTTCTCTTATGCTATTTAAACTCATGAGCTGTATGTCTTTTGACACTTTTTGGCTCTGTCAAAACTACTTCGGGTTATTCTTTAAATGATCTTTTTTTAGCTGGGCCAAACATACAACAAAAATTATTCAACACTCTACTACGGTTTCGGTTTCATAAAATTGCCTTATGCGGAGACATCTGTAAAATTTATCGTTGCGTCCGTATCTCACACCCAGACGAATATCTGCAATGCATTTTATGGCGTGACCATCTAAGAGAAAAAATCAAAATCTACAAATTTGACACCGTGACATATGTAGACGATCTGATTTCCGGAGGGGATACTACAGAAGAGGTTGTTACAATCAGGCATCAGGTGAAGCACCTTCTTCATCGAGGGAATTTTCAAATTCAATAATGGTGCTCTAATGAACAAAAGGCCCTCTCCGGAGTTGCGAGAAGTTTCTCAAGTTCCACGATGGTACCTACATATATAACCAATACACTTGGCCTCGTATGGGATCCTCACACCGACAATTTTTTATTTGCTTTTACTCCAGCTACAAACCAAAAGCGCATAACGAAACGTTCAGTTCTTTCTACGGTCGCTCGATTTTATGATCCGCTGGGATTAATCTCACCTGTAATCACCAGAGCTAAAATTTTCCTTCAATCTCTATGGAAGGAGAAGTTGCATTGGGATGAGATCTTACCCCAAACTCTTCAGACCCTGTGGACTAACATTTGTGCCCAATTTGATTTTGTAAGCAGTTTCAAATTTTCTCGATTCATACTTATTCCTCAATCTACATGGGAGATGCATGCATTCTGTGACGCAAGCTTGACAGCCTTTGATGCTTGTGTGTATATTCGATCCGAATATGAGGGGCTCATAAAATCATCTTTATTGTGCGCAAAATCAAGAGTCTTCTTCTTCTTCTTCTTCTTCTTGTGGCGCTACAGTCCGGGGTAGACCAGGGCCTTAACCAACATGCCTCTCCAGCCAGTACGATCTTTCGCCAGCTGCCGCCAGTTGCGCACTCCAAGTTGGTTGAGGTTCTTCTCCACTTGTGTGCGCCACCTTTTCCTGGGCAGTCCTCTGTTGTGTTGTCCCAATGGCTCAGATTCGAAGACTTTTCGGGCCAGAGCAGTGGTGTCCATCCGTAGATGCTTGCCGCTGTACAGCCCATACAGTTCGTGGTTGAATCTTCTCCTCCAGATGCCATCAACGCAAACAGGACCAAAATTTGCACGCAGAACTTTTTTCTCGAAGAGACTAAGGGCATCCTCATCCGCTTTTAGTAGTGTCCAAGTTTCCGCGCCATAAAGTAGGACTGGGATGATCAAGGTGTTATATAAAGCAAGCTTAGTCTTTCGAGAGAGGGCTTTATTACTCAATAACCTCTTGAGCCCAAAGAAACGGCGATTGGCAAGAGTGATTCTGCGTTTGATTTCGGTACTGGAGTTATTGTCCCTGTTTATAGCAGAGCCGAGGTAGACGAAATCCTTGACTACCTCGAAGTTTCTGCTGCCTAGTGTGAAGCTCTGTCCGAGACGCCGATGTTGTGTGTCCTTCCTTGATGACAGCATGTACTTCGTTTTGCCCTCATTTACCACCAGACCCATTTTAGCCGCTTCCGCTTCAATGCCAGCAAAGGCGTCATTGACGGCTCTCTGTGTTTGTCCAATCACGTCAATGTCGTAAAGCGTAAGCTGGGACTTCTCCAGGATTTGCCGCAGTGTGAAGATCAGGTCGATGGTGGACTTCCCTGGCCTGAAACCACACTGATAAGGACCAATCAGATTGTTGACAAACGATTTCAAACGTTCACACAATACGGCAGAAAGGAACTTGTATGCGATGTTGAGGAGACTTATCCCTCGATAGTTGGCGCAGTCGAAGGGGTCTCCTTTCTTGTGGACCGGGCAAACGACGCTGAGATTCCACTCATCGGGCATGCTTTCCTCTGACCATATCTTACAAATGAGCTGGTGCATGCGCCCAACCAGGTTATCTCCGGCTACTACGAGGTTTCCGTTTTGGTCCCGGCAGACTTCGGAGCGAACCCTATATCCACCGGATAGCTGTTTCACCTTTCGGTAAATCTTTCGGACTTCATTCCTGCCATAACATCTCTCCATATCTTCGACCGCGCGCTTCTCATGCTCTCTCTTTTTCCTTCTGAGAAGTCGGTTCTCTTCCCTTCCCTTAGCTGCATGTGCCTGCCTGCACTCGTCGTCAAACCATGGGTTCCTTCTAGGTGGTGGCATGAAACCCAGCACATCAGTGGCAGCTTCTTTGTTGGCTTTTTGACAACGTTTCCATTCTTCTTCTATTGTCAGTGCAGGCAGCGTCGAACTTTGGAAGAGTTTCAGGGAGACTCGGTCGGCAAAGATCCTAGCGACCTGTTGCGATTGTAGCTTTCCGACGTCAAATCGTTTTGACCTATCTCGACTCCGTTCTTCTCTCTATATCCGGGTTCTTACCTTGGCTACAACAAGGTTTCCGTTTTGGTCCCGTTGTCGAGTCGATGTTAGCGCCTCGGAATGTTCGGACATCGAGAATGTTGGAGGAGTGTCTGACGTCGATCGCAACGTGATCAATCTGGTTGACGGTTGATTGATCAGGGGAGCGCCAGCTTCCTTTATGGATGTTGCGATGTGGAAACCGCGTACTGCTCACAGAGAGGTTCCGCCCCGCGGCGAAGTCCAACAACCTGAGTCCGTTTCCGGAGGTGTTGGCGTGCAGGCTGTGTCTTCCGATGACTTTAGCAAAGACTTCTTCTCTTCCCAGCTGAGCGTTGAAATCTCCTAGAACGATCTTGGTGTCGTAGCTGGGGCATCGATCGTATGTCCTTTCTAGGAGGTGATAGAAGTCTTCTTTACTGCTGTCATCTTTTTCCTCTGTCGGGGCGTGGGCGAATATGAGGCTTATATTTCCGAACTTAGCGGAAATGTTATGAGGCGGATTGTTATGAGGCGTTCGCTTATGTATTGGAAGCTTAAGACTTTTTGCCTAAGTCTGCCTCGAACAACAAATCCGCATCCGAACAGGCGCTGCCTTCTCTCCCTGTAGCAGTCGCTGTAGTATATGTCGCAGTTCTTCATCTTCCTTCTGCCCGGCCCATCCCACCGCACTTCCTGAATGACGGTGATATCTGCTTTGTGGCAGTTAAGGGCCTCCGCAAGTTGTTCGGCTGCACCTGGTCTGTTAAGGGACCTCACATTCCACGTGCAGAACCGAACATCGTTGTCCTTTGTGCGTTTGCTGGGGTCGTCAACATTGGATCCGTCCATTTCCGAGGCATGTTCTCGTTTCTGAACTCCGTTATTTTTGTGTGGTGAGGGAGTTAGCCTCACGCACAACCTACAGACTGGTAGGCTAGTCGCTGCATACATTGGTTCACCACACAACGGATGCTGTGATGGCTATCCAGCGGGCGCCACGGGGAGGCTGTATGTCAACTTGACCTATGCACGGACGAGGATAGCCTTGGCAGCTCGAAAATCAAGAGTAGCACCTCTAAAAACATTGACCGTTCAGAAATTGGAATTATCTGCTGCATTACTACTTGCGGAGTTAGTGGCATCAATATTACAAAGTTTAAAACAACCCCGTGAGTTCCACTGTTGGTCAGATTCGATGGTAACCCTGTCTTGGCTTCGTGAGCAGCCATTAAATTTCTTTATATTTGTTTCTAACAGAGTTCAAAAGATACAAACGCTCACCAGTGGTATGACCTGGCATCATGTACCAACTTCATTAAACCCGGCAGATATGCTTTCAAAAGGATGCACTCCAAAGGAGCTTTTTCATTCATGAACTGTGGGAACAAAAACCACCATTTTTAGAAAAAGATTGCTCACATTGGCCTAAAAGTAGGAAGTTTCTAGCTGACCTGCCAGAAAGACGTCGTAAAGTCCTTGTCGCCTCATCGCAACAGGATATATCGCTTAATTGCAAATTTCACAATTTATTCGAAAAGCTGCAACGAGTTTTCACCTACGTTTACCACTTTAGCCTATCCAAACGGAGACTCACCACGCATAGCACAAATCCTTTGACACCATACAGCATAAAAATGGATACACATTTGTTAATTCGAAATGTACAGCAAATTCACTTCGCATCTGAGTTCAAGGCGCTAAGATTTGAGAAACAGCTTGACGCATCAAGCAAACTTCATTCTTTAAATCCTTTCATCGACTCGTACGGGCTGCTTCGTGTTGGAGGTCGATTGCAAAATTCTTTTTTGGACTTTGAAGTCAATCATCTGCTCTTACTACCAAGAAATCATCCAGTCACCAACGCGATCATCGATCACTTTCACAGAAAATATTTACATGCTGGACCGCAAAGTTTACTAGCGTCAATCCAGCAATAATACCTATTGCTGGATTGATGAATGACCTATTGGTGGTCGGAAAGCAGTGTCAAGCGTGATAAGCAAATGCATAAGGTGTTTTCGTCTCAAGCCGAAGATTTTCGAACATATCATGGGTAACCTGAGTGCAGAGTAACAGAACATTTTTTACAACCGGCATCGACCTCTGCGGACCCTTCTATTATAAATCCGAAATTCGAAATCGACCTCCAATAAAATGCTACATCTGCATTTTTGTATGCTTTTCAACGAAAGCATCTCATTTGGAACTAGTCAAGGACTTATCTACTTCATCATTTTTAGCTGCGATTAAACGCTTTGTGTGTACAAGAGGTAAAACACAAACGATTTGGTCAGATAATGCCACCAACTTCGTCGGCGCGAAAAACGAATTGGCGGAACTAAAACAATTGTTTTTGAGCAAAGCACACAATCTTTTGGTATCGCATCAATGTTTAGCAGTTGGTATTAGTTGGAGATTTTTTTTTGGTGGCTGGGTGATGTGGGAACAGGGTAGGCACTGATTGGTATCAACCTGGCGATGCCCAGCTGTTGTAACTGTTTCCCACACATCAACTGTGCTTATAGTACCTCCACGTTGGTAGCCACCGGGTACTGGTTGTTGTTCATCCGAACTCAACTTGCTAAACCTATAAGTGCGACCTCCGCCCAAGAGGTATAAAAAAGGGCCTGGTCCTCCAGGTTGGGGGTGTGCGTCGGGGTAACTGCCCGGCCACATTTAAAATATAAGTTCCGAAACAACCGAATGCCTCGGATATGGATGGATACACTGTTGACGACCCTCGCAAACGTACAAAGGACAATGACTTACGGATCTGCACGTGGAATGTGAGGTCCCTAAACAGACCACGTGCAGCCGATGAACTTGCGGAGGCCCTGGACTGCTATAAAGCAGACATTACCGCAATCCAGGAAATGCGGTGGGATGGGCCGGGCAAGAGAAGATTGAGAAACTGCGACATATACCACGGCGACTGCTGCAGGGAGAGAGGGAAACGCTTATTTGGATGCGGTTTTGTTGTTCGAGGCAGACTTAGGCAAAAAGTCTTAAGCTTCCAATACATAAGCGAACGCCTCATAACAATCCGCATCAAGGCTAAGTTCGGAAATATAAGCCTCATATGCGCCCACGCCCCGACAGAGGAAAAAGATGACAGCAGTAAAGAAGACTTCTATCACCTCCTAGAAAGGACATACGATCGATGCCCCAGCTACGACACCAAGATCGTTCTAGGAGATTTCAACGCTCAGCTGGGAAGAGAAGAAGTCTTTGCTAAAGTCATCGGAAGACACAGCCTGCACGCCAACACCTCCGGAAACGGACTCAGGCTAGTTGACTTTGCCTCGGGGCGAAATCTCTCTGTGGCTAGCACGCGGTTCCCACACCTCAACATTCATAAAGGGACCTGGCGATCACCTGATCAATCAACCGTCAACCAGATTGATCATGTTGCGATCGACGTCAGACACTCCTCCAGTATTCTCGATGTCCGAACATTCCGAGGTGCAAACATCGACTCGGATCATTTCCTTGTTGTAGCCAAGGTAAGAACCCGGATATCGAGAGAGCAACGGAGTCGAGACAGGCCAAAACGGTTTGACGTCGGAAAGCTACAATCGCAGCCGATCGCTAGAGCCTTTACCGATCGATTCTCCCTGAAACTGTCTCAAAGTTCGAAGCTGCCTGCACAAACAATAGAAGACAAATGGAAACGTTGTCAAGAAGCCATCAAAGAGGCCGCCACTGATGTGCTGGGTTTCAAGCCACCACCTAAGAGGAACCCATGGTTTGACGACGAGTGCAGGCAGGCGCATGCAGCCAAACAGGAAGCTTACAAGGCAACGCTGCATCGAACGACGAGAGCTGTTTGTGAGCTCTACAAACAGAGAAGAAGGGAAGAGAACCGGCTTCTCAGAAGAAAAAAGAAAGAGCACGAGAAGCGCGAGGTCGAGGAAATGGAGAGATGCTATGGCAGGAATGACGTCCGAAATTTTTACCGCAAGATAAAACAGCTATCTGGCGGTTACAAGCCTCGGACTGAAGCCTGCCGGGACCAAAATGGACAACTGGTGGTAGAGTCGCAGTCGGTGCTGAAAATCTGGAAGGATCATTTCTGCAGACTCCTAAACGGCGATGACGACACAAATCTCGCTGTTAGGCAGAATGTTCCACTCAATTTGGACGATGATGGACAAGAATTCCGTCTCCCCGACCTCGACGAGGTCAAGATAGCAATATCGAGACTGAAGTCGAACAAAGCTGCTGGCGCGGATGGACTATCCGCAGAGCTGTTCAAAGCGGCTGGGGATGAGCTGGTTGGGTGCATGCACCAGCTCATCTGTGAGATATGGTCGGAGGAAAGCATGCCCGACGAGTGGAATCTCAGCATCGTATGTCCGGTCCACAAGAAAGGAGACCCCTTCGACTGCGCCAACTATCGAGGGATCAGTCTCCTTAATATCGCATATAAGATTCTCTCTGCCGTATTGTGTGAGCGCCTGAAACCGTTCGTCAACAACCTGATAGGTCCTTATCAGTGTGGTTTCAGGCCAGGGAAGTCCACAATCGACCAGATCTTCACACTGCGGCAAATCCTGGAGAAGTCCCAAGAAGTACAAATCGACACCCACCATCTATTTGTCGATTTCAAGGCCGCGTATGACAGCGTGCATAAAGACGAGCTATACAGTGCCATGTCTAGTTTTGGCATCCCTACCAAACTCGTCAGATTGTGTAGGATGACGATGGAGAACTCTCGCTGCTCCGTCAAGGTCGGTAGCGAACTCACCGAGACCTTCGATGTCAAAAAAGGATTTAGACAAGGCGACGCGCTGTCATGCGACTTCTTTAACATCATTCTTGAGGGGATCGTGCGTAACTCACACGTCAACACCAGAGGCACGATCTTCCACAAGTCCGTTCAACTGCTAGCTTATGCGGATGACATTGACGTGATCGGCCGAACTCAGCGAGCCGTCAATGAGGCGTTTGCTAGCATCGAAGCGGAAGCGGCTAAAGTGGGACTGGTGGTAAACGAGGGCAAAACAAAGTATATGCTGTCATCAAAGAAGGACGCAGAACATCGACGTCTCGGACAGAGCGTCACTATGGGCAGCAGACGTTTCGAGGTAGTCAAGGACTTCGTCTACCTCGGCTCCGCGTTGAATAGGGACAGCAACATCAGTACCGAAATCAAGCGCAGAATCACTCTTGCCAATCGCTGTTTCTTTGGGCTTAAGAGGCAATTGAGTAATAAAGCCCTCTCCCGAACGACCAAAGTGACTTTGTACAACACCTTGATCATCCCTGTCCTGCTTTACGGCGCAGAAACCTGGACGTTACTAAAAGCGGATGAGGAAGCCCTTGGTCTGTTCGAGTGAAAAGTTCTGCGTGCGATTTTTGGTCCTGTTTGCGTTGATGGCATCTGGAGGAGAAGATTCAACCACGAACTGTATGGGCTGTACGGTGGCATGAACCTAGTCAAGCGTCTACGGATACAACGCTTAAGGTGGCTAGGCCATGTAGAGCGGATGGACACCACTGCTCCGGCCCGAAGAGTCTTCGAATCCGAGCCACAGGGATAACGCAACAGAGGACATCCTAGACTGAGATGGCGCACACAAGTGGAAAAGGACCTCAACCAACTTGGAGTGCGCAACTGGAGGCAGCTGGCGGCAGCTGGCAAGAGATCGTACTAGCTGGAGAGGCATGTTGGTTAAGGCCCAGGTCCACCCCGGACTGTAGCGCCATCCGAAGAAGAAGAAGAAGAAGATTAGTTGGAGATTTATCCTATCTCGGTCGTTTTCGGTCATTTTCTGCGCACTGTTGGCCTCTCAAAATTAACCTTTGAAGAACTTCGCATCCTTGTCTGTCTGTACTTACGCCCATTTTTTAATCGGCGCACCTCTTACAGGTGTCATCGAATCAAACCTCACACATCTTAATATCAACCGCTTGGATCGATGGCAACGTTCCTTGGTTCTTGTATAGGACGAGAATCTCCCACCCCTTAAGTGGCAACTTGGACGTGTGGAAAATTCAATATGTGGGGAAGATAGCGTGCCCCGCGTCGTCATCATTCGTACAGCTAATGGATCAATCAAGCGAGCTGTAAGAAAGATTGCTGTGCTACCTGTGGAAACTACAACAGTTGAAAACCTGCACCTTTCAACGGGGGGAGAGTGTTCGCAGCAGCAATAGCCATCACGTGTAGATCTGTACACTCAAATATGTATATAACATTCTGCTGAATTGTTTCTTGTCTCATTTTTTGTCTCACTTCTCTTATGCTATTTAAACGCATAAGCTGTAAATCTTTTGACACTTCCAAAGCGATCGCGAATAAACATTGTTCTCTTTCTTCGAGTGTTTTTTCTTTTCTTCGTTTCGAACAATAGGTGGGGCAAACCAGCACCTCCTCAAACAAACGGAAGGAGACGACGGTGCTAATGTTGTAGAGGTGTTGAACACAATAAACGAAGAAGAAAGCGATACATCAGACGGAAATAATGATCAACAAATTCATGAAACGATGGTGTCTACACAAACTCCACACATTTTATATTCCGAGACGTCGAAGAATCTCTGGAACAATTTTAAGAGAGGCAGGAAAGGATTACGGCAGATGGGTACAGGGGTTTGAAGCAATTTCCACATCTTGCGAGTAGTATCTCTACTCACGTCGACTGCTGAAGGGTGCTGCCAAGTTGGTCGTCGAAGCAACGAAGGGAGTCGCAGACTGGACAAAACTGAAGGTGTCTCTAGAAAAGGAGTTCGGGAAGAGGACTCTAAGCATCGATGTGTACAAACGACTGGAGTCCAGGAAGAAGGACGCATCAGAGACTCTGCTGGAATAATTATACGTGATGTGGCAGATTGGTAAGGAATTAGTGGACGTAATAGCTCTTATCGAGTGCATCATTAATGGGATTCCAAATACTGTTGCAAACAAAATGGTTCTGTATAAAGCTGCGACGTTTGATGAGTTAAAAATCAAACTTGAAACCTTTAAGAGGATGCAGCGACAGATGCCAAAGCTACGAGTTGAAGGCAATAGACCTATCGTGTCCAACAGACCAAATCCAATACGGCCTTCCAGTTCGCCTAAGCTGTGTCACAATTGTGGATCTACGTCACATTTTGCAGCAAACTGCCCAGACAGGTCAAAGGGGACGCGGTGCTGCCGATGCAATAAATTCGGACAAGTGCACAAGGTCAAAGGCATTGGATCGGACGATAATAACGTATTAATAAACATCGCGGGGAAACCCTATCAAGCTTTCATCGACAACGGCATTGACGTGTCAATACTACATAAATCGCTTGTGAACGAAAGAAAAGAAACAAAGTTGAATTCCCCAGGAATGAAGAGATTGACGATGGGTACATGTATTTTAAACATACGAGTTGGAGCAGACAATTATTGGGTCTGTTTCCAAGTAGTTCCAGACAAATGGATTTCGGAAGAGACTTTCTCCAGAATGTAGAGCTGCTGATAAGCACGAGAAAGGCTAGGCTACGTGTTGGAGAGTGGAAGCATAAAGCCGTCTGCCGAAAGGGTTGCCGGTGTAAGAGATTTTCCGAGACCCACTAGTGTGAAGCAGGTGCAGAGTTTCCTTGGACTGACTGGGTTTTTCCGTAAGTTTGTGCCTAACTATTAAATTCACGCAAAACGAATTTCAGACTTGACCAAGAAGGATAATGTATTTATTTTCGGTCCGGAGCAAGTTGTTGGGTTTTAATCTCTGAAGGATTTACTGTGTACTGCTTGTTCTTTAACTGTTCAATCCAAAGCTCAAAACAAAGTTGCGTACGGATGCGAGTATGGTTGGGTACGGTGGAGTATTGTTGCAGTTTTAAAGTAACAACAGCGGGAAAGAATTATACCACGAAATTTTGGACCATAGTAGGGTGTATCAAAAAATTACGATCGTATCGGCTGGTAAAAAAGTTCAAAATTTATACAGACTGCAAAGTGTTATAAGCAACTATGAATAAGAGGGACCGTGTCCACGAATAGCCAGATGGGCAATTATGCAGCAACAATACACTTGCGAGGTTGATGCATTCAGCCGAAATCCTGCTGTACTGCGAGTAGAGGCTGGGATTATTTAATGAATAAGGAGCTCTCAAGGTAAAGATGCATTTTTTCAACTAGTAATGGATATCCTTTCGGCAACAGGAACTTATAAGGACTAGTAACTAAGGAACGACCTATTGTAAATACAAGTTTGTGGAAGGTAGCCATTTGCTCGTGCGAGTTTATGCAAAAGGAAATCCTGAGAGACATTCACAGGGTGGGTCACCTCAGTGCTAAGAGAATGGAGGCGATCTGCAAACAAGATAATTTCATCCCCAAGATTAGAAATTGTATTGATACTGTTTTATTCAACTGTGTGTCGTGCATTCTGGCTGCGAGAAAAGATGGAAAAGCAGAGGGATTTCTACACCCGATAGAAAACAGCGATATACCACTGCATACTTATCACCTGGATCATTTGGGTCCGCTTCACTTTACGAATAAATTATACAATAATCTCTTTGTAGTGATCAATGCTTTTACCAAATTCGTTTGGATTTTGAAGTAAAAACAACGAAGAGCGACGAAGTGGTGAAGAACGCAAAGCGAAATTTTCGGAAGTCCAGCACGAATCATATCGGACCGAGGGACTACTTTCACCGCTAATATATTTAAAGAATACTGTGAACAAAACGATATTCACCACGTCGTATTAACCACTGGGGTGCCGAGCGGAATGAACAGGTGAAGGAATGAACCGAATCATAGTGAAGGTGCTTTCCAGGGTATCAGTTGAGGATCCTACGAAGTGGTTTGAACATTGAACACGTTACTCAAATTTAAGGGGTAATTAATTTAACGGTATCACGAAGTACAAAGCGAAGTCCATGTCAAATTATGTTCCGAACAATTATGAAGCGCGAAGATGACAGGCAGCTGAGAGAATTGTTAGAGGAGGCCTTACTGGACGACTTCGAGAGAAGCCGAAATGACATGAGGACGGTAGCTAAACAAGTAATACAGAAGGTGCAGGAGGAGAACAAGAAGACATTCAATCGGAAAAGGAAGGCATCCAAATGTTACCAGCTACATGACCTGGTAGCGATCAAGAGGTCGCAATTCGGAACTGGCCTTAAACTATCGATTAAGTATATGGGGCTCTACGAAGTAATCAACGTCAAGGGGAACGACCGATACGATGCCCAAAAAGTAGGTGAACATGAGGGGATATAACACCCACTTCAGTCGACCACATGAAGACCTGGGCGATCGACAGTGAAGATGACGAAGGAGGTGATGACTAGACCTCGGATTTTACATATTTGCATATTTTGGCAGGATTAAGATAGGTAAATTCTGATTACATCAAAATTCGTTTCGCTGAAAATAGAGTATAAATTAATATGCATATTTTATTTTTTTGGGCATATTTGCATGAAATGCATATGCATAATATATGCTATGCAAAATGCATGCAACATATATAGAAACTTCCTGTATTCAAAAGTAAAAATAATAACACCAAAGCACTTTAGAGAGTAATATACATTTTATTAGTAATTGTCAGATAAATTATGATAATTCATAGGTGTTTCATATTAATTAGGATACATATTTGGTATTGCAGTATACAACCATAATTTTCTCTAAATTGTTAATCGAAAGGCTTTGACGTTTCTCTGCAAAAACCATTTTGTAAGCCGAAAAGCTTCTTTCAACGTCACAGGAAGTAATTGGAGCAAATTTATATTTACAAATATTTGCTTTGGCGACGGGTTCAAGTCCGGACAAATCTTTAAATTTAAAATATTATTTATTTTCGAAATAATATTGAAATCTGGATTTCTTTTCAAAATTACTTCAAATTTATATTTTAAATCCCTTCCAATATCATCACCTATGCTGTGAACTATATTTTCAGCTTTCTTAAATAAATTCATTGACTCCGCTATTGATAGACTCTTTGCTTTCAAACAAGTAATATTTTGGCTATTATCTCAAAATACGATGTTATATATGTTGAAAATGCTATCCCACGTTGCAGTTGAGATAAAAGAATTGACTTTCAATAAAAGATTATTTATTACAGCTTTTCAAATACTTCCTGCCAGACAATTGAAGAACAAGTAAAGGTTATTGAAGAAAAAACGAGAAACAATGTTTGAAAGACTACTGAGATGAGAAAAATTCGTTAAGTAGCAGAAAACATTATATGTCTGAATGTATACAATGCATATTTCAACACTCCCACTCATTGTAAACATTTTACATCAAATTCAAAATATTCTTTAAGTTAACTCAATTAATTTAATACTTCAGTACAAGATAAAATACACATTATTAAAACAAAGTTTCGATTAATGTGTCTTAAGCATGCCTATCTTATCTCTTTTAGACATAAACGCCGGTGTTGCAAGTGGTTTCGTCAACATGTCTGCCAACTGATCTTCACTTCGAACATATTCCACCTTAATCATTTCTTCTTCGTAAAGTCCACGCACAAAATACAGTCGAACATCAATGTGTTTAGTTCGATGATGAAACTCAAGATTGCGAACTAATCTTATAGCACTGAGATTATCAACACGCAGCTTTATAGTTCCCTCTTGTATTAAGCCGACATCCTGAGGAAATTGACGCAACCAACCTTTTGCACCGTCTGTAATTGCCATAAACTCCGCTTCGGTTGTTGATAAAGCGACAGTCTTTTGCCTCTGCCAAGTTATGACTCCACTTCCAATCATGAACACATAGCCTGATGTACAACGTCTTGTATCCACATCTCAGCACCAGTATACCCAATCAAAGTCATATCATCTGAAACACCAAACGTTATTCAAAATGATTTTGTACCTTTCAATTACCGCAAGATTCTCTTTAAGGCCTGAACATGCGATTGGTTTGGATTCTGCATAAAATGACTGACTTCTCCCACTGCATATGAAATATCGGGTCGTGAAACGGTCGCAGCATACATTAATGATCCACACGCTTTACGATACGGAAAACTTATATCACTAATGTCTCCTGACTTCGTTAAAACAGTGTTGATGTCAAATGGGGTGTAAATTGACTTCGACTCTACCCTTTTGATATATGCACCTTCTGAAATGGTTATGGTTTTGGCCTTTCGATCATGCTTTATTTCCATTCCAACATAAAACCGTCCATTTCCCAAGGTAATTTTAAATTTGTCTTGTAGTCTCCCCACAAGTGTATTAATTGAATCTTTGCTATTTGATAAAATGAGACCATCATCAACGTAAAGTAAGACAATTACCTTTTCATCACATATCCTTCCGTAGAACACACATGGATCGGCCATCGATTGTTTCATTCCACAATTTTTCAGAAATTGTACAAATTTGAGATTCCAAGCTCTTGAGGCTTGTTTAAGGCCATATAAGCTTCGTTTTAAACGGCATACTTTAACAGGCTGATGAGCTACTCCTTCTGCAACTTCCATATAGATGACCTCCTTCAATTAAGGAAGGCCGTCTTCACGTCGAATTGTGTTATTTCCATATCTTGTACTGCAGCCATAGCTAATACGCATCGCACTGAATCGTATCGAACTACTGGGGCAAACGTTTCATGGCAGTCGATGCCAGGTGATTGTGCATAACCCTTTGCCACTAAACGTGCCTTATATTTTTGATCTTGATTCAATGAGGTTTTCAACTTGAAAACCCATTTACTACCAATCACGTTACACTCCTTGGGTTTTTCAACTATGTCCCACGTATCATTCTCCTTTAGTGAGTTCAGCTCTTCTTCCACATCATTCATCGATTGAATTGAGTCTTTGAAAGACATAGCTTCTTTGTACGTCGCCGGTTCAAAACAAATTGCTGATAGTGCCATTTCAGCTTGAAATAAATCTGTTTGTTTTGGATTAAAGCGTAACCCCTCCCTTTTTCTTGAATTTCTGTTAAACTGTAGGTTTTAAACGTTGTTGTTCTTTTGTTCTTCATCCAATATAATGCTGTCATTTTCTTCTAGTTTAATAGTTTGTTCATTCATTTTCTCCTCATTACATTCGGTCATGTTATCTGGAAAGACATAGTATTCACATCGAATGAAATTTTCAGTAAATTTCACATCACAGCTAGTGATGACTTTCTTTGAAATTGGATCAAACAAGCGTCAGTCCCGTCAGTCCATGTCTTACCAAGTATACCTTTCTTGCTTTGGGATCCCACTTCTTTCGGCTAACTTGAGGAAAATGGGTGTAACCAATTGTGGCAAACACTTTTAAATAATCGAGCATTGGTTTTTCGCCAAACCATTCTTCGTATGATGTAATATTTTGACTTCGTGAATTAGTCGATCGATTCAAAATGTAAACAGCCGTTCGAACTGCTTCTGGCCACAATGATTTATCCAAATTGCTAGAGAGTAACATCGTTCTCGCTGACTCTTGAACAATTCCTTTTCGATGAGTCCATTTTGTTCTGCTGTGTACGGAGCACCTCTCCATTATAATCCCTCACTTCGAAAGAACACTTTGAATCCCTCTGTTTGTAAATTCGGTTTCGTTATAGCATCGAATCCGTTTCACACGAAGACCTACTAAATTTTCGACAAATAAAAGAAATTCGTTCAGTCTTTCCTCAACCTCAGATTTTTGTTTCAGAAAATAAACTGCTCTAAACGCAGAGGCTTCATCCTTCAGCAGCATCAAAAATCTGGAACCGTCTATACCAGTTTGTTCCATTGGACCGCATAAGTCAACGTGAAAACATTCGGCTTTTCGGTCAGCACGCTTCTCAGTTGGTGGATGTGAACTTCTATGCGATTTTCACATCTGGCACTCTTCACAGAAATATGTATTTTCATTAGAAAAATCAATGCCAATTACAAAGATGTTATCGACCATTGATTTGATGGTCTTAACGTTGATGTGCCCCAACCGACGATGCCATTGCTTTAAAGAATTCAACATGTCAGGGTGTTTTGCAGCTAAGCATATATCACCAATTGTTGTTTTTGTACAACGAAACTGCATTCGAAACAGATTAGAGTCGAAAAGAGTTTGTAATTATACACTGCTTTTCTTTGAAATGCACATCAAAACCTCTTTCTATGACTTGGCCTATTGAAAATAAATAACAGTTGCCTTCGATGCATATCGCACATCTTCCAGGCGCTGTTTCTTCCATTGTCCATCAACCCACGACTCAACTTCAATAGTGCCCGTGCCCTCTACATCCAGCATCTCATCATTTGCAAGTTTTACGCATTGCTGAGCTCCTTTCGATGAATATTCAATAAACCAGTCTTTCCGAAAAGTGGTGTGCTTAGTCGCTCCAGAGTCAGCTATCCATAAATTTTCGTATTTAGCTGATAAAATGTCACCGACTGCAGTAAAAGCAACAGATTTCGAAACTTCATTTTTTTCTATGTCAATCGATTTGCCTTTTTTTCTTTGTGGGCAGTTTCGCTGCCAGTGACCAACATTACCGCACAAAAAGCAAAGCGCTAAATGCTACTTCAATATTCGCTGAGATCTCCTGCTCTAATTTGTTAATTGAGTCCTCTTCTAGCTGTAATTTCGCCAACAGTGTGTCCATTGTACGAAATTCTTTAATGTTGTACCATACTGTGCGAAAATTGCTAAATTTCGATGTCAGCCCACTTGTTTTTCGCCTTGTTCTTCAATTTCATGTGCCAATGTATCAACTTTTGACACAAATGCAGCTACATTCTCCTCATCTTTCATTTTTAGTGCGAAATACTCTTCATAGAGACCTATGATTTTTACGTCACTTTTCTTGTTACGTATGTTCTCTAGAGTACCCATGATTTCCCTTATTGATTTGCAGTTCAACATGTGCTTACTTTTATCGGCATTTAGGGATGCAAACAAGATTGACACGGCTCTGCCATCCCTTTGAACTCACCTCCTTTTTACATCTTCCGATTCCGTAGCAGAAGGTTCCGAAGCCCAACTAACAACGTCCACCAGATCATCCAGTCAATGAGAAATGAGAGAATATTCAATCGCTGTATTCGCTATTTGAAATTCTGTTGAAAATTCTTTTAATTTAAGCCCTTAGTATATTTTTTTTATAAATGCGTTGCCATAACCTGTTGAAAATCCTATCCCACGTTGCAGTTAAAATAAAAGAATTGACTTCCAATAAAAGATTATTTATTACAGCTTTTCAAAGCTTCCTGCCAGACAATTGAAGAACAAGTGAAGGTAATTGAAGAAAAAACGAGAAACAATGTTTGAAAGATTACTGAGATGAGAAAATTTCGTTAAGTAGCAGGTGTTCAGAAAACATTATATGTCTGAATGTATATAATGCATATTTCAACAATATATATATAAAATCCCGATATAGTTGGGGATTTTTTATTAGCTCTTTTGCTTGTTTTATAGAGTCAGCATCTTTTGGGTTCTAGAACCTAAAAGTAGAATTTATAATTTAAAATTGAGTATATACAATAAAAAAAACAAAAATAATACATTTTCCAAAATAATTTGAAAAGCTAAGCCACCGCCATGAATAAAACAAAATATCGATTTATTTTATAATTTTAAGCAGCGGTGCTATATTGCGCATGTTGATAAACTTTATCTTAACTCTGTAATTCCCTCCATGTTATGTGCATAAAATGACGCCGCTTTTAACCATGTACCCATTGGTTACGATCGGTTCTGGTGGTAACTCCTTGTTTAGTAGATATCTGCTTGTATTTTTGTTCTCTGAGCGGAGCTTTTATGAAATCTTTTTCCCACAAGATATGAAGTAATTAGCAATAGGAAATTATGTTCTAACTTTCTCGGCAATTAAATTTAAGCCGTGTGTCAAACAAGTTAGGTGAATGACATTCGGATAGAAAACTTTTAAATTTTTACCGGCTTTGATCATATATGCCACAGCATCCGTTAAAAGCAACAATACTTTTGATTCATTTCCATCTGGCCACAAAATACGAATGCTGTTATTCACAAATCACGAAATAGTTGCATTATCCAACTGTTTACACGACAATAAAAATGAGCATGAAGTTTTATTTCCACTCAATGTTCCTACAATCAAATTCACGACATATCGCCCTTGTCTGTCCGTTGTTTCATCCACTGATAGCCAAACGCTCTCGTCTTTGATACTGTTGCGAATTTTTAAGTTAAGAAAAAACTAGTTGTTTACTTCGCGACAGTTAAAAGAAGAAGAAGAAAATTGTATATGGCAATTATAACATCGATTATGTTGGATAAAGGATATTAACGGGAATATCAGCAGATCATTAGGCGTGTTCTTAGAAGCAGTTATCATTACGTCTAATGTGGATAACAATTTTTTAAATACACAGTATGTTGAACAAATGTGACAACACTATTCAAATTAAACTGAGATTAATACAAATATTCTTCTACCAGTAAAAATTAGCTACCAAAAATTTACAAAACTCGGGATTGTAATATGAACAATACAATAAAGATGACGTAAAGGGTGGGTAAGGGAAAATGGTATATACTATATTTACCTCTGGTTACACTTTAACATTTATATTCTTATTGAATTTTTTGACGAAATTGATTTGCAAATATTTTGCATTTTTTTGCATATGTTGGCTACATTTTGCATTTTTATGGCATATTTTCATGTATATTTTTTGCATATTTTGAATATGTATAGCTGTTTGTTATATTTGAAAGATAAAACGTCTGTATACAAAATTTGGTAACAATCTAATGAAAAATGCGGATTTATGCAAAATCCGAGGTCTAGTGATGACGAAGGAGGTGACAACGAATCAATTTCGACTGAGGACAGTCGAGTAAGTTTAGAATGGCCGACTGTAGCAAAGCTATGTATCCATTTGTATTGATTTTTTTTAATTACTCTTTTTTTTAATTTTGATATTTTTATTACAATAATTATGTAAAATCATTATTTCACTTGAATTAATAAAATAAGATTTCCTACATACAGGCAAATTACAAAGCGGCCTTTTCCAAATCCCAACCAAATTAACTTATATTAGGAAGTGGATCCATTCTCAATTGTATTCAGACGGAAAGCCCGAGGTGAGTATTTTTGTCTATTTATTTCTTGATCTAGCAAATTAGAAATATATATATTCTTGGGTTTATTTTTTTGTACATATGGGTATCTGTTGGATTTCGTTGAAATCGGTACAGCATTTGCTATCGTTTGTGATCGCCGTGGCGTTGTAAGTGGGTGCGTTGTTGCTAACAACTCTCAAAAAGTAATAATTGTTTATGAAGAACTTCTCAAATCACGGTTGCGGATAAGTTGTATATGATTTGGTTCGTGAAAGAGAACGGTTCTCTATCTAAGCACATGGTCATGTCACTTTATTCCTTAGTAGTCTTAACAGTTTTGTTCTGAACAGTTTTGTATTGGTATTAAAATGGTCCATTTTCGCTGCGACTGTTTTCAGTTTTATTTTCATATATGTATGTTCCAATTATTTAATATTAATATTTAATATATTAATATTATATATATTAAATATATAATATTAAATATTAATATTGCTTTAGTCATATTTTCTGTTTTCTTTACTGTAATTCAGCTTCATACACGTATGGTTTTAGTTTCAATGTTTGTAAGAGTCTTAAAATGCTTTGGGAATAGACAGAACTATTTGAACTATTTGTTTATTGTTAATGGTTGATTAATTTGAGAATAAGAGTCTGTTTTCAATTGACAAATTGATTTAGTTTATAAAATCAATATTGCAGCGATTCAGTAATGAATCTAAGCGACTGGAACAGCACCTTGACTGAATGTTGCAATTCCAAACATTGCTGTAGATCTTAACTGTAATTGTTGCATATTATATTCATAACAATAATTTTGTTTTTATGTTTATTGTGCTTATATAATAAATATCATGAATAGGTTCAATTGACTTCAGTTTATTATAACAAACTGTATAACTTTATTTTTTCCTTTCAGTTGGTTTGGGTCGGGTAATTTCCAAACTCAATTTTCCAGAAGCACATTTAAACAGAGCATAACATTCTGGAAACGAAATATTTTCTAAAGAATCTCCATTAAACTTGGAAATAATATCCCCTCGTTGTAGTTTATTATCAATGTCCGCATATCCTGCAGGCGTCTGTATAATTAATCGTTAGGATGTTTTCGAATGAACTTAAGAAAATTCACTTACAATATCTGTAATTGTAGCTCCTTTTTCGTTTGGAGCAAGTGATATACCCAATTCCTTTCCTGGTTTCTTAGCAAATTCGATTTTTAGATTTTCCACTTCTGGCGGATCATTTCTCCAGACTAATAATGTTACCTACAATTAAAAAAATAAAAAAAATTAGAAAATAAAATAAATTGAAGAAACTATGTGGGAACTTACTTTCTCATAGGCCAAATGGAAAAGTTGATGTACTTTCAATGTTGTCATTTCAGCACAATTGACAGGGACACCGTTAAATTCAATAATTTGATCAAATATGCGAAGACGTTTGTCCTGAGCAAAAACTCCATCTGGGTAAATATGTGTGATATTACATCCAGTCTATAAAAATGGGTATAGAAATTTGAATAACATAAATAATGAATATGTAAGAAGATGTTGAAGAAAATAGTTTTTTCATATATAAACCGGCATTTTATAAAAATAATATTATTTCTTATGTTGTTATGTTATATAAAAATAACAATATAAGAAATGTAAAAATACTTTGTTATTGAGTAATATTGGTGGATCATATAATTTATAGTTATTCTTCTCCATTTGCGAATTTCGTTAGTGTTTTTTTGTTGTCAATTAGTGATATCGCTACACAGTAATGATAACCTTCATCATTTCCCCAGACTTAATCCTTAAGTTTGATGCATGCAATAAATTTCCTTTTCTAACAAAATATTGCAGTTAATATGGTATAATTTTTTTTGTATATTATATTGGCTTGGTTAAGAAAACAAAATGTTCCTCGATTCGTCAGAAATACCGAGTAGCATGATAGACATGAGTTGCATGATTCTAGATATTGTAATTTTTAACAAAACTTGTGGTATCAAAAAAGCAATCGATGTTATTTTCAGCCTGAAATCAATTATAAAAGCGAAAGGTCGTCTATACTTATTGACCAATTTGTTAGTAGAAAGAAATCAACTGCTTTTAATACAAATAAGATATTTGGAATTGTCATAAATAAATTTTATGAATAAATAAAAAAATACATCGCCTAAAGTGTTGTCCGTCGGAAGCGATTCTTTTCAACATATATCTGGTAATTTTGGAATACCATGGGCCTTCTCTGTCATCGATCCTGTCATTGAATCATTCTTTCTTCAAAAAAGCCGAAAGGTGACGCCCAAAAAAAATTTGGGCCCGTCGAAAAAGCCAGGTCTGGAGAATACGGTGAGTGGGGTAAGACCTCGCACTTGAGCGTTCTGAGGTGAAAAATTGCCTCGACATCGTTCGGTTGAAACTCGTACGGTACAGAATTTCTTAGCTTTTAGATAGATCAAAATTCTTTCAATCAAACGAAAGTTGTTTTCTGAGTCTCTTCAAACGTTTCTGGGATTTCACTTTGCGTTTGGCACGGATCTTGATCCAATAAAGCCTCAAATCCCTCATCTTCAAAGCTAAAATCACCACTTTTGAAGCGTTGAAATCACTTTCTGCCTATTTTATCGGTCGGAGCAAAGTCACCATAAATTTCTACATGCATTCATATGTCTGACATATGTCACACCTTTCCATTGAAGTGGCACCATCTCTTGAAAATAAACCGAATTAATTTGTACACCCAATAATATTGATGCAACAAATCTTTTCTTTTTAGGATTCTTAACAGAGAATACGATATTTAAAAACTATGTTATATGTTTTAAGAAATACTGGTTAAGTTACGCACACGTTTGAAATGTTCTTAAGATATAAGGCTTGCATGAAGAGGAATTGGCCAATTGTAAAATTGATTTTTTGAATTTAAAAGGGATTTTGGCTGCGACATTTTTTATACAACTTTGCAATGGTGAACACATAGACAGTTTTAAAACTTTTATCGAGTAAGAGTTTTAAGAAATAGTGGTTAAGTTACGCACACGTTTGAATATTCTTAAGAAATAAGGCTTGCATGAAGAGGAATTGGCCAATTATAAAATTTAATTTTTGAATTTAAAAGGGTTTTTGGCTGCCACATTTTGTATACAACTTTGCAATGGTTAACACATAGACAGTTTTAAAACTTTTATCGAGTAAGAGTGGGTATTTACTCCGAATAATTCCAAATCTGTTAGTTTTCTGGATTACTGTTAGTGTTATCCAATGTTTATCATTCCCTAATGCCCTAATTGAATTTTGGGGAGTACACAATTCTTTAAACTTCGAAGCTCCTTACTAATAACTGAGATTTGATGTCTTTTAAAAGATTTGTCGATTCATACACGTATAACATGGATGGATACGCGTAATTTATAATATGCCGAAGGCATTTAACTCTTTTAGCAGATGAAATATAAAGAGTGCCTTCATAACTTAATGCACGCAGTCATTTATTATTTTTCTTTTTATTTTTTTTTGTGAAAATTGTTCGTTTAAGTCTATTCTTATCTTATCATTAATAATTTTGTTTGAACAGCTAATACGAGCTGTCAGTTTCGTGTAATTTTTACAATCATCGAAATGATGAAAGTTACTTTTAGTTGTTTTTTTCAGATAAACGTCCTAATTAAAATCAGCGTTTAAATAGAGATTTTTTCAATTTGGACTGGGATGTTTGATAGGAACGATATTATTATTAATTTTCTGACTTGTCCATGGATTATGTTACTTAATGTGTAGGTAGATCGAAAATAATCCGAAATAGAAGAAAAACATGAAAAAAAAATTGTGTGGGTAAAAAACGAGTCTCTAAACTTGAATACGGGCATTCCGAGCGGCCGTGTATTTCGAGTGGATTCTGAGGCATGCAGTTGACTTATTCATGCGAGCACTGTTAAAATATTTATAAAAGAGTGACTAAGACAAGACATCTTCCGTGTTGTATACAGTCCATGAACTACAGCAATATATATAATACAATAACAATATAGTCAAACTAAAATGACGATGATTTTATTTAGTTTTGAAGGCACTTAAAAGCAAAAATTACCACACTTTTAAATATATTTGTATATTTAATAATATAAGATAGAGAAATATCTATGTTTTTTAAAACGATGGAAATACTAAATCTTAGCACCCAATATTCCCTCGGAATTTGAGTATTAATTGCACTTAAAAAAATTGGAAAAATGAATAAAATAGTGTCGAATGGGCATTTTCAAATAAAATTGTTTCGGGCATTCTGGCCTAAGTTGGTCATTCTGGCCGCATTTGGCCAAAACTCAAAGACATCAACGGGTTTTAATTTATAAGATCCGATATTAAGATACTAAGCCAATCTTTTTCTCAATGAAATAAAAATGTTTGTTTAGTTGTGTCAACCTCAAAACATCCCTGCTATTCAGGAGTACCAAATGTAAACGAATATAATTATCATTTTTGTATGTGTTGAATAAAAAGTTCAGTTGAGTTTAAAACCACAAACCACCTAAAGTAGACATGCGTCTTTAGCCCTCTTTGCCCCCGAGGATTTTTTGACAGCTTGTTGTTTTTGTAGCGTCTGTGAATACATGTGAGCCGTTGTAATGAGCTGATTGCTTTCCCCTCCAAAATCGGTGGTGGAATGTGTTATCGTTTATCATTGCCATTGACATACATATATATGTATGTAAGCAAATATGTATAGTTCGGATCGATAGAATAAAAAACTACCAGGTAAAGTAATCTTTATTGAAGGTACATAGGTAATGTTAATGTGCATGCATGGCTTTTTCAACATTTGCATTAATATTTACATCCATAATATCCATCCACATAAATAAAACTGTTTCGTTCGTCCACGTTAATGTTAAATTTTAATGGGGGTCTAAATGTTAAAATAAAGTTATTTAAATTTAAGTTATCAATTATCCAGGATGTACATGTGAAAAGATGTTGCTTGCTAGTGGCATGCAATTTCTCATATTCTACATGTTGGCAATTTAATGCTGTAACAACTTTTTGTTTTCAGTTACTTCTTAAATTTCAAAATTTCAAATTTCAAATTCCACCGTCCTTACTACCACAGAAAGTAGGGGAAATCGAACTGTTGATGTCTAAAAGAGAAGCGTTCGATAGGTGCACTCATTTTCGTGGTAGTTGGATAACTGGAAATGGACTGGAAACTTGCTCAAAAGTGATTATCAAATCAAATCAATTTTACTTTTTCAATCTCTAAACTACAAATTATTCACACAATACTTATGTATTTAATTTTATTTAGTGAAAGCAAGCAATATTAAAATTCATAAATACGTTTCTTTCACATAATGAAAATAAAAAAAATTAAAAATACTATCTTTTCGTGTAAACACAAAAGTGTCCGACTTTGAATACACCTCAGTGGTGATGATTGCTTTCAAACTATTAAATTTTAAATATTTTCGACTTCTAAACGAGTTTTGGTACATAATATATATATTTTATTGGCTTGACGGGTTGCCGTCCATATCCGGTTTTATTCAGTACAAACATTTTTTTTTTCTTTCGGTCTGAAAATTGTATATTAATATTGTTAAATTATTTCTCATAAGACTAACTAGTATTTGCCCAAATATCAGAACTGTAAACAAAATTGAAAAAGGAACTTCAAATTGATTATATACACATTTTGAAATTACGATATACATACATACAATTATGGATATTCCCAACTCCAAGGAATATTCATTGCGTATCGTGAAAAGTTATGAAAACCCGGTTTAAGTATAAAATATAGAACAAAACATACATCCGACTATTTGATAAGAGTCGGATGAAACTAACGTAAGAAAACTCTGCGGACACTGCCTTTGAAGCACTTCCAGAGGCGTTCCAATTTGGTACTTTTCTTCTGAAGTTGGGTGCTATTCGCCATTATTTGGAAAGTGTCATGGCCGATACACACCACATGAGTAAGTATGCGTGAAAAACAGCTTGGGAATAAGATAGTATGCGTGTTTTTTATAGGATAAGGGGTTTTTCCAGTCGAAGACGCATGTCTTCTATAGGTGGTTTGTGGTTTAAAACGTGAAGAGTTGAGAACGTGTTTCAGCTTAGGTACTTCTGACAAATTCAGAAGTGGGATAAGTTCTAATAAACGCTAAACGAAATTCAAAACGAAACTGTTTCCGATAAGTCATTTAAAAGTAGAAGAATTAAAAGCAGTACTACGAAAAAGCGAACAACCAACTACCGGCAAACGTGCCGAACTGATTGAGCGTCTCATTAAATTTCTTGGAACCGACGAAATCGAGGTTAATCACTTGAGCGATGACGAAGAAGAAACAATTGACGTCTTACGAAACGATGCTAACTCCTTATCCAGCTTGCTGCAAACTTTGCAGGTACAAATATCTACATTTGTCAGTGTTTTGCATTCCACAGAAACTCAAAGAACGCCGGCGCCGCAGGCATTGATAACAACCGCAACTTCAGCGTCCCCTTCATCATCCGTTTCCACGAATTCAACCGTGGCACATCTAACATCATCGAACAACAGCGAAATTCATGCCCTCATGCCCGAATACGACTCGACCGACCCACTGTCCCCAACAGCCAATCACTATGTATGTTCAACGTCTTAACACACTGATTGTGGGATACAACTGTGATGAGAGAAGTGCACTAATAGTTGCTCAATCGAAGATGAAAGGAGCAGCAAAACTTTGGTCTGATGCACTTTTAGGTACGATCACAACATGGGGTGAGCTTACAAATCGTTTAATAGAGGATTTTGGCAAAGATTTGAGCGAGGCCGATATTCATTTTGAAATGATGGCAAATACATAATAAATCTTGCAAATCTACAATGGACTATTTTTTCGGATAAGAGCTTTAAGAAAAAACACGCATTGTCCGACGCAGCAATTATTACAAACATACTAAAAGGGATGAAACAGACAGAACTTCAAACTTCATTAGCAAGTTCAAACTTCAATACCTTGAACGAATTCAGAGGTGCCATCGAATCGTTCTGTACAAACCGCCCAACAGTACATATGCACTCTGTAAATATAGCACGAGAACCACAACGATTTCCACAAGTTACAAACAACACACGAACACCAAAGTGTTTTAATTGTCAGCAATCAGGACACATATCTATTAATTGCCGGCAATCTCAGCGGAGGCAACGTTGTTCCATCTGCCGCCGAACAACGCACGCCGATGAAACATGTCCAGAACGTATCACATCAACACCGAACGCTCAGAGAAATAGAAACATACTTCACATATCATCCAACGAAGAATCAACCGACAACAGAATGAAAAATATATGTATCAATGGCACCAGTATCATCGCATTCATCGACACCGGCAGTGACTACTCGCTTATTAAACAATCCGTTGCGAACGAAATTGGATCGGTCATCCTTTGCAAACATTTCAACCCCACTGGTTTTGGTGGAGGAACATGGTTGGGCAATAGTTGCATCCACGTACACTTTTCAATAGACAATCGACGATTTGAACACCGATTGCTTGTTGTTAACGACGATATACTTCCTTATAACGTAATTATGGGAAACGATATTCTCAAAGACGACGCGTACCAACTTGTTGTAAGGAAAGAAGCATGCCATTTAGAGGAGTAACATCAAACTCGGTAGCAACTTAAATATCCATAAACAAAAGGAAATTATAAGCCTCATCAACAAGTTTGACAGTTGCTTCGGAGAAGCGCTTGATTGTCTTGGCAAATTTAACACGACATCATTGGATTTTACTTTGACTTCAGAGACACCAGTCGCGAAATAGCCGTGAAGGACACCAAAATGAAAGTGGTAATTCAGACACTAAATGAATTAACAAATTATTTTGGTTTGCCAGAAGTCATCATTAGTGATCGTGGAGCTGGATTCACCTCTAGAGATTTTGAGAAGTTTTGTGAAGAAAATGGCATCCAACACATAAAGACAGCTGTGCAAACACCTCGAGCCAACGGTCAAATTGAACGCATTAATCAAACAATTTTGCAGTTCTTACGCACTTCGGACAAAGATGACGTCGACTGGGACTTAGATGTTCGCAATATTCAATGGTCAATTAACACGCAGCGCAACACCACAACTGGATTTTGCCCAAATGAATTAGTGTTCGACTGTAAAATGAGGGATGTTATAACGAACCAGTTTGTCGAAGCCATACACGATGTCAACGAAGGTCAACCAATTGTCGAAAAAGGGAAATTGTTGCAAATGGAATTCGTGTCGAAAGGGAAAAATGGAAGTTGCGTTTCGATAAACTACACAAACCACCGAAGATTTATCATGAGAGCGACTTAGTGTTTATTGAAGCTGTGCCGAAACAAACGGGACAATCTCACAAACTTGAATCGCGGTACAAGGGTCCATATACAGTCAAGCGATGTCTTCAATTTGATTGATATTTGTTGGAAGAGATCAGTTCACTTCGAAAACGCCGAAAATATACAACCGTGATGACCGTAATGAGGAAGAGGAAAAATTATTGGAGCCAAGGACGTCTCCATCACCAGATTGGCCGAACTGTCAATCTCAAAACATCCCTGCTATTCAGGAGTACCAAATGTAAACGAATATTCTTATCCTTTTTGTATGTGTTGAATAAAAAGTTCAGTTGAGTTTAAAACGTGTTAAAAGAGTTGAGAATCTGTTTCATTTAGGTAGTTCTGACACTTGTACGTATACGAAGGATCAAACTTGATTGGAACCTTCACATTAACTTATTTGAGTTTCGTACAATACTTGGATGTCTTGTATGAATAATAAACGAAATCTTTAATGTTCGAGCTTAACTCGCGCTTGCCCAGTTTGTGAGAGATCAAACTTACTTTGACATAATTATTCTTTCCACCTGTTACAATACATCCCAGGGGCTTCTTCTGAGCATTTATTTCAATAATAATTTTCTTGTTGGGAGTAATTTCTGCTACAGACGGATCTACCGGTTTTTCCGGTTCCTTTTTCTCTTCTTTAGCAGCTGAAATTTTATTATTATTTTTATTCTTATTTTAATTTGTTTTGCTTGTTTTATTTTACCTTTTTTCTTTTCCTCTTCAGCTTTTTCGGCTAATATTTGTTCTTCGCTCTTAAGACTGCACATGACAAGTGTAACAATTCCTTCAGCTCTTTTTAGTAAAGCAACTGCCTATATTCACATGTCTTATTGAGAATTACTTAAAAAAATAAATTGAAGACACACGTACCTCATCATAGCTCGCTTCAACAACTACATCTTTATTTATAGCTAAAATAAGGTCACCAACTTTAAGGCCAGCCTAAATTCAATAGCGATTACATTATTTTCAGATTTTAAAATATTCAGTCTACCTCGACGGCATTTGATCCTTCCTTTAGATCCGAAATAAAAATACCTCTGCCCACTTCGATATGCTTACCCTCGATTATCATAAGGCCCAAGCAACCTGACTTTTGGATTTTGACAGATTTTACATTTTTGTAAGCCTTGAAAAGGTACTCGGTCTTTAAAAATAAAAAATAGTTACGATAAAAATTTCTCTAGCGCTTATAAAATAAACAAGTGTACCTCATCCACTATGGGAGGGAATCTCGTAAATGGTTTCACGGAGATACCTTCATCATTTGCTTTTCTCCTAAATAACAGAATAACATTTTAATTTTGTAAACATCATTTTAACCAAAATGATTACCTATGAATAACGAAGACAAGTTTTTCTCCAGGGAGATTTTTGAAGATAACCGAGGCATTTAAATGGCATCGGTTTTGTAAGACGTTACCATTGACTTCTAATATTTCATCACCTGGTTTTAATTCAGTTTTTGCTATTAATCCTTCTGGATGCACTCCTGCGACAAAACAAGCCATTTTTTGTCGATCCCTGTGACCTGCTAATGCTAAGCCAAGGTCTGTATTTGGTGGCCTCGCAAGTTCAACTTTTTTAAGATCCCTCAGGTTGGAATACCTTTTTTTAATTTTAGCTATATGAGAAAAAATCTTTGTTAATGTGTTGTACTCATTGCAGAATGTTGTGTTTTTGTTTTATTAAAATTGTGATGATTGTGATGATTATTTTAATTTTTCTGTTTCTAAAATCTTTATTTTGGGTAAAGACTGCTTAATTGTGAAATTGTTGCCTATAGTTATAGCTTTCGTCTCTGGATGCATAACCCCGCACCATTCCGAAGAGTTTTCGAATACGAACCGTTAGAACACGACAACAGGGGACGTTTTGAAATGGCACACATAAGTGAGGAAGAAGGTAAAGCAACTTGGGGTGCGCAATTAAAAGCAAGGCAAACGATCGTGCTAGTGGGAAAGGCATGTTGGTTGAGGCCCGGGTTCACACCAGGCTGTAATACCACTTAAAGAAAAGAAAAGTAGTCATAAAGAGAAGTGGCGAGGTGGCATTACAGCACAAAAAAATTCTTATTACACAAAATTTCGACCAAGAAAAATAACCCCGGAAGGTGACTTTCAAATCAAAGTCCTATCCTAAAACACCCGTATAAGTCAGTTGCGGAAATTGAAATCATATGAAAACTGAACATCCCAGTGTGCCCGAGAACAGTGCGAAGGAGACTTGATGAACAACATCTAGCGGAAAAAGTCCAAGGGATGTACAATAACCAAGGCACTGATGAAGTTGGAGATGACATAAAATGTGTGGCACTGTAGCAATTTATGCACGATAACGGCCCGAAGAATATGACTGTAAAGTAAAAAGGGGGCTAAAGGAGCATTATGCTTTTTATTATCCACCATGATCAGCCCCTACCATTCACGGCATGTCACCCCTTAAAAAATTTGTGGGCAATTCTGAAAAGGTATTTTGCTGGTAAACCCAGAAATAAGGAAGAACTGTTGAATAAATTTCAAGTGGATTGTTACGCTTTGCCATCGAGCATATGTCGCACACTGTGTTAAAACATAAATGGTACTGCACTAAGCACTGGGTTCCTTAGTAGCAAAACTATTGTATTCATGAATTCCCCACATATTGCAAAGTCGTCTGATTGTTTTACAATTACAAATTTCTAATGAAATGTAAAACGGTGGTTAACTCAAAATAAAATGTGTTGCATGAATAGTTGTTCAATGAGATGTGAATCTTTGTAAGCAATGTAAGTTTCTTATTTCAATATACAAAATACGCTGGCATTAGCCAATCCAATCGGTTCTCAAATTAGTACCAAAACATACTTTTTATGTAAATTTTGCAACATACTGAAAATAATTGTTTTGTTTTCTTTTTAAGAGAGGAATAATAGGAAACAACTTTAGAATAGTACATAAGCTTAAAAGAGCCTAACACTGTCGAAAACTAAGTAATTCTACCCTAATTTTATGCAAATGTAAAATATCATTGTTTTCATTTTGGTACTTTAATGCCTAATCGTACACTAATAGTATAATAATATTTTGATATTCGGATGAAAATAGTCAAACATGTTTATCATTGACATTTAAGTTCTATTAATTTAAACGATACGATATTTTGTTTAAAAATGAAATATACATTTACATAAAACAAATAAAACATAACAGGTTTAATGGCACACAAAAAGAATAGAAAAATGAATAATAGTATAATTTCAAGCTTCTTTGATCATAAATCATTATTACCCATTGTGTAGCCAAATTCATCTGGTGTTTCTTTATCTTTCTCTTGCTCAAGCTTATTCAGCTTGCAGTTTCCCGCTGATGCTCTGTCAATCTAATCAGACATAATTAACGTTACTGTTTAGATTCAATTTTATTGAATAAGAAACAATACTTCAAAACCGGCTTCAGTATACATGCGACCCATCATATCCCTTGTGTCTTCCTCATCATCTCCATCTTCTACTTTTGTTGTATTTGAGCTGGATGTAGATTTAATCAAATCTTTTGGCATAAGAGGCTTATTAGGAGGTTGTCCTTAAAATGATTTTAAGATTACTGTAAAGAAATATGATTTTTCATGCATTAAAGCATTCATACCTGATTTAGGTGTTGCATTTGGGATCGAATTAAGGGCGACACCGTTCTCTATTGATTTTTGCTTAACCGACTTAAGCTTAACCATAGGAGTTTCTTCCTGTTTCTAAAAATCATTTAGCATTTGTTCAAATCTCAATAGTCTCTACAGATATGTACAAAAGTATTCATACATGGTCGAACGTTTGAACTTCCAAGTTGATTTTCATGCCTGCATCTTTAATAAGGTCAATTACATTTTGTTCCGTTGCATTTCGAACATCATGATCATTTAGAGAAAGAATTCTGTCACCGACCTATAAGTCAGTTAATATAATAATATATATAAATATTATACATATATATAAATATAATAAATCTATTTTATAAATAACAACATAATAATGATAATGATAATGAATAATGAAATAATTATGATTATAATAATAATAACAATAAAAATAAGACCTATTCTTTTAATAAAAATTATATATTAAATTATACGCCAGGTTTGAATGAGCTATAAAAAGGGCTTTCATATATTCCAAGGTGAATTAGAGTAAAATTTAAAAAACTGTCAGTTTGATCCCTTCTTGAAATATTTACCTTATATTATAAAAAGAATAGAAATGTCCTAAATGTAGCAACAATGATAGGAATATATTAATATGAATGTAATTATTTGAACAATATCAGATAAATGGTAGAATGCATGATATTTCGTAATTTAGAAAGTGGCAAATACAATTTTCTTTAGTCTGTTTATTTTCAAGTTGAAGAAGAAATAAGGAAATGTTATATTTTTATTTATTAAAAGTTGTTTTGTGTACCCTGGCTGTTTATCAGTAATTTGACAAAACCATAAATCGTAAACGGCGCCAGTTCTTAAAACTCTGAAAAGCAGTTTTGGAAAGCTTTATGAGAGCAGTAAGAAACGCTAAATATCAGAATATGCATTCATTAACAATGACTGAGATATCGCGAGTATAAGGACTATAATTGCTTTTCGCTTTAATATACGACTAATTAAAAATTTCTGTGACATCGCATTCTAAACGCAGAACCTAAAAATAATTGGCCCATATACACAGTTACAACAAGAATAGATCGTGCTTGGTGCTAAGCGTATGGTACAACTCGTTATTCGGAGGAGTCAAAGGAATTTTCGGCATTCGAGAAGTAATATGCCAGAAGTAACATGAGACTAGGTGCTTCCGTGAACGACTTTTGTAAAAGTTCTATGAACGAGGAAGAAAAGCTATCTTCGGCATTTTATAAACTAAGATAAAAAGAACACCACCTAATCACAATTTACATGTTAAAATTCTCATTTTAAATTGTTAACTCTACTTATGATCTAGAAATTTTCGTCTCATCTTCAGCGCCATAGTTTTCAGAACATTTAGAATTCTAGATATTTGTTAAGAAACCTACCAAAATACGACTTGTTAAACTTTTTCCTTTTAAAATTTTACAACTTTCGAAATTTTTGAAGCATTAAAAAAAATCCTTGCCGTTCTGATGATGACACGTTTGTTGTATTATCCAACTCAAATTAATTTGTCACGGAGGGACTTAATTAATTACGACTTAATTAACTAATTAATTTTTGCGCGTTCAATCGGTTTCCTTGCCCATTGTAAGGTGAGATAAAATTGAATGCGCTTAATCCTCGCATACCATTAAAAGCTCGATACACTTTAAATACCGTTAAGCATAGTCGAAGAAAAGTTTTATTATGTGCGGCATTTTCATGTTTGGTATTATATATTATTTTACCATTAACAAAACATTTTGTGAGTAGTTTATTTCAAATTAATTTTGTTTTTTTTTGTTCCTTTTTTCTTTTTTAATGCAGTTTTAACTTTCGGATAGGAAGTAAGTGCTTCCTGACTGCATTTATTTAGTGAACAAAAATGCTATATGAAGTTTATACAGTATCTCACGAAATTGAGCATACACCTATCATTACTTCATATTCGTGCTGTTTTAAGGCCGACCACTATTTTGTTTTATTTTTTTGGTATACAATCTTCACTGAATACATAGCTTAAACAAAAGTATATGGCAAATTCACAGACAGGCGACTTCTTACCGGTAATAATTTTCTTGGAGGTATTGAAAAAAAATGTAATAAGTTTTAATTTTAAATTTAAAAATATAAGAGGCCGAAAGGCAGAAATAAAAAAAATCCTAGATTAGCTTAGAGTACTCGCGAAGAGTCAGTAAGTTAGAATTAAGATCAGTACATTGTATTGGTAAGCTAGTTTTAAGTATTTTTGTGTTTAAGTGTTTTTGTAAGAAAAATTAATTACAGAAATAAAAATGCTCGGAAATCAAATCAATCAATCCTACCGGTACTTTTCACATGAAAAAGAAAACAACCCCTGAAATCGACACACAAAATTGAGCATATAAGGGTCATGTGTGCGTTATACAGAAAATAATAAACAACAATAGATATGAAGGGACACTAAAAAACAGACCTGGAAGGGGAAGGAAAAAACTTGCTCGAGCGGTATATTGTTCGGACAATCAAGTCCAATCCAAAATCTAGCGTTCCAAAGTTGACAGCTGAGGTTTAATCCGTAATTAATAAGCCTCTTTCAGTGGAAACCGTTCGCAGAGTCTTGAGAAGGAATATTTTAAATGCAAGGATCGCCCGAAGAAAGCCGTACATTTCCCTAGTTAATAAGAAGAAAAGATTAGAGTTTTCTAGACAATATGTAAACCACCCGGAAAGCTTTTGGGAAGGTGTTTTGATTTCAGATGAAATAAAAATAAATATATTTGGGTCTGTTGGCAAACAAATTGTTTGGAGGGAACCGAATACAGCTCTCAAAGCTAAATATATAAAGTCAACCATAAAACTAGGGGGAGGATCTGTGCTGTTGTGTGGTTGTATGGCTTCAAATGGCTGTGGAAAGTTCGAATTTATAGAAAATACTATGGACAAAATTGGGTATTTCAATATTTTAAAACGAAATTTACGAAATTCCGCAGTAAAATTAGGTCTACCTTCAGTTTTCAACTTCCAACAAGATAATGATCAGAAGCACACGTCCTATTTAGTACGCGAATGGTTGCTTTATAACGCTCCAAAGCAGCTAAAAACACCCCCACAATCGCCGGATCTTAAGCCTATTGAACATCTATAGCACGAAATAAAAGTGCGGGTAATAGAAAGCACCTGCTCCAATAAGCAGGAGCTAAAAACTAAAATTCAGGAAGCTTGGGAAGGGATTCAGCCATCTTTTACTGAAAAACTGGTAAAATCCATGCCACGGAGGTTACAAACTGTCATAGATGCTGAAAAAGGTGCCACGCGTTACTGAAATTTTATTTGTAACTGTTTTTGTTTTGTGTTTTAGTCGTAACTCGAATTAACTTTAAGTGTATGCTCAATTTTGTGTGTTAAAATGAAGTGCCTTTTTTATTTTGTTTAGAAATAGCAATTTTTTTTAATTTTCATATTTGTTTATGGTATTTAGCAATTGAAATACTTCAATTCAAACTGCATTTAAATTTTATTAATTAACTACTTTTTGTAAGACGAAATAGATAAAAATATGTTTAAGCTGTGCGTGTATGCTCAATTTTGTGAGGTACTGTATGTCGGAACCAGGGCAAATTCGATCAACGGAGGTACTATATGAGGACCTGAACTCGCGTTGAAGCTGTCAATGACCTCTGTGGGGCTTCCATCGATGGGAGCATTGTTGTTTTTTCTTAAACGAAAAGACTAGAGATGATTTGTTGGAGTACGAGCCACTAGATCTTCCCGAAACACCTAATTGTGCTATGTCTAAGCGATGCCTGAGACTGCCAAGCACTCCACTGTTTCAACTTGATACATAAATATGCTAATAAAGTGAATAAAAAATTATAAAAAATAATAAGTTTAATAATAACCTTTAACTTTCCACATGTTTGCGCAGGACTTTGAGGTACAATTCCCTTGATGAATATTCCTGATGTTTTTGAGTTCGGTGAATCTTTTACCTAATATGAACAACAGAAACAAATTATTGACGAAAATGAGAACTGTACACATTCTTACCTCTCCCCTTACGATGCATATCCCAAATGATCTTTTTCCAGTCTTGTCCAAGACCACCACATGCGTTTGCGCTATTATAACAAATAAAAAAAATATATGTTAAGAAATGACGCATGTACATGCATAGTATGTATGTATGTATGTAGTTTTAAGCCGTTAAGGACCAGCGTCACGAGAAAATTATTTTCATCCTCAAAAGTTATCATTTTCAATGAAATGAAATATTTTTCCTATTTCATTAAGCATTGTGCATTTAAAATTAAGTTTGAAGAAAAAACGTTCCACTACGGATTGAATTGGGATTTGAATGGATGGTGCTGGAATTGTTGTCCTTTTCCTTTTCAGATTCTTTTTATGGTTCTATTTCGATCAAATATGCACTGTGGAGAATGTTAACTAATGAAAAGTCCTTTGTAATATTAGGATATGTTGTGTTTCATAAGGTTAATATATTAATAAGACTGTAGATTTCACACATGTGAAAACAACGGTACTATATTTAAGTGTATCGATATAAAATAGCTTTATTGATAATTATAAAGTAAAAGCAACGTATCTCATTTAGTACAATTGTTCTCTCACGAGCGGAGTCGATTCATAGTTTAACCTATATTTGAGTAGGTTAGTTTCTGAGCTTTGTCGGCATCTACAGACAGGTGGAGCTGTATAAAGTATGAAAGATGAATTAAAGTTCAGATCATGAACTGAACCAAAACTTATATATAGGTATCGACGCATTTACCCACAACAACACAGCGGCGATATTTTATATAATTTTAGAATGATCTTAAATCGCTTATTGCGTTCCTTTTTATTTCATGTTTACTGAAATAATAAAATCATGTTTTTTCACTCAAAAATATTCTAAGCCCTGTCCGCTGGCACTTTCCTGCCCCACCCAGGATGTGTTTTATGTCCCATAAAAAGAAAACAGAAAAATTAATAAGAGAATTAATAAGAGTCAATCTTGTGATAAGACCTACTCAGTATCTTGGGTGTTGATGACTTTGTTTATTTATAATAGAAATTATGTTGCTGGCAATAAATCGCACTTGAAAGCAACTGTTTAATTTCCTAGTTTTTTCTACTAATTTTAACTGTGCAGTGGTGCAATTTTCTACTGTTCTCACGTAGGCTAATTTTTGGCAAAAAACGCGATCGAAAAGGAAGTGGTTATATAGTATTATGCCATATTGTGGGTATAAAAAATTTCGTGCGTATTTCACGTATCAATAAGATAAAAGCGATTCGTGGACAATATGAGGTTCAAAGGGCGTTTTATTAAACTCTTGTGGGCAAATTAGCCTGGAAAGGGTGGCAACGCTGCATGATGACAATGTGGTTCTCTTCCTTGCATTCGAATTCGATTATTCATTCCACACGACTTTTCATTGAATCAATACTACGATTTTTTGACAACATTAGATTTTCTCGTTTATTCAAGTGATTCTAATCTATGTATGTATTTATATTTTATTTAGACTTTATTTACCGTTTACTTGAATGAAGCGCGCTCTGTAATACTTCATTTTACTTTTTACAATCTTGAAAATTGTAAGTGGATTTGATTGCGATAAGATATAAAAAATCCACGATGCATAATGCGTAAAACGCGTATCGGTTTGCATTTCGAAATTCGGTGATACTGCGCTAGGCGTTATTTTATGACATTCATGGACTGTTTGCCTAATATGAAAATGTTATTAAATTTACTATCATCACTTATTTAAAATTGAGTAAAAGTCATATTTACTATTTCCCTATTTCAAATCATATATTATTAAAATTTTTATAAGAAAACCTAACACAATAACAATATGTTGTAAATGTTTTTATAATTTTAGGGTTTTTATCTTTTAGGATCGCCACTTTCCAAAAAAACAACACATTTGTCTTATTCTTTAGAGGTCGGGAAACATAATGATCGGAGTAAGGGCGGGACATTGATAGATGAAGCGCTCGGCAGTGTCTTCACCGTATCGTATAGCGTATCATCCCGAAGCCCAAGCACACTTACATAAGTGCTAATCAAAGGTGACGTGTCTCATACGTGTCCGTACGCCAACAAGTCGTCTGCATTATTACATCTCTTGAGAGCCTGCATCCTAGAGAGTCTTGCCATACCTGGATGCGTTGTTGAGGGAAGCCCTAACCAACGACACGGGTATTCCCAAGGTTGGTTCGGCCCTTTGAATGCCTCTTTTGATCCTTGTCTAGCAAGTTCTTCCAACTAAATTAGTGGTGTGAAGAAGACTTGCATTTATGTACTTGAAGCGGATTAAAACCTTAAGCACAGCTTGGCTGTCGCTATAGACGCAGATACCGCCCCATATACCTATTCTTCATAAAATAGTTCGTGGCCATTAGGATCGCAAAAGCTTCCTCCTGGAAGACCGACGCGAAGTTACCTTAAGAGATGAGAAGTTCAATGATGTTGTATTCTACGAAGTTCTTGGAGCTGTCAGTGAAATTCCATTCCCTTCTTGGCTTAGTTTCTGGCCAGTCCTTTGTATAAATGACGCAGCTGAATTGTTGATGTTCTCGCATCAGACGGCACGTCCGTTAGACCGATGTCATAGGAGATAAGGGGCGCGAGGTCATCAAAGCCCCAGTGAGAATTGAACCAAAGCTACTTCTTTTTAGTCGGATATGGATATCAAGCGGAAGGAGAGCAATGCATTTAGGGCAGAGCAGGGTGACTTGAGAGGCATGTTGGTTGAGGCCCAGGTCCACCCCGGACTATAGCCTTGCAAGAAGCAAAGAAAGAGAAGTAATACAATAGTAAGCAATACGTAAAATATTATACAAAATAAATATGGTTGCCAACGAGAAGGTTTTCCGACATATAGAGTAGGGAACATCTTTACTTTATCATGACAATTCTTGTGTGTTTGATTTGCTTAAGAATATAACATGAAAATTATAATACTTATTTTATTTTTTGTTTAACATTTAATTTTATTTTGCTAAACTAATGTGGTAGCTGGCGCAGGTGCCACATACAGCAGATTGACTTAAATAAAAAGAAATTTTTATAGTTGTTTAACTGCGATTTACGACAAAAAAAATGTATATACATTTTATTTGCTTTTATTAAATTTACTAACGCCTTCATTTGTGTGCTGGTCAAAAGCTAATTTTTTCCAATGTGAACCCTAGATACGTAACAAATGGCGCCAATTCAATATTATTTCCGTTAATGACCACATTGGTAAGAGACGTGTTTTTCGAGTAGAGAGTGCAGATTGTAAAATATGCTAGGAGTTCATCGAATTCAGATTGCATGTAGTGCTCAATTATTGAATTCAGGTGAGTAGATGCATGCATGTACTCGAATTAAGGGGAAATGAGATGTATAAGCATTTGAAAGTATTGGGCCCAAAATCGCGCCCTGGGGTACATCGGAATATTGCAAACACTTTTAAACTTTGTCCTGTCAAAAAATTGTATAATTCTGATGGAGTATTTCGAACAATTAAAATGCAAAACACCATTATGCCATACATTGCTTTTTCAGTAATTAATAAAACCGGTACTTTGACGTACAGTTAAGAATATGTTTTCTGATTCTTTAAACTTGATACGAATTATTTTTGTTTCATGATTTATTTTATCGATTAAGAAGCTTTAACACAAACCATTTTGAAAAGAACTAATATATGAACATATTCTTTATTCCAACTCATATTATTTATCCACAGTATGTCACACAATGAACACATTTTCACACATATCACACATCTATTATATTACTCACCATTGCTATCAAAAGCTTGTTGAACCATAATTTCGTATTTAATTATTTTACTTATTTGATCCGAACATTGTATTTCCCACGAATATATATGAACTTGTGTCGATCTATCAGGTATTCCACAACAAATACCCAATGGTCTCGCGAATACGACAAGACTTGACCAGAGTCTAATTGGATAGAAAGCGTTACCTCACGATATAACTGCGATATAATGTGAAAGTATTGATTTTAAAGGAAATAGATTTGAATGTGCACAAATTATATTTCTATACGTAGAATTCTCAAAATAAATTTAGATTGAATTTATAGCTTTATTAAATATTTTTAATTTTTTTAAAATAAATATTCCACCCTCTAAATTGGCGTCTGTTATAACAGACGATTTGAATTCATTTGTTGTGGTCGGTCAAAAGTGTAAAGTGAAAATCAATGAATTACCAGCAAGAGCTAGGAAGCCTAAGTAGTGCCTAAAATCGATATGTAGAGTTTACAAAGAAAATTCAATTAAATGTGACGTTGTAGGGTAGGAAACAGCTGTTATAAGTAGTGCAGAAGATGTATTATACGGAACACTGTTTATACATTACAAAAGTTAT
Organism: Eristalinus sepulchralis; assembly: GCA_944738645.1. Taxonomy (NCBI): domain Eukaryota; kingdom Metazoa; phylum Arthropoda; class Insecta; order Diptera; family Syrphidae; genus Eristalinus; species Eristalinus sepulchralis. Next base: position 21,164,927 of record OX122886.1, read on the forward strand.
ATTCATTACTTAACATTTACTGTCTGTTTTTAAGTTTGCGATTTGCGTAAGTTATTTTAGTTAACTAATAACGTGGTCTATACAGATCACTAGTATGCGAGATATGAAACGATTATATAAGTTCGATATGACGGATTTTCTTATATATTTGGTGTACGTATAAACTATAATACTCTTCTCATTTGGTGTGGAAATTGCCTTTAGATTCATTCATTGTGTATAGGTATTTTAAAGTGTATGTTAAGTATGGACGGGTTCGTGAAACGTGCTCAGTTGAGATTTTCTTGAACAAGAATATATTCCATCTCCATTGACTTTTCTTTAACTCTATAACGCTCATATCTGGTCTGGTGCTAACTCCACTTGTTTTTGATAGATGGACGGGGCACATAACTCAAGACTTATTAGCCGGTAGTAGCCGACTTATTGTAAACAGCATATTTTTGCCGCTTTGAGCTTGATATTCCGATTTTTCTTAAGCAAATTTCGTACTTTTGTTCTCGCTTTCGCAGTTTAGTTCAGAGCCTCCTATTAAAATGCAGACTTTTGAACAGCATAACCACTATATGGATTTATTGACAATTTTAGAGACATGACATACATAGGTATGTACATATGTATGTATGTTTTTTGAATCCACACAACCCCTAAACGAAATCCGCACTCACCAACAGTGTGAAATGAGAAATGTTCAGAAACTTAAGAAGTGTGGTGAGCAATCACAGCACAAAATAAAAGGCTTATTAAAGTTTGTTGCAGGTGAATCTAAGCATTAGTATCTATTGCTTATTATTCATAAGGAACCTCAACCACCGGTTTTTTTTTAATGCTTGCTATGTCAATGACCATAACGCAAAAGTTGTTTATCTTATTTTATCTGTTATGGCTAACTATAGGACACAAAACAAGCTTGAGGTGCCTACTGTACACCTTAATATTGAGTTCATTTTAATATTTATCTTTGCATAGAGCTTTTTCTAAAGATAAGATAAGTAGTTAAAGGAATAAGTTTTTACACAAAGTAATCAAAAGTAAACAATACAACTTTTATTTATTTTTTATTATACTCCGTTTTCTTTGACAGAGTTTAATCTTTTCTTTTCTATTTTTTGTTTTATATCGTTTTCTTCAATTGTTTTATTTTATGTGGATTGCCAATAGATTCTACATCGGGGAAATATTTTCTGTATATTAAGAAGGTTGTTTAAACTAAATATTTTATTAAACGCATAGATGCATCACTTAATAGATCTGCCGCAAGTTAAGTCTTTATTCCGTAATCCAAATTTTCAAAATCTCGTGCAGATTTATTATTGACATCATTTTTTTAATTTAATAACAATTGAGTGGTCCACGGGGTACCAACTCCTAGCTATTACTTTACGGACATAGTTAAGTTTAATGTATATAATTAAGTAGAGTTAAGTTTTAGGCTAATTTAATTGTTTATAGTGTTAAGTTTAAGTTTAGTTTTGGGTAGAATAGGTTTTTTATTTAGTTGTTTTCTTTTTATTTTTAAGTTAGGTTAAAAAATATAACCAAGAATTCCAAGTTTTTTAAAATTTTCTTGGAGGAATTTAAAAAAAATGTAATTAGTTTTAAGCAATGAATTTAAAAAATGCAAGAGGCCGAAAGGCATAAATAAAAACACCTCGATTAGCTTAGAGTACTCGTGAAGAGTCAGTAAGTTAGAAGTAAGATCTGTAGATTATATTGGTAAGCTAGTTTTAAGTATTTTTGTCTAGCAATTAAGAAATTAAGTTTTTTTTGTTTTTTGAAATAAAAATGCGTGGAAATCAAATCCTAGCTATTACAAGAACTACTCGTGATGTGCATACTACTGTTCTCTCATAAGTGGAAGGGACCCACCGTTTTTTGCCGACTCCCAACGGCGAGATTTGAGAAGCAATTAGTACTCATTGAGTGTTGTCAGCAACTCGAAAGAGATGGTGCCTTGAAAATAAATTTGAGGTGTTCCGTCCGGGAATCGAACCTAGACCTACTGTGTGTTGGTCGACGCTAGTGATGGGCGCATTCGAATGATATCTCGAGTGGTAATCGATTATTACAACATCTCGAGAACATCTCGATTCTCAATCAATCATTCGAATGACTACTAATCTCTCGAGTGACTACTAATCACTCGAATGAGTACTAATCACTCGAATGACTACTAATCTCTCGAATGACTACTAATCATTCGAGTGACTACTAACCACTCGCATGGCTTTTAACTAACTTTTAATTAATGTATCAACAACGCGAGAGAGAGTAACAAAAAATTCTTGTCGAGAGCTACTGATCAGAAACATGAGGAGAATCAAAGAAAAACGTAAGAGAGTAGAACTAAAATATCACTCCACTACTCAGCTCACTTCTTCATTCTCAGTTTGTGTTTGCACTTATGTTTATCTTACCCGTAGGTATACCTACGTATATATATATATATATATATATATATATATATATATATGTAATACAAATATACACACTATGTATGTATATCTAAAATAAATTTTGCACTTTTTTTTTCTGGGTGATTTGTGTTTGAGTAAAGGTTGTGTATGATGGACGGGGTTGTTTTTTGTTACTTGTTAATTTTTTGTTACTCGTTCTCGCATTGTTGATACATTAATCGAGTTCTTTTGTGTTAGTAGTTAAAAGCCATGCGAGTGGTTAGTAGTCACTCGAATGATTAGTAGTCATTCGAGAGATTAGTAGTCATTCGAGTGATTAGTAGTCATTCGAGTGATTAGTAGTCATTCGAGGAATTAGTAGCCATTCGAATGATCATTCGATTATCAAAATATCTCGATTACTAAAGTCTCGATTCTTAAAATTATTCGATTATACCCATCACTAGTCGACATCCTTACCCATTAAGCCACAGCGATCATAAAAATCATATATTTATCAGACTAAAATATTATTTACTTCACTTCACTTCTTCGCAAGGAATTTTTCTAAGAAATATCTTCACGAAATGATGATGAAATTAAAAAAAAAATATTCTGAATACGTCTGTTTAAAAGCGATTATGTCGACGCATAAGTTGTGCGTGAAGTGAACTCCCTAACCATTGATTCAGCTTGTAACATACTGGAGTGGCCAGAAAATTGAAAAGATACATACACGTTAACTTCTTTGGAATAAATGCCGCCATCCTAATTTTTCTTAGTTGTATAGAGACAGATCCTCGAAGGTGCTATTGTCTGCTGACCAAAATTCTCTTTCAAGAATCATAGTACTGAAATTTTCCTTCAGAACGAACCTGGGCATAAAGTAAATTTGTTTTATGATGAAGAGATCAGTCTTGAAGCCATCTTAGTTTACGTCTAGGGGATCTGATGGTAAGGTGTTTAGGGTGTCACTAATGCTTATGGCTATACTTTTTAAAGAGTGTTCTAGTGTGAGGCTGAACTTTGTGTAGAGTGTGAGTCACGGAAACTAACCTCTATGAGAAAAAATCAAACATCGAAAATTAAATGAAGCAATGAAGCTGCGTTTTATTTAAAATGGGAAACAACGCTGGCTTGAACATAAGAAGATAGTAAGTAGTTTGCTATTCGTATCCAATCTTGCACCAAACCCAATGCCACACTAATGCACCTACATACATTTTATATATTTTTCATCTACAAATTTTATTTAAAACTTAAGAGTGTTAATTAATATGTTCCAAGAGTAATAATACCAACACGGCGATAATTCAGGATTAAAAGTGCAATTAGGCCGACAAAGCCAGGGCAGATTCATGCAACTTTCTACTTATAATATGGTTTTCTTTTTGTATGTACTATGTATACTATGTGTGGTCGCCGAGGCGCAGTGGTAAGTGCATCGACTGCGGCGCAGAAAGTCTGGGTTCGATTCCCGGACGGGACACCTAGCATTTTTTCACGGCACCACCTTTTTCGAGTTGCTGACAACACTCAAAGAGTATTACTTGTCTATGGAAAGCTTCTCAAATCTCGCCGTTCGGAATCGGCAAAAAACTGTAGGTCCCTTCTACTCGTGAAGAACAATAGCATGCACAACACGAGTAGTTGTTGTAGAAGCTAGGCCCTGGTCCGTTATGGGCTGTAGTGCCACTCAATTATTATTATTATAATTATGTGTACTATATTATAGGCAACTTACTTTTTTCGGACTCTTGTTGAATTTCCTGGTTCTTCCCATGATGTAAGAGACATATTTTGCGAACGAAATTTACAAACTGCAAAATAGGAAAAACAATATATACTATATACCATCTACTTAAGGAACAGTTTTCTGCATTCAAGTAGCATTTTCACATAAAAATTATAAGGCCTAATGACCTAACGATAATACTCTGGTTTTTTCCTGAGAAATCTTTTCAAGTGTAAGAAAACAACCACTTGGAACGATCAACACAGCTAGTTATTACGTAAACAATCACAGAATACACTTCTATTTATTTAAAAAAAAGTCAGGTGCGTAATTTTTCTGATTCAATAAAAAATATATGAAATCTGAAAGTGGTTTAAGGAATATATAATGTACACTACACAGGACACCTAAAGTTTTCACAATGTGTCGTCATTCTGTCAATTTTGAGAAAAAAAAATACTGAAACGATTTATTTCTAGTACTATTGTATTTTTTTTTTCATTTCGAGTGGGTTGTTAAAAATCGTATTCTTAAATAAATTCTACACGAAAAATAGACGTTTTAGAGTTAATGATATATCATTACCCACTTTCTTTAATTATTGTCAGGTTTTGTACAGTGTCTTACACAACACAAATTATGAAAGAGGATTATATATCTGATCTCAGATTTCATCAAAATATGTTATGTATGTTTCTTCTTATAACTTACCCGGTATTTTTTGCCGCGTGTTTTTTGGCAATATAACTACAGTCTTTTCGTGCAATGTCTGGATGAATTTTTCCTGTAACCCTAGAAGCGTTGTCTCCTCATAATAACCTCAAGCGCTGTTTGCCCAACTTGTTACTTTGTAGAACATAAAATACAACAGAAAATGCTTCTGTGCATTCAAAAAATTGATGCTTCATTTGCTGAAACAATATTTTATGTTGGCTGGATTTAATAAATGAAGCGCACGTATGTACTCGTACGTATAATCACGACTTCTACATGTTGTAGAGCGCATTTTATAATCAAACGGATAAAACGAGTTCTGCAAAAATATCGTGCACGTATGGGAAAATATTTTGAAATTAAGTTTAAACTTTATTTTACTTTAATCTCAGAAATAGTTGTACAAATGAAAATAATACTAAGCATATCTAGGTACATATTTAACATATTTCGCATATTAAGTGAACTCTATTTGTGGTATAAAGTACTCTTAATTAAATCATTAATTAATTGAGTGGCACTACAGCCCATAAGGGACCATGTCCTAGCTTCTTCAGCAACTAACTGTGTTGTGCGTGCTATTGTTCTCTAACATACAAATGACAAGCCTTTCGCTGACAATTAATACTTTTTGAGTGTTGTCAGCAACTCGAAATATGGGTCTGATCGTGCTGAAGTTAAGAGAGGTAATCAACCAATTGAATATGAAACACATTTCAACATTATCATTATTAGAATTGATTGACTGTTGAAATAAACACTGCGGAGACTTGTAGCCTCTCAGTGAAATATAATCTTAATTCCTTTCTTCTTTTCTCACATTATAAATTATTTTTTTACGAAAAGCTTATTCTTGTACAGATTACGTTAAATAATGACGCCTTACATAAAAACCAGAAATAATTTGTAAACATCATACCTTAAAAAGACTAAATTTACTGCATTTCCGTCGGAAAAACAATGTATGCTCTTTTTCATTAAGAGCTATTATTTTTATACATGTATTACGTGAAACTTCTGTAATGCGGTTTCTTCAATTGAAATTTTTTTCTAATACGATTTCTTCGATTGAGACTGTTATTTTTCTCTTTCATATTTTAAAGCTCCATGTGTTATTTCAATTGAGTTGATTACCATAAAAACATGTTTTTTTTGTGCAGTTTATATTTCTAAGAACGTGCGTATGCATTATCAATGCTTTCTGCAAACAAATTTTAATATACAAAGCACATAATGGATTTTACTTAGAAACAATGCTCTCATTTGTGAGCATATTATTATACATAAATTTACCTTAAATGAAAATAGAGAATACAAAACTGGATTTCTTTATTTTCTTTTATTTTTGTTATTACGATTTTTTTCACAAAAATAAGACACGGTTTTATTATATTACGAATTTAACATAAAATTACTTCTGAACAACACATATACCGCCTTATTCGTACTATTTCAATTATTAAACAGAGGATCGATAATATATTTTCTTTGTGATTTCAGAATGTAATATATTTCCTAAATACAAACCAAGAATATGTGACTGCCAAGTAGTTCAAAGTGTAAGTTAGGTTACCAAATAAATTCAATGAATTAATTAAAGCACAAATTAGAACAAAACACTTATATTACTCCAAGGGGATAAACACGTATGTGACGAGAGTATACGTAAGAGAAATAAGCAATGACTATCGCCATAGAAAAAATAAGCTCTTGCTGGATCGGGTATCCTGGCCACGACTTCATAAATAGCTACATTATGTACATTGTTTTGACAGTACTAGAAGAAGATATTTTTGCACTTGGCCTGTTTGCCGCACTACATAGCAGACATGTTACACACAAACGCACACACTCAAGATTGTTAACACAACAGTTCCGCCCCGTTGGAGTAAGGAACCGCCCTCAAGTTAGAGCTCGTCCAATCAAAACAGTCTTATTATTTAACACATTTCGTCTATTTGGAGTAAACACAGAACAAGTTTACTCTTAGGGGAACATCAAAAGGCGTATGTAACTGTATTGTGTTGCGTCAATCGGTTTATCTTCTTGCGGTGTTGTGTTTGTGTGTTTGTTTGTCATTTTACTTTATTTTATAAATTAATCTGCGCAATCGAAAGATAAATGCGTTTAGGAGATGTAACGCCATTTACAAAATCATTTCAAAGGAGAAGTCTCAAAATTAAATGCCTTGTATCCATACATATGTATGTATGTATGCATGTATGCCTTTTAAAACACATTCCGATATCAAAGTCATAAGGAAAGCAAACAAGTTTTATTGTTTTTCTTTGCGGATACATTCTGCTACAATCCTAAGTGTTTTTTTTTTTGGTGAAGTTTTGTTAAATGTAATATTTCACATTTTTAGTTTCTGCAATCCTTAAGGAGTTAATCTAATGTTATCCTATTTCAAATTCCAATAGTAATATAGATGTAGATATGCAATATTTTTTTTTACTCTAGTTATACTTGCGTTTATTCTCTATTAATATATTATTTTTTGTTTATATAAATAAAAAACTTCATTCCGTTGCGCTGGTTCAACATTAAAATAGAAATTAATTTCAATCTCACAAGTTAATATTTTATGTTTGATACAGAAATAGTGTTCCGAGTCGTTAGACAAATTTCTTTCCATTTTACCAAAGATTAAAAAATCTAAAATACAAAACAAGCAAAATCCAAGGGTGGATAAAATTTGTAATTTCTATACAATATTAGTTTGAACCCGAGCCTAGCTTCATCAACAACTACTCTGTGCACTCACGAGAATGAGTCTACAGTTTGCTGCCGTCCCTTAACGGGGAAATGTGAAACGATTTTCAAATTTCCCCGTTTAGATAGGCAATTAATACTTTGAAGTGATGCGGTCAGTCCCAGATTCGAACCTGGAACTTCGGCGTGTGAGCATTTATATTTCTATTATTTCAGATTAAGTTAGTTTTATGTTCATATGGTTAGGAGTTTATTAAAAGAAATTCGGTTTAATATGTATAAATCAATTATAAATTTGAGATAACATAAAAGGTTATATAGTAAACACTGAAACAAACTCTCGCGTATATTTCATCTGTCAACGCGGCTCCGTACACATGTACATTAAATAGAAATAACTAATAATACTGGCTGACTATTACATAAAAAATAAGAATTTGTTTTAAAGTCAAAATTTGTTTTCAAATTTAAGTTTTTTTCGTTGCTATCATTTCTTTGTTCGTTATAAATAAATTGCTTTGTTTATCATTTGTTTTGGGAACTATTTTTTCTTTCATACTTTCTAACTTTTACACTTTATTAATTATGTTCCGCATTGAAATTCAATTGAAGACAACTTAGTTGCAATGAAATGCGTTGAGGATATACTTTTATATTTATACGATAAGTTACGTTCTGCGACTTATAATACAACTTATAAGAGATTAATAAAAATAAATCAAGCAACACGAACCACGTCATATAGCACCTGCTGCATGATTTACTTTATAAGACATAATTAATGGGTCAGTTCAATTGTTTGACTCAATTTTGAAAAATGCATGATCGTAGTTCGATTCCTTGAATCGTATGTAACTGTACGAGTGTCGGTACGAGTGCTTATTTTGCAATTTTCTTAATTTTGATGGATAAACTTTTGGTGTTTATCAAATCTTGAATTGTACGCACGTGTTTTTAGCATACAAAATATACAGGGATTCACTACTGTTATTGACAGTTGTAAAAAATAGTTGTTTGAACTACTTGTAAACTTTAAAAGGATATTTTTCTGTTTTATATCATGTAAAACTATTTAACAAAGTTGTTCTGGGAGAGGACTTTGCAGAATGTTTTGAAAGTTAGAAAAAAAAACTTTAATGCAAATATATTACTACTATATATTCGGACTATTTACTTAATTTGAATTGAAATTGAAAATATCACAATAAAACTAAGCTCATGTTGACTGAAGAATATATTTTTATTTACAAAGATACAATAAATTGTATCCGCTCTACTTTTCCGCGCTACTCTCTCTAATCTACTAGTCTTCTGTCGTTAATTCTTTCATAACATGTAATTTTTACAAGAAAATAAATGTGAGTCGACGCACTTACGTACTTAACCACGGTTGTCCTTTTTTTTATTTGTTACATTTTGACAATTTTACAATTTCGTCTTTACTTACTTTCCCTTACTTTTTATTTGAAGATGCTTACTTATGAGATGTCGAAGCCGTTTTAAGGATCATCTTCATGTTGAAAATTTGTAATGGATTCTAAACGATGCGTTATTTAAAAATACTAGGGATGGCGCTACAGTCCACAAAGGATAAGGGTCTGACTTCTTTAGCAGCTACACGCTGTACTTCTCCCTAAGTGTTGTGAACAACCCGACACAACCGTTAAAATACGAATTTTATCAAAGACTGGTCCGAGATTCGAGCCTAGACCTTCTACATAGAAGTCAATGCACTTTCCCACTGTGTACTATGTCATAAAAATATTATAATATATTTGCCTAAGCTTCACATTAAAAATGTCAAATCTGAGTTCCCACCCACCAGGTAATTCTAAATTTGGGGGATTTCCGATTCAACTAAAAACTATAGCCTTTAGTTGGTATAGCCGATTTGAATTGAATTAATGAAGACTTTATCCGTCATCCCCGCAAATTAATCTCAATTTCATCATGAATTTCCTCAACCAGTAACACGTGCGTTGCTTAGCACTTAAGTGGATGTTCGCACGTGCCTGACGATTAATTTAACACCATGTATACAAATATTTCTTTATTGGAATTGGTGCGATCACAACACCAAAGTAAATATTGTTCGTTGATTGAATCGGTTGTCTTGTACTGTTGTTTGCTTGTGTGAACAACTTTGATGTCCAGATTAAGTCTGGAATGTTTAATAAAATGTCTTGGGATAAAATATTTTGTAGTTGCACTGATGGTGTGAAGATAATCGTTTATTAGAACCCGCACGTGTCCTACTGGGAATACAGTATTGAAGTCTTCTACATGTGTACTTACACAAAAATACACGTATTTAAAGTGACGTGACACAATGGCGTCTAACTGTCCCAATGACACCTGCAAACTTTTTTTCAATGAAAATTTATGTTGAAATTAATTTTATTCTGTAAGGATATATCACAATAAAATATTCTAAGATATAAAAGAAGTTTCAAAGCTTAGCAAATTCCTACATTACGAAATTGAATGATTTTGAAGTGTTACTACGTGTGTTATGCTTGATTTTTTATTTGTTGTTAACAAATTTTTGCCTGTTAGCGATTAGCCATTACCCGAATCGGGGTGAAGTATAAGTTATACGAAAAACTAATGTTGTAATTCTCAAACCACAAGATGCCGTACCCACAAGGAATGTGTACCTTTTACGTTTTTAAAAATGGTTCAGCCAGTTTTCGCATTTTCGGAATTTGATTGATTTCTTTTCAGAAATACATAACACAAGCTACTTATCGGCATTGATTTTATTTGTTTAAAGATAATTATATGTAATTTAGTGAAAATTTGATTGACTTTTTAAATTTGGTTATTTACTTTAATAGTTAATCAAATAAACTTGTTTGTCTCCGGCTTTTTTTATATTTCTTATAACGCTGCCATACCGTTGGGATAAAAACAATGGAATAACCTGATTTCATTGAAATTCAACAGTGACAAAGAGCCCACGACGAAAACGTTTCTTCAGTAATGTTTTATTGTTTTTTTTTCTAAAATACGGAAATACTACATAAAAAATCTAGACAAGACAAAATACGTACACATTGGTTTGAAACATTGCCTTATTTCTTGGTAGTCTTTGTTATGTTTGTGTATCTTCAGCAAGTTGATCTTGTACTGAAGTTGCAAAATGATGAATTATGACGTCAATGCAAGAGTTCTTAAAGAGCTCCAAGTGCACAATTATACTGACACTTAAGACCCTTTTTTCTAAGGGCATGAAAACACTGACAAACCATCTGCTTATGAAGTATCTTGAATCGGGAAAACTTTAAAATGGCCGTATCAACAAAAGGCATGTATCAACAAAAAGTGGAAGAGGAGAAATCTAGTTCGTTGTGCGTAATACTTCAGTCTGGCGTCAGGCTCTCTTGTCGTAAATGTGTGATCCACGAGTGTCTTCTTCTATGGGTTAGAAACTATCTTTTGAACCGTAATATACAAGTTGTTTTGGATCTGATCTCCAGGGCTCAATGTTGTCTCTAACACTTTTTCTTCATTTTAGTCTTCTAATCCAATCCACTACTTCACTGATGCCTCCCTCGGGTTTTCATATTTGTTTCTTTGCTCACGTCGCTCCGGTCGTTGACGTAAAATGGCTGCGTACTTTAAGCATTGACAGCGTAAACAAATTGGGTAAAAACAATGAAGTAATCATTCATGGATGACACCTGTGTAGTTATAGCTAAACTGCTTTCTATCTTCGATATGTGTCAAGTTAACAATAAGCTTATGCGAAAGTTTCAGGTTTCTTAAAACAGTCTGTTATCTGATTTCACTCAATTTATTCGCCACAAGCTTCAGTACAATGCTTTGTCTGGTTTGGTGTTCATACTGGATTACTGGATACTAGATATACCTTTAACCCTTAAGATCATAGTTAGGTTAAGAGACTCGTTCCTTAGCCGCGCCACATGACATTAATTAACTTTTTTCTTATATTCCTTGCTATCACGTATTAGGTCACAATATTATTAACTAAAGATATTTGTAAAATATGTTCATAACTGTGTATTAAGGTGCGTCAATGCCAGTAGCAATTGTGCTTGATCTGTTCAGTAACATTCCCGGCTCCCGTGTAATCTGATTATAGATGTATAAAAATATTAAAATAAATATGTAAAAATAAATGAGTGGCACTACAGCCCATGAGGGACCACGGCCTTGTAAAACTACTCGTGTTGTAAGTGCTACTGTTCTCTCACGAGTAGAAGGAGTCTACAGCTTTTTTGCCGACTCCGAACTGAGAGATTTGAAAAGTTTTTCACAGACAATTGGTCCACTTTTAGCATTGCCAGAAACTCGAAAGAGTTGTTGCTAAGAAAAAAATGCAAGGTGTCCCGTCCGTGAATCGAACCTGGGACCTACTCATATTTATATTGTCACATGTCCAATGATGGAAGGGTATAATTAATAATAATAAAATATTGATATCCACACATAATGCATACACCCCAACTGACTTGAATCTCAACCTAATTTAGACTGCCATAAGCTCCAAACAGTTCATGGCAGTAATTTTATTTTTTAAAAGTCTTATAGAGTATTTGCATCTCAGTTGTGTTGATAGTGTGATTGGTTTATATTTGGCTAGAAAACCATAAGTAACTATCGTTACTTTACTTTTGCAACACATACTGAAAAATGAGCGTATCAAGAACCACACAATCTTACACCGCAACAGAAAAATTTAGGAGTTGAAAGACCGAAGTATTTGCTACTCTTGCACGAAAGTCATGAATTGCTGAATTCGTTTTTTCCCATGAGTCGCCATTTGTAGTGGAGCATGTGTCAATAAACAAAATGGCCGAGTTATCTTGCAAGAGAGGTCCTTCGAAAATGTTCATCTTCGGAGGTCACGAAAAAACAGGACTCAGCGATGGTTATGGTTTGGGCTGCCATATGCGCCGATGGTCGCTGTTTTTCATGTGTTTGGACAGTTATATTGATATATGCGACCGTGAAGCTTTCTTAGAGGCACAATTTCACTGGCCGTGAACATTTCAAAAAGATTTGACACCGTTTCACAAAGCGCACATCAACCAATATTAGTTAAAAAATAATTTTCCACACTACATTTCTTCGACTCAATGGATTTCAAAATCTCCGTATGCAAACCCGTTGGATTTATATATCTGAAGTATTTTTAGGGTGAAGGTTGGCACTTAAAAATATAAAAGTTTGGACCATGGATTGTTTTAGTTGGAACTTTTACTTGAGGCCAGTGGAGAGTACTGCTTCCGGGTTTTCCATAATCCACTTGGACTTGCCAGAATTGACAATGCTACCGTTGGGATGGTATTTTGAAGCCGAACGTTTCGATGTTTCAAACGATTGAGACAAGTGAAAATAAAAAAAAGTGTTTTAATAAAATAAAAAAGGGATTGCAGCAATTTCAAAGAAAAGTTAATTTTTAAGGATACATACTTTTAGTTACTTGCCAAACATAATAAATAGATGTAAGATCTATCAATCCCAGTCTTGATTTTTTAATTGAAACTGGATTTTTTACCCAATATGTTTTCAAAATTTTTTTTCACTCAAATTTATTCACCAAGAAAAAGCATTTTTCAAGAATTTTACGCCTAAGATGTCTGTACCATTTAAATCGCATCGAAAACACTGTTTCAGGCCGAAGAGCCTTTAACTCCAAACCAGTGAAACAATGCAATAAAAGACGCCCACGGGCTTCATAGATTACAGAAGTGGAGAAATTAAGAGTGAGGTCCCCATAAGTCGCAAAAAATTTATTAAACATCAGCAATATAAAACGTTCTGTTGATATTGAAAGAGTAGTAAGGTAAATGTGATAATTGAATATGTGAGAACATGAATGTGTCAGGATATTGTTTAAAAAATATATGTGTACATGTTAAGATGGTTATAGTATACTTTTCTCTATTTTTTAGGAATACATAGTCACATACGCTAAAACTATCAATACAAATGCTAGTGTGTCTGTCTCATTTAACGTCGTGTCCATTTACTGCCCTCCGCGCAGTATAACTGTTCGAAACAAGCTCGAAAGTATTTCTCACACCCTCAGCCCCAAGTTTCGTAATAGGTGGAGATTTTAATGCGAAACAACCGGGGATAAAGATTGATCTCAGAAAAAGGCAGAAATTTATACAGAGCTGATATGAAACTAAATTGGCATTCGGATCTTACAAAAATACTACTTACGAATTAAAGAAAGCTTTGATCTTAGTTCGAATCGTTCCAATCATACTATAAATAAACGATACCATTCTAAAAATGGAAGTCCCACCTACTTTAACTAATACGAATTGGAAGCATTTATAAATTACTTACAAGATAATATCGTACTTAGAGTACCGCTGAGAATCCCATACGATCTAGAAATGGAACTCGATAAATTTATAGAAGTAATACAGTGCGCTGCGTGGAGCAATACACCTCTCGATAGAAAAACTACGATAAAACAGGTATAGTGATATTCACCGGAAATACGAGAATTAGTAATAGAGAAACGTAAAACTCGTAAGAAATGGCAGTAAATGCTTCTTATGTTTCTCTATCTTATTAACGCCGCTTTTAGATTACAACATGACCCTAGTCAGTGGAAAGTTTCAAAAAAAAAAAAAACAATAATGCCGAAACCGGGTAAACCCCCAACAGATAAAAAGTCGAATAGCCCGGTTTTATTTCTTAAATGTTTAAGCACGGTTGTAGAAGAAAGATAATTGATTCCTAATCACCAGTTCGGTTTTAGAAGTAAGCATTTAAGACCAAGTACATCAAATAACTTAGTCTATATTTAAAAGTTATTTAAACAAAAGCAAAACTGCTCAGTTGTATTTCTCGCTGTCTCGCAAGCCTTTGTCAAGGTTTAGCACGAAGGCTTGAAACACAAGCTTCGCCAATTCCTCCTGAGAAGATTTTACATAATTTTATCGCACTATCTACCTGATAAAATGTTCTGTGTAAAATATGGGAAATAATACTCCCAATTTAAGCCTATACAGGCTGTAGCACCACTAGAAATTGTTTTTGGTCCTTTCCTTTACTTACTGTATAGCAGTGATATACCGCAGGACGTAGACACCGTGCTAGGCACATTTGCTACCCTTCTGTAACGATATCCATATAGGTATTGAAATTTCATCAGTCCAAGATGGACGTCCTAGCACATCAACCGATATAAATGTTAAGAAAGTGAAGAACAATGATATGAAGAATCGTCGAATCACTAGCAGGGAAACTTCTTAAAATGTCGGCATGCCATGAAATTTTTTCGAAGCCTGTGGCAGCGAAGTTGATTCCAAAATTGCTGAACTTTGACGAAAAAATATCGCATAAGCATCGCTCAGGAAACCTGTGGCAGCGAAGTTGATTCGAAAATTGCTGAACTTTGACGAAAAAATATCGCATAAGCATCGCTCAGGAATTGTTGAATGACAGCAACGGCGATCCAGGTGTTGAAGCTTAAAAGGTTCATACCTGGTGACGATTCATGGGTATACGGTAATGACATCGAAACCGAAGTTCAATCGTCTCCTCATCAAGGATTGACACATCAGATCTGCTTCAAGGATTTAAAAACAACGCTGGCACAAGTGTTTTATATCTGAGGGGGGGCTACCTTAAGGGGTACAAAATATTGTAGAAATTTAAGAATAAATAAATATTTTTTGAAAAAAATGGGAATTCACTTTATTTTTTGAGCAGACCTCGTAAATACATGTATAAATAGTAGTAGCCTTGGTAAATGCGTCGACTCACACGTCAAGGTCCCGGGTTCAATTTCTGGACGGAACACTTCGCATTTTATTACGGCACTGCTCTCTTTCGACTTGCTGACAACACTCAATGAGTATTAATTGTCCATGAAAATGCTTCTCAAATATCACCGTTAGTTGTAGGCAAAAACTGTAGGTTCCTCTTAGAGAGAACAATAGTAGGCACAACACGAAAAATCGCTGAAGAAGAAGACCCTTGTGGGCTGTTTCTACACAACTATTCTTGTGAAATTGGGAAGGTTAAAGAATACAATTACTTGTAGTCATAGTTGCAACAAAACTTTTCATTTTGCGGAAAAATTAAGGGAGCCAATGAGGGTTATAATCTGCAGTTGAAAGTGAGTACTAAGTAAATATTATATTGCACATATGTAGATTATACAGTCACATATGTATATTATTTTTTACGCAGCACTAGTTTTGGATTATTTTAGAATCATGGGATCATGTATAAGGAGATAGATAGATTACTAAGGTAATTCATAAACAGAATATGATATATGTGAAATGAAACTATATATATATGTCTGACCTATAAAACTGTATATCATATTTGCGGTTATTGTTATTATAAATCAAATTAGCTTGATTTAAAACCAATTTCACTACCTGACTGTCGATTGACGAATGCTATCGCAAGCATCTTACTCAGAAGTTATAGTTTCATATAAAATACGATAACCTGCTACATTCCTAGCGACACGTTGCCCTTAAATTATGTCATCTCACAAAAGCAATATTTACAGAAACTACTAATAAAATAAGATAGAGCCTTAAGATATCGCTTTAAGTATGTCCTCAACAAACACAAAATAGATACACGTATAACATTCTCATCTATGATCTAAGAGGCTATGACTATTTTAAGGACCAACAAAGTCTAAATAAAATTTCCATAATCCATAACACCCATAAATCAGTCACACCCACTATATTTAAATGCCAAGCCTTTGTGAACTTTGTGTGGATGTGTCACGTGGAGTAGTTCGTGTCCTTGCTGTACTTAAATATATTGGTTTGGATATACCTTCCAAACTTTAAATGAAGCATTTCTTCTTCTTCTTGAGGCGCTACAGTCCGGGGTGGACCTGGGCCTCAACCAACATGCCTCTCCAGCTTCAGGTCTTTCGCCAGCTGCCACCAGTTGCGCACTCCAAGTTGGTTGAGGTCCTTCTCCAGTTGTGTGCGCCACCTTATTCTGGGCCGTCCTCTTTTACTTTGTCCCAATGGCTCAGATCTGCGTTTGATTTCGGTACTGGTGTTGTTGTTCCTATTTACCGCGGAGCCGAAGTAGACGAAGTCCTTGACTACCTCGAAATTTCTGCTGCCTAGTGTGACGCTCTGTCCGAGACGCCGATGTTGTGTGTCCTTCCTTGATGACAACATGTACTTCGTTTTGCCCTCATTTACCACCAGACACATTTTAGCCACTTCCACTTCGATGCCAGCAAACGCATCATTGACGGCTCGCTGTGTTCGTCCAATCACATCAATGTCGTCGGTGTAAGCTAGCAATTGAGTTGACTTTTGGAAGATAGTGCCTCTGGTGTTGACCTGTGAGTTACGCACGATCTTCTCAAGGATGATGTTAAAAGAGTCACATGACAGTGCGTCGCCTTGTCTAAAACCTTTTTTGACATTGAAGGTCTCGATGAGTTCGTTTCCGACGGAGGAGCGAGAGTTCTCCATCGTCATCCTACACAAAATGACGAGTTTGGTAGAAATGCCAAAACTAGGCATGGCACTGTATAGATCGTCTCTATGCACACTGTCATACGCGGCCTTGAAATCGACGAATAGGTGGTGAGTGTCGATTTGCATTTCTTGGGTCTTTTCCAGGATTTGCCGTAGTGTGAAGATTTGGTCGATAGTGGGCTTCCCTGGCCTGAAACCACACTGATATGGACCAATCAGATTGTTCACACAATACGGCAGAAAGGATCTTGTATGCGATGTTAAGGAGACTTATTCCTCGATAGTTGGCGCAGTCGAAGGGGTCTCCTTTCTTGTGAACCGGACAGACGACACTGAGATTCCACTCATCGGGCATGCTTTCCTCTGACCATATCTTACAGATGAGCTGGTGCACGCGCCCAACCTGGTTATCTCCGGCTGCCTTAAACAGTGCTGCGGACAGTCCATCCGCTCCAGCAGCTTTGTTCGACTTCAGTCTCGATATTGCTATCTTGACCTCGTCTTAGTCGGGGGAAGTGGAACATCCTGCCTAACAGCGGGATTTGGGCCGTCATCGCCGTTTAAGAGTCTATATCCACCGGATAGCTGTTTCACCTTTCGGTAAAACTTTCGGACTACATTCCTGCCATAACATCTCTTCATCTCTTCGACAGCGCGCTTCTCATGCTCTCTCTTTTTCCTTCTGAGAAGCCGGTTCTCTTCCCTTCTTTTCTGTTCGTAGAGCTCACGAACAGCCCTCGTTGTCCGATGCAGGGTTGCCTGGTAGGTCTCCTGTTTAGCTGCATGTGCCTGCCTGCACTCGTCGTCAAACCAGCACATCAGTGGCAGCTTCATTGATGACTTATTGACAACAGGCAGCGTCGAACTTTCGGAGAGTTTCAGGGAGACTTGGTCGGCAAAGATCCCAGCGACCTGTTGCGATTGTAGCTTTCCGACGTCAAACCGTTTTGGCCTATCTCGACTCCGTTGTTCTCTCGATATCTGTGTTCTTACCTTGGCTACAACAGGGTAATGTTTATACATATATAGTTTTTTGCCGACTCCGAACGGAGAGATTTGAGAAGCTTTTCATAGACAATTAGTACTCTTTGAATGTTGTCAGCTGCTGGAAAGAGGTGGTGCCGTGAAAAATTCCGTCCGGAAATCGAACCTACGCCTTCGACATTTGCGTTGACGCACTTAGCCACCGTGCCGTGAAAAATTCCGTCCGGAAATCGAACCTACGCCTTCGACATTTGCGTTGACGCACTTAGCCACTACACCACGACGACCACCAAAATAAATTAAAGCGTTCCTGTCTTTATTATTGTTCATATTTTCATTATAATTTGCCGTCATATAAGTTGTAGTCATATTGATTTAGATTGCGTGAACGATACTCAATGCAAACAAAATGTGTTTCTTCAAAGTAAGCTTTCAAAACTGCCCTAAAAATATTTTCTACACCTCACCTTATTATCCAAAAATCATTAAGTTAAAGGTGGAATAAATGGCCTGTAAGATATACATTTTTTCCTGCGTCTAAGGAGGCTAGATTCAGCAGTTGTGTTTGACTCAAGAAATATTAGTTTAGAATTAGAATTTGACGGATCTCCACTAAAAACCCATTCGTTGATTAAACACTTATTCACATGTAGACAAATTCCGTACCATAAGTAAAATAATGTTACGGTATCTAGTTAGCTTAAAAAAAAAAAAAAACAAATTAAATTCTTACAACATGGGCTTACATAACATTTTACTAGAACTTAATAAAAAAAAGGCAAAAAATGTACATTCAATCTACCAGATTACAAGGCTCATTTCGGTTTCGGCACATGCTCCATTGTGTGTATCCTTAATCTTCGAAACCAAGGTCGTTCTACGACTTTCTAGCGCAATAATTAGAGAAGAAATCTTTGATAAATCTTTGGAAACGTTGTTGACAAATGGTATAAGTTCATCTGGGCGAAACTTCTCAGTAGTTAGAATGCGATTCCCACGTCTTAACATCTATAAAACGTCCTGGTAAACCCCTGATTAATCGAGTGTTTACCGTTGAATTCAAAACGTCGCAAGATTGTTGGCCTTCCCAAATGCCAACATTGACAACATCGTTTAGGCAACAAAGATAGGTACCCAAGATGAGTGCAGGCAAGCGCATAAAAAAAACGAGAAGCCTACAATGTAATGCTGCATGGAAAGATATGAGAACACAGCTAACGGATAACCCGCAGATCTCTTTGAAGCAGCTGTTCTGATTGGGTGCATGCCCCATCTCATATGCAAGATATGGCAGAGTGAAAGCCTGAAATGTGAAATTGCCCGACGAGTAAAATCTGAGTTTAATTTTCCCTGGCGACCGATTTGATTGTGCCACCTATAAGATAACAATTTTCCTTATGAGCACCTGAAATCGTTCCTTTTGAGTGTGGGTTCAGTTCACTGGGGCAGTTTCAGAAGGGATTCAGGCTGATCGAACCCGTCACCTATTCGTCGAAGGGGCAATTATTCAAATACTATCTCTACCTTGACTTCACAGTACATTTCGTGTTGGCATTTATGAGATTTGAAGAAGGCAAGACACCGTGCTAACTGGATCGAGAAACATGAGCATATTTATGTCACAGTTAAACACACACATTGTGTCACAGTTAAAAAGATCAATCAGTCAATTCTTTATGGTTGTGATAAAACACATAATTCTAATTTCATTTACTGGATATATGTTGGAAATATAGTAAATATCGACAAAAATATTAAATTATCTACTGGAAATTTGAATCGAACCTAGAACACTACGCAGTAATAGGCACTTACCACTTTCCGGCGGCCTTATAATGTACCTCCCTCTTCCTATACAGCTGTGATGCAGTCTCTAAGATTCGAGGATGAAATAGAAGCACATAATGCATTTATTTAGACTTTAACTTTCTGCTTTAGCGGTAATTATAATTATTATTAAATAATAAATCTAAGTTCTTAACAGCAAAGTACTCACGCACCTTGTAAAAGGTGCAATACTAATACTGTAAACATAAATTTTATGTGCGAAATAAAGATATTTAAAAAAAATAAACCCAAATATCTAGATATCATAAATTTCTTAATGTGCTTTTAATTGCAAGTTATGTCATTATTCTCATAGCCAGTACGTTGATTGTTGACTGCTTGATTTACCTTGGAAATAATGGAATCTGAAGTAGTTCTTTTCTCCCCTCAGGACGGCGATTATAACATACAAAAATGCCTAACGTTGATTTGTCTTAAACAATAATTTGGCCTAAAAGGTCTTCAATTTAGGGTTTCTTCTTATTCGTTTTGCTATATTTCGGGGTATGTTGGGTGTTTGAATTCTGACAGGATCTATAATAAAAATTTCCTTTGCATGCTCATGCGCACGAACATGCAAACAAGAATCGATCCATGATATTACTATTTGCTGTAAAAACGCCATTCTTTCAATTCTTCTTATTCTTTTCTACAATTCATACATTACAAACGTTTTATTGATTTAGAGTGTAAGGGTGAGTTTTTAATAAAAAATATTTTTTCGAAGCAAAGTTTAAAACAAAGTTTATTGTCAAATACTTATCTAACAAATTTAATAAAGAAAGAAAATGATTTAGTATATATCAAAATATATTTGCATATATTTATATAATATATATAAACATGTAAAGATGTATTTTCTTGTACAAACATATTCCGCAGATTCAACATAATAGATGTTTTTTAAAATGGCATTCACATTTGAAGAGCAATAAGAAGCTCCGCCACACTATGAATAGGCACGAATTTAATAAAATCCCTCCATTGTCAAATGTTGAATAATGTTCCTTATTTGAAATTTACACAAAGCAAATAAGAGAGCTGACACTTGAATTACTGCAATACTTCTAGTAAGTATACGATGCAAAGGGACAACAAGACAAATCTTCCATTCAAAGTCAAAAACAAAAGTCGTTAGCTCAATTTATCGGGGGTGAATTCATTTAAAACTGTCTTCCAGGGTATACACATTCTTGAATTGACATGGTTGTATAGGTGAATATGCACATATTTGCGATGAACGCCGAATAGGTATAATCTTCAAAAAGGACGTATATGTGCATACATACGTATATGCATTATTGTCCGTAGGTATAACTTGATTTATTGTTGTTCTCTTTTGAATGGTGGTGGTGGCGGTGATGGTGAAGAATACAGTACAAAACATACTTAGTGCCTCCCTCGGTATTCGCTTAATCCTTCAATGAAGGTAGACCTATTTGTAAAAGGAACTCGAATCACACTGAGCCCATCGCAATAAGTACGTATCAAGCAATAATATTTTACGCTCGGTTAATCCCTTTCAGGAAACACCAGCAAGGAATCTTATTGCTTGCTAGTCAGCAATAATAACTGCGAAAGGACATTTTGCTGCTGTGAGCCTTCCTGTAATCCAGTAGCAGCCCATCGAGTTTGTCAGACCAAGTGTATAAATTAAATAGTTGATACCCGATTAGAGGTAGTGAAATGATCAATAAAACGGCTTCACGCAAGCGAAGCTATTAAGCTACCGCTGAGTGAGTAAACCTACACATGGTCGAAATTGCCATTAGGGTGCGGGTGATTATGATTTTTATTTGTGGGGTGTTTTATATTTATTTACACTTGATGGTTTAATATCTAAGGAGTGGAATGGCATTCAAACAAAGGATTAGCCGACCGTTCAATCTAAACATTTATCGACGTAACTTTTTTAATTTTGTCATGAAAATATGTACATATTTCGACAAAAGTACAATTGCGTACTTTATTGCTTTTTAATATAAATATAAATAACTTACTAGAATGCTATTTTGTACAATCTGACGTTAAAATTTGAAGTTATTAATTGGCATCAAACCTGAACGTACAGACTAACGGAAACTAAAGATTTCTTACAATAGTCTGCTGTAAATTGTGTAGTGTAAAGTTTGCTGTTTAAACAGTTATTTTATGGGCTGTACTGAGATTATGCCGCATGGCAGTGCTTAAAATTTACACTTGTGCTCATATAATTAAGCCACTTTAAAGGGTACAGAGAGTTTGATCAAAATATCACTTAAGAAAAAAACTTAAAACGTATTTATTTCAGCATTTAATAAATTATTTATTTTTTTGTAAAATAAGATTGCGTTTTTTACTTTTCTTCGAGAAAAGACCGAGAGTTTCATCACCTTCGCTATGGTTTTATGCTTAAGGTACAACTTCCATACCATTTCTCTCTCACATAGTGTGCTAGTTTTATTTTTGCCCATTTTCTTTTAGTTTCAAATTTAACGCGAGTCCTAAACGCTGTTTTAAGCAACGTTTAAGTGTAAAAATGTATTCTAATACAGAAACACACCACTTTGGATGGCAATTCTTACTGAATGGCTTAATTATATGAGCACAGACAGATATAAAATATAGGAAAAATACATGCATTTTTTGGGAACGCATCTCTCTTAATCTTGCACCGTTGTATTTCCCGTACCTAAATAATTGATTTTTACGATACATAAACTAAATGTAAAATAGAACCCATAGCCTTCATATTATAAAACAAATATTGCATTTTTGTAATACTAGCTTAATTGTATGACCCCAAGTGTATTCCGAGTGCAGGGTTGAAACGCAAACTTTACTTGATTTCGCATGATAGGTATAGAGGTGTTGGCTCAAAAGAAGCCAAGGTGTATTTAAAATTAAAATATTGGCCAAAATTAACACCGTAATTATGCCTTAGAAACCGTATATACCAGATTTGGCCCCTGCAACTTTCTCCTGTTCCCAAAATTGGAAGCACCCATAAAAGGAGGGCGTTTTGTAAATTATATTTTAGAACTGCTTCGAGGATTGGAAAAAATGCTGGCACAAGTGTATAACATTTGAGGGGGGTATACTTTGAGGGGGTATACTTTGAGGGGGACAATATAGAAATTTATGAACAAATAAATACTTTTTTGTGGTAGCCGTGGCGTAGTGATAAGTGCGTCGACTGCCGCGCATAAGGTCTTGGTTCGATTCCCGGACGGGACACCTCGTATTTTTTTACGACACCACCACTTTCGAGTTGCTGACAACACTCAAAGAGTATCAATTGTCTATGAAAAGCTTCTCAAATTTCGCCGTTCGGAGTCTGCAAAAAACTATAGGTCCCTTCTACTCGTGAGAGAACAGAAGCACGCACAACACGAGAAGTTGTTGTAGAAGCTTGGTCTTGTTCCCTTGTGGGCTTTAGTGCCACTTAATTATTATTTAAATACTTTTTTAAATTATGTATGTTTTGTAATGTAATATAAACTGGTAAGGCAACGTCGTGTTGTAGCTACTAACAAAAAAAAAATATAATAAATGAATAATTTTTGTACTGGCGTCCTCTATATATACCGGGACTTATTGAGTGATCTGTTATCTTTTGACAAGCAATAATCAAACAATAATCCTTTAACTTGTACCTTTAACCATCGGCCTTCAGCTCTTTTTACTTGAAAGTCTCCGATGTCAAATTTTAATTGTTAACATACATATAATGCAACAATGTATGGCACATTCCCTTAACACGTTTAACAATTGAAAACTAAATGAATTAAAAACACACTACAAGGTATACCCACCTTTATTTCAGCAAAAAGATAATTGAACACTCATTTCGGATCAAACTGTTCCCATGATGCTTGTCGAGTGTACATTTAATTCAGACATTACATTAAGTAGTTAAGTCAACGAAAGTGGTTCTTTAATGACATCATTATAATCTTTTTTTTCGTGGAGAACGATTTTTTGTTTTGCTTGAACCGTTAAAGTTACAAGTCGAGAACATCGAATTGCAATTAAAGTGACAACTTAAACAAATAATTGTCCTTTTCACAATGCTTCTTATTTGTCATCTTTAAATATTTGATTTGTGTTAATCCATTCAACCCTCGTATTAGACTATTACAAAGGGCTGAGTATTAGGAATATCTCCTGTTTACCAACAAGAGTATAGTGTGTGTGCAAATGTCCCTTTGTTTGCACACGGATCTCAAAAGTACAACCCATCTGTTTATTGTGCCTTGAGGGCGACGCACACATATATCTAATCGTTGTAATCAAAATTTCAATGCTCAATGGATAATGCGATAACGCCGACACTGATGCTTCCGGGGTTACTTTTTGTGTCATCCGTCACCCTTTCCTAGATTGTAAGTAGAATATCAGAAATAATATTGCATTTCTGAAATATGCGAAATAAAAACTAAAGTTGGTGTTTTCCTAATATAATGTTTAGAGCATTTCAAATATTGTAGTTTTGAGGGGATCCTGGCACCTAAAAGAGACTTTATGTATGGAAATGTAAATTAATTCTATGGAATGTAATTAGCCAAATGGAATCATTTAAAAAGTTTTACTTGTTTTTGTTCACTACAAAATTTAACACTTATATGTAAACCTATCATGCCATTTTGTTATCACTTTATTAATATTAATGTAAGTTAGTGGTTATCGTTTTTGTGGCACAATTAATAAATATAATACAGATTTGATTAAATTCAATTTATTTCTTAGAATCTCTTACGTGTTTTTAGATAAATTGCCTGTATACATTATGAAGTGATTGGTTTGCGGCTGGAATAAATACAAAAAACCGCAAATCTCTCTCTCTCCCTCCACCTTTCTCTCTCTCTCTCTCTCTCTCTCTCTCTCTCTCTCTCTCTCTCTCTCTCTCTCTCTCACTTGATATACCATTGATACCAATTGCTTATGTATGATTCTTAAAACACTTCGATCATGACAAGATATAGCGAAGAATTTGTCTTTGGTAAAAAATACGGAGAGAGGAAAGCATAGGATGAGTCTTAGGCCTTGATGGTATCTACATATGTATGTACACCTGTAAGCGAGATATACCGGAGATTTATTTAAAAATCACCAACATTTTTATTCGTTCTACATTCTCAAAGTAGTACAATCGAAGGCAATACACTTGTGCCAAAATTTGTTCCAGTTTTCAAAACATTGTGCAAAGCTTCCTACGTATAGCCTTTCGTTCTTTGTTATCAGTTGATATCTTCAACGCTTCTCAACGCTTTCTCTACCCTCAATGAATATATCATACTCATAAACCTTTGCTTTAAGCAGACCTAGTTTAGCAAAGGTCATCTATGCAATTGGAAGCGGAAGTAGCCACTCTTAAGAAGATAGTTGAAAATAGCACCATCTTTCGCAAGTCCGTTTAACTGCTACCTTAAGCAGATGACTTCAACGTGATTGAACGAACACAACGAGTCGTCAATAATGTGTTTTTTGACCTTGAAACGGAAGGGAGTGAAAGTAGTCTGTTGAGAAACTAGCGCAAAGTGAAACTACGCCACAATGGGCAGCAGAAACCTTGAGGTAGCAAAGAATTTCGTCTATCTTCGCTTCTCAACAACAACATCAGCTAAATAAAAGCCAAACTCTAAGGTGTGAGCTTGGCGAAAGTCTCAATTTCGATCCCTAGGCTATTCATTACACATCTTTTTTCGCAGTGCTACCTCTTTAAAATTGCTTGCAATATTAAAAGCTTTTTAATGAATAGCTTAGACTCCTAAAAGATATATTACGCCCAACACAAATAGTTGCTGAAGAAGTTACACCCTGAATTCTTCAAGATTCCGAAACACATTTGCATAAGGCATAAGGCAATACTAAATTTTATTACAAAAAATAATTGATTGATAGTATTTTGCGATGATGTTTTTTATCAGTGAAATGGTGTGTGTGTATCAGACCTGCGACCCATGTAGGGTCTGAGAATGAGCTATAGCTGCCTTCCACGCGGCTTCCAGTTGTCAACACCAAGCTCTCTAGTGTCCGCAATCACTTGGTCTCCATACCGGAGGTTCGGCCTTCCTCTCCTTCTCTAACCCGGAAGCTGGGATTTGAAGAATTTCTTAGCTGGAGCGTTCTTGTCTATTCACTCGATGTGGCCGAGGCACTGAAGTCGAAGACTCCTTAACTAACTCAAAATTGTAGCTGTCAATTGTCACATACTGACCGAGGTGTTGTTCGACGCATCCATTCCTTGTCGCCACCACGTTTTATCCTCGTTCACCTTAAGACCAGCGTTTCGCCTGCTATTCAAAATCCGTGAATGCTTCCACAACGATTTGCTGGAAACGTGCGATAATATCGAATTCTGCCGTCGCGTCAAAAGTAGAATATTTTCTCCTCAATTGAAACAAAGCAACGCTTAGCAAAAAGTCTCGAATCGTATATGATCCATTATTTGCAAAGAAGTCGATGGTTCGAAAAGGCAAGGATTGACCAAATAACAAAAGAGCAAATGATTGTTGATAAAATAATTTATTGCTGACTATAAGTGGAGCGTGCTCAGTCTCAAGATCAGATCAACCATAGGTGATTAGCCTAACAAGTGTAGGAAATAATATTCTATAAATACTGTCACGAAGAAATAAAGTATATGATAAGATTACGTGAAAACAAAATTTATTTCATGTACATGCTTAAAACTATTTTGAAATCTTACAATTCGATTATGACCCAGTGGCAGTTTTAATATTGTTCGCGGTGCGAACTATCTAATTGATTTTATTATCCAGAAATAATTGATGAATATATTGTGTCATACCCTTAAATGCATTTCAATTCCTTTTGAATTTACGCAATTATTTCCTTGCGAAGATCTGCGCAGAACGTTGAGTATGCACTGAAGCCCACTTATTGAATTCACCCTCATATTCGTCGTTCCTATCCACAGAGGCACAAACAATGATATGTATGAACATTTTCAAATGCCATATACCCTGCTTGTTTTTGAAGTGGCGGTATAAACAAGTGTACTCACTTCAGAGAAGAATTTGCCGATGTGTATTTTTTGTAAACTTCATTATACGGGTTTTGAGTATACTTGCAAATCATTGGTAGTCCTAAGTCCTGTCATTGGTACCCTTTCATAAACGATTGTTTCAAACACTTCAAAATAGGAGTTATTGACGTTATTGGGAAATGTACAGTGGTGTGCAACTTGTACATTTAAATGTAATAACTCAGTAAATGCACTCAGCATTTATTAAAAATTATATGGAGCTCTATAGTGGTGATAAAAACAGTTTTTCATAATTCAAATCCTGCTGTTGTATCTGATTAACTTGCAATTTTAGATGCTTGTTGTGTGGCACTGTAAGTACTATATGTTATATTATAAATAAAACAGTTTGGCGAATGAAAAAGCGAATAAGTTGTAATTTATTAACAGCTGAGTTTTTTGAATAAAAGGATGACTTAGTTATTTTTTAAAAGAAATTATATCTATCTGTATTTTCATTCTTGAAAGCGATGTAACTGGACATCTATATTCGGAAAGGAAAAATGTGAGCGAAAACTCAAACCTCGTATTCAAAAAATTGTAAAGGTACCCTATATGTTAATTTATTCAATGTTACAATTCCTTTGTTGTCAATTTTTGATTGTTGACTTTACATTTAACTTGTAGGAACTAAAGCACGGAAATATTAATAATTTGAAGTTATGACCACACTCATAGCTAATATCGGTTTTGATCAACAAACGGCTGATGATAAATCTACGTAAATGCAATTTTTATATAATATAACACAAAAAATTGGACAAATGCTTACAATCACTGCAAGTGATCAGAATGATAGAAAAAAGAGATTTGCCTTATATTTTTGAGGACATGTTGCTTTATGTTGATTTCAAAATAACTATAATACGAATGTCGAACATTTAAAGGTGCTTGAGCTGATTCACCACCTGAGGCATTTTTTTCTGGCAACCAATAAATACAAATCAACATATTTTACTTACTTGTTTAACTGGTCGTGGCAGTTTTTTGGTCGCCGAGCGTAGTAAGTGCTTCGACTTACACGCCGAAGATCGAGGTTCTATTCCCGTACGGAACACCTCACATTTTTTCACGATAATATCTCTTTCGAGTTGCTGACAGCACTTAACGGGAACTAATTGTGTGTGAATCTCGCCGTTCGGAGTCGGCAAGAAACTGTTGGACCCTTCTGCTTGTAAGAGAACAATAGCACGCACAAGACGAGTAGTTAATGCAGAGGCTACTGCCTAGTTTCCTGTGTTTTTAGGTTCACAATATTTTTTCTGACTTGGGCTAAGTCTTTGGCTAGTCTAATATATATTTGTCAAATATTTAATTAGTTTTCTTATACATTGATACATATACTTATTTCGAAACCAAATCATTTCTATCGCATGCGAAATTTGAAATTTTGAAATTTTCATGTTTCGCCAACCTTCTCAAAATGTCGGATTTTTTTAGGGTTTTAAATTCTTTCCTTTGGTCCATTCTGCCATGAGATATCATAACAATAATGTCAATCTGTTAATATTTATATATAAACATTAGTTGCGTTTTTGTCATTATTTCACACATTGGCAAGCAACATGAAATATATATAAGGGATTTAAACTAATAGAATTGTCAGTGGGAAAAAATATTGAGCTCGCTTGAGGCAGAAAAAATACATATATTTATGCAAATATGGTTTACAAGCTACAAGCAATGGACATTAATTTCTCGCCACATGAAAGAAAAAGTAAGTTTTACTATCTTAATAACTTTTATTATTGTATGAAATATAAGTACCTTTGTCAGATTCTAATCGTATTTTTATGTATGTGCGCATTTTTTCTAAAACAAAAAGCAATTGGGTAGGTTTTCCGGAAGGTAACACCAAAATGGCACCTCTATGCTAAAAAAAAAACTTTTTAACGTCGAATGCTTGAAGAAGATGATCGCTTAAAATAAGTAAATTATATCATATTTTAATTTGAATTTGTTTTGTTATTTACATATGCATTTCTTTTTTCATTAGGTGCGAAGCGAGGAATTCCAATACTGAGTCATCATATAGTGTTTTTATGGCAGTGGCAGGCGGACCGCAAGCAAATTAACAATGCGAACTGCATGGAAATGGAAAGTGGATAAACTCGAGGTGGAAATATGAAAAACACTTCAAATGATTGAAGTTTGGAAAAAAAAAACAAAAAAAAATTAGTTACATAATAAAGGATTTATAAAAATAAAAATTAATAAAGGGAATAAGTTTTGTTTTTATTGTGCCATATTGCTAATAGATGGAACAATTTAATAATTATTATTTCGCTTGTAAATATTCTGTCGCAAAAACTGCCTTTGTATGATCATATCCATGTTCATATTTGAATAATATAGTATATATATTGAGGATACAAATTAGTTAGTTCCTCAAATAAAAGATGGCGTTACCTGCAAGTTTTGACTGGCCTTGGAAACGATTGCCTACTTCATTGGAAAGTTGTGAAATTTGTCAGCAATTATAAGTGTGCATCAGTGTCTGTTTTTGACAACAATGTTTTTTTGCCTCCTCACAGCATGCTACAGCATTGGTATTCTTTTTGAATCAGAATTGGGAGAGAAGTGCAACTATGCAAAGTGCACCGACTGATAAATAATGCAGAGTTGTTTCTAGTGCTGATTTAAGCGTTAAAGACAAAAAGCGTATTTTCCAGCCCCAGAAGTTTGAAGATGAGAAATTTGAGTATCAAGACCCAAGCGAACTTGCAGAATTGTTGAACGTGACTCAGCACACAATTTTTGTTCGGTTAGAAAAATTTGAATTTATTTAAAAGCTAGGAAATTGGGTGTCGTAGGAGTTGAAACCGATAATTGTTGAAAGGCGATTTTCACCTCGAAACACCGGATCGTGACTGGCGATGAAAATTGAATATAATACGATAAACCCAAAGAGAAAATATATTGTGCAAAGCATGTGAAACCCGCTCCATCATCATCTACATTGACGCCAAAAAAACATATACGGTTTAAAGGTAATGCTCTGCATATGATGGGACAATACGGGTGTTATGTGCTATGAGCTGCTAATTTAAATAAAATCAGCAAAATCATTGATGGGAAACGTTATCGACTACAACTAATGCGTTTGGGAGAAAGTTGGCGCTTCCAAGGGACAATACTTTAAGTGATGTATATTTAACATTTTTTTTTTCAATTTTTTTCTGAACACATGGAACAAATTATTTTGTGCTCATAATCATTTTTTATTTTTTTTTTTTGTATAGTATAATTTTTAAGGGCTGCACTTGCTTTCGATTTCTTAACAAAATGTTAAATGTTTTCTTTTTAAAACTTATTGCTTGCCAAAAATCAGTGAGAACTGACTAAGTTTTCGTAAATGTTCAATCAAACCTCGAGATTTGACATCTTTCCGAAAATACATCTATGTACGTTTTCCTTGTCATTTGAAAAACGTATCCATATTAGATGAGTTTAATCTTCAGAAACAATTCTTTAAGATAAAAACTTCACAATTTTGTGAAAATCGACAGCGGAAAATTTCTGATATTTAAAAGAAAAGAAATGATAATTTGAAAGAAAGACACAATTTACTTCAACAGAATCAACATGTGCTCTCCTGACTAGTGGATAATTGCGTCGGCTCAATCACTAAAGGTTCGTTACCTTGTTGGTGGTGTTGTCAACAACCTCTTTCAAGTTGTTGACAACACTCAAAGAGTGCAAATTGTCAATCAAAATTTTTCTTCTCGCCGTTCGGCAATAAACTGTGAGTCCCCTCTACTCATAAAAAAACAACACAAGTTTTTTATTGAAGACGCTGGGTTCTGCCTTATTGTGGGTGGTAGTGCGAATTAATTTATTAACATTTTACTAGTATGTGCTTATTAGAAAAATTAATTCAAACATTATAACATAGTGTATCGCACATGTAGTATAAAAGTACCAGAACTGGAAAATCATTATTTTATAGTAGAGGCAAAAAAACTCTTCTTAAAGAAGGGAGCACTACTATGAACTAAATGAGTTTATGGAAGCACAGCCTCACATTACATGAGTTTATCAAGGCATTTAATGCATGCATTTCTTTTTTTTATATTGTCCCAAACTAAAGATTTTGTTTATCAATAATACAATTAGTTTTTGATTGTATTATTGATACAATCGAAATTTCTCTGAGGATATTTTATTAAATCGAGCGTCTTAAAAACAATTGTGAACATGAATCGGCACAATTTTGCCACAGCTAGTTAAGGTATATCATGGGATTGCTTTTTTTTGTAAGAGAGTTGTAATTAATTGTTTAAAAGGTTGATTATAGAGTTTTGAACTAGTAGGGGGAAGCGGCGTTTCGCGGTGCATTTAAGATCTTTATAATGAAAACATATATTGTATATACATTGAGCGGTATTTTGACGGACAAGCACAAGTAATTGCAACTTAGATTTGAAACCAATATATTTAAACTGCAACCATTGGCAACGAGATTACGAAAGATTATGCGACTCACTTCAGATATTGGATAAGGGGAACAATGCTTATTGGAGACTTCAATGGCCAGATGGGGTAATCTCAAAATAGTTTCGTAATTGGATATTATAGTACACATTTGGCGAAAATTTGCAAATAGAAGGACTTAGTTTACGACACTAAAGGATAAAAAGTAGTGGAAATTGCCGATGCTTATGACTATCGTGTTATGATGGGAGCTGCGCTAGAAGGCCGGATGGGCAATTCCCCTTTATTCGAGGTTCGTGGTTATAGATTAACAATTATAATAAGAACAATACTCGTGTTGTGCGTGCTACTGTTCCCTCACGAGTAGAAGGGACCTACGATTTTGTGCCGCCTCGGAACGGCAAGATTTAAGTAGCTTTTTGAGTGTTGTCAGTAAAGCAAGGGGGAATGTAGATTTAAAACAATTAAACCTTCTACCCAAACTTATCTGGAAAGAGCGAATGCTTGAAAATTATGTGCCCAACTGCCCTCTGAACGAGTGAATTCAAGAATTGACAGGGCAAAATACAAACAGCTAATATAAACAACTTAGCAGAATTTATAAAGAATGCTGTCCCACCACGAAAACAAGCAAGAGATAAGACCTTATATAAAGAAAAGTTGTTTGATGCAGAATGCTTGAAAGCGAGAAAAAAAAATATTACATATTTATATATTTCAAATTATTGTGATCCTTCAGTTTTAAAGTATTATATACCTAAGCCATAAAGGAATATAAAATACTCGACTTTGAAAAAAGACCAGCACTTAAACTTAACACGAAATTGTCAATCGAGTTTTGAAAAGCTGTAATCGTGATGCTTTCGAATTCTATACAAATTCTACAAATTTGAATTTATAAACTTGTTTACGGAAGAGTTCTACCGAATTTTCGATACTGCTCAGGTTATAGGCAGAGAGAACTATTTTACGGTATTCAAAGCTGAATTTAGACAATGTTTCTCCACAATGAACTCATTTTTTGCACTTTCTAACATCGCGAGCACGTATAAAGAGAAGCACAACAAATTGTATGACTTTTTTGTAGATTTTCGAGATGCATTTGACAAATACACTAAAATAATTCATATTCTGAGAGCACTGTATGAAATAATTTTTCATTTGTCTGGGATGGTGATACAAGATCCGAAGAGTGTGTGACATTAAGCAGGGATTTTTTCGTTTTATACATAAATAATATAACTAACGTAGAAGGATGGATACATTTTTACGAAGTTGTAATTCAAGCGCTTATGTATTCGGATGACATCGGATTCTTGAGTGACTTTATTAACGGAATGCAATGGACGATTAACAAATTAGAAACATACTGCAATAATTCAAACCTAACAGTCAACTTGCAAGAGAAAAACTATTTTGGGGTTTAAAGATGGTGGTGAGTGCTACTCTCGTGCGGCAAAATCGACATTTAAGAGTGAAGAAATAAATAAAGATCGTGTCGAAGTACAAATATAGTATGGTAGTATCAGCAAATTTAAATATTAACAGACATCTTGACAAAAAAATGGCAGATGCTAGCGAGCTATATCATTAATATGAAATCCTTCGTTTTCTTGCATGTATGTATGTTGTATGTCAAATACTGAAGGAAGTACAATATGTACATATGTATTTTTGAATCTGCGAATTAAATAGGCCAAACCAACTGTCATAAATGCTTATAAAATATTTATTTGAAAATAAAAGTGATCTTTAAATAACTTACTTATTATTTTGACGGACATGTCTATTTGACGGACATTCTAATGGAGTAGTGGGGATCACCACCATTATTGAGTTACATTTTGCTAATTCTCTGTTTATTGTTTTAATTAAAAAAGTCCTTTCGCACCAATTTTCAATTTTGTTTGGCACTTTTACTATTATTCCATAGAAATCTTAAAAATTAAAATTATATTTTATAATAATTCGTATTCAAAACCTGCCATAAGTAGCGTTGCAAATATGTGAACCCGGAACTAGTAAAATATTTGTATGGAACTATATTATTATTAATTTTATTATTTTATTATCTTACAAAAATATATTTTTAAGCAATATTTAGCCAGAAAGAGAGTTTAATAATGTTTTGATTTTGTATAGAATATATTTTACAACAAGCAACTCTTTTATTTGATGACTATATCTTACAGCTGATTTATTTTGATAGCTATTTAATCATGCACTGATTTCATTTGTCGGTCTAAACATTTTTTTCCAAGTAACGTCTTCGTATTCCCTTTAATACCGTGCAGATTCATATTAAGTGGAGTAGGTCCTCACGTTGCCTGTAAGTTGCATAGTAAGAGTAACATTCTGATCTATATAAAAATACATTCCGTCATTAAGTTTTTTTTTTTTAAATTTTCTTAATAATAAATTTGTATAAACATATTTCTGCTATACTCGTTAGATTAGGTCGAAAGACATAGAGTTAAATTAAGTTTAGCTTAGAGTGCTCGCTCAGAGCCAGTAAGTTAGATATAAAATATGTTAATGCATCACTAGGTTAAGCATTTTATCTAGTTTTAAAATTATAATTCACTGATATTTCGAATATAAAATGCAAAAAAAATGCTGATCTATATGGCATATATTTAAGATAACAGAGTTTTTCTCTTGGCGTAAATATAGCAGATCTTGTACCTGAACTATGCCCATTGTTGAGATGATTCTTTCCTCGTAGGTAAAATTGAAATATTTGGTAGGTGCATCTGGTTTCTCGTTGTCGTTCTTTGCCTGTGCCTGCAGAGCGTTCTTTCAGTGTTCGCCTCTATTGAGCATGGTGCTCGCCACTTAACTTCGCGAATTTGTTATAAATATCACTTTTAACACGATTTTAAGAATTCGATAGTTTAATTATGACGATACCTGACATACATATAACCGGAGTGCATCCTTCCATCCGAGATGATTCGTTTACAGTCGATCATTGACTTTCATTGAAAGCACACGTCCAGTGAAAGCGTAAGAGACAACATACAAAGACAATAAGTTAATAAAATATTAATACGACAAGTGGTTGAGTGGGTAGAGTCATTGCCCGTTGACCCTCGAAGTGCGGGTTCGAATCCCAGTGATTCTTAATTAAAAAAGAAAAAAAAAAAAAAAATCGTTTTTTTTTTTCCCTCACATAGAATTGTGTGAGGGAAAACAATGGAAACGCGCGAGAAATCCGCGCGACGGCAATCGGCCGATGATCAGCCGATCCAACCGTTGCTTGAATCAGCCCAGCAAGCAACGGGGTCCAAGGAGGGGGCTGGTAAGAGGAGGAGGAAACCAACCTCCAACAAAGGAAAACGCCGCAACATCAACGTCTCCCGGGAACGGCTGCAAGGGGAAGAACAGGGTGTTGCGGCAACGACGATTCGTCCAGCGGCTGCAGCCGAATCTGTTTTAGATGGGGACGAGGAATTCCCCTACA
This sequence comes from Eristalinus sepulchralis, assembly GCA_944738645.1. Lineage (NCBI taxonomy): Eukaryota > Metazoa > Arthropoda > Insecta > Diptera > Syrphidae > Eristalinus > Eristalinus sepulchralis. The sequence goes on from OX122886.1 coordinate 21,199,692, forward strand.
TCGATGGAGATGGGGAAGGGCTGTTCGGTGTAAGTAGCAACAGCTACGCGTCTCTGGACACCGACACAGAAGACGAAGTGGAGGACCTCATCCGCTCTAAAATGGATGAGGTCTCCGATATGAGGGAGAAGACGGAGGCACTTCTCAAGGAAATACGCTTGCTACGTGAAAGTACTCGCGCTAATAAAAAGCGAAGCCAGCAACAAATACAGCAGTTGCAGCAAAAGAAGCAGCAGTCACAACAACCGAAGCAACAGGCTCAGCAAGAAAAAGAAAATCACATGAATCAACATTCAAAACAACAACAGCAGAAGCTACCAACAACTAAACGGCCAACATCGCAGCAGCCACAAAAGCCAGCATCAAAAGCTCAACAGCAGCAAACACTAAAAAAGGAAAAGGTGCCGCCAATTAACATCTTTACGGCAGATATGGACCAGACTGTGAAGGTATGTAAATCGGCCATAGGTCCAGGTAATTTTTATATATACAAAAACAAAGGTATTAATAAATATTCAATCCGGTGCAAGACAGCGGATCAGCACAAGATAATAAAGAAATGTCTTACGTTATCGACGACGGAGTTCTTTTCGTTTACGCCCAAAAGCGAAAAGCTCCAGTCGATGTTATTAAAACTCCCAAAACCGCTCGAAACGGAGGAGATCCTCCAAATGCTCAAAGAGCAAGTGTGTGATGGTCTCGAGTTCGTCGGGGTCAAGCCCTTCACCACACCAAGGGCAAAGAAAGAGGGGTGGCAATTACCCTATTACATTGTGCAGCTGTCTCCCAATAGCAAACGAGACAATCTAAATAAAATAAAGTTTTTAGATTGCTGGTCTTGCACCTGGGAAAATATACGAAGGAGCGACGGCATTCTTCAATGCAACCGCTGCCTTAGGTTCGGACACGCCGCATCGAACTGCCAAATGGAGCCCCGATGCGTAAAGTGTGGCGAGAACCACAAAACTGGGGATTGTGGTTTCCAAAAGGGACAGAAAGTGGACAAAAGCCAACTGAAGTGCGCGCTTTGTAATAACGTAGGGCACACCGCTAACTATCGGGGTTGCTCTGCGTATCAGCAAGCTAAAGCAAAAATGGTTCAGCAAAAGCAGCCGGTAGTGAAGAAGTCACTCGATACTGCCATAACCGTAACACCTCACATATCCTACGCCCAAATGGCGGCAGGGCAGAGGAATACGGGAAAGCGGCCATTACCAACGGTAGTGCCGCAAACCTCAGTGCCAAGAGCACCCGAACCAGCGCTTGAATGGAAAGCCTCCATTGAAAAGCGTATGGATCGCTTAGAGGAGCAGGTTGGTCAGATTCTGGCGCTCCTGCAGAACCAAGCACGTTTTCAGTCATGATGGATACGCCGACGGAGTCTACTTATAGGATCCTTGCAGTGAATGTAAATTCACTGATAAGGATCGAACGAAGAAACGAACTCTTCAAACTGTTAGAAGATCAAAGCCCGGAGTTGCTTCTGATTAGCGAAACCAAGCTAACTCAGAGAAACAAACTGGAGCACAGCAAATATAAAGTTATAAGAAGAGACCGACCCAACTCTAACTGTGGAGGCGGTGTTGCGATCTTCATAAAAAACGACATTAAACACAAAGTAGTGTATAGTGGTGATGTGCGCAGGTTTCGAGAGTTAGAGGCTTGCATCGCGTGCATTTCTCTCCAAAGTGGAAGAAAGCTGTACGTGGTGTCACTCTACTCGGCCGGCTCCCCTCAATCTACAACTACCATCTCAGAGCTCGAGCTTTTTCATCATGGCCGGGGATCTTAATGCCCGTCATGGATATTGGGGCAACAGGTCTGCCAACTCCAGAGGTGACCAGCTTTTCAACTGGTATAATTTGCACAATATCGAGTATAGACTCGAGTTGAAAGCAACGGTGATCTCGTCGTTCCCTAGGAGCGGCTCATTTCTGGATCTGATGCTGCTAGACGCAAGACTGCAGCTGACTAACTGTGACGAACAAACTGTGAACTGTTTGAACACATTTGTGTACATCAGTGACCATTGCGGCCTCAGTGCCGAAATCAAGATCCCCAACGAAATTGCGGATTTAGGAGAGTTTGTTCAAACGTACCCTTACAACTACAGTAAGACACGTTGGACACACTTCTCCAGACATATGACGAGAGCAGTCTCCTCGAACGAGCTCCACATACCGTCCAACAGAAACCTGTCAAACGAGGAGATTGACAGGTATCTATCTCAATTGGACGAGATCACAAAACGAACAATGGACAGAACGATTCCACGATACCGACAAACTAATAACGGAAATGTATACCGCAATCCCACAATTGACTCACTTCACCAACAAAAAAGTAGACTGCTGTCGAGATTAAAAACCTTGTACAGACGGTTTACTGACAGACGCAACGAGGAAATTAAGACATTGAAGTCACTCATTAAAAACATTCAAGTCCTGATTGCTCAAAATTACAGAAAAGCTGCAAGTTTGTATTGGAACAACAGAATTCGGGCTGTAAAGTCCAACAACCCGAGCATGTTCCCGCAAATAAATAAAATATTTCGAAGCAACAGGCATAACGACATTCCGTGTCTTAAATTTCCAAGGACGACAGTCAACGAACAACTACTGACTACAGCAGGCATTGATCCAGATAATGCAGTCCTCGATGACGACTTTTTTGTGGTGGAGGATCCGCAGGAGAAAATGGAAGCGTTGGGTGCGGTTTTCCAAGAAGTGTATAAGGTGAACGTTAGCGTCCGCCCGAATCACGAATTGGAAAGTCGCATCCAAACGAGTAACGCACGGCTCCGCAATGAACTGGAACGTTGGCGAGCTGAGAACAACGGCTTTGTCGAGTTCAATGATGCAAACATGGCAGATAATGCCATCGCCAGCGAAGGGATGCACATCCCGTTCATTTCGAAAGTTGAGCTCCAAGCGATCTTCATGTCACTAAGGAAAAAGAAGTCAGTGGGGATCGACGGGATCTCCAATATCGTTCTAAAGCATCTGCCTCTGGAGGTGGTTGATATGTATACTATCCTGTTTAACAATGCTCTGAATAATGCTCATTATCCAGATCATTGGAAAACTGCGATTGTACAGCCGATATCCAAACGTGGAAAAGATTCGTCTAATCCAGGCAACCTCAGGTCGATCAGTCTCCTCCCGAATATCAGTAAGGTGTTCGAGAAGGTAGTTAATAGAGCTTTGCTCAAGTGGGTTGAGGACAGAAATATTATTCCGGATAATCAGTTCGGTTTCAGGGCGGGGCATGACACTATTCATGCTGCTGCGAAACTGGTATCGGATATCCAATGGAACAAGAGCAAGAAACAATGCACGGGTGCCTGCCTGATTGATCTGGAAAAGGCCTTTGACACCGTGTGGTTAGAAGGACTTTTCTATAAGCTCAGTCAGCTCGGCATTAGCAAATCACTACTATACCTACTCTGTGACATGCTGACCAGTAGACGGTTCGTTGTCAAAAATGGCAACGTGACGTCTACAGGCATATTCGAAATAAAGAATGGTCTCCAACAGGGTGCCGTTAATTCGCCGATCCTGTTTAATATTTACACAAGTGATCTTATAAGTTCTCTTCATCATGCAATTGCGTACGCAGATGATTTGATAGTGTACAGATCAGGCCCAAAAATCGTGGACATCGTCACTTCCTTGCAGGGTGACTTCGATTCGTTTCAGAGATTGTGCGACGACTGGAAGTTGAAAATCAACTTACAGAAGTCGGAAACAATTCTATTCAGGACGCCCTTGTATAAGGCTTCGGCGGACACCAAAAGGAATTGGCGGAAGTTCCAAATCGTGGGACAGCACGGGCAACCATTGGCGCAAAGAAGTGTCGTCAAATACCTAGGGATTTGGCTAGATCAGTACCTGTATTTTAACAAACATATGGTTGCTGCTCTGGCCAGAGCCAGAGGCGCTTTTGCTCTCTCAAAGAGACTGTTTTATAACAGCCAACTCGATGCGAGGGTGAAGGTTATTTGCTACACGGCCCTTGTCAGGCCAATGCTCACCTATGGATGTCCCGTGTGGTTCAACGTGGGAGCAAGCTTAATGGAAAAGATGAGGGTGTTTGAGAGGGCTTGCCTGCGGGCATGCCTTCGTCTCTATCGAACACCACAGTCTGAGTACAAAAAATTCTACTCCAATGAGATTTTATACAACAGGGCGAACCTGATAAGAGTGGACAATTTTCTGATAAAACTGACTCGGGCTCACACTGCGAGAGCGATGAACTCGGTCAACAACCTGATCCGGGGGGCTTACTACCCCAATGAACTCTACCATGAAATGGTACGGCACAACGGCTTCGTCCCCCCAGAAGCTTTTCTCCATCTTGATAAGCACGGTCTGATACAAGATCATAATGGGGTACCGCTTATCTTTCATATCGCCCGATCAAGTGTGGATGGGCGACTCAACCACGACCGCACCGTCACACAACGAGCTGAGGAGCGTCTCTTTCGCTTCAGTACAGCGGTGTCGAGTAGGGATAAAAAGGACGTTGCAAAACAACACAAAAAGTTCTGGTGGCTTCAAAGCGAAAGAACTCCCTCGTCGAATCCGTTAGACCCAGGGTAGGGGGAAGTGCTGTTCCCGAAAAGGGAGAAAATCGGCTGTCTTGGGGCTGATTGGATATCAATCCGTCAGCGGTAACTTATGGCCGATTTACATATCTTAGTGTAGGCTAGATTAAGTTAGTTGTAAGTAGTTATAAGTTTATAAAATAAAAAAAAAAAAAAAAAAAAAAAAAAAAAAAAAAAAAAAAAAAAAAAAAAAAAAAAAAAAAACGCATACACATATATATTTTTATGTATATATGGTCGCAAGTGTGCATTGTATATATTAACACTCAGGTGCATATACGCGAGCATGTACTCATACATACCAGTGTGTATGCACCTGATTGTTGACTAGATTGTAAGTTAGGTTAAGCTTAGTTAAGGTTATTTAGGGTAGATTTAAGTTAGTATGTAAGCTTTTATAAAAAAATAAAAAATATGTTCTGTCATTAAGTTTTTTTCAAATTTTCTTAATACTAAATTTGTATGAATATAGTTCTACTATACTTGTTCGATTAGGTCGAAAGACATAGATTAAGATTAAGTTAAGCTTAGAGTGCTCGCCCAGAGCCAGTAAGTCAGAATTCAAATATACAAATAAATCACTAGGTTAAGCATTTTATCTAGTCTTAAGATTATAATTCACTGATATTTCCGAAATAAAATGCATTACAAAGAAAGAAGAAAGATGATTCGTTTACTGGTAGATAGAATCTTTAAAATCTCAATTTGTAAGATTCCATAAACCATTTCTGAGAAAAAAATAGATTTGACGATATTAACTTTCGGGTTCCACAAATTTCATATATGTATATAGTCGAAAAGTTAACTTTTATTATTAATCTTAATCTTTATTATTAATCACCTAGTTTAAGTATTTTTGCCTGACTTGTAAGATTTATATTAATAAAAAAGCACTTTATTTTTTATTTGTTTTAATTGAGAAGAACTCCACTCAAATTATATATTTACATTGATTTACGTACATTTAATTTATATAGCAGCAATAATTTAAATTTGTAGCCTTAAACTTTAAGAAAAAAAATATTTTTCATACCTAATCCAAACAATAATCTTATTTTAATATCAAACAAATTGTCAATAAATAATGAGCACAGAAAAGCTAAGCTAAATTAACTGTAAAATAATACAACAATATACAATTATACATTTCAACTATGAAATACATTACATACATTTCAACTATAATTAAATTTATTAATAAAAATTAAATGATTATGCTCGAAATACTTTCAATCGCACTGAAAGTTCAAGAAGAGGAAATTAATGAGGAAGTTCAATGAAATAAATGAACATTAAAGAGAAAATCATAAAAATATCGAATCATCACCACAAACTTCTTACTACACGCGCTTGATAACCGTCAAAATAAAGACCGTCGGTTTCCTTTAACTTTAAGACTGCACTTAAACGTAAGTATATACACACGTTTTAGCTTATGTATTGTAAAGTTTATTATCGGCATTTGTGTTTTTTGTAACACATTTTTGCTTTAATATTAAATGCTCAGGCAAAAGAAAATGTATTTTTTGTTAGAAAAAAAATTAAAAAAAATATTATTTCAACTGCATTTATTTGTTTCGTCGTCGATTTACAAACCTAATAATTCTCACTTTGCGGATATCGTGTCCATGTAATTAAATCATAACACATATCCTTTCCGAAAAACACATTCAAACTGATTTTAGCGAATACACTGACGTGAACAAAAACAAAAATAATACAACTTCGAGTTAGTAAATATCCGTCATACAGCAGTATCAACACATCTATATTCCCTAGCACTGTATGTGGCTATGGATCTATCTATTACGAAATAGAGAAACATATAAGCTCATCAATGGCAACATGGACTTGTCACGGAATCACAAATAAAACGGAAATCTTCCTTCTGTCACCAGAGAATATTGTATTGTTGTTGATGGCGTAAAATATGTAGGAAGAGTAAGGCATAGGTGGTATGTGTAGACAGCTACCTTCCCACCTATACACACAGATGCCATTGCAGAGTGAAATTCACATAGGAATGAGGAGGTATATAACAAGCATAGCATGTCCTACCCATTAGCAAAATTTCATCCCCTTTTGATGTACAATAGAAAAACAAATCTTATATTCATAGAACACCATTTTATGGCATCCTCTAAAATATTTTGTTTACGTCATCCCTTCAAATAACCCAACTCTGTATTCATTCACACCAGTTACTAGCTGAATACTACTTTCCTTATCTACAGACAGCGGTTTCGATAAATAAATGTTTGAGTTGTGTAGAAATAAAATTTTGGGCGAGAGATTTTCGTTTCATTTCAGTGAACATTTCGTAAAAAGATTTTGTTTAAATCAGACGTAAGAATTTCGCCAGTGTAACTTAATTCTGAACATAGCGGTAAGAAGCCAAAAACCCAAAAGGATAAATAAGTGTAAACTAATTTTTTAACAGTGCGGTGTTGTGATAGTGTATACACAAAATTTAAATGTATATATTTAAAGAAAAATTAAACAGCTTATGGAATTAAAGAGAAAAAAATTAAACTAGTGCGTGTGTTTTTTTCCAAAATCTTATTGATAAATAATGTTAACTTTTGTGCAATGCTTAAAATGTTTATTAATATTTCCATGAAAGTACTATTTTTGTAGTTCCTATTGCATAATGCATTTGTAATTTTTCATACTAACACTTTCTTGTCAAATTGGATAAAAGCTAATCGTACCTTAAAAAATATCAGTTAGCTAAACTTGTACCTTGCTTTGGAGTACTTTGAAATGCACTCAACGACGTCCTTATCTCCGCCTCCTTTGGACTTACGGCCCGCCCTTAACACTCAGCCGCCAACCAATACAAACACAATTGAGGATAAATCCCATGCGCCCTTAGTTAAACCGCCCTATTCCTATATTGCTCTCATTACCATGGCAATTCTACAGTCGCCGCATAAAAAATTAACCCTTAGTGGAATATGTGATTTTATAATGACGAGGTGAGTTGTTAATTTAGTAGCGATTATCATAGTGTGATATTTTAAAATTGTCGCGGTTTCATTACGATGTTCATACCAAAGTATCTTTCGAAATGTTTTAAATAACTTAAAACAAAAATAACTTTTTTGCAAAGAAAATATAAATAAAAAAACTAAAGAAAAAACGGTTTAAAACTTTAATCAAAAGCATATTTTCTGCAATTTCTTATAAATTGTGATTACTTCAAATTTTTTTCTGTTACAGTACAAATATAATTAGTAAATTTGTTCTAGGAAAATAAAAAAAGTGATTTAATGGGGAGTATTTAATTGTATTAGAATTTATTTATCTAATTGCTTTAGAAATTGTTTATTAGTTTTAATAAACACCATCAGAAATGACACTGTGTACAAAAATAATTGTTTAATTAATTTATTTAATCTTCGAAAAGAGAATCATATGACATCTATGAAAGGATAACTAAAAAAGGAACTTAAACTTTTCTTTAAAGATATTTTACCCTACGTCGTATTCCTCATACGTCATTTACAATTCACAGGTGTCTCATATTTATGTATGTTATTCCTCATATTACATGTTTTCTTTTCTTGGAACTTGAATTGAAAAGTTTACTTCACAATATAAGGAATCTGTCGTGAACTTTTGTGGATTATGGTTTTCTTTAAGAGAATTTTTAGATCTAAATTTAATTCACAACACTTTTAATTTATCGCTTGGTGCAACTACAGCCTTTATCATTCAAAGTTCTTGTTATTATTTCATTTCAAATTGTTATATTCAAATTCTGTGACAAAACGGAAACCTAACTAAATGAAATCTTTTATGTCTTAAAGGAATATCTTAATGATATCAAATCCTATGCGTTGCTATTTTGATTGAACATATTTAAAATGCGAAATTCTACTTACGAATTGAAATAAAAAGCGCGAAAAAATTAAGCATTATTTTAATTAATTTAAGATTAAACAATTGTGGCACTTAAATTCTTTTGAATCAGTGACAGTTTAAACACAATTTCCTCGGTTATCCGCTAGCATTCCAATTATTTTGATGATATTAGAGGTCAATGGATGGGCTTTAAATTATCAGGTTAATTAGCTGAATTAGAAATAAAAAATACTTAATGTAAGTTATATAAGTACAATATATGTGTAGGATGCAGATTTTGAAAATTCCTTCGAGTTTATTATTTTTTACCAAATTCACCTCATAGATACATTAAACTCATGTAAGAAACGAACTATATCTGATTAGTAACTTAGCTTAGCTTACGCACCGATAGAATTATCTTCGTTTTTGCTACAACTCAGCTGAGTGAGCATCATCTCACTTATCATAATTTAATGAATTTATAATTGCAGGTATTCTAATTCTTAAGTGCTGAGGGTGGGTTAAATAAATTACGCTAAAAGTGCAATAAAATAAATTCAATTTAGTTCAAAAGACAATTTTATTTTCCGTATATTATGGGTATTTTAGTAGTATTAACTATGAAAAGCAACATAGGTATTAACTACGAAATACAAAGCATTGGTCCTTCACGGTTCTCCGGAGAAAAAGTCCATAGAGTAAAGTCACATCTTCCTAGATGTGGCAATTTTGTTTGTGTGTAACCACCGAGATAAAATGGGTCTCAACAAAAAAGATAATTTTTGACTCAACCTGTGCCTTCAACAATCTGAGATCTTTTCGACAGATTTCTCCTCACTAGTCGTCCGTGAAATCTTGAGCTGTTTAGATCCTTGGCGAGCTGAAGCTTGTGAAATGAGTCTCACGTTCTCAACCACACCATGAACTTCTGGAATTAACTGAGTTTCTTACATACTAAAATTTTTTTTAGACACACTATTCTCTTACTTTGGAAATAAGTTTTCAATATTTTTAAAAGTTATTTGATACATTTTATTTCGCCGTGAAATGGTACTGAACTAAGAAACTGCTAGAGTATCCTCCCTTTAAATGTTGTTCACATTATACTAAGGTACGCCACAAATAAAATATTTGACAATTTTCAACTAAAATGTTTCTCAAAAACCCACTGTCTATATAGCATAAAATAAAATATACAACAAATTTTATTAAAAATGTTATCTTTTGCAAATATTTTTTTTAATATTTTGTGCTGTAACATTTTACTGTAAAATTTTGCAATTTCTAACTCGGTTTGATAATAGATTTTAATCTTAAAAAAGAAGCAGCAATAAATTTAATGTCACTAGCGTGGCCAGTCAGTTGCTGATAGCTGTTTATGTATGTATAACAAATATTAATATAGGAATGAAAAAACATAAAATTGCATAAAATTTGATAGAGATTCTAATTTGAGGCTCAACTTATAAGAAAATGACATCAGTTTCGGTAATAAAAGTTGCTAATAGTTTTTTAAACCTATGAAACTAACGTACGACCAATAAATCATTCAAATCGTTTGTTATACAATGAGCAATCACGTATACAGCTTAGGTAAAACGTTATTATATACACTTGAAAAATAATCTACATTTATTAAACAAGATAATGAAATATCAATTTAAAAATCTTTACAAATAAAAATAAATTTCTTTACAGATTTGCATACTACAAAGAAAAATTTCCAGCATGGCAAAACTCAATTCGTCACAATTTGAGCTTAAATGATTGTTTCATTAAGGTGCCACGGGAGCCAGGAAATCCTGGTAAGGGAAATTTCTGGACACTTGATCCTCTAGCCGAAGACATGTTTGACAACGGAAGTTTTTTACGACGAAGGAAGCGGTATAAAAGAGCCCCGGTAACACATCGTTTCCCCTTCCCATCAGTGTTTGGTCCATTTTCACCATTTTGGATTAGAAAACCTGTTCCAGTATTACCAGTTCATTTTAATGTAACCAATTTCGGAAATACCCATGACCCCTTTGAATCGGTTTCTCCGCAAAATGATCAAATCGATATAGCTTCAGCAAATAGCAAATTTGATTTTTTTGCTAATCTGGATGCTCCTTTCTACCACAACACGGACAAAATTGAAATACTTCGTCAAAATGTCGCCCGTTTTCGCAGATCCGCATCTTCTATGGAGAATTTAGACATAACAAATCCGTCTGAAATTCTTAATACTGACTTGAATAGCATATATAGAAAATTACCAATGATGGGCGATTTTCCCGCACAAAGTAGTGCACAAATAGAATATTTAAATAATGGGCAGCATGCTTCTGAGGAAAATTTCAATGTAATTGATGACATATCTTCTGACAGAATCGATGTTGAGAGCGAACATGATGAGTCTCACAAATCCGATTCTTCTGACATTGTGTGCACCAGTATCGAGCGACTGCGATCTGACCTAACGCGAGAAGGTCCACCACCAAAAAAATTTAAACGCGGTATTCAAATGTTGAATAATGATAAGGGTAGCAAAGTATCAAGTGATCTTAATCCATATGAATTACTATTTGACAATTCTGACCAGTCGGAAAATTCTCTTACAGTTTCAACAACACCGGAAGATAATTTCTCACATAAAATTCTTAGTTCCTTAGAGCCAACAAACAGAAATATTTACAGGCCGACGTTTGTGCCCATTGATCAAGAGCATACAAGTACCAAAACAAAGCACAGTCACTCGAAAGATTTCAGTATAGAAACATTGATTGGCGGTGCAACGGAATTTAGTGAAACATAGTTTTATTCCCTATTGTGTTAAAACTTTAATTATTAATAGATAAAGACAAAATTAATTGCAATATTTTCTTAAGTGTAGTGTGTAAGAAGTTGTGTATATAATAAAAAGAAGTTTTTTTTTTAAAATTAATTATGTTTTATGCACCACTCCCAAGAAACTAACACACAAACCGCACTTTAAAACGTATTTTTCAACGTCCAATTATGATTAATTCATGTTGATATTTTCTTCTAAACTTCACAAACTCATGTAACTAAATGACAGTAACGTCTATAAAATGTTTTGCTCCAGTTTTATAAAACCAGTAATAAATTAAATATTATTAAAACAAAATGAACACAAGCTTGAAATGAATGAATTGACGCATATACCACTTCTTACCCGTATCTAACTTTCCACTCCATCCGCGGTTAAGTTGAGAAACTTATCACTTTTCTCCAGTTTTAGCGCGTTTTTGTTTTTATTTGCATATTAAATGTTTAAATTAAATATTTCTTGAGAACAAAGCGTTTACAAATCCGTCCGTTACTCTGTTAGTTGCATTTAAAATATAGAAAAACCACATGGCTGATGCCCAACTCAAATTAATTTCGGATTCATCTTTTCAACAAAAGAATTAACTGATAAACGTATCTCCTAAGTAACATAAGCCGGACATTTGAAATCTGATTTCATCATAAATAACAAATAAAATATTAGCAATGCAGGCCAAAATAACATGATTCTTAAGGAAATGCTAATTTCATCATTCATTTTTCTTTGTCTTGTTCCATAGATTTGTGTCACAGTGAATTGAGAGATAATAATTTCAACCACTTCAAAAATATAAGCTTGTATATATACAAGCCGTATATGTACAACTTTTATAAATCGATCTCTTCTGTTTAAGAAAAATTGTCCGTTCAAATATTGATAAGTATATAAGTATAATTTATTAAAATTAAATTGTAAAATTAATTTATTAATTTGAATCAATGTAAATAGAAACTAGAATGTCTACCAAGCAAGAAAGTATTGAATGTGTACATTTTTTACTTGTTCAATGTGTATTGTGATATAAAATAAATTAATAAAAAAAATTATAAATATATTTAGAGACATACGTGTATATAAATATTTCACTTATTAAAGGTTTATAATACATATAACAGAGCACAATAAGTAGTATCTTGAATTTGTTAACTAATTTCAAACCCCGTGAACCATGATTAAATAAAGGGAAGAGCGTCTTTAAATCGATAGAAAATAAGTTATAAAGCCATCGCTCAAAATGTCATGAGGACTCTAGTAAGCAAATTTTTTTCATCTATGTTGCGGATGTTCTGCAAATAGGTGTTATAATGTCCCTTTTTAATTTTAAAACCTTCAGACCCCAGAAAACTTATATAAATTCTGTAATTTAGAAAAAAATCGTTCTGTATTTTATTTAAATTCTTAAGGATAAGAGAAAACATGGAAGCTAGGATTCGGAGACTCTTTAGTCCATTCGCTTGCTGTGTTCGTGTCAATCCATCTACATTCTGATAAAGTTAGTATATTTGTCGGTTATGTTTTCTTACCTTCCATGCAGAAAGGACCATAGATATTTATGTGACGCAGGCTATTTTATTTAATTATAAAATTTTGCGGCTTGCGTTTGCTTTAGAACCGTCAAGAAATCTTATTGAACAGTTCCCTTTTCCATTAAAGTGTTTTCCGCTTCAGAGGCGTTTGCCTTTTACACTCTGTAGTCATTACTGTATCTGGGGCTATAAGGCTGTACTTTCCCCCACACTCATTTAAATATTTTATGTTGAAAAGTGCTAGTACCGTACAATTTTAACATCTCCAGTATTCATTCATTAAGTAATTAAGTTTTCCTGTTACATTTTGATAAGGTCCTCATTTCATTATTTTTCTAATTCTTATTATCTGCTTACTTGTCCTTATTTTTAACGTAAGTACATTATTTTATATTTACAGCCATCTGGATTAACATCTTTTGTGAATTCGTCTGAAAAATCCTAATTGTTGGCTTCTTGACTTAGTTATATGTATAGTCGCTTATGTTATAAATTTCAAATGGTTCACTTGTTCAATATCTTTTCCATTTTTTAGTATATTCTGGTCAGAAGTAAGGTTAACTACTACCTATTTTTTTTTTTTTTGTTTTTGTTAATTAATTTAAAGCTTGTTCATTGTTAAGCAATTACAATTTTACCTCTTTGAAGTCGTCATACCAGCAGCATATATGTATGTACATACGAATAATATGTTATGTGCAGTATTCGAGTACATTTAGTAAATAATTTTGAACGCCCATGCTTTTTTCAATGATGCTGTAAATATTACTGTTCACTTTTGTTCGTTGTTTTCTATTTTTCAGTTTGTTCTGTTCTTCATTCAGCGTAAGTGTTTTCCTAACAGTAGGCTAGGAACTGTACTTTTGATAGAAGCAATCCATGGTTTTTTTTTAATAAATTTGTAATACATTAAGGTGGATATTGTGATTTTATTATGCAAATACAAATATACGCTAATGTTTCGACGTCCTATTACCGAATTTGAAAACCTTTTCACGGATTCCCTTTTTTCTTTATAAGAGAGAATTAATAATAATAATAATTGAGTGGCACCAAAGCCCACAAGGGGCCAGGGCCTAGCTTCTACAACAACTACTTGTGTTTAGTTTAGTTTAGTTTAAAATGCATTTTTTTATTTTTTATCTGATAGAATTTTAAAACTAGGTACAAAACGCTTAACCTAGGTACGACTAAAATGAAATCTTATAAATACTTACTGGCTCTATACGGGCGCTCTAAGCTAAACTATCGATATATTTTTTTTTGCCTTTCGGCGTCATTGCTAATTATTTTTCTTTCAATTAATAAAAAGTATTATTTATTTTTTAAAACTAAGAATTTTTTTTTAAAAACTTAGCTATCTAGGGAATTTTTCTACAAAAATATCTTAATTAATTAATCCATCTTAATATATCCTATTCTAACTTAAATATACTTACGATCTCTCTTTTTTTTTCTGTTTTTGTTTTATTTTATTTTATGTACAGTTTTTATTTTATCTTAATTACTAATTTAACCTAACTTATACTAAATGTGAGTTGGCCATGGGGGACCAACCCTAACCTACCAGGCTGACGACAGCTGGGGTTCCTGGTGTGGCTCTAACCACCAGTAGAACCCCCGGTCCTTATCCGTGTCCATCCTATCACGGATGGAGATGGATGTGCTGAACCGGAGAGCATCCCGAGCAACGACGTTGGCGTCGTACAACAGTCGCCTGTCCACTGTCCTTCTCACCACGTGGTAGATAAGTGTGCCATGCCTCCGCATCCTGGATCAGTCTTACCAGTTTATATTACATTACAAAACATACATAATTTAAAAAAGTATTTAAATAATAATAATTAAGTGGCACTAAAGCCCACAAGGGAACAGGACCAAGCTTCTACAATAACTACTTGTGTTGTGCGTGCTACTATTCACTCACTTTTAGAAGGGACCTACAGTTTTTGCCGACTCCGAAAGGCGAGATTTGAGAAGCTTTTCATAGACAATTGATACTCTTTGAGTGTGTTGCCAGCAACTCGAAAAAGGTGTTGAAAAAAATGCGATGTGTCCCGTCCAGGAATCGAAATAGAGGGTATTAACTTACATCAAAAAGCTCCTCAAACTCGCCCGTAAGGAGTCGGCATTAAATTAACTACATACCACGAAGTAGTTGCCTAGTCTCCTAAAGACAGTTTTTGACGCTGTGGTACCATTTCAATAAAGAAAAAGGAATTTAATTCCAAAATAATAATAATTAAAAACAAGCTTTACTGCCATGGTAGTGCATTTGGGGTGTCTATACTTCGCTTTTGGATACATTGTGAAAAAAAAATTATTTCGCTGTCAAACAAAAGATTTTGCTTTGTTCTGTTCCGAATTAATACTCGTTGTAAAAGAAAATATCTTTTCAAGGAAAAATAAGATCGTAATAATTTCACTTGACAAAATGTCATTTCATGCAAGCAAGCCAGATGCAATTAAGCTGAGGTATTTCATTTCAGAGCCGTTTACCGATATATATACGTTTTTGTCATAGAGCGGTGTGTTAATAGACCTTATTTTCCAGGTTTGATTTTTGGACTGAATGTAGTACAGGCAATTTTATACGGCATCACCTTTGTCGAGAAACTGACATCACTGAAACAGGGACAGAGTTTTGGTCCCTGGTTGATATCGCTCTTTTTTCTTTTTTTAATTTTATCTTCTTCTCTTCCCATTTTCTTGGTGGTGAAGAATGAATGTACCAACTTAACATTACCTGTATCTCGGTCTTCAGGCTGATAATGTTTTCATCCACCCAATCGTCCTCATACCTCTTCATCTCCAGTTTTATCTAATCTATTTTGGACCGAGCAATCATAATATTCATTACCTGAAAAAGGATCAATGTCTTTATAAGTCTTCGAAGAGATTTCTGCGTTTTTTTTATTGCGTTTTTTCTTTAAAATAAACTTGATTACCTGAGCCGTTTAAAAATGCCTCGGTCCAAGTTTATACAACGCTGAATGCCTGTCTACATTCCGCGTCCGATATTCTATACGTATCCGGGCCTTTTTGGAAATACTCACCATATCGAAGACAATCTTCTTGCAATCTTATGCGGAATCTGCTTTTGGTTCTGAAGTATCTAATAAAGATCTGTCTGATTTTCGGCTGTTACAAAGTGGACCCGGTCTACCAAGAACCATTCCAACGTCGCGTGTCTTATACTGCGGCACAATATCTAGGCACACGATTTCTGAATCGTAGGATCACGAAGATTAGAATAGAATAGACTAAAAGACATTATATAATTTCACAAACTTTTGCCATTTGATAATACTTTTGCTGCAATTATTAACTATGGAAACTGTAATTTTTTAACAATTCAAAAAGTCCATATACATATGCAAGTAAGGTTTAGTGGTTGTCGTGACGTTTTGGGTAAGTGCGACGACTCACAGGCCGAAGGTCGAGGTTCGAATAATTCGAATCTTACAAGGTACTTACTCTTTCGAGTTGCGGACAAAACTCAAAGATCACCAATCGGCAAAGAACTGTAGGTTCCTTTTACTCGTGAGAGAAAAATATCACGCACAAAACGAGTAGTCGATGCAGAAGCTAGGCCCTGGCCCTTGTGAGCTGTGGCGCCACTAAATTATTATTGTTATATAAGTTAAGATTCAAGCAAGCAAGAAGCAATTACGCAACTAACTAATGTTTAAAAGGACCAAGATGGGTTCATATAACATCATAAATTAAAAGCACATAAAGAAGTTTTTGGGCCTTTTCAGGAAAAAAATAGGGCAATCCTTAGTCATTTTATAGTTAATGCGATCGGGAATGAACGAACAGCAAGAAAACAATCGGACTTCATATTACTTGGTCTGATAAAGTGGCGTAAGGTTGCAGTGAGCAATCGATACCAAACCGTAGCGGAACACATATATCTATCAGTCTTGGTATAACTCGGTCTTTGACACAGTCGGGCGTTTCGACAGTTGAAAACTATTTTTTTCTTTCTTTACTCCTGAATTTGATATTTTCGTTAAGTGGTGGGACTATTTCAACTAGCGTCTATATTGTGTTGAGGGAAATATTATTGAGTGTTTTTGCTATTAAATGTTCTCCAGGATTTAATCATTTTTGAACGACTTTCCGATTTGAAAAACTAAAGAAATCCCACGTTAACGTATTATAACTTCTGGTAAAATCGATAAAACGAATACCTAAGCCTATCAAACCCCAACTGACATACGCGCCATTGTGATTTGGACTTTACACAGCGGTAAAGCTTATTCTGGAACAAAACTTTACCACCAAAGCTCGAATCCTGCATCTACTGACGGACGGTGGATGTGACATTTACTCTGAAGATCTTTATTTGAATTTAACTGCCAGGTTTCTTAATCACTGTAATACTTGGTGTTCAAACTCAAGACATAGCTATTCATAACGCACTGTGGTGGCGGAGATGGACCCCATTTGCTAAGAATATCTGGATTCCCAGCAGCACTTAAAGCCTTGGAATCAGTCTTACTCGATCCAAGACGAACATAGGCTCTTGCATATAGCGGAGATAACTGAGCTTCTAAATGCCGGGCCTAGAGTCATTTATGTAATTGCAAAGCAGTTAAATTAGTCAGAATTATGGTCTTTTGGTCCAAAACGTTTTAGAATGTGAATGCTGTACACAATACAGTTTTTGAGGGGAATAACTAAACAGGCAGGCACATGCAGCTAAACAGGAGGCCTACCACGCAGCGCTCCATCGGACAACGAGAGCTGTTCGTGAGCTCTACGAACAGAAAAGTAGGAAAGAGAACCGGCTTCTCAGAAGGAAAAAGAGAGAGCATTAGAAACGTGCGGTCGAAGAGATGGAGAGGTGGTATGGCAGGAGTGAAAGTTTTACCGAAAGGTGAAACAGCTATCCGGTGGATATAGGGTTCGGACCGAAGCCTGCCGGGACCAAAACGGAAACTTCGTAGTAGAGTCGCAATCGATGCTGAGAATCAGAATGTTCCACTCAATTTGGACGATGATAGGCAAGAATTCCGTCCCCCCGACTTAGACGAGGTCAAGATAGCAATATCGACACTGAAGTCGAACAAAGCTGCTGGAGCGGATGGACTTTCTGCAGAACTGTTTAAAGCAGCTGGAGATGTGCTGGTTGGGCGCATGCACTAGCTCAACAACCTGATTGGTCCTTATCAGTGTGGTTTCAGGCCAGGGAAGTCCACTATCGACCAAATCTTCATGCACTAGCTCAACAACCTGATTGGTCCTTATCAGTGTGGTTTCAGGCCAGGGAAGTCCACTATCGACCAAATCTTCAGATTACGGCAAATCCTGGAAAAGACCAAAGAAGTGCAAATCGACACTCACCACCTATTCGTCGATTTCAAGGCCGCATATGACAGTGTGCAAAGAGACGAGCTATACAATGCCATGTCTAGTTTTGGCATTTCTACCAAACTTGTCAGATTGTGTAGGATGACGATGGAGAACTCTCGCTGCTCCGTCAAGGTCGGGAACGAACTCACCGAGACCTTCAATGTCAAAAAAGGTTTTAGACAAGGCGCCGCACTGTCATATGACTTCTTTAACATCATCCTTGAGAAGATCGTGCGTAACTCACAAGTCAACACCAGAGGCACGATCTTCCAAAAGTCAGTTTAATTGCTAGCTTACGCCGACGACATTGACGTGATTGGACGAACACAGCGAGTCTTCAATGACGCGTTTGCTGGCATTGAAGCGGAAGCGGCTAAAATGGGTCTGGTGGTTAATGAGGGCAAAACGAAGCACATGCTGTCATCAAGGAAGGACACACAACATCGGCGTCTCGGACAGAGCATCCCATTAGGCAGTAGAAACTTTGAGGAAGTCAAGGACTTCGTCTACGTCGGCTCCGCAGTAAATAGGGACAACAACACCAGTACCGAAATCAAACGCAGAATCACTCTTACCAATCACTGTTTCTTTGGGATCAAGAGGCAATTGAGTAACAAAGCCCTCTCTCGAAGGACTAAGATTGCTTGATCATCCCAGTCCTACTTTACGGCGCAGAAACCTGGACATTACTAAGTGCGGATGAGGAAGTCCTAAGTCTTTTCGAGAGAAAAGTTTTGCTTCGATTTTTGGTTTGCGTTGATGGCATCTGGAGGAGAAGATTTAACGATGAACTCTATGGGCTGTACAGCGACATGCAAGTTAAGCGTTTTCGGATACAGTGCTTAAGATGGCTAGGCTATGTAGAGCGTATGGACACCACTGCTCCGGCCCGTAAAGTCTCCGAATCTGAGCCATTAGGACAACGCAACAGAGGACGGCCCAGGATAAGGTGGCGCACACAAGTGGAGAAGGACCTCAACCAACTTGGAATGCGCAACTGGCGACAACTGATGAAAGACCGTGCTGGCTGGAGAGGCATGATGGTTGAGGCCCAAGTCCACCCCGGACTGTAGCGCCAGAAGAAGAAGAACTAAACGCGGTCTATTTGGCGAGCACGCAAGTAACTAAGCCATTTTCTTGAGGTATTTTTTCAAAACCTCATCCCGCTAACCCTTTTCTATGCCTGCTTAGCGCTAGTACCTCAGATACTTAGATTACTACTATAATGGCAGGCACGTCCTATTATTATTATTATCGGATTCAAATGGTTTCAAATAAAATTGGGATGTACCTGAATCACACTGAATTTAAGAGGACCAACACAATTATCCTGCATAGGGTTTTTTGTTTTCTCTATCTTACCTATCTTGTGGAACAAAGCAATGAACGATAATAATTATATTGTATTTTCGTTAAAGACTTGACTGGTTTAAGTAACTTTATGTGTAATATCCGACTTGCTTGTCACTCTCTTATCTAAGAACATTTGTCCCGATTTTTCAAAAAGGATTACTGTCAGGATTGCTGCCATTGCTTTATAAAGACAACAGAAATTGAAATTTTTATTCAGTGTTTAAATGTACGAGAAAGCAGAATCAAGACTAACTTACCATATTTTTCGGTTTTATGATTATGATTACTTGAATTATGACAATTAAATCAAACTGCCTTTGGAACACGGTATAAGTATAACTTCTAATTATAAAATCAAAAATTGAATAAAACAAAAAAGTATAATAGATAAGTAATCGTCCTAATAATAAATCGTACATGTAGTTCAAAATTTGAATTCTTCATTTCAGTATTTCACACTCACATAAAGCTACTTCTGTAGTTGCTGATTTTGAAAACAGCTTTTATGCAATTAAAAAGGAACATAACAAAAACAATCCTTTTATCCCAGCTTTAAAGCTGCTCCTGCGCAGAAAATTGTCTGTGCTTTATGGGAAACAAAAAAACAACACTCCATAAGAGAAAAAC
Source organism: Eristalinus sepulchralis (assembly GCA_944738645.1). Taxonomy (NCBI): domain Eukaryota; kingdom Metazoa; phylum Arthropoda; class Insecta; order Diptera; family Syrphidae; genus Eristalinus; species Eristalinus sepulchralis. The sequence continues at coordinate 21,219,844 of OX122886.1, forward strand.
ACAATAGATTTTCGCATATCCTCGCAGCCGTATTGACCAATCTTGTTGAAAACGGATACAATGTCTAGTGAATTTTCTAATTAGTTTCAATAATATAAGTTTAAACGCGGTCAAATTTACAACGACTTAAGAAAAAACAAATAGTACACAATGTGATATAAGCGCAGTCTTAATTTAAAACGAAAACGAAATTTTTATTAATGATTTCACCAAAGCACTGTCAATTATGCACATTTTCTTGTTTTTCGAAAGTTTACAGTTCTTTATCATACTTGAAGTTTCCAATAAGGCAATAATCGTTAGTTAATGTTAATGCAAATGATTTAAAAATTGTTTTCGAAAACAATCTTAAGAGTACATTATAGCGCTAATCCGAAATATTCAAATTAAATATGTATATTGTTTTGAGAAAAAATGCGTTATTTATTTTCGTATTATCATGGTTTGCATTATTTTCTGGTAAGTCATTTTATGAAAACATTCACATTCATATGACAAAAATTAATTTTATGTGTGCAAGATAATGAAATTTGTGCTTCCATTTAACTATTTATACATACCGAGTGCTATTTAAATGGTATATATGTATGTACTTCTCTATTTGTGTTCCCTTATTAGTATCGAATTCGGTAAAAATAACAAACTTAAAAGTGCCACAAATGTACACATTGGATCGTAAAGGGGAATCAGAACCACTAATTTTGGATTGTGAATATGAATTGGGGCCAAAAGAGAAGGGATTTGTACTCAAATGGCTTTTTAATAATAATTCCATTTATCAGTGGATTCCCTCTGTCAAAGGATTTGCAATGGTAACGATGTGACTTTCACAATCACGTAGTAATGATAGTAAAAGCCATATGTATGTATTATCATCCATTTTTAGGGATTCATGAAATCTAAGATAGATACAAAAATCTTTTCTCTTGAGGGTAATCCTGGCGTTATATCGATTACTAAGCCGGATTGGAATATGACAGGAGAATATACATGTTCGGTTCAGACGTTTGAATCTACTGATAAGAAAAGTGCTCGTTTACAAATTATTGGTAAGTTTATTCCCCGATCGGTAATAAAGCGAATTGGAAATTTATACACCATTATATAGTTCCTGAGTCAGATTTTGGCCTGGAGACGAAAATGGATATCGAAGAGAGCAATGTAGATGTGATATGTTCTGTTCAAAACGTATTTCCGCAACCAGTTGTTTCTGTCCTGTAGGTATTCAAGTTTATTATATACTACATTAAATATAACGCACTGTATATCGTTCACAGTTTTAATACAAGAAGATTGGAATCTGTTCTCACTCAAATGAATCAGGATCCAAGTGGTCTGTACAGCATGACAGTGAAATCGAAAATTCCAAGGAATAAACTAGAATCGCCTACTCCGATCACATGTGCATTTTTTTTAATTGGTACGAATTACACCAAAAGAAGAGAAACTATTTTTTATGGTAAGTACAGGTAAGACAGTTTACAGAAAAAGATAACAAATGAAAGTGAATTTGTTCAACATTAAAACGTAGACCCACCATTTATTTGCACATCTATGTAAGTGCACTTTAGCTATTTACCTTCAACAATAAATATGCTGGATGCTACGATTCAAATATCAAATCTGAAATGCACCAAAAAATATATATAATACGAATAGGTCAGAACAAAATATTATTGTATATATTTAAAAAGCTAATCTAAGTTTTAAATTACGCAGCAACAAGTATTTTTTGTATTTCTATGGTATTAATTTCGCAAGCAAACAACAGTTTTCTTTCAATTTCAATTTTCAGACAAATTAATGTTACCTACATCAACATTGAAATAAAAATAAATGAAACATAAACAAAATATTTCCGAAATGAAAGCTTTAGACTACTACTATTAATTATAATACATATATACAAATTTCTTTTTCTTCCAGATAAAGCAAGTAACATACAAAGAAAATGGACTACTGTAGCCGTTGTGATGTCTATAGCATCATTAGCTCTAAGCAGTTAGTTAAATTAATATGATATACTAAAGCAAAATAACTATTATTTAATAAATTTATAGAGTTTTGCCGTATTTTTAAACGCTTTTTTTGTAAATGTATGTAAATATATGGATACAAACGAAATTAATTTTATTTCTTATCGAAGTCTTTCAAATACGGTAAGTAAGATTTATTTTTAATATTAAAACCTCCCTCCTACAAACGCTTAAAACTAAAACCTTGTACATATGTACTTTGTACATTTGTAAGTAATGTTGTATCAAAACGACAATTACATATGTATATTTCGGTATTCGTAAGAGAACAGCGGAGCACTATATTAATTGTTACTTCGAATTCTTACATATTTTCTTTCTTAAATTCAGTTTGTGTGGGTTGTACCTACATTTTCCTATTATATATACATATTATATGTGAAGTTTAATTTTGAATTTACCCATGTGAGTAGCAAGATTTAAGAATTCTTCATAAATATTGCAAGCAGAGTTTTCGGAACAAATTTTATTTGATTATTTGGTTAATTGATTATTTAACGCCATTGAATAATTGATTTGATAATGGTTTATATGGAAACACAACATGTATGTACACCTGTCTAAGTGATTTTTTTTTATGTAATTTGAAGAAAAAATAGCTAGATATTGATTGCCCAAAAAGAAAAGTTGATTAAAGTAGGGGTATGACAAAAAATTGTAACCTTTAATTAATTTGGCGACTCCAAATTGAAAAAAAATCATAGCTCTAAGTTTCTTAGTATTCCCAGTTCATGATTCTCACAAAAGTAATAATAGATAATCAATTAAAGGTTTTTTTAGTATTAAACATAAATTATTGGATGTTTTGAGCGACATGTGAAAATTTAAGGCATGTGATTTTTGCCTGTGCAGTAGTTTGTACGTAACAGAATTTGCAATGACGTTTAACTGTATAAGCTATTGTACTTAGGCCTACGTTGACACGTGCGGGTAAATTGAAAAAAGTGCGGTAATTTAAAAAAAATTACATGGTAGATAATTTGATTCTTTCAGATGATAATAAAAAAGAATAAAACAACTTAATTATTAAAACACGATATGCCCCTGATACCAAGGAATTAATTATTAAAATTTAATCAGTCACAATTTTGTGACATTTTTTTGTCTAGAGGAAATAAACTGGACAAGTTCGATTGATACTCGAACACGAAAGGTTTCATTTTTTTAGTTGACACAACCAATTCAAGTACGAATGTACTTAGCTTCAAATTACTTAATATGTGGAATATCTTAAACAGTCCATACATCCAATCTAGATTCATTTACTATAAATATAAACACGCAAATCTACTTCACAAGCTCCAATAACTTATACTACTGCGACATTCAAATTTGTTTTCTCACGTATGTATGATGTGTATTCCTGCACACTTAGGCAAATATATATATAACCTTGCATACACATATTGATGGCTTATCAATCACATTATATGTACCTACATGCACATACACGCACTAAAGCCTTGGTCATCCAGCAAAGATCAGGGAACTTCGTTTATGAATCGAAAAATGTACGACAGAAATGTACCACAGAAAGGCATATTGATTCAACTGCCATATGACGTATCCGGTCTTTTATATCTGCGTTGGCTCTAGTTTATTTTACAGTAAAAAATGCATATTTCGATGACTACCAATTCTAACAAGAGATTTTACCAAACTAGGCTGTAGTCGTCATACATGTTGAAGACTTCTTAATTGAGCCAGAATTCAAGAAATATCCTATATATACGAAAAGCTATCAACTGAACCTCAAGTTAATTTTAAAAGATCTGTTGAATGCTACAATATATCATAACGCTGAGTTACAATACAATATAAAATCTACATGCTGATCGTTAAGTAAAGTAAATACATTCCAATCTTTATACATTGCACATTCAATTTGAAACAAACCAAAAGGCGGACAGTTAAAAGATGTCTGAATTTCAAAATCTAACTTAATGACTGAGCACTAACTTAACTGACTGAGCATTAACTAACTTAATGACTGAGCATTTTTCAAACCAAATTAAGGTAACCAGATAATAATTGATCCCTTGTGTTGGCTATTTTGAATTTTTATATCTGCATCTTTACGCATAGAGAGGATGGATAGAAAGCTAAATAATTGACAATAATTGACTGAGAAATCATATTATTGTACTACGAGTATTATTGTTTTTGTCAGAGTATGTTGCATTTTATATCTGTTGTGTCCCGATCTGTTATGATAGCTTGAGAAAAATCTTTATATACTAATCTTTCCAGAGTAGTACTTGCATTTTGGACTTCTTTAAGGTCCAAGTAGAGGAATTCTGTGCTACAGTAGAGAAGGGATGGTTCCAGTCACTGCATTTCATCAAATGATGGTAGGCGCTTGTCCAAATATCTATTTCTTTTCCAGGACAGTACCTTACATGCTCTCCATGTGCATAATTCTGCGATTTCATTTGATTCGCTACAGAATCCGCTACCCCTAAAAGTTTCCTATGCACATAATGTTCTGTTAGATCAATGATGCTTCAAACCTTTTTCTGTTATATTGATAGAGAAAGTTTTTAGCTCGTTTCATGCCATGGGCCTAATTATATAAAATTATTGAAATTGGGAAAATGTTCGCCTACTTTTGCTGTTTATTATAGAAAAGATAAGAAAGCGTCGCAGTTAAATAGAGAAACTGAATTTATATTACACACTAAAGTATGAGCCAAACAACCGAATAACGTATTATATTGTTCATCTATACTACAATATACTATTATTAGATCTAGAATATCGCACTCGGCAAACACAAAGAATTTCGACATTCGATACCCTTCTCTTGGGACAGATTTCAAATGGATAATACAAGTTACTTATAAGGTCACAACATTTCAACTTCATATAGACAGCGAAAGTGCCAGCAACAGAGCAGTAGACACGATCATTCTTGGGCACATTTAAAATATAAAGAGAAACATATATGTACATATAAAATAATTTTAAGATTGTATATTTTCTCTATTTTCGAAGATGAGGGATCTAGAGATGATGACATTTGCAAGTAAGGAATCTCGCTCATTCTTTTTGGATACTTTTTTCATGTTCCTGCCAGTTCAGCCGACGAACCTAAACACCTTCACGGGAATCATACGCAGCCGACCTAATTCTGGGACATCAATTCACAGTAAATTGTGAACTACAGCAAACTGCCTAGACCGCTTTCACATTTCTGCCACATTACTTCTTAATAGAGACAGTTAGAGATAGATTTCCTATGCAAGACTGAAAAACGTTTTTATATCAGCTGTATAGATTTGGGACATGTTTTTTAAACAAGCTAAATTACGCTCATCCTGCTATCCACCAAATGCAAATCTTCACTAAACGTACTGATGCATACTATTGAAAACTCTTTACAAACCAAAGTATACACAGTGCTAAAGTTTATCGATAAAGATGGTATTTTCCACTATAGGGGTTTATTATTGTGGCAAGTTGAATGGAATGGTCATTCGTTGTTTTATATTTTTTCAATTATCTGATTACAGTTTGGCTTAAATAATTTGGAAAACTTAATAAATATTATTGCCGAGTAAGTTTTTGGGTAAAAATTGCTCTAGCTCATTGCTATATACATAAGTAAAGAAAGTGGTATCTGTGAAGTTTGCACGAATTCAAATTCAATTGGAAGTAATTGACTATTTGACTATTCTTATTTGGAAATATATATACATATATATATATATATATATATATTCTTATCATAGATAGCATTACGAACTTTGGACAAAATACTAAACGAAATGTGAAGTTATATGAGCAAACAAGTTTTTAAAAAGTGGAGTTTTCAATCTCACACATGGCTTCATAAAGTGTTCATAAAACGCTGTACGGCATATTCATATACATATACATGGTGTCTCCAGCTCAGTGCAACTACAAACATAGAAGCTCACACAGCAAAACACGAAAATGCATGCTCAGAGAGAGAGACCATGACATGAAAGATGGGAAACGCAATGTGTTCTCCTATACAATATTTGGGATAATTGATTGATATTCGGCTCAAATCGCCGAAAATGATGAATGCTCTTTCGAGGCCTATGTCAAATATCGACGATCTAGTCTCCATTCATTTAAACTGGGCACAGATTTGGTACGACGTCGCGAGTACAAAGTCTTACATGGAAAACATCAAGTCTGTGTATTGATTATGTAGCGCGAAATTGTTGTCCATGTGAAATGGTAACACACTTTATTTATATTTCTTTCTATGGTACCTATCGACATTCTAGCATTAGATCCCAAAAAAATTTACGACAATCAATGATCTTCGGCCCATTGTTGAAGTTAACGTTATTCTCAATTTAATTTCTTACTTGCCGTTTCTCCGCATCGTGCTGAAGAAAAATTGCTTTATCTTGCGGATTACAGGAAACAAACTAGTTCAATATATACTTAAATAGGGAGTGAGTATACTAGACCATACATTCCAGTATTTCAAAATGAGATATAAGAAACAAAAAATGAGAATAAAAAAATAAAACCTTAAGAAGTCTGAGTGATTGGATCTGCTAAACAGTGGAAGAAGTGATAAGAATGTTAGAAGGGTAAAAAACATGAATAAGCTTCATACGGAAGCTCTGATCAATCACATTGCCATACCCATACAACCCCTAAAGAATTCCCTTGAAACCTAATAAAAGAAATGATTCTAAATATTTGAAAGACTTGAGTGTGTTTGATTTGATTTCAGATAAGGTATAAAACGCCGTAGCAAATATTACGGAGTAAAATAAGAACATTAGTTTAGTGGATTAGTTGATAGTTGTTTTATCCCCGTTTCACCAATATTTCTGTGCAGCTCTATGCGCAAATTAAGAATGGAGATTGAAACCCAAAAATATGTCAAACACGATCACGGAATAATAAATTGCTGTCGAACACGCATTACATTCCCTTCATTTAAACATGCTTAAACATGCTAGTATAGTATAGTATATATATATATATATATATATATATATATATATATATATATATATATATATATATATATATAGTCTATATTGATAGACTATATATCAATATAGTCGAAGGCTCTGTAATGATCTGGCTTTTAATTTTATCTGTAGTGTAAATGTACAATAATTTCGAATAATATCTTTTAAATGCTATATCGAAAACCTTAAAAAAATAGATTTAAATAAATATGGGGAAAATGTGAACTGCATTATCACATTTCTGTAAGGTATTCTTGTACCTGTCAAAATTATTTTAAATTTCGCTTTTAGGGGTTGGTTTCATTTATGGAGTCTGCTCTTTGAATTAAAACCACACTGAGCATGACATCGATTATGTTGGGGATAGCTATAATGCAGGGGAGGGTAAAACGAGGTACATTCGCATATACATAAATGAGATGAAAAAGGACTAAGATATGCACCCGTCTCTAACTGAAATACATTGGAGGAAGTCGTTTTACTTCAGTTTAGGTTGGTTAAGTAACGGACGCCTGTGAATTTTTGCTTCCTTGTAATTTATGTAGTATAAATTATTTTATTAAATAATGACTTAAATATTTGAATTACACTTACTACTTTAATTAAAACGAAATATGGAGTCCGTTGATGGAATAAATTCCATCGACATGGAATCGTCGCCTGTGTCAAATACGAAAAACGCGGATAGTTCAAGTTGTGGAAAAGATGGTAATTTAATTAAACTATTTTCGGTAAACAAAATTCCGACCCTTGAAATGACTTAAGGGGAGTTAATACACAATATTAAGTTACTTACACATTTTTCTTTTCATAACGCAAGTTGCGAATCAATACTTACATATGAACGAAAACACCATTGCTATCGGTTTTAAAATAATGTCATACAAGATATTATATTATGTAGTGCTTTAGTCTAACAAGAAAAATAATTTAAGTTAAAGGAAGTTCAAGTTGATATATAACGAATAAAATAAGCATATCAGTAGAAAATTTGAATTTTGTTTATTTTTTAGGAAACTAGTTGTGATAAATTAAAACAGTGCAATTTCTTTCACAGTTCGACTATTTCAAATCAATAGAAATAAGTAACATCTCTGATATATAATAACAGTATAACCAGTTGAAATTAAGGTGTTGCTTCTGGTCAGTGCGCCTTGGCAAGTATATTTTTCTCTTGCATTTCCTATTGTCCTTGCAGCAACTTTTCGGAAAAAATGTATATCTTGGACAGTTAATGGTACTTTATGAATCATGGTTTTCAAATGGGATAGGTCAATTTTAATTTTTTAAGCATTGATTCTTATTTTTATTTAGTTCTTAATCACAGCAATGCTGTTATTATATATATATATATATATATATATTTATAAATAGCCAGAAACGAAAAACTTAATATAGTTTTGCGGCAAAAGTTATAAATAGGAAATAAAACAGCCATTTCGAGACTAAAATTTAAGACCCAACGGAATAAATAAAAAATCTCTACACCCCTTACCGATAAGCATAATGTAACTTCAAAACTTTTTTTCTTTAAATAATTTTCATAAATGTTAATATTCTCAATTCTCAATCTGATATCACCATAACACAGCAGCGTTATTATGCAATATGAATTTTTGAATTTTAATTAACAACTAATTTTCAGATCGCTTAGGGCAGGTATCCACACCAGAGGTAAGCAGAAACTTACTTAAAATATTTTAAAACTTATTTGCATATTTCTCTTCAGGGTCAAAGATTGCAGAATGCAAAATATGGAAAGGTTGACAAAGAACGGAAAATCGGCCATCGTAGGGTCGGCGAAGGCGGTGAGATAACGTACAAAAAAATCCAAACATCACAGATCATGGGCTCCATTCAATTGGGAATTCAACATACAGTTATAGATTGTGTAGTATCACTTGTTTCAAAAAAAATTCAATTGCCTTTTCTTACAGGTTGGAAGCCTTGCATCAAAACCAAAACGGGATCTGCTCATGATGGATTTTTGGGAAATAGAAAGCATATCATTTCCTCCTGAAGGTTCCAGCTTAACACCTGCGCACCATTACAGCGAATTTAGGTTTAAAATTTACGCTCCTATAGCGTTTCGCTACTTTAGAGATTTGTTTGGAATCCAACCAGATGATTTTATGGTATGTAATAAAGTTGAGAATATTTGACTAGTGCTACTATATCAATAAGGTAATATATGGTTCAAAGTGTAGTGACATAGAGTTTGTTAAGGAATTGTTTTTATGCTTGTTATGAAAGCAATATTTACTATTACAACATATTCCTTGCAAGTTTTCTTAAATGAGTATTTTGTTATAAGTTCCTAACTAAAGTGGTCGCAATGGCACAGTGTCTAAGTGCGTTGACCCAAACGCCGAAGGTCTAGATTCGATTCCCGGACGCGACACCTCGCATTTTTTCACGACACCACATCTCTCGAGTTGCTGACAGCACTCAAAGAGTATCAATTGTCTATGAAAAGCTTCTCAACTCTCGCCGTTCGGAGTCAGCAAGAAATTATAGGTCCCTTCTACTTGTAAGAGTAGCAGGCACAACACGAGTTTTTGTAGAAGCTATGCCCTGGTCCCTTGTGGGCCTATTCAATAGTCCATATACAAAAGAAGAAAAGGAGAACATTTTTGTTGTCTTTTTTTAAATACACGAAGCTAAAAAAAACTTTGTTGTCAAAAATCCCCATGCCGAGAGAATGGCAACTTATTCACAAAATAGTAACAGTTGTTATCTCTTGTAACAATCAGTAAATTGTTGGAAGAAGTAATTTGTATATGTGTACTAACTGCCTTATTTATTTATATAAGTATAAAAAATAATAATTAGGCATCAGGCTAAAAAATTTGAAAAAATTTGGATCGCATCAGGCATTTAACTGGTTGGTCTCTCACCACCGCCTCAAACTCTTTTTGGCACGTTTCAAGTTTATTTGAACTGTGGAGAAGAATGTTGTTATTTGTTTTTAATAATACCAACTGTATAGATAAAAAATTCCATACAAATCAAGCAATTGTATTATACTACTTTATTTAAAAATTAAAAATATCTTTTATTTATAATTACAGATGTCCATGTGTTCGTCTCCCTTAAGAGAATTATCCAATCCCGGAGCGTCTGGTTCCATATTTTACTTAACCGATGACGACGAGTTTATAATCAAAACCGTTCAACACAAGGAAGGAGAGTTCTTACAAAAATTGCTACCAGGGTTTGTTTTTTAATTAGTTACTAAATAAAAAAAAAAACTGTGCATAGCAATGTTATCTTTTGTTTTTGTAGATATTATATGAATTTGAACCAAAATCCAAGAACCTTATTGCCAAAATTCTTTGGCTTATACTGCTTTCAGTGTAATAGCAAAAATGTTCGATTGGTTGTTATGAATAATTTATTGCCATCATTCGTAAAAATGCACCTAAAATACGACTTGAAGGGATCTACATATAAAAGAAAAGCTTCAAAGGCTGAACGTAGTAAATCATCACCTACCTTCAAGGACTTGGACTTCATGGAACATCATCCAAATGGAATTCTACTTGAAGCAGATACTTATAATGCGCTTATAAAAACTATTCAAAGAGATTGCACCGTACTGGAGTCCTTTAAAATAATGGACTATTCGCTTTTAGTCGGAGTTCATAATTTGGATCTATCCTCTAAAGAAAAGCAAAATGCTCGCAAGGCAAGTGCAAAACCGAACATACCACGAACTGAAGACTCCGACCTGGAGGATACGCCTGAAGTAGATCAATGTGCAATGGAAGCCCGGGAACGGGAGAACTATGCTCTTAACAGAAACAGGTATTATAAAGTCAAATATGCATTAATTTCGGATGAGTATGCCTCCTAAAGTAGTTTATTGTATAGGTCCGTTAATAGACAACGTTTAGTGGCCCATTCTACAGCTATGGAGAGCATTCAAGCGGAAAGTGAACCTATTGATGATGAAGATGATGTTCCGTATGTTTTTTGAGTTTATTTTTTAATGTATGTTATCCAAGTTCTCTTATCACAACAAATTTTACAGACCCGGTGGAATTCCTGCTAGAAGCGAAAAGGGAGAGAGGCTTCTTTTATTTATTGGAATAATAGATATTTTGCAATCTTACCGCTTGAAAAAAAAGTTAGAGCATACTTTTAAAGCCATAATACACGACGGAGTATGCTTTACAAAACCAAGAAGTTTGTTGTACTTATAAAACAAAACACCTTTTTTGTAGGAAACCGTTTCTGTTTGCCGCCCGTCATTTTATGCGCAACGCTTTCAAAATTTTATGGCTAAGCAAGTGTTTAGAAAGATTCCTTCACGTAAGTAGATAACCAATTCAATCAATATAATATCCATGCTAGTTAAATTGGGAACTAACTCCATTTAGTAAAACTACCACATTCATTTAAAATGCTAATAACGATAATTTTTTCATTGCAAAGTGGATCTCCCAGAAATTAAGGGAAACCATAGAAAGTTCCGTACCTTGGTATCCAGTTACATAGGTAAAAAGAAACAACGCAAAATCAAATCTGTAGTAGTTGTAAATTATAACTTTAATGTTTGTTTAAAGTTTTGGTATTATTACTAAGACAACGGACACACTAACGATTCCCTGGGAAACATTTTGCATGCTTTTTAACTCAATACACAATTAGGAATACATTTTGTAATATACATTCAGTTCGTTTTGTTTTTGGTTTATTTTTGTATTATTATCCTTATGTTGTACTCTTAACAGCTTGACTCATATTATCAGGCCTTAGTATTGAGTATGCGTACATTTGTCGAAATCACGCATATGAAATAAATATATGTTACAGGAGCTGTACTGTCTCATTTTAGCGCTCAAACATTCCCCATCGAAGAGAAAAAGCTTATCCCGAGTTATACAAAAGTCAATTGAAAGTGAAACAGAATCTCGCTGTAAGTACTAAATCTTTTCCTATTATAATCTATTAACTGACATAAGATTAATTAAAATATTTTCGCCAAATTGTTTACCTTTTCCTTTGTTTTTAACAAAGCTAACTTTTAAAAAATTTAATGTTTTCGTAATAATAACATATCAGCCCTATGGAACAATTTTTGTTTATTAAAATTTGTTGCTTTCAATTTTAAACATACAACAGGAAAAGGAGTTAACTTTTTTGGTGGTTCAACTTTTTGAAAGCGTTGGAGCGTTTAGTTTACTCTCTTCTGTCCAAATTTTGCTCCCAATCATTTTTACTCATAGGTACACTCGAAATGTATGTACGGCAGAGCTGAACTACTTCACCTCTCCTCCCTACTTTATTATTAGATTACAGAACAGTATTGCTGCAACCTGCACTAATCGCTTAAAATTGCCTTATCCACAGACTTAACTTAATTATGCCACCCTTGATAATGGTCCACATTCTAAAACTAGCAAGAGAGTTATTTGTTGGCTTATGTTTTTACTCAGACGGCTTGAAGATGTTTCAATATATCCTCCCAAATGCGTATAAACATGAACTCCCTAGTAATACAATTTATTAAGCCGTCTACATATGTACATTCATATTCATACTAATCGGTTGTGCAGTTTTCAAACCCATCTCAGCTACATATATATAGTTACATATATGCATATATTGTTTACTGTTAACAGAATAAGTGCAATTTTTGCGAAAACAAATTCTTCTCTAATTTCACATTGAAAAGTGTGTGACCTACCAAAAAAGCAGAGTACGTAACAACTGACCTGCAGTCGACATTAATTGAAGTGACTTCAACTAACTTCAACCCAAGGCCAGAGATCTTCATCTCTCCTTGTTTTATCTCTGATGGAAGCATATTCAACTTTGTTTTTCTCTCATTTACAGTCACATAAATTTAAGACGCTTCCCTTTCCATGCAAGCACATGCCTCATTGTCAGTTTACCGTGTTTGTGTAATCAGTCAAAGTCACATGACAATGTGTCTTTTTGTCGAAAATCTTTTTTGACATTGACAAGTTCTCGGTGAACCTCGGAGTTCTTCATCTGACGAGTTTGGTAGAAGTACCAAAGCCAAGATTAGACATCACAACATATAGCTCCTGCTAATGCACACTCTCAAATGCTGCTCTAACTTCTATTATCATTTCCAGGGTTTGCGAAGTGTGAATCTCTAGTCGATGGTGAATTTTGCTGTCCTAAAAACACACTGATAAGCACCTATCAGATTTTTCACGAATGCTTTTAAGGCTACTAATTCTTCCGCAGTTGAATCAGTCAATGTGACCAATCTGATCGAAGGTTTCATTATTCAGGAGACTTCCAGGTGTCTTTATGTGATTAATCTGACTGATTGATTGGGAGGTCAGTTTATAGATGTTGATGTGTGGAAAGATTCCACCTCTGAATCCGTTTCCAGATGTATTGATAATTCTAGAAAGATTTGCGTGCAGTGTATGTATTCGTCCGGGTGCATTCGATTTTCTAATAGCTTACTGTTTTACGGTAAGAAAATAAGTCTACCCCACAACTGTCAGGCCAGCCGTCCTGAGGAGGCCATATATCAAAGTGTTTGTACATTGGCAGGGATGGTGTTGACATCTCACCAGGGGCCGCCGCGATCGTAGACATTGTCCTTTGTGTGTAGACCCATGCTTCCTAAAAATAAGTTCAAATTTACAGTAGTTTCTTTGAATACAAATAGCTCCCATTATTAGTGCAGGGATTTTGGTTATCATCATTGTGTTTACTATATAACAAACAGTTAACATTAATCGATTGATAATATTATTTCCAACCTTTTGCACATGCTTTCGACGGATTGTCTTAAAATGGATTTTATTCAATTAAGCTGCCAACACTGCTGCTCACTCTCAAGTATCTGGTTCACAAACATCTAAACCACCTTTCCAAAGTAAAACTACAGCTATGATATCAACTTCAAGCGGCTCACAAGGCAAACAGAAACCAAGTGCTATTAAACCGAAAGTACCACCGCCAGTGCCACCAAGAGGTTCTCCGCGTAACAAAAAGGGAGATCAATCACGACAACCTAAAGCCACCTCCGTGTTCGAGGAACAATCAATATTACAGCAGCAACGAGCTTCATCAACAGGTAGACAAATGATAAATTTTGCTAGCAAATCACAAAAAATAGAGCACCTACAGGCGCCAATACCGAAATTTGGCGAACGACGTTCTCCTAGTAATGTGAAAGATTGGCTAGAATTGCATGATCTTTTTGATCTCGACAGTGAATCACAGAACAAATCTGTGTCCGCACCTAATATTGAGTTGGAATCGGTAGCTCCTTGTGAGAGTGTAAGATCGAATTTCCACTTTCAACCAGTTAACCAGTTAGATATGTTCAAGCGGCGTACAAGTTTGATGTCACACAGTTATATGTCAACTGTTGGATCGATTGTACGTAGCTTTCCACCAATACAACCCGAAAACCCAACACCTAACTTGCAGCCAAAAAGAAAAATTCACTCAACGAAAAAGAAAATGAATCAAGAAAAATACATACAATATGCTGATATGGCATTTGGAGGAGACGAAATAGAGGACGAGAATCTTATGACATCATTGAACACTTTTATTGAAGTCAAAAGGGAAGTCGAGGCAAATAGACGAGGTAAACGTCCCATGCCCAAGTTAGAACCTGATGAGAATGCGCAAAATCTAAAAGAGGTCGAAAACCAACAGTTACAAAACATTAAGAGAAACGAAAAAAATAAAGTCTCGCCGCTAATTAAAATTGAGAGTTATGGAACAAATATAAAACCAAATCGGCCAAATAGTACAAGACCACAAAATTCCCGATTTGTGCAGGCCCGACAACGGTTTGAATTAAATAATAAAAAGACGGATAGTATATCTCTGGCATCTAGTGGACACATTATATGAAAATACCGCCGCAGCTGTGTTTTATTTGTGTCAATACCGCTTCAATTTCACATACATTCACCCTTCATTACTATTTTTAATTTGTTTTTTTTTTTTTAATCATCTCTTCAAGATCACTAATAAATAGATTAATTATTATGAGTTAGATAACATTAACTTCATGTATTGCTAGGCACTACACCTTCTTGTTGCTCGACACCTCCCCCTGCTTTTGATGAAATTTCTGAAGAAAGCTTACAGAAACAAAGCTCCGGGCGAAGAAAGAATGAACGAAAAGTAAACACCGGCGGGTCAATATTAAGAACATCTGCAAAGGAAGATGCAGTTAGGTAAGATTTTTTTAGTCTACATTATTTTTTTTGTTTAATTACAAGTAACATGTTTTATGTATTATTATTATTATATTTAACAACTTGTCTACATTGATATTTTTACTGTCACATAAGTTTCATAAATGCTCTGCTACTTCTAATCCATTGCGTTGTCCCAATGGCTCAGATTCCATGACTTTTCGACCCGGAGCAGTGGTGTCCATACGCTCTACATGACCTAGCCATCTTAAGCGTTGTATCCGAAGACGCTTGACCAGGCGCATGTCGCTGTACAGCCCATAGAGTTCGTCGTCCTATTTGCGTTGATGGTCCTGTTTACGCAAACAAGGCCATAAATCGTACCCAAAACTTCTACTTTTAGTAAAAAAAGATCTCACATTAGAGGTCGCCAAAAATGTTATTAAATGTATAGATACAATATGCCAAGATACAATATACGCCTCAAATTTGAGTAGAACACTCCTATCTGGTCTAGTGCTCCAAATATATCTCTTGAACCTTCTAGATGGAATTCAAAAGAATATCCATCATATCCATGCCATACCCATCATTCCACTCTTAGGACATACAGTTACCGCACGTTTCGAATATGGATTACTCTTCTCCACTTGATGCTACCTCTCCATTACAATCCAAAAGCATTAAAGAGCAATGTGCATCGGTACCTCCTCTATAACTTTTACCAATGCTGTAACATGACTCAGACCCCTTCAGGGTATCCGAAGTCCCTTTAGCACGTGCAAATTATAACTAATAAGAATTATCGCAGTTTGTCCCAAAAGACGCTTGTAAAACAGGACTCTTTCGGTATTTTGTTAAAAGAGACGAGGACATATGCGAAAAAGTTCCATTCCGATGCCCAGATATCAAAATTCGTTTCCTTTTTATCTATCCGGCATTCAGTGTTGTTAAAGATGTGCACCAAAAATTATCCTAGGCACTTTTAACACCGTTTTTCACTGAATTCAAACAAAGCAAAATTAACCACCCACCCTGATGTAACGAAAACAGATTTTCAGTCAGCAACAAGTCACTCTTATTCGTTTATCGGTAGGCTTACACGTAGTTAGCTCATATTGATCAATAATAAATACAAATTTTGTACTATAACTCATTTTTTGATTTTCTAAGGACATTTCTTATTCTTAAGAATATTTAGAATTTAAGTTTTATAAAAGACTGGTCTATATTTTAATGTTTATTAAGTCTGGTTAGTATTTAAAATTGTATTTTTTGTTGTAACATTGCTGTAAAAAACAATTTAACTATATGAACTATTTCTCCAGTGTTTCAGAAGTTCATTTAGAAACATACTTAGCAGTTGATACCTCATTAAGTAGCCAATATTCTTCCCGTGGTGGTCTAGCATGGACTCCACCAGCATCAGGAGAGGGCTCTACTCCAACATGGACTGAAGGTACACCTAGTTTTACTGATTCAAGTTCAAGCGGAGACTTCGGTATAAAGTAGATATTTTAAATTTTATTTAATAAAAACAAAATCTTTTAGATAACTTTTCGCCTATAAGTAGACCGAAATTCGATAGACATAAAGCCACGGTTGAAGACGCTCTAAGTTCGCTGACTTCGGAAATGGTATCTACTCACTACATTTATGATCTATTAATTTTACTTATACTTCCTTTTAGATAAACTAATATGGATAACGCTGATATATACATATATTTATATATATATACATATAAATATTAAATAATAATACATATGCCACATATAATTTTTTCTAGTTCTAGTTAAATTTGTTCGTTTATTCATAGATAGTCTATACGTATGTACAATAACTCGTTGCATTCATTTGTATTTAATATCAAATATACTGTAAATCTTGTCTTATATAATGTATGTATGTATGTTTGTAAAATATTCAATAAATTTAATCGTTCACAATTAATTAATTTACCAGATAGCATACCTACCCATGTAAAACCTTTTATTTTAACTTTAATCCCAAACTCAAATAAAAATGTATGAACTAGAAGCTGTCTCCAAATGAATAATTTTAATAAAAAAAAATAATAACAATAAATTGAACAGTTTCGGACTTCATTCATTAAAACGAACAAACAAGAAAAAAGAATCGTATGCATTGTTCAATTTTCTGAATTTTCTCGGTTGTGGGAATATTGAATTGCTTTGCTAAATTGTGAAATAAGATTTTTCAGTTTCTAGACTCATTGTACCATTGAGTTCAGTTAAATATTTCCTGTTAAGGAGTTATAAGAATTCAAATATTGACATATTTTTTTCACGTTCTTAGAAATAAGCAAAAAAGATACTTAACGATGTAAGATATAACAGATAAGTTACATCAAAAACTATAAAGTCATACGTATAGCATATATCGATTACGTAGGTACGTTCCGAGAATTGATCACGCCCGATTCTTCAAGTTAAGCCGTTTCCTACTTTTTGTCATCTCAGGATTTTACCCCATTGTAATAACAAATATAATATAATATTATATTTAATATTATACTCTGTTTCTCAAAACTCAATTTAATCTTAATCCGCCGCTAAAACAAGTTGTTTTTAAATTTAAATCGATTCCATAAGCATTTATAGTTAATGTAGACCTTAACGGACTTAGTTTAAATTGAATTTAAAAAATAATTTATAAAATGAAAGGGCGACATGGAATTATTTAAATTAAATAAATAGTTTAATTGTGAGTGAAAAATATTGTTGCCTGTTTTTTAAAGACGAATCAAAACCTTTCTTGTACCACTTTAAACGAATATCTTAAATAAAATGAGTAAATCTAATACATGTAAAATATAATACATCACAAGACATGAGATTGCCAGAAGATTTCCATGTCTTAAAATGCGGATGCGGAACAGCAGGAGACGTATCAAGCTTACCTACAGCTCCTACTACGAGGGGCGTTCAATATATTCTCGGTATCGGGGTGAAGCTGTGCTTGTATATATAAATTGACTTATTTATCAAGTAATACTATTATTTTAGTTCATTCATGTAAAATTTCATATAAATGGGATTATTAATTCGGGTTTTATCTCTAGTTAAACAGAATCATAATGACAACTGATGATGGTGAAAATTCAGCACCGCGCTGTAATTAAATTTCTCAATAAGCAAGGAAAAAGTCAAAAAACTATTCATGAAGAGATGGTGGCTGTTTACCAGGGTTCCGCACCTTCATTATCAACTGTGCAAAATTGCTCAAGTGAGGTCAAGAAAGGCAGAGAGAGCATTGAAGACGACCCCCGGTCCGTCGCCCCGGCTACTCCTTGTACGAGAGAAAGCATCAAAGAAGTCGGTCCACCACTATGACCCTGAAAGTAAACAAGAGTCTATGCAGTGGCATTAAAAAGGAACAGACCCCCCGAAGAAGTTCAAAGTCACTCCGTCCGCGGGGAAGCTCATGGCCACAGTTTTTTGGGACTCAAAGGGAATCTTGCTCATTGAGTACAAAAAAAGGTGAAACCATCAACGCCACATCATACGCTTTCACTTTGCATAATTTACGGGAGGAAATTAAAAAGAAAAGACGGGGAAAACTCGTAGCGGGTGTGTTGCTCCTTCATGACAACGCTCCTGTTCACACGGCGCGAGTTTCCAAGGCTGCTGCGCGAGATTGTGGTTTCGAAGAAATCCAACACCCACCCTATAGTCCAGATCTTGCCCCTAGTAATTATTTCCTGTTAACGGATTTGAAAAAATGTCTTCGTGGAAAAAGATTTTCGGATGATGAAGAACTCCAGTCGTCAATAAATGGGTATTTTGCAGACAAAGAGGAACATTTTTTTAGAATTTAAAAAGGCTTATCTCAAGATGTAACAAATGCATTGATGTAAGGGGAGGTTATATTGAAAAATAAAAACAATTTAAATTTAATTCGCCTTTTCCCTTATATCGATACCGAGAATATATTGAACGCCCCTCGTATGTGGCTATTTTGTTGTTTTATAAGAAAGCAATTGTGATCGGTCGGTCGTGTAGAAGCTAGGCCCTGGTCCCTTGTGGACTGTAGTGCCACCCAATTATTATTATTATTATAAGAAAGCAATTAAGCGCACGTGTGATAATATGGGAAAGCTTGTAAATAAATAGTTACGAACCCACGCTTAATATAAAGCTGCAAGGAATATCAGGTGTACTGGTCAGCTTGGCAAAACTACCATCTTTTCCATTTGTGATATCATCGGATGGCGTGACCCTACTACAAAACACGAAGAATAATAATTATAATAAAAACACTAGTTAAATATAACTAAAGGCAAAACAAAAGAAAAAAATAACAACATCGTAATCAACAACAATTCATAGATTTCAACCGTTCGCTGTTTAAAAAAGATCAATATCAAAAGAAGTTAACAACCTTATCATTCTACAATGCACCTGAACTAGGATCCGACACCTTGGAAGACCTTGGCATGGAAAGTTGTGCGCTATGCGGCTTATTCGCCAGACTTGGATCTTGTTTTTTCACTTGTTTGCAATAATGGATGCGGCGGCAGTTTTCTTTCTATACCTATAGATGCAAAAAATAGCTAGGTGAATTATTTTCTGCAAAGGCGAAATATGTATCACACAAGATGGAGCTACTTTGAATACAACAGATTTATCAGCCTTCCCAATTGAACATGTTTTTATTTTTAATAATCCACGCCTTATACTTGTACATCTGATACGACGGTGTTGTTCTTCTTCGTATGTCCACTAACGAATGATGTTCCACGATCGTACAAAAACTCAAAGAGGATCTTATGCATACATCATGCGTACGCAATTTTATACCAAACATCCTTTTTTACTAAATTAATAAGAGCTGCGAAAATATTACGTATACCATCACGCCTAAAAAAAACTGAACGATATTCATTTACTTATGACAAACTAAAGCGAAAACAATCGTGGTTGAGAACAAAGCTGGCGCAAACAATGTCCGAGCCAGGATTGCGAGGAAGTTATCGTTTTGTGGGATTGACAGAAAATGACAGACAATTGTTTGAACATGAATAGTAACTGCATTCATTAAAAGTCAAAAACAACTTCCAATCGCAGAATCGCTTTATTCGTTTAAGTAAGCATACTTGATTAGATAATTTTAATTCTATTTAAAATACATATAATGTTAACAAAAGTACACAGTATGTATAGAGAAACGCTCCTCACATGACTTATTTAATCCTTTGCAGGAACCTCAATGACGCGAGGTTTGTCGATAATTCTAGCAGTTTTATTGCCCTTTTCAACTATCCCGATAATCCAAGCTTGATATCCTTCTTGTTTTTCAATGTCCTTACAGTACGCGGCAGCTTGTTCCCGAGGTAAACAAATAAGCAGGCCTCCAGAGGTTTCGGCTGAGTGGCCTTGTAGAAGCTGGAACATGTTTCCGCAGGCTTTTGCAACAGCAGCCATTTTCGCAATAACTGGGAGATTGTGAATGACAAAAGAGACATCCTTCTTTTGATGTGATGCAAGAGTTTGTGCATGTCCTAATAAGCCAAAACCGGTGATATCCGTCGATCCATGTGCGTTGTATTTGTGCATTAGGCGAGCAGCTGTGCGATTCAGCCTGGACATGGAACTCATTGCTCTGTGGTATGCTTTGCGCACATCCTCCTCCGACACAACCAACTTTATACGGTTCCATCTCTCCGGTTGGTCTAACCATTGATGTGCATTTACCGCAACTTGAGTTCCTAATGGCTTTGTCAAAACTAAAACGTCACCTACAACAGCATTGTCGGGAACGATGTACTCATTGGCTTGGCAAATTGTTGACGCAACGCCTCCAATTGTGCACCAAGGATTAACTACACTCTGACCACCCGTTACAGTTGTTCCTGCCTCCAAAGCCGAGTCTTTAAATCCTCTCATTATCAAAGGAATTACAACATCTCTCTCTTTTTCAGTCATTTTTGTACTTACAGCCAAAAGCATCAACATATTATCACACTCTGTCACTCCCATTGCATAGAGATCACTGAGCACATTCGCACACGCAATCTTTCCCATCATGTATGGATCATCCACTATGGGGTAGAAGAAGTCAGTTGTCTGTACCAAGCACAGTCCACCATGCCGAAGTGGTATTACAGAACAGTCTAACCCGATTCCAATCCGAGGTATTGCCATATGCATGAACTGGGATTCATTGTCATGTAAGGAATAGTCCTGCTGTAGAGAAGATACGAGCTTCCCCAAAACTTCTTGAGGCACTTTACATCCTCTGCCCTTCAAATCAGCAAATCTAGTCAAACGGAATGTACTCTCCAAGTCGTGTGCTGTTGGGTCAAATGGTCTTCTTAAGGCAGCTGGATTTCCATGTAACTCCAAATGAGCAGCATTTAATGCATCGGCTGTTACTGTTTGGTATTCACTCATCTTATATTGCTTTTGAATATTAAAAACAACTGAAATTACTGGATTTCAATGCAAAACAAAATATGGCGTATAAATCTACCACCAAAACCGCTCGAATAAAAATCGCGTTCTCCCTCGAATAAAAAATTACTCAACACATCCAAATAAGAGATTGCACGTATACTGAGGTTTAAAAATGAAATGCATTAATGTTAGTATTGCCGCCGCTGATTGGCTCCATTATATCTTTGAATTCAATACGGGCGAAGTCAGTATTTCTCCCTTCGAAGCGCCGGTTTTCATACAGAATGGACGTGTTTGCTAAGAAAGTGAACACATTCAGTGAGTTATTTCCGAATTTTCATACAATAAAAACGATGACATAACCAAGCATCAGAAACATGAAGGAAATATAAGTAAAGGCTAAGCAAATATGTCTGTTTTACTTCCTTCCGTGAAGAAAATACCTAGTGAAAAAATATATGATATTGATATATATTGTGTTACTGCATTTTTAAAATTCAATTTCGTAAGTGAGAGATATGTTTACACAATCTTTCTAACACAAGGCAGAGTGATATATCAAGATAACAGCTGAATTTTTATATGATTTACTCCTTGTTAATCACCATGTTGATGTACTCTTCCAGTTCAGTACGAACAGCGGGACTTTAAGAAATTATGTTAAGTTATACACTGGACACGCTTATCAGCCTACTAGTACGTTCAGGGCAACACATTTTAAGAACGAAATACCAGACATCAGAAACCAACGAGGAAAAAGATAGTCGAATGCAACAGCTGATTACCGTGAAAATGAAGAGTTTGAGCTTTATTTCTGACACTTATTTATAGGACAACGATATTTTTTGATTTTACTCACACTTGTTTACCTGTTGGGGGCTTGCGGTAGAAGTTAATCATTTTTTTCGCAGCTCAAACGTATCATTACTAGAAAAACATATCCTCTCTGTTAATCAGGTATCTGTTATAGAAAACACAATCAAATTAAATTCATTTCCGTGAAACTAAGAATCAACTTTCATCTGACAGAATTAGGTGTGTTTCAGTTAATTTTGAAGGCTGTCGTTTGTGTAGGAGTGACGGTAAAACTCTCTCAGAAAGATGCAAAATCTCGACATCATGTTTCTATTACTACTGTATACATCAGTTTGAATAAATGTGTTCCCCACATTAGTTTACGAACATTTCTTTTTTAGACACCCGATTTCCTAAACCCATTTGAGTTGATCACAACGGATACCCGTTTTCACAGATTCCTCAAATTCTATCAAAAAATACTTCGTTTGCAATGATAAGCGTGTGATCACTGATGTGACAAATGACAGCTTTGATCATTCGTTTTATAGTTATTTACGAATTATTAGGAGTGTCTAATTTCTGTAAGTTATTATTGAACCATCGAACATTTTACATTTTACAACCACATCTTTACGTTTCCCCGCCACAAATAGCAACATGTTCTGATTTTTTCACAAAATAATGTCAAACAGAAACCAATATCCTTATTGGTTTCTGGTGTCAAAAATTCGTAAATTGCTGACGAATTTGCAATATTCGTCAATCATAATAAGATGTCGTTCGGAGTACGTTTGCGGTAAGCTATACTGTTGGTATTTTAAATTCATTTTGCATTTTTAATTGGTTCGATTGCGTAAGATGTTAATTAAAAAATGATAATAATAAACGATGTTTCTACATCCCGCAGAATTAAACTTGGGGAAGGAACAGTATTGCATGAGCAATTCTGTATGTTAAGGATATTGACAAAAAAAATGCTTCAACTACTTTAGGCAAACGACTTTTTTCATGTTAAAACCCACCACAGTAGTCTGACCATGAAAGTAAGCAGCAAATTAAGCGGCCCATAAGTAGTCTCGGTTCGACGAAAAGGACCAGTGTGAGAATTTGCTTTAAAATTAAGGAAAATGTTAAGAAAACATTATTTAATAAATCCACGGCATTAGACAAGGATGTTGTGTGGCTTTATCTATTATGGTCACTGCAACAAGCGCTGGAAAGAAATCAGCTGATTCTGTTAACCGCGCCACTCATACAATCTCATTTTCTGTCCCTGGAATGCCTTAATGAAAAACTGTCGGATATTCCAATGAGTCGAAAAGAACATGACTTTCTATCACTATGGCTGTGATTTGTCTGTTTGGTTATTGGAAAACGCACGTGGTGTACAATTCTTTTGGCGGTTTTTAAAGACACTAGCTATCAGTTAAACAAATAAATTAAAATTTTTAATCGACAGTATTGTTGTTAAAATGGCAATAGAATCGAAAACACGAAAGCGAAAGTTGAATAGCGCAGCAGATATTATTCCAAGCAAAAAAAAGGCTGTTCCTAAAGAACAAACGGAGGATACTGAAAACAAAAATGAATTGTGTTTTGAAAAGGATGAAATGCCCAAGGAATTTCCAAAAGATTTCAAGATGCTGAATTTTCGAAACAAACTAAGGGGAAACAATTTCATAAATGGTAAGTTAACAAATCATTAAACTGGAATTCAGGTTTGTCAACCTAGTTTTTCCTTTTTTCGCGTAAGTGTGGTTCTAGGAACAAATTTTGACTTCTTATTTCTAAGAAACACTGCTTTATGGTTCCTTGTTTTGCCCCTTGTTCTAACATGGCGAAATCACGTAAAGTCTTGTAAACCTGACACATGGGTTTTCAATAAAATTTGATGTTTCCTCACATTTTCATAATTATAAACATTTCTAGCTTGTAATTATTATAACCCCAAGAGCATTTTTCTTTGATTCTTACATTACATTTCGAGCTGAACCTAAGCTCGATGGTTAGATTTCAAAGGGTCTGTGCCGGAGTAGTGTTATCCATTGGCTCTGCCTGACCTAGACATCTCAATTATTGTATCAGCAGATGTTTGACTAGACGTATCCAGGCTATAGATTTTCTCGTTGAATCTTCTGTAGTTGCAGTCAACAAATTCGAACCCAGAAGTTTTCTTTCGAGAAGACTTTCTCATTCGCTTTATATAATATAATAACGTCCAATAGTGATCAAGGTGTTATTCAGAGTCAGTTTGGTGTTTCCAGAGATAGGGCTTTGCTGCTGTATTGCTCCTTGGGTCTAAAGAAACAGCGATTGTCCGGAGTGATTCAGTACTGCCGTTGTTTTTGTTTGCTGTGGGGCCGATGTCCTTGATTACACAGTTGATGTAGTGCGTCCTTGACCACCAGACTTATTTTAACCGATTTTGTTTCAATACCAGCAAACGCCTCTTTGACGGCTCCTCTATCTTTCCTCTCGCTTTAAATGGTGAGTTTTGAACAATTTTCTTTAGAATGATGCTGAAGGGCTCGCATAACAGTCTACCAGCGTCTTTGGAGCGAGAGTTTTCCGTTTCCAGGGCACTGAATATTTCGTCTCCGTACACGCTGTTGTGGTCGCCTTGGCGTAGTGGTAAGTGCGTCCACTGACACGGAGAAAGTTTAGGTTCGATTCTCGGAAGGACATAATAATAATAATTGAGTGGCATTACAGCCCACAAGGAACCAGGGCCTAGCTTCTACAACAAAAACTCGTGTTATGCGTGCCACTGTTCTCTTACGAGTAGAAGGGACCTACAGTTTTTTGCCGACTCCGAATGGCGCGATTTGAGAAGCTTTTCATAGATAATTGTCCGGGAATCGAACCCTAGATCTTCTGCGTGTGGGTCGACGCACTTACCACTACGCCACGGCGACCACAAGGAAGGCCACCTTCCATTTTTTCATGGCATTACCTCTTTCGAGCTGCTGACAACACTCAAAGAGTATCAATTGTCTATGAAAAGCTTCTCAAAATTCGCCGTTAGGAGTCGGCAAAAAACTGTAGGTCCCTTCTACTCGTGAGAGAACAGTATCACGCACAACACGAGTAGTTGAAGAAGCTAGGCCCTTGTCCCTTGTGGGCTGTAGTGCAACTCAATTATTATTATTATTATTATTACACGTTGTTGTACGCAGTTTGGATATCGACAAGTAGGTGATGGGTGTCGGTCTACATTTCTTTGGTCTTTTTCAGGGTTTGAAATGATTCTGACACCTTGAATGGACAAATGTTTTTCTTTTTAATAATATACCCATGACCTGTTAGAAGTATTTTACTGAAAGTATGTAACCAGAAAGAAAATATTTACATCAGAATGTACATTGCTTAGAGCAGTGTATTTTAACTCATCAATCTTTGTTAACCACATGTTGTATGTTTCGAATGTATTAATGATAAGATTCTGAGAGAAAATATTTGAAATTCTGGTATATGCAACTAACTTTCAGTGCGGTGGAACAATAACCAAACCCATATTAAAAGTAGTTAATTCAAGCGGTTGACAGCGAAACGGGGCGACCGTCTACGTAATGTACGTCAACTTTAAATTGTTGAAAATGATGTCCTCATTTTATAAAAAAAACTTGAAATTGTGCAAGAATAAACAAATAGCATTCAATTAAACGGCAACTGTGTCTAAAGAACTTTACTTTGTGCTGCGCATACTTAGCAATTGTAAAATTATAATTTTTTCTTAAATGAGCATTATACGTTTTATTTTTATCATTTTGAAATTATTTTCGTTTCAGACCTCCGACATTTGGTTCATTTAGCAGATATCAAGCCGCAAATTATTCGGAAGTATATTGATAAACGTGGAAAACCTCTGGAATTAGCTGAAGCTATGGGAAGAATTGATAAAACAAACCTATATCACGTGTTCTACATTTGTCAGGCACTGCAGTTAGTTATAATGGAAATACTGACAAATCAAAAAAGTCACTTAGAATCGGCAGTGCACGCATGTCGTTTCTTCTTAAAAAGCCATGGACCAGTAATTGAAAACCTTTTAAAGTCAAGAAATTCCAGCCATCGTAAGTGCGCTTTGAAACTTTTAACAGCCATGGTTTGTGCTGAACCCCAACTAGGGAGACAGTTGGTTACTTTTGAAATAATATCGAACGTTAAAGCAATTGAGGAGTTTTTTTCGCATTCGAAGGAGGAAATATCTGAAGGCGAAACCGTGCGAAAATGTTTTATACATTTTATTTTATCCTTTTTAGTGAATGGCAATATTCTGCTTATTCGGACGATATTAGAAAAAGAAGTCCTTATGAAAGCTCTAATTGAAGGTCTTGTTTTTGATGACAGTGTGACGGTAGGTGTAGTCTTGAGTACACTAAAACAGTATGTCCTGGAGAACACGGATATATCTAAAACAAAGAAAATTCATGTGTTTGATATACATTGCGTTAAGTCATTAATAAAGCTCTATGACTGGTTAGGTCCCATGGCACTCGAAGCCAAGTTATCCACAAAATCAAAAACCAAAAACAAAACGAATATAACACAATTAAGTAAATATTCTGATTCAAATGAAAGGGAAAGCGTATCTCACGCCGTCAATGAATTTTTACTGATGCTGCTAACTTCTAGAAAATATGGCATAGCTTTCGATGCCATGTTAAACTTCCAACAACGGCGCAATAAAACTCAAGGTAAAATAATTGGATTTTTACATAATCCCTGGTTGTGTGAAAAGAAAACAGAACTTATTTTGGAAATTTTGAAGGCTTGTCCAGAGATCGCTAGACAAACTGTTCGTCACTACGGCGCTCTAATTAATCCATTACGAACGCCAGCACACATGTGGGTAGCGGTCTGTAACCTTTTAACGAAAATAATTAAAGAATTACATCCAAAACTCTTAAGAAGTGCCTTAGAAAAGCTGAGCTTAACTGATTTCTCTTATTGGATTAAGGACATTTGTTTGCCAGTCGAAGTTTTAATGCATATAACAGGAAGCCGCGTATTAAAACACACAAATTATCAACACAGATTGGCCGTTAACCGCTTATTGCTGGCCATGTTCTGTCAGTATGCCAATTACATGGAGGCAGTAACTGATCGAGAAAAACAGAAAAATAACAATTTAAGGAAATTCAGATTTGACATCTTAAACCATGTTCTATTAAATTTTCCTACAATGGAAGATATTTTGCTCTCCCTTTATGAAACTATTAAGTCACAAGAAGATGCTGATGTGGATGTATTAGAACATCTCGACGTTACATTAGATCTTGTATTGATAATATGTAAACACAACCGCTCGTTTGTCAATAAAACAGGCATAATTATGGATTACTTAACTTTGCTCAGGCCGTTGTATTCTAACGATGAAAAAAATATTAAACTAGAACTGAAAGCAATTAAAGCAATATTAACGCTATTTCCAAAAGCATTGGAACCACAGGAAGAACTATTTGAAAATGTGCTAAAGAGTTTCATCAAAGCGTTTGTTTGTGGCAATGCAGAAGTGCAACACGAATCTGGTGAACTGTTGCGCGGAATTTTTCTTAACACAGGTATATTTGATACCGGAGAATTAGAAGTGGATTTATGGCTGGAAGCGCTAAGGTTCATGGACGCAAACACTGTAGACATTGTAACATGCGTTTTTATAGAAGTACTAAAAGTTTCTGGAGCTAAAATAAATACAGAAAATATAGAGAATACTACACCTATTCAACTAAAACAAATAACAACATTGTTTGCAAACATTGAAATGGGTTTATCGGTACAAGGATATGTCGAAACCTTAAGAAGGAGTAAACTGTATGCACTCATTACTAGTGGTGTGGAAGTGGGAGCTGATTTGAAGGTTTATTTGGATTTAGTTAATTCTCTGCTACTTCAATATACTCAAGCTCAAACCTCTGTACAAGCTGACAATGGATTGAAACTAATTCCTCATTTAAGTGAGATGCAAGAAGCTGTATTAAATGGCGACATGAAATACCAAGACATTTTTAGCCTAAACTGGGAAACTGAGTCTTGTAACCATCGTCTTATTATAATATATATTCAGAACATTATGTTTACAGTTACAAATTTAGTTAGAAATGAAGAATTTACCTTAAAGCAATCAGATTCTGCTGCAGATTTCATAATAAACTTAATTAAAGCCATGCAAAATATTTGCTCTGCAAATAAAATTGATGCAATTTCACCGCAAGAAAGAGAACAAGAGTTGGAACTTACCTATCTTGATAAAATTCTAAATTATATTTTTAATACGTGGTTTAATATGATTTTGTCTACTAACCTTTTTAACACAGACAACTGGCACATTAATTACATAAGTTGTATTCAAAAGATAGCAACTTTTTGCAATACATTGCAAACAGATAACCTTTTAAATCTTACTGGTAATATTCGACAAAAAATTATAAAATCAATCGAAATATGTATAGTTGACAGCGCGGAATACACCAAAAATAGTAGTCATGATCATAACGTTGTCCTAGACCTAATTGACTCATTCCAGATACCCAAGGAAGACTGTGTACAAATCTTAGAAAAAATTGCATCACTTCCATTCAGTGATTTTATCACGAAATCTGGTCGCAAAAGTATATTTTTTGATATTTTTATAATATGTCTTAAAAGGATTTCCGATCTGCAGGAATGTGTAGCGTGCGATGCATTTATAGGAAAACTCGCTCAAATATATATCGATTTGATATCATCAGAGACAGATGTTGGACTGGATAACTTTGAAGCTTCTTTATACAATTTCTTGCTCATATGCCATCAATGCATACCACAAATCTCGTCGAGAGTGTTTCCATCATTTTTCCATCACAAGAGACTAACTAAGCAGACAATTCGTTTGGCATGTTTGTTTCTGGAAAGAAATCCTGAACTGGGGCCTCTATTTACGGAAGCACTTCCTTTGAATATGGCAAAAAAAGAACTCGTTTATCCGCTTTTAAATATTGCAGTAACTAATGGATTGCATTTAGAGAAGGAACTATTAACTAGCATATATCAAGAG
Organism: Eristalinus sepulchralis; assembly: GCA_944738645.1. Classification (NCBI taxonomy): domain Eukaryota; kingdom Metazoa; phylum Arthropoda; class Insecta; order Diptera; family Syrphidae; genus Eristalinus; species Eristalinus sepulchralis. The sequence goes on from OX122886.1 coordinate 21,249,253, forward strand.
TTCAAAAACGGTTTTATGAAAACTATTGAAAAACCACAAAAAGCTGGTGTAATTTACAAAGAAAATGTAAACGCATCGATATATTTAATCGAGTCATGTATGCCCAGATCGGAATGCATTGACTTCTGCAATAAAAATATAAAATTTGATTCTGTGGAAATGTTTCAAATAAATTTAATTCAAGCTATATTCAGAAAAGCTTTAAATTCCGTTGAGAATGAGAATGATGCAGCTTTATTGAAAATATATACACAATATGTGTGCCACTGCATTCAAATGCTTAGTAACGTTTTGAAGAAAGATTCTTTGGATAAAAAGAAGATTGATTTAATTTCATTTTCATTGTTCAATTGGTTACAAAATAATAGTCAACATCTTGACACTGAACACTGTTCAACATCATACAATTGGTTCAATACCTATAAAGGTCTACTTAAAGCTGGCATGCATATAAGTGAATTAGAAAATGATGAGACTGACTGCGTTAATGGGAACATTTTAAAAATCTTAGCATTTATGTGTGATAAATTTTACAAAGATAATAGTGACAACAAAGAAGCTGGCCAACTTTATAATATGATTTTTACGCACTCGAAATTTCATAGCATTGTACAACAGACTAATCCGAATAGTGTTAAAACACAAATAATGCACTTGCTGTACGTCTTAGCAAAAAAATGCAAATCTTGTTTGGAGACTAGTCAAATACCTTCAATTTTAGGTGCATATCAAGCAAAATTAACTGATTCTGATAGATTTACATTAGCTCTGTTGCAAATATATGAAGAAGCGGATGTAGGCTTGCAAAAATATCGACCATTTATTTGGGGTGAAACAGCAATCGCATTTTATTATTTACGTGATGATTTACAAGACAAAACAAATCTGGAACATCAAGAGACATCAGTAGCACAAGTGATGTCGCTAATTGATTGTCAAATTAGTCAACATACCTTAAACTGTTTTCCCATATGGAGGAAATTGGATCATAGAAGTCAACTTCCCAAAGTGCAATTCAGTGATACAGATGACAGTGTGATACCTTTTGGAGAAAATCATATTGAAAGATGTATCGAACAAGGTATGAACAAATTTGAAAAGGCGGAACTTCGTATATGCCCCAAACGCGATAATGCTTATGACGAATGTTATGATCCTGCTTTCATTGTCCCTCTTATGTCAATGTGCTTTGCTCCCGAGATTTACTCACATCCTGCACGTCCTGTACAAAATGGGCTTTTATCAATTGTATTTGCCTCGCTCTCGAGTGTAGACAAGGATATGAGGATGGCGGCTGGTTGTGTTCAATTGAGATACCGACAGCATTTTGAGAATAGTAAATTCTTTGAAAAACCTCTATGGGTTCAAGCTTATGAAAATATTCAAAGCGGGTTAGACGCACTTAGAAATGACTGGCTGAAACAAAAGAAAAATAGTGGTATACCAAGAGTGCCATATATTCCCTGTCTGTTTTTAGCAAAAACGATTAATATAACAACAGATCCAACAGACGTTTTGTATAAACAATTAACTATGTTCTTGCGATTGAAGGACACTTTTAATTTTCTTTGTGTACCCGAGTTCAACGTTTTGTTTCACAGTGCAGAAGTTGAACATCACACGCCAAGGCAGTTTATTTTAGAAATTATACGAAAAGGTATACAGAATAGTTCGGATTTATTTCTTCTCGTTACTACAAATACATTTAAAGCACTGTTGGGATTTTATGGAAGTAATATGTCGTCACTAGATATTAATCTGTTAATATTGTCTGTTTTATCAACTTGCGTCAAGATACCTGGTTCATCAAAAATAATGGTTGAACATGTAGGTGTAATTCCGTGGTTAAATAGTGTTCTTGAAACAGTTGAATTTTACCAATTCGATATTATAGAGGGTATAATAAGCATAATTAGCAACTTGTGGTACTCCGTGAAAGCAAATGAGAATCAGTTTCATAACATTCACCACATCCAGTCCCAAATATATCGCTTAATACTATTAATTTATCCAAAATTGTCTGCTCGTATTTCTGTAAACTCCTTAGGAAAGCTGTTAAATATTGCAAATAAAACAACAAGGAGCAATGCCCAGCAGGTTATAAGTGAAAAACAGATAGATAGATTGATTAATATATCGCGAAAACTTTGCGGTGAAGAAAATATAAAGTTTCTTATCGGGATAAAAGAACATGGCTCAGATGGTGTAGAAAGCAGTGAAAGTTTTTATCGAAGGTATAAAGATAAAAATGTCGATACTACAGAAATCTTTTTGTTAAGTAATTTAAGGCAAATTGTTCTTAGATGGTGTGGCCACGTTAAAGTTAATTAATATTAAAAAAACAATGTATATATTTATTGTTATATACGGTGGCGAAAGGATAGAAACTACTTTGTACGACTGTTCATTCCGATAAATTAAAAAAGGGAAAATAGCATACTTTCTGGAAACTGTGTATGTATGATGTTCATATTTTTTTTGGAGCACAAACAAGTGGATATGATTTGTTGCCAAGGGGGATTGTGCGGAGTACAAATATGACTATTCGAATGTTAACTCCTGTTATTTGAAGCGGTTGTATTTTCTTTTCCTAATCAAATATAAATAATTTTGTATAAGAAAAATTATTGCGAAAAGGTTAAACAAATTGTTTTTCTAGTAATGTTAATGGAAAATGGAAAATTTTCGAACAAATGTATGTGTATATTAAATATTAACTATGCCGCGTTTCAAACCTTTTATATACTTGCTAAGTTCAATTATGTAAGAGTGATATTTATCTTTTCGCAACTGTAGTTTAATATATAAGAACTAACACAAAAATAAAATGTACTTATAAATTGTCTTCGAGTTTTCATTTATTTATTTTGTTTGGGACTGCAAATGAATTTTGTATGCTTTACTTTGCAATTATCCTAAATTAAAGGCCAGCAATGGCATAATGTAATGTTATAATATTATGTAATTTAAAAGGAACCATAAATATTTACTGCGGTAAGCATACAGTTAGTTCAAACGTAAATATAGACTTCATAAATAATGCGAATAAATCACAAGCTCCTAGTAATATTTTTACTCCACTGTTAAACTCTTTCCCATGCAAAAGCAAATTTAAAAGTTAATATTTGAAAATTATGTGAAAGAAGCAGAAAACTACAAGGGCACACGCAAAAGTAAGTATACAGATTCAATATTGAAAATTGCCTTTTGTAATACAAAGGGCGTGTGTTTTCTTATTCCTTTGAAATTGCAAATTGTATTGCATAAAATTCCACTAAAGACAGATTTATATCTAAATGTCTTTGTTTTTAATCACCGTTTTTCAAGTAAATGTGGACGACATCCTGTACTTTTTGAGAAATCAAACTTTAACAAAAATCTGGCACAAACTTTTTGAAGTGTTCAGAATTTTACAAATACATATCTATGCATACGAGTATTTATTGTGCGCCTTGAATTATCGAATTTTTACATTGCATAAAAAATATTCCGAAAATATTCTTTAGAAATGTTTTTTTTGCCTTTTGCTCCACGAATTCAGTATCACCCCTTTTGAGTTGATAGCGGTCTCTAATTGCATGATCGAAAAATTAGTGGTTGTGCGTGCGCGAAATGTTAACGTTAAGTTTACATGGACGTACTTTTTTCCTCATCTTTGCGTTGAGAAATTTCTGATATTGAAGTATGTTCAATTTAGACAATAGGGTGGAATACCCCCCTACCCCCATCATCGTTTTTCTATATTGTACAAATGTACGCTACCTCCAAAAATATGGATATATTTGTTTAAGAAGATTTTCTTCATTTATCATTTCTATAAGATAACAATTAAGTTTAGGTAAAAGGGAACTTTAGTTTTAATTCTTCAAGAGGTAAAAAATTTTTGTGGTACCAAATCTTGCTTTTGAATAAATCCAGCTGCTTTTAAACGCAATTAAATAGCTGCTTAAGTGACACCCAAAAAGATTCTGCGAGATCTTGTGTTTGGCAACAGTCTTAGTAGAGTAATGCTTTATCTTATCTTCAAAAAAGAAAAACGTTCGCTCAGTTAGCTCATGTTCACCATAAACTTGAACCAGAATACGATGCCTTTTCTTCATATTAAAGTAATGAAGTAGAACTTGAGTGAAAAAATTTAAGATTTTTACGCTTCAAGTATTGAAAGTACAACGTAAGTAAATGCATGTTATAACACTACTGTGTTAAAACTTTTGTCCACCCTAAAAAATGTATTCTATTGTTTTTACTATCTTTTTTTAGGTAAATATGTATTTTTGACTAACATTTTCTATGATATTCATAGATTACGACTGAATAAATGTTTCGCATTTGTACGTTGTATGTGTTTAAATGCTTTCTTTACTTTGAGAGTTGCGTGGAAACTTTTGTCTATCACTGCATATCACAGTCATTAATCTGCAAAAGTTTATACTAAATTTAAATTGGATTAAAAGAGCTCAAATTTTGTTCTAGTAAAGAATAATCTGTATTTGTTTTGAATTCTTCTTCTTCTTCATTTCGTACTTAACTTAATTATAAATTTGGTAATATTTCATCTATGCCATAATAGACATGAATTCCAATTAATTGGAAACATAATTCAGAAGTATTATAAAGGGCGTAGTATTTATGTATCGCCTTTTTTCAGTTTTTAACCACGAATACTAGTGATGGGCATAATCGAATGATTTTAATAATCGCGACTTTAGTAATCGAGATTTTTTAATAATCGAATGATCACTCAAATGACTACTAATCTCTCGAATGACTACTAATCATTCGAATGACTACTAATCTCTCGAGTGACTACTAATCACTCGAATGACTATTAATCTCTCGAATGACTACTAATCATTCGAATGACTGCTAATCACTCGAGTGACTACTAACCACTCGCATGGCTTTTAACTACTGACAAAGCCGATATCGAGGCATTTGGTCTACGATATAAACGAAATCACGTCGAAGGAAAAAGTTTGAATAGGATTATTCCCCCAATTTTATTGCCGGTGATTTTAACGCATGGCAAATTACAAAGGAACAATTCTGCTCGAAGCCCTCTTTATTTGAAAGTGGTCGTATCAAAAGCGTCGAATACGAACATGTTTCGCAGAGCAGTGCACATCTTGTTTAGATATACAACTTGGCACTTGAACAATCACTACACCCACAGTGATCATAACGCGATTTTAATTAACCTTCGTAGTTTTCGTCGATCACGAAGTGCTCCAAGAGCTCAAACGAGAAAACAAAATGGAACGAAATTACTCTAGATAACTAACTCTTGGAGTTCGCAATCGGTGAAGCTAAATTTAAAGCTAACGAGATCGTACGACAAGTCACGCCTGCAATATATAAATAAGAAGAAGACAATACTTGAACGAAGATGGCGGGGTAAGTATAAGTATAACCACTAAATTTAAAACCCTTCAGAGATTGGCGCCAACTTGGCCATTACGAGTGCGCAGAATCGTATAAACTCTTGTCCCCATCAACACGACTGAGTTCCTCTAAGCGGGGTAAACTGATTTAACGAATCCACTCTTGCCGTAGTATGAGTTTACCGCGGCAATCGTGAGGTCCCGATGTGCTTGACCAAAAGCAAAAGGTTAGAGCCTGTGGATCGCAAAAAAGAATCCATGTCCTTTACTAGTGAAAAGGTGAGCATTAAAGTCGGAGAGCACGATATTGTTTCTAGCCTCGTTATAAAAAAAACCGGAAGTGATGATTGATGCTTGTCTTAACTTCAGGCGTCAGCCCGTGCACGCCTGCAAGAAGTCGTCTAAAACAATAAGTGCGTACATGAGAAACGTTAAATCGGTGTATAAATCACTCGCAAATGTACCTATCTATATTGTAGCATTATAAGTTAGAAGACAATCGTGCGCAAAGCGAGTTAACCATAAAAACGTGGAACAGTGTTTAGTATGAAAATATACAATTTGACGAACGGCCAGCAGCAGATAATATTTCCAATCCATGTTGAAATCCGAATTTCATTAGGATGTTGTTAGCAATGCAGCACTACGAAAAATGTGAGTTCTAAGGAATTAGGCACTTGAAACTGTCACACCTTTTAGTTAATGACGTTGTCAATCAAACAAGAGTAATTGCTTAAGAAGCCAGGCCCTATCCCCTTGTGAACTGCAGTGTCACTTGTATTGTATTGAAGATTGTCACGATTTTAAATAGAAAAGCTATTTGAAATACTTTATGCAAAGGATTTTGCAAAATTTAAGAAATTCACTATGCATTTCCCAAGTGGAAATTTACGCTATAGACATATGTGCTTATACCAATTTTGACAGAAACTATACCAACTGCGATGTACTTATATGTCAACATTTCAGATCAAAATTTGTGTTGGAATGCCTGGTAAAACTTAAGCAAAACAATAGCATCGTAAATTGTCTTGATAATATGTAGTTATCTTAGCAGACGAACAAAAAGAATTAGTTTCGGGAAAATATGTATGTACACATTACATAGCTTAGGGTCATGTATGCAACCAGCTCCTACACCGAACTAAGACTCATTAAGAATACACGTGCAGAACACACAACGCTTATATGTGTATAAATATAGTACAAGATAAAATTTTAAAATCTTATATGGCAACTCTCACCAAGTTATACAAATAACCTGTTAAATCGAACATTACTATTACCTGTTCGTTGTCAATTTGTCATCTGCCAACGAATGTGTTCATTGGAGACTCATAATACTCGCTTTTATTACTAAACAAAATTGAAATTTAAGTTAAAAACGATTGTGCAATAACAGAAAAAACAAAAGAATCCTATACTAAAAATATAATAACCATCAATAATTACACAACGTGCCCATTTCAAAATAAAATTTGAAAATAATTGACATACTATATCTCTAGCCCACGTAGTGATTCTAAACAAAAGAGTTGAGTAGCGAACTTCATGAAAGTGCAAACTGCGATCACTCTTCCTTTCGTTCATCCTATTGGTTGCAGTATTCCATTATTTCTTCTGAATTAGGATTGATGAATTGACTTTAGCAATAATGTGGAAGTTAATTATTTTACTGCTTTTACCGCAGTTTTGTATTTCGGCCTATTTTGAAGATCCCAAGTATAAGTGCCCTGAGAGGTATGTTTAGTATTTTTTATCTGTTTTAATTTCATTAATTTAATTTTTTAATTTTAGAGATCAAGTGATTTTTCCATGTAAATGTGAAAGGGGTTCGGATGATGGAATTTTTGTAAAATGTGAAAATGTGAATCTAGCCACCTTATCAGTAGCTTTAAACAATTTGGGAGCATTGAATACGGAAATAGCATTGTTGACAATTTATAAAGGAAATATTGGTTAGTATATTTGAGTTTGGTATAATATACTGTAAATATAAAACTGAAGTCTAGGATTATTTTTGTAATACCTCGACGCACATATTTTTAATTAGAAAACATTTTTACTCATGAGTCGGAATTCGTCACTATTTACAAAGCATTGTTTTTTGCGCGATCTATACAAATGTTAATTTAATGAAATTTGTTTAATGTGTATTTATTTTACAGCACGCTTGTATGGACCCTTATTCTCCAAATTAAGTGCCAAAATATTAATTTTAAATGAGATACCAATAACAACTATAGAAGAATACACTTTTCACGGTATCAATAAAACTTTGGAAGAACTTCATATAATAAACAGTAAGCTGAATGAACTTCCTGCTGAAGCATTGGGGGTAAATTGACGCAACTAACTAAAATATCGCTTTGTAATTACGTTCAAAATTTTAGGTTCTAAGTAAACTTACTATTCTGAATATTCACGGACATAACATGGAAACGTTAAAAAAAGATATTTTCTTTGGAAAGGAGATTTCAAACCATTTGGAAACACTCCGAATAACGAATGGTTCATTAAAAGAAATACCTATTGAAAGTTTTCAGGTTCGTATACGTTTTAATTGTATAAGATTTCTGTGTTAAAAAGCCAAAACAACTCAAGTCGTTTCTACAATACAATTTGGACGCTGGTTTTTGTTCAATGAAGGTATGGTAAATATTACATTTTTAGAAGCAGTCAAATCAATCTGAAAAGCTATGAAAAAAAGTTTTTAAATGTTTTGTTTTTCACTCTTGGAAAAGAAAATTTTAAAACTCATTATATATTATAGAAATGACTTAACCTGTTTCAGATTTTAGAGACAGAAATTGAGACCAACAGTTTTTTTATACAAACGTATAAAACTTGTTACAATCTTATCCACCAAGATTGTACAGGGTAATATATTCGAATTTAAGCAAAAAAACGTCTACAGATAAAACTGACAAAATAATAAAATATTGCGTGAGCGAAAATCCGATCTTTTAGATCAATTTCATTCTGTAAATCACACTCAGTAACCCCATATCAAATATGGTTGACTTTATATTCAATTTAGAAATAACATGAAACTAACCTTAAACTTGCCAAACAACTTTAATATGTACAAATTTACAGGAAAAATGATAATTGTTCAATTTGTAGTAAAAACTGTAAGGATAATAAGGACTAAATTGGCGCTAATAATAACAAAATAAATACACTGCTAAATGTTCCAGATCCGATTACACACTGAGCACTTCCGAATTTTTCATGTCACCACCTCTTTCGATATGTTAACAACACTTACATTCTGTAAGTTTGAGTGGTCCCTATGTGGTAAAACAACAGACTTTGGTTACTTGTGGGCTGTATTTATCATACAAAATTTAAAAAACTTTAGATTTGAAGAAAGATCAGTGAAGTTTCTGTACAAAAAAAAAAAAAGAAAAAAATATGATTTGAATTTTGTTGAAATTGAACAAACAATGTCGGCGATACAATAATTGGTGCTAAAGGTAGAAATTTCACGGGGTTTTTATTTGATTCCGGCCAGACTGCCAAAGATGTAGAATCCTTGCATGTGCATTTTTTACGCCGCTTTTTTATACATACCAATATGCTCAGTTTAAAGTTTAAGTAAACGTTTTAGTTATAATCACCTTATTTGTATTTACAGCCTTTAAGGAAACTCAAGACTTTAGACCTGCATGGAAACAATCTGGAAACTTTAAAAAGAAATCAATTTAAGAATTTAAGAGATGTGGAAAACTTAGATATTAGTTTCAACAATATAATTAAATTGGAGTCACAGCATATAGCCGACTTAACTAAGCTTGGATGGTGTAACGTGTCAAACAACGCAATTGTAGATCTTCCACGGTATTAAATGAAACCTTTCGTTCTTTGAAGGTAGTATTTATTAACAGTTAGAGTAATCGCAAAATAATTTCTCTTTAGCGGAACATTTGCACGAAACTCCGTTCTGAAGGTACTTAATCTTTCTCATAATAAAATACAGCGCTTGGATGCAAACAGTTTTAGAGGAATGCGATTTTTAAGGTACCTTTCCGTACACAACGATTTATTTATGTCAAGATGCCTAATTATTTTTTTAAAGGCGTCTCTATTTGAACGACAATCAATTATCTGATATTGGACGAGGAACTTTTGGATCCATCACTAGAATTGGAACAATCGACCTAGCACGAAATCTGTTGAAAAAAGTTGAATTCCAAATGTTTTCTCAGCTAAATTACGTTGAAGTAATAATTAAAAATAAAATCAATAAAAATAAGAATAAGTTATAATTTGTATGTACCTTACTTGTAGATAATTGACGTGGCGGAAAATAATATTACAATTGTTGAAAAGAATTCATTCAAGGATATTTATCAATCGAAAATAAATATGTCTTACAACGCGATTGACACGATTGAAAGTATGGCTTTCGAAAATTGCGTCAATATTACAGTATTGGATTTGTCGAATAATAAACTCACTAATTTCGCTAAAAATACTTTTGATGAAACGACTTTTGCCACTGAGTTGCAACTTTCACATAATCACTTTACTGACTTGGCGCAGGTAAGATATTTAATTTACTTATCTTGAATCAAATTTCTTTATGTCTATTCATAATTTTCAGATTCCATTGGGAAATATGACTGGACTGAAAACATTAAATGTTTCTTTTAATGACATTGAAAAAATTCCTAAAAATACATTTCCAAAATTGTATGAACTACACACAATTGATTTGGCCTACAATAATATATCATTTATAGCAAATGGTGTATTTCAAGTTCTATTCTCATTGAGAAATCTAAATCTGAGTCATAATAGCTTAGAGGAAATCAAAACGTCTGTATTTGGAACATTACCAACACTACTGGAATTAGATTTGAGTCATAATAACTTGACCTCCATTGTTCGCGGGGCTTTAGCTAAGTTGACAAGTTTAAGAATGCTAACATTGGAATATAACAAGTTGGAAAGACTTTTTCAAATTCCAATATCGTTAAATAAATTATATATAGCCCACAACAGCATAAAATCACTACCACCAGGCACTTGGCCTGTTATGAATTCACTGCTTTATTTAGATTTATCGGACAATGGTTTAGGTGATTCTCTTGAACCGGATAGTTTTACAGGGCTTCTAGTGCTACAGACACTGATATTAAATAGAAACAACATCTCCTATCCCCCCGTTCAAAGTTTAGCCAAAATGTCAACGCTGCAGTATTTACATTTAGAGGTATTTTCCTTCATGTGTAATATAAACTAGAAAAAAATATAATAACAAATCTTTAACAGGAAAATAACATAACTGAACTAGGAAAAAGTTCATTTGGAAAGCTACCAGTTTTATTTCATTTGAATTTATTTAGGAATGGCATCACAAAAGTCAGGTAAAAAATATTAATCAAATGATAATAATAATAATATATAAAAATAAATCCATTTAGTCAAAGAGCTTTCGAAGGGCTTTTGCAGTTGCTGCTGTTGAATCTTTCAACAAATGCCTTGGATTCCATTCCAACTGAGAGTTTTAGAGGTCTTCCTTCGCTACGAACGTTGGACTTGTCGTTTAATTATTTGACTAAGCTTGACAATAAGACACATGGTGTTCTAGATGATCTTCTTAGTCTTGAAAAGGTGATTTAATGCATACATAATGTTTGAATTTTTCTAAAATTTTATATAAATTTCAGCTCAACTTAAGCCATAATAAAATAAGTTTTGTGACAAAGAAAACGTTTCCATCAAATCAGTACATTCCATACAATCTAAGAGAATTGGACTTAAGCTATAATTTAATGCCAGTTGTAACTTATGATTTTACATTTGGCACAAAGAAATTGTTCAAGATTGACTTATCTCATAACAGCATCAATGATATTAGAAAGGGTGAGTAACTCTACAATCACTTATTATAGCGGTATGTATGAGATATGTCGAAGATGTGATTGATTTACTGTTTGAAATAATTTCATAAGTGATTTCACAATTTATGAAAGTGAAAAAACCAGTACCTAATTATGTTGACATAATAAAAGACTATATATTGTTTTTATTGTCGATCCTGCGCCAATTGACGCCATCACAAATATCGTGTACGAAGCCAGCTGCCAGAAAAATTGCATGTTGCAATGTAAAAATATATATAATACATCCTAAATAATTTTTGTTAATTATTACATTAGTATTAAAATGGGTACCCATATAAAACCTCAAGTCAACTTAAACAACTTGAACGTTAAGTTCCGTTCACCTTTGCTCATTTAAGATTAAAATGAAACACTCTCTTCTAATATTTCTCACAAGTGTTACTTTCCGAATACTCACTCCAATTTTTCTAACATTCCAAGAAAACTGCAGTATATGTTCCTTTACCTTACATAAACTCCAGAAATCACTCTTTCGTTATGGTATGCAAATTGTATTTTGTTAAAACGAAACCTCGCTTGCCATCCGCTAGATAACTACTATTGTCTTATATGTAAGGTATCTGTCTGAAGTACACAATAATTTTCATGGCAGGACTATGAGAGGAAAGAGGGTTATATAGAAATATGAATCTAATAAAAATAAAAATCTTTCTGTAACTGTAACAGTGAAGTCTGATTAAATATTTTTAACATTAATTTTATGAGTTAATTTTGGAAAAAAGTCAACTAATAGTGACGTTGACTACCCTTTTTTATGTATTAGAAAACGATATTAATTTTCAATTATTTTATGTACCAAAACATATATGTTTTGCATTTCACTTTAATCCTTAAGAATGGTAACAAATCATTTAGAAAACTAAACTAAATAAACAAATTTAATCAATTCAACAAAACGTTAAGGCTTTAAAAATTGTGATACACTTGTCGGAAAGTCAAATCAGAAATTCGAAACTGTCCAATCCTTTAACTTACATATGTATGTACATGTGATAATACATTTTCTTAGTCTTCTTTTCGTAAGAGTGTTTATGCCATTTGTATAAATTTACCCCCAAGTTCAGTTCAGTTTTTCTATTATTATTATATTTCACTTATGTGCTGGACAAAAAAATACATAAAACTAGCTTACATTATCTATTGATCTTAAATTTAACTTACTGACCATTCACGAATGCTCTAAATTAATATGTGTTTAATTTTTTGATACTTTTCGGCCTTGCATGGCTTTGTTATGTTATATTATTTTTTTTTCCAAAAAATTAATTTATTTAATTTTCTAAAAGGAAATTAAAAAGAAATACAATATGAACACCATTCGTTAAAAATGTTTTCCTTTTCCTTTGTTCTTAATAATAAATTTTAAAATATGATAACAGCACTTACAGTTATATATATATTGTTATGAATGTGTAATCATTTAGTTCAAAACAAACGAGATAATATATAAAAAAATTAAATTTTTTCTATACATATCTACTTTTAAGGTGTTATTGGAAATTTGACTGCATTACAAAATTTGGATTTATCATTCAATAACTTGACGGATCTGGTGTCTGATGACAACTTTATCAATTTGCCCCAGAATCTCACAACAATAAACATCCGAAGCAATCAAATCTTTCGATTGCCATTTGATAAGATGCTGGAAAATTTAAAACTGAAAACATTTGATTTGCGCAATAATAACATAGACAAGTTCCCCTTGTCCCTTTTATGGGCAATGAAAAACGGGACAGAAGTTCTATTCGAAGGAAATGCTTTGTACTGCAATTGTGGTGTGCGACCTTTAAAACACTATTTACTATCAAAAACTAATTTATCAAATTTTGATTCACGAATTACCTGTGCCATGCCTATTCATTTATCAAACAAACCATTGAATGATGTAATGGATGAAAACTTACAATGCACCGTTGAGGATAACGCGGTTTACCATGACCAAATGTACGATATATTACCAGATGTTCGTTTCAGAGATTCATTTTTGTAAGTATTAAGTAACTGTGTTCTTTAAATTATTTATGTTTTTTTTTTGCTTTTAGACAAAGGGGTTACGTAACAGTTAGATGGTTTGTTACAGCAGTTAATGACATATCGGAATTCTCAGTTTATGTTCGAGACAAGAAGAATAAAATATATTATCAAAATGAGTTTCAATACGTGGAGCGATTAGCTAATATTCCCGTTGCAAATATAGAGGAAGCGACAAAGAACAGTAATGATGTAGAAATATGTATTATATCACGGAAAAGCTCTGGTGAAATTGGTAGGTGGTTCGAGTCACAATGCATGCCACCACCAGACATTTCCAAAAAATCATTTAGGGAGAATTTCTGGGCCCGTAGTAGCTCAGTGAACCTAGTGCATAATAATTGGTTAAAACATGGTTTTGTTACCTTTTTAGTTTTATTTGCCATTTAAAAGCAGAAGAGTTATTTGAGATTATAGGTTGTTTTTATTTTCAAATGTTATATAAATATACGTTAAATCATGTTTTTTTGTATTTATTGAAAATAAAATAAGTGTTATTTTTCACAAAATATCGCAATGATAAAAAAATATTGTTCTTATGAATTTTAGTTGATATGTATGTAGGTTGCGTAAATTTTTCACTAAGTCCTCAATTAGAAGCTGTTGTGTGAATATTTATACAAGGCGTTTTGGCATGGGTAAGTGCGTCGACCCTCAATTTTTTTGACGACATCACCTCTTTCGAGTTGCTGACAACGTTCAAAGAGTATCAATTGTCTATGAAAAGCTTCTCAAATCTCATATCGAAAGAGGTGGTGCCGTGAAAAAAAATGCGAGGTGGGAAGCCTCGTCCGGGAATCCACCCTAGACTTTCTGCGTGGCGGTCGACGCACTTACCACTACGCCAGTGCGACCACAGTTGGAATTCGAAATTCTTCCACTCTATGCTCCTCTGATATTTCCCCAAGGTTTTTTTTTTCGTTTCCGCAGTCTGGGGTCTGTTTGTCAGTTTAAGGTATTCCGAAATCCAGCAGAGGCGTACAAAATCAAGCCGGCGAAGGTGACTCACTTATGCAAGAAGAATAGAAAAACATATATATAGAGATCTAATTTCTGGCTATTAAAACCCATTTTATAGAGGTGATCAGTGTTTTGTTAGCAGCAAGACGTCACATGTATGAAAAAGAAAGTATCCACAGTGTTTTTCCGAGTTGTTTTGTTTTTGTAGAAGAAGAATTTTAACCTTTTATAATTTATTTAGGTATTGACCCGTCGGTACACATGGTTATGCACTGCATCGTATTACGCCCAGTATTTAAGTCACATCAAAAGAATTGTTAATGAACTGTAAGATAATGCAAGTTGTGTTAGATTTGCAAAAAAATTGATTAACATTGAATCACTTAAGGCCCAGCTAGTGTACATCCAATTTAATTGAATTTTGGATCTTTTGTGGGTCCGAAAGACTGTATATTTAAAAGTTTACAAAAAAAGTGTTGTGCTTTATTTTGAATCGTTTTTCTAATGCATATCGCAATATCGTAGGAAAGTCCGATTGGAAATATTTTAAATATTCTGAAGGGAATCATGCAAAATTCAAAAGGAAAAGTTGAAAAAGTTCAGCGCCGCCTTTTCTTCAAATGAAAAATTCACGCCCTTAAAAAAAAAAATTTTTGTTGTAAGTGGCACAGAAACATAAAAATTGCCCCCAAATTTTCCAGTTGATAACGTGACCTCTTTAACTGGGATAACATATAATATTATATATCTATGGTCGCCGTGGCGTAGTGGTAAGTGCGTCGATCGCCGCGCAAAAAGTGCAGATTCGATTCACAAGCGGGACCACTCGCATTTTTTCACGGCACCAACTTATTCGAGTTGCTGACAACACTGAAAGAGTATATATTGTCTATTAAAAGCTCCTCAAATCTTCCCGTTTAGAGTCGGCAAAAAACTGTAGGTCTCATCTACTCGTGAGAGAACAGTAGCACGCACAACATGAGTAGTTATTATAGAAGCTAGGCTCTGGTTCCTTCTGGGCTTTACGAAAATAAACTAATTTAAAAAAACAAACAACAGAAGTTCAGGTTTAAGGAGGACCGACCCTTCGGTAATTACGGTTATAGGTAATAAGTAAGTAGAAGCAGCTCTCCGGTAGCTTACGAAAGGACGCAGCTATAATTCAACACAGTATTAGCTCTAGATTAAACCGGCAATTCCTTTACTTCTAAGGCGAAATCTTTGAACAGTCGTTTGCATTACGATTATAGTGAGATTTTGTGATTACCAATGTTCACCTTATCAAAGCTGTGATTTTAACGTAAATATATTTATTGCGTGAAAAGCTTTCATAAATTAGAAATCGGTAACAGGAAGCCTACTAAAAGAAAATGCTTGGCTTCAAGTTGTGCTGTTTGACCCCTGGTCACACAGCTGTGTTTTGTCTTCTTTTAATATAAGACGTTGGATTCGTACACGCGCGTTAACTGGGCTGATGCCAACCATACATGTCTTGTTTACATCTCCTTCTTCTCCGAGCCCACAACTTTTCAATTGAAAATGCAAAGAGCTTCATAATCCATGCCTTAACAATGTTACTACTGATGAGGCGTTGGTGGGAGTAGATGCCAATATTACTTTTTTACTGTCGACGAAGTAGTAAGAGTCATTCTAATGCAACAAACTAAAAGAAAAACCCAAGTTCCCAGAAACAATTTCGCACATGCTTATGTATGAGAAGACCTCTAGTCTCTGAACATGACGAAGGCATATTACGAATTTAGAGCAGTGAAGTACATAGATTCCCATTTGGTATTGATAAGACGTAACGAACTAGTGAGACTAAGAATTTGCAATAAGACCAGACAGGGGAACGATTTTTTGGAATTTGTAAAGAGATTTACTGGAGTAGTCAAGAACGTACAGGGATTTTCAGTTTAACGTAACAGACGTCACGATTAGTCTGAGTTGTGTTAAAAGAAATTTAAACTAATCGAAAATTATTGCATATACTAACTAACAAAAGGGAAGAGTGATATTTCTGTGCGGAGTCACAGAGTTATACCTATTTATAGCAGTAAATTATTAAGAACAAGGAATGACTATACCACATGTAATACCGATAATGAAATAACAAAGTTTCACGTTAAAAAGAATTTATCGAAGATGGAGGAGGTTATGACATCACCTTCGGGATCTTTAAGAACCAAGACAGTCCTTAGCCTCAAGAATGCTAAATGAACTTGATTTGCAATTTTAAGAACTTAAGCCGTTTATTTAATTTAAGTACTGCAGAACAAGTACTATGTGGCATCAAACTTCAAAAGCACTTAAGTCCTACACTATTGAAGTATTTAACAGCCGTGGGTTATTTTTACAATCAATAGCAAACCTTTTTTTTCATATCGGTATGGAAAGTGTTTATTGGCGGACAGCCTCCAACTCAAATTTATGTATGTCATACGGTAGATTATGGATGATAATTACGGTTTCAGAAAATGCCGCGAAAAAATTAAATCTGAATATTCGAACAAGTCCAAGGGAGTTCTACTATTTTGCAATGTGGATGTGATTATCCGCTTTTTCTACCATTGATAAGAAAAATTAGCATGTAAGAAGAAAAGTTCAAAAAAAAAACTTCGTATCTCATACTTAGGTCACTCTCTCCCTCTATGTATTTAAATAGTATCTTCGTCATAAATGCCGTCACCACTTCTTAACAACTTGTGAGAGGTGATTTAATAAGATGTTTTTTTTTTTTTTTGAATAAAAGCTCGTCATACAGCTTCCTGTGCTGCATGCCTAATCCAAATATCATTCAATTCGTGTGTAAAACCACACCCACAGTACCCTGAAAACCAAAAGAAAATGTATACATACAATATGTCATTTGCAAAGAAACTAAAAATGCGAAAACTTGTGAGAGATAAACCAATTTATAAAAAATATATATTTGATTTATTTACTTCTTTTTGCTAAACAGAATACAGGTCAAACTAAACAAAAACCAAACTAAATAAAGCTTCACAAGTTGAGAGTGAGAACATCACTAGCAGATACAAATAATGTCAAAGCATTTCTCCCAAAAAGCTCTGCAAGATATTCATACGTGTTGCGATCATGCTCACAAAGTTCGATCGAAAGAGTTTATTTTTGGATGTACTGTGGTGGAGGTAGTATAGCACAGACTGTCGCGGCATATTCACGTTGCGTTAAGTACGCAGGAACATCTTAAGTTATCTTCTCAAATCTAAAAGTATGTATACACTTTGGCCTTGGGTGTCATCTACAAACTGATCGAATTTTTTGTAGTTTATTGGCTTAAAGGAAAGTTTAATTTAAATTTATTATTTTTTCGTGCAGAAACATTTTACAAAGTAATATAAAAGTAACTAGTTTCATACTGGATAATTAAAACAGTTCACCGACAATGTTGTTTCAACTTAGTTAATAATTACTAAATGAAGCCTTGGCAGTGAAGTGAACTAATTATAGATTTATTCTTGAAAAAGTCAAATCTAATGTTTTTTCTCCTGCGAATACATACTTTCTTACGAATATTGTTTTTTTTCTCCTCCCGCCTACGAGTGATTTGTTATATTATTTGCATGTGTGAAATAAGCGTGTTTTATACCTATGTGCTTTATAAATTTTATTTACCAGTTTTAGTTTACCTCAATGAGATCATTCTTACATTTACATTTTCCGTTTTCATTCATTTAAGCAATGCTTAGCCCCCGCTTTTTGTTGCGTATAATTCGGGTGGGTTCCCTAAAAAAAAATAAGTAATTCACACATCTTTTTCGTGAGATATATATCTTCGCGTGTATATACTTCGATGCATACATTTGTAATCACCGACGCCTAAATCAGATACAGCAGCAGGTTTAACAGATGAAATTTTGCTTCAATGAGATCATTCATGGATGCATGGTAAACTTTTTTCCAACTTTAGCCATATGCTCCACTGTAAAATCGAGTATCTTATTTAACTTTTGCAAAAAAATTGCGTTTCAGCCTGAAATCGTGTGTTCATGACATCGTAAAAAATTAAAAATAAATTAAGTAATGATTTGGTAAAATGTTTTTGTTATTGTGCGAAACTTTTACAGTCTGTTTAGGAAATTCACATACACCATATATTCATATTTGTTTGATGTGCATATCAAGTCATAACTGTAGAAACTCCTCAGTCTGTAGTCACGTATGATGTGGAATTTTAATTTTTTTTACAATGATTTCCTTTTTAGAATCGAAATGGATTTACATCACGCTAATTCCGGAAGTCTGATGACACCTATGCAAGGAAGGGTAAGTCGTGTACCTGTTTTTCATTAAATATCAAATCAACATCAAAACTTGTAACTTTTTAAAGGATCAAAAATACGTATATAAAAAAACGTCTTATCAGTATTCAAATGCCGATGGAAATGCTGGAAATACCTTTCTTAACACGGAACAGAATGTCAATCAACTAGACGCTCTCCTTGA
The DNA here is from genome assembly GCA_944738645.1 of Eristalinus sepulchralis. Classification (NCBI taxonomy): domain Eukaryota; kingdom Metazoa; phylum Arthropoda; class Insecta; order Diptera; family Syrphidae; genus Eristalinus; species Eristalinus sepulchralis. Next base: position 21,268,013 of record OX122886.1, read on the forward strand.
AGACTTAAAAAACGAACGTGAACAGACTAGAGAAAAAGGTAAGGATTTAATAATGCATTCAAGATGAAATATATGTGCGCGGTTAAGATAGACAGTATAAAGCAATGTTTCTTCACAAGATTTATTTACATTCTCCGCAATCTTATCTACTGACTGATGTTTTATGCGTAGAATACTAGTTGTTGATTTTGAAAAATATATATGCCTTTTCAAAAATTCACTTCAAAAGGATTGTGAACTTTTTATACAAACTTTGTTTTTAGATTAAAAAAAATTAATGCGTTCGTTTGCGTAAATCGATTAAATTTATTACTAAATGCAAATGAATCTAAAGTGATGCAAATCATAAGGAAAACATCAAACATGTTAACATGCAAACAATTAAGTGGGGATAGAACTTTCACTCAAGTTTGTATTCACGTCACAGATTTTGCTTCTGTATGTTGAGAACAACATTAAAACTTTTGCAAGATCTAAGTATGTACTTTTATGTCTTTATAATTACGATACTATTTCTTTCACATTAGATAAATTGACCTCGAACACACAATATAATTTACGCTAAGATACATATTTAAAAAATGCTTGAGCATTCGATTGATGATTGATAAACATCTTCCTCATAATTTATACTATATTAATACATATTTTATAATTATTTCTCAGATATTGTTCATACTACAACGACGAATTATAAAACACTGTAAGTATCTCCTATATTCTTGCCGGAATATTAAAAATAAATTTGAATGATTTTCTATTTTAGAGAACCAAGTGGAACAATTACAAGAACAACTCGCACAGTCAAAACTCATCAGATGCCTGTTGAAGTTGAAAGTGTATCTGAATATAATATATACAACACTCTCGATGGATCAAACGCTGGGTATAAAGACATCAAGCGCAACGAATCGTCTATATATTCATCAAGTAATTTTTCGTTGAATAGCCACAAAAATTTATATTTACATATGCGTTTCAATCTTCTACAGATAGGGCTATATCTGGAAATTTAAATACTTCTAATAATACTTATGAAACGAGTAGTGTTTCGCATTCCGAAAACAGTGCTCTCGTCCCAGTACTTTTGGAAAATGATGCAAAAAATCTTAAACTTTCTGATGATATTTTGCCAATCCCAGGAACAAAAGTAACTACAACAGTTCGTACATACACCTATGAGATTCCTGCGGACCCAGGCACCATAAACAGCAGAACCCTATTATATAAAAACAATGTTTACAATTCATCAGGAAACGAATACATTTCCGAACCAAATCTACCACAGTCAGTGGTTTATAACTTGGAAAGTTACAATACTATTGGACCAAATGGACCTATCAGTCCCAATGATAAACCAATTGGACCAGGGCCAACATCCACAACTCGAGTTTATGAAATTAATGATTCAAGGGAATACCGAAATCAGAGAAATGAACACTTTATTTCCCAACCAGTTCAGCCAGCGACCAAAACAATTGTATATAATATAAATAAAACCGAACATAATAGTAATACAATTCAAGCAACACCATTGTTGCCGCAAAACTCGCCTTCTCATACACTTCTGCCGTCTCAACCGCAGCAATCGCCTCATCATCCCGGAACCACAAATAACTACTATTATAGAGAAACAACCAACACAATTAATAGGGTAAACGGACCCCACGGACCACACGGACCCCACGGACCACCCGGCGATAATTTACCACCAAATGTAACCATTGAATATCCAAAAGATTCCTACGGGCCTCCACAAACCTCGCCAAATTCTGTCACATATAAGTACGCATCCACAACCACCAACACTCGCAGAGCTCCAAACTATGACTCTCCAACATCACAACCACCCCCATTCCCAGTGGATGGGGTTATTTATCCAGATCAAAATGGCAATCCTCCAGCAAAACTCAATGAACTTTTGGATTCATTTGGTGGCGTGAGTATATCATAATCTTTCAAGTTGCTATATATAAAGAAATTATTGAAATTACTTTATTTTTCTAATAGCAAGATAATGTAGATAGTAAATTTTATGACACAAATCATCGTCCCAAAAAGGAGATCGAGACAGCCGTCGCTACTAGTAATCAGCAAGTTATTCCTAGCGTTAATAAAGCTGGACCTGCTGTATATTATCCTCCTGGACATGAATGGCTTTCGAAAAAGGAGGAAAGTAGTGCAAGTGGTTACGCAGCATCAGTAAGTAACAAAAGCCTTTATTTTCGTGAAAATATTGTTAATTTTTTTTTTACAATTAGGGGAGGTATGCTAAAGCCTCTGGAATGTACGAATATGAATCCGGATACAAGTCAAAAAGTTCCAGTAAATCAGGTGCAGCCGTTGTTCCAGTTTGCTTACCACTCTGTTGTGCAATGCCTTGCAGCATAATGTGATTCTCTAATCATTCACGGTGCCTTTAATTTTCTTTAGTCTTTATTGCTTTTGTTATCGTTAAATTATTATAAAGATCTATGGATAATCTTGCCATTATTGGCATTCCAATATTGGAATTGAATGTGTGTACGATCGCTCCAACTAAAACAAGAAGCAATACTCAAACATATAAATAATACTCAGAAAAAAACACTTATTAAAAAAATAAAAAATCGTAACTTAGATACATTGGCGTAATAATAACAATATTTGTATAAAACTTATTTTTTTATAAATGAAACAGCTTACTCTGTAATAATGAACGTTAACAACATTTGATAATGGATTAATAATGTCAAAGTACTAGCTTTTAAAGCAATAAGATATGACATGTATTCATATGAAATTGATTTGATCTAATAAAGAAAACTTGTTTGCAAAAAACTAAATAAAAGTACTGTGTTTATACCTTTTTGTATTTGCTGGGGGTTCTCTTCTCTGTCTTTTACGTCGTTACACCTATTACGTCCTTTCGTGAACCATTTCTAAACATATAGCCTTGACTTCCCTAATGGTATAAGCTTCCTCCAGGCGTCTTTCTCGTGCGTCCAAAGTTCCTCTGCATTGCTTGATATGCAATTCAGATGTCACCTTTTCGAGGCAGGTGACAAATGCATTGCCATTTACGCTTTCGAATCATAAAGTCAATAAGTTCCTATGTATGTATATACATATGTAGTATGTTTATTCATGCATTAATTTATTTTTACATGCATTTTTTTTTTACCCGCAAAGCGAGATGCTTATCTGCAGGTGGTTATGCTTGCAAATATTTGAGTTCAAAAGACTTCACTTTAAAATAATTCATAATAAACGAGTAAACAAGAAAAATATTTTACAATTCAGAGCATACAAATTTAAGTTCAAGACTAAGGTAAAAGGTGCAAGAGATAAGGTTTAAGGTGTAAGACCCCTGACCCCTTCTACAATAAATTTAATATACATATTTGCGATTAGGTCATAAAACCCGTAGGATGTTTCGATGTCATCTGTTTACGACGACAATGTACTGGAAACTTTAAATTAAAACTCAAATATTTCTAACGGATGTTGAGAAATATTTATTTGTGATTGGGTTCCGCACCTGATTGAGAGGAATTTTTTTTCAACGGACAGATCAACAAGAATTGGTTGCAAGTCCAAGATGGTCCTCAAGTGAACTTAGCAAGTTTTTTTTTTTGGAAAACTGAGAGCTCTTAGGTAAATCAGTTCTGTCTTCGTACCTTTTTGCAGTTCAACGGTTTGATATGTTTAGAAACAAATTATTACAGTCTTAAATAGGATCATTTAACAATAACAACAGAAGTTAAGAATTCGAAAATTTTATTTATATATATTTATATTTTACCATAATTTTAGTTTCAGGTTTACTAAATTAAATTTATCACCGCTTCAAAAGAATGGTGTACATACATCTTTTGGGAATCTTAGTTATAGAGATAAGTTAAAATACCCGATTACAATGTAATATTTCACATTAATGGCATAGCACGAGAAAAGATAACAACCTAATGTATACGGTAATTTTTGTGCAAAAACGCTCACGTTGAAATATATCTTCCTAAAACGATTGTGTCCTTTCTCACTTTAAATTTATAAAAAATGTAAGTTGTGCAAATTCATGAATTAAAAGTAAAGAGATAATGATACGTAAATTGTTTTGTATATATAATATTTCATGGACTTTATCACAAAAGTAGAAATCTTCATACTCTTATCATACAACAACCAAGTAAAATTAAGCTGTTTTACAATATGGCCATAGGTTTCTGGTTTACAGATTTTTAAACGTGGGTAAAAGAAAATACAAAATGTTACATAATGCGCGTATATGTACATATAAGTTATTTTGTTACTCACTTTGATAAAGCAGCGAAATTTACCCTTATCATCTCGCACAACCTGATGAGCAGAGGATCAAAATAATAGTCTTTATCCTACCAGCCACGTTATACAGGGTTGACTAGTCGGTGATGAGTTGAAAGACATATGGGTAAGATAAGTAAATATAGTTTTAATTTTTCAAAAACATTTGACTTTCTGTTTTTAAAATGTGTATATCTTGCAGGGAATAACTTATAACTTCATATATATTTCTATTCAATTAAAGTGAGAATTAATCCATATTTAATATAGTATTATTATATATTTAATAATTATAATAATTGAGTGGCATTATAGCCCACAGGGGACCATGGCCTAGCTTCTACAACAACTACTCGTGTTGTGCGTGTTACTGTTCTCTCACGAGTAGAAGGGACCTACAGTTTTTTGCCGACTCCGAACGGCGAGATTTGAGAAGCTTTTCATGGACAATTGATACACTTTGAGTGTTGTCAGCAACTAGAAAGAGGTGGTGCCGTGAAAAAATTCGAGGTTATTATATATTTAATATGATTATAATTCTATTTTAACGACATGAATTTAAAATTTGCATATTGTATTTAGAACTAGGAATGTGGAGATAATTCCTTAACTAGTGTGGATTTGCTACATAAAACCAAAGTGCATTTATACGTATGGAGAGTACATTTTTCTTAAATGTCTAACTTACTTAAGGCAACATTTTTTAAATGCAAGCAGAGTGGATGTAAATTGTGAATGACTGAAGAGATTCAACGTTTTGTAAGCGAAGTATATACCCAGGAAGAATTGACCTTTATACTAAAGCGATTAAGATTCATACCTTTACACAATTTTTTGTATGAGAAATGAAACGAACTTTTCTTCTAGCTATATACATTTTTTTTATTTTCAACTATTATTTAATAAGGTTTTTCTTCATTTTAACAACTTTTTTAACTACATCATCTTTGATCTGACATTTTAAGTTCTGCTAAATACCATGTAAATAGGGGATATTCTTTAAAACTATAAATATCATACTTGATGGAATTCAGACCGTCCATATCGAACCTATTGACTCCATTTACGAGATTCTCATACCTGAAAAGTAAATCCATTCATTAGATACTATTCGAAATTCCAAGGAATATAATTACCTTTTCGGGTTAGCTCTTTCTTTTTGATGAGTAAGCATCATATAGCGAGCAATATTAATTGGATAACGGGATATGTACAAATTTGCATGTTTCAATCTGTAATGGAGAAAATAAGAACGTTCATTACTTTCATGCATATATGCAAGTTTGCCAAATAAACTTTGCGTATAGAAATACATTTATTTATTTTAATAACTTTTAATAACCACGAATACTGATGGAACAGTTGTAAAATTTTGAACCACATTCGGTATTTAACGTGGAAATATTCAAAAATATGCGAACTCACTCGAACTTCTCGATCTAATATATCAATCACGGATCTTTGGTAAAGAATTTGAAATTTCCTTTTCAGTTTTTTTAAATACCGTTACATACTGTAGTTTTGGAACCAATATATGCATATCGTTAACTTTCAATGAAAACATTTTTGAGCAAATAGTTTCGGTCTTACGGCCAACATTGAAAGAATATCAACATGTGAATGTAAGAAATCGAAAAACATAGTTTTCAACACTCATTGAGTACATTAAGGAAAAGTACAAAGAATCAAGTTCAATATAATAAATGGAGCCTCACACATTGTTAATATGTTTTCAACCTAAAAACGATGGGTGATTTGTATGAATGTATGTAGGTATGGAGTGTCAGGTAAGGTGCGTCGACCGCCACGCAAAAAGTCTAGGTTCGATTACCGGACGGGACACCTCGCAATTTTTTCACGGCACCACCTCTTTCGAGTTGCTGACAACACTCAAAGAGTAGCAATTGTCTATGAAAAGCTTCTCAATTCTCGCCGTTCGAAGTCGGCAAAAAACTGTAGGTCCCTTCTACTCGTGAGAGAACAGTAGCACGCACAACACGAGTAGTTGTTGTAGAAGCTAGATCCTGGTACCTTGTGGGCTGTAGTAGTTATTATTATTATATATAAAGGCTTTAGAGTCACAGAGGAAATAAGTGAAGGATTGTACTCCTTCCTGTAGAAGACATTGTGTAGGATGCCGAGTTTGGGGGTGTGTGTTTCAGTGACCTGTTATGACGACAATTACGGTCGGGCCGACCGGGTCGAGAGCGTTTAAGATGTGACTGTGCACCCATATCAGGGGTATCTCGTTGAAAGAGTGGCTGCATTTCCTCCAAAATTGTAATTGCAGCAGGAGTGTTAGAAGAGCTAATTATATTCCTATTGAATATACAATACATTGTACCACAACCAGCGCTTCTTTTATTGTCATAATCTCTGCTTGAAAAATGCTGCAGTGTTAAGGAGGGTTGAAGGAGAGAAAGAGTCTTAGGTCTTTGGAGTAGGACCCAGCCACCCTTCCTTGCTTCGTACATAGAATGGGGGTCTCGAGTCGAATAGCTGTCCGAATACCTAGGAGATCTAGCGGAGGGACGATAATGAGAATGTCTAGTGGTGTGGAGAGGGTACGTTTCAGGGCTCCGCATATATAGACACTGGCCAACATTTGTACTCCGTTCAGTTACTTGAAATATGTGCTTTTCTCTAGGGCTCTCTACCAGATTTTGATGCCGTACACTTTTAGGAAGAAACCCACATTGATAAATAGAATTGATAAATAAGTAAATTGATAAATTAATTTGATAAATTTAGAGAATAGAGCAAGATAAATGTGCAAGGTTATGACAATATCGAACAAATCAAAAGTAAATAACTAAAAGAAATGACGAAACGCAGAATAAAATAAGATTTTGAGCTTTATTAACAATGAGTGCAGTCAACTAATAATAAATTGGGTGGCACTAAAGTTCACAAGGGACCAAAAGGTTAACCTCAACAGCATCTGCTCGGGTTGTATGGGCTAGTGCACTACCAAGAGTAGAGGGGATCTACTGTTTTTTGCCTGAACGGTGAGATTTGAGACGATTTTCATTAACAATTGATGCCCCTTAAGTGTTGTCAGCAAATCGAAAGACGTGGTCCATTGATCAAACAATGGGGGTACAAACTAACAAGTTTAAAGACATTGGACGACTATATATAAAACCTTATTAAACTTCCAAATTATGTTCTTTATTTACGATGCTCAATTTTCCCTTCACCATTCTTTGAAATAGTTGTGGAATTGCTGAAAGCACTTTTCTTTATAGTTTTCAACTATATTATTATTATTATTTAACTACAAATGTTGTTTTCTTTTCTTCAAACCAAAACCCCCTTCTAATAGAATTAACAAAGAACGATGGAGAATAACATCAGTAATGTAAGATAGATGCGCCTAGCATTTGAAAGAAAAAAATCTACGTCAAGTTAAGGGCATTGTAAAATATATATAATAAAGTGAATACTTAATTATAAAGAAAATCAGTTTATTTTATCAAGTTAAACATAAATAAAAACAAAAATCATCATACTGCATCCCTCTTCGTATACTTTCTGATACATTTTTGGCGAATATCGATGAATTTCATCTGTTTTTTTTTCTCAAAAAACGTTATTTCTAAAAATAACATTTCTTATAAATAACTTAGTAAGCAATACACCAAGTTTTAACGTCAAACCTCAAGTATATCAAAGCATCAAAGGGTATTTTTACATTGTATGTATATCAAAAGTAAAAGCGTGGACGACATGGTGAGATGCACTTGTAACATTTGTTAATTATGGGCACATTTTATTTTCATTTTATTTGCATAAGGGCTGAAGCGTCTATCGCTGATCGTCATTGGAGCCGCAGTGTGTGCAAACTTATGGGGCTACGTGTGAAGCAGTAGTATCAGGAATCAAGATATAAAGGCAAGAGTGCAGAGTTGCACAAGAATACTAAAAACGACTAATGTGACATATGCAATTCATATTTCTGGAAGAACAAAAGAAACAAAATTACGAGATTTGTAAACAAATGTATTACTTGTACCAATGATGATACATCTTTGACGAATATCGATGAATTCCATCTGCTTGCATAGAATTGTTGAAACTTTCAATGGTTTCATGTAGCTATTGTAAAAATACCATTTTGTGTGCACAATGCGTAAACATGCTAATGAAAAAAATGCATGAACAAATACTAACGATAAATAATCAAAATTCGTTTGTCAAAACATTTTTTTTAAAACCATATTTTGTTTAAAAAATATCTTAAAATCGGCTCTGTAATCAAATTTATAGTCAGCAAAGAAGGAAAACGAAGGAGTTTTTATTAAATGTTCAATGTGTAATGGCTAGTTCTAGATACACTAATAAGCTATTATTATTTTACATTCTTACCTATTTGACATGTCATCGTCCTCACCACCCCATCCCCAGAATGAATTGGAAAAACCATTTACTTTAGCAAAATGCTGACGGGTCATTGCTGATACTCCGCCAAATATTGAGCTATATGGTAATCTGCACAATGCATAATTAAATTAAAGAAAATATAGAAAACAATGTTAGATTATTAAATTGAAATACCTGTATCCAAAGACATCTATCGCTACAGACATATGACGTGGTTGATTAGGACAGTTGTAAATGTTTCTTTCATCTAAAGGAAGTAAATCAACATCATGAAATATAAAACAATCCCATGGTGACATTTTCAATGCCTCCAAATAGCCAATGTTCATTAAAGCAGCTCTGTTAAATAATTTTCCATTTGTTTGTTCTATTACGAATATTCGATATTCGATATTTTGTCTCATCAAAAATGGATGAAGATTTTTAAGAAATATTGATAGGTGTGCGTAGCGATCCCTAAATGGTACAATTATAGCTACTCGAAATTGAGCTGTACAATTGTTTGGGCGATGCCAACCACCCATCATCACAGTTGAAGACAGTCTTTGCTGAACTATATCCAGCGATTCCAATGTTATATTAGGTTTAAATGGACCATCTGAAATGTATGCATATATTTTATAATATAAATAATATTAACAAAAGATTTCAAAAATAAATCATTTAACACTATTTTTATTCTTCTTAGAAATGTGAAATTAGGTGAAATGAAAAATTTATCAGCTGTACAATGAGACTGTAAACAATTTCTGCATTACAAGTAAGGTTAGTCTACACTCAAGTTCCTTTATAACGAAAGTTCGAGGGAATAAAAATGACTTTATTCAACAAATTCTTTCTTTTTCCTATAAAATTCGTTTTCGAATGAAAGGTTACAAAGGTTTACACTGGTTTAAACAAATGACACACGTTTCGTGATTTGTTTCAATGTCAAACATATTCAGTTTGGTCTATAATTTTACCATGAATCGTCTTACAAAGCAACAACGCTTGCAAATTATTGATTTTTATTATCAAAATGCGTGCTCTGTTAAGAAAGTTCATCCCGCGCTTCTTCCATTTTATGGTCAGCAGAATTGTCGATTTTGGAGTAAATATCAGCCAGAAGCATTGCAAGAGCTACCAATGCATCCAGAAAGTCACAGTTTGGTGCGGTTTATGAGCTGGTATCATCATTGGACCGTACTTTTTCAAAGATGTTGCAAATCGTAACGTAACTGTGAATGGTGAGCGCTACCGTGAGATGATATCCAACTCTTTTTTGCCCAAAATGCAAGAGCTTGACTTGCATGTTATGTGGTTTCAACAAGACGGTGCCACATGCCACATAGCACGCGCAACAATGGACTTATTCAGAGGCGAGTTCGGTGAACATTTCATTTCACGTTCGGGACCGGTCATTTGGCCGCCTAGATCGTGCGATTTAACGCCTTTAGACTATTTTTTGTGGGGCTATGTTAAAGCTCATGTCTGTACAGACAAGCCCGCTTCAATTGACGCATTCGAAGACAACATTGAAGCATTTATTCGTGAGATACCGGCCGAAATGTTGGAAAGAGTATGCCAAAATTGGACTAAGCGCAGTCAAGGTCAACATTTGCATGAAATAATCTTCAAATAATATGGATAATAATAATATGGACCTTACTATCGATTCAAATAAAGATTCCATGTATTTTTCTAAATTTTACGTGTTTTTTATTCGAAAAACTTTCCTATAGCTTTTAAAAAATCACCCTTTAGTTATAAAGTAGTTTGAATCAATACAAAATAAATTTCAAGCAGCTGAACTAAACATAAATTATTCCCATTTAAAATAAGTTTTCTCCTATAGTAAAACAATGAATGCCCTCTTAGAATCTGGTAATTTAATGTAGTATGCTTTAGTCTATATTTGAAAATAAGTAGAAATTACGAGTGGATTCAAAAAAAAAACATAGAAGAAACTATTCCATGTTTTTAGTGATATAAAACCCCAACATTTAAGAACCATTTATTGTAATTTCTAATTGACTGTGTATAATTTTAGCAGTAACAACAAGCACCACTACCTTGTACCATGAAATACATTTTCAGGAACTTTAAATTATACATTGACAGAGATTGTTTTTAATGTCTTTTAACTGAATAAAGAATTGCCTAAAAAATTTTTTTGTAATTGTCTCAGATTCTGAAGACCTATGGCAATTCTTACCATTATTTGTAGAGTTTGGGTTTTCAAATCTCGAGATTAGGTATTAGAAACTCGGCAATGGCCTGATCAGCAAACTACTGATATTGGGCGTATTTGAATTGACCTCATTATCACTTTGAACAAAAGATAAATGCGGATTGTAACGAAATGAATAAAATAATTGTTTGCTTCTTGTTTGGTTATAATAAAAATCTGGAGTTACCAATTAAGGTAGATTATTGAGAAAAGTCGACTTTTGATCTATAAGACTGAACGGAAAACAGGTTCCTATATTAACATAACTCACAACATATGTGGCAAATATACATCACTTTAAAGCAGATATAGTCTACTTCACATTTTCAAGTACCTGTAACATTAGCAAATATGTTTATATAAATTTGAATGTAGGCACATATGTATATTAAAATTTTACAAAAGTTAAGTACAAAATATTATTTCGTATTGTATAAGGTGCAGTGTGAATGAAAATTTAGCTGTTGTGTTTTTTCAACTTTTGCATGTTTCTAAAGAATAAAATTAACAAAAAGTAACTAACGTACCGGATTTATATACAGATATATCGTAACATATATAGTTTATTATAAAAATCTACTTTCCAATTCAAGCGAATGTTTGATAACTAAGTATTTACAAATACCAAGAAAAGTGAGTTAATTGACAAGAACAAAATTATATATTTCATACCTGATTTTGGCTTTGAAGCCTTACATGCTGGAAGTAAATTGATTGGATTAATTGTTTGAGAATGAGTATATATTTTTCCTTCGATATTCGAATTTGATGCATCATTGGAATCAGTATTATTATTAATTTCGAGGGAGCTAATTTTTTGTTCGGAGTTATTAAAACTAGTAAACGCATCTGCGGATTTGTTCGATTCATGCCAACTGGAAACGGAGATTCTTTTGTAACTGAAATTGTGCATACAAAAATTATTTTGAGATATCTGCTGCAATATGAATACGTTACTTTAGTTTGGAAAATGAAAAGGAGTCATCTTCTTTGCTACTGAAGTAATTGAACAACACATTTAATGCCACAAATAAAATAACAATGATGGTTACTGCTTTGAAACCATTTGTTTTGGTGCAGATTCCCATCCCCATTAAAAATACGCCGAAAAACCATCAATTTATTAAATTTGAACTCGGCCACCAAATCAACAAATAAATGAATGCACTTTAATCTGAAATAGAAAAATATTGACATTTACTGAACAGAATCCACAATTTTGTATGACGTTGCCATTTGATTTCTACAAAATTTAGTACGGCATGCTGGAAAAATAACAAAGGTACCAAGACTAGCACGTTTGAAAATGTAGCAATTGTTGCAAGTTTTTTTCAGAAATTTCCGTAAAGAATCAAGTCTTACCTTGTACAATAAACAAGGCAAGAGGTAACGGGTGTGGGAGAGTGGTATATTTCCCTAAGGAGCCAGAAATTACATACATTACATAATTAAAGCATAACATAAAATTACATAAACATAAAACAATTTTCTAGTTCGCAAACAATATTGTAATACTTTTGCAGAAACCTTTAGTGGAACTTTGAACCATAAACCAATAAGAATTGAAATTAATCAATATCATTGTCATTATTGGCATACGAAAAAAGTGTAGCAAAATTTGAGTTTTTGGGAAGCAATAAATCTCCCACATTCGCAACAATGGTGGTTATGTGGGTGGCAGCGTTGACAATATTATTTTAAGGCATTGCCAGAGGTCTACTTTTAGTGTGGATGTAATTAACACATTAAAGATTAGAAGACAGAAGTGCTATAAAACTTTAAACAAGTATGTGGTCAAAATCTTAGTCTAAATGCGCTTTAAATATTTTTCTAGTGTTCGAATTAGTAATTCTCTTAATATATACGCAGCAAAAATGGGACTTGCCGTTTAAAAGTGTTTGTTTTTATGTTGAAACGTATCATAATTTCATTTGCCTTGGAGGTGCGCAATTTGAACATGATGTATAGTCATCATGATGTGTAGCTATCACAACATCCGTTGTATGGTGAACCAATGTATGCAGCGTACACCTCTGCCAGAGGGGAGCCTGGCCTACGAGCCTGAGGGTTGTGTGTGACAAACTGCCTAGCCACATAAAACAATCAAGTTTAGAGACAGCAACATGCCTCGGGTATGTACGGATCTAATGTTGACGACCCCATGAGACGACTAAAGGACAACGATTATCAGTTCTGCACGTGGAATGTGAGGTCCCTTAACAGGCCACATGCAGCTGAAGAAGTTGTGGAGGCCCTGGACTGCTGCAAAGCACTGCCACCCTGTTGTAGCCAAGGTAAGAACCCGGATATCGAGAAAGCAACGGAGTCGAGATAAGCCAAAATGGTTTGACGTCTGAAACCTACAATCACAACAGATTGCTGGGATCCTTGCTGACCAAGTCTCCCTGAAACTCTTCCAAAGTTCGACGCTGCCTGCACTTACAATTGAAGAAGAATGGAAACGTTGTCAAGAAGCCATCAAAGAAGCTGCCACTGGTGTGCTGGGTTTCACGCCACCATTCACCCGAAACCCATGGTTTTACGACGAGTTCAAGCAGGCCCATGCAGCTAAACAGGAGGCCTACAAATCAACGCTGTATCGAACAACAAGGGGTGTTCGTAAGCTCTACGAACAGAAAAGAATCGCTTCTCAGAAGAAAAAATAAAAAGCATGAAAAGTCCACTGTCGAAGAAGTGGAAAGGTGTTACCGAAAGGTTAAACAGCTATCTGGCGGGTGCAAAGTTCGGACCGAAGCCTGCCGGAACCATAACTAAGAACTTGTGGTAGAGTCGCAGTCTGTGCTGAGAATCTGGAAGGATCATTTTTGAGATGATTGCCCGAATTCCGCTGTTAGGCAGAATGTTCTACTCAATTTGGAACTTAGACGAAGTGAAGATAGCAATATCGAAGCTGAAGTCGAACAAGTCTGCTGGAGCGGACGGACAGCCTGCAGAACTATTTAAAGCTGCTGGAGATGATCTGGTTGGGCGCATGCACCAGCTCATCTGTAAGATATGGTCGTTTGTCCGATGAGTGGAATCTCAGAGTTGTCTACCGGTTCCACAAGAAAGGAGACCCTTTGACTGCGCCTACTATCGAGGGATAAGTCTCCTTAACATCGCGTACAAGATCCTCTCTGCCGTATTGTGTGAACGCCTGAAACCGTTCGTCAACAACCTGATAGGTCCTTATCAGTGTGGTTTCAGGCCAGGGAAGTCGACGATAGACTAAATATTCACTTTACGGCAGATATTGGAAAAGGCCCTATATATCCAAATCGATTCGCACGACCTGTTCGTCGATTTTAAGCCCGCATATGACCGCGTGCATAGAGACTAGCTATACAGTGCCTTGTCTAGTTTTGGCATTCCTACCAAACTCGTCAGATTGTGTAGGATGACAATAGAGAATTCTCGCTGTTCCGTCAAGGTCGGTAACGAACTCATCGAGACCTTCAATGTCAAATAAAGTCTTAGACAAGGCGACACACTGTCATGTGACTTCTTCAACATCATCCTTAAGATCGTGCGTAACTCACAAGCCAACACCAGAGGCACGATCATGAAAAAGTGCGTTCAACTGCTAGCTTACGCCGACGACATTGAGGTGATTGGACGAACACATCGAGCCGTTAATGAGGCGTTCGTTGGCATTGAAGTGGAAGTGGCTAAAATGAGGGAAAGACGAAATATATGTTGTCATCGAGGAAGAACGCACAACATCGATGTCTCGGATATAGCGTACTACTACGCAGCAGAAACTTCGGGTAGTCAAGGACTTCTTCTACTTCAGCTCCGTGGTAAATAGGGACAATAACATCAATATTGCAATATTGCAATTGCTGTTTCTTTCGGCTCAAGAGGCAATTGAGTAATAGAGGCCTCTCTCGAAGGACTAAACTGGCTTTGTACAACAGCTTGATAATCCCAGTCCTCCTTTACGGCGCAGAAACGTGGACGCTACTAAAAGCGGATGAAGAAGCCCTTAGTCTTTTTGAGAGAAACGTTTCGGGTGCAATTTTTGGTCCTGTTTGCGTTGATGGCGTCTGGTGGGGAAGAAGTTCAACGACGAACTCTAAAGGCTGTACGGTGACATGCGCCTGGTCAAGCGCCTTAGGATACAACGTTTAAGGTGGCTAGGCCTTTTAGAGCGTATGAACGCTACTGCCCTGGCCCGAAAAGTCTTTGAATCCGAGCCATTGGGACAACGCAACTGAAAAAGGTCTAGGCTCAAATGGCGCACAAAAGCGGAGAAGGATCTTAACCAACTTGTAGTGCGCAATTGGAGGCAGCTGCTGAGAGATCGTGCTAGCTAGAAAGGCATGTTGGTTGAGGCCCAAATCCAGTATAAGAAGGGACGTTTGATCATATTTATGGTTTAAAGCAGAGTCAAAGGTCATTCAAGTCAACCTAATCCTACTATAATACACACACAATAACAAATTGGAATCTAAATATAATGTATAATTCACGGTATTGAACAAAAAGAAAAAATGTGTATTTTTAACTTTGTTTATTTCTTTACAATTGTATCACTATTCCCTCAATGGTAATCGAAGAGCGTCCACATCCTTAATAGAAATTGAGTGTTGCTGGTTTTTATAAGAGTACTCAATATACAATGTTTTTTCCTCACCAATACACGGGTCATAAAAACCAGGAAGTTCACTCTAAAAGATATTCAAATTATGCGGATTTGTTATAGCAGTTTGGTTAAAGTTTTTGTCTTACCTTTGGCGTGTTATACAAGAGCAATGTGCTTGTATTCACCAAACATTGCACTGGGATCGTTACATCAATTACTAAGTCACTATTTTCATGATCGGAGGCGCCGTAGATTGCTTTTAAAATTATAAGACCCTGCTTTTCATTTTCGTCTAAAAGAATACGCTCGTAGGTATGCATCATTAATTCAACAGCAGCTCTAGCTTCTTCTTTTTTCATCGTTATTCGTTGTTCATTATTCTTTTTTGTTTTTTGAATTTCAATTTTTCTTCTCTCTTGGTTCATCGGATCTATAATTGTCTTTTTGACTAACAACCATGCAATAACAGGTGTAACGGTGGCATAGAAAATTGCAGCAGGGACGATTTCATCGCTTAAATGAATTGGAAAAACATACGTTTGACTGGAACGAATGAGCCTTAAAAAATAAAGGTCTTCATGGTAAATAAAAAAAAACACAAATACAATGCAAACACATTTACTTAAATCTGAGGAAAACTCCCGTTGGCCTGCCAACTGATACAGTTGCAACTACTGAACTATATTTCGATACTTTTTTTTCCGCGCCACATTCTGTTAGAAAGCCAAAAGTTCCGACTCTGTAATGAAATAAAAACTGAACGCTTAATTTTATTAAATGGAATATTTTAATCATATGGTTTAAGGCCTATGAACAATGCTTTGGATAAAAACATTAACACTGCAAGCTTTGGTCACTGTTGGTACTTATTTGCGGGTGTACATATATGAAGCACTAATTTTCATGTTTTCTGGTATGGGTTCGTCTGGTTCAATTGTTGGATAAATTAATTTTTTATCACAATATTATAAATGAGTAATGTAGTGTTATATGAATTACGATATAAATTTTATGTGGTGTTTTTACCTTAGAACTTATGTATAAGAAAGCAATACAAAAAAAATTTAGTATATGCCTTGGGAAATATTCCACCACTGTTACTTACTTTACAGCAAATTTAAGCTTAAGCTCGTATTCGATTAATTTCCGAGTATATGATGCAGTAATATAGCAATGTGGCACTCCGATGGACACTGATGTGTTCCAGGCATATTTTTCGTTAGAGCTCTCAATTGACGTGGACATTGATGACTGAGAACTTGCGTTATATGTCAAATAGCCTATAGTATGTTTATCTAATTGAACTGCCAATGTTGTCACGAATGTCGGAATGACACCATTGTCATGAAAATTTAAGGACATTCCCCCATTGCAAAATATTTTTTGGCTCAAATTTCGGGAACCTATTATGATAAGTTCAAGAACAATATTTAAGGCATACCAATGTGTTGTTTCTTTACCTTTGACTCCAATGAGAGGACCATTGCCTGCTCCTAAGTCAAGCTCTAACCATCCTTTGTTTATCAGTCGACGACCGGATATAAGAAAATTGCCGCTTCCTGTTCCATTCGAGGATTGCAAGCTTCCAGACATAGTCACTGTATCTTTTAAAGTAATTGGAGCTTCAATAGATTGTGAAATGCTCATTGATGATACTTCAATTTTTGGCATTCTAAAAATAACAATAACAAACAATTAAAAAATGCTAGGATAAATGATTTTGTATTCGTACTCTTCGTCATCGTATGGTGCAAAGATTTCAGTGGCATTTACATTGATGGTTATGTTACCCCTCGGATTTGTGCGTTGTAGCAATTTTCTCTCTTCTTGTGCTCTGGCCAAGTTTTCATACTCTTCTCTTATTTCTGCAGGAGTCTTTGTCCGATGAACAATTTCCCAGCCATCGGTCTTTAAGCCTTTAACTCCGACACAATCATAAATAGCACGTTTGTGGGGATCTGAGAGCACTTCGTAAGCCTCTTTTGTGCGATTGAAAAGCATTTCAGCCTTCTGCTTGTTGCTTGGATCTAGGTGCTTGTCCGGATGGTAGATTCTGCTAAGTTTCCTGTATGCGGTGTTAATTTGCTCATTTGTTGCCTACAAAATAATTATTTCAAAGTATATTCTGTGATAATATGAGGGTTATTACATCCTTAGGGACATTCAAAAAAGCGTAATAATTTTCCTCGAGTTCCTGATTTGTGTCCAGATCATCCTCCATCTCTGGTTCAAAAATTATACTTCATAGATTTTTCAAAAATGTATTTCGAAATTCTTAAAGTATTTAACTCATCTAAATCGAAAATTAAAAGTTTATAACCTCGATGAAGACCTCTGTAATCAGACTTCAATTTTTTAGATTAGTACTTTCACAGCTGATTTTTTGGCACATACGTAACACCAGGATGTGTTCATGAGGTGCATACATTTAACATCGGCACATAAAATTTGGTCTAAGGAATAATATAATATAGTTTACTCATTGTATTCGTGTAATTTAGGTACGACTTTATTTTGAGTTTTTTAAACGAACGAATATGATTCGCTTTATATTTCTGCTTGATGTCACCGATTATAAATGTCAACGTTCGCTCTATAATTTGGCATGTTCGTGTTAGTTAGTTAAGGTAAGGTGTGGTGTGGAATTAACACGTTCCCTGCCAAGCTGTTTTTCACTAGGTGTCATTTCTACGCCGCGTGTACCGAAAACAGTACACGGTAATAATTTTGTATAAATTCTTATTTTTTATTAATACTCAATGCTGAAATTTGCTATCATGACTAATCACCACGCCGCGTGTACCGTTATCAGTACACGATGCAAAAATACCTCTAAACATCACTAAATAACATAAAACAATCATAACGGGAATTAAAATTTAGAAAAAAAAATTTAATTTGAAAAAAACACGTTGGCGTAGAAATGAAGCTAAGCGTGTACTGTTTTCGGTACACGCGGCAGGGAACATGTTAAGGTAGTCAGTACCGCTCTTACTTCAATTATTTTTTTTTTTTTTTTTTTTCTTTGCATTTTTATTGAATTCATTTTTCTTACGTGCTAGACAAAAATACTTAAAACTAGCTTACAGATACAATCTACCGATCTTAATTCTAACCTACTGACTAGTGTATTTTTCTTTTTGCCTTTCGGCCTCTTTTATTTTTAATTCTTAGCTTAAAAACTAATTACACGTTTTTTTTTTTTTTTTAATCCTTCAAGAAAATTTTTTTAAAAACTTGAAATTCAGAATTATCTTTACTTCTTAACCTACTTTAATGACTACATCCTAAAACTACACTAGCTAAAACTAAACTAAAACTTATAACTATATACAATTTAAACTAACCTAAGACTTAGGTCTACTTATACTAAACTTACTTCAATTATGAATACTAAAGTATTCACAAACAATGTTTGGCCGTATATATACCGTGCACAAGCGATTAAAGTTCATATAATTTGTCTTCGGAAAACAATTTTCTACTAGATATGAGGGGAACGATATGAAATGAAACCGTCGTGCTCACTGCGAGATTGATTATTATTCCAAATTGAAATAGGCATATGGTTTAATGGAGTTAAACGTCAATCTCATACCAACATAAAAAATTACAATTATTTAACATTCTGGCTCTTCTAGAGTGCCAATAATGTAATCAGAATTTTCTGTGTTTATAAATCATATATATCAGAAACCAATAAGGAAGTCTCTGACATATATCATATAATATATCATGTCTTTATATGCTTTTCAAATAAGTTTATAGGTTTGCCACTGAATGGTGTCATTAAATTTGAGTGAAACGTTTTGAAAAAAAGGAACAGTGTTCAATGCGGTTTGGGGTTGGAGCCTTATTTGACAGTCGTATTTAATGAATTTCCGTGAATAGTCTATTGGTTCTGAAGAAGTCGTGATTTTTCAAAGTATCTCTTACTGATTTATTCTTTGAGTAACTGGGTTTTTTTTATATCGAAATAAAATTAAAACAAAGTATAAACATGTTGAAAGCACCAAAATTCTTAGCACAATTTGTTGCTCAGCGTCAACTGGGATATGTGACCGGAAAGCAATCAACTCTTTCTAGTATTTTCGAGAATGTACGTATTTCACCATAGAAATAGTATTTTAGTATTTTATTTTTGTATTACTCTGCGACTATTTTAACAGTTTTTATGCATTAAAATGATAATTAAATTTGTCTTCATTTTAGCGGCTGACCGGATTAAACAATGGATTCTTATCTCAAGTTCGACACAAGTAAGTACTTAAATCTTTTTTAGGACATTTATCTTCACTTACCTTTAGAAATAATGGTTTAAATTTAGTTTTTGTTTCATAAAATTGGATATATCCTAACGTATTCTTTGTCCGATTTGAAATGCATTTTTTCGCAAAATGCTGTTCAGCCGACCATGTGAGGGTTATGTAACCTCAACTAAAATTTTGCTTTCATAGGAGTATTTAAAAGAAACTTCAATGAAAATGAAATTGTACATTTTGTCATTTGTAATTTTGCGAACATATCTGTGTTTGTGCAAGGAATTGATGAATAAATGTGATTGCTCTCTGTGATAAGAGAATTGCATCATCAAAAGATGTACGTTCTTGGCAGTCTGGCAGTGACGTACGGCGTACATATGTATTTCTGGTATAGGAACACGTGAAAACATTGATGCATATGGAGAGACATGTTGCAGTAACGAAAAACAAACATATTGTAATTCCAAAAAAAAAAAAAATCTTAAAATGAATGGATTACAATTTCTACAAAGTTTTATCTGAATGCTATTTTTGATGCTGTACATTTTTAGCTGGACTAGACTGCGTTATTTCATTAACATACATATTTATATTGAGATAAGGTTATTGAACTGATTTCTGAAATTATAAGATGGAAATTTTGTTGCAAATGTTTTAAACTTATTCTGGTAGATATGTACATATATTTATATATATCCATGCATATACATGCCTATTCATAATGATAAAATTATTATTTTGGCTTCAAAGTTCGGAGCATGCCTATAATGATATCAGAGTGTAAATAATCTAAAATTTAACTTTAACTTTGTGATATGTGTACGTAGTCTTACTATACTTTCTTTTATTTAAATCTTGGTTGAATGTGATTACAATTTCAGGTATTGTTTTTACATATATTTTGAATGTTCTAGAACAAAAACCATAACAATTGTCTTGAACTTTCTTGGTTTGTATTCCAGTAAAAGATCAGAAACCAGCTGCTATCTAATTTTCAGCACCACACTTACTCACAGTTTTAATCCGACTTACATATACTTTTGGGTTTGCTTCATAAACAGTTTTTTTTTTACATCTTTTCAAAGGTTTTCAATACAATTCAGGTCCGAAGACTGAGGCAACTTATTTCACTCTGTGTCAGGTAGAATCGTTTCTCTCATTATGCTGACATAAACTCCGGACGTCGTCATCGGTTTTATCCAAAAACCGATGGCAAAGAATCAATCAGTTTCTGGCACCTGCTCACGGGAACGCCGTTCCAATGCTTATGAATAGTAGAATAGTAGTTTATGAAATGTTTTTTAACTAAGGATTTTTTTAAGATCGAGGGATTGAGAAGGCCGCGATAAAACAACACTTCGACAAGTGCTTGGGATCATTACCATGTTGGAAGTGCCATTCTGAGGTCATGTTGTAATCAGCATACGGTCGCATCCCATAATTTAAAGAATTGCGCTAAGACTATTTAATAATGCCATTTAATTGAAAAATGGGTCCAACACCAAACCAAGAAAAACAGCCCCATAACATGACGCTCTCGCCCCATGTACTCTTTCCTTGTTTTGATATTTTTTTTTGCTCATCAAGGGAACCTTGCGAGCAATTCTTCTTGTTATTTGACTTTGTAGCAAGCTTTTTCGGACTGTTGGGGCACTGACAGTGATGTTCTGATAAAAGGATTCTTTTTTGGCAGCATTACAATAACGGAATTATCAGAGGGTGTCGTTTTCTTGGTTAACCTATTGTTGCCTGTGATGAAATTCTGGAAAGCGCATTTAATGCAAAAGTCACCTATCTTCCCAACTCGTTTGCAATAAATGTAAGAGTTTTTTTCTGTTGTCCGGCTCTTTTCTTCACTGCAATGCTTATTTCGTCCCATTTCCAGCGAATCTATAAAGGCATTTATAAGGGTTTACATAAAGGTTTACAATGAATACAAAAATAAAATCACCTGTTACTTGTTTCTTTTAATAAACTACACATATGAGAGAAACCAAAATTCCCCATTACTTTGAACACTATGAAATATAGGAGACAACGCAGCTGTGCATAAAAAGGTGCTTTAGTCTTGTTCGTGTTAACGTGTTAATGTTATTTTAATATTTTTGTTTTGCTGAAAGAAGTAAGCTAACTCTGACATTTGTTATAAGGAAAATTCTTAACTTAAATACAGTTTCCACAGATGGGGTGTTTAATTTTGTCCAATAATATGTGTATGTAACTTTGAAATTTTTAACTTAGAAGATGACAGCATTCAGGGTTTCAAGTGCTTCACATTTTTGTTTGAATTATTTTAAATTAATTGACTGAATTTGTTTTTTTGCAGATCTGAAGAAGTCAAGGGTGCTGTTATTGGTATCGATCTGGGCACAACAAACTCATGTGTAGCAGTTATGGAGGGCAAACAAGCAAAGGTGATTGAAAACTTGGAAGGAGCCAGGACTACACCATCTCACGTTGCTTTTACAAAAGAAGGTGAAAGGTTGGTCGGTATGCCAGCTAAACGTCAAGCCGTTACGAATTCCGCAAACACATTTTACGCCACAAAACGTTTAATTGGTCGCCGTTATGAAGACCCAGAAATCAAGAAAGATCTTAAGAATTTGTCATACAAAGTCGTGAAAGCGTCTAACGGAGATGCATGGGTTCAAAGCTCGGATGGAAAAGTGTATTCGCCCTCACAAATTGGAGCTTTTGTTCTCATGAAAATGAAGGAAACCGCTGAAGCTTACTTAAACACAAGCGTGAAGAATGCAGTTATTACAGTTCCAGCTTACTTTAACGACTCCCAGCGTCAAGCTACTAAAGATGCTGGTCAAATTGCCGGTTTGAATGTTTTAAGAGTTATCAACGAACCCACAGCAGCTGCATTAGCCTATGGTATGGATAAAACCGAAGATAAAATGTATGTGAGCTTTATATTTTTGCATAGTAAATGTTGTCAATTTAACTTTTTATACGTTCTTACAGTATTGCAGTATATGATTTGGGAGGCGGAACCTTCGATATTTCCATATTGGAAATCCAGAAAGGTGTATTTGAAGTTAAGTCTACCAACGGTGACACGCTCTTGGGAGGCGAGGATTTCGACAATGTTATCGTTAACTTTTTGGTAGCAGAATTCAAAAAAGATACAGGAATTGACATTACAAAGGACTCCATTGCTATGCAACGACTCAAGGAAGCTGCTGAGAAGGCCAAAATTGAACTCTCATCTTCTCAGCAAACTGATATAAATTTGCCTTACTTAACTATGAGCGCGGCTGGTCCACAACACATGAATTTGAAAATGACTCGCTCTAAGCTTGAATCCCTTGTCGCTGATCTTATAAAGAGGACCATACAGCCATGCCAGAAAGCTTTGACCGACGCTGAGGTTTCAAAATCAGAGATTGGTGAAGTTTTGCTGGTTGGTGGTATGACCAGAATGCCAAAAGTTCAAACAACAGTTCAAGATATATTCGGACGTCAACCTTCACGCGCAGTTAATCCTGATGAAGCTGTGGCTGTTGGAGCTGCAGTGCAGGGTGGTGTTTTGGCTGGCGACGTCACTGATGTCCTGCTGTTGGATGTTACACCACTGTCGCTGGGTATTGAGACATTAGGTGGTGTTTTCACCAGACTAATTACCCGAAACACAACAATCCCAACGAAAAAGAGTCAAGTATTTTCGACAGCAGCAGATGGACAAACTCAAGTAGAGATTAAAGTACATCAAGGTGAACGTGAAATGGCAGCTGACAACAAACTCCTGGGTGCATTCACACTGGTTGGTATTCCTCCAGCTCCACGTGGAGTTCCTCAAATTGAGGTTGTTTTCGACATTGATGCCAACGGAATAGTTCACGTATCGGCAAGAGATAAGGGCACGGGTAAAGAACAGCAAATTGTCATTCAGTCCAGCGGCGGACTTAGCAAAGATGAAATTGAAAATATGATCAAGAAAGCAGAAGAATATGCAGCCACCGACAAACAGAAGAGAGAAATGATCGAGTTAGTGAACCAAGGCGAGAGTATTGTACATGATACAGAATCAAAGATGGAAGAATTCAAGAGCCAACTACCCGCTGAAGAGGTAATATTATCTTAACATAATATTTAATACGCGTTATAAAATAACTATGAATTTCAGTGCGAAAAATTAAAAAAAGAAATTGCTGAATTAAGGACATTGTTAGCGAACAAAGACACAGCAAATCCAGAAGATGTGCGTAAAGCAACAAGCCAATTGCAACAGTCGTCGCTGAAGTTGTTCGAAATGGCGTACAAAAAGGTAAGCGTTAATAATTCATGCAACAGATAAATGTATTAATCCAACCATAAAATTATAGATGTCAGCTGAAAGAGAAAGTGCTTCAAGTAGCAGCACTACAGAAGACAAATCAACAACAGAAGAACAGAAAAAAGAAGATAAAAACTAATTTGTCATTACAAAGTCGACAGAGAGCATGTTTCCATTAAGTTAGCTCTCAATCGAATTAGTCTTTATTTTATTTGACCGCAGTTGAATTGTGGAAATATATTATTCTGTTTTCCTTATGTAGATTTGCCGTGTTTGATAGGAAACATGTTGTTTCTAATATCTGTTTAAGTTAAGCTGGAGTAAATGTGAACTATACATTTTCTCTTGCCGAGGATTGGGACATCACGTTTTTTGTTGATATGTGTTGAGACCTTGCTCGACTTATACCAGTTAATGAAACAAATTCATGTGACCTGTAGATTTGGCATTATATTTCTCATCTCTGTTGGTTTTCTTTTCTTCAAAAAAAAAAAAAAAACGTTTGACTTTTTCTACAAATGTCTAGGGTAGTGTTATTGTTTAGTTAAACTGAATAATTTTAAAGATTATTTTATAAGAGTGATTATTCATTATATGAAATATGAACTGGAATGTTAATGCAGATAATAAATGAAAGCTGTGTTACAATAAGAAATGTACATTTACAAAAGTGTTTTTTATTTTAAATGTTGTTTGATGCCTCGAATCAAATCCTACTTTAACCTTCATCGGTGGGTCGGACTGATCCACATATTTCAGTGTGAATTTAAATAAGTCGGTTTTCTAATTGAAAATTGTTTATTCTTCATTGCTTTATTAACTTAAGGAGAAAAAACGGATTTCTGATTAATATGAATATAAAGAAAAAACAAAATATTGGAAAATCAAAAAAACATTTATAATCAATTAAATATAAAATAAAGTCTGATTCACATTTTCACATATTTTGAAACAGTTGTGTGTGCATGTTTAAATAGCCATTACGTCGTGCGGAGTGTTTGTTTAAATTTCAGCGTGAATTTGATATATGAATTAATGACAATGATTCCATTTGAGGTAATACTGCTTGTGGTGAATGCTAAAACTGCACTAAACTTGATTTCTGATGCTTGTGAATAGCCAGTGCATTTTCATTTCGTGGCAAAGGGACTAAACATGTTCCAACAATAATATTTTTAGATTTTTCTCGTAATTTTGCAATTGGGATTCAATTTTATGAAAATTAGGAATGCATTGTATGCTTATATATCGATAATATTGAAAAATGGACCACAGGCCTTCTGCTTACGCAACCAAATTATCAAGTTCGTTTTTTTTTTTTTTTTTTCAAAGGATCACTATTATCAATGGCAATAGTATAAGAATAAGTGGAGGGCAGAGTAACAAAACGACATTTTCTTGGGACATACGACAGCATGTAAGCACATAGGTAATGGTCAAAAACATATTCCGTATGATGAAGTGGTTTCTTTTTCATACCCGCCAATCAAGGTGGGATTTCGTTTCTATTTTTCCGAATGGTGCCTACTATAGTCATTTGTCATTGTTTGAGTTTTGTAGGGATAAAGGAGAATAAGAAGATATGAAATTGAAATAGCAAATAAAATTAAGTCATATCGTGTATCATTTTTTACTTCTGGTGTGCATTTGCGATCACGTCCAGTATATACTTTTACGTTGTTTGCATACCATTGTTTAGCTGCGATCAAAAATATCAAATCATATTTAGCTGGTTTTGATGGTATGCATTGTGTTATTGGCCATCTATCAGTTAAAAGTTGTTCAACACTTATACAGTTACCACCGCAGTCCGATATTTCAACCATTGCACACAATTATCAACAATTGAACGGATTGATATTTTTTAATCTAGCCTCTTTATCATCAAAATGCAAACAACTGTTAAATGGTTTACAACGTCATAACGTCATTGTTGATGCGAAAAGTGGGCATATCTTTTAAATATACCATTGATTTTTTTCACAATAACACTATTTTACTACGACAGAAAACTAGGAAACAGCATGTTTAAGGCCTTAACCAACACGAAAATCCAGAAGCTGGCTCGTTTTATACCAGCTACCTCTAATTTAGTACACGGTTGAGGTCCATCTCTTGGGTGCTCCATCTTATAAAAGGACGGCCACTGCTGCATTACCCCATTTGCCGAATTCGAAAACTCTTCCCACTGAAGCTGTATTGTCTATACAATATCCGTGTTCCAATTGACCTAAGGTTTGTGTTCGTGTACACCAGACACCAATAAGGACCCTTATTGGTCCCTGGTGTACACTTAACTAGGCGCATGCTGATGTACTGTCTCAAGAGGTTGTTGAATTTTCTTCTACAATCACTACATCAACATATAAATATAGGAAAAAATCACACACAGAACTTATCTCTCGAAAAGAACAAATACTTTGTTCCTCTATTTCTCATTTGCCTCCTAAACCCTAGAAAACCCAATGAAGATAATACGTTTGATGACGTTGATGCTTTGCGTTACAAACCATTTATACATGATATACACGTTTTGAAATAATGATATATATACATGCAATTATAAACAAACCTATAGATATGCCTAACTCCAAGGAATTTTAATTGTATATTCTTAAAAAGTTATGAAAATCCGGGTTAAAGCAGTCGTATTTTATCCTCTTCCGTTACAATGGCAGTAAACGCCTTATTGACGGCTAGCTTTTTTGGTAAGGAACCTCTCTACCCCCTGGAAAGCCAACAACAACCGTTTAGTGATGGACCAATGTATACAGCTATCCCTCTCAGCTTGTACAATATAAGGGGTCCTACCAGTTGTAGGTTATGCGTAAGATTAACTTCATCACCACGCAAAAACTCAAAATGTTATGAGACAACCATTCGCTTCAGGTACACGTGGATCCAATGTAAACGGATAGAGGGCAACGATTTTCGGTTTTGCACGTGGAAGTATAGACCACGTGTAGCTGAAAAACGATTAGTTCAGAAAGGACAGCATTTATGCAGATTGTGATTTGTTGTTAAAGGCAGTCGTAGGCAAAAAGTCTTACGCTACAATGCCGTTAGCGAACGCCTCATGATAATTCACATCAAGGCTGAACTCGTGAACATCAGTGTGACTTGTGTTCAAACTTGCTTAGAGGAGGAGAATGGCAATAGCAAACATCACTTCTAAGATCCGTTAGGTAGAACATATGATCAAACCCTCAGCTATGATACCAAGATTATTCCAGAAGATCTAAACGCGATGATCTTTGCTTGAAGGATCAGAAAACACAGCCTACATGACAACACATTTGAAAACGGACTCAGGTTGTTGAACTTTGCCACGTCCTGATATCTGTCTGTAGTGAGCTGGCTGTTCTATCGACGTCAATCACTCCTCCAGTATTCTCGATGCTCAAACATCGTCTCTGGTAATTTTCTTGTTCTAGACAAGGAGAGCAACGAGGTGGAGACAGAACAGCCCGATTTGGCGTCGGATGGCTACAATGGCATTAGATCTCTAGGAACTTTGGTGGCCGAGTATTCTAAAAACTCTCCGAAATTCGACGCTGCCTGCGCATACTATAGAAGAAGAATGCAAACGTTACCAAGAAGCCAAAAAATACCATATAGAAGAAACCCATGGTTCAAATGTGCAACAGATATCCGATGGATATAAACCTCGGGCCGAAGACTGCTGAGAATTTGGAAAAATGACTTCTGCTGGCTGACGACGACGAACCAAATGCCGCTCTCCTTCAGAATTTTTTACTTAATCTGCACGACAAAGAGCATGAATTCTATCCCCGTTACCTTTACGAAGTCAAAATTGCAATTTAGAGGCTGAAAACGAACAATTAACGTCAAATGACTCATATTTTTTGTGCTATCTGCCAATTTGAATGTTCCATTTTTATTTAAGAAGTCCTTTAAGTAGTACTACCTAAATCGCAACTTATAAAAATAAGAACAAGTTTGGATTTCTTGGTTGGTCCTTATTTATTCTCTAACTAATCTAAATTACGTACATTTATTTAAATCCTAGATATCTTAATTTAAAATTTACAACCGGTATTTTACAATTTATATAAATAAATTAAGATAAAGAGCCTCATAATTTACACTCTAACTTCTTAATAAAATAAATCATTGTGCTCCAGATTGGAGTCTATACAAATTATAATAGATTCCTCGCATTTGCAAGAGCTCGTGATGAGTACCCATTTCACTTACTTTACCAGCGTCTATCACAAATATTATGTCACTGTCGATAATTGTTGAAAGTCTGTGCGCTATGCTTATTGTTGTGCGACCTTCACTTGCAACTTCTAAAGCATCTTGAACGACCTGTAAAATGGTTAATTGTGAAGTAATTCTTTAGTTGTAGGTTAAATTTATTTAATTGTTTACCTTTTCACTTTCAGCGTCCAGAGCTGAAGTTGCCTCATCTAACAGAAGGATTCTAGGATTGCGAATAAGCGCACGAGCTATTGCAACACGCTGTTTTTGCCCACCGGAAAGTTGCGTGCCCTTTTCTCCTAATCTAGTTTCATAGCCCTAGAAAAACAATAAATTAGTGTATAACAGCAGGAGTTCGTTTCGTATTTATCTTACCAATGGGAGAGATGAGATGAAATTGTGAATATTAGCTTTTTGTGCTGCTTGAATTACTTCTGTTTCTGTAATCATTCTCGAATTATCTCCATATGCAATATTTTCAAAGATGGTTCTGTCGAAAAGGATTGGTTCTTGAGACACAATACCAAGTTGCCGGCGAAGATTCGATACTGTTACTGAACGTATATCTTTGGCATCAATACTAACTTCTCCACCATCAACATCATAGAATCTTTGTATGAGTTGAATGCAGGTTGATTTTCCACAACCTGAAGGTCCAACCAAAGCAACCTTTTGTCCTCTATGTACTGCTAACATTAGTTCTTGCAGAATTAATGTATCTTTTCTCGTAGGGTAACTGAATCTGACATTTTCGAAAAGAACATTGCCTTCTGTTTCCCATGGCTTCCTACTAGCTGAAGGTGAATCTCTTATAGCTGGGGTTCTGCCTAAAAGTTTGAAAATATTTTCAGCGGCGGTTACACCTTTTTGGAAGTTTGGAGCAAATGCCAATGCGTTCGCTATTGAAAATGTTCCCATTATCAGTGCTTGTGATACTCTGAAAATTAGAGTGTAATCATGAAACCTGTTATACATTTATATTTAATTTGTGAACCTACTTGAAAACATTTCCGAAATCCATGCCGTTATTTACGATACAATAGCCTCCATAGTACATAGTGGCACAATATGCAAAGAACATAAGCGATCTTGCCAATCCATAAATAAGACCGCGAAAATGTGTATTTCTTTTAGCTTTCTATAATAAGAAAGTCTACATTTTTGAAAATTGTTTCATTGTGAAAGGTAAGCTTACATTGCATGCTGGAAGAAGGGTAGCCATGTACTGGTCGTGGAACGCATCTTCTCGTCCTAATGATACCACGGTCCTTACATTTGATACAACTTCAACGGCGAGCTACAGGCAATTATGAAGGCAATGTCTTAGTCAAATTTGATCGTATGCTTTTTTTTTAATTTGTGCTTACCTTTGTACAAGACTCCATTGCGCTAGCAGTTCCCATATTTTCTTCAGCCATCACTCTTCGTTGCATGTATGCAGCTACAAATATAAAAGGTGTAAATGCAAGACCCACAAGACCAAGACTCCATTCGTAGTACATAGCAAGTCCAACAGACAATAAAAGAGTTGCTATAGACTGTAGTATAGTTCCAATTCGTTGACCTGTTGCCTAAAGTAAATCAACTTAATTATTTATTCACACTTTATATTGTCTCTATAATACCCCTTGAACAGCCGATGCATCTCCCGACAATCTAGCGCACAACGTTCCAGTTCCATTTCTCTTATCATCAAACCAACCTATCTCTTGTTTAAGCATTGTATCGAACAATAATCCACGAATTCTTTCAGTTAACATCTCTCCAGCAATTCCAAAGGTGTAAATCTTTTGAAAGAAAATTTTTGATTTTAGTACTTGCGAGGGATACGTATGTATGCAGAAAAAAATATGAATTACTTGTAAAAAGGTGGCAAAGCCTACAACAACTCCGCAAATAACAAAATAAAGACTGTATTGGTTTGTGTTGTCTCGTACGTATGTTGGGTCGGTTGAAGCCAAGATTTGCAGAATTTGCCCAAATATCAATGCAAATATTGGCATTGCACAGCCCATAATAATAGATGATATTGATCCGGCTAAAATGTGAGGCCACTCTGTTTTGTTGAGCCTCATAACAGATGATATGGAAAATTTAGTTTGACTGTCTTCATTTTCAAGCAGGGCCTTTTAATAAAAAAATAAATTGTTTTATTCTTATGAATATTTCTCTTGGTACAAAATTAAATACCTCGTCCTGTTTCACTACAGCGATTTCAGCAATATCTTCATCCACAATTAATTCATCCAACTTAGACACTGTGCTGGGGCTAAGAGCTGTATAAAATAAAAACGTTTCATTTGTGTGAATAAATCTTGTAAAATATTCTGAAATTTCGAATAGGTAAATTTGTATAGTTATTTTGATTTAAGTAAATTGTAAAAAAATGTTTTTACTCTATTATTTTAAAACTTCGCTTATGAGCCGAGTGTGGACATAAAATAAAAATTGAGTGGCACTACAACCCACAAGTGACTAGGGCCTAACTTCTACAACAACTACTCGTGTTGTGCGTGCTACTGTTCTCTCACCAGTAGAGAGTTACAAAAAACTCTGCTGTGTTGCTAAGCTTTTATTTTCCAGGAAACTAAGATATATGTTCATATAAAAAGCCTAAGAGTAGGCCAGTGCAGGAGTAGATTTATAGACTGCTTTATATCCTTGAATTAAATTCTCATGTACTAGACCCAAATGGTACAGGGAAATGTTTAGTAAAATGTCCAGGATTCTGCAGCAAAATTAACATATCAGAAGCAAGATGCATTATAAATGTATCCTGCAGGAATTGTAAGAGCTTATTGGGAATAGGGGTGGTGGAGCATCTTCTATGCACATGTCCGGAATGGACTTAATTTGGAAGGGGCAGTTTTGCACTTCCTTCGAAATTAACCTCTTTGTAATGTTAAATACAATTGCACTCAAACACTTGTTTTAAACTACTTCAACAAAGGCATAGCAAACCTTCTATCAATAATTCGCGACCTAAGGAAATTAATTTTGAATTATTATCAAACACAATTATATAATGATAAGATAAAATAAATTGGTACTTTTCTTGCAGTTAATTGCAATAAAAGGCAAGTAGAGTAGAGGAAGCCCTGTTTGTAGTTTTCGCATCATTTATAAATAAAATATGGTTAAGATTATAGAACACGTGGTGCACCTAATCAGTCAGTCATTAAATAATAAAATACCATGTTGCGATAACTTATCAAGCAGTTGCCTCCAATATATAGTGAATAGATTAATTAATATCTTTTGAAAGAATTATTTTTTTGTATACACACCTAGATTTTCATCTCCGAGTTGTGTGGTAACCAAGTTGAAGTAATGACCTTTTAAGCTCATTAACTCTGTGTGAGTGCCACTTTCAACAACTTGCCCCTTTTCTATTACAACAATTTTATCCGCCCGTCTTATAGTTGAAAGTCTGTGCGCAATAATAATTGTAGTGCGCCCCTGGCTTGCCTATTGATTTCAATATCTTTATTTAATATGTAAGAGAATTAAAAGAAAAAGCATTACCTTCTCGAGAGCAGCTTGTACTTTTGCTTCACTTGCAGTATCAAGAGCGGATGTGGCTTCATCTAATAAAAGAATTTCAGGATTTCGAACCAAGGCCCTAGCAATCGCTATTCGTTGTTTCTGACCACCAGATAATTGAGCTCCTCGTTCACCTACCAGAGTTTCATATCCCTACGGGGTAAGGAAAATACTCAATTATGAAACACTACCTAAATTCCACATCAACTCTCACCAATGGTAGTTTTTTAATGAATACATGAGCGTTTGCAGCTTTGGCAGCTTCAACTATTTCGGCTCTGGTGGCATCATCCCTTCCATATCGAATATTTTCATAAATCGTTGTCCCGAACAGGACTGGTTCCTGTCCAACAACACCAATTCTTTCTCGTAAACTCTGAACATCGTATTCTTTAATGTCTATCTTGTTAAATAATATCACTCCTCCATTTGTATCGTAGAATCGTTGCAACAGTTGAATACAGGTTGATTTGCCACAACCAGATGATCCTACCAAAGCAACCGTTTCACCCTTTCTTATAGTGAGATTTAGTTTTCGTAAGATCTGAAATTATATTATATTTTTTTATAAAAAAAGTTTTACAGCATGTGTCGTGGAGGGGACAAACCTCAATGTCTGGACGAGTAGGATATTGAAATTCAACGTCCTTGAAATGTATCTCATCAAGATGAGCTTTCGGCTTAATACCTCTTCGAGTAATGGGATTGATTTTTGGGACTTGTTCTATTAAGTGGAATACCTTCGAACATGCACCCTTTGCAATTCCAAATGCTTCAATGTAGGGGGAAGCCATTCCAATATTCATTGATCCCATCATCACAGAGAAAAATACCTAATTAATATGTATTCCAGTTAATTCATTTTATCATTTCAGTAATTGTTCACTCACAGTTATCATAGTTCCAGGTGTGTAGTTATCATATGTATGATTATCGGGATCCTTAGCTTTAATAACCAATCCAACGCCATACCAGAAAGCAAGGGCATACGATGCGTAAATGAAAAACCACAGAAGCCCAAATCCAAGTCCAGAGAAGAAACCTCTTTTGATATTGAGTTTACGAGCATCAACAATGTTACTTTTATATGCTGCTGCTTCCTTTGCTTCACCTTCAAACGCTTTAACCGTA
Source organism: Eristalinus sepulchralis (assembly GCA_944738645.1). Lineage (NCBI taxonomy): Eukaryota > Metazoa > Arthropoda > Insecta > Diptera > Syrphidae > Eristalinus > Eristalinus sepulchralis. The sequence goes on from OX122886.1 coordinate 21,300,934, forward strand.
CGAATTCCGCTCAGAGCTTCTTCGGCGATATTTCCACCCTTTGCGTAAACATTAAGCTCCTCCTTTGCAAGTCTTGAGGTGAAAATTGAAACTACACCCATGGCTATCATGGTCACGGGGAGACTTGACAAACACACTAGTGCCAATTGCCATCCTTTGACAAATGCCAATATCAAAGAAGATATGAAAGCCACTATAAAGTGGGCAAACATAACAACTTTTTCCCCAAGTCCATCTTCCATTTTTGTTAAGTCCCTAAGAAAACGGATATCATTTAAGATGACGTGATCTGAAATATGACAACATGGATACTTACTCATTCATTCGGCTTGCAACTTCTCCGCTCTGATTAAAGTCATACCAGGACATATCCTGATGTAAGACAGACTTAAAGAACTTTCCACGTATAGCATATATCTACAAGATATATTTTAATTTAACCTAATTCTTTATGTGGATAGATACTATTATATTACCTGTGACTGTGCGGCGTAGTTAAATAATGTAACTGAGAGATAGCTGCATATTAACATCACTGTTCCGATTAAAGCATTTTGAACTGCAAACACCTGAACGGCATCCAACAAATCATCTACCTCGTTACTCCTAGTTGAAGCGTTTAAACCGTATAAATATTCCCCATAAGCAATCATGGCCTTCAGATTCAATGAAATATATTAACACCAATACAATTATTGTTAATGTATTTTACTTACATCAGACAAGTTGCCAAATATTAAACTGTTCAAGGGTGTAGTTACACCAGTAGCAACAGCGCAGAGAAGTCCCACTACGTACATGGATTTATCCTTCCAGTTTGAATATTTGTACTAAAATACATAGATAAAGGATTGAGTATGTATTTAAGTTCATGTACCTTGATATAATCTCATAAGTACCATGCTTAAGAAGTTAACCGGTGGGATGTCATCGCCGGGTTTTTTGGGATCTGTTGGTTCTTCTGGTTCATTCTTGTCATTCTTTTCTTTTCCATTTAACGAACTATAAATATAACGTGTAATGCATTATTTCCACATTGCTTGTATAAGTATATAACATTTTGTCTGTCTGCACTTATTTATAAACATAATACTTTTTTTTTTGAACGCTGAAAACTCTCATTCATCATTCCTGATAAACAGTTGTTGTAGTAGCTAGAAATGAACTAAATATTGGTACTAAAACCTCTATTAAACAGTAATATCACAAAAAGGTGTTCTTTTGTAAGAAATTAATAATATGAAGCAGAGAAATACAGCTACTCAGCACCTAAGATAAATTTCAGAAAAGAGATGAGAAAATAAGGTCAAGTAGGGGCCTATTCAATTGATATGTGTCAATAGCTCATTTAGCTATCAAAAACATCAGGCTAGTCGAACTTGTCCGGTATAGGAATAAGTGCTTAGACCAAAGTCAAACCTCCCTTCCACGGTAGATTAGTATAGGTTAAGGTGGCTTAAATGTAATGCTTAGTTTAGAGTTTAATGGTTGAGACACCAAAATAAATTAATTAAGCGCTACAGCCCACATGTGAACTGAGCCTAGCTTCCTCAACAACTACTCTTTTTTTGACTACAAGATACATACAGTTTATTGCCTCCTCCGAACTGCAAAATTTGTTCATACTCTTTAAGTGTTGTCAGTAATTCAAAAGAGGTGGTGCCATTAAAAATTTTAGGCAAACGGTCGAGTGGGAGCCGATCTATTTACCATGGAGTAGTCATTTCAAATGACAAAAACTCCTCTTTACACTTTGGCCTATCAGAAACCAAGCTATCCGGAAACCAAGCATCATCCACAGAGACTAAGTAGTAAGAGCACTTTAGGCTTAGCTGGCCTTATTTATCGAAGTGATGAAGTGGTCAGCGGTATCACTGAATGAAATTGTAGCGCTCATTATGCAATTTCTTCTCGTAGCTGCGTATATTATTATTCTCCGTGTCTAAAAGAAAATTAATATTAGAAGTACGGCTAACGAAGTCGACGGTATGATTGCATGATATTCTATTTCACACATGCCATTATACTATAGATGGTTTAAGAGATGATTTAAATGATGATATCAAATTTATGTTAATATTCCCATTTGATTTTTAACATTCAAAAATGTCCGTCAGACTACTCAAATATACCTCACAGATTACTTTTTACGTGCAGAAAAAAAAATTATTATAATTTTCCTACATATGTATAAAACGCAATTTTAAAACTTTGTTAATAATTTGCTATGATATCTTCAAAAATATAAAAAAGAATTAACATAAATGCCATCATTCACTTTAATGCGGATGACTTGCAAATTTAAAATGTGTTGTATGATTCCACAACCTTTGTTACATTTACTTTCTCCTATTTTTCAGCAATATTAATAAAATTAATCGTGAATTGTCATAAAAATATCCAACAAAAAGCAATATGATTGATTGTAAATATCATACGTCTTGTTTTGGTAAAACCAACAATGACTAATGCTCAATAACGTATATTATTAGACGAAGTGTCTGGTGTTTGATTGAAAGAAAGCCCAATGTGATGAATTTGAGAAAACAGCTTTAGAATAGTATCTAATAAAAGCGTATATTTTTAGTTGCCATGTAGTTTCGGTTTATTGTTGAAAATACAACTGTGTACAAATTAATTCACTACTTTTTTCCCTAAGATTTCATTTACTGACTCAGACATAAAAAAAATAATCATATTTATTCTTGACAGCTAGATTTTTATCATAATGGCTTTATAAAAAACACTTAGTGTCTTTCTTATGGCTAAGAGAATTCTTGTCGATTAGGGTCGATATCTAATTTGAATATTATAGTTGTAGCATATTGTGTGTCTGATTGATCAAAAGTCGGTATTGTGCATTTTGAAAAGAAAAGCTGACTACGTTATCTTCATTTGATAGGTTATCAATTATTTTTGGAATTTATTGAGCTTTGCCTTTCGCCAAACTTTTAGGACTCATACTTGATACAAGGGGACATGCGATAAGTGTTGAAAGTGCTCTATATACATACGTACACCAGGTGTGCATTTATCGTCAAATTATCGAGCAAGAGGTAAGACTAGTATGTAGGTTCACATGCAAATAGCAAAATTTTTGAAAAAGAAAAATTAATTTTAAAAAGGACATCACCTAAGCAACATTTCAAAATGTTTTTCGTATGTTTAGCTTGAATTGCAAATTTATACTTATAACATTTGCAAATTTCAAGCTGGTTTTCGAAGCTAAGGGAGCTGAAATACGCCTACTACGCGACTAATCGTTTAATAATCAAGGAAAATTAGTTCCACAATCGACATGTTAGTGAGGATCCGTCTACCAAGTTTTTGCGGTCTTTTCAAATTCTTAACTGGGAACGTGCAACTTATCTTTTAAAACATCTGATATGACGACTGAAAGGGGCTTAACCCGAAGAGGAGACGGATAATTGGTTGTCAGTAGAATGTTGTTTTATTTTTCGTTAAACATCTTCCGGTGTTGAAATTATGAATTTTGTTCACATATTCAAAAGAAAATTTAAATTCAATTTTATCGGATGACTCGTACTACGTCTTATGTATGTTATATGTATGTTTCCTTCTATGATCCTTATTAAGCTTAAAAAGCTTGTGTGCAAAATGTTGCATATAATTTTTACCTCATCCTTGTCAGTGAATTGAGATTAATTGTGGTAATAGAATAGTAGAAACAAAATTACCAATATAAAAATAACAATATTTGGATAGGCGCAATAGTCCACAAAAAGAACAGGCCTAGCTTTTCGAGGCACTACCCTTTCAGTACATTTCCCACAAGTGGAGGAGACGTACAGTTTATTGTCGACTCTTTAGTCTTTAGTACTCTTTAAGTGTTGTTAGCAAACTGAAAGTGGTGATTGCGTGAAAATTCATGGGAGTTGAAACACTTATCAATTGCGCCGTAGCGGCAACTCTAGTACATACTAACCAAAACAAATTCACAACCTTGAAATACTATAAAGAGAGTGAAACTATCACAAGAAGTTTAAAAACTGTTTGCACTAAAAGACAATATTCAATTGTAGATAATATTAACAAAAACCCAAATTTCTTGAAAAATAAATATAAATAATAAATAACTATTGTTAAGGATCATTTAATAACCGAAGAAAACATTGTATTGGATTTTATCATTTTACATCTGTTCAAGTTGTGTTATCCTACAAGAAATGTTAATAAAATATTTTTTTAGACATTACTCATTATTTTTTTATCACAAAAAGCTTGAAAAATACTCAGCTGAGTGTACATACGTATGAATACGTAACGTCGCCAAATTCAAAAACGCTGGAGGATTATGTGATAAAATGTTGATAAATAAGAATTATTCATAAAACAAAGGAAAAATCATGGTACAAGTGTACGTTACTTCTAGACATTCGATAAAAATTCGCAAATAGAAATACCCGATAAATTGCCATGTCATAGTAATTTTAATCAATGTTATTATCGTTAAGAAATAACGATTAAACATACACTATCGCACATATACCAATATAAACGTATTGAATATCATGTAAGTGGTATTCAATTTCTGGTAGCTTGCGAACCGAAAGTTAAGTTTTCTTATTTATTTATTTATTCAGTTAAAGGCTGTACCAAATGATATAAGGAAATTACAGTTTTATATGTATTTGAGAAAACCACAATGACTTTAAAAAGTGCTATTCTACAGTAGATGTAAAACACAATATTATAACAATGGCGCTTATTATCGAATTAAAATAAGACTGATGAGTATAAGCCCCAACAAAAACCGTTTTGATAGTAAGAACAGTTATATTTTAAACGAATAGAAATTCAAATATACGATGTTTTATATTTTTAACAGGATTATAAAATAAAAACTTAAAAATCTCTTCCGAGGAGAAATATCACATCCAATGTACTGGTTGCTTGATATTATGAAATGAAACCAGTTCAGGCTTTACGTATACTTTAATGAACCACACATGAAAAACTGTGCAACAAAACTATTTTTACAAAATGTGCTGTTAAGGAATTTTCAATGCCTTGATTTTTTAACTGAAAGAAGAAATAAGAAAGAATGAACATATATTTATGTAACATCGATGGAATATAATGAAATGTAATAGGTATTTTATTTATTTTTATGTGTATTTTGTTAAAATTCAAATTAATTGTTGGGGCTTTTTGCTTCAAAAAATAATGGCAGGATACAATTTAAATAAAATCTAGTCTTTCCTCAAGACTTCAATTGAATTATTTTTAGAAAGCAAAAATAATGTAATGAAACTAAAAATATTTAATACATTTTTTTATAAGTTTCATATGTTGACTTTGTTCATGCAGAAAAATTAAAAACCGTGGATCTTGTGTATATGATTTGTTTGATGAATATTGTAAAAAAAAACTTTAAGAATATTTTGAAAGATGTTTAAATAATATACTAAGCACTTGTAAAAAATTATGCAATACGAGAATCAAAATATACAATTTCTTGTATAATATTAAAATTAAGGAGTAATTAATAATTTTATTGGAATTATGGGTACCCTTTAGGGGACAAGATTGATTATACTCTGTTACATACGTCCATATTCCAGAAAGTTCACAAATCTACAAAAAACTTCGTTCATAAAAATCAGCACGTGGTTATTACTTTCAGCGTCATAAGAAAAAATGTAAATAACAAAAAAAGAAGATTACTATTCATAAATCTCTCACTAACACAAACGGGCACTTCCATTATTTCGATTTGATTTCCCAAAAACTTTATTAAAATGCAGAATACAAATACACATTTGCTTAGATGAAGTATCGGCTATCTTTTTTTCTTTTCTGCAAGTCACATTTAGAATTCACTGATAATGTTAGTAATAAAATGTTGGTAGTATACAATTTTTCTATTTAGCACTCGTATCACTTTTTTTCATGTGACTTTCTAATACTTACAAGCCTGTTTTACTTTTATTTTTGGTGTCTTCTAGTACGATGTTAGTCTTGTAAAAAGACATGTCTTCTTCCTTATTTTCAAGAGAACCCATGACGACAAGGGTTAACTTCGGATGTCACTGCTATACACGATAAATTGTTACTGACTGCTCTATGGTCAATGTTGTACATTTTTGTAAAGTAAAAGCTAGTGGTATTATCTGCAATTGATACGTTATCAATTATTTTGAATGAAATAAGCTTTACAATATCTGGCTTCAAACGTCATATGTATTAATTATAGTAGATAAAACCCTAAGGTATATACAAATTAAGACACTTTTTTTTGTTTGCCTCAGTGCATGTTGAAAGAAATGATGAAATGTTTCTTAATTTTGATTGAAAGATTGCGTACATGTACTGCAGTAAAAGCGTCTATAGGGAAAAATAGAACATCAGTAAAATCAGTTTCAAGGAAACACAGCTCCAGCATTTATATTCAAATATGACCAACCGAAAAAGCTTCCTTAACAAGGGTTTTTCCAATTTGAACAAAAAGTCACGTCATGATGACTAAGAATTAAAGAGTATGTGAGATGAGCTTAGGAACATGAAAATTAGACAAAAACTCAAAAGTAAGAGTCTAATATTGACTGATACAAAAATGTGTATAATCTGGTGTATGAATTTATTTTTGAATGTGCTTAAAGAAAAATATATGAAAAATTAGCTTCGACTGATGTACAGCGCATGATATAGTTTGATATCACGTTGATATGTTGATTGATGATAATTTTTGTAAGGTGGGAGAGTCACACTCGCAAACACATGTTCTTAGGTTTTTCCCTTCAACAATATGCATGTATCAAGTAACTTCGGTATGTGCTAACACATAAGTTACTAAATAAATATTTAACTGAAATAAGTTAAAGTAAATCATAAGGTAGTTAAGGATTTAGCTTAACTCGATTCCTCAGTAATTAAGAAGAACAACATAAGTACCGAAATCAGAATGACATTCGAAGATCGATGTGTCCTTGGGCTCAAGTTAAGTAAATATAAAGTCCTCTCCCGAAATACTAAGCTAGCTTTGTATGCCACCTTGATCACCCCTGTCCTGGTCAAAAGTGCAGATTCTTGGTCGTTGTAAAAAGCGGACATGGAAGTCGATAAAATATCATTGTCACTGTCTAAAATATCACTGTCTGTGGTATATCTTAAGCACAGGCAATTATATATGCATGTAAGAACATCGATATTTGTGTGTGCTTAAATATATACGCCATGCTTTATGATATAAATTTGCAATAGTGCCAATCTCTGCCATTGCAACAATTGTTTTAAAGGATTTGCTTCTGTTTAGGTTGTACCAAAGGCCATGGGAAAAAAGCAGCCAAACTGGACCTGTTATCCAAACATATGTACATCCATAAAATGATTTCTATTTAACATGAGTAAGCCTGCCAGATAAAATATCGAACTACTTAGAGTTAAATCCTTTTATTTTAAGGAACTCCTCCGTACCCGAACAAGATTTGTGTATATAGGATGTAAATAGGAACATGTGAATAAACTTTAAATTGACATAGTCAAAAATCTCAAAAATAAAGAACCGACAATTATAGATAACTTTCTTCGATATTCTCTTTATATTTTTCTTCTTGCTGGCTGTTTCTCTTTAAGCTTTTGTCGGCTGTTTTTTTTCAAAATGCGAACCAGTATTTTGTTCAGGTTTGTTTTGATGTGGTGGCGTTTTTGTCAGTGCCTTAGATATTGTTTTGCATGTAGGCACGTTGTACATTTAGGCGCTAAATGTTGTTGAAAATTCTATAATGTTTGGAAACAATTTTGGGTAAGACGTACCAGAAATCAATTATTTTAAAATGCTGCTTAAGTGTATTGTATTTGTAATGTTTGCAGTATTTTTCATCCACTATATTTTGTCATATTTATTCAGTCAAGATGGAACGAAGGTATTTTGACAAGTTTTTGTCTTGTCACGATTAGAGGACACCTACAGTTTGCTTACAATTAGTACTCTTTGAGTGTCGTCAGTGACTCGAATGAGGTAGTGCTCTGAAAAAATGGGAGGTTAACAGGCCAGGAATGGAACCTGCCAGGTTCGACCTGACACCTTTGGAGAGTGAGTGGACCACTAGGCCATTGCTGCCACACTTTTCTAATAAAGTCAATAAAAATATTTAAACTTTGTGAATTAAAAAAATGTGAAAATGGTGTTGAAATTTTTTTTAAAAAACTAAGTCGCAGTCCTTTCGTAGTGGCAGTCCCAGTTACAATCGTGTTTTTTATTATGCGAATTAACGTCTATTAAGAGATTCGCACAAACAAATAAATTCATACATGACTTTATTCATATAGGCGCCATATTTTTAATAAAAAAATAGTTGAGGTACAAATAAATAATAATTATAAAAAATAGCTTAAGCAATATATCAGATCAATTATGTAGCGTACAAGTACATTCAACAGTCTAACTATTTGTTGGTATTAATTGGTGGTAGTCTCGACTTTTTTTGCATTATCTTCCTTGCTGGAGGGTCCAGTTTGGGTAATAGGGACAACCCTCTCGCTGGGTGGTGGGGGAAGCTTTTTCATTGGCGCAGTAACCGTCAAAAGTCCATCTGACGACAAAGAGGACGATACAGTGTCTGGGTTGACGTCACCTGCGGAAAAATATGAATTAATTTTGTAAGTGTGATAAAATTGTATTACACTCACTTGGCAGAAGGTAACGTCTAGAAAACTGTCTGGCAACGAAACCGTGTTCGTCCTGTCTCTCCTCATGTTTTCCTTCAACAACAATGAACTTGTCCGTCACTTTGACTGTGATTTCATTTGGTGTAAATTGTTGCACATCTAAGATAACCTCGAACTTTTCATTGTCAATGTTCAAAGTTGATCCGGATTCCTGCTTTTGTAAATTGGTGCTGCGCCTCCATGGACGTAAATAACCTTGGCGGAGGACTGTCGGGTTTGAACTCCAGAAAGAAGACAACAGATCTTCTCGCCTAAACACATAGATTTTTACTTCAAAAATAGGTTTTGACACGTTATTGCAAATGCATTACTTTAAGCCGGTGCCAAAGTGCTGGTCTAACAAACGCGAAGTGCGCATAGGCACATCAAAATCATCCCACCAGTCACGAAACATTAGGGGAACAACGGACATCTACAAACAAGTCAAAATTTAATGGAAATACACTGAATATTACCACTTAAATTTTGCAAATTTTTTTCAAATGAGTGCACGGTTATTTTAAGTTTTCCAAAGTTATGTTATACCTTTTATGGAATAGCGGAAACAGTGCACTGTATGCTCTGTGAGACTTCGAAAACGTATGCAAATAAAATTGGAGGATTCACATTTATATATCCGAGTTTTCTGTTTAATCTTAAAATAGAAAATATACATTTGATCTAATTTTAGAATTATCATATGGGAGAATTATTCATCAGTGTGCTTTCGGCTCTGGCTACCTTGCGAGCCGTCTCGCATAAATGTAGGAGATATTGAAACACGTACAATATGTGCTTGTTGAATCTTTATTATGCGCTCTTATTTAATGGGCTATTTATAAATATATCACTCACACCTCAGTTTTCTCACGTTATTGAGAAACTCATACGCACTTAAGTATTTCTCTAAGCAATTCAAAGAAATTCCTTCAGATACGTAGGGTATTTTGTTAATTTTTTAACTTGCATCTGTTGCACTTGAAAGTAAATTGTATCTATGCTGCTATACAATAGATATAAAAAATGCATTGTGGGTCGATATCAAGGTGTATTGTAGTTGGGGACTCCGTTGTAGAAATTATAGAATGTATTTATGTAGAACTGGAACTACTTACTGAATATTCATCTAATCCTAAATGCTCTTAAATATTTAGGAAATGGTTTTAAGCCTTTTCAAGATTCAGCCTGAATTGCATCATTAAACATGCATAAAACGACTTTCGGTCTTTTGATCGCTTCCGGATGTTATACATCAATATAGTGATTGTGTGTGTGTCTGTGATGCATCCAATTAGATGTGCTTAAGTATGCTTATTCATCAATGAAATCATAATCCAAAACAGAAAATAATGAAGGAGGTAAACGAATGCATCTTTCCACATAGCCTTTGTATTACCAGGAACTAACGAAATAAATATTTTAAAGTTTTACGTCATTGCTTTGAATGTAACGATTTTCGTTTGTTCTTGAATTTAATAACCTACATTGTTATTGAATTTTATAAAGGCCATTAGCGGCCATTGTTATCACTATTAAACATTAATGTGAATCGAATATTCACTAGTATCTTAAATGTAAACATTCTATAAAATACTTAATCAGATGTTCTCTTTACGGAAACAAACATTTTAATAGCACTATTGTACATCTGGCACAGCAGACTTATTAAAATAAACAGCATCATCGTAAGAAACATAAAACTACCACCGTCATGAACGGATAGTATTTATTTTGGAATCATAACAGGTTATTGTGTGTGCGAATAGCGAGCATTCCAGAACACACCGAATTATTAAACTGTGAGTAAGAAAACTATTTTAAAAATCTAATTCATTCGATTCAAAATAAATATCTTTGATGACACTTGTGCATGTGCCTTCATATTATAACAAACATATGTATGTTCTGAAGTTCATAGTCATAAAGGTAAACAAACCTACCTAAAAATAAATTCAATACAAAAATAGTTTGTGTGAATTTATTTTAAGAATTTTAAGTGGAATCGTCAGAAGTATTTTATAATTGACGACTGGAGATATATAGAATATGTGTGTATTAGTTTTATTTCTTTCTTAACTTATATTTAAAAGAATATAAGACTGATAATTGTGTGTATTTGGAATGATAACTTGCCGTTAATTCTTAATACTAGGTCCATATACCCAGAGTCATGAAAACGCTGATAACGCCTTGGGTGTTATCTCAAATTGTAAGTAAGACCAGCCATCACTTCCTCTTGGTAAGGAGAGCATCATTCTCCCATCTCTGGTGTTCTGTGGGTCACAGCACCAAACTATACATAAAGTTAAAAGTTAATTCCTCATAACCATATGATCTGAGACACCCTAGATGACTAGGGTTTATTAGATCAGATAGCACGGTAAATTACTCTGGGCTCCCTGTGAGGTGTTTGCTTAAGCCACACACTCCACGATCCTTCCATAAGGTAACTAACCATACCCTCTAGCTGAAACTATATTTTAGGGTTCCTGATGTCCCATCGCATCGGAATATAGCTACCGGTCGAGCTGCGTAACCGGTTGGATTCCTTAACACCTAAGACCGATGGCCCTGGCACTTTACCTAACTTCACGCTACCAAAACGGCAAGTTATTTTGTATTGCTATTTTATCGGATATCTATCTATTGCATTCGTGGTCGCCGTGGCGTAGTGGGTAAGTGCGTTGACCCACACGCAGAAGGTTTATCTTCAATTCCCGGACGGGACACCTGAGTTGCTGACACACTCAAAAAGTACTAATTGTGTATGAAAAGCTTCTCAAATCTCGCCGTCCGGAGTCTGCAAAAAGCTGTAGGTCCCTTCTACTCATGAGAGAACAATAGCACGCACAACACGAACACTTGTTGTAGGCATTGGTCCCTTGTGGGCTGTAGTGCCACTCATTTATTATAATTATCTATTGTATACGTATCTCTGAAGGTATTGGCCAAAATACGACTTCGGAAATCATCTTATGGATATTGCAGATATTTGATATTTTATATTTCTTAAGTCAAAATCAATATCTACTGCGGATTATCATTTGATGTTCCTTTAAGCGGATTGTGTTTGTTTTGTTTTGGATAGAATCGTTTATTTCTTTTTTTGTAGAAATACTTTTTTTTATTATTATAATTATTTTCTTTTCAAAGGAGTGCACTAAAAAGGACATATTAAGCCGAAAAAATAACTTTGGTGGATTTTATGTGCAAACATCATTGCCTTTGGGCACGTTGGGCACGTTTGGTGGAGGAACTAATTTTCAAAGTTCCGTCAGTGTATGATGTAAATGGTTTGGAGAAAAGTAATTTTTATAAACGGCACCAATCCACCATCACGACACGTATCAGACGAAACATGTGGTATAACCTCATCTTGCCACGGCTCAACGTGCCAGATATACAGACAAATCAATAAAAACCGCAACCCCAGTCGTCAAAAAATCATGCCTGAGAGAGAACTCCAGCGATTTAAGGTAACACACAATCCCAAACCGAAAGTGACAAACACATACATATACCACCTTAGATAAGAAATTATTTTGGAAATTAAATTTAAAGTAGTGATCAAAAAAACCTCGTGTGCCTTTTGTCTGTGCAACAGATTCTTTGGTAGGAATTCGGGTCTCAGTTCCAGAAATTCCTAATAGTCGATGAAAAAAACTTTTCGAGAAGAATGTTCTACGTACAAAGACTGTACTTTTGATTACCATTACTAGGACCAAGTGCCAAGTGGACTATATCTTACATGGTAGTAAAAATTTTATGTCGAATTCTTGATACGTTTCAAAACTTTAAAATTGCAACTATTGTTAGCGATTACCACAGGGCGCACATCTATCGGGAAACTTCGCGTGTCCATATGATCTTACTTCATGGTTCCTAAATAAATCAAAAAATATTTAAAGTTTGTTTAAGCTCTGCTTGTGTGTTCAATGCTGAGTAACAAATTTCGGACAACAATACAAACATCATATTTCAAATGTAATTACGAATTTAATTAAGATGTCTTGCCTAAGGCCTTGTGGTGCCGGCTTTACTTTAGCTACCTTATAATTTTATATTATATTGTATGCTTTTTATAAATAATTAAGTTATCAGAGATAGATATGGGGAAGTAGACTTTACCGAATCGAAACTGTTGCGTGCAAAGCTTCTAATAAACTAACCCGCAGCCATATCGCAGGAACAGTAGTCTTGTAAAGCGAGCGAATATTACACACACAATACTTTACATGACTGAGTAAAAGAATCGTGTCCTTCAGACATATGTAATCAACGTGATAGTGTGACTTTAGAGCGATAGATCCCTTCAGCACCTCAATGTGAATAATTGTGCCTCGAACCATAATTCATAATCGTGAGGAGGTCGTAAAAAAACAGTACCATCCGCATTAATGGTTTGGAAAGTAAATCCGCGCCGAAGTGGAAGAAAATGTATCGTCAATTCATATGCATGTAACACATACTGAAAAATTAGCCATTGAAGTTCTCAAAAGTAAACGATCTTACAGCGCAATAGAAAAAAGGTAGAGTCGAAGGAAGACTCGGCACTGTTTCCAATTGCATTCAGCGTGTGATGCTTTCTTGGTCCGTTTCAAGACCATTATTCGCGCCAAAGGCAATCCTGTACAATTCACATGGAATGTAATCTGCATTTATATTGACTAAAACTGTTGGGGACATTGGGACAATTGGGGACATTAGAAAATAACGAAGATTAATTGTTAATAAATTCAGCAATCAATTTGCGATTACATATGAAGCCTAAAAAAAGGTAAGCAATATAATATAGTAATATTTTATTATTAGTGTTGAAATGACACTTTGAATGTTAAGTCCTGTTTTGCTCCCGAGTTACCACGGGATCGTGGGAAATGAAATCGCCGATGAGCTTGCCAGCCAAGGCTTAAATTCCCTCAAGAGCAGAATTGTAGGTGGTATGACGATCCAGGATGTGGTCGACGTGGCGTTGTGCGGCGACCGCTACGCAAAATATCTAGGTTCGATTTCCTGACGGGACACTTCGCACCTCTTTCAAGCTGCTGACAACACTCAAAGAGTATTAATTGTCTATGAAAACTTTTTCAAAATCTCGCCGTTCGGAGTCAGCAAAAAACAAAAGGTCCCTTATACTCGCGAGAGAACATTAGCACCCACAACACGAGTAGTTGTTGTAGAAGTAAGGCCCTGGTCCCTTGGGGGCTGTAGTTATTATTACGGTCCAGGGTGGACACAAGCAAAGTGCATGCTTCATAACGTCTGTTATATACCGAGGATTAGTATTTCTTAACAGATAATATCGCAGATGAGATGGATGCTCTTTATCACAAAAGCACTTGCTGTATTTGATTAGGTATTTTTTTTTCAAAAATAACTAACAAATTAAACAAAATGCATACATATAATAATCCATTCCCTTTTAATTTCCATCTTCGCTCGTGCAGTTGCAGAGGAGATGTAGGACCGTTTCTCATTTCTCCTCATTCATATTGCTTGTGCAGAAATCGTTAAAAATGTGCGCCGATCAGATACCCAGTTGTTATTACTCCTATAACCAAGCTTATTTCCAATCTCTCCAAACTTTTGAAGAAGAAACAGTTAAGGGGGCTTAAAATTAAGGAGAGAACATATGTCTTAAAAAACGTATCAGAAGAAATGGTTAGACCATTTTCGGTTAATCAAGTGCATCATGTCCTTATGTAGTTTCAGCTTGCATGTCGCAAGAGATATACCTAGGTGCCCCTAAAGTAAGGGTAGCGATGTTGCAAACTTAGCTAATCATCATATCTGCAATTCCCTGGAATATTTCTATTGCACTTTAGAAAACTGCCCTTTTAATGCTTCCCGACTATCCGTGAGCATAATGATACCGTTGGACTTCAGCCAAGACAATGTTTCACGAATGGTTACTACTTCAAATTGGACTACAGACTAGTCTTAGATTGAGATCGTGAGAGCAAATATCACTAATATACCTTATTTTGTTTTGAAGCCATCAGCCACGGCGTACGGTTATACTCGACCGAAATCACCCTCTAAGGCACAGTGTTGAAGTCTTGCACCAGGGTGTGCCTTTAAAACAGGTTAATCCACTTTAATTTGGCAAACAAATCTACAGGGTTTCTTCTTGTGACTGAACTCGAATTCTTATCTTCATGTGTGCATAGTACGCTTTGAGTGTAGAAACTCAAAATACGAGTACATACATATGTATGTGGTGCTGTGCGATGGAGATTCGGTATAGAAATGGATCCTAGAATCAGTCCAAATATTTACCTACTTCGATAAAAAAACTGTTTTTAAATAGTAAGAATGCATTCTCCTTGTTGGTTATGTACATGCTCATTCCCATTATATAACGATGTACATCGATGAGCAGAAATTAGTACATGCTTGTACTTAATAATAATAATAATTGAGTGGCACTACAGCCCATAACCAGAGCCTAGCTTCTACAACAACTACTCGTGATGTGCATGCTATTGTTCTTCACGAGTAGAAGGGACCTACAGTTTTTTGCAGATTCCGAACGGCGAGATTTGAGAAGCTTTCCATAGACAATTAATATTCTTTGAGTGTTGTCAGACACTCCTCCAGTATTCTCGATGTCCGAACCTTCCGAGGTGCAAACATCGACTCGGATCATTTCCTTGTTGTAGCCAAGGTAAGAACCCGGATATCGAGAGAGCATCGGAGTCGAGACAGGCCAAAACGGTTTGACGTCGGAAAGCTACAATCGCAGCCGATCGCTAGAGCCTTTACCGATCGATTCTCCCTGAAACTGTCTCAAAGTTCGACGCTGCCTGCACAAACAATAGAAGACAAATGGAAACGTTGTCAAGAAGCCATCAAAGAGGCCGCCACTGATGTGCTGGGTTTCACGCCACCACTTAAGAGGAACCCATGGTTTGACGACGAGTGCAGGCAGGCGCATGCAGCCAAACAGGAAGCTTACAAGGCAACGCTGCATCGAACGACGAGAGCTGTTTGCGAGCTCTACAAACAGAGAAGAAGGGAAGAGAACCGGCTTCTCAGAAGAAAAAAGAAAGAGCACGAGAAGCGCGCGGTCGAAGAAATGGAGAGGTGCTATGGCAGGAATGACGTCCGAAATTTTTACCGCAAGGTAAAACAGTTATCTGGCGGTTACAAACCTCGGACTGAAGCCTGCCGGGACCAAAATGGACAACTGGTGGTAGAGTCGCAGTCGGTGCTGAGAATCTGGAAGGATCATTTCTGCAGACTCCTAAACGGCGATGACGACACAAATCCCGCTGTTAGGCAGAATGTTCCACTCAATTTGGACGACGATGGACAAGAATTCCGTCCCCCCGACCTCGACGAGGTCAAGATAGCAATATCGAGACTGAAGTCGAACAAAGCTGCTGGCGCGGACGGACTATCCGCAGAGCTGTTCAAAGCGGCTGGGGATGAGCTGGTTGGGTGCATGCACCAGCTCATCTGTGAGATATGGTCGGAGGAAAGCATGCCCGACGAGTGGAATCTCAGCATCGTATGCCCGGTCCACAAGAAAGGAGACCCCTTCGACTGCGCCAACTATCGAGGGATCAGTCTCCTTAATATCGCGTATAAGATTCTCTCTGCCGTATTGTGTGAGCGCCTGAAACCGTTCGTCAACAACCTGATAGGTCCTTATCAGTGTGGTTTCAGGCCAGGGAAGTCCACAATCGACCAGATCTTCACACTGCGGCAAATCCTGGAGAAGTCCCAAGAAGTACAAATCGACACCCACCATCTATTTGTCGATTTCAAGGCCGCGTATGACAGCGTGCATAGAGACGAGCTATACAGTGCCATGTCTAGTTTTGGCATCCCTACCAAACTCGTCAGATTGTGTAGGATGACGATGGAGAACTCTCGCTGCTCCGTCAAGGTCGGTAGCGAACTCACCGAGACCTTCGATGTCAAAAAAGGATTTAGACAAGGCGACGCGCTGTCATGCGACTTCTTTAACATCATTCTTGAGGGGATCGTGCGTAACTCACACGTCAACACCAGAGGCACGATCTTCCACAAGTCCGTTCAACTGCTAGCTTATGCGGATGACATTGACGTGATCGGCCGAACTCAGCGAGCCGTCAATGAGGCGTTTGCTAGCATCGAAGCGGAAGCGGCTAAAGTGGGACTGGTGGTAAACGAGGGCAAAACAAAGTATATGCTGTCATCAAAGAAGGACGCAGAACATCGACGTCTCGGACAGAGCGTCACTATGGACAGCAGACGTTTCGAGGTAGTGAAGGACTTCGTCTATCTCGGCTCCGCGGTGAATAGGGACAATAACATCAGTACCGAAATCAAGCGCAGAATCACTCTTGCCAATCGCTGTTTCTTTGGGCTTAAGAGGCAATTGAGTAATAAAGCCCTCTCCCGAACGACCAAAGTAACTTTGTACAACACCTTGATCATCCCTGTCCTGCTTTACGGCGCAGAAACCTGGACGTTACTAAAAGCGGATGAAGAAGCCCTTGGTCTATTCGAGAGAAAAGTTCTGCGTGCGATTTTTGGTCCTGTTTGCGTTGATGGCATCTGGAGGAGAAGATTCAACCACGAACTGTATGGGCTGTACGGCGGCATGAACCTAGTCAAGCGTCTACGGATACAACGCTTAAGGTGGCTAGGCCATGTAGAGCGCATGGACAGCACTGCTCCGGCCCGAAGAGTCTTCGAATCCGAACCACAGGGACAACGCAACAGAGGACGTCCTAGATTGAGATGGCGCACACAAGTGGAAAAGGACCTCAACCAACTTGGAGTGCGCAACTGGAAGCAGCTGGCAAGAGATCGTGCTAGCTGGAGAGGCATGTTGGTTGAGGCCCAGGTCCACCCCGGACTGTAGCGCCATCCGAAGAAGAAGAAGAAGAAGAGTGTTGTCAGCAACTCGAAAGAGGTGGTGCCGTGAAAAATGCTAGGTGTCCCGTCCGGGAATCAAACCCAGACTTTCTGCGCCGCAGTCGATGCACTTACCACTGCGCCACGGCGACCACCATGCTTGTACTTAGTACACTCATTATTGCATAACAATTAATTATAAAACAAATTTGAAAATGAAGTAGATATTTATTTCACGTGGAATTTAGATTAATAAAAATATTGAATTAGAACTGAAATTAATTTAGGGATAGTGCCTATTTAAAGTACTTTGTCCCTTATTCCAAAATAATTGCTCTATACTTTTTGCCATACTCTCCCCGAAATTATTAATAACTTAATTTGAAATACTCTGGCATTCAAGCTGAATTCGTTGCTAGAGCTCTTTCAAGTTCTTTGGAGTTAACCGGTATTGTCCCAACCATATTTTCAAAGATGAGCTTTAACATTTTTTCCGATAATGCGGGTTTTTGTTTCTTTACCGCTGAAATGCAACGAATATCGTGAAGAGTCTTGAAATTCATCAACTATCCGAAATATTTGTTGTTATTAAAGCATCCTTTTGTGTTTCCTTTTTATTTTTGTATAGTTAGACGAGCATTCACTCTCTTTTTATTTTTGTATAGTTAGACGAGCATTCACTTACGTTAATGTTTTTACGACCTCTGACTTGTGCCTAAAGTAATATTCCAGGCCTTTTCTGCACTCTTATGAGTTTATGAGTTTATTGTTATTTCTTATATTTTTCTTACAGGCATATCAAAATATTCTGTCCTATATGCGTGATAAACGATATGGTGTCGTGTTCATATTAGAAAATCTGTGTTTTTCATGATTGACGAATCTCGTGGCCATTTGGCAAAATTTGATATGCACAAATGTAAACAAATATTTTGTGTACAGCTATACATATACATATATCTTACTCAATGAAGAGATTGTTCCAAAATCTACGCATTATTTGCATTTATGGAGGCTAAAGTAAAGTTATTTTGAGGTGTTTAGGTTGTAAGTTCCGATTTGTTTTCTGTTTGTTGTGTCTAAAAAAGCATGCTAAAAATGGTTGTCACTAAAATTGGTCTTTATTAATATTGCACTTACACTTCTTACATACTAATTTATATTGTGAAGGCAAGATAGAACAACTATCAATGCTGTAAAAAAGGAAGAAATGTAAAAATTATAACACGCTTTTAGAATCGTTCTGTATTACGCCATTTAAGGCATATAAAGTGAAGTAAATAAGACATCATTTAAATATAAACTTGTTCCTGCAAAATATTGGCAGTAGTAGAAGTAGTGGGATTGGCCTTGCACAAATTCTTACCAGTCAAGAAGTGTGGAAAAAATATGGTTAAAATAATAAATATATACAAACATCGCGAAAACAGAGAAGCTGACCAGCTGATTGCTGGTCCTCTGTAACTTCTGCCGGCCACAGATCGGATTTGGGTATAAATATTACACAGGATAAGTCATTTCTTCGTTTTGAGTTGGTAGCGCTGGCATTTGACATATGCCAAAGTCACCTGTTTTTGAACTACCACAATATTGAATGCGCTTAGTTTATGATTTAATGGATGAAAACTGTAATAAGTTATGAACAATTGTATTCGGAACAATCATATTCGAAAAACCACATAACTGGTGCAGTTGTGATATTATTTGTGAAAATAAGATAAACAAAATTGAAAGCATTTGATAGTGGCAACGAAGTGCAAACATCTATCGACATAGTGTTATTGAAGCATAAGGCAAATTTATCTACAATCTACCATAAGGCAGCATAACGATTTTGATCAGCACGGAAAAACTGAGACAGCGCACCTTCCACGTCAGTTGCAGCAACAACTTCAGCTCGTTACGCCATTAAATATGTATATAAATAACCTTTTACACTATAATAGGTGTAGGGGAATATGATACGATTGTATAATATATGTATGTCAGTTAATATAATTTTTCCTTCATTATATATAATAATAGAGTCACCGGTAAAGATGTGTAAATTTCAATTAATTTTAATTGCAAAAAAAAAATACAAACTGTCAACGGAAAGAAGAGAATAGTAATCGAAGTAAAACAATTAAGAGACGATTTTATTATGAAGAATGTTTATCCCCTAAAACCACAATTGAAGACTTTTCAAAGCTCTTTTAACATTTTCGGGGTATTAATATTAAGTACTTATATTAATTAGTTAATAAATACTAATATTAATAGGATTTAATATATTAAAAATAAAAGCTAAGTGTAATAAAATTAGGTGATGTAGATGATGAAGAAATAATAAACACATCAATGAGACATATGCTGAAATAAAATATTCCAATATAAAAATTCTTTAACAATTTGTAGCAAATGCAAATACGAAAGAATATCTTAAAAATCCGTTTAAAATTACAGAAAACCCAATGAAATTGAATCAAATACATATCGATATCTGCAACGCCAACAAAAATATAATGAATGCGGCAATGATAGATAAATTCACAAAACATATTACTATGAAATAAATTATGCAATAAAAAATGTGCATCATTTGGCATTCCAGACAATATTGTCACAGATGGAGAGGCAGTATTTTCTTTTAATCTTATCAAAGAATAATATTATAATTGAGTGCCAGTACAGGCCACAAAAGACCACGGCTTAGCTTCTACAGCAACTACTTAGGCTAATACGGGCTTTTGTTGTCTCACAATTAGAAGGGCATTGCTTGGGAGGTGCTGTGAAAAATGCGTGGCGTTCAGACCGAGAAATGGACCTGGATTTTCGGCGTATAGGTTAACGCTCTTACCCACTATGCCATTGCGACCACCTAATTTAATAAAATAATACTGTATGGAAAATAATGTTATTATCTATATTACTACAACATACTGTCACACTGAAAATTCTGATAATGATAAATTGCATTCAACTCTCAATGATTATATCCACACTTACTCAGCTTACAAAATACCCTTCGTGACAAAGTTCTCAATGCATTAATTATATATAGAAAAGCAATTCATTCAACAACTGGAAAAAGGTCAGTTGTTCATAAACGGAAATATTACAAGTGAACGAATACCCCGAAATCGTTGAACTAGCTTAGAGCAACAAAGCAAAATATATAAGTAAACAAACTACGAACAGCAAAGATATACACTTAACCAAAGAAAAACCGATGGTTTTGAAGAACAAAAAAGGCAATAAACTCAAACTCATTTAAAATAACTTTTTTCGAAACTATAAACGGAAATCATATTAAAGAGGGGAAGAGCATATTAAAGAGGCAAGATCATTTTGTAAAACTCAAGTGTAGGGAAAATACATATAAGAAAATGCATAAATTCATTATTATATTTGTATTGGAGGGCACTTAATACTTAGAAAAAATTTCGGAACGGCTCAGCAATCTAATTTATCTTTTTTTTTTTCTTCTATACCTTTCACTCTCTTCTGTATCGTGAACAGGGATTATTGTGCTGAACTGGAGACCGCATCTGCGATTAAGCCAATCCGGTCAAGATAAACGCTTGGGTAGAAAGCTCCGAATATCATTGTTTATAATATATTTATCCAAACTACTACATAAAAAGTTTTTCAATAAGTCGGACTGACTGACGGGGCGCCGCTAACAAAAACAATTCATATTGTTTTTGTCAAATTTTCATGACAATCACATTACTAGGTTACAAGTTACAGTGCTTCAAGTGACGCTACTCTTGCGATTTTTAAAACAATGAAAGAAATGTGCATTGATTTAACACTGATTTTTGATGGGGAAAAATACCTAGCAAGCTCAGCAATGGCTTGAACAGTGTTACAGGGACTCTGTTCCACTAAAACCAACTATTTGTCGGTGTTAAGCTGACTTTAAACATGGCCGTACAGACACCAAAGTTGCTAAACGCTCTGGAAGAAGGCAGTGTGTACTCTATGAACGTAAGAACATTTGTCCACGAGAAAGTTGTTTTCGAAATGGGCTTCGCATTTGCTCACAATAGACTAAAAACAACAACGTACCGATGATTCTGAGAGCTGTTTGGAGCTGTTTCGCCAGAATAAACCACGCGGGCGTTGAACCACGCCCAAAGCAACCAAAAACACAAAGGTCGGCAAGGTTATGGCATCCGTATTATGGGATGCGCAAGGAATTTTATTTATCGACTATCTTAGGAAAGTCAGAAAGATCAAAAGCGAACACTACATGGCATTACTCGTGCATTTGAAGGAAGAAATTGAAAAAAAACGGTCCCATAGGAAGAGCAAAAAAATACTCTTCCACCTAGACAATGCACAGTGTCACAAGTCGTTGGCTACCATGCCCAAAATGCACGAATTGAGCTTTAAATTGCTTCCGCATCCACCGTGTTCTCCAGATCTGGCCCCCAGCGACTTCTATTTCATGGCAGACCTCAAAAAGATGGTCGCCGGAAAAAATATGGCTCGAATGAGGAGGTGATCGCCGAAACTGAAACCTGTTGATGAATAGTCGAATAGCCTAACACAGGACAAGGATACATAACTATTAAAGAAACACTACCAATAATAAAAAAATTATATGATAGTAGTTCTCACCATATATTTAACTCCTTGGAAAAGAGAGTTAAGTACAAAATAGCCATAAACAAAGAATAGGATTACTGAACATTGTCGACAAAGGACTAAAATATTTACTAGAAATTATGGATTTTATTCAAAATTTAATAGACGGACTTAACGAACAGGTTAAAATAAATCACCGCTTAAACAAAGTAACAAAGTAAAATGTAACGGAACATATCAACAGGCAACAATTAGAAATAAAATCTCAAATATTGAATCTAGGAAACGCAGTAAATTGAAAATTTTTAGAACTGACGACTATGGAGCAGGCCTTCCAAATTTAGTATAACATACTATTGTTGAGAAAGCAAGTAGAAAAATCGAAAATAACTTATTACTTCATAGGCTAGGAGCACATATCCTATCATCAAAAGAAGTATTCAAATTTAATGTAACGAATGATAAACATGGGGGGCATGGGCCTATGCACACGAGGCAATGGCCTTGATCGCGCTCAACATGGCGAGCTGCCAAGGCTATCCTCGTCCGTGCATAGGTCAAGTTGACATACAGCCTCCCCGTGGCGCCCCCTGGATAGCCATCACAGCATCCGATGTGTGGTGAACCAATGTATGCAGCGACTGGCCTACCAGTCTGTAGGTTGTGCGTGAGGCTAACTCCCTCACCACACAAAAATAACGTAGTTCAGAAACGAGAACATGCCTCGGATATGGACGGATCCAATGTTGACGACCCCAGCAAACGTACTTTCGGTTCTGCACGTGGAATGTGAGGCCCTTGACTGCTACAAAGCAGATATCACCGCCATCCAGGAAGTGCGGTGGGATGGGCCGGGCAGAAAGAAGATGAAGAACTGCGACATTTACTACAGCGACTGCCACAGGGAGAGAAGGCAGCGCCTATTCGGATGCGGATTTGTTGTTCGAGGCAGACTTAGGCAAAAAGTCTTAAGCTACGATCCCGTAAGCGAACGCCTCATGACAATCCGCATTAAGGCTAAATTCGGGAACATCAGCCTGATATGCGCCCACGCCCCGATAGAAAAGAACGATGACAACAGCAAGGATGAGTTCTATGATCTCCTAGAAAGAACATACGATCGATGCCCCAGCTATGACACCAAGATCGTTCTAGGAGATTTCAATGCTCAGCTGGGGAAAGAGGACATCTTTACTGGCGTCATCGGGAAACACAGCCTGCACGACACGACCTCCGGAAACGGACTCATTCTGTTGGACTTCGCCGCGAGGCGGAACCTCTCTGTGAACAGTACGCGGTTCCCACATCTCAACATCTATAAAGAAACCTAGCGATCCCCTGATCAATCAACCGTCAACCAGATTGATCACGTTGCGATCCTGACTCCTCCAACATTCTCGATGTCCGAACACTCCGAGGCGCTAACATCGACTCGGATCATCACCTTGTTGTAGCCAAGGTATGAACCCGGATATCGAGAGAACAATGGAGTCGAGATAGGCCAAAACGGTTTGACGTTGGAAAGCTACAATCACAACAGGTCGCTGGGATCTTTGCCGACCGAGTCTCCCTGAAACTCTCCCAAACTTCGACGCTCCCTGCACTGACAATAGAAAAAGAATGGAATAGAAGGAACCCATGGTTTGACGACGAGTGCAGGCAGGCACATGCAGCTAAATAGGAGGCCTACCAGGCAACACTGCATCGGACAGCAAGAGCTGTTCGTGAGCTCTACGAACAGAAAAGAAGGGAAGAGAACCGAGAGAGAGCGTGAGAAGCGCGCGGTCGAACAGGTGGAGAGGTGTTATGGCAGGAATGAAGTCCGAAAGTTTTACTGAAAGGTGAAACAGCTATCCGGTGGATACAGGGTTCGGACCGAAGCCTGCTGGGACCAAAACGGAAACCTAGTAGTAGAGTCGCAATCGATTCTGAAAATCTGGAAAGATAATTTCTGCAGACTCTTAAACGGCGATGACGGCCCAAATCCCGCTCTTAGGCAGAATGTTCCACTTAATTTGGACGATGATAGACAAGAATTCCGTCCCCCCGACTTAGACGAGGTCAAGATAGCAATATCGAGACTGAAGTCAAATAAAGCTGCTGGAGCGGATGGACTGTCCGCAGAACTGTTTAAAGCAGCTGGGGATGACCTGGTTGGGCGCATGCACTAGCTCATCTGTAAGATATGGTCGGAGGAAAGCATGCCCGATGAGTGGAATCTCAGCGTCGTCTGTCCGGTCCACAAGAAAGGAGACCCCTTCGACTGCGCCAACTATCGAGGGATAAGTCTCCTTAACATCGCATACAAGATCCTTTCTGCCGTACTGTGTGAACGCCTGAAACGGTTTGTCAACAACCTAATAGGTCCTTATCAGTGTGGTTTACGGCCAGGGAAGTCCACCATCGACCAAATCTTCACACTGCGGCAAATCCTGGAAAAGACCCAAGAAACAAGAAACACTGACCACCTGTTCGTCGATTTCAAGGCCGCATATGACAGTGTGCATAGAGACGAGCTATACAGTGCCATGTCTAGTCTTGGCATTCCTACCAACCTCGTCAGATTGTGTAGAATGACGATGGAGAACTCAACTCAACTCGTCAAGGTCGGGAACGAACTCACCGAGACCTTAAATATCAAAAAAGGTTTTAGACAAGGCGACGCGCTGTCATGTGACTTTTTTAACATCATCCTTGAGAAGATCGTGCGTAACTCACAGGTCAACACCAGAGGCACGATCTTCCAAAAGTCGTGCTTACGCCGACGACATTGACGTGATTGGACGAACACAGCGAGCCGTCAATGACGCGTTTGCTGGCATTGAAGCGGAAGCGGCTAAAATGGGTCTGGTGGTAAATGAGGGCAAAACGAAGTACATGCTGTCATCGAGGAAGGACACACAACATCGGCGTCTCGGACAGAGCGTCACACTAGGCAGCAGAAACTTCGAGGTAGTCAAGGACTTCGTCTACCTCGGCTCCGCAGTAAACAGTGACAATAGCACCAGTACCGAAATTAAACGCAGAATCACTCTTGCCAATCGCTGTTTCTTTGGGCTCAAGAGGCAATTGAGTAATAAAGCCCTCTTTCGAAAGACTAAACTTGCTTTATATAACACCTTGATCATCCCAGTCCTACTTTACGGCGCGGAAACTTGGACACTACTAAAAGCGGATGAGGATGCCATTGGTCTTCTCGAGAGAAAAGTTCTGCGTGCGATTTTTGGTCCTGTTTGCGTTGATGGCATCTGGAGGAGAAGATTCAATCACGAACTGTATGGGCTGTACAGCGGCATGAGCCTAGTCAAGCGTCTACGGATACAACGCTTAAGATGGCTAGGCCATGTACAGCGTATGGACACCACTGCTCCGGCCCGAAAAGTTTTCGAATCTGAGCCATTGGGACAACGCAACAGAGGGCGGCCCAGAATAAGGTGGCGCACACAAGTGGAAAAGGACGTCAACCAACTTGGAGTGCGCAACTGGCGGCAGCTGGCTGGAGAGGCATGTTGGTTGAGTCCCAGGTCCACCCAGGACTGTAGCGCCACAAGAAGAAGAAGAATGATAAACTTAGAAACATCAAAGTGTCATTTAACATAAATGATAGTAACAGATATTTTATATTACTAATTGAAATATACTCGAACGAAACGTTATAATGAAAACTATTAGAACGAATTTAGGAATAATTTAGAACTAGTAACGGACTCCCAATCGGTAACACCTAAACGCTCCGCCTCCTTAAACATTAACATTAAGAAGTGCTTATGCAAGAAGCAGTTGCACACGCATCCGATGTTTCCACCTAATCACCGTCTCCCTGAAAATCCGAAACCTAACACCTACTGATTTACTGACACCTGGCACTTCCACTGGGTACAGTATGCAGAGTCAGCAATTAAAATCAACTTGTGAAAAAGCCATGTTTTAAGGTCCACACGACTGATTATTACAGAGCGACGCAAAAACCAATATATCGTTTGTAACATTGATAATATTAAATGGTAAATGTATTTTAAAATATTCTTCATATACAATATTTATATATGTAAATTCATTTTTGTAGGTACGTAATTCTTTGTTTAATCGTATTTATGGTAGGAAATTATTTTATCCACTGTCAAGTTATATTCCTTTAAGTTACTTTCTGTCCATTCGTCAAGTTCCTCAATGATATCTTGTGACAACTCGTCCTTATGACTTCCAACCACTCCTCTCCGCACAAATCTACTAGAGAAAGAGTTAACAAAGATTAACACATAAGATATAAAGCATGTCCTACCTAAATTCTTCAACTTCTACTCCAGCAGCTTGTTTTATGCTTTGGAATTCCTTCTCGTGATTACAGGATGGATTTATTTTCATATTCTCGAATGAGAGATGGTCAACAAGCTTCTCCATTTCATCGAACCGGATTTTCTTATTTAAAAACTGGCAAACATCGTTTAAAACACCACGAAGATCAGATTTCATTCTTTCGTAGCTGGTAAAATAGATATTTGGCTGATGACGCATATACCAAAAGTCGAGTACGTGGGGCCAAAAAGGATTAAAATTCGCATAGCCATTCATGTAAGTACGTACGAATTCCTCTTTGGTTCCTTTATAACCTAACATACCCCTCCAATGGTGAAAGTATGATATAGCGGCATCCTTTGGATTACGAAATACGTAAATTATCTGCAAAAGAAAGAAATTCAACAACTATAGTACAACATGATTAAAAGATTTGAAGACTTTCATCGACTTAAAGGCAAGTTATGTATGTGGGTTTCGTTGATTTCATCTAGTTACGACATACTCGTATATACGTGTTAAGCACGATTTTTCGTAATCAAGCCAAACAGTAACGGAAATATTTACTTTAGTTTTTATACAACTGAACATTTCTGGATGAGAGAACGAAACTAGGGCGTATTGACAAAGTATTAACCAAATTGTATAGTAGTGAGACTTTTAATACAATGTTGTAGTTAAGCATTTTACCTAACGATAGCTTTATAAGAAAGTCGTCACGAATATTTGTAACCAGATACCGATGTTGGATAAATTGAAAAGTAGCACGCAGAGTAGCAGATCGAGCCGATTTTGATGTAGGTGCGTTAAGCTTAACAACTCGCAGTTTGCTCTAATAGTTAGACTTAAAGTTCACTCTTATGTCTTAAAGTCACTATAACTTTATAACTGCGGAATGCGCTTTAACTCTTAGTTTCAACATTAACTTCAATAAGTTTTTTTTTTCACTGGCAAAAATGTCAGTTTTTACAAAGGCTTTTGATTAGGTAAACGGGAGTTATTTCAAGCACGTTATGCGTTTGATAAGGAAAATAAAATTATAAATTAAGCTTTTTTTCTTGGCGAAAGTACTTCGAAAATGATTGTTTATTATTTACATTAACATTTACATTAACCAAAAATACTTATGTTCAAAGAATTTTCCTTTATTATCCTCAAACAACTAAGGCTCGATATAATCTCTTAAAAACAGATTTCTATCAAAAACTGTGTCGGAAATTGAATAACCGGCCAACAGGGTGCATACTACTAGGAAAATACAAGATTGTTATTAACATACGATTTAGGGATGGGAAATTAATTTATGAAAAAAAAATTTAACTAGAAATACGAAATTTGTCTTATAGGGGACAAGGAATATTAAAGTTGCTTGTATTGTGTAAAGTTTTCCGAAATTGCAAGTATTGTATTTGAATACAAATTCCGGTGTGATTATATTTTTGATCCGTATATTTAAAATTTATTCTTTTTACTATATAGTTACTGAAAGTGAACATCATGCTGAGTAAATCAAATAACGTTTAAATTGAAATAGAGATTTTTGCGTTATAGCGGTATAAAGTAGTGAGGCAGATAAAGAAGTTCAAAAACATAGCTTAAAGATGATTTATAACAAATTTTGTGTTATTCGAGAATGTGTAAAGTACATATAAAAACGGACGGTACATGAATTTTTATTTATATCACCAACACTTTTTCGTGTCGAATCGTTGTCAAATAAGGATAATTGCAACAGAATACTTTCTTATTCGGCGATTAAGGCCCGAACGAAGATTCGCTTCCACTCATTAGTGAAGCGGAAGCCTTAATTTAAATGGTATTATTTTGTAATACATAACTTTCTTTCGTTCTAGTAATATTTAATTTATTCAGACACCTGTTGTAATTTCAGCTTAAGTTTAAGCATAAAATATTTATTTTATGCAATTAAGCAAGAAAATGCGATTCTAACATTTTGTATCTTGTCATTACATGAAGCAAAATCGATCAGTTTTCGGACCACCGTAAGGTTTCCACTAGTTCTATGTTTAAAATTTCTTTAGGATAAGTTTACATCTTCAAAAGCCAATATTTATTTTCTACTTCTCATCACACCTAGACAACTGTGGGAAGTTCACAAAAGTCGAATACTAAGTGCCCTTTGGTTAAGTCTTTTGCTAGAGCAATGCGAAGCGCAACATTGACAAACAGATTGAAAAATTGGTGGGTAGCTTTAGCTATTTAAATTTAACTGTCAGACTTTCATAAATCTGCACAAATGTTTTTGTATGTTATGAGATGGTATCTTTGGATATATCTAACATATATATTATATATGAAGAAATTCACATTTTA
The DNA here is from genome assembly GCA_944738645.1 of Eristalinus sepulchralis. Taxonomy (NCBI): domain Eukaryota; kingdom Metazoa; phylum Arthropoda; class Insecta; order Diptera; family Syrphidae; genus Eristalinus; species Eristalinus sepulchralis. The sequence continues at coordinate 21,329,659 of OX122886.1, forward strand.
GATAAAATAAATTAAATCAGCAAACCATGATACAATTTACACTTAACTTAATTTAAAAATTAATAACAACATACCTTGGGCTTATTCGTCCAAATTTGCTTGGGTAATAATTGAGCTGGCAGATGGGATTTAATCAATCGAGGTGAATCCATTTGATTTAAGAAATTTATTGTATCAAAAGGCATATTCGGTACAACACCGTTAAATCTAAAATGAGATTAATTGCAGGACTCTTAAAAGAAAACGCAATATTTTTTTTTAAACTTACTCCAAAAATGGGGATCTCAATGTCAGATCTGTCTCTCTTGCTTTTTTGAAGTCAAAGTCATTTAGAATTAACCAGGTCATTTCCTGAGCCCATGTTGTTCCACATTTTGTACTTGTTACAATCCACACATCATCCTCTCTCACTTCGAAATTGTGCACTCTATCTATGACCGGAATAAACGAGTCAGCTAAAGTGCAATACCGTTTACGCCAATCACCAACTATCGGCACACTTGGAAATTCTTCCGTAAACACTGATGTGTAGCCTCCTGTTAATATCATTTTGGGAATAATTTCATTTGGCACCGATTCATAGCGAAAAAATGATGAAGGCATCTAAGAGAAGAAACCATAACATATTTATAAAAACAAATAATTATATTTGAAAAGTAACGAATCCAAAGTTATGAAAGATTTGGTCGTATCTGAATTGACCTCGTTTTTCTTACGTTTTTGGTCTCCTCTTATTCAACTTATGCCACTAAAGTATGCGGTCCACACTTTCACTTTTATTCTTTAAAAATTCACAGAATTACTACCACAGTTAATCGATAGCTGGAGACGCAATGAGAAGTTGAACGTTAATATTCAATGGATGGCGATCGACTGTTGAGCGAACCTGAAGATGAAGTTCATGAAGATAATTCCATAGTCAATGGTAACAACGTACACAACACTCCTCTCCTTTTCGTACGCGGTAAGTTCAGTGTGGATGTTTTTATCCAGACAGCTTACACCTTCCAACATTTTTATTCATATGTAGTGGATTACTACAGTAAAGCTCTACAAATTAGGAAAGAAAGTTTGAATGAGATACATCTGTGGATGCTCGTGATCACCCCTTCCTCCCGCTTCATTACCTTAGATAAGACTTTCTTTCGCGACTGAGTGTGACAAATAATCATTGGACCTAAGCGTGGAAGTGAATTACACGGTTACCGAATATTGGTAGCCTCATCGACGAAAGCAAGAGTAAAGCGATAAAATCTTGCCTCGATTCATAAGATGCATATGTATACACATACATGTACGAGTATACATATGTAATTGGTATCTTGCACAACGTATTATATGTAAAGTGTTTCTTTTAGAATAGACGTCAGTCTACACTAAGTAGAATGTATATTGCGATGCGAGGTTGCAGTGCATTGAACTAATAATCTCAGCCTGTTATCGCAGATGTGAATATGTATTACAAGAGTTGGCCTTAATTACATAGATTAGCACAATGAACAGATACTTAATCAGCGGTAGAGAAAAACATCGGAGTCTATTTTAAATAAATTTTCAAGCTTCAACATGCGAGCAAGATTGATTATGCGGTTTTCTATGACCAAAATATCTGAACTCTTTATGATGCTGTGACAGATACACTTACACTTGACCATTAAACTGATAATTTTATACTATAAACAGAACTGGTTTTTAATTGTGCACAAACCAAGCTGAATGTTATAAGCTAGTTTATTTGCCTGCATTAGCAGTCACAGTTTTGGACTAATTTATTCTTTAAAAACACATGCAATGCTCACAAGTAGTTTGTATTTGCAGTAATTTTGAAAACAAATTGATTGCATAAGAAGCTTGAAATTATTAGCAACTAAAACAATTATTCAAGAAGAAAAAAATTATTCTTATTTATTGCAGGTCACCGGGGCCGAGTAACATTAATATTGTTTTTTTTTCCTTTTACTTACATAAAAAATGTAAATGAAATTAGTTGGCTGAATCAAATTTGTATAGTTTCGTTATCAAAATGTCGATCGTTGAATTTTTTCTAATAACGACATTTAACTCAAAAAATTATGCTTGTTCCAACAAATAGTTTGAAGCAAACATTTTCAAAGTCTCGAGCATCATGACTCAATAGTTTGGGAAAAATTGCAATGTTAAGATATGTGTGGTGAATTATGTGAGTTTTTAAATCTCTTTCTAAAATGTTCTTAGTAGTAGTTATCATATAGCTCATAATAAAAAAAATGATGTCACGTCGAAAAACATAGTTTGAAGTTTAGTTGAGGTTAGTTGTAGTTACGCTTCGCTAGTTTTAAGGGTTTTGACTAGTATGTTAGAGTAAAGAGCTAAATAGTTGCGGAAATGCGTATAAAAAAACAATCGATTGGTCCACCTTTCTCACCATTGGCATGGAGTATTTTACGTGAGAATCTCGGCACAAAAGCAAGATTCAACTTATCTTTGAATTGAAGCGCTACGAGCTATATACAAAGGACTTTTTGAGTATTAATTTTGGTCAGCACTTAAATTCACATTATGCTGCGATAAATTATAATTACAATATTTTTTAACTATGAAGACAAATTATGTTTCTAACTATCTTTCTAACCATTAAGTGATCGGAATTAAGTCAGGGGCCAGAAGTATAAAGAAAGAAAGGGTATGGAGGTACCAGTGCACATTTGTTTCGAACGCCTGTAGAATGTAAAGTGATGGAGAAAAGTTGAGCTGAGAAGAACATTCCATATTCGTATAGTGCGACTGAAGACCGAAGGTGCGCTTAAGGGTGACAGGGTTGGCATTCCTAGGGAGGCAAGTATTGTGGATATATTCTTGAAGCAATTATTTTTCCATATCAACATGAGTTTGTTTCTGTTAGACCCACCTTTGAACGAAATAGAAAAATGGTATCAAGTTGATGTTGTGTATACAGACTTCTTAAGCGAATTTATAAAATATCTGATTGATCGTACTCAATATGGTGAAATTAGTAGTACTCTCTCCTTACTCATACTCTCTCCTTACTCATACTCTCTCCTTTCACGTTACGGCAGGGGTACCTGAAGGTATTTACAAGAAGATCTGGAAAAGCTGGTGAGAACTTTACTCATTGTACCCTAATGTTACCAAATGCCAAAGTTTAACCTTTGGCAGCATATAAACTCAACAATAAACTTCTTTCAGTAGGGATGTCTAAGAGAGACTTTGGCATATTCTTAAATCGAAAATGCGATTTTGTAAATCACAGAAATGTATTAGTTTCTTAAGGTTATTCAATGTTGGGTTTCATTTTGAGAAGTTCCAAAGAATTTCACGACCTACATACTCTGCAATCTCTTCTCTTTGTCTTTGTTAGATCTTTCCTAGAATATTGTAGCACCGTAAGGAATCCTGTGTATAAAGTTCATTCTTAAGGAATTGAAAGGATCCAAAAACCTTTGAAATTAAATGTGAACTATTTGCAATATTACCTTTTAAGACGGTGAAAATTCTATGGGATGATGTTTATTCAAAATTTTTTTGGGGGTTCATACTGACTGTTCCGATAAAATTGCTACTTTTGTATTTGTATTCCTCGTCGGAGAACATATATTGCTCCCCATGAATCATTGACTAAGTACCTTAGACAAACTAATACAGTTTGTGGTGTCAATGTTTAGTACGATATATTTTTATTATTATTTTTTTCATGTCATATTTGTTTTTGCATTAAATAATATTACTAATCTGTCATTTCAAGTAATTACTAAAGCTTTGTATTCTTGTTCGATCAAATAAAATAAATAAATAAATAAATTGGCCGCGTAGATTGTGCAATATCATACCTTTGGAATTTTTTTTCTGGTTATATGAATAAGCGAAACCATCAAATACTCGTGTTATCCGCGAGATACCGAAGAAGTCTGCCAAAATTTAACTTTTTGAATGGAACAGCTGTGACATACAGCCTCCTTGTGGCTCTCCTTGGATAGCCATCACAACATCCGTTGTGTTGTGAACTAATGTATGCAGCGAACCTCTCTGTCCGAGGGTTAAATAATGGGCCTGGCCTACCAGTCTGTAGGTTGTGCGTGAGGCTAACTCCCTCACCACACAAAAACAAACCCAGTTCAGAGACAACAACTGGCCTACTATATGGACGGATCTAATGTTGACGACCCCAGCAGACGTATAAAGGACAACGACTTTTGGTTCTGCACGTGGAATGTGAGGTCACTTAACAGACCACGAGCAGCCGAAGAACTTGCGGAGGCCCTTGACTGCTGCAAAGCAGATATCACCGCCATCCAGGAAGTGCGGTGGGATGGGCCGGGCAGAAAGAAGATGAAGAACTGCGACATATACTACAGCGTCTGTTACAGGGAGAGAAAGCAGCGCCTATTCGGATGCGGATTTGTTGTTCGAGGCAGACTTAGGCAAAAAGTCTTAAGATCCCGTACGCGAACGCCTCATAACAATCCGCATTAATTGATTTAATTGATGCGCGTCATCGTCATCGGGAAACACAGCCTGCACGATACCACTGCCGGAAACGGACTCAGGCTGTTGGACTTAGCCGCGGGGCGGAACCTTTCTGTGAGTAGTACGCGGTTCCCTCATCTTAACATCCATAAAGGAACCTGCCGATCCCTTGATCAATCAACCGTCAACCAGATTGATCACATTGCGATCAATGATAGAAGAATAATGGAAACGTTGTCAAAAAGCCATCAAAGAAGCTGCCACTGATTTGCTGGGTTTCACCCCACCACCCAGGGCAGGTAGGCACATGCAGCAAAACAGGAAGCCTACCAGGCAACGCTGCATCGGACAACGAGAGCTGTTCGTGAGCTTTACGAACAGAAAAGAAGGGAACAGAACCGGCTTCTAAGAAGAAAAAAGAGAGAGCATGAGAAGCGCGCGGTCGAAGAGATGGAGGCGTTAGGTCAAGATAGCAATATCGAGACTGAAGTCGAACAAAGCTGCTGGAGCAGATGGACTGTCCGCAGAATTGTTTAAATGACCTGGTTGGGCACATGCATCAGCTGATCTGTAGGATATGGTCGGCGGAAAGGATGCCCGATGAGTGGAATCTCAGCGTCGTCTGTCCGGTCCACAAGAAAGGAGGCCCCTTCGACTTCGACGCATACAAGATCCTCTCTGCAGTATTGTGTGAACGCCTGAAACGGTTCGTCAACAACCTAATAGGTCCTTATCAGTGTGGTTTCAGGCCAGGGAAGACCACCATCGACCAAATCTTCACACTACGGCAGATCCGGGAAAAGGACTTCGTCTATCTTGGCTCCGCGGTAAATAGGGCCAACAACACCAGTACCGAAATCAAACGCAGAATTACTCTTGCCAATCGCTGTTTCTTTGGGCTCAATATTGAGTAATAAAGACCTCTCTCGAAGAACTAAGGTTGCTTTATATAACACCTTGATCATCACCGTCCTACTCTATGGCGCGGAAACCTGGACGTTACTAAAAGCGGTTGTAGAAGAAGTCTTTTCGAGAGAAAAGTTTTGCGTGCGATTTTTGGTCCCGTTTGCGTTGATGGCATCTGGAGAAGAAGATTCAACGACGAACTCAATGGGTTGTACAGCGACATGTGAGTCAAGCGTCTTCGGATACAATGCTTAAGGTGGCTAGGCCATGTAGAGCGTACGGACCCCATTGCTCCGGCCCGAAAAGTCTTCGAATCTGAGCCATTGGGACAACGCAGGACAGGACGGCCTAGGCTAAGGTGGCGCACACAAGTGGAGAAGAACCTCAAGCAACTTAGAGTGCGCAACTGGCGGCAGCTGGCGAAAGATCGTGCTGGCTGGAGAGGCATGTTGGTTGAGGCCCAGGTCCACTCCGGACTGTAGCGCCACTAGAAGAAGAAGAAACTGATACGTAGTGAAAATGAATGTAGAGTCGGTACAAAATGAATGTAGAGTCGTTCAGCCTCAAATGTAAATTTGTCGTAGGTAGATTAGGTTAGGCTAAGTTGATGCGGCTGCCTAAGGAATATTGCTGAATCCCATTATGATGCCATTTGACTGGATGCTTTATGTTTTCTTGAGTCAATTAGTTCCTATTTGAAATAACAAATTCCCCAAGCCCCTATTGGCTTATTCAGCTTGTTTTCCTATGTTTCTTTCCTACTCTGACATCAGCTATGTAGAAGTATTTTCCGACCGAAGTCTTTCTAACCGTTGCAAAAAATGGGAATCCTAATCATTATGCGCAGTTTTCCATTAGATAAGACCCAGTGAGTACACTTGTCATCACACGAACGTTACTGCATTTTGCCCATAACTGCCTTCAAATACTGCAGATATCTAGTTCATTCCATTTAGCAGCAATCTAACATAAACTAACATAACATTGTGTTGCGATATTGGTACAAACATGTTTGTTAAGTCCTCAGATAGTAACTACATATGTGTTCGTACGACGCCGTCTAGATAGCCAGATATGCAGGAATTGTCTTCCGCCCGTGCGTTAAAAAATATGTCTTGCCTCTATATATACTGCAATCTAGGAAATGTGATAAAATAAATAAGTGTACGAATTTTCGATCTCTAGAGGAAAAAGGACGCACTTATTTGGACGTGGAATTGCTATTCTTAGCAGACTGAAGCAAATGTTGTCTTATTGGGGTGTTAAGATCTGTGTGTTGATGATACTTAGGCTTAGTTCGGGGACACTAGACTGATTTGCATTATATATCCCTCAGAGGACAAGGATGTCATTAGCAAGTATGGAAGAACATAACAGAGTAGCTGCAACTAGTACACAAAGTCCATTCTTTAAGCTACACTTGGAAAACAAATATATTTTTTTTAGAGTCATTGAAAATCAAAGCCGGCACTGCAATACATCCGGGATAGGATGTATTGCATAAATCGCAAATGAAAATGCAAATTGCAACAACCTCGAAAATACAAAACATTATATTAACATTCATGCACTGCCTCAGCTTTATTTTTTTTTCGCACAAAACTGTATTTCTAAATAATGATATGTTATAAATAATTACAGAAGTATACAATAATGTTTCTAAATATACATACATATGTTTTGTTCTTACTCTTGTTTACTATTTTGTTGATTTGTTGTTAAATTTTTCTAAATAGGTACTTGTTTGTTTATTTGTTGTTGATTTTCTTATTTGCATTTATTTATATATTCACTATGATTATTATTTCTCTTAAATAGAGTTAGAAGACGCCATGACCAGCATAGCCACACTTAGAAATTACTTGAATACAGTGAAGTCTATATTAAATATGTATAATATTGTTTGTATAGTAAAAAATGTACAATGGCGATTTGTAGAATTTTAACTAAGATTAGTTTAGAAGTGTTCACTCGTAGAAATTTAAAGAAAAATAAAAAAAAATAAGAAAATTGCACACAGCGATCTAAATCATTGTTACCATCACGAAAATTTTGGAAAATATTGGTTCTTGCATTAAACATATGTTCATGTTGTAAATGTTTGAAACCTCAAGATATGTACTAAGTACAGAGGAGTTTGTAGATCTTTGAGTTTTACGGCTAACACCAAACATATAAATTCACTTTTTTGAATTATTGATTGAAATATGTATTCATTTTCTCCTTTAAAGGGGCCTTAAAAGTAGGTAGGTATGTGATTATTTCAATATTATATCAGACTGCAGATCAACTGAATACTGAGTCGTTTAGTAGGCCAACATTCTGATTAAACAATAACAAGTGCGTAAAAATATGTACGCTTTTTAAATGTGTTCATGCAATTCTCTCACGTATTTTAAACTGTTTTTTTGTTTTCTTCTAACATTTCAAATTCATCTTATAGCCTTTCGTCCAAAATTGTGTAAACTATTGATTATTTGCTGCTGAATGATGATGATGATGACGATGACGATGACGATGAGAATGAGGTTGAATATGCTGGGGTGTGAGAAGCCCCGCAAACAACCTTCGGAACGCCTTATGTTATTTGCAAATACTCGATTTTGGACCCATAGTTAGTTGCTTAGTTTTTATATCGGCTAATGTGTGAACACCTTGTTCCTCGAATTTCTTCCATTGGGAGTAGTTAACCTGCATATGGGTGATTAGCTGTGGCATGTCAATAAATCCTGCAACAAAACAATTTCGCATATACTCGACAGTTGGCAGAGATGGGCTATGATTTGGTGCTTACCATCCCACGCATGCATCATGTCTTGAATGATGAACTCAATAAATCCTATCTGACTTTTTGGTATACTACATGTTGCCCGATCAAACATTGGCATGACAATTGGTAGTCCCTTCGCCTTTTCTTCATCAGTTTGAGTGAAATATTCTTCAGCTATACGACGGGCCCATTCCACGCAGTAGCCCAACGGTCTGGCTGGATTGCTCACATCAGCAACTTTTATGAGCATTCGTCTTATAAGAATTTGACTATCGTCCTCGGATTGTACTATCTGCAAGGAGGAAACAAATTTATTTATTTATGATAGATTTTAAAATTGGAAAGCGCTTAATAATACGAATAAGAAGTAAAACGCGGAATTCGAGACTTTTCGTGCATAATTTAATGAGACAATCTTTTTCTTCAGACTTAGCAAGAGGATGAAAGTTTATATATTTCAGAGAAAGAGATGCACACAACCGGATTTAGAGTGTAGGCGAATCATTTAAATCTATCGAGACACTATCGTATACACCGTTTCGTCAATCAACGTAATGAATTTATTTAAGGATTAACACTAAAAATCATCGTCATTGGTAGTTGTGTTAAATATTATGTATATTTTTGAGGGAAGACAAGTGTTGTTTACTTTTGCTTAAAACCGTTTTCTTTCAACATTTTTAGCTTAGTAAGAATGTTGCCTTATTCGGCGCTTGTTTGATTTTAATGTCATAAAATCATTCACGGCAAAATAACTAATTATATTGAGTTATAAAATGGAAATATAACAAAAATATATGTACATCCAATTAAGTTAATTTTATTTTAAATTGAGAATGGATTTTATTTCTTTTGAAATTGTCTTTCGATGATATCACAACTACAAGAAAACTTGATTTTTCTTAGCAACTCAAAAGTGGTGGTGTAAATAAATACGAGATGTTTAGTCCTGGAATTGAACCTGGCTTTTTCAGCGTGTGGGTCAAGGCACTTACCGATTACGGCACGGATTAAGTCATTATTTGATACATTCCATATTCAGGAATCATAAAAATGAAGTCATATACTAAATATTCAATACATACACACTTTTTGAGTTGAATTTATCAATCAAGTAAGTAACTTTAGTTGTAATTCAAAACAACATCAAATTAGAAGCTTTCTCATATTGTTCGTTAAAATTAATACATTTTGTGCCAACCAAAGTCAAATGAATGCAAACTATTTCTTTTAAAGTTATATACTTCAAAAGAGTTGATGTGAATTCACTGTTGATGTGAATTCACTGTTTTTTTCAATTGTCAGTACATTGCAATATATAACATAAATCAAAAAATTAATAAATGAGGCCGAAAAGTGGGGTAAGTACGACCGAGATTAGCTTTAAGTACTCACAAATCTAGTTTTCAATATTTCTGTCCAGGAAGTATTAAAGTTTAGATGAATAAAAATGCAAAGAAATATAATCTAATCTCAACTAACAAAAAGTGATTTTTAAGGAGCGATAATGGTTTATGTCCTTTTATTCCAACAATCAGTGTTTATAGATCTTGTTAAAGGCTCTAAGATCTTGTGTATCATATGGTTATATGGCATGTATTTCCCAAAAAACTTGCTTACTTATAGTATTATGGTTTCAAAACTAATGTTGAAGTACCAGGATGATTAACACAACGATTTAGTCTAAAAAGTTTAGTCTAAAACGAATTGAAACTAATAGATTGTTGTGGAGTTTAGTTTGCTGGATAAATCTTCTTCTTCTTCTTCGGATGGCGCTACAGTCCGGGGTGGACCTGGGCCTCAACCAACATGCCTCTCCAGCTAGTACGATCTCTTGCCAGCTGCCTCCAGTTGCGCACTCCAAGTTGGTTGAGGTCCTTTTCCACTTGTGTGCGCCATCTCAGTCTAGGACGTCCTCTGTTGCGTTGTCCCTGTGGCTCGGATTCGAAGACTCTTCGGGCCGGAGCAGTGTTGTCCATCCGCTCTACATGGCCTAGCCACCTTAAGCGTTGTATCCGTAGACGCTTGACTAGGTTCATGCCGCCGTACAGCCCATACAGTTCGTGGTTGAATCTTCTCCTCCAGATGCCATCAACGCAAACAGGACCAAAAATCGCACGCAGAACTTTTCTCTCGAACAGACAAGGGCTTCCTCATCCGCTTTTAGTAACGTCCAGGTTTCTGCGCCGTAAAGCAGGACTGGGATGATCAAGGTGTTGTACAAAGTCACTTTGGTCGTTCGGGAGAGGGCTTTATTACTCAATTGCCTCTTAAGCCCAAAGAAACAGCGATTGGCAAGAGTGATTCTGCGCTTGATTTCGGTACTGATGTTGTTGTCCCTATTCACCGCGGAGCCGAGGTAGACGAAGTCCTTGACTACCTCGAAACGTCTGCTGCCCATAGTGACGCTCTGTCCGAGACGTCGATGTTCTGCGTCCTTCTTTAATGACAGCATATACTTTGTTTTGCCCTCGTTTACCACCAGTCCCACTTTAGCCGCTTCCGCTTCGATGCTAGCAAACGCCTCATTGACGGCTCGCTGAGTTCGGCCGATCACGTCAATGTCATCCGCATAAGCTAGCAGTTGAACGGACTTGTGGAAGATCTTGCCTCTGGTGTTGACGTGTGAGTTACGCACGAGCCCCTCAAGAATGATGTTAAAGAAGTCGCATGACAGCGCGTCGCCTTGTCTAAATCCTTTTTTGACATCGAAGGTCTCGGTGAGTTTGCTACCGACCTTGACGGAGCAGCGAGAGTTCTCCATCGTCATCCTACACAATCTGACGAGTTTGGTAGGGATGCCAAAACTAGACATGGCACTGTATAGCTCGTCTCTATGCACACTGTCATATGCGGCCTTGAAATCGACAAATAGATGGTGGGTGTTGATTTGTACTTCTTGGGACTTCTCCAGGATTTGCCGCAGTGTGAAGATCTGGTCGATTGTGGACTTCCCTGGCCTGAAACCACACTGATAAGGACCTATCAGGTTGTTGACGAACGGTTTCAGGCGCTCACACAATACGGCAGAGAGAATCTTATATGCGATATTAAGGAGACTGATCCCTCGATAGTTGGCGCAGTCGAAGGGGTCGCCTTTCTTGTGGACCGGACATACGATGCTGAGATTCCACTCGTCGGGCATGCTTTCCTCCGACCATATCTCACAGATGAACTGGTGCATGCACCCAACCAGCTCATCCCCAGCCGCTTTGAACAGCTCTGCGGATAGTCCATCCGCGCCAGCAGCTTTGTTCGATTTCAGTCTCGATATTGCTATCTTGACCTCGTCGAGGTCGGGGGGACGGAATTCTTGTCCATCATCGACCAAATTGAGTGGAACATTCTGCCTAACAGAGGGATTTGTATCGTCATCGCCGTTTAGGAGTCTGCAGAAATGATCCTTCCAGATTTTCAGCACCGACTGCGACTCTACCACCAGTTGTCCATTTTGGTCCCGGCAGGCTTCAGTCCGAGGCTTGTAACCGCCAGATAGCTGTTTTATCTTGCGGTAAAAATTTCGGACGTCATTCCTGCCATAGCACCTCTCCATTTCCTCGACCGCGCGCTTCTCGTGCTCTTTCTTTTTTCTTTTGAGAAGCCGGTTCTCTTCCCTTCTTCTCTGTTTGTAGAGCTCACAAACAGCTCTCGTCGTTCGATGCAGCGTTGCCTTGTAAGCTTCCTGTTTGGCTGCATGCGCCTGCCTGCACTCCTCGTCAAACCATGGGTTCCTCTTAGGTGGTGGCTTGAAACCCAGCACATCAGTGGCGGCCTCTTTGATGGCTTCTTGACAACGTTTCCATTTGTCTTCTATTGTTTGTGCAGGCAGCGTCGAACTTTGAGACAGTTTCAGGGAGAATGGATCGGTAAAGGCTCTAGCGATCGGCTGCGATTGTAGCTTTCCGACGTCAAACCGTTTTGGCCTGTCTCGACTCCGTTGCTCTCTCGATATCCGGGTTCTTACCTTGGCTACAACAAGGAAATGACCCGAGTCGATGTTTGCACCTCGGAATGTTCGGACATCGAGAATACTGGAGGAGTGTCTGACGTCGATCGCAACATGATCAATCTGGTTGACGGTTGATTGATCAGGTGATCGCCAGGTCCCTTTATGAATGTTGAGGTGTGGGAACCGCGTGCTGGCCACAGAGAGATTTCGCCCCGAGGCGAAGTCAACTAGCCTGAGTCCGTTTCCGGAGGTGTTGGCGTGCAGGCTGTGTCTTCCGATGACTTTAGCAAAGACTTCTTCTCTTCCCAGCTGAGCGTTGAAATCTCCTAGAACGATCTTGGTGTCGTAGCTGGGGTATCGATCGTATGTCCTTTCTAGGAGGTGATAGAAGTCTACTTTACTGCTGTCATCTTTTTCCTCTGTCGGGGCGTGGGCGCATATGAGGCTTATATTTCCGAACTTAGCCTTGATGCGGATTGTTATGAGGCGTTCGCTTATGTATTGGAAGCTTAAGACTTTTTGCCTAAGTCTGCCTCGAACAACAAAACCGCATCCAAATAAGCGTTTCCCTCTCTCCCTGCAGCAGTCGCCGTGGTATATGTCGCAGTTTCTCAATCTTCTCTTGCCCGGCCCATCCCACCGCATTTCCTGGATTGCGGTAATGTCTGCTTTATAGCAGTCCAGGGCCTCCGCAAGTTCATCGGCTGCACGTGGTCTGTTTAGGGACCTCACATTCCACGTGCAGATCCGTAAGTCATTGTCCTTTGTACGTTTGCGAGGGTCGTCAACAGTGTATCCATCCATATCCGAGGCATTCGGTTGTTTCGGAACTTATATTTTAAATGTGGCCGGGCAGTTACCCCGAGGCACACCCCCAACCTGGAGGACCAGGCCCTTTTTTATACCTCTTGGGCGGAGGTCGCACTTATAGGTTTAGCAAGTTGAGTTCGGATGAACAGCAACCAGTACCCGGTGGCTACCAACGTGGAGGTACTATAAGCACAGTTGATGTGTGGGAAACAGTTACAACAGCTGGGCATCGCCAGGTTGATACCAATCAGTGCCTACCCTGTTCCCACATCACCCATGTCGGTAAATAAAAAAACAAATAAAATTTGTTGCAGTTACAGTTTGTGAGGGACCTAGCGTCCCAAGTAACAACTCGTAAAACAAACAACGACTACAAGGTAATCTTTAAAAGAAGGAAAATCTTTTATCAACTTACATCTCTCGGCTCCACATCAGTCCCAAAAACACTGACAAATTTAGCTAAATTTTCAAAATGCCGCGTCATCTCTGTTGCCAGAATCATGTCAATGATTATACTTCTCACAGACTTGTAAGTATCTTTGTCTAAATTCTTGAATATATTAATTTTATCATCACCTGCAATACAACGGTAATTAATACATAGATCATTTATGTCGAAATTCCTAATGGGCAGGTTACCTAAAGTTAATTTAAATGTAGTTGCCGCATGATGCGATTCCAATACAGTTAAGTCATTATATAATATAGCCAGTGGACTATTTGAGTTGCAGAGGAAAGCGGAAGATCTTCCTGGATGATCAATGTCATGGGCTGCGGATGCAATCAGTGCTGTAGCTTCATCTATTCGATCCATCACCATTTCTTTAGCTGCCAGTTGTGTTATAAATGCTCCAGTCGCCTTTAGAATGAAATTGGTTTAATTGAGTTAGTCAAAGATTGCAGAAATATTTTACACCTACTTGCATAACATCAGCTGCATGCGTACTATTGTGATATGTGTTTTGTGAATGATAGTGAGCCTCAATGACTGCCAACCATGTCTTGAACACATTCTCCTCAACATTAAATGTGGCGAACACATCGAACCTTCGGAACATTTCCATCCCCAAGTATAATAACGGCCTGTGTTCCGTGATTTCTTCCAATTTGAAAATATCAAATTCCCAAGAGAGAGATTCTTCTAGAAGTTCCATGATGAGGGGTGTAGCCTAATTATAGAAAGCATGTTTCGGTCAATTGTTGACTATCTAACTCGACATTTAGGGCAGACCTTCATTTTAGCTGGTAAGATTCCTGACGGTCGACTACTTGATGTCCTTATAATAGAATCATTTGAGCTCCTTCTTGACGAGTATAAGCTAGGACCCTGCAAATATTTTAAAGAAACAAAGATTTTTTTTCAGCGTTAATTTTATACACATATAAAGGTGATTATCTTACCGTTAGTAAAGCACCAATTAGATCAGTTGCTATCGGATCCTCTGTCCTGATTTCCTTCATTTGCGGACTATAAAGCCCTTCCCGTTTAAGGAATTCCATCACTTTATCTATGAGCTTCGCCTCATCCGACGAACAATTCTCCTGTACTTGGGAGAGTAGATTAATAATCTAGAGTTATTAGTGAGAGTGGAAAATGTGTGATTAGAAATAAAACGATAATGTGGAGTGGGGTACAGAGATAAGTCCTACTTTCGTTATAGGTGCTTCTAATGGGAGAGACGTAAGCTTTGCCAAACTAGTCCTGCGTAAGCCATCTGAGGCAACCGAACGGACATCAAAACTTCCCCTTCGAATCGAATGAAGCGATCCCCGAGGCGCCTCCTTCGGTTGTGGTAGAGACGCAATAAAATCTGCATGACCTCCAGGTACATCAAAATTGAAAACATAATGCGTTGGTTGCCTAAATAGTCAACACAACAACAACAACTACTATCAGTAAGTAATGCTAATATTAAATGTTCCAGTTTTGCTTTGCGAATGCCTTGCTTACGCGGATTGCATGTACTCACCTTCCAATGCATGCCACGGGTACTACCCGAACGTGCATGGGTATTCCATCGTGTCCTTTCCTTTTCACCGTTAAAATCCCATCAAATTCCTTGATGTTTTTCCCCTGTGTGCTTATCGATGATACATCCGACACAAATATATCCGCCAGCGGCTTACTAATGATTTCATCCTTCGGGAGGAACAGAGGAGCACAAATCATCCTTTTCAGTTAGTAAACGTAAAAACGCATATGGGAGGAAACAAAATTCCAATTTCAAATTATTAGAATCTTACCAAACGCATGTTGAGCAACCTTTCAGCTGATTTGTTAGCATATTGTATTCTCAGGACATCATCTGTAATAATCAGGACTTCCTTAAGACGATGCAAAGCGGTGTACAATGCCTGTTGGTAGGATTTACCATATGATTGGTTTAAAAAAAAAAAAAACAAGTAACACTCAAATGGCAGTTAAGAAAAGGAGATTTTGTAAATGCTGCATGCTATTTTAAATTATATTCTTTTCTATACTAAACAAATGTTAAATAGCTAAGCTTATATTATCCGATTTATTTTATTTATTCTACACCTATATACGTATATTCTAGCTGAAGAATTAGGAATGCCATTTAGGGACTCCGTAAGTCCGGACTAAAGTGAATCTTCATCCAACTTTCCCAAACGTGTCACAAATCACATATGCGCCTATATTCTCTATGCGTTCATTCGTACCATTCTTATGAAGTTCATTACTCCTGAATAAAAATTTAAGAATTTCTGAATTTTAAACTCCACAGTCGCTTACAATTCACTGACATTATCGCTGCATTGTTTTTGTTGGAGAAAATCCAACCTCGAATAGCCGTTTTTGTATACTTATAATTACCTTTTACCCATTGCTTCCAGTAAGATACTCATACATACATTTCATTGGTTATGTAAGCCTCATTGAAAAACTTGACTCAGGTAAATGTCTGCATTTCAAATAAAACTAAAATATCTGTATTTATATTTTTTGCCTTACCAACGTTGCAAGTGCTGAGCATGCACTCACGGCAAAGCCAGATACAACTGGTGTCCCGAAATATATTATATATTTTATATAAATGTATATGTATATTTATATATTTTGCATTCAAAATTAAATCACAGATTGCATGGGGCAAAGTTCTGATAACTATACTATACTTACTAGTTTTCGATGATGCGTGGAAATTACTAACATTTTCTACAAAATGTTGATTCAAACGTAGACACTTTTTGCGTATTACACAAATATTATAGTCGACTACGCAAGTAATTGGTAAAATTGTGCAGAAATATAAAGGAAATGGGATAGTTACTGATGCCGTAAGACCTGTATTATCGTTACGAACGATCAGTTGAAAATATTGCTGCTCTAAGTGTTAGGGTTGCTGATGAGCCGAATGCATGGATTTCCCAGCGTTCGTAACAATTGAACGTGTTGAACAACTCACTGTGACGTATTTTATATACAGTTCAACTTGCGCAACAATAAAAGCATGTTAACCTTTCACAACGCACTTTAGTTGCAAGTGGAACAACAAACAGTAAATACCGATTTTTCGAACAACAGTCTCTTCAGTGACGAGGCACGTCACTACTCATTAGGTATCTAAGCAAACAAAATTCCGGCCCACAAGTTATCGAATAGGCACTGTTGCATAAGAAAAATGTTTGGTGTGCTCTATGGTTGAAAGGTGTCATTGGTTTTTTGAAGATGCCAATTGGCTTACAGTCATTTCGGACCTGTATTGTTGAATGAGAACCGATGTTTGGACGCTATTTTGGTCCAAGGAGACGAGATAACAAGCCACATAAAGCGAATAAGCTTCCTGGTTCACGTTTTTTAGACGTCAATTGTCTACCCAGATCATGCGATTTGACACTTTTAGATATTTTTATCGCTACGTAAAAGACCGAGTATGCGAATAATACCAAAAAAAACTCCATTACTTAAATGCTGGCCGAGATTCTACAGAATGTACGAAAAATATGCTAAAAATTCCTCAAAGGAATCGCATGCTGCATTGAAATTGTTTTTTACATTTCTTTTTACATTTAAGAGTTAAACTTTTCCCAAAAAATGTGACGCTGTGTGAATTTAATTAAGCTTACTCCCAAAGCAACAAATTTTGCTTCACCAATGTGGCCGTTATTAACTGTCAGACGTTGGAGGTGGCCATAATTAACTGTCAGACTTCGGAGGTTGCATGCTTCACTGTTAGAGAAGATTAATAATTTTCCCATTTTACAACATTTCGAGGAAAACCGTTACAGCCTGTATTTTCACTACACAGATATCAATACATTTTTAATTTACATATGTACATATATACATTATCACAGTTGAGATTGACCAGGATTGGCCTCTCTTAAAATAAGGCAATCGATAAGACACCTGATTTTTGAGGTGTCGGTTCCTGCCGGGTCTGCATATGGAAACTTAATCGGGCATTTTTTGATCTCAGTTTAAAAGATGGATTTTATTTCACTTTGTTTTTACTGTGAATAGGGTAGCTTTTTGGAACTTTTATTGAACATCTTTTCAATGTATCCTAAGTCCTTCGACTGATTTAGTGTGTGTAAGGCTAAGTTTAAGTAAACGATCACAATATTAGTTTCCCTAACTATGTTTAAAGGCAAAGGATACTGCTGGCTGCAAAGAGTAACGAACATTTTTTTTTCAAACTAAAAGTACTTAGAATATTGGCAAAACGCACGAAGACAAATATTTAAAGGTGTCAACTCTTTAATTGGTTTCAAACAAAAGCCAAAAGCAAATCAATAATATCTTAGAGTTGCTGCATACCTACCCTGAACACTTTAACCACAAAAGCATCGTTCAACTTATTAAAACAAGCACGAATAACAGATTAATAATACAATTGATTGTAAGATCTATATTGTAAACGTAAAAATCACACAAGTTATATTATCATTTCAGGATTTCAATTGGAAAGTTACCATACTTTAAAGCTAGCATAGCAACACAAATTTTTTCTGGAACAATCAATAAAAACACATGTTTTATCAGCATCTTACTTTTTTTAATGACAACTGACATCTGCGTTGCAAGTTTTAATCAAATTTTCTTTTAGAAATTACTATCACGCCGGTCTATAGCTTTCTTGTAGGGAAAAAACAGACCACCTAACTTTTAATGGGGATCTTTTCCAATTGTACTCGACATACTTAACATCCGCCACATAAATGTGTCTTTTAATTTAAATTGTCCAAACAGGAACCTTTAAGGAACTTATGGGATGTAACAATGCGTTCTATAAACACGATGATCTAACGCTTAATCAAATCCCGTTAAGACTTGTAAAAATGTCTTGGGCAGAACCAGGACTACTACTGCTATTTAATAAAACACTTAAGTGTACATATATATATTGTAGACGCCAAAAGACAAGCCCTTCTTTTTAAAGTAAAATATATGAGTTCATAAATGAGGGCGATTTGTTAGCCAGTATTAATTTTAAAGACAATCGGTGGTAAAAAGGGGAATTTATTTAATACTGTTTTTTTGGTAACATGATGAGTCTCATCTCAAAAATAAGATAACATAAAATACTTAAGCATCACCATGTTTGAAGAAATCCCTCAAAATTCTCTCCCAAAACATGGATAATACACCCAATGTCGCACCCACTCTAAGTATTAAATATAGTCAAGTAAAGGATTGCAAGACGGCAGCATGCTCTCTCATACCAACAGAATTATTTATACGTAGCCTGGGGACGGATTCTTAGACTGGGGGGATGCAATGCTTAAGGATTTTGATTTTGAAACTGACAATTATAGTTCTACGTATAGAAGTATTACTACGAGTATCGAGGCAGTTAGAATATTTTCAACAAGTTTATATTTCTTTGCCATACGTCCACTTGTGAAACTTACAACTCTGTCGAGTTGATTTACTTTTTTAACTAAACAGCGTTAAACACATTAAACAGACACAAAGTTGTTGGACATCAATTTGAAATTAAATTATATTTGAGATCTGCTAATGTGGTTTATTCGAAACATTATGCTCGAGTGTCTGCTATTCGCTAGAGTAAAGGGAAACCATAAAATATGAAAGAGAATCATCCTTTGGGTAATATTTAATCTATGCCCTACTAAGTCACGGCGATCATATAGAAATAATTTGTATGTACTATAAGTTCCTAATCTAATACATTGTAAGGGAATGTTATACTCTTTAAATTTGTTTTATTTTAGTTATATAAGTACCTGTTGTGTGGACATAACATTGTGCGGCCTAACTATAGAGTGGAGAATTTGTTTCAGTTCCGTGCAGCATATAGGTACACTTGTAGTTTCTGAAATGCACTGCAAATTAAGACCAAAAAAAATACAACTAGTTTTTAAACGATGATAAGATGTAGAAATTACATACCCGATTAACGCCAGCGTCCAAAAGTGCAATGAGAGGTAACTCATCTTTGTCAAAAAAACTTGAAAAAACAAAGGAAATCAAGAATATTAGAACACGGGGGTCTAATGTAATAAATATCAATTGATCTACATAGCTCAAATTCTATTGTGCTGAAATTTGTAGTAAGAGATTATACATAATACATACATTTATATCTATTTCAAACTGTTTTACGTTTGGTACATCTAACATTCACATCTAGTATAACTACAAACTACAAGGGACCAAGATCTGCTCTACAACAATCACTCATGTGATGTGTGCTATCACAAGTAGAAGCCATCTACAGTTTCTTGCCGACAGAGAGGTTTGAGAAGCTTGTCATAGACAATTAAGTGTTGCTCGTACCTTGAAAAAAGGCGAAATGTTTAGTCCCAGAATCGAACATAGGACCTTCAATTAAGGAATTAAAAGTGAATTGTCTGAACTATCAAAGAAGCTTCTCTGACACAGATATGTAGATTTGTTTGGGCTATACAGTTCGATTTATTTTGGGCAATCATTTTATTGCACTTTTACAACGCAATTCTTCCAATTCTCTTGTGTTTTTTGCAGTATGTGGAAAACCACGATGTTTTTATGAATGGGCGATAGTTCTAATCAAAATGAAGTGATTTAGTGAAAAAATGGAAAAAAAATAACTAAGAATACTATTTAAATATATTTTGTATCAGGCGCGTTTCACGTATCATTTGTCCTTGCATTTAAAAAAAATAAATAAATAACAGCGGTTATCCTACTACCAGTTAAAGGAACTAAAGAACTTAAAGATAAATTACATCATAAGAAACATGTAGCCAGATTTTGAACTCTTTAGTCGCAGTGCCATCCCCTCCTAGGGGTTATTATTTCACACCTTGCAGACATTAATTTTCCACTGACAGCAAAAAACTGTTGTCATTCCAGGCAGTTAATAAATTTTCATTATCCCTAGACAACTCCTTTCATTGTTGGCATGCGGAATGTTCTACAGAAAGAGGAACTTAGGTACTTTCAACTACTACGTCAAGGGAACGCTCCTTAAGAGTGTAATTAAAAAGAATTTGAAGTCCTTCCTTGGTCGCACACATACCCTGCACTTGAAATACGAAGCATGGAGCACTACTTTGAATTATATATGAGACTCGCGCTGCGATACAACCCCCAACCCCTTACCTCTTCTTCACCACAGCTACTATTGTCGTAAAATGATAACCACTTGTATGCCTTATTGACCTGAAAACAAATTGATTGTACGTTTCCTTTTTCATTGAATTGGATCGCAAGAAAGGAAACAAAGGCTTACCTGGTTATGTATTCTGCGTCCAAGTACTTAGACGAACGTGCGTCAATTATTATTAGGTGGTAGTTGTCCACTGCCGCATTGTTATGCAGTGTATCGAGAGCCAGTTCTTTGGACTTGACAAGCGTCACTTCCAGCTGCTGCCTATGGCACGCGGTTGAGAAGACATCACATACGTTGTCCGACTTGTGGAAAACTAATAAGGCCTGTCCGAAATTAAACGAGATTTTCTACATAAAAGACAACTAAAGTTAAGAGGGTTCTACTTGCCTTCAGTTGAGGATTCGGTGGTAATACAGTTGGGTATTTTAAATCCATTAGAGATTTCTGCAATAAAAGAAAGAAAATCAAATTATACCTTTTGATTAAAAAGAAACAGAACAGAGTCAGTGCAAATTTTAGATTTAACTGCTGAAGTCTTCTGAAATTGGATATGTCACATAAAATGATGTCAATAAGGTTTATTGTTACTTTCTTTTGAAGACGTTTAGGCCCAATGCATGAATCTTTCACAAGGAACATCTGAAGCAGGGGATTTTATTTCAATCTTGGGAGTAAATGTTGTTCCCAGAAGAGGATATTCAACCCCTTGGAGTTGTATCCCAGCGAGACGTTCATCAATTGAGGTATTTGAATCAAAATAAATCCCTGGTGTTAGTGGTAAATTATTTCAGTACCTATCTGTTTCGTTCGGTCAGTAACGGCGGTAACTTTTTGCTGCCGAGGGCGGAAAAATGTATCATAATAGATTTCTGCGGAAGAATGAACTATTCTATTTTAGTGCCTTCCATTAAATCTGTGATTTCGAGGCTTTTGTGATCAAATTGAACCAGTCTGAAGACCGGCATACATGGTCAGGATAAATCAATCTATTTGATTCTTATGCATTATAAAGACTAATACAATAATAATATTCGTTATGTGGGAAAAAATATCTGTGTTAGTACACCACATTTATAAGCACAGACACTGTTAGGCTCGTTAGGGCATATCCTGTGGAGGAATAAGCTTATTGAATTCCAATTATGTACTTAGTTCCAATTAGTACTTAGTCTTTTTGGAATAGTTTTATATAGATACACTTGACACTTACTCTGACGTCTTTAATTCATCTAATCATTTCATTGTAAATGAAACACAAACGTATAAATTTGGGTATAAAAAACGTTTTTGAAAATGTATGAGATCCTTACATTTTCAAGTCAGACTTTATCTCATTTCGTTAAAGTTAAAAGACTCGAATTTGATTTTAAAGAATTTATAAATAAATTAATATATTATTTCTGTCAATCATGATAAATTGATATTCTTCTTTATCTTCTTTATCTTTAATCAATGAATGACAGTAAGTTGAAGTCTTCATCAAATGTACACGTGATATGAGGAAAATGAAGCACAAAAGTTTAGGTAAGAATGTTTTGTTTAACTATAAATTTAAATATGCGCATACGATATACTAATGTATGTTGAAAAACGCCTTTCTTTGAGGCAACAAACGATTACCAAAACTACGAGTAAGAAACATCTTGGGATCAAAAACTTGCACATTCACAGATCGCTGAGCTTATGAACGAACCTTGCTTTCCAATGAATGAGCCAATGTTCTTAAAGAGCCGAACAGGGTGTTCCACTGATTCTGTTTCCTTTTTCGTCCCGCCCGAAGGTTTGATCTCCTCGCCATTGCACGATCGTACCATTACCAGAAATAACACCTGCTAAAATGTGTTAATATGTTACTGTTACTGTTCTTGCTGTTTGTTATACGGAATTTGGTTATTTGGTCGTGTTGAGGCCGTAAGTAGTGGGCAGGGGTAATGTTAATTTGCTAATGACATAGACATCGGATAAATTAGTATTTTGGATAAACGATTGGGACGAGTTATAACATGTTAGCTGTTTTTGTGCTTTGAATGCATCCGTACATGTTTATCTGTCTGTAATAACTTTTGCTATATTTTTCTTTGTTTGAGTAATAATGTCATTCCTTAAAACATTATAAGTTTGAAAAATTAATCAAATGATTTTTTCGAAATAACTTACAACTTTAAAAATTATAGAATTTGTAAATACATTTCTGTTGGATGAAATATCCGGCATGTTTGTATCCTTTAAAAAAAAAGTTTTTCTTTCTAAAAAAAATATACAATAATATGAGATAATATGAGAATAATATCAGATTAAATATGAATTCACAGCTTAACCTTTTATACACATATGTAAGTGTGAAATGATTTGTTTCTAATCAGCCGTAGTTAGATTAGATTGACAGTTGACATTTAGAGGGTCTACATCTGAAAGGCCCAATTTGTAAAGAAAGTACATTGCTAAGGTCGCAATAATAGTATGATTTCTAGTTGTCTATACGCCCTAAAGCGCTCTTCGAAATTCTCTTACGACCAAAAATTGAGTCAAAAATACTACCATGTCCTTACCGTAGAAAAGACTTTTTTTGTAATAAGTATCACATAAGAAAACTTAGGAATACTTAGATAGATGTTAGGACATTAGACAAAGCTTAATTGCTTGCTGCACATTTTGCTGCCAGTTTAACCCACAAGTTTATATTTCACCAAAAAGTGAAACCAATATTTGCGCAATGGGAAAGAAGTTCATTGCACATGGTATTTCGAAGACATTTGACAGAGTCTGGCATCAGGCTCTCTTATTGAAAATGCGTGCTTATCGCTGCAACAAGAATCTTCGTCCACGGATGAGAAGATACCTTTCGAACCGTTCAATACCAGTTATTTTGAATGGGTTCATGCTTATTATCCATCATATTAGCGTTCGGGATCCACAGGGATCTGTTGTGTCTTCAAAACTCTTTTGCCTCTTAACTCTTTTGCCTTTTTCGCATGCACTAAAACTTTTAGACTGCTACCAGTAACTCCTTAACATTTTCTCTTTATAATTCTTAAGACATTATCTTTATCCGTTGCTGTATTTTAAGACCGGGCACTTGAGTGTTCTCACCATCAATTTTTTCACGCAAGAAAGCATACTCGTACAATATTTATAGTTTTCATTTCACGCAATTAACATATTTTTTTCGGGAACTTAACTCTTCAAAAATGTTTCAACCATTTAGACATACTGTAGGAATGACTCAACGATACGTTGCAAAGGTTTTCCAATTTCAAAGAAATAATTATAAATGTAAAAGACAGAAAAGATTGATGATAATCAAGGTATGGGTATCATACATTCATTGCTAACGATTTTGTTATCTTTTGTTCAGAGTTGACGTCAATTGTATGTATTTAATAGGGAATCGGTAGATATATGAATAATATATTATAAGGTGTTTCATTGAAGAGATAATACCCGATCGTATACAACTTTGTGAGAACGTATTATAGTTTATTATACAACAAGAAGCTTGCTTGAAAAAGCCCATAATATTGAACTTCATCTTTTTTGAGTAATTAAATAAACTGTAAATGTTTTGTACACGAATGGAGTACAGTTAATGTACATTACGTTTATTTGTTTCTGAGTTTTTTAAAATGTCTGCAGATTATAAATAAATACTAGATAAATATTTATGTATGCATATGACCTTCTTAACATATTAGAAAGAAGAACGCAATGCAGATACTAAGCTTCATTCAAAAATACACCCACAGATCTCATGCGAAAAAAGTAATACATTTAAGAGAAAAATAGCAAAACGACGTTGTACTTTTTAAGATGCATGTAATATAAGAAAGAATCAAATTCCGAATTAAGTGGCTACAGTTACGAGCTAAGTAGCAGGGATAGAAAATTATCGATTGGAATGGAAAAACAAGGAATGCTTTATTGATATAGACGTCAGTTATTTGTTCGGTAGGCGGAATCAGGCTTCAACTTATTTATCTTAATGGTATTAAATCCAACGTAAACACAATTCGATTAGAATAACAATGTAATTGCCATTAGAAATTTTGAAATCGAGAGCCTATTCGAAATTGGTTAAATACTCTTTTGTCACTCGAATAGTGTTTCCCTAGACATTTTTTTGCCTTTAAAAGATTACGTGAAGTGTCTAAAAATATTTAAACGAAACATAGAACACGGTTTTAATTGATTCTGATTTGTTGGAAAACAAACATGTAGGTTATTTAAATATGCTGAGATGTTTGTACTGGTTTTAAGGTTTAGTTAAGGTTGCTGGATTTTTTTTGTGTAAATATTCTATTTTAACCCATTTAGGTTCCCTAATTAGAAAAGTGCTGCATATTTTTTCGACACGTTATCATTGTAAACGAATATAAAAAAAAAACTTTATTATGGGTTGAAAAAACATAATTTTAACTGAACCTGTTTGTCTTTTTCCTCCATGGCAGTAAACATTTTCCGAGATTTGTATATCACGATGTCCTGGGACCAAGCATAAGCCAGAAGAATGAATGACAGAGATATCCGTAATAACTCATGGTTATATATGTCTTTACAGTGTAGACATATATAACCATGAGTGCTTCTAATCATTTCATATTTGAAGCACATGAAATGTGGTCCTTTTTCATGGCAATTAAAAAGTTGGCAAATGAAACGGCCATCGAAATGAACTAAAATGGTTTGACTAATTTGGTAATAAAAAGCCATTTGTTTTCATACACAACGAAAAAACTTGTTGATCAATATCTGTCAACCGCGCCTATAAGCATCATTCAAGCTCAAAAACAATATCGAAAATTATAGACTACTTAGAGACAATATACTAAATGCATACTGTTGATGACTTATTCTCAATTGGAGGTCATAAGGACTCTGAGAGCAATTGAGTGAAATTACAGCCAACATGTTGTTGTTGCACATGCTTTTATTTCCTCTCGAGTACAGGGTATAGTTTTTTCCGACTCCAAATGGCAAAATTTGAAAAGCATTTTTTAGACACTCTTTAAGTGTTGTCAGCAACTTGAAAGATATGTTGCGTAAAATATTCCAGGTGTCCAGTTCGAGAATTGAGCAATTGCAAGAAAAAAACAAACTTTAAAGGTCATCGCTACTATTAACGTAGAATTCTGTATGATAACTTCCAAAAAGATTTAATCAAATAATATTTTTTTTTTGTTAAATTATTGAGTTATGCGTATTATTACTTTCATACATTTAGGCGTACCTCATCAAAACTATTCACCACATACTTCAGTGTTCCTCAAGGCAGTATCCGGATCTGCTAATTTCCATCGGTTAATGCAACATTCCTTAGAAATTTCCTTGAACTTAATTTTAATAAATATTAAGGCATAACTTTTTCACACTAACGTTTTTCCAAACAACAAAGGAACTATGAAATCGACAATTAAACTGTTCCCTCTGTCACGTCACTTATGGACCTTGGCATTAACTGTGACAGGAAATTTAATGTTAGCTTTGAATTTGATGATATAATTAGGAGACCTAATATGACACTCGGTGGTCGCCATGGCGTAGTGGTAAGTGCGTCGACCGCCACGCAGAATGTCTAGGTTCGATTCCCGGACGGGACACCTCGCAGATTTTCACGGCACCACCTCTTTCGAGTTGCATGAAAAGCTTCTCAAATCTTAATCTCGAAACTGTAGGTCCTTTTTACTCGCGAGAGAACAGTAGCACGCACAACACAAGTAGTTATTGTAGAAGCTAGGCCCTGAACCCTTGTGGGCTATAGTGCCATTTCAATTTCAATTATTATTATTATTATTAATATGACACTCAGTTTTATTACGCATTGAGGTTGTTCAGCACGGATCTATCCGGTTTATTCTACGTGGTCTACAATCGCATGATCTATTGAATTTACCTCCTTAGGAAAATCGTTTAACAATACTGAACATGGACTCTCTCTCTCCAAAGTCGTAATATTACTGTTCTTCTCCTATTATAATGTACCTCTTTCAAACCGCACCGTACGAACTTCTTTATAGTATGCTGCATTTGGCTAATACCTGTGATTGTTTCGATTTCTAAAACTTAAAGTTAAAAACTCACACCCTTCTTCTTAATTTCTGTTCTCACCTATCCTCAGGTTAAAATAAATAGGTAAAGATTGAATTCTGGATCTTTCTTGCAGCTTAAATTGAGCCTAATAAATAGTAGCGGTTAGACAAATGTTGAGTTAAACATTATACCCATCCGAACCGAACGCTTATATAATATATATGCGTGGAAATTAATTTACCTGCTTCTTTCTCATGTTTTCACAAAGTACCGACGTTTGGGAAGCATTCTTGACTTTTAATCGCAATTTTGAGCCATAAGGCTGACGACGCTCCAATAAACTAGTTGTACGAATGTTCTTACAGTCCGACATCGATGTTGATCTTTTGTTTTGCCTTAACTGTTTGTGATTTTGATTACACGACTTTGTAAAGCGTTTTATTAGTTCGGATTTGTCCTCCAATGTTAAGTTGTTGATCCGTAGTGCATAAGGGTCTAGGTCTTTGATGACTTCCGCAATTTCTGGTCGTCCATTGTTCAAGGGAAATTGTTTAGAGTTCGGTAATGGAAGTGGAGTGGCTATATCGGCACCTTCTTCCATAACATTCTTCTCATATTCAATTTCCTCTGGTGTCAAGGAACATCCGCTTTCAACGCGAAACGGTGGAATTTTCACTCTCAATTGTACAGAGTGACAGCTATCATCGCTAGAACTGTTATTGAAATTCATTGTTTGTCTAAGTTCCACTTTATCGTTGCTCACTGATGGTATCGGAGTGTCGTTTTGTACGGTTGAGTTGTTTATAGCCTGATAAGACCTAAAACTCTTATTGGACATTTTTTGGTAACATCTACTCGAGTCCAACATTGGGTTGTTACAATTATTATTGGAGATTCTATCGGTAATTCGCGAACTTGTGTCTGCAACTGAATTTAAGACTGAATGTTGGTGATACCGTGCTTGATTTATTTTAACTTTTTTCATTTGATCTTCTTCATCACTAGAGATATCCTCATCACATTCACTTTGAATTTCGATATTTTCAAGTTCCATTCGATGCCTGGATTTGCTTCGAAATATTCCGGTCACTCTAAGAAAACAGTCGCGCATATTGAAAACGGAAAACACAATAGTTTAATTTAGATAAAAAGAAAACGCTCCGTTGTACATTCCGAAAAAAAATATAATATTGCCCCGCTTCTCAGGCCTCGATGTCGACGTTTGCCAAGTGACTGACTTTGAATCGTTTCTTACGAAAAAATAGAAACGAAAAAAGCGATTGGTGATAAGACAAGCCTATCAACTTTTGATATATAATATTCATATATATTTTTCTTCATAGAAAACCCGTACTCCTACCGCCTAGATCTTCATTACTTTGGTTCTTAAGAGTTATTGTACCTCAAGTAGATTTGATAAATGTTTTCTAATTAAGATTATAACGTAAAACAGAAATATCGTGGTAATTCCTTTATGGACATACATTTTAAAATTATTAAATTGAAACCAACTATGTTATTATCTTCTCTACTGACCATGTTTATTGGGTAATTGGTGTTTTATCAGCAAATCATACCACACGAGTTTGTTGTTAATATTACTATACTGAAAAAATCTGTGTTAACTTAGATTTTATCAGACTATCCATTCACAATTGGAACTGCATAGTGCAGGTATTAATCGGTTGATGGACTTTAAATAAATTGTTTGATTTGTGATGATTTATTAAAACGTGCACAAAGCTGATGAATACGCAGCGCAGGACGGCGTTCGTTTAGATACATTTATCGTAAATTCCAATTTCAGTCATTTTAGGAGCGTACGAGTAGCTTTCGTAAATTTAATCTGAAGTACTTGTCATTCGCGGTTATGCCAATCGCAATCTTTCTTCGCGGAAAATACCAACAGATTATTACTCTAAGTGAAAAATTGAAGCAAAGAATGATGTTTTTAGATATACGTATTTGAACTTAATATATATTAACGTTAGTTGATGTAAATGTAACTTCCAATTGCAACGTTTCAATAATGTTAACGCGTTTCTTAATTACTGACCGATTAACGTAAATGGCAAACATTAAATTTATATCGCCGTGACCTTGTATTACAAATTAAAAAATCTAAATCAAACTCAAAGCATGTTTCTTCAAACATAAATAAAGGGTGTCCCAACAAGACCGCAATTCGACACCGAGCTCAGCAAATTGGTGTTTCTAAATCCACTATGCAGCGAATTTTGACGAAAGATTTGTATCTTCATGCCTGCAGAGTTCAATTAACTCAGGAATTGAAGTCAGCTGACCATGCACAGCGAAGGGTGTTTGTTAATTGGGTATTGGAGAGACAACATAAAAATGCTGATTTTGCCGATAAAATCATCTTTAGTGACGAGGCCCATTTCCATCTTGATGGCTTCGTCAATAGGCAGAATTGTCGCATTTGGGGTGAGGAAGATCCTCGAGTGATTCACAAGAAGCAAATAAATCCTTAACGTGTCACTGTGTGCTGTGGATTTTGGGCTGGAGGAATCATTTGACCTTTTTTATGAAAATGAGTCAGGTCAAGCGCAAACAGTCAATGGTGTTCGGTATCGTGAAATGATAACCAATTTTTTCGTGCCTAGAATTGAAGAAATGAATGTGATAGGGATGTGGTTTCAAAAAGACGGTGCCACATCTCATGCAGCCAGAGAAACAATTCAATTGCTGCATCAGTCACGCGGCCGTGTTATTTCGCGTTTTGTAGACCATAATTGGCCGCCTAGATCGTGCGATTTAACACCATTGGACTTTTTTCTTTGGGTTTGTTTTTGAAGTCGATGGTTTATACGAATAAGCCGACGACGACTCAAGCCTTAAAAGAGGAAATTGGACGCTGCATTAATGAAATACCGCAGCATTTATGCAAAATGGTCATTGAAAATTTCATTAAAAGATAGCGGCGGCCATCTGGTCGATGTGTTATAACCTCATCCTGTCTACTTTACGATATAATAAAGAATTCACGATTTTTTTTTTAAATATCTGCGTTTTATTTAAAATTTAAATCTTGCGTTCCTGTTGGGACATCCTTTATAAAGGATTGGGTCGTTCACTAAGTAATTTCGTTTGAAAAAAACAGCTGATCTTATTGAATTTTTTTCCAGTCAACTTTCCACTTAACCGCTTTTGAATAACTAATAAAGTAGGGCTTGTTTGTAAAAATGTTTGTTTATATTTTTGGAATAGTTTTTGTTTGGTACCTCATCGATCGAAAACAGTATTTCGAAATATTTTACTGTTTCAATACCAAAAGCATAAAAAGACAGTTTCAGCAAGTCGAAAATTATGCGACGTGTGCAGAGAAAATGTGTTGACCGAATGCCAATACTGTAATTGGTGTGCAAAATTTCGTTTTGGCAATTTTGTTCTTGAGGATGTATTATACCCTGGAAGGCTCCTTTCCGATGTGGTTAAAAAAAATCGTTGGTCGATGCAAATCTTCGAATAACAACCCGAGAGTTTGCTGAACGATTAAATTTGTCTAACGCGACTATTCGCAAGTACATGAAACGTCTAGGGTTAATTGAAAAGCTCTACACATGGGTTCCTCATGTTCTTCCAGAACAAAATTTTCTTAATGCAAGACTTCATACAAAAGCTTTCGCAGCTTGCACCCACCATATTATCCAGACTTATCGCCTCCGGACTATTACTTGTTTCGTTCGATTAGAGAACAATCAGCTCAAACCAGGACGTCAAAAACCATTTAGATCAGATTTTTTTAAAGCAAGGGTCAACAATTTTATGGCTTTTCAATCAATATCTTGCCCGGAAGATGGCAAAAGGTATTAGGTCAAAATAGAGAATACATAATTTCATCATCGAATCGTCTTTAAATTTCACTAAAAAAATTTAATTATTCAATAAACGACCCAGTACAATCAGAATAATAAAGAAGAAGGTTATATGAATTTTATTATAATCAATTTTAGGCATTTAGGAAGGAATTAGGAATTCTAGTAACCAAACTATTAACTATTACAATTGCCTAATTTTGTATTTTGCTCAATGTAATTTTTCCTGGTTGGATTTCATATCGTCATAATTACTAATTGTAACGTACACATATTAAAACAAAAACGTTGTAGTAGCATCAGTTTTGAAATAACCCACAATAATTTTTTAGAAAAGTTAAATATTTTGTGAACACAGTCTTTCAGTGGGTAACAACGTCGACTCACATTGTTTCAGATTTCAGAATTGAATCCTTCTTATCTCAGGAGCAATAGTTGTCTATGAAAAGTATTTCAAATTTCTGTAAACAATAGGTCGCCTCTACTCGCGGGAGAAAAATGACACACATATCACGAGGAGCTGCTAAAGAAGGTAGGATCTCCTTTGTGAACTGTATCACGTTTTCGAAATTTTGGTAAAAAGCGTAACAAAGTCTGCACGCCATTGGGATTTCACCCTAACTTCAATTCCTATAATTTTTTAACAAATACACCCCATTAATACCGTTCACACGAGTCATTAAAAATGTGATCAAGGACATTTACAATAAAGAAGAATTTTTCTTACAAAAAAAAGGACACATTTCAATAAAAATACTCAACACAAAATTTGTTGCATACAGTGCAGAAAAAAGTTGAATTCAATAGAAAAAGAATCTCTGCACATTAAACTGAGATAGAATCTTAATTGATGAGCGCTTGCAGACAAGTGCCTGTCAAGGGCGTGCTCAATAATACAATAAATATTATATGACATGAATAATGATGCGACGATTGGCATCCTAGCTTCTGGGTCTAATATCCTTTGGCCTATTATTAAATCGATTTCTCACTTTTTACCTAATTTTGTTTTCATCTCAACGACCGTAAATTATCCCTACATAAGTGGGAGAGAGTAAGAGTACAAGAACTCTTGATGGTGTTGGGGTGGGAGAGGAATTATTCTAACATCAAATTGCTGGCATGCTGTGAAAAGTGGCACTGGAGCCAGTTCTCGGTAAGTACAGCTGTGTGGTAAAATAGGTCACAGTGGGAAATCATGGCCGACGATGGGACGAAATAAAATGTGCATTAAATTCATACAACGGAATGTTTCGATTAACATGAAATGAGTGTTTTGTAAGTGAAATATTAACGTTGATATATGGTCTTTGCACTCCTGATTGACGAGGTTTCAGAAATGTATAAAAAAAAAAACTAATTCAAATATAGGTCCACTAACTGAGACGGATTTATTCAGCAAAGCTACGCATATGTGTAAATATATTCAAGTATAACTTGAGTGGTTTGAAATAGAGTATAAATGTGCCCATCGAAATTTGAGGATACAGAAACGCGTGAACTATAGTAAAACATAATTTCGCATTTACAATATTGATTTTCGAGAAATGCATTCCTTGTGTTTTCTCTAAAATTAGGGCAACTTTTCAAAAAACTAACACAAACTTAAATGTAAGCAACAGTTGAACAACACCAACAAGTACGTTTCTATTGTAGTTTATTCTAAAATCATACGCTATGTGATCCGGAGCTGTGGTGTTCATACGCTCTGCATGGACTTACGCGTTGTAAGCGTTGACTAGGCTTATGCAGTGATACCGCCCATAGAGTTTGTCATTGAATCTTTTTCTCTAAATGTTATCAACCCAAACAAGATCAAAAATCGCACTCAGAACTTCAACAGGAT
This sequence comes from Eristalinus sepulchralis, assembly GCA_944738645.1. Classification (NCBI taxonomy): domain Eukaryota; kingdom Metazoa; phylum Arthropoda; class Insecta; order Diptera; family Syrphidae; genus Eristalinus; species Eristalinus sepulchralis. Next base: position 21,361,847 of record OX122886.1, read on the forward strand.
TTTGATAACGTTCAAGTTTCTGCGCGATATAGCAGAGCAGGCATAATAAGTCTGTTATACAAAGGGTCGACAGAGAGTTCTATTACTCAATTGCCATTTCAGGCTTAAGAAACAGCGAATGTCAAGAGTAATTCTATACTTGATTTCGGCACTGATGTATTTGTATTTTTCTGTTTTGAATATCCCTAAATACTATAAATTAAGAATAAATTACTGGAAGAAGTCGCCTTATATTTTCAGGTATGCACAATTCGATTACCATTAGGAAGTGGCACATGCGTTGTCTTCTACGCTCGATGTTGGAATTAAGAATTTAAAAAAAAAAACCCTTTCATGGCTCCACCTCTCTCAACTTGTCTTTTATTTACTGTTTAAAAAAACTCGTTTTTCGGAGAGGTTATTAACCTGTAGGTCCTCTTTAGTTGGAGAACAACAGTACGAACAAGACGAGTGGTCGTTGATGGAGTAGGGCTGTATTTTGTTTAGTTTTGTCCGCAAACTTTATCCATTAAAGAGCCATACAAACATTTTGAAACCCTTCTTCCGGATACTCGCCTATTGTCAAATGGTGCTATATCCTATATATATATATATTATACCCATAAATATATTCAAAACGAAAGATGATATTTTAAGGTTTTTTTAAACCTGAGCGTTCAAATTCTTCGAAGAGCAAGAATGTCGCAAAGTTATATGAAATCTCTGATGATTGCTACTTTTAAACTTAAGCTCTATAATGCAAATTTGAAAAGATTCCTAATGTCTGACTAACGTAATAGTGCCTTGCTTCCATTCCGCCCCAAAGTAATTAAAACTGACTACTACAGTTGGAAAATTACTGAAAACTGCGCTCTCGATATTCATGTTTAAAGTTTAGTTGTTAAAGTTTCATGTTTAAAGTTTAGTTAGTTTAGAATGCTGGAGGATAAGCAAAAATGCAAAGCAGATACCTGGTTCCTCCCATTAGAAAGTAAAATTTCTCGTTGGATATACGAATTAATAGAGGAGAATACATAACAGCGAACTCTACAAATTTTACCAAGATCTGCATGCAGTCGCGAAGACAAGGGCTTATCACTGCACTTACTCGACCACACCAAGCTAATGGACACAAACGCTACAGTTAGTTAATCTTCGAATTCCAGCCTGTAGTTTCACGAATGAAAGAGGCTTGACCTTAATGACTGTCAGCGGTGTGTCAGGGCGAGCCAAGAAACCTCAAACCAAGACGATATGATATACGAATGAATGGAGGAGAATACATAACAGCGAACTCTACAAATTCTACCAAGATCTGCATGCAGTCGCGAAGACAAGGGCTTATCACTGCACTTACTCGACCACATCAAGCTAATGGACACAAACGCTACAGTTAGTTAATCTTCGAATTCCAGCCTGTAGTTTCGCGGATGAAAGAGGCTTGACCTTAATGACTGTCAGCGGTGTGTCAGGGCGAGCCAAGAAACCTCAAACCAAGACCTCCATGGAAATTTATTAAGAATATTGAACGGTGTTCAGCCCCTAAAATACTTTCAAGCTAAGAAAACATTAAAATAATATACATACATAATATAATATTCTCAAGGTCACATTCATAAAGTCAAATTTATAAATGCCGTTTATTCAAACTGTACTCTCCAAGACTCGACCATAAATTTCGATAGATATGTTTGTAGCTTCTTTCATTCTGAGCTCTTGTTAAACAGCTTATTCAACTTCTCCAACAGCTTATTCAAATTCAAAATATAACGCAGTCCATACAAAGCAATATAAAGCTACAAGGACGATACAAGGATGATACAAAAATCCAAATCTAGAATACACAAACTTGAAGTCATGAAAACTAGAAATTTGAAATAAAAATTATATATAAGAATTTCGTATTTACTCGAAGCTACACCCCAGCAGAGGGCATACAAACCAATATAAATAAAAGCAGCCACTCGCTCCTGTGATGCACATTTATTTTGCAATTGTATTAAACAAGTGATCGCCATGGCGTAGTGGATATATGCGTCGAGTCACACGCCATGTTCCGAGGTTCGATTGCCGAACGAAACACTTTGCATTTTTCACGGCACTACCTCTTTTGAGTTGCTGACAAAACTCAAAGTTGTCTATGAAAAGCTTCTCAAATCTTGCACTTCGGAGTCGACAAAAAACTGTAGGTCCCATCTACTCGTGAGAGAACAATATCGCTCACAACACGAGCAGTTGTTGTAAAAGCTAGGCCCTGGTCTTTGGATTGTAGTGTCACTCAATTATTATTGTATAACAGAAAACAAACTTCTACAATTTGATACCTTTCATATTCAAGACTGTAGAAGCCGAGTTGTTTACCGGCTTCAGACTGATTGCCGTACACTAAAAGAAAGTCTTATCTTATTGTGGCCACAAAGGCAGAGATGCATCTGCTTATTATGTTGCTTATAAATATGAAACATGTCGAAAAAACATTTTTATCATCTTCGGTAACTCACATGTTCGCTAAAGGGGTCGCGAAAGCAATAAACGCACGAGAGACATCCAGGCCTATCGACCCTTTGCCATCGACTCTAACTTATCAGGCGAGTTTATAAACGAAATCCAATCACCTCGCCTCCAATCACTACTTCACCTTGCATCTAACGCACATTTCGAAAGTCATGATGAAGAGCGACTTCCGTTCCACGTGGACAAGTCAATGAAGCATAGTAATTTTCGTTCGAAAAAGTAGCTTCTCAACATTGAATTCTCAGCTTATCCCGGCGAGTAACTCGGGAAAATATCATCTCCACAGCCTGTATTCGCAATCTTATTCTTTCAGGCACTACCTAAATTTGCATAAACTATGCCCAAAGGCAATCTCAAACTAGATCATACAGGTTAGCTTAGAGCACCGGTTTAGGGTTGCTAACTAAGATTTAAGGACAATTTGTAAGACAGCTTTTTTCTAGAATTAAAAAATAAAAAATACATTATAATGATAATAATATAAATTTTAACATGCATCATGTAACTAACTGTAATAACTGAAGTCGATAAATTGAAATGCGTGTTGTAGTCGCAATTAAAGTAAAATGTCGAATATCACTAGTCGATATTTTATCGACTACGAAATAAACACATTGAACATCCTACATGTGCCAGTTTTTAAAATGTTTTTAATTTTAAGTCAATCTGATGCACACCACTGCCGGAACAGTTTCATCCGTTTTGTATCCTTCAGAACTCATCAATCATAGTGAGTGCTGAGAAATGTTCACCCTACATACAACTCCACATTGCCATTGAAATTATCTATCTCACGTCAGTTGAAATTCATTGAACATCTTCAAGGTATGTACTCGTAAGAACAGCAGTCGTACAAGAGCTGCGTTTCAGTAAATTTCTTCACTTTATTGAATGATAGTTTAAGACACAGACTTTGAGTACAGATGTACATGTTAACATGCTATATTTACCTGGTTGTTCGTATCCATCGATTCATCTTCCGGTGTCAACGCCAGAGATGACTTTCTGTGCCCAAGTCTTCCTGACGAACTCGATGTACCGGTACCTGCAAAACAACACAAGAGTTACAAAATTTCATTAAACAAAGTAATTTTGTATTTATGATAGAGTGTATGAGTGACAGGGATGCTAGTGCATGTGACAGGTCTCTTTGTGCAAGGGACCGAATAAAAATGTATCATCAAATTATATTACCCAACAATTGGATTATAATGCGTGCGAACGCAAAACTAATTGACTGTTCGCTGGGTCTATCCAGTCGACGGTACTGTGATTTAGCACTTTGTAGTTCGTACTGAAAATACTGCGCCTAAGGTTAGACTGTAATTTCCTTTGAACAAGTGTGCACATGTGTACACAAATATGAAACAACTATGATAGTATCATTTTAGGCGAACGGTTGAATATGTTTATGGGGTGCAGTGTATAAAATAATTGAAAAAATGAGTGTCCGCAAAACACGTACATATGTATCATACCCTGATGTAAGCATTATTTATATGCGTGTGCCGTTATCAGTTTGCGTAACGGTAGGTGGTAGGTTTGTAAGCAGCTAACGTATTCGTCAAATATTTTATCTACATATGTACTTCTTTCTCTGGCACGCACATACAAACTATATAAGAAATTTAAGTTGTGTTAAAATTTACTGCTAAAGATTCTAAATATGAATGAAAACACGAGTAATTTTAAGTTGAGTGGAGATTGAGTGAGTTAGATACTACTATAATTAGGAAAGAGGTTTGTGGAATTTTGATTTGATTTTTTTATTTTCCATTTGGGGGGCGAAAACATCTCTATTTATTATGCTTATTTCAAGCTACAAACGAGAACTTAAATTGACACTTAAACTGCACATTTACATATATAAACTCAAAAAAGGATATGGAAAGATGAATGAAGAAGGGTAAGAAAGGGTTGACTTTGAGTGGCAGAAATCTGAACAACAACAAGTATTAACCGATCGAAGTAGGCGACATAGGGGTTTTGTATAGCCGTAACTAGATCGGTGCGGTTTGATACGGAAAAGTGGTACGGTTCGAAGACATCGCAGGTTAGTGCTGAAACAGAAGAAGAAGAGTACATAGGTAGTATCTAATGGGTAAATAAAATATCGGCAATGAAACAATGTTTTGCGAGAGAGTGCATATTCAGTGATATTAGGCTTTAATAAAAAGGCATATATGTATGTACTCAGACGTACTCAGACTTATACTGATCACACCATAGTAGACCACATAACGAAAAGCGGATAAATCTGCGTTAAACAGCCGTAGACGTATGGAATGGTGTGCGTGATAAGGGAACCATATTTGACTAGCGTATTTAAGAATTAGACTAACAAAAGTTTTGTGAAGAGATTTAGTGACGTAGAGATTGGAGAATTTTTTGATGTCATTAAAGTGACAGTAAAAATTAAATTTCTTGTTCTTAATTGCTGATTTTCTAGATGTTTGAATAGCGTTATTTGAGAGAAAGTGAAATGAAATTAAGTTCAAAATGAAATTAAGATCAAATTAGTTCTTAGATACCACTCGATGATTATATAATTTGAGTATAAGTTTCAGCTTATTACTTTAAAAAGAGTTACTTAGCTTTTTAATTTTGTCAAGTAAATTGAAGTTTTTAAAATGTTTATGAGAAGATGAGATAAAAAAACAGTGTACACGGTGTACATTGATGCACCGCTATTTGTGTAATTTATAACGGTACAAACCAAAGCAAATAAAATTGAAATTAAATAAATACGTTTACTGGGTAAGTGCGTCGACTCACACGCCAAGATGCCAGGTTCAATTCTCGGACGGAACTCCTCCCATTTTTTCTTGGCACCACCTCTTTCGAATTGCTGACAACACTCAAAGAGTCCTAATTGTCCATGAAAAGCTTTCCAAATCGCACCCTTCGAATTCGGAAAAAAATCTGTTGGTCCATCTACTCGTGAGAGAACAGTAGCACGCACAACACGACTAGTTGTTGAAGAAGCTAGGCACTGGTCCCTTGTAGGCTGAAGTGCCTCTCAATTATTATTTATTACCGTATAGTGCATGCTATTGTTCTCTCACGAATAAATAGCTTTCCTGCCCACTTCGAGCGGTGGATTTTGAAGAAAACTATGTTTTTCTTTGCCATACAAAAATTGAAATACAATCAAGGAAACGAACCTAGGACCTCCGGTATGTTTGTCGACGCACTACGCCACAATGGCTACAAAATTCAAAATATAAGATCCAGAAGTAGGGTTTGTCAAGAAATGTGTACACAAGGGAAAAATACAATTATTAATATTGTAGACTTTTTATTAATTTTTAAATTAAACTATTATAGATTTTTGATAAAACTAAACGAATTTGTGAAAAAGTGTTTGATTTAAATGTCAATTTGGACACAGTATATAGAAATTAAAAAAAATTCAGTTATTAGTTAATTAAATAATAACAGTTACCTTACACAAATTTATAATATATATAACAGCGTAAGAAAGGAATTTCTAATGTAGATAGAGTGAGGCATTCCTTTAAACCCATAATGGAAACCCTAATTAGGTCTAGAGCATACAGTAACTAAAGAACGTTGGGCCTATTTGCTTCTAGCAAAAAATAGCTGCGTAAAAGTTTCAACGCCGAAAGTGGGCACACAATCTGACAGCTATAATCCTTAGAAAACTGCCTGCATGGAAAGTAAAAATTTTAGGTCTGGAAAAAACTTGTAAAATGAATAGTGAAAAGGACCGAAAGAAGAAAAAAAGACCTATGGAAAGTATACACATATTTTCTCGGATGCCCAATGCAGAAGAGATGGATAAATAATACTATCCACTCTTTACTAAGATAACGGCCAAACGAGGAAGGTACTGTACATGCACAGAGTAAGAACAATTGGGACCTTAAAACATATGGCGCAATCCCTAGGTCTGAGTCCTATAAATTATATGAATGCTGCATGAAAGGAGTGAGCCTCCACAATCTGGACAACAAAGCGAGCATTGCGAGCGCTTTAGGCTGATCCTTTTTTTGGTACATATGTAAATATCTCAGATAAAGTTACAATGCTGCCTAGTTATATCCATTAAGCAAAGAATTCTGCAGGTGACAGCCAGTCTCTTTTTCAAATTGCTTTTCTTCTTATAAAACTTATACCCAAGAAGTGATGAATGCCTTCACTTTTCCTTAGATAATACAAAGAACATTTATCAACTCCGTAGGTCCTTAAAGTAGTATTCACCTTCTAGATCAGAATCAGGGGCGCGATACGCGAGACTTTGATCTTCTGCTCAAAAAGAGATCGGGAGACGCTATCAGTATCTGTTATGATTGCTACAGTGAGACAACATTAGCCACAGAAAAAGTAACGCCATGTTCCTCGCATCCCGTCGTTATCGAATTCTTAGTAAACTGTAACTTTCAACTAAGAGGATATTTTACGACAAAATGCAGTATACAATAATCAAGGAGTGAAATTGCATATTGCATTATATACAGTGCATTTTGACGCTGGTTAAGTACATGGGTGATAAACCGATTTCTAGATGAAGCACGTCGTTCAGCGTTTTCTGTGACATTCTAAAAATGTTCGCTAAAAAATATCTCAGTAATCTCTCTTTTCTCTGATTTTTTACTATGTACTCCTTTTCAACTGCAGATAATCGCCTTTTTTGCTTCTGATAATTTTGATTTATGGCAGTATTTGAAAAATTTATTTTGAGAGAGACTGGGAAAGTGGCACGCGTTGCGAGTATGTTAAAAGGCACATCTTAGAAGAATTTAATTTATTGCTATCTTGATGTGACGATAATATATGTATATGTGGTTTGCCATTGCATTGCAACAGACTGTTGTCCTCGCTTAACATGTGTTAGGACTTAATTTACATTGAGCGATTGGTAAAAATGGTATTCACTATTATTACCTCATATGATTAAAAGCAATAATTTAGAAAAGAGCATTATTATTCGATAAATACTGGATCGTAGTTTGCTCAGTAAACACGTTAAACCGGTACGAATTTCAACAATGCATGAATATTTTCAGTAATTTTGCGAAAAATTACGATGTTTCGGGGGATTTCCAAACAGAAGGTTGTTCTATTTTGAATGTTTAAAAAAAAACATCGGGCATTTACAACAATATACAACAAGTCTAAGCTAGCTGATTAGTACCTATAGATTACTCATTTTTATAATTTTCTGATTTGCAACACGCTTTTAACGACTTCAAAATTTTGCGGTAAATAATAATTTTTGGAAGTTACATAACTTTAGACGAGTAAAAATTATATTACTTACTTAGAAATTTTACATATTCATGTACAGTACAATTTGTCAAAATTGTTGTTTTAACACGCAATTGATGATTTTGCTTGGCGAACGAGCTGGATGGGTAAGTAAAGTTTGAACCCTTGTTTCATTGGGTATTATGTAAGCAAAATAATAATATGACGAGTAAATAAAATGCGCAAAAGTATATCAGTTATTTTGATAAATGCAATAGAAAGCGAAAATTATCGTTTTTAGTTTTGATGGGAAATAAAGTCTGTCAAGCATGTAGTAGACGTGTCTTTGAGCAAATCGTTTCAATCTCCTGCTTTGTGATAAATTGAACCGTTCACACTTATATAATTGCTAAAATTGATTTATGTTTGTTATCCTAGCACATTTACAGTATATTGTAGTTTATTAAGAATTTCGATTTCGTCTTTATATTAATTTCCTTAAAATTATATTGTTCATTTTAATCATATACTCAGAGATCAAATCTGTTCTAAAGAATATTACGCTCGGTTGAGAGCATGCAACTGAAACCTATGCATAAAAAATAGAACCGATTTACGTATAATGTAGCCATATGTGCAGAAAGCATAATTTCTATGATTTTACTCTACCGCTCAAATTGCAACAACAAATTGTTTAAGCGTGTGGGTGCGATGGGCGACCGAGCGCGTTGTCTCGTCCATTCTGTTTGGATCTCGACAATAGCTAACATTAGCACAGAACAAGGGAAGTACTTGTACGAGTATACGTAGACCACGTTATATCTTATATTCTTATATTATATTCATACTGTTTATTAACATGTTCAATTACTTAAAATAAATTCATTGTACAGTCTTTAAAATTATTAGAAAAATTGTTGAAAAATGTTTCGAAAACAGGCCCTAATATGAAAACTCAATAATCGGACCACCTTTTATTTCCTCCTTCAAGGCACCTGGTAATAAAACCATGGACCACTAAAATTACATGCGTTACTTATTTATGCACCTTTCTTATTAAACCAATCATAGGGAATAGGTAATTTGTTATGGCGCTTTTGCGAAGATGTGGTTTCTTTGGAGATAAGCCTGCAGTGCAGGAAAATTTCTAAATTCCATTCAGCCAGCAACTTCTTATACTGATTTTGGACATACATGTGTATGTGTATACCTTTGTTGATTTTTTTCAAAGGGGTAAATTAAAGCTGTTCCAAATTTTCAGTTCGGAATCGGCAAAAAATCGACACAACACGAGTAGTTGTTGTAGAAACTGCCCTGGTCCGTTGTGGGCTGAAGTGCCACTCAATTATTATTATTATTATTATAAATTAATTAAATAAATAAAATATGGCGCCAACTGCAAGTTATGGTTGATCGTAGAAACGTTTACCAACTTCATTGGAAGGGTGTGGAATTTGTCAGCAACATTTAGTTTAGACTCTTTTAGACAAGAACATTGTTATTTGCCTCTTCGGAAAGGTCCGGATTTGTTTTTAATAAACATCATTTGCTGTTGGAAACTAACAAATTAAAAATTGCAGCTAAAGATCAATACTTATTTATGGTGGATTTGCTTCGACCGATAAATCAAACAGAGTGAGGTTAGTTTTTAGTGTCGAACAAAAAGAGCGTCTAGGCCTAAAAGTTTGCAGATGAAGAATTAAAGGACTTACTGTCAAACTTTACTGTGCCGAACGCAAAGTTCGGAGCTAATCAGCAACGAATTTCCGCTCGGTTAAAGAATTTCGGATTTATTCAAAAGCAAGTTGAAACCGGCAGATGTCGAAAAGCGATTTTTCATTTCGGAACTACTTCTTGAAAGACATCAACGAAAGGGATTTTGGCACCAGATCGAGGCTGGAGATGAAAAGTGGCGATTCTAAAGGGTGATTTTTTAGTTTTAATTTTTTGGCAACCCTGGTTTAAACAGCTGACGCACGTTTCGTGTTTTGTTTCAGTTTGGTCTATAATTTAACCACGAATCACCTTACAAACGAACAATGCTTGCGAATTATTGAATTTGATTATCAAAATGCGTGCTCAGTCAGTTCATTTTTGGCTCAATGGGTACGTAAATAACAAGAATTGTCGATTTTGGAATAAATATCCGTCAGAAGCATTGCAAAAGCTACCAATGCATCCAGAAAAAGTCACAGTTTGCTGCGGTTTATGGGTTGATGGCATCATTGCACCGTACTTCTTCAAAGATGATGCGAATCGTAACATAACTGTGAATGGTGAGCGCTACCGTGAGGTGATATCCATGTTTTTTTAGACTATTTTTTGTGGGGCTATGTTAAACATCATGTCTATACAGACAAGCCCGCTTCAATTGACGCATTTTAAGACGACACAGAAGAATTTATTCGTGAGATACCGGCCGAAATGTTGAAAAGAGTATGCGGATGGACCATTTAAGTCAGTCAAGGTCAACATTTGCATGAAATAATCTTCAAACATTAAAATACAATGGACCGTACTATCGATTCAAATAAAGATTTTTTTTCAAGGGTCGTGCTCTCCTAATTGTAGGACCAAACGGGTGTGGTGTACTAAAAGCTGCTAAAACCAGGGGAAACCATTGATGGGAAACATCATCGACTACAACTAATGCCTTTGAGTCGTGAATTGCTTGAAAAACGGCCAGAAACGACCGAAAGGTGATGTTGCAAAGGGGTCAAATAGTAGCTCAGAAGCATGCGCGTGGCATTGGCAGGAAAAACACTCAATTTAATCCAATATGTTCCAAAACTTTTGAAATGCAAACTTCGTCCCGCGAAGGTATAAAACTGACTTTTTGTCAAGATTTTATGTGGGTGTAGCTAGTCATGATTTTACAAAAAAACACTAGATAACCCACCCTGTATTTATCACTTGTTTAAACTTTTCTCGAAATAAATAATAGACTTTCAGTTTAAATGCATGCTCTTCTAAAATTTTGTGACACACTGAGGGAGAAACACTACTATAGAAAAATGTGGCAGGAGCTGAAAACCAAATGTCACTGTATTTAGATTATGACGTCCACCACAACCTAACGATATCCTTGGCATAATCTTTTTTTTCGAAAAGTTTTCTGAAAACAAATATGTTGTTTTCATAAACACAAACTCAAATAAAATTGTAATATATTTTCACTACATGCAATAAGTAACAAGCGCCATCTTAAAAATAAAAAATTTATGAAATGAGTGATGAATGTGAGTATTATTTGTTGCATATACGATAATAAAACAGTAATTTCAAAATACGAAATGCAAGGGTTGGTGGGATGTGTCCATTTAAGGTCAAGTTATGTGTATGTCTGGATTCTGGAAGTGTACTACACAGTAATCGATTGATTGTGTTTATGAGAATCGTGTATTGAATATCTAAAAAGGTTTGCAATGTCAAAATTCTCATACGGTAAATTTCATTTATGAGCATTTATGTATGTCACATATTTGAATCGAGCTTCAGTTTAAACGAACAACAATTGATGTATTGTTGTCTAAAATAATGATTCAGAAGCGTGTCACGTAAAAATTTAGTGAATTCGATTTATTGTTTCACTTTTGCCATGAAGGGGTGGCCTTCATGGGTGACCTCTTTTATTTCATGGTTTCATTGCACACTGTATGTAATAATAATAAAATAAAGAAATTCAACGAGACCCCACTATACTTAAAATATATATATATACCTAAAACTAAACAAGAGTATGTAATGCTTTTGTAATTAATAAATTACCAGTCGAATCCTGTTCTGATGAATGGGGTTCACTTGCTGGAAGGGTAGAGCCCAGTGTATCCGTGCTTCCAGATTGAGAATTTTCACCAGTAACGATAATCATTTTGATTTGTTTTTAGTTTTATTTGTTGTTACACTTTGATATCTTTTTTTACGTGTTTTCTGCGGAAATAATTACACTTCTGCGATGCTGTGTTACACCACAGGTGGCAGTGCTTACTCCTTGGGAGCTTACATCTTCTTAAGTTCACTTATTTGTCGGATTTACATACAAACATAGATACACATATGAAGTTACGATTATAGGCTAAGGTAAGTACACAAACTGGCGCGTTTATTTCAATTAAAGTCAATCAATGACTAATCGAAGCAGCTCGTGGCACGTTTGAGAGTCAATTCTGTTGAACGAAATGGAATTTTCTGTATTGTTGGGGAGGTTTTCTTTTTATTTATTCAATGACTGCAAATAACGCGCGCCAATGTCCGAGATTCAGTGTGAATTCTTCGGCTCATACGTGACATTCACAAAGGTTTCGGACTATTGCCACCCAGCCGGGCAAGAAATAAGAGCTAGATACACATTTTCAGTTGTCACTATAGAAACTAGATAAGATAAAAGCTATTTAAGTGTGGAATGGATAAAGAATAACCCGGGGGAAGAGTACTCTTCCCTATAGCCACAGTTACAGTCACACAAATTCGTAATGACGTAGACGCAGATTTTTATCTCTTATTATTATTATTATCTTTTTTTTTCTGATAGTTGATGCGAATACACGCGATGGGCGATTCTGGGTATACACCAGATATGAGCAGAGTATCTCCGTAGATAAAAACGGTTGGTTAATTTACCCTTTGGGAAAGTCGACCAAAGGTGCTAACCACAACCGCGAGAGCACTGAGGTGTTTTTTTTTTTTTTTTTTTTTGGTTTTAGTTTCGTAAGTGACTGCCAAATACATATATGTTTGAAGCGACCGCCTTGTAACCGTTTTATTGAGTCGTTGTGAGTGTATAGTAGATAAATTTGTTATTTGCTGGCGCACTACGTTTTTATTAAAATATGTTAAAGATAAGGTGGAGTTGAGTTCATTTTTGTGTCTACATGGGTATGAAAATGTAGGAATATATTTTTTAAGGGAACGTAATTGACAAAAGCATAAATTGAACAAATAAAGTGAACATATCTAACAACAAGTACATACTGCTTTTAAAAGCATAATGGAGACATGCTTACATACAAATAATTGCGACAAGAGTGACAGCAATATATTTTCAATTGTAATAGATGTGTTCTTTATATGTACATACATATATGATTATCACGGTCTGCCTTTTTCAGTCAGCATGCAGCAGTTCAACTCTGGTAAAGTTTAAAGAGGAACAAGAAGATGCACTGTCGTATGATTTCTTTAATCGTGTAATGGAGAGAACAGTGGGGTGGGCAATGCTTAACACTATTATCTTCTACAAATGCTGAAGCGAAACGAACTATTCTTGAAATGGCAACTGACAACAAATCGACCACGACCTAGGACAAAATGTAACCTCTTTTTGGCAACCGCTACGACTTCGGCCTCTCCGAGAAGTTAGGATCAGAATTCTTAACTTGGAGAACCAAATTAATGAACAACAAGACGCTTATCCTTGCAGTATAACCTTACTGAACCAATTGCTGGACCATGAGTGAAGATTCTTGGACTAGAATATTGGTTTCTCTGCGTCAATAATACGTATTGCTCTGAACCCTTTAGCCTAACTAAACATGACCGCCAGAAAACTACGTTATTAATTTCTGGCGTGGGGTAATAAGGGCTGTTGCAGCTGAATAAATCTATGATAGGCAAGGTCTCTGGATTGCAATTGATGCCCTCGAACAGAGCATTGAGGAAAAAAAAACAACCGAAAATGCTTGTTAAACACCATAAAATAATTTTGCTGCACGATAACGATCGGGTACATATGTACATATTACAAGGTTAGTCAAAGCAGACTTAGAGACGTTGAAATGGGAAGTTCTGCCCAATCTGCTGTATAGTGCAGGCCTTGCTCAATGCAACATGGTTTCACAAGTACTTCTCCAATTAGTATGAAACTAATATTTAGTCTGATTCCGATAAATCAACGGCTGTTTTTCCATTTCTTCCTTGAAAAATGGAAAACGTTGTGCTCAGCAAAGTTAATTCTTTATATGTGACATGTGACATGAGCTTCATCCTGTTATTTGTTAGAGCACATACATATATTGCCATTATCAGACATGCAGTGGTAGCGCATAGATGACAGCACACTACCCGGGTACCTGAGAGACAAAAAATGATTTTCAGACTCATTTGAGATGTGACCACTTATGTATAAGAAACGTCCCTATTTTTACAGATATAATTTTAGCAATGTTATGAATAATTATTATATTTGAATATCTCCTTATCTTCATTCTTTAGTAACATGCAGGACAAGTTATTTGCGACATATTTTGCTTATACATTGATATACATCAGCATTTATGCACACATATTTCACATCCACGAGTACATTGACTCATGCAGCCCTATTTTCCAGAAAAAAAAAACACAGTCATAATTAAATAATTCATGTAATCAATAAGATTTACAGTCATACGTAATCGCATAAGAGGCATGATCTACTTAGTGTCGAGCAGAGCTCAAAAGCCTTAGTGAAAGCTTCAGATCAATATGTCATTCGGTAAATTAGCGTCATGTTGTCAAAATTGGAGGAAATTAACTTGATAATGGATTGTGATTTAATTATGGTGGGCGTTTCTGTTCTATTTTTAAAACCTTTTGAGAGCTCATTGTTTTTCCTTCACGAAGTTAGGTTATTAGACGCGTCTAATGATCATGTTACTCTGATCATGATGAAGTTAATTGACCTCTATGCGTAGTAGATTAATTGTATGTTCATTACACAGTTCAGTCGTGTTGGACGGATCTCCTATAAGGTATCTCTTATCACTTGCGTTAGCTTAAGCTATACTTGATATTTTCCCAGTATTAACCCATGTACGTATACTTTAAAAAGGTACATTAACGCACATACAGCTTAAAAATTAACGCAGAATTGCCTATGGGCACTTGCTTTTCGTACTACGACATCACTCAGAAAGTATAAACAATCTATAAAAAGTTAAATCGGGAGTTCTTCATTCTTCTTCATCAGTTATGATAGAACAAAAGGACGCATAATAGAATGGTTGCTAAAGAAATTAGGCCTTGATGATTTGTAATCTATGACACCATCATGCATCTATTTTACAAGCGAAGCCATAATTCATGTACACGTGTTTATATGTATGCGCCAATCAATCTGAAATGCCAGAAATGTACATACGTATATTACTTTACATGTTAAAATTCTCGGTAATGTTAATGAAGAATACAAACGGTCAGTAAACGTTGGACCTGTCTTAGCAATTGGCGATTTATTGTTTTGTTTTGCTCCTTGAGAGAATGCAAGAACATTTCTCACTTAAATCTAAAATTACATGCATATGTTTGACGGTGGGAAAAAAACTGCACTATGCGTCGATCGGTGTTGAAGGCTCTAACTATGGCTCTGAAGCATCTTTCTGTTTTCATTATATTAAAAAAGTTTTTCTTTGTGCACTGATTTGGACCACCCTTGTGAAAAAAAACGTGTTCAATTACACTAAGCGAAATAAATATAGAGGAATAGCAAAAAATAAGATATTTAGATTTCAACGAAAATCAGCATAACGGTACTTTTATACAGCTGCATTAGTTTATACAATATTTCCATGAAAATTGTATCTTCATTATATGTTTTCGAGTAAAAACTTCCATAGAATTTCAATTTTGATTAACCATTCTTTGGGTGCCGAAAGACTCTAATGAACTAAGAAAAACCAAAACCAGATTAGACAAAAAAGGCCTAAGTGGTAAAAGACTTTGAGCACTCTGAGGCAGTCATTATAAACATTTAACGAAAGTGAAGTTGAAAAAAATAAATAAATATAAAAAAGGATACTTAATTAATTTTACACTTTTTTAATGAATCTTCGTTTCGTTCCAAGTTATAATATTGTAATTTTAATATTTTATAAGTCGTGCATTAAAAATACGGTTGACTTTATCATTCAACTATGTTCTTTACACATTATATTGACGTCGCTGAGTATGTTTCACTGTTATTAAAGTATTGAAATATGACACATTCGATGTTAAAAATTTGTCAGTCAATCAGGAAGAAATTTCTTCGAGTTTAATCAGAGAAACCAAATGAAGTTATATTACACCAAACGATTTTTCTTCGTAATTGTCAATGAGTCATAACTATGTATACGTCATCAATGAAGTGCTGGCATTAAAAAGTACATTTGGAAGATTTACGCAACAATTTGCAACAAGTTGATGAAGTTTCTATATAATAAGTCATTTCAGAAGTGTCATTTATGGTTTCCACTCAATTGCGTTGAGATCGCTTTGAACGAATTAAAAAGAGTTATCTCTAATCACAATACTTCAAATGAACAATTTTCTGTCATATATAATGTATGTATGTATATGTATCAAGCTGAAGTCAATGAAGAAGGTCAATGCCGGTTTAAATCGGACTTGACAGCTAATTTTTGTCACTCCAAAGTTATGCACTTGAAATTTGCGAAGAAAAAAGTGAAACAGTTATTAAATACTTTAATAAATTTTGCGTTTGATTGATCAAATGCAAATTTTTGATTTGTGGTATGAACATATAACCACCTTAATCAAATGTAATAATTAAAACATTTCACTGCTCATCTATTTTTAAAAATCCTTTCTTCATTGGTCAGCTGGTCCATTTCACTCAAACAAATGAAATCCGTCTATTCTTCGAAAATCATTCTTCATTCCATTATGCATGCCCTCACCAAATGATAAATGCACTTCTGGTTCAGTATAACACATAAAGTGGATATACGACAAAATGCAGCATAATTCGTCACTGTTAGTCCAATGCGTGGGTGCACCGCCGGAGAGAGTAATTTTAATTGATGAATGAGCGCAGTACCCTGTTAACTATTAAATTTGTGAATGACCGAACGACGTTCGACATTGAAATATCACATGTTGCTACATCACCATACACAGTGTGTAAAACAAGTATTGGTATCATCAACATCACTGTAATTATATACAACACAAAGGAATTTAAGAAATAAGAAACATGACGCATTTTCTACTATAGGCATGGTGGAATTCGAATTTTTTAGTGCAATATGAATGTGGCTTCAAAATACAGTTAATAAAGTTATTTCCTGAGGTTGTTATCTAGACGCCCTAATTTAATGTATATTCGATTAGGTAAGCCCAGCCCAGTCCTTGAACTCGAACAATTGGGACAAATATGGGATTAGGGCTTATATCACGGGGTCCATTTTCCCAAGAGTCGTAGATAACGTAAGACTAGACGCCTTAGTTACCCAAATATCAAATGAGATCATGCTTGAGGGACAATCACCCCACCTTGGTTTGCAGCAAGGCTTTTTAAAACCTCTGCCGCACTCTCGGTCGCAGCACCTGGTTGAGAATGCAACTCCACACTGATCTGGGAAAATCCTCTAACCGGCTGGCGTGAATCAGTAGGGTGATGGCCTGTTTAAGACCAGTCAGCACAAGACATTAAGCTTGACTGTGCTCGCTATTGGGTTTTATACCACAGCCACCACGATACGTCCACAGTGGGACCTACTGCACTGTCAGGCTGAAACCGAAGTTCCAGAGCCTCCTGACCTCCCGTAGCACAAGAAAATAGCCTCTGATCAAGCTATCACTACTAATCAGGTTCCGTCAACAACGGGGTCTGATAGCCGCCATTCCGCCATAAAATGGACCTTGGCTCCATTAGTGATTCCGTATACACAATAATAGTGTTACTGATTCATTTCTGTCACATCATCTGGAACTATTGGGACAGTGCAACAGAGGACGTCTCCGTCTAAGATGGCGCAAAAAAAAACGTGCTACTGTTCTCTAACGAGTAGAAGGGACCTACAGTTTTTTGCTGACTCCGAACGGCGAGATTTGAGAAGCTTTTCATAGACAATTGATACTCTTTGAGTATTGTCAGCAACTCGAAAGAGGTGGTGCCGTGAAAAAATGCGAGGTGTCCCGTCCGGGAATCGAACCTAGACTTTCTCCGCGGCGGTCGACGCACTTACCCACTACGCCACGGCGACCATGTAATTACTAACGAATGTAAAAAAACCCAAAAGATCTCTATAACTTTAAGATATGAAGGTATATGTAATTAGTCCCGCACATAACTCGGTAAAACACAATCTAATGACACGCTTGTGGAATTATTTTTCATCTCAATCAGCGCACCCTAGCAGACGCTAAATCACATGCGGGATATCCGACAATTGAGCAACGAGATTGCGACTCATTTCAAATGGTGCACGACTTGTCCCTAAAAGCGCATCCATTCCAGTTCAGAAACGTCAGAATATTTACGTAAATTAAATGATTCCAATCTAATTAAGTGTTCACATTTATGCAAATACGCTCCATACACTAAAGGCAGCTCGCCAGCGAGCGCTACGAGAGACGCCCCAATATACTCACACACACATGGATGGAAAGATATGTATAAACGTACGGCAGCAGTGGTAGCGGCAGACAGAAAAGATATCGCAAAGCGTTGCTGATTGCCTTGGCTAGTTCGTTGTTCATATTTATTGCCTCATTCCGCCCTCTCTCTCTCTCATTCTTGCTCTGTGTCACGCTGACTCTAGTCTGGCTATGTCTTTTGGATGGTATTTAACCTACTTTGGCGTATAGTTGTGACGTGAACTGCGTTTTAAAAAGCATGTTTTGATTCACTTGGGAATAGCTCGGACTGCAGTATTGCAATACTATTCACTTTTCTGCGAGCCCCACGCTAACGGGTAACCTTCCAGATATAATACTCGTGAAATACAACACAAAATGTGTAACATTTCTGCTTGCTGCTCGTAATGACAACATTTGCATTTTTCACATATGTTTTTGTCATTGGATTTTACGACCTGTAACTCATTACATTTGTTTCACTTTGTTTTTCATATACATTTCCCCCTTCAAGGTTTCAGGTGATTGAAAATGTATGACGGAAAATGAAAAACCATGTTTATGTACGAGTATATCTGAGTCCTGATCACCACACGCGTTGCTGCAAAAGGCTTAACTTGTCATGTGAGTGACAAGTATGTGAGACTTCACTTAAACGGTTTATGCTGTCAGAATGATATCGTCACATATTTTTAGTGTTTAAACGATAAAAATTCCATTTTAATTACTTCTAAGTTTTTCTTCTTTTGTCGATTTAATGCAGCAAGCCGTCTATGGTCGGGGTCTAGTTTTACCAATCGAGGAGTATTGAAGGAGGGGATCTATTGCTTTTGATGGATTAAGAAATGCCTTGTCATATTTTATTCTCAAGGTTTGCCGTAATCGGAGACACCTAACTTGGAAAACAACAAACAAACGTAGATGTTTTCTTAGCGAAGAACTACAAAAGTTAAGCGAACTTAGAAATGGGTGGGCCAGAGTAAAATTTACATTAAAAAAATACAATTACTGAACAAAACTACGTTTTTCCATGTATGGCTTTATAAGTACAAACAAACATTCCCATAAATTATGCGATACAACGTCCTTCAAGCTAGGACTCCTCTGGCTTTACAGTAGCGAATTTTGTTTCCTTAATTTTCCAAGAACATAGAAACATGGTATGGAGTGCCAAACTGAGTGAACCAGATGTCGGCCAAATAAATGTTTTAATATATTGCATTCCCTTCACCTTGATAGCACAACGCTTTCATGAAGCCAAAACTGCACGAAAGATTCTATCTTCAAATTTTCAAATACATACATACATATATGCAAACATGCATATGTTTACGTAAAATTAAAATCTAATTATTATGATTAGCAATTAGTATTCATTTAAAAATACATTTATCTCCTCTCCTACCCATTGGGGGTGTGTTAAGCGAGAGATTTGATTGAAATTCAATGAATGGATCCACTATATTTCCGATTCTTCGCCATTACTTGTGTCTGAGGGGGTTAAATTCACGTGAGCTCGAATACCATCATTCTGACAAATTTTCGGATAAGTAGTGATTCGGTGATCGACGATTCCCCATTGCGCAAAAAAAAAAATACTGACGATATATGAATGTGCGCAATAATGACGTACATAAAGTATCTAGACAGCGTCAGTTGGAGAATGAATGAATATTTTCAAAAATTCAATAAATACCAGTTGCATATCGAGTGATCATCGATGTTGATAAATATTAATTCCAATTTAAAATCAATCTCAACACAACCTTTTTTTCAATTTAAATAAATTTTTACTGATAAGGGTGTCTTCGTGAAGTGATAACTAAGTATCGTTTAATTGTGCCTTGGAAGGCACAAGGCTATTGGAGTGAGGGGAGTCGTTCTAAGATACATACGCTCGACGGGAAACTGACTATATTTACGCAAACAATTGCAAAAGTTTGGATAGTGAGCATGTATTAAACTGTTGGAATGTTCTTGTGTTCATCATCCGCTTGCTAAGAAGATTTTCGTGCGCTCTGTTCGTGATCACAGTTCATTTAAATTTTCAAACACTTTTTAAAGAAATTGTCAAGAATGGTGTGACTTTCGTCGATTGGATTAAATCTGAAATAAATTGGACTATATTTTACAAGGTTTCTAACTTCTTTACAACTACTTGTATTGTGCATCCTATTATTCTGTCGAGGTTGTAAAGTGTTGGGCAACTCCACAGAGGTGGCGGAGTGAAAAATGTGTGGGATGTTCAGATCCGGAGTCAAATCTCGGATTTTCAGCGCGGAGTGTTGTTGAAATATCGTTAAAATTTAACATTAAATAAAGCTATTATATGGTCAACTCAAATAAGCGTTTTACTTAAAAAACGTATAGGATTATAGTCAGATTATCTCTCTGTTATCTCTATTGTCTCTTTCGGTTGTTGCTATAGGTAACGATATTAACGGCGAATATGAAACATTAACATTAGAAAAGCAAATTGATGTTTACTGCAAGTGCTAAAACTTGAAAACTTTCACTCGGTTCCATTTAAGCGATGGTCGAAAGGGAAGGACCATTTGTTCTCCAAAATAAGAACGGAGGTGTGCATATTTTTTATTTGCTTGAGACCCATATGTGTTATGTTACTTTTGATTTCAAAATGTATGCAATTTTGTTCTTGCCAGCTGAGTTATGTGTTGTATTGCCACCCTTTAAGATATTTTCTCCTGTTTTGCACATTCTGTTGTAAAACCGAAGGTATGAAACGGCTGAAATTTATACATAGTTCTGTTAACTTCTGTGTAAAAGAGAACTGGTTTATACATTTCGAAAACTATTTCGACGCCCTATACGCGAAGCTGAAATGTGCGTCAACATCTTCAACCTCAAATGAAGTTCCCACTTAAAAAGGAATAATTGTTCTAGCAAAGGCCTTATACAATGCTTACATACTGCTAAGATAAAAAACTTTCACATAACAGCAAACTTATTTATTATGTAAAATGAAGAACATTTTGCCGTAAGTGCACTTAATTATGGATAGTTCAATTGGATATGTGCACCATACAGACTTTAACCACATTTATTTTTAATGTTACTAAATTACGTTGGTCGCCGTGGCGCAGTGGTAAGTGCATCAACTGCGGCGCAGAAAGTCTGAGTTCGATCCCCGGACGGGACACCTAGCATTTTTTTCAAGGCACCACCTCTTTCGAGTTGCACTCAAAGAGTATTAATTGTCTATGGAAAGCTTCTCAAATCTCGCCGTTCGGAATCGGCAAAAAACTGTAGGTCCCTTCTACTCGTGAAGAACAATAGCGTACACAACACGAGTAGTTGTTGTAGAAGCTAGGCTCTGGTCCGTTATGGGCTGTAGTGCCACTCAATTATTAATTATTAAATTACGTTGGAATGATACCGATAATCATCCTGCTAGTAGTGCTTTAAGATATTTGCATAACAAAAAATTATCAAAAAGAAGGTGTATTGAATTGTAAATTAAATAAAACGAATGAAAAGGAGAACAGGAGCAGTACTAAGTACTCGCAATTTATGACTCCATGTTATTTATTAGTATTGAAATTACCCAGAAAATTGTACAAAGAACATATTGTAACGAAATTAGAATGAAAACAAGTTTTACGATAAAAATAAAAATAAAATAAAATGGATAAACAAAGATACATTCTTTTAGCATACGTCGTATGTCGTACAAAAATAACCTGTTCCCTTAAGATTCGATTAATTTTTGCCATTGTTTGACAAAATCTACATATACAAACGGGATTGAAGATGTGGCGCCATATTGTGTAATCGAAAGCACGTTATGTGATTTAAATTTCATAACAAACACGGAATGTGGGAACTCGTTATTGGAAGCCTAGTGAATGGGTTATTGACATTTTTTGTGTTTTTAAATAATGAATTAAAGAATAAGGATATTTTAGAACCATAAATAAAATAAAAGCATTTCTTGTATAAGAATACTGAAAAGCTCTTGCAGTCTAATGACTCTTAATGCCTGATTTGAAGGCATTAATAACCCTTAATGTCTGATTTGAAGGTATTACTTTCAAAATAAGAATAATAATAATAATAACATTAATGAATGTTCATGATGGAATATTCGAAGTTCTAGTTTAAAGTTAAAGTTAAGTTGAAATTTAAAGAGATCTTCTAAGCTGCTTATATAACGATTGCAATATAGGTTTGCTTTTCTCTCTGCTTATATAACGATTGCAATATAGGTTTGCTTTTCTCTCAACAACTTAATAATTTAATTTGCTACAAGACCGGGATTAGGAATTGAAGTTCAAGTTTTGAGGGTGTGAGTATAAATTATGTTTAAATTCGAAGACAGACTGCAAAATGTTGACAGCATGAACAAATTTCTTATCCCTGCAGAAGCATTGTATATGTACAGTAAACCATCAAGTTACCGTGACATCGTATCTTAATAGTTTTTATAGTTCATCAGCAAATCTATTAAAACTATAACTTTTTAAACAGCCCCAAGTAGCGAAATTCTTTTGCGGCTCCTTTCAATCATAACTTTGAACCTTTTCTACATACTCAAGGCATTAATAAAAATACATCATCATCTTTCAAATGAATCTATTATGCAGACCAGGCGGGGACATTTAGATACACAAGATTCGGGAACGTGAAAAATGGCAGTAACTGCGTTAACTTAATACAATTCTCAGTCGCTTAGCTATATGTGCTACCTATGCTGTGCATGTGCTACCATTAGAAACACTACACTAAATAATATTCGGAGCATTGATCTTTCGGTAAAACTTCCTCACTTTATCGCATTATTAGCACACCACGATTATGTGTAATCACCTTTAATCCAACTCTAAAAAAAACCAATGAGGTCGGTTACAATGATTTCGTGAACATTTAACACAGTCAGTTACTACGGTGTTGGCGAACAATTTTTCGACACCAATTGTAATCATCCCTTGGGACGCCATATTGATGAAATATATACATGTATTCTGAATTGAAATATTTGCAACCAGGTAACAAAGAATAAATAAAGATTGTAGATAAATAAAATCAAATGTAATATAAATAAAAGAGAATGTGTAGGAACACATACGTCTTCCTTTGAGGCACTTCTAAATTAAATGAGACAAACAAGATCCTTTAATTTACATTTAGCCGAATATGCAACTCGACATAGTCTCACACCCACAAAAAAGGGCTGTATCTAATGTGAACTGTAAAACTAATCAGTTTTGCATAAACGACAGTAGCGATTAATAATGTAACCATAGCCTGTTACAGAGGCATTGAATTTATCTTCGTAACTTACTAAACCAAACTTACATCTACTGCAGTTTCTCAAAAAACAACTATTAACTTTTAAGCAAATTAAGATTAGTTTTCCACAAACCGAATCCTTTTTTTAATCACAACGCGAAAGAAATATATTTATTACATTTATGCAGAGGTCAAAGAGATACGAATAACATCTATAATCACAATAACTAACATTTCTTAACACGAAAACATACAGCACATATTGGACATATTGAAGATAAGACGATTTTTGGAAAGTTCCCCTTGGCCCACAAGGTCAATAATGATACACAAAAATTGTTTGTGCTCACAAGGATCCTATCATGATTATATTATTCTTTGAAAACCGAAATAGATTACCGAAAATGTAATTCTATATTTAGTGCGGGTAAGGTATAGAATTATCCATTGTGATTTGGCAACAGTTATTTTCTTGAACATTTGAAAACGAAAGGCTGGGAATAAATGTAAATCGCTGACCGTTTAAAATTAGCGGAGCTTGGTTTACCCATAAGCCCAAGGGACGACATTCACTAAATTTCACTTTCTGAATAAACTTCTTCCTAAGAGCTCTTCTATCATTTATGAATTATGTGAATCCTGTATGGATTCCATCTTATAGAGCCTCAAAACACCTCAATCAATCAATCAATCAATAAATGAATTGGAAATTTGCTACAACTTTTTATTTCAGTGGTAAGTAGAGAGCTTATTTTTTTGTTTTATGATCTATACCTTCAAGGGAGGATCCCTTTACTTGGAAAAAATTATTCAATTAGAAAATGATAAGAACAAGTGTCTTGACAGATTAGCTACAATGTCAGAATCCCATTAAAAGAATTCAGTTACTGACGACATTGTATTACTAACTTCATAGTTCAATGACGACAAATAAATCAATGACATTATTTAAATATCTAAACGCAATTGCAAAAACTTCAAAAAAACTACTATAAAACAAACGGATGACTAATTGTCATCAAAACAGTCTAAAGTGACCAAAAGAGGAAAAAAGTCTTTACACTTCAAAACTTCAATATGCACATGCAAGGTACTTTTTTTTTTACTTCATAGAAAGATATCACATACTCATTTTTTTTTCAACACAATTTAAAATAAATAATGGAATCTTTTGGAAGTGTATTAGAACTAACTGAATGTGCGCTGAGTTAATAAACCCGCGTTATGTTTGCATTTTTACGAGGGTATACCCTCAAATTAATTTTTCAGTACATGTGTGTATTTGGTAAACAAAAAAGAAGAAAATGATTCAAGATTTAAGATTTGCTGAATGGCAAGTGGATCAGACGAGCAAACATTTGTACGAGTCAAATGAGTTCGATAGACCCCGGTGTCATTGCCAAAAAGATCACTGTTTCTCTATGAAATTCTGCATCAAAATGTCTGTTATTTTTTTAATATGGAATTGTTTCCTTTGACAAAGTAACTTCTAAATCAGTGCACGCAAAACGTTATACGACTCCCACGTAAAGTTGTGTATGCATATGAATGAAGAAATTAGTATATTTGTCTGACCCCGTATTTGTAGAAGTTAACGCCAGGTGTTTCGAATGCACTAAGTGCGTCTTGTGCAACTTTAAAGCCTGTGCGGTCTTTGTCATCAGTTTAGTTTCATATTGAGATCCCTTTCGTGTATAAAGGAGAGTGCGATGAATACAAAAAGAAAGCCTCAACCACACTTATAACAGACATTTCAAGTAAACTTGTTTAATGATTTTCCTATCTTTGTCTGCACCTCGGTCTCTCGAGACAGATTTTCACCATTAAATCCCTCCAGAATATGTCAGACTTTTAACTCAGTGTTGACCTATTTTCTTATTTTGCAAATCATATCCAAAAATGCAATAATATTTCGTAACACATTTGATCTATGCCATTCACTGGTTCACCTTACCACTGCGATCTACTACACGATCGGTAAACGAAGTACCGAAAAAAAAACTTCTCGTTTTTATTTTATAACAACACTCCCCGACATAGAAAAAGAAGAACAAATCTGGCTTGGAGTAGACAATAAGTCACAATTATCTAATAATCTCCCGTTAATTTACGCACTATGCACTAATTTGAACTGGCCAAAGGAAAAAATCTCCGTCTTTACGAGTACTGCGTTTTTTTCACCGACCGCTCATTGCAGCGACGACTGCCAACTGATCATATTCAGCGGCACGATACGGAGCAAATGACTAACTGACTAGCATGGCAGTGTCAGATAACCTGCTATCTGGCGGCGTAACCATGTTTGCACTGAGCGTGTGTATTGAAGAGAAAGAGAGAGAGAGATGGAGAAAGGGAACTAGTGGAGGACCGAATGTTATCCACGCTCAAGTCACACTACAGGGGCCAGACTATGATTAGGGCAATAACATAATGCATATAGAGAAGACCCTGTTTGGCTGTAAAAAGTCGCACATATCGACTGCGTCATTTAGCAGTAAGGCGAGCAGCTGTTGCCGTCAGTGGGACACAGCAAGTGAAACGCCTTGGAATTTTGTCTGAGGAACTACTAGCATCAAACCAACACAAGAGTAATGTGCACATCGACAAATACATAATACATATATACATATATGTATATTGGTTTGTATTTGTTAACTAGTTTAACAAACAAGTTTTATTTGGACAATTCTTGTGTTGGTACATAGAGTAGAGCAGAAAACAGCAACGTGTTTGGAAGCAGAATACTGCCGAAGAGATAACATTCTTTTCGGCCAAATACGCAACGGCCCATTCGGCGCGAGCCGAACAGATGAGATTCTTACTGCATGAGATATTCACATGAGTGTATATGTATAAAGCAAGTTAGCAGTTGACTCAATCGACAGATGGCCCTTAGCTCGTATAAAGTAGCCACATGTAACTCGACACTTTTGCATCGTTCATGACTCGAATACATTTGCTGGCGGAATGATCCGAGTTTATTGAACGCATTGGTTTTAAACAGGTGGAATGTTAATTAAGAAAAACAAATTTGCATTAAGGCAAATCAAGTGAAACAACGCAAACATTGCTGGTTTTGTTAGAAAATAATGTTAGCCGGTTCATTAACCGCATATGGTTTCATGAGAAGCCATATATTGTTAAGAATCCACGAGCATTCGAATTCCTTAATGGCAAACGAAATATATCAAATTGGAGATATTTAATTGCAATAAGTTCGCGATAACTTATTTGAATTCTGCACTTGAAGAATGTTCGACACCGTTTTTGAAATTTTTTGTTTGAAGAAAATTAAAAGAGCGGGGTACGATTGAGTTTGTGTGCTAAACAGAGAAATACCAACATTTCAATGGCTTACAACATACTTTTTGAAAGGCAAAGAATATGTATACCTAGTATTTAAAAATATAATAAATAAAATGAATCGACTCAATGCCACTTGGGATAGAGTAACAGAGGCAGGTTGCAGATTTACAACCATATTTAAGCCATGAGGCGTGTTTTGATAAACTAACCTAACATCCATATTCGAAAATAAAAACTGCATGTGATTGTGACAATGGTGTCAAACATGAAATATTACGGCAAACAGTTTGTTTATGTTATAAGTGTTAAAAACATTTCAAATTTTTAAATGAATATGAAGACAATGGTATATTTTGCAGGTTCCTCATTAGATATGTAATATTTCAGAGCACTGACTGATCACTAATTCTGGCCAAATGCAATGACATCGATTGAGATTATCGACTCATTTCCTTTTCAAGATTGAAAAGCATAGATCTACAAAGCCTTCGACTAAAAATTGCATTATTCTACCGTATTCCTACTACTACTTTATTCCCAAGCTATATTTCATGTCTCTTTTCTCATGTGGTGTCACTTATCACATCAGTTGATTACTTCCAAATTTGGTGTTCGGTGTTTTTCGATTTCGCCACTAGCCGACTTCGAGTAGCAGCTCTTCAAATTGCTGTAAGCGTTTAAAGTAAAATACGTATTTATATTTTAAAATGGTGAATCACTTTTGCAAATCGATGTTTCTTTGGGCTCAAGAGGCTATTGAGTAACAAAGCCCTCTCTCGAAAGACTAAGCTTGCTTATATAACACTTTGATCAACCCAGTCCTACTTTATGGTGCGGAAACCTGGACACTACTAAAAGCGGATGAGGATGCCCTTGGTCTGTTCGAGAGAAAAGTTTTGCGTGCGATTTTTGGTCCTGTTTGCGTTGATGGCATCTGGAGGAGAAGATTCAGCCACGAACTGTATGGGCTGTACGGCGGCATGAGCCTAGTCAAGCGTCTACGGATACAACGCTTAAGATGGCTAGGCCATGTAGAGCGTATGAGCCATTGGGACAACGCAACAGAGGACAGCCCAGGATAAGGTGGCGCACACAAGTGGAGAAGGACCTCATCCAACTTGGAGTGCGCAACTGGCGGCAGCTGGCGAGAGACCGTGCTGGCTGGAGAGACATGTTGGTTGAGGCCCAGGTCCACCCCGGACTGTAGCGAAGAAGAAGAAGAAATAAAATAATCACAGGCACAATTAAAGCGTCTGGAGCAAAAATGGTCCTAAACGATGAAATCATTTTGCAGCACGACAAAGCTCGGTCACATATTGCAGGGACAGTCAAAAAATGCTTAGAAACACTACCTAACATTTTATATAGCTCAGACTTTGCGCCGTCCGATCGCTATTGTTATGCTCAATGCAACATGGCCCGGACTCCACTTTGAATATAGTCGAAGATGTGATCGATTCGGTAATAGCAAATATACCGAAAACAGATTCGTTATTTATGTATATAAGTGCACAAAGTCTTCGAAGACGTCTAAGTATTCCTCGCAGTAAATATAAGCAACAACATCAGAACCGAAATCAAGCCAGAATAACTTTTTCCAAGATGTTTCTCTAGGCTCAGGCTTAAAGAGCTTTCACTATAAAAAAAAACTTAACACTCAAGTATTGCTCTATGGTGCAGAAACATGAACGCTATTAAAAGTGAATGAGAAAGCAATTGGTCAATTAGTTCATTTAAGAACTGTATGTATATTTGACTCGGATACCACCCCTAGAAGGGTTACGTCAAGAAGTGCGCTTTAACAAAAAGTGTCCTCTAATCTCAGTTACTTTCTCAATTATGTTGGCGAACAGAGGCGGGAAATGACTTCAATAAACCTAACTGATTGAAGTTTTTTTCAATTCACCATCTCAATTATTGTATAGCCCAAACGAATCGAATTCAAATACGCTTCGGTCTGAATGAAACACACTAGTACGGGTAAGACATTTTAATAGTTTCTCTGGAACCTTGGCAATATCCATGCTACCAAATAGTCTACACGTTTGTCATTTTCGTCGCTTTTCTCTTAAAACGAAACGCTTAGTGATGCATGACAATCAATTACTATTGCTTCAAATTGAACAGCGCCCCAAAGCCGATTTTACGAGGGCGGTTTTGTAACCGAAATCTTTGATTATTGTTGATTTATATGTCAAAACAGTCTCTTTGACATAGCCCACTTATTCCATTCAAATCTCTGCCCAGTGAATGACTTTTCCATGTTCGGAAGCAAAAGGAAGTCGCACGAGAAAAAATGTGGAGACGAGGCAACATTTCATAGCCTAATTCAACCAATTTGAAGGTGGCGATAGCTGAGATGTACCCCTTTGCTTTGAAATAGCATCACAGTTTTCTTTGCGCAATGTAACGGTTTTTTCTGCAATTCGGCGTCCAATCGACCTATATATTTTGAATAGTGTAGCCCTCTGGCTTTTTCTCCTTCTTCATGTGGTCCTTGTAGTTCACACCCTGTGAATCCTATGAAAATAGTGGTCAATACCTTTCCGCCTGATAGGATAATTTTTGTCTAGTAAAGTCCACTGTTTCTACTTTTCCTTCTTCTTTGGTTTATGTACCAGACAGTTTTTCATGCAGAATGTGCTGTATTTTGATTTGACCCCATTTTTTTTTGTCTGTAATTTCTTTAAAAGCAATTACAGACCTTAAGTACGATTTTTCCAATTAAAACACGCGATCAAAAGAAATTTAAGAGTCCAAATCGGGTGAAATTTTACAGTAACAGTACCCATCAACAAGAATGAAATTTGTACATGATCGGACTACTTATCCGGACTACAACGCTTGCAAATCCGCCCTGTGACATCGGGCATTCTGAATAAATAATTGAGAATAAACAATAGAGTTTAGAATTATTCTACTGACCTATCGCATTCGCGTAGAAAAACAGTGTAAAAGTGTGATACATTGACTACTTTCCATATCTCACTGCTCCACGTCCCTCTTATTATTGTAACATTTGTCGATATCACGCAAGGTTCAAAATATACTAAAATCCAAAATATTGAAGAAAATTTGTCAAATTAAATTTAATACCCTGCCCAAGTAAAGGGATGCTCAAAGAAAAATACATCAAGCACTAAGAATCTCTCCTATAACCAGCATTTTTTAACAAACACGAGATGACAAATTTTTAAGAACTCATTTCATGCACACATCAGGTGCCGTGGAAACTCACGTGTCATATATGAAGTGAATGATAAAGATGTTGCTTAGCGTGTAATGTACAATATATGCGTCTATGCGCATAGCGAAAGAAATAAATTCCCCATGTATGTAGTACCCCATTACCCATCCTATTGTACTTACTTCCAGTTTGTCTTCGCACTACCGTATGAATGGTGTTAAATCCAGCTAAATTTCCTAATGCTGCTACAGTTACTATGGAATCCTTTTTCCCACTACTCATCTGCAAATAAAGAAAGATTCGTTTAGTTTCATAGATTAATATTGTTTTCGTGCAGGTGAATGGATATACATAAGTGTGTGTGTGTGTGTAATTCATACAAATACAATTTGAATCGAACCTTCAATCAAATGTCAAATAAGTTCTCTTGGATTTCTTCCACAAAACTGTAGAGACTTCAATGCTGCCATTATAATGGAAATAATCTCCTTTATGTATCATGTGGAAACGCTTTTTGGTTTCCCACATTGAGAAACGTTTTCCTCTTCCTTTGGCATGCTGTCACCATTGTGCAGTCATCATAGACGTTGTCTACTGTCGACGATGACATAAGAAGTTAAATTAAATGACAATTGCTTGACAACAATTTGATCATGTAGAACAAAGGTGGTGGTGTAACGAAGTGAATATCGCATTCAACATACTCGTAATAAAACGTAATAAATCAATGATGCTGTTAGGTAGCGTAAAATTCTTAGTACGAATAGCATTTACGTGTTTCGTAGACATTCAAGTTTTTTTGGGCTTTGTATGTTGAAGAGAGATTTTGAAGGTTGTTTACATCGACAAATATGCATTACAACTCATAGAAAATATTTGGCTTAAAGATGGGACTTGTTTTGATAAATTATTGTGTTGCGTTAATCAGCTTTTAAATAAACTGCACTCTTCCACCTTACATCAGTTAACTAATGTGAATACATACATTGCTATTCGAAAAGTGTTGGCAAAACATTGTATTGACGTTTTCGGCGTAGTTCCTGGAATATATGAGAGCTACATTTTTGCATTATATACCAAAATTTCGTTCATACAGTGCATAACATTAGTTCGTATTACAAGTTCCAAGCGAAATGAAGTAAAAAAAATGGAAAAATATTTTTCAGATTTCAATCTTACATTTATGTATGTCTGTCACGTCTCAATTTGACAACACTCGAAATTTCTAAAAGGTTACAAATTCTCAAAAAGCTGTGGGACGGCATTTAATGAAATATATTGCGAAATCGGGACTACCAGTAGAAGAACAGGATCAGGCAGGCCAAGAATGATTTCAGGAACTGTACAGGCATAGGCATCGGAACAAGACCTCCGTGAACAAAACGATCTCTGCTGAATTACAGGAATATTATTTTCGCTAAGACCAGTAAAAAAAGGGCTTGCGAATGCTGACTCAAGTCAGTAAGCCGGTTTTTCTCTAGGGTTTAAAAGAAAAACGATTATTCCTCTATAATCCTAATTGGACTCCAGATATGTATAAGGTCTGTTCAATAACTAGGCTGAATTTTCAAATTTCGCTGTCGAAAAAATGTATCAAAGAGTATAGATTCAATTTTGCGTGAATAATTGTATTAAGTGGTCAAAAACACTTGAAATGTTGACAGTGGCATACCGCGAGCGTACTCTGAGCCAAAAAAATGTTTACAATTGGTACAAGTGACGACAGAATAAAAATAAAAAAGCAAAAATATGTCATTATTAAGCATTAATTAAGGCTCCTAACGATTAACATTGTTGGATTCGGAAAGGAGGAAGAAATATGGTTCTCGTATAATGTCGATACACCATTCAATTATAGTATCTCCACTCCATACTCAGGCTTTGACAATGAGACATGGTTATGAGACTTATATTTGTATGTATCTTGTTTTTCGAATCACTATAATTTTTCCTACATTCGTGACTCCCTTTCTTGAAAAGCGTTTTGAGATGCTTAGATGTAAACTTAAAACGTTAGTTGTTTGGTTGCTGGAGCATACCATTTCACAAATTTTTTGCTGTTTGTATAGTAGTATATATTTTAGTAAAAAAAACCCATTCTGAGCTGTTTAACTTTTAAGGCCTATAAATGAAATATTTATTTGTGAAGTACATGTAGTTTAAATGGACGCCGTGGCGTATTAGGTAAGTGCGGCGACTCATACGCAATGGTCTCAGCTTCGATTCCCGGACGGATAACATTGCATTTTTCGCTGCACTAACTCAGTTATCAATTGAAGTATCTTAATATTATCGTTTGCAATAATGGATCGCTTTACAATTAAACATAATGATAAAGTCACTTTTCGCGCAATACGCGATGAGTATGGTAATCGATTGACTACGAAAAAAATCAGTTAAATCGTGAAGAAAATAATGAAAGGGAAGCGTTACTACATCGTAAGGCCTATAATAGTGCTGTAGTAAGTGCTAGTGTTGCTGATGATCCAAATTTATTAACTTACCGTTCACGGCAATTGAACGTATAGTACACCTCATTATAGGGTATTTTGCATTTGGATTTTTATCTTTTATGATTCCAATTTACATATCCATTAAAACTCATTCACAGATCCGAAGATACCCTTTTTGGATGTTGGAACAACAGAAAATAAACACCAATTTTTGCGACAACATTTTCTTTAGTTATGGGGCACAGTCAGAAATGTGCGTGTGTGTGTGGGTAGCTCTGTAACCAGAAAAATATCACATATGGAAATCAGGAAACCGACAACTTATCGAAGAGGTGCTGTTCTATCCAGACAAAGTGACAGTTTGGTATGGTCGAAAGGTGTCATTTGTCAGTATTCGGAGGGATATAGTCGAATGACAATTGATTTGTATTGGCCAGGATTGTAGAAAATGACTTAGACTATGGGGTAATAAACGGTTTTAACAAGATGGGGTAATAAACCACACAACACGGCCAATTATGTTTTTATTTCAAGAGAATTTTTCTGGTCAGGTAATTTAACATTTTCTGACGACGTCAATTTGCCAAAAAGTCATGTGAGCTAACACCGTTAAATTATTTTCTATGGGGTCACGCAAGAAACCGTGTTCAAGCGAATAATCCCCCAACTCTAGACGCAATTAAAATCGGGTTATGCCCGAGATACGAACCAAAATGTATGAAAACGGAATTAAAAATTACTTCAAAAGAATAGTCTGCTGCGATTCTTTCGGAGGCGTCTATCTTTATGATTTTAATTTTTACAATTAATGGCAAAGTCCAAACTTCATAAAAAATTTAAATGTTCATCAAAAACGTATAGCTGTGCTGTTACTTTCGAAACCGAAAATGTATGACCCTATACTAAGAAAGTGTCACGGGAAATAATTTGCGCACAATTGTATGTACATACTGCATATGTACTGTAAAATATGTGTAAGTGTAGTACAATTGAAAACAATTTTCGGATTGAATTAAGTGTAAGATCGAGTACATGTCATGCGTAACCAGAGTACTGTCTAAATAAGCTTGGCTTAAAACCCTTTTTTAAGCAGTACACGACCTAATAACCATATCACATGCGTATTCATACATGCCATCGCACACATAACTGCTCGGCGGCGATCAATATGTAATATTTATAAGGTAAAGTATAAAAGTATGACAACCTTATAAATAAAAAGCTTTCGTACTTAGGGCATCGTTTCTGAAAATTTTACACCTTTTCCTAGCAACCTGCGTTGCCTTCTATTCAAAAAAGTCTTATTTGCAATAATAATCCCAATTTACACTCTTTAAAAACTTAAGGTGTCACCTTTCACACAAGCTATAATATTGCCAAGTTTAATTAATATTAGCTGACATACATGTACGTAATCAGCAACTACGAGCTCGCAATAAAATTTTTCTCAAAATTTTTCAATATATATAGTGCTTGTACGGGACAATCAAGAATTCGTTCAGTGGTAAGTAATAACAGCAGAAAATAATAACATTCTGGAGGATAATTTAGAGTAAAGTTACTTGTCAAAATTTAAAACTAGAGAAAACACGAATACTTTATCTCTGCTCAACAAAGTACGACAACAACACAAACACAGTCCACAGGCATCGATGCTATGATGAATTAGTGACCTTATCTAGAATCTACGTTAAGAAAACGTGAGACTTCTTAAAGGAATTAATGATAGACCATACACTTTGCTACATTCTTCAATTCCAAACATGCGGATGAAAGTCCTCACACAACTAGGATATCTAACTCATTTTTGTACATTCATGTGTATGTTATATTGAATTTCAATAAGTTTTGTAAAAAAAAAAGTTCCTTCTACACTTTCTATATTATTTTTAGTTTTAACGGGTTTTCCTGTTTGTCCATTTACAGATTTCCCTTTTGTAGACGCACAAAGTTTTGGGTCAAAAACAAGACGGTTTCCGACTTTTCCATAATTTTTCAGATTTTATATGTTTATGCAGTTTACGTCAATATACATTTTTAAGCGTTCCTCCTTTTAAAGGTACTATCTTTCATCATCTCCCGCTAAAGGGAATGCGGGAGCAATGCAGGCACAAGAGACCTCCAGGCCGCTCCATCATCCCCTATCAACTGCAACTCATCAGGAATTATTTCCCAGGCTAGTTTTTAGACTTGATCCAACCACCCCGCCTTGGGTCTGCGGGGCGCTCACTTACCTGGTGGAATTGCAAACATCCTTGGTTTTGACAACAAGCCCGGCCTTCCTAATTATCGATCTACCAAGCTGATTCAAAGTTGATCCAGACTGTCTCAATGTTGCTCCTCCAATTACTTGTAAAAAGGACCCCGAGATACTTAAGCTTCTTCAGTGGGACTCAACTGGTTTCAATTGGTTTCAATTACGTAAAGAGTGCATTAAACAGACGTTTTGGAAACGTTCACCTTCATTTCAGTTCTCATTTCATGGCCCCCAAGATTTTTTAAGATTTCCACAGAACCACACACACAGAACCATTTTTTTTATTTAGTTTCTGTTTCATATATCCAAAATATAACAATTTTCATGAAATTTCGGTTATACACTATGCACTTGACGAAGCCATCATTGTGTCTAACTTTGGAGCATAGTTGGGTCTGGTTCCAAAAAACGTAAAGTTGGGAAAACATTATTACCCACAACGTATGTAAAGAGTGTTCCAACAAGAACGCAAGATTTAAATTTGGCGCCATTCGAGATCAGCAAATTGGTGTTTCCAAATCCACTATGCAGCGAATTTTGACGAAAGGTTTGCATCTTCATGCATACAAAGTTCAATTGACTCAGGCACTGAAGCCAGCTGACCATGCACCGCGAAGGGAGTTTGTTAATCGCCGATAAAATCATATTTAGTGATGAGGCCCATTTCCATCTTGATGG
The DNA here is from genome assembly GCA_944738645.1 of Eristalinus sepulchralis. Lineage (NCBI taxonomy): Eukaryota > Metazoa > Arthropoda > Insecta > Diptera > Syrphidae > Eristalinus > Eristalinus sepulchralis. The sequence goes on from OX122886.1 coordinate 21,397,017, forward strand.
CTTCGTCAATAGGCAGAATTGTCGCATTTGGAGTGAGGAAGATCCTCGAGTGATTCACTAGAAGCAAATGCATTCTCAACGTGTCACTGTGTGTTGTGGATTTTGGGCTGGAGGAATCATTCTTCTTCTTGTGGCGCTCTCGATATCCAGGCTCTTACCTTGGCTACAACAAGGTGATGATCCGAGTCGATGTTAGCGCCTCGGAATGTTCGGACATCTAGAATGTTGGAGGAGTGTATGACGTTGATCGCAACGTGATCAATCTGGTTGACGGTTGATTGATCAGGGGATCGCTAGGTTCCTTTATGGATGTTGAGATGTAGGAACCGCGTACTGCTCACAGAGAGGTTCCGCTCCGCGGCCAAGTCCAGCAGCCTGAGTCCGTTTCCGGAGGTGGTGTCGTAAAAGCTGTGTTTCCCGATGACGCCAGCAAAGATGTCCTCTTTTCCCAGCTGCGCATTAAAATCTCATAAATGATCTTGGTGTCATAGCTGGGGCATCGATCGTATGTTCTTTCTAGGAGATCATAGAATTCATCCTTGCTGTTGTCAACCTTCTCTTCTGTCGGGGCGTGAGCGCATATCAGGCTGATGTTCCCGAATTTAGCCTTGATGCGGATTGTCATGAGGCGTTCGCTTACGGGATCGTAGCTTAATACTTTTTGCCTAAGTCTGCCTCGAACAACAAATCCGCATCCGAATAGGCGCTGCCTTCTCTCCCTGTAGCAGTCGCTGTAGTATATGTCGCAGTTCTTCATCTTCTTTCTACCCGGCTCATCCCACCGCACTTCCTGTATGGCGGTGATATTTGCTTTGTAGCAGACAAGGGCCTCCGCAAGTTGTTCGGCTGCACGTGGTCTGTTAAGGGACCTCACATTCCACGTGCAGAACCGAAAATCGTTGTCCTTTGTACGATTGCCGGGGTCGTCAACATTGGATCCGTCCATATCCGAGGCAAGTTGTTGTTGCTGAACTCGGTTTTTTTTTTGTGGTGAGGGAGTTAGCCTCACGCACAACCTACAGACTGGTAGGCCAGTCGCTGCATACATTGGTTCTCCACACAACGGATAGCTGTTATGGCTATCCAGGGGGCGCCACGGGGAGGCTGTATGTCAACTTGACCTATGCACGGACGAGGATAGTCTTGGCAGCTCGCCATGTTGAGCGCGATCAAGGACATTGCCTCGTGTGCATAGGCCCATGCCCCCCCGGAGGAATCATTGGACCTTTTTTTTATGAAAATGAGTCAGGTTAAGCGCAAACGGTCAATGGTGTTTGGTATCTTGAAATGATAACCAATTTTTTCGTGCCTAGAATTGAGGAAATGGATGTGGAGGGAATGTGGTTTCAACAAGACGGCGCCACATCTCATACAGCCAGAGAAACAATTCAATTGCTGCATCAGTCATTTTCCGGTCGTGTTATTTCGCGTTTTGGCGACCAGAATTGAACTTGTTCTTCGGGGTTTTCTGAAGTCGATGGTTTATGCGAATAAGCCGACGACGACTCAAGCCTTAAAAGAGGAAATTGGACGCTGAAATACCGCAGCATTTATGCAAAACGGTCATTGAAAATTGCATTAAAAGATCGCGTATGTGCCAGCAAAGCTGCGGCGGCTATCTGGCCAATGTGTTAGTCCACACATAACCTCATCCTGTCTACTTTACGATATAATAAATAATTCAAGATTTTTTGTAAATATCTGCGTTTTATTTAAAATTTAAATCTTGCGTTCTTGTTGTACACCCTTTATATGCTATATTAATTACCAAGTTTTTAAAATGAACTTTAGATTTAGTTCCCATTTTCTGGTTTTTTAAGTAAAGGAAGCTGTCAAAATTGGAAAAGTTCTGTTTCCCCTCTTCAGATCCGAAGTGCCTAAAATCACTTTATCTTGTGTTCGCTGAGAGCTTAAAATTACTGCATTCTGGTTTAAACAATTTAGTAATGGGTCAAAAAGTATTATGATAAATAATCAAAGACCACAATTTTCGAATTTAGGAGTCGGCAATAAACTGTAGGTCCTCTATAATAGAGAGCGAACAACTGTGTAGTCATGTCACGTTTGTTGTGGACTGTAGCGCTATAAATGTATTTCTTATTGTTTTTTTTTTTTTTTTTTTTTTTTTGAAATAATATTTTCTTCCTGTGTTGATTCATTTGTTTTTCTATGGTTATTTTTATTGTGTATATTTCGATAATGTGCAATTTCGTAGGACTGTTCGGGAGTATGTGGATCTGCTTATGCTTAGGATTACTGTCCTGAGTGGCTCCTTTAGGTTTTTTTACTAAGTTGTTCAATTAATCCTTTGTGTTTCGAATATATATTCTGCTTTGTTTACCTTAGACTAGGTTACGTGCTCTGATTGTTTCGAGTTTTTCATCGAAAAAAAACGCGGTAGACAACTGGATTAAGACGAAGAAGCTTGCTCGTGTAGGCTGTAGCTCAATCAAGATCAAATTTGAATTTGAAATAAGATACAGACTCTACTTACGTACACAACTGGTGAGTGCATGTTGCCTTTAAAAAACATATAAAACAAACATTGACAGTTCATTATAACCATGTTTTTGCATTTTCTTGAAAACGACCATAATAATTCATTCATGTGGTTGTCATATAGCAGCTGAACATGCAAAATGGCGTGAACTTTTATGAGCATACTTCACCACGTACACCCACATATTTCCCAAGGTTTAGTGAGCTCAATTTTATTGTTTCTTCTATGTCGATTGTAGCCAGACAGCCAAAGAAGGCATTATTTTTCTTGTCACAACTGAAGTTATCACGCAGTACGGCGACAATTGCCTATTGAGTAGTGCAACATTGGCAGCGTTTGAGGTAGTGCTAAAAAGATTTGACCTAAAATAGCTCTTGTTTAATTAACTTAAGTTAAGAACGCAGTCCTTGAGTTACTTTTACTTTTAAGTAGTAGAAATAATTATGACATGCATGCTCGACATCATAAAATACTAAAAATTCATACAGATCGACCTTCCTGTTCCCAATAATATTTGAAATGTTTGAAAAAATTCTATTTAAACGCTTAAATAGCCTTTGATACCATGAGGGAATAAAATTCAAACTTTACCAAACTTTACAGGTAAACCTTCAAAACAAGGTATTGAGAATAAACTTGATTTGTTGATAAAATTTGTACCGGGTGGGACATTAAGATTTTTTTCATCAAATGTTATTAACAGATCCCTCAATAAGTCCCGCGACATATAGGGAGCGCCATAAACAAAAATTGTTTATTTAATGTTATTTCTTTTGTTAGTGCCCTTCTATATGTCCGGAACTTATTGAGTAATGTGTTATTAGCTGATAGTTTTTTTTTCAATCGAAACATGTCAAAAAGTCGATAACATATCTCCGCAGAACGAAATAAGTCGCCAAATGATGTGTCTTGGTAATGTCAATTAGCTTCCTGAGAGCTGGGATTTGATTCCTTTGGACTTTGTGGGGAATCGTTGCAGACCGCCGTTTTGCCAATAAAATGGAAACGATTAAGTTACTTAAGGCCAATATCATTCAAGTAATCCGCTAAAAGGTGTTGATGGTAGGGGTGACAGAATGCATTATTTCGAATCAAACTGCAGAGTAAGCAGGGACTTTTAGGTGAGAACGTACATATCTAAATCCAAAAATACAATATACTGGAAAGCGGGTTACTTAGTCAAAGTAAGACAAAACACAGGAAATTGGGATTATTTAAGTGAATAATAATCTAACTCAAGTCGAGGCGATTATTAGTCGTAGAATCTTGTTGGTGATATCCACACATCCTCAGAAAAAAGATTATATTCTCTACCTCTTCTGATTTTCAATTGGTGCAATAAGCTGATCTTAAGAGTGTTCACATAGCAGTTTATATTTCTTCAACTATTACACATATTTAAGTGACTGTCAAAGTCATTGTCATTTGTAAATGAAAATTTGTTTACACTTGAGAATTGTTGAGCTTATTTTTGAAATATGTTTTAGTTGTTAAAATGAATCGCAAAATAGATTCCAGGACAGTTTGAAAAAGAAAAAAGCAACACCAGTGCATATGAAATGAATGATAAGTTTTACTAACCGCTGACGAACAAAGCCATATTTTAGATTACTAAAGTAAGGCTTTATAAGGCCTTAATCGCCCAAGTTCTGCTATATGTAGGAGAGGTATGAACTTTGTCAAAAACGGACTAGTTTGCTCCTTTCTTTTTCGAGAGGAGATGGTGAGTCGGGAAGAAGATCTGTCAATTAACTGTACAACCCTCAGCGGTAATGATATAGCCAGAAAACTAAAAGTTCAACTATTCAACAATTATTATATGGCATATGCAAGTGGAAGAGGACATTTACTAACTATGCGACAAAGCTAGATGCAGCAAGCAAAATATCGGAATAGGTGGGGACGCTTGTTCCACTCCGGACTGTAGAACCGCCTTTAGTTAGTAACAATTGTAATAAAACAACGTCGACTGTTAGTCCATTTCTTTGGATATTGACTTTATCGTAGTAGCACAGAGCCACTATTTATACAAAATTGAAGGGCAATTAAATGGTATGCATTTGTTTTACGTTTTATACATTCCTTTTTAAATATTTTAAATTCTCTCTCCTATGGAGATTTTTAGTCGAAATTCCGTTCTATGAAATTTCCCCCTCGCCTTTCGAATACTAAAATCCCAGTATGGCACACAATCTGACAATAACATACATTTATTAAATATTATTTTAAACTGAATTTTGGCATAAACAAATGTATAATAGGAACAGATTTTGGACATTCCTTCAACGAATTATAAAAGAATATGTACGCGAATGAAACGCAGGCAACAAATGCTCCTTCATCTTAAGTTCGTTCGTTATCTGAATATATTCTTGCCCGCGGCACATATCATGAACAAGCGAAAACATGAAAGGCGACTGTATCCTTTTACGATACCCGGTTCCTGGTTAATCGGATGAAAATCTCTTCTTAAATCCAATTTTTATTGTACATGTTTTCCTGCATTCCTTAACCACAATCAATATATTTTACATACATATAATGTGTGTACATATTTACGAAATAACAAAGGGTTTACAATAATGCATCTCTCTAGATATGTTTTTTTTCGTAAAATTTTGTTTAGACTACTTTTAATATTTTTATTGTATGTTCTTCCTTGTAAGATTGCATATTTTTGTCTGTGAAATTAATTTTAATTTAAAAAATGTATCCCTTATCCTATATTTCATATGAAGCAAGAAATACTTGACCTCTCGCCTCTCCTTCACCTCTCATATTGGTTTAAATAAACCGATTATATCATCCACTCCACACATAAAATTATACCCACCAAGCTTGAATACATAAACGATATTGGTAAACATATTTTAAGCTATTGCAATTCAAATTTTACTCGAATATCATGAAGGGACTGCTGCTCAATTGAGTTAACCTACACCGCCCTTTATTTTATCTATCAACAGCCCCTTCCAACAGATTTATATTGATTCGTTTCTTCACGAGACCTCAATCACGATTTCGTCGGAATATCTACATCATGAATCAATACTTTAGGAACGACGAACAACAGCCACCACTATCGTCGTGGTGCAATCGGCCTACATTGACTAATAAATGGGGGCGTCCGAGACTAAGGGATCGCAACTAGCACTTCTAAGATGGTCATCCTGCCGAGAGGCAGTCTAGTAATTGGAAGACTTTATTAATTTATCCAGTATACATATAGCGAGGGGATGGCACAGAAAATGGATTTTATATTCGTTTTGCGGTCGTCCCTTTAGTTGGCATTATATCAGACATATTGCTCTATTGGGTGGGATTTGAAGATCTTGGGTGGTAGCAGTTTTATTGGTATGGTTAGTTCCCGCCGGTCTTACCGGGCATTTAATTATATTTAAAATAAAATCACTTTGGAAAGCAGTGAATTGAATAAGGGTAGTGTTGTTAACATTATTGCTTTTCTTATTTCTGTCTGAGATGTAGCTCTATACAGATTCAGAAATAATTGGTGCTCAGAGTCAAACACGACTTACCCCTCGTTCCAATCGTGGAAGTGCACATGACAGTCACAGACGTACCTATTTAGACCATCAACGATATCAGTGATATTGTATCTGGGCATGTACTTTGTATTCAGTATTCATTTGGGGAGTATCTTTCCCCGTAAATGATTTCCAATTCAGTCAAAGGAGAAAATAGAAAAAACCAGACCCTTTAGTTGAAATCAGGACAGGAGATATGTTCCGAGAATAGAATCTGATATTGAATTGGATTCAGTTTTGCTCGTAAGGGAGGTGTGATGATAGAGAAGAAATCAGAGCTTGTTTTATGATAATGAACTGTCGTTTTAAATGTTCTAACTTGTATAAAGCAAATGAATGCCGTGAACACATGCACTGTATGAATAGATAAAGTTGCAAGCCAACATGCTTTTTATAGTATAAACTGAAACTAGTTTTTACGTAGTTCCGCTTTTGCGGTTTATGGACATTACGCAAGTGAGTTTTCATTCAAATAAATTCAATTAAAATCAGTTCATAATTTGAAGCGTAGTTGTATTTCTGCGCGGTTTATGAAAGGAATTACTCTTTTTTTTTGTATGTTATTCGCTATTTTTTGAAAAAGATGTTGCTTGCCATTTTATTGTATATAATGGGTTTATATACAATAAAATTATATTCAATGAAATATAAAAATAAATTACACGGTATTATTATTTTGAAAGCTATTGTCCTTTGCAAATAAAACGTAATTTAAAATAAATTTAAATTTCGATAAAAAGTTCTTCCGACTGACTCCCGAAAAAATGCATACATAAAAAATGTATATGTATGGGCCTATATGTCTATCTTGAAAATTGAGTGCTGGTAAAAATGTGGACATCTGTTGTCATTTTCAAAGAGAAAGTGTTATTTCTCGATCTAAGGTCAAAAACAAACCACTTGATAAGATTTATTCTCTTCTTCTCATTTCTTTATTTAGGAGCCCTAAGTAATCCTTTAGGACAACAAAGAATATTTGGTTATTATTATTTTGTATAAGACATGGGTGTTAGTGTGCTACTTTTCTAGACAATATGATAAACACACATATATAATTTAAACTTAACAAACAAGAAGCGCACACACATACCGGACAGGCAGCGATAAGGTAAACTGTATAAAGATGTGTATTATGTGATTGTTTCAAGGTTATTAAAAGTTCACTTCACATTTCTAAATCACACACATTGTGCCCTAAAAATCCAGAAAAAAAAAGTTTGGTATAAAGAAAGCCTGAAATGTGGAATTCTCTAGCGCACTTTACAAGATCGAATTCACAATAAAGTTGTTGAAAGTCCTAGTAGAATACGGCTTTTTAATTAATTTTAATAAGGTCTGGAAAAATGAAAAACTCCGTTTAGTGATGACAGATAAGAAAATTTGTCATCCAGAAATGTCCTTAGATCTATGGAGGTATTATCAAGAGGTAAGCTTAAATGTATGTAAATATTTAGGGGAATATTTAGAAGAAAATATATGTAGATAACTACACACTACTTTCAGGAAAAAATACTGCAACATAGTATATAGTTTTTATTTTAAAGCTAGCATTAGTGTCATTGTTATTTGTTGGAAATACTCGTCCTTTTGTAGGCTCGTTAGAGTAAATTTTTAATTTTTTTTTGTTTCTTTCGAAAGAAATGCCACATGTCTTAAGAATTAAAAAAACGTTAACATATTTTTTATATTTGAAATGAAAAAAAAGCAACACATATTTTTGAAATATGGTTTTCTTTGAAGACGATGAAATAAATTCAGAAGGTTAAAAAAAATTATTTAGGAGTAAAAATAAATTTACAATATTTCTTGGTCAGAAAAGTATGTATATTGTTGTATACTGTTTTTTGTTTGCTGCCTAGCCCCAAAAATGCGTTATATTGTCCTAACCCTGAAAAGTTGAAGAAACATGTTAATATATGTACATATATTAAATTTCTTCCTGTAATTATTTAAAAAAATTAAAAAATATGTTTTATGTAAATGTGTTTAGAAATGTGATCGACAAATGAATTCTAGGTAGATTGGAATGGTAGGATGCGTCAACCGATGGAAACAGATGAAATACAGAATCATTCTGTATGCCCTTTCACTGAATACCATTCACTTTATAAAGTCTGCTGCCAGGGTAGAAAAAATGAACATAGAACACTGTACATAAACGTTTGCCAACAAATTTCATATCCTCGCTCGGGTGTGTAGAATGCTTAACATCTTAATCATTTTCAAGATACTTCAAATAATTTTACACGAAACAGGAAGAGGTAATATATTTTTTGTCTGAGAGTTTCTAACTTGTGTTTTCGTAATTAAACATTTCTCTTAATTTAATGGGCAATTGTCTATTGCATAATTTATTTGCTCGTACAGGCACTTCAATATCTCAAACAGCACAACTGAGGTGCAGACGATAGTACAAATGACTTAATAAATTGTGTACTTCAGATTTATGGAAGAGTACAAACAATAGAAATGATTAATTATTATCAAAGTTTATATTGCTACTGGCCTCTTCAATGTAAAGCCTGTAAATTGAGTATTCAAAGCCTCTTTAAAACGAACACTGTAGATATTGCCTGTTGTGGTAGAACTATAAAAATATATCAAAACTTACCGACAGACCACAAATTGTTTCTTTTGTTTTTTTTATTAAATAGCACTCAAATAAAGAACCCAAGGAGTGTATACTTGCACTCAGCTAAAAAGACAAAATGTTTGCTGGCGTTTCGATGCCTAAGCTGGTTAAAATTTTGATAGGACAACTGGAAAATATAATTAGGCAGGCTTTTGTTTTAAATTTGTATTGCAATTATAAAAATTATTAAGATTTAGATCGAAAATGAAATCTTTACATACGTTTCGCTGAATTTATTAAATCAATGCTACTGATGTTAACTCATTCGTGAAAGAAAACTTTATATAATTCAATATTCGCGTATGAATAAAAGCCTTACAGACTGCTTATGGATGTACCGAAATATGCTAAGAATAATGTGAAAATAACCATAGATTGAAATCACACATGAAGCTTACACGTCTTTTGTGTTATAAGATACGGAATTCAAATTAACTTTTAAATTTATTAATGGATTAATTCAGTGGTGTCATCATACAAAAAAAACTACGAGAAGTTTTTCCAAAACGGTGTAGCAGATTTGTTATTGATCTTTCGTAAAGTGTATTAATCACTGAGAAACTGTTCCAGCTTCGTTGAAGTTCAAGTGCATGACGCTAGTTGGAGGTAGTCATATTATCTACGAATTCAAATATACGCGAAAATGTCAGTTGAGCTTTCTTTGCAACATACAACAATATGTACTCTGACGCGGATCCTTTTCCTTAAATAGTTCAAGGGTTAGTACTCTCTCTATCTATAAAGACGTAAATTCAACTAGGCAAAAAACTGCTCACTGTGACAGCTTGAAATGGTAGAGAGCTCTTCGCATTATAGACCCTAGACTTAGGTAGGGCTAAGTTATCACGGACGCAACAAAGCTTATTTTTTAAAGTTTCGACACGAAAAGGCAAATACGTTAATATACTCTATGGAATGCAAGACTAGTCAATTTAAAGTGTGAGCATACTATGTATGTATAAACGTTCTAAATAATAGATATTTATGTATAATCAATCGTCGGTCACCGTGGCGTAGTGGGTAAGTGCGTCGATTCACACACTGAAAGTCTAGGTTCGATTCCCGAAACAACTCACATTTTTTCACAGCACTACTTCTTTCAAGTTGTTGACAACTCTTATTGCGAGAAAGCTTCTCAAATCTCGCCGTTAGGAGTCGGAAGAAAACTGTATGTTGTAAAAGCATGCACAATACGAGTAACGGATGCAGGAGCTAGGCCCTGGTCCCTTGTGGGCTGTAGTGCCACTCAATTATTATTATTATTATAATAATAATCCTATGATGTTCTTATACAAACTCCAAAAAAGAAATATATTTTTTTATATCTTAATATCTTAATCTAATTTATAGTGTTGTAGTGAAAGGTAAAGAGAGAAGTAGCATGCATAAATACATAAAAAATGCAACTCACCTTATCGTAATCAGACTCATTTTTTATTTGCATCGGATTCAATAGCGACTGATTGCATAAATTCGAATTATTTAATTCATCGGGGGCATTAACATCATTCCCATTCTGAAGACTACACCTCCTCCGAGTCCTTCGGAAGTTAATACAAAATAAGATATTGCCATCTTTTTGATCCGACAGGAAACTTGGTGCACAACCCATGACACAAATGTCAATTGCAATTCCGTGAGGACGCTACTACAACTGGGATTTTCTCCTTCGCGTCCTTCGTCACGCTACACTTCTAATTTTCGCCACAATAATAAAATTCCATTTCATAACGTTGTACTTCTTCTTCTTCTTCTTCTATCACAATCACCGTCACCGCCACTGCCGTCCCTGTTACAGCCACAGTACCCGTGGTTGCCCCTTCCGACGCGGTGATTTTTCTCTTAGTTGTCGTCGTGGTCTTCGTTATCATTTATTGGTGGCATGTATAAAATAAAAAAATTTGCAATTTCTTTTCATTTACGCACATTAAATTGGCAAAAGAAATACTTCCACCACTACGTGTGCCGAAGTGTGTTTGGGCGGTTCTTAGAAAGACGCGATGTTTGACGGTAGCCCAAATCAGGCACTCGCGATGTGTTGTATTATATTTCGTAAGTATACACCGCATTTACATATGCATGTCGTCAAAAAATTGAATTTTCATCCTTTTATACAGGTTCAGTGTTCATTATTCACTTTGATGAAAAGGTTGTGTATGTATCCATCCAATATATCAGGAAAGGTAACTTTCAACAAACGAATCCTTCAAGGATGCATGAACCTGAAAAGAAAGAGAAAAGGAAAAAGATATTTTTTTTATTGAATATGTACAAGTTACAGGGTATGTTTTATCCTTCCTTTTTTCCCCGCTTTATTATCGACAGGATAATCGAAAAGTTAATTAAAATAGCAGAAGTTAAAAGACATTCATAACGACGTAAATGATACGTTTTCAGTCATTTAAAGTTGTTTATTTTCATAGAATATAAAATGTTTATTCTTTAAACGATTTCATAAAGAATTTATCTTGGAACGGCACGCATGTATGGTTATTAATTTAATTTATATTAATTATTATTATTCTTTTTTAAATCGCCTGTGTAATTAATAAATACACACAAAAAAAAAAAAATACATATTTGCACACTTCAACACCATTTCCACATATTATATCTGTAGCAGAAAGTTTTTATGTTAGGTAGGACGGGTTTGCGATCTTTTGAATAAACTGTAGCAAGCTATGCTGCTAATATCTATTAATAAAGGAACTACGATTTGACTGCCACAAAAAAGAGAGGGTAGTTTTAGTCAAAAGAGATAACATTTTATTTAGAGAGAAACAATAACAGGCAATCACAGTCTTACAAAATTAATAGGTTTCGTTTCAAAAATGAAATAACATTAACTAACCTAACTCTTTTAGGTTAGGTAAGGGACTAGAATAATAAAAATGTAAACCATCGTGTATCGCCTGCAAAGATGCGAGCTAAGCACCGGCCGTCATTGAGGCAGCCATCGTTCTTGAAATGCTTGGCGGTGACAAAGAAGATATTTTACTGATTCTTTTTCTTCTTCTTCTTCTACAAATTTAAACGCATTATCATTGAATCGTACAGCGAGTAGTGAAACACCTGTTAAGAGTTTCACATTGTTTAGTTTTCACATTGTTTTATATAGGCGATTTTGTTGTGTTTTGTTCGTTAGGCCATGAGTAGCAAGATACATATGGCACTGTCACTGTTCTCTTACTAATGACACAGATAACTGTTCAATGAACCGTTTGGCTAAGTATAACAGTTCAGTTGCCTTTTAATTTCCATTAATGCTAGTGGGTCCAGTGATCCACAAGAGAATAGTTTTGTTGAGTTTTGGTTGTTTTACCCCTTTATTCAGTCTTTCACGGACATTCCAGATATCTTGACATTTTGCACGAATGGTGACTTGCATGTTAAAAATGTCAATGGCATTAATTCCTGTTTAAAAGTAAATAATTTGGGAAGTAAGCCTATAGGCATTATACATTGTAAAGACTTATGTGTATATTCGCAGCGGATTTCCGTTCCGATTTCATCTTTTGTCTTTGATCCATCAGTAAAGATTAGGGTTGTCAGTGATGCAAATACGATTACTTTATATGTATATTCAGATGTAAATACGACTAGTATATATATTCAGATCTAAATATATATGTGAATCTAAATCAGCATTAATAAAGAAAAAACAATTGACTCATTCAATATATACATATATAATTTAGTGGTTATTAACCAAAACGTAGGTACCATGAGAATTTGCTATTTAACGGTTGCTTCTCTTTGGAGGTATTCTTCAATCTTCAACAGGTAATTCTAATTAGGGATGGGTTTGCAATTCATTTCAATTAATTTCAGTACAAACCAGAAACTGAACTACATCAGAACCGTAGCATAAATCACTCTGACGCGGTGAGCAGGAAAAATCAGTAGTGCTGATTTTCGAAAGAGAGAACTGCTGCTGCACTTCGACTTGTAAATTGAGAACCACTAAATTCCTAACTCCCGTAGAACCGAAACTCCCCATTGCAACGAATTCGTTGCGGATTCACGCTTAAATTTATTAAAACATAACTTGTTTTTAAATTTATTTTATATTGCTCATGGAATTAATACAAAGCATTTTTCTCCTATTTGTCTTACACATTTCGTTATTAATAAATCCTGAACTGAATTGAAGGGAAATCGTAATATTTTCATTTTAGTTCCCACTAAAGCGTAATCTGTGTGAATACCACCAATTATTCACTATTTTTATTATAGAAACACCAAATCTTTTCCAGGCATCAAAAAAATGTACAGCTTACACGAATGTTTTTTTTTTTTTTTTAAATACAACAGAACATAATATATCTAAAAAAATTAATGTCAAATGTGTAAACACGTGATTTCAAAAATGCAAAAACTGATGACGATAATATAGTGCATCCGCCGGATTAAATAATACCACATATACATGAACGTGAATCGAACAAGTGAAGAGAATTTCCGATCCGTCGGGTTTGAGAATCGGGACAATATAGATATCATAAAAAAATGTTCAATACCATGTTTTTTGAAGCGTTATCACGGTTTTTAAATTCTTTCAGGATTAAATTCCAATTTACAAACATATTGTTGACTTTTGCTTTTTTAAGTGTGTGCTGGAAGCACTTTCAAAACTTGTTTGGTTTTTGCCGTACTTACAACAAATGATAAAAGTATTTTGAAATACATAAATCATGTAGGCCAAACCATAAAGACTGTTGTAATAATGAAAATTGTAAGCATTTACTTCTTTTTGAAATAAAGTAGTCTAATTAACTGACTGCTTTATAAACGAATAGTACAATCGATACTTTCTGACAACTCGAGATTATCATCTACAACTCGAGATTATCATCTACAACTCGAGATTATCAATCTTCCTTGTGACCTTTCTTTTTTTAGGATGTTTGAGGAGAAGTGTAGGCTACAAATTGGCTCTCATTTAAGGGCTTTAGTTCAGGGGTATCCGAAATTTAACTAAAATTTTGCGGAACGTTATCGAAAAATTTTCTAAACATTGCGAACATTATTAAGAAAGCGCATCTGTTTTGTTTTTAATGTAAGGTATGATAAGTAATAAAAAAACACATACATTTCAAAGTTCAAGGGTCTGATATAGAACGACCTAGGCGGCCAATTTAAAGTAGCAAAACATGAAATTAAGTTCTCACCAAAAATTATATTTCCATAAGTCCATTGCTTCACGTGCTGTGTGTCTTGTAGCAGAGTTTTATTGAAACTAGAACTCACCGAGACCATGTGCCTGAATTGAACACGGTAAACACAGAGCCGAGAAAGACAACTGCTCGATTCGTCGCGTTTTTAAAATAAACGTAAATCATGCGCACTGTTCGTTGCTCGAATTGGCCGCACGTTCATTATACAGCTGCACAATTTGGAGATGCTGCTGTGAAATTAGTTTTTTCCACGAGAACTTGCCAAGAGATACTAAAGAAAAGGCAGTTTGATAGAAGTTTCGCGTGATATGTCAAAAAAAGCCTATTGATAAAATAAATCTCACAATGACCCACTCTTTATAACTTTTGCTTGTTTTTTTTTTTAATGTTGCATAGTGGGTGTATGATTCACATGGCGAAGATACCAGGTTTCATTTCAGGACTGTTCATTGCGCATGTTTTTCCCAAAGTTGTGGCTTTTTAATTCCGTCGTTCGAATTTTTAAACAAACACAAGGTCTTTTCTACTCTCCTGGAAAATATAGCATATTCATTTTTTTTTTCAAAAATGTAGATCATAATGATCAAATTGATACTTGCGTATACATTGCAATCTTCTTAAGGAAATGTATGAATTTGTAAGAACTGTAAATAATCAGTGTCATTTCAAGCATCGATCAGGTAACTGCTTTGCTCGTTTTACAAGGAATGCTTTTATGAAAATGGAACGAGGAATGATTTTTTTTTTTTGGAAGAATGGGAAACGTGGATGTAGTGAAATATCTTATCTTTTATAATGTTGCTACGAAAGATTGCAAATATAATCTTTATCATCATTATTGTGACAGCTATGCAAGACGAAATGGCAATAGAAGTATAGTATTTATGTCACTTAATTTTTGGAAAAATTCTTTTTTTTTTCTTTTAGTACCAACATTCAAATCACTTTTTGGTTACCGGGTCACACTACGATGCCGGTGGATTCAATTCACAGCACGATTGTATCATTTAGTAGAAATAATACATTCTGGGCTCCTTCTGAATGACATATTTTAATTCATAGATGTTTTTTCCCAACAAATATAAAATTTATTTTAAAACACTAAGAATTGCTTCCTTTAAACAAAATCATTTATTTATTCTTAAAAATGGATTCCCGGATGGCTATGGGATGGCAGCCTACGACACAAAAGAAACAGATTGTAATCAGCGTCCCAACCAGTGTTACAATGAAATACTAAAAATAACTCGATCCAAGTATCTCGATTTAAATAGGCTTTGTTTTCTTATGTTGAGTGGCACTACAGCCAAACAAGGGACTAGGGTCTAGCTTCTACAACAACTACTCGTGTTCTCGAGTTACGCGTGCTACTGTTTTCTCAAGAGCAAGAGAGAAATACAGATTTTCGCCGACTCGGACGACGAAACTTCAGAAGCTTTACATCGACAACTGATACTCGTTGAGTGTTGTCAGCGACTCAAAGAGGTGGTGCCTTGAAAAAATGCGAGGTGTTCCCTCTGGAAATCGAACCTAGACCTTGGGCGTGTCAGTGGACACACTTACACACTACGCCACGGCTACTTACGTACTAAGGTTTACAATGGATGATAAATGTAGTAAACTTTCACTGAAGTATAGTTTCTTAATATATAATATTAAATTATATATTAAATATAATATGGAGGGCATGGACGTGTGCACACGAGGCAAAGGAATCTAGTGTTGACGACCCCAGCAAACGAAAAAAGGACAACGATTTCCGGTTCTGCACGTGGAATGTGAGGTCCCTTAACAGACCACGTGCAGCCAAACAACTTGCGGAGGCCCTTGACTGCTACAAAGCAGATATCACCGCCATCCAGGAAGTGCGGTGGGATGGACCGGGCAAAAAGAAGATGAAGAACTGCGACACCTACTATAGCGATTTCGGATGCGGATTTGTTGTTCGAGGCAGACTTAGGCAAAAAGTCTTAAGCTACGACCCCAAAAGCGAACGCCTCATGACTATCCGCATTAAAGCTAAATTCGGGAACATCAGCCTGATTTACGCTCACGCCCCGACGGAGGAGAAGGATGACAACAGCAAGGATGCGTTCTATGATCTCCAAGAAAGAACATACGATCGATGCCTTAGCTATGACACCAAGATCATTCTAGGAGATTTCAATGCTCAGCTAGGAAAAGAGAACATCATTGCTTGTATCTTCAGAAAACACAGCCTGCGCGATACCACCTCCGGAAACGGACTCAGGCTGGTGGACTTCGCCGCGGGGCGGAACCTCTCTGTAAGTAGTACGCGGTTCCCACATCTAAACATCCATAAAGGAACCTGGCGCTCCCCTGATCCACTAACCTTCAATCAGATTGATCACGTTGCGATCGACGTCTGACACTCCTCCAACATTCTCCTCCATTCAACATACCGTCGAAGAGATGGAGAGGTGTTATGGTAGGAATAAAGTTCGAGGTTTTACCGAAGGGTGAAACAGCTATTCGGTAGATAAGGCTGCCGACCGAAGCCTGCCGGGACCAAAACGGGGACCCAGTAGTAGGGTCGCAATCGATGTTAAAATCTGGAAAGATAATTTTTGCAGACTTTCAAACGGCGATGACGACCCAAATCCCGCTGTTAGGTAATATCTTCCACTCAACTTGAACGATGATAGGCAAGAATTCCGTCCCCCCGACTTAGACGAGGTAAAGATAGCAATATCGAGACTAAAGACAAACAAAGTTGCTGGAGCGGATGGACTGTCCGCAGAACTGTTTAAAGCAGTTGGAGATGACCTGGTTGGGCGCATGCACCAGCTCATCTGTAAGATATGGTCGGAGAAAAGCATGCCCGATGAGTGGAATCTCAGCGTCGTCTGTCCGGTCCACAAGAAAGGAGACCCCTTCGACTGCGCCAACTATCGAGCGATAAGTCTCCTTAACATCGCACACAAGATCCTTTCTGCCGTACTGTGTGAACGCCTGAAACCGTTTGTCAACAACCTGATTGGTCCTTATCAGTGTGGTTTCAGGCCAGGGAAGTCTACCATCGACCAAATCTTCACACTACGGCAGATCCTGGAAAAGACCCAAGAAATGCAAATCGACACTCACCACCTATTCGTCGATTTCAAGGCCGCATATGACAGTGTGCATAGAGACGAGCTATACAGTACCGTGTCTAGTTTTTGCATTCCTACAAAACTCGTCAGATTGTGTAGGATGACGATGGAGAACTCTCGCTGCTCCGTCAAGGTCGGGAACGAACTCACCGAGACCTTAAATATCAAAAAAGATTTTAGACAAGGCGACGCACTGTCATGTAACTTCTTTAACATCATCCTGGAGAAGATCGTGCGTAACTCACAGGTCAACACCAGAGGTACGATCTTCCAAAAGTCAGCTCAATTGCTAGCTTACGCCGACGACATTGACGTGATTGGTCGAATACAGCGAGCCGTCAATGATGCGTTTGCTGGCATTGAAGCGGAAGCGGCTAAAATGGGTCTGGTGGTAAATGAGGGCAAAACGAAGTACATGCTGTCATCAAGGAAGAGCGTCACACTAGGCAGCAGAAACTTCGAGGTATTCAAGGACTTCGTCTACCTCGGCTCCGCAGTAAACAGGGACAATAACACCAGTACCGAAATCAAACGCAGAATTACTCTTGCCAATCGCTGTTTCTTTGGGCTCAAGAGGCAATTGAGTTATAAAGCCCTCTCTCGAAGGACTAAGAGAAAAGTTTTGTGTGCGATTTTTGGTCCTGTTTACATTGATGGCATCATGAGAAGAAGATTTAACCACGAACTTTATGGGCTGTACAGCAACATACGCCTAGTCAAGCGTCTTCGGATACAACGCTTAAGACAACGCTACACCACTGCTCCGGCCCGAAAAATCATCGAATCTGAGCCTTTGGGACAACGCAACAGAGGGCGGCATAGGCTAAGGTGGCGCACACAAGTGGAGAAGGACCGCAACCAACTTGGAATGCGCAACTGGCGGCAGCTGGCAAAAATCGTGCTGGCTGGAGAGTCATGTTGGTTGAGGCCCAGGTCCACCCCGGACTGTAGCGGCACAAGAAGAAGAAGAAGAAGAATTAAATATAATATTATTTTTTCATTTTATCGTAAACGCCAACATTTGATATTGGAGCGGAAAACAGTGACCGCCAAAATATCGTAGACGCTAAAAACAACAAAAACAAGCGCCAATTAGGCCTATTGTTTGCGTTACGTCCACATAATTTTAATTACGAAAACGTAAGTAAATACTAAAAATAAAATCTCAATGATACTTAACTTGGATAAAAAACAAAAAAAGTCTCCCCTGTAAAATATTAATTTTGTTGCTAACGATAATTTGACTTTTTCTTATTTTTATTTTTGGAAATTTTAAATGGATGCCTTATTTTTGGTCGTACCTGTATGTCATTTTACCCATCACTGTCACTGATATTCAGGCATGATATGGATATAATATTAAACATCAAAGCAAATCTTTCCAAAATGTTTTTGATAAAACTCAAAGAAATTATTTGTATCCTCATTTGCATTTAAATCAAGCACCCGTTTAGTTGACACATTTTCACCGCCAAGCTCTAAGATACTTAACGCTTAGCGCTAAACTTTAAAGAAAATTTTGAAATTTATTTATCGCTATTTTCTTATTATTTTTTTAACGTCGGTTCCGTCGGTTCAGAAGTGAAATCAATTGTTAAGAGTAAAATCATGTTATATAAAACCTTAGTGACATTCTTAATGTACGCGGTCATTAACATCAGTTAATGAATCATTATGTATTCAACGCTTTCATTTGAACTTAGTTCTTGTGTTTTTATAAAATGTATGTTTTTATTTATTACAAGCGAAACGTATTTAAGAACTGCTATTTCGAATTCAAAGAAAATATGTGCACATTCTTGTCTCACCCACATTTTGTGAAATGACGTAAATTGGAGTAAAAAAATAAATGTACTTCCTAGCACGTGATAAACATATCCGTCAGAACCGAATTTTAAACGAACGTAAAAGAACTCATGTTAGCCACAGAATCGATGACCACCAATAAATTTGTCAACTATTTCCCTGCTCCAAGCAAGTTGCAATTTTGAGAGCAAATCATGATTACAAACAAACTCAATTAAAAACTTATCTTTTGAGAACCAAGTAATTACTTTCACTCATATGGCTTCAAAATTATTTCCCACCCAATAACGTGCATACTGTTGCTTTCGATATTTCAAACCAGACAGCCTGCGTTGCATAAAACTTAAGTAATCACTCTCAGTCCGTAGTCAGAAATTGCAATAAAATCTTTCTTAAGTGGACTTTGAATGCCTCAGTGTGCGCCCAAAAGCACACCACATCAAGATGCTTACAGTATCATCGAATTAAGGAGTAGTTTCCGCATCAAATGCTGCCACGATACCACCAGCATCGTAAAACCTATACGGATATAAACTTTAATTAAAACCCAATATAACACTCACCATCAGGGCGTACGTAAAAGTGATGATGTCGGTCTACCAAAAAGGTTTATGATCGCAAATACGAAGAGAGCTGCGTCTCTACTCGCACGTCTGCTCGCTTCCTAATGTTTGGCATATTATTTGTTTGGATGGGAGTATGTGGAAAAGTTGCCTAGATTCTCGGGTCTCGTTTTGGGGATGTAATCGATGGAGCACTAACGAATTTATAAATTTACCCCAATACAGATTGTTACGGGCAGACACCATTGAGTGGGATGTACCAAGGAGCTGTACCCACTTCACAGTATTTTAAGAAAATCGATTTTATTATTTGAAGTGGAAACTCATAATATATTTACATAACTCCGTGTCCGTAACGTTACATTCGTATAATTGGTGTGAGTCTTGAATTTATATCCCTTGGGATGCAAACATGTATTTTATTTCTGGGTGTCAGTTCAGTGCACACAAAATGTTTCCTTAAGTTCAGGGTTATAACTTAATTTGAAATGCTCGACGAGGAGTACCTTGTCGATTCCTTTAACAAAACTCACAACTCTGTGAAAAGTTTTACATTATACCTTAACTGGGCGCACAATTTTCCTGCGTATAATAATGTATAAAACCTTTCAGGATGTCATTTTAAATGTAACGACTTTGGGTTAAGACATGCGTATATGTATGATTTTATGTTCTCCATATTTTGTACAGTAAAATGAAAACATAATCTTGTAAAGAGTTAATATAGCTAATCAGAACGTACTTCTGGTGGCAGCAGAAATGTTGTATACAATAGTTTTCTGCGTTGTTGTGTACCGTCAAAAACGGGTCAAAAGTCAAAGTTGAAGTAAACAATTCCGAAAAGGTCTTTATCAGAAGCGAGTTAAGTTGTTTTAAAATTGTTTAAGTTTGCAATATAATAACGACACTGAGGGATTGCTATGGATGTATATTAAGAACGCATATTGAGATTTACTTAGCGAATGATGTAGGTAAGGCCACGTAATCAAATAAGTTGTCAGGTGAACTTTTGTATTTTAAATGTTTTGCAATACCTATATGGGTGGAGTTATTGATTAAGATTTGATTTAACGGAGTCTTAGAATAGTGAGGTTTTGTGGAGTTTCCAACAGCTGAAGCTACTAATTATTATTATTGAAAACCTATCTTCAACGTTGAGTTTCTAGATGATTGACTATCTCAACAAAAAGAGTTTTCATAAATAAACCAGGACGATCCAATTTTTTCAGAAAAGGCACTGCTTGATATTAATTTGGGAGGATGTTTTCAATGGGTCAAAATTATTGAAAATGTTTCGGCTTAATATATTACCATCATAGTTACCATAATTTCAACAGCGCCACGACACTACATGGAACATTTTGTATGAACGAATTGAATAAATTGTGGTCTCAAATGAATGTGATGTGCAATTAAGTCCCGCTGTACATTTTCGTGTGAGTTTTTTTTCGCAGGTTGCAGGTCTATGCGGAACATCAAGGCCAATATAGGCAATGACATTAGTCACATTCAAGCCGATTCATGTGCGCAGTTCAACATTTATCATCGTAGCAAAGTTTTTCAACCTGAGTTTTTAAGCATCTTAAAACTTAGTAAATGTCTGGCGCTAGTCAAAATATTACCTATGATTATATACTACTACCAAGTAACATCTTTTGTCTTCAGCTACACATATAAAGTATCAAAATAAAATCAACATTTTTTAAAATTCAAAATTCCCATAATATTACACGTTTTCCCTACACCTACACTTACAGTCGAGGAATAGACAAATAAGGTGTCATAATTCCAGCATTTTGGCACCATTAATTTTATTTCTATTTATCCTTTGTTCGATATCATGGATACCAAAGGTAAGTATGCACAGAGTGTTATTAAATTCGTGGAAAATTGTTTAACAGGATACCACGCGCAGAATCTTGGCCAAATTTGCACAAGAACAATGAAAGGCTGCATATGTTCCTAGTCCTTCATTCAAGATATAACGTATTGAACGTTTGGTCAATATTTTATGTTTTTTATAAGCCCCTTTATTGCTGTGGTATTCCTTAATCAGACGTGGTTGTGGAAAGCCTAGCTGCACCCACCTAACATAATCTAGATTGTTTCACGTTTACGCAATAAAAAATGAAAATGAGTGCATATATATGTAGCCTAATAATGTAAATTATAAAAAAATATTGGTGAGTTGTTCAGCACATTTTAGATATTTTGATTTTTTATGTCACCACCAATGTTCAGATAATAATTTTAATTTTAAAAACATAATAATATCATCATTAATTTTTTAAGAAGAATAAAGTCGTTTCATTTAATGGTAATAATATGTTATATGTAATAACGAACTCTTGTAAGTCGAAAAAAACAAAATTTTAAATTAGAAAGTAAAAATCAGAGCACCTCATAGTTTCAGTCTTAACACTTGGTGTACGAAATCATTTTCCATGAATAATTCTGTAGGGAAAATCATTTGCGGATTTTTGTCGGACAGTTTATCAAAAAATTTACATATATCAGCATACTATTTTCGACGTAATAGAGCGCTTGAAAAACGCAGACAAAATGTTTAAGGGTGAAAGGTAATCGAGGAGATATTGCATTGGAAAATTGGCGCTTTCTGCAGCCGGGGGGTGAGGTACAATTTGAATAAAATAAAATTCTATAGTGATTCAGCAACAATCGGTAAGAAGCATTGAGTTATATTTATATTTTCCTAATGGTTTGTTCGAAATGTAACGAAATACAGCAAATGTAAGCACTTATTATTATTTTTGTATTGCGGTCGCCGTGGCGTAGTGGTAAGTGCGTCGACCGCCGCGCAGAAAGTCTAGATTTGATTCCCGGACGGGACACCTCGCATTTTTTTTACGGGACCACTTCTTTCAGGTTGCTGACAACACTCAAAGGATATCAATTGTCTATGAAAGGCTTCTCAAATCTCGTCGTTCGGAGTCGAGAGAAAATTGTAGTTCCCTTGGGGGCTATAGTGCCACTCAATTATTATTAATTATTTTTGTATAATTTTTCATACAGAGGCATGAAATTGTAAAATTTAATATCATATCGGTATAGCTTATGATTTATATGTAATATATATGTATTTGAATACATATTTGTCACAGAGCTATAATATCTCTAAGCTTAAAGTAACCGTCTTGGAGTGGTGGGCAAGTGGGTCGACTCAAAGCCAATTCGATTCCTGGTCTGAACGCTTCGCATATTTTCACGACGCCACCTCGTACAACAGTCAAGGAGTACTATTTGTCAATGTAAAGCTTTTCAAATTTTGCGGTTCGTTATAACAGTTATAAACTGTTTAAAGTTTTGTAGGTTTGTAGGTCCTTTCCCACAGAATAGACGGTACTGTTTACTCTATTTCACGCACAGTTATACGCACTCTAGTCCTGTGCCATATCTTTTTACTGAATTTTCCCTCAAAAATTTCAAAGTTGTCTTTTTAACAGCTGTGAGCTGGCTTTGATATCAGATACTAAAACTATAACTAATAGAATAAAATAGAAAATTATATGTAAGCGGTCGACGTTGCAAAGTTTGTTGCTGACGAATTTGAACCTATCTCCCTTCCCTATTTACTGTGGAACTTTCATTATTTTTATAACAAAACATAATGGTTCCGTAAATACGTTCAAATAAATATAAATATTACTATGGCAATCAACTATTTTACGCGACGATCTAAATTATCAAAAATTGCATCTTCTATATCTTCATTGCGTTTAAATTTCCTTTTTTACGAGACTTATTAGAAAAGATTAAGAAAAATGCTTTTTATCAGATTTTAAATCACACAAAAGAAAATAAACCACAATACTCTGTTATTATTTCAAATGACTAAATACTAGTATAGGAAATTGCGGGTTTTTTCAACTTGAGAGTATTACAAAAAAATAAACAAATTTAAAAACATGTTGTATTATAATAAGACCAATATTGCAACGGCCGCATAATCACAAGCCTACTTAAATAAAAAAGAAGTCTATTGTGGTGCGAAAAAGTAAACTGCATATATTCGTTCCTATTTTGTTGTAATTTCATATTTGAAACAACCGGTGCATGCATTTCTGGCAAAATCATTAGACCCAACAGACTCTCACTTTAGCTGAACTTCGATATTTTATTTAGTACACTTCATGAGAAAATTTTAAGTGCAGGCACTGCATATTGCCCGCACCTCATCTGTGCTGTTACACACGTTCAGGGCATATAAAAATAAAAATGTATGCGCTTCTTCTGGAATGTTTTATTCTTATTTTGAGAAACTTCAAACTTTCCATGTTCACCCTAAAAAGGAGCGTTTTAAATAAGGCCACCTCAAAATCGTTACTTCCAAACTTTAACTATCAACTTGTAGTCGTAAATTGATAAGTGATAAGGCTATAGACGAGATTTTTACATTCCTTTCAGTTTTCTGGCATATTTAGATATTTCCTATTGCCGAGGTGTGTCATAATGCCCTGAATTTCACTAGAGACACAATGTTTGGGGAACCTAAAATAAATCTTCGCACGCAGTTTGTTGTGCAATTATCTAAATAAATACTGTCTTCGGAGGAAAATCATGGAAATTATGGCCGTTGTACGCCTTTAAACTAAGCTTTAAAGAACTCCGCCTGCATAAAATATTGGGTATGAAGAAAGTGTCTGCGTGATTAGGTCTGCGTTTGCCCTTTTTCGAATAATAAGTAAAATAGTCAAACAATTTCGGAGCATTGTCACGACCCTTGGAGTTTACAGAAAAAAATAATTGAGTACGTAGCACAATACGAAGTTAAAATAACTTCGAAGTTAAATCATTTCAATCGAAAATCTCAAATGGTGGATCTATCACAAGATATAAAACCCACGCCTATCAAGGTAATATGGAACAAGAATAACAAATCTTATATAAACACCTTTCAAATTGCAACCAACCTCTGTCAAAATGAAAATGCTCTGAGGGTACAAAAGCATGCCTGAAACTTGTCCGGTGTAGTCTAGTACTTTAACCTACTTAATCAATAAAAATTACACATTAAATACATATGTGTTACAATTTCTGAAATGATTCGATGTGTTTTTTTCTTTAATCAACTAAAAGTAATATGTTTATAGCTCGAAATAAAAGATTCGTGAGGCGTATGTGTATTGCCTATAAATGTTCACTTCGTAATTTACGCCTTAAGAAATCAATAGAATACTTCAATATATTGCAGACAGACACAAGTTGAAGATAAACACTTGAATATTTCCCAATATAAAAATGCTTGGTCATGACTCCTGCCGAAAACAGTCTTAAACCACGAACTTGCTTTCTTTATCGCATCTTCTGCCATCTTGTGTATTCGGTGGTGATTGCTCGTTTACACGTTAGGGGTGAACATCTTCATGTCTGTCACCACTCCCGCTTTATTATGCTAATTTTCTCATTAACCTATTTAATTATAATGTTTAGCATGGGATTCAAGAATACTTTGGTATTCATTGCGAACAAAAGTGACATGAATTGTAAGCCTTGCTTCACTTATTTGGCAATTACTTCGGGCACTTCAAATTCACGTAAACACACACCAACATAATTCACGATGAATATCCTGCGCGAACTCAACGTTGAACTTTCTCCTTAATTTTGGTTTTCTCAATGAAATATGCAACAAAGGTAACCCAAAAGGTTTGATGGTTAAAATCAATATCAGCCAGCACCACAGGAGAGCAAAGTATTTTGCACCTCTCCATCTACTGTGTCCTTCACAGTTCAAAGTTGCCTTAGGGATTCCAATCATTCAGTACGGGTTGTTGGTTAGAGAGTAATTATCGGTATGAGAAATGGTACAAGTGAAGTCTGTGAAAACTCTTATCAATTAGACTTTGCAAAATTGAATTGAGTGCAATCATTCTTGGAAAATATGTACTTTTATGGTTATAGTTGCAACGCACTTCAAACCAAGTTATGTACATACTCTAGCAACCTTTCTTCGGGGCAAATGATTTCTACGGATAGCTCTATTGATTTCGAAAGATATTGCCTCAGTAGTCAACTGTAAATTTAATTCCACGATAGAATTATAAAGTCATTCAAATGGAAACGCGATAAGCGAGAGAATATTTGCTGTAAATTATTTGTTATTTTCCCTAAAGGTATTGACAAATCGATTTCATTGTGCGGTTATACCTTTTCTTCATTTCTTTTCTTTGCGGATGAAACATTTCGGGTAATAAACCGATTTAATGGCCTTCCAACATAAATTTGAACACCTTTTTCTCTTGCGCTCGACAGATTCTGATTAAACAAACTGAACCGAAACTGGTAATTAAATAATCGTTTATCTCTTTACAAAAAAAAATCGTCGTTTTATTTACGTAAAGAAGAAATTAAATTAATTAATAACCGTAACATAAGTCGGAAGGCAAACTTAATTGGATAGAAAGCTTTGCAAAAAAAAGCACATGTTTATCCCTTAATTTAAACCCATTTATAATCTGCATGTTGAACCAGCTGCTAAATGTAATATCTTTTTAGCGACTTCTATATTTGACCATTCAAATTGGACAGAGTTTTTAATGTTTGTGGTGTGCTAAGCGTGCCGTGACGGTAAAGGTTCACCCGTAGAAGGCTGTTGGAAATAGTTGCTTAAAGTTATTTCTTGTGAGCCAAATTATTTTTATGAAATGATTTAACAATCGGATAAAGGTGATTGTTTACAAATAGCATAGATAGATTTGTTCACCTAGTAACTTATTTATTTATTACAATATTAATGTACAATGGAAATTATAATTAACATGAACAAAAAGTGGCGGCCGTCCTTTGTTCACCTAGTAAATTCTTTAATTAAACTTTGTGTTTAACAAAAGTGAAGGCATTTGTGTATATTTTCAGAAACAGGTTATTCCTTAAATTACTTTATAAGATTTTAATTTTGTTCAACATAAATTTTCATAAAAACAGTGCAGATACGGTAAAACATAATATGAGTATTCTCAGGATGGGAAGAGTCGCTATTACTGTCAGTAGTACAGAACGATGTTCACCGACTTTCTGGAATGAGCGCTAAGCAACAATAATATGTCAAAAATCTGATTCTGAAATCAAATTCTAAGACACGCCGTCATGCAAGATGTTTTCATCGGTCAGTTGACGCCAACTGTGCGAAACATACGGAAAGTAGAGAACAATTAAGAAAATAAAAACAACTAACTACAATGCAAATTAAGTTTGCAAAATTATTGTTTAAGGCGTAACTTGTTTAGTTATAACAACGAGAATGTATAATTGACGAGAAATCATAACAGTGTTCGTTAATTCGAGGAAGGATAGTTATCAGGACCACTGCACTCCCACTCAATTCCAAGTGTGGGATCTTTGAATGAATACTACAAATTAAAGATAACGTTCGTAATTGGGCTTTAGATTCACTACGCGAATGGTGAATAAATTTACGTATTTATATTGTCACCACAAACTTAAAGTGGCAAAACTGGAGCTAACTCAATATGGTCGTAGAGTTTTATTTGAAAACATCGTGGGTGCAATTATTATTTAATTTAATTTAAATTATTAATAATTTAAAGATTATTAATTCTGTAGTTAATAGTTGTCTTTGTTATGAGAGCGAAGTATACGGTTACGGAGACTTTTTCAGAAAAAATTTCTGATAACCTTGAAATGCATCCAATTACGCTATATATATGAATCTAGGTTATCTTAACTATGGATAATAAATCTTAAGGGTAACACGGATAACTTAGACAAAGAAATTTTATATACTATTCCGTATCTTTGCCATTTAAAAATTGGGAAACTCTTGCATTAGAGTTTGGCAATGCCAAGAATATTAATTTAAATTATGTAGATGACTAAAATAATCTGTTTTATAATATAATATCTAGGATAAGGCCAGGGACTTATTTACTGGAACCAGATATAGCAAACTCAATTGGACATTGGTAATATTTCTCTTATGAGCAACTTACAGTTGAAGAATTTCATATCTCTGACAGAAATACTGAAATCCTTCAACTTAATTACAGGAAACACAGAAAATTCTCATTAATACTATACCATAAGAAGGTGCTGAAGAAGAAAAATTCATCGATTAATGCCTATCGATGAAGATCTCTCACAATAGTAAGAAGAACTTGCAATTACATTTGGCCTTGCTTAAAACAAATTATTTTCTATTGTTTAAAAATAATGGGAATGATTCAAATGGTAGGACAATGTGTTCCACATTGAAGTCAGAGACGACGAATTGTTATTTTGCACGTCTGGAATACAGCCTGAATGCCTGTGTGTTTTTGGACAGTCAACACATATGCCAATCACTGTATAGTCCAATCCCTATAATACAACATAACCTGACTGATAAACATTTCTCCAATTATGTTGATGTCAAAAATTTAATTGCAAACAAGCGTATTTCTTCGACGCGAAGCTTATTTCTGCCAAAAAAAAATTAGTCTCGTTAGAACCTGGCGGTTTCTCAAATGATTTATTTAAGTCTATTCATCGGATTTAGGAATGATAGACAAAATTTGCGCGACGTCTACAGTTATTATTTTGTTTCGTCCAATGCTACTGTTTGAGTATACGTCTTTCCGTAAGCTCATACATTTTTTTCTTGGGTTCAGAAAAAGTGCTTCCTTCTATACATGTTTGACC
The DNA here is from genome assembly GCA_944738645.1 of Eristalinus sepulchralis. Lineage (NCBI taxonomy): Eukaryota > Metazoa > Arthropoda > Insecta > Diptera > Syrphidae > Eristalinus > Eristalinus sepulchralis. The sequence goes on from OX122886.1 coordinate 21,425,011, forward strand.
TCTGTAATCACTAGCACATGGGTTCTCTGGCCCTTTCTGTATGAGCAGTCGTTTTGATTTTGAGATATGGCATTACACAATTTTTGTCTCTCCTTACCAACTTCAACTTCTACCATTGACAGCATGTAAACCCTTGCAGTTTACACACGTCCCCAGGAATCTCTTGGTGAAAGTATATTTGCCGAAAATGGGCGGGAATAGTGGAAAACTTTGTTAAATAACATTTTTCCCTTTTGTTCGTGTTTTTTACGCCATTTCTATTGTCTATATTGAAATAAGGTCATTTATCGTTCACACATTATCTTTGTCACTAGGAGAATGTTAATCTCTCGCAATTACACGGACCAACCTTTCTGATTTTTTCTCATATTATATATAACCCATTGAACTTGTGGATTGTGTTTATTTATTAGTTTGTAAAGGGATGACTTGACATCCATCGGATCTTTCTTCCTCAGGCTCCTGTTATCTTCTTTTAATGAGTCAACCTCCATATTTTATTTTTGATAGAGATGATCGATAATTTGAAGTGTCTTGATTTGTAATTGTAAGTTTTAGCTGAGTCTATATTGTGCATCCATCCGAACAAGCGGCCTTGTTGGCGAAGACTTTTTTACCCCTGAGCTATTTGGTTACGACATATTACAACACTCTTCTTATTATCCTCTTTTCGTAACTCATTAAAATCAATAATAAATTAAAATAATCAACAAAACAGCGTGAAAGAAATTATACGGTAATAAGAGTGGAGAAACTGAAAAAGAATTATTTTGAGTAATCCTGTATCATCGATGAAAGTCACACCAAATTGTTGCAGCTATAAACAATAGAATTATCTCTCTTATTAATTCTACAAAAAAACATCTCAGATATGCGAATATTTCTGTATGTAAACACACCAAGAAAAATCTAAAAATATCTTCTACCAAACAGATTGTTAGAAGTTATGGATTTTTTATTCCTATCAATTCCTCATACCCCAAATATTACGCTTCCTGGTTCCCCTGTATTTCTCTAAGAATACGAAAGTAGTCTATAAAAATCTTATATACAAAATCCCGTCGAAGTATGCAATGAAATCATAAAATACGACGGATCTGAAATCCTCGAAACCTGAGTCAAGCCATGTTTACATAATTTCAAAGAATTACGACTTTTGAATAGGTTTATAAAACACTTGATCGTACGTGAGTTATTACGGACTAAGCTGCTTCCTGAATTCCAAACAATCAAAGGGATATTGTTGAAGAGAGAAATAAAGCTAATTGAAGAGTAGACTAAAGTGTGTGTATAATTTTTGAATGCGTGTTGTTGCGAATAAATGTATACGTTTGAAATTATTTATGAAATGGTTTTATACTTTTTTGCATTCTGTACTTTTAACAAATTTGACAGGATTTAGTGTAACGACCAAATAAGGTCGTTTAGGGTCTTGTAAAACCACACCTTCCAGCAATAGTCTTTCGTTTCATAAATGTTTTAATCCAATTTTTTTATTTCAGAAAATACTATCTAAATGGTGTTTCAGTGAAGATATACAAATATAGTGCAGCTGTTATGCAGTGCATTTGCATAGAGTAATAACTTTAAGTTCGCATGCTTAGGTCAATAGATATGCTGTCGACACTGTAGCACTACGCTTAATCGTAGTGTGTCATCAAACCCTATGTATGCTATTTATGTAAATGAATGACGCTATGTCGTTGAGTTTAAAAAACCTACTTTAAACAAATTTTAATATAAAATGTATTAAGTTGTACAAAAGCTAATGTATTAAATAAAACAAAATTGAGTTGGATTTTTTCAAATTAAATTCTTCAGCACCCAATTTGTTTAAAGCTTTTACTTTACTTTTTATATGTTATATATATTTTCATATGTATTTTTATTGAAAATTTTATATAGAAAATTTCTAGAAACAAGGAGAAAAAAAAACATAAAAAATATAAGAATAACCAAGACCTAGCTTCTTCAGGAACTTCTCATGTTATCTGTGCTACTGTTCTTCCATGAGTAGAGGCGACCTACAGCTTATTGCTGACCTGAAACGGCGAGATTGGAGGATCTTTTCATATTAAGTTTTCTTTGAGTGCTATCAAAAACTCCAAGGAAGTGGAACCATAAAAAATGTGAGCCGAATAGAACAGAACACAAGAAGAAATTTAAAAAAGAGTATATCAAAACGTAAAACTTATTTTTTTATTTCCATGGCACACCATCAGCACTAAGATCGTACATAGAATTTTTCTCTCAAGACTTATTGAAAGGCAATAAAGAAAACGGCTTCTTTATACACTTGCAACAGCGAACTCTGCGCCATAGAGTAGGACTGGGATTATCAGTGGATTATATAAAGTGTATTGGCTGTGTATCCAAAGGATGCAGTTACAATTTCGTAATAGGTCAATGGGTCATGATGGAATCCATTATGCAACTGGAACTGCATACACAATTGTACCTTAACATCAGAATCATTTTTAGCTTTAAATGTTCATTTGGTGCCATTCCTTTAACAATCTGCACTTCCATTAGATGCCAGGGAACTTTTTAAACGTCCCCCTTGGATTTATTCAAAACAATGATACCATTAAAAGACTCACATCCACAACTGGCAAGGGTTGCTACAGGAAAGTTTTTGAAACTGTTGTCTATGTATGGGGGTTAATTGTGTGCATTAAAGCGTAGCGACCCAAATCTTTACACACCTTTTAAGTCAGTTTTTATCTTTATTTATTTAAGAGTGTTTCTAGAGAAATTTCAACACAGAAAACATTTATATAGATTAAGGATTTTTTTTAAATTATACACCTGCAGTGATGAGTACGAACATTTGATGTTACATTATTTTTGTTATTGTATATAATACTATACAGTGAATAACGTGTATAGTATATGTATATTGATCAGTCGTCCGCAGACCTTCAAGGAGTAAACACGTGTTTCGGCTTCGGAAAGAAAATCTTTTAGTGCGCTTAAGTATTTTTAAAAAGCATTCCGTTTAAGCGGCGTCGGTAGCTCAGTAGATAGAGCGCGAGTGCGGTAATTCGAGAATCCCGGGTTCAAATCCCGAGGCGAAAGAAAAAAAAAATTTTTTTTTTTCTTTTAATTAAAACAATCAAAGACACTTAGTGTGAGAAGGAATATGGAGAGTGAAGAGCGACCCGAGCTCACAAAATCGGGCGACTTCAAAACACCGGTGGCTGGGACATCAGGCCACCAAACCAGTGACGGTAGCATCCGCGTGGCTAGCCCCACGAGTCGGACTACCGATAATAAGAAGAGGAGGAAGAGGCTGCAGCCGCAGCCCACCCTCACAAAGCGTCGGACGGCAGCAATGACGTCAGACGAGGAAGCGGTCGTATCGAACAGAGGCGGATCGGTAGCGACCAAGAAAACTCCGCCAAAAATAACAACAGCAGCAACAACAAAATCGGTTGCAATTGACATTGACGCCCTCGAATGTGAATCAGAGGGCAACGAATGCAGATTTTCTTATAGAGGAAGCGACAACTCCTTCCAGGTGCTCGCCACATCCGATGCTGACGATGAGGCGGAGCAAATTAGGGAGGAGGAGCAGAAACTGCAGAGACTAGATAGAGAGAGGGCAAAACTTGACGCCCATATCAAGTTCCTTTACGACCAAGCAACGGCAAGAAGAGCTGCTGAGAAAAGAGCCAATCAGAAGGAACAACAGAAGGAGCTTCTGGAGCTGCAAAAAAAGAGGCAGCAACTTAAACAGAAGCAACAACATCAAAAGGAACAACAACAGCCGGAACCATTGCCCTCCACATCGAAATCAGCACTACAGTTGCAAAAAACCCAACGACTACAACAACAGCAGCAGCAAAAACAAACACGGTCTGCTACATTAAGGACAGCGGAACAACAACAACAGGAGCAGCAACAGTTGCAGCAGAAGCAACAGCAACGTCCACAGCCAAGGCAGAAACAACAGGAGCCACAACGACAACATCAACAAAAGCAATTGGAGCTACAGCAACAGCAGCAAAAATCCAAGGTCCGCTGTCCACCAATTAACGTTTTCGGCATAGGAACTGACGAGCTGGAAACCTTATGTGAGTTGGCCCTAGAACGCAATACTTTTTACATTAAATATAAGACTCCCAAAGCCCACACCGTCCATTGCCTAACAATGGACGGGTTTAGATTCTTAAAAGAGAAGTTAGCGGCATCTAACGCTGACTTTTATACATACACCCCCAGAGGTGAAAGGCCACAGACCTTGCTCCTCAAAGGTGTAAATCCCTCTACCGACCCGAAGGTCCTCCTCAACAAGCTGCGACAAGTTGAGAGCGACGAGGTCCATTTCGTAGGGGTTAAGCCTTTCACAACTGCGGCAGCGAAAGCGAAGAAGAAGGCACTTCCCTTCTTCTTAGTCCAGGTATCCCATGGCACGAAAATTGACAATCTACGAAAAATCCGTTTCGTAGGCGGTCTAAGTGTTAAATGGGAGAAATTAAACAAAACTGACCACGTACTTCAATGTGCGAAGTGCAGAAGGCTCGGACACGTCGCGGAGAACTGCAACATGGAGTTCCGCTGCGCACGTTGCACATTTAGCCACAATAAAGGTGAATGCCCTTTAGGTATGGAAGAAGTCGAGGATAAGGCGCTCCTCAAGTGTGTACTCTGCGGAGGGAACGGACACCCTGCAACCTATTTGGGGTGTCCACGAATCAAAGAACTCCGTCAGAGAGTAAAGGATGTAAGGATAAAAAAGAAGGTAGAAGCAAGGCCAATTGCCAGAGCTGTAGCTACCACTGTTACGCCGTCCATCTCCTACGCCCAAATGGTGTCAGGCAGAGAACCGGCACAACGGACAGTGTCGAAGGTTGCTGCGGCTCCAACGGCCAGGCAACCCGAGGCAGAGCCCTCCATAAGGGACGTAATGTCCTCCATCCAGTCGATGCAAGCGCAGATGATTGCCTTGCAGAAACAGATGGTCGAATTACAGACCAGCTTCCTTGCGCAGACGGCTAGAGTAGATTTCCTCTTCTCTAAGCTGCCTGTGAACCAACGCTCGCAGATATAATGGGCTCACGCGAGGTAAGAACCCTTAAGATCCTAGCAGTGAATGTTAATTCGCTGATTAGGATTGAACGAAAATTAACGCTCTCAAACTTGTTGCAAACCCACAGTCCTGACGTGCTGATGGCTAGCGAAACTAAGCTAAACCAGACGCGCATTCTCAGGTACAAAAATTACCACATAATCAGAAGAGACCGACCCCAATCCACTCGAGGTGGCGGGGTCGCTCTCTTGATTAAAAAGAACATTTTTCACAAGGTCGTTTATAGCAATGTGGTACGTAGATTTAGTGTGCTAGAAGCATCCATCGCACGCATCTCTCTCCAAGGTGGAAAGAAGCTGTATGTGATCGCTGCTTATGCATCAGAGCCTCAAAACCCTAACTTTCTTTCGGAGCTCGAGGCTCTCTTCACTAGCCTGCGCTTGAACTCGGAAGAAAATTACTATATCCTAGCCGGAGATTTGAACGCCAAACACGGTGAATGGGGTAATAATGTTCCAAATGAGAGAGGAAACGCTCTCTTAGAGTGGATGGAACAGAACAATATCGAGTTCAGGTTAGATTTGCTTGCAACCGATAGACCATCCTTTCCTAGAAGCGGGTCTTATCTGGATGTGATGCTAATCGACAGACGACTGACGGTACTTAACGTGGAGCGACGCACGAGGAACTGTTTAACTACGGTCGAGTATGACAGTGATCACTGTGGTCTCGCCGCGGTAATACAGCTCCCGAACGAGCTGGAGGAACTAGAGGAATATGTCCAAACGCATCCTTATAATTACAATAAGGTGCGCTGGCCACGTTTTTCTAGATCCTTATCCAGAGAAATAAGTTCGAGTGTGATCAATCCTCCTACAAACAGAAACCTTACGAACGAAGAGGTTGACAGGTACCTCACACAAATGGACGAGGTCATTAAACGTACAATGGATAGGACGATTCCGAAGGTGTCACAAACCGACTATGGCGACATCTATCGGAACTCTGAAATCGACGCACTTCACGTGCAAAAAAGTAGACTCCTGTCAAGACTAAAACTCTTGTACAGGCGGTTTACAGATCCACAGAGTACAGAGATTCGCTCTCTAAAGTCACAGATCAAAGTACTCCAACAGTTAATAAAACAAAATTACAGCCTAGCTGTAAGCTTGCATTGGGGCAATAAGATTCGGGCTGTAAGATCTAACAACCCGAGCATGTTCCCGCAAGTAAATAAAATCTTCCGGAGGAGAGATCATAATGACATTCAGTGCGTTCGACTTGACAGAACAACAGACAACGCGAACTTACTTACGTCAGTTGGCATCGATCCAGATGGGGCAGTGCTTGACAACGACTTCTTCGTAGTGGAAGATCCCCAGGAGAAGGTTAATGCAATTGGTGCTGTTTTCCAGAAAGTGTACACGGTCAACGAGACTCGTAGTCCGAACCACGACCTGGAGAACAGGGCCTTGCTGAACCACTTCTACCTTCGGAACGAAATAAGTCAATGGCGATCCGAGAATCCTGGTTTTACCAGATTCAGTGACGATCTTCTGGCAAATAATGCCGTCGCCGACGATGGAAACAACTCCATCCTTATTTCGAAAGATGAACTCCAGGGTATCTTCAACTCACTGAAGAATAAGAAGTCAGTGGGAATCGATGGGATACCAAACATTGTTCTGCGCCATCTACCCTCTGAGGCGGTGGATGTATACACAACCCTGTTTAACAACGCGTTGAGTAATGCATATTACCCGAAGCATTGGAAAACAGCTGTGGTACAGCCAATTCCGAAACGGGACAAAGATACTTCCATCCCGACAAATCTCCGGTCTATAAGTCTTCTTCCTTGCATAAGTAAGGTATTCGAGAAAATAGTCATTAAAGCTTTGAAAGATTGGGTTGAGGTAAAACAGATAATACCGGAAAACCAATTTGGCTTCAGGGCGGGGCACGACACCATTCATGCCGCGTCTAAATTGGTTTCCGACATACAGTGGAATAGAAACAAGACCCAGTGTACAGGCGCCTGCCTGATCGACATGGAGAAGGCGTTCGACACCGTATGGTTAGAAGGTCTCTTCCTTAAGTTGGTCAGGCTCGGCATCAATAAAACATTGCTATATATGATCTATGACATGGTCACAGGTAGGAAGTTTGTTGTGAAAAATGGCAATGAAATTTCAACTACAGTGTTCCATATAAAAAATGGGCTGCAACAAGGAGCTGTTGGTTCGCCGATCTTGTTCAGTATATTCACTAGCGATCTTATAGGTTCTATGCCTAACATCATAGCGTTTGCCGATGATCTAATCGCGTACAGATCAGGTCCGAAGGTAGAGGTAATTAATGTCTCGTTGCAACGCGACTTCGATACAATTCAACGATTTTGCGACGACTGGAAGTTGAAAATCAACTACCAGAAGTGTGAAACTATCCTTTTCAGAACCCCGCTGTCCAGGGCCTCAAGGGACACGAAAATGAACTGGCGCAAGTTCTGCATAGTTGACCCACAAGGACAACCATTACCTGTAAAAAGTGTAGTCAGATATCTAGGCATCTGGTTGGACCAGTATCTGTATGGTGGTATCCACATAGATACAGCTCTGACCAGGGCTAAGAAGGCCTTCGCTATGGCAAGAGGACTGTTTTACAGCAGTCAACTTGACACCAGAGTGAAGGTCATCTGCTACATGGCCCTCATCCGGCCAATTATGGTGTATGGTTGTCCTGTGTGGTTTAACGTGAGTCCTTCCCAAATGGAAAAGATGAGGGTGTTCGAGAGGCAGTGTCTTCGGGCCTGTCTCCGTTTATATCGAACACCAGAATCCCAGTACAAGAAATTCTACCCCAACGAGGTTCTGTACAACGAGGCAAACCTTATAAGGATAGATAATTTTATTATCAAGTTGATACGTAGTCACACTGCTCGAGGCATGGCTTCAACCAACAGTCTGATCTTTGGGGCTTACTACCCAAATGAAATGTACCATGAACGGGTACGTCTTAACGGCTTCATTCCACCTGAAGCTTTCGTCTATTTGGACGCTAAAGGCCTGATACAAGATAGGGAAGGCTGCCCTATCATCTTCCACGTCGCACGCCGAACTGTCGAGAGGCAACTTCAATACGAGCCGGACGTCGCTCGCAGCCACGAGGAACTCCTACGGTTCAGTAGAGCGATTTCTGCCCGCGACAGAGCAGTTTCTGCCAAAGAACGGCTTTTCTACTGGTGGTTGCACCAGAACCAGCGTTCGATGCCGCTAACTTTTCAAACAAATAGACGGGGTAGTTGAGTCTTCAGGGCCAACTTACATAGGTTAAGGTAGTTTTTAAGTATTTTATTATAAAGAGAAAAAAAAAAATAAAAAAGCAAAAAAAAATAAAAAATAAATAAAAAAAAAAAAAAAAATAAAAAATAAAAAATAAATAAAAAAAATATAAAAAAAAGTAAAAAATATAAAAACACAAAAAAAAAAAACAACAAAAAAATAAAAATGTAAAAAAAAGGTGCATCACGGCGTATTAGATATATATGTAAAGCATATAAATAACATATACGCCCTGGTGCACGCGTCCGTATATTTTTACGGACATAGGTAAGTTTAATAATTAAGTAGAGTTAAGTTAGGGTAATTTTATTGCATATAACCTAAAGTTTTAGTTTAGCTTTAGTTTAGTTTTAGGTAGTATAGATTAATGACTTAGTTTTTTAAGTTAGTTAAGAAGTAAGAATAACTATGAATTCCAAGTTTTGTAAATTTTCTTGGAGGAATAAAAAAAAAAAATGTTATTAGTTTTAAGCAACGAATTCAACAAACAAAAGAGGCCGAAAGGCAGACAGAAAAATGTCCTAGATTAGCTTAGAGTACTCGTGAAGAGTCAGTAAGTTAGATTTAAGATCAATGGATTATATTATTAAGCTAGTTTTAAGTATTTTTGTCTAGCATATAAGAAATAATGAATGGAAAATAAAAATGCATTAAAATTCAAAAATATGTATATTGATTTGCTACAAAAAAAGTAAAATTCCTTATTAGGAGTCATTTATTTCGTGGTTTCAAGTTTGTAGCGCTGGCCTTTGACACCTGATAAATTCAGCTGCCATTCGAGGTATCACAATATCAGTTGAATGTTTGCCATTTACGATTAACAATTAAATAACGCGTTAAAATCATTAGAACTCAATATAAAATTTTGAATTAAACGTTATCACTGCAATATTTAGGTGTCAATAAGGATACAAGATCATGCGTTTTGTCACCGTTAGACTTTTGTTTTCGGTCGGATTACACAAAAGATCATGTTTACGCAAATAATCCCTGAACTGTAGGTTCAAAAAACAACATTACTGAAGTTGTGGCCGAGATACCGGCCAAAATTTGAGAAAAAAGTAAAAAATTACCTCAAAAGAATCGCACTTAATTCTTCAAAAATGTATAAGCTTTTAATTGGACTGAGTCAGCACCAGACATTTTCATTATCCTTATACCCATGTTTAGAATGTAATGGGTTTATTTTTAGCAGCCGGTCAACCTGGGAATTCAATAGTTGCATACATAGTTTTCAAAGAAGAGTATGTATAAACGTTTCTTTGATCACAGTTTAGTCCTTTGAAAAAGATTTAAATTAAATGTCACCACTCAGGCGACAGTAACAATATACCCGAGAGGACTGACAGGAGTGTATAGCAAGAGTCCTCGACGGCTCATAAACAAAATGTAATTGAAACTCACATGAGAGCCGTTTGTATTTGACACTTGCTCACTCAAACGAAAGAAAACAAAATATCAAGTTCACTTTCACACGTTAGTGCCTTGTCAACTTGGCATATGCAGCGATTCAGAATCCTTTGCTTTAATTAAACGCTGATCCTTAGGCAACAATGATTGGGCATATACAGAGCCTGTGGAAAAAAAATTACAGGAACGTACAGATGAAAACAAAATTGGGGTATTTCAATTAAATAAAACAACTGCATTTTTATTATAAAAGAAAGAAACAAACTCGCTGTCAATTTCAGTTTCGATGTGATTTTGGAAATAGCGGTTCGAATGTTTCCAAAATCGATTACTCTAAACTGGAGGCGCTAGTCATCATGGCACTTGTGCCATTTATAAACATCATGTCGTCGTCGTCGTCGTTCTGTTAAAACCAACCTGAAATATATTTTTCGAACCAAACTCCAATTGGACAGTTGATAGCAGTTATATTATTGAATGATATCTGCCCAATTAGACGCAATTTAGTCAGTCCTGCCCATTCGCCATTTAAGCATTCAAGAACACATGTAGTAACGTTTTATTATACGGTTTTTCTTAGTCTACAATCAGCAGGACCAATGTCATTAGTACCAGTACCATGAACCACTTGGAATACTCCTCATTCGGAATGCTTTAACACACACTTTATTTGATATACAAACTTTGACAACTGATTATATCTATTTGAGCACACCTAAAGATATTTTCGAATAAAGTGATGTCAACTTTTATGGATATGGATATATTATGGATAAACATATATATTTTGAATATAGTGAGATCATATCACATTTTGCCTGCTCTATATAAACATATAAACATAGAAATGAATTAATCACACCATAGGAAATGACTTTGTATGTTCACTGTTAAGCGGAACAACCCTGATTTTTTCGATGTTGGAATGCGAACATTAGTCAAGTTGTAATGTTCGAAATGTAAATGCCTTCTACAATACGATTACATAAGAAAATAAATGATTGATTTTCTATCAGGATCATCAATCAAAATCATGTGAACATAATCGTATAAAAAACTGGATCCGATATATTGCATTCACCGTGGGGATGCTAAAAATGCGAAGTTTGGAGAAGCAGTCTGGGAGAAAGAACGTACAGCGAGTTTCTTCTCATAAAATTCGACTATGGTTACAAGAAAATATCATTAAAAAATATATCGTCAGAGCCATGATATACATTTGGTAGATTAATTTGAAACAATGAAATAATTCGCATATACCAATATACATGTGTATTTTGTGTTGTCTAGACAGGAGTGAGTCATTTGCGAATTCAGGTATATACACTTTCCATATATAAGATTATTGCGACTTCACGTAACCGGAAAATTAATAATAGGGACTGACAGTGGTATAAAGCTGCAGTCCATTTGCGATTTTACTTTTGATAGCGTTTTTAGAGAAATTTACCTCACCCATTTAATGAGAGCAAACGGTGTCTTCCGATTCGCTGCTAAAGGTAGACCCGCTCCCTAACTTTTCTAGTTCATCGACTCATTGCCATGTTATGTTGTTTATCTTGAGGAGCCTATGGTTTTAAATGAAATTGCATCTTATTGCCTAGTGAGTAGTTGATAAGGTTATATCTTCAGTTATTTTATTCAATTCATTCAAATACATGCAGTATTTGAATCAGCAAATGCTCTCGTAGAGCTGGTAAGATATGCATAACGAGTTCTACAAGAGCATTTACTTCGATCTTTAAATCTAACATGGCTTTAAGACACAAAAAAGGATTCAAGTTCGGTTACGTGGTACAGGGAAATACCTTAAGTTCCATAAACGAAGTTCACTAAGTCCCACTAGTGCCCACTTTGTAGAAATTAAAACCATTTTAGACTAATATAGAAATGAATACAAAAAAAAATTAGAACGAGTATCATATTCAATTTCCGTTTCAGTGTGGAATAAATCCTTCACTTTCACTAGACAAAATTTAAATTAAATGAAAGTCTGTAAGTAAGTTGTAACTCATAAAATAAACCTACACAATTGGCACATAAACATAGAGGCAAGTGTGGGGGCATGGCCCCCCAATTGGTCACAGATTTGATTTATGATGAGTGCTAGATTTGGATATATTCACTTTATACTTATGTATGTACATCTTCCGAAGGAAATTAATGAGACAATTAAACGATATATCCATTTTAAAACAGCGACTCATCTTAACGCTCTTCAGATCAAGCAGTGGGGTTGCGTAAGTACCACACTGTTTTTGTTATGTCTTCTGTCATATTCTTAATATTATTCAGGTCAAAAAAGTAGTTGTCTATTTTTACCTTCAGAAGAAAATGGACTTAAGTTAACTTCGTTAAAATAATAATAATAATAATAATAATAATAATAATAATAATAATAATAATAATAATAATAATAATAATAATAATAATAATAATAATAATAATAATAATAATAATAATAATAATAATAATAATCATAATAATAATAATACTAATAGTTATAATAATAATAGTAATAATAATAATAATAATAATAATAATAATAATAATAATAATAATAATCATAATAATAATAATAATAATAGTAATAATAATAGTAATAATAATAGTAATAATAATAATAATAATAATAATAATAATAATCATAGTAATAATAATACTAATAGTAATAATAATAATAGTAATAATAATAATAATAATAATAATAATAATAATAATAATAATAATAATAATAATCATAATAATAATAATAATAATAGTAATCATAATAATAATAATACTAATAGTAATAATAATAATAGTAATAATAATAATAATCATAATAATAATAATAATAATAGTAATAATAATAGTAATAATAATAGTAATAATAATAATAATAATAATAATAATAATAATAATCATAATAATAATAATAATAATAGTAATAATAATAGTAATAATAATAGTAATAATAATAGTAATAATAATAATAATAATAATAATAATAATAATAATAATAATAATAATAATAATAATAATCATAATAATAATAATACTAATAGTAATAATAATAATAGTAATAATAATAATAATAATAATAATAATAATCATAATAATAATAATAATAATAGTAATAATAATAGTAATAATAATAGTAATAATAATAGTAATAATAATAATAATAATAATAATAATAATAATAATAATAATAATAATAATAAAAAAAAAATAATAATAAAAATAATAATAATAAAAAAAAAAATAATAATAATAATAATAATAATAATAATAATAATAATAATAATAATCATAATAATAATAATACTAATAGTAATAATAATAATAGTAATAATAATAATAATAATAATAATAATAATAATAATAATCATAATAATAATAATAATTATAGTAATAATAATAGTAATAATAATAGTAATAATAATAATAATAATAATAATAATAATAATAATAATAATAATAATAATAATAATCATAATAATAATACTAATAATAATACTAATAGTAATAATAATAATAGTAATAATAATAATAATAATAATAATAATAATAATAATAATCATAATAATAATAATACTAATAGTAATAATAATAATAGTAATAATAATAATAATAATAATAATAATAATAATAATAATCATAATAATAATAATAATAATAGTAATAATAATAGTAATAATAATAGTAATAATAATAGTAATAATAATAGTAATAATAATAATAATAATCATAATAATAATAATATATTGTAATAATAATAATAATTGAGTGGTACTACAGGCCACAGGGGACGAGGCCTAGCTTCTACAACAACTACTACTTCAACAAGACAATTGATACTCTTCGAGTGTTGTCAGCAACTTTATAAAGGTGGTGCTGTGAGGTGTCCAGCGCGGGAATAGAATCTAGACCTTCCGCGTGTGGGTCGACGCACTTACCCACTACGCACGGCGACCACAACTTCGTTACAGCGAATATCGTTAAAATAAATATGACATTAAATGGGTGAAAAAACTTCAAAATTTGAAATGCTTTTTATTATAAAACGTATCTCTTGATTGGAATGGAAAGAATGGGGATCAGAGTTTGTTCTAGACCGGACTCGGAATTGGGTCTTCTTCTTCTTCTTCAGATGGCTCTCTGTTGCGTTGTCCCTGTGGTTTGGATTCGAAGACTCTTCGGGCCGGAGCAGTGCTGTCTATCCGCTCTACATGGCCTAGCCACCTTAAGCGTTGTATTCGAAGACGCTTGACTAGGTTCATGCCGCCGTACAGCCCATACAGTTCGTGGTTGAATCTTCTCCTCCAGATGCCATCAACGCAAACAGGACCAAAAATCGCACGCAGAACTTTTCTCTCGAACATACCAAGGGCTTCCTCATCCGCTTTTAGTAACGTCCGGGTTTCTGCGCCGTAAAGCAGGACAGGGATGATCAAGGTGTTGTACAAAGTTACTTTGGTCGTTCGGGAGAGGGCTTTATTACTCAATTGCCTCTTAAGCCCAAAGAAACAGCGATTGGCAAGAGTAATTCTGCGCTTGATTTCGGTACTGATGTTATTGTCCCTATTCACCGCGGAGCCGAGATAGACGAAGTCCTTAACTACCTCGAAATGTCTGCTGCCCATAGTGACGCTCTGTCCGAGACGTCGATGTTCTGCGTCCTTCTTCGATGACAGCATATACTTAGTTTTGCCCTCGTTTACCACCAGTCCCACTTTAGCCGTTTCCGCTTCGATGCTAGCAAACGCCTCATTGACGGCTCGCTGAGTTCGGCCGATCACGTCAATGTCATCCGCATAAGCTTGCAGTTGAACAGACTTGTGGAAGATCGTGCCTCTGGTGTTAACGTGTGAGTTACGCACGATCCCCTCAAGAATGATGTTAAAGAAGTCGCATGACAGCGCGTCGCCTTGTCTAAATCCTTTTTTGACATCGAAGGTCTCGGTGAGTTCACTACCGACCTTGACGGAGCAGCGAGAGTTCTCCATCGTCATCCTACACAATCTGACGAGTTTGGTAGGGATGCCAAAACTTGACCGAATGGGGTCACTAGGGAAAAATACCTTGCAATATTTAACAGTCACTTGTAAAGAGGCAACTAATTAGGGATTCTCTATTAAAAATTACTCTACCCAGATATCTAATATCTCCCAGAATCTGGACAAATTGCAATATCCCGTTTAGATATAATTTTATTTTCTAACCCCTTTTTCGATACTATTTCATCCTGCAATTTTTTATTTTTTTTTTATTTATTATTCAATTTCTTAAATTTAATAGCAGAATTCATACAAGGTTTCTTAATTAATTACAAGTTGAAGAAATTTAAGAAAAGAATGGGCATCATTCTTTAGTTCAGATAGAACTAGTGGCGAATGATCCTTCAATTAAAAAATAAACTTTGATTATAGTAAGTAAGTGTGCGGTAAATTCAAAAGATTAAGAAACAATACAATTATTTTTTATATATATACAGTAACAATGACGACAAAAAGTACATTTATTATTTATTATAATAGTCGTAACGGCGAGTTAATGAAAGATACTGTTATATAAGAGATTTTAGTTTAATAATGATGAACTTTCCATACTAAAAATGAGTTTTTTTTACTTCTTTTATAAAATACTTTGGTTGAACTATTTGCCTGATTTCAATTGGTAATTTATTATATAGTCTTGGTGCTGCCATTGTATAAAATTTAGAACAACAGGTTTTTCTTGAGAATGGGATAGTACAAATTGACACACCATTATTTCTCAAGTAATATATGTTCGAACTTCTGACATTATTATTGTACCCACTTCTTATGAAGAAAACCTTGAGAACCTTAAAGACATATAGGTGTCTTAGTGGAAGTATGCGTAGCATTTGGAACAATGGCCAGCTATGAGCTAACCTGTTTTTTTTACACATTATTTTTATTACATATTTTTGTGCTATATACAACGGTTCCATAGTACTATTATAGGTTCCACCCCAACTTGCAATACCGTACTGCAATTTGGAGTGAACTATCCCGTATTAAAACATTCTTAGGATGTTAATAGAGCAGTGTTCTCTTAGAAGATACATTTTACGGGTGGCAGATAGCATATATAATTTTACATCTTCAGCATGTGCTTTCCAAGTCATATGTTTATCCACTAAGACACCTAGATACTTAAAGGTTTCAACACCTTCTATTTTGAAACAATTTGAGCTACATATTTGATTATCATCGAAGTTTGCGCTACTACACGTATGATTAGACATTGACAATCTTTTACAGGAGCTAGAATGGAAGATGGTATAACAGTCAAGTGGAAAAGATTCTCGTAGACTACATATCATAAGTCTAGTTTTACTGCTTATTAGTAACTCATGTTTGGCAAACCATTGTCGAAGTATGTTCAGGTCCATATTTAATTTAATTGCTGTGCCCAATATGTGTTTTCTAAGCCTTATTAAGAATTTGTCATAGGCCAAACAAGGATTACTTTCTGCATATACATTATCCCAGAATTCAAACTTCAATCGTTCTATTAGGTCACTATAAATTATTTTGTTTTGCTTCTTAAAAGGAACGTATTTGTCTGGATTTCGTGTTTGTCTTTGTTCAATATTTAAATTTGTCATGCAGTGATCCGAAATTTTGTAATCTAGTACTTCAGCAGAAAGCTTGCAAGGCAATTTGGAGTCAAGTCTCAGAAAAATGTGGTCGATACAAGTCTGGGTGTTAGCTGTTATTCGGGTCGGCTCTGTAATAAAAGATTTTAGTCCAAAAGAGGACATAAGAGTCAAGTATTTATATGAATCACTGCTAGTTTTTAAAATGTCAATATTAAGGTCACCTACCACTAATAAGTTTTTTGTTTTTACGTCTTTGAGAACCTTATCCATATGTTCTACGAAAACGTCTACACATAAATGACGACGATACACACACAAGATCGTAAAACGTTCATTACATACATGACAATCAATTTTAAGCATGTCGGCACTTGATAGAGAATATTTTTTAACCGAACAGATATTTTCATACTCTTTTTGAATATATAACGACACCACCTGATCTATACGAATTATTACAATCGAAAAAAGGTATATATCCTGGAATGTTATACATAGCTTGCTCATCATCGTAAACCCAAATCTCAGATATTACAATAAAGATAGCATTAAAATTCAAAACATTTAGATGCGCTAGAAAATTATCAAAATTACTTCTTAAGCTACGAATATTTTGATGTATCAGCAAAGTCGATGGCTGAGGAATAGCGTATTTTTTTGCATAAGGCGGGTTTGGGTTCATTGCTTATTTCTAAATTTTAAAACTGGTTGAGGTCATCAAAGCACCTCACTTTAAACGCAGCCTCACCTTCATTTTTCCGCAAGAAAATTATGTTATTCCTCAACCATATATATTTAAAATTCTTTTCTTCTTTAATTGGCTTTGCCGCTTTAAATAATGCACGATAGTGAGCAGTCAAACACTCGTTTAAAAAATTTTTGATCCATCATTTTTGTCACCTAGCAGTTTCGTTGTCAGTTAGGCGCCGATTCAGATGAATGGTTATGACGTTGGTGGTGGTGGCGGCAGCATTCTTCTTTGTCACTTTCTTGACGTGAAGAGAGTCAATGTCACGTTCATCGAGTTCGTAACCAACACCATCACGAACAATTTTCAGTGCTGCTTGCATTGCAGATGAACTGTCAACGTTTGGCACATTGAATATGTCGATGGCATTGGCTAATCTTGACTGCTCTACTGTGTTTATTCGCGTTTGCAGCAATTTTATGTTTGTCTTTAGCTGATTGTTTTCTTCTTTTAGTGCATTTATTTCTAATAAAAATTGTTCATTTACATGTTTTAATTCACTGAAGTCATTTTTGAGTTCTTTAATTTCATAAAGTATCATTGTCATTATGTTTTCATTTTCACGTTCCTGTTGTTGATTGTCTATTTTGTTCTTTGGTGGGAGCGAGAGGGGTATATTATCGGAGTGAAGATAGTTTCTACGCGAGGTAGTGCACTGAGAGCATCTCCAGGTTTTGCGGTTTTTTTTCATATATTCGAGATCTGCACTCAACACATTGACACATTTCGCGTGAAACAGTTTTTTGCAGTCATTGCACTCAATTTTGATATCACCTCTCTCAACTTTTTTTGCACATAGACAAAACATTTTTATGTTTCTTTTTTTTTCTTTTTGTTTGTGATATGCGATGTTTATGTTTTGCAATGGTGTCAATGAACTTAACGAATTTCTTTGGAACACTTCTTACTAGTTTTTGTATACACTTATTTCCATTTACTATTTTCTAGATTTAATTTTCTGGAGCGTTTGATTTTGCCCTCGGATTCACTTACTTACTTACTTACTTCTGAATTCGCTATAAAATAGGGTGCTCGCAAATTCCTTTGCCTTAATATAATAGAAAATATGACAGTGCGAAACATTTTTACTAATTTTTAAACGTTGGCACAATAACTTCTCACAGAAAAATTATATTTAGGTAATGTCAAGTTTATGTCATAGTTTAGCCAAATATAACGCATGATGATGACAATATATCCGAAACCCGGACACATTGAAAGATTGAACGATAGGTTTAATTTGAGATCCCCACAATGGATGCCATTCTCGGGACTCTTGCTCGTCTTTGAGCTGCCTGTAAAATTTTGTAGTGACATGTTTAGTTAGAATCCCAGTTAGACAAAAAATATGCTGGTTGAGAAATTATTTTCGACAATAAGCTCGAAGGAGGTGTAATTATTGATCACTGTGAAAAAAAAGATATTGAATATTAAACCGGGTGTGCCCAATTTACAATAATAAATCGCCAACAAATTAACTTTGATTGAACTGCTGCTTAAACTTGTCTACCTACGTATTTGTTCACCTGGGTAATGCAGGAACACAAAGAAATTTAAGAAGAAAAAGAAGCAATTGGAGCAATTTTTATACGCTGCCTATAATACTACAGTTCACAGTTTACATTTCATGTGCTGAAAAGTCGTAGTGGCCACTGCTACGTACATTTCAGTTTGAAATTTCGACGAAGCGGTGCAAGTTTTTGCTGTAAACAGAGCTTGTGTGAGATTGGATCTTTTCAGCAAACAGAACCTGATAGGGTTTATCTCAGCGTAAATTACTCGCCACAATCTCTGAGAAAGAATTTCAGAAGGGTCTTTAACGAAGACAAGTTTAATGACGAAGCGGAGAATTGCGGCTCTTGTAAAAGAGAGTAAAAGATGCCTTTGTGTTAGGAATGAAGTTATCTCTAAGGTATGCAGACTGAGAAAAATATTAATTTCTTACGCTTCTGGAAAGTTTTTGAGTTTTTTGCCGACTCCGAGCGGTGAGATTTGAGAAGCTTCTCATAGCCAATTAGTACTATTTGTCTGTTGTGGCCGAAAGAAAGAGGTGGTGCCATTAAAAATTCAGGGTTTTCAGTCCGGGAATCGGACGCATTTTACCCAATACGCCATTGCGACCATGCTTTTTTTTCCCTTCATTCCATTCTGGAGAGCTGCCAAAGTTTGCTTATATTTCCCTTCCTGGATTGTCAATATTTTAAGGGATACTTTCGAATTGGAATAAATACAGTGTTCTTGAAGAAATGTAAAGACCTTCGTACCTATGGCAGGGTGTTAGGCTTATTGACCCGTTAGTCCGTCATACTCTCGTTCTTCCTATGAAACGTATCAGTAAACAAACTTGGACTCTGCACAAGGAAATAATCTCTTCTTTGATTCACCCAGCTTATGTGTCACTACCTTGGACCTGTCTGAGTAAACCGAATTTTTATGTATCGTAGAGAATTAATTCAGCTGGAGGCCCAACTTCTAGGAACGCATACACTTCCACATCCCAATGGAATATAAATGGAGATTACAGTGCCATACACATTAGTGGTGCGGTGAAGGTAAATATAAATATATATATATATAATTGTCTGTGGACGGACCTAGATAAATTTACTAACTGCGAGTACAAAGGTTATATTATAAATCTATGTAGCGCTGAAGAGAACTCAGTTCACAACATTCGAAATGCTTACCTATTTTCTGCACTAGATAAATACGGGCTTCAGACCGACGTTAAGATACATTCATTTTATTTAAATGTTCTCAGATAAGACAACCTCATCTTTGAAAAACAATTTAACATTAGCATGCGAGAAAGGTGTGGAATTCTGCATCTCGCATCTAGATATTTCGCTTGAGTGGTCATATTGTATATTTGAGATACTAAGAATAGCTTCAAAGTGTCTTAAAGAGTGGAAGATGTAATCTACTCCAAGAACTTGAACGCTTTAACGTGTGCTGTTGTTTAATTTAAAAGAGAGACGTATTTTAGAAAATTTTCCCAAAATGCGTAAAAAAATTAAGATGTACAAATTGTAAACTGTAAAAAAAAGTCAGAGAGCAGATATGGGTGGCATGCTGGCCTCCTGCAAATCCGTTGATTGGGCGATTGGACGTTGGAGGGATTGAAATGGGTAATGGTTGGAAATATGCGAAGTTTCACTTTCAGTATTCCAAATGTTCAGAATTGCAATCGTACACCTTGGTATTATTATATTTTTTACAATATTTGAAATCAAGCTAAAGATTCCTTGAGTTACATTTAGGTTCATAGTACAAAATCAACCCAAAGAGGGATTATTTTCGAAAATGAAGTAAACTGGAATATTCCGATTAGGATCTAATTTCGCTTGTGCGCATTTCACGTAACCCTTAAGTCCTTTTGCCTGTTTTATTTGTTTTACCGAAAGAAATTCGTTGGAGGAGATGAGAGTAATTTTTCTCAAAGGTTATCATGACTTTCTTCAAAAGACATAGGTGCATTTCAAAGAGGGCAGTCATAAAACACAATCACGTCAAAGTAACCACTTGAAATGGCATTCGCTTCCATCAACGGACCATTTTGCTTCCAAAGATTTAGGAGGTTTAGACCTGGGCGTGTGAAATAAAAAAAACACCGACTTTTACATCCTCTTCCTTCTACTTGCAAAATTATTAGAAAAGCAAAGTACACGCCAACAAATTTTCAATCATAGCATCATTGCTACACCCTCCATGGAGCATGAAGTAGCGAGTGTTTACCATTCTTATTCTACCGAATTTTAGTGGGAATGCGTATGCGCTGCGTGAATTGCAAGTAGAGTATATGTATAATCAGACTACAGAAAAGGTAAATGACAAGTTAAGCAATTTTACCTTATTTAAAGAACTCAAATGTAACATAAGTGTATACAATAAACAGAACTAGTTTAGAATAAACAGTACTAGCTTGTATCATAATCACAAACACATTCCCCACTGTCATTTAGTTTGCACTTTAGTGTAATGAATATAAATACAATCTCCCTTCACATCAAAATATAAATAAATTAATCAATTAGTCTGAATTAAGGATTCGAAAACTAGGTTAATCGATGTGGTCAATGAAAATCGAAACTTCTAATCTCCTCAGCACTGAAGGTTGTACCGCAATTCACTTGATTTGCATGTCTTCGGGATTTCTTGGAAATCTCCTTACGAATGAAAACATAAGCGTATACTAACAAAAACGAAAATCAGATAAACATGATCTTTTCTTCAAAGGCGAAGCCATAGAAAAGAAATTGTCCTGTTTACAAGAGGAGGAAGACAAATGATGAGAGGAGGCAAGCAGTTTATGTTTCCGCTTCTACGGTTGATTAAGCTTCTCTACGTGAACGAGACTACGTTTTAAATGCTTTCACGAGGGATGTAGTTTTTTCAAAAATTAAACAAGAGCCAACATGATATACAAAAATAAAGCATTAATCAGCAAACGCATTCTATAAACACTACCGACGGGAGAGTGTTGGTGCTTTTGACGCCGGAGATATGTACGTACATCATCATTCATTTCAGAAATTTTAGTCAAACACATCCGTGCTTTGGCATGCGATACTAATTTAATAGATCAAAGAAATTCCACAGACACCAAAATGCCGGTAGGGATGAATACCTATTTTCTTGACCTCTAAGAGCTTTTCCTTGGATTAGACGTTCTTTGCTTTAGGCTAACAGAATTAAACCTACCATAAGAAAAATGTTGAAACTAGTGCTTGTAAAAAAAAAAAAAGAAAATTAATTTTCTCATGTCTTATAAGTGTAGATGTGAGTGTCTTCTGGGGACTCCTTGTGTTTTCTTTATGAAAATTGTTTGACATACTTGTATACTTATGAGTGTAGATTTATCACCGCAGAAAGGTCAACATGACTGTTTTAAGATTACATGGCATAATATATATAGGGATAAATGGATATGTTGAACGTGTATAGGAACTTCTGACAGGTAAATTATTTGACATAATACGAACATTTTCCCCTCTTCAAAATGTAGGTATTCGAAGAGTTTTTCTTCTGGACTTGTGACATGGATTGTCACATTATTTTTTGCTTCGCCTGAGCTCAAGTGTCACCCTCATCATAAAGCTGAATACAGGTCACCTCTCTGAAGCTGACATACCGATTTGAAGGTAATAATATATGTGTAGTATTAGTTATGGTTCTATTTCTTGAAGGTGCGAAATTTTAAGTTTATTCGATCTTTTCGAAATAATTTTGTTGGAAATCTTAACCACATAATTCATTGTGATTTTGGCTGCAACCTCCGTGATCCGACTAATGTTTGTGAGAATAAAATGTTCACTGTGATACTCAATTAGTGGTCATTGACGTGGGATTGATTGAACTAAATCATTTATAGCCCTCGTCAAAAGCCGATGAGTTTTCTCTTGGCTGGAATAACTTTGTCAAAAGCTGATAAGTTTTCTCTTAGCTGGAAAATCTTTCGGTCCCGTCTACAGAAAAGAGAAGTTAACAACAAGCTATGTTCAATTTAGATAACTAGGTCTTATACATATAGCGGATGGAAACCAAAGGTCCAACCCGATAATTAGATAGAAGAAGACCGCGATTCGCAAGGGCCCTGAGCCAAATACGAATTCGCTTGAGGCGCAGGTTAACTGAGGTATTGATCCACCCGGACTGAAGTAATTGGATTATATCAGCGGTTAAAATTTGTTTACTGATTCCGTATTCACAACTGAATAGAATTAAAAATGGAATAAAGTCAACTGATTACACGCATACATTTCTTTAAAGGTACACATAATATGTATGAAGTCCCTTTTTATTTTTTATTTTTAAAAAAAATAATTTTGAAAAGAATTGAGTTTCAAGTGTTGTTGTTGATCAGGACCAGTTATTAATTATAAAATCGAATTTGATTTAATTTATAAATTTGAATTTTTTGAACAAATTTTTCGAACCTTTGTAAAAGCTTGCC
This sequence comes from Eristalinus sepulchralis, assembly GCA_944738645.1. Lineage (NCBI taxonomy): Eukaryota > Metazoa > Arthropoda > Insecta > Diptera > Syrphidae > Eristalinus > Eristalinus sepulchralis. Next base: position 21,448,105 of record OX122886.1, read on the forward strand.
AACCATGAACCTATCCAATTTGTAAAGAAACAGTGTTTAAGGTTTTAATAACATTGCGGCGGGTATTTACTGTACCTACAGAAATGTTCTTGATTCACGCCACCAATATCTAAGTCAAGTAAGTGGAACGTTGTTCGGATTAGTTAAACCTTTAATTTTATTTGCATCTTTACCCAATGCATGCAATGCAACATCACTACATATTTATTGTGGAAATTGACTTGAATTTTATCTTAAGACAGCAATATATTTTTTACAAAAATTCAATTAGTCGGACTCTACAACACTTTCCTAATTTTCTATGTAGCATTGTGCATATATACTTAAAACCAATGTTTCGCATTGGGAGATTTGAGAGTAAGTCGTCTTCTTTTCGCATTTAGTTGTTCTCACATCTTATAGTATACATAGATAGGTTTGTGGCCGAATTTGAAAAAGTCCGAAGTTAATTTCTAAAAACGCCTGCCAAATGCACTCTACGTTTTAATGAAATCGAATTGATACAGGTGCAAAAGTTTAAGTATTTCGGGTACACTGAGGTTTCTTAAAGGATTGGCTCAGTTGAATCAATTTGGAAGAAACTTAGAAGATCAGTAATAAGAAGAGCAGAGCCTGGTGTGACCCCACGACTTCTTTAAAGGCACGCATAAAATTAGAAATTGCAGGAAACCAACAACAAAGTTGGGTGTTTAGCTCATCTTTACTTTTTTGCATTATCTTACATTATTATCATTAAAAAATTCAGCTTTAAATAACTCATCAATTATAATACGCCCACTTCAGTCAGTTCTTCACAGTTCATGTTACAAATAAACCTAATAAATGCTTGAGTGAGTCGCCCGCGAACAAACTTGCTTCATTTACGCGAAATTTCCACCCGCCTTCAAATTTACGAAGATTATCACACGTTATTTCGGAATGAAAATGAAGACTTACATTCAACACAAAAAAATTCAAAATAATCTTCTTATAAGAATGAATCAATGATATGGGTACATACAATGATGCTCATTTTTTTCTGTGAAGCCATATCTTTCGTTTGGAAAAGAAACGTATCTCTATTTATTGCGGTAGAGAAAAAAAGGATAATAAAACTGCATTATGTGATCCTAGTGTTTAAGTAAATAGATTTACTTTCATGTACCCGTTCCCACAGATTCGCTTTAGAACGCACTGGAATAGAAAATACCTGTCAAACCCGGTTGAAAAAATAAAAAAAAAAATTAAAAGGTATACTTTTATGCTTTGTGACTTTTACACTTTGTGTTTCTATACTGTGAATTATGATCACAGCATAACCTTGCTTGTAAAATTAAAAAATGATTGTTTGATGCTTGATTGCTTCGTATTATATTACAACCGCATAATCAAGAATCAAAGTCTACTGGTTTGACTTATTTTAAAGTTTCCGTTAATACATTTGAGGTATAGCAAAACAATCCACTGAAAGTTGGCAACACTGACAAAGAACTGACAAAAAGACAACGAAGGAAACAGAGGGAGAGGACATTCTAACAGAAACCTTGAAGGTGTGTGGTTGAGGAAAACGATGACAAAGACAGAAGAAGTATTAACAAGTATTCTTCATCAATAAAGAAGGCTTTATAAATTTGGCGCATCCACGCCCCTGAGATGATGTTTTTGAAGTGATTTGATTACAATTTTAAGAGATATGCATTTTACTAAGCGATCAAGTTTTACGCATCATCATTTTTCCTCCCCCTTAATATTCACATTATGGGATGCACAATCAAGGCCATTTTCCGACTAAAAAAAAGTAGTCATTGGATCAACTCGTACTGAACCTTAAACGACCTCGGGCACATCATCTCCTATGCCAATAGTCTCACGGATACTTATGTGAGGATACCAACAATCCAACTGCGTCGTTCACAAAAAGTCTACTTTCCCTGTGTCCAGGACTGATTCTGGCCAGAAACTGCGCCAAAAAGGGAATGTACTCAGATGTTCATGGTCGACTCCAAGATGATGGAGGGATCCGTCCTTAGGAGCTGGCACCTTCTCAGACTTTACACTCTTTGTCCATGGGTAAGGCTTCTATATACAGCTCAACGTGACATGGCATGACTCTCCAACCGTCAGCAATAAATACGTGGGTTTTTGTGTTATTCCTAAACAGAAAAGAATGCAGACGACATGTTGGCGTACAAACGGGACACTTCACCTTCGCTTAGCACTTAAATGTGCTTGGGATAAGGGATGAAACCTTTGCGACGCCTGCAGAGAAGACACTGCAGAGCACTTCCTCTGCCACTGATTCCCCTTTGCACGGATCTGGTTGTGGCTATTTGCCGTTGATGTGGCGGAAGCTGGAAACTTAGGCTGCTTATCACAGAAGCGGTTGTTGGTTTCCCTCGGAAGAACAAGAAATTACATTGTATGTAGGTTACTACCTGGTAGTGCAATGGACCAGTGCATAATTTGCGATCTTGGGAAAAAAATTAAAATGTTAATCCGCGTTAAGATATAGCATACATATAAATTGACAGATGCTTTCAAATAAAATGAACATTGCAATTCTAAGAACACAGCTTAGGAGTGCACATTGTGAACAGTAATATATCGTATGTAACAGCATATTCATTTATTGAAGGTTTTTAGATTTAATATACTTTCACAAATCTCTAATTCACACATGCGATTTATTATAAATAATGTGAGTATGTAGCATGAATACGCAAATCTGCGTATGGGCATATGAATGTAACTGCTAGAAGTTGCTTTTTGAAGTTAGGACTTAAAAATCTTTCAGCCGTATACTTTTGTATATACAAATTATTAACGATAAGTATCGATACCTTCCATTGGGGTTTCGAACATTTTTCCCCAAAATGCATCCCTTTCTAAATTACATTTGTAAAAAGGAATCCATCATCAGAATACTCTGGAGATATACATGAATTGAAAAACTGTGACTGGCAGTCCCGTAATGAAAATAATTGATTATATACAGGATGATAAAACCAGAGAGCTTGTGGATTACCCTAAAATACTTCAATACACAGAGGTAAAGAAGAAAGCCACCACTCATGAGGCAAAGCTTAATTTGTGTTAATCGATTTAAGATTTTTCAAATGATTTTTGCAAGAATGTTCCCATTCAAATGTGGGGTGGGTAATGATAATGACAGCTTATGCTGCTCTTGATGGTGTTTTTGTTGTCAATGTAAGTGGTATGAAGCACATTATATGTTCAAACTACAATGAGTCGTGGTTTAGCCAATTTAAATACTCATAAATCGAGCTTTCAGTGCCGATTGACCTGGGGCATCGAACCACTTTAAGGCTGATTGATTCTTGTATCGATTGAACATCTCGAGGTATCGATGACACAACATATTTTCATGAACCTTACAGTAATATCGAATCATTATTAAGTTCATTCACTCAACAAAATACAACAAAGATAGCGCTTGAAATTGTTTTATTCTATCGATGCAATCAAAATTAAAAACGAATGGGATTTAAGAAAATTTGTTTGAAACAATATTTGGTACACGCAGTATTAAGCAAATTATATAGATTTGGAGTGGTTAAATTACGTTAATTGAATTTACGTACTTTTGCATGAATTCGGCAGTGAGTTCACATTAATTCAGTTGAAGTTAACGACTTAAATTTTAAATAAATTCAGGTCCGTGACCCAACTATTGATTCAGTTAAAGTGATTTTGACTTTAAAATTGTTGCTTACTATAACGACAAATAAAAGGAAGAATGTCAAAAGTTATTTTTAAAATTGACACTTTTTGTGACAGCTTAAAAGTTCAGGTGAACTCGCTGCAGAATTTAACTATTGGGTCGATTCCTCAATAATTTTTATAACAACAGCTGATCTTATGAATTAATTTACCACCAACTTCGCACTTAACTCCTTTACTATTATATATTAAAAGCGCTGATATAAAGGGTGTCCCAACAAGAACGCAAGATTTAAATTTGGTGTGATTCGAATTGTCATTGTTTGACATTTGAACAATTATTATTGTTTGTTAGTAGAATGTATAAGGTTAATAAAAATGGAGCGTTACACCAATGAACAACGCATTTTCATTGTGAAATTGTTTTACCAAAATGTTGAAAGTTTTGGGGCTACAGTTCGCAAATTGCGATCAATTTGGGGTTACAATAATGCTCCAAAAGAGTCAACTGTAAAGCGATTAATGGAAAAATTGGCTGAAACTGGGTCTGTAACTGATGTAAAGAGTACAACGCGCCTTCGACCAGGTCGATCGACCGAAAATATCTCAGCAGTTCGTGATGATGTCGCTCAAACTCCATCCACCTCAATTCCACACCGATCTCAGCAAATTGGTGTTTCCAAATCCACTATGCAGCGAATTTTGACGAAAGATTTGCATCTGACAGCCAGCTGACCATGCACAGCGAAGGGAGATCGTAAATTGTGTATTGGAGAGACAACATGAAAATGCTGATTTTGCCGATACAATCATCTTTATTGACGAGGCCCATTTCCATTTTGATGGCTTCAATAGGAGAGAATTGTGGCATTTGGGGTGAGGAAAATCCTTGAGTGATTCACGAGATGCAAATGCATCCTCAACGTGTCACCGTGTGGTGTGGATGGAGGAATCATTGGACCTTTTTTTATGAAAATGAGTCAGGTCAAGCGCAAACAGTCAATGGTGTTCGGTATCGTGATATGATAACCAATTTTTTCGTGCCTAGAATTGAAGAAATGAATGTGGAGGGGATGTGGTTTCAACAAGACGGCGCCACATCTTATACAGCCAGAGAAACAATTAAATTGCTGTATCAGTCATTTCCAGGTCGTGTTATTTGGAGACCAGAATTGGCCGCCTAGATCGTCCGATTTAACACCATTGAACTTTTTTCTTTGGGGTTTTTTGAAATCGATTGTTTATGCGAATAAGCCGAAGACGACTTGTTAGTAAAACTTGTTTGTAAAAAAATGTTGTTAAATTTTTTGGAATTGTTAATGTTTGGTGCCCTATCGAAGATAGAAAATCGAAAACAACATTTTCCGGCATATTTTACTGTTACTGTTAAGAAAATGTGTTGATCGAACGCCAATGCCAAAATTGGTTTGAAAAATTTCGTTTTGGCAATATTGCTCTTGAAAATGGGCCACGTCCTGAAAGGCTTCTTAAAACCGATGTCGAATACCAGCCCGAGAGATTGCTGAAAGATTAAATTTGTTCAACGCGATCGTTCACAAGCACATGAAACGTCTAGGATTAACTTCAAAGCTTGACACATGAGTTCATCATATTCTTACAGTACGAAATTTTCTTAATGCGAGACTTCAAACAAATTGGATGACTCGTTAAAAGCTTTGCAGCATTGACGCCATATTCTTCAAACTTGCCACCTTCCGACTATTTCTTGTTCCGGTCTGTGCAAAATGTTTTTTGAATGGAAGAAACTTCACCCCAAAACAAGACGTCAAAAACCACTTGGACCAGTTTTCATTGAATCAATCTCTTACTCGAAAAAAGGTAAAAGGAAAATGTTTACAAAATAAAAAAATCTTGTTTAATTTTCACTAGAAATACAAAATTAGCATTCTTAGTGAACCAAGCAATACCAGGCCGTGAGTTTAATTCGTTTTGAATACAATGCAATCAGGTTGCTGAATGTCATTAAATTCTGGGGATTTATAGAAAAGTTTTTGTCAAAAAGCCTTTCAAATATTTTGTTTTAATTGAATATAAATTTTAAGCACTAATTCTTTGACATCTTTTAGGTTAAAAGTGATTTGTGTTTATTTCCTAGAAACATACATGTTCAATTTAAGTTTATCAGTACGCCAATTACGTTACGGAGAATTTGAAGTCTTCAAATTTCGGAGTAAAAAAAAATTAAAATGTTCAATGCTTGTATTTTACAAGAAAAGAAATTTGATTGTTGCTAAATTCGAGAATTTTTAGTATTTAACGAACGGCAGACAAACTAATTTACTTTGAACAGCAGTGCTGACAGACACTTGGGTTTTATTAACTTTTCTCGGATTTTTTTTAATAATTCGTTGCAGCAGGTGACGTTACTTAATTCCAGTGAATCATTTTTCCCAATATTCATTAGAAAGCTATTGCCATGTCGTTTTAGAATCACTATGTGTCATACTGTTAAAGCGTGAAAACAATGCTTTCCGATTCACTAAGTGTCACCAGTATTAAGTCAAAGAGTGTGTTTTTGTGTGGGGTTTACTTTATTATTTCAAAGTGATGAAAAAAATAGTTAAAAGTCATAGCATTTTGATATGCTCTAACTGAACGAACGGGTTAGAAGTTGGTTGAAACTATTAAATTTATTTTCAAAATTTAAATAATAATTCGTCAAAAACGCAAAGAGAACTTGCAAGTATCATGGAGTTGCTTTATGAACAATTTCCAATAGTTAAAAAAAATGGAACTAAAACGTAGGACATTTGGCGCCACTGTGCTGCACTTGTGCTACTGCTAATAAAATATGAGTACGTTACGATAGTCCACAACAACGGGTATCGTGTGGATAATGCGGTATACGGCCGCATTGACTATATTATGCATTTGATTGTATGAACTGGGCAAGAAATGGTCGCAGGATATGATAGTTATTTTGCGACAGCCATAAGTCGTAAGGCCAATGAAAACATTCTTAGAAATGCTGGAATGAAAAGTCCTACCCCACCAATTTTTGATCTTTCACCGTCTGATTACCATTTGTTTTGTTCAATACAACATACCCCACTTACCTCTTATCTTTCTCCTTCTTATAACTATTTGTTTTACTCAGTGCTATATTGTCTGTCACTTCTTCCGTTATGATAAAGTGAAAATTTTAATGGATTTGTGGATAGCCGATTAGGAAATAGTTTTTTTCGAAGCGGAATTAATTTCTTTTTCCTGCTATGCTATACACCTTTTATGTATTCCCGGACCGTAGGTTTGCCGTCAAGGACGCAAACTTTTTCCCCAATTTAAGACTTAGAAGCCGATTAAAACAAAACAATTATTAGAGAGTGGTTAGCATTTTCATAATATGCAATATTTAATTTGAATTATAATATTGGAACCGAATTCAAGCCTGAAATATATATTATCCTAAAAAGGCTCTTAACAAAAAAATTTCCTAGTGGCAGTGAATTTCAAGTTGAAAAAATTAAAACTAAAATATTCCTCAGTACAAACTAAGACATGCTAGAAACCATATCACATGAAATAATATGATCGTTATTCGCCCAGATCAAGAGGCCTGTTATTCATTTCATTCACAAAGGGGTGGTGTATATTTTGAAATTTCAATTTAAGAAGTCATAAAGGGTGATTTTTTATCTATTATCTTTTTGGCAACACTGGTTTAAACAGCTGACGCACGTTTCGCGTTTTGTTTCACTGTCAAACATTTTTAGTTTGGTCTATAATTTAACCATGAATCGTCTTACAAACGAACAACGCTTGCAAATTATTGAATTTTATTATCAAAATGCCTGCTCTGTTAAGAAAGTTCATCGCGTCCTACTTCCATTTCATGGTCAGTTCATTTTTGGCTCAATGGGTACGTAAATGAGCAGAATTGTCGATTTGGAGTGAATAGCTACCGGGAGCATTGCAAGAGCTACCAATGCATCCAGAAAAAGTCACAGTTTGGTGCGGTTTATGGGCTGGTGGAATCATTGGGCCGTACTCCTCAAAGATGATGCGAATCGTAACGTAACTGTGAATGGTGAGCGCTAACGTGGGATGATATGCAACTTTTTTTGCCCAAAATGCAAGAGCTTGACTTGCATGACATGTAGTTTCAACAAGACGGTGCCACATGCCACACAGCACGCGCAACGATGGACTTATTGAGAGGCGAGTTCAGCGAACATTTTATTTCACGTTTGGGACGGGTCAATTGGCCGCCTAGATCGTGCGGACTATTTTTTGTAGAGCTATGTTAAAGCTCATGTCTATACAGACAAGCCCGCTTCAATGGACGCATTGGAAGACAACATTGAAGCATTTATTCGTGAGATACCGGCCAAAATGTGGGAAAGAGTATGCCAAAATTGGACTAAGCGGATGGTTCAAATAAAGATTTCATGCATTTTTCTGAATTTAATTGTGTTTTTTTTTTTTTTGAAAACTTTCCTATAGTATATGAAGAAGTCCATATCGGCGAAAATAGATTGATCGATATTCTCATGGTAAGCTATGTATTTCCATTGACCTCTGCATCGTGCAAGGCTATTGGCATTGTGTGTGTTTTTTTTTACTGTGTGTCTTATAGCATTTCAAGCATGTAAGTGACATGAATGCGAAAGCTTTTTGCTTTCGTTTCATGTTTTCATATTTTATCCCAAAGCGAAAACATTTAATAATTGAAATGATCGCTTGTGAGCGAGCACAAAAAAATCACCCATCTGATCTCTAGTCCTGGCTGTCGGCCAAAAAATCCCAACGAATATTTTATTACGTTGGCGTAGGTTCACATTCAAAATTAAAATCGTACATGCTAAATAAAACAAATAAGCAAGCAGTCTACAAGACTGCTTCGGGAAAGAACCGTTTATGTATCTATAAAATGTTGCGAAAATGTAAATAAACATTCTGCCAATGCATAGTTTCCTTTTCGCTGGAAAGCCACAGTTTCCAAAAATTTCGGAAAAATTGAACAATTTTTAAGTATTCCAAGATCTCTGAGATAAATACCAGTTCTCACAGGAGGTGCTTTCTGGCTCTTCCCCTCTAATTATCTGATTGTGAGTTTTGAGAATTTTATTTATAAGATGAAGGCAACTTGTTATAAACACTGATTCTCTCATTTGCGTAAGTTAAGCAATAAAATATATTTATTTATAAATTAATTTCATATATATAGGATATAAATACATCGGGTTCTCCAAGAGAAACAGAATTCAGAACTTAAATTAAAACGTACACTACCATGGCTATCACAGATGAACATTGCTTTGCCAAAATATGAATTGTACATTCAACTTAGAATCTCCCATCAAAACTGACCTGTAACGAAAAGAAAAAAAACAACAAACGTGTGTGAATTAAAAAAAAATAAAAAGAAAGTTATTGGGTAAATAATACTATCAAGACATTTTCCTGATTTTATGTAATTTGGAAGATATATCAACTACTACTAGTGCAGTGAGTATACTCGATGTCGTTTTCATGAAATATGCACCACGGTAGGCAAACTTTTAGAAGTGTGAATTTTTCGTTTCGATCACCAGATAATATGTTACATACAATACACAAAATAAAACATCTATACACAAAATAAATAAGTCATAGGGAAGTGCATACGTATGTAAAATTTCATGAGCAGTGCAAATAGAATCTAGATTAGCTTCAAAAGAGTCAGTAATTGAATACAGATCAAAGATATTGAGAAAACAACAAAGTCAAAACAGGACAACTCGGTTTGACAACGAGAGGCAAGTAGTAACTACTTCGCCTACTCCCTTAAACTCCCTGACTAATTACAAAGGCAGAATTGAAACATTCTTAACGAAGCTGCCACTGACACGAAAAGGCGACGAGGCAAACAAATGTATGGCATAAAAGAAAATACTAAATCGAACAGAGACCTATTTCCAAGTTCTTACAACAATAAATCCGTGAACCGAATCAACTTTTCACACAGAAAAGATAGAAGAAGAAAGAAGTGTTATGGGAGAACGGGACGGAATGCGCCTAGTAAAAAAAAGTCTAGAAAAAGTCTTCAACGAGAACAAACGCCATATTAATTCTAGTTTGCTTATTTGAAATAAAGTCAAAATAGTAGGCCTATATCCTATATAGAATTAATTCCGTTTGTTAGCTTCTTCTACGTGGGTAATATCTAGATTCAACATAATCTTGCAGCTACCACATACTTTCAGTGAAATTGTACCTTTAAATTTTGGTAATAAATCGTCGTCAGATGAATCCAAATGTAATGCCTCTTGACTAATGCCTCAAAACTTGTTAATATTATGGATACAGAAAAAAATCGATATATGTACATAATCCTCGAGGCATAGAAGAAACCAACAAATAAGTCCATTAAAAAGAAGACCTTTTCAACTGTAGGCTCCTATGTATCGCATACTAGAACTTTTGTGGCGTTTTGTGGAAGCCATTCGTTGTTAACCTGATGAGGTTCTTGACATGTCGGAGAAGTCCACCATCAACAAAATTCTCACATTTCGGCTGATCTTAAAAAAAAAAACCTCATGTGCAAATAGGTGAGATATACAAGGCCTTGTCTAGTTACGACACTACCGCCAAGTTTGTCAGTTTGTGCAATCTGCTCCATCAAGGTCGGTTGCGAATCACCGTGACCTTCAATATTGAAAAGGGTTTAAAAGAAGGAAACGTGCTTACCAGACCTCTTGTGCCCGATCTTCCAAAAATCCATACAAATGTTAGCATGCGCTGGCGACAATGACGCAATTGCTCGAACGTAGAAAATTGTGAAGGTATTGCTGGTATCGAAGAGGAGGCGGGCAATATGGGTTTAACGGTGGCAGAATGCAAAACGAAATAGGAGAAAGGACGCATAACACAGAAGACATGGCCCGAGCGTCACAAGAACTTCGTCTACCACCGATGTAAATAGTACAAACAATGTCAGTAAACGCAGAATAACTCTTAGGAGTATCAACCACTTTTTATTTGGGTTTATTTTAACCGTTTCGGTCCAAATAGCAAATTCAACAAGTAACATCTTTTAGCGCATAAAGATGTTGTCTTTGGAATGATGTTGTTGTTAAAAATAAGATGGACAAGCGAGAGTTATACTTTAAAACGAAAAGTTTATTTTTTCGTTAATTCTAGAAATTCAAGTGTCTTTAAGTAAGCTTCGAATTACTTGTTAAACTTTTCACTTCTAACCGAACTTTAAAAATAAACACACAAATCTACGACACAGGTAAAACCACTTTTTGTTGTTCTGAAACTTTTTCAACGCCGTCTATTCTCTGTGGGACAGAGAAGGTTATTTAAAATTATCGTTTTTTTTTTCTATTTTCGCGAGATAATCGGTGAAGTGATCGGCGCTTGTCATCAAATTTTTTTCAGCGTTAACCGTACGGTGAGTACAGAAGAATAAAGAGTTTAGATAAAAAAATTAAAACTTAGAAAAGGAGAAAGAACCGATTGTACGTGATCTCAGTAATTCCGACACTGCACACACCACTGCTCTTAGGAATATACTGCAAGGAATGAGAGGGACATATGTATTTTTTTTTTGCAATTTGTGTTTATTAAATTCATGTTACTTACATGCTAGACAAAATTACGTATTATTAGCGTAATTAGTACTGACCCGTACTGACCCTATGCAGGTATTCTAAGTTTATCTGATCTTAACTTAATATTAATTTGCCTTTCGGCGTCTGAATTTTATTTATTTTTTGATTTTAAAAAAACTTGGCTAAAAAGGGATATATGTATTTAGGGAAAGATATTTGACAACCATATATTAGCCTTGTTGGTTTATGTATATGCTGGAGAACATATTCGAATCTTCGAATGAATTTTCACATATGTAACATTTAAGTACATGTTGTAGACATCCAGTCTAGCATAAACATAAACAATCTTATCCGCCACAATGTTACTTTAGACATATGTTCATAATTAAGGATTTAAATTAAACTAAAAATGTATATGAATGTAAATGTAAACTTCGCTTTAAAGTTCAACTGCTGAAATTATCAATAATTGCTGACCATTTAAGGCAAAATTAAATAGCTAACGGATTTTTTTCTTATTACCTCAACAGTGCAATGCCAATCAAATTGGTTTTAATGTGACAAAGTACGTATATGAGGTAAGAGATGTGTGCAGAAATATTTAGCAAATTGCTTTATTTCATCAGCCTAGTTTTCAATAGCCAATCTGACAAACGCAGTCGCCATCCGTAACATAACCTAACTTTGCGTTTAAAAGGATAATAATTACAAAATCCATGCAAACGTGTTTAAATATAAAGCACTCAACTTACACCAGTCTATCACATTAGCATAACAGAAATTCTGTGGCAATTTAATTAGCATCAAATTGCACTACTTTGAAATACAAAGCGCAGATGCCAATAAACATTGTCATAGAATGTAATGGTCGAACGTAGTGGTCAAACGTGATGATTTTAATATTACTTATATTTAAAACAATTGCATGTACAGTGGTGCAATGTATTTAAGAACGCATAAAACACGTGTGTTTGGATAACACATATTGCCTGACCAGATCTTCAACAGAAAAATACGTTGGTTCAAAGGAATTGTGATTAATGAATTTCCTTACATGATGTGCATGTAAGTATACGGATGATGTATTTAAATTACATGAATGTGTATAAGTAAATATGATACTTGTATCAAAAAAAAAAATAAGCCTTATTACTTTTCCATAAACTTCATAGTTTGACTTAGTACAAATGTCATCCTTTCATTACTATGACTTCCTTTGAAAGCAGTCTTAGTGGTTAATCTTGTAATGCCGTAGAAGCAAGATGGGATTATGGCTGAGGGAACTTTTTGATCTGGTATTTCATGGGATATAATAGCGACGACAGGGGGACGCCTTGTTACTCTTTGATAATCAAATACAATTTACTTTATTATTCCTAAAAGGTTTAAGCACCTGATTTATATGCAGCCCGTAAGGGTGCCACATTCTATGCAAATAACAGAGGCCACTTGGCCCTTGGCCTCAAGGGATGATCACTTACTCCAAGGGACTATCCTATGATTTAAGTGTATTCGGAAACAGAAATGGAAATTGGTTAGGATCTTTTTCTCGCTTTTGGGCTATTGAAAGCTTTAATGCGGTAATGGTAATGTAACCATATTTTGTTGAAAAGGAAAGAGATACATATCTTTGTCTCCTTAATTGTTTGAACTTTGGTACGGAAACGGTTGATTGTAAAGTGTTTGACATATTCGCCATTTACTCTAATTCTTTGGAATTTCTTTACAATAATATTATTTAATATCATAAGGTTTATTTTACATATACATATATCACATTTTCGGATGTTATACTATACCAGAAGCTGTCGAGTGAACATCTGTTCTAAATGATGTAATATTAAGTGGTAAGATTAAGTGGTTAGTGTTTTTAATGAATGCGTCTTTTATAATGTCTTACAAGTATAGTATTTTGACAGTAATTCAACACAATAACAAAAAGTCCACACATATCATATATCCATATATATAAACGAGTTGTATCCAAAAAAGGAGAGGTCAAAACCCACTCGATAAATGCGTACACCATAAAATAAACGAGGCCCGTTTAAAAACCTTTGCATCGCCGAGTTGGATGTAAATCAAAACCCAAAGCACATCCCCAAACCTGGTTTTCAACCAGAAAATGTTATGGTGACAATCTAGTGGACTTTGAAAGGACCAATTACCTCTTCATTTCTTCACCAGGGGAAACGACAAATACTGTCAAACACCCTGCGATGGCAAATGGGTTCGTTTCAATCCTATTGTATTACATTCCTCAAATATAATGGTGCAAAAGCTGCTACAGTTCGAATTCGACATTTTTCCACCTCCACCGTATTTTCCTGATATTCGTCCAACAAATTGTCCCCTTTCCCGCAGTCTGGCGTGGTTTTGAAAATGTGTCCAAACCGTGAAGAGGTTATAGAAACCCTTAAAATCTTTTAAGAGTCTTCAAAAAAAGGATACAATGTTTGTTGTCATATGAATTTGAGTAGAAAAACGATAACGTAGTGAACAACGGCTCCATTAGCGCAGAAGAAAATGATTAAATAATCACTGGTAATGCAAGAGGAGTTTATTTCAATAATTGAAACACAAACACACACACTCTTAAGGATTAACAGCTTTGTTTTTAATGAGATGCAAAAACGTGCTCCTTAAAAAAATTACTGCATGTAACTATAATTACAAAATCCAAAGTATTTTCGTCAAGAAAATTGGAATTGGACCATTTTAATAGTTAATATAAGATTCCTTGCATCGATCCACCTACCACTTTGTTCAACCGAAACCGAAAATTGCTAATATATGGTGCAACCCGTATCGGATATAACCTTTCACAAGAATACATGGGGAAGAGTTCAACGGGAGTATCGTATTAGATGCACAAGTATTAAATTCATATTCAGAAATATAAAATCTGACCTGTCCATTTCAAGCGCACCCGAAAATCCTAGAAAATGTAAGAGTCATCACGGAAAGCTAGAACACCACCAAGCCGAGCCTGTTTGACTTTACCTCACGACTGAAACTCTTAGTAGTCATCAGGCACGCCAACATCAATAAAGGGATCTGACAATCTTCTAGTCAATCAACCGTTAGTCAGATTAACTACATTGCGAAAAACGCCAGACATTGCTCCAGCATTTTCGATGTCCGAACATTCCGAGGTGTGAACTTAATTGTAACTTTTTGTTTTGGGAAAAATACAAATCTAGACGTGGAAAGAACAATGGAGTGAAGTAAGAACACGAAGAAGAACAGAATGGAACGTTAACTGAAGATTGGAAACTTGGCCAGGAAGCCACACAGGTGTGCTCGGTTTTATGATGCCATCAAGGAAAAACGCATGGTTTTAAGAGGAGCGAAGGCACGCGTACGAAGTAGAAAGACGTTATCTGGAAGAGAACTACATTAATTATCCGGTCGCGAGTACCTAGTGAAATGTCTAAAAGAAAGAGAGTTTAACATGGATAGCCTCCGTAATGTACATGGACAACATTGTGCGGCCTTTAGTCGTCGACCATTTGTATATAAAGTTTTTGACGAGTATAAATTATTAGCATAACGTTGTTAATCAAGAACAGGATGAGTTACTTCCTGGCATCCTTATTACAATATTATCTAATGTAACACTATTATCCTTTAAGCGGAAGTACAATCCTTATATAAAAGAGTATCACAGTATATAAGCTTTTGATAATGTTAAAATATCTAAGGTAAAACTGGGTTTCAGAAATTGAAAAAAAAGAATGGCAACATCAAAATACACATTTTTGAATGTCATTAAATTTCACTGCATATACTATTTTTAATAAGGTAGAATCGTCGGTCAAAAAGGATGCTTTCAACAGCAGAACTTTAGCCACTCAAGTGCTTTTGAAAAAAGGATTACATATACAGCTTTGCTAAAACGTAATTGGATAAGCAAACTTTCAAGTGAATCCAAATGGTAAAAAAGTCATGAGTCACGAGATTACCCCAAGCTGACCGACAGAGCAGAGAAAGAGTAAAAGAGGCAGAAAGGGTGAGAGACGTTTTATCATTTAATCACACTTACGTTGGCAGAGCATACACACTTCCATATATGCAGATGAATTCAATGTGAGTGTTTATTGCAGACTTTTATCATTTCTACTTTCATTTGTTTCGCGAAAATCAATTTTAACACATGGAAATCTTGTTTTGCCAACTTGACCCAAGTACACAATGATGAGGTTTTCTTTTGATAAATGACAAAAGATAGCATGTAGTCTGCAATTGAAGCAAAAATTTGTTTCGTTTATCAAATGGAAAATCTCAGCAGGTTGAATTCTTGCATAAATACTCTAAAAATAACTTACTTGCCTTTCAAAAATGTAAGGCAGTTTTTTTCAGCTAAACGAAATTCGGTTGAAATTAGTGAATGTTTGAAAAGTCCTATCCCACAATCGATCCCACCCTCAATCAAAGTTTATTATTTCAAAATGGAATTTATCGACTTTTCCCCAGATTAAAGCAAACTCAATAAATTTCTACACACACAACTTCATAACGTTAATTAGAAGAAAAATTATGTTTACTGATCACCATGTTATCTAAACATTGAGAGGCCGAATACTATGACCCATATATTTTTCTTTCTGCAATCATTATTGAATATTGTATATCCGTTCTAAATGTTTTCTCAGGACCTAAATAGAGTAGATACGGTTATTAAATTTTCAAAAATAACAAAGTGTACCTTGCTATTGTTTTCTCACGAGTAGAAAGGACCTAAAGTTTTTGCCGATTCTGAACGGGGAGATTTGAGAAGCTTTTTCATTGACAATTAATACTCCTTGAATGTTTTCAGCAACTCGAAAGAGGTGTTATCGTGAAAAATTCGAGGTGTTCCGTCAAGGAATCAAACCAAGACCTTCGGCGTGTAAGTCGACGCACTTGCCCACTATGCCACGGCGAACACATTCTTGGACCTTGGATCATACTAGGGTTTATAAATATAGAACTTTTCTCAACCGAGGTTAAATTAATTATATTAGGAATTTTGATTTTTTTGTGCCAGCGAAAATATGCTTAGACCAAGGTACTAAGGTCGTTCCTGTATATACAAAAGATTTCCATCTTGGAAAAGCTCACAGCTTTGTGTCCGCCATCGTGTATCCTGCCTATTCTGCGATTTGCTTTTATTAAATACACTGCTACAGTTAATCCACTAATTGCTCAAGTGTAACGGCTATAGCACCCATCCATTGTCGCACTCTCCCCCCAAACTTTGCGAAAAATTCCACTCCTTAATGCAGTATGAAAAATAAAAAATGTGTATTTAGTCAATACTGAATTTAAGACATTTTGACCTTAAATTCATTTCAGCATAAACTTTAAAAGTTAAAAACGGTTCACAAACTTCAATTTTCTTTCCGAAATGGTCCCAGCTGGTCCATACGCATACTAATTTTGTATTTTCCTTCATTCACTCGTTGTTATCTGCCGGTATCACCTGCTTTCACGTCGAATGACTTTGAAGCACAAGATCAACCAAAGTCATCGCAAGTAAAAAGTTTGTGATTTGCATTTATTTTAAATAGTTTATGAGAGCAGTTATCAAACAATTTTCTCCCTTAATAAACACAACCGGGAACCAAGTAAAAACAGCAGATAGGGCGTGCGAATCTTCTCGTTTGGGAGACTAAAGTTTGCGATAACTTAGTTAAACTTAGTTAACCATGTCCGTTGTAAATATAGAGAAAAGCGGAATTCTTTAAATTGGCTGACAATAATTCGTATACCAACTTGGTCAGAACATAGCTGGCGCCATTAGCATCAATATGTCGTCTACTTTGGATGTCTGCAAGGACAGTTTTTGAAAGGATACGCTTTATCCCTGATACACACATGTTTGTACGTGTATACGGCACGGGTATAGACAGAGTTGTATAAGGGCAGTTTTAAAAAGTGGCAATCACATTTTCTCCTCCAAATTGTTTTTATACTGTCTTTTTGACTTTACGAGAGACAAAAAAATCCAAATAACTTTGTTTCAATTAAGTTTGAGCTCAGGAGATGGAATGATGTTTCATTTTCAACTTCTCCACTTTCACTTTTGTTTCTATTTTGTTTTGTTTTAGATACATTTAATCTTAATAATGGAATGCTGGCAGGAGCACAAAGCGAATTGGGAGATTTAATATATATTCCAGGAAAAAGTTCTTCTTTTCACTTTCTCTTTAAGTCATCAGTTAGATGTATAATACGAGTGCGTATGTACATAAATACACTTGATATACTCGGTGTTATGGGGAAATGTTATGGAATTTAGAATTAAAAGTCAAACGCATCAATCCTGCCCAGAGTAAGGGTGTATGTAGTCAGCCCAAGAGTTTAGGAAATTTAATAGTATTAAATAAAGCCTCTGGATATCTAGTGTTTGTTGTAGATACATATGAAAAGCATTTGTTTCCACGGAGACCGAGCAAGATGAAAAAGTCTGTGACACAATAAGTTCGAAGAATATTTCATCTCCTTTAACTAATATGATTTTTCAAGTGTGCACACCGTTTCAAACATCATCTGTTGCGTTGTCCCCGAATGCAATATCTTCCATCCGCTATACATGGATAGTCATCTCAAACGTTTTATCATAAGTCGTTTGACATGCCGCCGCACACCCCGAAGCACTCTTCTTGTTCAGATGCCATCAATGCAAAAGTCGTACGCAGATTTTTTTTCTTTCGAAAATACTTTCTGATCCGTTTTAAATGACATTTAGTCTCATGCGCCTAGTGCAGAACAATTCATTATTAAGGTCAAGCTATTATACAAATCAAGCTTTTTTTATCAAGTGGTACTGATGTTGTTGGTTTTACTGCGGTTTTTTCCCTATCTGGTGCAGGCTCATAGTCCAAAGGCGAAGTCCTTGTTCACCTCTCTCGTTACAAACCAGCAGTCTTGACACTGAGTGAAACACAGGTGGGTGAGAATACAAATTTGTCGGATTTGATCCTGCCTGGATATATGTAACTTGGTGCCCTTGTTTTTTCTTCACCGCGGTCTTGTCTCCTGTTGCATTAACAACTTCAAATTCCCGTTCCCCCTACCTTTCCTTCACACCTTCACCTTTTAAAGTTCACTGAAATCCTACATCTGTCAGTAGCAGTTGCAAATTGATACATACTTGCAAATTCACATTTATTACATTCCACGATGTTATTGCATATTGCTGTTGACGCATCTCTAATTTGTATTATCGATATTTTTATATATGTAGTCATAAATTAGCTAGAGAGCAAATATTATGGTAAACAAAGTACTTTAGCCAGGCCTCTAGATTGACGAATGTGGAAATAAAACGGCAGTTCATTTTATGAATTCATCAAAAAGCGGTACTCTCAGCAAGCATGTTCTCATTCCAATGAATGCCAGACGTCTGTGCTTCAATACGTCGAAATAAGATGCTCTTCATATTTCCGACATATGTTATATTTATGAAAGTCATTAAGGGTATTCGCATCCGCCTTAATTAATGTGCTCAATTTTATTACTAGACTTGGTAAAATTTTATCAAGCAGCAATGTTACTCATTCGACATATAGTCTGCTTACATTGCGGAAACTCTTAAAATTTGAGAAACATTTTATTAGCACGTCTACACATACAACGTATTATGTTGAAACTGAATGTGAGGGTAGAAGAAAATTAAGGCGCTCTCTTAAATACAATTTCTATTTGAGGTATGGCGTATTTGAAGAGAGCTTTTGAGACATACTATATTCACAGTGTACTGTGATGATAAGAGTTCAGTGTGATGAGTACGCTCAAGGACGCATGAAGAATTGTTTCCAAAATGCACATGGTTCATATCTACAAAGAGTAGAAAGAAAGTGAAGAAGGATGCAAATAAGTAGACTTCCTTTCGCCTTTTCAAACAGCCTGTGACGAGAAAAAAATACCCGAACGTAAGGCAATTCATTAACGCAGTGAGGTGAAAAACAGTGAATTAACTAAATAATATATATAATTTACTGTATTGGCGATTATCTATTACTGCAACAAAGAAACCGAGCAAATTATGACAAAAAATGCATTTGTGGGATGATGTGAAAAGCATTCGTGTCGACAATGTTTCTTATCAAGTAATAAATTGACATAATGAGTTACGGCCGAGATGAAACAGCGATCTTGGAAATTGAATTATCGGCGATACGATAAAATATCGATAAGTGCGTTTTCTGTTTCAATGACGTAGTGAGACATAAATAATAAAACGAAAGACAAAATATTCTTGAAATTCCATGAACCAGCAACAAGCAATGGAATTGGGATTAATTTTAGAATTTCTTTTGATTATAAAAAATGATTTAAAATATTAAGGTCCTACAAGCTATTTGCTCGAACATTGCCCTTCTAAATCTCAATCAATCATGTTCAAAGATATATTTTTTTTCATCAGTTACATACTTATGTGTATTTTCATCAAGTGAAATTCCAATAACAGCTGACAAGAAATAATTATGACACTCACGCCGAAAATCATTTTCAATATATGTATGCATAAACGGCTAACAAAGTTAAAAGACTTGCCAAGTCATAGCTATACATACATATATGTAGGTATTCAGCATCTCAATATATATTTGGCATATAAACAAGGCACTGTATAACGATATAATGAAGAGAAATCGACTGAGAGCAGGACGAAAGCGTGACAATGCGTACACAATATAATATTTCCATATTAAGCGATTGTGATGGTTGAACTATTTTACGAAATACTAAAAAGACCCAAATCGAACGTAATGGATTCAAAAATGTAACTTGGCAACTATGTGTATTGACATTGCATAATAGAAATTGTTGAATAAACGGAAATAAATTGTGTTGTTTTCCTGCACTTTGTATTTTAATTTTGTAAAAGTAAAATTAAAACACATCTGCTTTATGGCACCATAAAAGAAACGAAATGTAGTCCGAGTTAATGATTTCAAAATGAATTACTTTCAAAAGCAAATTGGGTAATCGTTAACCGCTTTAAGTGGATATGAATCAGGTTATATTTTAAGAAATGCCTCATTTATTCTGTTTTTGTAAAATATTTTGACAGTTCTTAGTAGTTTTCGATAACATTCATGAAAATGTGGTTTGGCATCACAGAGAGTTGAGATGGCATAAATAAATATCAGCACTCAATCCGGACTAAGTTGTTAGTGTAATTATAATTATCATGGGAAAATATTAATGGTGACAATCGAAAGACTCTTAATGGCACTACGTTTTCTTTCAGCCATGCAAAGTAATTGAGAAAATGAATGATAACGATAGATCGTTACTATTTAAATTTCTAAACCGTTTTATGAGACAAAGAAGACGTTTTTTAAGAAAAAACTTATTTTTCCATTCGATTCACATTTTACAATGGTGTGAAATATAAAAATAACAAATTGATGATCCGATTTAAGTGGGAAAGGCAATAAATCAATTTCTGCAGCTTAAATGTTGATGGGTACGAGAAGATCAAACAGTCTAACATTCTTTAAAAATATTTTTCGGCTTAATTAGCAGAAAATTCCGCTCCAGAAAATCTGTATTGTTTTTGCTTTTTGAAGAAGTATGCCATTAGAACAGCCGTGTCCTCTACAACTAAAAAAAATAGCTATCCCGGGAAAAAAACAAGTCAAATATGAATAATATAATAAGTCAAGAAGAAAATGCGATCATGCGAATGAGCATACGAAAGAGAAAGAATTGAATTAATCACACAGAGTTAAATGATATTTGGTATAACGTTCACCCGATGTATAGTTATGTAAGGAATGCCTACATACTCGTAATACACGTAATTTAATCTCAATTAGCGTATTCACTCTCAGCATCCACTATTTAGAGTGGGGAGTTTTTTATATGTTAGCAAAATGATTGGCAAATGATTAAAAAGGAAATTATTAAAAATCTATCGTGGTTATTCAAAAAATGCCAAACAGCAACATGCCTATAACTTACGCATTAAAAAACGAATTTAGGTGAATAAAGCTAAATTTTCTTGTTTATGTGAATTATTAAAAAGATTTTAATTTCTATAAGAGCAAACTTTGTTTGTAGGACAGTTGATATAAAAAGAAAAGGCAAAGAAATCATTAAATATGAAAATGTAATTAGTAACTTAATAGATGGTTAGCAAAAAAATGATAAGAGAACCGTAGAAATTGTTTCACAGTATACCTATCTTAAATGCTTTATTGTGTTTTTAAATTCAGGAAACATATGTACATATACAATAATAAACATCGTGCACTAAAATAAAAACTTTTTCATTCTATTAAATTATATTGGGTCTATAACTTAATTCGTGCGGTTTGCTAAGAGATGTTGGAACTTGCATTATTCCATTGGAAAATGCCTTGTACGTCATTGTACGTCATTTTAGTTGATGTCATTCATTTTGCGAATTTGCGGCGAGTTATTCTTCATTACTTTAACATGAAGATGAAGGTAACTTAACTGCATGCATATTTAAATTAATTAATTAGATTGATTAACCTAAAGACTCATTTCATCGATAACAGTTGCCCAAAAATAAACACAAAAAATAACTCAAGTACTCTTTTCATTTTTTATTTGTCTGAAGCTTGAAAAGGTACAGAAATTTTTGTTTAAATCTATTATAATTTAGAGCTGGAAACAGCTGTTTCGTTCAACTATAATATTAATACATAGATGATCAGAAAAGGAAGAAAGAAATTGGAAAACGTGGGAAAGTAAAATGTCTTAGAAAACCCAATGATTTTTTTTTCTCTTAAATACTAAAAACATAAACTAACTTAACTTTAAACCTACGAGCTAGAAATTTGGCAGAAGTTGCCGAACTAGTGGATTTGGCGATTGAGAGCAACGATCAAAGAAACGGAGAACAATATTATGAACTCTGTCTTCTATTAGTTCAATTTTAGCCATAGCATGAAGTTCTGAGGTGGAAAAATACCATGGTAAATTAAATATCATCTTAAGCAGTTTATTTTGTGCAATTTAAAGTTTTTTCATGTGACTGCGTGCGCACAAATACCATATTGGAGCACCATAATTCATAATGGCTTGAAATATACATTTGTAAATAATTACTTTATTTTCTAAACGAAGAGTAGACCGTCTTTTAATAAAGGGATATAATACTTTTGTAAGCACACTTACTTTGTTTAATACAGTAGATACGTGCTTGCAAAAAGTTAATTTTTTGTCGAGTGTAATACCCAGGTATTTAACTTCATCTGACCAATTGAGTCATGGCCATTTAGGGTGATGCTACTGTCTGGTAAAAACTTCGGCGTGTAATTTAATTTTCCATTTGTGAAGATAGTTTTTAACAATTTCGAAGACTGGAGCAAATGAAAGATGGCAACTCATGGGAACAATAAAACGCGAAATCATCTGCGAAAACAGATAACTGACAATTTGGTATGCTTGGAAAGTCAGCTAGGTAAATATTGAAGAGGATGGGCGCTAGAACCGAGCCTTGTGGTACACCAGCCGAAATTATCTTGGTTGCGGATTCCGTGCAACCCATATACACTTTGAAGCGGCGTTCATATAAGAAATCTTTAATGAGAGCGATTAAAATATTTGGAAATCCAAAATGAAACATTTTAAATAAAAGAGCTTTGTGCCACACCCAATCAAAAGCTGATTTAATGTCGATAAGTAGTAGACCGGTAGATTTTTTATTTGAACATTGTTCCTTAATATATCTAGTTAATCTCAGAACAGGGTGAGATATATTATGTCCTGGTCTAAAACCAAATTGATGATTTTTCAATATAGCATTATCATCAATGAAATCAATAATTTTTAGTTTTATAACCTTTTCTAAAATTTTTGCCAAGTTACTTAAAAGGCTTATAGGGCGGTAACTACATGGAATGTCGGGGGGCTTACGGGGTTTAGGTAAAGCAATTATTTTTGCAAAATTCCATGCTTGAGGAAAGTAATGTAGTTTGAGACAAGCATTTATAATCAGGGTAAGGTAGACGAGACCTTTGCGAGGGATGTTTTTTAGACAGATATTTGGAATTCCGTCTAAGCCAGGCGATTTTTTAGCGAGATTGTGTCTGACAATGTCTTTAATTACCTTCGGACGCACGTACCAGTTTCAAGGTACGCTTCCAGATGGAATAGGCATTTCATTTACGGCTGATTCCACTGACCCTTATGTCTGTGAGTCGCTAAGGTTTTCAGATATTGTAAATTTCGATGCGAAATTTTGTGATAGAATTTCACACTTTTCCGAGTTTGTAATATACCTTGTATTATCTAATCTTAAGGGTGGGATAGGCATATGTTTATTTTTAATAATTTTGGTGAGATTCCAAAAAGGCTTAGAGCCTTTTTCCATATCAACTAGCAGAGAGTCCCATTTTCTATTCCTATGATCAGTTATAAAGGATTTTATAAGTTTATTTAGGTATTTTAATTCTAAATTGAAACTAGGCAATCTGTAGCGAATCCAATTTCTGCGAGCAATATTTCTTCTGACTATCGCATCTTTAATGTAATTCGGAAAGCTTGAATTAACTGTGTGATTATACGTTCTTGGGACTGAGTTCTCAATACTGTTTTTAATGATATTTGTGAACGACGAAATCATTGAGTCGATATCAGATTTATGGTGAATGTTTGCAAGTGATAGACCAGTAATGTTACCTATCCCTCTTTTAACAGAATCTTGGAAACGAGTTAAGTTCATGGCTTTGAAAGAAAAACTTGCTCTTGCACTTATAGATAATTCGGTGGAAACTGGTAGGTGATCAGAAGATAAATCATTTATTACTGTTGGTTGTGAGAGCAGTTCAGGAGAGTTTGTTAGAAAGAAATCAATTACCGACGGGTTTGTTCTTTCATTACGTGGAATGTAGGTATATTCATGTGGATAAGACAATATAAAAGGATAACTTGTATGTAACTTATGCAAAATATTTCTCTAACAATTTGCTCTAAGGCAGCCCCAAGCTTGATGTCGGCAGTTGAAATCTCCACCTATGACATAACAGGAAAAAATAATATTTCCCCGCTTTTCACCTGACTGTTAACAACTCAACGAAGCTGTAAATAATACAGGATATGTATCTGAAAGCCATAAAATACAACAACGCTCAGAACACAAGATCCATTTTCGAATGTTTTTGTTTTATTTTTTGTTTAAATATATAGTTTTTTTTTTCAATTTTAAAAAGTATTAATTACAAATATGTAAAAAGTTAAATTAAGAATGTGAGAGTAATATTTATGAAATACAAAAAAAGGTGTTTTTAATATTGATTTTTACTTCAATCATCTACTACTTCATATTATTATTTTTTTTTTTTGTTTCATCCCATAATACGTTGTTTCATGTTGTTTAGTTTGATTTTATTATTTTCCTTATGTTACACTTACTTTCTTAACTTGTTTATTTTTTTCTTTTATACACTATAACACACTTCAAAATAAATATTAATTCTTTAACTTTCTTTAGTTCTTTAACAACTGCACTATTTGTGCGTGCTATTGTTCTTTAATGCCTAGAGGCGATCTACAATTTATTGCTGACTTCGAGCGGTAAAATCTGAGAAGATTTTCATAAACAATAAATATTCTTTGACTGACTCGAGATCTTTCCACACTCATCCATTACCTAATGCTTTAATTTTTTAAGTTAACATACATGTTTGAATGGTCATCTATAATTTTCATACGCAAGTAAGAGAATTTGTTCAAATGGTGCACCGATGAGATTCTACAAAACATGAGCGTCCCAATTGTTACCTTCTTGCAGTCGAGTTATACAAAGCAAGATTTTCTGAATCATTAATTGCCAGAACATTGTGGAAGCATTCAAATTGTTAGGACCGGAACGTTACCACAAAAATTTAAATGACAAGATTATCTTTGAAGCCAAACCCAATTTAAAATATTGCAACTGATACAGAATTATGAGTTATATTTAAAATTAAGAGTTTAAAGGATAATTTTGCTTAAGGAACATACATCATTAAACAATTATAGACTATTCCTACAAAAAAAACTTGTATTTAAAATAAAATCTACTATTTCTTTATGTTTTAAGGTAACTTAAATAAAGTAATCTTTGAGCACTCCAAACTGTGGACTAGAAAAAGACAAACGTGTCAACAAGGTTGCAAAAACAATCTCTTTACAGGTTTCTTTTATATTTTTTCTAAAGGCAAGCAAACAAGTATAACTTTTCAAAGTACAGATTTTTAATATCGTTAAACAGTAAGTATAAGAATAAAACTGAACTATTGTTGAGATGTCTTATGCTATAAATGATAGTGGTCAGAACTTTTCCTTCATTAAAAAAACGTATTATCTCCCGTCAATACACTTATTGTAATGGAAATTCCACACAATTCTTGCTCTACATAACTAAGGAACCTGTTGGAATAGATATCAATCCCCTTTCATAAAGTTTCTACTCTCTTTTCAATCGAATCGTGTAAGCCTTTTGTCAACTAACGTGACTCCATTTCCTACTTATGGTGCATGGTACAATTCGAACGCTCCACACAATACTGCATAATATTTACAATATACATATGCATAAGCTTATCTATATGTACTATACATCTAAAGATCTCACTAAAGCCGCACAAACGAATGTGGTACATAGCGAAAAATAACTACACACTTATTCATACATACATATAAATATACATTTTATATCCATCAGTAAAGGAAAGGATAGAATAATTAAAATGCGCTGGTAGGTGCCTAGATGAATAAAGGTTCCAGTTGCTTCAGTCCGTCAGTTGATCGAGACAATTGTTTTGGAAATCAATTTTCATTTGTGAAATTTGTCTTGAAAGCATTTTGTATCCTCAATATCACATCTTGAGCTGATGTAAAAAAAAAGCATAATTAAAAATCAACAATATCAATGTTATAAGCCTTCTGAAAAAAAAACCGGAACAGAAACGACGAGAAAAAACGGTGGACTTCTTGTAAGGCTTTAAGAACAGGTTTTAGATCTCCTTCAACATCCCGAGGCGGCCTGTCACTTTCTGGACTACAAGAAGTTCGGCTTATTAGACGTTACACCTTTCATGTAAATTTTTTGGTTGGTAAGAAACTGTCCTTATATTGTAAAACAAAACTTTTATAGCCGCCGCGCCGTAAAGTTATGTGTCGACTATAACTTAGAGCACCTATATGGGACCAGCGGATAGTTTTTAATAAATATACATTTCATAAATAGTCTAGCTATTTTGTACCCAGATTTTAAAACGTACAGATTCCAATTTTCGAAGAATTCGGGAAGCGGACGCTATTCTAATTTTTCATTTAACATGATAATGAGGGAGAGTGGGCGTAAGGAGTTCTTTAATATTGTCTGTAGAAAGGCTTTAGAATCCGATAAACATATGACAAGTACTACGTAATGAAATTAATTACAATATGATTTGTTATGTTAACTTCTGTCGGTTTTTAAATGTCCGCTTGTTACGTCTAATAAAAGGATCCTAAGATTTTTTTTTTTTAATTTGATATATTTCTGCACTCAGTAAATTCCGACAATAAACGTATTATACCCATATTTTTTTCGAAATTTAAGTTTGCCAATCTATTCCCTCACGGTAATATTTTTTATGGTAAAATAATCCTTTACTTACACAGAACGTGTCTGGGAATATTCTTTTTACAGTTTAGGCAGAATATTATGTATGGGTTTTCGACTTTAACATGACCTTAAAAATAATAACTGAGTGGTATTGCAGCCCACAAATGACCTGGGCCTAGCTTCTATAACAACTACTAGCGGTGCGTGTGCTGCTGTTCTCTCAAGAGTGAAAGGGACCTATAGGTTTTTGCCGACTCTGAAAGAGTCGCGATAATCATGACGCAGGTCCATAACCTCATATCGAATTTACGAAGGCTATCTCTGGAATCAAACCAACTGTCGCAGACTTGGCCGAAACAATGGATGACCCGTACATCAGCAGGTAATGGAAATCTTTAGACATCTTTGATACCACTCGAATAAAAAACCACGACAGCTAGACAAAAAGATACTCTCGATGTTTGAGTACTCTGAAAATGGGTCCCATACGCAATAGCATCTTTTGGGACTATTTTAAATATTTGTTGCTGCACTTCCTTATTTTCGAATGCAGTTGTACATACATACATAGTATATATAAACGTTTCACTATTTCCCCCGAAATCGTAACACAACATAGTATTGTATACAATTAATATATACACACACATGTATACATATATACATATGATCTCAAATGGCAAGCTACATTTGTGGGTAATCAATATTTACTATGCAAAGTTATGCCAATTTAACGAAAAACACAGCAAAATGGAAACACTAATAAATTTCCACTTAAGTACAAATAACTTCAGTTATTCAATCCCACTTAAGAACAACCGTCAGATTCCGCCTTCATTCTCTTCACACTGAGCTGAGGATATCCAAGAGTTCAATGTTTGATTATAAGACTCCCATCAAGATAAGGTAGTACCATCTAGCCTATAAAAAAAAACATTTCTCTACTTCTTCTTGAATGAAATAAGAAAATTTATGAGGGCTGACAAGGGACCGGTCACAAGGAATATATCTTTCCTTCATCAAACAAACAAATAAATTTGCACGAATGGGCGACAATAAAACAAAAATGAATATACCTAAATAATAGCAAACCCTTTGAAGAAGACACAGATATGTATAACTGACCCATGACAAAACAGTGCTCTCACTCTACAATTGAATAACTTGGCACAATGAACTTCGTAAGAATGAATCTAAAAATAGTGAATGTCCTACGACAACACGGCGAAGTAAGAACGAGTACGAATGCCATTCATACATGTCTGCTAATGCGATATGCATCTTCGAGCGTTCTCGCGCTCCAAAGACCTAATCAACAAACCAAAATAAAGCAATAATAAAAAGAGAAACCAAAATATAAACATACATTCACAATCATAGACATTTGCGTATATTTGTGTAAGTGCACATATGCAAATACAACCAGACAAAATAATGCATATAGGCACATTCGTGTATAAGATACAAGTCAAATAAGTAGGCACACACTGTTTGTGTGGGACTGTCGCTTAATTCTCACCTTTTATTTAGCAGAGCCAATTCAAGTTAGCCGCCCGCCACTCCTCGCGATGGTCGATCGCCAAGAGCCAACAATAGCCAAAGATTGAATCGTTGGTGTCTTACTACGTATACACAGAACGATAGCCTCTACCACCGTGATAGCTAAACACTGAACTACGTAACAAACGACGCGGGGCGCTGTTCACTTTTAGCTCGGCCACAGCCACTGTGGGTTATATTTTTCTTCACTTTACGATGTAGACGCACGCGGTGTGTACAAAAATGCCTCTTCGTCTGTACTGGTTTTGCCTCAAGGTAGATACTAAACAAAAAAATCTACTAGCTCTGTACTCGTACTCGATCTCTAATACATATGTATTATCTAGCGTGGTTATCGTATGTGTAGTGATAAATATGCTGCTACTACATAGCCTTAGCACTTTACCACTTGTTGAATTCGGCACACGTTACCCGGCTACCTTGTAATGCTCGTGCTTACTTAATCCATCGAAAACAATATACTAATGACAACCGACAAACTCCGACCACGGCACAACTGCTCATCAATGCGAATTGCGAATGGCGAGTGACGAATTAATGCGAATTCGCTTACCCACTACCGCCGATATTTTGTATTCACGAAACGTATACCATCGACCACTCAATGGCGTTTCACTGCGATTTCAATGCAAAATTAAATCGTGGGCACTACTCTGACAGAAAGCAACAAACTTTGCAAATATAAGGAACATTTTCTTTTTTTAATTTCTACTTTCTTCTGCACATAAGATAAAAAATTAATGGTTAGGAATCTTGCGCAAATTCACCAAATTTTCACATTCGATTTATTCTGTAGTTAAAACTTCCCTTCACACTTAACAAATTGTCATAGAACTGATTTACAAATACAACTCTAAATGTTGCACCCCCAGTTTGCACAATTAATACGAATCTCTATCGAGAGTAACTAATTGTTGACGCTGCTGTCTCTACCAACAACACAATCACTGTCAACAACAAAACGAGCACGAGAAGGTGTCTTATCGTACACAATTCGCCAACGAACTCCCCCGAAGCGCCTGCATACACCGTCGAACCACAGTAAACTGAACTTTCGACACTGAAATCGAAATCACTCTCACAGTCCCGACACACCACAAAATCAACGTTGAAAAGTTGAAGAAAAAAAAGAAATACAACAGCAGCAACAACAACAAACAGAAATTAGTTACACTAGCACGATACGAGACTACTCACATTAAATCAGATTTTTAGTTAAGAAAAAAATTAATTGGACTTTAATTTAATTACGTTTTGATTTGTATTATTTGTTTGCCCTTTCTTTTGTTTCTCAACTTAGTATTTAAGATTTTTTTCTTGCTGCTCTCATCGTTCGCGCACGGCGTTTCACACGCGAAAAAAACCAAAATGAATCTGTTTATCTATCTGTTGATTCAGAATCCCAACTGATGGGTGAAGTTCGATGCGATGGTATATCGTGTAGACGTATTCGCACGAAAGTTCCTCCTCCAGGCGAGGAATTGGTATCCCCGCGTTTTGCTCTCAGTGAATGCTGATGTTGCTCTCACAGATACACTCAGATGAAGCGTGCTGGATACAATCATTTCGAATATCCTTCTCCACCTTCCATCTGTGAGTAGACTGTGTGTAGAACTGCTCGCAAAGCTCACTGCTGAATGCCAAGACTAAGAATTGCGTTTACACCAGACGTTATGTGGTACATGGATTTTGGTCATTCGTTCTCGTGTGCATGTAAAGAGATACCGGCAGTGGCAGCGACAGCGGCGACAGTGACTTTACTCATCGGAGAGAGGCATACACCTATACAGCAGCACAGTGATAAGATGTTGACGTTTTATCAGCGGCGAGCGAGCTACAAATTGGAAAACGAATTTTTGGGCGAACGCTTTTTTCGACCAAAAAGCTTACGAGTCACGTAGTTGAACGGGTATTTTGCTTGAATCAAATGAAGACGTTTTCACCTGCTTGCATGAATAATAAACATTTCGTCATCAGTTAGAGCATGAATTTGTAATCAAAAGCGTCCTTCAGTCGGAAGCTCTTTCCGTTTCATTGGATATTTTTATTTTTATTTTCCCTGATTATTGTTTATGTAACGGACAGTCTATCTCTTGTCTAGTGAAAAAACGATATAATCGAAATACAAAATATGTACATACATTTTACGTACATATGTTGTAGCTTAGAGTTTTATTCCTGCAAATTTTTGCAAGGTTATTTTTTTTAACGATGAATCAATTTAATATAATTGCTTTTTACACAGCAAAAGAATAACTTATTCCTTAAATATGGCGTTTTCAGAATAAAAGAAATTCCAAATGCGCTCGAAAAGTAACATCAACTATAGTGTATTCATGTTTGTAGCTCAAGCAGTCTTAGCCAAAACAATATTCTCTTACTCAGATAGGGCTGGATAAGCACATTGTTTCAACTAGGAATTCATATGATATTAAAGCCTTTCCTTCAACGGCGTTAGCAAAGGAACCAAAGATCAAAAGTATTAAAATGCCAAAAATTCCGTCAGTGAAATAAAGACTTCTCACGACGTAGGTGTAACACCTATGTATGTTCGATAATGAACTCCCGTACTAGCGGAATCTAATCCCTTACAAAAGTTCAATTTCGAATTAGAAGTTTACGAAGTTAAATCATACTCTAAAGGTTGACTCCTATGGAATAATCAGTTGTGTTTTTTCTCGTAGAACTAATCCACGACTATTGCTCACGACGGAAAATTTAATATTACTTAACCGAATTGACACTATGATTTTGATATTTATCAATAAATCTTAATTTGCAGATAATTTGAGATAATTTTCACCATATGAACGTTTGTGTGAGTTTCTCATGAAAGTAAGATATGTATTTCTTTTTTGTGATGCATGTATATTTTATTGTAAATATATTTATTGGATTGATTGTTATTCAATATTAAACCGATTTAATAAATTCAATTATCAGGTTCTAGTTTAAAAGAGATGAATATCCAAATAATTAACCAAATCGATGACTAGATTACATGTAAACCTTATTAAATTAAATCTATTAACCAGAGAAAACTAAACTTTTTTGCAAATAAACTATTATAAACTTCAAACTCTTATTGTGGAGAACAGTCTTCTTATGAGAAATTTTGCATAGTCTTTAAGCCGTAACTAGTAATTTATTTGTGAATTTAAATATCCTTGTACTCTGTTATTAAACAAAATACTGTCTATCTAATTCTGTTTGGTTAGACTGTTGCTGTTTATGTTCGGCTCGTGGCCAGCAAGTAAATAGTAATAATTGAGTGGCACTACAACCCACAAGGGACCAGGGCCTAGCTTCTACAACACTACGCGTGTTGTGCATGCTACTGTTTGTCACAAGTAGAAAAGACCTACAGTTTTTTGCCGACTCCGAACGGCGAGATTTGAGAAGCTTTTCATAGACAATTAATACTCTTTGAATGTTGTCAGCAACTCGAAAGAGGTGGTGCCGTGAAAAAAAATGCTAGGTGTCCCGTCCGGGAATCGAACCCAGACTTTGATGATATCCAATATATCTCTAGAGTAATTAAGAGATGTTGATTTAGATGTATTTGGTCAGGTTTGATCTATAGTTTGCCAGCCTTCCTGTTGTCGCTACCAAACAGTTTTTTCTTAATTCAGATACTTTATTTGTCCTTATATATTTTACAAATATGTTCTCAAAGATTCGACTTGCACAAACCAAAAATATTGGGTGTGTGGTGTAGCGGTTAAGAGAAGCGATCCACACGCTAAAGAGGACGGCTTCCACTCGTGGACTGAATATACCGCATTCACCGCACGAACTCTTTCGAGTTGCTGACAACACTAAAATTCTACCATTTGTAGTTGGGAAAAAACTATAGAACAATAACATGTCAAACACAAGTAGTTGCTAAAGAAGCGCTTGATTCCCTGTAGGTTGTGGTACACCTCAATATAATTTTTCAGCTAATTCAAAATGATTTTCATGAGTTTTTAAATTTATTACGATTTACTAATGAATCTCAGCTCTATTTTCACAAGATTTTGAAGAATTGATTTCCCTAACACCGCAGTTTAATGTCTGCCAAAGCTTTTGAATTGAAAATCAGAAAAGAGAAATATTATATTTTATACATGCTATTTACAATGGTACATTACCTAGTTAGCACTCCTGCATCTTTACGGTGAATATCAGCAGCAACCTCAATTCTGTTGTGATTTTGCTTTCCTCAAAAATAGGCTCATTTGGTTGCGTATTTGTACCAGGGACAACGATTACATGCTTCTATTTTGTTTTTATGTTGATAGTAAGAAAATCATTCGCACGAACGAACTCAGCTTAATAAAATCCTAAAAACAGCAGGATTTTTTGTAAACAGCTTAAGATTTTAAATAAAATTAAATTTGGTATTTAATTGACATGCGGAAATGCTAGAGTCAATGAAGATTTTTTTATGAAAACTGGTCTGTAATATTATCTATATCTACTCCAATTATTTTTGGATTTTTACATAAAATTAAGATTTTTTTCTTTTCGTACTTTGTACTAATCGATCACATCAAGGTCAGCTGAAAAAGTATTTTTTTTATTGAGCATTATTGATTTTGATTTATCAATAACTTTCGACTGTTGCCTTAAACAATAAATTTAGGTTATTGTACTTCTAGACAATTTTTTAAGATTTATTGCACATTATAAAATCACATAACACAACCGTCAAAATAACAACCTTAAACTTCTGACTAATTGCTGATACGGAATTAATCAGAATTGAAACAACACATGTTTTTTAAAGAAAAGAACTGTTGGTGTATATATGACTTCAGCAATAGTACAGTTAAATACTCTCGTATAGTATTTTCAAACATATCCTTGAATTGTTTAATTTAATGATGTCCATACTAAAATACCAGAATTCTTAAAGGATACCTATATTTGTTTGGGCCATTGTGTATTGTATAATATCTTCCACATAAAATATTTCGTGTGACAGAAGTCTCAAATTTGAATGACTGTGAAAAAAAGTGTTTAACTGCATCCGCCCTACTGCTACATAGCGTTTTATAGTATACTTGTCCCTTAATTCTAATTTTTTTATTCAGTACTAAATATCCTCGAAAACAAATTCGGTCACTTGTTATCTGGCGCCGTTTTTGAACGACATTTTAATAATCTGTCATTTTAATACATCGACCTTGTAGGCAAATTTGTTCTCTAAAAGCGTCAGTCGTACATGATAACAAAACCCACATATACACGTATGTATTAATTAAGCCCGTTCGCACGTAAACGTTTTCCAGAATCACCCAACTACGTGCCTGCAGTTGAATTATCGTTAAAAATGCATAATATCTATGGATATGTATAAATCAGTGCTAAGCCAATAAAAATACCATTCATATTAGATACATACCTCACCGAATACCCTTCTTGTATTTTAAAAGCGTTAGAAACGGAACCGTGAATTATTTATAGTACCAAAATATAGATAAAACACATGAACACTTAAACCTAAGCAAGTTTCGAAATATTTCACTTTCTTTGGCTTCCTTGAAGCCTTGATTATCAATCGCTTTCTTCCTTCTTTCTTTTGTATCAGGAGTGTGCTTATAGTTAATGTTTTCTGTAGAAACTATCCCAATACAAAAGCCTTAAAATGTCTCTCTGATAAATTTTTCCATAGTAAATTTATCACTGCATGCCACTCGCAGTAGTGTATCAGATAAATGCATCGACACACACGCCATATATTCAATTCTCATTTTTTTACAGCACGCCTTTCTTCGATTTCCTGACAACAATCAAAGAGTTCGTATTGCCAATAAAAAACTTTTTAAATTTCGTCATTCGGAGTCGGTATTGAATTGCAGGCCCCTTCTATTCGTGAAAGAACTATAGCACCCACAACAAAAGTGGTAGTGTCATCTAATTTATCTTTAACTTATCATGCAAAATTAAAACGGGAACTGTACCTTTAGATAACCCTGTGGCCTCAATTATTTTGCGCAATTTTAGTCTTTTTGTAAATTGCATACCTTGAAAATTGGCTCATTGTTCATGTTATACCATGAACAATTTTTGTCTTTTGCTGTTGTTTTCCTCAATTAACACTATAAACGAAGTCATACATTAACATGGCTGGTACCTTAACAGGCAGTAGTAGACAGGAATTTTTTTTTGATTCTGTGAACATATTTCGCATGGAATAAACTAACAAGCCCTTGTAGCCGTCAGGATTCTTCACATTCAAATCAATTAAAAACATATCTAAGTACTTTAAAACTTGAAACTGTTTGCCTTATTTAGTTGGTATAAACACAACTGAGCTAGAGTTCTTCATTTATTTGCTAATTCTTGAAAAATAACTTCCGCTTATTCTATTTTCTACACCCCCTTTGCTTTTTTTTGTGCCGCCTTTAAGCTGAGCTACTTTTAAGGTCAAGCATTTTGTTAAATTGTTATTCCTTGCAATCAAAAAATACGAGAACAATCATTGCGAGGAGAGGCCGTTTTACATAAAAATCAATATCCTCTTCATCTGTTTCCAACAATGGACACGCATCCGTCTGGATTTCCTTTTGTTATACACCAAATTTAGTTGTTGTCCGCAGTGGCAGACCATTATAAAGACAAAACCATAGAAAAACATTTGTTCCCAAATTGTTTCTTTCCTCTTTTTATTAGAACCAAAATTTGCAGATTCTTAAAACCCATAGGTAAAATTATTTAAGAAAAAAATTTTTTTGTGTAAAAGCGAATTATTAATAAATAAAAATCTGGATACAATCTTCGCCAGATATAAAGAGATATCATTTCTATTTTCAACCATGTAATGACTCTGAGATCACAGGGACTATTCATAGGCACCTACTTCGTGTGTGTTCATATCTAGTGACACAACACCACAGCTGACTTTTCATTTTAATTTTCCATCGTTTTACACTCTATAGTCTAGACGATGGACAATTTTGCAGAGCTGCGGCCGAGCAGCAATGCGAATTCATTTAAAAATAACATCACACTGCCGCCGATATATTCACATAAACTCTCTGACGCGGCTGTGGTGTTAAGTGTGCCGGAGCAAAACTGCATCATCGAACCGAAACTTAGTATCGACATCAAAATCTAAATCATCAAATAGCTCATTTGATCCCAATTAGAATGCAGAATGGTCATTGACAAATTAAAAAGCACCGCAATTGGCAAACTAATCGATACAATATTCTAAAATTGTAAGGCTATCGTTGAATAACCGTTCGGAATTTAAAGATAGCCCCCGGCCACAGCTCAAATACAGATATTCGCAATTCGTAAGAATGTAAGAGCGGGCGTGTGTATTTGTAGCCGTGTGGAAAGAGTGGCAATATGCCAAAGCGATTAAAATAGTACGTTATGGTTGTGATTTATTTACCTATTTGTTGTTAAAAATGATAAAGTGGAATTAATTAAAATGCTATCATTGATAACAAGTTGTTATTGTGTGAATAACGTTTTGTTCACAAGTGTCCGTTAAGTATTTCGAACTGAATGTAATGCTGTGCGTTATTTCGTAAGCATCCCTCACTGTGACAGTGTGAACAACTTGAGAGTACAGATGTATCTACAATTTCGTCTCGCAGGAATACTTGGAATTAACACCAAAATGAAAATCTTTCAATGGTATGGGGAAAGCCTGATGGCTTTCGCACACTTACCAATATACTTGGCGGATGCGCAGTCAAACAAACTACAATATTGGCTCGTACCATACAAACTCATGGATTTTTAGCGTGACAATTTTTTTTATTACAGTTACCTACTATGAACCTTCACATACCAAAACGAATTCGCATGCACTAACTGTTGCTTCATGAATGCACGTAATTATAAAACAAAAAATATAAGCTCATAGAAAATTGCAATTTTGCGCAAAGAGAGAGGAGCCTGTTGAATCACAATAATTTTTGTTTCACGTGGATGCTTTAAAGAATATGTAGGGGTTTATATTGTTCTCAAACAGCAAGGTGAAACTGAGAGTTTCTACCACCAATATCTGCTCAACACTGAGAATGCCGTATGTACCTATGCATGTACATACTTAACCATTGTCGCTGTTGTCATAAAATGCTTCAATGGTGACAATCGCCTCGATAAGGTAACCGGGAAATTTGTGGAGGACTTCAATTTATTGTACCACATAGTTTCTCCTTTTGGTGCTCTCTCCTTGGCTTCACAATGAAGTAACTTTTGATGTACACCACGATAAGGGTAGATTCGTTTACAGATAAGATATGTATGCTGGTATTCGCTCCCACAAAATGTCCTTGAAAATACCTGCCTGAATGAATGTATATTCCTATCTGGACAGACAGGTATTACGAATCTACGCAAACATACAATAGCTCGATTATAACTGATTGTTGCACTGTTACCAAATACGTACGCATTCTATAAGAAAATTAAATTATTGTGTATTTCTCTTTTGGCTTTGAATTATTTTTCAAATCAATTGATGTGGAACACTCGTATCTTGGCCTGAAAACCTATTTGAATTTTATGAATTGTATGTGTGTATATACAAGTATAGGGATGAATATATGTATTTGTTTAGATTTTTTTATTTCTATATCCATGTTCAGTGTTGGTTTCAGGAGATATTTTGCAATAGGCTCTTAATAAGATAAAATATAAAATATTTTTTCTTTTTTGATCAAATTTCATATATGTATGTACATGTCATCTTTTTGTACTATCAGTCCTTGTTTATGGCGGAGATATGCAATTTAATTACTCTATTCAAAATCATTTAATTTTAAAAACTTCTGAATTTATTTCAGCAATGTTTTGAATGTTGCTTGGCATTGTTAATGTATTTTATTCATGGAAAGATAAACGAGTGTTATCGGTTATGTATATTGACACACGTGGGCATAAAGCCGTTTTGATATTACATATTTGGTTTAAAAAAACGAGTTCATGTAATTGCGTGTATACTAAAATAACAAAATTAATAAATGTATCTGTGTAGAAAAGCTTATTGTTGATAGAAATACATTTTAACACCAAAACAAAAGTCAACTTTCCCAATAAAAACTATTAATATCTTTTGGATTGTGAGATGTATAATTTAAATACATACGGATATTACTTAAATAAAAAATATATATATAATACATTTTATAAAAGTGGATTTTTACAGATTATTTTATTTATTAAAACCTTTAAAGTGATCTCTCTGTTTCTCTCCCTTAAGTGATTACACATGGGGCCCGAAGTTTTTGTCCACATAAGAAAAAGAGGTGAGGTACGAATAAAAAAAAATTGAAAAGATAACAGGGACAGTTTTTGATTTATTATATTTTTAGTTTTTTATTTTTAATTTTTTAAAAACAAATTCACAACTTTAACTCAAAGGGTAAGTTGCTTTCCGATATACCTCTTATTCACGTTACTTCTTCCTTCTACGAACCTCCCCAGTGTTACCACTCGCAAGATAAAAGGACTAACTGAATTAAGTGCCTCATCATATTGCCTACTTTGGGAATACTACCTTTTACTATTTCCAAATCCTGAGATCGGAGAAGTTTATGAATCTAACCACACGTTGCTACCATACACTTAGCAAATATACAGGCAAAGTGAAGGAGTTTCAAATAATCTTATAACAAGTTGCACCACAAAATTAAAACAATTCCATTCCTGACCTAATGGCAGGTACTTTATTTCAGATCATCCTAGAAAAAATCCAAGTGATATAAAATTACTTGTGAATGACCATCTAGTTATCAAAAAGCATAAGAGGAGTATTTGCTGCATAAATGTTGGTCTGTACAGTGCAAAAGTCATGTAGCAAATTTACAATTAGGGAAGGCAATAATCGGTCGTATGCAATGCTGTACGAAGAATTGTGTCAAATATTTTATTGCACTTTTTCACCACTGTTCTTGGAATTTATGTAAGCTACTGGTTTTTGTAATTGGTATCAAAATGGCGGTTACACAGTGCATAAAAGTCGATGTTTTTCAAAAAACGGGGTGCATTTGGCTCGTACTTGCAGTCGCAAACAAAATGAAATTATTTAGTGGACAAAATGGAAAAAAATTAGATCGAATTACAAAACTAATATTTCGTGTATTTCACGCTTCAATTCGTTAACAAATACATTAAAAAAAATAAATATGTCTGGCGAATATTCCCTGGATATGAAAAAGGTGAACTGGTTTCCTAGAATTGAAAGTCACTACAGATGTTAACGTCCGGGTTTTGAATAGAGCCTTCTGCGTTTCTTGTTATTTTAGGTAAAAATGTACATCCAAGAAAATAGTGTTGATCTAATAAGTCTCAATCCAAGTGAGAATATGTGGTCAATATAAGACTTATGTTGTCAAAGAAAAGTCCAGGGTTAAACTAAGATCTAAAAATTTACTTAACCGAACGTGGAACACCATTCCTGCTTTCACATCAAACAATCTTTCTTGGTCAATGTCTCGCCTCGCAAGAGGAGGTACACAAAATTGTTTATTAAACAGTGGATGCCTCTGAAAGAAAAATATTGCTGAAAAAGTTACGAGTTTGAGTTTGATTACACAACGTATTTGTACAGGATGGGGGGTTGACACCTTCCAACCCAGCCGGAAGCGAGAAATTGTACATCGAAATAGAGACTGTTATACAAAGCTATACATGAGTCTAATAGAGAAAATTAATGTAAGAAATATCATTTTGCAAAAAGCCTTTATTTATACTATATCAACACATTTCTTGCAAACTATCAAACAATCACAACAAATAAAAATTGACAAGTCAAATTTAAGATTAGTTGAAATATAAAAATATCATTCCAGAGCCAACTTGTTTTTCTTACTGCTTAAATTCAAATGAAAAGAAAACCAAATTTAAGAGAGTTACGACTTACCTAATCCATTATCCCTTGTGGAGT
This sequence comes from Eristalinus sepulchralis, assembly GCA_944738645.1. NCBI lineage: Eukaryota > Metazoa > Arthropoda > Insecta > Diptera > Syrphidae > Eristalinus > Eristalinus sepulchralis. The sequence goes on from OX122886.1 coordinate 21,487,346, forward strand.
ATATTTCTCGGAAAGGAAATGAAATCAACTCAAGATAATATGCTTTTTTTTGTGTTTATATATTGATTAACATAAACAGAATAAATAATTAAAAAAAAAGTGAAATTGAATTAAAATTGGCATTGCTTGTACACGTACGAGCACAAACATACATATTTTTCAAGTCTCTAAGCATCTCCTTTAGTACTAAAGGACGTGACAATTCAAGGTCATTGCTCGATTTTTCTGCAGCATTTGTGCTTTGAAATTACCACAAAAAAATCGACTTTTACGCTCGAGGGAAGAAGCTTTCTTTCCCTACGACATGGTGTCGTATTTTTCGCTCACTTCTAATCCCTTTTGTGTGTAATGAAAAATAACGTGAAAACTTTGCGCCAAATTTAAATAGAATTCTTTTTTACAATTCATTCCATACAACATGTTTAAGTTTAATTTTGATTTCCTTGAATTAAAAAAAACTCAACCTTTTCGAAATATGCTATGAGTTACGCATTTAATAAAAAGCAGGGTACATATTTTCTTAAAATTGCGGGGAAATCACATTTATTATATTACTTATAATACAATATTATCATTATTATTGGCAAAGTGTGTATGTTTCTACCTGTGAAAAATCATCAAACTAAATTAATTTAAAACTTGGTAAAATTTTTGTTCTAAAATTATAATTGATTGGATTAGAAAATATTAAGCAAATTTCAACTTCTACCCTTACCATCCCCACTTGTCGAAGATTTCTTAAATTACAAACAATACGGCAACAAATCATTTCAAAATATAACAACAACGAATAAGGGAGGTTTAATGTCTTAATTAAAAAATTTCATAATTTCCGTTGCAATCAACAGATAACCCACCGGATACACCTCGACATTAGAAGGACTCCAAAAGAAAAGGTAATTAAAACTTAAAGATACCAACTTAAAGAAAACAAAACCATCGTCACTGCCAAGAAGACAGTTTTCTCGTTTTCTTTTCCTGCCAAAGAAAATTATATTTTCATTTTTTATGCTTCCATTAAGATTGAATTAACTCGGTGACAGCAACCATACTCACACAAACCTTATAATTTCAGTAGACACAACAAATCATTATTCACTTAAACACCATAAAAAGAAAAAAAATTCAGTTTAAAGAATAAAGTATATTCATCTCTTAAGATTGTGGTTGAAGGGATGCTTACGGGAACCGGAGAGCTATTCTTGGCCACGTTATCCATTTGTTTAGTTTAATTTTCTTAAGGAGGGTTGTGAAAGGATGCCAAGATGATACTATTTTCGGCACATACTTTATTTTATTTGAACACAAAAATACACAGCCATCCCTAAATCTGATATCATGAAACGATAAGAGTAATGCAGTAATGGAAATAACGGTACCATGAAAAAAATGTTTTTTTTTTTAATTTAGTGTATTCGTAAATATAGAAGTTATGGAAATGTTCTTGTACTACAAGCTTTAATCATGTCTTATTTAAATAATAACAATAATAAATATTATTTAATTAAGAATATAAATCGTGTGAAGATGTTGTTGAAACTTATAATTTAATAAAAGTAAAGCCACCAAAGCATGTCGTGTGCCTTTATGGGAACCCATTATATATGAAACAAGTTTTATTAAATGTTTTCAGAAAGTACATATGGAAGTATGTACCTACGGTCGCATGAATCTACTTACGGTTTTAGGCTTGTGCATTGCATAGTTTATTAGTAAAATACGTTCTAAAAATAAAACAGCTGTCGGTCATATTAGAGTGATGACAGGAGGAACACATATACCAGCATGATGGACACCATCAATCCATGGGAATTGATACATGATGCAAATATACATTTGATATTTGCCTCCGGAGGTGAAGTTTCCTTGAGCACCAATTCAGGAGTAAGGCGGGAAAAAGGTGGGAACAATGTATAATAATACCATGGCATCTTTGAACGAAAATCAGAAATGACATTTGTTTGGAGATTAGGTAAATTGACTTAAAGGTGTATTTACACCACGTGTGTCAAAACAAGGTGGGCGGTTGTGACCTTCCTAAAAAGCACTGTAGTTTGCCTATGGACGAATTATGAATTAATGGAAGACCTGAGCTCTTAAAAAAGAAAATATAGGATGTTGTTTGTTTACTTAATATTGCAAAAGACACTAAAAGGTACACACATGGATGTGCTTTAGCACACGTACATATTACAAAGTTTAGGTTTCTTCAATGTTGACGAAACTTTTCTGGTAAAAATAATAAATCCGATCATTTGCAGAGTTTGAGAGGATGAAACCATAAATTCTGGGAGAAATAGTCTGCGTAGCAGCACGATTTAGCAAACGTAGTGCACCACGCTTCCCGGTTACCGCACTATTCAGGACACAATTTTTGACAAGGTGGCTTCTTCAATTCAGTACTAGAAAAAATAGTTCCGAGGATTGGTGTTAACTTTTGTGTCTATGCAAATAGTATCGTCATCCTAGGGCGTGAACAGTATAAGTTATTTGGTAATTTAATAATAATAATTTAGGGGCACTACAGTCCGCAAGGGACCAGGACCGAGCTTCTACAAAAACTACTGGTGTTGTGCGTGCTACTGTTTTCTCACGAAAGAAGGAACCTAACGTTCCTTAACGACTCCAAGCGGCGAGGTTTGAGAAGCTTTTCTAGACAATCAGTACTCTTTGAGCAACTCGAAAGAATTGGTTCCCCGCAAAAATGCGAGTTCTTCCGTCCGGGAATCGAACTTAGACTTTCGATGCCACTACCACTTCGCCACGGCGAACGCAATAAAACAGCTATAATTTTGACTTAATAAAGGAATTAGCAGTCAAGCTGATATACAGTCCCCTTGATTTAACTTGTTTTCTATCTCTACTTGTGTTATTGCACAGCGCTTCAAGTTGAATGCCTAATTGGCATGTGGCTTCATTGACCCTATGTTGTAAATGGCTCAATTGTCGTAAGTGTTAAAGGTAACCCCCAAATGCTTGTAATGCCTACATCCAATAAGACAATTTATTAACTTAATATGAACCGCATCCAACTTATTTTACTCCATTTTTCCTTTACAATAATTTGACGATCATATCGTTGTCATTTCAAAACAGACAAAATGAGAAGCTTCACTCTTACGCAGATTAAGAACTATCCAAACAAATACAAAGATTAATACGATGTTGGAAAATGGTGTCCATCTTATATTTAAATTAGTTCATTATTCAATTGAGAGTAAGAGCTTATTAGTTTTTTGTAAAAATGTGTGATCCGATAAAACGAATATCCTCCTTATCGTGATACTATAAAGTTAATATCGCAAGGGTAACCAGCCCGATATTTTGAAACTAGGTACCTTAAGATTGTGTCTTACAGATTTGCCAATGGTACATGCTTGGCAGGAGCAGATTTCCTGCAACCAATTCGATTTTAACTAATTGACGTTGGTATCACTTTTGTGTTTGTTTTTTTAGTTTTGTCGATATGTCTTGTTTTTGTTATAGATATCCTCAGTTGCATATAGGTATCTTTTGATGTACAATATAAGATGAAGGTGTCACATTCGTTTATAAATAATAACTCTAAAAAATGAAATAAAAAACTCTGTATTTTTTGTAACACAAAATTAAAAAAAAAAACATTCGTTACACTTGTATTTAAAATAACTATGACGTTAGAGCAAATCTATTTGCTGTGTACATTCACCCATTACAAACTAACTCTCTTGGAGCTTAGTGAGACACTGGTACGTAGGTGAGAATAAAGATTTGACGAATTTGAACCTGTCTGGATATAGCGTGGCATTCTTGTTTTTCTTACCCCACGGTACGGCTTCTTACATGCGTAGTGAGGTTGCATACTAACTTTAACCACAATTCGGAATTTAATTTTCTGCGGTTAAGAGTCTTCATCTGAATTGTTCAAACCAGCATAGCAATTCAACTTGTAAAGAAATTTGTCCTGTCCGACTGTCCAACTCTATTACAAGAATCGTATCCCAGTACCATCCGCCTATTTAAATGTACACTTGACAATCCTTCTTGTCTTCGACATTCAGGCCAGACAATACCCGAAATAATTTAACCCAGCTTGTAAATGGACCATACCAATACCTGACATTGCAGATCATACCGCCGACACTTTGGATCTGAATATCTCTGAGGAATATACGATTGACTTAATGTCACGTCTAGGCTCAAGCCACTGGGCGTATAAGCCAATTTCTCGTACTCACCCCACACAGTTAGAAAGCAAATTCCTAAAAGAACGGTAACACTCTACGAGAGGTATCACTCAGCTGAAGTGGCCATAACAACAACTTTAGGAATTCTAACTGGTCACCATAGCGACGTGAGCTGCTGATACGATCACACACATTAGTTTGCTGCATCTGAAATTCCCAAAATGAAGAGTATCAAGTCCACGGAAAAGGCGTGGTATGACTTTTCGAGGAAAACCGGAGAAAGTTTAATTTAAAGCTTTAAAAAATTATGTTAAACTCTGCTGTGTTGAAGCCAGAAGTATTACACTTTTCTAAGGGTATTATACTATGTTTGGTCTTTTTTTTCCTCGCCCTTAATTCCAACACTAATTTACAATAAGATTCCAGTTCTTTGGATAAATCAAATCACCCAGCTGCACATTTTGCAGGCAGCTCTATGCTGTGTGTTCTGTCTTCTCCTGTACCCAAGAGCGCAAATTTCTCCATTCAAATTCAATTCGTACAATTGCAAGATCTCAACATTCACAAATCCACTGACCCAAGGGGTATCCCCTGTTTTTCGCAAGAGGTGTTCTTCTACGCTAGCAAAAACCACTGTGTAAGCTTTTCCATTGGCCTTCTCATTCGGCTCCTTCTGTGTATGAGCACAACAGCATTTTTCCAGTTCGTCCTATCGACCCATAGCACTTTCGTTCCTTGTTTCTAAACGAAAACCTTCAGCTAGTGAAATATCTCGAATCCTGAAAGTTTTTTAATGATCGACCTGTTGCACGGTCCACTAGGGATTTGGCGGAATATAACATAACACCGAAAAGTGGAACAATCCTAAACACAATGTACGTTTGATAATATAAAGCATTTGCCAGAGTCTAGCATCAGACTCTTTTATTGAAAATGTATACTTACGAGGTCAATGATGAATCTCTTCTTTAAATGATAAAAAATTTATTTTCAAATCCTTTAATACAAATTGTATTGAATGGGTTCAAGCCAGGTGTTCACCATATTAATGCTTGTGTTCCTCAAGTCTCCTATTCGTCTCCGACACTGTTCCTCGTTTGAACAAATGATCCCTTGTCTATCATTTCTAATCCAATCCAATACTTCGTTGATGGCAGTACCCTCAGCTTTTCATATTCGTTATTAAGCTCACGTCACATCTCTTCGGCCATAGATTAAAAGCGGCAGGGCACATAGATTCAGCATATTAAATCCCATCTTAACAGCATTGGGTTACAAAGAGTAGAGAAATATTTATTGACTCCAAAACCCAGTAATATCTACTGTCATTTCAACAATCCATTGATGAATGACTCCTGTGTTGCTAATATTTCAATCCATACCGTTTCTATCTGGTCAGGTACTCCCAAGGCCTTCCTGCACTTGTCAAGATTCTTGGTCCTTTTTATTGACCACGAACAAAGTTCGAAAGTCCACATCAAAGAGTAGTTCAAGAATACCTTGAGAACTCCATACTACTTTCTTTCACTTCAGTGATGGACAGCAAAACACATACCGTATACAAATATCACCCTGTTCGCATAGAAGTACACTAACGTGTGCACTCAATGTACTTCTTCATTTGCCTCTAGTCGCTTTAGTAGTTAGACCGATTCAATAAATTTCTTCATATTACATACTTCCAAAGTACGAATCTCTCCGTGCAAGCACTGATCTCACTATACACCAACCCATCTCCATCTCTCCTACGGCTGACTGGGAGTCTGACTCATAGCTCTTGTGCATCCCTTTGCGAATTGTCACGGACCGACGAAAGATGAACGAGCGAGCTGATATTGGTATCCTTTCTAAGGTCTTCAAACTTCCAATGCAACGTGATATCTTGCACCGCATTCCTGAATGAACTTTAAAGCAAAAACAAACAACAGCAACAGCCAAACAGTCCTAATGTGGTTTTTATCGCTTAAGGAGATGGCGACAAATTGTTCACCTCATCTAAGCCCCGGGACATTGTGAAACCTTATGTGCTCATTACACTTAATCAGATTAGGCAGGTTAATGATCAGAACACTCAATGATTGGGCATTTAACCATTGGCACTCACGAAAACAGGCTAAGTCGTTCCAAAAATTACTTCTGTTGTATCTTCAGAGATGAGAAAAAAGACGATAATGTTCCTTCTTCTTCTTTGTTTGTATAACATCCTCCCAGATGAAGAAAAATCCATTTGGGTTCCTAACTTGACCCAAATGTGTCTGTTACTTGCGCAGCTTACTTTACATACGTGCGCAAGTTTCATGTAGAAAAAAACCGTCGGTAGACATTGTTCCCAGGTGTTCACCCAAGTGCCAGAGAGAATTTTGTATGCGATGTTAAGGAGTCTAAACGTTCTCTTCACTTGAGGACCTGACATACGACGCTGGGATTCCACTCATTGATTCTGTTTCTTCAGCAATATATGTATAACAAATAAAATGAATAAATGTACTTTACATGACGCTTATACTGTAATTTCTTCCTTCCGTTTCTTTTCAACAACAGAGTAAGTAAGTAACGCTGAACTTTTTTTCTGAGATTCCAATGCAGGAGTTCAAATTTGATTGCAACATACTCGTATGTACGAGCTACTACATCTTCTTGTGGCGCTAGAGTCCGGGGTGGACCTGGGCCTCAACCAACATGTCTCTCCAGTCAGCACGATCTTACGCCAGCTGCAGGCAGTTGCGCACTCCAAGTTGGTTGAGGTCCTTCTCCACTTGTGTGCGCCACCTTAGTCTAGGCCAAGGTGTTATATAAAGCTAGATCAAGATGCTATATAAAGCGAGCTTAGTCCTTCGAGAAAGGGCTATATTACTCAATTGCCTCTTGAACCCAAAGAAACAGCGATTGCAAGAATGATTCCGCGTTTGGTTTCGGTACTGGTGTCCTTGTCCCTATTTACCGCGGACCACCAGATCCATTTTATCCGCTTCCGTTTCAATGCCAGCAAATGCGTCATTGTCGTCAATGTCATCGGCGTAAGCTAGCAAATGAACTCACTTTTGGAAGAGCGTGCATCTGGTGTTGACTTGTGAGTTACGCACGATCTTCTCAAGGATGATGTTAAAGAAGTCACATTACAGTGCGTCGCCGTGCCTAAAACCTTTTTTGACATTTAAGGTCTCGGTGAGTTCGTTCCCGACCTTGACGGAGCAGCGAGAGCACTCCATCGTCATCCTACACAGTCTGACGAGTTTTGTAGGAATGCAAAAACTAGACATGGCACTGTATAGCTCGTCTCTAGGCACACTGTCATATGCGGCCTTCAAATCGACGAATACGTGGTGAGTGTCGATTTGCATTTCTTCAGTCTTTTCCAGAATCTGCCGTAGTGTGAAGATTTGGTCGATGGTAGAATTCCCTGGCCGTAAACCACACTGTTAAGGACCTATTAGGTTGTTGACGAACGGTTTCAGGCGTTCACACAGTACAGACAGTTCTGCGGACAGTCCATCCGCTCCAGCAGCTTTATTCGACTTCAGTCTCGATATTGCTATCTTGACCTCGTCTATGTCGGGAGGACGGAATTCTTGTCTATCATCGTCCAAATTAAGTGGAATATTCTGCCTAACAGAGGTTTTTGGGCCGTCATCACTGTTTAAAAGTCTGCAGAAATGATCTTTCCAGATTCTCAGCATCGATTGCGACTCTACTACTAGGTTTCCGTTTTGGTCCCGGCAGGATTCGGTCCGAACCCTATATTCACCGGATAGCTGTTTCACCTTTCGGTAAAACTTTCGGAGTTCATTCCTGCCATAACACCTCTCCATCTCTTCGACCTCGCGTTTCTCATGCTCTCTCTGTTTCCTTCTGAAAAGTCAGTTTTCTTCCCTTCTTTTCTGTTCGTAGAGCTCACGAACAACTCTCGTTGTCCGATGCAGCGTTGTCTGGTAGGCCTCCTGTTAAGCTGCTTGTGCCTACGTGCACTCGTCATCAAACCATGGGTTCCTTCTAGGTGGTGTCGTGAAGCCCTGCACATCTGTTCTGTCAGTGCAGGCAGCGGCGAACTTGGGAAAGTTTCAGGGAGACTCGGTCAGCAAAGATCCCAGCGATCTGTTGCGATTGTAGCTTTCCGCCGTCAAACCGCTGTGACCTATCTAGACTCCGTTGCTCTCTCGATATCAGGATACTTAGCTTGGCTACAACAAGGTGATGATCCGAGTCGATGTTGGCGCCTCGGAATGTTCGGACATCGAGAATGTTGGAGGAGTGTCTGACGTCGATCGCAACGTGATTAATCTAGTTGACGGTTAATTGATCAGGGGATCGCCAGGTTCCTTTATGGATGGGATATGGGAACCGAAACCTACTCACAGGGAGATTCCGCCTCGCGGCGAAGTCCAACATACTGAGTCCGTTTCCGGAGGTGCTACTACGTGCTACTAACATACTTTAAAAATGTGTGGAATTATATGAAAATGTTTCTTAGAGAATGAAAAAAAAGATTATGTCATAGTCATCTGGAAACAAATACTTGCTGCTTATGGAATGCAACTACGCAACTGCTCACAACATATAGGGTAAGAACGGTTGTTTCTGAAAAGCTTCTCAAGTTTCCCTATTCAAAGTTGGCATTAAGCAGTAGTTTCTTTGCACAATATAGAAGAAAGCATGATTGTTGCGTTTAATATTTAAAAGGCATTTAATAGAGTCTGACAAATTGCTCTCTTGCCGAAAATGCATAAAAATGGCGATGAGTTTTTTCCTATACGGATCTGAACCGTTCAATAGAAGAATAGTTTGGATCGATGAGTTCAAAGTTAATTAATTAATGCTGGTGTTCACGGCGCTTTTTTTGCCTCAGACACGCTTCATCATTTTTATAGTCTGCTACTTCTAATGCAATCTACTTCTTTGCGGATGACTTTTTATATTCGTTCCTTGGCATGATTGGTACTTGTGTCGTTGGAAAGGTCACATTTTCTATTTTCACAAAATGTTGCGAAATATCTGTTTCTTTAAACTATACAAGAAACATTTCACCCCCTCTGATTTGGCCACAATATATAACTCCTACATACGCCCAAAGCTTGAATCTTAACTGATACTTCAAAGACCTGACTCGACCTGGTGGAAAGTAATAAAACTCTTTAAAAAACAATAAAATTTATAAGTCGATCAACTCTTTAGATCACTAACGAAATGTCTATGTATTTGTCATTATCACACTTCTATCGCTTTTATAACATAGGACGCTCAACTTTATTAGCCAACTGCATCCCTCCTCTTAAAGAATTCACCCACAGTACCGGGAATGCCTATCGGTCAACCCTTAAGCAAACTTTCAGACGTAATGGAACATGTTCTTAAGCTGTACCAAATGAATATGGTCATCACTATGGGTACTAAAAGTCTCTTTCTTAAGCTTTTTATATTTATTTTAAATAAACAAACGCTATAATGTATTTTTTTCTATTTTTTTATTTGTTTTTTTTTTTGTATGGAATAACCAAAGTGAATACTTCACAACTCAAAAGTAAAAAATAATAATTATTATCCAACCGCAATTTCTCCTGCGGTGCCTTCTATACATATATAGGTCTATTCAGATAAATACAGAATTAAGTCTACGTTAAATAAACGGAAAATAGAGAGAGAATGAACTCAGCATTATTCGTGATACTTAAAAGTAGTTCATATTTGAACAAATTTTATTTGTTGCTCTGTTTCTTCCTCGAGCAGTCTATTCCATTTTCTTAAGCATATGCAATTTGTTAGGAGAGCCAGCAAAGCCCAACAGTATCTATTATATATCAATACATAAAATACTAAACTATTTACAAAATGTTTTGCATTTGCTAGCTTTTGTTCAATTATATAGTCATAGATGCTTATATCAGTGGGCTTTTATTCCACTCTGCTTATTCCATTTAATGATACATTGTGTAGATAATTAAACATTTTACATTTTGTTATCAACTATTTAACTAAAATAGCTGTTATGCATGTTTTGCATACCTAAATCATATTATTAAAATCCTTTGCTTATTTGCACAATTGAATTGTCGAAATCAGTTTAGCCATATACGAACAGTAAAGCGTCGAACATTATTGGCATGCCCATAGTACGATGATTTATATGCGAGATTAAGTGTAATGGTTTGAACTAAAACAATTTGCCTCTGATATGTTCTCTCAATAAAACATTTTATATTACTTAGAGGCGAAATCCTCTGATCTAAAATTCTAATGGATCCAAATAATGAATTGTCTTTTCTTTTTATTTGCGCTCACTTAGGTACCCATTTCATACCAGGTTTGTGGCCATGCGAGAGTGTATTTTCTTTTTATACATTAGTTGTCATGTGAAAGTTTATATATTATATCAATAAATTAATCGAATCGAAAATATCCCCTTCTCGCGAAATAACTGATTCCAGCTTCAACCGATATCGCTCTTCTCTGAATAAAAATATGTCAATGCAACAATGAAGCAGTAATGCTACTTAAAAGTTACTTATAAGTAAACTACTTGTTGACCAATATGTATATGTACAGTTGGAAAGAAAATAACCGTTGTTTCCTTTGGTTTTTTGGTATGTGTGATTAATTTGAAATGTATTTCAATCCTAAAATGTAAAGTTGTTCGTTAAATCACGTTTGCTTACATCGCAGAAGGATGATGAATAAGTCCATCTCGTCTTAACGAATTTGTGTTTTGAATGTCATTTGGCCCATTTGAGACAATTATACCAGGAGATTGTGGCATTGTTGCATTTGATGTTGCTCCACCAACGGAATGTGAGGCTGGTCTAGCGATAAGAACACCTTCATAGTTTATCCCGTTCAGTTCAAGATTTACGACCAGTTGTTGTTCACCATTTGCACCGATTGCTTCAAGTAAAAAAAAAAGGAAAAAAATTAAACATGAATACACTGTAGAAAATCTGTTCTGATGTGTCACTTCCCAAACACAATCAATTTTAATTAAGTTCTTGATAGCAACTGTTTAGGTGTGTAATAATTCTGATCTCTTCTTTCTATGATAAAAAAAGGTACTCACATTTTTGAGACAATTTAAACTGCAAGCCCGTGTTGAAACTAAGATCCGCAGGAGGAATTTTCGGTGTCTCAATTTTGTCTTCCTGTACCAGCAGATGATTTTGAACAGACGGGGCATTGTCATCACATAAAATTGATTCATCTTTTTTCTGCGGAGATAATGCCGCCGATGGCGGTGGCAAGCAGATCCTTTGGTTATGTGCTTTTAGCAGTTGTTCGTGATGTTTTGATTCATCGTCTTGAGAGTTATCAGCCGGAAATTTATTAGCTACACCAGAGTCATGAGGCTCACTAAAATCACGAACTGGAGGTGTGTATAAACTAGTTGGATAACTTCTTTTGGCTGGGGGTGGTTGATTAAAATCTTCTCTATCCGAACTCGCCCCCAATTCCGATGGTTCACGTTCACGCTCTCGCTTGATAACAATATCTGGAGGTGTATCCGAAAGGTTTAAGGCTTCACTAAAACGAAAAAATAATAACGCACTTAGTTTGGACTCAATTCGATAAGTTGACCGTAGCTAAGATACCAACCGTTGTGGCTCCGGGCACTGTGGTGAAGTATTCACTGACGCTGGTGGGCTTGTGTTGTTGTGATACATCGACCACAAAGCTACACGCGACATTTCCAATGCATTGAGTGCTTCGCGAGTAGTTATCTCTGGACTCTGAGATCTTGGGCGGGCTTGTTCTTTCTTCGCTTGAATTAGTTTCAAGTATTCCATCATGCGTTGCTCTATTTCATGTTGCACTAAATTTGGTACTTGACCAAAGGAAGGGGCCATCAGTCTGTGATGTGCTGCAGCAGCAGCAGCTGCTGCTTGTGGATTGGCGTGTGTGACCAATGCGAGTGGAGACATTTGCTGGATTGCACCGGACATGCTGTTGCGTGCCATTTGGGGCTGTAAAAAAAATAAATCGTATATAAGTTTGAGTTAAGTTGGATTTTGTTTTTATACAAATTTAAATGTCTCTTGCAACTTTTTGTTAATTTCTAGAACATTCAGGATGCGGTGTTTCTTACCTCATGAAAGGTCTTATATGGGAACTATCACTACAAGGTACACTACTACTGCTGTAATGGTTAGTTTAAAAACAAAACAATATAGTAAGAAACATAACATAACGGACTTTAGTTGTTTTACTTCGAAAATGCCAGGAAATGAGTGAAGAATTAGTTTTATTCTATTATTCTTCGCTGGGCGGTTGTTTTGGGATTAGAAATCAATCTTGTGAAAACCTAGTTTACTAGCGTACTAGGCCATCTTATAATGACCGGTGATTGCTTCCACATTAAGTCAAGGAATGGACTCAATTATTGATCATATACACATCCAAATAACTATTAAAACTGAAACAATTGCTCCCCTCTTTCCTACGAAATGTATTTCCCCGCAAGGACTTCGAAAATACTTAAATCAACATTTTAAATGTCGTCTGAAATTGTCATATGACAGGAATAAATAAGACAAAAACAATGAAAGCAACGAATATACAGTGAAAAAAGACAAAACAGTTTTAAAAGAAGACACTAAAATAACCGCCAACGACGGTGTATCTTTTAAATACCATTTCACACTTAATTACTGAAATACCGACAAATTTAATTAAACCAAAAAGTCTCCAATGCAAAGGTTAAAATCGCCCCATTATTCTTACACTACCACTCATCGGACATTTGTAAGATACTTACCATCTGCATCTGACTGTGCATCGCCTCAAATTGACCGTAGCTGGAACGACGTCCCTCACGGCGATTGCCATCGATTGCGGCCTGAAGCTCGACGGGTGAACTTAAGTTCTTCTTTTCACATTCGTATGGATATAGATACTTCATGTATCTGCAATGAGGAAAATATAAAAAAATGAATAATAATTAGTTCTCTATTAATTCAAAAGTGAATCGTGTAGATTTGAGTGAAACGTGCAAACATTGAACAGGTAATGAATGGGAACCATAAACAAATGACTCTGTAAACGAACAATTCAATAAACAATTAAAAGATTGTTTGCTGTTGAGGTGAAGATTTTTCGCTTCTTACGGAGTCGACGAGATCGAGATGGTGTAGAAAATAATAATAAAAAATAAACTTAAATACGCCAACATTAACACAAAGAATAAAACAATAACAATCGTCAAGTATCTGCATCTCTTTCTGAAGTCAAATACGTGAGCAAACCAGTTTGCGCTTCAGCCTAAGTACTGGAACTAAACATATTTTCCCTTTTTATTAATTGGATGGACAAACATAGACGTAAAGACAAATATGGATGGAATCCATCCAGCTATAGCAGCTGAAGCCAACAGTGCTATGCGTGGTCCTCTTGAAAGAGTTCTTGGTGCTCCCATGAGTCCTCTGTCCGAGTACCGGGAAGGAACCGGGCTGAATAGAGAAATAAAAACAGGAGTGATGGCGACTGTCCCCTCTTAATCCATCATCAACTAAACGGGCCACACTTTTTTTTATAATTATGGCGATAATGGTAATCATTGTAAGAGGAGGCAATTATGAACTGAGAAGTGAAGTGATCAAACAGCACGAATGATATTAATCGGTGAAAGATTAGACCGATGCATCTGAGCTGAGGCAGGGGACAGGTATATATATGAATTTGGGATGCACACAAAGAGAAATTAGTCACGTTGTCTTGAGGTGTTTGAACCCACTGGTGTTGGGCCAAGGCGCCTCAAACAATTAAATCTTCTTTGGTGTGGAAAAATGGTTAGAACCGTTCTGTCATGACGATTATCGAATGGCATGTAAAGACTGATGAAATATCTTAGTATTTACTTGAATACAAGTGAAGAATAATAATTGCCAGCATGTAAGTCTGATCGTTGCCTAACACAGAAATTGATCATTTCCCAAAACTACGAAGGATCGTGAGAACAATAGATCCTCAAAACCATTAAACTATTTATTAAATCTTTTCCGCATTTTCAAATTACATGCAATATCTGCGAAGGACACAAGCAGCAATACCATGTCGTAGTTCTATTTCACTTCATGAACATTTAAATTGAAATCAGCCTGATTTGCGTCCTCGGCCTGGATGTAGAATAGGGAAAATAGAAAAGATGGCTTTTACGATGTTCTAGAAACAACATACGATCAAGGATGAAAGTAGCAAATACATTGTGTGTACGAATAATGTCCGCGCTACGACATCAAGATCTCTCTGAACACCTGGGAAAGCACGACACCTTTGCTAAAATCTTCGGAAAACACAACCCGCACGACATTCTGTCCAGAAATGAACTCAGGCTAATCGATTTCGGCTTGTACGACTCTCTCTATATTAAGCCTGCGGTTCCCAGACAACAACATCCATGAAGGGACCTGACGATTTCCCGATCAATCGTCTGCCAACCACATTGCAATCGAAGTCAAATTCTTAGTGTTCGAACCTAACGAATTGCAAACGTTAACTCGGATCACTCTCTTGTTGTAAATAGTAAGAAGGATGTCACGGAGACAGCATGAATTGACCTCGGAAAGAGTATCCCTGAAATTATCTGAATATCCGACGCTACCTGCATCTGGAATAGTAGAATGGAAACGTTGTCAAGAAGCCATCAAAGAAGCTGCCACCAAAGTGCTGGGTTTTACTACATTACGGCGAGTGCAGACAGGCACGCTCAATCGAGACACGAGAACTGTTTCTGAACTCTACGGACAGTAAGAAGGTTGCGTGGAAGGAATGGCATGAGGAGCGCACAGTCGAAGAGATAAAAATGTGTTATGGAATTATGTCCAGAAGTAATGCCAAAAAGTAAAACAGATACTGGCCGAATCCAGGCGGGATGAAAGCTTTACAATTACATGTCTAATTTTGACACTCCCACCAAACTCGTCAGATTGTGTAATATGACGATGGACACTTTCACTGCGGTAACGCACTCATCCAGCCTTTCGATGTCAAAAAAGATTTTGGTCAAGACAACGCGCAGTTGTGTGTCCACAAAAATTATATCATTTTGTGGACGATCGTATGAAACTCACAGAGATTTGATTACAAAGTCCTTTTGAGTGAGCTGAGTTTACGCGGAGCGTCTTCTGGTTTGGACAGAGACTTATATGGGTTCGGCAGCAAACGAGGATTAAACCAAATATACATGAGTTGTCACCACCGAAAGTCGTACAAAACCGACGCTGTTGTACGAGTGATCAACTTGTTTTAATGAGCTTAATCCTATACATTCCTTTATTATTTCAGACCAAGTCACTAGAAAAATGATATTTGCAATTAAGGCCAACAGTCTACCACTGATTACTGCCTCCTTCCATAGGTGGGGTGTTTGAGTAATTTATCATTAGAGTGTCCTAACTGAGGTATCACAGACATGTACTAGTAATTTAAACGATATAAAGGTAACCTTCCTTACAGCACGAATATTGGGATATAGGGTAGTATACAACCACATAGATGCTCAAACTTCACTTGATCTTGCTGATATTCGAAGTATTCCTACGCACTACAAAAATAACCGCTTCTATTCTCGTTCCATATATTCAGCCTTAATTTCGGAAAACTAATCGAGCATTGCTTAGCCGGAAATGTAAATTAAACACAACAACTTCTACGGAAAATGCATGCACGAGGAAGCTTTTGTAAGAAGACAGTTGCTTGCTTCTTGTACCTGAGCATGGCATTAGTCTGGAAACAAACATTTCTGCAAGAAATTCACAAAATAAAACTGAAGACCTGTAAGTGAACTGTCTAATTAATGATTCTAGTCGACTTACACGCCGAAGGCCGTGAGTCGGTATTTGAATTTCTTTTACGGTACCACCTATTTCGAGGTCGTGACAATACAAAAAAATAATAATTGTTTGTGAAAAGTATCTCAAAATTCGCCGTTCAGAATCGGCAATAAAGTATAGGTTCTCTGTACTTCTGAGAACACAATACATTTTACACAACGAGTAGTTGCTGAAGGAACTAGGAATTGTTTTTTTGTGACGATTAAAGCTGCTCATGCAGTTATGTTGTTATTGTTATGTTATGATGTCATTTTTATATCAGACAATACGGAATCAATACATTATATATATACGGAATCAATACATTATATATATAATGTTTAATTATAAAATATATAATTAAAAAAATATTTGTACAAAATAGTGAACATTTATATACATATATAAAAGTGGAAAGCGGAGATTTAAATACACATTTAATAAACTAGTTAATAAAAGAGACACCCAAAAGAGTACACCCTTATTTTGAACGAAATCTGGCATCAACAAAAATACTTTTCACATTTGTACCTGTCTGACTTTACCTATTCCATAGAAATGTAAATTACGTATGCGAGTTTAAATGCAAAAGGATTCAGTTTTAAATCACAATCAAAACCGGCTCTTTGAAAATTCTTCGATAAGTACCATACAAACCCCCAAGCAATTCAATTATAAAAATCGGTTAACTGTGAGTTCATTAAATATATTTTTATACATACACAGTCAGGCAGTCTGATTTGCCTTTAAATCAAAAATGAAACACTAACGGTTACTAACAAGGAAATTTAAATGCTTCCAATATACCCACCACACCCCTCATCTAAATATTGTTCAGTGTATCTGTAGTGCGCGGTTTGAGTTTAACACGGTGCAAACCAATCGAAATGAACCTCCGAGGTTTTCAAATTAATGTCCAGATTTTGATGGATTTCATCCTACGCGTCGTCTACTAGTGGCCGTCCAGCGAACGGACAGTTGGCAAATTTTATGCCATTATTCACCGACATGTATGCACATGTGGCTGCGCCTCATACACAGTCGCAAACCGCACAAGCACACTTTCCACACTGTGCGAGCGGAAAAAATCTTCATACTTCTCACAACAGGGATAATTCATCAAGAAGGCTGAATATTAAAACGAAAAATTTGAAACGAGTCCGTCTCGGGTAGATTTCACCGACCATGCAATATGTTGCTCTGCATTGAGCAACTCAACGGCAAAATGAAATTAAAAGCAGGCTATAAAATCGCCATAAAACACGAAAGCTCAATTTAGGTATCATTCCAATTGTTAAAGTTCCGACGGTTTGCCGTCTCGACAATCTGCCGTCGCCAGTGCATTAATTTTCTTAACGAAGAGACAGGAGACTCGTAAAATATGTTGGCACGATTAGAGACAAAATGCAAATCTAATGGTTTTCGGCACTTCCATTGAAGTGCCAAAATCCTGAGGAAAAGCAAAGTCCTGGAGTAACCACACCGAAACACAATCACCTATTAATTGCAGTACAAATACGAATTTGTCATCACCGATCATACACACCGGCATGATGCACTGTTCGTTAAATGAAAATTAATGACAGATTTGAGACGATCTTGCCGCATCTCACAGTCGCGTAGGCAAACACTGAATCCATGCAACACCGCATTGGATAATACACAACATTATCCGAATAGTGAATGCCACGTTATTTGCATAAACATTCGTTTGAGCTATTGCCGCACACCAGGACCCAAAGCGAACGACAATCCCTTTCCTCTTGCCACGAGTCCCCTCTGAATCAGTACATACATAATGAATACCACGAACTTTATATCAAATATTTGAATAATAGACTTCGGAATCACTGCATTGATTGTGTTAATTAAATTAATGCATCGAACACAGAGGATGGCAGGATAATATTTGATTTAGTGAGCGCTGGGTTGTGTTGCCTATTTACATGGCACTGGCATGTCTCTCGCAGCTCAGGTCGCGCATGATCCTTGTGATCATCTACAGCTCCGTCTGAACTCCGTCGAGTGGTTAAGCGACTCTGCTCGTTTTGTTTACTTTCATGAATAAGTAATGGTGAATGGTTTTTATGGATGGAATAGGTAAATTAAGCGCGGTTCGATGGACGATTCACGTTAACAAGCGTTTAAAGTGTGACTTTGAGTTAACACGATTTATAGAAATGTTACTGGAGGTACTGTACTGTGATGCTGATGATGTCTCGTCTCGCCGGTGATGATGCAGAAGAATGTAAATAAAATGTCGGAATCTTATAACGACTTCATACTTTCGTATTGGAATGTTTTTTAATCGCTAATGGTAAACGAGCACAGTGATATTCTTAAGAAATTTAGCGGGTTTCATATACATTTGCTGCATCAGCTTATGTGAACTATAAGGGCGTTTTGCTTGCTTGAACTGATCTGAGACATATGCACATAAAAACAAAATAAGGTTTTCTTTTTCCAATTCGAACCGAAAGTGTGCTTAATAAGGTCACGTGTTTTAAGCAAAATATATGTATATCATATAAGAAGAAAGATTGAATCGAATGTATATTTATGGGAATAGTTGTGGGATAAAATATTAAAATTAAAGATAAAACTATTTGGAGTAGTTGTGGAGAGTTGAGTAAGCAAGATGCGACCTGATTATTTATAAGGTCCTGATTATATAAGAGCTGAACAATTGCAAAAATGATTCATTAAAATTTCGGAGAAATCTACTTGGTAGTCCGACAATGCACAATGCATTTCCATGCAGTCCATCCAACGAGAGTTAAAGGTGTACGATGTAACCCTTGATAGTTATGTGATGCGTCACCGAATCACCAACATTCATCCTTAAAATGTTTTTTTCTTAACACACTGGATTCTGAAAATTCCGGATTGAAGATTGATTACGAGGCCTTTCGTATTTATAAGACTGGATTATTTATAAAATTACCAATAATCAAATATCAATATCAATCAATTATTTTCCTTGCCTTCTTAAACATTTTTGTAAGGTTGAAAACTTACTTCCTTTATTTTCATAAAATATTAATATTTTATTTTATCTAAAACGAAACGCCCTAAAAATAAAAGAGAAAAGTGTATATACTAATTCAAACTGTAGCCCAACCCCATTCTTAGCATTTGGCTTTACTCGACGTTAAACATATTGAAGTTATCGGCGTACAGAGTAGAGACTTCGTTTTATGAATACTAAACAAGTGTCATATTGTATTTCACTTCTAAGCATACGCCTTATTTTAAAAGGCACGACCCAATGAGCGCTCTATTCAAAAATTTCATTACCGTAGCCAACAAATCGCCACAACCAACCACTCTGTACAACTGACTTTCTAGTGAAATCGTCGACATCAATTTTAGAATGATTACATGGTATTATTATTCAGACGATAAGAAAACATGGTGAATACAAATTTAGTTTCTTCATTATTTGCCGCTGTAAACGGGGACATGAGTAAGTCATGTTCACAAACATATCCGCGACCCAGAGACGACAGAAAAGGTGCCCGAGCGAATTGCAAGACCTACCTATATACTTTCCGGCGGTTTCCATCACCGCATTTTATGGACGAAAACCAACGAACATAAAAAAATGCGTTAAATAGTAGATAATTATTCACTATTACTACAATGGGCGATAAATTTCCAACACTACTCAAAAAATATGCGCCGCCGATAAACCTAATAAACGCCTGCCAACCTCTGCCTGCATGGTGTGTATGTCATAAAATGTGAAATACACCAACCACCCGCCCTATCTCCTCCCTGAGGCTAACCAACAATGAAACTTCATAACCCACCGGGTACATTAAAAATGGCTACAAAGTAGTGGCCGGCCATTAGACGAGCTCAATGGACACTCTCTAGTGTAAATCATTCACTGTGCGACCGCCAGACCGCAGCCTTTTTATAAATCGATTTAAACCAACCGCATTCGTGCTCCAAACAATTCGTTCCTAGAGCTATCACTTTTCTAGAAATTGGATACCCAGTATTTGTACATAAGGGAATATACAAATAGTAGACAGGAAGACGCTCCAAGTGAATTTGTGTATACATAACCTAGGTGATTCCTATTTTCTTCATTACTCTATGTGTCTATACATTTGGCGTTTAAGTTGTAATTTAAGAATACTTACTGCGTGCGCAATGTAAAAGCAGCGCTGGTTATGCTTGATGGTAAATGAAGTCCTTTGATGATCTCTTGCCAAAGTTTCTTGTTGATAACGTCAACAAGGCCCCCTCTCGCTATAACCAAATTGTACAGCTCGTACAAATCCAGAACTGATTTCGCCATTATCGGTAACCGGTTAATGGGTGTACCTGTGAATTAAACAAAAGACAAAAATTAATTTACGTCTTAAAACAAACAAAAACAAATTCAAAAATTCCAGAAACACTGAATGACGCAAAAATTAAATATTATAGTGGTTGCTCTCTTTCAAATGAAATGTAAATTTCCATATGCAATAGGTGTTAAGAGGAACGGTATCCGACACAACATCATATACAGTCGAGTGTCAGGCGAAATGTCATGAGTAATTTTCATCAGTTTTTGTTGCTTTTTTCGATGACCTTACGTGTTGCGCACATAAACTATACCAGAGCATGCCATAAGGGGGAGAACAGATGAACGTTTCTGAAAATCATTGTCATCTCAGAAATGCATTTGACGTGCTTCTGGTCTTTGCGCATTCGTTGCGATTTTGTGATGAAGACGACGCTGTCGCTGCTGATGATGATGTCGTTAATGATGGTCCTTTAGGAAAGTGGGTATTTATTCGGTTGTGTGTCTCGTATACTACCTCATTCTCGAAACGAATTTTATAATATTTTTATGAGGCACATAAATATTATTTTTAGCTCGCACAATCTTGTGTCATTTTAGAGCAACACGTTCAACGTACTGTCTTGTCACTGGGAGAGTGATTGAATTCATATGTAAATTAATGATTCTGTAAGGGGGTCTCGGTATATTGGGCCTTTCATTCTATTTGCTCAGTTTTTTTATTTTCTTAAATTATAATGTTTAGTGAACTTAACTTTGTATTGAAAAATTGTACAAAATATGATATATAATATTTGCAGTTTGAAATGCAGAATATTATTATTATATAGTTGTAGTGTATAGCCATACTAAGGGAACTACACGTCTTCTGCATTCTATTTTTCTCTAACAAGTAGAGAATAATTACAGTTTATGGTCGACATTTTTTAGTTATTCTTGAGGATTGTCAGCAATTCGAAACGAGTATTGCCATGAAAAAGGTGCGAGATAAACGTTCAGTCAAGGTATAGACATAGAATCTTTGGCGTGGGAGTTGAATCACTTTCTCAACATGACTGGGCTTGCACTGTCTAAATTAGTTAAACTTAGAAACTGCAGATTTTGATGATGCGCAGATTGTAACGCCGCAGTAAGATTTATACTTGGTAATTGTAAGAACAGTGTATATAACATTCGGTCATACTTAGTTCGATTAACTCCTTAAAAACTTGTCCATCCTCTTTATATTAAATGCTGTAGGATTTATTGGTAACAGAGCTGATTTTTTTTTAATTTGTATGATGGCTAATGTTTTACTTTTTTCAGTAAGTATAACTGTAAACTTCCATCCAGCAATGACTATAGTGATACACACAGTTTACTCTTTCCCTTAATAGGACATAGCCCTTAGCCGGTAAGACAACTTGTTTAACCCAATAATACATTTTTAGTAATTATTTCTTGTTTCTATTCTGGCAAATATATTTATTTATCCAAGATTAGATTCACTGTTTTAAGGAAATAATAATCATATAGCTGCAAAAGAAAACCTTTCAAAGGAAAGACTATTTGTTTGCAATTTTCGCATATTTCACTGGATAATTAGCAAAGATTTTTTCAGTTGAGTTTCTGAAAAAAACACGAATTATGAAACTCCCCTAACAAGTTACATACATCAAGGGAATTTGCCTTAATTACTACTGCAGACCGTCTGCCTGCATTAAAAAACCATCACACCTCCAAGGACAAATCCAAATATTTGTATAATTTTAAACGTCTCGACAGCACACTACAGCCACGTAATTGTTTATTGTTTCACCTTTTGTACCCAATGATAGCACTCTCATATAAAACTTTACTGTCGATTAGCCGTCATTTTTATTGAACACCTCCTGTTTGCTTTCCCCCCTGACGCAATTAATTTCTAGTGTTTTTCTCAATTAAGTACAAATACATGACCGTTTGTACATTACCGGTTCCCCTGTATTCGATATGCTACAGAACTGGCAGTAAACTTTTAAGTAAACTCAAAAAGAGCCATTAACAATGTATCTAAATGAACGAGTGTGGATTTATTCCAATTTTATTAGATAACATTTAGAGCATCCGAGAGCCTGAAGAATGAATGAATCTGGCCCATTAACGCTTGCTGTCGATAACTTCACTCGAATTTATTAAAAAAAGAAGAATCAAAGAATCAGGAATTTTTGTTGTTTTTCTCACTTTTTTTTCTTGAAGTTCGATTTTATGCCGGGGAAATCAATCAAATAAAATGATAGACATGTTGATTGAAGCAAAAAGTAGTATAAACAAAGATACGTTTGTATGTATGTCTGCATGGCAGTACCCACGTCCGATGAATGCACAGGAACTGTAGTGGCAATACCAGTGACGGCAGCTCCAGAACGTAAAACTTGGAACGTGAAGAAACACGCACACCTCAAATTAATGTAATCAAAATATTTTGAGAATATATAGTGTGTTTAGGTACATTCAACTGTCAGCCAGCGTAAGTTGGGTTGTATATGCATATGTACGTGTATACTTTTTGCTCTTTGTAAACCACTTAATAAGGAGAAGAGATGATCAGACTTTGCGTTATTTTGCCAACCCGTCACGACCTTATTTATTTTTTTGCATTTTTGCAATGCATTTTTTAGCATAACGGTAATAAAATGCAAACCAATTAAAAAAAATACAGCGACTGTTAATGTGTTGTTAATATATCACGAACATTAGATTAATAAAACTACAAAGTGTATACACTTCATACTGCGACCGCCGACGTTTTCCAATTAAAATGTTAATTTTAGAAAAACCAAGTACACATCAAAATTCGATCCATCATCGGCACGCACTGTAGCTGCACATGTTAGTCTATTACATGTGTACAATTCATACTACCATGATTTCGAGACTACCTAGTGCTCCGCTGTGTGAACACAGAGCTCAGAAGACAGCATCAATTGAAAGGACAAAGTGAGTGACTAGTGTTCAAATTGGAAAATTTCGTCCAAGTTCCAAGATAAACATGTGTTCATCATCGGATGTCATTCAAAAATCAAAATCATCCAGAAATAGATCACTTTACGCTTTCTTACGCTACTTCTTTCGAAATGTACCCCGCGTATTTGCGTCCACGATGCGTTGTGCGCGCGCTATGAAGGAAACTACGGGGAACTTGCGGCGCATACACAGACAATGCAAATAAAATAATAATTATCCTGGGTATGAGGAAAATGACAAGTTTCCGCCTGCCACATATATGCAGGCTGGCTAAAATGGATTGCGAACGGACGGTTTGCGCATACGATCTTCAGCGAGATCACGCATCTGTGGAGTTGTGGTGTCGAGCGACTCTCGGTCGGATGCTAGAATGGATTTAGATTAATGAATCAGCGAAGATATGGTCTCAGTCAGAGTTAATGTCTTTCTGATATCTTCTTTCTATCGTTTACGCTTTGGCGGGTGGGACGAAGGAAGCCAAGAATAAAGGGCTCCTTGTTGTGTGCGTCTACAAACTGTCTAAAATAATGGATTTTTGCTTTCCTGATTCCTTTCTTTTAATCAATCACAATATTTTAGCCTCCGCCAGACGAATGTTTGTACGGCTGATCTTTGTGACATTACTTGAATAAATCATTAAGTGCGATATGCACACGTATGCTCTATAACCGCTGCAGACGTTAATACATTCGAATGGGCCTTCACTCAGCGGAAATATGTATAACAACTACAAAGATACATAACAACTGTGCCTGCACAACTTAATTGCATACACTCGATATACAGATTTTAATTATATATGTGTGGACACATGTAAAGTGCAAGTAGGTGTAAGTTATTAACCATTTTCAAAATTGATGTCTAGTAAAACACAGAAGTCTTCACCTTCTGACTAGAATTCTTATACATTGCAGAAAGGGATTAAAAAGAAAATTGAGTGACCAAATCTGGTAAACAAAATAGAAAAATCAATCCGAATGTATAAGGAATCTCTTGTCACATTTTATTTTAAAACCCTTTCTTTGGCGTTGGTACTGCATATATCAATTTCAATCGAAAGTATTAGTATGAGCGATTTTTCTGCGCTGCACTGTTCACATTTTATTTATAAAATAAAAATAATGATACGCGGGGGTTCACTTATGTGAATTTCTGGCCACTGAAACATGAGACTGATTTACCAAGAAACCTACAATCGATTTTGCAAAATTCTATAATAAAATACTCAGTCTGATATCCTAGCACTGACTGCATGTTCTTACTTTCATTTGGTGCACCCCCTGTCAAACGGTGGTCATGAACCACCTCACATACCGCCACATCGCTACAATTCATGTCTGTCGCCAAGTCTATCGCGTACATACTTCCATGAATAATATTCACTTGGAACTCATAATATAGCTTGAAAATATGAACAAAGAAACGAGAACTGCGCGGCAACGGTCACCGTCACTTCCCTCGATGATGATGATCAACGCTCAAGTGAACAGGGAGCAAGGAAATCGAGAAGCTTATGACATTTTTATGATTTCTTCGTTTGGAAAACGATATCGTCGTCTGCTTGTGTCGACAGCGACAACAGAAAAAGCAATGTCTCCGTAATATGGAAAAGAAAATAATAACAAAATCAAACAAACAATTCACGAAATGTGAAATTAATAATTAAATTACAAGACTTTTGTCATGATGAACAGGGGTGGCCGAGCCACATACATATATTTGATATGTGAATGCATGCATACTTATATAGGTAATATGTACGTATGTGGACGAGGAGTATACCGGAGAATTTTTAGCATAATGTAATAAAATACTTTTACGGGGGTGTGATTCAAATAATTTTTACATGGGGTGTATTGGCCTCGTTTCAGTGTTGTGTTTGATAATGTGATGATATTATTAAATGTACTTCTTTTCGTACTTATGACCCACTTTTAAAGATTGTCGCTTTGGCAAGACTAAAGATATTGGGAAAACTTATCTAATTCTGCAATTATTCGAAACCTTGTAATGTGAGGTAATTTTTAATTTTCCGTTTTGCAATATGTTTCTCTGAAAAGGCAAACATTACTTATTTATATCCATCTATATTATATTTTCTAAATCATAAGTAATGCTTAGAATATAAAAAAATTAACAGTATAGTTAAAAAGTGTTTTATTTTCTGCATACAATTACAGGAAGCTTGCGGAAATTCTTTAAAAAAACAACTATCATTCAAAATACACATGAAATTTGAAATTCTAAATACTGAATAAACGGTTACCTGTCAAATCGTTTCTATCGTTACTTTTGACTTTTTTGGCTTTAATTTTAATATAGTAAAGAAGCTAGTCTAAATTGAAGCAAACGTGAACTCTACAAATGATATTCTAATGGAAACGGTTTGCAAAACTTGGCTTCAAACTTCCAACTCCAAGAACCAAAATTATGCTCTACAAAACACTTGTTTATTGTACCACTCCTGGGGTAAGGAACTGAAAACTGAGCAAGTAAGGCAGTAGATGGTACGTTCGAAAAAAATTTTACGTCGGAGCTGAATGGAGATGAGCTTTATGAACTGTTCGAAAATGTGTATGTAGGCTAGAAGGCTGGAATGCTAAATGGACTGCACTGACTCGGCCACATGAAACACCATAACACCAAAAAAGATGGTTTTCGAATCCAAGCCTCCGGGTTGAGGAAGTAGAGGAAAACTCAGCCTTAGGTACAAAGACCAAGCCATCGCGTAAAACCAAAGATTGTTCTGGATGACTTGATAATAGCATGCCTTTACAAATTTTCTTGGAGGAATTAAAAGAAATTACATAGCTTTGAGCAATGAATTAAAAAAACACAATAGGCCGAAAGGCATAATAGATAAGCTCGTAGAGTACTCGTGAAGAGTCAGTAAGTTAGAATTAAGATCAGTAGATTATATTGGTAAGGTAGTTTTAAGTATTTTTGTCTAGCATATACGAAATTGAACTGAAATCTTAAAAAAAACAAACGACAATTGAAGGCAGCCAAATCTTAAGATCGGACCCTCCATGGTTCACCGGTCTGATAAGTAAGTAGGACTTAATATATTTGACAAGAGGCTATGCTATTATAAACAATTCAAATACAAATTTCAAAATATAAATAATAAGATTAAACAAATAACATGTAAATATACAAACATACATATATCATGTACGTACATACATACCTCTTACCTAAAAGTGTTCACACAGTAATTTGTTTTAATATCAGAAATTTTAGAACCCGATCATGCGGCCATTTATTATATGAATTTTGAATTTAGAAATCAACTTTGTGGTATAATGGTGATAAAAATCTTGTTGACTGGAGAGGTTTGTTAGTTTCACCGCATGACTTAAACGCGACACACGAATAACAATTAGAAATAACTTTTTCGAAATTTTCTTCTGACAATAATTTTCATTACAAGTAATTTAATTTTCAAAGCACGTTATTCATATCTGAATGTTTCTTTTTACAGTCAGTATCAGTGATAAATATTTCCATTCTAAATAAATTCTCATCGTAACTACATATGTATTAAAACGACTCGAAATTTTACCACCAAAATATACGTTTTTCAGTTTTTCTACTTCTGAGCCTTGCACTCAGGAGACTGTTATATAAGCTATGCAAACACATACATTATGCATACACATAATGCGGAAAATGATAGTAAATGTTATGCATGTATGTACAGTAGTTACTGGACTCCTAAGATATCGGAGTTTTTTTGTCCACATATAAAGGGAAAACTGTTGTAATTTTTTATTCAACATATTTGGCGGTATCTACACGTCTGCCCAATCCTTGTATGATTTAAAACGGTACTAGTTTCTCTGCACATTGAATAGAGACGGCTGACAATCAGGAAAGTGCGGCAAAAAAATGAAGTGGATTAACAAGGTAAGCACGCAAATTGTACCTCATATCGTTCTGCATTTCCACATTTCCTCCTTCCCCGCAAATTGTGTATGTTATCTAAATGAAATTTTAACATTTGAACACTGAATATACATATGTACACATGTATGTACATATTACTTCTATGTTTGCATATATTAAAATATATGTATTTCCATCCGCAATTCGTGAAAAATAAGAAATTTTGTTAGCTTAGTAAAATTCTGAATCAAATAATCCAGGTCCGAGTAATCTGACCCTGACACTTTGAAGATCACGCATGATGATTTCTGTGTAGAAAATAACATATGTCGTACATATTAACATAACATACATACATACGGTAAATTTTTGACAAATATACTCAAAATTTGTGTGGTGGCAATTTTAATTGGTCACCAAAAGTAATCAATTCCAGCATTTATTAAAAAAATATAATTATTTTTACAATAGCAGGTTTCTTTGACGTAACGTACAAACATTCTTTTCTTTCTTTCTCTCAAATTGTATGTACATATATTAGATCTTTTTACTAAATTCATTCCAACAATCAACCTTAAAAACATATACATATGCCATAACAACCATGTGACGAATTATTAACACATCGTGTTTTCTACGATAAATCTCAAACAGTTATTTTTTTAAAGTTTGATGTTATTTAAGGTTCTCACACTTTAAATAGAAATTACTTTCCATAGTTACATCAAAAGAATTTAAATACCTTACCTCTTTTCTGCATGAACGAAAACAAGTCATCAAGAAATTCCTTGCGCTTCGGATCATCGTTGATTTCATAGAGCTGTAAAAAAACCCAAGAAAATTGCACAATTATGAACAAAAAGAAATAAAAATAACATTGCATACAACTACAATCTCTATTAAGATAACCGGATAATAACATCAAGTTTACTAATTGGAATATAAACGACCACAACAAAACCCAGAGACTGGTATGTCAACCACATTTTGTGTCAACATCAATCCTATAGACCGACCTCATCTCATCTGCAGATATGATCATTAGATAACCCTCCTTTGTGCTAATATAATCACCCGGTAAATCCCTAAACACCTAAGGTGTTACTCTGCACCCCAGGTTTCCTAGGGCATGCGCCGACAACTCAATGGGATCTATATAAAAAAAACAGCTCACAAAAAAAACAACATTCTACTGTGTGAGGGCAGGAATAAAAGAGATACTTCTGAGCAAACAAAAACCATCTTTCTTCAGCATTTTCATGTGTGAACTCAGCTACAGTGTTGCCGCCGCCAGCAATGCATTGTCCGTAGAATTAGCACGGTGATACCCATTGATCATTTCCATTGTGATGTGATACAAGAGGGGAGTGAAATATTTTGACTTTCCTGTTCGTTGAATTTCGAAAACAAATAAACGAAGAACAGAGCCATGGCGAAATTGCACCCCAGCTATGCTTACAACCGACAAAAAAAAAACAAGTCGAAATCCGTGTGTTCGGAGATTTTCTTAATCACTTTGGGGCTGCTGCAAACGAATTTATATCCCGTCGAATGCTGCACGATCTAAACAGATTGATGGAGTAGGACGATTATTCAAACTTAGAGCTCGTGCATTAAATCGCGATGTCTATAACCTAGAAAACCATATGTTTCTGAATCTTGATTGATTCCAATTTACCACGCCCATCACGCAAAAATGAAATCCTCAACTCGAGATAAACTGACGTCCTACCTTGCCCACCCCTTAATCCTTCTATTTTTCATTCCTCTCCGTCGACCGTCATTTCTGCCCTTCTTTGCGTTCCACTTGAATCCTGATTACATTACAAACCATTCACCAACTCATTAATGGCTCCGTGAATCATATACACATGCATACATACATATGTGCAGAAACTTTGAAATTCGTTCGTTCATTCGGCGCTCCTCCCAGGGATTTATGGCCATATCCACCTGAATTGATGGAACCATAAAACTGCCGCCGAACTTTCCTCTCACCGCTCGTACATCTGCCGAACTCACTATCCAACCATCCATCTCTAACAGTATACCAACACCGCCGTCGTCGGCACAAATTTTTCATAAATTTAAATTAAAAACAAAACATACAAAAAAGTACAATCCAATCACAAATGGTATGCACATGTATGCATCCATTCAGTACACATTCGGCAGACTCCTTACAACAGCCCAAGGGCCAAAACACTGACGAAACGGACCCTGAGCTGCTTGCGCAAAGGGCCATTTTATGTTTCCTTTTCTGTGCGTTCGCTACGGCAGCGGCCAGCACCCGACAAACTCACTCTTCTACCTCCCTGCAGTTCCTTATATTGTAATTTTCATTGCGAATTATGAGGGCGTCAATCCGCCCATCACAGCTTTATGTACGGGCGAATTTATGTGATGGATTTGGCTTACCCCCACAAACCGCTCCTCGCTGTCGCCGTCTCCATTGCCGCCATCGTCGATGATCCCGCAGCCTTTGTGTTGCAAGCGGCAAGCGCACAGATCACAACGACTGCACTGAACGTCTGGTGTGGTTTTATCTCTACATTTAATGAAAATAAAAACCCTTCAAAATGTTTAATAGTTGCTCCTCACTGCCCCCATCTGAACCGCTGTGGTAAATTGCTTTCGTATGAATAACTGAAATTCAATTATAATAAATGTACCTAAACGATACTCATAGATCAAGGAAATCAATACAAATGAAAGTGGAACTGAATGCAGTAAGCACTAAGTGCACAACGTTGGCCTATGACCCCTGCAGGTGTCGCACGGGCATGCATTTGATGGACACGTACATATCTGTCCCTCAGTAACCACAAGAACAGTTGACACAAATGCGATATGTGGAATTTAGATCCAGTTCTGCTTGATTGGAATATGATTGATCTGTTTTGACTGAAATATCAAGTCAATATATATGTATAGCTTTTCTTTTTCCTTGCGAGTGTTGAGTTAGCTTACGTTTACAGGCAACTCCTCCTATGGAGCTGTAAAAGTTGACATGTGTTTGTTTAATGTAGGATTTGAATTGAGGTCTTCCTAATCATTGGAATGTATGGCACTTTAAATAGATTAATTTACCATAATTTGATCGCCTGACCGAGGCACAATTCTTTAAGGATGTTAAACGCCATGAACTAAACGGCTTTTAAATAAGGACTTATGCTTATGTTCCACAGTACTCTTTATAAACCAGAGAACCTCTCCCGAGTATAAAATACCAAAATGTCATTGTCCCTCAAAGAAAAAAACATATGTCGAGGTTCATATAATGAACAAGAATGCAAACATTATTACAATTAGCACGTCGGATCTCAACCCTGAATAAACTGTTAATGCCATTAATGTGGTTCTTTTTCATTGTCAACACGAAAAGACTCAAATATCGTAATAAATGATTAGCTTCTTCTTCTCCTATGCTATTCGATGGCATTGCGAGTTCAAATAAAGAACTTGTTCGGAACAAACATTCGTTTATATTCCTTAAAATTTAGGTAAAGCATTTTAGGCATCAATCAAATGTTAATTATTTTATAGAGCGAACAAATATTTTCCATTAAATCGGCTTGTTCTATCGAACAACTTGTCATTGTGAATTAGCACTTGAAATTGAATGGTTCATTTCTTTTTTTTAGCAAAAATGGTATTATAACATGCTAATGTACCATTAGTAGGCTTAACAGAGATTTCCTTGGCGGTAAAAAAAGGTATTGAAGGACGCAACATACGTGTGCTAAACAAATTGTAGATCCCACTCAAATATGTATGTATATATTTCAACAAACTTGTTGAAAGTAAGCAATAATCCAAAGACAAATGGTAACTTTGACGTCAAGTTTTCAATACAGAAAAAAAACATGTCAGAAATGCGCCTTGAAATTTATTTTTGTTACAGAGCTGTTAAAAGTAAAAAATGTTTGCTTCAAACTTTGAAATATTTATGATTTGCCTTTACCTTCGATAACGAACTAAACTTTTGTCATTACTTTTCTCTAAAATTATTTTCACCTGTATAATTAAGGTAAAATAAAAAGCATTTTTTAAATGCTTTTCAATCTTACGAAAGTTTGAGTTTGAGTATTTTTCAAAAATATTTAGCTTGTGAAGTAGTTTGCTTAACAGTTTTAAAGTTTCCCAATGCAATAAAATAAAAAGCATTAAGAATATAATTATTAATCCTCCGGACAAACATTGCCAAACAAGCATCGCGTCACTTTTTGTTTACAATCAAACTGTAGTATGACAATTAGCGCCAGAGACAGTCCCGCCGCGGTCTGTTGCACCCTTAAAACATAGACTTAAGCTGCTCTACCTGCAAATTTGTCCGTTGTTTGATTTTAGGCAACGATGAGAAAAATGGCGCTGTTTTTAATTTTTTACACGAAGAATCGAGTGTTGATTGTAAAATTCTTGTATTCTTTGCAGGTCTGTCTTATTACAGCATATTTTTACCAGTCAAAGCGGATTGTATTGCGTGCAAGTCTTAGAACACAACGAGCCCATCATTTTTTTTTTTGTTTTAAGTTTTACCTAATTGAACTCCTCATCCGCCCTAGACAGTGACTGTATAAGTAAAATTCTTTTTTTTCTATCGTTTCCATTTAAATTTGAGAATTTTTAATTGACTTGCACTCCCACTCACGGTGTTTTATTCCTTACTATCTTTACGGTAGAAGAGCAACAATTTTGTTATATTTTTTTATTTTACACAATCTTACAATCGAATTAAGTTTTATAAACTTAATTTTAAATGGCCAATGAAGTAAGACAGTAAATGTTTCATGTTTATTTCGATTAAATCGAATTTAAATGCAACCAACTATGGTGGAAAAATAATAAAGCACAACGATCCTTATAAAATTGTTAAAAAATGTTTTTTTCTTCGATTAGCACAACACAACATAAACACAAAGAAAAATAATCTGATACAATAATTGGAGAACTTTTGGAAACAAAACCGGTAGCTGTGTTCATTTCAATGATGATGATGATCCATTAACAGACTATAATTTTCGGCACAGACACGAAAATCACTTCAATCACGCCAGTAAATGGAGCAAAAAAATGTTTGTGTTTTATATGCGTGCAACACACATTATCACGCAACTAAATTTTGTTTTTTACACTTGCAAATCTTTGCTGAAGATTACCTCTTGAAGTTGATCCTCAGTTAGCAACATTGTTTTCTTTTTGTACTTTTTCCCAAACTTTTTGTTTTTTTTTTCTCGCGCCAAAATTAATGTATAATAAATATAAAAAAATCACTTAGTATAAATTAAATATTTAATTAATTTTCTTTAAATAATCGTTTGCTAACACAACACACGCCAATGACTGCTAGTTGCTACGAACACGGCAGTGATTCGAATACGATCTTTCGATATCTATGCCCGTTAATAAACTAAAAATAGAAAATCTAAAAACCAATCAATGGATAATCGAGATACGAAAACACAACTCCAGAAGTAATTTGTGTTCATTCGCATTTGTGTTGGTGAGGATAGCGCTTGCTTTGGTAGGGATTACAAAAAAAGTAAAACCATCGAACATACAAGGACAATCATAATCCTATATAGTAAATTGTCCCTTCGTGAATGCATACTAAACAGGGCTTATAAAACAGATACAGATTATATACAGCAGCAATAGCATGTAATTCGATCCCTTCCTGGAAGGCTGTGGATGACAGTGATGCCAGGTTCGTCCCAGACGACCGGTGGTGATGGTTTTTGCCTCTTTATTCAAAAGGGATGTTACTTTATAAAATACCCTGCAATATCATCGGATCGAAAGATGATGTTCCTCTCTTTTTGTCTCTTTCTCTCTTACGACAATTTTGAATTGATTAAATGAATGGAAATCAGGGATTGGTGACCAGCATTTTTAGATACGTGGAAGGGCAGTTAATTCTAGGGGCGTTTAAACATGAACAAACGACATCATTTTTATTGGCTAAATCAAATTTAAAGAGGGCGAAACGAGTTTTTTATTACATATACTGATGCATCTTATGACGACGTAGACATGCAAAATTGACAAAATGTTAAAATAGGAAAACCAAATGGCTTTTTATGGACTTTAGTACAATTTAATTTTTTAGCGCATATGATTTGAATTATGCAAAAAGAGGGATAAAATTGTTTTTAACAAGAAAATAATTCACGGACTGCACAAGGATGACATTATTATAAATTAAGTGTGTGCTATGCGGAGATTATGATTTTTTTTTAATGCAGAGGATGCTAAAGAATTACATTTTTGTGAAAATGATTCATCAATTTTTGTAGAATCAATTAATCAAAAATTAATCAGGATACTACATATAGCGCTAAAATATTTCCTGCGATAAAAGCTGCAGGTGGGCGAGGTATCTTTTTTCAAAACACAATTATCAAATTCGTTGTTTATATCAGGTCTGAAAACAGAAAGATGACATACATACGTATGTAGTTCATGTTTTATTTAAAAAAAAACATATGGTGCTTTTTTTTCAAAAACTTCTTTGGCATGTCAAAATTTCGTATGTACACCTAAAACTCACAGCGCGAAGTGGATCAAAAGTTATTGTCTTATTCACGCACAAATAAGGGAATATATCCAACGTGGAAACATTAACTCTGTACAATAATATACTTGTTTACTTTAACGCATAAGACAATTTTTTAACAATTCCATATTTAGATCTATATTTACTGCAGTAAGACTAGCATCGCTTACACTGTCTTTAATCTTGAGCCCATATGAAATTGTTTTTACGATAACAATTTTGCCACATTTCATCCTTCTCCATATGAAAAGGAAAATACAAAAAAAAAAAAAACAAAAAAAACGTTTTATTTACCCACTGTACACACACATATACAACATGGTACATGACAATTGTCATACGCCTGACTGTAACAAATTAAGGACCACATGTGATAATGAATCAGTGAACGTTGTGAATCCTAGCAGCACATGTACTTCTCAATAAATTAATGTGTCGATTGATCTTTATGTTTCAATGGCGATTTCTAAAATTAGAACCGAAACTAATTTTTAATGTCCTTTTCAAGTACACTGGCTTGTTGGGCTGCAACGCATAATTCACACAAAGGATCTGGAATCTCAAGCCGATTCAGTGAAATTCTTGATGGCGTTGAGAAATTTTAAGCATAAACCATCTGTCCCACACAGCGAGGACTGTGCCCCACAAGATATGACAACGAGGAGTTTAATGAAGACAAAGTGTTAATTTTTTAAATAATCCATGGGTGCTTATAG
This sequence comes from Eristalinus sepulchralis, assembly GCA_944738645.1. Lineage (NCBI taxonomy): Eukaryota > Metazoa > Arthropoda > Insecta > Diptera > Syrphidae > Eristalinus > Eristalinus sepulchralis. The sequence continues at coordinate 21,521,743 of OX122886.1, forward strand.
CTCTGAATTCAGTGCAATGATGCTCGTTTACGCGTTCTGCTTTTATTTAATTGCAACTAATTATCGGTGCTTCTTAGTGCAACGTGTGATGCAGACTGTGCATCTCATCCCATCACTGCCTTCATTGAGTGGTGCCAGCACGGAATTTGTGAGTGTAGGTCTAATGAAATTATCACCTGTGCGATATGTTGTTTTTTTTTTAAGATTTTTACTACTAAAAGATGAGTTTTCCTTGAACACATCCACAGTCTGGCAGTAATTTGCACAAGAACATTAAATATACACTCCTCAGGCATGGTTCATGGGAATAGCAGCAGCTACTCGATACATAAAATTTTAATGAAATCTAGCAAAGTAATGCATGCACCCGGATTATGTTTCTCTTGGAGGGTGGGTGGACAATTGGGGAAAAGAGAACAGAATGACAAGAACCGCATAAGGGGAGGGAAGAATGTCATAAACAAAAAAAAACGCTTACTTAAGGAGTGCATCGCAGCAGGTGAAAGGTGTTTCTGTTAAATTTAAAACGGATTAGATGTATTTCTTTCAGTGCGAGTGAATTGATTTATTACAAAGTGTTAGTTTTGTAAATGTCTTTTTATTTGCCGCCCGCAATGTTTTCACAACCGTGGTAATCTGTTAATCCTACTGGTGTGATTTACACGGCAGATTCACCGAAAAATTCCTATTTATAGATTTAGCTATGCGAAAGGATTAGACCCATGAAAACAATCCTGTAGGCGAGTCTTGCCCTTTGGTGTCATTTTAATTTACCTGCTTCTTTGAAATAGAAGCACCAGTTTTATTTACGTTTGTACATTTGCATATGTAAATATGTGAGTACATGATTTCGATCCAGAGAAATAGTATGCTCATTGTATGCAATGAACTAATGTACTATGTATGATTGAATAAAGATCAATTGTAAAGGCTTGTTTGCTTCTTTCAGTAATTCCAGTTATTTTTTTTATGTATATATGTTTCAACATTCTCCCTTAGAGATTAATGCGAAAATCTTTCTAAGTTAGTTAGCAGTTAGGACCTCTTGCGACATACTTGTCTTATCTAAATCCTCTTTTATAGACCTTACCAACTGAAAGTTAATGACAAATTAGTAGTGTCCTTTCATCGGAATTGAACCGATTATGAATTCAATCCTGTTCGGTTCTACACTCTTGCGATTTCAACTTTTTAAATTAGCAATGCTTTTCTCTCATCATTTAGTTAATTCTGTAAATAACAACCGTTCGTCCTGTCCAAAAATTTATGTTTCTAGCCAATAAATTGTGCTTTTTACATATGTACACACATATGAACGATATGTAGAACAAAAAACGACAGTACTGATATTGTTAAAACCTTGAAAAACAATAAAGATATCCCCTTTCACGCTGTTAAGTATAACTCACCTGTCGCACTTGTTTGTACTGCTCTTCAAAACTCCAACCATTATTTTGCTGAGATGAGTTTGACGCTTCGCTGGATGTTGATGAATTTGACGCAGGATTTACTATTACAAAAGTAGAAAAGAAAATTGGATTATGTTATATTACAGTTACATGAATGTGTGGAAAGTGTTATATGTGTGTACACAGCGTATTCAACAAGAAATTCAATGTAATGTCATTGTTAACTTTATTTTTTTAAATAATTTTAGTAAATTTAGGCAGAGAATGTACTTAGGGTGGATTTACACTCAAAAATGAAAAAGGACATAGCTTTTATAGCAATCATTTAATTGTGCTAGCGTTTCCTCATGAGTGAACGGGACCTAATGTCTGAACGGCGGGAATGAGAGACTCTTACTGCATAATACTCCCTCAGCGCTGTGAGCAACCCGAAAGAGGTGGGACTGACGAAGGAGTCAACGCACTTATACCATACACTACGGCAATCACGGAGTATGAAACAAATCCAACTAAATCTAGTAAACCGTACGCACTGTTTAACGGAAATTAGTTTTTTAACCTTGATAAAAGCATTCAAAACTACCAGAGCGGTGATAGCTTTTAAACTCGTCGGTCCAGTGAATAGTTCACATAAATTATGAATGACTTAGTTCATCAATTTTCACAAGTTCAATAGCTCCAAGATGTAAGCATTTAATCGCACCTATCGTAAGGAGAGAGAAGTAAAACGAAACTGAACAAAAACCTATAGCAGTAAGGCTACAATTTTGACCAATATTAAAAAATATAAATAAAATATTTATTCATACATAGGTAAGTTGGTAGTTCAATTGACATGTGTATATGCTTGGTTCGTATCATAGTACTGGTACTCGTGTGGAACTTACCGTCTTTTGTGTTTGGAGCTGTGGGTGACGTGAACGGGAATCCATTTGGCATCGATTGCGAACTCGTTTGTGATTGTGATGGCTGCTGCTGTTGTTGTTGTTGCTGCTGTTGGTGCGTTGATAATAAAGACTGCTGTGGTTGCGGTGAAGTCTGTGATAGACTTTGTGAGGGATGGCTAAATGATGCGTGAGATGTTGACGGAATTGTAAAAGCTGTATTGATGGGAGTTGGAATGACGTTTGAACCAAAATTTGCGTGAGATGGATATTCCTGATCCTGTATGAACAAATTTATTTAAAGCATACATCTATGTTGTAAATTTTATATTCATCCTACCATTAAACCGACTTTCATATCGCGAACCTGCATTTTCAATTTTTCTAACACATCATTGTGTTGATGCAAATTCGGAAGATTGTGCAAGCCGTTTATGCTCATAAAGTTCCCTAATGCTCCTAACGGATGATTCGTTGCAAATTGTGCGTGATGGTGACTATAAAATTCAATAAGATAACCTTAACTGAACAGCATTAAAACGTCCATGTAAGAACATACCTCAATGGAATTTCTGAGTTGTGTTGGTCCGGGCTTCTAGCACCTCCACCGATCCCACCATAATCCATACCCATGCTGTTGTTCATAGTGGCATTTAATCGGCTGGTGTTCTCATCATCGACTGATTCGCAGTCTCTCATGTCGTCCTCAGAGTGTTCATCGTTTGACTGTATACAAAGAAATATTTTAACGTAAAACATCAAGAATCATTTCTGGGATTTATTGATACATTTATTGAAACAAGCCTACATTTCACGTATAGTCACCTAAACCACACGATACATAGAGCTACGCGCTATAGTTCGCAATGATCTCTGTCAACCTCTGCGCACGTACAAAACAGGCACGCGTGCTGCGACACAATTGAATCTCATTTGTTGGTGCAATGTTCCAGCCGTCGACATGGCAGGAAGTATGCTGGTAAGAAATGTTGCGCATTGATTACGAAAAAAAAAACATTCCAGTTCATGACTACCAGTAGCACAGTTTTTTGCTCAATGCTATTTAGAAGGTGAATGTGACGTGAAAAATAAATTAATGCATGCTATAATAAAGGAAATAATTAACAAATTCGACACAGGGCCATGACGTTGATAAGTCTGTTCACTAATCGGTTATAATTGGCGATTTAAATTTGCATTTCTGGAGCCAATTGCAGAAATCGTTTGCATGAGGGAAGACGCCAATTGTAATTCAATCTTAATTAGGAGCAACCAACATTGGAAAATCCCCAATTTGAAATTAGTGTTCGAAGTGTAACACTGGCAAAAGTGTAAGACACTTCAAGAAGTGCAGTAGAACAGATTTCTCTCTTCCCAATGGGTTTTTTTTTCTAAATTTCGTTTGTCATTCTCAATTGGTGATGATTCGAGCAATTTTGTTTTTCGAAAGAATAATTAGTTACACCTATATCGGTCTGTCAAGCATTTGATGATGATGTTTAATGAAATCTGTTCAATACAATCAAGGATTGCCCAAAGTAAACCAATTTCATATTCATTAATTTTCATGCAAAAAAAAACGTTGGAGTACAAGAGCATACATATTTAAAAATCATTTGCAATAGTGAAAAAGAGATTTGAAATTCCGACTGAAAAAAATGTTTCTGAAACCTTTGAGATATCAAGCCACTCCGAGAATAAAAAAATTTCTCCCAGTACATTTAATGACATCCAAAGGTTAATTGCCAAGATAAGAAATAAATTTATTTCATTTGTAAAATGTTTTCATGAAATGTAGATATAATTTTTAATTGCAATGAATTAGTGTCAGTCGAGTCAACTGTCGACTATAATGGCGGTAATACCCATTAATCAATATTTTCATGAAAGCTCAATTGCAGTAAGATGAATGCGTAAACAAGTGAAGTTTCGGTGTAACAGGTGATAGACGATATATTTCCCTGGTTTTTCGTCCCTAAAAATCAATGTTCGTGATGTGGACTTACATATGCATATACCTTTATACATATTATCAATTCCGATAACAAGAAAATATACCACAAATGCAAAATACAAACTAATAAATTATAGCAGGTATTTACATTGTCATTAGATAGGAATGGTCATAAAAAAAAAACGTTGCGTTTCGTTTGCGAAGTACCTGCGACAAAAGAAGGTGCTTATAAAAAATGTGCGTAATTCCGTTTTGAGTTTAAGACAAAAAATTTAAACACAAGGTTGACTTTAGAATTAAATTTATTCGTCTTCTTTGAATTTCGTTTTTTTTTTATTTTTACGAGTGAAAGAAAATCGCAATTACTGTCAACTCAGTCTTAACTTAATATGTTTGGTTAAAAGCAAATATCAAATTAGCTGGAAAGGGATGCCATCTAATAGTCAGAGAGAGAGGGAGTACAAATACAAATGGCTATAATAGCAATGACAGGGCGCCAAATTTCTCAGCGCCGGATAAAATACCAACTTAGAGGATATATGAACTCATGTCACGTTGGGTGTATTTTTGTACATTATAACTTAAAAAAAATGTTTCATTCTGTGCATTTTTTTATTTGAATTATAATTTTAAATATAATTATTTTGGGTAATAAAAAATTAGATTGCCGTACATAGTACTTTGAGCATGGTCAAATGTTCATACTCTTTTTATGAGAATCTGAGGTTTTCCAATAAACAGCCCAAATCCCGTCAATATTTAAAATGTTTTTTTTATTTACTTAATTCGTTGTTGTAATTGGTTTTAGAATATTTATCAAATAGAGTTCTTCTATACAAACCGCATTAGTCGTTATTTTAAATAATTTAATAATAATAATTTATTTTAAGTATTTGCCACGAACTTTCACCCGCGATCTAACCCAATAAGGGTCGATCGCTTCGATATTAAAGAATAACTTAAAATTTCGCTCAATTTCTTGGATAAACGATTTTTAGCAACTGCATCGACAAATTTGTATTGAGATGAAGATCGTAAGCAGCTGCGCCTATTACTTCACAATACACAAATTTTGATTGTTGAGTTGCTTAATTACAACGCACGTGATCGTCGCCTTGGGACAGTGGGTAAGTGGGCCGATTCACTGAATATTTCGTACATTTTTCACGTCAACATCTCTTTTGAGTTGCTGACAACACTCAAAGAGTATTAATTGTCTATGACAAACTTCTCAAATTTTGCCGCTCGGAGTCAACTAATAAAACAATAGCACACGCTTTGGTTCCTTGTGGCCTTTAGTGCCCTCAATTTATATATTTATTTTAGATGAAAAGCACAGCCAAATTCAAGAAGACGTTTTTTAATGTAATAAACATTTTCAAATGCTTTAGAAAGTGTCAAACAGAAGGACGAACAGCGAAAGACACTGACGGCGTTAAGGATGAAAGCGAAGTAAATCGACAAACCTTTGGGAACTGGGGAAGTAAACATAAATAACATGTTTTCGGATATCTCAAAATTTATAAAAAAAAAACCTGTCTGCGATACGTATTAGTATTTTCATGGATTTATCGTCGCACCTACTACCTTTATGAATGACAGGAATTAACTTTTTATGTACGAGTAGCATAAGATCTGCAAGTTTGTATAATATCTTAAGTAGCATATCTATATTTTCAATTGATTAAGCAAATATACGAGCCACATGAAAAACGAAATCGTAAAAACATGATAAATTTCAACATAATCTTTGAAGCAACGAATCACTGTCACACACAAGGCATCTTAGTTAGTTCTTATAAGTAAAGCGTTAATAGTAAGTTTAAATTTTTTTCTTCTTTTTTAAATTAAAAACATTGACCAAAAATAAATAAAATTTTTCACATGTATTTGAAAGTAAAGTGCACAAGACAATTGCCACTTTTTCGGTGGCTGCAAACAAAAGCAATGTCTTGTCAAAATTGTATGCACATGTGCTCCTACGTTTACATATGTTTCACATGCGTGCGTTTTATAGCATTTGGAATGTTTCAGGTATAAGATATTTATGACAGCGTTCGAAAACTACATGATGATGTCACCCAGTAAAATTTGGGTGATTTAATACATTTTCAACAAATGTATTAAAACCGCACTCAAATTCATTTGGAGGTATACAAAAATTAAATGGTAAATTGTTTATTATCATTTTGTCCTCAGGTGTGATACATATCTCTTTCAGCATAAGGAATATACATATTTACAGTTCAGTGTTAAAATAGTAAGAGCGTGAAATTATGTTGAGTAAATACCAAGGTGCGGTAATTTTCATTCACTGACCTTACTTTATTGCGTCAGTTTCAAAGAAAATGCGCTTACGTTATACTATTAAGTTTAATTAAGGTGCATTGAGCAGGAGACAAAATTGGAGGAAGTGGTTCTGTGGTCAAAACAGGGGGAATGATAGAAACATTAAATCTAAATATTATTATTATTCACTTATTTTAAGTAAACAAAATAACAGGAAATAACTATTCATAAAAGAAAATTTAATCAAGGTCATTTATTTTGAATTGCCAATATTTATTGATATTTAAAAAATTCTTTATAATTTTTCGAATCAATTTACACTAAAAATTATTATTACAATAAATTAGAAATTCATATAACGGACAATTCTTGTGCATTTCGAAAAAGAATCCCCTAGATATCATAGGTCTCACACGTCCGCTTGCTAATACTCAACCTAGCCAAATAACTAGTGAAGTTAAACTTTACGGTTTACAGAATAGAGTAGGCCGATCCCAATTTTAGTTAAGTAAAACTTGAACTGAGATAAGAAAAATAAATGGATCATACACAAATGCAACTTGGCAGCGCAATGGAAAACTAAATTAAAAGACCAAAGAAAACAAAATATGTGAAGTATTTGAAGATGATGCGTGTTCGCCTAAGATTCTGGAAATTTCGAAAGTTCTTGTGTACATGACATCGAATGATTTCGTAGAGTATGTGGAAACATAAATTCACTTTACTCACTTAATTTCTTTTTCTTGATGTAAAATTTACAGAAATAACTTTCATTTAACCACCAAACTTAAACATATGTACACATGTATGTAGGTACTTCATTAGAGTGTCCGCCTTATATTTAAAAAATAATTATTATGATAAGATACTTATTGACACCATTTAAAATAAACTAACCAACCATCTTAAGATCTTAGCTGCAGTGGTGCTTGCTTTGGCGAAGCACGTGTTAGAGTCTCAATATTTAACTGTTTTTGTTTTTTAAATCGTTTTAGTATACGAATCGTGATTTCACTTGATTTTTCAAAATCGACGTACTGTTTTCTTTTAATCATCTCTGTGTGATGAGAATGGCGTATTTAAGTCCAACTTAAATAAGGAAAAAACAGATTCTATTGAACTTAAGATGCAACTGAAGAAAAATACGATTTTAATTAAGTGTCTATTGTCCATTAACTTCTTAAGCATTTCTCTGTTCACATTCAACAAATCTCTCTTAAATTTACAACTTAACAATATGTAGAAAGTCACACAGCACATTCATCTTACCTCTCATCGTGAAACCAATTTAAAATCTGCATACCTAATATCCCTTGGAAACTATATGCGTATGTATTGCAAAGTGACAAAAAAGGCAAAATCCCAACATTTTCCTTCATTTACAGTCCTTCCCAAAACAATAGAATTAAAAATAAAACAAAGAACTCTGTAATGAAAATTTGGAATTCTCCGATTTCAATTGGTTATCCTGATACCTACTCAAGTGGTTATTAAGCATATGTCTCCTGCATGTTTGGGATTATTATGCGGCCGAGTAGATAGTGAAAACAGCAAGAAAAGATGAAAATACTTCATAGGATTTATGGTCTAGCCAACCCTCCATTTGTGTTGGTATGGTGCCGTCACATGAATTTCGTGCACAGGATCATGCATTATAGAAAAAATCCAGACAAAATCATGACCGATTGTCTCACATGCTAAGGATCGTTTGCTGAATTTCCCGGAAGTGATTGTCCTGTCCCTTTTTTATGATGTCGGCAATAATCACGAAACGTCGCGACAAAATGCCTGCTGGTGACACATTTCAAAAAGTGGCTAAAAGAAGCTGTCATACAGGAGAATTTATCATATGTAAATATATTGTATATACGTATTCCTGAGATTTATTTAATGCATTAATTCTCTTCATGAATCTAGTCTGTTAAAGAATAAAAGGCGGGGCCTATATCACGTGTCTTCATTTCTTTATAGTTTAATACTGTATAGGTGCATACATATCATAGCGCTTTCGAATCGCGTAATTGCATTCATGTGCGCCAAGATAGCCACCGCTGCGCTACCAACGTTGCCTCTATGCGTATGGGGCAATCGATCTATACACACTAAAGATACATACTATGTGTGCACTTCTGTATTATGAGTTTATATCTGTAAACAAAAACGACGTGGATTCGCTTTGCCGATGTCTGATTGTCTCTTCACGTATTTTTCCATGTATAACCGACAGCCACACATACATGACTGTGGCTGCATTCTGTTCATTCGTTCATTTCTTTTTCAATCAACTTCTTCCACCGCCACCACTGTTACCATTGTGGTGCGACATAGCTAGTTTCAGCTTTCGAGCTGTCCAACATATCGTCACATGCCCAATACCGCGTATATGGCAGTCTGCTTGCTGACTGTTGTTAGATCACTGTCATCATCTGCTGCTTCACCGTCGGCAAAAGCCAGACAGTAGTATTGATTTATAAAATAGCCCCCCATAGGTTTTTGAAAATACAAGTAAATAATTACATGCATTTTAGCATTTTCAAATTAATATTTTTAGGATGTAAAATAAGTTTCTACTGAATGCAGATATTAAATCTTTCAATTTGAGTTTGTATTACTGAAAGAAATATATGTTGTAGTTGAAACGGTATCTGTAACTAAAAATGGTTACATGGCAAGTTGTTGGGCGTATTTAATAGATATTAATTTATTTATGGTACAGTCAGGGAATGCCAAATCAATCTTCACTTTGTAATACAAATAAGTTTGGCACAACAAACTGAATGTAACATCTTGATGGATTGAGTGGAGCATGGCTATGAAAAGCAAAAAAAAAAATAAAGTTCCGAAAGTTGGGAATAAACGTTTGTACAATAAGATTATGATCATTTATTCATGCGTTCGTTAAGTTGGCAAACGAATCTATTGTATTATATGTAAATTCAGGATAAATGTATTTTTGAGATTTAGAATTGTGCACCATGTTGCACCTATTTAAAAAGAAAAACTAAACAAAATGGTCTTCCATTTAGGAATGGGACTTTGTGCCCATTCCAACAAATACTTGTTGGTTTATACTTTCACGAGTGGAAGGGAACTTCCTTTCCTGAAGCCTAAAGTTACAAAGAAAACAAAGGTAACAACTAAACTAACTTTGGTAAAAAAGAAAAATACCAGATTTTAATGTATTTATCTTGAATGAAATATCACAGAAATGCCAAAGCGTGACTGTTCGCGGTAATGATGATAAATCAAATTCGAAAAAATGTCTGTGACTAAATTCGATTTGTTAGAAAATTGTCTTCGTTTTTTATACTATTTGCAATTTGTTATTAAATTGCAATTTTGTTATTAAAAATGAAAGCAAAAATTATTTCCAGGTTTATTTGAATAGTTTCTTAAGTTCAGAATGAAACCAAATCCCAACATAAGCTTTCTAGATTTGGCGACAAAGTGTGTCCAACACAAGAAACATTTTTTTTTACTTTAGAAACGAAATTGTTTGAATTTATTAACATTAATTCTTTTAAATAATCTCTCAAAAATTAAAACCGGAACAACGAAAAGTTATTTTTCAACTTAACAAAAAAACATTTAAAGAAGTAAATTATTTAAATTTTGGAAATAAATTAACAGAAAGGATTAAGCCTGTTATTGAATTGTTCAACTTCCTTATAGTATTTTTTAACATCGAAAACAAGCACAAAATATTCGATTGATGCGTTGATGATTTGACCTCTGTTTTTATTGCTTCGGATTTACGCGCAAAGCGTACCATAAAAAAATATTTACAGAGCACAAAAGAAATCAATTCTGAGTTATTGAAAAAATATCCCTAAAATGAAACAAATGTACCCTCAAACAAGGCTCAATGAATCGCTTATGACAGGAATTTATTTCGCTCAATAACGATTTGTCAGGTTGGGAAGTAACTATAACATGTAGTTATTTTAACAAATTCATATAATATTATATTTTTTATTTTATTTTATGACTGAACTTATTATAACAATCACCCATATATTCAAAGTAAAACGCAAGAGTATTCAGTCTGCCTCGAAACGAAAAATAAGATTTATGTAATTTTAGCCGAAAAATATAAATAGAAACAAGCCATTCAAAAAACGAAATCATGTCGGTAAATGTTTTAGCTATATCAAAATTACATATGGTACAATTTTTTTACATCGAAGGTTTATGTCTGTCTATAAGGAGCTGGGTTTTTAATTAATGTTTAACCATGGTCTATAGATTGCCCTAACCTTAACTCAATAAACAATGTTTGTGCGGAGATGTAAAAAAACGTATATCATCGAATACTCTATGTATGTAATTCAATGAAATATAATTTATAATCTTTTAATAGAAAGTGGATCCATATTTTGATTACAACATACAATTTAAAAAATCAAAGTTTCTATACTTCCGGAATTATGACGGAAATTCCAGGGAGGTAGAACGTTGTAAACTTGCCAAATTTTAATATTATATGGCATAGAAGTCGGCAAATACCACTATTCCCTTCTGAGGATAACGCTACATGCAAGAAGCATGCAATTGACTTTTGTTTTAATAATCTGAATATGAAATTTTGTTCTTATGTTTGCAGTTCCTGAAATAAACGCTTCTGCACAAGAAACTTCCATATGAAGGCTATAAAAATAAAAAACAAACACTACTATACTTTCTAATGCGAAACTAATCTCATTTTGAACGTTGGGTTGAATGCATACATATTTCCAAAACATTTCCTTTAAAATTTACCTCTGAATTTGCGAAAGCCTTCTTACATATCACCTTTTTAATTCTAGGTCGGTCCTAGAAGAATTAACAAATAAATGAAGGGAACATATTTCTATAATACGTGGAGATTGTGTGTTTACAAGAAGTTGAAATAAATACTTCTCTAAATAGTCATTGGGGTCGGGAAATGGTTATAAATTACAACTCGTGTCTACCCCTATACAAATTTAATTAACTTTCTCCCACAAGCATTAGATGAACTCTAGGTTTCCTTGACCTCATTGCACTGTAACATTTAAAAGTAATTGAAAATAAGCATCACCCACTATCTTTGCAGAATTATGCCAATTGACACTCATATGATGGCGCATGGCCTCCCCGGAGGCAATTCAAAGGGAACTGTCAAAAACCACAATGGAATAAATAAAAATGACAACTTTATCTTATAGTCCCAATCAAGAGAAACACTCAGTTATGCTGGTAGGTGAGATTTGCACAAACAAAGCATCTGGTTCTACGGGTTGCTTAGATACAAACAACATAATCCGATCTCACTCTTCACAATTTCAACTCAAAGACCATCCATGCTCATTCATCGCCTGCTACCTGTTGTCATCGAGCTCTCTGCTTTAGTCATCCGTTTGGGTTTAAATTGACTTCCATTTTACATAGGTGGTCGGGCGACACTCTTCTCACTCATCGTGGTATTCACTCTTGGAGCACGTGCTGTGCGTCAGCACAGAAAGTTCCCACATTAAATCTTCTCGCGCAGGGTGCCACAAATCACACAGATTCCATTTCGTTTCGTCTACCCGAATGAAGTCAAAAAGGCAGCGAAGTCCATTCGGATATAGAATAGAGTTCGAACTACTTATCTGGAGCACAACAGTGGCATCGCTTCCTCCCCTTCTGAACCATAAATAGTCTGTGCCCCCGCTTTCTGACAATCACTAGAACATGCCAGCATAAGATACACAATGATGTTGTGTGATTCACCGCCGCTACCCATCGCAGATATTTAACTGTGAAAAATGTCAGCACTTGCAACGTCCGTCGTCGAAAGATTTTTCTTGATTTGACGATTCGGTTTACACCTGCTGTGAAGCTATCAAATACATTATATTTCTCTCCTTGTTGAATGCACTGAACGGTGATGGTTCTTTTCTTTTCATATTGATTTCGACACGTAACTAACAGCAGGCAACCCAGGCAGCGCGCTCACAAAATAATAAAATTAACAGATTTGTTGAGGAAAATTATGAAACATACAAATTAGCGCGAAACGGTGCGGAAAATCTTTTACACTTATTTGGACACCTAGATTAATGTATTGATCGTAAGATGTTATAATTTAATTATGATTACATTTCAAGTATTGATATGATATCGCCACTGAACTTTTACTCCACGTTAAGTACTTTTATATACTCGTTGAAATGGCGCGATGTTCCTAATTGATAACTGCAGAGCGATCTACGGTTTTACGGTTAATACGTGAATAGATTGTTAGTCTGTCCTTTGTGTTATTATAAAGAGCATGCGAAAAATTAAAAAAAAATCTAAAATAAAAATTACATCTGATAAATTAAGAGAACTGAACTCTTGCTCGCCTTTATTTCTCTGCTTTTGACGTTTAATCAAGTCTTTTTATTACAAAGTCTGCCATAATTGTAAGAATAATACCGAAAGATTTGTATTCCATTTTTTTTACATGAAACAACCGTAAATAGTACAAAAGAATATCCAAAGATTATTTTTTAATATACATGCACACATATGCGAGTTGTCAAGACAACCTTTTGTTGGTTATATTTAGATTTTTAAGCAAATACGCATGCAAAGTATTTTTAATCGATTCCGCTCAAGAAGTACAATTCTGTCATGATTTTATGCCATTCAGTGGCAGAATGTGATATCACTCGAGAAAGATTATGGTATTTTATTAATATGAACAAAAAAAATAATCATAAGGCAAACTAATATGTAATAAGTTCTGATTGGGTTAATGGGTCTGGTAGCACCATCTAAGAATTTGGGGAATCGGATTCATTATTCGAATGCTAAATTGTTCTAAAACAACATATATAACTTTCAAATATTCGTTGTATACAGATTTGCAATGAATTCTATACATAAAACATTTATATATATACGTAACGCAAATCAGAAATATTTTTGCAATTGATGTCTGTGATGGAATGCACTTGTGCCAACGCTACTCAAATCTTGCGTTTCTACTGAGTGCTGGTGGATAAATCGGTCGACTGCTAAGTCTAGTGCAAATCACGATCTGGACTTTCGTGGATTTCTCTCAAGTTCCTAACAACGATAAGAGAGTATTAAAGGTTTATGAGGAAGCTTCTCCAAATTCGCTGTTCTATTTCACCCCCATACAAGGGCTAACAATTGTAAATGCTAGACATTGGTTCCTAGTAAACAATTTGAATGGTTCCAAAACAAGGTTTTTGAAAAGTTTAATAATATTTAATAGCAGTGAAAATCGGGAAGGATATATATATTAACTTTACGTTATTTTAAAAAGATTTTATTCCAAGTAAGTTTGTACTTTTCCACTATTTCTAGTAACCGATAGAAGGCAGCAATACACTGAAGCACTTCCACTCAGATACATTTCATGGTCTTCCGGAGCAATACCGACAAGCGCTTCTGTGGCAAGGAGTCTATATACATATATAAGGCAGAACAGAAGCAAAGGAACAGTGACTCACTTAGGTGTTGACCAAAGATATTGTGCTCATACACAAAAAAGCCGCGGAATTAAACGAAGAGAAGAAGCAAGCGGCCACAATCTCGAGAGTCATGACATGTAATCTTTTAGACCAACTATTGATAGCAACCATAACAAAGAACAAACGTTTGGGTCCTAGAATTAGCTGCTCTCATCCTTGTGTGTCAAGTTAACAAGTGATCTTATTTCCCGTGATCTTATGGTGAAATGGGACTTAGAGAATTAATCAACTAAACACTAAGAAGACTTGCTCAGTTTAGTTAATGTCCATTAGAATCGGGAAAACCAACGAAAAATTAAAAAAGGCCTGTGAGGTCTATCGTCCACCAAGGCTCCAGCGTCACACCCTAGTCATCTTTAATGTAATGTAATGTCAGATTGCAGTCAGTCAGTCCAGTCAGCACTTCGTACTAGTTTTTGCGACCGATAAGTTTATCAATATGAATTTGGAAATTTTTGACGGAATTTATCACTTCTCCTTCTTAAAGTAGTTTTAAAGTAGTTGCAATCGCAGTTCGTATTTCGATATTATACCAATTTTTCGCAAAACTTTAAAAACTCTGTAATCTTAATTTTTCTCAAAGTTATTATAAATCTTGGATACGTTAAAAGAAATTATAATTCACCAACAAAATCCCTTTTCGAAACATCTGGCATCAGAAGAACGATTCTTACATTTATTCTATATAAACGTAAAGTGACAACGAATTTTGTAATCAATAACTGTATTGGCTGTGTGATTTGTTTTAAAAAACCTTCTATATAGATATTACTGTTTTTATCGTTTTATATTGTTGTTTTTATCGGATAGAACTTTAAAACAATTTATATATTCAATATATAGAATTTCCTCTCCTCCTCCCTTTCAATTAACAAATTCCACTTCATTGTTTCATAGATCTGGAAAGACCTTACTAAAAGTGAAGAAAATGTAATTATTTTTGCATTAAATTGAGGATTTGATTTGGAATAGCAAAGAAACCCATGAGAAAGGGCAGGAATTTTATGGGTTTTTAATGTTTAATATGTTTATGACTTGTTATACTTTATATATCAGTCAGACTCGGCGTTTTCCATGATTCTGTTCATATTTTTAACAGTTGCCTTTCAAAGTTCATCTTTCAAGTTAAAATCATCGGAACGAATTTGAAGGATTTTTTTTTTAGGCTTATTTTTTTACAAAGTGAACGCCGAAGCAGTTTTTTGTGTCTTAAAGTACAACAGTGTAACACCAAAGCACTTTCTTCTTGTGTCTTAAGGTACAACAGAATATGCTTTCCACTTATCTGTACAACATTTACGGAAAGCAATGCCTGAGTAAAGATGGATCGATTATAGAAGCTTGACCACATGAAGATAACAAACAACAATGTGTGCTGATTAATTTATATATCAGAAGACTGAACTTACGAAATCATTATATGCCATCAAGATGTTGTCGAGCAGTCCAAAGTCCGAGGGTTAAACCTTTTTTTAAACTTTTCATTTGGTTGTGGTTATCTTGATTTCAAGTATGAGTTAAAAAATAAGTGAAATTTGCTTCGCGAACTCCAATCTTTGAACGAAAACGGATATAAGGTATACGAGTACAAACATAAATGCATACATATTATCTAAAGCATTAAGTCCAAATTAAGCTATATTTTTTAGACCAGCATAAATACGTCTATCTACTCCTTGAAACTATTTTTTTCTTGTGAAAAAATGATAGGAAAATACTAAATCAAAAATATCAACTTTTGATGGAAAAACAAATTAATGAATTAAGGAATTTTAGAGCTTGGACTCCTGCTTTCTTTATTCATTGCTTTAACTTTTTTTTTCTTGTACATCAATACTTTTCAAGGGCTGTTGAATATAAATAATCCTCTGAAATAATGTGTGTGTTTTCACGGAACACAACAGAGTAGTTTGATTTAAGGAGGAAATCTAATTATGTGACAGAATAATTTTGCGAGAGGTATGAGCTTTCATTAGTAAATATTTCACCAAATTAAATAGAATGCTTTATTCTATCTTCATCACCTTAACAGCAGACTATGTTGCTTGTAGAAATAACATACATATGCATGTATGCGCACAGATGCTGGTTGATGCGGAACTACCCCCCGAACTAAAGGACCCCATCAAGAGGGTAAATTAAGTGGCATACGCCATTTAGCCAAAAAAAAGATACTTTCCCAGGAAACCAAAAAAATAGGTTAACAGGTTAGCTTGCAACAAACAGATTTAATATCATATTTGCTAAAAACCGTTTACAATAGATATGAACTAAGGGGCATAATATTCCCTAAACTAATTTTTCAAACATTTTTCTGCGGCCTACAAACCAGGGATTTCCGTCACTGTAGATCATCAGATCTCGCAGGAATTTTTATTCTTTGTTACCGGTTTATATTAACTGTATGTACGTATATTAAACTCTGCTGAAGTGGTTGTTGGTATTAGAGACGAACCAAATTCCTTGTTGAAACATAACAACAAAAAGATATCAACAAATTGGCAAACGAATTTTTGCAAGAAATGAAAGCTATGAAAGGACCAGGAGTTTTCATGAATCATGTGAGAAAGTGCCTTTATTCCAAACTCAAAAAAAAATTATCAGGTTTAGCAGTCAAATTGAAGCGTTATCCATATAACACTTAAAAGCTTTACATATAATTATATTGAATCTTCCGTATTTCTACCTAGGATTATAAGACTATGTTAGAGTTGTCTTTTGTTGTTAAAAGTGATATTATTCTGCATTATTCTTAATACCTTTACTTCGTTTGGCTTTTCGAACTAATTGATTTATAATAGTTGCAGAATCATAAGCCAAACGTGGAATTAGAAATATTTAAATGCAATAGAGTGTATAAACATACAGATGGCAAATGACAACTTTAAAATAACCAGCGTTCCACCAAACAATAAACGTAGTTGACTTGTACACTTTGGATCGATCAGCGGTTTTTATTTGAATTTGCATACATATATGCACATAATTGGATACAAGAAATCATACATAACTAGGAAACGGGAATGTTAACGTTAAATACAATTGTTAAATGGACTCTAAAAATTTGAAAGAGATTTGCCTTTTAGAAAAAACAAAACAAATTTTGTTCACTAAAACTAACAGATATATATCTATAGTTATGGTTATTCCTCCCAGTTATATTTGCGTAAGTGGCAAATATAACTATGATTCAACTGAAACTTTCGATATTAAAGTCCATTTATTGTCATTGCCGGTCGGCCGTTAACGTAATTCGATTGGTAAATATTTAAATTATTTGTTAATGGCATTTCTGTGCATATACTCACTAACTGGCATCACCATCGCATAAGGAAAGGCAGGTGAAATCAAAAGATAATAACCAGTGCAAATAAGAGGACAGATCACTGGATACAGACACTTTGTTTGTTCAGTTAATCAATGCGAAATTTCACATTAATTTCGCGACTTCCTCGCCATGTTCTCATTGCTGTCAAACACCCCGACTTTGTGCCATCGAATACATATACAATACGTACATAAATATGTACATGTTGGTTTCGTGTCAACTGCTCGATGTCAGGTGGGGAAATGAACTTACATCAAACAATTTGCTTACTTACCATAGGTGATTCATCTTCTAAGTCTGAATCTCGTTCGGTGTTATTTGATCGAATACAATCCATGTTTAATTTCATATGTATCTTATGGTCAAATGTCCCAGCTACCTTTGCAAACATACACTATTCACTTCCTCACTCTTTCTCTCACACTCTCTCTCAAATAAACACTACACAGAAATCTCCGTTTTTATTTGTCGATTTTTATCGTATATGTACGAGCTTACAGTTGTTTAATCCTTTCGACGCTTAGCTAAATGGTTTATTTTATTATTTTCATATTTTAAAAAATAAAACAATAGTTACACGACTCACACTTTGACAATTTCCGCCACACAAACATATTTTTATATTGGAAAGTTTTTCATTAACCGATCGCGCACCCGAGAACAGCAATCACAACTGACGAGTCCTCGAATTCAATTTTGATTACTCCTACCGAAGGGATCTCAAATCTTTGTAAAATGCATGGAAAAATTCACAACTGAGAAAGAGCCATTCGACATGCTGCGTGCACACTGGTCAGTTGAAACAGGTTGCGATTGTATGTAGGAACTATCGCGTCACGGAAAAAGCAAAATACCGTTTATTAATTTACCACCTCTCCCGCGTGTATCGTGCCACACACACTTATGATGTGATATGAGCAGAATATGTACGTGTATACGATATAGTGGTCCCTAGTCACAGAGAACGGAGTAAACAACGATAAAAACACAAATTCTCAGGAATTTCTCCGCCTGATTGCAGTTCCGTTTGCAACTATCATGGTTATACTCCGAAAACCGAATGAGGAAAGAAGAGGAAAGGCAAAACGATGGTCGTCATTGTGTTTCAGTTTCAATTGATTTCAGGAACTGTATAAAAACGAAACGCTATGTGATAATGTTTTGATTCGTTCATAGTGCGAAGAATTGGAGAGGGCATTGCCGGGAGAAAGGGAGAACGCTATATGATGTGAACAAGATGGCGAGAGAAATGCGACCTTTATGTAAACAAATAATTGATTATTGAGTGTGTGGTGTAAGGACGGTGTGAGAAGTGAAACAATTGATTTACATTGTTTTTTTTGTTGTGCCTCGTATACCCCATGAAGAAAATTGGGAACTTTAATAAATTCCTCCTGTGTATTCTGTGGCCAATCCCGAACTGGTTTGAATCTACTACGCCCTGCGTGATATGGGCGTGGAAAAGATAATCAAAAGAATTGGCACGATGAAAGTGGGGAATTTGTTGTTAAGGTGCTGATTTGATTCGTTGAGGAAGCATGAATGTGTGTGGAGGGGGGCTAAAGGCAGAAATAAAATGGAGGCGAATGGTGATTTGTTTGAAATAGAAATTAATGCAATAACACAGTGCAAAATATACATTAATGTATTTAATGTACTTCATACTACAACTCTTTGTGGATATGTACCTGTCAAATCCGAAATCTGAAAAGATGTTGGTTTCAAATAATTTCGCGAGTTGCTTTCCTAAAAACTGTTTGCAATAGGCGTGTCTCCTTTTCATTCGTTATTCATCGTGTTTGTGTAATGTGTTTCAATTTGACTAAAATTTGGTCGAAATCGTCAAGCGATAAAAGTTTTTTACGTCTTGGATTCGAAATTGGCTGAAAACGCATGGAGGTTGAAGTCAATGTGTTCTTGGCTGAACGAGACTGAAGAATGATTAGTAATGCGATTCAAATTGGTAACATTTTGCGAGAGGGTCTTCTCCAATTGCCGAACGCGTCAAATAACGACAAAATTCCAATCTTAAAAAAAAACTATGTTTAAAAGCTTGCTGAGAACAGGTTGTGTGACTTTAGCAGCAATTTGACCCTTTAATAGCGAGATAAATACTATAATACCACTTTTTAAAAATCTCTCCTTGGCTTGCCAAACCCGAAAAATGCCATCATTGCACGGAAGGTGGCACGGACGCTAAACTCTGTTCTTCCCTGTAGTTTCTGCAGGTAACGCTATATCGAATACCCCAACATTGTACAAGTCGGCAATAGTGTACAGTGAGGATAGGATATTTTTAAGTCTGATAGAAAAAGCAATCTCTTGATGTTTCATAGAATAAACGTTATGAATGTTGAGGTAAAACCATTATGTTTTTTCATTTACCATAGCCCCGTTTCGCTGGCTAATATGATTAGTTCACTTGTAGAAAAGATTTTTCCATTATCATACTTAAAGCAGTAAGTCCGTATCAGCTTGTTGCAACTTCACTGAAGTCGCGGAGTTATAGCTTATCATGGCTATAGGTAAGCCTTTTTCTTTTAAAAATCTTATGAAGAGAGATGGTTTGTCGAAATATCTATGTACACGTATGTACATAATCCAAAAAGTCCTTTTTCTCCTTATAATAGTATACTTGCCAACAATTCCCTATTAGCAAGTATTTTAGTCTACGAAGGTTGTGCAAAAGGCCGCAATATTACCACAGGCTTTAAGTTAGTTGAATTGCAGTAGAAGGCTCAGGCTTGTCTCATGTCGCAAGCTATTTTTTTCTATTTGCCTGAACTATTTTCAATGGATGTGATCTCCTAAAGTAAGAATTTTATTCTGTGTGAAGAAGAGTGTTACTCACCTCTCTTCGTTTCTCTAGGCATTCCCCACGGGTTTTAATCTGAGTCTAGTGCGCTTGGATGATGCTGATGCGTTTGCTCACGGGTTTGGAGTACATAATACTGGGACCAAATACCCAATTTTATTGTAAGCTACTTCTCCGGTTCTCGATACAGCTGTAAAACATTTCAGTGTGTTGTTGTTCCGTCAGTAATCTATGGATTTGGTAACTATAGACGCTTATCGGATCTATAGGTGAAGTAGATGCAAACTCTCATGGCTCTTGCCTTTAACTATGTGAACTAGGTCAGCGGTATACGCCTCGTACCTGAGGTCATTGTTCGCCTAAAAGTAATTCTTCAGCTAAACGTAAGCGGAGATAGGACGCCCGCTTGAGGGCATCCTCTTGTTGTGTCAAACTTGATCATGCTTTCTAATGTGTCTGCTGACTCGATGCTCAGTTTATCGAATATCTTAAATATTAATAATAATTGAGTGGCACTACAGCCCATAACGGACCAGGGCCTAGCTTCTACAACAACTACTCGTGTTGTGCATGCTACTGTTCTTCACGAGTAGAAGGGACCTACAGTTTTTTGCCGATTCCGAACGGCGAGATTTGAGAAGCTTTACATAAACAATTAATACTCTTTGAGTGTTGTCAGCAACTCGAAAGAGGTGGTGCCGTGAAAAAATGATAGGTGTCCCGTCCGGGAATCGAACCCAGACTTTCTGCGCCGCAGTCGATATCGAATATCTTACCGCATTCCAAAATCCGATTGAAAAAATACGGTTTCAGACAACTCTGGTGATTGCCTGTACCCAACAAACATATGTTTACTTATTTGAAATAAATTCATGCCGCTTTAGAATTTATAATCACTTATTGTACATTGATATAAAAAACAAAAAGAAACAAGTTCGTGTGCACCGAAGAACGACTGCATCATACCTTTTTTTTTTGTGACAACCGGAAACTCAAGAACTCATTTTAGCCTTTTAGCATGTGAATGGCTTGGAATATAACAAAAATTAAATATGTACAATGAAATGGTTACGCATGGTTACGTGCAATCGAGGGAATGTTGTAATTATTTCCATACAGTACATGAGTATGGGATTATGTCTGTGTCTGCCTTATATGTTTCTATTATTGGGAAAAATATTTTGAGCTATGTGTTTTCCAAATATTAATAACACTGCATGGATCGCAATATCAAAAATTATATACATATAACAAATAATTAATAATTTATAAAAAAAATACAACTCCTGTTGTATGTGTTGATAACGAGAGTACCTGCAATTTATTGTCGTCTCGATGCGATCATCCACTATTGGGAAGCCACAAGCAAACTTAAAAATATTTTGTGACGCGGATCGTGTATTCCCTTTCCTATCATCTTAAACTAATTGAAGTCTTTTACAAAATGCATGAGTTTTTCCACACTAATATCGTTCACTCAAATCGTCGAAGATGTATGCTTCCAAGTTGGCTTTTCTTCGTCTAAGGAGGGCTGCACATGAACAAAAGTGATAGACGATGCGACAAAAGTCGTTTTAAGAAGATCTAGCCTGTTTTCGTGTGTCAATAGGACAATGCCCAGTGATGACACCAATGAGTGCTCCGATCGCTGATCTGGAAAGTCTGAATAAGTAGAGCGCCCAAGATTTGTTTTAGGCCAGATCACTTTGGTAATCGTGAAAGGAAAAAGTAAGTGGTGCGGCATCACCAAGCGTTATTATAAAAATAATTATTAAATTGTTTACTCAAAGTTGATCTTAAGTCCCTGCACCACAAGCGTGTCATTTTTGCATTTTTATAAAGAAGCAATAAACAATATAATTGGTAAGCAGAATCCATTATTAAAAACATATCCATGATTTTATTAACATACCTTTAAAGTATATTGAACTTAATGTATCGGTTTAAAAATTGAAAATACATAGTAGTTTTCATAAAGTAACTGCTGCTTTTTGTTGACACAAGTTACAGATAATTATACACAAAATCGTATTAACTTGTCATATCGGGGTACACTTAAGTTACACAGAAGCGTATCAAAGGAATTATCATTTTCATTCAACAATTATCAATTAATATTAAAGGGGAGCACAAAAAAGAAAAATTATAAAAAAATTAATAAAAATGCAACGAATTGATAATTCCCAACGATGTTTGGAGCTTTGTCATCTGAACTTGGATTGAACTATGTATCTAAAAACAAAATCTAGATATACCAAGGTAAGTTTATTTGATCCATTTTTTCTAACTGTATATTTTAATCTTCTTCCATAACATTTGAGTCTGAGATATTGCATTTTTCATTCATTAAAACGCACTATGTGTGTTAATCTTTCCATCCATGTGACATGTCTTTCACAAAACGTATATTTATATCTTTAAATTATAAAGATGTTTTAATGAAATTGCGGATGCAAACGAATTTGACGTAGTGATTATTGTCCACATTCATATGAGAATTTTGGGGCATTATTATCGCAGTTTCTTTTCCGGTCAAAAACTGTTACTCATCAATGACGGCAAATATCTAAAAACGAAGTTTTAAATAGAAATTTTAACGAAATATGTATTTTTTGTTAGGAATCCAGGCCGCTTAATTTTAAATCGTTTTTATTTTGAGCAATGATTTGTAAGTACAGAGCGCAAATCAAAATTAACCTTTTGTTATTCAATCTCAAATCATTCGGAGCGTCAGAAGGTTGAAATAAAAATACTTCGCCTGATTTTTTCGATACTGCAGCGCAATAGGGGAAACATAACGCATACACTTCTTTCAAAGTTACACACAACAGTTTCTTTTTAGTATAGATTTCATTAAAGAAGGAAAATTGCTATGAAGAAAAAATATTCATTGTGTAAAGAAGTCAGTGTTCAAATGTTGATCAGGACCATATTTTTAGTGTTCCAGATTCAGAACGTATCTGTTAAGGATTTGAAAATATTTGCCTTTATTTATTTATAATGAAGATGTGGATGTGATATATTTAATGTATCTGCAAAATAAACTTGAATGTGAAAAATGGACTTTCTTCCCTGGTCTAAACATTTATGAAATCTTGAGAAACATGAACCTATTCAATTTATTAAGATAAAATGGTTAAGGTTTTGATAACTCTGCGAAAGACACTAGTTATCATAATAGAAACATTTTAAATTCGTGCAAAAAAGTTTAATGCGAATTCAGAATATTCTTAAGCATAAGATATGCTTATCGCTAAGGCTCAACAATATTTAAACGAAGGTACACCATCACACACAGTTGTAATGATATACGAGTATCTGAAAATTAAAATTTGAGGTATGTATGTTTGTAAGTTTATATATGGGTTTTGAATGGTGGAATAAAAACAAATCACCCTACAACAGCACACCACTTACTCGATTTACATTCGCTTTAAGATCGTCTAGAAGATCGTTTGGGCGGGTTGAGGTTTTTATCGTTTAAAGGGTGGTCCAACCATAATGTATGATGTTAATTGTGAGTCACTCCTTGACATTCCCTTCTTTCAGTGTTTAACACATTCAGAGATGCATAATGGAATAGCGCGTTAAGATTGTTAAAGCTTTTTACAAAAATGGGCTTTTAGTCAGTCACGCAATTTTCGTGCGTGATAAAAGTGTGTATGCTCACCCAGTTTGGTGCGATTTATGGGCTGGCGGCGTCATCAGGATGTACTTCTTTAAAAATAATGCCGACCAAGCAGTAACCGTGAATGGTGTTTGCTATAGCAATATGTTAAGGCACTTCTTGTGGTCAGGAATTGGGAATATGGACATGGACGATATGTGTTTTCGACAGGATGGTATCCAATGAAGCAATGACTCTTTTGCGCGAGAAATTTAATGACATCCCACGTCATGACGATCATGTGATTTAAAAACGTTGGACTTCTTTTTTTGGGTATATCTAAAAGAAAAAGTGTTTGTCAATAAGCCAAGAATAATTCAAGTGCAAAAGAATGACATAATTCTGCACATTCACAACTTTGATCTTGAATTATGTCTTAGAGACACTGAAAATATTTATCATCAGATAGAGATATACCACCAAAACCGTGAGAACTTTGGGCCAATATTTTATTTCACACATAATAGTTTTAGATCCCCCTATCATAATTAAAAGTCAATCATCAATCATAATTCTCTGAAAACTTTTTGCTTATTGTAAACTATCATCGTGTGTTTTCGTTTTACCGGCCTAGTGCATAACCAAGCGGCAAAAATCCCTTTTATATGGTTCTTAACTTTGAGTATTGTGTCACTCTTGCGGCAAGTACACTTTTTTTTGCAAGTCAGTGTTTACGTTCGGGTTCGATTCCCGGACGGGACACCTAGCATTTTTTCACGGCACCACCTCTTTCGAGTTGCTGACAACATTCAAAGAGTATCAATTGTCTATGAAAAAGCTTCTCAAATCCCCCCGTTCGGAGTCGGCAAAAAACTAGGCCCTGGTCCGTTGTGGGCTGTAGTGCCACTCAATTATTATTTATTATTACAGTGTGTACGCTTAAACTTTTCTACAATCAATTGGTTCTTCACCTGATGTCCCTATTACTCTTTTTTTGTATATTAAGCGTTTACACATCAAAACTAAGTATGGCTTTTATTGCTTTGCATTTAACAATTTTAGAATTTATCCATTATGCATCCATTTTTAACATAACAAATTAAACGAGAAGCAACTGTTTCGAACAACTTAACATATAAAACGTGTTACCTTATAAGTCATTTCTTTATTGGCACACAGAGATTTGTAAAAATAAGAGTATTTGAACAATTATCAATTGTCCTTTCTGACGTTGACCAATCGTTTCCATAAGACTATACATTCACAAATCACTCAAAGGACACAAATCCAAATTAATTTATTTCCACATCTTAAGTCATCGACTCATTTACGCTTCAAATGTACACGTACAACATAATACGTTACCACTATTCCCCTTGTAGGAATATGCCTGATTGAAATCCGGGACCGGCATCGGATGACAGAATGGATTTCCGTCTGTCATTTGATGTAATCATATTACCGAGTGTTGTACATTTCTTCACTTACGTCTTCTAGGGATACACCAAGCCGTCGATGGTTTTAGCAACATATACCCCCATCGTTTCAAAGGGATAATGTTTGAAGGAGAAATCGTAAGGTTTCCTCTTCATATGTTCGTCCTGTTAAGGTGTTTTATATTTGTGTGTTGTCTTCAATCAAAGAAAATTGTGGATTTTCCACTTGAGCTTCCTTACATCGCATACTTGCTGTGAAGCGTGGGTGAGGATTGTGGTGGATTATGGTGGAACTTGATATACTCACTTCGTTCTGATGATGTTGAGCTTTGCGAATTGTACTAACCAAAACGATTACCACGGCTTTGTTCGATTGTTTGAGGATTTTCGTGAAATTAATTGAATGTGTCATTGGTTAGATTGTGTAATATTTGTTTTGAAAAATGTGTAAAAGCCTCTGTTTGATAATAAAAAAAACCAATGAATACAATAAAAGAAACACTAACGCAGATAAAACGGCTTTCACACTGGAAAGTCCACACACGACGGATTGTGTAAACAGGCCCTTTAAAGAAAAGGTCAAGAGTAAATAGATATAATATACATTTGATCGTTCTTGAAAAAACACGGATGAATACTTTTTTAAGGGAAAATTTGCTGAAACATGACTGAAATGTATGATTTCTGTACCTAGAGCGCTAGTTAACGTTTTCATGTTTTAATAAGCGACTCCATTTCTTCATTAGGTCTGTCAGTAAAACCTTTGTACTGTGTTACAAAGTGAAGATTGTCGGAAAAGGCTGTGAAGTTTTCGTACCTTTGAAAAAATATAAACATCGAGAACCGTGACCAATTCCAAACGTTTTGGATGGATACTAAAGTTTCTGAAGTGAGTTTAGATATTAAAAAGTAAGAAACTTTTCTGTGATAGTAGAAAGGTATTTTGTTGAAAAACATCGATAATATATCAACGGCAACGCCTTCCTAACTACAGCAGATAAATTAAAACACTTGTTTAAAGTAATTATTTCCTAATTTCACCTTTTCCGCAAGGGGGGGGGGGGCTAAACGTTATTCTACCCATTTAGCCCTTCCTTCAACTACTGCTGCACAAATACCCTTGAAGTGTGTAGCTCATCAATTGGAAAATCGAAAGGAAATTAGAGGCAGCAATTTATCTCGTAAATCATTAATCAACGCCATAAAAATTGCTTTTCCTCTCACTTGCTGAACTAGAGTTTTTCCGCTTTTTTCCTTCTCAATGATGGTATACATACATACACACGGATTGGATTCGCATTTAACAGAAGCGAAGGGTATAAGGGTTTGAAATGGAACCCTACCCCAGCAAGTGTAAATATTGCAATCTAAGGTTGTGTAAAATTAATGGGGTTTGTTTCTAGTTGAAATTAGAGCAGAATATACAGGATATTCGAACATAAGTGTCTTGAAATGAAATTGAAGAATGGATCCATACAAAAGAGTAATATACACTGTAACCGTGTACTAAGAATAGTTGAATGAATAAAATAAGGATTCTGTTCAAGACGATGTGATAACAATTCGTCGAATCGAAACATCGTCGAATTGCTCAATTGGTGAATACATACAAATAGGGAATACATTATCTGAGGAATATTGCATGGTATTCTTTCGACAGATAGTATGTGTTGCAAATAATTAAGGAGACACATATCAATGCGGTCGCCGTGGCGTAGTGGTAAGTGCGTCGACCGCCACGCAGAAAATCTAGGTTTGGTTTCCGGACGGGACGCCTCTCATTTTTTTCACGGCACCGCCTCTTTCGAGTTGCTGATAACACTCAAATCTCGCCGTTCGGAGTCGGCAAAAAACTGTAGGTCCCTTCTACTCGTAAGAGAACAGTAGCACGCACAACACGAGTAGTTGTTGCAGAAGCTAGGCCCCTGGTTCCATATGGGCTGTAGTGCCACTCAATTATTATTATTATTCACATCAATGCGACCCTTTGAAGACTTTAATTGAACAAACTTAGAGTTGAGGGCGAACAATTTGCTTGCATTAAAATTGTGATAGGCTGTGGGTTTCCTGTACGTAGCCCAATAACACTCAAAACAGGTAAGCATATCGTCACTTCGATGTTAGTATTTGGTTTCGAAAATTAAGTTTTAATAAAAAATAACGCTTATTTTAATTTTTTGACGGTACCACCCTTTTCCATTATAATTATGAAAAATTCTTGAAAATGGTAGACTATTAAATAGACATGACATTAATAACTTTCGAGCTGATTATCATAAAGGGGGAAAGGAGCATCATGGGTAATTGTGTTGTCCATGCTAAAAAATATAACAAAGTAGGAATACGTTGTTCCTTAACAATTGCTTAATAATACAAAACTGCAAAATTGTAAAACTGAGAAACAAACGTACACACGAATGCCTATATTTGGTAACACCTTATAAAGACACCATCAATCATGAACACCTTCATTTTACCACATGGTTCTGATACTTCAAAAAAATCAATTAAATAATCAATTTGAAATCAATGACAATCCATTGGGAACCTGTGCTCAATTTCACGAAATTCATCCCCGATTATCAATCCAATGTGATACATTCGTTCTACTTACTTCTTCAAACACGAACACACCCAACGTAAACGTACCCAATTGAGTATTAAAGTGTTACCTCTTCCCAGGCAATCTTTGAAATGCTTGGTCGATGGGACGGCACTAGCACTGTGGCAAGAGTATTCCAGTGGATGGATTGATGGTGGCACACAGCGCCCCTCTGGGAATTACAAAGCGCTTTTTGTTATCCCCAGTTTGTATATACATTGTTGTGTTGTTATGTTATGCCTCACTCTTCAGTCAAGAAGGGGAAAACACTTGTAATTGTCGATTATAGCAACACCACATCGAGTACTCACGATAGCGGTTGGCCCCTTCTCTATGCCCCGTCCGTCCTCTTGTTCTTGTCAACCTTTCTACCACCTTATCCATGCCGTAGTCAGTTAGACTGTGCTAACATACGTATTGTATACATTAAGTCGGTCGATGTCGCTCAACCAATGTGAATTTTTGAGCTTTAAGTCGCTGCGGGCCAAACCTGGCGCGGCCTGCTTACCTGGGTAAAGAAATTCTCACGGCTTCGAATACAGTATCAATTTGTAACTGAGAAGTATGTATGTATGTAGATACAAACTTTCCGCCAGCATACACGAATACCTGCTGTGTGGCACAAACAATTTGACGATTTGTCGTGAATTTGTGTGGATATTGTTCACGGAGTGACTGTCAACAACGCGACCGGACCATCAATGAAAGCGGTGCGATTCACTTTCGATTTGTTTGAATATTGAAAAATCCGCTTTGTTGAAATCGGTTAAGTACATTCATTACAGTCGAAGCCGTTGCTAGAGCCAGGGACAGGAAATAAGTCAATCAGGTGTAAATATTGACTTTTGAATCGCCAGAATAATTTGTCATCATGTGTTTTGAATATTTGTCGTTAATTGGTTTGCAAACTTAAATAGGGCATGTACAATAATTGGGTTTTTTTTGTTAAATTTGGGAATTTCCTATTAAGCCAAGCGTTAGCTAGTTTTACTAGTTTAATTGGAAAGACCTGAGTATTTAAATAAAGACCTGAGTATTTTCTTTATTGCGGATGAAAGCGTTAGAATTACAAAAATTTTAAAATTTATAAACTTAAGAAATATTATTTTGTAAATGTAATTTTGTATTTTGTAAATTTTTCTTCGTCTTTCGATCCCCATATCCACCCCAATTGAGCTCAAGTGCCAGCTACAACAACTTCATATGCAATTTATGTGAATCTGGTATTGCTCAAATTTACATGAGATTATTTAGTTAAGGTAATGAGTAGGTCGAACAGCAATCTTCAAAAAAGACTTATCAAGCTGTCTTTACAATATAATTTATCACCTTCTTAAGAATGGAAACCTAATTAACCTAAGTCTCACAGAGACTAACGCTAGTAAATGGAAAGTTACATTTTATAAGCGCTTAAAAAACGCGATGATTCTTAATGATCAAAAAAACGAAATTATTTCTGCATAAGAAGAGCTAAGACTACCTTGTTTAGGAGTATATGTATATAAACGCCTGAATCATACACTAGACTCGAACAATTACTTTAGAAGAGCATTTTCAGTTTATCAAATAAGCACACCGAAATGATAGCAATGGTGTCTGTACGCTTTGCAATTGTAAAAGGATTGAGTACATTTATCACTTTATCGCAATTTGCCTTATACTATAAAAACTGCGCTTACTTTACTTCTCTAAAGAATCCCTCACCCTTGAAGAATATCGAAATGTTAACAATGAATAGACGGCATTTTTGCCATGTAAACTCTTCTTTTGTACCTCGAATTGTGAGATTATTATAAGAAAATACAAAACAATTTTTAACAATAATAATTTATATAATAGTTTCAGGGGGGCATGGGCTTATGCACACGAGGCAATGTCCTTGATCGCATCGCACTCGACATGGCGAGCTGCCAAGGCTATCCTCGTCCATGCCGTTGTGTGGTGAACCAATGTATGCAGCGACTGGCCTACCAGTCTGTAGGTTGTGCGTGAGGCTAACTCCGTCACCACAAAAAAAAAAGAATCGAGTTCAGAAACGAGAACATGCCTCGGATATGGACGGATCCATTGCTGACGACCCCAGCAAACGTACAAAGGACAACGATTTTCGGTTCTCCACGTGGAATGTGAGGTCCCTTGACAGACCACGTGCAGCCGAACCACATGCGGAGGCCCTTGACTGCTACAAAGCAGATATCACCACCATCCAGGAAGTGCGGTGGGATGGGTCGGGCAGAAAGAAGATGAAGAACTGCGACATATACTACAGCGACTGCTACAGGGAGAGAAGGCAGCGCCTATTCGGATGCGGATTTGTTGTTCGGGGCAGACTTAGGTAAAAAACCTTAAGCGAACGCCTCATGACAATCCGCATTAAGGCTAAATTGGGGAACATCAGCCTGATATGCGCTCACGCCCCGACAGAAGAGAAGGATGACAACAGCAAGGATGAGTTCTATGATCTCTTAGAAAGAATATACGATCCATGCCCCAGCTATGACACCAAGATCGTTCTAGGAGATTTCAATGCTCAGCTGGGGAAAGAGGACATCTTTGCTGGTGTCATCGGGAAACATAGCCTGCAGAACATGACCTCCGGAAACGGACTCAAGCTGTTCGAATTCGCCGCGGGACGGAACCTCGAACAGTACGCGGTTCCCGCATCTCAACATGGATAAAGGAACCCGGCGATCCCCTGATCAATCAACCGTCAACCAGATTGATCACGTTGCAATCGACGTCAGACACTCCTCCAACATTCTCGATGTCCGAACATTCCGAGGCGCTAACATCGACTCGCATCATCACCTTGTTGTAGCGAAGGTAAGAGCCCGGATATCGAGAGAGCAACGGAGTCGAGATAGGCCAAAACGGTTTGACGTCGGAAAGCTACAATCGCAACAGGTCGCTGGGACCTTTGTCGACCGAGTCTCTCTGAAACTCTCCCAAAGTTCGACGCTGCCTGCACTGACAATAGAAAAAGAATGGAAATGTTGTCAAAAAGCCATCAAAGAAGCTGCCACTGATGTGCTGGGTTTCACGCCACCACCTAGAAGGAACCCATGGTTTGACGACGAGTGCAATGCAGCTAAACAGGAGGCCTATCAGGCAACGCTGCATCGGACAACTAGAGCTGTTCGTGAGCTCTACGAACAGAAAAGAAGGGAAGAGAACCGGCTTCTCAGAAGGAAAAAGAGAGAGCATGAGAAGCGCGCGGTCGAAGAGATGGAGAGGTGTTATGGCGGGAATGATGTCCGAAAGTTTTACCGAAAGGTGAAACAGCTATCCGGTGGATACAGGGTTCGGACCGAAGCCTGCCGGGACCAAAACGAAAACCTCGTAGTAGAGTCGCAATCGATTCTGAGAATCTGGAAAGATCATTTCTGCAGACTCTTAAACGGCGATGATGGCCCAAATCCCGCTGTTAGGCAAAATGTCCCACTTAATTCGGACGATGATGGACAAGAATTCCGTCCCCCCGACTTAGACGAAGTCAAGATGGCAATATCGAGACTGAAGTCGAATAAAGCTGCTGGAGCGGATGGACTGTCCGCAGAACTGTTTAAAGCAGCTGGGGATTACCTGGTTGGGCGCACGCACCAGCTCATCTGTAAGATATGGTCGGAGGAAAGCATGCCCGATGAGTGGAATCTCAGCGTCGTCTGTCCGGTCCACAAGAAAGGAGACCCCTTCGACTGCGCCAACTATCGAGGGATAAGTCTCCTTAACATCGCACACAAGATCCTTTCTGCCGTACTGTGTGAACGCGTGAAACCGTTTGTCAACTACCTGATTGGTCCTTATCACCATCGTCCCACCATCGACCAAATCTTCACACTGCGGCAGATTCTGGAAAAGACCCAAGAAATGTAAATCGACACTCACCACCTATTCGTCGATTTCACGGCCGCATATGGCAGTGTGCATAGAGACGAGCTATTCAGTGCCATGTCTAGTTTTGGCATTCCTACCAAACTCGTCAGATTGTGTAGGATGACAATGGAGAACTCTCGCTGCTCCTTCAACGTCGGGAACGAACTCACTGAGTGATTCCTTCCTTGAGGAAGGACACACAACATCGGCGTCTCGGACAGAGCGTCACATTATTCAGCAGAAACTTCAAGGTAGTCAAGGACTTCGTCTACCTCGGCTCCGCGGTAAATAGGGGCAACAACACCAGTACCGAAATCAAACGCAGAATCACTCTTGCCAATCGCTGTTTCTTTCAAGAAGGCAATTGAGTAATAAAGCCCTCTCTCGAAGGACTAAGCTTGCTTTATATAACACCTTGATCATCCCAGTCCTATTTTATGGAGCGGAAACCTGGACACTACTAAAAGCGGATGAGGATATCCTTGGTCTCTTCGAGAGAAAAGTTCTGCGTGCGATTTTTGGTCCTGTTTGCGTTGATGGTATCTAGAGGAGAAGATTCAACCACGAACTGTATGGGCTGTACAGCGGCATGAGCCTAGTCAAGCGTCTACGGATACAACGCTTAAGACGGCTAGGCCATGTAGAGCGCATGGACACCACTGCTCCGGCCCGAAAAGTCTTGGAATCTGAGTCATTGGGACACCGCAACAGAGGGCGGCCCAGAATAATGTGTCGCACACAAGTGGAGAAGGACCTCAACCAACTTGGAGTGCGCAACTGGCGGCAGCGGCGAAAGATCGTGCTGGATGGAGAGGCATGTTGGTTGAGGCCCAGGTCCACCCCGGACTGTAGCGCCACAAGAAAAAGAAGAAGAATAATAGTTTCAGCTATGTTAAATGATACTGAAAAAGAAGAATCTTCAATTGTTAATTGATAATTTTTTTAAGAATATCATATAAAAAACACGAGGTCGAATTTTATTAATTTCAGTTAAAAGTCAATAATTTCATCTATTATATGGGGAAAATGCTTAATAAAGAATGTAGTGCTACAATAAGCCTTTATTACATCCAAGACAATCTACGTCTTCTTGTCAATTATTATTACTATTGTTAAAATCCAGAATGAGAAAATAATGCAATTTATTTGACCATCGTTGAAAAAATATTCAAT
The DNA here is from genome assembly GCA_944738645.1 of Eristalinus sepulchralis. Lineage (NCBI taxonomy): Eukaryota > Metazoa > Arthropoda > Insecta > Diptera > Syrphidae > Eristalinus > Eristalinus sepulchralis. The sequence goes on from OX122886.1 coordinate 21,554,600, forward strand.
TACAGTGTTGTTCATTTCATGTTGTTTCAGTAAAAATAGCTTGAGTTGAGTTAACCGTCATTCAACCCTCCTTTAAAAGCATCACGTAGATGCACTTTTGGTTGAATGATGTTTATGCAGTGAATGCTCTCTTGAATTGACAGAAAATGAATTATAACATAACTAAGTGATTATGAGAATGTTTAAAAAGTAATCATATTTCAAAAACAAAACAGCGTTATACACTTAAGTCATATGTAATGGATTTGTGGCCGTGGGATTGAAAAAAAATTAGAATTTATTTTCTCTGGAACAAGTACCCGATTTTATAGACAAAATTAAACTCGAAAGCTAAGTTTTCAATAATTTATAAAATCGATTTGTTGCTTATTAAACTTCACAGAGACGATACTTTCTTCGGGCACAACCTATGGTGGTTGGATTCAGCAGATGTTGTTTTAGTTCAGTTTTAGTTTTGCAGTTCAGTTCAGTTTTGCTTGGTGTGGTAATGATAATGTGGTGTGTTTATTTCTAGTATCATCTACTTGCAGCGCGCTGCTATCGCATCCCAAAAATAATAACTTTTGAAAAAAAAAAGTTGAATATGTCCTTGGCGGGAATTCTTGTTGGGCATTAAAACAAATCTGTTACAACTTTTATTCCAAGTGTCGCAAATTCGAATGGTTCAGGAAATAAAAGCTAAACACGCATGTACACTTGGGAGCTTCACCTTCCATGTACTACCCGGTGTCATCACCCGCAAACAAAATAACAAATGATGATTTTGATCAAATGAACGATTTTTCAAAAAGGACCTGCTCAATTTTTTGTGATATTTACAAAATTATATATGCAATAAGCATTACTGTATACGAAAGACATATTTACAAGGATCGTTAAAAACACGTATCCCCCCGGTATCTCACTGCATAGTTCTTACCGGAAATAAACCAACTGCAACGTACATAACTACAGACTCATCAGAGGTCAAAACACAAAATGTCAGATGGTGTCAGTAGAGGTAGAATCCGCCACTAGATCAAGAGATCATCAATGCGCCCTTCACTCATTGAAAAATCCACAATAGAGTGTGTTACAATGTTGCTGCTGTCACATTGTGGCACCTTCTCCATTGTTCGGCTCTCGTATTGATGCACAAAGGGGACTTCTATCTTTTATCTAATAAATGGAATCGGAATTTTGAAAATCTCACCAAACACAGTCATACTGCGAACTAGGGGCACCGTTTTTCAGATTTTGTTAATAAACCAATAATTGGGCGTTTTCTTTGTATTGGTCCGTTCAAACAATGTGGTTTTGTTGGGTAAAATTTGAATAATTGTGCAACCATTTGTCAACTCATTGTTGAATAAACTTTTGATGTTTATTTTCATAATCTTACAATTGTTTTGTCCAGTTTACTTCCAAGGTACAAGGTTGGGAATATTTGTAAGTCTTTATTGTAAATTAGTTGGATATTTACATATTTCTGTATTTTGTTAAACTTAAACTTTGTGCATCTGTCTATACACAGACATCATAAACAGTTTACACCACACGAAATCGTGCATTAATGCAGAGAATATTATTTCGGTGTAGTGCTAGCGACACTACAAATTACGAAATCGAGGTAGATAGTGCAAACGATTTTCTTAAATACTTTTATCATTGAAAAAGATATTAAAAATATACCCTAAGAAAATGTATTGTTGGGGATAAAGCGGGGTGCGTCATCTCCTACAAATGAAGTTCTAGGTTCGACATTCGAATGTGAAAAAAATCCTTTCACACATTTCGCGGCTCACTTGAGATGCTGGCAACTGAGTATAGAAGGAGTCCATTTCCTCCATGTTATGCGTGCACTATATTCGAGTTTTGATTAATTCCATTGAAACTTCCCTGAAAGAGAAATATCTGAAGATATTATTGATGTACCATTAAATGAGTGCATTTTCTGCTTTTGAAGAATGATTTAGAATTAGGTATTTTGGACTTTATACGATAGAGTGCGGTTCTTTTACTTAAATGTTATGTTATACCAACGTTTCCAATATGGACAGGTTAATGACTGCATATATATTTGCGTACTTAAAAAATTTAAAAATTAAAATACAATTATACATTGATTTTGTTCCAAAAATGGTCTTTAGTGTATATTTGTATCTTATTGTGATGCTGTTCTGACATGAATAATTTCTTCTCATCTCTTCAAAATTTAATAGTAGTAAAATATGACAAAGTACAGAGTACGCAATGCATAATCTGGGAAGGGGAATGAGGGAAGGCCCGGAAATTTCCTCTGCAACAAAAAATACTCCCACACATACATAATTATAATCAGTGTTCTTGTTAACCTTATTTTGAATTCACTGAATAACAACAACTCTTTCATTTTGTTGACAAAACTAGAATTAAATATCAATATCACTACTAGTTCCTAAAGTAAAATCATGTAACAACAGAATTATTCTGTAGGCTTTAAACAATGTCATAAAAATCATAAAATGGAAAAGTGATAATTTACTTAGCCCTCTACTGAATCTGACGCGCTTCTTGCATTGATTAACTGGAAGTGCATTTCGCAATAACAACTTATCACTAAATTTGTTTATATTCAAATTTACGGAATACCGAGCTCGTGTTATCTACAAATTCACAAATTTCATTAAAATATCACAAAAGGCAATTCATGTAATACATCCTTCCATTAATAACGATGATTGACTCTATGACTTCGTCATACAAGCAAATTGAATCCAGGAAATTCCTCTCTTCCATCACGCATCCGTTTGTTTCTCTTTGATACAAACAAAAATATCTACTTTCGATTTCTTTTAAAAACAGGAAATGTTTCATATTAAATTTCTCGGTACACACACGGAGTTGTCTTCTCTTTTTATAATATTTATTTATTTTTTTGTCTTCCTTTCTCACTTAATCAATCACATAATTTGATTGACAGAAATCCATTAACAAGAAATAAATTATAATTCCAAGGAATTATGTTGCCAGATATTCGAGCAGGCACGTTTAGGGGCGCTGGCGGTCGTAAGAATGGTCGATGGTGAATAGTGCCTTGTGTATGGCAGCTACGGAACTGGTGGGGCGGTGACACCCCGCTCATTTGGAATAATGAAGCATTCCTCACCTAAACGAGAGCTCTACCACCCTCCCCCCTGATACAGTGTATCTATTTTCAAATTGTATTCAAAGGCAAATGACATTTCATTGCGGTGCGCAAACGAACTTTCAAATTAATTATTGTTCGTTTCGCATCACTCGTACCTGTGACAGTTGAAAACACGATGAGCGTTCAGCTAAAAATAATTTCAGTAATGTATGAGTATATAGTATTTACGTATGCATATACTTAAGTACACGCGGTCTCAAAGAACACATGATCATTAAAATTGATCTAGATACATTTGAAATGGAGAAATCAGTCAACATTCTGTCTGGGCGTTTGTGTACTCGTATGATTTTAAATAAATTGACATTTAAAATGTTTTTCATTTAGATTTCTCACTTAATGTTGATATAAATGACAACGTTTTTAAAAATATGTTTCTAAATTACGCGCAAAAAATATTTCTTGCGTTAAGTAAGAGGAAACATAAATAAATCTATTTGAAGTAATTCTATTACCAGAATTTATATAATAAACTTGGATCAAAAGGAATAAGACAATTTTGTTGACTTCAATGCTCACAAAAGTCGTTTTGAATTTGTAAACTTTGCTTTGCAACATAATAAAATAATAATACTTTTATTTTATTTCACTTTATACATGACATTTGAAAAATTGTTAATCAGTGTCTGTCATTACATAATGCAATGCATCATGATTGTGAAAATTATCGAATTGAATCAAGTTTTGGAGTCCGCAGTTAATATAAAACATGAATTCTGTCGATTTTTTTCTGAGGTCTGATCAAGGACGAGGTAAATGTTTGAGATGTTCTCCCAAGTCCATGAACTTCGGTTCATGGAGTGTATAATAATTTTATAATTAACTGGTACTACAGCCCACAAGGGGCCAGGGTCCAGCTTCTGCAACAACTACTCGGGTTGTGCGTTTTCTCACGAGTAGTTTTTGGTCGACTCCGAACGGCGAGACTTGAGAAGCAATTCATAGACAATTAGTACTCCTTGAGTGTTGTCAGCAGCTCCAATAAGGTTGTGGGAAACCTGTGGGTCGACGCACTTACGCACTACGCCATGGCGACCACCAAACATGTGCTCTTTTTATTTGTCTTAATACATTAGTTCATTTATTTAGACCGCAAAACCAACAGAGTTTTATTATGGCTGCTGCTGTGAAATGATATAAATATTAGAAATTTACGACAAGTTAACCCCACCCTACAGGAAACGATTTAACCTCAAGTTGTGCGAGTATGTATGTCATACACTACCTCCACATTCTACACATCATATATATTTTGTTTTGAAGACAATAATACACCTAAACCGGATATGATAACGTGATATCTTAGCCTGATCTAATACAGTGAAGTAGTGAAACGTCCTTAGCTTTGCAAAAACGTAGGTCATATACATAATTACGAAATGTCTATGTGGAACCTACTTCGAATTGCAAAAGAAAATCGTTGTGACAAGATGCTTATTTAATAAAAACGTATATCGTATATCTATTATAACTAATCGACCGTAGTTGTCATAAGCCAGCGTCTGATCTTCACCAGCAACAATGTTGTAACATGAATATTGCGGTCCACAACGTTTTAAGTTCATTAATCCTCATCCCATAACTTGGCAAGGAATTTTAATTTTTTACTGTTTACTGTTTATTTACTGAAATAAGGCACATCTACAGATTCTGTGGAATTGAGGAAAACCATCTAAAAGCCTTGCAACTGTACATAATTGCATTCCGACAGCGTAATTTACTATTTATTTTATTGGCAATTCCTGTTGGCTGCTTTTACCAAGATGCCGAACGGTGAATAATATGTGTACAGTGCATGCCGCGCATACCGAACTGCAACGACTTCGACATCGACACCGACGACAACATGGTTGTATTTTGCCTTGTGGAACGGGAGGTGCAACAATAAATAAATCCATCAATGTTATACAGTGTTTTATTGTTGAATCCATCAGCGCATAGACTGTTGCAAGATAAAAGTTTCTGAAGCAGAATTTCTAGGCGGCAACTAGTGCTTTTACTCAGAAAGAACTGTCTCTATGTAGTGATGAAATTATGAGATGTTGAGAGAGATGGTGGATTTGCTGATGAGATTGTGTACACTGTGTCGGTGCGAAATATGCACATAACAGTCAAGCTCATCGTTTCATGCTGTTCCTGAAACCTCCTACGTTTATTATTTTAAGAACTATTAGAAGGTGTAGTTAATGTTGTCCGAGTGCTTTCAAAAAGAGTATTGAAAATATTTAAGTAGTAAAGTAGTAATCCTGTTTTTTTTTTTTCAATTAAATGGTAAGATTTTCGTAATAAATACGTATGTATGTATTTTGAAATAAACAAAAAAATTAAATTTTCTCTTAGGTAAAGTGAAAGAGTTTCTGTAGTATATGCAGGGATGCCAAATAATTTACGATAATGGAAATTTAATGTTATAGTTGAGATAAACTTATTCCCCCTCCTCTTTTTTGTAGGGCTTATTAGCAAGCTTAACACCTCGAGGAAGATAATGATCTTTAACAATGTAACAAATGAAACCTACATCTGTATAAACTGGGCCCTCAGAAGCACAGATCAGTTCTATTGTGCCTCCTTTTGGTATTTTTGAAACCTTAAAGTCAAAATAAGTACACTGTGCAATTATAACGAACTACCCTTACAAAGTAAAAAAAATTGTTGCCATCATGAATTTTAAAACTCTCATTCACGCAACACGCTAAAAAGCGTTAACAAAAGTGTTAACACCGACGGGTGCTAACCCGTTAAAGAATGGACAATGACGACACTTTTCCAAAGAACCGCTTTGACTGTGCTTGAACTTATTTGCTTGTTAACGATTAATACTGATTGCCAGGCAAATATTAAAGACAATCATTCTATGATTGCAATCAACTGTCATAAGTCTCTCGGCCTAAACAAAATAAAATTCGAATATGTTGGTTCCTTAGCCATAAAAACATCCTAGGTAACATGTTAATGAAATGGAAATAAGTCATTCAATTAAGCGGACACTATCTTCGTTAATTCAGGGTGAAATAAGATACGAAAATAATTAAGCAAATTAATAGTTTGCTAAAATTGTTTTTTCTTGTGTTTCCTAAATTAAAGTTTAATGGCACGCCATTTACTTTCGACTCAAAACTCGACCACTTTTTCTATCCTTTCCCCCACAGTCGACAAGGGATCTTATACAATATTTATATCAGACCACATTGAAGACACGATTAAGGGAAGAAAAGTTCCAACTTCCATAATGCCTTATAATCCGTATTCATATTTCAATTAGTTTGCTCTAAATAAACAATTGTCATTGAGTGAGCGGCAATAGTTTAAAATAATAAATACTATTCGTTCACGTACGAAGATCTTAACTATGGTTTTTATTTCACACATTTTTTTTTATAAAACACAATGTGAAACTATAACACTTGGACATAGTCGTACAACCATAAGAATCTACCATTCACATCAGTTTAAATAAGTAGTCATCATGATTTCACATTTTTGGGGTGAAGTCGCATTTGTCACATGTACACGCCTTTTGTTAGACACATATTAATAACCTCGGGAGACGTTCATGCAAAAGCGAAATTGTTTACAATACAAAAAGTATATGAGCTCCACATCGTCTTGTCAGGCTTACAAGCTTATTTAAATTTCTATAAATAATTTGTTAAACAGTCAACGCTATTGAATTTATGAGGTATCCCGCAACGAGACCATTCATGCTGATGATGACACCAGCACGTACGGGATCTTCCTTATTACCTTTCTGATGGACCATTTGAGGTGGACGTCTTCTTTACACTGTACCACAAATGCGGTACCCGTACGTTCCATGGCATGAAAAATAATAATCCGACCACAGAATTTCAATTTGCTCCATACGAATAGCGTTAAAAATGAAATTAATGAAAGAAGTTCTTGGAACCGCATTGTGTATGGAGACATCTTAAATTTGCTTTGTAATATGTGCATTCGTACACTCTTTACGATATGCCATTGTTTCGATAATGTAAATATGTATTTTTTGTTTTTAAAGTTTGTTACAACTCTACTCTCCAAGATTTTGCTTTTAAAACTTTTCAGCCCAAAAAGTAATAATAATGGGAAAAAACTTCCATTTAAGAGTTCCAAACTGTTAAATGGAAAGAAAAAAAAAGGAAAAAACTTTATTTTCATTTAAAAAGGTTTTTTGCTTAGGTACATAGTTGCTCAGAGCTATCTATCTAAATATCAAGCGCGAAACAAATTAAACACAGTAAAATCTAACTTGAAATAACAACTGTAATTCCATCTGATGTTCTATCAGCGAAATCTACAGGAATATAGATGCGTCCTCTTTGAAATCACCATTGATGGAACACACTTTACCAAAGTAAGTCAATTATATAGATATATACACTAATTAGAAAGTCCTAGGTGAATTATTGTTCATCTTGATTAAAACTTAAATTAAGTTTTTAAAGAACCTTTGCCTACCTTAAAGCTTTAAAAAAGTTTGTAAACCCGTCCAGGACCAAAAAAAAATATTCTTACTGTCAAAAAGTTAAGCATTTGCAATAAACGATCCCCATGCTTTACAAATTCATTACCATATCCAGAATAAGATATAAATAAAATTTACTACACCAAGGCAATATATATATATATAATATGTATATATTTATGCATGCGCACCTTCATATTCATCATAATAATTATATGGTATTATTCTATATACAAATGTAGCACTTGACGGGTTTCGGGAAATATAAAAACGATATTACCCAGTTGCGTCGTGACAAACTTGAGAAATGGGATAATACAATAGAATTGTGACATTAAAAACTTGTATATTTAAAGTGCTGCTTCCTCTTCAGCCCGTACCTCCAAGAGAATTAATAATTCAATTACCAGACTTACACAGCCCATTCAAGTGCAATGTGACCACTATATGAATATCCCTTTCACTTCCCCCCATCCACAATGCGACATGTTTTAATGACATGTTCAAATCAGCTTAACTCATAAAATGCTGAAATGCGCTTACACCAGGGTTTGTATTGCAATTTCGTTTTGCTGTGGGCACCATCGAATACGAGTCATTCCGTAAAATTGTGTTTAAAGATAGGTTGCCCTTTCCAATATTAAATGTGTACATGTGTTGATGTTTGTCTGGTGCTACCAAACGGAGCATTGTAGATAAGTACAATTTATACCTAGTACCTTAAAATTTTCGAGTTTACTAAAATATTAATGAAATAATACGACTTTATCAAAAACTGTGCATTCGGAAATACTGCTGTTGTAGAATTATATTCTGAAGCTGAAAATATGTTGGTCAAACACATTATTGCCACATTAGGAATAAGGGATGCAATCACAAAACGAAGTGATTTGACCGGATCACAATTTAATTGAGAAATTATGATCAATTTTGAAATTTATTGTCCCAAAGAAACATCCAGAGTCTCAATAAATGAAATAGCTTCGGAATTAACTTATCAAATAAAGTAGTTATTAGATATGCAGATTATATTTTTGAAGAGAAATAAAGAAACAAAAAGTACTTCTTCAATAAAGAATTTTTCTTTAATCCCTAAAAAAAACATTTTTCTGTCTAGCTTTTTTCTCCCGTTAAAACATGTGAACAATTTCAACACTCGAAAACTTGAATGCCTTAAATCGTGAAACTATGAACAAGAATTTAACTGTTGCAACTAAATTGCCCAAATTTGGAAAAAAAGGTTTGACCAACATTTTTTGGAACGTGTAAGGAAACATAAAGTTAGTATTCTTTAAACGTAATACATTCATGCATTTAACATCAGCTTCATTTCTGTAGAAGATTGCAGCTGCATGTCTTTTCTTGGCCCAGTTTCAACTTTGTGTTTTGAGTCCCGCCTCTAAGGCGGCTAAGCTAACACGCTCGAGACCATTCGTGCGCGAAGAAAAGTCTTGCGCAAGTCTCTCAACATGTTTTTAACTTGTTAAAAAAATCGTATGCTTTACAACAGCTCCATTGTGTATCGGAAGACTATTTTCTGGAATTACAGATTAGAGTTTTTTTCTGTACATATGTATGGGATTGGAAAACATCTACATTTAAGAATCCAAAGGGAAAAAAAGACTTACTGATATTGGCATATGACTAGGTTCAATTTCCGGACGAGATACCTGGCAGTTTTTCGAGTTGCTAACAACACTCAAAAAGTGTTAATTGCCTATGGAAAGCTTCTGAAAACTCGCCGTTCGGAGTCGGAAAAATGTATTAAATATTCTCAGCGGCTTATAAAATATATCCCTATTCGAAATATGTCAGGCAATTAAAAATTAAAACAAGCAAAGAAGCTATTGTCTGTGACCTAATTAGCAAGACACCAAACGAGAAGAACTTGTACAGATCACTATTACCAATTATATAATTTTTTTGGAAAGCTATTGCTGCTACCTGACCACAAGATATTTTTGTAACAAACGAAATTCTCGGTTGAGTCTGCAACTGATTGAACATAACGTTGGCGCATTACCCTCAATGAGACCAAATCCACAAACATTTATTTTGCGTAACTCAAGTGACGAACTTGAAAATTGACAACGATAAAGAAATATACTGACTTAGAAGATATATATATATATTCAGTTGTGTATGTACAAAAAACTTATTTTATAATCAGAAATTTAAAAAAAAAACAAAATATTCGATTTCGTATTCATAGTTATCATATCGTACTTTAAATAAGTAATTTTATGTGGTTTCTTGCAACGAAAATATACGACTGAAGTATGTGACCAGTGTAATTGGTAATTGTAATGTGCTGAAATTGAAAATGAAAATAAAGAGGTATCTATTTTAGAGAGGTGGTATATGTAAATATATAACAGAGTCTGCTTAGAATGAGGGACAATTTGCAAAATTTATGTTTATAACTTACTTATTCAGGTGATTTTATTTAGCCCTAATGTTATTCACACAAACAGGGTGTGCTTGTATCGGATATTTCTTTATGGGTATATACTATTTACAACTCGAGAAAGCTGGCGCCGTGAAAAATGTTAGGAGTTCCGTCCGGAATCGAACCTGGGACCTTGGCGTGTGAGTCAACACACTTACCCACTACGCCACGGCCATCGCACGCATCAAGAATAAAAAAAAAATATTTTAGCGTATATTGTTTTGTATACTGATTAAGACAGTGTAAACATTTAAGAAAAATGTAAAACAGCAAAAAAAATGCAGAAACTACGAAAAAGAAAGAAAGAAAACACAACTAAAAGGAGATATAAAAGAGTTGTTAAGGCTAATAAAAAAAAAAAAAAAATTTTTGAAAAATTTTGATTTAGTAAAATTTAAGTAATTGATTAATTAATTATTTAAATTTTTATAAATTTTAATATCATTTCCATAAAATATATTTGTACTCAAAATCATAATTAAATCTATCTACTAAATTACAATAATATATATGTATGCGTATGCAGTGGTGCCCATGCTCCGGCCCGAAAAGTCTTCGAATCTGAGACATTGGGACAACGCAACAGAGGACGGCCCAGGATAAGGTGGCGCACACAAGTGCGCAACTGGCGGCAGCTGGCAAAAGATCGTGCTGGCTGAAGAGGCATGTTGGTTGAGGCCCAGGTCCACCCCGGACTGTAGCGCTACAAGAAGAAGAAGATATTCTACAGTATTCCCGTTTCTTAAATTTATTTTTATTTTTTTAATAAAAACTAAAATTTATTATAAATTTGAATTAAAAAGTTAATACCTCGTTTTACTATATTTAGTTAAAAATTAAATGTACTCGTCAGAATTTAAATTAATTTCTAAGAACATCGGGTGCGATTTTTTTATTATAGGGTCAAACACATATTCATGCCGGTACAGGTACAAATTATTACTCTTTGAGATGTGTCGTTAAGAAAAGTTTTCTAGTACTTGCATTGCTTTAAACACGCAGATTGGGAAAAAACTATTGTTTGGGGACATTTACGGGCACATCTACAACTCAATTAAAAATAACAGAGTATACTACATACATACACATTAACTCCATTATTTCATGCAACAAAACTCAAACTTTTCCTTATATTTCTTAGGTATTTTTTGTGTTTTACTTAACTATTATAATATCACTCAGAAAATAAAAACCAATTTTATATTAAGTTTTTTGAGTTGTTTTCGATTTTTTTCATTGTCCTGTTTTTTGAGGTAGAAAAATATGCACTTCCGATGTGTTTTGAATTAATTATGCAATGATTTCTACAAAAATGTTTTTTCTTCTTTATTGGGCATTCATTTATTGGGATATCTGCTTAGCTGAGCTTAGCTGGGTCAACGGAAACGAGGGTAATATAAATTTGTTCAGTTGGATAAAATTAAAAAACAAATAAGTGTAATTAAATGTAATCTAATTTAAGCTAATGTTTTAAAAAATTACATTTTCTTATTTTAATAAAATATAACAGAAATATTGAATCCTAATTAAGGCATGTCTTTAGCTTAAGAGTTATATAGTACTAATTTAATAAGTAATTAATTCAACTCTTTACTTTCTCACTTTATGTTCGTAATGGAAATGATATAATTTCATCAAAGTTTCCTGTTTCACTTCTCTATTTTTTCTTGCAAGATCTTAGAACCTAAAATTTATTTGTTAAAATTAGTTTGCTTAAAAAAAAGTTTTGCAAATTTTATAAAACATTTCATGTTAAAAATCGGACCAGTGCAAAACAGATAAGAATCAAAATGCAAACTGCAATTTTGTGAAGGCTTAAAAATGTAAAGCAATGTTGATGTTATTACAAAAAGTTTTTTGTATTACACTGTAATATTATCTGAAATGGTTCATTGTACATTTATTTAGTCTGATTCAAATCGAATCCATAATAATCAATGACCAAGGTCAGATCTAGTCATGATTCCAAATCAAAACCTAGGATTGTTATTTCACCACCCTCATTATCGTCATTCATCGTCAACATTGCTAAATCATTTTTAGAATGATTTATCCGCAGGGATGATATGAAATAATCTTGCTCCATTATTTAACTTGTTCCCACTTTATATCAAAATGTTTTTTTTAATACTCACTGGCATGACTGATGGTTGGTCTAGCTTTTAATGCCCCTCTGATATCTAAATAAGATCCAAATTGATTTGAACACCAGTGATAGCAGTTGTGCTTGTCCGTTTGTAAGATATTTTTGGATTGAACTCAAAGCACATGAGAGTGTTCTCCACAACATAGTCTTTATTCCCTGGATTCTGAGGTCTACCTATGTTTTGATTTGCCTCTCATCCAAGTCACGATGGAGTGTGTGGCATTAGAAGCTAATACAAATAAATTAATTAAGTTGACACTTAGCTTTAGGTGATATTAGCTGGGGGTGAATTGGTGTAGTTGCAGATATACATTGAAATTTTAACACATCTTCCACGCTGCCATAATAATAAGGCTGGTGACAGTGGAACTTGGCATCTGTAAGATTTATTTTACCTCGTCATCGGGAAATTTCGGTTTATTAATCATATTATTTTAAGAATGGAATGATATCTAATTAATTTTGATCTTAATCTTCTTTTATGTTAAGAAGGAAGGAAAGAAGAAAAACTTGCGCCAGTCCTGAAAGAAAAACAATGCTGCGTTAAGCACATTAACAACGAACAGATGTGGTTTTTGTGACGCTCATCGTTAGGTTGTCTACATTCGCTTTCAATTAAATTAATTCCTTGGTTCATTTGTACACTGGTTATTAATGCTCAAAAAACGGAACAGGCTCGTCTGACTTGCGTCAATAGACTATGTATAGTTATTTTGCATTCTGTTTGAAATGGTTATATAATGTAATCTTGCCTCCTTATTTTATGTGTACATATATGAATACTACGAAATTGAAAATGTGGCTATTTCTAAATATAAAAAAATTAAATCATAGCGATCTCCGCTTAATTGTATTTGCAATGAGCCATTTTTATTTAACTGAATTCGATTGCAGTTTATTCTCGTTTATTCAATTTACCTCACAATACACTGCTCTACCGTTTTTCTCCATTCTGATTTAAATTGGCCGACAAGGCGATCGGCACGTTCGGTCACTGTTCCCCATATCGCAGTTGTCATCGTAACCCCGTCATAGTCATAAAGCCTATGAAACGTAAAGAATTTTCACTTCAACAGCCTCGTCACACACTTCTATGGTGATGATTTGAGTTGCTGAGTTGGCCCGACCAGACGTCGAGATGTACAATTAATTTGTGATTTCTCCACGGTAATAAAGTATTCCATCAAGCTCGGACAATATTTGTTGACAGTGAATGCAATGCTCGGCACCAGCCTCAGACGGCATGGAAGACAATGTTGCAGTTGCAGCCCACAGCTCCACAGTACACCACATCAGCCATGGAACACAAAGGAAGCAAATCTCACTGACACTGGCGCATAAAATGCTGCTTCGAACGTCAGGTCAGGAATCCATTGAAATTATTTATGCTAAAGATTGTGCGTGCCGTTTTCCAAATCTTAAATTAAATGGGCCTGCGCGAATCGCTGTTAACCTAACTTCAATTTTTCCATTAATAAAGAAACAGTTTTACGACTTCTACGTAAATTTCATGATTAGCATGGTAGTTCCTTGGTAGTTCGGTACCGATGGCCAGATGAGTGAATGATTTCATGTGTGAAGTTTATAAATCGCTCAGCATTATGACCGACGACGACAGGCGGATGCAGGCAATATGAGTTTGAACAACTTTGTGATTAAATGCCAAGGAACGAGAATTCTTTAAGTTCAATCATCTTTACACCAAACGACCATCAACTGTACACGTAAAAATGATTTCGTTACACCTTTGAGAGGATTACAATTTGTTGAGCTTAGATGGTAACCATGTGAGTAGAAATATTCAATTGTAATTAATTTAAAAATAAATTGGAGAAACAGTTTATACTTTCCGTGATAACTTCTTTGGGAATGTTTCTTGAAATTGTATACTTAATTTACAAGGTCACTTCCCCTATATTTCCTCTCAAATACAAGATTATGGCAACTAAAGACTGTATGTAAGATATTATAGGGAAACTGTCGATTAAGTGAAGCGAATCCACACACTGTGAACTAAATCACTGTAAAGGTTGCTTTGCTTGCAATTGTGTCACAATAGGATCGAAGAATTGTCTTTTTAATCGATGTATTTTTTAATATTATAATAGAAATTTAATTTCTATTTTATAAAACAATTAGTTGTTGATAATAAGTCGACACATATGATGCCTGGTAAGAAAACTATACCTGTTTAACTACTCGTATGTGTTCAGTTGTTCAATTTGCTTAAGCTTTTGTTATTTGTGTAATTTGGATTAATTATTTGTGATGACCGTTTATGTTGCTAGCCCAAACTTAGAATTTTCATTGGCATTTGTTCACCAACCTTATAATGGTTCATCAAAAAACTCTAGGACCCTTCTTCTCATGAGAAAACAGTAGCACGCACAACACGAATAGTTGTTGTAGAAGCTAGGCCCTGGTCCCTTGTGGGCTGTAGTGGCACTCAATTATTATTATTATTTAAATTCCAACCTAAAATCGGCTACCGCTAAAATCCTCTGTTCGGTATTCAAAGCATTCATTTCAATGGATCTAAATACAATAAAAAAGCAACCTGCAAATAAAATATAAGGTCATTAATCAACGAAAAAGGAAACAGCTTTGTTTTTGCACCGCAAATTCGTTTGCCGACCTGTAGTTTTCATGTTGCAATGTAATACATTTATGTAAGTAAGTTCAGAGAGGTTGAATTCTATAAAAAATGTAAAGTCCGTGACTTTCATATTAATTAGAAGAAGAATAGGTGGAGGAACATTCCATACGGAATTAGTGTTTAGCTTCTTCAACAATTTGTTGTGCTTGCCGTTATTGTCTCGCGATTATAGGGAACCCTTTTTAAGAAATATTCATTTGATTCATTTGTCCAACAAGTAGAGCAAATATATTTGGCGTTGTTCCTAACTACAGACATAATGATAATAATTATAATTAAAATAATTAAGTGGCACTATAGCCCACAAGGGACCAGGGCGTGGCTTCTACAACAAATGCTCGTATTGTGCGTGCTAATATTCCCTCACTAGTTGAAGGGACCTACAACCTAGACCTTTTGCGTGTGGGTCGACGCACTTACCCACTACGCCACGGTGACCACAGACATGATGATTCAAGACCTAAAAAATGCTGCGACAGCGAGTAATCAGTAACAGTAATTAAATATTGTCTCTGTAAAATGGCTCCCAGGATGATGTTAATCTGGAATTTAGATTTGAAATCAAATAACGAATATATATATTTTTTTATTTTTAATTCTAATCTCTGAAAAATTAATAACTTTTTTTTTGTATTTTTATTAAATAAATTTCCAAGTGTTGCCTTAATTCTAGGAAAATACTTAAACTAGGTTCCTTAATCTTAACAATAGTTCTTAAATCTAACTTACTGACCCTTAACAGGTGCTCTAAGCTAATGTATATCTACTCTAATGTTAAAGTGCCTTTGGGCATCAGAAATTTGTTATATATTTAATAAAAGAAAAATGTTTAATACTATTTCAAGAAAATTATAAAAACTTTTCCGTATGTCTTTCTTTTTTTGTAACCTAAACTTAACCTATTAGAACGTAATTATTAAAAAATTCAAAAAAAAATAATAACTTATTTTTGAAGGATTAGCATTTACATTTGAAAAAGAGTAGAGTGACTGGATAATATATAGTTATTATTATATTGCATCTGGAAAATAAATATATCATCTAGAATTTCAATTTACCAAAACATAGACCAGCTTCTGTAAAAATTAATCGAGGATCTTGTGATCTGCTAACGCGCTCGCCGATCAGATAGTGACTGGTAATTTTCCACAACCAAGCCCATGTCCGATCTTTTGGGCGATAGAAGCAGTCAAAAGCTTTTATGATCGAGAGATACCCACATTTTTATTGACACGTGGCAGATGGCATAGTTATACAATTTTTGTTTCTCAAGTGGAAAGTGCCCATGTGTCGTTTGAGCTTGAATGTGCTGAAGGGTATGTCTAGGTGTTGGTGATTCTATAGTAATGGTAGCTTTGTTACATACCTGTCTAATCCATCATCTCTGCAGATCTTGTCTAGGGAAGCGCTGGAATCAATAACCTTCTTGTAAGATAGACTGTCTAAGATCCATAGAGTAAATGCCACATCCTACATAGTCGATTGTTTTGGAACAGAAATAGGATCAATTTTATGGTTAGATAAAGTCAATTTCAGGATAATTTTAACACGAAACGATATTGAGTATCTGTCAATATAATTTTTTATCAGTTTATTTTGACAAACTAAATGTTTTCGGAGAAAAGTGATTTCACTATGTTTGAAGATTTCAAAATTTCTTAGACTAGTCTATAACAAGCAATTTTTTTAATAGTATCGACTCTTAATATTACTCAAGGCTTTTCTACTTAGTGTCAAACAAAAACATAAAATGTTTATGCCTGTATATTTAATTACTATTTATCAGTAACATCTTTTTTAAAGAACGGTCACTTTTCCTCAACAACTATATCATATCTGTTCCAGTACCACCAGTTTCCTAGCACTTATGTTGTATTACTAGACATACTTCAAACTCAATGCTGTACACAACACTTTGGTGTGCTTGAGAGAAATTCACTGTAAATAAATTCTTAATCTATGCTATTTTTTTCTGGTTTAACAAACAGGTTTAAACTAAACGTGGTTTTTACTAATGTATAGTTAATTTTCTTAATGTAGGTCGACTACATGTAGGCCTAGCCTATGAATTAGGCTGTAGCATTTTACGTATATTTTATAAATATTAAACGTATACAAGTCGTTCATAAATTTATAACTATTTTTAAAGTGAGTGTGATGCTTACTTAAGTAGTGGCTGATTACTAATATAACGCATTTTTTGCATCGAATTACTCTGATAGTAGCAACAGCCTTTCCTAAATGATATTCTCATTCCTTTGAACATTTCTGTAAGAATTAAATATGCCAACACATGGCTGCTAGTCCTTGCCTACATTTCCTTCTTTCGCTTTAAGAATGTTTAATCGGACAGAAGAGAGACCCCTTTTTATTTTTTTCGCATTTAATATTCCCAATGCGAATTACTGTGAGAGCGATCGAATAAACTTCTTGAAACCAATAACTAAAAATTTTCTTATTTCAAAAATTTAATAATGATGTGAATCACTAAATGATTTAATATTAATTTTTCACAGACAAAGTAATGTAACAAAGGCCAATTAGGTAATTTTGTTCAATTTCATAAAAATATACACAACATTTTTATTAAATAATTTCACAACCAACATAAATGTTGTAAAGTGCGAAGGTATTGCAGCTCATTCACCTCTAAAGCTCATAGTCACCGTGCGTGGTCTTCTGATCGTTTCTATGAAATTGGTATCCGGTAGCACTGTTTCAATCACTTATCCAAGATTCCCATCTCATTATACCAAACGCTCAACCACAACCACAGCAATTGAAGTCCACAAGACGAGAATTGAGACTAAAAAAAACACGATTGAGCAAACAATCGTTTCATTTAATTGATTCAGTCATCATTATAAAATCATAATAAGCTCTCATATGAAAATATGGTAATGAATTGCGGAGGGCACTTAAGATCCACTATTTACCCATACACTTTCGAGAATAAATTTCAACCTGAAGGGGACTTGAGCCTTTGATTGTATAAATCTTCGTCTCAGCTCACTTCCATACGTTCAATCAATTCCATTTTCATTCACGAGACCATTAATTCAAAATATAATTTTATTCAATTCGTTTTGACTCCACAACTATGCCTATCTCTTTTTCTCCTCACTCTTAAAGCGTTTTCATGTCCTTAACATTCAATTGAGCCACTTCACAGAACCACCACCAAGAAGAGAGAATGCATTAAATGTACAATGTGTTTGTGTTTGTAAAAGCATTTGTAGTTTGTTTTTTTTTTTTCTTGTTTAGAAGTGAAAGTCATTGCGGAACTAGAGGGTGTCGACTGTCGAGTTAGCGAGACAAATGTTTTTAGTCGAGTCATCTCTGATATTGCTAAACGTATCAATTTTATTAGACAGGGCCTTTTCCTGAGTTTACATTGAGAGAAATGTGAAGGAATGTGTTATATATGAAACATGTTGCGGATGCCAAATAATAGATAAGCAAAATGTTTGTAATAACATTTTTATGAGCGGGAAATTGTTTTTGAACGGCATTCAACATTGTTTACAGTTTATCTTGAGGGGGCATAGCCTTGGGTAGCATTATAACACACTTTGTCTTACATGGACACTACTACCATAGGTATACCGAAAACTAACTTGCAATTTGGCAAGGGCACTTCTTTATTGAAAAATTTAGGAAAAATAAAGAAATGAGTTTTAAAGATGTCATTACGTTTCTTAATTTTTCTCTGTGCTTGCTTTCGGGACGACACATTTCCAGTAAAACACACTGTAAAACCTTGATTACCAAAACAATCAAGTTTCACAGCGCAGGTTGATATGTGGATCGTATAATTTATTCTTATGTAACAAAAATTATTTTAAGATACAACAAGACCGCTTTTTGTAAGTATCAATGTACATATATCCTTTGAACGGACACTCCGACACAAAACATTGCTGGAACATAAGTCCGTAAGTTACAAATCATACAGGACGTGTGCCCTCTTGGATAAGACATTGTCATCCACAAATCGAGTCATAAGTCCAACATTTTTCGTAACGTATGATTGAAAGAAGATAATTATGGGTAAAAGGATGGGCATGATACAGCCTTGTTTATGTAGTCAATGGCCCTTATCGAGAGTTAAATAAGTTTCAAGAAACCTCTGTATGTTTGATGTGTCTCTATTGAAAACTTCTTCTTCTTCGGATGGCGCTACAGTCCGGGGTGGACCTGGGCCTCAACCAACATGCCTCTCCAGCTAGCACTATCTCTTGCCAGCTGCTTCCAGTTGCGCACTCCAAGTTGGTTGAGGTCCTTTTCCACTTGTGTGCGCCATCTCAATCTAGGACGTCCTCTGTTGCGTTGTCCCTGTGGTTCGGATTCGAAGACTCTTCGGGCCGGAGCAGTGCTGTCCATCCGCTCTACATGGCCTAGCCACCTTAAGCGTTGTATCCGTAGACGCTTGACTAGGTTCATGCCGCCGTACAGCCCATACAGTTCGTGGTTGAATCTTCTTCTCCAGATGCCATCAACGCAAACAGGACCAAAAATCGCACGCAGAACTTTTCTCTCGAATAGACCAAGGGCTTCTTCATCCGCTTTTAGTAACGTCCAGGTTTCTGCGCCGTAAAGCAGGACAGGGATGATCAAGGTGTTGTACAAAGTTACTTTGGTCGTTCGGGAGAGGGCTTTATTACTCAATTGCCTCTTAAGCCCAAAGAAACAGCGATTGGCAAGAGTGATTCTGCGCTTGATTTCGGTACTGATGTTATTGTCCCTATTCACCGCGGAGCCGAGATAGACGAAGTCCTTCACTACCTCGAAACGTCTGCTGCCCATAGTGACGCTCTGTCCGAGACGTCGATGTTCTGCTTCCTTCTTTGATGACAGCATATACTTTGTTTTGCCCTCGTTTACCACCAGTCCCACTTTAGCCGCTTCCGCTTCGATGCTAGCAAACGCCTCATTGACGGCTCGCTGAGTTCGGCCGATCACGTCAGTGTCATCCGCATAAGCTAGCAGTTGAACGGACTTGTGGAAGATCGTGCCTCTGGTGTTGACGTGTGAGTTACGCACGATCCCCTCAAGAATGATGTTAAAGAAGTCGCATGACAGTGCGTCGCCTTGTCTAAAACCTTTTTTGACATCGAAGGTCTCGGTGAGTTCGCTACCGACCTTGACGGAGCAGCGAGAGTTCTCCATCGTCATCCTACACAATCTGACGAGTTTGGTAGGGATGCCAAAACTAGACATGGCACTGTATAGCTCGTCTCTATGCACGCTGTCATACGCGGCCTTGAAATCGACAAATAGATGGTGGGTGTCGATTTGTACTTCTTGGGACTTCTCCAGGATTTGCCGCAGTGTGAAGATCTGGTCGATTGTGGACTTCCCTGGCCTGAAACCACACTGATAAGGACCTATCAGGTTGTTGACGAACGGTTTCAGGCGCTCACACAATACGGCAGAGAGAATCTTATACGCGATATTAAGGAGACTGATCCCTCGATAGTTGGCGCAGTCGAAGGGGTCTCCTTTCTTGTGGACCGGGCATACGATGCTGAGATTCCACTCGTCGGGCATGCTTTCCTCCGACCATATCTCACAGATGAGCTGGTGCATGCACCCAACCAGCTCATCCCCAGCCGCTTTGAACAGCTCTGCGGATAGTCCGTCCGCGCCAGCAGCTTTGTTCGACTTCAGTCTCGATATTGCTATCTTGACCTCGTCGAGGTCGGGGGGACGGAATTCTTGTCCATCGTCGTCCAAATTGGGTGGAACATTCTGCCTAACAGCGGGATTTGTGTCGTCATCGCCGTTTAGGAGTCTGCAGAAATGATCCTTCCAGATTCTCAGCACCGACTGCGACTCTACCACCAGTTGTCCATTTTGGTCCCGGCAGGCTTCAGTCCGAGGTTTGTAACCGCCAGATAACTGTTTTACCTTGCGGTAAAAATTTCGGACGTCATTCCTGCCATAGCACCTCTCCATTTCCTCGACCGCGCGCTTCTCGTGCTCTTTCTTTTTTCTTCTGAGAAGCCGGCTCTCTTCCCTTCTTCTCTGTTTGTAGAGCTCACAAACAGCTCTCGTCGTTCGATGCAGCGTTGCCTTGTAAGCTTCCTGTTTGGCTGCATGCGCCTGCCTGCACTCGTCGTCAAACCATGGGTTCCTCTTAGGTGGTGGCATGAAACCCAGCACATCAGTGGCGGCCTCTTTGATGGCTTCTTGACAACGTTTCCATTTGTCTTCTATTGTTTGTGCAGGCAGCGTCGAACTTTGAGACAGTTTCAAGGAGAATCGATCGGTAAAGGCTCTAGCGATCGGCTGCGATTGTAGCTTTCCGACGTCAAACCGTTTTGGCCTGTCTCGACTCCGTTGCTCTCTCGATATCCGGGTTCTTACCTTGGCTACAACAAGGAAATGATCCGAGTCGATGTTTGCACCTCGGAAGGTTCGGACATCGAGAATACTGGAGGAGTGTCTGACGTCGATCGCAACATGATCAATCTGGTTGACGGTTGATTGATCAGGTGATCGCCAGGTCCCTTTATGAATGTTGAGGTGTGGGAACCGCGTGCTGGCCACAGACAGATTTCGCCCCGAGGCGAAGTCAACTAGCCTGAATCCGTTTCCGGAGGTGTTGGCGTGCAGGCTGTGTCTTCCGATGACTTTAGCAAAGACTTCTTCTCTTCCCAGCTGAGCGTTGAAAACTAGCACAGTTTAATTCAAATCCCTTAGAAAAAACTAAAAATGTGAAATACAGAAAACCGCGAAAAGATGAAAATTATCACAAGCTAAAATTTAATAAATATAATTTAGAATATGTACTAGAAACGTAATTCATAAAACTCATTTCCTTATGTTATTGTCGGTCTAACACAAGTAAACAGTTGACCATTGTACTTTTGAGTTTACAATTTTTGATTTCCGAATTTTGTTTTCTTAAAAAAAATATTGTATATGTATGCACGGTAAATATACAAATTATAACCATGAACAGTTAGTAACACATAGAGCAGGACAATTGGGATGAGGTTCTAAACCTATCGCTTTGAAGTTTATCTGCTCAGGTGCGGAGACCTGGATAAATACACAAATTGTCGTTCAGTCCTGGAATCAAACTAGTAAACCTCGGCGTGTGAAATAAATAAATAAATAAACTTAATGCGCAAATTTCGCCTGTTTTTTTATACAAATGTTTTCCTGTTCAAATTCACTTACATATGTCGAATGACGGTCAGCACAATTTACCCCACAGATGATGATGACCATTCATTTATAGGAATTTTTTTTATCCCAACAACAAATGCTCGTGGATTTTTTCTTTTTCTTTATGCAAGTTTACTAAACATAGTAACAACCTATGCACCTGAATATTAAATATTGCGTGGCATATTTATGATGCAATATCTAATCCTGCCACGATACATCACCTCTTAATCTTCCATTTATATAGATAATAATAATAATAATTGAGTGGCACTACAGCCCACAGGGACCAGGGGCCTAGCTTCTACAACAACTACTCGCGTTGTGCGTGCTACTGTTCTCTCACGAGTAGAAGGGACCTACAGTTTTTTGCCGACTCCGAACGGCGGGATTTGAGAAGTTTTCTTAGACAATTGATACTCTTTGAGTGTTGTCAGCAACTCGAAAGAGGTGGTACCGTGAAAAAATGCGAGGTGTCCCGTCCGGGAATCGAACCTAGACTTTCTGCGCGGTGGTCGACGCACTTACCCACTACGCCACGGCGACCACATTTATATAGATACTATGGTATATATGGATACTCCATATGTGCTTTCATATTATAGATTCCTACCGACATTGCACTCCTCAAATAGGATCCA
Organism: Eristalinus sepulchralis; assembly: GCA_944738645.1. NCBI lineage: Eukaryota > Metazoa > Arthropoda > Insecta > Diptera > Syrphidae > Eristalinus > Eristalinus sepulchralis. The sequence goes on from OX122886.1 coordinate 21,577,302, forward strand.
GTTTGATAACAGTGAGTGTGTCTTTTAGGGGGTTGAAATCATCGTATAAGACTCCACTTACATTCAACCAACTCAATTCGTTCCGAAATCTAATGTGTGTAACATAAATCTGTGACACGAAATTCTGCAATGAATGCTCCTTATCCTTAATGTGCAGAACTAGCTCCACAAGATTTAAATTTCTGAAGTATTGATATTGTCTACTTTTTATACCATCTATCTACTATTACTTTCAATTTTGAAGATGAATAGTTTCACCAATTCAGATCAAAAAGTTGGACAAGACACCACTATATCTATGAGAAATACCCTGAAATGTTCTCAAATTTCAAATTTATTAAAAATATTACTTGCTAGGTGAACTATTTACTATCAATGTATGGAATTCCAAAATTCCATGCAAATCGCTTGATAACTGTAGGAGATATGGGAGCGCAACAGACGCGACCGACAAGCGGACTCAAAGGCTGACTGATGATGTAAATACATATGTCCTCTGTCTGCACTCTAATTAGACTTTTATTTTGAGCTTATATTATATTTCATTCTTGAAAGATCCAGCTTAATGATTCAGAATAAGGCACGGGCAAATAATGAAAGTGACTTTATCTACTGCACCAACCTCATTTCGTTCTATTCCAATTAAAGGTGGGTGGAGTGCGAAACAATTAAATATCACGTTGGAAATTGTAATTTTCTTTTCGTTCGGAAACTACACTATTGTTACCCCAGATTGAACCAGCGGCAATTGGTGCGTTGTTCCCCAACAATCCTAACACGAGTCCATTGTGAGAATAAACGCGTTCAATGCCCGCAGACAAATTGATAACCTACAGTAATTAATCTCATTTTAATAGCAAACACTTTACAAATTATCTCGTACGCAGATACCGATGATTGATACTTTTTTGGAAGACCAATAGATCACTGTGGTGGCACACCTATACAGTGACCGTTTAAGCACGTAACTGGCTTAAGTATTCCAATGAAAATTGTAAAAATTTATTTAATAGATTTTTGATCGGAATGGTATTTAATGATTTCAAGCCATCGTGCATCCATTTTGAGGAGCTGGCGCACATGGTACAGAAAACCAAGAATATTCATAATTAATATTTCAATATAGAGTCAGTTCAGTTTCGAGATCTGTGATTAAGTTTGGCATGAAAAATGCGTTCGATATCTCGGTCATAAATCATCGCTTACTGAGAGAAAAGAATCATAAAACGAAAATTAATAAGTGGCAGAGATTAACGATTAAAGCCATTAGCAGATCACATTTCTGAGGAGGTGTCCGGTGCTTTATTGTGGCTGAATATCAGGAATTATTTCACAGGAATAACGATCTCACGAATGCGGTTGCCGTCAATAATAATCATTCGGAAGAAAACTAATCAAAAGTTATGATTCAGTCTGATGTATTTTGTACGTGTTAAGGATACACGTATAAAAATGTACAGTTTGTATATAAATTGGTAGATACTATATGCTATATGTATATAATTGAAATTAATTGTTTTGCGTTATGAAGACACATAGAAAGAATAAGGAACAATGTTCGATATTCTATTCATCCGTCCTTTTAAGATTCGTTATATTCTGCATCATTCTAAATTCTTTTTTTATAGAATTTTTTTTTTACTATGACTGCAGTGGCGTAATGATTAAGTAAGCTAACACGTCGAAGGTTCCAATCTCTATTTCTGGATTGTATTTCCGCATTTATTCATGCTACCACCTCCCCAAAGTTGCTTATAAAACCCTTGCGTAACTAAAAAATATTTCATCGAAAACGAAAAATTAATCAGAAGACAACAAATTCAAATATGCATTGCGTTTAAGCTTTCAATAAACATGTAAAAATTATGGAGAAATACTTATAAACTTGTGCGGAGTTATTGACAAAAACATAGTTTCACTGAAAGTCGAATTAATGTTTTAATATTTATCTAACGATTTGTTTGTTGTGCAGTTTTGTTGCCGAAAGTGTTCAGCAGAAGAACTTTGGAAACTTAAACAACATACAATTTAAAGCAAATTTTTACGATAAACTCAAACTAAAACTTTGGTCAACTGGAGGTGAGTAAAGTCTCCAAGGTTGAATTTGTACAAACCTTTCAAGAATCCTTTCAAAAAAATGCACTCGTACCCATTGCAAAGCTTCTTTAGCAAATTTACCCTATTAACTTAAAAAAAGCAACCTGCATATGATCACAACGAAGGAATTGAGCGTACATTTCTGAAAAAGCATTTCATTTTGCAAATCAGCAATTGCTGCAATTGCTAACAGGAAACAATTAAAAAAGTTTATAAGAGATTCACAATATTATCTTGTAAGAATATCTCACACCGCTTTTCTCACTTCGTAGAAAAAAAGAACTCACAGTGGATACGTATATGTACTGCATATATATGTATATATATTTACATATAAAATGTTAAGCTTATCGATAGGGAAACAAATATTACTTTTTGAGGAACGTCTACTGGTTGGAATGAGTTGTGATTGGTTGTGCGCTATAAGTTGATAGCATTGAATTGATTATTGCTTTCAATGTGCACGCCCCTTATTCATATACATCTAAGACACGATTGGCTTATGGTTATAATAGGGTGAATTACTTTGATATTGATTTTAAAAGTCAAGTTGGTGTATGCGCATTTTGCATTTGAAATAAAGATACTTCAAGATGAAACCCACAAGAATCGGAACATTGCGCACGCATCAGTTTACAAGCTGTCATCCCCCTTTTCATCGAATTAACACGATTCGCTTCAGATTGGCATAAACTAGGGAATTTATATTGTATCTACTAGAGTTAGGGTGTAATGAATATGTATGTATATGTTTTTTATTTTGCATAAAAATAAAAGTTTTTAATAGAGAAGGCTTTGTCTTAGCATCTTTGTTATTTAGTTATATTAGCTAAACGTTTAGTTTAAAACGTTCAATCTGAATTACAAGTAGGTAGTAATAACAAATTACTACAATTGTAAAAGCACTTTTTTAGTAATTAATTACTTATAAGTGTCAAATATATATGCATATGTACATATATTAGGTACAATAAGTAATCATTGCATTTCCTAACTCTGTTGGGTACAATAGATGCTGTAAGCCTTCGATTTGAGTTCAGACTGCGGATATTGACAAAACTATACCTTCTTTACTTTTAAATTGCAGCGTCACACAATGATCGGAAGGAATGAGAAACTCCAGCAACATCACGGAGAAATCTCATCTCTACAGCTTGTATTCACGATCTTGTTCTACCATTTATTACCAAATTGCACGATCATAGGCGAAAGCTGCAGCAAACAGATAAAAACAGATAACTTGGCTTAAAAACCAAGCTCGGCCTTCCATATTACTGATCTTCCAAGCTAATTCAAAAGTGATCTATTGTAGCTTGGCCAATTCAATAAGAAAACTCAATGTCATTCCTCCCATAAATCGCGTAAAAGACCCCAGGATAATTTACCCTTTTCACATGTCTTAATGGGACTCCAATAACATGTTGAGTGTATTGGACAGGCGTTTTGGAAATGACCATAATTTTGGGCTTGTCCACGTTCACCTTTCTTAAGCACATACGACCACAAACCTATCGATTGGGCGCTGGAGTTCCGTCTGGGAGGATGTAAGGACAACTAAGTCATTTGCAAAAGAAAGATGACTCTCAATGTGAAACATTCTCCACCTCAAGACACACTGTGAAAGGTTTACCCGAGCACAGCTGCTACAGTTGGTGAATGGTAGAGATTGAATGACGCTCAAGAGTGGATCATATATCCCATACTTATATAGAATACCACAGACTTAAGCTCGAGGGCTCAGTCGTATGCCCTTCCAAATCTACAAAACAACTGTAGATCGGTTTGGCATACTCCCAAACCTTCTCAAGCAACATTTTTGAGCTGATCAGATCAACTGCTGCCATAGCCGTAGAAGGTACGTTTTCGTAATTTAAATATAAATAAATAAATATATATTTTTATTTCTTTGTTGTGCAGATGTAGAATGAAAGAATTATATGAAATAAATAAAAAAAATACATTTATTTTATTTAGTAATATCATTTCACCACATGTTTAACTTAAAGGGTCACGTGGGTAACGAATTCCCAAGGGACCGCTCATCCGGAGTTTTCCCGAGCGCAATCAGGCAACTAGAGTTTATGAATAGTGACCATCGGTCTTCCGGCCCATCGGTCATCGCCTACACAACACAATTACCGGGTGAGCAGTATTGGTCTCTGTGGAACGTTCAGCACATCACAGGATTATTAAAATTCCTTTATGAAATCAATGCAATCCACAACTACCCCTTTTTCTTCTCGCAGTTTGACAACGCTGTCAGCCTTACCTTGGTCCAGTGGTAGCAAATCTGACACGCAATGACAAGGCTCACAAATTGGTCAATGTAAGGAGACAAGTATTGACACTAACCAGAAACATGTTTAAATACCAGTTCTATGAAACACATATATGCCAAAATACTTGTGAGGACTAACATTAAATGGGACATAACTATTCACATATGAATTTAAAAATATGAAAAGGTCAATAATCAAGGTCTGGTACATGCAGGAATTTCAGGACTTTTAGAAAATTTACCACTTACTATTTATGTATGTAAGTAATATAAAAGAAGAAGAAAATCTTTAGATAGCTAGTCTTTTTGGCTTACATAGAATTGTGAAAGATTACTTACCAAGGTTTTTCTATATTATGGGGCAATATATGCACATTTGAAAAGGATTTGTATACTTTCTTTAATCTAATCCATAATAGTGCGAAGAATAGATGTCCACAGGAAAAGCAAGATTTTCTAAAAGCGTAGACTAGAACAAAACAAATTATATACTGTTATTAATATATTTACGAGATTTTATTCTTGATACTCTTCAAAGAAAAAAATTTTCGTCGGATATCTAGGGTCGGATATTTGTAAGACGACCTCCCAATACGGAATCTAAGCTATAATTCACAACAGATTTATAAAATAAACGGGAGATAGTTATAATTTAGCCGTTGTACTAAATTATTTTAGACAAAATTAAATGATTCGTTTTCCAAATGCTTATAGCAAAAGAGAAACGTTGTAAGCAAATTGCTAAGTAGCATAAAATCATTTTGATTGTATTTATCGATAGTTTTATTAACTGAACGCTAATTAATTTACAATACACAATATACATACATATGTTTACTGATTCCAATCTATTTAATACATGGAGTAACTGTCAATTTTGAGGCAATACAAATTAACTAACAAAGTATTGTTTTATTTTTATCTGCCTAAGAATCACATTGCTGAATCTCTTTTTATTGAGATGTTGAATCATTCTTGTTGACGATTTGTGAATAATCAATATGAGTATGTCGACATATTTAATCGAACAATAAACTTCCTTGAGTAAGAAACCAAAGTGAACCATACTTGTATTTATATGTGTTTAAGTGTATTCGTAAGCGGACAAGCACCACAGACGAACTGCCTTCATATTCGTCTTACGACAGCATTGTGTGGGGAATCACAAAAACGAGAATTTATTACCTGACTGTAAGGTCTTTATTTAAAACTTAACACCATTTATAATGATAAATTTCAATTTCAGTGTGACCACGTCAGATTATACATATGTCCATGCGGTGCGATGAGATCTGTCGTTATGGAGCTCTGAATACTAATTTCAGTGATCCAGGCATTCATCATAATTGAATGAAGGTTATTTTCCTGTCGTCTCGCCGAGACGTGAAACCTTTCAATAGCCACAATTGTCTAAAGAGTCGCTCGTCACAAAAAAGTATCTCACGCCACGGAAGATACATCACTCTCTTGTGGGTTTATTTGTACAACTCTTGGAATAACAATAATTATTGACATAATGACGATTGCGATGCGTACATACGTGGATGGGTAATATAAAGATGCAAACCGCCAATAACGTAAGTTGTGCGATACATGTGTACGTCCACGGAAACAGATGAACAAATTTAAACGTTTTTCCAAAATACAAATGGTTTCCTAACTGATATTCAGACATTTTTTTATTAATTTATTAACTGTGTACTGATATTATCGGTTGAAAAATATAAAAAAAAACTGTACGATGTAGCGTTGAAGATTACATAAAAAATACACGAAACAAGATTTGTTTTTTTTGTTTTTGGAACGGGGTGGTATATTTTTAACCAAAGAGCTTTTACGTACATACATATGTACATACATAAAAGGAACAAATGTACATATATCTCCTACCTTATAAATATAAAATATATCAGCCATTCCTTAAGCAAATTAACACGTTTTATTACACTACAATTACAAATAAAAAATTTTGTTTGTTTTTGTGATTAATAGATTTTATTTTCATCACAGAATTTAAATAATATAATAATAATTGATTGGCACTACAGCCCATAACGGACCAGGGCCTGGCTTCTACAACAACTACTCATGTTGTATGTGCTACTGTTGTTCTCTCACGAGTAGAAGGGACTACAGTTTTTTGCCGACTCCAAACGGCGAGATTTGAGAAGTTTTTTCATAGAGAATTGATACACTTTGAGTGTTGTCAGCAAGTCGAGGTGGGCTCGTGAAAAAATGCGATGTGTTCCGTCCGGGAATCGAACCCAGCTTTTTTGCGTGGAGGTCGACGTACTTACCACAACGCCACAGCGACCACTTAGTCATAATGAATATATTATAAAACCACACTGAAAAATCACTAAAATACCACCATTCAAGATTGAATAACATCTAGTGGTATTAAATCAAGACATGGAGTGATATGGCAAATCTTGTTGCATTAAAATTTAGTTAGTTTAGTACTTAGTATATGTTTTAAGCTTATCCGATTGTGATATGATGATGATAATGGTAATTTTTTGAATGACAGCGTATTAGTTGCATCAACGGCTAAATTGTATTCCTGAGTTTTATTTTGTTTTCTTATCAAAACTGGTGCAGATTGTTGTAAAGCTTTTTTTTACAATTTCGAATCACATCTATGTGGCTCCACCAACATACATATATCTTCAGCTGGCACGGTCCCACCCAAGAAGCAGCTACAATTTCGCATATCAAGGTTATTTTTTAGATGGGGACTTCTTTTGTTGCGTTATCCCAATGGCTTGGATGAAGCTGTGACGTCCCTAAGCTCTACATGGCCTTAGCTGAGGTAGACGATGTTCTTGAAGCAGTGTGAAAATTGGCTTTATAGTGGCCTACAAGAATTGCGATGAGGTTTAGGAACGGTTTTAGGCAGACAGAATATTATAAGTGGTATTACGGAGACTGATCCGTCGGTAGTTGATCTACGACATAAACGCAATTAATGTAAGTCTATTGTACAGTTATTTGATTGTATATTAATATTGATTTCTTGTTTTAATAAAAAGAAAAAAAGAAGAAAATACCTCTTCTTCCTTGTGGAGTAAGAATTGTGTATAAGTATAAGTGATGAGTGGCTTGATAAGATAAAGTTGAATTTCAGAATGTTTAAAACTGTTTATATCAAAAAAAAAAACGTGTGTAAACAAAAAATGCCAAGTCATCATTTAAAATCAAACTCCTACAAAAACAGTCACCACCTATTAACAAATTCTAGAGCAGAATAAATATTTCGTCCTGAAATACCAGACATTAAGAAATATTTCGTATAATAAGACTGAATTCTTCCTCAAAGCATTGAAATGCCAAAGAAATATTTTGGGTTTTGCCACTGCACCCAAAGTTGGAAGCTTAGATTTTATTTAGTGCCACAGTATTATTATTATAAATATATTTTTGCAACAAAGTTTGTAATAATCCGTCAATAATTTAATGAATCATGTGGTCGCCGTGGCGTAGTGGTAAGTGCGTCGACCGCCGTGCAGAAAGTCTGGGTTCGATTCCCGGACGGGGCACCTTGCATTTTTTTCACGGCACCAACTCTTTCGTTTTGCTGACAACACTCAAAGAGTATCAATTGTCTATGAAAAAGCTTTCCAAATCTCGCCGTTCAGAGTCGGCAAAAAACTGTAGGTCCCTTCTACTCGTGAGAGAACAGTAGCACGCACAACACGAATAGTTGTTGTAGAAGCTAGGCCCTGGTCCGTTATGGGCTGTAGCGCAACTCGATTATTAAATTATTGTCAATTAAATTTCATGAATCCGAAACAAATTCCAAAATTTGATTTTGATTTGATAATACACAAAAAAACGATCTAAATGCAGTCGACCACTTGTTCGAGATTCAGGAAGTTGTATATAACTCGTGCTTCAAGAGAGACGGCGACATATAACACCTACAGAATTAGAAAAACAAACGACTTTAATGGTCAAACGATTCCTGGCTGTTAATTTCCGCGAACAGCATATAAAATTGCAATTTATTAAAAAGACACGAAAATTAACTGATTTGCTTAGATTCAAAACGAAATTTAAATATGTAATGCTACATTTGCGAATTTGTATTGCCCAAAATGTGACAACATCTCTATTATGGATTACAAGATGCGCTATTATATAAAGAGTAATAGAGTGTCTTACCTCGATTTACAACACGAAAACTATACACAAATGTAGTTCACAAATGTAGACCAGACCAGAGTTATGACAATTCTTAATACACTCCCCCTAGTCCATTTCTCTGTAGTCACCAGATTGCATAAAATTAAAATCCGCAATAAACTAGATGAAAGAAGCCGAATTTTTAATGTTCAGCTCTTTACGTCTTTTTCGGCGAATACATAAAATAATCTGCATTATTTGTTGCAGAAACCATCACTACTTTGATTTGGATGCGCGATGGTGCCAAGGTGGATGCGAATGCCTATGCTGAGTGACTGTTGTTGCAGTGACGGTCGGTCTTCGTTTATCTTTGGCAGCATCCATCAAGTGCGGTCCGCGATTATTCCGCGAATAAATCAAATCGTTTTGCATCGCGTTACGCCCAGACAGAGAATCGTTTATTTATACATTTTATTACATCTTTAACATAATTCAAAGAGCTGATGTGAAAATGAATCAGTATTTGATGCGCCGCAACTTGTGGGATCTTGGCGTATTCATTTTAATTAGAATACCCTCAATCGTACACGATTAGCAACTCTCAATGTGTTCACTTAGAACTTTGCGGGTTAATTGACACATATGATGAATGCATTTACCTTTAGAAAGTTTCTGACTTACTTTAAGATTCGAGATTGGCGAAAACATACATATAGTGCATATAGTACATATAGTGCTGCATAAAAGTCTGCGCACAGCGATAGAATTTTGGAAGAGATTGCTATTATTTCTCACTTCTACGTAAATGGTAAACAAGAAACTAAGTAAATGAGAGACCAAGACGCCTTTATAACAGTAAGACCAATAAGAAGCGATCTTAAATAAGATAAAAAAAAATTTAAGATTCAGATCCCGTATATCTAGACCATTGCTGGACAAAATAATTTTACAAAAAAGCTAGCGTTCGCAAACGTATACATCAATAAGCTTACAAGCTTCTGACATAAAGTTATATTCTCTGATAGTCCGACAAATATTGGTAAAAAAGTTAAAAATAGTGATGAAAGCATTTTGGGATTGTATGGTGTCATCAACAATCGGCAAGCTGGAAGTAAAAGAAAGAATTATATTTCAGTTCATATATATATTAAGTTTTCTTAAAAGAAATTAAGGTCGAATGCAAGAATATTTTTAACTAGCAAAACAATGACCCCAAAATTACCACACGTACACAGATATCGATGTCATTGAGCATTTATCGATGCATCATTGAAATAAGTATAAGTTTAAAGAAGTTTTGTTACTTGAGTGAAAAAAAAGTTCAAAAATTTGTTAAATAACTTAAGTAATAAAATGAATGTATAAATTGTTTTCTGTTTGTTTTGCTACAAACTTGCAACTTTTTCGTTGGTTGTTATATTTTAAAAGAATAAAAAAAATAATAATAAAAAAAATTGCTGAAAATAGAACCAATAATCACTGTTTTTTTTAATAATACCTTTATTATGACTTTATCACTTTTAACATCAAATTACGTCACTGAACGCTGACTTCTGTGAATCACTGTATATTTTTTCGCCGTTGCCTTCATTATTTGCGAATTTGTACCTCTATTTTATTAACCGCATATTAAGCAGGCGTAAAACTATAACAAACATTTGGCAACAACGCTATTGAAAACTTAGTGAGGAAGAATATTAACATGACCCTTTATTTATATAACTGTATTAATTATGAAAACTTATTATTTCGTTGATCAGGCACTTCTTAGATACATTTACATACATATGTACGTATCATAATTTAAGTTCTTTATTTTACTTAAACACAATTGAAATAGAGAATAAACTTGCATATATTGATAACAGAGTTGAATCGTAGCAATACTAGCTTAAGATCCAATACGACTGATATATGAATGTAATTAAGAGAGAAGAATTTCTTGAGAACTCATCATCATTAGTAAAAAACATGAGTGATCTTTTGATCACATCCCCTCTCCAGTATATGTAACTTCTTCGCAAAGGTCATCCAATGTTCGAACACTTGGTAACTGACATGAGATTTGAAAAAAAAAATCACACGTTCGAATTAATTACCGATACACAATACTCCGTAAGATTTATACGAGCTTATTTTTGATTTTGTATCGACAAATCAACAAGCACTTACCAAACGGTTTATGAATGAAAAGCACGTGTTCTCTGACGGTCATCCATTAAATTATCCGGATCTGAAAGACACAGTTTGCCATTTAATATTTCTAATTGATGATGTTTCCTCTGTATGTATTCAAGCAATGGGTGGATACATACCGTACATACATATACAAGAAGTTATGTTCTATTCCCTTGTTGCTGGTGTAAAACAAAGCACCAACAATAAAAAAATGGAAAGAGCATAATTAATGATGCTATAAGTGGTGTTTAATTTATTGCTCAACCCTTAGCGGAGAACATTTGGTAAGGTAGCTTTGCGGCATCATCTACGCCTAGCATCCTTAACTAATGCCTGGTACGAAGAGAAAATGTTGCCCTTTTGATGAGCAACTTCTGCAACATCTTTCGAATTTAAATAAGTGTTCTTGCTTTGGTTGTTGATCATTGAGAGCATTCGTAAGCAATATTGAAATGTAATTATAAATGTTCAAACAAATGGTCTATGAAATCATTAATCAAAGATAGTTTAAAGTAACGTTGAAGGGTATAAAGTATATCGAATAAATGAATGTTTTCGCTGTGTGCGGTGATAAAATTACAGTTTTGGCAATTTATATAAAGATATACATATAATGATTCGATTTTTTGATGAATTAAAGAAAGGAAAAAAGAGGACGATATCTGTATACTATAAAAGGCATGTTTCAGAAAAATAAGAAATAATATTAGAAATAAATAGAAATAAATATTCGTTCATAGATTTATTTGACTTGTTTACATTTGAAGTACATATTACACATAAAATGCTTATATAATAATAAAAGCTCAGCTTTATGAGTTTCAGCTACATAGAATATTTATTCTGTTTGTGAGAGGCATAAAAGTTCGACATGTTCGGCGATTCCTGTTGTCGGAAATAACGGGTCAAGGAATTTGCATTCAATTTTGTGTGAAAAATGGAATTAAGTGCTCAAAAACACTTAAAATGTTGACAGTAGCATACGGTGAGTGTACTCTGAGTCAACAAAATGTTTAAAAGTAGTTAAGCTTTTCAAAGAAGGTCGAGAAAATGTGAATGACGATGCTCGCACTGGACGCCCCCCCCCCCCCTATTTTTTATTTCTCCTTTAATTAAAATAGAAAGTATAATGAAAGGAGCAACGGATGGATGTTATCAGCTACTCGAAAGCCGTGGAAAAATGCGATTTGCTTAGTCCGGAAGTCGAACCTGGAACCTTGGCGTGTGAGTCGAATGCAACATATACTGCTTTCATTAAAATTTTACTACTTATTTTTATATTTTGCTTAGTTGTTTTTTTTACTAATTCTACAAATAAAATTGAACAAGACAATCGATTCTTTATAAGAAAAAAATGGGACATATGTATGTGTTTGTTATGTTCGATTTTCAGGCAAGTAAAGTTGTTTCTATTAATATTTTTACTGAGACGTAATGCGTCTCTCACATCCAAAATTATAAATGACGGATTTTAGAATATGGTGTTGAACGTGTGCATCTTTCATTGGTTTGGTAAGTTCCGTTCTGTAGATGGCATGACACTAAGTCGACGCGTATTTGTCATTTGTGTCGGTTTTGGCTGAAAATGTGCAAATATAATATACCACGTGGCAAATATAATATTATAAGATCTGGTGCCGATTATGGAGGGTTATAATTTTTAACCAGCCTTGTGGTATATGATTGGAATAATCGAAACCATTTCACATAAACTTGAAAGGCTAAAATGTGTGTCATTAGATAATATATTGTTAGAACATTTTTTCAGTTAAAGACAAAATAGGAATTTATAGTGGGCATGTGGAGAGAGATAAAGGAAATATGGTTTTATTACTAAATGCTATGAAAAGGTCGCATATTCATCATCATCATATATGGCTCATAAATGTAAATTTCGGTTATTTGAATACTTGATAATTCCACTCAGACTTAAAGACAGTGCACTAGGTTGCACACTTACTTACGATAAGTTCGATCAAGAACAAATTCATCAACCTGTATAGAGAATGTCAGGCGACCACAAAGGTTAGTCTTTTAATCCATAAGCGTAAGAATGAGCGGGGGGCATGGACCTGTGCATACGAGGCAACATCGTTGATCGCACTTAACATGGTGAGCTGCCAACACTATTCTCTTCCGTACACAGGTCAAGTTGACATACAGCCTCCTCGTGGCCCCCCCTGGATAGCCTTCATAATATCCGTTGCGAGCCCTCTGCACGAGGGTTAAATAATGGGCCTGGCCTACCAATATGTAGGCTGCGCGTGGGGCTAACTCCCTCACCACATAAAAAAACAACGAGTTCAGAGACAGCAACATGCCTGGGATATGGACGTATTTAATGTTGACGTCCCCAGCAAACAAATAAAGGTCAACGATTTTCGATTCTGCACGTGGAATGTGAGGTCCCTTCACAGACCACGTGCAGCCAAACAACTTGCGGAGGCCCTTGACTGCTACAAAGCAGATATCACCGCCATCCAGGAAGTGCGGTGGGATGGACCGGGCAAAAAGAAGATGAAGAACTGCGACATCTACTATAGCGATTTCGGATGCGGATTTGTTGTTCGAGGCAGACTTAGGCAAAAAGTCTTAAGCTACGACCCCAAAAGCGAACGCCTCAGGACAATCCGCATTAAGGCTAAATTCGGGAACATCAGCCTGATTTGCGCTCACGCCCCGACAGAGGAGAAGGATGACAACAGCATGGATGAGTTCTATGATCTCCTAGAAAGAACATACGATCGATGCCCCAGCTATGACACCAAGATCGTTTTAGGAGATTTCAATGCTCAGCTGGGAAAAAAGGGAATCTTTGCTGGTGTCATCGGAAAGCACAGCCTGCACGACACCACCTCCGGAAACGGACTCAGGCTGTTCGACGTCGCCGCGGGGCGGAACCTCTCTGTGAGTGGTACGCGATTCGCACATCTTAACATACATAAAGGAACCTGGTTGCGATCGACGTCAGACACTCCTCCAACATCCTCTATGTCCGTACATTCTGAGGCGCCAACATCGACTCGGATCATCATCTTGTTGTAGCCAAGCTAAATACCCGGATATCGAGAGAGCAACGGAGTCGAGATAGGTCAAAACGGTTTGACGTCGAAAAGCTACAATCGCAACAGGTCGCTTGGATCTTTGCTGACCGAGTCTCACAGAAACCCTCCCAAAGTTCGACCCTGCCTGCACTGACAATAGAAGAAGAATGGAAACGTTGTCAAAAAGCCATCAAAGAAGCTGCCACTGATGTTCTGGGTTTCACGCCACCACCCAGAAGGAACCGATGGTTGTTGAGATGGAGAGATGTTATGGCAGGAATGAAGTCCGAAAGTTTTACCGAAAGGTGAAACAGCTATCCGGTGGATATAGGGTTGGGACCGAAGCCTGCCGGGACCAAAACGGAGACCTATTAGTAGAGTCGTAATCGGTGCTCGATGAGAAGCAAGAATTCCGTCCCCCCGACTTAGACGAGGTCAAGATAGCAATATCGAGACTGAAGTCGAACAAAGCTGCTAGAGCGGATTGACTGTCCGCAGAACTATTTAAAGCAGCTGGAGATGACCTAGTTGGGCACATGCACCGGCTCATGTAAGATATGGTCGGAGGAAAGCATGTCCAATGACTGGAATCTCAGCGTCGTCTGTCCGGTCCACAAGAAAGGAGACCCCTTCGTACAAGATCCTCTCTAAGAACGCCTGAAACCGTTCGTCAACAACCTAATAGGTCCTTATCAGTGTGGTTTCAGGCCAGGGAAGTTTACCATCGACCAAATCTTCACACTACGGCAGATTCTGGAAAAGACGCAAGAAATGTAAATCCAAACTCACCACCTATTCGTCGATTTCAAGGCCGCATATGACAGCGTGCATAGAGACGAGCTATGCAGTGTAATGTCTAGTTTTGGCATCCCTGCCAAACTCGTCAGATTGTGTAGGATGACGATGGAAAATTCTCGCTGCTCCGTCAAGGTCGGTAGCGAACTCAGCGAGACCTTCGATGTCAAAAAAGGATTTAGACAAGGCGACGCGCTGTCATGCGACTTCTTTAACATCATTCTTGAGAGGATCGTGCGTAACTCACACGTCAACATCAGAGGCACGATCTTCCACAAGTCCGTTCAACTGCTAGCTTATGCGGATGACATTGACGTGATCGGCCGAACTCAGCGAGCCGTCAATGAGGCGTTTGCTAGCATCGAAACGGAGGCAGCTAAAGTGGGACTGGTGGTAAACGAGGGCAAAACTAAGTATAGGCTGTCATCGAAAAAGGACGCAGAACATCGACGTCTCGGACAGAGCGTCACTATGGGCAGCAGACATTTCGAGGTAGTTAAGGACTTCGTCTATCTCGGCTCCGCGGTGAATAAGGACAACAACATCAGTACCGAAATCAAGCGCAGAATCACTCTTGCCAATCGTTGTTTCTTTGGGCTTAAGAGGTAATTGAGTAATAAAGCCCTCTCCCGAACGACCAAAGTGACTTTGTACAACACCTTGATCATCCCAGCCTTGCTTTACGGCGCAGAAACCTGGACGCTACTAAACGCGGATGAGGAAGCCCTTCGTTTCTTCGAGAGAAAAATTCTGCGTGCGATTTTTGGTCCTGTTTGCGTTGATGGCATCTGGAGGAGAAGATTCAACCACGAACTGTATAGGCTGTACGGTGGCATGAACCTAGTCAAGCGTCTACGGATACAACGCTTAAGGTGGCTAGGCCATGTAGAGCGGATGGACAGCACTGCTCCGGCCCGAAGAGTCTTCGAATCCAAACCACAGGGACAACGCAACAGAGGACGTCCTACACTGAGATGGCGTACACAAGTGGAAAAGGACCTCAACCAACTTGGAGTGCGCAACTGGAAGCAGCTGGCAAGAGATCGTACTAGCTGGAAAGGCATGTTGGTTGAGGCCCAGGTTCACCCCGGACTGTAGCGCCATCCGAAGAAGAAGAAGTCTGCCACTCTGCACACAGACGCCATGGTTTTCTAAATAAAACACATATTTGCATATGTATGTATGTAAATATGTACATTATGTATATCTTTAAGTCTTTTAGTATGCGCTGCACAAAAAGATATTGTCCCATGATTTCACTACAGTCGAATATTTTCCACATACACTCTGTTAGCACAATTTAGGCCCAATAAATCAGAGTCTTGGGAAAGCATGTTGATTTATGTACAAAAAGACTTCTTAGAACATTTTTATTATTCTCCAAAATACAGTAGTCCAAAAATATTAGATTTACACCGCACTTGTGCCAAATATTCAAAACTTACTGCGAAATTTATATAGTCATATAATAGTTTTAGACATGACAAAACGAAAAATCTACTCATAACTAATTGCTATTTGCAAAAGGCTTCTTATGTCAAAACAGGTGGTTTCGAACACTAGAGAACATTTTGAGAACAGATTTGAGTAACAATAGTGCCACATTAAAATTATGTGAAGTAAAAAAAATAATTCATTTTCCCGGTATATTTGCTCACAGTATATATGTACATGACAACAAATAAAAAATATAGTTTTTGGGCAAAGAGCTCCAACAGCGGTAATCAATTAAAGTGTGTTCTGCCAGAAAAACAAACACACCCGAAAGTATGCATAAGAACAGGTCGGACTCCATTTTCATGTACAATATAAAACATTCTAGAAAATCTCTTATTCAAGGAAGTGCCCCAAACGATTTTTGCTTCCACTTAAGACCCACTTCAAATACAAGGATTTGTTGGGAGAATTTAAATAGTAGACAATTGTGTTCTTAAAATAAATGAAAATTTTTGAATTAAGGAAGGAACCTCGTTTAACCGGAATTGAGTAATAACTTTTACGTCTAAATTCCACGTCAATTTTAAAACAATGCACCCAATGCGGCGATATATCTCAATCCACAAAAAAGTGAAGGAAAGTGGATAAATAATAAATTCGTTTAATATGATGAAAAAAGAAACTGAATTATTCAATAATAAAAACTTCCAAGGCTACAAATGTTGAGGATTAGTGATTATCATCATTTACTTGCGGGTTGTATACGCCATATCTCTGTATTTTAGTTTCTCAATAATATTTTGAGCGTAGGGCGACTTCAGTTTCTAATGTCGAAAAATTATGGGACTTGGGTTTATTCTCGTTTTACATCGCTGCTTCGGTGTATAATCTATGAAGGAAATTATATCTGCATACTATTTTGGATTTGGTGAAGGCAATACGTATGCGTAGTCGACTAAAGTACGGATGTAAGAGAGGCATAAGACAAGATGCATAGTTAGCCAATTAGAATACTAATTGGAGTTCTACTACGTTCTGTACTGCTCTTCTATTACAAATCAGTTGTCAAACTCAAAAAATTGCTCAAAAATATTTGCATTGAAATGTAAACAGAGAACCAAGCATTGTTTGTTATTGTCTCCCTTTTCCATTAACTATGTCACAATCATTCTCTTTCGCAAAAAATATGTATGTATTCCTTATTCAAGAGCAAATTATTGATAAGCAAATGTCAAATTTTGGCACTCAAACGAAAAAGAGGTCCAATTCCGTCACAGGTTAGAGTGCAAAAAAACCCAGAACTTTTCAGGGTGTGACGGCTAATTTAAACAATTTCCTTCTAACTTTATCTACAAGTTTGAAGAAAATCGGTAACAAAAAAAACTTTTGAAACAAAAATGCGATTTACCAAGTAAAGAATTAGCAAACAACGAATTAAGTGCGCATATGAGCGGACAACTAAATTTTCAATCATATAGAAAATATTGATTCAAGGTCAGCTCCAAAGGCACAGGATGGCTGGTGACCTGACAGGATGTGCGGCTCTTAAAAAATCAAAATCAAAAGGTAGTGATAAGGATAGTGGGAATAAACGAGAGAATGGCAATGCATCGAGTAAAGTGAATACAGTAATGCAAACTACTCGCGGTGGTCTGAGAGTTTATAAAATAGTTATTCTAGGCGATGGAGGTGTGGGAAAATCCGGTTAGTAGGTCCTTTACGATTCTATGGAAAATCAATAAACTCATGTCTTTCATATACATACCTGCTTTCTTTTTAGCCGTGACTTTGCAGTTTGTTAGCCACAGTTTCCTGGATTATCATGATCCAACAATTGGTAAGTATATCAATATTATTTACATAAAAATCTAAATTAACGACAATTTCTTAAGTTTGGTACTCATAAAGACCATAGGTATATCTAACGTCACACATAAAAAGGAAATACGATACAGAAGAAGAAAATATTAGGTTTATACTCACATCAAAATCACAAATCAAAAAATACTTTAAAAAATTATTAACTCTCCCTATAGCCACGTTTGTTGCGAG
Organism: Eristalinus sepulchralis; assembly: GCA_944738645.1. Taxonomy (NCBI): domain Eukaryota; kingdom Metazoa; phylum Arthropoda; class Insecta; order Diptera; family Syrphidae; genus Eristalinus; species Eristalinus sepulchralis. Next base: position 21,595,308 of record OX122886.1, read on the forward strand.
TGTAATACAAAATAATTTTAATGTTATGCAAAAAAACGTTCTGTTTTCGGATTCCAGTTGCAGTGCAAATATATATATGCACATTAATTCGACAATGCAATGTATGTAAGCAGGCACCCTTAAATTAAAGTAAACGAACTTTATATGTAACCTTAACATATACAGTACCTCACAAAATTGAGCATACACTCACAGCTTAAACATATTTATATCTTTTTCGCCTTACAAAAAGTAGTTAATTAACAAAACTTAATTGCAGTTCGAATTGACATGCTAAAAACCATAAACAAAAATATGAAAATTAAAAAAAAACTTGCTATTTCTAAGCAAAATAAAAGAGGCAGTTCATCTTAACACACAAAATTGAGCATACACTTAAAGTAAATTCGAGTTACGACTAAAATACAAAACAAAAACAGTTACAAATAAAATTTTAGTAACGCGTGGCATCTCCTTCAGCATCTATGACAGCTTGTAACCGCCGTGGCATGGATTTTACCAGTTTTTCAGTAAAAGATGGTTAAATCCCTTCCCAAGCTGCCTGAATTTTAGCTTTTAGCTCCTGCTTACTGGAGCAGGCACTTTCTTTAACCCGCACTTTTATTTCGTACCATAGATGTTCAATAGGATTAAGATCATGGCGATTGTGGGGGTGTTTTCAGCTGCTTTGGAACGTTATAAAGCAACCATTCGCGTACTAAATAGGAGGTGTGCTTCGGATCATTATCTTGTTGGAAGTAGAAAACCGAAGGTAGACCTAATTTTACTGTGGAACTTCGTAAATTTCGTTTTAAAATATTCAAATTCCCAATTTTGTCCATAGTATTTTGTATAAATTCAAACTTTCCACAGCCATTTGACGCCATACAATCCCACAATAGCACAGATCCTCCCCCGTGTTTTATGGTTGACTTTATATTTTTAGCTTTTAGAGCTGTATTTGGTTCCCCCCAAACAATTTGTTTGCCATCAGACCCAAATAAATTTATTTTTGTTTCATCTGAAAACAAAACACCTTCCCGAAAGCTTTCCGGGTGGTTTACATATTGTCTAGCAAACTCCAATCTTTTCTTCTTATTAACTAGGGAAATGTACGGCTTTCTTAGGGCGATCCTACTAAATTATTCGTTCTCAATACTCTTCGAACGGTTTCCACTGAAAGAGGCTTATTAATTACGAATGACACCTCAGCCGTCGACTTTGGAACGCTAGATTTTGGATTGGACTTAACTGTCCGAACAATTTACCGATCGTTTTGTTCTGACAGCAAGTTTTTTCTTCCCCTTCCAGGTTCGTTTTTTAGTGTCCCTGCATATCTATAATTGTTTGTTATTTTTTGTACCGTTGCATGCGATCGCCCTACAGTTTCTCCTATTTTTCGCATCGACTTCCCCTCGCAAAATAGCTAAGTTATGAGCATTTTCGTTGACAAAGTAGTCTGTTTTCGCATGTTTTCCATATTTTCGCACAAAGAAGAGAATATCGGTCTTTTCAGTTCAAAAGTTTGTGTAGAAATGATCATCAGGGACGTTTGTTGCTTCATTCCTGAACAAATTTGCATGTAACTGATTCTGCGAAGCTTGTGTATAACGCACACATGACATCTGTATGCTCAATTTTGTGTGTCGATTTCAGGGGTTGTTTCTTTTTCATGCGAAAAGCACCGCTAGGAAGTCGCCTGTTTGTGAATTTGGCATATACTCTTGTTTAAGATATGTATTCGGTTATGATTGTATACCAAAAAATAAAACGAAATAAAATAAAAAAAAGTGGTCGACCTTAAAACAGCACGAATATGAACTAACGACAGGTGTATGCTCAATTTTGTGAAGTACTGTATGTATTCAGTTATGATTGTATACAAAAAAAAAAAAATAAAACAAAAAAATGGTCGGCCTTAAAACAGCACGAATATGAAGTAACGATAGGTGTATGCTCAATTTTGTGAGATACTGTACATACACTGGAGATTATTTCAAAAATGTTTCAAACAATTATGTGAAGGTTTATAAAATTAAATTTATTTTTTTTACGTTTTTCTAGGAAACAGTTTTTGTACGAATGTACCTCGAAGAGGAATTCTCAAATAATTCGAGAAGATTATTGTTTTGAAAATTGTCTACGAATAGTTACAGTCATCATTAATAAATATGAACATCATCATTTATCCGATGTTGCATTAAGTTTTGTCACGGATGTCAGTAGTAGATGTACATATGAGTGCATGTAGGTTCTTGGAGTGTATAGCTAATACTAATATTTTAAATTAAATAAATCCTTGATTTTATGTTTCATTCATATTCGTTCGAATATGCCCCTTTTTCCAAAAGCATATAAAATGAGTTAAGATTATGTTAAAAAATTAAATACTAAAATTCTTATTCATTGCGACGAAAAAAAAATTTTCCCTTGTAAGGCAAAACGCGCCGTCGTAGTCCGAGTGGCCCTTGTTTGCGTGCCATTAATTTTTTTTAATAACATTGAAGTGTAACCACTCCCCCGATGAATATTATATTGTGATAAAAGGATATATGATAAACTTCGTAAAATGTTCTGATTAGCTAAAAACAACTAATTAATAATTAAATAATAATAATACAGTTAAATTAATTTATTCTCCTAACTCAATTTTTCATATTTTTATTATTGCAGAGGATTCATATCAACAGCAAGCTGTTATTGATGGAGAAGCGGCATTGCTAGACATTCTTGATACTGCTGGTCAGGTCGAATTCACAGCTATGCGTGATCAGTATATGCGGTGTGGTGAGGGATTCATAATTTGCTATTCTGTTACCGATCGTCACAGCTTTCAAGAAGCATCTGAATATAGAAAGCTTATTACTCGTGTCCGACTATCCGAAGATATTCCATTGGTACTCATTGCGAACAAGTTAGACTTGGAGATGCACAGAAAAGTAAAAAAAAAATGTTGTATTACTTTTAGAAAGAAATAAAAATGTTTGTTTCTCTAGGTATCCACTGAAGAGGGTAAGAACCTAGCTTCACAGTTTGGATGTCCGTTTTATGAAACGTCTGCCGCACTTCGACATTATATAGACGACGCATTCTACAGTCTTGTCAGAGAGATACGCCGAAAGGAGCAGCAAAAGGTAGTATAGATTTTTTTCGTATACATGACATTTAAAAAAAAAACAGAGAAAAAACATTTTTATGTTATGCATCATCTTAGTCTACAACGGAAGGGTTCTATGAGAGAGAGAGAGAGAGAGAGAAAAATATCTGCAATAAATACGAGTGAATTGCATGTTGACAAAAATGCGAGGTCTCTTAACAGATAAATTATGTACGTAATATGCCGAAAATACTCAAAATTAAAAAAAATACATTTTCATGTTGTCAGATGCTCAACATGAACTTTATCTGTAAGATATGGACGGAAGCAAGTATGCGCGGTAGTTGGGATCTGATTGTCATTGGTCCATACGTTTTAAAACCCTTTAAATGCAGCAATGACCGATTTTCTTAACATCACGTTTAAGATTTTGTCTCTCGTTTTGCATGTTCTTCTGAAACCGATTATTAAGTTTAACTGTGTGATAGGTTCCTATTAACGCGAGTTCAAGCATTTAGCTTATACTAGAGCAGATTTTCAGCGTCGCCGTGGCGTAGTGGGCCAAGGTCCCAGGTTCGACTACCGGATGGAACACCTTGCATTTTTTACGGTACCATCTCCTTCGAATTGCTGACAACACTCAAAGAGTTCTAGTTGTCTACCAACAGCATCTCAAATCTCACCATTCGGAATCGGCAAAAAATTAAGGCCCTCTTTACTCGTAAGAGAATAGTAGCTCGCACAACACGAGTAGTTGTTGTAGAAGCTAGGCCCTGATCCCCTGTGGGCTGTAGTGCCACTCATTTAAATATTATTAGACTTTCACTACAATAGAAATGAACCTTAAAAGTGCAGATATTATGCTATGGGCTAATAATCGCATAAACTAGAAGGTCATTTTCAATGAATGATTAAACACCCGTGCATATAGGGTAAAATTCCATATAAATTGTCTTCGGAAAACAATATCTTACTCAATATGCAGTGATATAACATATGCAACGATCAGAGGAAAACCGGAATGATATGAGACAAAACTTCGACAATTCACTTCGATTTGGCTTTTCATTCGATTTGGCCTCTTTATTCTCTTCTCATCGGCTTAAAATACTTACAGTTGAAGCAGAATAAAGGGAGACTTTTATTACATTTTGTAATGTTACATTACAATTACAATATGTCTATGTTGTAATTAATTGCCAACTACGTCAATCGTAGCTGGCTTATTCCTGAAAACCTAAAACAACATATTCCAAATGTGTGATGTCGCACAATCTAGGCGGCCAAATTTTAAATTAAGTGTTTACCGTAATAATTTCTTAGCAAGTCCGTTGTTTCACGCCCTGCATGAATCGTAGCGCAGTTTTGCGAAAAACAGAGGTCACTGAGTCGGTTAACACGGCGAATATGCCGTTAACATGCAGAAACATGGACCATTTGGTAGCTCTTTTTTTCTTTTCCTCTTTAACCCAAATATGACAATTTTGTTTATTAACGGAATCATTACCCAAAAATAAGCCTTTTTTTTCGAAAACCCGCTTTAAAGTCGAGATCCTCAAATAAAATACCCCAAATTGTCGAATACGGCAACTGAAGTACTCTCAGCTACATCTGCTATAGTCTCCTCACTAGGTCCTGGATGTGTGGAGTGGTCGATTATGCGCACCGTAAGTTTTTCAAATGCAACGAAGAACATTTTTTACAGAACGATGGTTTTCGTAACAAAGCTGAACAGAAGGTGATGAAATAAAGTTGTGGTATGAGTTTTTCCATGATGACTTGATAAACGAGGAGTTTAGTAGCGGTCACACGTGAACCGTCAAAAAGCCTATTTAAAATAAAACCTCACAATGAATCACCCTATATAACATTAAACAAGTACCTGACTGCTTATATACTTATCGGAGTAAGCGCGCCAATCTTATCTTACATCGTTCCGCATGCAAAGTTTTTGTATACTTGAAAAAAAGGTCAATACTCGAAAAACAAGAAGAATGGAAAAGCTCCAATTGGAACATTTGAACAGAATTTCAGTTCACCGCTGCCCTTTATGAATATATATTTTTATAAATATATATCACTGCAAAATAATAGGCCTGACCTCGCTGATATTCTTCCACGCAATCTGTACAACATCCCATAGCTGTTTTGTATTGTTGGGGTTTGCTTCATATACAGCTTTCTTTACATCTGTCCAAAAATTTTCAATAGGATTCAGGTCCGGAGACTGGGGCGGCCAGGCCATAATTTGAACTCCATTACTTTGGGAAAACTCTTTGGCCAGATTTCTCGGGGTCATTGTCTTGCTGTAGAATCCATCTACGCCGCATATTCCACTCTGCGTAAGGTAGAATGGTTTCTCTAATTATGCTGACGTAAACTCCGGCGGTCACGCATCTGTCTTATCCAAAAAAAAAAAAATGGGACCCGTACTATAATAGGAAAAGCATTCCCATGCGTCAATTTTTGTTCCGCGGTGCTTGATAATAGATTCCGATTGAATCTCTTGATTTTTTCGCTTGCGAACAAATGTCCTGGTCCCAGGAGTACCAAATAAAACTATTTTGGATTCGTCCATCCATAATATATTGGCTATTTAGAGTGTTCCCAGTCCAATTGTTCTTTCGCAAATTTGGTTCGTTTTAGTAGATTGATTTTTGACAGTAGTGACACTTTTCTAGGACTTCTGGCAGGTAAATTCTTCTTTACCAGTCTTCTTCTTATTGTTGATGTAGCCACGGGTAAATTTAACTCCTCTTTTATTTTCCTAGCGTTCATAAACGGGTTACATTTGACTAATCTCACTTTTTGTCGTTCAATTGTAAGTTTTACCCTCAGAAAGCGTTAGTAGGAGAAATTTAAATTCGAAACAAATGGCACAGGTGGTATATAGGTATAAACTAAGTATTCAGCATGGTTACAACAATGACAAGGCCATCCCAACATAACTATAGCCCAAAGAGCATCTTAATTCTAACCAGAAAAAAAAATTGTTTTAAAGAAAATTCATTCACTATTATTTTTTTATTTCAACAGGTCTGCAACTATTGTAAGAATGAGTCTCAAATAGCTAAATGTTTCATATTCTCTTTCTCAGGCCTTGGGGAATGGATCAAGTTCAGAGAAAATAAATCCTCGTCGAAGAAGTCGTTGGTGGAGGATTCGATCAATCTTCGCTTTAGTATTTCGCAGACGAAGAAATTTAAATTGAATAATAACATGCATAATTCCTTCTTTGGAGACTCGAACTTATTCAAGTGTTTCTAGATTTTTTTTATGTTATAATCTAAACAAGCACAGAACATATAAAACAGTAGCGATAAGGATATTAAATCGCTTGATTCAAATAGAGATTATGCGCAAAGCTAATGAAATCAAATCGATCCCTCCTTAAAATTTGGCGCAATATAAACTGATGCTAAAATATCTAATTTGTCTGACTTTGAGTCCCAAGACACTTACAATATCATATCCCACATTAAGCAAAGGAAACTATACCAAAAATCTTATATATAAATAAGTTACGACTCGTAAGGAAATGAATGTTACGTTTATTTTAGTACATGCTTTCTTTGTCATTTTCCAATTTTAAATATTTCATTTGTTTTATTTGACAAATCTGCATTTTGTTTTTGTTTTTCTTGATTTACATTAATTTTTGTTTTTGTGTTCATTTTTAATTAAATTATCTATTTTTATAATATGAACATAACCTCTCAATACATATAAGGTTTCAGCCTTATTCATATCGCATATGTGCGAAATCGGTTATATGTACTAATTACGCAAACGATAGTTTCTTTTTTAGTATACTCACACAGAAAAATAGTTGAACATTTATAATGCCGTGAAAGCTATACAAAAACAAAACAAATTCGTTCTTATATACCTACCAAACCATCTGTGATTTTAATTAAGTACCTTTTTAGGTAGATACAATGTAAGACAAACATTAAAACAAAATAATAGCGCAATACAAAGTTTTAACATGTGTACATACATCTATGTATAATTCAAGTTGAAAACATTAGGTTAACTACATTTATCTTTTGGTTGTAATAAAATTACTTGTTTATTAAATGTTATTTCTTATTTATTTCATTTATTTACGAAGGGGCGAAAATTAAAGATGTTTTAAATGTCTTTCAATACCGTTAAAGCGTTCATATTTCACTGAAAATAATTTTCATTAATTTTATTTCGTTCACTCCTCAACATTGTATTTACGATATCTCGTATGCTCCGAAAGATTGTCGTTGGATGTAAGCACAAATTTTATAATTTTCTGTATTAAAATGAAATATAATGGGAACAACAATAAAGAAAAAAACCAACATAAAAACCTAAGCCGAATTGTTGAAAAGCTCAAAGTATAAATAATAATAATAGTAATATGTAAAAATTATAGAGTAGGTCTTAGAAAGAAATAGAAAACGAATGGATATGTTAAAGTATATCAAACTATCTATAACAAAGTTATTGAAAAATACAAACAGCAGATAAACTCGTCGACGAAACACAAACATTAACATTTGATTGTAAATTATGTTAATTTACTAATTTTTGTTTTCTTTTAAACAATTAAATGAGTAGAAGATTATTGCATGAGGTATAACTTACTGGTAAAATGGTTTTGATTTCTCTGTAAACTGTGTTACGTATTGTATTAAAGAAGGCATTTTCGAAACTAAAACGGAATTGTGTTGTTACTAAATGTAACTAAGAATGTGATTACGAAAAAAAATATCTACTAAATTATTTATTCTGTGTTCCAATTGTGTAAACTATAAATATACATTAGTACCATATGTTGATGTTATGAACAAAAAACTTAAAGAAACATTATTTGAGCTAGATTTAAATAATTTTAGGGAGACTATCACTTCAAAGGTCATCAATAATTACTGCCTTTTACTATTTTCCTGCTCGTTCTTTAAGAAGAGCCACAAAAGAGAGAGAAACCGTTTTGAATCTGAAAATATTTATTAAATGTTACTTGTTTTTGTTGAGCCTTTTTTTGTTAATTACTCATGAAACCAAGCGAAATATAAGTCCAAAGAAACATTTGTAGCTTTTAATCAAGTATTGTTTGTATTGTTAAAAACAAAATGTAATTGAATTAAATATTTATCAATAGTAAAGAAACAACAATAAAAAAAATGTTTCTACGATATCGTTTTTTTATATAATACAATGAACTCATTTCATCAAATATTTAGACATATTGTCGCCACTAGGCTCGTCAAACCATTGTGTCGTATCAGACATTTCTCGTACTCACCCTTCACTGTTAGAGAGCAAATTCCTATAAGAAAGTCATGGTTCTACTAAAAAGCTTACTGTTTCCACTTCTTTAGAAATTTGAGCTGGTCACTATGCTTCCTCGAGGGTGACGTGGATGCCGCTTCTCATACGATCACAAACTTTATGCTGGGTATGAAATCCATCAGATGAGACGATCGTGCAAACATTATAGGTAAACACAAGATCTTCGAAAAGATCATTCAGCTTCTGGCTGCTATAATTCTCATACTAGAGATTTTAACTTCGACCCCTGAATTGTGTTCATCTCGATTTTTTTCACGGCACAGCCTCTACGAGAAGCTGCTCGAATGTCTAAGTTCGGAATCAGCAATAAATTGTAGGTCCTTACAGTTAAAGGTCAATCGAAAACGGAGAAGTTGAAGAGTTTTTCTTAGACTGTAGCAATTTAAGACATTCATTCATTAATTCAAAGATCGGACGTAGACCACTGACGTACAACTTAGAGCACTTGCTTACTAGTCCATGGCGGCAATGGTTTACTTCAAACGTATAAATTACCCATGCATGTTTATATTGCAATCGCATTGGCCTTGAGTAAAAGCTGCTATTATTAACAGGCGTCTTATGGGTGCGTTTGAAATAATATTCACCGTTATACCTCTAAGTGGTCAATGTGGCGTAGTGGGTAAGTGCGTCGACCACCACGCAGAAGGTCTAGGTTCGGTTTCCGGACGGAACACCTAATTTTTTCACGTCAACACCTCTTTCGAGTTGCTGCCAACGCTCAAAGAGTATCAATTGTCTATGAAAAGCTTCCCCAATCTCGCCGTTCGGAATCGGCAAAAAACTGTAGGTCCCTTCTACTCGTGAGAGAACAGTAGCACGCACAACACGAGTAGAAGCTAGTCCCTGGTCCCTTGTGGGCTGTAGTGCCACTCAATTATTATTAAATTATTATACCTCTAAACATTACTGTAAAGTTTCCCATTAAAGTAACTTCATTCAGAGAGTGAAAAGAGCAAACCTAGGAGCTTTCTGAATAATGAAATTTAGGGAATAATAAATAATTCGGTGACTGTGGACCAAACCAGCCTTTGTACATCAACCTACTAACAAAGCCTTTTTTAAATTAAAAAAGTAAACACAAAGAGGTATATTTTATATTTTAATTTATTGATTTATGTAAAATATTTCTCAATAACATCCTGAAGGAAATCCCTTTCTGATCCATTCGCAAAGGATGCATATACGGCGTTCAAAGATAGATTTTGAATATCAGATTTAGACAAATTAAATGTGTTTTTGGCTATGATAAACTCGTTCGACAACGATGTATCGAATACACCAAAATCGTCCGTCTGAAAGTAAATAATTATTTTTTTTAGCTATATACACGGACATTTGTAAGTTATAGTTTAAAACAACTTACACAAAGCACTACTGGATGGTTAGATGCAAAAAGAGTCTTGAAGTGGTGGTTTTCAAATGATTTCACCGTTCCACATTTGACGTTGCTCGAAAGGCAGCACTCTATCGTTATTCCTTTTTCTTTTGCAATACGAAGATTATCAGAAGACAAGTACGTCCCATGACCACAACGATTCATTCCAAATGCAAGCATTTGTTGAGTCTCTTCATCATTTTTAATTTCAGCACAATGAAGTGCCAGCTTAAGACCTTTACACCGCGCTCTCTCCAAGATTTCTTTATATTCCATAAAACTGCCACTAGATGGATTGCCACTCAAATCTATGCCTTTGATTATATCAGAATGTGCGCATAATTTCTGCAGAACTGTCTCAAAAGTATCCTCTGCGTTATCTCTGCCTTCAGATCGATTTATTGACGGTATTAATTTGACACAAATATTGGGATATGAACGCTTTGATGAACTTGATGTTTTGTTTTATTGCTTTATGTAAATAAAAAACTCGCCCATGATTTACCTAATGCCATCCAAAACAGACTGAATATATTCCTCTTTGGACATATGCAGAGTGTTCTTCAGTGTTGTCCGAAGTTCCAAATATACAACATTATCTCGTGCGAAATCTCTTATTACACACTCCGTGGCTTTCTTCAATCCATTTTTGGTGTTAGTCAATTCGTGTGCTATTCGAAATTTTTCAAAGCATCTAAAACAAGAAAGTTAAGGTAAAAGAAATTTTTTCATTATGCACTTACTCGGATAATGAGAGATTATTGATATTCCTGAAACTATCGCACATTCTTTTAAATTCATCAGACGTTTGACCATGTTGAAGCTCGCCTAATTCCAACAACGTTTCTGTACTGAGAGATCCATTTAGATGAGCGTGCAGCTCCTACAAATAAAGAATTTATTTTGCTACTTTAAGATTTACCAAGTTAACTCACAACTTTAGGCAAATTTTGAATAAACTCTTCAGTCAGCATAATTTATTAAATGAAGAATAAATTGTTTGTACAAAATAATGTGTCCCACTTCCGAAGGTTGAATTATTCAAAAAAAATTGGTCTAAGGCACAGATAACAACAATCAAGCGTTTTTGACAGAGATAAAAAAAAGATGTTTCTTTGGTTTTCGACTGGAAATTCCCCTAATATTATGCAAAGCAAACATACTATTTTGTTTTAGAAACCAATAAGGAATAATTGGTTAAGTGTTAAGAAACGCTGTCAAATGAATTCAATTCATGGTTTTGTTTTATATCAGCTGATTATTTTAAGAAATCCGATTTGTCTGATTTCACCCACAACATTCCATTGGATCAGAAACACCTTCCAGGTTTAACTATGTGAAGTTTTTTTGAACCTATTGGTTATTTAAAAAAAAGAAAAATAAAAAATCAAAATGCATCTTATGTCATTTTATTTTAATTATATTTATTTATGTCATTTAGTGCATAAAAAAAATTCACCCATATTGTCCAAATTTTTTATTCAACTTTATTTATCATATACATATATTGTACATATGTTTAAATAAATTCTCTGACATGAATTATGTATGCATAGTGCAGTTAGAAGAGTTACTATCTTTTATTTTTAATTCTGCCCTTTTAGCCTTATATTAAAGCATCAAGTGACATTAATTCGAATAAAACGTACTTATTGAACAAAATAGTTCCTGATCAACTCCTCCTCGCCTTGGTGGCGAAAGGTAAGTATCAGAGACCAATAACCTTCCTTATTGGTTTCTGGTAAGTATTTAACTTTTTCTTATAACTATGTCAGACACGATAGAACTGGGTCCAAGATAAGGTTTGAATATAAGAGAGAAATCCTACTACAAAATCTGTCATTATTGCTTATAACTTTCTTTTTTACATATTTTAGAGCAGCCCCATCAACAAATTTGTCTATTGGATGGCTAATGCTTAGGAGGTAAAACGGACTGATATTAGTTAAAAATTTAACCTTCTTATCAGATTTTAAAATATTCGCAGTTTTCTTTCATTTTGTTGTTGCCTTGGTGTCATGGGTAAGTGCGTCGACTCATATGGTCCCAGGTTGAATTCCCTAGCATTTTTCACGGCACTACCTCTTTCGATCTGCTGACAACACTGAAAGAGTAATCATTTAAAACATTTTAACCCATTTACAATTCCTTATACAGAAAATATGTTTTATAAATCGTCTGAAGTCAGATTACCAACAATTATTAGTGTTTCGTCTTAAAAAAAAACACATAATAACGGGCTAACGGTCATTATTCCAATCGTAGTTTCAGATGTACATATATTACATATTAATCTGTGTACGCTTTAAGCTTTCGTGGTGAAATATATTAAATTAAAAAAACAACGTTAAGATTTTGAAATTTTACTTCAATTCAGTTCTTCGGACAAAACTTTTAGCCTTCTGTGACGCTTTTGGTTTTCGGCTGTTAATTGGTACCCATGAATCAAGATACATATATAGGAGGTAATATACTCCGGGCAATTATTTTGGTTTCGTTCTGCGCATCTCCCAATATGGCCGCCGTCTGTGACATCGTTGAATGAGAAGAAATTGTTTACATCGGTATTATTAATTTTCGATAAAAAAAGAGTTTAGTTTTTGTTGGATACACAGGAAATTCATAATTTCATAACCGACAAAAACAATTAACTGCAAAATTGTAAAATTCCTGTGAAAAGCAGAAGCAATATTGATCTACACAATACTTGGAATTGGATTTCCTGGAACTGATTCGGGCAACAAAATTTTGGTTTTTCCGAGTAAATAAATAAATAGAAATATTCATTCTTGTTTTGCTACGCGAAAAGTGCGGATCTGATCGGCTGAGCGAAATTATTTTAAATAAAGAAAATAATAATTAAAATTGAAAGTTGTGTTTTTGCTAACATATTCCTGAATTCCAATAGTTTTTAAAATGCGCTGTGCAGTATTTGGGTGTTCTGTGAACAATAACGATAAAAATAAAACCGGGAATGAAGACATATCATACCATTCATTCCCAAAACAAAGCAAAATGTGTAAGCAGTGGGTATTTTTGTGTCGTCGCAAAGATAAATTTAACGTTAAAACAGCGCGAATTTGTTCGAAACATTTTAAAAAAAATGATTTTGTGCCAATAAGCCCATTGTATGAACAGTATGGGATCACATTAAAAACAAGACGGCTCAAAAAAGATGCTGTGCCTTCAATTTCACTACCGATGGTAAAAGCTGAAAATGAAACGACCACAAGAGGTTTGAGACTTCAAAATAGATGTTTGATCTCCAGGTTAGAGCAGATTGATTGTTGTATCTATTATCTATATTATTTTTATCTATTTTTTATTTTAGTGTTGAACTGATTACCGAAGAGAATATAGAGTCGAACGTTTCAACGGACAAGATATTTCAAAAAAATACAGTCAATTGTTCCACACACACGGATTCGAATATCAGGAATATGGATTGCGGGGTACAAGTAAAACCATTGATGGTAGATTGTAGTACCCAAACTGAAGAGTTTAGACCGACATATTCCGAGTAAGTAAATCAGAATGTATAAAAATGCGATTAAAAAACTTTAACTGATATATTTTGCATTTTGCAGATTACTGGAACAAATAACAAATTTAAAAGCCAAGAACTGGAAGCAACAGCAAGTCATTGACTCCGTTAGCAATATCTTCGCAAAGGGACAAATGAAAAAATTGGAATGCCCTCACAAACGGACAAAGTGGTCATCCGAAGATGTTGCGAATGCTGTAGCCATACACGCAGCTGGTCCACGAGCATATCGGTTACTCTCAAAAATTAGTACAATATTTCGTACATACTAACATACAGGCTAAACCAGGATGTGTTGGAAAACTTTTTTGGAACTATAAGATCCAAGGGTGGCCTATATGATCATCCAGACAGGTTGGAATTTATGTACCGGATACGGGCATATATACTTGGACGAAATGAAGGAAGTTTATCACTGAATGGTATTGTTTTTCTTCAAACATTATATACTTTTTCGTATAACTGAATCAAATTTGTATCTTCCAAAGGAAATACTTCAGTTGATGACACACCCGATTTAGATGGTACGAGTTATTTGACTGGCAGCCTTCTTAAGGAACTGAATCCGGAATTTGCAACAACTGAAGAACAGCCGGATGAACTGGAGTCGTTACAGTATGACGGACTGGAGCATTTGGCCGGCTACATTTGCCACAGACTAAGGAACCCTGACTCAGGATCCGAAGATTGACAGCAAGAATCTTCATTTACTTGGACAAATCAGCTAACGGAGGGATTTCTTCAAGAGCCTACCAGGGATATGATGGCAAACATGGAGAGGATGGAGGCAGTATTCAAACAATTCAACAAAGACGAGATAGTTTACAGTAGAAATTATTTAAAGAAATTAATTCATTTATCTGAAGACATTCCGTCCGAAAAAAAGGTAAAACAAATTTTCTTTCGATCAAGAATGTATTTTCGCATTAAACACCTCAATAATGTACGCGAGAACTCTTCAATAAGAAAGAAAAGAAAACTAATAAAAACCATTTCATAAAACAACGCACAAAAGCACTTTTATTTACTTTAATGTTTTCCAAACAACAAACAACATTTTCAAAAAATAAATTTTACATCACAGTTTTTCAGGCAAAAGAAGTCGTATTTTTATTTCATGCACATATAAGATGCATGTCAGATAAATCGCACATAATTGTTATTGAAAATTCTGAATTTAATAACTAAAAATAAGGAAAAAATCCATAACGAATCCAAAGTAATTCAAATCACAAACCAAAATCCAATGCGAACAAAAATGTATGTCACTTCGGTCAGCCATTTTTTTTTTTTGGTCTGCATGTGTGCAACATGCGCAAGATACTACCTTCTTTTCTGTATCGTGCCCATGAATGTCATGAAAATGGTGAGCAAATATACAGTAAAATCTTATTTTTACCCAGTATGTACGTTCCTAAGAAAATTATGTGTTGTAAATCAAAATCAAGTAAAAGAGGCACACGATTCACATGTAAACTTCAGGATCTGTTGAACAACCTTAAAAAATTGTGTAAGATGAAGAAAAATTCAAATATATATTATATACATTAAATAATAATAAAACAAAACAATTCATATTTATTACAAGGAAATACATTTAATTTACAGTTTAAATTCAATCCATTAGTACAAAAAAATAAAAAAATTGGAAACAAGAGTACAGCTACTCTACTACGCTAGTTGATAACAATCGTTTATTATGGACTGGCTTAAATATAACACAGTCGTCAAAAGATATGTTCATCACAACTGTCGGGTTTTGTTCTAATGCAGAATTATCTTCATTATTAGCTGCTCCTATAGGTTTTTTGTTATTAAATCTGAGACTAAGCTTGCTTTATATAACAGCTTCATCATCCCAGTCCTACTCTATGGTGCGGAAACCTGGACGATACTTAAAGCGGATGAGGAAGTCCTTAGTCTTTTCGAGAGAAAAGATTTCCGTGCGATTTTTGGTCCTGTTAGCGTTGATGGCATCTGGAGGAGAAGATTCAATCACGAACTGTATGGGCTGTACGGCGGCATGAGCCTAGTCAAGCGTCTACGGATTCAACACTTAAGATGGCTAGGCCATGTAGAGCGTATGGACACCACTGCTCCGGCCCGAAAAGTCTTCGAATCTGAGCCATTGGGACAACGCAACAGAGGACGGCCCAGGATAAGGTGGCGCACACAAGTGGAGAAGGACATCAACCAACTTGGAATGCGCAACTGGCGGCAGCTGTCGAAAGATCATGCTGGTTGGAGAGGCATGTTGGTTGAGCCCGAAGTCCACCCGGGACTGTAGCGCCACAAGAAGAAGTTGTTTAGATAATTCTTGATAAGTTTACGTTGGAATTGTAACATTCCATGTCAAAACCATGAGCAAAAAAATGTTATTCCAAACATGTAGCGAATTTCAAGCCCGAATTAAATTCGCCGTTAGAGCCTAACTTTCACCTCCGTTTTCGTCGATATCGACATCTTTATGCTCATTGATTGTCATATTTTAAATTAAGTAGTCATCATCAAAAGGACCTTTTTGCATTAACTCATCGATGTCAGCAGTTTTGATATTGTCAGACCCATCGCCGCCTATATTATTTGTAAGACTTATAATCTCAGAACAAATTTCTGATCTTTGCACCACTGAAGTTCAACTTTGAGCGAAAGCTGGTAAAGTGTTTTTCCAATAAGCATTTAAGGTTGATTACCGCAACTGTTGGATGACAAAAAAAACATGTGCAATGCAATCCAAAATATTAAGCTTTTTCCATGTTTCCATAACATTACATTTTTTCCTGCCACTGAATGTAAAATACATCTTAACATACATTTTAAATGCTGCTATAATACCCTGATCGAGAGGCTGAACCAGAAAAGTGGCGGCAAAAACAGCAATTGAAAATTTTGATGTACCAGCACTGGGTGGCTAGGTGCATTATCAACAAGCAAAAATATTTTGAATTTTAAACCTACACATTTCTGGATTTCAGGAACAAAACAGTTATTAAACCAAGCTTTAAACAGATTAAATTTAAACAGATAAGCCATGCCTTTTTAGACACGATAAAATGGTCTGGATGTCCTTACCTTTTAAAGCTCTTGATATAAGGGATTTATCAATTAAGAGTGGCTTTAATATTGTATCGCCAGATGCGTTACTGCAAAGCAAAAGGATCACCCGATCTTTGACTGCTTAAAACCCACCAACTGTCTTTTGAGTTTTTGCAAAATGTTCGTTTCTTTACGATTTTAAATGCATTTTCTTTTGTCCCTTGTGAAAAGCGTGATTTGCATTGAAAACAATTTTATTAGTTCACTGATGGGATACTGATGGTTCAAACTCCTGAAGTCGTCAAAAATCCTAAGTGTTTCTCTTTAATGATTTTCCCATCAATAGGAATTTTTTTCCTTTAAACCTTCAATCGATAACACCATATGTTTTTCAGTTTTCTCCAAAGTGGAATTTCGACTATAAGAAGTTGCTTTTGAACTAAGAGCTGACCCAGAAATTACTTATTGTCGAATGAAACTCTCACTGTTTTTATTGTCGCTTTGTTTAAACCAAAAGGTCTGCTAACAGATGTTGAACCTCGTCACTTCTTTGATAGTCTAGGATTTTTATTTTTGTTTCTAATGTTTGTCTCTTCAGAATATACTATTGTTTAGCCATTGTATTGACAAGGGTACTGTAAAAACGAAGTAAAATAAAATTGCTGCAATTTTGCAATTGCAATTTTCTAAGATAACAATCTAACACAATATTACCTTTTTAAAAGTTTTTTAAAATTCCGACTATGTTTTTTGAAGTTTCACCAATTTATAAAAAATAAATAAAAATTAAGGATTTACTTTAAGAAGTTAATTGAAACTATATATTGCGTCATCAACAATCTGATATGTTAAATTAAAAAGGGTACTTCCCTTAAAGTGAACAAACTGTGAAGTAGAGTTGCTATTTGGATAATAACCAACACTGCCGAAAGTCATGTAAAAAATTAAATTTTTTGTTGGAATTCGTGTTAAATCAAAAATAACGTGTAAGAAAATTTAAAGTTTCTTCTTGACGAACCGTGTCATTTCAAAATCGTGTATAAAAAGACCGTGTAAAAATAGATTTTACTGTATATTGGAGAACGGGGCTCACTATTTATCGTCTACTGTTTGGTTAGAGTAGAATGGACTCAACATGTCGTTGGAAATAAGACATGATTTACACGGACCACTTACCAATCATTATCACGGGTTGACTCACCTGCATCATCTCAAAATTATGCTATTAAACAAATGATGGTGCAACCCTAGTTTAGAAGGAAAAAAAAAATACTTCTTTCTATAAAGGATGAAAACTAAAGTTCAAGAGCACATTATTGGTGAAACCGAATAGATTATTGTTGTGAAATATATAGCCGGACACAGCCGCTCGTTCACTTTTGCTGCAACCACCAACATCATCACAACGTTGTTCTTTTTTAAAATTGTATTCGATTAATTGTTGGATGTTGCGACTTCTGTGATTGGCGGCATTGAATTGATTAATTTGTGTTGGGAATTATTTGTTTTTTGGATTGAGCTTGGTCGACGTAGACCATAACCTCATGGATATTCTCAAGCAAACACGTGGGCACCTGAAAGGTGCGATTACTCGTCTGCATAATTTCGCATCTTCCATTTCACCTGATATGGCGGTAGCGCTTCTTGAAAATCGCTTAAAACGCTTGACTGACTCATGGAAGGAATTTTGTGCCAGTCAAAGGGAATATTTTAAGTTCCCTGATCAAGAAGCATATGGAGATCCTGGGTCAGAATTTGAAGGGGTCAAATTAAAATATATTGCGGCCAAGGCAATCCTTGTTGAGGCTATTCGTGAAAGGAAAAGTTCTGCACCAGTGGACACTAGGACTAAGCCAGTCGAAAACGTAGACTGTTCGTCAAAATCCGCGGGTTATAGTGCTCCGGAAAATAGAGCTGAGGTAGAGTTGCCCATATTGAGGTTAGAACCGTTCTCTGGTAATTATCGCGAGTGGCCTGGGCTTAGAGACCTGTTGCTCGGGTCAATTGACTGTAAATCGCATTTGAGTGGCGCGCAGAAATTTCGGTATTTAAAATCGTTTTTGCGTGATGAAGCGTCAAGATTTTTAAGTCATCTAGACATTTCCGATTCAAATTATGAACAAGCATGGAAAAACTTGAGCGTCGGTATGATAAGCCAATGTACATATATGATTAACGCGTATATAGACAATTTTCTAAAGCTACCGTCGGTCGAAGGTGTTCATTTGCGAAAATTAGTGGACAATGCCGATGAAATTTTGCGTGGGTTAACAGCTTTGAAATGTGAAAGTAAGAACCCTTGGCTAGTGTTCATAATGCTTAATAAAACTGACGCTGAAACGCGTAAGGCATGGGCCCTAGAAGGCCAAAACTCTGATAGTTCAACCGTGTACGATCTACTGAACTATTTTGAAAATCGCTGTAGTGCTTTGGAAGCAAGTGAGGTTAAGCCTAAGGGAAGTAAATCTGTTTCTCGCATTACTAATAGCATTAAAAGTTTGGCGGTTGCCAAGGTGTCCTGTCCAAAATGCCGCGAAAATCACCACTTGCCTCTTTGCCCTCAGTTTGTATCCATGTCGGTTCCTTCGCGTCGAATTTTCGTAAGAGATGAAAAACTTTGTTATAATTGTTTGGGAACCAAACACACCGCGTCGCGCTGCCGAGTAAGAGATCGTTGTTCGCGTTGTCAAAGTCGACATCATTCCCTTGTGCATTTGGATCAGCCCACCTTATCGAAAAATGAGAACTTCGCGGCCAAGGAGGAGGCAACAACTTCTTTCGCTTTGGAAAAGGCCCTACCTATTCTTAGCAATCACGCTCTTAAAGATAACCATGTCTCAGGTATTCTACCAACAATAGTAGTGAATGTGACCGATAGTTCTGGAAGACTCCAATCATGTCGCTTATTACTCGATACGGGTTCACAAGTTTCGTTCGTTACAGATAGTTGTGTAAGGAGACTAGGATTGCGCTGTCAGCACGCTCGTCGCTCCATTACTGGAATTTCTTCATTGGAAGCTGAAGTTACCCAAGGGATGGTACTTTTGAATTTATGTTCGCGCCACGATTCTAGTGAACTAAGGGTTCAGGCGTATATCCTAAAAAGTATTACTTCGCACACTCCCATGGTACCTTTCGCTGGGTCGGATGCGTTGTTGTTGCAAGGTCTGCATCTGGCGGATCCACATTTTAATACGCCAGGGCCTATAGACATTCTTCTGGGCTTAGACATCGTTTGGAATATATTGCGTAATGGTCGCCGGTTGGATACTAACGGAAAGTTAATCGCACAGAACACAGTGTTCGGTTGGGTGATCACAGGTAACATGCCAGATAAGGAGGTAGTTGCTCTACGTGCAGAAATCAGCAGTGACCTCGACTGGTTACTAAAGTTGTTTTGTGAAATTGAGGACAATTTGGTAGATACGCACTTTGCGGAAACCTTCTCTTGGTCACCCGGTAATAAATATATTGTAGAACTCCCATTTCGTCAACCAGGATTCGCTTTCGCTAATACTCTTTGAGGTGCTTTGTCTCGTCTAGCTGCCATGGAACGTCGATTCATCCGTGACGACCATCTACGTAAGGAGTACCACAATTTCATGAGTGCTTATGAGGAGTTAGGCCATATGGAAAGAATTCCGGAGGATGAAATCGAGCCAACTTCTGGGCAGGTATTTTACTTACCCCATCATGCCGTCATCACCAACAAGTTACGGGTTGCGTTTGATGGGTCCCATAAAGACACCAATGACGTTAGTTTAAATGCGATGCTATACTTAGGCCCTCCCCTGCAGCGTAATTTGGCTTCCGTCTGTTTGAGATTTCGTCTGCCCAAGTATGTGTTTTGTGCCGACATTGTTATGATGTTCAGGCAGATATGGGTAAAGGTGGAGCATCGCGATTTCCAGCGCATTGTTTGGAGAAAGAGTCCAAGTGATTTGATTGGCCATTATAGACTTCGTACTGTCTCTTATGGTACAACCTCGGCGCCATATGCAGGGATGCGGGTGCTGAGGCAATTAGCATTAGATTATCAATTTCAGTTTCCGTTAGCTTCAAATTCGATTTTAAAGGACTTCTATGTAAATTTTAGCATTGAAAGAACAATTGGTTGAACTCTTATCTTGCGGAGGTTTCGAGTTGAGTAAATGGAGCAGCAACTGCTGGCCAGCTTTGACTATGGACTCCAATTCTAATGTGTCGCTGGACTTGGATGGCGTTTGCACAAAGGTTCTTGGGTTATTTTGGAATCCTTACCCAGACGTGTTGAGCTTTAAGGTATCTCTGCAGGAAGTTTCATTGCCCACTAAAAGGAAACTCTTGTCGGAAGTTTCTAAGATATTCGATCCACTGGGTTTTCTGTCTCCTGTCACTATTTTGTTTAAAATAATTGCTAGGATTTTCAGATGCGTCAGAGAAAGCATATTCGCCAGCAGTACACGTAGTACCTCCAAGAATGGTATCATAGAAGTTCATCTGGTTGCCGCAAAAACTCGTGTCGCTCCTGTTAAGCAATTGATCATTCCCCGACTTGAGTTGTGTGGTGCTCTTCTGTTGGCTCGTAACTGGTATAACAAGCAAATGGCCTATGTCTTCGAACATAATCGTTGATAACATGCCAGAAGAGCGAAAAGCTATTGTACAAGTGAACACTCTCGGTTCAGTGGTGCACGTTGTTGATTTTTTGGCTGAGAAGGTTTCGTCTTGGACAAGGATAGTGCGCATTGTGGCTTTTATTCGCCGATCTATTTCTAACAGTCGAAAATTAGCAGCTAACCGTCAACGAGGATACTTAAAGACTTCGGAAATCTTAGAAGCTCTTTCAATCTGTTTGTTGCATGTACAAAATAACTTTGCAGAAGAAATTCTAGCACTTAAAGCAAGCACTTAAGTCTTCACTATGTCCATTCCTGGACGAAGAAGGACTTCTCAGAGTGGGTGGAAGAATAAGTAATGCTAGTGAAGTTCCTTTCATCATTAAACATCCGATAATTTTACCAAAGGGTCACCCCGTGACAAAACTCATTCTTCGGGAGGCACACGTGAGATTTCTGCATTCGGGAGTATCCGCGTTATTCTCGCTTATACGGCAAGAGTTCTGGATTCTGGGTTGTTGAAACATGATAAGGAAGATCGTGAATGACTGTGTAAAGTGCTTTAGGTTACGACAACAAACATCGACGCAACTTATGGGAAATTTACCGCCATCAAGAGTTACTGCTTCTTATGCTTTTTCTCACACAGGAGTTGACTACGCGGGACCTATCACTCTACGCCTATGTTGGGGAAGGAAATCGAAATTTACCAAAGGCTATTTAGCCATCTTTGTTTGCATGTCAACAAAGGCAATCCATTTGGAGGCGGTGACCGATCTCTCCACCGAATCGTTTTTGGCTGCCTTGCGTAGATTCATTGCTCGTCGCGGCAAGTGCACCATTATATATTCTGATAATGGATTTAATTTTCGTGAAGCGGCGCGAAAACTTTCCGATTTATACGCAGTTTTTCAGTCGCAATATCATATCGAGTTGGTATCATCAACGCTAGCTGCAGACCAAATTAGGTGGGAGTTCATTCCTCCTCATAGCCCGCACTTTGGAGGATTGTGGGAGTCTGGAGTGAAGTGCGTAAAACAACACCTTCGGCGTGCGATAGGCAACATAATTTTAACTTTTGAAGAAATCGCTACTTTGCTGGCTCAAATCGAGGCGTTATTAAACTCGAGACCACTTTGTGCCATTTCTGATAGTGATCTGAACCCATCTCATTTCCTTATAGGTAGACCATACACTGCAGTTCCGGAACCCAGTTACTTGGAAGTACCTATCAACCGTTTGGGCCGTTGGCAGCTGTTGCAGAATATGACCCAAGGGTTTTGGCGACGATGGTATTTGGATTACCTCACATCCCTACAGCAGCGTCCTAAATGGAGAAAGCCTATCCCCGATCTCAAGATTGGTCAACTGGTGGTCGTCAAGGAACCAAATCTGCCACCATCTAAATGGTTACTTGAGAGAGTCCAGGAGGTGCATACAGGAGATGGTTATTTGCGAGTCGCTACTATTCAAACTAGCACCACAGTATTGAGGCGTATTACCGTGTTCCTGAAATTCTTTCAGTGGGTGGCGTCATGTTGTGAAATGTTTTAAATTATTACTTTGTTCTATTTTGTTATTTTGCTTCAATTATAATGTGAAACCTTTGTAAAATGTGCGTCCATGTAAATGGCTGGTAATGCGTCTCTCAGGCGAAGAACGCAAAAGGGAGGAGCCGAGAAATCGCTCTCTCCCATATGTCCCACGATTGGTGCTCGTTCACTTTTGCTGCAACCACCAACATCATCACATCGTTGTTCTGTTTTGTTAAAATAAAGTTTATAACGAGTTCGCAATGTGTTTGGATCAAACTGTATGAGGCGATCTATTTTGATTTGTTTGGTTCAATCGCCTAGTTACTAAACAATTATAAAAGAGCAACCCTAGCGATGCAGGGTAAAATACCTTATAGAGGAAACAAGAAACCGTTGTTTAAAGAGGCTTCAAAGAGCTAGATTTTCGTGGTTGAAATTTTCGTGATTTTAATTCGTGATTTGAATTTTAAAAAATCTTCTCTTAAAAACAGTTGTCACTTCTCATCTAATATTGTTATAATACGCTACTAAATACTTATGAAAAATGTGAATGTGAATGTGCGCGTTATTTCACAATGGCTAAAATGCGCTTCAACTTGCATCATATCTCATCGGGCGAGACGAAATATCGCTTAATAGCTACAAACCTTGACGCAGACACGCTAGACATGGTCGGGGACTTGATCGACAATCCCCCAGCACACGGAAAGTATGACGCCCTAAAGAAACGGATAAACCATTAGTTGTCCAATTCACAGGAAACGCGTTTGCGTAAATTACTCCGAGGAGAGCACGCAAGGCGACGAGAAACCCGCCGTGTTTCTTCAGCAACTGCGAAATCTCGCCGATGGACAATGCAACGAGACTATTCTCAGATCCCTTTTCTTGGACTTGGCAACTTCCTTAAAGTGTTCGAGGCATCCTGGCCGCGAAATTGAAGACTTCTCTGAGCTCGCCGAGCAGGCGGACCGCATTTTCGACGCGTTTCGTCCAACAACCGCCATGATCAACGCTCCAACTGACCAACTATCAGCACATCTGCACGTAGTTCGGGCAGCGATTGAGAAACTCTCGTTGAAGGTGGGTAGACTATCTCGGGAACCAATTGTGTTTCTACCACCAAAATTTCGGCACCGAGGCTCGCAATTGCCGCACGCCTTGTAACTGGAACCAAAGCCGGGAAACTAAGAGTGCCGGCGAGAATTGAGGCGACCATCGGCAAAAGTCTCACTTCAAAGCGCCTCCAAGTCAACGATCGTAGGTCGGACATTTGGTTCCTTATCGACACCGGAGTTGACGTATTTGTTCTACCCAGAACGACCACCCCTAACAGCAAGAGTACGTCAGAAAAACTTTTCGCCGCAAACGGTGTCTCCATTAAAACTTACGGCACTCAACATCTAACGGTCGACATCGGACTCCGGGGATAATTTTCGTGGGATTTTGTCGTCGCTCAAGTTACGCACGCAATCCTCGGGGCCGACTTCCTATGCCACTATGGACTCTCCGTTAGTCTTAAGAGGTGAAAACTGGAGGGCACAACCACCACACTCAACGCCACACTAATACCAGGCAAGTCAGTACAAATACCAGTCTTCGTCGTCGATCGCACCAGTGTATACGCGGATATACTGCGAGAATTCCCTACGGCGACAAGAGAGTCACACCAAGCCACCTTAAATCATTCTGCTGCAGAGCGTTTCCGACGGTTAGCAGGTGAGAAGTTGAAAGCAGCACGTGACGAATTTGTCTTTATGATTCAGCAAGGCATCTGCGAACCATCCAACAGTGAGTGGGCGACAACCTTGTTGATGTTCAGGAAGGAAATCGGCACTTGGCGTCCTTATAGAGACTTCCGTCGACTCAACGGCATCACGGTACCTGGCAGGTATCCGATTCCGCTTCTGCAGGACTTCACTCAATGACTGGCGGGTTGTAAATTCTTCACCACGCTCGACCTTAGACGTTTATACCACCAAATACCTGTTGCACCCGAGGACTGGCCTAAGAAAGCTGTCATAACCCCATTTGGTTTGTTCCAGTTCAACGTGATGACATTTGGAATTTGCAACGCAGCCCAGACCATGAACGTCACATGGACGTCGCTCTTCGAGGACTCGATTGCTGCACATGTTATATCGATGACATCTTAATCGCTTCCCTCAATGAACAGCAACACAGGAAAGACATTCGCTCAGTTCTCGAACGCCTGGTAAAATTCGGACTGTGCATTAATTTGTCAGAATGCGTTTTGGGCGCTCTGAAGTGCGCTACGTAGGCTAGACAGAGTAGATGCAATAATCAACTTTAAGGGACCCGAAACCGTCGGCCAGCTACGAAAGTTCCATGGTGCCTGGAATTTTCACCACGGTTGCATCCCTAACGCATCTCAGATCCAGGCCCCTCTCGTAGAACTGTCACTAGGTGCAAGGAAGAGAGACAAGCGGCCAGTGGAGTGGACCTTGGAGGAAAGCAGGCATTTAACGACTGCAAATCCAAACTGAGGAATGCAGTGCAGCTAGCACCGAACGCGAGGCCAAGTACAAGGTTTACGATCGGGAGCTACTAGCTTTATTTCGAGCGGTGAGACATTTTAAGCACATCATCGAGGGACGAGATCTAGTTATCCTAACTGACCAAAAACCGTTGGTCTACGCCCCTGCCCAGAAGTCGAATCACGCCAGCAATCGCGTTGCCCGTCAGCTCGAGGAAATCAGCCAATATTCGACACGTATTGTCCATGTCTCTGGTGAGGACAACGCATCCAAGCAATCGACCTTCCAGTAGCCATCACCACGGAAGAACTCGCTGAAGCTCAGAGTAACGACGATGAACTCAAAACAGCTGCTTCAATCACCTGGCAGCTCTTCACTGGAGCTAAAAGGACTCCGCATCGATGGGACCGACGCAGTGGTGTTCTGTGACATCACGAACAACAACATCCGCCCTTTCGCCCCAAAGTCACTGCGAAGACAAATATTTGAAAACGCTCATAACCATTCCCACCCCAGTGGACGGGCTACGAAGAAGGCCATCACCCGGAATTTCGACTGGCCCAGTATGTATCACGACATCATCAGCTGGGCACGTTCCTGTTTACCATGTCAGCGAAGGAAAATAAGCCGCCATGTTAGAAATCCACCACAACACATCGCCATGCCAAGTGAACGCTTTCATCATGGACATATCGACATTGTCATCATGCAGCTATCAGAAGGGTATCGCTACCTTCTTACCATGATAGACCGTTTTTCCCGTTGGCCTGAGGCCGTACCTCTGAAGGATATAACAGCTGACACCGTTTCCAGTGCTTCCTACGCAGCTAGGGTGTCTCGCTTTGGCGCGCCGGCGACAATTACTTCCGATCGCGGCACACAATTTGAAAGCCAATTATTCGACGCTCTAGGGTAGGTGATTGGGAGCAACAAAATCCGCACCACCGCATACCACCCCGCATCAAACGATGGCACCGGTCTTTTAAAGCTTCAGTGAGATGCCACGCTGCCGACTGTCTTACTGGGACTCCGCACTGCTTGGAAGGATGACATTAAAGCAACCGCAGAAAAATTGGTGTACGTGCCGTTCCCCCTTCGTCGTCCGGGGGAATTCTTTACCGACGAGGGAGCCACATCCAACCTACCGCTTTTCGTTAAGAAGTTAAGAGACCAGATGAACTTGTTGTAAATATAAAATTTGGAAATAAAAACGACCACTTGGTGTCAGATAGTTAACCTGGAAGGAGCATTTTTATCAGAGACCAATAAGGAGACAGCCGACTCCCTCGTCTCCCGCCCATGGGGAAAATTTGACAGCGTTTTTTATAACATTTCCCCTCCTTGAACAGCTGATTCGAGGCGGTTTCACAGACAGGGTTTTTTTCTTTCGACTGAGAATACGTGTGAGCTGCGTAATCGGTTGATTAGTTTCCCGCGCAAACTGCTAATGTGAGTGAGGGAGACGGGGACGTTGACTGTCACCCTTACCCAGAGATTTCTGCTAAAAATTCCACCACGAAATAATGGCCGACATTGGAGGCGTTCATAAATTGTATCATTAAGGCAGTATTTTCATCAGTAAGGCTATAATGTTAAAACTTTATAAAAAATTTTGAAACAATAATACGACACGAATTTATATTGAACACAATAACTAGACACATAGTATTTTAGAAGTCCCAAATTATCGTATCTCGTATTCCACACTCGTAGACTCGTATTCTAAAAACTTATATCTTCCACTTATTGTTGTTAACAACTATTATGTTTGGTAAAGCAATCTCCATATTTTGATATTTTTGTTTTAAATAATACTAAGAAAGTAACTAAAATTTAACTTTGCGCTTTTTTCCGAAACAGTGCCGTCTTTTTATTGAGTTCTTATATATTATTTATATAACAAAATTATATATTATAATTGTCACTCATAGGCGTTTTTAGTCAGGTTAACCAACGTGAAGTTTTAGTGAAATATGCTGGAGGGACTAATTTATTAATTCGTACTATTATTTTATATTGAGATTCCATATTCATAATCGAATCATATGTTTTTCAAGGTGAAGGTTTGTATCTAGGTGGATAAAAATTGTGTTTTAAATTATCTTCATTTAATTTGTATTCTTTAAAACGGTTTCCTTTTGTTTTCCAGTATTACACTTTTCATAATGAGTGATCGAAATTCTAACTTCAAATTTAATTTTCTATGCCGAATCCATTGCCGAATAAGTAACACCAGAATTACAATAGGCTTTATTTTGATTTAAATACACTTAACTCGGAATACCAGGTGAAAAGAAATCCCTCCGTACTGCTCGCTTTTCAAACATGCATTGCTGTTTTAATTTTGTACATATTTCTAAAGTCATCAGGAATATAAGTTCTAGCACAATAACTAATTTTTAAGTAACATACTATTTAAAGTGTCGGCGACACTAAAATCATAAACAATTTCCTGTAGTTATTTACGAACGCAATTTGTTGAATATATAACAAAATGGCTGACGAATTCACGAATTGTGGGCAATTTATGAATGTTTGACACTATTGAGGGCAAACATTCACGAATTAGCGGCCATGTTGTTTTTCTGGTGCGGAAACGTAAAGAAGTGTGAGTAAAATGAGAAAATGTTCGATGCTCCGTAAATGAGTTCCGGAAAATTAGGGCTATATCCACCACAATTCGTAAATAACACTCAAACGGTAGATGGACGAAGGGAAAATCAGCTGTTTAATCAGCTGTTCAGTCGACCATCTCCTTTCTTATTGGTTTCTGATTTTTATTAGCAATCGCTAAAGATATATACAAAATTATTATATATCGTTTCTTTTTCAGCATACATATGTTCCTTGATTATTACGCTCGTCATGCTGAATTGACATGATTAGAAAAATATTGAATTCAGTAATTTTATTAATTCTTGTAGTCGATTTGGATATAACTTAAATTATATATTCAGTTACAACTTAAGTTTTATTATACTACTTTCCTTAACTGTACATTTGTACATTCGCATACATATATCATGACGCCGGAAATTAGCTATTCGTTGTTTTACGTTATGTTTATGCATTTAAAAACTTTTTGCATTAGTGATAAAATTCTCTGTATAAATAATAATTTTTGGTCTGCAAATGTTAATGTTATCACATTTGCAGGATGTCAAATCCTTTCTCATGAAGCAAGTATCTTATTTATAAATTGTGGTGGATATAGCCTAATTTCTGAAAGTTTTCTGCGTGACATTAAAAATTTTCTTATTTTCATAATATTTGTTTATGTTTCCTCTACAAAAAGGCAATATGGCAGCTTATAAGTGAATGTTTGCCCTCAATAGTGTTAAAAATTCGTAAATTGCCCATAATTCGTGAATTGGTCACCCGTTTTGATATTTATTCTCATACTCTACATGTTGGCAATTTAATGCTCTAACAACTTTTTGTTTTCAGTTAATTTTTAAATTTTAAACTTTCAAATTTAAAATTCCACCGTTCTTACAACCACAGAAAGTAGCGGAAATTGAACAGTTGATGGGTAAAAGAGAAGCGTTCGATAGATGCACTCATTTATGTGGTAGTTGGATAACTGGAAATGGACTGGAAACTTGCTCAAAAGTGATTATCAAATCAAATCAAACTTGTTTTTTCAATCTCTAAACTACAAATTATTCCCACAATACTTATGTATTTAATTTTATTTAGTGAAAGCAAGCATTATTAAAATGCTTAAAAACGTTTCTTTCACATAAAAATATGAAAAATATTATCTGATAGTGTAAACACAAGACTGTACCACTTCAAATACACCTCAGTGCTGATGATTGCTTTCAAACTATTTAATATTAAATATTTTAGACTTCTAAACAAGTTTTGGTACATAATAAAATACATATGTACTTGAGGGGTTGTCCGCCCACATCAGGTTTTATTCGGTAGAAAGAATTATATTTGCTTTCGGTCTGAAAACTGTGTATTAATTTTGTTAAACTATTTTTCTTAAGACAAACTTGTATTTGCTCAAATCTCAGAATGGTACACAAATTGTACAAGAAACTTAAAATTGAATGAAACTCTATAATTTCCTATTTTCGCATAAGATTTTATACACGTTTGAAATTATGATATACATACAAACATTTATGGATATTTCTAAATCGAAAGAATATTTATTGCATATTCGTGAAAAGTTATGAAAATCCGGTTTAAGTATATATAGAACAGAACATACATTCGACTATTTGATTAGAGTCGGATGAAGCTAACGTAAGAAATCTCTGCGGACACTGCCTTTGAAGCACTTCCAGAGGCGTTCCAATTTGATACTTTTCTTCTGAAGTTGGGTGCTATTGGCCATTATTTTGAAACTATCTTGGCCGAATTTGATTTTTGGAAGTAATCAGCTGTTCGATACACACCACATGAGTAAGTATGCGTGGAAAACAGCTTAGGAATAATATAGTATGCGTGTTTTTTTTAGTAGAATAAGCGGTTTTTCCAGTCGAAGACGCATGTCTTCCAGGGATGACATTCATCCCTGATGTCTTCTATACGTGGGGTTTATGGTGTTGGTCATACTTGAATAAAGTTGGGTTTGTTTGGGGCCGGTGATAGTTTGAATCACAAACCACCTAAAGTAGACATGCGTCTTTAGCCCTCTTTGCCCCCGAGGATTTTTTGACAGCTTGTTGTTTTTGTAGCGTCTGTGAATACATGTGAGCCGTTGTAATGAGCTGATTGCTTTCCCCTCCAAAATCGGTGATGGAATATGTTATCGTTTATCATTGCCATTGACATACATATATATGTATGTAAGCAAATATGTATAGTTCGGATCGATAGAATAAAAAACTACCAGGTAAAGTTATCTTTATCCAAGGTACATAGGTAATGTTAATGTCCATGCATGGCTTTCTCAGCATTTGCATTAACATTTACATCCATAATATCCATCCACATAAACAAAACTGTTTCGTTCGTCCACGTTAATGTTAAATTTTAATGGGGGTCTAAATGTTAAAATAAAGTTATTTAAATTTAAGTTATCAATTATCCAGGATGTACATGTGAAAAGATGTTGCTGCTAGTGGCATGCAATTTCTCATATTCTACATGTTGGCAATTTAATGCTCTAACAACTTTTTGTTTTCAGTTACTTTTTAAATTTCAAAATTTCAAATTTCAAATTCCACCGTCCTTACTACCACAGAAAGTAGGGGAAATCGAACAGTTGATGTCTAAAAGAGAAGCGTTCGATAGGTGCACTCATTTTCGTGGTAGTTGGATAACTGGAAATGGACTGGAAACTTGCTCAAAAGTGATTATCAAATCAAATCAATTTTACTTTTTCAATCTCTAAACTACAAATTATTTGCACAATACTTATGTATTAAATTTTATTTAGTGTAACCAAACAATGTTAAAATGCATAAATACGTTTCTTTCACATAACAAAATGAAAAATATTATCTTATCGTGTAAACACAAAACTTTACGGCTTCAAATACACCTCAGTGGTGATGATTGCTTTCAAACTATTAAATATCAAATATTTTCGACTTCTAAACGAGTTTTGATACATAATATATATATATATTTTATTGGCTTGAAGGGTTGCAGTCCATATTCAATACAAACATTTTATTCAGTACAAACATTTTTTTTTTCTTTCGGTCTGAAAATTGTATATTAATATTGTTAAATTATTTCTCATAGGACTAACTAGTATTTGCCCAAATCTCAGAACTGTAAACAAAATTGAAAAAGGAACTTAAAATTGATTATATACACATTTTGAAATTACGATATACATGCATACAACTATGGACATTCCCAACTCCAAGGAATATTCATTGCGTATTCGTGAAAAGTTATGAAAACACGGTTTAAGTATAAAATATAGAACAAAACATACATCCGACTATTTGATAAGAGTCGGATGAAACTAACGTAAGAAAACTCTGCCGACACTGCCTTTGAAGCACTTCCAGAGGCGTTCCAATTTGGTACTTTTCTTCTGAAGTTGGGTGCTATTCGCCATTATTTGGAAAGTGTCATGGCCGATACACACCACATGAGTAAGTATGCGTGAAAAACAGCTTGGGAATAAGATAGTATGCGTGTTTTTTTATAGGATAAGGGGTTTTTCCAGTCGAAGACGCATGTCTTCTATAGGTGGTTTGTGGTTTGAATGTTGTTATGTTTCGGAAATATATACAACCAAAATGAAGACCAATATGATAAACCATGCGTTTTGCCTGGAGATTATAATGAACCTTCATGAAGATAGTTCAAGAAGTAGAGTCTGTCATTTGCAGTATTTCACAAGTAAGTTAATTTCACAAATATTATAAATATAATTTATTGACAAGAAAAAAAAACAATTATTGTAGATACATATTCGAAAAATTACGTGCAGACACGAAGTAACTAGCAGCTATCTTTGAGAAGCCAGGAATTTTTACTATTTCCAAGTAAACAAAATTTATGTTTATGGTGTTATAGAGCACTATTTTTGTGCTTCGCGTAAGTATCTTTACACCGCTACTTTTATTCGAGTTAACTTCTTATTTCTTCCTAATAAGCAATTTGTACATGGTTGTCTTTATATTTCTGCAGTAATATATCTCTATTCACATACTCTAAATTTTTCATTTACCACCTGTGGAATTCGCGAATGTCATCTTGCTAAATTGCATTCGCCTGCGCACATTCGTCTTCACCCCAGGGGTTTCGTTATCGAAGTACAGTAAAACTATGCGCAGTACCTGACGGTTACCACAGAGTTGAAATAATTACAATTGATGTATGGGAAAATTTTCAGAGTTGGCGAACGCCAGGTTGACGCCAATCACTGTGTACCCTATTCCCACCTTCCCGTAACTTTAGTATACAAAGAACATTTTTGTTCTAATTATTATTTTCATAACGTTTGAACTGCTTAACAGAAATACAAAAGAATTGTAGGAGACAAAACTAAGTCAAAAAAAAAATATATATATCAGGACACGAGAATATAGAAATAGAAATAAAGTGTAGGATAATACAACATAAAATGTAAGGATCACATGAAGATATTTGGATGTAGAAAACACAAATATGAAGACACAGAAAAATACAGATGACAGATAAACTAATATTGAGAAAGCATTAAGAAGGCAAATATAGATAACACATTCGAATGGAGAAAAAAGTGTGAACTGAAATGAAGAAACTAGTAAAAAGAAAGTCAAGAACAAATAAAAACCGTGATATATAAAAATAAAGAACATAGTGAGAAAAAAGTGCGTTTTGTAGTAAATAAATTTAATAAATGTAATGTATAGAATATAATAATAAATTTTCTTGTACATAATTATAAGAATATACATACTATGATATACATAGACAATATGTAATAATAAAGAACATTAAGTTTGTAAATTACATGAATTAAATGGATACAGCACTGAGCAAAATAATAGCACCATGATCGACTTTGTCACTATTTGGTCACTATTTTGCTAATAACTTTTCTACAGTCATGCAAAGACATCATATTTACTGCACAACATCATCATTCCATCAGTAATAAAACCCATAAACAAGATAAGAAAAAAGTGCATTCTGAACTTAGAACTGTTATCCGGAATGACACCGAATTTCGGATTGTGCAAAATAATAGCAGGTACAAAAATTCATAAATATGAAGTAAAAGTCAATAGATAGTGTTTCTTGTTTTCATTTTTGTTATTGGGTTAGTATTTGCCGGACATCGCGCTACCTGTACAACATCTTATAGTTGTTTTGTATTTTTGTCTGCCACTCGTCCATCCATAATATATTGCGCCATTGTGAAGGCTCCCTGTTCAGGTGTTCTTTCGCAAATTTGGTTCGTTTTGGTAGATTGATTTTTTATTGTAGTGGCACTTTTCTGGGACTGGAATTTAACTCCTCTTCCCTAGGAAAATAAAAGAGGAGATAAATTTCGAAACACTGGTGTGCACTACGCTCTTCAGAATGACGTGTTGCTATTATTTTGCACAATTTAAATTCGGTTGCTGTTCCGGTAACGGGATCTTTTTTAATGACAAGATGATTTTTTTATTATCTTGGTCTTATGACGTTGTGGAAAATGGAAAAAAGTAATTACGATTACAGTGACAAAGTCGAAAAAGATTCAGGCGTCCCCTTATAAAACTCTTAAGGAGGTTAGGCCATGGGAGCATATGAGTAACACAACTGTGTCCCGCAGAGTTTTTTTGCTAGGTGCTTTTGCTGATTTATACAAATCTTTTTTATTAATTAATTAATCTGATTGAAAAAAAATAGTTTACCAATCTCATTAAAAAAAAATCACATTCAAAATATCTTACTTATCTTGCAGTACTATTGGATAAAAATAATATTCGGAAAAACCAACATCCCCAAATGCAATTAACCCTTAATGGAGGATAGAAAAAGTTGCATACGTCTTGTGAATAGAATCAATTATCTATACGAATCATTGGACGTACCATGAATAAACACAAAATTTACTTATTCATAGTGCATGTATACGTGGTCAACACATCTGCAAGCCAGGTACTAATGATCCTATTCATAGTATTCTATTATAGACATTAGTTTAACCCATTGCACTTCAGCCTAATAAGCAATAGTAGGAGTTATAACGAAACAAATTAAAAAAAACAATTGTATAAACATGAAATGCAGATCACACACATTGTAACGCAAGCATAAACATAAATATTATCACGTTTGTTAATCTCACCGAGCGAGGTAAACAGGCGTGACGCAAATGCGCCGACAATGGATTTATTCCCAAAATACAAAATATCGTAAATGCGGCAACAACGGAGTGCAAAGGGTTAATATCGTCAATCCTCTGAATACAAAGGGTGTCCCAACAACAACGCAAGATTTAAATTTGACGCCATTCGAATTGTCATTGTTTGACATTTGAACTATTAATATTGTTTGCTAGTAGAAGGTACGAGGTTAATAAAAATTTAGCCCTACACGAATGTACAACGCATTCTCATTGTGAAATTGTTTTACCAAAATGCTGAAAGTTTTGCGGCTGCAGTTCGCAAATTGCGATCAATTTGGTATTAATGGAAAAATTTGCTGAAACTGGGTCTGTAACTGATGTAAAGACAACAACGCGCCCTCGACCAGGTCGATCGACCGAAAATGTCGCAGCAGTATGTGATGATGTCGCTCAAACTCCATCCACCTCAATTCGACACTGAGCTCAGCAAATTGCTGTTTCCAAATCCACTATGCAGCGAATTTTGACGAAAAGTTTGCACCTCATGCATACAAAGTTCAATTGATTCAAGAACTGAAGCCAGCTGAACTTTTTTCTTTGGGGTTTTTTTGAAGTTGATGGTTTATACGAATAAGCCGACGACGACTCAAGCCTTAAAAGAGAAAATTGACCGCTGCATTAATGAAATACCGCAGCATTTATGCAAAACGGTCATTGAAAATTACATTAAAAGATCGCGTATGTGCCAGCAAATATATTATTCCACACATAATCTCATCCTGTCTACTTTATGATATAATAAAGAATTCACGATTTTTTTTAAATATCTGCGTTTTATTTAAAATTGAAATCGCTCTTGTTGGGTCACCCTTTATAATATAATAATATATGTATATAGATATGTATATGTATAAATGTAAACGCAATTCCTTCTCTTTTCTCCATAGATCATTATTCAAAGAAGCAATGTTTGGCACAAAGTCTTTTTTGCCCACAGAAGAAAACACAAGTTAGCTTGTTAATAAAAATGTAAGTAAAGTACTTTTGTGTGAAATAGCTGCTTTGCAAAATAAAAAGCAAACCGGGACGTTATCTTTCGCCTCCATTTCAATACTTTGAGAGAATGCTGGCCTTACACTATTTATTCAGGTTTTAATAAGGTTCAAAACGTATGGCTCTCATTTAATTACTTTTAATACCTTATGAAAGGAAGTTTAAATGTTTTTAATCTAGAAAGGATTAATTTAAAAAGGTGATAATATTCTGGAAAAAAATGTGAATCGAAAAGAAGTTTTGAGAGAACAATAGTAACTTACTGCACCTAAGTAGAGACAATTGCTATGTTTCTGGTATCTTGGGGAATATGTTAAAAAAACTAAGAGAAACTTTTAAAAGGGGAAACAGTTTCACAATAACGGTGAAAATGTGAAATGCCAAATTCCAGTAATCCGAAATATAAATGATTCAATGATCCCTGAGTTCAATGAAGATCAACTAAATGTACTTAGTATAAATAAATTGAGCAATATTAGCAATGTATTTTCTTTGTTTAAATATGTCCATCCTTTGATAAACGCATTTTTTGGAAAGTTAAAAAT
This sequence comes from Eristalinus sepulchralis, assembly GCA_944738645.1. Classification (NCBI taxonomy): domain Eukaryota; kingdom Metazoa; phylum Arthropoda; class Insecta; order Diptera; family Syrphidae; genus Eristalinus; species Eristalinus sepulchralis. The sequence continues at coordinate 21,630,642 of OX122886.1, forward strand.
AATTAAACTCTTTGTTTTCTTAATTTTCAAAGAATATGTTATTTGAAAATCATGTTTATGTTGTCAGGTTTTAAATGGGACAATAAGAAGTTATTTGGGCTTTTAAAACCGGAAATAATTTGTTGACCAACGTGTGCTTATTATTTTGCATAGCAGGTATGAGACATGTTAAATTTACACCATTTATTGTAGGTTGTTTTTCGCTCTTTACAAGGTACAAATATACAAAGTAGATAGCCAAATACTATACACGATCGAGAACGAGCGAACGAGAAAACTACAGGTGTACAGATGACACAGGTAACACGTTTAATTTATCTGGATAAATGTATAACGTGGATTTGTTGAAATGAAAGTGCTGTTATCAGTTGTGAAAAATTTAAATTTAGTCATCATCGATGCGGCCAGCAAAATACTGAATGTAGAATTGAAGTTATTGTAAAATATGGCCCTTAAAATTTAAAAAAAATTAAAAAAGGTGATTGTAGAATTTTCGATCTGTCTATGTGTATATATAACGATGTATGTTATCAAAATATGATACTGATATGTAAGAAATCAATGATAGGTTAGCTCTAATTATAATAGTTTCATTACATTGACTCCAGTAGGATTACCTATTTAAAATTAAGTTTAAAATTATACTTTGAACCTGTAATGTAAGGGATTCTCAAAGATAATATACTAGAAGTTTAGTAGAGGACATCTCGTATGTTCCAATATTGCTGTTCCGTTATTATGGTTGTGACTATAAACGTTCAACATCTTAGATAAAGTTGAAACTCTTGCTGTCTTACTGCTAGTAGGCTTCTATATTTACAGTGGCGGAAAGATGAATGACACCCATTCTAAGTAGTAATATGAAATTCGACAAACTTAACGTATACAATGAAACTGACTCAATAATATTGTATAATAAATATTTTTCAACTTATATTTAATTTGAACTGAAAATCATACTTCATTAATATCTCCTTGACTTAAATTAATATTAACAACAAACCAAAAAAAAAAAAAAGAATAAAGAAGCAAAGGGAAAGAATATTGAAAAATGGTCGGAAAGTGAAAATGAAAAAAAAAAATATTAGTGAGTGTTTTGTACAGTTTTATGTTGTGAACCTTCAGTGTTACTTAATATTTTGTAGGATAAGCCTTATTTGGCAACACTGCCCTCATTTAGTTCTGCAAACTTTGTCTGGCAGCGGGCTTGCGGTATGGAATACAAGGCCTCTTGTGTGACTGTCCAAAAGTCGTCCAAATTTGTGCATAATTTTTGCTTCGGAAGTATGCCGACATCATTACACAAGTTCTCAATTGGATTAAAGTCTTAACTTTGTCGTGTTCAACTCAAAAAATTAATTTAATTTTCTTAAAGCCAAAAGCAAAAACAAAAAGGACTATGTTGAGGTGAATTGGGTTATTGCCATCAGGATTAAATTGTTTATAGATTTGGTTATAGTTGGCACCAGCATTTTTTCTTTTATATTTCCAGTTGAGTACATGGAATAGATCTGCGTTTCTAGCTTCCATATCGGCTCTCTCATTACCTTAGATGCCTGCGTGCCCAGGTATCCAAATAATTTTTAAAGTTTCCTTATTGGATATAAGTAGGTCACGAATAGTGCACACTAGTCTATCACTGGGTGACGCAATGTTCATTGTAGCAGATATTGTCGATAGGCTGACAGAAAATATAACCATCTCCTTTTTTTTTGCAGAGCAGTATTGCTTTGAGTATAACAAAAGCTTCTGCGGTTAATATTGAGGCGGATTCTGGTAAAAGGCCTTTGGCAACTACGGAACAATCATCATCGACAATGGCAAAAGAAGTATGAGCTTACAAGTGTGTCTACTAATTTTTGTTGACTTTATTTCAAATGAATTCACTTATGATAACGTTCGTCTCGTTTTTGTGTGTTCTTCTGTCAAAATTTTAGTGTTCTGTTTGATAACAACCGAATACGGTCTTGCTTCGTCAGACTCTTCGACAAATCCTCGAAACTCGGTCTCACTGCTTAGTGAATATATATTGTCCTCTATATCTTGCTTCTTGTTTTCTGGATTGTCCTGCCGCAATCAAGATTTAAAAGTACTAGGTCACCAACATAGTCATTCTTCAAGGATCTCATTTTTGTAGAATCGGCGCTGCTGGTTTTCTTGAACTTCAGTAATATTTTCTGATGCTCTTTCTCTCTGGGTGCTACAATCAAGTTGTGCTATTCGATGCTTCATCACTTAATATTGTCATCATATCTTCTTGGTCGGAAATTAAATAGAAGTTCGAATAAAGTAGTTTGAGTTTTATATTCTGTGACTTACAAATTACTTTTAGTGTTATTTGCTTGTGAAATCAAAGATCTAATGTACATTAAACACAAAAAGCACCATCCTTCAACAAAAACAAAACATTTTATCACAAAAACCATACAAAAAAAGAATTAACAGACAACATGCTCATATTCGTACATATAACATTTCTTGGTACAAACTTCAATTTAACAGAAAATTTAATATTTTTTTTGGCATATCCTGTATTTTTAATGACATTTTTAAGTCCGTTTAGCATTGATTGAACAAGTTATCTGGTTGTGTCAGATTCTATTTTAAATCCATCTTGGCTGTGAATATATTTAACTTCATTAATTAGTAGCGATGCGTTAATATTAATATTTCGCAATATTAGGTGATACAAAAATATCACTAATATTCGTATTCCCTATAAGTATGTAGAATATATTATATTAAATTTGTGACTGTGACGTATTATATTATACCTCCAAACGTATTTTTGGATATACACATGCGCTTAAGTGGTAAAAGATGGATTGTCAACTGAAGTGAAGAAGAAAAGGATACGATTGCAAATAAAGGAATAAGAATACGATAAAATATTTTAAACTTTTTTATTTACGTTAAGGAATATTCATTTCATGACTTTATCAGGTCGTAGACGAGTTCTTAGCCTTGCTTATGAATATCCGCGTGAACCAGTACATTTGATGATCTTTCTTGAGTCCGTATGCCTGCTGCTAACTCGTTATTTATTTCAACAACACCAAGGCCAATTACCTTTTTTGGCATTTTCTGCTGCTGTTTGCTCCATAAAAAAGTGTATTTTAAACCGCGGATCGAGAAAATCGCGAACGCCGTTTTTTTAGTCTTCTACAAATCCCTTCTTTAATTAGGTGGCCTATTTCCTTAGCGATATGATGGAGTGTTCCGTCCTGAGGTATTTTATGTTGATAGATATTTACCAAAACCTTGTTGAATAAAATTACAAGGCTACCCGATAATTAGCGCTCGCCACTTATTTGTTCTGTAACCTCTTTAAGAGGCTTTAGCACAATGTAAAGATCTTTCATAATGTCCACTCCTCTGAACTAATACTTGGAAGTGAAGCACTACTGCTACTCTCAAGGATAGCCATGGTACTTGTGACGGCTTCTTTCAATAAACTTTCAAACATGTCGTGTGTTGAGATCCATCTCATGGACACATCGATGATCAATCGTTTCGGGTGAGCCACATTTGATTGTATTTGATATTTCAACAACTTCTCTGTTGCTGTATTACTTCGTCTATAATGGCTGACAATATACCTCAATTTGGATATAAATATTTTCAACTATGGTAATGCCAATGCATTTTTTGCGACTAAATTAATAGTGTTTGCAGCAACGAAAACTAAGATTAACTCCTTAATAGAATTGTGTACATTAGCAGTATTAAAGTAAATTCTGGCTTATATTAAAAGCAGTATGTGGCCCCTCATTATTATTATTAGAATTTATTAACATATAATTAAAATTACAATGGTCGCCGTGGCGTAGTGGTAAGTGCGTCGACCGCCACGCAAAATGTCTGAGTTCGATTCTCGGACGGGACACCGCGCATTTTTTCACGGCACCACCTCTTTCGAGCTGCTGACAACACTCAAAGAGTATCAATTTTCTATGAAAAAGCTTCTTAAATCTCGCAGTTCGGAGTCGGCAAAAAACTGTAGGTCCCTTCTACTCGTGAGAGAACACGCACAACACGAGTAGTTGTTGTAGAAGCTAGGCCAATTATTATTATTATTATTATTAATTAAAATTACATGATAATAGACAAAATAACCTAGCTGCAGAGACTATTGGTTCAAAATAACATAAATTAAGCTATAATATTTGTACTTTGTAAGCATTTTGAGATGAGTTCGATATTTGTACAGTTGATATTTTTTAAAGTATGATATTTATATAAAGTGCAGGAATGACAGGTTGGTGGGGTGGTGTTGGAGAGGAGGTGTTGGTGGGTGGCTGCAGAGTGGTCCTAGCCTTAAGCGTACGAAGTTAGTTATTTTATGTTTGGCTAAATTTGTGGGATAAACGCGCTTATGCCTTTCAGGATTGATTTTTTTTGTAGTGGTGGTGATAAAGACTCCAATCGTGTTTTAGATTATTTTCTGTTATTTTTTTTGATTCTATTGATCAAATCTAGACTTGTGATGATATTGAAAGTATGCAGTGGAGCTTTATTAGCCAGGTTTGCTTCTTGATCAGCGTTTTCATTGCCCTGAATTCCAGCGTGTCCGGGAATCCACATAGGTTTCATGTTTCTGGGTTCTTTTACTAGGTGGTATCGGATGTTAGCAATAAGATCAGAGTTATTGTTTGGGTTTAATATAGCTTTTAGGACAGATATACTGTCTGAGCATATAATATGTTTACTCCTCTTGCTATTGGCCGCAGTGAAAATCGAGGCAATATCTGGTAGATTTCCCATACAGGCGATTGTGCCATTTTCGAAGAGTACGGCAAAGGATGTGTTACGTGCTGTCTTCGAACCGTCTGTGAATATAAAATTCCAGCAGTCTGCTTTTAAGGTTAAAGTGATGTCGGCAAAAATTTGACGATATGTTGTATTTGGTGTGTTTTTCTTGCTGTGCTCTGTCAGGGTCAGAATTATAGACTCGGGGTTGATAAACCATGGAGGGTAGCGAGGTCCAGAGCTGGTTTTGAGTTTTGACGGAAGATTGTTTGCTGCTGCCATTTTAACTATGGTAGCCATTGCTAAAGGTATTCTTCTTTCAAGTTTAGAGTTTAATATCTTTTTTGTATCTTTATCAAAGATGAAATTTTTGGAAAATATGAGTTTAGCAGATTGTTTTAGTGTTAGCATATCTCTGCGTTCCTCAATGCTGGGTAGTCCCGCTTCTACAAGGATGTTCTTGATAGGGGTGGTGGGGAAAGCGTTGATGCTTCTTTGTGCAAATAGGTGGCATGTTGGCTTGATTAATTTGAGTGTGGATTTTGGGCAGTGTCCGTATATGGTGAGGCCGTAGTCTATTTTATTTAATACTAACATTTTTGTAATATTAGTAAGACAATTTATGTGTACATTACTTTTTTACAGGCTAAATATCTTATAATGTTAGTTTTCGCAGCTAGGGATTTTTTTAATTCTAGACAATGATGTTTCCAAGAATACTTATGATATGTAAGTTATTAACACTTTGAATTTGTTTGTTATTAATTTTTATATCTGGTTTAGGACAATTTTGTTTACATTTATTAATTGATAGTTTTGCTCCAGACGTTGTGGACCTTTCTAAGATTTCTTTTAAGGCTAGTTCTAAGAGTAACTTGCTTTTGTTGAGATCAATATTCTTTCTTAGAATAAAAACATCATCGGCGTATGTGCAGTGATCGAGCGGTTTGTGTTTATGTAGAATTTTATTGATGTTATCAAAAGCAATTATGAACACAACTTCCGAAAGAATTTTCTGTTAGTTACGAATGATTTTATATATCCATATATTTTTGGTCCAATATCCCAGTCCTTAAGTTTACTCAACACAATATGCAGACCTATTCTATCGAATGCTTTTTCGAAATCGAGCGAGAGAACTGGTTTTTAGCCGATAATACATTAGATACGAAGTAATCTATGTGGAGGAGTGCATCCAGACATCCTCTGTTTGTTTTAAACGCTACCTGATTAGGGCTGATTCATTTATTTGTTTCGGTAAACCATAAAAGACGTTTGGCAACTATTTTTTCTAGGACTTTTGATAAGCAGTTTATGAGAGAAATTGGTCTGTAGCCTTCAATATCGGTTTTGTCGTTATTTGGTTTGGGTATAGGCAGTATGGTAGCCATTTTCCAGCTCTGTGGTATAATTGATGTATTTAAGATGTTGTTATATAGGTAAATAAGTCTATTTGTGCATTCCTTTGGGAGGATTTTGAGCATGGGATAGGATATCTTATCTCTGCCAGGTGTTTTTCCCTTTACCCTATTTAGAGAGGCTTCGAACTCAGTGATAGTAATTGGTTGTTCAATCCGTCTTGCAGTGCGATTAGCAATGTGTTGAGCGGGAGAGGAGTTAATAAAAGAGAATTTAGCATTCAAAAATGCTGATGAAAAATGTTCATCTTTTGATCGATCTGACCAGTTTTCCGCAATGAATTTGCATATTTCTGGTGGATCTGTTAGGTTGTCTATTTTATAAATAAAGAGTGATCTCGGGAAGCCAGTTAACTGTCGAATATTCTGCCATATTTTGGTAGGAGATGTGTTAGGGTTATAGTTGCTGTGAATTCTAAAAAGCTTTTGGCTTTTCTCTCTTTAGTCTTTCTACGATATTTGGCATTGCATTTTTTATATTTAATTAAATTTTCTGTATTTTGTTTTTTTTTTTAAATTCTTTTAGGGCATTCATTTTATCCTTCCGTAACAAGGCTAATTCAGCGTTCCACCATGGTTTTGGTGGGTTTTGGTTTTCATTTCTAGTCGGTTGTTTGGTTAGAGCTGTAGGGGGGGCAGGGTTGCTGCTATTTTTTTGACTGGTATGATAGTTTGTTTGAGTTGTTTTTTTTATTATTTGCGAAAAGGATTCGGAGGTCGAGTTGGATTTTGGGATTTCTTTCTGTGTGTAGACGTTAAGCGTCAGCCATACTACACTTTTTTATTGCTTTAATAGTTAGGATTTCTTTCATTTGCTGGTAGAGGGGTGGGCTGAGGAGCAATTGGCACACATCGTACGTGTACACTTCGAAGTATGAGGTGGTAAATTACATGTTTCGCACGAAGGGTCTGCCTTGCATTTATTTCTGGTGTGGCCCAAAAGTTGGCAGTTGAGACAGCGCATTGGGTTTGGTATGTATTCATTGACTTTTGCATTATACCAACCAATGATGGCCGTGTTAGGGGGTTGAAACAAGTTGAAAGTAAAGAGCATTAACCGTGTGGGTCGCTCCTTATCCTCAATTTTTTTTTATAAATTTATAAACGTCTGTGACACCTTGAGTTTTCATTTCAGTGACGATTTCTTTTTCATCGACGTTTATTAAACATGGCGCGTAAACAATGCCTTAAGAGGAGTTGAGGCGTTCATGAAGAGTAATGGACACTTGACATTGATTGTCCAGGTTGTTTGTTGAATCTATCGGCAACTCTTTGATTTTCGGTTAGGATGAGGATGTTACCATATTTAAGTTGCGTAATGTGGTCGTATTCAGTACTGATTGCATCAATCCATTTTCTAAGAACAAATACACTGAAAGAGGTTAGGGGCGTTTTTTCCTTTTTTGGCGCGATCACAAGAAATCTAGGATTCTTTCCGGATGTATCTTTTTGAAGGGCAGGAAATTCATCAATGATTGTGGGTGCTGTTTTATGTTTTTTGCCTGGGGTTCGGGAGGCGGATCGTGAGGAAGATCGCCAAACCTATTCCCGGGATTCATTTTTGGCCATGAGAGTTCATTTTTGACCATGAGTTTATTTTAACCTATAAACACTTGTTTCACCAAAGAGTGACACACGCGTTGTCTAAAGATGTTAATAATATGATGGAGTGAGCAAGAAAGGTAGAGTTTGTGTAGAGCAAATAGGAGATATGCACTTAGTACTCTAAGAAAGTGAACGCACGATGTTTACTGGTTGAGAGCTAGTCGGCGACTGATGTCGTCCTTCAAGAAGTCCACATAGCAAGAGAATTGATTGAGCGTCAAGATTATTATCGATGTAGTGAGCAGTTACCGCAAAGTAGCCCTCTTGCGCACGGGATGTCCAGCTATCTATCGTCAGACAAGGGGCTTTGACTTCAGTAAAACGTTCCCTTACTTCGCTTTTACACTTTTGATATTCTGCATTCAAAATAGCATTGCTAATATGATTTCGACTTGTAAGCTGGTATGCAGGGTTTAATGTAGAAATAAATTTCCTAAAACGTACGTCTTCGACTGTTGAAAAAGGTAGAAAGCTGTTGATTAATAGGTTCAAAAGGGCATCGTCAACTTCCTTGCGTTGTGCTATTGACTTTTTTTATTGGCATACCGGAGTAAGGATGGTTGAAAAAGACTTTTAGACGTACATGGTTTTTGATTAAAGAGTTCTACTGTAGGAAATGAAATGTTGGGTTGCAAAAAAAGAACAAGAGACATCGGTGTTCCTGTTTTCTAATGATCTCGGTTGAATGTTAGATCGCGATAGTGACAAAACAGATTCAGTCGGGGACTTAATTTTTAATGGCAAATACTGCACTGCGCTGTTTTTTTTCTGCAGAATCACTTTTGAAATAGTTCCAATGTTCACTCATTCGCGTGCGCTTCATAATTATATTTTTGATTTTATTACACTGTCAAAATCCTTCATGTAATACTACATTTCACAATATTAACTAGCTGCAAGAGTGACAGAATTCAAGAATTGGATATAACCTTTAATTTCCTGAGTGATATCGTAAAATACCCCAGCAAAAAACATAAGTCTTATATAAGGATTATTGCAATATAATTTACACCTTATTGTGTAAGGCTTATTTTTCATAAGAAATTTGGACGCAATTTACCTTATTTTATTCCTTATTTCAACATTGGGATGTCATTGGTCATAAGGGATACATTTTCCTACCTTATTTTATGCATTATTATATCTAAGTCATACATAAGTCTTATATAAGGATTATTGCAATATAATTTACACCTTATTGTGTAAGGCTTATTTTTCATAAGAAATTTGGACGCAATTTACCTTATTTTATTCCTTATTTCAACATTGGGATGTCATTGGTCATAAGGGATACATTTTCCTACCTTATTTTATGCATTATTATATCTATATCCATTTATACCTTATTATAAGGCATAAAGTAAGGTTTATTTTCCTTATATTTGTCTTATTATAAGGTATATATTATCCTTAAAAAAATGTTATTATTAGGAAAATATAAGGATTTACCAACGTATGATGCCTTAATGAATGATTACATTTAAAATAATAACGACTGACCCTTTATGAAACATAACAATTTATTTAAATACTTCTTTTTTTATATTCCCTTATTTTATAAAATTATATACATATGTGCAAATTAAACAATTCGTTTGTGAATTGGAGTTTTTAAAAAAACATTCTTTATTTTCTCCTAGCTTTAGATCCCTTACCGCTGGTGGGGGAATTCTTCAGCTTATAGTGGAGTTACTTTAATCGAGTCTTCCTAAAAACTGGCTACAATTTCTTCTTACACTCTAACTTATACTATTTCAATGACCCCTATGTGACATTGATAATTCTTATCCTAGCGACGGCGAACATTCATTTTTATCGGCTCGCTTTGTTTATAAACAAAATCCACTTAAGGGATAGTGTTTATATTCGGAGTTGCCCGATGTCCGGTCACATTTTATGTCGATACACTTGACGTGCAACTGTGGGTATTAACTTGCATATGTGGAAGCGTCACCACGCAGCCTTTTATTTTTGTCCGTCATTTGGAACGCAGCGTGTCCAGAGCACTTGTCGAAATTCGTGTGTCCTCTTTTGATGATGATGACACTATTGACAGCACCCGTCAATTGAGTCACCATCTTTTTTAACTCATCCGTTATCTCAAAGGGTGTTTGTATAATGTATCGCGGAAAGGACAACCGGACGGTAACCTTCTGTGGTTAAAGTATGCTTTTATAAAACAATTGTAATATAATATTGTTGTAGTATATCTTTACAATTGTAAGGTTTCTTTTCTTTTTTTTTAATTTTATATATTAATAAAATAAATGAAGAATTCTGTTTTTCTTAGGAGCAGTACAATTTTTTATTTATATCTTTATATTTTACACGTTGATCTCGTGTTCCCTCCTCGTTTTTCTTCTCCTTTCTTTCCCGGAAATCGCTCCTCCATCTTTTTCTTTTCATCTTTGGCTATTTCAGTTGCCACATTTAAATGAAACATATATTTCTAACATACGTTATAAAAATCTTAACACTTTATTGTTTCTCCGAAATTGTTGTTCACACTTCTACGTTTCAATTAAGAGAGGCAAAAATAACTGCTACTTGAACAGTAGTAATTGTCCAGACACGCCGTCGGGAAGTTCAAAGAGTAGCTCAGGAATTTCTTTGTTTTGACTTCGGTGCCATCTGTGTATGGAAGTTGGCATTTGGTTGTGTGACCAAGTCACCACAGTACTCCCGCTCAAGTGACGAAGTCGCCGTTGAATCAAACGTCAGAAACGGACTACTCTGCTGTTTGTAGGTATCTGTTTTTGATTTGAAATTGTTAGCTGAAGAAGAAAAATTGGTTAAATTAATAATTTGTTTGTCAACTATTGCATTTATTGTTTCAAAGTGGATGTATGCTGGTTTGTACCGGTCTATGGACATGTTTGTTAATTTTCTATCTGTGTTGATTGTCAATAGTTGGCTGGTTATTCTTTATATCTACGGAGTCACATCGTAGAAAAACATGAGTGCATGTGAGAAGATCTGGTGAAACAAATAATTTTTGGCTGGAATGATTGGATGATCCTGTTGGTCCAAGTTTCCTCATTATTTCTAGATGTTTCTCGACGAAAATTTGAGGGTTGGATATTTTATGTTCCTGTGTGAAGAACTCACTAGTGAACTTAGTTTTTTAAGTAATTATAAAAATAAAGCTAAGTATATCTTAAACTGCAACTAATCTAACTATCCTAACACTAACATTAACTTAACCTTAATAATGAAATTACCCACCCTATTCACTTTGGCTTCGTTATACAAAACCTCATTGCGATAGAATTTCTTGTACCCAGATTTGGGTGTTCTGTATTTTTTGAGACAAGCACGAAGGCATTGCCTCTCGAACATCCATATCTTTTCCATCTGGGAAGGACTCACGTTGAACCACACTGGACAGCCATACACCATGATTGCCGGACTAGGGCCGTGTAGCAGATCACCTTAACTTTGGAGTCAAGTTGGTTGCTGTAAAACAAACTACTTGCCATAGCAAAGGCTTTCTTGGCTTTAATCAAACAACAAATGAAAATAAAGCAATAGAAAATTTAACCGTAATTATGCATAAAAATATTGTCCTGTTTCTTCCGGAACAAAATTACAATCAACCAGCTTCCCAGCTTCCACTTTTGGCCAGGGAACAGTACCAGTATTATTCATCTCACCCTTACGAATGTTTTGTATATAATTCCCCTTCAACTGGTTCAATGCGTAAGTGAGTGACATAATATCCCTTCCGTATGCTGACTGTCTTTCACCGCTCTCCAAATATTTTTTAAAGGCATCACTATACTGTCTTTTTCTGTTATCTGCAAAACTTTGGACATTTATTAACATGGGCATTAAAGTACCTCCATTTTTGATCATGTTTGCAGATGCTAGTCTTGAAATATAAGAATACAAAATTGGTGTAAACCCCTTGCTTGTAGCTTTTGAATCGTGGTTTAACTCCTTTCTTGTCTGCCAATTTCGATGAGTTGTAACAGCAGACAGTATTCCAAGGTCTTCAACCGATGTTACAAACATTGCATGGAATACAATTTGGGCTATGTCAGCTGTTGTACCATTGAACTTCTTTACCAACATCATATTGGCTGCTGCATTATTGTAAAACAATAGTCCCTTGGCTCCAGAAAAGTTTAAATTGTTTATCTCATCAGGATTTCGTTCCAAATACAAAGCAACAAACAACAAAGGGAACATTATTTTAGAACAGGTTCTTGAGCCAGTAGCAAGTAATACATCTCCCAACGCCTTGAGCAGGCTTCCAGCATCATCAGAAGATTTTAGATCCTTTAAGCACTCAACAATTTGTTCAGACATAGGTAACATTTTTATGGATTCTCTCAATGCATTTTGAATTTTGTTGTTCCATCTCTGTTCATTTGCAAGCATAATAGCTAAAGTTAATGGTCCCAAAGTCTTCATTAGTCCGCTTCTCCTCTCAGGATTGTAGGTTATTCCAGTCAGAAATGGGATGTGTACATGTTTACGATGGGTAAGTGTGCTAATATTTTTTCGGCTTCACCAAGTTCTTGAGTAATGCAGTTTTTAAATTACAAATAAAGCTGCATTGTGATGTACCAGGGACACAAACATATCGCGTAAAGAACGCCATGACTCATACGTGCTAGAAAAAAGAGGAACAATAATGTTTTGTTTGTGTTGTGGTTGTTGACTTTGAGTCATCTTTAACGGCTCCCTTTGTAGTCAATGCTTTCGGTTTATCCATTGCATGAAGTAGATCTGTATTTAAATTAAATAATTGATTTTAAATGCAAACTTTTACCAATACTATAATATTAGTCCAATCTCTTTCGCTCAGTTCAAGTTTTGAAGCGAGTGATGAAGATATGACATTTCTATCAGCTAAAACAGCAATTTTGGCAGCTCGATTTGCTACAAGCCTCTCACACATAAAATATGATGAGTTCCATCTCGTTGGACAACTCTGGACTAAATTTAATTCTAGTAATCCAAGCTGTCTCTTCTTCTTAGATAAGTCTGAAGAGGCAATATTCGAGTGATGGAAATGGCTTACTAAAGCACTTACTTTTTTCAACAAAATTGTGTATGCTGCAACGGAGTGTAGGGCATGTTTAATGCAGATTTGTAAAATATGTGCAGCACAGACTAATCTGTTTCTGATTTCGTCAATCAAATTCACAAAGGACACAATCAACCTTATCGGCGATTCCGGGGAAAATCCAATTTCCCGGGAATCGATTCGATTTCGAAATATTGAGAGGAATTTTTTGTGAAAAGACTTAAACGTTAACGTTTATCCGTTATTGGTTTAATGTAATCGTGGAAAATTAAACATTTGAAATGAATTTGCACAATGCATTCATTTGCTTTAAGATTAATCGTTGAAGAAATCAAAAAAATACAAATCAGAGCTCTATTCGTAGAGGTTTAAGAGATTGTTCCAATCCTCTGGAACTGCCAGAACAAATGTAAGTTATACTTTCAAAACGACTAATCTTATGTAAAATAAACTTTCTTATAGATTCAAGCAACATTATCGTGTCAACAAACCAGAGTTTAAATATTTGTTGGATATTCTTATTTCCCCAATACCAATACCCAAGAAAGAGTATGGCATACCACCAATTATTAAGCTGAGTGCGTGCTTGAGTTTTTTTTTTGCGGAAAATGGTTATCAGAAAGGCGAAGTTGGACTTGCCAAATAAAGCTTCAGTGAAGTTTTATCACAAGTTTTTAAAGTGGAAGTTTGTCCCAAGTGGATAAGTATTAATATTACAATTAAACTCCTCTATAGCGGACACTCGCGGGACCGTGAGGGTTGTCCGCTGTATAAGGGTGTCCGTTGTAAGGAGGTAACGCTCTTTATTCATAGAAAAGAACACAGTTCAAATTTAGGAAAATTATTTATTAATCTCTTATGATATATCTTCTTTAGATGGCGCTACAGTTCGGGTGGACCTGGGCCTCAACCAGCATGCCTCTCCAGGTAGCACGATCTTTTGCCAGCTGTTTCCAATTGCGCACTCCAAGTTGGTTGAGGTCCTTTTCCACTTGTGTGCGCCATCTCAGTCTAGGACGTCCTCTGTTGCGTTGTCCCTGTGGTTCGGATTCGAAGACTCTTCGGGCCGGAGTAGTGTTGTCCATCCGCTGTACATGGCCTAGCCACCTTAAGCGTTGTATCCGTAGACGCTTGACTACATGTACAGTCCATACAGTTCGTAGTTGAATCTTCTCCTCCAGATGCCATCAACGCAAACAGGACCAAAAATCGGACGCAGAACTTTTCTCTCGAAGAGACCAAGGGCTTCCTCATCCGCTTTTAGTAGCGTCCAGGTTTCTGCACCGTAAAGCAGGAGAGGGATGATCAAGGTGTTGTACAAAGTCACTTTGGTCGTTCGGGAGAGGGCTTTATTACTCAATTGCTTCTTAAGCCCAAGGAAACAGCGATTGGCAAGAGTGATTCTGCGCTTGATTTCGGTACTGATGTTGTTGTCCCTAGTCACCGCGGAGCAGAGGTAGACGAAGTCCTTAACTACCTTGAAACGTCTGCTGCCCATAGTGACGCTCTGTCCGAGACGTCGATGTTCTGCGTCCTTCTTTGATGACAGCATATACTTTGTTTTGCCCTCGTTTACCACCAGTCCCACCCACTCCGCTTCCGCTTTGATGCTAGCAAATGCCTCATTAACGGCTCGCTGAGTTCTGCCGATCACGTCAATGTCATCCGCATAAGCAAGCAGTTGAACAGACTTGTGGAAGATCGTGCCTCTGATGTTGACGTGTGAGTTACGCACGATCCCCTCAAGAATGATCTTAAAGAAGTCGCATGACAGTGAGTCGCCTTGTCTATATCCTTTTTTGACATCGAAGGTCTCGGTGAGTTCGCTACCGACCTTGACGGAGCAGCAAGAGTTCTCCATCGTCGTCCTACACAATCTGACGAGTTTGGTAGGGATGCTAAAACTAGACATGGCACTGTATAGCTCGTCTCTATGCACGCTGTCATACGCGGCCTTGAAATCGACAAATAGATAGATAGATGCTTTCCTCCGAACATATCTCACAGATGAGCTGGTGCATGCACCCAACCAGCTCATCCCCAGCCGCTTTGAACAGCTCTGCGGATAGTCCGTCCGCGCCAGCAGCTTTATTCGACTTCAGTCTCGATATTGCTATCTTGACCTCGTCTAAGTCGGGGGGACGGAATTCTTGTCCATCATCGTCCAAATTGAGTGGAACATTCTGCCAAACAGCGGGATTTGTGTCGTCATCGCCGTTTAAGAGTCTGCAGAAATGATCCATCCAGATTCTTAGCACCGACTACGACTCAGCACTACCACCAGTTGTCCATTTTGGTCCCGGCAGGTTCGAGGTTTGTAACCGCCGGATAACTGTTTTATCTTGCGGTAAAAATTTCGGACGCCATTCTTGCCATAGCAACTCTCCATTTCTTATGATATCATAATATGAAATCAATAATCAGCATTTTATTGATGTTGTATTGCTTGAGGAGGATTTTGAGTTAATTGTTGGGTTGGAATCAGACGGCTATTGTTTTCTATATTCTATAATTGTATTGTTTGGGTTAGCTACTTTTGCAAACGAAGGTGCTGTTAATTTCGTTGCAGTGGGATTATTGGTCTTATGAATTCGTCTGGCTTCCGACATACTGCACTTATTTTTTGTCTTAATCGCTATGATTTCCTTCATCTCAATGAATTTAGGGAAGTTTTTATCTAATGAGGAGTGAGGGGGTAAACAATTGGCACACATTAAGTATTCGCATGGGGAAGGTATGTGAGGAGGGTAGTTGTATTTTTCACAGTTAAGAGGAGCGCGACATGAAGCTGCTGTATGTCCCAGGATTTGACAGTTCCGACATCTCATAGGATTCGGAATGGACTCTGTAACTTTAGCGTTGTACCATTCTACTTCTAGGGTATCAAGTGATTGATAACGATCAAATGTAACCAGTAGGGCGATAATTACCTTCAAACTTTCTAGAAAATTTGTATACTTCCTTAACTCCTTGTGATTTTAATTCCGTTAAAATGTCCGTTTCTTCTACGTTAATTAAACAGGGTGCGTCGAGAGAGAGTCGTCTCTCTTTCGAGTTGTTCAGCGTGTCATGAAGTTTTACCGCTACTGGTCAGAGGTTAGCCATTGATTGCATCGTTAGGAATTTTTCTGCAACACGTTGGTTTCTTACTAAAAGTAACAAGTTACCATCTCGCATCAGTGTTATTTGATCATATTCTGTGCTGATGATTGATTTTTTAATAACATAAACACTTAGAGAAGTTAGAGGAATTTTGATTTCTTATTTTTGCGATATCAAGATGAAACGTGAATTTTTATTGGTCGAAATTTGCGGAAAGAGGACCGGGGGGGGGGGTGGAAATTCCGTTGCACACTTCGTGATGAGTTTGTGTTTTTTGCCCGGGGTTCTGGCGGAGAATTCTACGCCAATTCGCTAAAGCGGTTCCCGGGCTTTGGTTTAGGCCCCGGGGCCATCTTCACTGATTTGAACTTCACTGAGATAAACTTATTAGTAGGTTTTTTAAGTAATAAGAAGGAAAAGATGTATAATGCTGTACGAGATCGAAAGAGATGGATAACGTTAGTACGCGCACGCAAACATATATGCCGTTGCAAGGCGATGTCGATGTTAACTGTGCAAGAGTTAGGCGACGACTGATTTTCCCACGATTCTTGAGCACATTTCAAATTGCCGTCTTCTAAGTTTGCTATAGGATGTCGTAAAGCGAACTGGCGGTAAAAGATTTTAAAATTTTAAATTATTCCGTGATTCATCGGTTGAGAAGTAGTTATTTGTTATATGGGGGAAAAAAATATTAACTTAACATTTTCCAACCCAATGTGAGCATGTGAAGTGGCATTGTCAAGAAACAATACAATTTTTCTTCCTTTAATACGCATCTCTATCTAGGTGCTCCAACCATCTGTCATAATGGGTCCACGCTTTTTGGTTTGCTTTCCAATTGACTTTTAAAGATTCAGGGGAAATACCTTTAAAGCATCTAGGCTTTATAGCTTTGCTGTCGGACGCTCTTTAGTGATTTTACACCTTGAACAAGTTTCTCCTTTGTAGCAAATTGTTTTGTCCGGTAACGCCCGATAAAATAGGCCTGCTTCGTCAACATTACGACATAACCCTCAAATTGATTTGAAAAAAATTTGTGTCGAGTCCTGAAACGATTTAACCAACCGTTGGAAGCTTTAAAATGTTCCATTTTCAACTCCCGCGCAACTTCCTCAGCCTTTTCTTTAATCATAAGCCCGACACTGTCACTTTTTTAGATCCTATTCGATTAAACCATTCCAGCACTGTTTTGTCAATTATTGGACCTAATCCTCCTTTATGAAACCGCCACATTTTTTTCGTTTGATAGATTGTCATGAAATAAACATGAAAGCTCATCTTTCTTCTTCAAAATATTCGACACCTTCGTTTTTCCAATTTTGAACACTTCGGCAAGTTTACGGACAGAAGGATTATTGTTTTTTTTTGGTGATAAATAATCACATTCAGCTTTTGCTTTTAAGTTAGCGATTTGCGCGTATTTTTCGTAGCCATTGCAATGGAGCGTGCGGGCACAAAACATTTCAAGATTAAACTGAACAAACAACATTTAAGCACACGTGGCGATTTCTCACATACGCTGTATTTAATGGTTATTGCATTCTGTCATACGTACGGTCTCTCATGTCCTAAAAATGCTCCGATGCCAGTCATATATGGGCGACTGTCCCCTTTTTCTGTCTTTTTTTTTAATTGCATTTTTATTACTAACTGTCAATATATCTTACGAACTAGACAAAAAACGCTTGAAACTAGCTTATCTAAACAATTCATTATGACTGGCCCTTCTCGGGCACTCTAAGCTAACCTAAACTTAACCCTATGTCTTTCGACGTCTGAACAAAAATTCTTTTCTTTTCTAGAGAGCTTATGTACAGTGCCGCACTTAATTGTTGGCACACCATGCTTTTTGAAGTATATTCCTAGTTTAAGGCCTTGTTAAAACCTGGATTCATTAATTAATATTTTTTTCTATTATCTGTATGTATTTAGTTTCAAATGCAATTCAATTCTTAAAAAAACGTTTTGGTAAAAACAAAGAAAAAAAAATAGTAAGTAAAAAAACACCTTAATTTTTCGCACAAAATTATTGGCACATTTTAAGTATGGCTTTAAATAAAAGTATTTAAACATTTTCATAAGAAGAAGTTTAGTATTTTGTTGGTAACCCTTTTTGTTTTATAACGGTTTCCAAGCGTTTTGGCATTGAACGTACCAAATTTGTCGTGGTTTCGCATGTAATCTTTTGCCATTCTTCTATCAACACCTGTCTGAGCTCAGCTTTACTTGAAATTGTCCGCTGTTTCACTCTTCTATCCAACACTTCCCACAAATGCTCAATTGGATTGAGGTCTGGAGATTGGGGTGGATGCGGAAGGACATGTGGAGTGTTGAATACTAACCACATACGCACATCGTGAGCCGTATGTTTTGGGTCGTTGTCGTGCTGGAATGTAAACGATCTGGACAAATTTAACTTTTCAGCACTCTTTTTAACATTTTGTTTCAAAATATCCATATAAATTTTTTGTCCATTATAGTGTCGATAAAGACCAACTCGCCCACACCAGCAGACGACATGCAGCCCCAAACCATTACACCCCCACCACCGTGTTTCACTGTAGGCGCTAGATTATTTTTATCGAAAGCTGTATTCGGCTTTCTCCACACCTTTGTTCGGCCATCAGATTGAAAAACGTTAAATTTACTCTCATCGGAAAAGAGTACATCATCCCAGAAGTCAGTTGATTTGCCTCTAAACTGCAGTGCATACTCTAAACGTTTCTTTTGGTTGACTGGAGAAATCATTGGTTTACGTCTGGCAACACGTGCACTATAGTTGGCTTCGTGCAGTACTTTTCTAATCGTCATAGGGTGGACTGTCTTCCCAAACTCTGTGCTAACTTCAGCAGCGATTTGTGTAGATGTTATTATGGGTTCACTTTTACTTTTCGCACAATCTGCTTGCATTCACGAGAATTAAAAACACGAGGACGACCAGTATGCTTAGCACTTTCAAAATTTGATTCGCCTTTAAAACGCTGTACAATGCTGCGAATTGTATAACGGCTTCTGTCCATAATTTGTCCGATTTCTGCATACGATTTACCCTCATTATGCATGTGCACAATGATTTTTCGCTCCGATTCCGAAGTTTCTTTTTGTTTTGAGCTCATTTTGTGTTAATTGTTTTTACTTTTACCACAAATCAAACTTTTCCAAAAAAAAAATCTCAATGTGACTAGCAAACGAAATTGGTTTTGAATAACTGTTTGTGAAAGCATTCTTTTTTGCTAAAAGAGTTGCCAAGTTGCAAAAAATTAAAGAATTTAACTGCAATTTATGCTAAGAGTGCCAATAATTTTGTGCGAAAAATTAATGTGTTTTTTTACTTACTATTTTTTTTTTGTTTTTACCAAAACGTTTTTTTAAGAATTGAATTGTATTTGAAACTAAATACATACAGTTAATAGAAAACAATTTTAATTAATGAATCCAGGTTTTAACAAGGCCTTACACTAGGAATATACTTCAAAAAGCATGGTGTGCCAATAATTAAGAATAATTAAGTGCGGCACTGTATGTATGCATAAATGCAAAATGTATCTCTTCTTTATGATTTCTGCTTCGTGTGTCCGTTGTAAGGAGGTGAACTGTTCAATATTGGTGTCCGTGTCCGATATAGAGGAGGTCCGTTGTAGAGGGGTCAAAATACACATGATTGGCTATATCTTCTGCCGGGGAAGTTTCACTGTATTTACCTTCAAAATAAAAATATTTTTTTCTACTTAACAACAGTTCAACCTCTAACTCCTTCCAGAATAGTTTAAAATCTTCTTTGTCTCTCTTGTGGTATCTCCTTGCTATGTCGGGATTATTTTCCATTATATCTATCATTTTATTTATTTGTTGCTTGTTAGATGTAGTGGACTTAATTATGAATATCTATCAGTAAATTCAAATTAAAATAAGTCATAAAACAAACCTACATTTTTAAATTTCTCTGAAACACGAACAAAACAAAGGAATTCCTCCAAACAAATACAGGAGGAATTTTTTTGGAGAAATATCATTATTTTTCCCCCGGAAAATTTATTCCCGGTACCAGATTTTCTCCAGGGAATATTGTCCCCATTTTCAAAGTTGTTTACGATAAGGAAACTTTCCGGGGAAAATTGTATTCCCAATAAGACTGAATATTTGCAGCATTATCCGTCACAACTGCATGAATTTTTCCGTTTAAGTTCCATTCTGCTATGATATTTTCTAAAAACAAAACTAAGTTTTCCGCTGTGTGCCTCTCCTTCATGCATTACATATCCAGAATATGATTTTTTAGTTCCCAGTCATCATTTATATAGTGTAGGGTAAAAGCAGAGCAGAGTTGGGAAAGTAATGATTACTTTGTGTAATGACTACAGGTAAAATGACAATTGAAAGTAATTGAAATTGCAAATATTTTCAATTACCATTGCAGTAATTCGTAATTGAAATCCGTCCCAATTACAATTACAAGCGATTGTAATTGAAAATTTTCAATTACAAATTAGAAGTAATTGAACATTTTCAACTACATATTAAAAGTAATTGAAAAATGTAATACATTTTTCAACATGCTTTCAGCCTATTGATTATTTACGAGTAGTACTAGTTATTAATAGTATTATCTTTAACGCCATTCGTATGGGACGAAGATTTTATTTCATTTTGGATGCTAGCAGTTACTTAATTCGACGCATAAGTATTGGATATAACGTAGCAAGATTAACTTAAAAGTCTGTATTGATATGAATATCCAGCCAAATAACATTTGACATTATTAAAATTCTTATGACTGTCCAAATCAGAGAACTAATAAAATGCAAATGTATAAAGTTAGAAAATTCATATTTTTTGCTTTTTTCAATTGACAAATAGATACAATTAAAAACAGAATATCAAACAAAAACATTAGTTTTCATTAAAACATATCATGGCATAACACAACAGGAAGAACATTAAAATAATTTTTCATTGGCTTTTAACAACACCAACATCTTAAAATTGGTGTCAAGGAGGCTTTGTCTTCTTGGAGTTGAAAGTAATCCAGCGAGCGAAAACAATCTTTCTACTAGCGCAGAAGATGTCAAATGTAAAACCAATTAGTATCTTTTCAATATTTTATTATATCTATAATTGATAATATATTTTTTTATTTTTCTTTTGTCTTCTCTTTGTCCTCTTTGTGTTTATGTGTGTTTGTAACCCACACATGCTGATTTACAATCGTCCCGAATGCCTTCAAGTCATTTTCATTTTCCTTCTTAAGGTTTACATAAGGCTTTAAATTAGCAACTTCCCAAATTCCAGTATAAGGTACCTGCCTGAATTGAAAATTCTCTACATCTTTAAAAAGGTATCTATCATTTGGTAATACCTTACACACCTCATAAGGTTCCTTAAATTTGGGTATAATATTCCTACACAAAATTTCTAGTCATCACATAATCTCCTATTCTGTATTCTTTTGAAACTCTATGTTTATCTTTCAACTCCTTATTATAATATTGATGTTTAACTATTTTTTCTGATGCTTTCTTTCGAATTTCTGCTAACTCTCTTTCTTTCTCTTCTTCATCTATTTCTTCTAATTTTTCCTTAAGATGGTCTATTACCTCTCCTCTTTGTATAATTCCAAAAAGTAATTTACTTGCACAAGTTCCTGTGCTCTTGTGGATTGTATTATTTATTGCGAATTCAATTTTTTGGAAAAATTTTGTCTAATGTGAATTCTTGTCCTCCATCCGTTATTTTTTCAATCAATGCAAGATCCCTTCATGTTTACCATGTTTTTCAGAGAATATTATACACTTTTGACAGTTATTTATATGAATCTTTTTTTTTTCTTTTAGTTTAGAAAACCAATATGATCTTAGTATCGGACTTCATCATGATACTTCTGCAAAATATTAGTTTCCATACTACTCGGCACATAAAATAAAATATTCCTTGCAACTTTTCTATAAACCAACCCATTACGTAGTTCATATTTACTATTTTCTTCTTTTTCTAAACGGTTCCTTATCTTTTAAATATCATCATCTTCATTTTGGCAAATGTGTATATTCTCAAGAACTAATAGATTAGTCATTCGACTAAGTGCATCCACATATTGCATTTTATTTCCTCCCCTATGCTCCAAAACGTAATCATAGTTTTGTAATTTCGAATCTGTCGTTCGTTTTGAGTAGTAGAAAATTGGATGAAACTTTCCATCTCTCTTTTTTTGTAGAAAAATTGCCCCGAATCCAGGAGAACTAGGATCACAATGGAGCTCTGTCTCATCTCTCGGGTCGTATATGCTTAATATTGGCGCTTCAATAAATTTTTGTTGAAGTGTCTTAAATGTTTTAACCTCCTTCTCTTCACACTCGAATATAGCATCTTTCCGGATAAGTTTATATAATGGTTCTGCCAATATGGAGAAGTCCTTGGCTTCAAAAGGTATTCTAATCTATAGCCTTGGGCTCTATCATTGCTTCTTGTCGAGTTCTTTCTAAATTCCGATTATCATCTCCGCTAAACTCGAATAATGGTCTAGCTATAATAGAGAACGATGGTGCGAACTTACGGAAGTACGAAAATAATCCAATGCATGAATGCAACTCCTGCTTGTTTCTTGGTACTGGATACTTTTTTATGGCACTAATATGGGCGACAGTCATACGCACCCCGGATGAATTTCCTAAGTAACCGAGGTATTCTATTTCATTTTAAGCAAATTTGCATTTAGATAATTTAATTTCCAAATCCATTATATATTCCAACAAATAAACAAATCCATTATATATATAAAATCAGTCGAAGCAATTTAAATGACATCTATATAAAAAATTATTTTGCCCGAATTAATTAAGCCACGAAAAATGTTGTAAGCGAATCTTTGAAAGTTAGCTGGCGCGTTCTTCAAACTAGAAGGCATCCGCATGTACTAGCTGGGCGCGCTGGTTTCGGGCAGGCACTTTGATAACGCCCAAATTGAGAACAGTTAAAACATCTAACTTGTTCTCTGTTCACGGGAACAACAGCAGCTTTTGGTTTATTGGGGACAGCAGCACTACTCCTTCCGGGTTTTATCCTACGTTGTTAATAACGATCCATACGACGTATGAGTTTGTTAATAGAGACCGCCCCATATAAAAGGGTTAGTTTAGTTTAGTTTAAAAGGAATTTGTTTTATTATTTATCTAATGGTATTTTAAAACTAGGTATAAAACGCTTAACCTAGGTACGACAGAAATGAAATCTTATAACTACTTACTGGCTCTATGCGGGCGCTCTAAGCTAAACTATTGATATATTTCTTTTTGCCTTTCGGCGTAATTGCTAGTTATTTTTTTTTTATTAATAAAAACTATTATTTATTTTTTAGAACTAAGAAAACGTTTTTTTTTAAAACTTAGCTATCCATGGAATTTTCTACAAAAATATCCTAATCTACCTTAATATATCCTATTCTAACTTAAAAATACTTACGACAAACTTTTTTTTTTTGATTATATACAGTTTTTATATGTAATCTTAATTACTAACTTAACCTAACTTATACTAAATGTGAGTTGGCCGTGGGGGACCAACCCTAACCTACCAGGCTGACGACAGCTGGGGTTCCTGGTGTGGCTCTAACCACCAGTAGAACCCCCGGTCTTTATCCGTGTCCATCCTATCACGAATGGAGATGGATGTTCTGAACCGGAGAGCATCCCGACTAACTCTTGCGACGTTGGCGTCGTACAACAGTCACCTGTCCACTGTCCTTCTCACCACGTAGTAGATAAGTGGACATGCCTCCGTATCCTGGATCAGTCCAATGCGGTCAAGATACAAGAACGCTTCCGGTGGAATAAAACCCCTTCGGCGAGCGTTCTCGTGGTACTCGTCATTTGGGTAGTAGGCCCCAAATATGAGATCATTCTCAGAGGTCATGGCTCGTGCAACATGCCTCCGAATCAGCTTAATAATAAAATTATCAACCCTATTCACGTTTGCTTCGTTATACAAGACCTCATTAGGATAGAACTTCTTGTAGTCAGATTCCGGGGTTCTGTACTTCTTGAGACATGCGCGAAGACATTGTCTCTCGAAGGCCCTCATCTTTTCCATTTGGGAAGGACTCACATTGAACCACACAGGACAACCATACAGCATGATTGGCCGGATGAGGGCCGCTTCACTTTTGCGTCAAGTTGTCTGCTGTAAAACAACCCCCTTGCCATAGCGAAGCCTTTCTTGGCTTTCGTCAGAGCTGTATCTATATGGATACCTCCATACAGATACTGATCCAACATAATGCCAAGATATCGCACTACACTCTTCAGGGCTAGTGGTTGACCCCGTGGGTCCAATATGCCAAACTTGCGCCAATTTTTTTTCGTATCTCTTGAGGCCCTGTATAACGGAGTCCGGAATAGGATTGTTTCACACTTCTGGAAGCTGATTTTCAACTTCCAATCGTCGCAAAATTGCTGGATTTTTTCGAAGTCACGTTGCAGAAGCGTGTTAATGACCTCTATCTTTGGTGCCGTCCGGTATGCGACCCAATCGTCGGCGAACGCAATCAAGTTGTGCATGGAGCCAATCAGTTCGCTGGTGAAAATAGCGAGAAGGATTGGTGAGTTCACTGCACCCTGTTGGAGCCCATTTTTTATTTGGAAAACGTTGGTGGAAACTTTGTTGCCACTTTTAACAACAAAACTCCTACCCGTTACCATGTTATAGATCGTGTAAAGCAGCGGTTTGCTTATACCCATCCTCGTCAACTTTAGGAAAAGGCCTTCTAACCATACGGTGTCGAATGCCTTTTCCAAGTCAACGAGACAGCCCCCGTTGCACTGGGTTTTGTGGTTGTTCCATTGAATGTCCGAAACCAGTTTTGACGCTGCATGTACAGTATCATACCTCGCCCTAAATCCAAACTGGTTGTTCGGTATAATTTTGTTGTCCTCAGTCCACTGTATCAGGACCCTGTTGACAATCTTTTCGAAAACCTTGCTTATGCAGGGGACGAGACTTATCGACCGAAGATTTTTTGGAAGTGAGGAATCTTTGTCCTTTTTGGGAAGAGGTTGCACTACCGCCGTCTTCCAATGCTCTGGGTAATGTGCATTACTCAGTGCATTGTTAAACAGGATTGTGTATATCTCTACCGCCACGTCTGGGAGATGACGCAACACTATATTTCGTATCCCGTCGATGCCAGTCGACTTTTTGTTCTTCAAACCGTTGAAGATATCTTTGAGTTCCTCCTTCGAAATGAGTATACAACTGGAGCCATCTTGGGCGACGGCATTGGTTGCCTGATTTCCGTCATTGAAACTGGTAAAACCAGAATTCTCAGAACGCCACTGCTGTATTTCATTTTTGAGGTGGAAGTGGTTTAGCAGGGCTCTGTTCTCCAGGTCGTGGTTCGGCCCACGAGACTCGTTGACCGTGTGCACTTCCTGAAAAACAGCTCCTATTGCCTCTACCTTCTCTTGCGCATCCTCAACAATGAAGAACTCATTGTCAAGCACAGCCTCATCCGGATCTATGCCAACCGAAGTCAGTAGGCTTTCATTGGCGGTTGTTCTGTCAAGTCGAACAGCCTCTAAGTCGTTATGACCCCTCCTTCTGAAGATTCGGTTAATTTGGGGAAACATACCCGGACCGTTAGAACGTACTGCCCGAATCCTATCTCCCCAATACGAATTGACAGCAATTCTATAGTTCATCCGAATCAACTTCTGAATGTTCTTCAATTGCGACTTGAGCGACCGTATTTCCGGGTCGTCTGGGTCTGTAAAGCGTCTGTATAAAGTCTTCAGTCTCGACAGCAGTCTGCTTTTTTGCACGTGCAGTGCGTCGATGATACGATAAATGTCGCCATCTGTCGTAGGTGATACCTTGGGAAGCATCCTGTCCATGGTTCGTTGAATTGTGTTGTCGGCTTGTATGAGGTACCTGTCAACCTCTTCGTTCGTCAGGTTTCTGTCCGAAGGTAGTGTTATCTCGCTCGAACGTAGTTCCCTGGATAGGACCCTAGAGAAACGCGGCCAACGAGCCCTTCGATAATCGAAAGGGTGCGGCTCGGCGAATTCTTCAAGCTCCACCAGCTCGTTCGGGAATTGAATAACCGCGGCAAGACCACAGTGGTCACTGTCGTACTCCACCGTTTTCATACAATTCCTAGTGCGAGAGTCTACGTCTCGTAACGTCAGTCGTCTATCTATTAGCAGGAGATCCAAATAAGACCCGCTTCTGGGAAACGACGGTCTATCGGTTGCAAGCAAATTCAGCTTGAACTCAATAGAGTGCCGCGTCATCCACTCAAAGAGTGAATTTCCCCTCGGATTTGGAACAGAAAAAAAAAAAGCAAAGTCTTTTTTAATTGAAAATACTTATTTCCTCAATGAACAAAATAAGAAAACAGTCACTGCAAAATTTATTAAAACAAGAACACGTAGAGTATTTTCATCAATAAAAGAAGACAAAGAGAAAACCCCTATCTGATTTAATATTCATCCACTTTGTTTATCTTCACCTATATCATGCTCATCCTTTATCTTTTCCTCTAGCATATCCTCCATAATGGAGACACTGTCACCCCGAAAATCAATATCTCTATCAAAATTGTAAGAGAGCTGTTGTTGTTGCTGCTGTTGTTGTTGTTGTTGTTGCTGTTGTTCTTGCTGGTGTTTTCTCCTGCTGCTGTGCCTGTAACTGCTGTTGTTCTTGTTGTTGCTGATTGTGAGCCCGTTGTTTCGAGCTTTTGCTGGAGGGCTTTAATAAACTCATCCAGCTCATTTTTTTGTTTAATTTTCTCCTCCAGCTCTTTTTCAGCTGCTATTTCATTATTTAGAGAATTCCCATTTCCGCTGTACGTCACAACGTCGTTGTTCTCCGTTTTTTTAAGAGAATCCATATTACGCAGCCGTCTCTTAATCTGCGCCTGCGTCCTCATTGTTTTCCTTCTTTTCTTGCTCATGTCTTTGCTGCTTTCCGAGTTGTCACTCGAAAGCAGCTCTTCATCCATTTCAAAATTGTTTCTTGATTTAAATTTATTGCTTTTTCAATTTGCTTCAATTTTGAAAATTTTCGATTTTCTTTTTCAAATATTTTTTTGTTTGTTTATTTGGTTGTCTAGGCAACCACGCACTTAAGTCGAGGAACGTCTTTCCTGTACGGATTTCTGTAATCGACTGATATAAAAGGGTGACGTTGTTGTTATGATCAGGAATGTCATCAATAATTATGTCCACCAACTCCTGCTCTTCGATGTCAGCTTTGGATGCAATTGACTGCATGGCTACCACATAACTTAAACACGATTTACTGGCCTTCAGAGTTCGGGCTCTAAGTTGACGATAAGTCTCCTGGCGAATAACTGTTCTTCTGAACATACCAATGAGTTCTGCCTTCAGTTCATCATAGCGGACCAGTCCAAGATTAGCTACATACTGTTTTGCTGTTCCTTCTAGGCACCAGCTTGACACTTTTCCTTCTCATTGTACTAGCAAGTATCGGTGAAGTCATTGCACTGCACAAACCATTTCACAATGTCGTTATGGTCATCTCCACTAAACTTAGGGGCAGCAACAGCTAATTCATCATACGTAACTCGTCGACTGCGAACGCATTCACCGACCGTCTCCAATTCTTGAATTTGTTTTTGAAGTAGGAGCATTTCCTGGCGCATTCGCATTATTTTCACCTGCTCTTCAAGTTGTTGGACAGCGGGAGCCTACATGGGTTGGTTGTTGAATATGAATGTTGTGGTATATGAATGTTTCCATAAATCGACCAGAGGGGACGATAGTCTCTGCATTTAATTTGGGTACATTGTCAGCAGCGGGGAACTCAGAAGTAGGAACAGCAGTTACTTTAACAGCGTGAGCAGCAGGCGGCAAGGCAGCGATGGGGGTAGCGGTAGGGACAGCAGTAGAAATTGCTACGGGAACGGCAGCGATGGTGTCTACAGCAGGAACTCTTGCACCTATAACTTCTGTAGGGACAGCAATGGGGGCAGCGGTAGGGACAGCAGTAGAAATAGCTATGAGAACGGCAGCGATAGTGTCAACAGCAGGAACTTTTGCACTGACTACTTCAGCAACGTTAACATCAGCGGGGACCCCAGTGGTAACGGCCGGCGTTAGTGACGACGACGGCAGTCACATCGACAGCAGAAGCTACGATGTTTTCTTCAGCGGGTGTATCTAGAACAGAATCATCTTCTTGTGGAGAAACTCGTTATACAGTGGGCGAAGTTGAGATATGGATGCATTTGTTGGGAACTACACATTTGCCTTTTGGAGCGCCTCAACCATTCCTTACCAGGTAACAACTGGCATCTTGGTATAAATTATCTCAGAAGTCGGTTTCTGACCCCACGCCTGATGCTGTAATACGTTTTATTGTTTTCCTCCACCGTTGTCATACAATTCCTAGTGCGAGAGTCTACGTCTCGTAACGTCAGCCATCTATTTCCAAATAAGACCCACATCTGAGAAATAACGGTCTATCGGTTGCAAGCAAATTCAGTTTGAACTCAATAGAGTGCCGCGCCATCCACTCAAAGAGTGAATTTCCCCTCGGATTTGGAACAGAATTGCCCCATTCTACGTGCGTCGAGTTCAAATCTCCGGCGATGACAAAATAATTTTCCTACGAGCAAAGCCGAAGCTTTCGGAAGAGAGTCTCGAGCTCTGAGATGAAATTTGCGGACTGAGGTGCATCTGCTGCATATACGTACAGTTTCCTTCCACCTTGGAGAGAAATGCACGCAATCGAAGCCTCCAGCACACCGAAGGTTCGCACCTCACCGCAATACACGACTTTATGGCGTAAGCCTTTTTTAATGAAGAGAGCGTCCCCGCCCGCTTGTGTGGAACGGGGGCGGTCTCTTCTAATGACTGTGTAGTCTTTGTACCTGAGTACGTGCTTCCGGTTTAGCTTGGTTTCGCTAACCATCAACACATCAGGCTTATGAGACTCCAAAAGGTGAAGCAAAGTCAATTTTCTTTCATCCTGACGAGTGAATTTACATTCACCGCCAGGATCGAGAGGTCTCCAGCAGCTGGCGTATCCATTTTTATGGATACGTACTCGACCCACCGGGTCTTGACGAAAGGACTTGCTCCATTCGCACCAAACGATCTTCAAATCGCTCAGTCTTGGCCATCATTGTCGACACAAGATTGAACAATTCGGGAATTCCCATATTTGGGGCCCCTACTGGTGCCGGCGTTACTGCCGGCAATGTCTGTTGTGCCGGTCGCCTACCTGACACCATATTGGCGTAGGAAACCACCGCTTTTGGGAAGAGGTTGCACTACCGCCGTCTTCCAATGCTCTGGGTAATGTGCATTACTCAGTGCATTGTTAAACAGGATTGTGTATATCTCTACCGCCACGTCTGGGAGATGACGCAACACTATATTTCGTATCCCGTCGATGCCAGTCGACTTTTTGTTCTTCAAACCGTTGAAGATATCTTTGAGTTCCTCCTTCGAAATGAGTATACAACTGGAGCCATCTTGGGCGACGGCATTGGTTGCCTGATTTCCGTCATTGAAACTGGTAAAACCAGAATTCTCAGAACGCCACTGCTGTATTTCATTTTTGAGGTGGAAGTGGTTTAGCAGGGCTCTGTTCTCCAGGTCGTGGTTCGGCCCACGAGACTCGTTGACCGTGTGCACTTCCTGAAAAACAGCTCCTATTGCCTCTACCTTCTCTTGCGCATCCTCAACAATGAAGAACTCATTGTCAAGCACAGCCTCATCCGGATCTATGCCAACCGAAGTCAGTAGGCTTTCATTGGCGGTTGTTCTGTCAAGTCGAACAGCCTCTAAGTCGTTATGACCCCTCCTTCTGAAGATTCGGTTAATTTGGGGAAACATACCCGGACCGTTAGAACGTACTGCCCGAATCCTATCTCCCCAATACGAATTGACAGCAATTCTATAGTTCATCCGAATCAACTTCTGAATGTTCTTCAACTGCGACTTGAGCGACCGTATTTCCGGGTCGTCTGGGTCTGTAAAGCGTCTGTATAAAGTCTTCAGTCTCGACAGCAGTCTGCTTTTTTGCACGTGCAGTGCGTCGATGATACGATAAATGTCGCCATCTGTCGTAGGTGATACCTTGGGAAGCATCCTGTCCATGGTTCGTTGAATTGTGTTGTCGGCTTGTATGAGGTACCTGTCAACCTCTTCGTTCGTCAGGTTTCTGTCCGAAGGTAGTGTTATCTCGCTCGAACGTAGTTCCCTGGATAGGACCCTAGAGAAACGCGGCCAACGAGCCCTTCGATAATCGAAAGGGTGCGGCTCGGCGAATTCTTCAAGCTCCACCAGCTCGTTCGGGAATTGAATAACCGCGGCAAGACCACAGTGGTCACTGTCGTACTCCACCGTTTTCATACAATTCCTAGTGCGAGAGTCTACGTCTCGTAACGTCAGTCGTCTATCTATTAGCAGGAGATCCAAATAAGACCCGCTTCTGGGAAACGACGGTCTATCGGTTGCAAGCAAATTCAGCTTGAACTCAATAGAGTGCCGCGTCATCCACTCAAAGAGTGAATTTCCCCTCGGATTTGGAACAGAAAAAAAAAAAGCAAAGTCTTTTTTAATTGAAAATACTTATTTCCTCAATGAACAAAATAAGAAAACAGTCACTGCAAAATTTATTAAAACAAGAACACGTAGAGTATTTTCATCAATAAAAGAAGACAAAGAGAAAACCCCTATCTGATTTAATATTCATCCACTTTGTTTATCTTCACCTATATCATGCTCATCCTTTATCTTTTCCTCTAGCATATCCTCCATAATGGAGACACTGTCACCCCGAAAATCAATATCTCTATCAAAATTGTAAGAGAGCTGTTGTTGTTGCTGCTGTTGTTGTTGTTGTTGTTGCTGTTGTTCTTGCTGGTGTTTTCTCCTGCTGCTGTGCCTGTAACTGCTGTTGTTCTTGTTGTTGCTGATTGTGAGCCCGTTGTTTCGAGCTTTTGCTGGAGGGCTTTAATAAACTCATCCAGCTCATTTTTTTGTTTAATTTTCTCCTCCAGCTCTTTTTCAGCTGCTATTTCATTATTTAGAGAATTCCCATTTCCGCTGTACGTCACAACGTCGTTGTTCTCCGTTTTTTTAAGAGAATCCATATTACGCAGCCGTCTCTTAATCTGCGCCTGCGTCCTCATTGTTTTCCTTCTTTTCTTGCTCATGTCTTTGCTGCTTTCCGAGTTGTCACTCGAAAGCAGCTCTTCATCCATTTCAAAATTGTTTCTTGATTTAAATTTATTGCTTTTTCAATTTGCTTCAATTTTGAAAATTTTCGATTTTCTTTTTCAAATATTTTTTTGTTTGTTTATTTGGTTGTCTAGGCAACCACGCACTTAAGTCGAGGAACGTCTTTCCTGTACGGATTTCTGTAATCGACTGATATAAAAGGGTGACGTTGTTGTTATGATCAGGAATGTCATCAATAATTATGTCCACCAACTCCTGCTCTTCGATGTCAGCTTTGGATGCAATTGACTGCATGGCTACCACATAACTTAAACACGATTTACTGGCCTTCAGAGTTCGGGCTCTAAGTTGACGATAAGTCTCCTGGCGAATAACTGTTCTTCTGAACATACCAATGAGTTCTGCCTTCAGTTCATCATAGCGGACCAGTCCAAGATTAGCTACATACTGTTTTGCTGTTCCTTCTAGGCACCAGCTTGACACTTTTCCTTCTCATTGTACTAGCAAGTATCGGTGAAGTCATTGCACTGCACAAACCATTTCACAATGTCGTTATGGTCATCTCCACTAAACTTAGGGGCAGCAACAGCTAATTCATCATACGTAACTCGTCGACTGCGAACGCATTCACCGACCGTCTCCAATTCTTGAATTTGTTTTTGAAGTAGGAGCATTTCCTGGCGCATTCGCATTATTTTCACCTGCTCTTCAAGTTGTTGGACAGCGGGAGCCTACATGGGTTGGTTGTTGAATATGAATGTTGTGGTATATGAATGTTTCCATAAATCGACCAGAGGGGACGATAGTCTCTGCATTTAATTTGGGTACATTGTCAGCAGCGGGGAACTCAGAAGTAGGAACAGCAGTTACTTTAACAGCGTGAGCAGCAGGCGGCAAGGCAGCGATGGGGGTAGCGGTAGGGACAGCAGTAGAAATTGCTACGGGAACGGCAGCGATGGTGTCTACAGCAGGAACTCTTGCACCTATAACTTCTGTAGGGACAGCAATGGGGGCAGCGGTAGGGACAGCAGTAGAAATAGCTATGAGAACGGCAGCGATAGTGTCAACAGCAGGAACTTTTGCACTGACTACTTCAGCAACGTTAACATCAGCGGGGACCCCAGTGGTAACGGCCGGCGTTAGTGACGACGACGGCAGTCACATCGACAGCAGAAGCTACGATGTTTTCTTCAGCGGGTGTATCTAGAACAGAATCATCTTCTTGTGGAGAAACTCGTTATACAGTGGGCGAAGTTGAGATATGGATGCATTTGTTGGGAACTACACATTTGCCTTTTGGAGCGCCTCAACCATTCCTTACCAGGTAACAACTGGCATCTTGGTATAAATTATCTCAGAAGTCGGTTTCTGACCCCACGCCTGATGCTGTAATACGTTTTATTGTTTTCCTCCACCGTTGTCATACAATTCCTAGTGCGAGAGTCTACGTCTCGTAACGTCAGCCATCTATTTCCAAATAAGACCCACATCTGAGAAATAACGGTCTATCGGTTGCAAGCAAATTCAGTTTGAACTCAATAGAGTGCCGCGCCATCCACTCAAAGAGTGAATTTCCCCTCGGATTTGGAACAGAATTGCCCCATTCTACGTGCGTCGAGTTCAAATCTCCGGCGATGACAAAATAATTTTCCTACGAGCAAAGCCGAAGCTTTCGGAAGAGAGTCTCGAGCTCTGAGATGAAATTTGCGGACTGAGGTGCATCTGCTGCATATACGTACAGTTTCCTTCCACCTTGGAGAGAAATGCACGCAATCGAAGCCTCCAGCACACCGAAGGTTCGCACCTCACCGCAATACACGACTTTATGGCGTAAGCCTTTTTTAATGAAGAGAGCGTCCCCGCCCGCTTGTGTGGAACGGGGGCGGTCTCTTCTAATGACTGTGTAGTCTTTGTACCTGAGTACGTGCTTCCGGTTTAGCTTGGTTTCGCTAACCATCAACACATCAGGCTTATGAGACTCCAAAAGGTGAAGCAAAGTCAATTTTCTTTCATCCTGACGAGTGAATTTACATTCACCGCCAGGATCGAGAGGTCTCCAGCAGCTGGCGTATCCATTTTTATGGATACGTACTCGACCCACCGGGTCTTGACGAAAGGACTTGCTCCATTCGCACCAAACGATCTTCAAATCGCTCAGTCTTGGCCATCATTGTCGACACAAGATTGAACAATTCGGGAATTCCCATATTTGGGGCCCCTACTGGTGCCGGCGTTACTGCCGGCAATGTCTGTTGTGCCGGTCGCCTACCTGACACCATATTGGCGTAGGAAACCACCGGCGTAACAGTTGTGGCTGGAATTCTCGGCATCGACCTTGAATTCGCCACTTTTGTTTTTTTTTAAGGTATTTCTTAAGCAACTCTCTATGGAGTTGCTTGACCTTTGGACAGCCCCTGTAGCTTGAGGGATGTCCACCTGCACCACAGTGCACGCACGTTAAGCACGCCCTGTCCTCAACTCTCCCCTCTCCAAGGGGACACTGCGCAGACAGATGCCTCTCTGCGCATTAGCCGCAACGAGGCTGCTTGTTGCAGTTCGCCGCGGCGTGGCCAAAGGTTTGGCACCTTGCGCAGAGAAGCATCTGTTTCGTCCTCCTGAGTCTCTCCCAGGAGACCTCCTGTTTGTTGAGGAGCTTAATGCTCCTCAGACATTCAAGTTTGCTCCCCGGAGAGACCTGGACAAGGAAGAGGGGAAGCATGCGCACAGGCGAAGTTCTGGAGCGGACAGTGGAGAAGCGACGAACCACCACAAACTCCACGCCCTCTACCTTAAATTTTTGAAGAGCCTTCAAGATACTCTCCGGCTCAGTTGCAGCAGCTAAGCCCTTGAGAAGGACCGTATGGACCTTCTCGCTTTTTAGGGTAAAAGTGGTAAACTCCACCCCAGCGGTCGTCAACGAAGTTTTAACTTTTTTAAAGCTGCCCTCTGTTAAGCAGTGGACAGCTTACTTCTCATTTCCTTTATTTTTTATGAAAAAATCGTCCCCCACGGACAACTCACATACCTGAATGGTGTCTGCGGTTTCCATGCCGCTGATGTTTATCGGCGGCACCCTTTGTTTCCGATTAGTTTTTTGTTGCTGCTGTTGCTTTTGCTGCTGCTGGTGCTGCTGTTGTTGTTGCTGCTGTTGTTGTTGTTGTTGTTGTTGTTGTTGTTGCTGTTGTTCTTGCTGCTGTTTTTTCTCCTGCTACTGTGCCTGTAACTGCTGTTGTTCTTGTTGTTGCTGATTGTGAGCCCGTTGTTTCGAGCTTTTGCTGGAGGGCTTTAATAAACTCCTCCAGCTCATTTTTTGTTTAATTTTCTCCTCCAGCTCTTTTTCAGCTGCAATTTCATTATTTAAAGAATTCCCATTTCCGCTGTACGTCACAACGTCGTTGTTCTCCGTTTTTTTAAGAGAATCCATATTACGCAGCCGTCTCTTAATCTGCGCCTGCGTCCTCATTGTTTTCCTTCTTTTCTTGCTCATGTCTTTGCTGCTTTCCGAGTTGTCACTCGAAAGCAGCTCTTCATCCATTTCAAAATTGTTTCTTGATTTAAATTTATTGCTTTTTCAATTTGCTTCAATTTTGAAAATTTTCGATTTTCTTTTTCAAATATTTTTTTGTTTGTTTATTTGGTTGTCTAGGCAACCACGCACTTAAGTCGAGGAACGTCTTTCCTGTACGGATTTCTGTAATCGACTGATATAAAAGGGTGACGTTGTTGTTATGATCAGGAATGTCATCAATAATTATGTCCACCAACTCCTGCTCTTCGATGTCAGCTTTGGATGCAATTGACTGCATGGCTACCACATAACTTAAACACGATTTACTGGCCTTCAGAGTTCGGGCTCTAAGTTGACGATAAGTCTCCTGGCGAATAACTGTTCTTCTGAACATACCAATGAGTTCTGCCTTCAGTTCATCATAGCGGACCAGTCCAAGATTAGCTACATACTGTTTTGCTGTTCCTTCTAGGCACCAGCTTGACACTTTTCCTTCTCATTGTACTAGCAAGTATCGGTGAAGTCATTGCACTGCACAAACCATTTCACAATGTCGTTATGGTCATCTCCACTAAACTTAGGGGCAGCAACAGCTAATTCATCATACGTAACTCGTCGACTGCGAACGCATTCACCGACCGTCTCCAATTCTTGAATTTGTTTTTGAAGTAGGAGCATTTCCTGGCGCATTCGCATTATTTTCACCTGCTCTTCAAGTTGTTGGACATCGGGAGCCTACATGGGTTGGTTGTTGAATACTTTCCATAAATCGACCAGAGGGGACGATAGTCTCTGCATTTAATTTGGGTACATTGTCAGCAGCGGGGAACTCAGAAGTAGGAACAGCAGTTACTTTAACAGCGTGAGCAGCAGGCGGCAAGGCAGCGATGGGGGTAGCGGTAGGGACAGCAGTAGAAATTGCTACGGGAACGGCAGCGATGGTGTCTACAGCAGGAACTCTTGCACCTATAACTTCTGTAGGGACAGCAATGGGGGCAGCGGTAGGGACAGCAGTAGAAATAGCTATGAGAACGGCGGCGATAGTGTCAACAGCAGGAACTTTTGCACTGACTACTTCAGCAACGTTAACATCAGCGGGGACCCCAGTGGTAACTGCAACTGGGCCGGCGTTAGTGACGACGACGGCAGTCACATCGACAGCAGAAGCTACGATGTTTTCTTCAGCGGGTGTATCTAGAACAGAATCATCTTCTTGTGGAGAAACTCGTTATACAGTGGGCGAAGTTGAGATATGGATGCATTTGTTGGGAACTACACATTTGCCTTTTGGAGCGCCTCAACCATTCCTTACCGGGTAACAACTGGCATCTTGGTATAAATTATCTCAGAAGTCGGTTTCTGACCCCACACCTGATGCTGTAATACGTTTTATTGTTTTCCTCCACCGTTGTCATACAATTCCTAGTGCGAGAGTTTACGTCTCGTAACGTCAGCCATCTATTTCCAAATAAGACCCACATCTGAGAAATAACGGTCTATCGGTTGCAAGCAAATTCAGCTTGAACTCAATAGAGTGCCGCACCATCCACTCAAAGAGTGAATTTCCCCTCGTATTTGGAACAGAATTGCCCCATTCTACGTGCGTCGAGTTCAAATCTCCGGCGATGACAAAATAATTTTCCTACGAGCTTTCGGAAGAGAGTCTCGAGCTCTGAGATGAAATTTGCGGACTGAGGTGCATCTGCTGCATATACGTACAGTTTCCTTCCACCTTGGAGAGAAATGCACGCAATCGAAGCCTCCAGCACACCGAAGGTTCGCACCTCACCGCAATACACGTCTTAATGGCGTACGCCTTTTTTTAATGAAGAGAGCGACCCCGCCCGCCTGTGTGGAGCGGGGGCGGTCTCTTTGAATGACTGTGTAGTCTTTGTAGCTGAGTACGTGCTTCCGGTTTAGCTTGGTTTCGCTAACCATCAACACATCAGGCTTATGAGACTCCAAAAGGTGAAACAAAGTCAACCTTCTCTCGATCATTTCGAGTGAATGTACATTCACCGCCAGGATCGAGAGGTATCCAGCAGCTGGCGTATCCATTTTTATGGATACGCACTCAAACCACCAGGTCTTGACGAAAGGATTCGCTCCATTCGCACCAAACGATCTTCAAATCGCTCAATCCTGACCATCATTTTCGACACAAGATTGAACAATTCGGGAATTCCCACATTTGGGGCCCCTTCTGGTGCCGGCCTTACTGCTTACCTGACAACATATTGGCGTAGGAAACCACCGGCGTAACAACTGTGGCTGGAATTCTCGTCGACGGCCTTGAATCCGCCACTTTTGTTTTTTTGTTTAGGTGGGCGTGATAAGGCCTCAGCTACTACGTTAGATTTGCCAGGCTTGTATACTAGATCGTAGTTATATTCTTCAAGCATTGCCTTCCAACGTTTTAGCTTGCTGTTGTTATTTCTGTGGCTCAAAGCATAGGTTAGTGGTTGATGGTCTGTAAATATTTTGAACCTTGTTGTGCCATACAAATAATTTCTCAATGTCTTTAAAGCCCAAACTATGGCCAGCATTTCTCGCTCGTTGGCTGCATAGTTTTTTTCGGATTTTGTAAACGTTCTGGAAATAAAGGTTATTGGTTTGTCGCCTTGCGACAGCACAGCTCCCAATGCATAGTTCGATGCATCAGTAGTTAGGTGAAATTCTTTAGAAAAGTCCGGGTGGCGTAAGATAACATCTTCGGAAACCAGAGATAATTTAATTTTTCAAAGGCACTTTTTGCATTCTCATTAAGGTGGACAATCTTTTTGCTAGAGTTAGCTTTGGACGTTCGTCCGTCCTCACCCCTTAGAAGGGTTGTCAGGGGCTTTGCTAGTTTTGCATAGTCCCTGATAAACCGTCGATAAAAACCGGAAAGACCTAAAAATGATCGCAATTCTTTTAGAGTCTGTGGTAAGGGACATTCAGCGATTGCTTTAACTTTACTGGGATTTGCTTTTATGCCTTCGGATGAAATGATAAATCCTAAGAATTCAACTTCTTGTCGAAGGAACTCGCATTTGTATAGTTGGACCTTAAGGTGGGCATCCTGCAGGGTTTTAAATAGTATTTCTAAATTTTTAAAGTGTGTTTCGATATCTTTACTAAAGACTACTAAATCATCAATATAAATGTGACAGATTTTGCCGATGTGTTTCCTTAATATATCATCTAATGCCCTTTGAAATGTGGCTGGGGCATTTTTCAGCCCAAAAGGTAACCTAGTAAATTCAAATTTACCGTTGTTTACTGAGAATGAAGTCTTCTCAATATCTTCCTCGTGCAGAGGTATTTGGTGAAAACCGCTCTTGAGATCTAAAACGGAAAAGTATTTATTTTCTCCTAATTGAGATAAAACTTCATTTGTTTTAGGTATATAGTAACGATCAGGTACTGTTACAGAGTTTAATTTCCTGTAATCTATTACCATGCGGTATTTCTTTTGTCCTGAAGCGTCAGGCTTCTTTGGTACAATCCATACCGGAGAATTGTACGGTGACCGTGAAGGTCTTATAATTCCGTCATTCAAAAGTTCATTCAACTGTTTGTCTATTTCGTGTTTAAGTGCCATGGGGTACGGGTAATGTTTAGAGTAAATGGGATCTGAAGTAGTTGTGCGGATTCTTCCCTTGACTCTAGTTGCGAAGGTAAGTTTTTCATTGGGCTCAGCAAAGAGATTAGGATATTTCATAGTAAGGGAGTTCAGTGTATCTTTATGATCTTCTGTCAAATGATCTGTTCGTAAACTTATATTGTGAATCGACTTGGAAAGTTGTTGCTTTAATTTTACTTTAATATTGTTATTAACTATCATATAATTTTTATCAGAAAATATAATAGCAGAAAATACTTTAAGTGTGTCGTTTCCCAGGATAGCGTCGAACGACTTTAGAGAAGGTAACAGGAAGAATTTGATTGGTTCATCTATGCCGAAAAGTTTAATATATGTGTGGCTGGATATTTCAATATTTCCGCCAATTGAATTTGCGTAAAATTTTTGTTGATTTTTTATGGGATTCTTCACTAGATGTGGCTGGATATAATTCTTATTAGATCCAGTGTCTACAAGAAATTTTAAAATGTTGTTCTCGCTCGTCTTGCATTCAAAATATGGCAATGACGAGTTTGTTATCCTAAAAAATGGACGTCTACGAAGTCACTATCGTTTTGTTCAGTTGTAGTGGTTATTCCACTGTTGATTAAGTAATTCTTGAGGGATTGTTCATTAACTGTCGAATTACTCATCGCATTATTATAATCATCCATTTCAGTGTGATATTCGAGTGGATTTCCTAGATCTTTTTCCTCTCCTGTTCTATATGAACATTCCGCTGTAGTTTGTTTGGAATAGGCTGTTGCTGTGATGGTGCGATTGGTCTTTTCGCAGCCGGTGGCCAATTCTTTGCTGTGGGTCTATTCATATAGTTAACATTGTTGGTTCTGATAGTGGATGCTTCCATTGGTTCTACATTCCGAATTGCTCCTGAATATTGGTGTTGATTAGGTTGATAGTTTCGGAATACCGGTTGAGGGTATGCTTGAGGAGGTTGCCTCTGGTTACCATAAAAATGAGAATTATTCTGTTGTCGCTGAGGGTTTGGTAAGAACATATGCTGTGGACGAGGTGGCAGACGCGGTGCCATACGCAGTGGTTGTTGAGGTAAATAAGCGAGTTGTGGATAAAATGTTTGGGAATTGCCGTTTTTTCCGTGGAGGAATTGGTGGAGGTGGTCTACGAATTGTTCCTATATTATTATTAGCGTAATTAGAGCGAAATTGCTGATTTTCCAACTTCTGACAAAAATTCAGTGCGGTTGGCAAATCTGCTGGCTCACGCATGGCTAATAACCTGGGCAGGTCGCCTTTAAGGCCTCGGATAAATGTATCCAACGCTCTTACTCTGTAGGACTCGATGAGGTGACGCAAAGTGTCTGGTGGGAGCTCCATGCTCGAAATTTTATTTTGTATAAGGGACAAGTGATTATATACTGCTTGATAGTAAATTTCGACCGAATTATCACCTTGGACGAGGGACGTCATCTGGTATTCCAGAGTTCCCAGATCTCATCTGTCGGCGTAGTGCAACGTTAAGCACTTTGCGATGCAAGTCCAATTAAGAGGCGTATTATAACTCTCGAGAATTGCGTCAGCGTTGCCTACAATTTTGTTACGGATAACATTGAGAATGCCGAAATACTTCGGTGTTTCTCGGAAGCGCTCATATATATTTAGTATTCTCTCGACGCTTTTGCGCCAAGAACTGAATTCTCCAGGCGTTCGGGAAAATTCTCTCAGACAGCTTACGACGTCGGGAATTCTGTCGAGGTCATTTAAATTCGTCCTATATTCATCAGCAATCGTCTCGTCAATCGCCTTATTGAACTCCTCGTTGGGGTTCATCATTGACTGCATCATCTGAGTGCATCGTGATATACAGACTTGATTTGCTATTCCAGCGATTAATTCTTCCAACTCAGGCGTAGCGTTAATAGTACGATTAGTTGGTGCAGCAGCATTAATTTGCTCAATATTAATGACAGGTGGCCGAATAATGGGATTAGCAGCTCTAGAAGCTGATGGTGCAGAAGGCTCGGCCATTTTAAGGGAATTGGATAATTGTGGAAATTGGAAAGGTTGTTTTGAAATCGGTTATGAAAACACTTCCTATCTTATTTGGTTATATTTTTTGTCTCTTAATTCTTAAAATGGTTAAATGATTTTATATAAATATTTCTTTTATAAATTTACGTTAGCACAATTACAATTCAGTTCTCATAAAAAATTATACATTTAAAACAACTAAATTTCTTACATTAAAATGATAATGGCTGTCATCGTTGTTGACTTTCCTCCGGGTTGTGGATGGTGGAGATCGGGTGGTGCGGCGAGTTCTGACGAACTACCGTTTTGTTCACAATGTCACAATGTCACAAAATTTTGGATTCACTTTACACTGCACAATGTGAGCTACTCCGGGGCCCTTTAATTTTTACTTCACCACAACACGATTCCGTGGGACCAATAGGTGTGCGGGAGCGTGAGCGCGGCGACTGCTTGAGGTGACTGGCTACACGCATGAACGAACGAGAAAGGGTTTTACTAACACACGGCGGCTACTTAAGGCGACTGGCGTTTTGAAAGCGTGGCGGCTACTTGAGGCGACTGGCTTAACTTTACTCAATGTTCAACTTTTTAACGCACTAGCACCTATTGGTCCCTGCTCGGGCGCCAATTAAACACTTCTGTGTTTTATTCTTTTTAAAAAAATATTTATTTTCTATTCGGGCATTATGACCCCTTACACACTAGCTTAAGACTTAAGACTGACTTAATTCTAAACTCATACATTGAATGAAGACTCGGTCGTGATCGCTCCAGACGCAGTGTCAGCGGGAATACTCTTCGAGGAATTGCATGCCGGTGTTTGTTTTCATGCTCGTGGCAGACGTTAACCTGATCCATGCTGTCATGTGGACGATGCAATGAACCGCATGCAGCTATTCTGGTGATTCAGCATTTCTTGAATTAACTTCTCGCACTCACACGTTGACTCCACGTAGACTATGGTTATTTGCTTGTTCTGAGAGTTTTGCTAATTATTTTTTCACTGATTTCTTTTTTGTATTTAAATTTTTTTTTGTGATCCCGGACGAGCCTCCACTTGTAGGATTTCGGGTTCGGTCGTTCGGGTTTCAAACTTTATTTAAAATACAAATTCACTTTTCTTATTATAACGACTATTCCCTTCGGCTGTAGTTTGATGACTGACTGATCCCTCATCTGCTCCTTACTGTCGACTCTATTTGGGTAATGCGTGTGTGTATGTTTGTTTTTCTTTTACGCGTCGTCTTGTGTTCTGCGTACGTGTATTTGTTCGTTTTCTTTGTCTCGTGATCTTATGTTGTGTATATTGGTTGTCTGTTATTACGGTTGCCTAGTCGTCTGATTAGTTCGTCCTTTCATAGTATAGTTTCGTCTGTCTGCTCCTATCCTACATTCATGAGATGGAGTGTCGGAAAATTTGAGATGGATTTGATTTTTGAAGACGTTTATAGGTGCATCTACAATTTTGATAAGGTCTTATCCAGAGCTTTCGTCACTGTGTTGAGTAGCTGGAAGGGAATTGATGTTGGAATTTCTAGGAGGCCGTGACGGGGCATCAGCAACGACATTGGATCTTCCAGGATTGTATCATAATTCGTAATTATACTCTTCGAGTATTGCCTTCCATCGTTTCATTTTGCTGTTATTATTTTTATGACTCAACGCGTACGTTAAGGGTTGATGGTCAGTATAGATTTTGAATTTGGTTGAACCATACAAGTAATTGTTGAATGATTTTAGTGCCCACACTATGGCTAACATTTCCTTTTCGTTCTAGAAATGAAAGTAATTGGTTTGTCGTCTTGCGACAATACAGCTCCCAAGGCATAGTTCTATGCGTCTGTGGTTAACAGGAATTCTTTGGAGAAATCTGGAAGATTAAGAATAACATCTTTCCGAAATCAATGAGATTTTAATTTGTTCATATGGTTGGCAGTTTCAAGGGTTTTGAAAATTTGTTCCAAGTTTTCGAATTGTGATTTGACGTCTTTGCTAAACACGATTATATCGTCGATGTATACGTAACAGGTCTTGCCGATATTTTCTCTGAGTATGTCATCTAGAGTTCTCTGGAATATGGATGGGGAATTTTTCAAGCCGAATGGCAGTCTTACAAATTCTCATTTTCCGTTGTTGACGGAAAATGAAGTTTTTTCGATGTCATCCTCGTGGCCTCATCCTCTTGGGGTCAAGAACTGAGAACCATTTATTTTTTCCGAGTTGGGATAAGACTTCGAATAAATAGGATCCGCAGTAGATGTACGGATTCTTCCTTTGACACTCGTCGTAAAAGTTATCTTTTCGTCTGGTTCTCAAAATAGATTGGGATATTTCGTGGTTAAGGAGTATAGCGCTTTTTTTTGGTCTTCTGTCATATGATCGGTTTTAAGATAGATATTATGTACTGTACTCTTGTTGTTTAAGTTTTACCTTGATGTAATTATTTATTAAACTCTCTAAGAGTATCGTTTCCCACAATTGCGTCAAAAGATTTCAGAGAGGGTAAAATGAAAAATTTAATTTCTTTATTTAAGTCGAAAAGATTAAGTAGAGTGTGGTGAGTGACTTCGATGTTTTCGCCGATGGAACTAGCATAAAAGGTTTTTTGATTGGGTATTTGTGTTTTAGCGAGATGGGGTTGGATATAATTTTTGTTGGAATTTTAAGATTTTGTTATCATTCGTGTTGCATTCGAAAAAAGGCAAAGACGAATTGGTTAACCTAAAAAATTGACGTCTACGAAGTCGTTGGTATTTTGTGCGTGTACTTCACTCGGGTCTTGATTGTTCAAATAATCGACCAAGGATTGATCGTTGACTACCAAGTTTCTTATTTCTGCACTAAAGTTATCAACTACGTTTTCATGGTTGTTTGGATTTTGGGAATAGTTTTCGGTTTAATAATAGTATGAACTTTCAGAATGGTTTTCAGGGTCTATAGAAGAAGTTTGTAGATGGAAATTACGTTAAAGTTTATTTGGTAGAGCGTGTTGCTGGGACTGCGGCATAGCGCGCTTAGCAGCTGGTGGCCAGTTTTTGTTTGTTGGCCTATTCATATAGTTGACGTTATTAGTCTTTATGGTGCTCGTTTCCATTGGTTGGGGTCTGTGGGTGGTTTTCGGATAGAAGGGATTATTTGGTTGGAAGTTTTGTTGGAAATTGTGAGGATTGGAATGGAAATACGGTTTTTGGTTTGGTTGATTGTTGGAAGGGAATGGTTGGTGTTGGGGATGTTGGACCTGGTGGAGGACGTGGAGGGCAATGTGCTGATGGTTGGGGCAGATGTGCCAAATGAGGCTAGAAAGTTTGAGAGTTAAGGTTTTTCCGTGGAGGCACAGGCGGAGCTAGTGGCGTTCTTCTCATTGTTCTTATGCTGTGGTTTGAAAAGGTGGACCTGAACTGCTGACACAAATTTAGGACTGTAGGTATTTCAGATGGTTCTCTGATGGCTAAGAGTGTCAGTAGGTCACCTCTAAGTCCCCTAATAAAGGTATCTAAAGCCGTTAGCCTGTATGATTCAGTTAAATGATGCAATGCATCGGGTATAAGTACCTTGTACTAAGGTGATCATCTGGTACTCTAAGGTACCTAAGTCACGTCTATCCGCATAGTGCAGGGTGAGACATTTAACGATACATTGCCAATTCAATGGCAATCATCAATAATTTGTTTACTTAACTTTACTATTTACTTATATCTATATGTATTTCGAACTTTTAAATATTCCTTAGTTGATAACTTAATTTCTATCTTACATAAGCAAAATGTGCATTTCCAGCGCTGGTGGAGGGGCTCGATCCTTTTGGTTAATAACTACTGAGGTGCCGTTCTCCAAACTCCCTCGCTGTCGACTTTATCTATTGATTCAGTCTCTCGTTGGGGGGTGATGGCCCAGTGAGGTGCGGTGTCGGTTGTTTGTTGGTGCTGGGCTGGAGCTTCTTGAGGTCCTCACGTGCTGGGCTGGAGCTTCTTGAGGTCCTTGCCTTGTTGAA
Organism: Eristalinus sepulchralis; assembly: GCA_944738645.1. Classification (NCBI taxonomy): domain Eukaryota; kingdom Metazoa; phylum Arthropoda; class Insecta; order Diptera; family Syrphidae; genus Eristalinus; species Eristalinus sepulchralis. The sequence goes on from OX122886.1 coordinate 21,674,872, forward strand.
GCTTCTTGAGGTCCTTGCACTACCCGTACGCGACGCGAGCTACTTTTTTTTTCGCAATTTTCATTACATCTTTCCTTAGACACTAAGTAATTGTTTACATACTTGTAAATACATTAATTTTGACAAATGTATACAAACATGAAGGCAATATATTATATACAAGTTAGGCTTGGAGGTCAACTGGTCAACTGGTCTGCGTCTATTTAGTCGTCTTCTTGTGTTAGCTTCTTGATGAGGCAGGTTTCGAATTTCATTGTTTGGGTGGTTTGTTATTGATATTTGATGTTTTACGCTGAATCTTTTTATTTCGTCTCTGACACTGGGTATCTTTAGGTCACGGTGTATGTCTTCGTTGGATATATACCAGGGGGCATTGACAATCGTTCTTAGTATTTTTGATTGGAGTCGCTGAATAATGTCAATATTTGATTTGGCGGCTGCTCCCCAAATTTGAATGCCATAAGTCCATATTGGTTTAATTGTTGTCTTGTATCACAAAAGTTTATTTTGTATTGAAAGTTTTGAATTTTTTCATAGGAGCCAGTAGAGTTGTCTAAATTTGTTTTTAATTTGGTTGCGTTTTTGGATTATATGCGGCTTCCATGTCAGTTTATTATCTAGTAGTATGCCTAGATATTTCGCGGAATTGTCAAGACTAACTTCCTTGTCATTAAGCGTGACAATTTGATGTTGGACGTTCCTTTTTGTTGTGTATATGACTTAAATATTTTTTTCTTCGTTTATTGTTATCCCCCGTTTATGGAACCAGTCGATTGTTTAATTCAGTATACGTCTAACTTGGTTAGTGGCTGCTTGAAGGCAGGAATGTGAGGAGAGTATCACTGTGTCATCTGCGAATGTTGCTATCATGGATTCCTGTGTTATAGTCTTAGGTATGTCCGCTGTGTAGAAGAGGTACAGGATAGGTCACAGTACGCTGCCTTGGGGTACACCTTCGTTAATTTCACGTAAGTCCGAGTGTTTGTCATTGTATTGCATAAAGAAGCACCGCTTGTCCAGGTAACTTTTAAGGAGTTGATAGAAGTCCGGAAGCATTGCTTTGAGTTTCAGTAATAGTCCTTTGTGCCATACACTGTCGAATGCCTTGGCGACGTCGAGGTAGACTACGGCACAATATTTTTTATTGTCCAGATCGTTTAGTATTTTGTTTGAAACTCTATGCACCTGTTGTATTGTCGAATGCTGTTGTCTAAAACCAAATTGGTGGTCTGGGATAAGATGTTTTTGCCTTAAGGTCACGTTGATACGGTTAAGTAGAAGCTTCTCGAAAATTTTGGAGATAATCGGCAAAAGACTTATTGGTCGATATGATGATGTTTTTGTAGCATCTCTGCCTGGTTTGGGAATTGGAATTATTTTGGAAACTTTCCATACTTTTGGGAAATAACTTAGTCTAAGTATTGAAGTGAAGACATTTCTAATATAGGTTATGGCTATGTCAGGTAATTACTTTAATATTTGTCCAGTTATCAGGTCGTATCCGAGAGATTTTTTGTTCTTTAGTTTATTTTTTAGATAGTGTTTTATTTCATTTTTCTTTATCTTTTTTATTGCTTCAGTTGTTGATGTTGTGATATTTATATTTGGGGGTGAAACGTTTTGTTTATCGTATGTGTTAGTAAATGTTGATTTGAAATAGTCCGCAATTGTTTTTGCTTTATCATCATTTGTTCTGGACCATGTGCCATCCGATTTCAGCAGGGGAGGTTGGTGGGTTATTCCTTTTTAAGACGTTTGTTCAGTTTCCAAAGCGAATAGTTTGTTGCTCGAGTTGCGGTTAGGTTTGCTAAGAACATGCTTGTGTCTTTGTCTTTATGTTCTTTTAGTAGGTATTTGAGTTCTTTTATTGATTTGTTGTAATTCGCCTTGTCCGTCGGTGCTCTGCTACGTTGCCATATTTTTCGTAGTCTTCGTTTTTCTTTGATTTTTTGTTTTATATATTTCGATGTAAAAGGTGGTAATTGATGAGGTTTAATATCAGGCGTGGATTTTGTTGCAGCTAAGTGTATTATGTCATTCAAGTATATTAGAGCGCTTTCGATGTTTTGGGGCGATTTGAGAGGAATATTTTGGTCAAGTTTCTCGTCAATTACCTCTCGAAAAGATTCCCAGTCCGTTTTATGGTTAGTTAGGTGTGGATAATAAAGTTTATCCTTAACTATTGTGGCGTATTCGATTATGATGGGAGAATGGTCAGATGAAAGGTCAAGGCAAGAATTTATAGTAAAATGATTGTGATTAATGTTCTTGGTTATGCAGAAGTCAACAAGGTCTGGTTTTTCCTTTCTGTCAGTAGGCCAGTAAGTGGGCTCTCCAGTAGGGTGGAGTGAAATAAAAAAAAAAAATATATTGTTTTTATTTTCCTACTATACATAGTGGGGATAGGTGCCATTAACCTTCAAAAAGGCTGTCAACAAATTTCGACATGATCAAAAAATATCCTGAGGGTTCACAACAGCCTTGAAAAATTGTATAGGGATATCAAAATCAAAACGATATGCAATGGGGGAAATTATATGTTTTGCAGCTTTTTGCTGATTTCTGTTACAAAACCACCCAGAACTCACCACGTGGAGGTTGCTGCTATTGAGTTCCACCCCCACCCTACCCAACCAACCTTCCATTAGGGTGTAGTTGTATACTTTATTCTATACAAAAACTCTTTTTTGAATGAAATTCAGGCATTTTTTGTCGAGATGCGATTCTAGCTCTTATCAACCCATCCCTATTTTGGAATCCAAATACTTCGCTAGAAGCTTCGGTTACTAGCTTAACACAACGTTCCACACTTTGCGTATGACATGGGAACCGAGGAAAAGCAATAATACTGCAATCGCCACTTTTAACAATGTTCGAGATATTTTCATCGCCAAGGAACTTCGTTACAGGGGGCTCAGTTATTTGTACGCCCTGCCAGTTGACTAAATCTACATAATCGTTGGCTTTAAAGTTGAGTTTTGGCACTGTAAACCTACGAATATTTATTTCGCTTTTTTCCGCTCGAGCTTTCATCACTCGCCGAAGTGCCAGCTCACGAATCGATTTTCTTGGGTCTGTCATCATAGCTAAAAGTAGGTTTTCCGGATGGGCATAAAATGAATTTCGTTGGATGACAGGGTCTATGATCTTTTTGAATTTCGAGTCCAGATATCGAGACAATGAAATCATTTTCCATAAGTGACGCGCACCATCTTTGCAAGAAGGATGACTTTTGATAAGAAACCATAACGGAGCATAAACGCGACCAATGAAATTTGCTAGAACGACCAAATTGTCTGATGGATTCTTAGTTCCAATATAAAGTCTCATAATTCTGTTTGCCGCAGTCAGCCAACGAGCATGTGATAACTTGCCGGGATTTCTTTGTAATAAAGACACGGGACAGTTTCCAGAACCTACGGCTTGGCATATATTATGCAAGTACTTTTGGTCACAGCTTAGATCATTGGTATTTGTAATATCCGGTAAAACATGAAGTATTTCTTCAATTGGTACAAATTCTGCAATATCCGTCTTTTCACAACACTCCAACATTTTGCCGATTGGACCGGAAAAGCCATATGGACCTGTTGTTTGACCGTCTAAATTTTGTAGAAGATGTCGAAGAGGCAGCTCATTACAATGAAGCAAACATATATTCCATTGTAGAGGTTTGCCCACAGCTTCTTCCATCAATCTTATAACACCCCCCTTTGAACCAGTATTTGCAGCCGTTCCGTCGCATCCAACTGCAACAAGGTGATTCAGGGATATCTTGTTTTGATGTAAGAAACTGATTATGGACTCGCACATGCTTTTTGATTTTCCATCACTAGGGGAAACATGTCCCACATAGCGTGCACCGGGTTCTTGAACAAGAGAAATATGCTCTTCGACAGATAATTTGTGATATGATTGCTCACCTTGCTTTGATAAGATTTTAGTACGATCTTTACGGCCATCAAAATAAAGGCTTTCAAGCTGGGTACCTTTAAGTAAATTATTTTCTTGTAACTTTTGCCTGACTCCATACCTTAAGCGCCTTATTTTGGATCTATCTATGACCTTCGATTGATCCTCCGGGGTTATTATACCAACGTCTGTCAAAACACTACTTGCAATTATAGCGGCATTTCTATCTGAGACCCCTGTTTGATCACAAGCAAGTCCCAAATGAGGTAATTTAAGTCGCATTTGGTTTGTAACGAGCTCTGTTTTTATCTTTTTAGGAGGAGAGTCTTCAAAGTCACTGCTTTTGTCAGTTGTCTCAGATTCAGAAGTATTGAAATTGATTCGAGTTTCGACAAAAGTTGGTTTAATACAAGGATCCGTACTTTTTGATTGTCTTTTTTTTCAACTTTCTCAGCTCTGTCTTGTTTTCTTTTAGAGCTTTTCTCCATTTTCCGAGTAGCATTCCAGTCAATATTTCCGATACATAACTTTTTAGTTGTTCTTTGATCCATTAAAAAAGCTCGCTCCATAATTGGGACTTTATTTACTTGATCACACGAGCACGCTTGAAATAGTTCACACTGGCAAGAGCATATGTCAAATAGCGTCTCAGATTTTTTCAAAAACAGCTCCAACTGTATTTTGAAGCTGTCTAATTTGTTCCGTTTTTCGTTTATTTTGTAGTTTTTAAGATGTTTTTTATATTTCTCATGGTATTGCCGAATTTTCCTTACAACAGAGGAATGAGAAATAGTAGGAAGGGAAGCCTTTTTCCATACCTTGACCAAATTTTGAGCCACTTTTTCAGACACTTGAGAAACAGTTGGTTCTTTTTTTGTTGTACTTTTAAGAATACAGACAGTATTTAAGAACTCCTTCATAACTTCTTTGAAAGTTGGCAAACACGATTCTTTAAATGGTCCCGTATTTCCAAAAATTAAATCTTGCACCCTTTGCCTTGTAGTAGCCATCTTACAATAATATATTTTATTTTATTGTAGTGTGACGTATTTTTTTTAATTTTGACTTGATATCAACACAACCTCTCTCTTACATATACAAATATTGAGTGAAAAGAAATTAAATTACCTAGTATAAAGAAGTAAATTGAATTTTCGAGAAACAGAATATATTTTTAGGGCATCGTTAATATTTAAAAGAATGCCACAGAAAAAATATTTAGTTTAATATTAAAATTAATACTTAATATGATTATTAATTTTGTATATATAATGTTTTTGCATTCTCAATGTGTGAATGATAAAGTGTATGGAAGTATGTATTTATGTCTGACAAATGCAACACTTTTTCTATTATTGCTATTTTTAAGAACTTCAAATGTGTTGTGCACCCTCTAAAAATATTTCAATTGATCTCACATTTTTTTCCCGTTATTGGGAATCTAAATAGCACCCATTCTGCATATGTATATGGAGAAATAAGAAAAAAATATTTTTCGCTCCACCCTACTCTCCAGTGCTTATGAACTTGCATTTGTTAATATTTAGTGCGTTCATAAGATTTTTCCCTTTTATGTTAGTAAGTCTTGAACCCCATTCAGTGTGTTTTGCGTTAAAACCTCCCCCCGCAATGAAGCGGTGGCGCAGTGATTGAATGTAGTCTGTGTACTGTAGTGAACTAATTGTGTGCTTTGGTGGGGAATATAGTGCAGATATTACGATTGGTCCGTGTGCGCCTTCAATTTGAATATTGGTAGCTTGAATGTAGTCTTTTGCATAGTCTTCTAGTATGCTACATTCGATTTTTTGTCGAATTATTATTCCTGAGCCTGCATGTGCTCGTCCGCTGGGTTGATTAGTGTAATAAACGTTATATTTAGGTATTTTTAAGTAACTTTTGTTAGTAAAATGTGTTTCGGAGATTAAAGCGATGTCTATAGAGTTGTCATTTATAAATTTTTCTATTTCCAAGGCATGTTGATTGATTCCGTTTGCATTCCATACGACTATTTTAAGATTCGTATTATTGTCCATTTAGTTTAGTCATTAGTAAGGGTAAGATATTCATCATATTAGATATTTGCGTTATAAGCTGCTTCATCATGTTCTTTATTTCGGAGAGATCGTCTACGGATTTCGTTTCGTTTGGTTGAGTTTTGTCGTGAGGGTTCGTTTTATATTTTAATGTCTCTGCGAATGTTGTCGAGGGGTTAATTCTGCTTTCAGCTGGTTTTTGAATTAGTTTGTCTGAAGTCGTTGTTTTTTGTTCTATGATTTTCATCCTTAGGGCAGGGAACCGTTGAATTTTGAGTGATTTGTAAATTTCACAGCCTTTATAGTTTGCTGTATTAGGTTCACCACATAGTGCACATTTAATTTTATTGCTGTCTGGTTCAAGGGTACATTCAGTAGTCTTATGTCCTCCGGCGCATTTAACACAAGTGGGTTCGAGTGTACAGAAATTTTTGGTGTGCCCGTATTTTTGGCAGTTCGAACACTGTGGTATGGTGGGGGGGTTCAAAGGATATTTTGCAGTGCAACAGGTTTGTTATGTTATAAATGTCTTTGTTGTTATTGCTTGTCTCAATTTCAATAGCGAAGAGTGGTAAGGGTTTTTTGGATCCTCTTTGTAGTATGTTGTGGATATTTGTTACGTTATGACCGTGCTTGGCTAATTTCATTTTGATTTCGTCTTGCTCCGTTGAGTGATGCATATTCCGGAGTATTACACGAAAGCCTCGTTGTTCCTTGGGTTTAAACGTGTAGTAATGGGTGCGTTTGAGTTGTAGTACTTTGATTATATTTGTGTATGTAACTGAGTCTATTGGTTGTATTTTAATTTCGTCGTTTGGTAAGACTTTTAGTACATATGAGTCTTTTCCTGTTGTCGTGTTAAGGGCATTGATGAGGACGTGTATATACTTAACGCCTTGGACATATATTGGAGGGGGCTTGGGTGTGGTTGTCTTCAATTCTTTTTTACCCTCATTTGCTTTTGGTTCGTCGCATTCATCGGATTCATCATCAGTTGATAGTAAGTCGAATCGATTTTGTGACTTTTTAGGGGACTTGTTTAACCAGTAATTTTTTAGCGTGTTTTGTTGCTTTGTTTTTTTTGGCTTTACTTTGTTTACTTTTTTCGGGAGAGGTTCTGGTTCTTTTGGTATGCGCTATGTATGGGCTAGTGGCTTCCGTTGTAATGTTTGTTAGCGGATTAGTTACTGTCACAATCTGCTTATTTATTGTCGGAAGGGTTACGGTTTTGTTATAAGTAGATGCTACAGTGGTGGTTGTGTACAGCGTAGTCGCATTAGTTTTTATGAATGTAGTTGATGTCGGAGTTTTTGTAATTGGTGTTGAATAAGTGGTTGTTGTGATGGTTTTGTTTGTTTGATTCATGTTTCCCCAAGGGGGAGATCTTTGCACACTCATCTTTCAAAAATTTAAAAGAGCATGCTTTTAGGCTAATGTGGTGGTTGTTGTATATGATAGATATATATGGTTGGTGCCTATGCTAATATTTTAAAGCTTAGGTGGGTTCGCTTAAGTTCCACAGGTTCCGCAAAGTCCACCGGAGCTCTAGCGCTCCAAGAATCTTGACAGCTGATTCACACAATGAAGAATTTGTAAAAAAAAAATATTTTTCCTATTTTCCCTTATGTGTCGTTCGAACTTCAGTTGCCTTTGATGCTTTGGACAGAGTGGAAGTGTCGTAGTGTGAATTACGATATAAAATCGCTAGGTAGTAAAATTTAAATTAAATAAACTCGCACTGAGGCTTACACGATTGTTTAACTTGCCAGGGTTGCCAGCTTTTCAAGCTACTTGAGGTCGTTATTATAATTTCGCACTTGTCACAATACCCGAGAGGCGAGCTACTTAAGGCCAACTTACTCTTAGAACGAACCGCACTTTTTCACAACTGGGCCCCACGTTGGGCGCCAAATAAACCATTTGAAGTTAGTTTTTATAAAAAAAAAATATTTTTTATTTCATTCAATACATTTAATATCGACTTAACTCTAATAGAGATGAACTCAAACAGGCTTTCAACTAGCAATCTAAAAATAATGAAAACTCGCGAATCCGTTGTCCCAGACGCAGTGTCAGCGAAAAGGTGTTCCTATCGTTTGCTCGCTGATATCACCTTTCTTGCCTGTGGCGGATGTTCACCCGATCCCGTTGTTATGTGGAATATAATTCTGAGGCAAGAAAGTATTATTATGTATTCTGTCTTAACTGGCAAAAGCGAATGTTCAATCCAATCATTACGATAACATTTATAATTTGCCGTGGAAAATTGTAGATCCTGGCTAAGCCAAGTTTCTGTTATTAAGGCGATATCAACATTGTTAGTGTTTAAAAAACTTAACAATTCTGGGATCTCGCATTCCAAGTTAAAATCTTCATTGGTCTATCTATCATATTACTTAACATTATTGAATAAGAACTTAGTAGCTAAATGGATGATAACATTGAAATGTTCAATTTTAGTTTTACATACTGATAATAGTAATAATTTCCATAGCTAGGAGATTTAACTCGTCGACAGTAAAAAGTACATTGTTGTTAACAGCAGGAATGTTGCCTGGAAGGTTGCTGGGTATATTGCCGGGAATATTTCTGGGAGAAATGCAATGTCTGCTGCTGGGCGCGGCAATGGAAATGCGATCGTTGCGGCTTGAGCCCACCGGTGAGTGGCCAGTTGTCTCCCACGCATTACGCTGCTGAGTTTTGATGTTGGAGCATTTCCAGTCGCTGAGAGATAGGAATTTGTTGTCGTATTTGAGGAAATGCTGGGAAATCTTGAAGAGAAGCAAGAGAGATTGTTTTCTGTTTTGTTGACGGAGCTTCGTTGGATTGCTCCATCCGAACATGTTGCTTCTGGTTTCTGAATTTTTCTTTAAGCTCGAGGAACTTCAAACGATTGGTACATTCACGATCAGTGGATTTGTGGGAACCATTGCAGTTAGCGCACTTTGAAATTGAAACATTTTCGCAGCTTTTACTTTTGTGTGGACCAGCACAATTTGTACATCGTGGTTGGACATAACAATTCTTTTCACCATGCCCAAACATCTGGCAGTTGTGTCATTGTGTAATAATAATTTTCTTTGATTATTCCAAGTTATTTGGGTATGAAGAATGGATTAATGTTTCTTCTTTAAATCTTGAAGTTTTATATATCTATTTTCAAGAAATACCAAATAAAAAATGTTGCTGTAATTATCATATTTTTTACAAACTTTCTTTACATCAATGCACTTAAGCCCAATGTTGAGGAGTTCAGTTTTCAATAACTCTACATCAATGTTACCCATGCCATGAAGAATAACTTTAAAAGCTTTTTCACTTTTCATTTCGTGGGAAAAAAATTGTGTTTTGTCACTTTTTAATTCTTCCATTATTTTATGGTATGATTCTAGTAATCACATAAGATTTAAATGCCGATTGAAATAATTTTAATACAATAGTCTGATATATAAAGGGAATTGGCTGTTTGATGCACATATTCACTGGTTTTTGTTACACGTTTGAGTTGGAGTTCAAGACTGATTTATTCATATATAGATTATAAAGGGTATACATGAAAAGAGAGTACTTCAAAGAGAACATATTTGTTACATGAAGATAGTATGTTATGCAAGTATGGTAACTATGTACATATATAACATGCCATATTCTATAATGTTTACAAAAATGGATTCATACATCGATAGCTTAATATTATTATATCATGTGGTTTTTCATATTGTTTCTAAGTAATATATTCTCATCTTGCATGTGGGACAGAACATAATATTTCTACATATAAGTTGACGTCTATTTCTCCTAAATAAATGTCCATTTGTGTGACAGATTATATATGACCTTAGTTTTTTACACACTACAACAACTATCCCATTGGACCATGAATCCGATTTTGGATTTATTTTGAAAATAACTTTGTCCCCTACTCTCAAAGCTGGTAGAAGTTTTGCTGTTATGTCGTAATTTTGTTTAACGTGTTTTTAATTTTTTTCTACCAATCTTCTATATCCGACGCAATCAACAAGCATTGGTTTCAATTGCTCTACATGAAGGGGTATTTTAGACCTTAAAGTTCTACCCATAAGTAATTGCGCTGGTGTAAAGCCAAACGAATAAGGTGTGTTATGTAGGTTCAGTAAAGCGATATATGGATCTGTGTTCGATTGTTTACACTTTTTTATGATCATTTTTAAAGTTTGTATTGACCTCTTTGCTAATCCATTTGCCTGTGGAATGTGTAGACTGTTTAGCACTTTAATAGGTGGTATATATGATTTTTCATGAGATTTATTTGGTGAAATTATTACGTCCATCTCAGTAAATTCACTATGTGGATGAGTTTCTAAGTCACGCCAGTAATTAGCACAGTGGTTTGGGGTCCACTATTTTTACTCATGTTATCCAAGGACAAATTATTGTCCTCGGTATTCGGTGATCTACCTCGTTTCGGAATCTTAGCGAGCTATTGCGTCTTGTACAGATGACTTACGCAGGCAAAAGCTCCGGTGAGACTGAATTTGAAATTATATTGAGATTCTTACGAATTTTGTCATAAAACTGCTGGGTGTTTCACTTATTGTTTTTCCTACATTGTGTAGATCGAATGATAAGCAAAACTCACCACGGTGGCAAATAATTCCTGCCTCATTTGCGGAATAGGTTGTTGATAAAAATGCGACAGTAGAATCTGTACTTTCAATAAATATATTTTGTAAAACTTTGTTGTAAAGCTATGTGTAGAGGAGTTGTTAAGAACACTTTGCTTGAATATCGGACGATACACCACACAAAGAGTTATATGTGTGGGAGCCAATCGTGGATCCGCAAAAAAAATAAACACCAAAAAGATTTTTATAATATGTCTTTATTCACCTGAGTTCAAACATAGAGTGACTTAAAACTACGTTAACATAAAAATTAAACCTTTTCTTCACACAGTTCCTAACAGTACTTTTAGCAAAAGAGAAAAGAATAACAGCAGAGCATTGTTATTGAGCTTACATGCAGCGTACAACACAACAGAGAGAAAAAGAGATAAGTACTCTTTCGGCAGTTTCTGTTGGCTTCTGTTGTCACTATTGGTACAGCCTGCATACTTAGTTGCAATCACGTGTTCTATTACCGTCTAACAATACATGACTTGGCTTTTACTTTCTGTTACTTAGATCGGTACAGACTGCATATATGTTGTTGTTAGTGCATGTGACTCCTCCCGCCCTAGTATGTACAGAACATGGATGTGAATGTTCATAGTCGTATGATGATCCTGAGTATGTTGTTTCATGCTATCAGCATCACGTGACTGTTTTTGAATTTTATAGATTCTATGTCGTATTCGGGCTATTTTTCTTTTTCTGTAGTAATATACTACGTATATACATGTTGCGAATTTTTGTACATAAATATTAATACATATTTTTGTGCGTGTGTGTTTATTTTAATGCTTTTTAAACGGATATTGCTTTATAATTTTTACACTTTAAATACAAGTATATAATTTATTTATTATGTAGGAATTTTTTTTTTTTCAAATATTTTATATAACTTACATATTACTTACAGTATACTACATGATTTATCTGAAGCAGTATTTTTAAAATAAACCAATATAATCCTTTTTTTTCATTTAAAATAAAATTCAAATTTCAACTTATAAAAACTTTACTTTTTGGTTTACATTATTTATTTAATTATTTAGTTAATAGGTATTAATGAAATTTTTTATTTGTAAATAATACAATATATAGTATATATATATTTTTATATATATTTTTTTCTTTTTTTCTTATACATTATACCGATTAACATAATATACAACGTGAGTATGTTTTTTTTTTTACTAATAACTACAGATGTGGATATATAAAGGCAAAAAATTAAAGAACAGACATTGAAAAAGAAAAACAGATGATTAAGGAGTATTCTACTTTAATTAAGATTTTCCTGTTAATTTTCGATCAAATTTAACATTTTTGTATATATCTTTAATTATATAATGTGGTAGGAGTTTGACTAATTCCCTATCATGGAAATCGGAAGGTGTGGCTCGTGTTGCATTTAGCTTGTTTATTCGTTTCTCTTTTTCTGATTGAACTCGTTTCTTCAGATCCTCCCACCCTGAAGCACTAAGAGTAGAATGTAAAAGATCGTTTAGTTTGTATTTTGTGCTAGAGTGCAGAGTGTCGTTATATATTTGAACTGCTTTGAAAACAAAAGTTTTAATAACCTAATGTGTAAATTTAGTAATTAGTATTGTATTGGTATTATAATTTTTGAAATAACCTTAACATCCGATTTGATGGATTTCAATATTATCGGTTTCTCAAGAACCGATTTAAAGAAGCTGTAAAATAAATCCTTCTGAATTAAAAAAGTACTTGCACCGGAATCTATTAATAATTTTCTAGGACGTGAAATGGTTTTAACAACTATGTAGGGAACTGATCGAATGTGCTTAAAGGAAAATTTTGAAAACGGGAATCGTCAGGATTTAGGGTATTGTGCAAATTTTGGTTAGGGCTAGAATTAGGCAAATTTTGAGCTTGGAAGTGATCGATTTCCATTGATCGTTGATTTTTTTGAGAGGAGCCTAATCTAGGAGTACGTTGTCTATTATTGTTAGAAGTATTATTAGTAAACTGCCCAGAGTTAATTTAAAGTACGATTTCCTGTTGTGTTGGGATAATTAGCATTTTTTATGTTTCTCGAATTGGTGTATTAAAACTGTTGTGGGTCATTATTGCGAAAATTGTATTTATTATTCCGGAAATTACTGTTGTTATTATGCAAATGTATAGAATTATTTACCATACTTCGTTTATAATTGTTTTGATTATAATTGAAGTATGTCCTATGAAAGTAATCAGTATCTATTAGAAAAGTTTTAGCTTCTCTAAACCCTGATGGATTCCTAGCCTAAAGAATCAATTTGGTTCGTTAGGTAATTTATTTATTAACAGTTTAAGAACCATTTTTTCTTTTTCTTCTCTATTGTACCAGCTTCGAATACCTTCAGAAAAACTTGAGTGGAGCAGGAACACAAATTGGAGCGGAACAAAACAACGCGAAAATCACACTACAACTTTAAATGACTACTTCAGTTTTAGTGGATTAAATCAGAACTTGTTTCAGTGAGAGTCAAGTTAAGAAAAGGAAAAAAATAGGAGAATATAAAAGGTTATGTCAGAATGACAGATTAAAATATGACAATAGATGGAAGATGAATGCGTTTACATGATTGTATTTGTGATCACGAAGTGCCAGGGATGTCCAACACGCCCCCTCAATGAGATGATCTTCAAATCTTCGTAACTCCAAATTGAGATAGACAGCGAAAATGTTTCATTCCAGAACATCCGTAGGCATTTCTTCTGTTGGTAGATGTTCCAACTTAATGCTTCCTTGAGATAAAATATCCCGAATAAAATGATGTCGGATGTCAATATGTTTAGTCCTTTGGTGGAATACATGATTTTAAGGCAAAAGTTTTGCACCTCGATTATCGTTGTATAAGGTAATATTACTTAAATTTCGGAGACCAATTTCCTTTAGCAGTGTTCTATGATGAATAACTTCCTTCATAGCTTCTGAAATCCCCACGTATTCAGCTTCCGTAGAAGACAGAGCTACTGTTTTTTGCTTTTTGGACTTCCAACCAATAGCAGCGTTGGAAAACGTGAATGCGTATCCAGTATATGATCTTCTGTCTATCACGCACCTCCCGCGGTCAGAATCAACGAATCCAACGAATATCGTAGAACACGCTTTAAGACCCATTTGTCTCAATTTAGAGTCAAATCTAATATTCCACTCATGTCCAGCCTGTTTTAGGCCGTATAGAGTCTTTTGCAAAGAACATACCTGCTTTCCATCACGAAAATCCTAAAGCATTATTTTTGCCCTTTTCGCCATAACACTGTCTATTGGTTCCGTATGAATGATTTCCTCGAAAGAATGTTCCAATAAAGGTGACGTCTTCATAAAAATTCGTTCCTTTAATGCCCATTTAAGTAGGCTGAGGCAATATCAACTTCATGAACTTTGAGTTGATATCTAGTAGCAATCGAAAGCATAAGACGTATAGACTCCAGGCGAGCCACAGGAGCAAAAGTCGTAGTATAATCTATACCCGGTTGTTGACTAAAGCCTTGTGCAACCAGGCGGGCCTTTCTTCGCGTTACTACACCCTCCTCGTTGTATTTATTTGTTAAAACAAATCTACATCCTACCTTGGGATTCTTCAATTGCATCGCCGTTATTATCACCAAAAAGTTCAGTAGAACTATTTTCACATGAATGGACCGAATTTTTCTCGGCTATAATTCGTAGGTTGTCCTGCTATTAAGGGTTCTCGATGGACATCGATTTCTCAAGTAATTCGCAGAACATATTGCTTCTGCCCAAAACGAAGGAGAAAGTCCAGCTTGCAGAACCATACATCTGGCCATTTCGATCAAGGTTCGGTTCTTCCTTTCGCTTACACCATTTTGTATGGTGTATTTATGGTGCGGAAAACCTCCTTCTGATTCCTTATAATTTTAGATATTCATCAAAAGTGTTTGAGCAATTTTCCATGCCATTATCCGTCTGCAGAGCTTTTATTTTTGTCCAGTTTGTTTTTCGACGAAATTTTTGTAGGATAAAAACATTTTAAATACATTGCTTTTGTTCTTAATAATGTATATTTCACACCAGCGCGAGTAGTCATCTATAAAAGTGACAAAATATTTACCTCCACTATGGGACTGTGTCCTCATAGGCCCGCAGACGTCAGAATGTACAATCCGAAGGGGTTCATCGCTTTTTATTTTATTTATAGAAAACGGCTTTGCTGACAACTTTCCCTTAATGCACGTAGCACATGGTGATAACTGTTGTCCAGACTTCAAATCGATTCTCTTTACGATTTTTTTTTCAGCCATTTGAATCAAGTCCCTTGAACTTAAATGGGCTAGACGTTTATGCCATATTTGAATTGAAGACTATCGGTGCATCAGTTGATTCAGCAACACTGGCAGATTCCGTTGACTGTCGAAGATAATACAAATCACCTATTCGGTCTGCTAACAGTTTCATTTGGCCATTCTTATCACGAACTAATGCACTGTTGCGCTTGAAAAGTACTTCGCAGCCCTTATCCGTAATTTTGGAAACTGAAAGTAAGTTTGTGCGCAGATCAGGAACTAGCAAGGTATTGTGAAAATGTACTGACCTTGATTCGACTCCAACGGATGTATGGAGTCATACAGTTCCAATAGCCTTGACCTTAGTAGCTTGATTACTTGCCAAGTTAAGTTTTCCACGGTCGGTAGGTGACAGTTTCTCGAAGATGCTTTCCTCTCGGCATAAGTGGGAAGTACACCCGCTATCGAGACACCAACTGTGTTTTAAGTTCACAGGCTCCATGGTCATAGCATGCTCGGAATCCGATTTGATGTAAAATTAATCTTTAACACATTCACCTTGTGAAGGTTGACGTTTGACCCGACAGTCAGCAGCTTTGTGTCCATGTTTATTGCATTTGCCACATCGAAACGGGGACCTCTTCATGCCACTTACGGGACTTACTTTATCTGCCCGGTTCGAGTTAAACATTTGCTTGTGTTTTATAAAAACTCAATGTTGCTAACATAGCTCCCGATTCGCACCCCTTGAATTTCTGCTTCCGCGCTTCTACTTCTTCTAGAATCTTGACCTTAAGTCTTTCGGTGTCAGGCAAAGCATCTTGTGTTTCAAAGGCACATCGAAAATTCTCGAAGGACTCTGGTAGGCTGTACAAAAGCAATATGCTCAATAAGTCTTTGTGGATTTTAACATCCATTGAATCCAGCTTATCGACAGCATCAAAAAATCTATTCACATGCTCACGTACATCGTCAACTTAATTCATATTTTGAAGAGATAGCTGTTTCAGTATCTAAAGTGGCCTTCCTAGCTGGACCTGATGAGGCTGGAGATTGACTCCAGTTTCTTCCAAACATCTTGAAATGTTTCACACCCGCGGACTTGTTTTAGGTCTGCTCGGCTTATAGACAGAATGAGGTCAGTTTTGGCTGCCTGGTCCGCACGTTGCCAGGTTTCTAGAGCCTTTAGCATTTTTATATTGTCGGCCGCAGGTACAGGAGGTTTGGGTCACATAGTCCCATGTGTCATTTTTAATAAATAGCGCTTCTGCTTGCAGACACCAGGTATCATAATTGTCTTCAAGTCAAGTCTTACCACATTGGAAAAATTCGCCATTGCTTAACCACGTGAATATATTGTTTTCGAAACAAAATATTCAATTGTTTGGACCCATAACCTGTGGAGCAGGAACGCAAATTGGAGCGGAACAACACGCGAAAATCAAACTACAACTTTAAATGATTACTTCAGTTTTAATGGATTAAATTAGAACTTTTTTCAGTGAGGGTCAAGTTAAGAAAAGGAAAAAAAAATAGAAGAATATAAAAAGGTTATTTCAGAATGACGGATTAAAATATGACAATAGATGAAAGATGAATGCGTTTACATGATTGTATTTCTGATCACTAATTGCCAGGGATGTCAAACAACTTGATTTTATATTTAGCTTAGTAAGTAAATTTAAAGACGCTTCAAACAAATGTTCAACAGAACCTTCGAACTTTAGCAGTTTAATTCGGCTTACTATAGATTCGAAACTTTCAATGATCGATTCGCCTGTAAGATAGATTTTACTTCAGTCCAAGAAGTTGGATTATTATTATTTATTAATGTTACATTGGCCTCGCCCTTACTTTTTAGCCTCATCTTAAAATCCAAAAGTGTTTTAAACACTTCATCTAAATCACTTATTTTTCCGACTGCGCCAGTTATATGTGTGGGAGCCGATCGTTGTTCCGCAAAAAATTAAACACCAAAAAGATTTTTATAATAGGTCTTTATTCACCTGAGTCCAAACATAGAGTGACTTAAAACTACCTTAACATAAAAATTACACCTTTTCTTCACACAGTTCCTAACAGTACTTTTAGCAAAAGAGAAAAGAAGAACAGCAGAGCATTGTTATTGGGCTTACATGCAGTTGTTCTATTACCGTTTTACAATACATGACTTGGCTTTTTCCTTCTGTTGCTTAGATCGGTACAGACTGCATAACATACACATGTTGTTGTTAGTTATAAGCATGTGACTAAAGGTAAGCAAAAACGGTTTTTTGTTAAACTGTGCGTAAGGGAGTTGTAAAGAAAAATTGGCTTAAATATCGGACGATACACCACACAAAGAGGTTTCCTCAACAGAAATGATTTTTTTTAAACTATGCGTAGGGGAGTTGTAAAGATAAATCGACTTAAATATTGGATGTTTTACCACACAAAGGGTTTTCCGCAACAGAAATGATTTTTGTTGTTGTAATGAAAAAACTGTACGTAGGGGATTTATAAACAAATTTTGGCTGAAATATCTGACGATACACCACACAAAGGGGTTTCCCCAACAGAAACAATTTTTTGTTAAACTGTACGTAAGGGAGTTGTAAAGAAAGCTTGGCTTAAATATCGGACGATACACCACACAAAGGGGTTTCCTCAACAGAAACAATTTTTTATTAAACTATGCGTAGAGGAGTTGTAAAGAAAATTTGGCTTAAATATCGGATGATACACCACACAAAGGCGTTCTCACAACGGAAATGATTTTTTGTAAAACTATGTGTTTGATTTCTGGATATTTTGGATCCAGGGCAGTTATATACTTACGATTGTGATATAAAGTTAAAACGAATTAGCCTTTAATTAACAATTTTATTTTTGGTGTTAACTTCCTCGTAGTTCTTAGAACAATGAATTTTAAAACTTAAAAAAAAAGAATAATTCAAAAATGAAACAAACAAAAGTAATATAAAAGAAAGAGATAAATGTACTGTCGCCTTTGTGTTCAGAAAATGATGGGTTCAGGCGATATATGATCTCAAGATGATGCGTTCAGGCCCAAACATATCTGTCCCGCAATGATGTTCCTCAGAATATCATGAAACTCTTTTAAGTATCAAGTATCCATGAGACTATAACAAAATAAAAGTGCAGTTAGTACTACTGTGTCTGGTTTTTAGAAAGATTTTTCCAATTAACTATAATTGGTAATGGGCACAACTTTGTTATTGCCCGTTTAACCAATCCACCTTTGGTCTTGAGGGTAACAACCCGCACGAGATTGTCTTTTCCTGGATGTAGCTCCACAATTCTTCCCAAAGCCCATTGATTTCTGATATATTTAGTGATATTTAGTTGATTTAACATCCGTCTCCCATAAGCCACCAAAATGAAGGGTGGTATAAAATGCCAACGTATGTTATGCTGATGGAGATGCGGTTGACATTTTTCAATGAATCGTTGATGTGCGTTTTTATCCTCTTTTAGCTGTCTATTCGCCCCGATAAAATTTGTTCCGCAATCACTATAAATATCATTACATGCGCCTCTCTTAGCTATGAAGCGATTTAAAGCACCAATGGAGGCATCTGTAGTAAGGTCTCCAACTAGTTACATATGTATAGCTTTGGTAGAAAGGCAGATAAACAGTGCAATGTACCCCTTTAATGAAGTGCCCTTGGATAGTGTAACGTTGAAAGGTCCTGCATATTCGATGCTCGTAGCCGAAAATGCTCTAGCAGGTCGAACTCGTTCTGCAGGCAAGACACCCATCATTTTGGACGAATTTTATAGCAAGTTACACAACGATGGAAAATAGAGCGTACAACATTGCGACCATTCAAGATTCAGAACTGGCTTCTAATATGATTTAGTGTTAATGTTACTCCACCATGCATTGTGGCAATATTGTTGTTGTAAAAATATTGTAGTTGTAAAAAATATTGAAGTTGTAAAACTATGTTTCGCTGGAATTATTAATGGATGTCTTTGATCATAAGGCAACAAAACATGCTTCAACCTCGCTCCAACCCGTATAACCCTTTCGTTTTGATCAAGAAAAGGATTAGGGGGATTCAGTCCAGATTTCGTAGGAAGCGATCAGTTTATAATTAAAGATACCCATTTGTCAGGAAAGGAAACTGTTTTGACCCTTCTTCTTTCTTCCATTTCTGTATCGCAAGGTAAAGTATTCAAATGCGATTTTGGCCACACACTCGACGGAAGTTTTAGATACAACGGACTTTGCCACCACAAATCACAACTGGCTAGTCGTGATGGTCTTATTCCATGGCTGGAGATATCAGCGGGGTTACTTCCTGAGATGACGGGGCTCCATTGATTCACATTAGACTCTGCTAAGATGATCGTAATTTTGTTTGATATAAAAGGTTTCCATGCGTTGGGATCTCCTCGAACCCAACATAAAACAATAGATGAATCTGTCCAATAATATATATTTGAAGACGGAACATGCATGCAAAACTTCTGTCTTAGAAACTTAAGTAATTAAGTACGATTACAGGATCGAGCCACCCTAAAGGGTCAAATAAACGTGCAATAGTCGATAAAATGGAGCGTTTACTCGGAGACTCGAAAGGGATATCAAAATTGATTTCAAATTTGAACTCATCAGTGCTTGGTTTCCAATATAGACCCAATGCCTTTATAATCTCTGTTGACTTAGCCCCATCATACCTTGAGTATATCGGTTCTGTTCAAGTACTTCCTCCAATAATCGCTGAGTATTGCTTGCCTTTTAACTTTAACTTTAAAATTCTATCTTAATATCTAAACAATCAATTTTCTTAAAACCTATCCTATTGACCCTTCACAGGTACTCTAAAATAATCTAAACTTACTTATATATTTGCCTTTCGGCGCCTACTGCTAATATTATTTGTTTTTTTTTTCTGCTAATATTATTTGTTTTTTTTTTATTGCTTGTTCTTACTGGCCAAGAAAACTATTTTTTTATTTTTCTTTTTTCTTAATCTTGCTTAACCTAACTTAAATTTATGTAAGCGGGCTCTTGTCCAACAGACCTGGTGTAACGAAAAGAAGTCCCGCTCCTTTGCACTCTCTCTCCTATCTTGAGCGGGGATCGCTTTACTGAACCGGAGTTGATCCCCGTGTTCGCGCGCAATATCCAATTCATAATGGAGTCGCCTATCAACTCTTCGGCATACAGCGTGGAAGATTATAGTACATCCACTTATGTCCTGATACAGATTTAACGAATCTAAATAAAGAAAAGCCTTAGGTGGAATAAAGCCGGTGTGGCGCACCCTCTCATGATACATCAAGATCGGGTAAACATCATACTTCTTGCAATGTGTCGTCGCGTTAGTGAAATTATAAAATTGTCTATTCTTTTCACATTAGCCCTGCTGTACAAGACCTCGTTGCGATAATACTTCTTGTACTCGGACTAAGTGTCCGATACAATCGGAGACAGGTCCTAAGACACCATCTCTCGAACACCCTCATCTTTTCCATCTGGAAGGACTCACGTTGAACCAAAGAGGACAACCATACACCATGACCATAGCATTGGTCAGAGCCTTCGCTATATGTTTGTTAGAATATATAAAATTACCCAACCAAATACCGACATATCTGACTACAGTTTTCACTATTAACGGCTGGCCCTGAGGATCAAAAATGCAGAACACTTTCCAGTTCTTACGCGTGTCACTTGAAACCCTGTTCACCGGGCACGGAAAAGAACAGTTTCACATTTTAGGAAGTTGATAAGCAACTTCCAGTCATTACAAGATAAAGTTACAGGGTGCCTATGACTACTACATTCGGTACTGATCTCTAAGGCACTAGGTCATCGGCATACGCTATAAGGTGTGGCATTGACCTTAGAAGATCTGCAATAAATATAGAAAACAATAATGGGGATCCTACAGCCCCCTGTTGTAGACCGTTTTCTATACTTAATACTCTACTTGATGTGTTACTTGATGCACATTTCACAACGAACTTCCTACCTGGTATAATATCATAAATCATGTATAGCAATGGTTTATTTAGCCTAAGTCTGACCAACATAAGGAAAAGGCCTTTGTTAGCTGTTGGAGGTTTTTGATTTCTGACCTCAGGGATCTAACTTCCGGATTTCTTGAATCTGTAAACCGTCTCTGCAAGAATTTGAGTCTTACAGCAGTCTACTTTTGTGCACGTGAAGTGCGTCGATGGTGGCATTCCGATAGACATCGCAGTCATCGGTCGGTACTAACTTCGGTATTGTTCTGTCCATTGTGCGCACTATGGCGTCGTTCATTTGTTTGAAGTACCCATCAACCTCATCGTTCGTTAGGTTTCTATTCGTCGGCGGATTAATCGTACTCGACCGGAGTTCCCTGGCTAAAGCTCTGGAGAAACATGGCCAGGGAGCCTTATTTTAATTATAAGGATTTCTCTGGACGTATTCCCCCAGATCAACTACCTCGTTCGGGAGTTGAATAAACGCTGAAAAAGCAAGATGATCACTATCGTACTCAATCGCGGTTAAACAATTCCGCGTGCTTGTATCTACATCCTGTATTGTCAGTCGTCTGTCAATCAATAGTAGATCCAGATAATTCCCGCTTCTGGGAAATTATGGTCAGTTCTACAGATAGCACATATGAGGGTGCTTTTGTTCTTGTCTTGGTCCTTTCCTAGAGGACATTCTCCATTACTGTGGTTCTCAGTGCATTTCACGCAGCGGAACTCCATCTTACAGTTCGCCGCGGCATGCCCGAACATCTAGCATCTAGCACACTGCATCGTGTGCCTACCTTTTCTAAATGTGTCCCACTTAATGGCAACATTTCCCAAGTGTTTGCTAGTGGGCGTTATCTGAACTAGGAATATAGGTAAACGCCTATTCTCCTTTTGTGCCGCCGCATAGACTAACGGCTTAACTCCTACTATGCGGAGATCGTCGCTCTGTGCCTGGCGCAGCACAGCGAGGAATTCCTCCGGATCCGTAGAAGGATCTACGCTCTTAAAGAACAGAGTCTCCTTTCGGGGTGTACATGTAGTACTCATTCCCTGCCTTTTCCAACGCCTGCCTAATTAACTCGTGGACTGTCATATAGGGGCAGTAGACAGTGTGCCTGAGGGGCATCCTATATTTTATCTCGTATGGGAGATTTAACTTGTCTAAATGCATAAGAGCCCACACAGATTTTGGAGATCCTTGGTCTCCGCACCGAATATGTTTATTGGTGGGCATCTCTCCTTTGTAGGCTGTGTCTGCTGCTGCTGCTTCTGCTGGATTCCTTTTAGCGGCACCTGCGTATTCACTGGTGCTTGTTGTTGCTGCTGTTGCTGGCATCGGTTTTCCAGCTGTTTTTGCGACTGCACGGCTTGTTGTCGCGGCTGTGCAGCCGCCTGTGCCGCTTTCCGCGCGGCCGGCCAACTTCTCCTTCATTAGCTGGACCACGGCGGCCAATTCCGCCTCTTGCTACTCGATTAAGCGTCTCTTCTCGAGGAGCTGGATCTTGCAGCTCTCAATTCGTAAGAGACTCTGCTCAGCCTCCAGTTCTTCTTTTTCTTCATTGGAGGCGAAGACCTGGTACCTCTTCTCCAGGCCCCGATATCTCCCCTCTCCTTCTGCCGACTCGGACATGATTGAGTCGGCTAGTACAGCCGCCATTGCTAAAGGCGGAGCTGCTGCTGCTGGTGTTGCTGGTTTTTTAGTCGCCGTGGTCTCAGCTGTTGTTGTTGTAGCAGCTGCCGCTGCGGACGTCGCTAGTGCTGCGAGCGCAGCTTTCGATGTTGTTGCTGCCGTGTATATGGCAGCTTCGTCGTCATCAGCAGATTTCGCTTCTGGCGTCATGGTCGATGGCGTGTTCTTTTTCGCTTTCGACAAGGTTGGGTGCGGGGTGAAGGGGCCTCTTCCTCTTCCCCCTTTCGCTCTCGCCATCAACCGAATTGCGTGATGAGCTGGCATCGGTCGAGAAGCCAGCATCTGATCTGATTGGCCAGCGCTGTGGCCTGATGTGCCACGCGCTGGTCCACTTCTCCCCCCAGGCCGCTCTCTCGGTCTCATTCTCCTTAAAAAAAAAAACAAAAGTGTCTCTATCATTATCTATGTATATGCTCACCTCCGATATTGAACCGGGGTCTCCCACACCTGGGGTGTGCACACTATGTGCTAGGCCCCAGCTACTTGCGGATCCTATCTTCTCTCACTGCTGTGATTTTTAGTTTTTTATTTGTTTGTTTTTTAATGTTTTTCGTTTTCACGTCCACTCGCTTTGAATGCCGGAGAGCGGCTGGGTATTGCATGGTGCAATTGATGCATGGTGCAAATTAAACTAAATTATTATTATTTGAGTTTTTAAAAAAGCTTTATTTTCCAACTGCTCTCTTTGAGCGATGCTTCAGAACTGAACTTAAAACTAACTTATTGTTACCAAGTCAACGATGCTGCTATGCGGGATCATGAGTTGATGGCATGAAGTTTTCCTACGTGACGGAATGTGCAATATCATCATTCGTGCAACGGATGAGGTGTCGCATTCGAGCGATGCTTGTCCAGCGGTGTCAGATGAAGAAGTTGTTTTGCATGTGCTCCTATGCAAGAATTAGCTTTGCTTGCAATTTTGAGACGGCGCGTGTAGACAATGCTCTCGGTGATGCAGACAGCGTACTCGGTGTTAACTCCTCCCTCCTTAAATTCGAACGTCCTCGTTCGACCTTTTAGAAAAATGGAATTTGACTAATCCTTGTGAATCTAACTGAAGCTTGAGGTTGAGGATCAATACTTGGTGTAATGGTTGAGGCTGGAATCTCTACGGCAGTATCCTCGGCGGTATGCTCTTCCGGAGGTAGATCGAATTTTGCCTTTGAACACGGAAATCCTACTTTTCCGCTAAATTTGTAAGCGATAAACGTAACACTTACAAATGTCAAAACCATTAAGACTGCTCCAATAATATTTTTCTTGTGGTCGCTTGTGATTCGTTACTTCACCTGATGTAAAAGTGTACTGCTGGGCCTTGATGGTTACGTTCGGAAACTGGATGACAAATGTTCCATTTATTGCGACTTCTTTTCCATTTATTTCGATTTTGCCGTGATATTGGTTTAGCAGCAGCATGCCTGGAGATAACTCTTCTATTGCAGGAATATGTTGGTTGTTGACCTGGGTGCACGATGGGGGTCGGCTTGATAACAAATGGCTAATACAATTATCATTACTTATTTCTATTTCATTTTTCTGTTTACATATTGTTATTGAGTTAAATGTTTTACAAATATTTCTTAGACCGTATAAATTCGTTTTGCATTGTAATATTTCCTTATAATCTAATTGATTGACAATGTTCCTTTTCTTGACAGCTTTTACTATAAATTTTTTGCATGTTTCTTCTTTTGTGGTAGGTAAACTTATTATATATAAGATAGATGTACTATTAGAGGCTATCTTTACCTCAGAAAATTCGATTGCTTCTATTACATTTGAATATGGCATATTATCTTTCTTTAAGATTTGCTTTATTGTCTTAACTTCTAAGGTGGATAACATATAAGTATTTATGATTTCGGCTTTAGCCCATTGTAAAGCATATTCAATATTTAATATTTCTTGTTTTAACATTTCCAATTTAAACTTAACATTTAGTATAAAATTGTCTTTTGAATTTTTATTTATTTCATTTACTACATTATTTGTTATGTTACTCATTTCATCTATTTTACTTAGAACTAGCTTGTTAATTATTATCTGGTTGTTATTATTTTCAAGAACATCATTCATTTTGGCTTTAATTATTTCAAAATCATGCTTGTCGGGGGTTCCGGCTAACCATTTCCAGGCAGAGCCCAGAAAATCTAGGGAGCGTTTTTGCTTCAAGTTAGGGATGAGTCGGTTTAGGTGCATTCTTATAAGTTGGATATCGTTGTGAAGGAGTGGAAGTAGGGGATGGGATGTGTTTGCGATGGATTGGATCTTCTGTTCTAATTGTCCTAATGCCTGACGATACTGTTTCATGTCGATTACGTGTACCAACTTGAAAGTCCCGGTTTGAATCTTCGCGTTACCGGACTCTATGGCAATGAGCTGCGCATTGGTGTAGTCAAGCATTCTTACATCACAGGTTATAGATGTGATCCAAGACCTAGAAGGGGTTTTGATTCTTTATTAAAGATTTGTGCACTATTTTCCCAGATTCGGTTAAAATTGTCGCTGTTCTATTTTCTGCAACTACCTCTTGTATCGACGGTTTAATTTGGAACCTACTCGTTTGTTCTGCTTAACGTATATTGTTTGATCCGGACTAAATTCCTTCATTGGCTGTCTCTTTTTGTTATGATATTCGAGATCAGCTACCTGTTTCTCCTGAATCTTCCTTACATTCTCCTGTCGTTCTTTCTCTAATATGCGTGGGTCAGAACTTACCCTACGACCAAAAAATGCTTCAATTGGGCGTTTCGCCGTGGTGGAGTGAATAGAAAAATTGTATTAAAGAACGGCGCGTTCTAATAGTTCCGTGAAGGATCGATGGAGTCCTTCCATTTTTAGACATCTCATGATCTCAATGAGTGTCGAATGGAATCTCTCGACTTGACCGTTAATAGCACTACAATAGGGAAGTGTTGTAAAGATTTTCATCTTGAGTTCGTCCTCAATCATGAACCTAGTAGACGCGGAATTAAATGACTTTTCGTTGTCTATAACGATTATTTCGGGTAGGCCAAATGAAAAAAGGATTTCTCTTAAGGGACCACGAACATCCTCTATGGCTTTGGACTTTATAATTTTTACCTGTGCCTACTTTGTCAATTTATCAATAGAGGTGAGAACGAGATTGTTTTCGGTGGAAAATATGTCTAGATGAACGATTTGCCCTGGGTTTACTCGGATGTCTGTCGTATTTGCCTTCATTACATATCTTACACTGCTTTTTTATTCGTTTTATTTTATTAGTCATTGCCGGGAAATAGTATCTTTCCAAAATTTGTGCTTTATTTTCTCGATCATTACGGTGAGCTCGTTTGTGCTCTCTAATAATTATTTCATCTTGCTCCGCTTCGTTAATTATATCTTGTACTTCTAGTTGGGTGAATCTAATCTTGTAATTATTAAAATGCGAACTATATATTTCCTGTATCAAACCCATGGTACGTTCATTGGTTTTTATACAGTTTATAACGGAAGGGTTAAGGGTTCTCTTGAGTATTTGTTTGAGGTTTGCTTGATTGAATTCTGGTTCAACTATGAGACGTCTATGGTAAGTGGGAAAAACTATTGGGAATTTTGTGCTTGGAATTTTACCTTGTTGCAGAAAGATTTGGTTTTTAAAGGCATTTATCGGTACTTCAATACTTTGTATAAGATTTTGGCCTGAACTCTCGTCACTATGTTGCGATGTGGATAGGGTATATAAAAACTGTGGAGCTCTGGATAGTGCGTCTGCTACTACGTTCGTTCTTCCAGGCTTATAGATCAGCTCGTGATTATATTCTTCGAGTATGGCTTTCCATCTTTTCATTTTATTATTATTGTTTTTGTTGCTTAAGGCGAAGGTGAGCGGCTGGTGATCAGTGAAAATCCGAACTCTGACGGAACCGTAAAGGTAATTTCGAAGTGAGCCTAATGCCCATACAATTGCCAACAGCTCTTTTTCGTTGGCTGCGTAGCTCTCTTCTGCTTTACTAAACGTTCTGCTTGTGAAGGTTATTGGTCTATTTTCTTGCTCGAGCACAGCGCCAAGAGCATAATTTGACGCATCGGTAGTCAGATCAAACGGTTTATTATAATCGGGATAGGCTAAAACTAGATCTCTGGAAACTAGTGAATTTTTTATTTTATTGAAAGAATCGATTGCTGCTTTGTCAAGTTCTATGGATGTTCTGGAGGATTGTTGTTTAGACACGCGGCCTTCCTCTCCTCTTAAGAGGGATGTAAGTGGTTTCGCAAGTTTCGCATAGTCCTTGACGAAACGACGGTAATAGCCTGAAAGGCCTAGGAAGGATCTAAGTTCTTTGAGAGTTTTTGGGGGAGCGAAATTTATAATGGATTCGACCTTGGTTGGATTAGTTTTTATACCTTCAGGAGAAATAAGATATCCAAGATATTCTACCTCTGACTTGAAGAAATCGCATTTTTCAAGTTGGACTTTCATATTCGCATTGTCTAAGATGTTAAAGACCTGCTCTATGTGTTCGGCGTGTTGGACCTCATCTTTACTAAATATGATGATGTCGTCGATATACACATAACATGATTTTCCAATGCATTCCCTTAAGATATCGTCTAGGGCTCTCTGGAAAATCGATGGAGCATTCTTTAGTCCAAACGTGTAAATTCGTATTTGCCATGATTGATTGAAAACGCCGTCTTCTCAATATCAGATTCCTTTAAAGGAATTTGATGGAAGCCGCTTTTTAAATCAATCACAGTGAAAAATTTGTTTTTTCCTAATTGAGAGATTACTTCACTTATGTCTGGAATTGGATATCGATCAGCAATAGTTATGGTGTTCAGTTTCCTGTAATCTATCACCATTCTGTATTGTGGTGCTCCGGATGAATCAGCCTTTTTGTCTACTATCCAAACGGGCGAATTATAAGGAGACCGTGAAGGTCTTATAATACCGTCATCGAGTAATTTTTGAACTTGTTTTTCGACTTCTGTTTTGAGGGACATAGGGAAGGGATAATAACGCGTATAGACGGGATCATTAGTGGAGGTTCTAATTTCTGCGACAACCTTTGTGGTATAGGTGAGCTTCTCTTCGGGTTCGGAGAAGAGTTTTGGATACTTTTTTACTATTGAATTTAGGCTGAGCTTCTGCTGAGATGTTAAATGATCGGTTTTGATGGCGATTGAGTTTACTGATTGTGACCTAAGCTGTTTTATTTTAATTCTGACTTTATCGAGGATCGTCATGTAACTGTCTTTAGTGTGGATGACAGCGGACAATTCCTTCAAACTACCGTTACCTAATATTCCATGGAAAGTTTTAAGCGTGGGCAAAAGAAAACATTTTATTTTTATAATGCTAAGGTCGAAAAGGTTTATTAGTGTGTAATGGCTGATTTCTACATCACCGGCAATCGATTTTGCATAAAAGATCTGTTCATTAGGAATGGGAGCTTTAACTAACTCTGGTTTTATATAATTTTTGCTTGATCCTGTATCAATAAGGAATTTTAAGATTTCCCCATTCGTCGTTTTACATTCGAAGTATGGCAACGACGAATCAGTTAGCCTAAAAAATGTATGTCACTGTAATCTACTGAATATTCTGATGAGTACTGTTGTTCCGTGACTTCTGGCGTGCATTCAACTGGATTTTGCTCGACGTAGCCTGGTGAGTGCACCTCATAGACCTGTCCATAACTTCCCTGTTCAAGGTTAGGAGCTTCTGGTTCATGCGGATGTGTCACCGGCTCTGGGCTATATTGGAGATTCTGGTCAATGAAGAAGTTGGGCTGTTTATTTTGTTGCGACGAAGTTGAGGGTTGGAAGAGTAATTTGGGTTTCGAGGAATTCCAATAGGCTTGACGATTTGCGGCGTTGATAGTTCTTAGCTGACCGCTTTGTCCTTGGGTTAAAGGCTCATTCTTAATCTGGTTCGCAAATAGTCCTGTAGGTTGGGAAGTTGCAGGGCGGATGTTTGTATTCGGACCCTGAGGGGCAGGATAATTTGTGGGACGGTAATTATTTTGTTGGAACGGAGGCGGCTGCCGTGGATAGGCCACATTTGATTGGTAATTTTGAGTTTGAGGAAAATAGGAAGGATGCGGGGAACGCGGTGCTCCAGGGGAAAAATTAAAAAAAAATTGATATGGCATTTTGGGAATTAGGATGTTGGGGACGCGAATGATTTTGATTAAAAGTCTTCCTGACGGCCCCTTGGCTTGAATAAATTGCGATCTGTAGTTTTGATTCTCATACTTTAGACATAGGTGTAGTGTTTGTGGCAAGTCCGCTGGATCTTTCATACCCAGTAAATCAGACAAACTGCCTTTAAGACCCCTGATAAAGGTGTCTAAAGCTTTGTCCCTATAGGTCTGCGTAAGCAATCGCATCGCTTCAGGACCAATCTCCATACAAGAGATCTTATTAATTATTAGTGTAAGCTGTGAGCAAACAGTTTGATAAAACTCCTGTATGCTTTTGTTTCCCTGTGTTAGATGAGATAGTTGGTACTCTAACGTGGTGACGTCGCGTTTATCTGCGTAATGCATCGTGAGGTAACTTATGATATTATCCCAATTAAGAGGCGTGTTGTAAGCCTCCAATGCTGCGTCCGCTTGGCCGACAATCTTGTTACGAATCACGTTAAGGATTCCGTAATATTTTGGGGTTTCTTTTGGCGTGGTCGTAGATTCTGAGAACGCGCTCAACGCTTTTCTTCCAGGAAGAAAATTCGCGAGCGTTTCCGGAGAAATCTCTCAAGCAGCGTACAATATCAGGCACTTTTTCCAGATCATCGAGACGATATCGATATTCTGGCGAAATTGTCTGATCGACTCCTGAAAATCGGTGAGCGTTCGGGTTTAATACGCTTTCGATAAGGCTTTTGCCCTGACGCTCTATAACGCGAGTAACTATTGAAGTGACAAGAGCGTCGAATTCTGGTGTGGACCTGACTTCAGGGTGCTCTGATGAGCTTGACCTATATGAACTATTCGGGTCTTGGGTACCAGATGTCTGACTGCCAGTTGGCTGGCTAATCATTTGTGCAGCCCCTTCTAACGTGATAATGGAGGGATCCGGTGTTGGAATAATGGGAGCAGGATTAGGTTGGGGAGGTGGTATTTCGGAAGTGGGATGTTCTGCAGCCTTGGTTCTAGTTACCGGCATGTTTAAAATTGTTTCTACTCTTTTTCCTTAAAATTCGAAGCCAATAAAAAATAATGCTCTTACCTGACTTTTCAGACAACCAACCGTTTTACAATCACTGATTAATAATTTCTTTTTTTCCTTTTTTACACTTAACTATATAAAGACACTGATTTATTAATTCTGATTTACCACTTGCTTAATAAACTAAAACTATATTGATTACTTTTTCCTTTTGTAATTTCATTACACTTCTTTTTTTCCAATAACTAAAAACTATAACGATTTATATTTATTTTATAATTTCAATGCGCTTCCTCTTTTGCAATAACTAAAAACTATATTGATTTTTATTTCCTTTTATAATTTTAATGCACTTCTTTTTTCTTTTCTTAAACACTAACTTACATCACTAACACTACAGGCAGCTTCATGCTTTGACCGGGCAGGTTGGCCAGGTTGATCCGGTGGTGCGGCTAGCTCTATCGAACTTCCGGTTTGTCCTGTTACACAGGGCTACTACGGGGCCCTTTACAGATATTCACTGTAATTGTTTCACCACTCGCGATCACGGGGGACCACAGGATTTTTCCAACGTTTCGAGTTTCACCTCGCGGGGTTAGGGCTCATTGAGCGCTTTTTATCCCGTATTATAATCGGTTATACTACCGAACTTTACCGCGTACTGATCCTGTGATCCCTGCTCGGGCGCCAATTAAACTAAATTATTATTATTTGAGTTTTTAAAAAAGCTTTATTTTCCAACTGCTCTCTTTGAGTGATGCTTCAGAACTGAACTTAAAACTAACTTATTGTTACCAAGTCAACGATGCTGCTATGCGGGATCATGAGTTGATGGCATGAAGTTTTCCTACGTGACGGAATGTGCAATATCATCATTCGTGCAACGGATGAGGTGTCGCATTCGAGCGATGCTTGTCCAGCGGTGTCAGATGAAGAAGTTGTTTTGCATGTGCTCCTATGCAAGAATTAGCTTTGCTTGCAATTTTGAGACGGCGCGTGTAGACAATGCTCTCGGTGATGCAGACAGCGTACTCGGTGTTAACTTGCATATAGCCAGGTAGGGAGCATCCGCGGTTCCGAACATAACTGTACCACAATAGTACTCTTCAATAGGTTGTTGGGGATCCCTCCAAACTATTCGCTGATATTGAACGTTTTTAGTACGCATATCAATTCGTCTGAACATTTTCTCAATATCAACCATAAAAACAAATTTGTATTCTTCCCAGAAACTATATGTATATCCAAATGTAGTTTTCTGTGCTATTGGAAACCCTTTAGTTACTTGAATAGTATCATTAAGAATACAATCATCGTACACGCCACCTAATAACATATCCACCCCTTGTGGCTCAAAGTATCTCGGATCTGCCAATTCAATGTTGTGTTAATGAACATAATCTTTAATACAAATTTTCTTTTCTGGAAAAATTTCTGTCACCTTTGACAGCAGATATGCTTCAATTTCATAATTTACAAGAGGATCCATTCTAGAACCAACAGTTAAATTGACACTATATCGCCCAGTGGTCACCTTATAGCCTGTTAGACCATGCACACTTAAGCATACTCTGTCACGCTGCAAGCATAATATCTGAACTGCTCTCTTCGACACAAATGATGCCTGTAATCCCTGATCCAAAAAACCTCTTAATTTATATAATTGCCGATTTAAAAGTGACCACAGCGGTTGGTAAAAGTACATCGCACTATGTGGATTGTTGTTTATTATCTTCTGGTAGGAAACAATTTGTCGCAACGTGAGTAGTCGATGTAAGAGTGGGTACTTTTTCCCGATCCATATGTATTACAGTATGATGTTTACATCCACATGAACCACAGTTGCGAGGACTACTATATTGCGACGATCGATGGTTAGTACCCGAGGCAATTAAAACATAATTTTTGTTGTTTCCATCGTGTTCATTTGTAGGAATTTTGAACATTCACGCACTTTATGACTCGTCTTCATGGGATAGTATGCGCACTGTACGAGTATGTCCTGTACATATAAAAAACCTTTGTCGAAGTGCTTAGTCTTAAATTCCCTTTTTCTCGCTGATGTAACACCGTGTTTACCTTGTGCCGCACTTTATTTTAGAGGATGTAACCATCAGGAGATATTGTTCATTTAAAAGGGATAACAGATCTGTAAATTTGGGTATATCCGTCTGGTTCCGTAGAGAATGATACCACTCACTTCGAAGCGAATTTGGTAATTTCTTTATTAGGAAATACACTGTAATTTCGTTTTGCTCTTCGATATTCACGCCAAGATTCTTTATAGATCTAAAACATGAACGACTTGTCTGGATAAAACGTTTTAAAGAAATTGGGTCATCGCGAGCTACATACGGCTGCTGGTATAAAATATCCACACAATGAGTAAATATTATACGATTAATATCATACTGATTACACAACATTTTCTACGCTTCCAGGTAGTTTTCTCCAATAAAGCGCTGGATATCCTGCGCTGCATCACCGTTTAATGCTGCTTTTAAGTAGATTTCTGTAAATCGTTTAAATTTTAATTTTAATGAATCCAATCTAAATATATTTCCTTAAAGGAGGGCTATTCGATATGATTGCCATTAAATGTAGGCAATTTAACTTCTGGTATGGCATGAGGAATGGCTTGAATTGGAATCGAAATTGGCAATGGCGTGGTTTCATTATTGCTCTTTTGTTTCGGTTGCACATTTAAGATCCCGTTTAGAGAATCCCGTATTGCAGCAACTGCATCGATGTACGCTTCTTCAAATTCGCTACATATCTCTGTATACTTTTCTGTGGAATCTGCATCTTGTAGGTGACGAATTAAGGAGCTATGATTCTTACGAAATTCAACTCGAAACGATGCTAATGTCTCTAAACGAGTTTCATGGTATGCCTGGGACTTTCTCGCACAAAGAGGTTTCCTCAACAGAAACGATATTTTGTAAAACTATGTGGAGGGGAGTTGCAAAGGTAGCGTGATTTAAATATCGGACGATACACCACACAAAGGGGTTTCCTACACAGAAACTATTTTTTGTTAAACTGTGCGTAAGGGAGTTGTAAAGAAAACTTGGATTAAATATCGGACGATACACCACACAAAGGGGTTTCCTCAACGGAAACGGTATTTTGTAAAACTATGTGGAGAGTAGTTGCAAAGGTAGCTTGATTTAAATATCGGAAGATACACCACACAAAGGGGTTTCCTACACAGAAACGATTGTTTGATACACTGTGCGTAAGGGAGTTGTAAAGAAAACTTGGATTAAATATCGGACGATACACCACACAAAGGGGTTTCCTCAACAGAAACGGTATTTTGTAAAACTATGTGGAGAGGAGTTGCAAAGGTAGCTTGATTTAAATATCGGACGATACACCACACAAAGGGGTTTCCTACACAGAAACGATTTTTTGTTAAACTGTGCGTAAAGGAGTTCCAAAGAAAACTTGGCTTAAATATCGGAAGATACACCACACAAAGGGGTTTCCTACACAGAAACAATTTTTTGATAAACTGTGCGTAAGGGAGTTGGAAAGAAAACTTGGCTTAAATATCGGACGATACACCACACAAAGGGGTTTCCTCAACAGAAACGATATTTTGTATAACTATGTGGAGAGGAGTTACAAAGGTAGCTTGATTTAAATATCGGACGATACACCACACAAAGGGGTTTCTTCAACGGAAACGGTTTTCTGTTAAACCGAAACGATTACTTGTTAAAATGTGCGTGCGTAAGGAAAATTTGGCTTAAATATCGGACGATACACCACACAAAGGGGTTTCCTACACAGAAACGATTTTTTGATAAACTGGGAGTTGTAAAGAAAACTTGGCTTAGATATCGGACGATACACCACACAAAGGGGTTTCCTCCACAGAAACGATTTTTTGTTAAATTGTGCGTAAGGGAGTTGCAAAGAAAACCTGGCTTAAATATCGGACGATACACCACACAAAGGGGTTTCCTACACAGAAACGATTTTTTGATAAACTGTGCGTAAGGGAGTTGTAAAGAAAACTTGGCTTAAATATCGGACGATACACCACACAAAGGGGTTTCCTCAACAGAAACGATATTTTGTAAAACTATGTGGAGAGGAAATGCAAAGGTAGCTTGATTTAAATATCGGAAGATACACCACACAAAGGGGTTTCCTACACAGAAACGATTTTTCAATACACTGTGCGTAAGGGAGTTGTAAAGAAAACTTGGCTTAAATATCGGACGATACACCACACAAAGGGGTTTCCTCAACAGAAACGATATTTTGTAAAACTATGTGGAGAGGAGTTGCAAAGGTAGCTTGATTTAAGTATCGGACGATACACCACTCAAAGGGGTTTCGTCAACGGAAACGGTTTTCTGTTAAACCGAAACGATTATTTGTTAAACTGTGCGTGCGTAAAGAAAACTTGGCTTAAATATCGGACGATACACCACACAAAGGTGTTTCCTACACAGAAACGATTTTTTGATAAACTGTGCTTAAGGGAGTTGTAAAGAAAACTTGGTTTAAATATCGGACGATACAACACACAAAGGGGTTTCCTACACAGAAACGATTTTTTGATGCACTGTGCGTAAGGGAGTTGTAAAGAAAACTTGGCTTAAATATCGGACGATACACCACACAAAGGGGTTTCCTTAACAGAAACGGTATTTTGTAAAACTATGTGGAGAGGAGTTGCAAAGGTAGCTTGATTTAAATATCGGACGATACACCACACAAAGGGGTTTCCTACGCAGAAACGATTTTTTGATAAACTGTGCGTAAGGGAGTTGTAAAGAAAACTTGGCTTAAATATCGGACGATACACCACACAAAGGGGTTTCCTTAACAGAAACGGTATTTTGTAAAACTATGTGGAGAGGAGTTGCAAAGGTAGTTTGATTTAAATATCGGACGATACACCACACAAAGGGGTTTCCTACGCAGAAACGATTTTTTGATAAACTGTGCGTAAGGGAGTTATAAAGAAAACTTGGCTTAAATATCGGACGATACACCACACAAAGGGGTTTCCTTAACAGAAACGATATTTTGTATAACTATGTGGAAAGGAGTTGCAAAGGTAGCTTGATTTAAATATCGGACAATACACCACACAAAGGGGTTTCCTCAACGGAAACGGTTTTCTGTTAAACCGAAACGATTATATTACTGTGCGTGCGTAAAGAAAACTTGGCTTAAATATCGGACGATACACCACACAAAGGGGTTTCTACACAGAAACGATTTTTTGTTAAACTGTGCGTAAGGGAGTTGTAAAGAAAACTTGGCTTAAATATCGGACGATACACCACACAAAGGGGTTTCCTCAACAGAAACGATATTTTGTATAACTATGTGGAAAGGAGTTGCAAAGGTAGCTTGATTTAAATATCGGACAATACACCACACAAAGGGGTTTCCTCAACGGAAACGGTTTTCTGTTAAACCGAAACGATTACTTGTTAAACTGTGCGTGCGTAAAGAAAACTTGGCTTAAATATCGGACGATACACCACACAAAGGGGTTTCCTCAACAGAAACGATATTTTGTAAAACTATGTGGAAAGGAGTTGCAAAGGTAGCTTGATTTAAGTATCGGACGATACACCACACAAAGGGGTTCCCTAAACGGAAACGATTTTCTGTTAAACCGAAACGATTATTTGTTAAACTGTGCGTGCGTAAAGAAAACTTGGCTTAAATATCGGACGATACACCACACAAAGGGGTTTCCTACACAGAAACGATTTTTTGATAAACTGTGCGTAAGGGAGTTGTAAAGAAAACTTGGCTTAAATATCGGACGATACACCACACAAAGGGGTTTCCTCAACAAAAACGATATTTTGTAAAACTAGGTGGAGAGGAGTTGCAAAGGTAGCTTGATTTAAGTATCGGACGATACAGCACACAAAGGGGTTTCCTAAACGGAAACGGTTTTCTGTTAAACCGAAACGATTATTTGTTAAACTGTGCGTGCGTAAAGAAAACTTGGCTTAAATATCGGACGATACACCACACAAAGGGGTTTCCTCAACAGAAACGATATTTTGTATAACTATGTGGAAAGGAGTTGCAAAGGTAGCTTGATTTAAATATCGGACAATACACCACACAAAGGGGTTTCCTAAACGGAAACGGTTTTCTGTTAAACCGAAACGATTATTTGTTAAACTGTGCGTGCGTAAAGAAAACTTGGCTTTAATATCGGACGATACACCACACAAAGGGGTTTCCTACACAGAAACGATTTTTTGATAAATTGTGCGTAAGGGAGTTGTAAACAAAACTTGGCTTAAATATCGGACGATACACCACACAAAGGGGTTTCCTCCACAAAAAGGATTTTTTGTTAAACTGTGCGTAAGGGAGCTGCAAAGAAAACTTGGCTTAAATATCGGACGATACACCACACAAAGGGGTTTCGTACACAGAAACGATTTTTTAATAAACTGCGCGTAAGGGAGTTGTAAACAAAACTTGGCTTAAATATCGGACGATACACCACACAAAGGGGTTTCCTCAACAGAAACGATATTTTGTAAAACTATGTGGAGAGGAGTTGCAAAGGTAGCTTGATTTAAATATCGGACGATACACCACACAAAGGGGTTTCGTCAATGGAAACGGTTTTCTGTTAAACCGAAACGATTATATTACTGTGCGTGCGTAAAGAAAACTTGGCTTAAATATCGGACGATACACCACACAAAGGGGTTTCCTCCACAGAAACGATTTTTTGTTAAATTGTGCGTAAGGGAGTTGCAAAGAAAACTTGGCTTAGATATCGGACGATACACCACACAAAGGGGTTTCCTACACAGAAACGATTTTTTGATAAACTGTGCGTAAGGGAGTTGTAAAGAAAACTTGGCTTAAATATCGGACGATACACCACACAAAGGGGTTTCCTCAACGGAAACGGTTTTCTGTTAAACCGAAACGATTATTTGTTAAACTGTGCGTGCGTAAAGGAAACTTGGCTTAAATATCGGACGATACACCACACAAAGGGGTTTTCTCAACAGAAACGGTATTTTGTAAAACTATGTGGAGAGGAGTTGCAAAGGTAGCTTGATTTAAATATCGGACGATACACCACACAAAGGGGTTTCCTACACAGAAACGATTTTTTAATAAACTGTGCGTAAGGGAGTTGTAAAGAAAACGGCTTAAATATCGGAAGATACATCATACAAAATGGTTTCTTCAATAGAACCGACTTTTTGTTAAACTGTGCGTAATGGAGTTGTAAAGAAAACTTGGCTTAAATATCGGAAGATACACCACACAAAGGGGTCTCCTACACAGAAACGATTTTTTGATAAACTGTGCGTAAGGGAGTTGTAAAGAAACCTTGGCTTAAATATCGGACACACAAAGGGGTTTCCTCAACGAAAACGGTTTTCTGTTAAACCGAAACGATTATTTGTTAAACTGTGCGTGCGTAAAGAAAACTTGGCTTAAATATCGGACGATACACCACACAAAGGGGTTTCCTCAACAGAAACGATATTTTGTAAAACTATGTGAAAAGGAGTTGCAAAGGTAGCTTGATTTAAATATCGGACGATACACCACATAAAGGGGTTTCCTCAACGGAAACGGTTTTCTGTTAAACCGAAACGATTATTTGTTAAACTGTGCGTGCGTAAAGAAAACTTGGCTTAAATATCGGACGATACACCACACAAAGGGGTTTCCTCAACAGAAACGATATTTTGTATAACTATGTGGAGAGGAGTTACAAAGGTAGCTTGATTTAAATATCGGACGATACACCACACAAAGGGGTTTCTTCAACGGAAACGGTTTTCTGTTAAACCGAAGCGATTATTTGTTAAACTGTGCGTGCGTAAAGAAAACTTGGCTTAAATATCGGACGATACACCACACAAAGGGGTTTCCTCAACAGAAACGATATTTTGTAAAACTATGTGGAGAGGAGTTGCAAAGGTAGCTTGATTTAAATATCGGACGATACACCACACAAAGGGGTTTGCTCAACGGAAACGGTTTTCTGTTAAACCGAAACGATTATTTGTTAAACTGTGCGTGCGTAAAGAAAACTTGGCTTAAATATCGGACGATACACCACACAAAGGGGTTTCCTCAACAGAAACGATATTTTGTAAAACTATGTGGAGAGGAGTTGCAAAGGTAGCTTGATTTAAATATCGGACGATACACCACACAAAGGGGTTTCCTCAACGGAAACGGTTTTCTATTAAACCGAAACGATTTTTTGTTAAACTGTGCGTGCGTAAAGAAAACTTGGCCTAAATATCGGACGATACACCACACAAAGGGGTTTCCTCAACGGAAACGGTTTTCTATTAAACCGAAACGATTTTTTGTTAAACTGTGCGTGCGTAAAGAAAACTTGGCCTAAATATCGGACGTTACACCACACAAAGGGGCTTCCTCCACAGAAACGATTTTTTGATAAACTGTGCGTAAGGGAGTTGTAAAGAAAACTTGGCTTAAATATCGGACGATACACCACACAAAGGGGTTTCCTCAACGGAAACGGTTTTCTATTAAACCGAAACGATTTTTTGTTAAACTGTGCGTGCGTAAAGAAAACTTGGCTTAAATATCGGACGATACACCACACAAAGGGGTTTCCTACACAGAAACGATTTTTTTAAAAACTGTGCGTAAGGGAGTTGTAAAGAAAACTTGGCTTAAATATCGGACGATACACCACACAAAGGGGTTTCCTCAACGGAAACGGTTTTCTGTTAAACCGAAACGATTTTTTGTTAAACTGTGCGTGCGTAAAGAAAACTTGGCGTAAATATCGGACGATACACCACACAAAGGGGTTTCCTACACAGAAACGATTTTTTGATAAACTGTGCGTAAGGGAGCTGTAAAGAAAATGGCTTAAATATAGGAAGATACACCACACAAAATGGTTTCTTCAACAGAACCAACTTTTTGTTAAACTGTGCGTAAGGGAGTTGTAAAGAAAACCTGGCTTAAATATCGGACGATACACCACACAAAGGGGTTTCCTACACAGAAACGATTTTTTGATAAACTGTGCGTAAGGGAGATGTAAAGAAAACTTGGCTTAAATGTCGGACGATACACCACACAAAGGGGTTTCCTCAACGGAAACGGTTTTCTGTTGAACCGAAACGATTTTTTGTTAAACTGTGCGTGCGTAAAGAAAACTTGGCTTAAATATCGGACGATACACCACACAAAGGGGTTTCCTACACAGAAACGATTTTTTGATAAACTGTGCGTAATGGAGTTGTAAAGAAAACTTGGCTTAAATATCGGACGATACACCACACAAAGGGGTTTCCTACACAGAAACGATTTTTTGATAAACTGTGCGTAAGGGAGTTGTAAAGAAAACTTGGCTTAAATATCGGACGATACACCACACAAAGGGGTTTCCTCCACAGAAACGATTTTTTGTATAACTATGTGGAGAGGAGTTACAAAGGCAGCTTGATTTAAATATCGGAAGATACACAACACAAAGGGGTTTCCTCCACAGAAACGATTTTTTGTTAAATTGTGCGTAAGGGAGTTGTAAAGAAAACTTGGCTTAAATATCGGACGATACACCACACAAAGGGGTTTCCTCAACGGAAACGGTTTTCTGTTAAACCGAAACGATTATTTGCTGAACTGTGCGTGCGTAAAGAAAACTTGGCTTAAATATCGGACGATACACCACACAAAGGGGTTTCCTCCACAGAAACGATTTTTTGATAAACTGTGCGTAAGGGAGTTGTAAACAAAACTTGGCTTAAATATCGGACGATATACCACACAAAGGGGTTTCCTCAACAGAAACGATATTTTGTAAAACTATGTGGAGAGGAGTTGCAAAGGTAGCTTGATTTAAATATCGGACGATACACCACACAAAGGGGTTTCGTCAACGGAAACGGTTTTCTGTTAAACCGAAACGATTATTTGTTAAACTGTGCGTGCGTAAAGAAAACTTATCTTAAATATCGGACGATACACCACACAAAGGGGTCTCCTACACAGAAACGATTTTTTGATAAACTGTGCGTAAGGGAGTTGTAAAGAAAACTTGGCTTAAATATCGGACGATACACCACACAAAGGGGTTTCCTCAACGAAAACGGTTTTCTGTTAAACCGAAACGATTATTTGTTAAACTGTGCGTGCGTAAAGAAAACTTGGCTTAAATATCGGTCGATACACCACACAAAGGGGTTTCCTCAACAGAAACGATATTTTGTAAAACTATGTGGAAAGGAGTTGCAAAGGTAGCTTGATTTAAATATCGGACGATACACCACATAAAGGGGTTTCCTCAACGGAAACGGTTTTCTGTTAAACCGAAACGATTATTTGTTAAAAAGTGCGTGCGTAAAGAAAACTTGGCTTAAATATCGGACGATACACCACACAAAGGGGTTTCCTCAACAGAAACGATATTTTGTAAAACTATGTGGAGAGGAGTTGCAAAGGTAGCTTGATTTAAATATCGGACGATACACCACACAAAGGGGTTTGCCCAACGGAAACGGTTTTCTGTTAAACCGAAACGATTATTTGTTAAACTGTGCGTGCGTAAAGAAAACTTGGCTTAAATATCGGACGATACACCACACAAAGGGGTTTCCTCAACAGAAACGATATTTTGTAAAACTATGTGGAGAGGAGTTGCAAAGGTAGCTTGATTTAAATATCGGACGATACACCACACAAAGGGGTTTCCTCAACGGAAACGGTTTTCTATTAAACCGAAACGATTTTTTGTTAAACTGTGCGTGCGTAAAGAAAACTTGGCCTAAATATCGGACGATACACCACACAAAGGGGTTTCCTTAACGGAAACGGTTTTCTATTAAACCGAAACGATTTTTTGTTAAACTGTGCGTGCGTAAAGAAAACTTGGCCTAAATATCGGACGATACACCACACAAAGGGGCT
The DNA here is from genome assembly GCA_944738645.1 of Eristalinus sepulchralis. Taxonomy (NCBI): domain Eukaryota; kingdom Metazoa; phylum Arthropoda; class Insecta; order Diptera; family Syrphidae; genus Eristalinus; species Eristalinus sepulchralis. Next base: position 21,715,464 of record OX122886.1, read on the forward strand.
TCCTCCACAGAAACGATTTTTTGATAAACTGTGCGTAAGGGAGCTGTAAAGAAAATGGCTTAAATATCGGAAGATACACCACACAAAATGGTTTCTTCAACAGAACCAACTTTTTGTTAAACTGTGCGTAAGGGAGTTGTAAAGAAAACCTGGCTTAAATATCGGACGATACACCACACAAAGGGGTTTCCTACACAGAAACGATTTTTTGATAAACTGTGCGTAAGGGAGATGTAAAGAAAACTTGGCTTAAATGTCGGACGATACACCACACAAAGGGGTTTCCTCAACGGAAACGGTTTTCTGTTGAACCGAAACGATTTTTTGTTAAACTGTGCGTGCGTAAAGAAAACTTGGCTTAAATATCGGACGATACACCACACAAAGGGGTTTCCTACACAGAAACGATTTTTTGATAAACTGTGCGTAATGGAGTTGTAAAGAAAACTTGGCTTAAATATCGGACGATACACCACACAAAGGGGTTTCCTACACAGAAACGATTTTTTGATAAACTGTGCGTAAGGGAGTTGTAAAGAAAACTTGGCTTGAATATCGGACGATACACCACACAAAGGGGTTTCCTCCACAGAAACGATTTTTTGTATAACTATGTGGAGAGGAGTTACAAAGGCAGCTTGATTTAAATATCGGAAGATACACAACACAAAGGGGTTTCCTCCACAGAAACGATTTTTTGTTAAATTGTGCGTAAGGGAGTTGTAAAGAAAACTTGGCTTAAATATCGGACGATACACCACACAAAGGGGTTTCCTCAACGGAAACGGTTTTCTGTTAAACCGAAACGATTATTTGCTGAACTGTGCGTGCGTAAAGAAAACTTGGCTTAAATATCGGACGATACACCACACAAAGGGGTTTCCTCCACAGAAACGATTTTTTGATAAACTGTGCGTAAGGGAGTTGTAAACAAAACTTGGCTTAAATATCGGACGATATACCACACAAAGGGGTTTCCTCAACAGAAACGATATTTTGTAAAACTATGTGGAGAGGAGTTGCAAAGGTAGCTTGATTTAAATATCGGACGATACACCACACAAAGGGGTTTCGTCAACGGAAACGGTTTTCTGTTAAACCGAAACGATTATTTGTTAAACTGTGCGTGCGTAAAGAAAACTTATCTTAAATATCGGACGATACACCACACAAAGGGGTCTCCTACACAGAAACGATTTTTTGATAAACTGTGCGTAAGGGAGTTGTAAAGAAAACTTGGCTTAAATATCGGACGATACACCACACAAAGGGGTTTCCTCAACGAAAACGGTTTTCTGTTAAACCGAAACGATTATTTGTTAAACTGTGCGTGCGTAAAGAAAACTTGGCTTAAATATCGGTCGATACACCACACAAAGGGGTTTCCTCAACAGAAACGATATTTTGTAAAACTATGTGGAAAGGAGTTGCAAAGGTAGCTTGATTTAAATATCGGACGATACACCACATAAAGGGGTTTCCTCAACGGAAACGGTTTTCTGTTAAACCGAAACGATTATTTGTTAAAAAGTGCGTGCGTAAAGAAAACTTGGCTTAAATATCGGACGATACACCACACAAAGGGGTTTCCTCAACAGAAACGATATTTTGTAAAACTATGTGGAGAGGAGTTGCAAAGGTAGCTTGATTTAAATATCGGACGATACACCACACAAAGGGGTTTGCCCAACGGAAACGGTTTTCTGTTAAACCGAAACGATTATTTGTTAAACTGTGCGTGCGTAAAGAAAACTTGGCTTAAATATCGGACGATACACCACACAAAGGGGTTTCCTCAACAGAAACGATATTTTGTAAAACTATGTGGAGAGGAGTTGCAAAGGTAGCTTGATTTAAATATCGGACGATACACCACACAAAGGGGTTTCCTCAACGGAAACGGTTTTCTATTAAACCGAAACGATTTTTTGTTAAACTGTGCGTGCGTAAAGAAAACTTGGCCTAAATATCGGACGATACACCACACAAAGGGGTTTCCTCAACGGAAACGGTTTTCTATTAAACCGAAACGATTTTTTGTTAAACTGTGCGTGCGTAAAGAAAACTTGGCCTAAATATCGGACGTTACACCACACAAAGGGGCTTCCTCCACAGAAACGATTTTTTGATAAACTGTGCGTAAGGGAGTTGTAAAGAAAACTTGGCTTAAATATCGGACGATACACCACACAAAGGGGTTTCCTCAACGGAAACGGTTTTCTATTAAACCGAAACGATTTTTTGTTAAACTGTGCGTGCGTAAAGAAAACTTGGCTTAAATATCGGACGATACACCACACAAAGGGGTTTCCTACACAGAAACGATTTTTTTAAAAACTGTGCGTAAGGGAGTTGTAAAGAAAACTTGGCTTAAATATCGGACGATACACCACACAAAGGGGTTTCCTCAACGGAAACGGTTTTCTGTTAAACCGAAACGATTTTTTGTTAAACTGTGCGTGCGTAAAGAAAACTTGGCGTAAATATCGGACGATACACCACACAAAGGGGTTTCCTACACAGAAACGATTTTTTGATAAACTGTGCGTAAGGGAGCTGTAAAGAAAATGGCTTAAATATAGGAAGATACACCACACAAAATGGTTTCTTCAACAGAACCAACTTTTTGTTAAACTGTGCGTAAGGGAGTTGTAAAGAAAACCTGGCTTAAATATCGGACGATACACCACACAAAGGGGTTTCCTACACAGAAACGATTTTTTGATAAACTGTGCGTAAGGGAGATGTAAAGAAAACTTGGCTTAAATGTCGGACGATACACCACACAAAGGGGTTTCCTCAACAGAAACGATATTTTGTATAACTATGTGGAAAGGAGTTGCAAAGGTAGCTTGATTTAAATATCGGACAATACACCACACAAAGGGGTTTCCTCAACGGAAACGGTTTTCTGTTAAACCGAAACGATTACTTGTTAAACTGTGCGTGCGTAAAGAAAACTTGGCTTAAATATCGGACGATACACCACACAAAGGGGTTTCCTTAACAGAAACGATATTTTGTATAACTATGTGGAAAGGAGTTGCAAAGGTAGCTTGATTTAAATATCGGACAATACACCACACAAAGGGGTTTCCTCAACGGAAACGGTTTTCTGTTAAACCGAAACGATTATATTACTGTGCGTGCGTAAAGAAAACTTGGCTTAAATATCGGACGATACACCACACAAAGGGGTTTCTACACAGAAACGATTTTTTGTTAAACTGTGCGTAAGGGAGTTGTAAAGAAAACTTGGCTTAAATATCGGACGATACACCACACAAAGGGGTTTCCTCAACAGAAACGATATTTTGTATAACTATGTGGAAAGGAGTTGCAAAGGTAGCTTGATTTAAATATCGGACAATACACCACACAAAGGGGTTTCCTCAACGGAAACGGTTTTCTGTTAAACCGAAACGATTACTTGTTAAACTGTGCGTGCGTAAAGAAAACTTGGCTTAAATATCGGACGATACACCACACAAAGGGGTTTCCTCAACAGAAACGATATTTTGTAAAACTATGTGGAAAGGAGTTGCAAAGGTAGCTTGATTTAAGTATCGGACGATACACCACACAAAGGGGTTCCCTAAACGGAAACGATTTTCTGTTAAACCGAAACGATTATTTGTTAAACTGTGCGTGCGTAAAGAAAACTTGGCTTAAATATCGGACGATACACCACACAAAGGGGTTTCCTACACAGAAACGATTTTTTGATAAACTGTGCGTAAGGGAGTTGTAAAGAAAACTTGGCTTAAATATCGGACGATACACCACACAAAGGGGTTTCCTCAACAAAAACGATATTTTGTAAAACTAGGTGGAGAGGAGTTGCAAAGGTAGCTTGATTTAAGTATCGGACGATACAGCACACAAAGGGGTTTCCTAAACGGAAACGGTTTTCTGTTAAACCGAAACGATTATTTGTTAAACTGTGCGTGCGTAAAGAAAACTTGGCTTAAATATCGGACGATACACCACACAAAGGGGTTTCCTCAACAGAAACGATATTTTGTATAACTATGTGGAAAGGAGTTGCAAAGGTAGCTTGATTTAAATATCGGACAATACACCACACAAAGGGGTTTCCTAAACGGAAACGGTTTTCTGTTAAACCGAAACGATTATTTGTTAAACTGTGCGTGCGTAAAGAAAACTTGGCTTTAATATCGGACGATACACCACACAAAGGGGTTTCCTACACAGAAACGATTTTTTGATAAATTGTGCGTAAGGGAGTTGTAAACAAAACTTGGCTTAAATATCGGACGATACACCACACAAAGGGGTTTCCTCCACAAAAAGGATTTTTTGTTAAACTGTGCGTAAGGGAGCTGCAAAGAAAACTTGGCTTAAATATCGGACGATACACCACACAAAGGGGTTTCGTACACAGAAACGATTTTTTAATAAACTGCGCGTAAGGGAGTTGTAAACAAAACTTGGCTTAAATATCGGACGATACACCACACAAAGGGGTTTCCTCAACAGAAACGATATTTTGTAAAACTATGTGGAGAGGAGTTGCAAAGGTAGCTTGATTTAAATATCGGACGATACACCACACAAAGGGGTTTCGTCAATGGAAACGGTTTTCTGTTAAACCGAAACGATTATATTACTGTGCGTGCGTAAAGAAAACTTGGCTTAAATATCGGACGATACACCACACAAAGGGGTTTCCTCCACAGAAACGATTTTTTGTTAAATTGTGCGTAAGGGAGTTGCAAAGAAAACTTGGCTTAGATATCGGACGATACACCACACAAAGGGGTTTCCTACACAGAAACGATTTTTTGATAAACTGTGCGTAAGGGAGTTGTAAAGAAAACTTGGCTTAAATATCGGACGATACACCACACAAAGGGGTTTCCTCAACGGAAACGGTTTTCTGTTAAACCGAAACGATTATTTGTTAAACTGTGCGTGCGTAAAGGAAACTTGGCTTAAATATCGGACGATACACCACACAAAGGGGTTTTCTCAACAGAAACGGTATTTTGTAAAACTATGTGGAGAGGAGTTGCAAAGGTAGCTTGATTTAAATATCGGACGATACACCACACAAAGGGGTTTCCTACACAGAAACGATTTTTTAATAAACTGTGCGTAAGGGAGTTGTAAAGAAAACGGCTTAAATATCGGAAGATACATCATACAAAATGGTTTCTTCAATAGAACCGACTTTTTGTTAAACTGTGCGTAATGGAGTTGTAAAGAAAACTTGGCTTAAATATCGGAAGATACACCACACAAAGGGGTCTCCTACACAGAAACGATTTTTTGATAAACTGTGCGTAAGGGAGTTGTAAAGAAACCTTGGCTTAAATATCGGACACACAAAGGGGTTTCCTCAACGAAAACGGTTTTCTGTTAAACCGAAACGATTATTTGTTAAACTGTGCGTGCGTAAAGAAAACTTGGCTTAAATATCGGACGATACACCACACAAAGGGGTTTCCTCAACAGAAACGATATTTTGTAAAACTATGTGAAAAGGAGTTGCAAAGGTAGCTTGATTTAAATATCGGACGATACACCACATAAAGGGGTTTCCTCAACGGAAACGGTTTTCTGTTAAACCGAAACGATTATTTGTTAAACTGTGCGTGCGTAAAGAAAACTTGGCTTAAATATCGGACGATACACCACACAAAGGGGTTTCCTCAACAGAAACGATATTTTGTATAACTATGTGGAGAGGAGTTACAAAGGTAGCTTGATTTAAATATCGGACGATACACCACACAAAGGGGTTTCTTCAACGGAAACGGTTTTCTGTTAAACCGAAGCGATTATTTGTTAAACTGTGCGTGCGTAAAGAAAACTTGGCTTAAATATCGGACGATACACCACACAAAGGGGTTTCCTCAACAGAAACGATATTTTGTAAAACTATGTGGAGAGGAGTTGCAAAGGTAGCTTGATTTAAATATCGGACGATACACCACACAAAGGGGTTTGCTCAACGGAAACGGTTTTCTGTTAAACCGAAACGATTATTTGTTAAACTGTGCGTGCGTAAAGAAAACTTGGCTTAAATATCGGACGATACACCACACAAAGGGGTTTCCTCAACAGAAACGATATTTTGTAAAACTATGTGGAGAGGAGTTGCAAAGGTAGCTTGATTTAAATATCGGACGATACACCACACAAAGGGGTTTCCTCAACGGAAACGGTTTTCTATTAAACCGAAACGATTTTTTGTTAAACTGTGCGTGCGTAAAGAAAACTTGGCCTAAATATCGGACGATACACCACACAAAGGGGTTTCCTCAACGGAAACGGTTTTCTATTAAACCGAAACGATTTTTTGTTAAACTGTGCGTGCGTAAAGAAAACTTGGCCTAAATATCGGACGTTACACCACACAAAGGGGCTTCCTCCACAGAAACGATTTTTTGATAAACTGTGCGTAAGGGAGTTGTAAAGAAAACTTGGCTTAAATATCGGACGATACACCACACAAAGGGGTTTCCTCAACGGAAACGGTTTTCTATTAAACCGAAACGATTTTTTGTTAAACTGTGCGTGCGTAAAGAAAACTTGGCTTAAATATCGGACGATACACCACACAAAGGGGTTTCCTACACAGAAACGATTTTTTTAAAAACTGTGCGTAAGGGAGTTGTAAAGAAAACTTGGCTTAAATATCGGACGATACACCACACAAAGGGGTTTCCTCAACGGAAACGGTTTTCTGTTAAACCGAAACGATTTTTTGTTAAACTGTGCGTGCGTAAAGAAAACTTGGCGTAAATATCGGACGATACACCACACAAAGGGGTTTCCTACACAGAAACGATTTTTTGATAAACTGTGCGTAAGGGAGCTGTAAAGAAAATGGCTTAAATATAGGAAGATACACCACACAAAATGGTTTCTTCAACAGAACCAACTTTTTGTTAAACTGTGCGTAAGGGAGTTGTAAAGAAAACCTGGCTTAAATATCGGACGATACACCACACAAAGGGGTTTCCTACACAGAAACGATTTTTTGATAAACTGTGCGTAAGGGAGATGTAAAGAAAACTTGGCTTAAATGTCGGACGATACACCACACAAAGGGGTTTCCTCAACGGAAACGGTTTTCTGTTGAACCGAAACGATTTTTTGTTAAACTGTGCGTGCGTAAAGAAAACTTGGCTTAAATATCGGACGATACACCACACAAAGGGGTTTCCTACACAGAAACGATTTTTTGATAAACTGTGCGTAATGGAGTTGTAAAGAAAACTTGGCTTAAATATCGGACGATACACCACACAAAGGGGTTTCCTACACAGAAACGATTTTTTGATAAACTGTGCGTAAGGGAGTTGTAAAGAAAACTTGGCTTAAATATCGGACGATACACCACACAAAGGGGTTTCCTCCACAGAAACGATTTTTTGTATAACTATGTGGAGAGGAGTTACAAAGGCAGCTTGATTTAAATATCGGAAGATACACAACACAAAGGGGTTTCCTCCACAGAAACGATTTTTTGTTAAATTGTGCGTAAGGGAGTTGTAAAGAAAACTTGGCTTAAATATCGGACGATACACCACACAAAGGGGTTTCCTCAACGGAAACGGTTTTCTGTTAAACCGAAACGATTATTTGCTGAACTGTGCGTGCGTAAAGAAAACTTGGCTTAAATATCGGACGATACACCACACAAAGGGGTTTCCTCCACAGAAACGATTTTTTGATAAACTGTGCGTAAGGGAGTTGTAAACAAAACTTGGCTTAAATATCGGACGATATACCACACAAAGGGGTTTCCTCAACAGAAACGATATTTTGTAAAACTATGTGGAGAGGAGTTGCAAAGGTAGCTTGATTTAAATATCGGACGATACACCACACAAAGGGGTTTCGTCAACGGAAACGGTTTTCTGTTAAACCGAAACGATTATTTGTTAAACTGTGCGTGCGTAAAGAAAACTTATCTTAAATATCGGACGATACACCACACAAAGGGGTCTCCTACACAGAAACGATTTTTTGATAAACTGTGCGTAAGGGAGTTGTAAAGAAAACTTGGCTTAAATATCGGACGATACACCACACAAAGGGGTTTCCTCAACGAAAACGGTTTTCTGTTAAACCGAAACGATTATTTGTTAAACTGTGCGTGCGTAAAGAAAACTTGGCTTAAATATCGGTCGATACACCACACAAAGGGGTTTCCTCAACAGAAACGATATTTTGTAAAACTATGTGGAAAGGAGTTGCAAAGGTAGCTTGATTTAAATATCGGACGATACACCACATAAAGGGGTTTCCTCAACGGAAACGGTTTTCTGTTAAACCGAAACGATTATTTGTTAAAAAGTGCGTGCGTAAAGAAAACTTGGCTTAAATATCGGACGATACACCACACAAAGGGGTTTCCTCAACAGAAACGATATTTTGTAAAACTATGTGGAGAGGAGTTGCAAAGGTAGCTTGATTTAAATATCGGACGATACACCACACAAAGGGGTTTGCCCAACGGAAACGGTTTTCTGTTAAACCGAAACGATTATTTGTTAAACTGTGCGTGCGTAAAGAAAACTTGGCTTAAATATCGGACGATACACCACACAAAGGGGTTTCCTCAACAGAAACGATATTTTGTAAAACTATGTGGAGAGGAGTTGCAAAGGTAGCTTGATTTAAATATCGGACGATACACCACACAAAGGGGTTTCCTCAACGGAAACGGTTTTCTATTAAACCGAAACGATTTTTTGTTAAACTGTGCGTGCGTAAAGAAAACTTGGCCTAAATATCGGACGATACACCACACAAAGGGGTTTCCTTAACGGAAACGGTTTTCTATTAAACCGAAACGATTTTTTGTTAAACTGTGCGTGCGTAAAGAAAACTTGGCCTAAATATCGGACGATACACCACACAAAGGGGCTTCCTCCACAGAAACGATTTTTTGATAAACTGTGCGTAAGGGAGCTGTAAAGAAAATGGCTTAAATATCGGAAGATACACCACACAAAATGGTTTCTTCAACAGAACCAACTTTTTGTTAAACTGTGCGTAAGGGAGTTGTAAAGAAAACCTGGCTTAAATATCGGACGATACACCACACAAAGGGGTTTCCTACACAGAAACGATTTTTTGATAAACTGTGCGTAAGGGAGATGTAAAGAAAACTTGGCTTAAATGTCGGACGATACACCACACAAAGGGGTTTCCTCAACGGAAACGGTTTTCTGTTGAACCGAAACGATTTTTTGTTAAACTGTGCGTGCGTAAAGAAAACTTGGCTTAAATATCGGACGATACACCACACAAAGGGGTTTCCTACACAGAAACGATTTTTTGATAAACTGTGCGTAATGGAGTTGTAAAGAAAACTTGGCTTAAATATCGGACGATACACCACACAAAGGGGTTTCCTACACAGAAACGATTTTTTGATAAACTGTGCGTAAGGGAGTTGTAAAGAAAACTTGGCTTGAATATCGGACGATACACCACACAAAGGGGTTTCCTCCACAGAAACGATTTTTTGTATAACTATGTGGAGAGGAGTTACAAAGGCAGCTTGATTTAAATATCGGAAGATACACAACACAAAGGGGTTTCCTCCACAGAAACGATTTTTTGTTAAATTGTGCGTAAGGGAGTTGTAAAGAAAACTTGGCTTAAATATCGGACGATACACCACACAAAGGGGTTTCCTCAACGGAAACGGTTTTCTGTTAAACCGAAACGATTATTTGCTGAACTGTGCGTGCGTAAAGAAAACTTGGCTTAAATATCGGACGATACACCACACAAAGGGGTTTCCTCCACAGAAACGATTTTTTGATAAACTGTGCGTAAGGGAGTTGTAAACAAAACTTGGCTTAAATATCGGACGATATACCACACAAAGGGGTTTCCTCAACAGAAACGATATTTTGTAAAACTATGTGGAGAGGAGTTGCAAAGGTAGCTTGATTTAAATATCGGACGATACACCACACAAAGGGGTTTCGTCAACGGAAACGGTTTTCTGTTAAACCGAAACGATTATTTGTTAAACTGTGCGTGCGTAAAGAAAACTTATCTTAAATATCGGACGATACACCACACAAAGGGGTCTCCTACACAGAAACGATTTTTTGATAAACTGTGCGTAAGGGAGTTGTAAAGAAAACTTGGCTTAAATATCGGACGATACACCACACAAAGGGGTTTCCTCAACGAAAACGGTTTTCTGTTAAACCGAAACGATTATTTGTTAAACTGTGCGTGCGTAAAGAAAACTTGGCTTAAATATCGGACGATACACCACACAAAGGGGTTTCCTCAACAGAAACGATATTTTGTAAAACTATGTGGAAAGGAGTTGCAAAGGTAGCTTGATTTAAATATCGGACGATACACCACATAAAGGGGTTTCCTCAACGGAAACGGTTTTCTGTTAAACCGAAACGATTATTTGTTAAACTGTGCGTGCGTAAAGAAAACTTGGCTTAAATATCGGACGATACACCACACAAAGGGGTTTCCTCAACAGAAACGATATTTTGTAAAACTATGTGGAGAGGAGTTGCAAAGGTAGCTTGATTTAAATATCGGACGATACACCACACAAAGGGGTTTGCCCAACGGAAACGGTTTTCTGTTAAACCGAAACGATTATTTGTTAAACTGTGCGTGCGTAAAGAAAACTTGGCTTAAATATCGGACGATACACCACACAAAGGGGTTTCCTCAACAGAAACGATATTTTGTAAAACTATGTGGAGAGGAGTTGCAAAGGTAGCTTGATTTAAATATCGGACGATACACCACACAAAGGGGTTTCCTCAACGGAAACGGTTTTCTATTAAACCGAAACGATTTTTTGTTAAACTGTGCGTGCGTAAAGAAAACTTGGCCTAAATATCGGACGATACACCACACAAAGGGGTTTCCTTAACGGAAACGGTTTTCTATTAAACCGAAACGATTTTTTGTTAAACTGTGCGTGCGTAAAGAAAACTTGGCCTAAATATCGGACGATACACCACACAAAGGGGCTTCCTCCACAGAAACGATTTTTTGATAAACTGTGCGTAAGGGAGTTGTAAAGAAAACTTGGCTTAAATATCGGACGATACACCACACAAAGGGGTTTCCTCAACGGAAACGGTTTTCTATTAAACCGAAACGATTTTTGTTAAACTGTGCGTGCGTAAAGAAAACTTGGCTTAAATATCGGACGATACACCACACAAAGGGGTTTCCTACACAGACACGATTTTTTTAAAAACTGTGCGTAAGGGAGTTGTAAAGAAAACTTGGCTTAAATATCGGACGATACACCACACAAAGGGGTTTCCTCAACGGAAACGGTTTTCTGTTAAACCGAAACGATTTTTTGTTAAACTGTGCGTGCGTAAAGAAAACTTGGCCTAAATATCGGACGATACACCACACAAAGGGGTTTCCTACACAGAAACGATTTTTTTAAAAACTGTGCGTAAGGGAGTTGTAAAGAAAACTTGGCTTAAATATCGGACGATACACCACACAAAGGGGTTTCCTCAACGGAAACGGTTTTCTGTTAAACCGAAACGATTTTTTGTTTAACTGTGCGTGCGTAAAGAAAACTTGGCGTAAATATCGGACGATACACCACACAAAGGGGTTTCCTACACAGAAACGATTTTTTGATAAACTGTGCGTAAGGGAGTTGTAAAGAAAATGGCTTAAATATCGGAAGATACACCACACAAAATGGTTTCTTCAACAGAACCAACTTTTTGTTAAACTGTGCGTAAGGGAGTTGTAAAGAAAACCTGGCTTAAATATCGGACGATACACCACACAAAGGGGTTTCCTACACAGAAACGATTTTTTGATAAACTGTGTGTAAGGAAGTTGTAAAGAAAACTTGGCTTAAATATCGGACGATACACCACACAAAGGGGTTTCCTCAACGGAAACGGTTTTCTGTTAAACCGAAACGATTATTTGCTGAACTGTGCGTGCGTAAAGAAAACTTGGCTTAAATATCGGACGATACACCACACAAAGGGGTTTCCTCCACAGAAACGATTTTTTGATAAACTGTGCGTAAGGGAATTGTAAAGAAAACTTGGCTTAAATATCGGAAGATACACCACACAAAGGGGTTTCTTCAATAGAAACAACTTTTTGTTAAACTGTGCGTAAGGAAGTTGTAAAGAAAACTTGGCTTAAATATCCGACGATACACCACACAAAGGGGTTTCCTCAACAGAAACGATATTTCGTAAAACTATGTGGAAAGGAGTTGCAAAGGTAGCTTGATTTAAATATCGGAAGATACACCACACAAAGGGGTTTCTTCAATAGAAACAACTTTTTGTTAAACTGTGCGTAAGGAAGTTGTAAAGAAAACTTGGCTTAAATATCGGAAGATACACCACACAAAGGGGTTTCTTCAATAGAAACAACTTTTTGTTAAACTGTGCGTAAGGAAGTTGTAAAGAAAACTTGGCTTAAATATCGGACGATACACCACACAAAGGGGTTTCCTCAACGGAAACGGTTTTCTGTTAAACCGAAACGATTATTTGCTGAACTGTGCGTGCGTAAAGAAAACTTGGCTTAAATATCGGACGATACACCACACAAAGGGGTTTCCTCCACAGAAACGATTTTTTGATAAACTGTGCGTAAGGGAATTGTAAAGAAAACTTGGCTTAAATATCGGAAGATACACCACACAAAGGGGTTTCTTCAATAGAAACAACTTTTTGTTAAACTGTGCGTAAGGAAGTTGTAAAGAAAACTTGGCTTAAATATCGGAAGATACACCAAACAAAGGGGTTTCTTCAACAGAAACGATTTTTTGTTAAACTGTGCGTAAGGGAGTTGTAAAGAAAACTTGGCTTAAATATCGGACGATACACCACACAAAGGGGTTTCCTCCACAGAAACGATTTTTTGTTAAACTGTGCGCAAGGGAGTTGCAAAGAAAACTTGGCTTAAATATCGGAAGATACACCACACAAAGGGGTTTCTTCAATAGAAACAACTTTTTGTTAAACTGTGCGTAAGGAAGTTGTAAAGAAAACTTGGCTTGAATATCGGACGATACACCACTCAAAGGGGTTTCCTACACAGAAACGATTTTTTGATAAATTGTGCGTAAGGGAGTTGTAAACAAAACTTGGCTTAATACATACCACACAAAGGGGTTTCCTCAACGGAAACGGTTTTCTGTTAAACCGAAACGATTTTTTGTTAAACTGTGCGTGCGTAAAGAAAACTTGGCCTAAATATCGGACGATACACCACACAAAGGGGTTTCCTCCACAGAAACGATTTTTTGTTAAACTGTGCGTAAGGGAGATGCAAAGAAAACTTGGCTTAAATATCGAAAGATACACCACACAAAGGGGTTTCTTCAATAGAAACAACTTTTTGTTAAACTGTGCGTAAGGGAGTTGTAAAGAATACTTGGCTTAAATATCGGACGATACACCACACAAAGGGGTTTCCTCAACAGAAACGATATTTTGTAAAACTATGTGGAGAGGAGTTGCAAAGGTAGCTTGATTTAAATATCGGACGATACACCACACAAAGGGGTTTGCTCAACGGAAACGGTTTTCTGTTAAACCGAAACGATTATTTGTTAAACTGTGCGTGCGTAAAGAAAACTTGGCTTAAATATCGGATAAATACACCACACAAAGGGGTTTCTACACAGAAACGATTTTTTGTTAAACTGTGCGTAAGGGAGTTGTAAAGAAAACTTAAATATCGGACGATACACCACACAAAGGGGTTTCCTACACAGAAACGATTTTTTGATAAACTGTGCGTAAGGGAGTTGTAAAGAAAACTTGGCTTAAATATCGGACGATACACCACACAAAGGGGTTTCCTCAACAGAAACGATATTTTGTATAACTATGTGGAAAGGAGTTGCAAAGGTAGCTTGATTTAAATATCGGACGATACACCACACAAAGGGGTTTCCTCAACGGAAACGGTTTTCTGTTAAACCGAAACGATTATTTGCTGAACTGTGCGTGCGTAAAGAAAACTTGGCTTAAATATCGGACGATACACCACACAAAGGGGTTTCCTCCACAGAAACGATTTTTTGATAAACTGTGCGTAAGGGAGTTGTAAAGAAAACTTGGCTTAAATATCGGAAGATACACCACACAAAGGGGTTTCTTCAATAGAAACAACTTTTTGTTAAACTGTGCGTAAGGAAGTTGTAAAGAAAACTTGGCTTAAATATCCGACGATACACCACACAAAGGGGTTTCCTCAACAGAAACGATATTTTGTAAAACTATGTGTAAAGGAGTTGCAAAGGTAGCTTGATTTAAATATCGGAAGATACACCACACAAAGGGGTTTCTTCAATAGAAACAACTTTTTGTTAAACTGTGCGTAAGGAAGTTGTAAAGAAAACTTGGCTTAAATATCGGAAGATACACCAAACAAAGGGGTTTCTTCAACAGAAACGATTTTTTGTTAAACTGTGCGTAAGGGAGTTGTAAAGAAAACTTGGCTTAAATATCGGACGATACACCACACAAAGGGGTTTCTTCAATAGAAACAACTTTTTGTTAAACTGTGCGTAAGGGAGTTGTAAAGAATACTTGGCTTAAATATCGGACGATACACCACACAAAGGGGTTTCCTCCACAGAAACGATTTTTTGTTAAACTGTGCGTAAGGGAGATGCAAAGAAAACTTGGCTTAAATATCGAAAGATACACCACACAAAGGGGTTTCTTCAATAGAAACAACTTTTTGTTAAACTGTGCGTAAGGGAGTTGTAAAGAATACTTGGCTTAAATATCGGACGATACACCACACAAAGGGGTTTCCTCAACAGAAACGATTTTTTGTTAAACTGTGCGTAAGGGAGATGCAAAGAAAACTTGGCTTAAATATCGAAAGATACACCACACAAAGGGGTTTCTTCAATAGAAACAACTTTTTGTTAAACTGTGCGTAAGGGAGTTGTAAAGAATACTTGGCTTAAATATCGGACGATACACCACACAAAGGGGTTTCCTCAACAGAAACGATATTTTGTAAAACTATGTGGAGAGGAGTTGCAAAGGTAGCTTGATTTAAATATCGGACGATACACCACACAAAGGGGTTTGCTCAACGGAAACGGTTTTCTGTTAAACCGAAACGATTATTTGTTAAACTGTGCGTGCGTTAAGAAAACTTGGCCTAAATATCGGACGATACACCACACAAAGGGGTTTCCTCAACAGAAACGATATTTTGTAAAACTATGTGGAGAGGAGTTGCAAAGGTAGCTTGATTTAAATATCGGACGATACACCACACAAAGGGGTTTCCTCAACGGAAACGGTTTTCTATTAAACCGAAACGATTTTTTGTTAAACTGTGCGTGCGTAAAGAAAACTTGGCCTAAATATCGGACGATACACCACACAAAGGGGCTTCCTCCACAGAAAAGATTTTTAGTTAAACTGTGCGTAAGGGAGTTGCAAAGAAAATTTGGCTTAAATATCGGAAGATACACCACACAAAGGGGTTTCTTCAATAGAAACAACTTTTTGTTAAACTGTGCGTAAGGGAGTTGTAAAGAAAACTTGGCTTAAATATCGGACGATACACCACACAAAGGGGTTTCCTACACAGAAGCGAATTTTTGATAAACTGTGCATAAGGGAGTTGTAAAGAAACCTTGGCTTAAATATCAGAAGATACACCAAACAATGGGGTTTCTTCAACAGAAACGATTTTTTGTTAAACTGTGCGTAAGGGAGTTGTAAAGAAAACTTGGCTTAAATATCGGACGATACCCCACACAAAGCGACTACCTCAACAGAAACGATTTTTTGTTAAACTGTGCGTAAGGGAGTTGTATAGAAAACTTGGCTTGAATGTCGGACGATACACCACACAAAGTGGTTTCCTCATCAGAAACGATATTTTGTAAAACTATGCGTAGTGGAGTTGCAAAAGTAGCTTGATTTAAATATCGGACGATACACCACACAAAGGGGTTTCCGCAACAGACACGATCGAACGATACACCACATAAAGGCGTTTTACCAGCAAACAAATTTTTGTGTAAAACTATGCATAAAGTATTCGTAAAGCAAACATGGCTTAAATACCAGACGATAGACCACACAAAGAGATTTTTTAAATGAAAGTTTACTACACCAGTTAAGATTTGTATGGGGTTAATAGTCGGTAGGTACATTTGAGTTTTAATACTTGAATATATAACAAAGTCTCTCCCGGAAAAAAAGGCGTGAAAACACATTTAAGAAAATTGGTTTGCCCTGCCTTAATAACACCTTGGACACTTTCATGGATCAAGACTTTGTAATTTACGGGGTCCTGGATCTCGAGGCTGTTCGATTTATATCCTTGTCTTTGTTCCTTTTTTCGGAATAATGCAATATTAAGTTGTGCTTGATATCGTCTCAGTTAAGAGCCGTCCCTTACATACTAAATCCTCCTTTTTGTGTTCCCTATCTTTTACTCCGTATGGAGCGCAGAATAATTTGTACTTATGCTTTTCCATCTATACCCCTTTCATCAACATAATTTACAAACTCATAAAGCCAGGCAAATATCTAATTACGTCATTAATACCTATGGATTCGGAAATATCTTTGACATTGGTGTTGGCTTAGATAGCTTCAGCTAACTATTTCTTCTTTTTTCAACAGCAGTGTGACAAACGATATCTGTTCGAGAACGAGAAAATTTGTTCCAGAAACCATAGACAATCATAACGCAGAAAATCGACAAGAGAAAAACGACGACATATGTATGTACGTACATACAGTATCGGACAAAACATTTGCAAATAGAAGTAATTTCTTCAAATTCACGAGAATTTTATCAAAAGTCATAACATTATATATATCAAATGAAAGGTATGTATCTAATGTAAATAAGTAATAATAATTTTCATTTCAAAACCAAACATAAAATAATCCATTAGTTAAAATATTAGGTGACTTCAAATTTAAACGCGACAAAACATTTGCAACTAAAGTGGAAGTGCGCGAAAACTCTGTGAAATTAATACTTCGTGGCAAATCCATTGTTTTCGATGCATCGACGTGGCATTGAATAAATTAGGTTTTGAATTGTAATATATGGAATTTCACTCCAGGCCTTTTTTATTGTTTTGAGAAATTCGTCCGCGTTTTTTACGTTTTCTCTGTTAATTTTTCTATTAACGATCTCCCAAAGATTTTCAATTGGGTTTAAATCGGGTGATTGCGAGGGCCAATCCATAACTGTCACATTTTGATCGGTAAACCATTTCTTCACGGACCTAGCTGTATGTTTGGGGTCATTATCCTGCTGGAAGACCCAACGCAACGGCATTTTCCATTCTGCGAATGGCAACATAACATAATGTAGGATATTTTTATACATCCATTGGTCCATTATACCATTAATGCGATGCAACGGTCCCAATCCTGCAGCCGAAAAACAGCCCCATACCATCACATTTCCTCCATCATGCTTGATTGTTTTTAAACAATACCGCGATTGCAGTCGTTTGCCAAATGGTCTCCTAACGTAATTTATTCCGTCACTGCCCATTATATTAAATTTCGATTCATCACTGAATAGAACTGCACTCCATTTTTGTATATCCCATAAAAAATGTTCTTTTGCAAACAGAATTCTTTTCTTTTGATTTCGGTTAGAAATCAATGGTTTTTTTGCAGGTCGATAGGCACACAAATCAGCAGAAGCCAACCGACGTGAAACCGTTCTAGGACTTATTGTTAGCTGAAACTCTTCAACCAATTTTGGTGCTAATATGAAGGGATTTTTTTTTACTTTCCTAACTATCATAGAATCCATTCGAGAATTTGTTTTACGTGGTCGACCACCGGCATGAACGACGGCTACCTGTTTAGTTTTAAAATATCGACTTAAAATTCGAGAAACCGACGACTTATTAATATTATACTTTGCGGATATTTCTTTTTGTGTATTGCCTGAATTAAAATCATCTACTATGCGTTGTCTCAAAGCATCACCAAATTTGTTTGGAGCCATTTAATTTTTTTTTCTTTTGCAATTAATATCACCTTAGATCTGCTCTCTATGAAAATATTTAAATGAGTGAAATTTCAGAAAAAAAGATCTTTACATTTGCTTAATGCAATTAAAATCAAAAATAATGGGAATCATTAATTTTGGAACGTTTATCATGCAAATTGCGTCTGATTCCACAATAGTTGCAAATGTTTCGTCGCGTTTAAATTTGAAGTCACCTAATATTTTAAGTAACGGATTATTTTATGTTTGTTTTCGAAATGAAAATAATTATTACTTATTTACATTAGATACATACCTTTCATGTGATATATATAATGTTATGACTTTTGATAAAATTCTCGTGAATTTGAAGAAATTGCTTGCATTCACTTCTAGTTGCAAATGCTTTGTCCGATACTTTACATTCAGAATATATACAAACAATTTATTTATTATTTATGGCTGACTACTTTGCTGGTCAAAATTCAGGTGGCCGAGAAGCAAGCTCGTTTTACTCACTAACCGAAACTGTTATACTTTGAGAACAAGGAAATGGTATAATTGCGAGAAGCGCTTGCAACATTGCGAATAGAGTATCTAAGGAAAGTGTGTTACAATATAAGTCAACAAAAGATTTACATAATTTTTAATATGAAATGAGTCTTAACGATTAACATTACTTACTATAACGAAATAAGAACATTTGTGAACAATACCATTACCATAAGGATCGGCTCTTGTATACAGTCGACTCCGCTTAACTGAAACACTGATTTATCACAATTTTTTCACTTACACGATATTTTCGGATAACAGAAAAAATAATTAATTGGACCGGAGTTCGGATAACTGATAAAATAATTTCCCTTATCCCGTCTGATTATTCAAAAAAATTTTAACAACACAAAATTTAAATATTTTATTTAAAGCTCAGTTTCAATATGCATACATATGTGTGTACAGTTACGGACAAAAGAATAGGACCACTGAATATCGTTTTAACTGCAATAGAAAAACTAAAAGCATTTTGTAAATTTTTTAATTTTTATTTCATTTTATTATTATTTGAATAATGAGAAATCATAAAAATCAAATAAAAATCATAAAAAGTTCAAAAGAATTCACACTATTACAAAAAATATTTTTTTCTTTAAAAAACGTGAATAGAAAGGGGACAAAACAATAGGACCACCATCAAAAATTTATGAGATTCATACTTAATGTACGATGTTCTTAAATTTTTCTTAGTATTTAGTGGATTATCCTTTATTTTTTATCACGGCACGCACTCTTCTTTGCATGGATTCGACCAGTCAGCGGCAGGTGTTTTTCTTCCAACCACCATTTTATTTTGCCCACTTTAGTGGCATCTCCCACTAAAGTGGGCAAAATAATTAATATTGGTCTTCCAATATTTTGGTGTACAAATCCAATATCCAATATAAAGGACCATACCAAGAAAAGTATCCCCAAAACATAATATTTCCGCCTCCATGTTTTACGTCCGTGCTTGTGTCCTGAGGCTGGTATGCTGCATATTGTGGACGCCTGACCAACCTCTTACCATTTGATCCCACCAAATTGAACTTGCTCTCATCCGACCAAAGAATATTTCGCCATTTTTTGTCCTTTTCTGGGCCTATATTCAAGATTTTCTTTAGCAAATTTGATTGTATTTGTTTTAAAACAGACAGGTAAGTATTTTGTTTATATAATTGTTTTATATTCTTATATATTAATACCTGTGCAAGATCAAAAGTCTCTTTAGAAGCTTAATGTACAGATATTTCATGGAATAATAAATGAATAAATAAGTCCAGTTCACGTCTGATGTCTGCAGCTGAGAAAAACGGGTCTTTCTTTGATAAGCGTTTAATGTGATTCGCAATATTGAACGGAATTTTTTTGCTGGCGTATCCTTGTTAGCGTTGGTGCACTGCAAGTAAAATGCGCACTAATGGTTTTCCGTGTCCCACCATCTTCAGGTTGTTTTAAAATTCTAAGTTTGTCTTTGATGGACAAACTTGTGTATTTTTTCTTAGAATCAATCAGCTGTAATTTTGGATAAATTTTCTGTAACATCACTTCGTATTGTGTTAACTGTAACATAATTACCTTCGGCGCCGACATAGTTTCAATATTAATATTACAAAACGAAGGTTTGCTCGTTTAAAATTCAAGAAATAAGAAATATGCTGTCAGAGCTGTCATAAAGAGCTGCAAATTAAATGGAAGCATTCAAGGCCTACTCATCCCATTCTTTTGAGACACATTATAATTTAAGCAATGCCTTTTCTATGAATAGTAATATATTTTTCAGATTTTTTTTCAAATATCCGAGTTTTTCACTTAAGCGAGTTTCAATAAAGCAGAATAATATGTATGAAATTTGTGAAAATGTATACGAAGACAGATTTAGTTTTTAAATTAAACGAGTTTCAGTTAAGCGTTTTATTATATTCTTTTAACACTTCCCCAGAATGATTAATTTACTTAATAAAATTCATTATGTTTAAATTACATCATTTAAGTAAAGAAAAAATAACTTACCATAACTAAACCTTTTTCAATTCGTTCTCCTATAAATTCAATTTTTATTTCTATGTGTTTTGTTCGAGGGGAGTATGAATTATTTTAAATCCGCTGTATTGCACTTTAATTGTCACATTGTATAACAAAACCATGAGGATTATTTGGAAACATCTCGGTACCCAGCCGTTTCAACCAAATTGACTTCTGAACCGGCATTACAGCAGCCAACAATTCGGATTCTGTTGAAGATATGGTTATAGTTGATGGACGTCTTGATGCCCAGGATATTGGTGCTCCCTGCACTGTGAACATACATCCTGACATTGGCCTTCTCTCGTCTTTTTTAACCTGCCCAATCAGCATCACAATACCCTTTGATATAAATAGCAGAATGTTTATAGGTTAGGTTTTTATTTAATGTGCCCTTTAAATAACGAAACACACGATTTACTGTTGTCCAATGAGTTTGACCAGGGTTAAATGTGTATCTGCTCAACAGGTTAACTACAAAACTGATAACAGGCCTTGTAGTTTGTGCTGCATATAGCAAGCAACCAATTGCTTCCACGTTTGAGACACTTAACATCTTTTTTTCTCCTCTTGTGTGCTCGGGCACATCTTCGACAAAAACTGACAGGATTGCAATCGATCATTTCAAACCCAGTCAGAATGCTTTCAGTGTATTTTAATTGTTCAATTGCAATTGTTTTAACGATCTGTAACGATGATGCATCTGATCGCACCAAACCAAATCTAATGAGCACTTAATTTAATTTTTGTTCCACACACAACTGGAATGCTTCAAGTCGTACAGGGATTTTCGCAGCTTGCACACTCTGCCAGGACCATCAGAATATCCTTCTGGCTGAACGATATAAATTTCTTGCTTCAGCTCTTCATTTAAGAACTCTGTTACTGCATCCATTCGGTAGAAATTTATTTTATATCTCACAGCCAAAGCGATCAGAAACCTTATTGAACTATATGGTGTCAGAGCTTCTGCGAAAAAACCTTACAAACCAGTCGGGCTTTGTGCATCAGAACTTTCTCATGCTCATTACATTTGGTTTTGAAACCCCATTTGGTTTGAATTACACTCTTACCTATTGGAAGATGGATCAAATTCCACTTATGTTTCTCTTTGCAACGATTTGAATTCATTATTCATTAGTTCCTTTTATTAATGTGCGTCAGTCCATGACATAGCATCTGTCACACTTGCAGGATCAGGATCATTCACATAATATAAAAAACACAAAAAAAAGAGAAATATATGTGTTGTGTAATATTGGATTATACACACATATATAGTTGTTTTTGATTTTGATTTTAAATGCATATTTATTAATTCATTCTAAAATTACTTACATCCTAGACAAAAGTACTTAAAACTAGCTTATAAGTACAATCTACTGATCTTAATTCTAACCTACTGAATCTTCACGAGTACTCTAAGCTAATCTAGTATATTTTTCTTTTTGCCTTTCGGCCTCTTATATTTTTAATTCTTTGCTTAAAAACTAACTACACATTTTTTTTAATCCTTCAAGAAAAATTTTTATAAAAACTTGAATTTCAAAGTTATCTTTATTTCTTAACCTACTTAATAGAACTACATCCTAAAACTATACTAAAACTAAACTAAAACTTATAACTATATACAATTCAAAACTTAACTTAAGTAACTTATATTAAACTTAACTATGTCCGTAAAACTATACGGACGCGTGCATCAGGGCGTATGTGTTATGTATATGCTTTACATATATATTTAATACGCCGTGATGCACCTTCATATATAGTTGTAAATAGACGCACATGTGCATGTATGCACGAACATATATTGATGAATTATATGATGGTATACATGCACATGTACGTACGTAGCTTAAGTTAGTAGTAGTATAGTCTAAGTTTTAGTTCTAGTTTTTAGTTTAGTATTTAACTTAAGTTTATCTTAGAGAGCCTGCTAAGGGCCAGTAAGATTATTTTAAGTCAAATGAAGTTCTGAAAACTAGTTTTAAGCATATTTTGTCTAGAATTTAAGTGTTATGTTATATATGAATAAAATGCATGAAAAAAAAGGAACATTCACATCAGCAATCAAACTTGTTTCTTTCAGTTTCGACAATCGATACGTTCAGATCGCCTCAGTTCAGCAGGATCACCAATCGACGAAACCTCAGGAACAACAGAAACTTCAGAAATAACAGAAGAAGCAGGATCATCATCACCAGTCAGTTTCATTATCATGTGGCACTTGTTCAGCATCCACTTTGTTTAAATATTCTCCATCAATGATAGGCGCGTCGTCGCAGATGGCTGGAACATTAACCTCAGTTAGATCATCAGCTTGATTACAAACCACTGGCATATTAACTTTGGTTAGATCTTCAGCTTCGACAACATGAAATTCTGTTTTATTGATTTCCCAGAATCCAAATCCTTAATAGAAAAAATTGCCTTATTGTCAGATTCGAAGAATATTACATTTCGGCTGATAAAAATATTTCTGTTCTTGTCACATAGTCTGAAGGCTTTCGAGTCCTTTGCATAGCCTAAAAATATGCTCGTTGCTTTTCTTGACGAATTTGCACCTTTGCTTTGCACCCAAACACACGTACTACAGAAATGTCAGGCTTGATACCACTACACAGTTCCTCAGATGTTGTAATGTTCCCACGGCACGGCATTCTATTGAGCAAATACGTTGCTGTATCAGCAGCCTCAGCCCAAAAACGTTGAGAAATGTCGATTAGCATACACCGAACTCTTTTAATTAAATTTCTGTTAAGACATTTCGCCACACCATTTTGCTCCGGGGTGTATTGAGCCGTCCTTTGGAGTTCAATGCTGTGTTTTTCACAATAATTTTCAAATTGTTTATTCAAGTATTCGGTGCCTTTGTCTGATCTTAATACTTCAATTTGTTTTTCCAGAGCGTTTCCTTTACCACACACAAGGCACTTTGAGCATTGATTGCGCAAAACAAAATTAATCCCTTTGACTGCGGACTTTACTTTTAGTAAATTGTCACCACATACATATTCGTCACATACTGAACGTTTTTAATTGTGGCTTTTATTAAGGAGAGAAATATTCACTTCACCAACACTTTCAACTGACATGTTTGAATTGTTTGCCGCTACGATTTCTCTCTATTTAGAATGTTTGCTTACCATCGCTTTCGGAACTGTACAACCACGATCATATTGTACTTGTTGTAGTAGCAACGTTTTTACAGAATCAGACTTGAGTTTAGACGAAGAATTTTCAACTGACATCCCTAAGGATTTGAAATACTTTGGCAGAGAATTTCTAGCGTGTCTATTTTGAGACCAGCTTTTCTCACTTTTATTGAGATCATTACCATTTTTTTTACGCAATCCTCCATGTGCTCACATTCGACAAGTTTCAACTACACAAGCTGTTTGAGGAGTTCCACCTTCCTGCATAGACCAGTATCCTCAAAAGCGCTCGTAAGGTTATCCCAGGTTTTTTTGGCCGTTAATGCATCTGCAATGTAAGAATAATTCGGGGTTTCTAGAAGCAGAATTGACTCGGACTTCGATTTAGATCTTTTTCTCTTTCCTCCTCAGCGGCGTTCTCAGCAAGCTCCTTCCTTCTCAGCAACTCCATATCCCTTGATTACGAGATAGGACTTAGCCGCGTTTTTCCACACGTTGTAGTTCTCTCCACCTTTAAATTTATCCAGGTTTATATTCCCCGACATGTTAATATAATCACGTGGGTGACTGGGCCCATAATCTGAGGAACTTAGAAGCATAAAAGCGCGAAAGAAAAGATCAGTTAACACTATGAGTGACAAAACGAAAGTTAAGTGTTCTTTATTTCAGATGCACACAATCATGAATCGGAACATATGTACATAAATCTGTTCGTTTTAATATTTTCTTTTAAAAATTTCACTTAGTGATGGTTTTTGTTCCGGTTGACATTTAACCAATTCCTAGCTATCAGAATTCACTTCTTCTGAATGAGTATTCTATGCCTGCGTTACTTCCCTTATAATGTCTGCATTTGTCAAGTCTCCAAAACATGCGAAATCCGCATCCACATCTATAAGCAATTAAATATCCTGACTGATCAAACACTTAGATATTTTCTTCAGCATACCATACCAAACAAGATTTTGGATAGCATTAACAGCCTGGGTATTTTTGAATAAATTTGTATCAATCCATTAAAAGCCAAGAGTGCTTAAAACCAATTTTTTTTTAGATCCATTTATTTTATTTAAGTAAATGGAACATAAGAAACTCAAAAAATATAGTAGAATGAAAAAACGTTATTCAATTGGTTTTTGAGACTGTACCCAAACGGGTACAACGGTACAATATGTGCCTCATATGTTCTCATTTTTTTCTTGTATGAAATATCTTGAAGCAGGTTTTTCCGAACACAAAGTGATAAGCCGCATTACTCTCAAATCTATCCTAATCGATTTTGGCATTTACAGCAGTTGATGGGTCGGCATAGCAGTTAGGGCGACGGGACGTGCAATAAAAAGAAATAAGTGCTGGACTGTTCTTTATTTCAAACTCTCTCTCTCTCTCTTTCGAAGAACATAAGTAGATAAGATCTTAAATCTAATCATTTAAAATAACTTTACCCACAAGTTTGCTGTCCGGGGACTACAGTACTTGTTGAAGCAGAGTCACCTTATAGGTCAACCAAGGATTAATGCCCCAAAAGGCAAAATTAACAGCCAAAAGGGCACAATGTCAAGTGATCTTGTAAATATGAGGTGATTCCCAGAGGGCAGTAGAATACTGGCCGAAATGATGATTACTCCAAATTCACGTTTTAAGTCAATTTTTTAGTACGCGCAAAGAGTGTGGTGCATTTATCAAAAGGCAGTAGAAAAATGGCCGAATCGATCTCTGCATCAAACTCCTGGTTGATCAAGAGTGAATTCATCCGGTTTGAGACCGGCTATTTATACCCACTTAGTTAAACAAAAGCTTTCAGTAATTCTTAAGCGAAAGTTTATGCCCATTTTATTAAAAAAAAAAAAACAAATAACAATTTGTTTTTCGCTTTGAACTAAATCCTTAAAGCATTTTATCAGCATTGTCAACACCGCCTTTCGTTTTGTTATAATACTTGATGATCACAGGCATCTTCTTCGGTTCAGGCCCAATATCAGGTGTATTATGCATAGTGCTTTGAAGTATTGTGCATTTATTTTTTTTACTAATGTACGAGACCAAAGTAGTTGAATCAGTAAACGCAAATGTGGATTGAAATAGTGGTTGTTTTTTTTCCAATAAGAGTTTCGGGGGTATATACCTTTTATTTTTTCTTACCGTGCCAACCATTTTCGAATTCTTTTGCAGTAATTTTTGTCACAATTCGTATGAGGAAAAAAAATATCCAAGGTGATGTTGTGACCTTTCAACACTTCAACTAAATCCAAGACCACACGTTCACCTTGGTTCTTTTCAGCCACAGCCCTATTTTCTTTGCCTAAATACGGCTGAATCTTCCAAATATATGAAGTTTCGGCACAATAACAGACCCAAAACTTCAAACCGTATTTTTCTGGTTTACTTGGCATATATTGCCTGAATGAGCAGCGGCCATGGAACCAGAGTAATTGCTCGTCAACTGTGATACAAGACGATGGGTTAAAAAACAGAGGAAGTAATTCAACCCGTTTGTCCCATAAGTTATGAATTGGAGTAAATTTATCCTTGACTGATAGTTTTTTTTTCTCCGGTTGGTTGGGTCGTCGAAACGCAGGACTTTCGTTATATAT
This sequence comes from Eristalinus sepulchralis, assembly GCA_944738645.1. Classification (NCBI taxonomy): domain Eukaryota; kingdom Metazoa; phylum Arthropoda; class Insecta; order Diptera; family Syrphidae; genus Eristalinus; species Eristalinus sepulchralis. The sequence continues at coordinate 21,741,772 of OX122886.1, forward strand.
TGGAAAGTTTCCTTAGACATGATTGCACAAAAAATTGGTCGACTAAAATTTACGTCAAACAAATCTTCAATTCGTTCGGTTTTGACCTGAGGAAAACAATTTCTATTCAAATCAAACAAAACATAACTGAAAGAACTCACTTGTAAACACCTGCAAGAATTAAGACGCCAAAATATGCATGCAACATACTTTTGTCCATTTCTTTATGTTTGTCGCCAAATGTTGCGCGATCAAAACTGTTAGTATTTTCGATTATTATTTTGTCGATATGAGTTGGAAAAAACAATTAAAACGAATCTACGAAAACATCAACAAGAGCAATAGCATAACGAGTAACACCTGGCTTCATTGTAATAATATTTTCGAACCGGGCCCGAGTGACTGAAATCACAAATTTCACCTATTATAAAACAAAAACATGTGCATTGGACAATGATTGAACTCCAATTCGTACTGTTTTTAGATACGAAAAGTGGATCAGCTGCATCATCTTCATTCTCACATTCTGAATCACTTTAATCACACATATCACTAACACCATTTTCGACTTCTGCTACAAACTCTTCATCACTACCCGACGAGAAATCTTCTCCACTGGACATTTTCAAAAAAAGTTCACTTCGAAATAAATTAAATAATGACTTTACTTCACATGAATGTATCAAAATACAACGGGTCGAAAACGACCAAACCTCCCAAAACAAAAACCCAAATTCAAAAAAAGCGCAGCCATCTAACTGCAGGGAAACTGAAATATCCCAATTACGATTTATGCATCGTCAGGCAAGGCAATCATGAAAGCACAGCCTACTAATATATAAGTTCGAAAAAAAAAAAATTGGTCGAAAACGAAACGAAAAGATCCCATTAAAGCACCTCCGCAATATTAATACAGTCAAAATCAATTTTTGAATTTTTATACGAAGCAAATGTTTTTCTTTAGGAACAGCTTTTGTAAGAGCACCTGCGACTATGGCTTCATCATTAAGCTATCACAAAATGGTCTTTGTGGTGTATATGTATGGTTCTAGAATGCTTTCCTCTATATTTTGTAATGTGTTGTGCGCTCTGACTGCCACAGTAGATATTAATCGGTTTATCACTTCCGAGGTTGAGCTCTTCCAGTAAAAATTGAAGTGAGAAAGCTTCTTTTGAAGCTTCGGTCAGTGCGATGTATTCTGCGTCGACACTAGCGGTTGCTACTACTCGTTGCTTCCTCGACTCCCAATAGACAGTTGCTCGCGCAAGGACCGCTTTGAGATTTGAGGCTACTAAAATCTTAAAATCTTCAGCCCAGTTAGCATCCACCAAACCCTTAGGTTGTAACCTAGTTTTTCGAAACTCTAGTTATGTTAAGATATTGAAATTGTTAACGATGAATAAAATATTAAGGCGACTGAAAACAGTTAGATGCATCTGGGACCTAATGACCTCCTGATATTTCACAACATCAACTGTTTATCATTCACGGATGACAGAAGAAACTTTTTCTAGTTTTAATTTCACCTGCATAGGTATTTGAAATATTTTTGAATTTCGCAAGGGAATTTCGGACTCTGCTGCGTGTGGAATGAATCTGCGGTAAAAGTTAACGGCTGCGATGAAACCTCTCAGTTGTTTTATTGTTTCGGGCCGCTTGACTCTTTAGATTGCTTCGACACGGGAACGAAGTGGTCAAATACCTTGAGGTGTGACGAGATGGCCGAGGAATTCTATCTCTGACTGTCCGAACTTGCATTTTGCTAGGTTTATTGCCAAGTTCTGGTTAGAGATACGCTCAAAGACTGTTTTAAGATGTCTGTCGATGTTCTCTGTCATTTCCAGATGCTACGAAAAGGTCGTCCATGTAGGAAAATACAAACATAGCCCATCTGCTAACTATTAGTAGTACATCTTTCTTTTTAATCGTTGTTGTAAAAGCATTACAATTTGTAACGATTCGTATTCTTTTTCCCAGAATGAATTTATATGTATATATCCTCGTCATCACTTGTTATATTTATTGTTACAAAATTGTATTTCATTTATTGAACTCCACTATTACACTGCATGCTTGTGCAAGTTACACATTTTCTTATATACATAAAATTACGCGGGAAAACTGGTGTATTCCCGCCAAAGTTGTATTGTCATATTGACACCTGTCAATATGACTTGCTATAAAATAATTTCCAGGAATTATCAGTTTTCGTCTTCAATTTTTGCAAGTAAAGCGTTCAAAGTTGTCCGGTTGTAACGTTCACTTGGCCTTCGGGGTTTGAGTTGCAGTACATGCGTTATCGCTTGGCTTTTAGTGTATTCTTCAAACTATTTCGGTATGAAGGATGTGCCTTTATCGGTTATGATGCATCTGGGTGTTCCAAATATAGAGAAAATGTCGGTTAGAACATTTTTTACTGGTCGAGTCTGAATATTTGGTAGAGCTTTTAATAAAACGGATTTTGTAAAGGTATCCAAGAGCAAGTTTCCCTTTTTTATTTGACGAACGGACATAAATGGTCAAAGTGAATAGTATCGAATGGATCATTTTGTTTTTCTATTGGTCATAGAGCGTCTGTGGCCGAACTTCCCTTATTGCAAAGGGGCATTGGACACATAACTTGGTATATTTTTTTATCATATTGGGCTATTATCAGGAACCAATACCTATTTTGAAGTTGTTTTACTGTTTTTTGCACTGAAGATGGCCCATCTCATCATGGCTTAAGCGTGAGTTCAGATTTCTTAACTTGATGTAGTTGTCTTTCTGCTCTATTTTAAGAATTTTTTTCGTCTTGGACTTGTAATGTATATATCCAATCTTCTTCGTGAATATGAATCTTTAACACATTCATATCCACGATTTCATTTTTACTCTCAAATTTAATAATATTCTTGGCATTATAATATCACTATACTTTGTGTTCCAAATTTTGTAAATATAAATTTCTGTGTTAAGCACAGACGCTCATATTTGCTTTAGCATCTTTCATTCGCTTTGGCATTGAATGGACAACTTTTTTGTTATCGAACCGTCAATACTCGCCCATTCTTCAGTTATAGCCTCCTTCAATTCCCTTTTTATTTTATTAAGTTAACGTTAGGGCGGGAGATAGGGGTGGGGTCTTTAGTTTTTAGGGGTGTTACATACGTGTAACCACTCCAACACAATACACAAAGTATGCTTTGGATCATTATCCTACTAAAAGATAAATGGCCCATTAAGCCCTAATTTTTATACACTAGAATGAAGATTGTTTTTAAAGATGTCTTAAAACAAAAATTTGTCCATTATAGACTCTATGAAAACTGTGTTCCCCACTCCACTCACGGACATGCACCTCCAAACAAGCAAGCTTCAGCTGTGTTTTATTGTAATTACAAGATTTTGTTTTCCTAATGCAGTGTTAGGCTTTCGCCGTACTTTTTGTTTGCCATCATTTGCGTACAAGTTAAGTTTACTTTCGTCTCTAACGACAAGAGACCCGCCTATATTGATAAAAATTTTACTTTTAAATGCATTTATCGGCACTTCAGCGTTTACGACGAGATCGTGGGAAGAGCTCTCATCGCAACATGTATGGAATTCAGTACGTCACTTTAATTGTATAATATATGTATATAAAACTGTTTTATAAACGTTCTACAGATTCTATGGTGGCATTTATAATTTCTGACTGATTATCACAAACCAAATTTACTGGATACGTCTTTTGGAAGTCAAAATCAAATAACAGATTTACAAGCCAATATGCTTTACTAGCAGCCATACTCATTGAAATATATTCGGCTTCTGTCGAGGATAGACTTACAGACGATTGTTTCTTTCAGCACCATACAGTTAAGCAGTTTGCAAAATTAAATAGATAACCTGAAGTTGACTTTCTATCTCTTTGATCTCCTCCCCACTCAGCGTCGCAGAAACCTTCAAGCATTTGATCATTACATTTATAAATCAATTTATAAACAATAGAATACTTTAGATAACGTAAAACTTTTAAGCGCACTCAAAAACACACTATTTGCACATTTCTGATTTCTGCTTAACATATGTAGAAACAGCAAAACATAGGTCTGGCCTAGGGCCTGAAACAGCATACATTAAACAGGCAATTATTTGCCTACAAATTTCTGTTTTATCATATTTAATATCATATGTTTTTATCATATTTAATGTCAGAATGATATATCTTAGCATTGAAGTTTAGATCCATAGGTGTCAACATTAGTTTACAATTTTCTTAAGTACATTTTCTAAGTAATTCCTTAGTGTTAATATAGTAATACCTTTATGCAAATCTTGTTTTACATTTATTCCTAAGAAATCTGAAATTAATCCTAAGTCCTTCATTTATAATTCTTTACTTAATACCGTTTTTTGTTTTACAATCCAATGTTCATTTGTACCAAAAATTAACAAATCGTCAACGTATGCTAACACAAACATTTTATTAGTACCTTTATACTTTTTATATAAATATGAGTCACATTTTGACCTTTCAAAAGCCTCTTTAGTTATAACAGAGTGAAATTCGGTATTCAAACACTTAGGTGAACTTTTTAACCCGTATAATGATTTGTTCCACTTAAAAATATTATTATTTCCTGAATAAGCATCTTCTGGTAAAGAAACATACACATCTTCTTTAATTTTTCCATATAAGAAAGCCCCCGTTACATCTATTGGGGTTATAGGTAAATTTAGCTTTGTCGCTACTGCAACAAATAGTCTAAATAAGGACAACTTTGCAACTGGAGTGTAAACATCATTAAAATCAAGTTTATCCTGTTGCTCGAAACCTCAAGCAACCAACCTAGCTTTATACTCTTTATTATTATTTACATTTTTAATTTTAAATACCCATTTACTACTGATTGTTTTCTTATTTTCTGGTACAACACAAAAGTCCCACGTGTTGTTATCTTTTAATGTCTGAAATTCACTTGCACTAGCTTCAATCCACTTACTATCATCACTTCTTTTCATGGCCTCACTATATGCAACTGGTTCACACTCACCTTTGTCCGTATGCACATTGTTACATTGGTAGAAATTCGTCTGCTTCCATAGACGTTTGCTTCTTTCTTCTCTGGGTGAACTGCCAACAGATGCTTCTTTCATTGGGCCAAAGGTTTCAGCATGAATTAGCTCACAAGTCTTTGTAGCCTGAATGGAAATCGATGTATTTTTGCTATAACTAAACTATAAACTATGATATTCAGGCTTGGAAGTCTGTTTCAAGGCAATATTGTTTTTCTGCAAAATGTTTTTTACATACGCGAAGTTTTGATGCGCTAGTCTTTTGTGCCACTCATTTAAATCGTTCTGCACCAGTCTTGCAGTGCTTTCAATATCGTAAATATCGTTTATAACGTAAATTCAAGTAATAAGAATTACCAATTCGATTTGCCACTGCACAAACTTCATTACATTTGTAAAATTTGCATGAACTATCATCTGTTGTCATGATGTAACTTTTATCTGTGACGCGATTGACTGAGAACAGATTAGTTTTCAATTCTGGAACATACAAAACATTGTCTATGACTGTATCAATCCATTCGATACCGTTTGGTACTTCAACCTTGCACCATTGCCGACGATCAAAGATTTTTGCAAATTGCTTGAGAGTGTTGCAAACAATGGCCGATCTCGACCCATGTGTTCACTGGCACCGGAGTCTACTAACCACTTTGAAGTATGCCATTTAATGTTTGATATGAATGCATTGCTTCTAGTTTTATTTTCAGTCCTACTATCTTTTTGTTTTCTAAATCTACACTGTGGCTTAAAGTGTCCAGACTTTTCACAGTAGAAACATTTATTATCTTTATTGTTTGCGTCTTCCTCCCTAGTTTTACTAGATAACGTCTGCTTTTGCCACACTTAAAGCCTTTTAAAGATTTTATTTTTTTTTTGCTCGGACTCCTCGTTCTTTCCTTTAACCTTTTCTTCCGGCTACTAAGTTGTCAATGGTTTGCTTATCGTCAGATGCCGATTTCCGCGCCGAAACAAAATGCTTGTATTCATCAGGTAATGACATTAATACTTTTGTAATAAAAACCTGTCGAACGCAGAGATTTCCTCGCTCATCTGTTTTAACTGATTTTGCATTTCATGAATCTCAGATAAGACAACAGGCATATCTACGCCTTTCTCATATTTCTATTGAAAGAATCTTTGCTGTATTATATACACACCAATCCCGGTCTTCTGCTCATATACACTTTGAAGTTTTCTCCACATTTCAGCAGAACTCGGGATGCTGTGCAACATGGCCTCTTGTGTCATTCGTGTAACTAGCAGCCTCTGCGCCTTGGCATCTTTAACTTCCCATGCAGGTACTTCGGCGGCATCTTCGGGTTTCGCACACTTTCTCCCCACAATATCCAGCCAGCGGTTTCCTATCAACAGTACAGTGGTTTGAAATTTTTAGATATTCCAATTTCTTGAACCCTGATGAGCCTGATACCGTCAGCACTTTTTTTATTCGGATCCATCTTCCTCGTTCACAAAGCAGAGCGCGTTTTTCTTCTAAAACGAGATAACCTCACTTTACTTTGTTTGCCAATAAATCAATTAAAGATAATTCCCTGAATGATCTTTAACTTCTGCTGAATTTTGTTTCTTGGCCCATAACCTGACGTTGATGTTGATTTTGAAGAAGGAAAAAGGCAGACAGATTTTGTTGAACGCAAATATATTACATTTTAGGTAAAAATGCCGCATAGAGATTCAACGAATAACGTTTGATGTGGATGACAGAAGAAAAAAAAATAATACAAAATAGAACCAACCAACTTCACAACTTGTATGGAATTCAGTAAGTCACTTTTAATGTATAGTCATTGCCATATTCGACAGCTCTCAAATATTTCTTTATAAATTGAGACATCCGCGGAAACCAATACCTTGCCTTAAGATGATTTAGAGTTTAATTTTCTGAAAATGCTCAACGAGATAATGACTATTTCTCCAAACTCTGTTTCGTACGCATTTCGGCACAAAGAGTCTCATTTCTTCCTCAACTAGATGATATACACATCCATGTTGAAGTACGTAGTCTTCATGTGTTTCTTTTTATTTTTCCGTGTTCGGAAATTTTTGAAGAATTATAGCGATATTTTTTATTTCTTTACCCTGTAATTGCAGTACAACCAATCCTTATTATTCACCGTGACTTTGAGAACTGCAATATCCACGTGAGCCATTTTTTTCCCTGGTCGATGTATGACCTCGTAATCTAACTCTTACATCCGTAACCGCGATAGCGCAATTCCTGAGATAATTTCTTTTTTGTTCGTAGCTGCTTTTAGCGCTTCGCAATCTGTTACCAAAATGAATAGTTTTCCCAAAAATTACATAAAAGATGAATAAACCTTTCTACTGATTCTACAACTGACAGCGTCTCCAATTCATAGCTTTGATATCAAGACTCTTCCCTAGAAGTCTTACAGCTAAAATAAACCACTGGATGTCTGATTCTATCTGTAGCAAAACTCCAGCTATACCATTGGAACTACCATCAGTGTGCAATTCGTGTTCTGCTGTTGGCTTGAATAGTTTATTCGTTAAAGCATTTTTGAGTTATTCTCCCATGTGTCTCCCCACAAAAATGGTGTATTTTTCCTTGTTTAATCTGTTAAAAGCGATGCTATTAGTGAATAGTCTTAAATAAATTAAGGAAATTTATTTAAATTTAGTAACCGCATCTGTTTTAACAATTCCTAGCTGTAACGTGCCATTTCGAATGATGTGTCGTAAAAACTCTATTTCAGTTTGAAAAAACTACGAGTACATTTCTTTAAATTTAATTTTAAATTCGCACTTTTTAAGTATGTTAAGAACTTTCAACAGTTTTTGAAGGTAACACCATGTCGCCCATGTAACATACGATTGTATCTGGTTTCATATCCCTTGTAACAGTGCTCATTATCCTTTGGAATACAGCTGGGGCGTTCAAACGGCATTGTTAAGAACTCATATAATCCATCTGAAGTAATGAATGCTGTAAAGTGGCTATGCTCTTTCTTTATAGAAATTTGATAATATCCCGATAATATCTGAATTTTCTTTTCTTACTATGCCGTTTTCCATCAGATTTTTTATCATTTCGGTCAAAGTCTGTCTTTGCGCTACGGAACTTTATACGCCTGATGGACAATGGGTTCTGTTAGTTATAATTTTCATTTTAGCTTAATGTGTGCTACCCAATTCATTTAAACTCATTGCGAAGCTTGACCGATAATAATTAAGTAAAGCTTCTAAAATATTTACTTCACAATGTTTCCTTGCATGCACATAAGAGGATGTAATATCACTCCTGCTATTCAAGTTAATTCTTTTCGAAATATTCTTCCATCCCATTGTTCTTTTCTCTTCATTGACAGATTTTCGCAACAACAGTTTGTTGCCTTTTTTATAAATTTCGCAGAAAATAATTATTAAAAATATCTTTGCCTATTCGTACAATTTAAGTACGGCAGCCATTTCCTACAACCAAGGCACGCACTAAACATGGAGGAATCTATTAGAATGGAGCAGATGATCTCACCATACGCTTTATATTTTCCACCACCAAAACCATGTAGTAATGTATTGTTTTTCATCACATCGCTGTCTTTATTATTTGCGACTGAGCACAATTGGTCGCTGCCAGAATCTTAAAGTGCTACATAATTGATTTTGTTAATGGTTACGATTTTGTGATAGCAATCTTTTGGTAACCCATCCTGTATTATATTGACGCGGTATTTCTTTTCCTGGAGTTATTCCGCTTTATTTTGCTCACGTATCCGTTCTACCCAGACTAATTCCAATAAGTTTCTGCGGGTACTTATCGTAGTGAACTCCTTTTTTTCTGAATCTTTCTTTCGAAGTATCACACAGCTGCTTCCCATATCTACTGTCTGTCTGTCTCCACCTAAACATGCAAATCGCTTCTTCTCGGAATCGACATTACTTCTTGTGACGAGCATATCAGCGTTTCATTGGTTTCGCTGGTGCTTTACTGTTTCGCGCCTTTTCCTGCTCTCTGATGCTTTCAATCCATTTAATTCTTTCCAAAAGTTCCATGGAATCACTAAACTTCTGAGCTGAAAGCAAATTCACCATCTCAAAATCGTCGATCACGGTGATGATGTATTGAATTATGGCTGCTTTCGCAAATTATGCTAGCATTCGCACCTGAAAGAAGTACTTCTCCATTAGCTCTTTCGGATTTCCTCGTCTTGCAACAAGATTAGCATGTAATTGCGCTTCATTAATGGCTGATGGGAATGTCCTCTGGATTTTCTGTTTAAAGTTTCCGATTCGAACCAGAACTTGGCACGTCCTTGAAATTTCATGAGCGCAGCAGAAAATATCAATTGATCCGACCACTTGAAATTACTTCGAAGACGCTGAACATGATTGACCCATTTTTCAGAAGACAATGCCGCTTTATCCGCTGGGTTGAATTCCGGCATAGTACCCGCGACATCCTTCATAAGCATCTTTGCTTATGATTCTTTCCGTAGCACTGCGCGCTCGCGTTCCAAAAGTTTACACTTTCTCTGAAGTAATTCCATCTCACGCCTTCGATCTGCTTGAACCTCCCCAAATCCAGAAATTGCTGAGATTCCACCCGAAGTTCCTGCCACTTTCTGTACTGTTTTGTCCAAGTCCTCAGATGAACTCATATCTACTTTTTCCTTTTGATCCTTTTTGGCCATTTTAAAACGCTGGTGCAAATCCTTTTTCTTTCCTTTTTCTTTTTCTGTGGAGAGACCTTTTTTCTGAAGCCAATGTTTCAACTCCTTTCCTTTTTATTTATACGCAGGAGAACTCGTAGGAGAACTCCACCTTCCACCAAACTCCACAACCGATTCTCACTTTTGTTTCTTCTTGTATCCCGTCTGCTATCAACGCCGTATAATAATGCCGCTGCTGTTTTAATACTTCGTCGACACACAGTCGTCATGATCGCAACAAATTCTATTTCTCTTGGTAAACACAGTTAGGTTGTCGTTGCAGTATGTACGGTTGACTCATTCCTTGTATCCCGTCTGCTATCAATACCGTAAAAAAGTGCCGCACAGTCGCCAGGATCAAAACAAATTCTGCCCGTATTGCTAAACACAGCTTGATCGCCGTCGCAGTATACACGGTTGCCACAAGTAAGTTCACTAACGCAGAAACACTTTTTTCGGTTCCGTATCCCACTTCTGATAATTTTAAAGAACATAAATAAATAAAAACCGATCCCATTGTGGAAGTAATAATGTGCTTTTATAATTATTAATAATAATAATTGAGTGGCACTACAGCCCACAGCGGGCCAGGGCCTAGCTTCTACAACAACTACTCGTGTTGTGCATGCTACTGTTCTTCACGAGTAGAAGGGACCTACAGTTTTTTGCCGATTCCGAACGGCGAGCTGAGAAGCTTTCCATAGACAATTAATACTCTTTGAGTGTTGTCAGCAACTCGAAAGAGGTGGTGCCGTGAAAAAATGCTAGGTGTCCCGCCGGGAATCGAACCCAGACTTTTCTGCGCCGCGGTCGATGCACTTACCACTACGCCACGGCGACCACATAATTAAATGGGAGTTAAAAAAAATGGTGAGAAAACAGGTCTGCTCTCGTCCATGGACGATATCCGAATGAATCCTTTTTAGAATATTGCTATGCCGTCACAGCACTATGAAATACCTATCCTTCGAACTCCTACCTCAGTGCTTTTGTTGCTCCCATCGTTTCTACGTTGATATGAACAATTTCCTTTAAGGTTTTGTTAGAAATATTTTAGATCATAGTTTTCATAACTTTTTCGAGAGATGGGTAGTTTCAAAGGGAGAAATAACGGTCTCCTTCTCATCCTTAACTCAGCAACCCCTTAAGTCTGTTTTAAGTTTAATTTAATGGAATCTAAAATCAAATACAGGTGTACATAAGAAAGTTCACAATGAGAATGAGTAAACAATGAAACATGGCACATAAGCAAAGAACTGGTCATCATACATGTTGTATTAGTGCTACCATCTCATTTCAACACATCCTGGTCTCCGTTGTTCCATTTCATATTTTTTACTACATCGTCGATTACCTTCTAGGATTTCTTTTTCTCGATTTTAATTTTCTGTTTTGTTGAAACATGTACATCGTCTTTCTTCTTCTTAACAAATACTTATCTCTAACAACACTTTACACCCTTCTTGTACTAAATTTTGTAGTTAAACTCTTCAAGTTTAAATCTTCTTACAAGTCTTGTTGCAAGAACTTTTACATTTCGAAGCCGGAGTCACAGGCGATTTCAGTTCAGTTAGGATGATATATACATAAGATACAAATTATTTTACGGTTCACACTATTTTTCATCCATGGTATAACTATGTTTGAACTTATTAAGCGTTCTAAGAACTTACTTAAATTTATTTTTATTAGGCAATAATAGTAATGAACAAATTAATTTATGTACATTTTGATTTAATAATTTATGCAGGTTAAATTGAAAATGCTATAGATTTATGTAAAATACTCAATATGCTTTTCTAGTTGCATAAAGATGTGATAAAATAACAAATCCTATACAACTACTGAGAAACTTCATTTTATCAGAATAAAAAACTAATAAGCTTCTATAGAATAAATCTCTCTAGTTAATGTTGTTCACCAAGTACTAAATTGGACATTGAGTGCTATAATCCTGAATATTAGTTCGACAAAAACTTAATTAAATATCTTCTTGTTTCTATACAAGAGTAACCTTAATTTTTTTCCTGGAATTTTGAAATTGCATTTCGAACTTTGAGAATTCTTTCACATGATTTGCCTATGTTTTATTCTTAGTATACCCTTATCAGTTTTATATATAATATGATGTTTTTAACAATTCATAAAAGATAAAATAACATTAAATTCTTTTTGTTCTGGTTACAAAGTATAGTTTTGATAACGTTTACAATTATTAAGCACAACGCGAATAAGGAACTGATAAAGTTACATAGAATTTTACTTTTTGTATATATTATATGCTTAAGATATTTTGAAAATCATGCTGTGAAAGATTAGGTTAAGATAAGTTATTTATTTAACTTTAATAATGTATAAATTATATCTGTACACGTTTAATAATATGGTATTAGAATTAAAGACTATTGAAGTATATATAAGCAAAATGTACAATGTATTTTAATTAACTGTGGCCGCCGTGGCGCAGTGGTAAGTGCATCGACTGCGGCGCAGAAAGTCTGGGTTCGAACGGGACAACTAGCATTTTTTTTAACGGTACCACCTCTTTCAAGTTGCTGACAATACTTAAAGAGTATCAATTGTCTAGGAAAGCTTCTCAAATCTCGCCGTTCGGAATCGGAAAAAAAAAAACGGTAGGTCCCTTCTACTGTAAGTCATTGTAAAAAATAATCATGACATAGATTATATAGAAAATTTTATTTGTTTGTTATGTGTTTGTAACGTGTAGTTATCAGTTAAATAAAATATGAATTATTTCATTATTTCTATTTTGTTTTTGTTTCCCTAATTGAACTTGCCCCCAGGGAAACATTTCAATAAAATTAAATAAACAAATATTTCAGTTGTCAAAAGTAAGAGTAAAAAAAGGTAAGTAACTCATATACTTCTTAACGTTACGTGTAATCATACGCGGAATTGTGAAGATTTAGTGCAAAACGCAAAACTATATCGGTCTTTGAATCCGAGCCCCTTGCCATGGAATAAAGTTTTCCTTAACCATAAACCGCAAATCATTTAATGGAGACATGCAAGATCTTTCTCTCCTACTCCTCTGATATGATTAAATTAATTTTTTCAAAAGTTAATCTGTTTGTTTACACATACATATATGAATACTCCCCTATCACCTAAAAACAGACGAGGTTAGCTAAGTGAATTTGTTTAATAATGCAGCTTTATACAATTCCAGTTAATGTCTGTTAAAATTTGTAATATTCATCTGGATGGATGTCTGTAATATAACTAAACTAAAGGCATAGATGCATGCAGTCTTTTTAATATTTGATTTGTAAAAAGTGTAGAGGAAAATGAAATAAGTCGATATTAAAGTAATTCTGAATAAAAGAAAGCGTAAAGTAATTAATATAAAATTTTGACCGTCGTAGCGTATTGGCAAACTTCGTGTAATGACATGCCAAAGGCATTAAATTCAATTCCTGTACTCTTCAGCTCGCATTTTGGTAAGGCACCACCACCAAAAAGCACTTATTGTTAATAAAAATCCCAGCTTTAAATCTCAGATCCCCTATATTCGTCAGAGAGCAATCACGAGTATTTTTTATTTATTTTTTTTATTTTTTTTTTATTTGTGCATTTTAATAAATAAATGTTTGAGGTCTTATTTCTTAATCCTAGGAAAATACTTAAAACTAGCTTCTTGAATCTTAACAATAGTTTAAAATCTAACTTACTGACCCTACACAGGTGCTCTAAGCTATTCTATATCTATTCTAATTGTAAGTGCCTTTGGGCATAATGGGCTTTAAATTATTTACTTTTTTTTACATGTATTCATATATTTCAATATTGTCCCAAGAAAAGATACAAAACTTGGCAATCTGAACTAAACTTAACCTAGCTTAAAGTAAGACTAACCTAAAGTAAACTAAGAGCTACTATTAAAATTACTTAACTATATCCGTACAAATACGGATATGTGCACCATAGCGTATACGGCATTTATATGCGTGACATATATATTTTATATGCTATGCAATCACGAGTATTTATCTCAGAACTGGGTCTTATTTGCAGAATGCATTACGCTCTGGTGCATTGCTGTTGGTAGTCAATATTGGGAGGCATATGAATCCTTGTAGATTGTAGGGTGTTCGGATTGGATCCTGATGGTTGGTTATGATTTTCTGATAGATGAGACGATTACTTGGTAGTTTGACGCGGATCCTGCAACAACGTATTTTCTTTTGCTTTACTATCAATTAACCTCTTTTTCTTTGCTTTTTTTTTCTGTATTTTCTATTTTGGCAATTTTTAAATAAATTGTTCAGTAAATTACTTTAAATTCAAGTTTGTATTTTTTTTGGGTGCAAGTCCTTTCTTCTATCCTCTCTTTGTTGTCAATGAACCCTTTCGTTCTAAAACAATCCTTTATGTACATACAGTCATATGGTGTTCGCCGTGGCGTAGTGGGTAAGTGTGCATTAGTATTAAGTTACATGGAAAGTAAAGTAAGTAAAATTAAATTACAGTTTATTGTTAAAAGTAAGAAAGATTAGCTTAGAGTGGCCAAATGATACCAGTAAAATAGTTTTGTAAGTATAAAGTATATTTAATTTGTAAGTATTTAATACTGAATAAAAACAAAACTTAAGAAAATGAAAAGTTTAAATAAAAAATACACTTTAAACGCTAAACGTCGACTTACACGCCGAAGATACAGATTTCCGACATGAACACCTCGAATTTTTCTTGGTACCTTCTCTTTTAAGTTGCTGACAACACTCTAAGAGTACTAATTGTGTATGTAGTGCTGTATGTAGGACTATATGTAATAATTTTTATAATTACATGTAAAAATTATTATTATTACATACAATCCATTAGCTTTTGAAATAATTAATGATAAAAAATTGTACGTTATTGTTTATTTAAATCTTATTGCATTTGAAATATCATACACATAACACTACAAGAGTTACAAATGACTCTTTTGAAGAGTTGTTGGAACTTAACGCAAGTAAAGCTCCACTGGTCTAAGGAGTACCTTTTGAATCTGCAGAAGAGGGGGAAATGAAAAACGTCGTCGGAGAATGTAAAATCGGCACATTAGTACTTATAGCAGACAGTAACACTTCGACAAACACAAATTAGTCGAATAATGACTAATGACTTCATTAGTCATTAGTTGCTGGATGCAAGCGATTAATGATTAGTTTATTCATTAATCATAAAAATAATGATTGACGACTAAATTACTCGTTATTCGCAGAAGTTATTCATGACTAAATTAACAATTATTCATTAGCCATGACTAACAGTTAATCAATAGTCATTGATCACTAAATAAGAGTATTTATTTAAGTATTTAGTTATTTCAAATGTTTTTTTTTTAATTTTCAAAACAAAGTAATTCTATTTCACAAATAAATACATAAAGTGAATGGAAAACTTAGTTGTATAATATCTATTGTATTTGGGCAAATTCGTCATCGTAGCAAAATTAAAAAGCCTCTCCACAGGAGCAGAAGTAGGTAAGATTGTATTGTACTTGATAAACACTTTTTTCACTTCAGGATAGGTTTCCAGCATATCCAATGTTTGATGCTGGTCTCTTAAATACTGCACAATTTGAACATCACCTTCTTGAGTGGTTACATCAATCAGAAAACCCATAAATAAGATCAAAAAATGCATCTTGTCATTTAAAAAGGTCCTGTTACCGGAAATGGAACCGAATTTAAATTGTGCGAAATAATAGTACCATCAAGACTGTGAAACATGGCGGAGCAAAAACTAATGGAATGCTTTGCCCAAATGAATGACAGCCGAATCATATTATTTAATTATCATATTACTTATCATTGATTAAATGCAAATGAATACAGACGTGCCCGCGATTTGTGGTTAATAATGATACAAATTTAGCAATGACTGAACATTATTCATGAATAATTGTCAATCATGTCAAGAACCTGATAGGTCCTTATCAGTGTGGTTTCAGGTCAGCGAAGTTCACAATCGACCAGATCTTCAAACTGCGTCAAATTCTGGAGAAGTCCAAAGAAGTACAAATCGACACCCACCATCTATTTGTCGATTTCAAGGCCGCGTATGACAGCGTGCATAGAGACGAGCTATACAATGCAATGTCTAGTTTTGGCATCCCTACCAAACTCAGATTGTGTAGGATGACGATGGAGCACTCTCGCTGCTCCGTCAAGGTCGGTAGCGAACTCACCGAGACCTTAAATGTCAAAAAAAGGACTTAGACAAGGCGACGCACTGTCATGCGAGGGCGATCGTGCGTAACTCACACGTAAACATCAGAGGCACGACCTTCCACAAGTCTGTTCAACTGCTAACTTATGCGGATGACATTGACGTGATCGGAAGAACTCAGCGATCCGTCAATGTTGCTAGCATCGAAGCGGAAGCGGCTAAAGTGGGACTGATGGTAAACGATGGCAAAACGAAGTATATGCTGTCATCGTATAAGGACGCAGAACATCGACGTCTCGGACAGAGCGTCACTATGGGCAGCAGACATTTCGAGGTAGTTAAGGACTTCGTCTATCTCGGCTCCGCGGTGAATAGGGACAACAACATCAGTACCGAAATCAAGCGCAGAATCACTCTTGCCAATTGCTGTTTCTTTGGGCTTAAGAGGCAATTGAGTAATTAAGCCCTCTCCCGAACGACCAAAGTGACTTTGTACAACACCTTGATCATCCCAATCTTGTTTTACGGCGCAGAAACCTGGACGCTACTAAAAGAGGATGATGATTTCTGTTCGAGAGAAAAGTTCTGCGTGCGATTTTTGGTCCTGTTTGCGTTGATGGCATCTGGAGGAGAAGATTCAACAACGAACTGTATGGGCTGTACGGCGGCATGAACCTCGTCAAGCGTCTACGGATACAACACTTAAGGTGGCTAGGCCATGTAGAGCGGATGGACAACACTGCTCCGACCAAATGAGTCTTCGAATCCGAACCACAGGGACAACGCAACAGATGACGTCCTAGCCTGAGATGGCGCACACAAGTGGAAAAGGACTTGGAGTGCGCAACTGGAAGCAGCTGGCAAGAGATCGTGCTAGCTGGAGAGGCATGCTGGTTGATTCCCAGGTCCACCCCGGACTGTAGCGTCATCCAAAGAAGAAGAAGAAGAAGAAGAAGAATTGTGAATCATATAATATATATCAATACCGAAAATGCATGACTAAAGCGTAGTTGTGAATACAACCGGCAACTAATTTATTCATGACTAACGTTTAGTCATATTTCTTAAGTCATTAGTCATTATGTTACTTTACGCCCAACTCTGCTCTGGAAGGATCATACACTTAGTGGAATCGTTAGATGGCAAGGTTCGTGTGGCTGATGTGCAGACTAAAGGTAGACTTCTTTGACGAACGATACATAAGTTGGCACCATTTCGACGGTTGAAGTACATATGTATGTGCAACTTACAGTCAATTCTTCAAGGTCGGCAGAATGTTAATGCATATCATTAAAATATATGATATGTAGTTTTTCATAATTAATTGAATTGAATTGTTTGAAATTAATGGTTTTATAATGAAATGAAATGTACTGTTGTAATGGATTAAGCATTTGAATAATTGTGAACAAAATCCATTTGTAATAGAAGAAATCTGCTAAGTTACTTCCAGATTCACATGCCAGGGCAGTCTCACTGCAATGATTAGAAGAAGTACTTCGCGTCTTTGGCGTCTTTGAATTGGAAAAAAGATTCACTCTTATTGCAGGATCGCAGCAATGAAGAATCAGTTGAATAAATAATAATGAATTCTAAATCTTGTGAATTTTCTTTTTCAGGAAAACACAGTCCATAATTATTAATTAAAAATGTCTGTTATTGTTTAATTAAATCTTATTGCGTTTCAAAATTTCATATATTCACAACGTTTCTTGCAGAAAACGAATAAAAACACGTCTGCTTATTTTAAACGAACTTAACAGAATGAGCTTTATTTCAGTTTTTGGAATAACAATTTAAAAGAAAAAGGTTTAGAATTGTAATAATATGTAATAGAATGATTAGAATGAAAAGGAACTCGTGTTGCCACAACGACGTTTTTTTTTTTAATACGTGACAACACTTGCTCTCAACGCGGGTTAAGTTGTACTTCAAGAACCCCTTGACCACCAGTACACTTTCGGTGGGATGGCCCAAAAAGACTTTTGGTTAAGACATCTGCAACCATCTCTGTTGTTGGGATATATTCGACATCTATTTGGCGTTGTTGGAAGACTTCTCGCACATAATGGTGTTGAATGTCAATGTGTTTTGATCTTGAATGGAAGTTAGGATTCCGTATTCAGTATTCATAAATCCAATTTCTTGCAAAAGATTCCGCAGGTAGACAGCCTCTTTTGCTGCTTCCGAGAGGGCCATATGTTCGGCTTCTGTGCTTGATAAAGCAACCGATTTCTGCTTTTTTGATGCTTTTGTTGGACACCGATTATATAAGCAGCCGTCGCGATTGCTTCACCCCAGAAGCTCTTAGGGAGATTGGATTGTAACAACATACAACGAGCCATCTCCACTAATGTTCTGTTCATTCGTTCAGCGAAGAAATTTTGTTGAGGAGTGTGGGGAACGGTATACTCTCTTCTTATTCCAGCTTCAGCAATCAGTTTTGTAAACTCAGGGCTGCAATAAAATTTTTATTTTTAACCCAAGTTGGTTTTCAGACAAGGCCTTGTATTTTGAAAATGCGTCTTTAATATCGCTCTTTGCCCTAAAAAAATATACATTCACATATCTTGATTCATCATCAATGAATGTGCCAAATGATTTAAAGCCGCCTATTGAAGTTGTTCTCATAGGCCCACATACATCAGAATGAATTACTTTCAGTAAATGACCAGCCTTTTTGCCTTTGTTTTTAGGAAATGGAATTGCGCATTGTTTGCCTTGAGCGCATATTTCACATAGTGGTACTTCTTTTAACGATTTTATATCAATACCTGTTACCATTTCATTTGGTATTAATTTGTTTAAATCGTTTGTATTTAGATGACCGTAACGGTTGTGCCATTCAATTAAGCTTTCCTTATCACATGCTGTTGCTGCGAGCTCAGTGTCTGATGTTACGAAATATAAATCTCCTCTTCTTATACCCTTCACAACCGATCGATCATTGTGAGTAACCACAGCTTCGTTCTTATAAAATGTTATCTCATATCCATTGGATGTTATTTTTGATACTGATAACAAGTTTGTTTTCAACTCTGGGACATAAAGAACGTTGTGCAGCATGATTGTTGTAACTTTTGTTCCGTCGTTTACAATCAAGGGAACTGTACCTTTTCCAACAATTAGCGTTACTCGATCAACGACTAGCCTTACACTTTGTTCAAAAACTTGTGAAAAAGTAACAAATTTCGATCTGTCGTGGCATATGTGTGATATATTTGGATTAGTGGTTAGTGCAATTTGATACTTTCTCAACTGAGTTAATCTCGGTGCTTGCGAACGCATCTTCTGCTGCTGAAGTACTTTGTTTCGAATTTTTCCTTTTGACTTTGCCCAACAATCAGATGCTTTATGTCCCATTTTATAACAAAAATTACATTTAAATGGTTTGTATCTTGGATTGTAACCAGAACTGTACGTACCTGCTGTGGTTGTCTCTTTTTCACTTTCTTTCGGTTTAAAGTTGCGGTTGTTTCTAGGAAAAGATTTTGCGAAAAAAGCTTCTTGTGACTGTTTGCTTTGAGCGTCCTTTTCTTTCCTAGCGCCTAATTACTCCAAAAGCTTTATTTTCAAAGCTTTGGGTGCAGGCAAATCATCCCTTGCTTCGATGGCGCATCTAAAATGTTCGTAGCTTTCCGGAATGCTATATAACAGTAGAATAGCAAGTAGATCCTGTGCTACGCCGATTTCCATTTTTGAAAGTTTGTCCACAGTTCCAAAGAAGTTATTCAAGTAATCCAACATGTTCTCCCCCTCTTTCATTTTTGTAAAAAGTTGCTGCTTTAAAAGTGTAGCCTTACGCGCAGGTCCCCTCGAATGGTAAACTTCTTCTAATTTTGCCCAAACGTGATTAGAAGTAGCACAATGCTTAATATGGCACAGCTCAGATGGTGACATCGCTAAAGTGATGTCGGCTCTTGCTTTTTGATCTGCTACTTCCCAGGCGTCGATTTGTTCTTGATTTGTAATAACGTCGTCATTAATAATCGCAGCAGGCTTCGCGAATATTCCAGAATCATTTTCCCCAAGAATCATTTTTTATTAATATTGCTGCCATCTGCAGCTTCCACGTATCAAAATTTTCTTTGTTCAGTTTTTCAATGTGAAAGACTTGTCGCGACATTTTAAATTACTTCGAATTTTAATACACGCACTATTTAATTATTTTCAATCAGATTGCGCAGTAATGCTGTCTGCGCCCTGTCTGGAGAAAACGTATAAAAACACGTCTGCTTATTTTGAACGAACTTAACAGAATGAGCTTTATTTCAGTTTTTAGAATAACGATGTAAAAGAAAAAGGTTTAGAATTGTAATAATATGTAATAGAATGATTAGAATGAAAAGGAACCCGTGTTGCCACAACGACGTTATTTTTTAATACGTGACAACAATGAAAGGAGAAGGCATATACAGACTTATAACAGCGCGAAAAGATTTAAAGAGCAAATTTGGCACCACTGACAGCATGTGTTCAACAAGTGACATGACAACAGCTGTTAAAAGTCATTTCAAACATTTCTGAAGTAGATGTTGTTTTTTTCCTTTAATAGAAGTTGTTTTGTTTAAGCCGGCTCTTGTTGGTAATGTTTCTGTTGAAAATATATTTGTTTATCGGTCCAAGATGTAACAAAGTTTGTGAAAGACGGAACTTTTTGTATTGGATGAGAATTAGCAAAAATTTTTATGTTTACAATATATCAACACAAAAAAAATCTGATACTCTTGTAAAATACCATAAGAAGATAAATCTTACATTAAGTAACTTCCTGTTGTGCATTAAAATGTTGAAAGAAATTTTCATCAAACATCAAACATCAAACAATTACATAGTAGGCAGATATGTATGTATAGACTTTGTTCAGTTTCTTTTCTAATTTGTTGCTGTGAATTAAAAAACGACATAGTGTTATACAAAACGATGCACACTGTGAGATATCTAAAGTGAATTTTTGCAAAGTTGCAAAAGTTGCAATGCTTGTAACCTTAAACTGTAGCCCGCAATGAATGTATTTATATACGTATTAAAAAATCCGTGATCCTAGCGAAAATTTGTGATCCAGTAAAATTGAAAAGTTCTCAATTTTGGAAATACTTAAATCAGCATTTATATACTGTGTGTTTTATGCACAGCAAAAAAATAAGTTATCTGATTGACGTAATATGAATATAAAAGTGTACTGTGAAACATGAACAACATTCTAAGACAATTTCCGTAAGAACTTAAAAAATGACGCTACCGCCAATTTTATTTGTATTCAATTGAAGCAATTCGAAAGAAAATAAAATATATAGTAAGTAAAATAAAATTTACAATATACAAAAATGCAAACCAGTCCCAGGAATTTCTGCAGTTGTCTTTGATAAGGTGAGTAAGTACATACGTGTACTTATTTTATTAACTGAAAGCAGTGAATATGCCATTTTCTAATATGGAGTAAGTTCAGGTAATCTGAAGTAGGTTGGTAATTTTGATAATTATTTTATTTTTTTTTTGGAACAATTTTAAATTTTTTACCGGAAAGCATAATAAGTCTTACCTAAATATTTTATCAGTCCTACAATTCGTCTTTCAGTATGAGTTTGAGGATATTTGTTTGATTTTTTGCTGTGCTAGGTAATTATTAACGTGGTCGCCGTGGCGTAGTGGTAAGTGCGTCCACCGCCGCGTAGAAGGTCTAGGTTCGATTCCCGGACGGGACACCTCGCATTTTTTCACGGCACCACCTGTTTCGAGTTGCTGACAACACTCAAAGAGTATCAATTGTCTATGAAAAGCTTCTCAAATCCCGCTGTTCGGACTCAGCCAAGAACTGTAGGTCCCTTCTACTCGTGAGCTACAGCTACAGTATTGCAAGATGAAACAAATATTACCAGATACCATGTTTAAGTTTTTTTCGTAGCGGATTTGATTTATGAAATTAGACTACTGTTTAACAGTTATTAGAAAAAAGTTTAACTTTTTTACAATATATTTTTCATGTAATTCATATATAGTGGACGTCCAGTTTAACGAATACTCGGTATTAAGAATTACCAATATAACGAATGAGCATTTCTTTTCAATTTATGGCTCTATATGACGAATGATGCAAACATTTTCCGCTCGATTTAACGAATGCCTTGTAAATTTCTTCGAAATATCTGCAACTAATTTATTTGATATATGTACATGCGTATGTATTTATGTATGTATATATGTATATGCGAGTGCGAACATATTATTGTTGGTTTTTGTCTTAACCTACATACATATGTGTGGATGTACACATGTAGGTGATACGCATCTGTTTTCTGTTTGTTCAGAAGAGCTTGGAAGGAACAAAAACGCAAACGCTTTTTTGTAAAATTTTAATTTTGAATTCCTTTTTTTTCTAATGGACTTTTTATAAATACATATTATACATATGTATGTACATTTATTACATTATAAGACATCCATTCTTTCATGTTCTTGTATTATTAGATATAAAAACAAACGCTGCAATGGAATGTTGTGTGGAAAAATGCGCGGCAGCCATCTGAAGACCATCCGGCGACATATTCTGCTATTTTACTAAGAAACATTTACATAAGCCAGCTCTCTTGGCGCTAGGTGAAACACAGGTGGGTGAGATTTGAACCTGCCTGGATATATGTAGCTTAGAGCCGTTGTTTTTCCTACACCGCGGTTCCGCTATTTACGTGCGTACGGTGCGGCACTGTTCCAATCCGGAATTTAATTTCGTGTGGTTAAAACTTCTCATCCGTATGCATTTAATCCACTACTGCTTTATTTAGCCCAAACCTTGAAAGCAATTCAACTTACAATGAGTCCGATGCGCTGTCTGATTCCATTACAAGAATTGTAACCTCGTATTCTCGTACTGAAATCGTTATTGTGGGCAATTTTAATGTACAAAATTCTACTTGGCTTCAACATTTAGACCAGACAACACCCGAAGGAAGGTATGTTGAAATCTTTGCTGAGGTTAATAATTTTGACCCAGCTTGTAAATGAGCCAACAAGAATACCTGACATTGCAGATCATACCGCCAACATCTTGGATCTGTTTCTCCCGTCTCACTCGGAAAAATATTCAATGGACGTACTATCGCCTCTAGGCTCGTCAGACCACTGTATCGTATCAGCCAATTTGCCGTATTCGCCCCTATCAGTTAGAGATCAAATCCCTAAACGAACACTATGGCTCTATTGAAAAGCCAACTAGAGCGGCCTTAACAATTTCTTTAGGGATTTTAACTGGTCACTATTCTTCCTCGATAGTAACGTAAGATAGCATAAACTTATGGTCAATACCGGCTCGTCTTCAATTCTAACACTGATTTACAATGACATTCCAACTGTCAGCTCTTTAGACAAAGCAAATCTGCTAGCTGCACATTTTCAAGCCAGCTCAACGCTTCCTGATTGTGGTCTGTCTCCGCCTGTACTTGAAAGCGTAAATTTCTCCATGGGACAGATCCAGTTCGCACTCGTACAGTTACAAGAGCACTTAAAGATCTAAACATGCACAAATCCGCCGGCCTGGATGGTAAACCCCCTGTTCTTCTGAAGATGTGTTCTTCTACGCTGGCAAAACCACTGCGTGAGCTTTTCCATCTGTCCTTCTCTCTAGGGTTCTTCCCGAGTAATTGGAAAACAGCATTTTTCCAGCCCATCCCTAAAAAGGATGAACCATCATCACCCACCTCCTACCGACGCATAGCGCTTACGTCCCTACTTTCTAAGGTCATGGAAACCCAGAATCTTCTTAATGACCGGCAGAACAAACAGATCCCCTGGTGATTTGATGGCATATCTCACCGAAAAATGGACCAATCTTTGCACAATGTAGGCGAAAGCAAGATTGTTGTGCTTGATATTTCCAAAGGCATTTGCGGAGTCTGGCATCAGTCTCTCTTGTCGAAAATGCGTGCTTATGGTGTCGATAAATCTCTTGATGGATTAGAAATTACCTTTCGAACAGTTCAATACAAGTTGTATTGAATGGGTTCAAGTCCAATATTCACCATACTAATGCTGGTGTTCCCCAGGGCTCCGTTTTGTTTCCGACATTTTTCCTCATTTTTATAAATGATCTCCTGCCAATTACTTCGAATCCAATCCACTCCTAAGATGATGACAGTACCCTTAGCTTTTCATATTCGTTCATTGGCTCTCAACCCTCCTCTTCGGCCACAGACTTTGAATAGCAGCGTATGTTAAGCTCGTTAAATTTCTATCTTGACGGCATAATGGATTGGGGTAAGAAGAATAGAGTGAAATTTAATGCTTCCAAGACCCAGTGTCTACTGTCTACTGTCACTCAAGCGTTCCCAAAATAACCAGCCATTATCCATGATTGGCATTGTTGAAACCGTACGACTGATTGGTTATAAAGGGTGATTTTTTTAAAGTTTAAAAAAAAAAAAAAACACATAAAATTCAGAAAAATGAAATCTTTATTTGAATCGATAGTACGGTACATATAATTTACATGTATGTTTATTTATTATTTCATGTAAATGTTGACCTTGATTGTGCCTCAAATAGTCCCTCCGCTTAGTCCAATTTCGGCATATTCTTTCCAACATTTCGGCCGGTATCTCACGAATAAATGCTTCAATGTTATCTTCCAATGCGTCAATTGAAGCGGGCTTGTCTGTATAGACATGGGCTTTAACATAGCCAGTTAAATAAAAGCACGGCTGGTGTCTTCAGGTTCTGCGATAGAACTGTATTTTATATAATTTATCATAGCAGACATAGGAGTTCTACAAGTCTACGTTCGGGCATCCGATCTCATTGTGGTGTCCAGTGTCTTGCAGCCCAGAAACAACCGTGGGATCAGACACTACGTCAGCATTCTGGCAAACACCTAATGTCGACTATGTTGCGATAATAATTACATAATATAAAATTACTTTACTAGCCCCATAAAGAGTAGTCTAAAGGCGTTAAGTCGCACGATCTAGGCGGCCGATTGACCGGTGCGGAACGTGAAATACGAGTAAAATGTTCACCGAACTTGCGTTTCAATAAGTCCATTGTTGCGCGTGCTGTGTGGCATGTGGCACCGTCTTGTTGAAACCACATGTCATGCGAGTCAAGCTCTTCCATATTGAGCAAAAATAGTGGGATACCATCTCACGGTAGCCCTCACCATTCAAAGTTACGTTACGATTCGCGTCATCTTTAAAGAAGTACGGTTCAATAATACCACCAGCCCATAAATCGCACCAAACTATGACTTTTTCTGAATGCATTGGTAGCCCTTGCAATGCTTCTGGCTGATATTCACTCCAAAATCGACAATTCTGCTTATTTACCTACCCATTGAGCCAAAAATGAACTGACCATAAAATAGAAGAAGCGCGCGATGAACCTTCTTAACAGAGCACGCCTTTTGACAATAAAATTCAATTATTTGCAAGCGTTGTTCGTTTGTAAGACGATTCATGGTTAAATTATAGACCTGACTGAAGATGTTTGACAATGAAACAAAACACGAAACGTGCGTCAGCTGTTTAAACCAGTGTTGCCAAAAAAATAATAGCTAAAAAGTGACGCTTTACTAATGCTGCGAAGTCAATCGACTCGCTTCAACATCGACGAAATGTTGCGTCCTTATCACAGTTGCATTCCTCCCCTTCAAGAATTTACCCAACAATTTACCCCTATCTAGGAATGCCCACCCGTTCACCCTTATGCCCACCTTCGGACGTACAGTTAAGTTTAGACACTCGTCCTTACATTCTCATTACAATCCACAGGCATTTAAAACCAATGTGCACCGGTACCTCCTTCCCATTTCTTCCTCTATACCTTCGGCCGGTGCTGTGACGTAATTCCGGTCACTTAAGGTTACTATAATACCATTAGCGGGTGCCAATTATAAAAAAAATTATACATAAATCTGTCCGTGGTGACTACTCCACATTATTTACCACTTTTCAAGATTTATGCTGCATTTTTTGTAAACGTTAAAATTATTTCATAACATTTTATGCTATTGAAAAAAAAGGAAAAATTGCACATTTTCATGCTACTCACTGTATTCAAAAATCAATTGTAATTGAAAATAAAAACAGCTTTTTTTATTTCAGATTACGACTTTAATTACGACAACAAAATCAGTTTCGGAAAACGCAACAAAATAAATTATTGTAACAGTAAGTTTAAAAGTTACTTTTCATTTAAATAACAGTTAGAAACCTTATTCCGTTTTCCGTATGTTATTTAGCTGGAACTGCAGATGACACAGGAATAGTAAATGGAACTATTTCCCTTGAAATCGGCCCATCAAAGCGTGTGTATAAGCAATTATCATAATGGAATCATATATTTTATAATTAAGTTAAGTTAATGCAAAATAAATTCAACCATACAAGTTAGCATAGAGAATATTGCTATCAGAAAAATCAGAGACAAAATGCGCATATTTTGCAAAGAATGCAAATAAATATGCTAGTGGTTATAATTGTCCAGGCGATCTTAACTTACTGTGATAGCGGGGAATAACGGTTTTAGCTTCAAAATGTTTTTTTCTTCGTTTAACAGGAATCAATTTTTATTGTAAAATCGTTGACTTTATTGTTGTTAATTTTATTTTTTTGTTTTAATAACATATTATTATAAAAATTTCAATATCGGTGTAACCACAGTATGATTAATGACACGATCAACTTTCGCAATGAAAATAGTCTATTCGACGAAACGTGCATACAGCGTAAAATGTTTTAGGTATTTTCTTATGTACTTATTTCTTACAATCATTTGCACGAAATCAATAACTCTTGTATCCCATTAGTCTTCCCTTTCATTGTAAATATATACATATGTAATGCCTTGTTTAGTTGGTACTCCCTGCTTAAAACAAGGTTTAGGTACTGTGCATGTAGTGACATCGTTTTGCAGAGTACATGCTTATTATTTAGATTTATTACTAAGATCAAAAAAGTACAAGAACTGAAAAGAATTTTGAAGCATTTACTAGTCCCTAAGTATCAACATCTGCTATCGTGTCCCAAAGTCGCCGGCTTATCAACAAAAAAAAAGATTTTGCTATCAGATACTGTTTGTGGTAGTTGTATTTCCCGTGCAGAAAGTTTCGTTAACTTCTTTGCCCTTAAGAACGAACGGCCGTGTTCACTTAGAAGAATGGTATGTAGTTGATGCGAGCAGTCGTTGGTCGTGGTATTGAGGAAAGTCTTGGTTTTTGTTTCCGTGGACTTCGCTGGTGGATCTGTTGGGGTTGATGATTTTTTACTGTTTCTATAGATATTTCGGAAAATTTCAGCCATGATGATGAAAAGGAATAAACAGGTTCAAATATTTATTTCCTTTCTTTTTTTATTCCCATCTCATATAAAAGTATAAATAATACAAGATAATAACAAATCAACACTGGAGAATAGTTAGAGTTATGGTTCTCAGTTACGTTTTTACAAAAAAAAAAAAAAAAACTCGCGTGGCTTGGCGATTGACCTTAGTTCGCATGGGCAAGTCCAAGCGGGCATTGATAACTGCATGCACAGCGTTTGGTGCAACATGATCACAGAATTGATGAGAAGTTGCAGCGTGCGTGTGTGTAACTGCCCTCTTTTTAAATATCTGCGTCCCGCAGATCAGTAGATGGGAATGCTGACTTTGCTGGTTAAGCTATTGAACTTTCTTTGAGCGTTGGGCTGGTTGTGGCATCTGTTTCCGGCGGAAAGACAGACGGAGCTCGGGGATGTCGGCCTTCCCATAGATCTTTTGCCACAGCACAAGGATTGTGGCGAATATAACTATGAGTATAGAAAACTCTGTAATGATGGAAGAATTAAAAATTTCTTTTAGTGATTTAATGTGTTCATTTTTGATGCTGATGTCTTGCAAGTATTTTAAGTTCGGCCTGATCCTTTTTCTGGTTACGTTAGTCAATACAGATGGAAGATGGAAGACAGTTGTCTTTCTGTAACTTCTCCAAAACGCCTTCTTCACATACAGAGGAATTCGATACACTGTAACAGTTGCCTTTAATTCCGTAAATTTCATTATGGTTAATAAGTAACTTCGTGAAGTCCAGAACAATTTACCTTCCGCTTTTGATTACAGCAAGAGCGGTCACCAAATGAAAAACCCTGGACCCGACTTTTGGGATTGGCATGATATACAGCAGCAGAAAAACCCTGGCCCCGACTTTTGGGATTGGCATGATATACAGCAGTTAATATACACAGAGGGATGCGCGAGAAATGTTATTTTCTTTATGTCGAAGGAAACAAAATATTTAACTTTATTTTATTAATCACTTTGTTCAAGACGACTTATACTATCTAGAGAGATAGTGGATGGTGGAGTTATCCATATTCTTTTGAACAACTATCAAAGGACTTGAGCATTTTGAATTGATTTTTTTGTATAATACCTTGACCTGACGTTTCCTTTATCACCCTCCTTACTACTTCTTCGTGTTTTGGAGGATAATGATATAACTTTACGTTAATCTGTTGATCGGTATTTGTCGGTATTTCATGCATTATTTCAGTCGTACTGGGTAGTTTATCACCTTATTTGAAAAAAAGGGATTTGCATCTTGTAATAATTCTTTCAATTTCCTTATAGTCTTCTGAATTGAGGTGATCCAATTTTAGACGTTTTATGTTATCATCTCCACACTCTAGGAAAGAATTTCCTCGTATGTAATTTGTTTATTATGCAATTTAATAGGCTGTCCGTTAAGCTCCATTATTCCTGTTTCAAAGTCAATGATTGTATTCATTTTGTTCAAAATATCATTGCCTATTGTTGCGGTAAATTTGACCGCAACCAAACCGTTTTGCTAAATGGACTTTTGTAAAGATAAGCCCGTATCTTTTGTTCTCCTTTCAAAACCTTTATTAAACATATCTAATTAGTTTTGGGTTCTTGTATTTAATACAGAACTTACTCGGTTTGGGTTAATCATACTTCATTTAGTTTAGTTATATATGTACATTTGTATGAAAAACTTTATAAGAACGCACTCGTGGTGGCGGTGTAACTTTAATGTTCAAATAATGACAATTCGTCAAAAGATAACGGACGGGCGACGCCGGCACCCTCTTGCGATGAATAGGAAACTAAACGCCTATTAAGGTCGCGTGATCCTTTGTATTAACACCTATAATGAATTATAATATATATATAATATATATTATAAGTAGGTTCATTGCTTTCCAACGAATTCGAGCGCCTTCTGGTGCCTTCAGTTCGTCGAATGCAATAGTATGTATTTCAGTATCGAAATATCCTTTACCATTGATAGTGGAATATTGTACAGGTTTAATATTTACTCTTTTGAAATTATTAATTCTATTATCAAATATACTAAGTGTAGATCCCGTATCAATTAATGCTAAATATTTTCTTTTGCAATAGAGTTATTTCGATAATTGGTAGGTCATCCGAGGCTAGTTCATAAAAAAACTTGCTTTGTTGGCAGAGACATGGCTGTTTTGGTTTTTCGGAATTTGCCTAGTCATGGATATTAACCTCGTCTTTTTCGATATTTGAAACGTTAATAGGCTCAAGCTATCTATTGTCTTGCTGACCATGCTGACCAGAGTTTCTACTGTTACTGAATTGTTGATAATGCCTTCTATTTTGTCCTGATACATTAGGGTTGTTTCGAATAAACTTTACAGCTTAACTTTTAATAGAAGAACTTCATTTATTGTATGCACAAATTTTAGTAAAATTATTCAAACACACAATGTTAAATTTTAGTTCAACTTTAAAAAATGTAAGCACTATTGCCAAATGCCTCGTGACAAGCCAGTTCGAGAAAAGAAAACAAGCATTTTTGCACGTCAAAAATAAAACGGTAAATTTGTAGCTTCTTCCTTCCGTCGCCGCAAGCCGTAAGGAATTGGTGTTGGCTGCATTGATTTTCTTTAAGGTGGCGACAACACAGTCCCCCCAGTAAGTCGATCTGAATCTTCATTTAGCTCGGCCTTACTCCCTTCGTCGCCACTTGGTGTCGGGAAGATGTCAAGGACAGCAAGCTTGAAAGCTGGACGCTCGAAAACTCCTCCAACGGTTTGCACCTTGGCTCGCCTCACTTGACCATCCGCAGCAACAACAGTGTCGACAACTATACCTTTGGGCCAACAATTTCTGGGCAAATTCTCATCCACAATTAACACCACATCCCCTTTTTGAATAGGGCTAACCTTTTTAAACCATTTTGATCTTCTATTTAAAATTGGCAAATATGATTTTACCCACTTTTTCCAAAAGCAATCGGCTATTAAGTGAGAGTACTTCCAGTTTTTTCTAAGATCAATGCCGTCTGGATCACAAGGTAGCTTTGTACCATTTGATGATCCGAGGAGGAAATGATTGGGCGTCAATGCCTCATCATCGCTCGACTCTAATGAAACAAATGTTAACGGCCGAGAATTCAAAATGTTTTCTATTTCAATAAGTGCACAACGTAGTGTTTCCTCGCCAACCTTCTTACAAGGAATACAGGAAATTCGATAAAGAACATCTTTAATTGAGCGCACAAGCCTTTCCCATGCGCCGCCCATATGCGCAGCCGAAGGTGGATTAAACTTCCATACTATCTCCGCAGATAAAAATTCATAGGCAAGACATCGCGTATTTAACTTTTTCAACTCCTCTCGTAACTCCTTTTCGGCTCCTCTAAAATTAGTACCATTGTCACAATAGATTTCCAACGGAGTGCCTCGACGTGCCATAAAGTTCTTCAAGCATACAATACATGAATCTGTTGATAAGCTATATGCAAGTTCTATGTGCACTGCACTGTGTGTCTTACTACTAGACATGTAAATATTGCTCCCCATCTCTTCTCATTCCTCCTTCCAACTATTACAAGCAAGGGACCAAAATAATCTACTCCAGTAAAGGAAAAAGGTCTGCTAAATGCTGCCATTCTGGCTCTAGGCAAATATCCCATCTCAGGAGCCTGTGAACGTACACATGTTATTTTGCATAATTGCCAACTCCTTCTCACAAACTTCAAAAGCGCTCTCAAATTCGCTATGTAATACTTTTATCGAATTTCATTTATCGCTGTCTCGTGACTACAATGATGGAACTTTCGATGATATGAATCCACAATCAGGAACGTGATTCGGTGTTGTTTCGGAAGTATGATCGGCGTTTTCGCGTTTGCGTCAGAGAATTCTGAGTAAATTGTACGGCCGCTCATTCTCACTACATCATTTTCGTCTAGGAATGGCAAAAGTTAGCACAACGCGCTGCGTTTTTCCAGAGGGGTGTGTTTGTCCATTCTCCGGTTCCTCTTTAAGGTCTCGATCTCCTCCGAATATGCAGACTGTGAAATGTCTAGGTTTCCTAAAACGATGCAAAAAATACTTTACCCCCTCTGATCTGGCTACAATTTACAAGGCCTACATCCGTCCTAAGCTCGAGTATAACGCTCCTATCTGGTCTGGTGCTCCCAATACCTCCCTACACCTACTGGATAGAATCCAAAAGCGAGCGATAAAACTTATAGGAGACAACAATATTGCGAAGTCGATTGACTCGTTAGAACACCGACGTAATGTCGCGTCTCTGTCACTGTTTTATCGCTATTTCAACAAGAAATGCTCAAACGAATTAGCCAGCTGCATTCCTCCCCTTCAAGAATTCACCCGCAATACACGCCTCGCAAGGAATGCTCATCAGTTCACCCTTAAGCCCACCTTCGGACGTACAGTTAAGTATAGAGACTCGTTCTTTAGCCGCACCACACGAATATGGAATGCTCTTCCCTGCTCAATATTCCCCTCTCATTACAATCTACAGACATTTAAAACCAATGTGCACCGGTACCTCCTCTCCCTCTCTTCCTCTATACCTTCGGCCCGTGCTGTGACTTAAATCCGGTCACTTAAGGGTAGTCGTAACCCCTTTAGCGCCCGACAATTATAAAAAAAAAAAATCTGGGCTGGTCTATAGAGTGCAAACTTTGCCTTTTTGATGGTGTCCAAATCGAGCTCCACTGCGTCCGTTGGAAGTTTTTTCGATATCCTTTTGATAAAAAGTAAAGCGTACGCGAGTGACCGATACATGCGTGACCACTTGCTAAAGCGATTATCATCAATAAGCGGATCAGTCCGTACTGTCGCAATGTGCAATAAATGTGGTCGGACCTCCTCGGATATAGGGTTGATTGTTGGTGTTTGTGGCCATTTCGAAGATTCCATCTGCAGAAAACCCGGACCCGTAAACCATTCATCTGTAGCTTTATATTTCAAATCTGGATTCCATTTGGTAGCCTTGTCGGCAATATTTAGCTTTGAAGCGATCCACCTCCATTCCAAAATGTGTGACGTTTCTAAAATTTCTCCAACACGGAACATTACGAATTGTTGGAATTTGCGTGGATGAACCTTTAACCATGACAGAACCGTCTTCGAATCAGACCAGAAAAATCTCCGTTTGATAGGAAACTTATGAGAGCTACATATGAAGGATGCGAGGCGGGTACCGAGGACAGCAGCTTGTAACTCCATTCGAGGGATAGAGACAGGACGTTGAGGAGGAACTTTTGCCTTGGCACTTACGAGTGCAATATCACTGACCCCTGAACTTCGATGCGAAAATATGAGACCGCCGCATATGCATTCTCGCTTGCGTCCACAAACGTATGTAATTCCACGTTTGGAGCGGATTCTCTAAAAAGCGCGGAGTAACATCGAGGAATGTTTACATCTGCTGTACCTTTCAAAATTGTTTTTGATCGCCGCCAGTTTTCAGCTAAATCAGTTGTTAACTCATCGTCTCACCCTATGGATGTCCTCCAAATTCGCTGGAGAAGAATTTTTAAGCCGATTAAGAAGTGTGAGAGAAAGCCCATTGGATAGAAAACCGACATAAGAATTTTGAGAACCTCACGCTTCGTTGGATTTATATCGTCGTTGAAGACATCTCTCTTGAGCCTTTGAAATTTTAATAGATATAGTTAGTCACAAAAGTAAGTAAGCATACCTCACTTACCAGAATAATTGATTGAAAAAACATCTAAAATATATGCCGAAGAAATTAAATATATTTATTTATAATCATACATATTTGCCATTAAAGAAATATAATTCAGAACAAGAAACTAGTTTAATAAAAAAATCTTAATTATACTTATCTAAAGCTTAGAGCAAATTTAAATCACAAAAGTAAGTAAGCACTCAGATAAAGTAATAACTTAATTGTTTTTTTTTCTCAAAATTTTCTTATTTAATATTTTGTTGGGTAGCCCTTAGCCTTTATAACTGCTTTCATTCGCGAAGGCATGGAATCCACTAGCTTTTTTGTGACGCTTTGGTCAATTTTGGACCATACCTCCAGGAGAGCATGTTTTAAATCGTCTTTGGTTTTTATTTCAAACTTTCTGATTTTGCGGTCGAGATGGTCCCATAAAAGTTCGATAGCATTCAAGTCCGGTGATTGTGGCGGCGTTTCAAGCTGAGTGCGAACATTATACAAGAGCCATTCTTGGACAATGCGGGAAGTATGCTTCGGGTCATTATCTTGTTGGAAGACAAATGATCGCTCTACACCCAACTTTCTGGCACTTTGTGGCTGATTATTCTTCAAAATGCTTAAATAATCATACCTATCCATTATAGATTCTATAAACAGTAAGTTGCCGACTCCAGATGCTGACATACATCCCCATATCATCACGCTACCACCACCATGTTTTACTGTCCCTGACATGTTGATGGGATCAAGCTCTGTATTTTTTTTTCGCCAAACTTTTTCACGTCCATCTGACCCGCGAATATTGAATTTGCTCTCATCGGAAAATATCACGGTATTCCAGAAGTCTGTGCTACAATGTTCATGCTGTTTGGCAAACTGAAGTCACTTTAGACGGTTGATTTTGTTTATATAAGGTTTCTTTCGAATGTTTCGACCCTGCATCATGAAGCACTCGACGAACCGTTTGGGGATTGCACGACTTACCCGTCTCATTATTTATTTCCGCTAATATCTTTGGAGCACTTATTTTAGGATTCTACTTCACTTTTCTGACTATTATTCGGTTCTCTTACTCTGTAAACTTACTAGGGCGTCCTGATCGTCTATCATTTTCTATGTTACCAATGTTTTTGTATTTTGTTACTATCTTGTGAATGGTGGATGGACTTTTGTTAACAATTCTAGCAATTTCCCGCTCTGATTTGTTTTCCAGAAAGTGTTTTATAATTAATTCCTTTAAATGTTTACTCAATTCCTTTCCTCTTGGTGCCATTTTTAAACAGAATATGTGTAACAGTGAAAATAATATTGCAAACTGCAAAAATAATATTGTTAAACGATTAAGAATAAAGATAGAATACGGTGTGTCGATATTACCAGTAGGCGTGCACATCAGTGAGAGATGAACTTCTAAATGCCTACACTGCTTACTTACTTTTGTGACGTAAAAATTGCTTGTATTTGCAAAAGGGTGATAAAATACAGATGGCAAGCAAAATGTACCGTAATTTTTACTCCGCAAACATTGTGCAAATGCAAAACTGTATTCTGGTCACAAGGTGGCAACAATAATCTCAACGAAAATGTATATTTCGAGGGATCGCATGCAATACTAGATGGTGCTTACTTACTTTTGTGATTAACTGTAGGTAAAAGTGTCCGCTGTCGTATTCCAATACAGATCCAGGATCTTTTCCGTTTCGCAGGAAGCTACATCGCCGAATGATTTGTTGGGACTGTCTTCGTATTGCTCCAACGCTGTCAAAACATCCTTTGAATTGGAAACCCAATTTCTTATATGAAATCCTGCATTACGATGGATAAACGCAACATCTTTGGCAAGTCGGATTGCTTCGTCTTCGGTGTTCACGCTGTCGATGAAATCGTCGACATAATGATGTTCTAATATTGCTTCAACGGCTCTTGGCATTTTGCTGGCAAACGTCATGGCATTCTTATTTTACATAATGCGCAATACATGGCGAACATGCTGCACCAAATGTTATTACGTTCATTTTGTATACGCTGGGTTTTTGCACATGTTCATCATTATTCCATAGGAACCGCTGTACGTGTTTGTCCTCCTCTCGCACCCGTACCTGGTGAAACATTTCTGCAATGTCTCCGCAAACACCTATTTTACCACAGCGAAAACCATACAGAACGGCCATCTATAGGCTATCTGGTAAGGAAAATTTATCAAATTTCCACAATAGACCAACTTCGAAATGGCCGTCGACTTTTGCACAGGTGTTGTCTATGATTCTTGTTGCTCGCTTCTCTTCTTCAGACATAATTTGTGGAGTTGGCATACGTACACCGACGTTTTCCATACTGACGGGCCATCTGCCATCTCTCTGATAAACTGGCATTTCCAAAGGTAGGGCAATTAAAAGTAAGATGGTCGGCTTGACACATACCACAACCTATAAAAGTGTCGGTTGATGTTGGAGAACTGAAGCTATTACGTACGTCTGCATGTGCGAGCAACTGGCCACTTTGTCGTCCCGAACGCTTATCGCGGAATGAATTTTGTTTATTATCCGCTGGTACACAGTTTTGGGGCAACGCCATTACACTATAAACAGAGGCCGCAAGGTCCGTTAGCCAGTTGTTGAAGTCAGCTAGTGTGGGGGGGTGTACGTCCGCCCAATTAATTATTAAATACGATGGAAGTTTGTTGACGAACTCTCTAAGAAGCAGCGAGTTATTTAGATAATCTACTGAGTTAGTACTCTCAATAGTACTACAGACGCCTTCAACGGCTAAAGCGTAATCAATGAGAGTAGTAAGTTTTTCGGGTTTTGGAGGAAATGTGCTTCTTGCCCGGGCTAGCAAAGATTCAATTACGTGGTCTGCGCGTCCAAAGAGCATGCGTAATGTGCTTATAACACCTGTTACCATAGTTGGGTGAGTTAATCGATGCCTAACCGCTTGCAATGCTGCTCCCTGCAGACATTTTCGTAGACGGACAACGTTTTCCGCGTCAGAGAATCCCCCGAGCTCGGTGGTTTGTTCAAAGGAATTAATAAATAATTCCCACTCCTCTGGATTGCCGTTAAACATGGGTAAATCTGGTGACATTGAATTTCGTGCTGCTAATTGATTCGCGGTGAGGATTATGGACGGCTTTACTGCACTTTGCATTTGTGGGTGGTTGACGGTGGAAAGGCTTTTGGCCGAATTGGTATTGTGTCGACCTGCTGATGTTGGGGAATACTATAGTCAAGTTCGCTTACCTTTTGTTGTTGGAGAACTTCGATGGTATTCAGGGCAAGAATTTCATATTTCTTTCGGAGATGATCCAATCGCAGTTGATTTTCCTCTTCAAGTAGTTGCAGAGCCATTTGTTTCTTCATTTTTGATGGTAGATGGGGGGACCACGTGTCGACATCCACACTTGCAGAGTTGCCACTTCCTAACATTTGGGTTCTTCCAGGTGTTGAAGATGGTATAATTGCTGAGGGTGATGATGCTGGTGGTTCTTCGATTTCTGTTGGCGGCCTTTGACTTCTTAGCGGTTGCAATTGTGCAGATGCTGAAGTTGATGTTGCTGCTACCGGCGGGGGTGGTGGTGACTTCGCAATTGTTGCTGGCTGATGACAACTTCCTAGCGGTTGCGATTCTGCAGATGCTGAAGTTGCTGGAGCTGCTGTAGCAGAAGCGCAGGTTTCACACACCCAAGGCATGCCTTCTACCGACGAATCGACACCGACGCAGTCAAAGTGGTACCACATATCACAGGTATCACACTGTACCACGGTGTCGTTGTCTTCCTCCGGGCACATTTGGCAACTGTATGGCTTTACTAATCTGGGAGGCATTGGCGTTGATTAAATGTTCAAATTTTAAATTAAATTTTTTAAAGAAATGTTTCGAATAAACTTTACAGCTTAACTTTTAATAGAAGAACTTCATTTATTGTATGTCCAAATTTTAGCAGAATTATTCAAACACACATTATTAAATTTTAGTTCAACTTTAAAACATTTAAGCACTTTTGCCAAATGCCTCGTGCCAAGCCAGTTCGAGAAAAGAAAAAAAGCATTTTTGCACGTCAAAAATAAAACGGTAAATTTGTAGCTTCTTCCTTCCGTCGCCGCAAGCCGTAAGGAATTGGTGTTGGCTGCATTGATTTTCTTTAAGGTGGCGACAACAAGGGTGGTCATTACTACGGAAATTATTGTGATAGTAATTACCTTATTTCGAGGCTCGTTATTGTCTGTCCTATTCTGCCTAGGATTAACATCTATTTGCCTAGTATTTTTATATTTAGTTTTGTCCTTCAAGAATTCCGGCCTGATACATGAATCCTCATATCTACGTTTTCTCATTATTAATAATATATTTTCTAAAACCTGTTCTTCATAAATTCTATCTTAAAGTGTACCCTAAGTCAGCGTTTTAATGGTGTTCACTAAGGTCCTGTTAACATTGCTTAAATCGATAGAATTATTTTCATCATATATAATTAACTCGTCTGCCTTATACTTAAATTCTTGTAAGTTCACTTACATTGTTTACTCTCAGGTTGCTGATTCTTCTGTTCAGTTGAAAAGGTTCAATATCTGGTTTGTATCGTTACTTCAGTGTTGCTTTTATCCAGTTGTCTGGTTGGAGGATGTTGATCACTGCATTTTTCGCCTCTCCTTGAATTCTTTCGTGTTAGATCGCGAGGGTGAACGTCTCTTGTAGTCCTCGTTGTTAATCCCGTCCAAGTAGTACTCAATATTGCGAATAAAGGAATTAACGATAACGTTCATGGCCAGTGAACACATGCATATGTTTGACATGGCTCATTAGTTGATTTGTTCTTTCATCATTATTCTTGTTCTGTAATTCTAAGTTAGCGTTTCTTAATGCCTCTATTTGTTGATTTTTTCGTTGGAGCTCACGCATTACCTCTTCTGTATTCACACTTTCGGTCATATTTACTGTTTATATATTTTTCACTTCAACACTTTTTATATGAACATCTGCCGAATGAATTTCGTAAGTGGATTTGAATTACTACAACTAATCTTTATCGATTTAATGTGTGTTATGTTCGCTGCACTAACTAATCTTATGCGATTTTGAATTGTTAGTACACAGTACGTGTTGATATTATTGTCAATCCACTAACCTTACGCGATTTTATATGAATTTTTTCTTATATACACGGTTCGACATCACTGGACAATTCGTTTTAGAATTATCCAACCGACTGCGCCAGAAATGTATTTATGTCGGAAAAAAAAAAATATTTAACTTTATTTTATTAAACACTTTATTCAAGACAACTTATACTATCTAGACGGGGGAGCGAACTACGTATCATTTACCTTTGGCTGCCTGTATATATTCTGTTGTAATTCCTTATTCAGTGATCGGCTTGAAGAATCGATCGCACTTTCGATTGCAGACTTTATGTCAGCATATTTTGTTGACCCACTTTGGTCAAGTGCTCGGGTTACTTTTGTGCTGATGCATTCGTTTGGATTTGTTTAACGAATTCTTCAATTGAATCCGTTGCTGAGTGATACGTAACTCGCGTACTCCACAGCTTCGACAACATTCTGGTAAGGCAGGATCTCGAGCTCGTTGATGATCGTGTTGATTTTATTGGTGTCCAGTATATTGCTGTTGACTTTACCGGTCCTAGCTATTTGACAGACTCTGATCACCTCGTTTGTACCTTCCTTGAGTATAAGAATCTTGTTAGTAGGGTTTCCCTTAATCTTTCAGTGTCATCGTTGCGTATGGCGTTGTTTTGACTGTCGACTACCTTGTCAATTTTCTTCAGGACTTCATGTGTAATCTAATATTTTCTCACTTATCTTATACTGACGATTATTGTTCTCAACCATATCTAATTGCGTGTATAACAGTGCATCCCAATCAGTGGCCGGCCCTATCCAGTTAATGGATCTAGTCTGCCTCGTTTTGGGGTTACTTAATTCTCTCACTCGATCCTTTATTTGGTTCAGGTGGAAATTAAGAACCAGCCGTGCTTCATCATCTGCTATGTGTTCCATAACCAGCTTTTCCGTCTTTTCGAGGATTGTCCGATAGTTCTGGAGATCGATGACATGAATTAGTTTCTAGTGACCATTTGTCAACCAAGCATTGCCTTCTCTGATTGTCACGACGTGTGATTTGTATGGAAAAATGTGCAAACTTTGTGTAGGAACCAATGTACCTAAACTGTAACATATAATGATATGGCAAATTAAATTAAGTCATTTAGTTAACAAAACGAGTCATTTTCCTCAGGATGTTATACAGTGTCCGTTATATAATTTTAATCTTAATCTTAAATTACTGTAAAAATGACACTACCGATTCTTTGTGTTTTATTATTCTGCTTATTTGATAAGTTTTGGTCTGCGGCTGTCGATTGACTCACTCGGTCTGGTACAATTTCGTGTATCTCAATATTACATAGCAGATCGGATGATGTGTCAGGATATTCCACCGTTATTTGTTTGTTTCATTTTGTTCTTGTTCCACGATGGCAGGGCTGCCACACTTATGAACTCTTCTTCCAATCTCTGTGGTTATAGTTACACGATTGTCTTTCGTAACTTTCTCTTTTTTATACAAATGTTTATTTTTTACCTTTGATTCGCTTAATAGTAGTGAAGACAACATCACCCTCTCGGTATTTCCTTGGCACACTTCTTTTTCGGTTTAACCTAGCATTCCTAGCTTTCATGTTTCGTTTTATATTGCCTCTCAGGTCTTTGTTAATTTTTGAGGGAATCTGTAGGAGATTTTGGTAGTTTATTCTCTGGGATCTATTAAAAAAATATCTGAGGGATTTCGCTTGATGACTGAATGGAAGGTATTTTTGTAGCGGTCTACGGCAATATAAACTAGTTCCTTAACCTTAAGATCCGGGTTCTCAGTTTTGAGACATCGATAGATTTCGAGCATGGTAGAATGGACCCTTTCTGTTTGCCCAATCACCTCACATAGGATGGGGTCAAATAAAGTTTAATTACTGAAGTCTTAATAAAATGTATAACTATTGGGCTCAAGAACCCCCTTTCGTTGTCAGTGACTAACATTTCTGGAATTGTAAAGTAATGCAACATTTTTATTATCTTGGATCTAATATGTATATGGCATATTTCCCTTTAATGTGAAAGAATTTAGAAAATTTTGAAAACTTGTCAATAATTCTGAATTTCCATAATGTCCATGTGGAGAATTTGATTAGGGTATTTGGGGCAAGATTTTGACTGCAATTCAGGGTTTGTAGGATATCGGTCGTATATGTTCGCCTTGCACACCTCACATGAGGCAGC
The DNA here is from genome assembly GCA_944738645.1 of Eristalinus sepulchralis. NCBI lineage: Eukaryota > Metazoa > Arthropoda > Insecta > Diptera > Syrphidae > Eristalinus > Eristalinus sepulchralis. The sequence goes on from OX122886.1 coordinate 21,781,923, forward strand.
GAACTTCCTGATCTGAGACATCATCTGGGGAAAGTAATATTTCTCCAGTATCCCTTCCCTATTCTCCTTCGTACCTCGATGGACTATCCTGTGTTCTAGTTCTATTATCATATTAATTATCATTATTGACAGATAGACTTCTTAAAGCAGTCCTAAGTACTCTTCCGGGATTGAAATTCCATTGGCAATATTAGGTTGCAGATTTTCCCGTAGTTCTTCAGTTATGGAGTGGAGAACACCGTCTCATAAAAAACACAATTACTTAAAAACTTAATCTTTATTTATATATTTTACAAAAAAAAAAAACAAAGAATATTTGATATTCAGCTAGATGTTACTTCTATGAGATGTCTAGATTAACTCGCTCTTCCAATCGTCTGTCATTCTAATTTATATTGTTTGATGCTGATCATGACTGAACATGTCACTGTTCAGTTACTGTGATTCCCTCGAATGATCCGCCATAGTTTACATTATTTTCAATCTCGCCTCTGATGAGAATTCCGGGAATGCCCTTCGTTCATTTTGTTTACATTAACTCTTAGCGATTGGTCTTCTTCTGGGCTCTTGGTTCCTGGAGTTTATGTGGTCCATTTTCTTTATATTGTGGGCGAGATGATAGTGACGATTTTAAAGGGAGGAGAAGGGAAGTGCGGCTTCCGCTGTCTCTTGTGTAGTCTCTGACGTAGCTTTTCGACGAGATTTTTTTCGTTAATTGACCGTAAGGAGATATAGTGACGATGGTAATCAGCATGGAGGTCTTCATGCGCGTGTAAATCGGGACCGATTCTAAAAATCAGTCGGTTCTTGAATACATTGATGGGTGTCTCCACGTGTAGTATCAAATCAGAACTGTCTGGATTGGCCCTGTGGATAGAACAAGAATTCGTACTAATGTTAGATTCTTCGCAGTATATCTCTTCTACTGTACCCGTTTGGGACTCGCCGGTTCCTGAAGCCTGCCTTTCACACGCTGTGTCTGTATCTGAAGGAGAATCTGACTGTGCCTCAGAGGTTGTTTCCGTTCTCTCGTCGGACAGTTGGTTCATCTGAGTCTTAAGACGCGAGAAAGCATCAACCACAAAGTTTGATTTATTAGGAGTATAAATGAACTCGTTGTTGTACTTTCAATACATGCTTTCCAACGTTTGATTTTTGCCTTATGGTTTCTGTTACTCATTGCGAAAGTTAGAGGCCACTTTTTGATTGGTTTGCTTTCACTTGCGCAAAATCCACGAGTAATATTGGTCAAGGGCTTAGCGATCTTAGCATAATTTCGGATAAACTTTCTGTAATAGAATGTCAATCCGAGAAAGCTTTTTAGCTCCTTTAGGGTTGTAGGCGGACTTATCATATCAATTGCTTTTACCTTTTTCGGGTCTGGCAGAATGCCTTCAGGAGTGACTAAGTAACCGAGGAATTCGACAGTAGTGGCCAAGAAATGGGTTTTTCCAAATTTACCTTTAACTCGGCTACATTGACTTTTGAAAAGACGGTCTCAATATGTTTTAGCTGATCACCTTCAGAATTGCTTGAGATGATGATATCATCTATATAAACGTAGCAAATCTTTCCGATGAGTTCCATGAGTACGTCGCCTATCATCCTCTGGAAGATGAGCCGCTTGTAATCGATTACCATCCTATATTACTTTTTACCGTTAGGTTTTTGGTTTCTTGGAAACTACCCATAGGGACAAATTGTATGAGCTATTTGACGGACGAATAATGTTCTCCAAAAGAAGTTCATTGACTTGTCTTTCGACTTCCTCCTTTATACACGCTGGGTAAGGATAACTTTTCGTGTGGATCGGTTCGTTCGTGTTTGTGTGAATTCTAGCTCTTACATTGGTCTTAACTTCCTTGTTGCCAACCGGTCCAAAAAGATTCTTAAACCTTCCACAAATATCTTCCAATCGGATTTTACAGATGCCGAAACATGTTCATGAGAGAAAACTCTCTTCATTTCTGCCCAATTGCTGTCAAAGATGTTGTATGACACCAGGGTTGAGTCTACCTTTCCTCTAATCTTTTGACGAATATGTTGGAGAATCGCACGATAGATGGGTTTATTTTAAACAATCTCATAATCCTTCAACACTGACGCTTTGAACCCAAGAGACGTAATGAACTGCGTTGTCGTCAAAGACCTGTAATTCCTTTACAGAGTCGGCGAGCTAAGATATTCATTTTAGTTCTTCCTCACAACTAGGCGCACATAGTTGCACCGAAGGCTCCACGTTTAGGGTAGGATAATTCGTTTGTTTCAGAACAAGTAGGCGATTAGAGATAGTTCCTAACTGATCGTTTACCGATTGCATGACCACCTGAGAATTTTTCTGCTCTAACCTGCTCAAGCGGTTCTCTTAACCCCTAAGCTGCTCGAGCACGGTGTTAACTGCGTCTGTGAGCTGTGTTACTGACCCTTTGAGTTCATCCATATTTGATTTATAAATCCCTCTAATTTATAATTAACCTAGAAAGTGCGTTAAAGTACCAAGTGTTCAGTAGAGATGTTTTTCTTTTTACAACAGGAGCAGAATTTAATAATATTTTCCAGTAGATTTTTCTTTAACTGTTTGGTTCAATATACAAGGTTAAATTCTTATTTCTCACAACGCAGGTATGAATTTATTTGCTCGGGAATATCGTAGTTGTCTGGTTTAGTCGTTAATGCCATTTTATGTATATTCACAGCGACCTACTAGGGTACGAGGATCTTAACGACAATGTACAATATTAAAATTAATTAATATTGCAGCTTACCGGCCCCTGGGTATAAAATGATAAAATGAAGATTTTCTTTAGTTCTTTACAAAAGTGTGAATTATGTATTTCTTAGTTTGAGTAGTATTTGATTTTACTTATTTAAGTAGCTATACATCTTTGTGTAACATTAGATTTAAGACTTATTTTAGAGAATTAGGCAACAATATTGACCTTTAAAACTATGATACAATTCCATACAATGAGCATGTAGTTTTATTTTTAAAGGTAAACATTTCATTGGATGAAAAACTACTAACAAAAACCCTTATATAACACTTATCCCAGTATTGCATTTGACTGTTGGTATTTCAAGAATTACCTAACGATGTAGTTAATTGACATATGTGTTCGTTATCAAAAAGAGAACAGTTTACACAGATAGATATTTTTGATTTATTAACTAGATTTGGTTGAAATTGGGTTCTTCGTGGAGTATATTGGTGGAAAAGTGCCAAGGTAGATTTAGCATAATTTTTAAAAGCTTATTTTGACATCTTTGAAGCTTTAACTTGTGCATTTTCGCACAGTCGCTGGCGCACCATAAAATAAAATGGGCTGGAAAATGGATTTGTATATTAGTAACTTGTTCTTAATACTAAGTTTAGATTTCGACAAATGAGTGGATACAGAACTATTTTAAGTTTGTTTAATTTGTCAATGGTGGTAATGAGCCTGAAAAATGAGTTTTTGGTTCAGTGTCACACCAAGATATTTGCACTTATTTGACCAGTCAATATTTGTAGAACATAGCCGCAACTTAAGGCTTCTAGGTACGTGATGCTCTAATTTACGCCAGGTAGCTTGTGTTTCTTGAGGGTTATGCTTTATCTTCCATTTAAAGCAGTATTCCTCAAATAAAGCGGTTTCAAGTCGATTGAAGACATTTAGGAATAATGTACCAGAAGCAAAGAAGGCAGTGTCGTCTGCAAACGTTGCTATGTTTACATTGTTGCTAAATGAAGGCATGTCCGATACATAAATATTAAACAAAATAGACCCCAGGACATATTCCTGGGGCACGGCATGTTCCATGTGTCTCCTAGCGGATTTATGTGATTTAATCTTTACTATAAAGCTCCTATTCTTGAGGAAGTTTTGAATCAATTTGCAAATCTGGATTGCAAAATTTAGAGAATACATTTCGTGAACAACGGCGTCATGCCAAACTGTGTGGAATGCTTTTTCAATGTCTAATAATACTAGACCTGTCCACTCTTTTACTTCAAATTTATTGGTTACATGTTTTTTAATTCTTGATCATTAGTTAAAAATTGTTGTTAAATACTTCATACCACTACAGGGAAGGGCTTTAAGCAATCTATTATTAGTCTTATCCACACCAGCTGATTTTTTTTGTTTTTGAGATTATTATTAGCTCCGTGACAGCAGCTATTTTTACTAGATAAGAATCTTCAAGTTGACTTTGTGATCTTGAAACAATTTCTCTTGTACGCAGTACTTGGTTAACTGTTCCGACATCACTCAACTCTGCTGGTTTTGTGTGATTAGTACAGAAAGTTTCAGCTAGTAGGTTCGCTTTGTTGTCTGGCCTGACGTGGAGCCGATTTAGGTCTTTCAGAGGTGGAGTATTGGAAGCTCTATTTCGATGTATTTTTGACACTTTCCAGAATGGTCAGAGCTAGATTATTGTTGGGTTGTTGTAGGGATGTATGTGTGAGACATTGGGAATCATGCAGGACGTTTCCCCAACAATTGAACAACAACCTGAAGCAATTCCATGTCTGGTGGCGACTCTTAAAATCACCACCAACAATAATTTTGTTATTTATTCTAAGAAATGTTTGCATATCTCCTTTGAAGTGAGTCATTTTTTTAGCTCGGTGGAAAAACAAAATCATTAACAAGTACTAAAAACGTAGTAAAAAGTACACAAAGAACAACACTAACATTATTCATTTATATGGACAACTTGAGAAAAATGTCATTACAGTTACTTCATTTGGGGGCTTGTCTCCAGTTGCTTAGCTGCATTGAGTGCGGTGGAAGAGTTCATATCATCAAGTGTGTGCATGTGCACTATGCATGTGGGCTTACTATCGGCTGTAGTTTTGACGCATACCCTCCCAATCCGCGTAAAAACTGTATGAAGTGACTTTCATCGTTGCAGTTCATTTGCTCTCTTGAAGAGTGCGTGATTTTTTTTTTGTTAGACACTTATACTCTCCAACGAACTTGTTACCATTAAATCCAATATCACTCAAGCACACATGTTTGGAGTTAGATTAGTAATATTCCGCATTTTTCTTCAAGAAATTGATCTTGATGGTTGAATGAGGTAGATGCACTCTAATAGATGATAATCCCTGTACGGGTCAAGTTCTTCTTAAATGAATTGGCGTTATTTGCGAAAATCCAATTTTGTTGCAGAATTGTTCAAAAATATTGCCAAGGTTTTCGTTAGGGTGGATGCAGAACGATTTCACTTGAAATGTTTTTGCGAGCAATCGCGTCAAGTTGGAGCAAGACTTGAGAACTGCTGTTCTGATTATCAATCAGTTCAGTTTTTACTATACTCTACTCAGTTTCCAGATGTTCGATACTAGCACTAAGCCATTCAACAGCACTAATTTTTTCTTGGCCTGTGAAAACCGAGTGATTAATAGAAACATGCCTTTCAATAAAGTCATACTCTATTGTTTTTAGTTTTTCATTAAAGTGCGACTCAACATCGATGACATTTCACGTTTTAACTGACTTACAATAGAATCCGTTAGACTCTTTGCTAGTCGGTTCTCAATGCGTTCCATTGAATTTCCGACGATTGCACAGCTGATGGAGAATTGGAGCAGGCAAAGTTTTTTTTTCGAAAGATCTCAACTTTCTTTGTGTGTCAATTCCACTCAGATTGGACATTTTGAGTCACTCACGGTTTGATATAAAATTATCTTTGAATTTATAAATTAAATAGTTTAAAATATTAAGTTATAAACAAATCTTTTATTATAAACCAAATTAATTCCACTGTTCTACTTTCAAATTAATTTATACTCTTCCATCGACTATGCTGTTAACGAGTCACCACCAGAATGCCGGCTCTTCTTCGTTTTTATTTTTTACTTCTCTCTCTCTCTTCTTCAGTGTTGCCACTTGCTCGATCTTGCGTTACAGATTCGACCATCCTGTCTTCATCGACGTCCTCGTCGAGATAGAGTTCAAACTCTATCGAAGGCTTCATCCTGTCGGCTGCCCACACAGATAAATAGGGTTTTTGGTTTCTTTGAGCGAAGGGCATGTCAGCTATTTGGTACCTATCAAATTGAAGCTTAGCAATGACCACATAGGGTCCTTTATATTTTGACTCAAGTTTTCGTGAAGAACCAGTTGCGACAAGTGAATCGTTCTTTGTCAGAACTAAATCACCCACATTGTATTCCTTTGCTTTACCGTATTTGCTATCATTTCGGGACTTCTGTTTGGATTGAATTTTAGTTATATGTTTCAAACCATGTGAACGAATGCTAAATTTTGGATTTGTTGATTTGAGATTTGTTGATACGCACTCTTCAAGAGAGAACATCTGGCCATAGATCACGGCTAACATATCCCATCATCATTTGTTGTGCTGTTTTCCCGATGGAATCGTTATAAGTGTTGTTAATAGCCCACTGCACTGGTTTAATTTTTTGATCCCAACCATCCTCGTCTTCTACACTTGCAAGTAGTGCTTGGAGGACAGTGCGGTTATATCTTTCTACTCGACCATTGGCTCTGGGAGTTCTTGTGGCGTTTTGAACGTGGATGATTCCATAATCATTAATAAAATCTTCGAACATTTTTGCTGTGAATGCAGTTCCTCGGTCCGAGATGATGCGTCTGGGGAAACATATAGAACGTTTCGGTTAGGAAATTTAAAACTGGTCTTGTTTGCGTACTGGGTAGCGCATAATCGTATGAATTTCCTTTAGTGGACTTTATGAATGGTCCCAAATGGTCTATATGAACTGTGTCATAAGGGACATCTTTCTTTTTTATGAGATGAAGTTCTCCACGAGGTTGCATTTTATTTCTGTTGAAAGCACATTCAATACATGATTTGAGATACTTTCTTACGACTTGTGTCATTCTTGGGAACCAGTATCTATTTCTCAGATGATTCATTGTCTTCTTTTTCGAAAAGTGTCTCATCGAATCGTGGCTATTCCTCATTACTCGATTATGAACGCTCTTTGGCACGTACAGTTTAAGATTGTTGTCAACTCGCCTGCATACTCGTCCATCCTGAATAGCGTAGTCTGTGTGGATTTGTTTCTCTTCACTGTTATTCGGCTTCCGTTTGAGACATTTTGCGATTTCACAGATATGCTCGTCTTGGAGCTGTAATGAATACAACCAGTCTTCATCATCTATACCTATTTTCAGCACGTTCATGTCGACAACATCAGGCTCGCTTGCGTTCTCTATAGGACATCTGGATAAAGCGTCTACATGTGACATGAGTTTACCAGACCGGTGATTTATCTCGTAATCAAACTCAAGCATCTTTAGCCACCAACGGGCTATTCTCGGAATCAACTCTTTTTTACTCATAGCCGTTTTCAGAGCTTCACAATCCGTTGTTATTTTAAAATGCTTGCCAAGAAGAAACTGACAGAACCGATTGGTAGATTCCACGACTGCAAGAGCCTCAAGCTCGTAACTATGGAAAAAACTTTCACCGTCTGTCGTTTTCCTACTATAGTAAGCCACTGGACGAAGCGAATTGTCTTCTCGTTGTAGTAAAACTCCTGCTATTCCTTGGGAGCTGGCGTCTGTGTGGAGTTCATGATCACTGTTTGGGTTATATAGTACGAGTAAGGGCCTATTAATAAGGCAATTTTTCCAAGTTTCAAATACATTCTGCTTATTTTGCCCCCATTGGAACACACTTTTTTTCTTTGTTAAGTTCGTTAGTGGTAGAGCGATCAACGAATAGTTTTCAATAAACTTTCGAAAATAAGTGGTTAGTCCAATGAATTGTCGGACTTCGTGTTCGTTTTTTGGAGTCTCGAAATTTTCTATCGCCAATGTTTTGGTCTTACCATGTTGAATTGTACCATTTTTCACTACATGTCCCAAAAACTCTATTTCTCTTTTGAAGAAAGCGCATTTTCGAAGATTGAGCGTTAAATTAGATTCCTCGAGTATTTTCAAGAACGATTTTAATTTTCCCAGCTCTTCTTCAATGGTTTCGGACGGAATTACTACATCGTCCATATAACAAATGATTTTGGTGGGTCTCATTTTCCGGACGACTGTGTTCATTAGTTTTTGAAAAATGGATGGGGCATTAACAAGTCCAAAAGGCATCGATGTAAATTCGTACAGCCCGTCATGAGTTATGAAAGCAGTGTAGTGAGTGTGTTCTCTTTTTATAGGTATTTGATAATACCCAGAGGCTAAGTCAAGCACACAGTAGTACTTATAACTCACTACATCGTTGAGTTGTTCTTCAATTAAAGGCATTGGAAAACGGATTTTCTTCGTGACGGAGTTCAACTTCCGGTAGTTAACACACATTCTATCCTCTCCATTCTTTTTCTTTACAAGAATCATATGTGAGGCGTAATCGGATTGTGATTCAGCGACAATTCCGCATTCCATCAAGTCAGTAATCATTTTCGTTAGCGTTTGTCTTTTCGCATAGGGCACTTTGTACGGTTGATGTACTATCGGATCTTGTTTAACCAATTCAATTTCCATCTCGAGTAGCTTGGTTCGACCTAATTTGTGTTGGTTCATGGCGATACATTTTCTATAATCGTTCAAAAGTTTAAGAAGTATAGGTTTTTGTTCATCTTCATCTGTTTGAACGTCGGAAATAGTTATTGGTTTAACAGAACAAATGTCCATTCTTTGTACTAGCAAGCTTTCGCCTTGTTGGCGTATATTGCACATGGGATTGTTCAGAACATCTTTTCCAATTAATACAGGTTTTGAGAGAAAGTTATTTTCAACCACGATTGCTTGAACTGGGAAGAAAGCTTCGTCTATTTGAACTTGGCATCCAATTATTTCAATCGCTCGACAACTTCCACCACCAAACCCATGCAATGTAATTTCGCAATTATCAATTTTGAAGTTAATATCTAAGGCAACTTGTTTTATTATATATTTATATATACTGACTTCTCGCTTTCAGAATCTAAAAGAGCAATTTTTCAATTTCAATGTCCTTGTTGATTGCAGTTGTAACAGGTTATATGACTCTTGGAGATCGGTTGACGGTTAGGTTGCCATTTAGCCAAATCGTTTGTTGAAGGCCGTGAAGATTTAACGACTCTAGGTCGTGAGTAAGAGCGTATACCTTGATACCATTTGATTTTGTCAATCAGTTCAGCAATGCTGCTGAAGTTCCCTGCAGCAAGATTGGTACTCATCTGATTGTCATTTAAGCCAGTAAGAATGTACTAAATAATTGTCTTATCGGAAAGTTCTATTCTCTTTCCCAAGAGATTCATTTCAAAGCAGAAATTTTCCATTGTTTCTGAAGGTTGACGTGTTCTTTTCAGCAGTTGTTGGTGTACCTCAACGTCACTACAATGATACGGGAAGTTAGATTTGAGTCCTAAGGCTAACTGACTCCAAGATGTTAGAACCTACGCGGATTACCCAACATTCCGATGACATTGAAGTAATATCTCCTGGTGAAAAAACAGGCAATGCATCAGCAATCTCTCTGATGGTACAATTTAGCCTTGGTCTGTTTTGTGTAGTAACTTGTGATGAGCTGGTTGGTACTAAACTCTTTAGTTTCTCAGCTAATTCACGTTCTTTAACAAAAATTGCTTTTTCTTTTTCAAGTAGGTCACGCTTTGTCAAGGACTATTCCTTGGCCCTTAGTTCTTCTTCAGTTAAAGAAGCTGATTTAGAAATTGTGGTTACATTTTGATCACTTTGAAATATTTCATTTTGCCTCCCATGTTGCTTTAAATTCGAATGTGCAAAACATTCACTTGAATTTACCTGTACAGCGTGATTATTTAATCTTTTAATAAGCGTTCTTTTTGACCCGCTTATCAGAAGATTCCTTTTCCTCAACTCTTCTTGGAGTTGCTTTACATCCATGCTATCCATGCCGCTATTGAAAAAAAAAATATTCAATATAATTGTAACAATTAATAAAGCGGTTAATTAGTTCGCCAAAAATGTTCAGAGCAAATCTCAAAATCGTTACAATCCGTATTTCAAAAAAATACAGCCTATTCACCTATTCATCATATTCTTCAGTTATCGAACAGAGACGATAGTATGCCTTTTCGTCAACCGAAAATGCAACCTCACACATAGAAATATTCACCAAAATGCTTCTTCCAGACTATTATTACAGCTTGAGACAGACGCACATATGAATTTTCGTATACCAAAAATACATGCAAATCAGTCAGAAGCTACAACTATCTCTTTCACTTTTAATCACAATGTCTTTTATACGTACTATCCACTAACACAGTAGTGAATACATGTACAGTTCTCTGTATTCATTCCCTTGAGCAACAGAGATAGCATTACCTTTTCATAGACTGAAAATGCAAGCACAAGCTGTTCCACTCCTTCCAGGAATATACATAACGGTAAGAACCGCGTCTCTACTAACGTTTAAATTTAACCTCTACTACAACTTTGTAGACCAACATCAGAAAATATCTAGTTTTCACAACCAGATTCGAACACAGAATCATTCATTTGACATTCGAATTTTACAAATGTGCTCTGAACACTCACGAAAACCACCAGTTCTTATGAAAATAAAAAAACCACTTACATACTTTGTACCCAAAAAAAATGTGAAATAATTATTCTCACTCTTTTCTTGTTTTGTTTTCTTCAATTAATTCTTTAAAATATTAAGTTATAAACAAATCTTTTATTATAAACCGAATTAATTCCACTGTTATACTTTCAAATTAATTTATACTCTTCCATCGACTATCTTGTTAACGAGTCACCACCAGAATGCCGGCTCTTCTTCGTTTTTATTTTTTACTTCTCTCTCTCTTCTTCAGTGTTGCCACTTGCTTTATCTTGCGTTACAATAGAATGTATTGCACGAAGTAATTTTCAGACAAGTACACTTTATAACATATGAATTAGATAATATTAATTAAATTAACACGAAAAGAGAATTGACTAGCCAAATACGAATTTATTGCGGAGTAAAACTATTCACGTCGTTCTCTGAGTCATAATCTCTGACAAGTATGTATATCAGGTCTGGTTGTTTGTGCAGCGAATAATAGTCTGCCAATTGCTTCCATATACGGAATATTTAGGGGAGTTGATTTCTCATCAGGTGATGGATACATCTTTGAGGATATCTTTTAATTCAGATCAAGACGTATACTTACTGGATTGCAATCGCTCATGCCAAAGTTTTTCAAAATCATTGCAATATAGTCTGATTGATCGATTGCTATAAAACCCTTTGACAAGTCGCGAGAAATTTTAATTCCTAATATTGAAGACGAATCACCTGAGTCTTTCATTTCAAATATTTTTTCAAGCAGTTTCTTTAACTTCTCCTCCTGATGAAGATGAGAACATCATCATCGTATGCAGCAACAAACATCATTTGTTCATCTTTTTTCCAATAGTATATAGATCAACGTCACGGCGATTTAAACCAAATTCTACGAGACCTGAATTTAACTGTTCATTCCATATTCTGCTTGGCTGTTTTAGGCCATATAGTGATTTTTGTAGTTTACAAACTCTTCCAGTTCTATCGTCAAATTCTTTTGGCTGATTCATATAAATTTCTTCCGTAAGTTTTCCGTTGAGAAAATCGGTGACGGCATCCAACTGAGAAATATTCAAATTATGTTTAACACTTAGCGCAATTAGAAATCTAATTGAGGAGTAACGTGTTACCGGAGAAAAAGTTTCCTGAAAATCAATGCCTTTCTTTTGTGAAAAACCCCTACACACACAAGTCTTGCTTTGTATTTAATTATTCTTCCATCTTTACCTCTTCTGGATTTAAAAGCCCATCTACAATCTATGCAACTTTTTCTTTTTGGTAGCGCGACCAAGTCCCATGTGGTGCAAAGAGCGGAATTCATCTTCCATCGACTCTCTCCATTCGTGGGAGTCTGTTCAACACAAGGCTTCTTCAACCGTTTCTGGATCACCGGAAAACTTAGCACTTAGACCGTGTTCAAATCGTTTTTCTTTTTGTGCGACGCGTTCGGATGGATGAATTTCATTTTCAGCTGCCACAGGGATTTCTTGAGATTGATATTCATCTTCAGAGCACTGTACTTCAGGAGAGGGTGAAAATAAAGTTATAACTTCGATTTGCTCCTCTTCCACCTCCTCTCTTACTTTATTAGTTTTTGTCTCACCATCTGATTTGTCATTTGCATATAACTCTACATAGCTTTTTTTTATTTTTAGCTTCAGCGAAACTAAATTGTTCATTCTCAAAAAACACAACATTACAACAATGTATCTGTTTTTACCACAAAGCCTATATGCTTTTGATTCCTTGGAGTATCCCAACATAACACATTCCATAGATTTGGAGTACAGTTTCCTCCGCTTCTCTTGTGGAATGTAAACCATCGCCTTACCTCCGAACACACGTAAATGATTTAAATTTTGTTTCATACTTCTCCTTTCCTTGGCTGGTGTTGTTGTTTTTTCGTCTCTGAATGGAATTCTGTTGATGATATATGTTGCCGTCAAAATTGCCTCTGCGCAAAAACGTTGACTTAAATTGGCGTCATATAGCGTACTTCTCACCCGTTCAATTAAGTTTATATTAATTTGTTCCGCCACTCCGTTCTGTTCTGGTGTGTAGGGTGCGGATTTCTGATGCCAAATTCCGCTGGCGGTCAAGTATTCATTGAAAGCTCTGCTGGTATACTCGATACCGTTGTCAGTACGCAGAATTTTCGCAAATATTTTTCTGGTAAAATCATCAACAAATAATAAAAAAGTAAAGTACTAATAAAATACTTACAGCCAGTCCACGATTTAACGGAAAATGGACCGCACACATCCGAATAGACCAGATCCAAAACTTCTTTCTTTTGCACGTCGTCCTTTGGATTTGAATGGAGCTTTCGCTTGCTTTCCCTTGTGCAATGACATGTGACGCAATTTCCAGCTTCGAGTAATTATTCCGTCCGCTGTAGACTTTAACCTTTTAAAATTCTTTTCGCAAATGTGTCCGAGCCATCGATGCCACAACTGATTATCAACTTTTGCACCCAAAGCAAACTTATGGTTTCTCTTTTGTAGTTCAAAATGTACCTAAAATATTCCGTTCACTTGATGTGCTGTGGCTATGAGCTCATTTTTTGTGTTGAGAATTCAACATTCATTTTTATTAAATAGAACTGTATTACCCATATTTGTCAACTGACTGACCGATAACAGACTGGTGCACAGATTCGGAACTAGATGTACATTACCGGCATCGGCTTCCAATTTTCCTCTTGTGGCTGCTTGAAGCACACAATAAAAGACAACTTTTAACTTTTTATTGTATTTTTATTTAAATTTAAATTCCTTTACTTATATTCTAGCTAAAAATACTTAAAACTAGCTTATACTATGTGAACTTTCGCTCTTATATCTAACTTACTGACCCTTCGCGGGTGCTCTAAGTTAATCTGCTTTACATTCAACTTGCCTTTCGGCCTACTCTATCTTAATTAAACTTAAATATGGGAAATTTATTTTTATTTTATTCGTCAAGAAAATTGACCTACTGGTCTTTACTTAACCGAACTTATTTTAACTAAAACTTAAACTATTTACAAATTCTTAAACCTACGCATGCTATTCTTAACTATGCCCGTAGAATTGTACGGACCCGTTCTCCAGGGCGTATTGCGATTTAAATGCTTAACCCATGGATGCAATACGCCGTGATTCACCTTTTTTTGATTATTTTGTTGTCTTATCCTTTTTTTTATTTTTTAATTTTTTTAATTTTTTTTTGTTTTTTTTTTGGTTTTTATTTTTTTTATTTTAACTTAAACTTAGCCTATGCAAGTTCGCCCTCAAGGGTCAACTACCTAGTTCTATTCATTAGAAGTTGGTGGCGATTTCGGTGCAGCCACCGGTTCTTTGGCCGACACTGTCTGTCTCGAGCAGAAATCGCCCGGCTAAACCGAAGAAGATCTCGTATTGAACTTGAAACTTGAACTGTCCACTGTTCGGCGTGCGACATGAAAGATTAGAGTTGTGTATCCTGATCAGATTTGCCTCCTTGTACAAAAACTCTTTGGGATAGAATATCTTGTACTCTGATTCGGGAGTGCGATACAACTTGAGGCAAGCCCTCAGACATTGCCTCTCGAACACCCTCATCTTTTCCATCTGGGAAGGACTCACGTTGAACCACACTCGACAACCGTACACCATGACCGGCCGGTTGAGGGTCGTGTAGCAGATAACCTTTACTTTGGTGTCGAGTTGATGGTTGTGAAACAGCCTACTCGCCCCAAAGAATGTTTTTTTGGCCCTAGCCAGAACAGTAGCAATATGCTTTTCACCATATAGCCATCCAGCCAGATGTCAAGATATCTTACTACACTTCTCATAGTTAACGGTCGCCCCTGTTGGTTAACAATGCCGAACTTGCGCCAGTTTTTTTCGTGTCCCTTGAGGCCCTGGACAGCTGGGTTCTGCACAGAATGGTTTCGCACTTCTGGTAGTTGATCTTCAATAACACTGAATGTTATCGAAATCGCGCTGCAACAAGCTATTGACCACCGGTCCGAAGGTCGAACCTGATCTGTACGCGACTATATCGTCGGCATACGCTATTATATTTGGCATTGAACCCAAAAGATCGCTGTTGAATATCGCGAACAGAATCGGCGATCCAACAGCCCCCTGTTGCAACCCATTTTTAATGTTAAAAACAGGTATCGACGTTACGTTGCCATTCTTCACAACGAACTTCCTACCTGTGAACATGTCATAGATCACGTATAGCAATGCTTTATTCATGCCGAGCCTGGCCAACTTAATTAAAAGGCCTTCTAACCATACGATGTCGAACGCCTTTTCTATGTTGATCAGACAGGAATATCAGAACATGTGAAGTATCATGCCCCGCCCTGAAACCAAATTGATTTTCCGGTTCTATTTCCTTTTGCTCAACCCACTCTTTCAGAGCCCTTATGACTATTTTCTCAAATACTTTGCTTATGCACGGGAGAAGACTTATCGACCGGAGATTTGTCGGAATGGAGGTATCTTTGTCCCTTTTGGGGAGTGGCTGTACCACAGCTGTTTCCCAATGGACCGGCTAATGTGCATTGTGATGTAAAATACAAAATCGACCCAGGAGGAAAAACTGAAAAGCAACTTCATCGTTTGACGATTAACGAAAGAAGAAGGAACTTTATTTTCTTAAACAAGTACATGAATGATCTAGTACATTTTTAGTAATGATTTACACGCTATGATAAGTGTCTTACAATAGTTCTTAGTGACCATTTACACGTTATGATTATTCATTTGCAACACCTTCCCTGAATAATTATTACGTAACTTTTAGTTTCAAATTCATTTATTAAAAATTCAATTATATTAAAAGATCTTAAGTGATAATTCAGATTTGTATTCAAAAACAAAATTTAAAAAATTCGTAAGCAATTAATTTTTTTTTGTTTGTTTTTTTTTATGATTCTTTACACTTTTCGGACAAGATCGGCTGAAATGTCCCTCTTCTTTACATGTATGACATTTGAATTTCATGCTCTTCGACTTGGAGTAAAGGGCATTTTCAGCTGACTCTTTGTTAAATCTGGCATCTTGCAGTAACAAGGTTTTAACACTGTCCTCAGTTAGTTTCGACTTCGAGTTTTCTACTGCCATTACCAAGGAACGGAACTCGTCAGGCCGACCCGCTAGCATAAGTGATGCTATAAGTTCGTCATCAATATTTAAGCCACAGTTTTTAACTTTCAGCGACATCATCACTAACTTATTCACATAGTCCTGCATTGACTCACAGTCGGCTAATTTGATTTGCACTAATTGCTTTAGGAGTTCCACCTTACGTGTCAATCCACTGTCTTCAAATGCCGACACCAATGCGTTCCATGCATCCTTTGCCGTTTTCGCGGTAGCAATATGCGCAAAATTACTCGGATCGATCATTAAGGTGATCTCGGCTAATGCGCGCTCGTCCAATTCCAAATCTTTTACGCCTTCCGGCATTGGTCCCTGCTCAACAATCCGCCAGCAGTTTTTCAGAACCAAGTACGACTTCGCGTGACGTTTCCACGTGTCGAAATTCTCGCGCCCACGTAACTTCTCGAAAGGGAATGAAAGCACACCTCCTGTAGCCATTTTCACCTTCAATACCAGAAAAAAAAATCCAAGAAAATCAAGATGATTTTTCGTAATCGATCGTTTTTTTCGCTTTTCTCCTAGGGCTTTCTATTATTATTTTTTGTTATTTCGTGGCACTGGGCCCATAACCTGATGTAAAATACAAAATCGACCCAGGAGGAAAAACTGAAAAGCAACTTTATCGTTTGACGATTAACGAAAGAAGAAGGAACTTTATTTTCTTAAACAAGTACATGAATGATCTAGTGCATTTTTAGTAATGATTTACACGCTATGATAAGTGTTTTACAATAGTTCTTAGTGACCATTTACACGTTATGATTATTCATTTGCAACACATTGCTCAGCGCATTGTTAAACAGGGTAGTGTATACATCCACCGCCTCAGGAGGTAGATGGCTCAGAACCACATTCGGTATTCCATCAATTCCCCCCGACTTTTCTTCTTCAGTGAGATGAAAATACCCAGGAGTTCTTTCTTCGAAACAAGGATGGAGTTGTCTCCATTGTTGGCGACGGCACTATTTGCCAAAAGTTCGTCGTTGAATGTGGTGAAACCAAGATTCTCTGATCGCCATTGACTTATTTTACTGCGAAGGTTGATATGGTTTCACAAGTCTCTGTTCTCCAATTCATAGTTAGGGTAAAGGGATTCGTTGACCGTATACACTTCCTGGAAGACAGCACCGATTGCTTTCACCTTTTCCTGGGGATTCTCAACCACGAAGAAGTTGTCGTCAAGGACTGCCCCATCCGGATCAATTATAACAAAAGTCACGAGGTTTGCGTTGTCTGTTGTCCTGTCAAGTCTCTAATCTTTCCTCCGGAAGATTTTATTTACTTGCGGGAACATGCTCGGGTTGTTGGATCTTACAGCCCGAATCTTATTGCCCCAATGCAAGTTTACAGCCAGGCTGTAATGCTGTTTAATTAGTTGTTGGAGTACTTTGATCTCCGATTTCAGTGATCGAACTTCAGCGTTTTGCGGGTCGGTAAATCTCCTGTACAAGAGCTTTAGTCTTGACAGGAGCCTACTCTTTTGCACGTGAAGTTCGTCTGTGGTAGCATTCCGATAAATGTCGCCAACATCGGTTAATACTACCTTCGGGATCGTTCTGTCCATTGTACGTTTAATGGCGTCGTCCATTCTTACAAGGTACTCGTCAACCTCTTCGTTTTTTCAAGTTTCTGTTTGTTGGGGGATTGATCCCACTCGAGCGTAGTTCGCTGGTTAAGATTCTAGAGAAACTTGGCCAGCGCACCTTATTGTAATTATAAGGATTTCTCTGGCATATTCCTCTAAATCCTCCAGCTCGTTCGGGAGCTGGATAACCGCGGCTAGGCCACACTGTAGTGGTTAGGCAGTTCCTTATGAATAAAAGACAATTCAATTAAACAAGCTCACAATGAAACACAATTTCATTTAACACTGTACAAAAATCAAATTTATTTTTGGAGTTTGAATTTAACAAAGGACAAAGGAGGCATTGAAACTGTTGCTATAGCTTCAGACACAAGAGTGAGGGAAAATACAGATACAAATTCTTAAATTTAAAAAATTTAAAACGGTTTTATTATGGGAAGAGATTTGCTTAGTGAAATATAGAGGCGCTAGTGTGTTGAAAATGTTGCCGCATTCCTCCCCCCTGATATAAAGGCTGCCGTTTATTTATAATTTCAGGATTTGGTCTATTGCTGGAAACGGATGCGTTTGGAATTGATGTATGTGTAAAAACATCGTCGCTTGCAAGATGTGCTGGAGAGACGTTCAACATTTACATTAATTTCTTTTTCGTTGATATAGATGGTGAAAATTCGGTTATCTAATCTTTTAACTACACTATGAGGTCCGGAATAAGGCTGATCCAGAGGTTGTTTCGAGGCATCGATGCGTAAAAACACATTTGTACAAGTGAACAAATCTTTGTAACAAAATGTTTTCTTTCGACAGTGTTATGAAACGGGGGCTGGCTTAAAGCTTCTCATTTGCATGCGGAAGTCTTCAAGAAAGAAGTGTGGATCTACAGTTGATGAGTGAAGAACTCACCCGGAATACCCAGTGTTGTTCCATAGATGTATTCGGCTGGTGAAGCTTTTAAGCCTTCCTTGAAGCAGGTTCTCAATCCTAAGAGCAATGTTGGTAACACGTAGGTCCACTGTGGATTTTGGTGGCACATGATGGTTGCTTTAAACGTACGATGCCATCTTTCTACCAGTCCCTTGGCAGCTGGGTGGTACGCTGTAGTTCGGATGCGTTTGGTCGGTCGATCATGGTCATGCAGTACTTGAATCCTTGGGATTCTGGCATAGGTCCTACAAGATCCAGATGCACATGATCAAACCTTTCATCTGATTGGAAGGAAGCTGGATAATTATGCACATGGCGTCCAATTTACGATCACTGGCAAGGGACACAGTTGCGAGCCCACTTCACCATGTCCTTGTTCATGGATGGCCACACGTATTGCTGGGATATAACTTTAACTGTAACTCTGCCGCTAGGATGAGCGAGGTTATGAAATGTGATGAATACCTTGCGTCGCAGGCGAAGGGGTACGAATGGTCGTATGTTGTTTCTGGATATGTCGCAAGTAATGTTGTTTTCTGCTCCGTGTGCCAGCGTCAAGAATTTCAGTGATGTCGTGTTGTTAATTAACAAACATATGAGTTCTTTATCTATTGATTATACTTGAGACATCTCGCTGAAATCAATTGCAACAATTATTTTCCATTCCTGCCACGTATTGGATGTTGGTGGGAATTTGGCTTATGAATGTAAGTTGTCTGATCAGACGTGTTGATGCTATATCAGACCGTTGCTGAAACGCGTATATAAGTGGTTTGTGATCTGTCCTAATCACAAACTCACGTCCTTCCAGTCAGTGACGAAAGTATTTAACAGCTTTATAGACGGCAGTCAGCTCTCGATCGTATGCTGTAGTTTTGTTGAGTGGGAGACAGTTTCTTCGACTAGAATCCTAGCGGCTGCCATTCGGAGTTGTGTAGATGTTCAAGCACTGCTCCGAGGGACGTGATGGATGCGTCACAAGTTAAGTGAATTATTGCGCCTGCCATTGGATAAGAAAGAAGAGTTACATTAGCTAATTGCTTCCTTACCAATGCAAAAGATGCTTCCGTATCTGGTGTCCAAGGTACTGGTCTTCTATCGTTCTTCTTCGAATCTTTGAGCAATTTGTTGAGCGGTGCTTGCGTGGTGGCTGCGTTCTTTATATGCCGCCTGTAGAAGTTCACTGCTCCGATATACCGTCTTAGTTATAGGATGGTTTTGGGTTTCGGAAACTCAAGTAGTGCTTTAACTCGTTCGGGTAGCGGTGATGATCCTTGTGCTGACAGGCGGAATCCCAAAAAGTCAACGAATTTCGCACCTAGTACACATTTGTCCGCATTTATGCACAAGCCATATTGAGTAAGCCTTTGAAACACCAAGCGAAGATGTTGTTCATGCTGCTCTTCAGTTTCCGAACCGATTAGGAGGTCGTCAATGTAGGCGTAGACCCAATCAAGACCGTTAAGCACCTCGTTAATGAAGCGTTGGAACGATTGTGCTGCGTTTCGGAGTCCAAACGGCATACTAAGAAATTCGAACAGCCCGAATGGGGTTATTACAGCTGTTTTGGGCACATCTTCGTCAGCTACTGGAATGTGATGGAAAGCACGACGGAGGTCTATAGTTGAAAAAATTGTTTTTCCAGCCAGAGATGAAGAGAAGTCTTGAAGCAGCGCGATTGGATAACGATCTGGGATGGTCTGATCGTTCAGTTTGCGGTAATCACCGCATAGTCTCCAGTCGCCATTCTTTTTCTTCGTCATATTTAGTGGGCTGGCCCATGGACTGTTGGATGGTCTGACATGACCAAGATCGATCATGAGTTAAAACTCCATCTTTGCTGCTTTAAGGCGCTCTGGACATAGCTTACGTACTCGTTGAACAGCTGGTGGTCCGAAAGTTGGTATGAAGTGTCGCACGGAGTGTTTGTCGCCGGTTCTATTTGATGTGTTCTCCAACAACTCAGGAAAATCTTTAAGTATATTGGAGAACCTTGATGTTTCGTTGATTGCGGTGATGGATGTTATAGGTGCTGCAGCATACGAGCCTGTACTTCGGAAACCAGTGTGAGGATCAATTACACATCCACATTTGAGATCCACCAGTAGTCCATATTTATGAATTAAGTCGGCACCAATGATAGGATATGGCACATTTGCGATGCAAAATATCCAACGGATTGGTCGACGAAGTCCGATATTAATTGTCATAGCTTTCTCCCCGTAAGTTTGTATCCTGCTACCATTTGCGGCGTGAAGGGAGATTGTTGCTGGTGCTGATTTTTCCTTACGAGAAGCTGGAGTGACGGATATATCAGCTCCTGTGTCGACGAGAAAGTTGATGCCTGACAAGCGATCATAAATAAAGAGTCGGCGAGGAGTGAACTAGCAGTATTCACCGAATCTACTGGCAGTGGTGTGCGTTTTCCTGGTTCTGTACCCATGCACACGGTTGAGGTACATCGATTTGCTTTATCCCCAAATCTGCGGTGATAAAAACAAACCGAAGGCGTAGTGGTTGTGGTGTTGAATTGCGAGAGCGATTGCGTCTAATTGTGAAGTTGGAGGAGATAGCTTGCTCCAGCCGTTGAGATAACTTCTCCACTTGTGCTGAGAGTTCCTCCATCCGCCTGGATATGTCGACGCTTTGAGGGGGCGTGTAATACACATACATCATATGACGGCCTACTGAATCGCGCTGAATTTCGATAATTTTATCTGCGAGTTGTGCCAGTTTTTAATTATCGAGGTCATCTGCGGCTGTCAGTGCTATCTGGACATATTGTGGGAGACGATCCAGCCACATCGTGCGAAGAAATGTGGAGTTGAGTTGCGGACCACCAAGACGATTTATTTCGCCAAGTCGGTCGCTGATCTCCTAATTCCAGCCCTGAAACCAGTGTCTTAAATTGTCGTTCCTGCGAAATTGAATAATGGTTAAATAAGACATCTTTAAATGCAGCATACTTATTTGTATTAGGAGGATTAGATAAAATATGCTCAATAACGGGAAGAGTGTCCTGGTCCAAACGAGCTACCACAGCGTAGTATTTTGCAGCATCCGATTTAATTTTCTTTGTGTGGAACTGCGCTTCAATAGCGAGGAACCGCAGCTGCTCTTTTTGAAGCCAGATTGGTGGTATTTTCAGCCGTTCGATTTGATCGATGTGTGACGCTCTATTTTGTACAGGCGTTAGAGTGCTAACTACGTATAAAATGTTGCTGGTCTCTGCAGTTGGAGTTGCGGTATTCCGTCTAGAGGATTCTGGTTCGTTTTGTTTTTGTTTTCAGTGCATTTTTATTTAATTCATTTTTCTTACATGCTAGACAAAAATACTTAAAACTAGCTTACAAATAAAATCTACTGATCTTAATTCTAACTTACTGACTCTTCACGAGTACTCTAAGCTAATCTAGTATATTTTTCTTTTTGCCTTTCGGCCTCTTATATTTTTTAATTCATAGCTTAAAACTAATTACATTTTTTTTTTAATTTCTTCAAGAAAATTTTTTAAAAACTTGAAATTCAGTGTTGGATTCTGGTTCGTTCGGCGGTGTGTGTGTCGTCATCTTTCTGTTTGTTAAAGTTTTGTCTTTCCGTAGGGGTCACCAATTTGTGACTACTTGCAGCACACAATAAAAGACAATAAAAGACACTGTACAAAAATCAAATCTATTTTTGGAGTTTGAATCTCACAAAGGACAAAGGAGGCACTGAAACTGTTGCTATGGCGTCAGACACAAGAGTGAAGGAAAATACAGATACATAAATTGAAAACGGTTTTATTATGCGAAGAGATTTGCTTAATGAAATATAGAGGCGCTAGTGTTGCCATACTCTATCTGTAACTAGCGACATCTTTACGTCACCAATTTGACTTACATGAAGTTTTGAGTTATCGGCAACATCAATTTAATGTGTCCGCGTCGGTGACAAAGACTGCATATCGACTGCATATGCTTGCAAGCATTTCTTGGATGCTGTGTGAAACAACTGGGACACGACTTTCGTAACTTATAATTTTCATGCGACTTACTTGGTTGTGTGTTGTTGGATCCACTGATATGATTCACTTCTAAAGAGGTTGTTGCATTTGCAGTGTTACTTTCCTTTAGTATTGTTGGTGCCTGCTGTGTTGATTCGTAGGCGGTGGCTAGTTCCTCTATTTCCTCCAGCGTTGGATTCTTCTTCTGTGTAGCTGCCACGCGAACAGCGTAGTGCGGTGTGTAGACTACGATCACGTCTCTAATCATTATGTTGGCGTATGATCTGTTGCATTCCGTGTTGGGACACACAAAAGCACACTCTCTTGCTCGGCCTCTTAAATCCGCTATCCATTCCGGGTAGGACTGACCCGGAATCATTTTTTGTTGAAGGAATTTGCACCTCGATGCAAGAATGTGCAGTTTTGAATGAAAATATTTTGTAAATTTCGCAGAAAGTTCTTTGAAAGTAAGTCTACTTACGTCTTCAGTTCCCACCAATTTCTGGAGTATGTCGTTAACCTGGTTTCCACACGTGGATAAAAAATAAACCTTCTTTAAATTGTCGTCATCCAAAGAATTCGCCAAGAAATGCTGCTGGAGTTGGGATATGTAGCTATCCCACGATTCCTTATCCAGGTTGAATGGGTGAAACTGCGGAATAATTGTTGAATGAGTGGAGGGACTATGCCGTAGTATTTGTGCCAGTTGTCTGGTTTTCTGCTAAAATTTTCTCCATTCATCGATTCTGTGATGATGTGATCTGCTGCAATGCTTCTTGCATTATGAATGTATATACATATATCCTCGTTGTCACTTGATATGTTTCTTGGTACTTCACAAAATTGTATTTTATTTATTGAATTCAACTATTACACTGCATACTTGTGCAAGTTACACATTTTCTTAATTACGCGGGAAAAACTCATGTATTCCCGCCAAAATTGTATTGTCATTTTGACAGGTATTCCGGATGGAATAAGATTGATTGAAGAAAGGCCCTGAGCTTGGCCTGGATTTTTGACGGTTTGGTCTAGGTCTGCTCTGGCTCGTGTGTTTACCATGATTAGAAAATGTTAACTTCTTTTTTTTTCAAAATAATTTTTTTCTTTTTATTCGTTATTTTTTGTATAATTTTTTTTATTCTTTTGATTAAATTTTTTTTTTTAATATTTATTTTTATTTTAGTTTTGCTTACTTTTGTAATTTCACTTTTAATTCGATATATTTAAAAAAAATGCTCTTCTCTATTCATAAAAAATTTCATTTATTTCTTATTTTATTCTTATACGTAGCTTTTTATATTAATTTAATTTTATTCTTTCGATTCACTTTTAAGCTAGCTCCTATGAACTTCCTTTTTGTCTTTTTTGACTACTAAGGGGCCCTTTGCAGTATTTTTTCTGCTTTCTTTTCACACACAGGCGAGAGTGGGACCACAGGGCGCGAAATATTTGTTTTATTTTTTCCGCGCGGGATATGGTGTTTTGTTTGACTACGGTTTTTAGGGCTCTGTGACCGCTTTTTTTCGGGATTACGAGGCAAACATTTTACACGACTATTCACTTCCCGTGGTCCCTGCTCGGGCGCCAGTTAAACTAATTTAAATTAAGTGTAGAAAATGTTTTTTTTATAATTTTGATTAGAGGGGATCTTCCTCTTACAAGCGAATACAAAATTAAACTAACTTAGAACTAATCCAATTGAATATGCCTAGCCCCAAAGTGTTGCTGGTCCGGAGGTACATTTAGCCTCGTCAGCGAATTTGATCCAGCAGCAAGTGGCTGTTGCTTGGGAGCATTTGTTTAGAGCGAGTTACTGGGAATCATCTTGTGATGGCAAGTGGCTGTGGCTGTTTACCGGCAATTATTTGTTGGCTTCCGGCATTTACTTATTCGGTGTATTTCGCTTTAACTTATACACCCAATACTTTCCTTTAAAATATAAGTAATATTACCATTATTTAATGAAGAAAAACATTGCATATAGTAAGTTTTTGAAGCCAAGGTCCAAGATGATTTTCCGAAATTTGGTGCTGGTAATTGCTTGGTGAAAAGATCTGCTGGTTGCTTATCTGTAGAAATATATTCTAAAGTTATGGTGCTTTTATCTATTTGTTCTCCGGTAAAGTGGTACTTTATGTCAATATTTTTAGAACGCTTATGGGGTACTAGGTTATTAGCAAGTGAAATGCAGCTCATATTGTCTTAGTTATCGAACCTTTTGGTGGCAGTCCAATGCCTGATGATCCAATGTGATCCACAGGGCTTCCCTGACACCTTCAAACAGGGCCATATATTCGGCGTCAGTGGATGAGGCTGCTACTGGTGTTTGCCTTTTTGTATTCCAGAAAATTAAGTTGTTAACAAATAATTTAAATAGGTAACCTGTGGTACTTCGTCTGTCAGTTTCACTTCCACCACAGTCAGTTTCCACTTATCCTACTTATAGTTTATCATAGGTTACTTTTTTATATGCGAGTTTCAAATTCAATGTACCTTTGACATACCTCAAGACTCCTTTTAAACTCTGTCATAGTCTTTTATTACTTTTGTTTTTATATCTACTAAGGAAATTGACAGCTGTACATAGGTCAGGACGAGTACACTGCATTGCATACATCAAATATCCAATTAGGTTTCGGCAAGGAGCGTCCAACTCTGTATCTATGTCTCCTGTTACAACAAATCATATAGACATTCATCGTTTTTAGAATTCTTAAAACCATGCCTTTTTAAAACCCCGTCAAAACGTTCAAACCGGCATCTTGCTGATTGTTTTAAGCCAAATTACTATGTTTGTTTTCGATGCCTTCTGGAATGTTCATATATTATATATTTCTTCTTTAAGACATTCATTTAAAAATGTGGTTTTGACATTCATTTGATGCATTAATAAGTTGAATTGGTGAACAAATGCTAAGATCGTTCGAAATGTAGTAATTCGTACTACTGGTGCAAAAGTTTCGCGATAATCCTCTTAATATTTTTGGCTAAATCCCTTTGCAACAAATTTATACCGGTATGGATTTCCATCAACATTGTGCTTAATGGAAAAAAACCCATTTGCAATCAACAATATTTTTATTAATTGGTCTTTCTAAAATTGATCATGTTTCATTGACTTCTAATGAATGAATCTCTTCCTGTACGGCATTTTTCCATTTACTATATATCCATTTATCTTCTCTATCTACAGAGTCTTTAAAATATTTGGAACTGAGTAAATACTTGATTGAGCACATAATATTGAATTATCAGTCCCTTCTTTATCCTCATTATATGATAATTGTGGAAGGTTATTAAAGAATACCATCTATTTAAATTCAATTTATATTTAAGATTTCGGAAATATTATTTACAAAGGTAGAAGACTTAGGTTAAGCAATAAAAGAAAATTCAGTTTTAGGAGATCTACGATGTTGTTGATGCCAGTGATAGTCCAATAGAGAGAGAGAGAGAGAGAGAGAGAGAGAGAGAGAGAGAGAGAGAGAAAGAAGAGGACAACATGACAGGTCGTAAAAGAGTTAAGTTCTTTCGATGACTTGCGCTGTTAGCCGTTCTTCAATGATGGTTGTGTTCAGACATAACAGTTTTTAGTTCTCTCACTTCTTCTTCAGTTGGCGTTTACAGTTTTTAAATTTTGAGCTTCAACATTTGCATTATTCGTTTCTCTTACAGAATTTTCTGTTTTACCGGATTTACCTGTTTTATTATAATCAACATCAATCTTGTTGATAATAGCTTTTGTATATTTAAATTTTGTAACCATTTGGTTCATAGCCCACAAATATGCCTTTAAATTTCGAATTTCGAAATTGTTTGTTTCAAAAGCTCTTGTTGGGTATTTACTTAATAAGTTTGAAGCTGTTAAAATTCCTTCTCCCCAAAAAGTCTTATGCAATTTTGAATCATAGAGCGACCTTTTTCGGTTAAGGTCTTATTCATTCCTTCTGCTGCTGAATTTCGCTGTGGAGTATATGGAACGGTTAAGTGATAAGAGATACCCTTTTCCTGGAAAAGGGTTTTCATGCCATTGGATATATATTCCCCTCCATTATCACAATTAAAATTTAAGGTTAAAAATCTAAAAATCTTTAAAAAGTTCAAAAAGTTCAGATTTATGTTTGCTAACACACCATAGTAATGGGTAAACTCATCAATGAATGTGACGAAATAGTTTTTATTATTTATTGTGAGTGGACTAATAGGGTTACAAATATCCGAATGAATATTAAATAAGGGACGTTACACATGAAACTAGTTGCTGTTTTCATTTTTAAGAATTTGTTTTTGCTTATGTGACCTAGCTTATCATGCCATAACTAATAATTGTTATTTTTGTTGCTACGGGTATTATTTTGCAAATTGACAACTGTATTTATATATTCGAATTTAATTATTATTAATTTTTTTTATGGACTCACCCTTTACCAATACCTTATTGTTTCTTTTAATTATCACCTCTCCGTTGTCTTCAAAATGTACAGACATTCCTCCTGCTTGGATCCGACTAACAGAAAGTATATTGAATGGAATTTCGGTTAAAAACAAAACGTTTTCTATTACTCCTTCAACGCCTTCCTTAGTCATCACAATTATTGTTATTTTCGAATGCACCGTAACTACTGTATTCTCTTTAGCTAACTTCCAAGGGTTAATCCAACTGGGTGAATGTTGCAAAATATTCGCGTTTGTTTGCGAAGTGATCAGTTGCTCCAGAATCCAATAAAAATTTTATCTCATTACATCCAATAGGTGCTTCATTTATGTTTTGTTTTTGTCCGACCATAAAAGCAAATTTCTTACTTTTTTCCGATGTATTAATAGTTTGAATTGTCGCACTTGTATGTCCTTTGTTATAACTTTTTTTTACTATTATGTGTTCAACTTTTATAAAAGTAACAATTAGCTTTAATGTGGCTATTGCGTCCACAGTGATCACATTTCAATCGATTTGTTTTGTTATTAAGCTAGTTCACTTTCTTATAAAATTTTTTTCTGTCACTTTTTAAATTATTAAACTTTAGCATTGGTTGTTAAATAACAACAACGGGAATCACTTTTGAAGATGCATCACGATTTTGTTCTTTAAATTTAATTTCGTTGTCTAGCAATCTTGTTTTTACAAAAGCCAACGTTAAATTCTTTTCAGCAAGAGTTTGAATTGCTGTTACTAAACCGTCGTAAGAAGAAGGTAATGTTAGCAATAAGTGAGCGACTTTACCCATTTCATTCAGCTGCGCTCCAGACGTCTGTAGTTCGGTAATTAGCTCTTCAAATTTAATCAAATGTTCAATGGGAGCCACATCCCCTTTAAATTTGAAAGTTGATAGTCTTTTTGCACTGATAATCATCATTCCGTTGAATTTTTTTTTCTTTTCATCAGCTGGTTCAAGAACATTCAAGCAGTCTTCTTTGGCGATAAGAGCTTTAAAACGGAATTTCCAAATACAATAATTTTCTCCATTGAATGGGACGATATGCCAATTAATTTTTTAATTTACATTTTCATTTTTTTTATTAGGGAAACGCACTTTAATTTGCTTATATTTAATTAAGGGTGCTGGGCCCATAACCTAATAGTATTTAAATAAAGAACACAACACTTCTTCTTTTTAAGGAATAATAATTCTAGGAAATGGAACTGCTTGTGTTCTTGCACAAGGGCTTAATACACAATGTGGATATTGGGTATACACCCAATAGTCGTGAGCTTGAATGGCGTTTGTTTCGTGCTTCTTGTTGGCGTACTGTTTAGAATTTCCTGTGCTTTCTCCACCAACACTTTGGGTAGTAAGAAGGAAGTGTATTATGTATATTCTGCTCCTTGCAATATTGCTCAAACGCATTTGCCGTAAACGCCGTCCCTCGATCCGAAATTATGCACCCCAAAATTCCAAAGATCGCTGCGTTAATTTACCAATCACCTCTTGTAGTATTTTTTGTAGGATACAACCATACAAGCTTCGTGAAACTATCAATCACTACCAGTATATGATTGTAACGTTCCTTCGTATCCTCCATAGGATGGTCCATGTGATACGTTTGCAGTGGCTTGTCCAATTTGTCAATGGGTGAGAGGAAACCTTCTTGTTTGCCAGCTTTGCGATTACTCATAATACACTCTACGCAATTTCGAACAACTTTTTCAACCTTCGTCTTAGCGTTCCGTATATAGTATGTTTGTCCCAGGATATCTTCCGTTTTCTTAGCTGCGAAATGTCAATTTTTACGTATCATCCGTATGATGTCATCTTCCATTTCGAGTGGTACTACCAAAAGATCTTTTTGTGGGTTTTTATGTAGAATACCTGCCTTAAGGAAGTAATCGTCAAAACCATTTGAATCCACTTAAAGTACCCGTATTATTGCCTTCATTCTGGGCTTTCCTTATTTTGTGATGAGTCGTATCCCCGAAAAGACAACATCTGCTCGTAATCAAATTCCTGTAGAAACATCGCCCATCTTGATACCATGGGTGGCAGATCCCTCTTTTGCATGGTCATAGTGAATGCGTTGCAGTCGGTGACAATCTTTACTCTCAGCCCCAATGCGTAGACTCTCCATTTCTTCAATGCTTGGAGCACAGCCAATACTTCTAAATCATACGAACTATATTTTTCTTCAGTTTAGGACGTCTTTCTATTCATATATAGTACTGGATGAAATTCCTAATTGTCATTATATCTTTGTAACACTATTGCTCCGTGAAAAACTTTCACAATATTGTTTGTAAAACGCGTTTACTTTTGTGTTATTCGTTAATGTAATTTTTTAATTTTAAAGTTTAAATAAGTGAACGACGTGCGACACGTTTGAAAGTTCGGTAACAAGTGATTTTATTATGTATGTCCGTTTAACTGGACCAGTTAAAATTAGACAAATTAATACAATTTTTTAAATATGGCCGCTTGGGCGCGTAATTCAAATATTATACCAATTATACTGTAGTATATTATACTGTAGTATATTATATTATATATATAGCAATTCACAATAGAGTTTCTAATTTTAAATATTTTATTAATTTTAAAGGTTAAGCCGCGTTGAAGGGCTGTAGGCTTCAAAATTATTCTTCTGTTGGTAGCACAGCCAACTTAACAATTGGGCGTCTTATTACGCCGCTTCTGGTCCTCACGTCTGCGACCCTGACCTTTCCGTCCTGCCCTGCGACGACTGCGACCACTCGTCCGATTGTCCACTGTTGCGGTGGATTGCTGTCTTCGTGGACGACGACGACCTTTCCGACAACGAGGTTGGGTTGCTCCTGAGCCCACTTGCTGCGACTTTGAAGGCTCGTCAGGTAATCCCTTGACCACTTCTGCCAGAACTGCTGCTTGAGATAGCATACAAGCTTGTTGCGAGTTCCGGTAGGTGCTCTGGTGGCAGCGCTCGTAAGGGGCTTCCTATTAGGAGGTGTGCTGGGGTGAGCGCCTCGCCGTCGTTGGGATCTGTCCTGAGGGTTGCGATGGGCCTTGAATTGAGCACCGCTTCGACTTCGGCCTGAACCGTAAGTAGTTCCTCGCTCGTTATGAGTGCGCTTCCTGCTGTCCGCTGCTGAAGACCCTTCACCGACTTCACGGCCGCTTCCCACAGACCGCCGAAATGAGGAGCTCTCGGTGGAATGAAAGCGAAGTTGAAGCCTTCCTCTGCTGCGAATCGGTGAACAGCTTCCCGTCCTCGCTCGAACTGCATTCTGGCTTCCTGTAGCTTACTCTGAGCTCCTACTAAGTTCGTACCGTTGTCGCAGTGTATGGTCCTTGGAAGTCCTCGACGAGCGATGAACCTTTTATGGGCAAAAATAAAAGAATCGGAGGACAAACCCGTGGTTAGTTCGAAATGCATAGCCTTGGACGAAAAACACACAAATACGGCAATATACGATTTTACTGGTGGTCGCCCACGAATTTTTAATGTTGTGTACACGGGACCACAAAAATCAACGCCACATATCAGAAAGGGTCGTTGTGCTTTAAGGCGATCAGCTGGCACATTACCCATGATTTGGGTCAGCAGTTTCGGCCGTTATCTAAAGCAGTGTACACAATTTTGCACAGTTTTTCGGCATGCTTCTTGGGCGTTAACTAGCCACACCTTTTCTCGAAGCAGAGCCACCAATGCCTTTGGACCCGCATGGCAGTTCTTTCTGTGCAGATACCTCAAATACGTTTTAATGAAGTTTGTACTTTTTGACAGTAATAGCGGGAATTTTGCATCATATTCAATCGGTGCATGGAGAAGACGGCCGCCGACTCGAAGAAGAGAGAATTTAAAATCTTCTTCTTCAAATACATGCATGAATGGATTGAGTTTCTGAATATTTGGTGCCAGTACGATATTTCGGTTTAATTTTTGAATTTCATCAGAGAATTCGTAATGTTGAACAATTTCTATTAGTTTAAGAAATGCCAACTTTAACTCTTTTGCCGATGGCGTTTTTTCGAACGTTTTGTTTCTATTTTGTAATTTTCTAATGAAACGCATTACGTAAACGAAGATCCTTGCTAGCTTCGCGTATGACGAACATTTGTCGATAACTTTCATCAGATGATTCTGGGGTTTTTCGACCGCTACCAATGCTAGCTTCGTCTTTATTTTTTCCAAAGCCTCTTCCTCCGACGATAGCTCAAACCGAGTATTGTTGGGCCAAGATGTTGGACTTTTGTGTCCACTCTTGAATTTCTGACACACGATTTGCAACAAATGTTGTTAGATTTGAGGGGTGAGTTCTAATCCAGTGGAGAGTTATTTCGGAATCTGTCCAAAATATCGTTCGTTCCACCTGGAGATTCAACATCGCCGATACTCTCATCTATAACTTGGAGAGAGTATGCGCTGCGCAAAGTTCTAATCGCGGAAGCGATTTGATTTTCAAAGGAGGAACCTTAGACTTTGCTGTTAATAGCGTCGACTTAATACTTGATTTGGTTTGGCTGCGTATGTAGACGCAGCAACTATACGCTCTCATAGAAGCGTCGGCGAATCCATGAACTTCAATCTTCGCTTCGAAAAGTGTCTCGACAAATCGCGGTATCTTAATGTCCTGAAGTTGTGTCAAGTTTACCTTGAAGCTCTGCCAACTGGTATCAAGGTGCAATGGAATCGACTCATCCCAGTCTAATTTTGCAATCCATAGCTCTTGTAGAAAAATTTTTGCTTTTGTGACTATGGGGCATAATAGTCCAAGAGGATCAAAGAGACGTGAAGAAACTGATAGTATGTTTCTCTTTGTCGCTGGAAGATCATTAAAATTTTCTTCTAGCCTAAAGTTAAATATGTCTTCCTTTGGTTTCCAGTGAATTCCTAGCGTCTTCGTTGAGTTAGAATCATTAAATTTGATTTCCTTTTCAGGACCCTGCTCTTTGTAGAACGCTGGATGGTTAGAAAACCATTTGGCTAATTGAAATCCACCATTGTTTAAGATCTCTATCACTTCCTGTTAGATTTTAGTGAGAGTCTGAAGCTCATTTGCACCGGTTAGAAGATCGTCTACGTATAAATCTCTTAGAACCGTTTCTGATCCTACCGAGTGCGAATCTTTATGAGCGTCGCCTAAAATTTTCAATCACCGTATCGCGAGGAAAGGTGCTGATGCAGTTCCGTAGGTGACTATATTTAGTCGAAAATGTTGCAGAGGTTCGGATGTATGTTGTCTCCACACTACGAGCTGGTAAATCGTGTGCTCTTTGGCAATGAGAACTTGCCGGTACATTTTCAAAATGTCTGCCGTTAGGGCATATTTGTGTGTTCGAAAACGGAGCAACGTCGAAAACAGCTCCTCTTGAATGGTTGGACCTACCATCATTAAGTCATTCAGCGATTTTTGAGACGATGTACGACTAGACGCATCAAACACAACCCGCAATTTTGTGCTCGTACTTTGTGGCCTTAGGACACATTGGTGTGGAATGAAGTAGTGTGGGACTTTGGGGATTTCATTACCAGCCGGCGACATATGTCCCAATTTTACGTATTCATTCATAAAATCCATGTACATTGCTCTAAGATCATTATTTTTTTGCAGCTTACGTTCAAGCCGTTTAGCATTTTCATATGATGATCCAAGTAAGTTTGGAGATTGTTTGAATGGCAATTTGACTTCGAATCTTCCTATCGGCAAGAGTTTTTTGTTGTCAACAAAGTGTTTTTCACAACTTTGTTGTTCCGGTGTGAACATTTTATTGGATGTCCGGGTATTTCCTCTAGTGTCCAAAATTTTTGGACAACTTGGTCTAGAGTCAATGGTTCCTCGGAGTGGCATATTATGTTGCAGATTCTAGTGTTTGAATTTGAACTTCTGGAATACTTTCCAGAAATGATCCATCCTAACAAGGTTTTTTGGATCACTGGATAGTCCGGTCCATTCTTTATTTGCCCAACTGAAAGCAGGTCAAAGAATGTTTCAGCGCCCAACAACAAATCAATTTTTTGTGGTTTATAAAACCCTGGGTGACTTTCTTGTTGAGTTTGGAGTTCATTTTACCAATACCAAGCACGTTTAATGAATTGTCCTCCTTTCGAAGACTCAATCTCTGCACAAGTTCTTCGGTGATGAAGTTGATCTGCGAGCCCGAATCAAGAAGAACTCTCGCCAGCAGATATTCAAAATTCTTGCGCTGAATTCTAACCACAGCAGTTGCAAGAATAACTTGGTCGGTTTCAGCAAAGGCGTGCATGGTTTGGGAGGTAGAAGCTTGAACTCCATTGAAAGTCGTTGCATACTGATGCAATAATGTGTGATGCGACCGGTTGCACACACCACATCGGCTCAATTTACACTTAGAAACTGTGTGTCCTTTACGAAGGCAGTTTATGCAAATAGGTACACTCTTCGCAAACTCGAACCTTTGCAGTACCGATAACGCAGTAAACGACTGACATGCTGTGATATAGTGGTCAGTGGCTTTGCAATACAAACACTTTGATTTGTTTTGTTGTTGTTGTGTATTTGAACACGAAAGCGATGACCTTTGGGTTTTATTGCGATTTATATATTTTCTATTCGCAGGTTGCTTATCACTGGTTTTCGTGACGATGATGATTCTTCAGCAGCTATATGCTGGTATCGCTTGTTGAGTTCTGCTTCGCAATCACTCCAAAGAGGAAGAGAACTATAATCAAGCTGCTCTTCCCACTTCGACCTCGTTATTGAGTCAACTTTCGACATCACCAAATGTATGATTATGGCGTTGGTGATATTTTTCTCGTCACCCAATGATAAAAGGGATTCATAAATAGCGGACACCGTATCTATCATTGTGCGTAAATCAGATGCAGATGGTTTCGTTATTTCCGGCAACTCGAAAAGTGTTGACACATTGTCGAAAAATATCAGACAATTATTGTCATATACCTTCTTCAGGCTCGCTAGCGCTTTTGAATAATTTTGTTCCGTGATTTGGAATGCTTTAACTCTTCCTAAAGCTTCACCGGACAAACATGATATTAGGTGGTTAAATTTTTCTATATCTGGTATACACGGATCGTTATCCACCAGACTCTCGAAAAGACTGATAAAATTTTTATAGTCGGTGTATTTGCCGCTAAATTTGGGAAGAGACATTTTAGATAGTCGTGAGTGATGAGGCCCAGAAAAGCTGTAGTCTACTACACTGGGTTTACGCTCCTTATTTAATGCACTCATTAACAACGACTTTGTACTCACACAAATGTCCTCCAATTCCCCGCTAAAAGTGTCACTATGATCAGCCAGCTCGATGTCTGATTGACAGATCATGGCCTGATCAATATATGAATTTAATAATTCCAATCTGCATTCTAATTCGATTGGATTGTGTGACATCTTCTTTTCAGTTAATGCGGCATTCACCCGCGAAATATTTGAAACGATTTTTGACCTCTGATTCTTAAGTTGATCAAGAGTGTCATATTTGCTTGGAGACGCTTGTCTCTTTGGTGCCATTTTAGCGATTTGTTTATTTATTGTTTTAAACCGTTAGGATAATTTATGTGAAATTAGTTTGTTCACTGGATCTTTGGTGTTAGTTGCTAATTACCGGCTGATTTTATTTAATCGGACTATATCGCAAACTAACAAGCACAAGCGCAATGACCGAATGATCCAAATTATCCTGCTTTAGTTTAGCAATGGTTTAAATTTTATAAATCACTCTCACTTTTTTAATTATAAAATTGTGACGAAAACTTTTTTATTCGCTGACTGCACACTCCAACAAAAATTCGCGAAAAAATAATGTGTGCACTGAACGCACCCTTTGGCGTTTGAAGAATGTCAACAAACCGAAAATCGAAGTGTCAAATCAATTTGAAATGTAAACAATCACTTCGTAAACAACGTAGGAAATTGCAATTGCAACAATTCGAGTGTACGTTTACGTTGGACAAAATAGCAAAGTTAGCGGCAACCAACAAGCAATCGATCGAATTATTTTCTCTTTTAATTTGACTAAAATTGTATTCTTATTAGTTTTAAGACACAATAAATTGAATTAACCCGAATCGCACGCACTTTATTCACTTTATGTAAAAACTGTATATATGTACATATGTATGTGTTAAACATAAAATATTCAGTTGATGCAAGTAACAAAAATTAAAAGTGTATTGCAAACAATGTATGCACTTTAGCGCATTAACGAACAGCAATATTGCTATCTATTACAACACTTTAAATTTTTGTTTAATACCTCTTTTTCGGCGACTTCCCTTTTGCGCTGCTGACAATTGCAATTCGAGTGCATAATTCTTTGTCCCACGATGAGATGAGATTGGAATTTTTTGTTATATATATATGTATGTATCCCGCGGAATTTGCCGGTACCGATCGCGAACACTTTGTTCTATTTTTATTTATTTTTAATATATAATTTTATTTTATTTCATTTTATTATTTGCACTGCACTGCACTGTTAACTTTTATTATTATTATTATATATATATATTTTTTTTTTAACAGTACTTTTTCTTCACTTATGTGAAATATGTTCTTATTATGTATTTTTTTTGTACTTTTTATTTAAAACTATTTTATTGTCCCTGCTCGGGCGCCATGAAAAACTTTCACAATATTTTTTGTGAAACGCGTTTACTTTTGTGTTATTCGTTAATGTAATTTTTTAATTTTAAAGTTTAAATAAGTGAACGACGTGCGACACGTTTGAAAGTTCGGTAACAAGTGATTTTATTATGTATGTCCGTTTACTTGGACCGGTTAAAATTAGACAAATTAATACAATTTTTTAAATATGGCCGCTTGGGCGCGTAATTCAAATATTATACCAGTTATACTGTAGTATATAAAGCAACTCACAATAGAGTTCCTAATTTTAAATATTTTATTAATTTTAAAGTTTTTTTTTTTAATTGCTCTACGCAACACTCCGTGTCCCCACTTACTTGCGTCCGTGTGAATTTCAGTTACTGCTCTAGGATCAAACGATTTAATAACTGGCGACTTGGTTTAAGCGTTCTTCAACCACTGAAACGCATGTTCTTGACCTAATATTTGCTAATAAGCTAATACTTTGTAAAACTTCACCCGAGAATGATACAATGGTGTCCTCCATGTCCCTTAACTGAAATGAACTTGGTGGCCCATTTTGATTTTGATCACTCGGTGCATCATGCCATTCGTTGGTGTCACTACCGCTGACAGAATGCTCTGACATGCATTCGTGCTCGGCACTTCCTACCGAACTATCATCTCGCCTATAAATTAAACTATTATAGATTTATTTTTTATATAAAAAACATTTTATTGTCCAAACTGGTTGCGGTTCTACCTTTTAACAACTACTGCCCAATTAAATTTTCTTACGCTACCTTAAAAACTTAATAATCGTTGACACTGCAATTCGGCACTTCGACGTGAGCTGCAGGTTGATTGTGGGAACCCTGCTGACGTTGCGATTCGACGACCGGGGTTATCTCCTTGGATAATTATCCGACCTCTGTTCCTGTTTAAAGGGGTTGTTTGGGCGGTTCATATAGTTGACGTTTCGTGTTTGCACGGAGCTATCCACCTCCATCTTAATTGGTGGTTTTGGGCCTAGTGGTCTTGGTGGTGCGGCGATACTCTGTTCCTCGCAAAGGGAACGGCCGTACGGGAGGGACGTTCCTGGGTGCGAAATTATAGCTAACCGGGGATGATACCATGTTTGGTGCCCTAATGTGAACAGAGTGATTACGAAAATTGAGGTTTTACATCTCTAAGCACGGAGAGTATGCCTTCGGTAAAGTTCTAGGCCTTTGGATTACCAAAAGCTTAGAAATATCTCCACTCAAACCGCGCACGAAGACATCTAAAGCTCGATTTTCTTGTTTACTGTTAGGGAGAATTGATGATTCACGGTAGCGTAGAAGTCATCGACACGTGAGTTTCCCTGTTGCAACTGACTAAGTTGGTGTTCAAGGGTACGAATATCTCTTTTATCAGCATAGTGGACAGACAAAACTCGCTTTATTTCCGACCAACTATTATCAAAGATGTTATATGATACTAGTGCAGGATCTGCCTTCCCCCTAATTTTTTGGAGAATGTGCTGGAGTATAGCGCGATAAATAGGTTTTGTACGGACTATTTCATAGTCCTTCAAAATTGTTTCCACGCTATGAACCCAGGAAACGTAGTGAACCGGGTTACCGTCAAAGGCTTGTAGTTGCTTTACGACGTCGGGGAGTTTGGAAATATCTTTTAACTACTGTTCACTAGTGGGTTCGCGTAATTCTTCTGCATACTTTGTAATAGGGATGCTGGGTTGATCTGACTTTTCAAGGAACTCTATTCGATTAGAAATAACCCCTAGTCGAGATTGTAAGGATTGAACGACTTCCCCTGGATTGGATTGTTCTATTCGTCCTAAACGACCCTTTATTCCTTTTATTTGATTTATTACGTTATTGACTGCTACCGTCAATTGCGTCACCATTTTTTTTAGCTCTTCCATTATGTCAGTGGGTTTGTATATAGTATAAAGGAACAACCGAGCAGTAAACTTCACTGCTTTTACTTTACAATATTTTGTATACCTTTTATGTATTTCAAGGCTACGTCTTTATGTAATGAATATTTTACATACTTTTATGATTATGTTTTTATATGTAATATATTTCTTCTTTTAAGTTTATGTGTATATTCTCTGATATCTATCTTACAATAATAAGTAGATGGGCTTCGCCTTCTGCGGTTTTTGTCCAAAATGTTTTTTTTTTACGTTCACAAGCTTTTCTTTATCTTAGTAGTCAGTTTTGAGTTTTCAAGCACTTCACTACAATTTTTGCTTTACCATTTTATTAAATTTTTTGGCCGAATATTTTACTGTAACTCTTTGTAAATTAATTCATTAAATTTTTTTACCATAACTCTGTGAAATAATTTATACGTCATAATTTTATTATTCGACCTCGAGCTCGTTGGCTCTCGTCCGAGCATGCATCGCCAAAAGTGCAAGTGATGCGTCTGGCTAAATGCGAGGATCGTCATGTTACATCCGCTGCAGGTGCGATCGTGGGAATGGGTTCGCACATGCGTTGTCGACTGTGTTAACTTACATCAGATTTATGTTTGCATACCAAATATCAGTATGAAGTATTTGGTTTGATTTGGTTGGAGTTTCCGTGATTTTGAATGGAATTTTATAAGGTGACCTTTCATATTTTGACTTGTTATAATATTTCTATTTCACAATTATTTATATATCGTTGTATTTTTTCTTTTAATTTAGATGCATAATAAACGTTTTTTATTTCCGCGAATGTTTCTATGTTACCCCTATTGATTCAAAAGCTTATGGGTTTTACTGACAACTACTGTTAATTTTTCTTCGTCTTTAATATCTCCTAAAATTTTACTACACTTGATAAGCTTTAGTAATTTGTTTTTGCTAAAATACTTAATGTTAGTGCTTTGAAATTTAGCAAATAAGTGATCTTCGCTAGAATAAATTCCTACCTTAACTTTGGGTGGAATGAATTTTTTCATTATGTCCAACATCAAAACCTCGTTATACGTTTTTAAATAAATTTCTATTTTCGCTTTGCCGAATTGAGTGTATATATTATGATTTTTGATGTTTTCGGTGCTGTTGAGAATTAATTGTGTTTTATATATGTTCACTGGGGTTTCGGCAATAGGAATGTAACCGTTGCTGCCTTCATAGGCTCTTTAAATTGTTGCCATCGTCGATAGTTGCTTTAATTGTCGTTGTAATAAATTTCCAATCTTGTAAGACCATCGGCGACTTGTTTTTACCCTTCACATACTCGATATAAAAATTGAATTCTTCGAGTTTGATTTTCAATCTTTGCATCTTGGCATTTAGTTCTTTAATTGAACTGAGCCAGACTAGGGAACGATGGTCGGTTTTTATTGTGAATTTGCGGCCATACAGATACGATCTAAAATATTTAGTAGCTTGAACTATAGCCAGCAATTCTTTTTCGTTTGCCGAATAGCGTATATAATGTTTATTGAGTTCGACTGTAGTAGCATATTGGGTGTTTTTCTTTACTTAGGACTGCTCCAAGCGCATAATTGCATGCATCTGTAGTTAAGGTAAAGCTCTTCTCGAAGGGGATTGGTGCGGATGTAATTAGTGTTTTCAAATTTTCAAAACTTTCAATATAATCCTTATCCCTTAGATCATTTTTTGCATTTTTTTTTTTTCAAAAAGGCAGTCATCGGTTTCGCTACTTTATCGTAGTCTTTAATAAACTTCCGAGAATAGTCTGTTATCCCTAAAAATTCTTTAATTTGTTTTGTCGTTTTGGGTAGCTTGCAATTTTTAAAAGCTGCAATTTTATCGGGGTTAGGTTTTATGCCCTCCGTAGTAACAATGTGACCCAAAAAGTATGTTTCTTTTTTCAGAAACTCGCATTTGTCCAATTGTACTTTAAGATTTACTTCTTTGAGTTTCTTAAAAATCTTTATTAATGAAGCTATATGTTATTCTAAGCTGATGGAGAAAACAATTATGTCGTCCATGTCCATCGAAAGTTGGATCAGATTTTGGTAGTCGATAACGATTCTCCACTTCTGTTTGGATGGCATACACCAGAATTAAGAATACTAATTTCTGAACCAGGGTCGATCAGTATTCTTAATTTAAATTTATCGGTTTTTGTTTTTACGACTATATAGGGTAATCGCCTGCACTGTTTCCTTGCCGAAAATTCGGCCTGTTTTCTAACGTGTTCACTTGCCTAGACATGGCGGATAAAGTGTCCATCGGTTCAACATCGTTATTGTTGATCCTGCGATTTTCACTATGATTTGCTTGATAACTTAAACCATTATTATTGTATCTATAATTTACTGCCTGGTTAAAGGGGTTATTTGACCTGTGGTTATTTTGTCTAAGATTGCTTAGTCTACTTTGTGAGCTTCTGAATGTTTCTGAATGCGATGAAAATTTATGTATCCTATTGCTTTGAGGATTCCCATCATTATCTCGACCTTGGTCTCTAACATATGCATGTCATGTCTCGAATAGGTTATTCAGATACTTAATCGAATCTAGTGTTAATGATAAAGAAGTTTGCTTGCTGAGCTGCCGTTGATGGTGCTGCTACTGCTGCTGCTGCTGGGATCTGCACTTTTTGTTTCACTAGTATTCGTACTTATTTTTGTGTACTTAAACCATAGATTCATTTTATTGCTTTTACACTTTCATTTGTCGTTTTCCTTGATCGGATGTAACGACGTTCCTGTTCTTGCGCGAACTTTATTTGTGAGGATTTTTGTTCTTATACGAACTTTCAGAAGTTTTACTATTTTACGTAACGATTGTGTTCCCGCGCGAACTTTATGATGTGCGATGGTTTTGTTCTTGTTCGAACTTATGTTTTCACCACTACTTCGCGATTTTCCTTATTCGGGCTTTACCGACTGCGCCATTTACGGTGTTCCTCGAGCAGTGGGGTAAAAAAATCAACCATTTATTTAATATATTTCTTTATTAAAGGGAACTTATCGTTACGGAGTCTACAATATAACTGCTTCATTCGAATTTTTCCACAGGTATATATCTATTGTTTACAATTTGCTGATTCTGCAGTTCCCCAATGTTTTCCGTGGGAGAGGAATGCAGCTTGTTTGTGCATGTGTCATATGATGCGTGTGTTTTTGAGACTTCGTGGGGCAAAGCGGATGGGCGTGAGATGTGTGTTAGTTCTTTAGAGTAACACGTCTTAACTAAAATTAGAAAATTAAACACGAATGTTCTTCTAAACAGAAACGTCTTTATTGAGCTAATTAAAAATCAAGACTTAATTTCTTAGAATAAAATGTACAATGCAAAGGTACAATACAAACTTCAATGTGCAGTCGGTGCAAAAGCCAAACGTGGGAATGAAGAAAAGGCGCAAGCGGAAAATTTGAAATGGGAGATTAGTGGGAGACAAACAAGGTAAATTGAAAAATTACGGGAAATATTTAAAGAAAGATGATCTTCGGGATGGATGTGAAGATTCGGGTTGCGTCTGGGACGTAACACGTGTGGCTCGTTGGAGTCCGATGACACAGGCATTGGTTAAAGGATAGACCAGGTGAAGTCGAAGGGGACTTGTGACTGCTGAATGCCAATGGTGAGAGGAGGTGGAACGTCTAGAAGACCGAAGGAAAGTGACGTTGCCGACGTAATTGAATGCTCATCTTTGCCAATGGTGAGAGAGGGCGGGGCGTCTAGCTCCTACCGAAGGGAAGTGACGGAACTGTATCTCTTTAATATAGTTCTTGGCTGTCCCAATGTCTACAAGAATTCTCATAACAATTTTATTATCGAGCTTCTTTTCAACATATGGAAGAGCCAACTTTACTCTAAAAAATGGATTTGGTCATCGTATTCAGGGCTATTATGATATTCCTCTTCGTATTCTAGTTCGTCATGATTTCTCGTTTCTTGATCGGTATTTTTGAATTTCATGAAATGAATACGCTGAGTTTTTGGTAAAGAGGCTCTATCGGATTCCAGTGGGCGTTTCAAAGC
Source organism: Eristalinus sepulchralis (assembly GCA_944738645.1). NCBI lineage: Eukaryota > Metazoa > Arthropoda > Insecta > Diptera > Syrphidae > Eristalinus > Eristalinus sepulchralis. The sequence continues at coordinate 21,823,026 of OX122886.1, forward strand.
TCTATTTGCTTCTACAGCCTGTGGTTGTCTGTATGTTTGTTTGCTTCTTTGGGTTTGTGCTGTTCGTCTTGAATTATGTCGGTATATCGACGAATTAACGACACTCATGTGATCATCTGCTATCATTGGTATTTGGCTTTGCTTCTGTTGATCACTTCTCGGAGGCGTTTGTGCTACTCTGATGTAATTGGGATTGCTATGTTGGTGTAAATCGTATGGTTTGGTACCAGCGAGACGATTGCTGTCAAAGGCTTTAGCAAATTTATACCTATTTTGGTATAAGTTGTGTTGCGACAAGTCCTCGCAACGAGCAGAGAAAATAATGTCACATATAGGTTTTCTAAGGCCCGAAATAAAAACACGTAACGCATCGGCTCGATATTTGACACATAACGAAGTAATTAATTCATTATTGCCAGAGTACTCCATCGTGATTCTGTTTATGATTAATGTCAGGTTTTTTTCTATTTTTTTTTTTCGTTGTTATCTGCGATCGACATTTTTCCCTGGCATAAAACACACATTTGATTCTCAAACATGTGAAGCGGTCTTTTATGACTGTACGTGTTATCTAGTCTAGCTACAATAGCGTCAAAATTTAAAACGGTATTAAAGGAAGAAATTATCTGGTCAGCAGGGCTTCTAATTTTATTCCGAATTATCGCTACTGCTTGGTAGTATTTTTCGGTTCCTACGTAATTTTTAAATAATTCGTGCAGTGCAGTGTGTGCTGCTTGTCTCCAAGAGAGATAACGTGCTTATTCGCCTAAAAGCTCTGGAAGAGACTTGACTAAGTCCAATGAAATTGAACAAATAGCAGAGAATGTTATTTCAATAGCTTGATAAGTAGTTATTGCAGATTGACTAATGGACTCAAAAGACCTTAACTTATCAGTTAACAAGTTTATTTGAGCTGATAGCTCATTGTGTTTTTCTGTGTTGCTGTGTGAAACTTCGGTCATGGGTCTAAGAACATTTTCACACGCTGATTCAATAGCAATTTCAATTGCAGGTGCAAGAACGCTGGATGGAATTCTCTCCGGTAAATTTTGGGTGGACATATTCTTAAATTTATATCTTACAATAGTGGACAAGAATTTTACCTTAAAGTCTAAACAATTTATTTTCTTCTTAAAAATTAAAAACTATCCACTCACAAAAGATCACGTTCATCCTCACGCCGTGCTCCTAAGATAATTCTTGATGAACCGGATAACACTCTTTTTTTCAGTATCAAGGGTGGCACTTTTCGGTACGCGTTTTTTTTATGTTCACAAGTAGGTGCTTACTTATTATTTGCTCTATTATCTTCTTATGGAGATTTTTGGAGCACACAAATGCTTCGCGAAAAGCGGGGCAAAAAGCCGAGTTGGGCACCAGTTAAAGGACTTTTGTCTTGATTTCCAGTCTAACATCGACTGACTTTATTTTTATCATTCTTGGCTTAAGTTAACCTACCTTAATAGTTATGAAATTGCTTAGCTACGTAAAACTAAAGGTGATTGTGCTGTGGTTCGTGTGCTGTGGTTTGTATGCTGTGGGTCGTGTGCGGGAAATGCTGATGCTGCGTTTGGGTAAGTGCGAATGTTCTGATGTTGAATCGAATTTTTCTCTCGGTTGACCCTTTCGCAAAACATACGCTTTTGTCTCGAAGACTTTCATATGGGTGACAGAAGGTATTTTACCTGTCCAAATCTTATATGGAGTATCACTTCAAGAGATACCGTAGAGCACCTATTGCGAATATAACACGCTGTTAGAATTGCTTCTGCCAAGAAAATTGGAGTCGCACTCGCAAACTTCATCATGCACCTTGCCATTTCTATTAACGTTCTATTTTTTTCTCTCGGCCAAATCATTCTGCGTCTTTTAAATCCATTCTTTGAAAGATACCCGTTGTTGCAAGATTATGCTGATTGGAATTGCCCGAACGAAGAAAAACTCAAGAAAATTAATTTGACTCCTGAAGACACAAATGAAACAAATGACAATTCCAAAGTGTACAAACTATAATTATATTCCATTGACTGAACTTATTAGTGCTACAGTTGAAATCCAAGTGGAGAGCATAGTTTGCTACCCGACACCCTCTCTCAACATGCGGATTTAATTTAATGTATATTTTAAGGTTAACATAGAGAAAGAAAGAGATAGAGATAGAGTTAATAATGACATTTAATATGCCGAAGTATTTTTGAGAGCCTTTATCGAATCATAGATTCTTAAAATTCTCTCCACGCTCTTCCACCAAAAGCTAAATGCTCCGGGTTGGCCTGAGAATTTGCGTAGGGATCTTATGACATCCGGAATCTTATCCAGTTCTGCGAGATTTGTTCGTTGATCTTGGTTGATTGTTTGTTCAATACCCGCGAACTGGTCTGAATAAGGGTTGATTATCGATTGAATAATTCTCCTACCTTCAGTTTCCAGTGTTTGTGATACGATTGACGTAATCATTGAAGATAGACTTGTAAGATTCATATTTTGGGGATTTGTGGGGTTAGGAGTATCTGGATTGGGAGCGCGAATATCGTTCTGATTGACGTTTAGGACCGGGGGACGTATGAGAGATTCTGACGTATTTCTTCAGAATTATATGTAAATTATAATTGTTTTCTTCAGAATTCTATATGAATTATAATAGTTTTAACAAGTTAATATTTATATAAGCTCTTGAATTGGTAACAACTTCTTGGTATGCATTTAATATGAGTTATTTAATTTGTATGGATTATTTAGTTAAACTATACTTAGATTATAAGTAAAAACATCGAGCGGCTGACACTTGGTATCTCCTTTTTGCACACTGCTCCTCAGGGGCCTCGTTTCTCGAACGTTTCCTTTTTTAGGCACTACTTGAGGGCCGTATATTGAATGGTGGCACTGCTTGGGGGCCTTTCCCACTAGACGAACTTGATAGTTTCATTCACACTCTTGGCACTTTTTGAGGGCCTTTTACGTTGTGTAAAAGGGTTCGGGGACACAGGTTTTTTCCGACTTTTTCACTACTTAAGGGATACTCGTCGATTTATTATTTCGCGAATGAATTGCACCCACTATTTGGTTTTTATTTACTTCAACGCGCGATACCTGTGTCCCTGCTCGGGCGCCAATTAAAATCCTCCTTGTTAGGATTTCTTAAAAAAATAACTTTATTGGTACGAATCTACTAATAGACTAAACTGAACATTCATTTTGATTTATAATAACACCTAAGCTTAACCTACTGCATCAGCAGAACGACGCTCGCCGGCAGGTGAATATTGGGTTGCGCGTGTTGACCCAGACGCGATGTCAGCAATTTGGGGGCTGGTGCAATACTGGAATTTGATCTCGTGCAGCGCTGGTGTTGGATGGTTTGTGAACTTTCCCATCCTTAACTTACATACATACAGTTTCATCCAAATTATCACCATGAACTTTTAATTAAAAAATCCGGCTCTCGAAGGACCAGTTTTATGTTGCAAAATTATGCTGATTGGAATTGCAAGAACGAAGAAAGGCTTAAGAAAATTAATTTGACTCCTGAAGAAATGAAACAAATTACAATTCCAAAGTGTAAGTAAGATCTGTTTGTGTAGCATGTTGTGTGCGTTAAGAAATCGTTGTCCAGGAAGTGAGCTCCTTAAGTTCCTGACGATTGTCTTTGGATGGGTTCCAGTTACAACTAGCTGCTTTCTGAAAAGTTGCACCAAGAACTGTTGCAGCGGGATGATGCGCGTTTTTTCAAAGACCTTCTTGTTATTGTAATTCATCTGGGCCTTGTCAAAAGTGAGACCGGTGCAGATGCGAAGTATCTGCTTTTCGAGGATCGATAGTTTCTTCATGCTGGTCGTGGAGATGCTGTACCACAGTGAAGCCATACGCTATGATCGGTGGTATAGGCTGCTTCTATGTATAGTAAGAGCTTCATCTTCTTGGCTAGTCTGTTCTCATGTCGCATCAATGGATAGATGCGATTGAAAGTGAAACTAGCCTTTTGAAGGGTCCCTTTGGAGTGAGGATTAAATTTCAACCTCTCAGTGAAGTTCACTCCAATATACTTCGTCTTGTCCGTTGTTGCTAATGCTGTTCCGTTGGGTAGCACTACCTTGATGCTGATGTAGAGCTTCTCCATTTGTTGTTCGATGCGATGACGGGCAACAGTTACCCAATGGAGAAAATGACGGTTGGTCTGCGGTGTCAATGGTGAACAGTATAGGTCCCAGTCGCGATCCCTGGGCAACGCCTGCTTGGATGTTCCTTATTCTTGATTTAATTCTTTCTATTTCTACATAGAACCTCCTCCCTCCGTGAAGAAAACTATGGACGACCGCCATCAAAGTAGAGAAGTCTATACTATAGACTTAGCGCATTTCGATTTCGATTGAAACGAATGTGACTTGCTGACCCCTGTCTGTCATGAACACGTACAACTGCCTTAGATAGGATAGATTCAGCGATAGAATCCGAATCAGGCGAACGATAAGCGGATTGTGAAGGAACTGATGAAAAATGACTTGTTGCCGATGTAGGCAAGGCATGAAAGATTTCATAAAAGATTGCACAATCAAGTTTGTTTTGTTGAAGCGATCTTCTAATTTATCCCATGCTTCGAGGTAGTTGTTATTTGAACATATGATATGCTTAAGGATATTGGCTGCGTCACCACGAAGGAAATATTTTTAATATTGCAATTTCTGTGAACCAGATAGCCCGGAATTCGAATCAACAATAAACAGATCTTTGAACGCGGGCCATTTCTTATAATCCCCATAGAAAACAGGGATGTTAGCCTCTGGCAAATTGATAGACGAATTTTGCGAAGGGTTAGCGATGGTTTTAACAAAACTTGTCTGTTGTTCAGATAAAGTTTTGGCTAGTGAATCCTCTGACATAGAGTCTGAAGCAGATCCTTTTATAATCATCGATGTTAGATTAGCATGTGCAGCAAAATATTTATCTTCGTATTTCGCTACCTCAGCCTCCGGGTCGACGTAGGTTTCCTCATTGCAGAACAGTAAAAATTCATTAGTTGAAGCCACAAAAATCGCCCACGACTTATTTAGACGTACTAAACGAGCCTTTAATGTAGGTACCGGACAAGTGCTATCGATTTCGCTTGACCACGCTTTGCCTTTATTTCATTCATTTTCGATTATAATGACATTATCACGCGAATCCAACAGACCGAAAAAAAAATTACAAAAAAGTCTTAATTAAGACAATGAAAAAAAAAACACATGGTCACATATACACCATACACTTTTCCGATTATTATTGTATATTATAATGTTGATTAATGTCATCCATGCACGGAGAATCAACTTAATTCAAGTTATTACAAACATTTGTCATGTGCAAAACATAATGTGTAATATGCTCGACTATTAATCAATGTCTTACCACAAACTGTCCAATTTATTCAATTTTTTATTTTCCGTACACAGTATTATTAAAATGTCAAAAATTCGGCTCTCGAAGGACCATGAAAAATATTGAATGAAGTAAAAACAAAAAAGAAAAAAAAAAAACACGAAAGAGCAATTGTTTCTTATAATAACGTTATAAGGTTTATTTTATAATAAATTAATTTTTGTGTTACCGTCCGAATGGTTTGACGATCGGTAGCAAAAAAGAAAGAAGAGCGTGTAATGCAATCGAAGAGGCCCGAAGTTTGGAACCTTAAGCCGACTCAGTAGCTCAGTTCGAAATCTAAATCAATAGGGTGGAAAGCACAATAACAGGGCGTCTTGTTATGTATTTCGTATTTTTCATAATTCTAAACACAGGGAATGCTTTTCGGCACGCGATTATGCGCAGTGTTTTTAAACGCATAATTTAAACAGGAATGCGGCTAGTGCTGCTGACTTTTCTTCCGTGCTAAATTTGCTATATCCTTTCGGTATAGCTCTGCGAGCTTCTATCATGAGCAATGGGAGGTCTTTACCGAATGTATTTGAAATGTATAAACATTTCTTCTTCGAGGTTGACATCCTTTGCGTTTCCTTCTGTCGTCACCCTTCGTTGATTCACATTTGATGGCTGACTCGCCCGTTGTGGTTGTCCCATCTTCGATTGGATTGGTTGCTTCTTGTCGGCAATCGTGGGTGTGGATATTGCGTTGAGCTGCGCCATGTCCGCGAAGCTCATTGAAAGCTTTGTTATGATGTAGGCTGATTTCGTGGCAAATTCTTGTTGCGCTTTTTTTGCAGCTATGGCAGTGGTTTTTTCGGCTATCTTTGCCTTGTAAACGGAACAGCCCTTTTAATTTGCCAGGTGCCCGTTGGTTTTGCAGTTTGCGAAGCAAACCTCCGGTCCTGTGCTTTCCTTCTTCTTGCACTCTCCGGGACCGTGCTTTGCGTTGCACTTAATGCATACATATGACATTCCGCAGCTCATCGCGGAATGTATATACCATTGGCAGTTTTTGCATTGCCAGATGTCCTTGCTTTTAAATTGTTAATTGTTCCCAGTGGACACGTTGGTTTAGGATTAGTGTATTTTTAATTATTTCGGCGATTTGTTTGGTTTTTTCAACTTCAACAACGTGGCAATTGAACCTTTTGTCTTTTGCCTTGATTGATTTTAACGCCGACACCTTAATGGCTGGAATAACTTCTTTCATGAGATCTTCCTTGATTTTCTCATTGGTATACGAGGAGTGTATTCCTGTTACTACGAGTATGTTCTTCCTATTTGTTTTAGGTGTAAAGGTGAAGTGCGTTACGAACGATTTTCAGGGTGTTAATGCTCTTTATTGTGAAGTTAATTTTGTAGGCTTTAGCATACCGATTGCTTTCGGCTACATTGACCGAAAAGCAAGTGATGGGGGGCATTGCGGTGGGCTTATTGGCGATGGTTTGCTCTTTTGCTTCGTTTGGCTTTGATGGTCCGTTGGTTGTTGCTGCTTTCTGGTTCCGCTAGTGGCCTTCTTTTATTTGAGCTTAGTGGTTTAACAGGTGTAAATACTTCCTCCTCCGTGGTTGGATAGACTACTATCTTTGGCTTCTTCTTTTTTGGGGTTGTGTCTTCTTACTTGGCTTGTTGCTGCTTCTTCTGCTAAGGGTGGTATGTCTAAATCGTTTGTGTCGCCTTGAGCGACCTCCTTAAATAGTTCCCTCGCCAAGGAGGGAAAAAGTGGCCCAGTAGCGTTCTTCAGCTCCTTGAAGAGACCTTTAATTGAAGCAGTGATTGCTTCAATAATGTTTGCTCCATTTCAATGATAGAAGCCCCACAGCACTTGAGACCTGTCTTTTTATAATTTCCAGTTGTCGTTTCAATTGTCTTAATTTCACTATAAGTGCAATAAAAAAAATTTGTTTATTGCTTTTGTTTAAGTAATTATAATTACTGTGGTCAAAAGCCGTCCGTTCGAGTCCGTTCGGGTTAAATGTCAACGAGAGACTGATGTTTCTTTCTTCAGTAGATCATTCCCTCTTGTTAACAAATCCAATACTCTCTTTAGCATGTTAAACTCTCTATCGTTTCCACTCATTTGCGTTTGCAGCCCAACTGCGCTGTCATCAGATGTGTTTCTCTCATCATACACTCTCCCTTCTCACCTTTGTCGCCCAATTGATTCGCTCGTTTGTCTCTCATTCTCCTCGTCAATTCGTCCTTATAAATTTTGCTCTTCCTCCTCACTTTCGCAGAGTTCAAATTCGGAGTCGTTATGGTGGCTATTGTTATCTGTTATTTTCTGTGTAGTCTCTTCCAGGTGCAGGGAATTCGCCGAGTTCCTTTTCTGAAACAGATACCTATAAGGTGTAAAATCAATTCCGACTTACTTTCTGTTGTTTTCTTCTGCAGTCCCTGTAGCCAATCTTTCAATTAAACGAATGTATGAATTAACTTTTTCCTTGCTAAAAAGTTGAAAAAATATATTTTCTGGAGGCTTAGCCTCTTTATTCTACAGACTTCTAATTAAAACTGATTTACAATATGATTCTTACTTAAAACGTAATCTACGGTGCATTTAGGAATGTCGGAAAGCAATGTGGAAAATTTGTATTCAGACTACCTTTCTTGTAGATTTATTCGTAGTCATATTCTTCCAATCTGAGTCGCCATCTGACTAGTTTTGAGTTTGGTTCTTTTAAACTCATTAGCCAGGTCAATGGTCGATGGTCCGTCACTATTTGGAATTTTCTTCCAAATAAGTATGGGCGAAAGTATTTAGTTGCCCATACAATGGCAAGGAGTTCCTTTTCTATTGTGGAATAATTCCTTTCGCTTTCAGAAAGGGTACGACTAGCATAAGCGATTGGCTTGTCGCTTCCAATGCGACCTTGGAAAAGGACAGCTCACAGCGCACAATTGCTGGCATCTGTCGTAAGAATAAACGGCTTTTCGAAGTCGGGATGTTGTAAGATCGGGTCGTTCATCAGTAGATGTTTACAAGTTTCGAACGCGGATTGGTATTTATTATCAATTACAACTTCTGCATCTTTCTTAAGGCAACTTGTTAGAGGCTTGGTCAATTTGGCGAGGTCTTTGATGTATTTTCGGTAGTAGCCAATTAGGCCTAAGGAAGCTTTTATTTCCCTTTTTGTTTTCGGTAAGGGGAAGTTTTCTATAGCACTAATTTTTGTAGGATTCGGCTTAACACCTTCCGGAGTTATAACATGTCCTAAAAAAGCTATTTCCTTTTTCAAAAATTCACATTTATCTAGTTGTATTTTGAAGTTTGCCTCTCTAAGTTTCTTCAAGACTAACTCTATGCTGTTTAGGTGTTCTTGCAGGGACGTGGAGAATATGAAGATATCATCAAGGTAGATTAAACAAATTTTGCCATTTAGATCTTTCAAGATAGTGTCCATTACCCGTTGGAAGGTTGCAGGGGCATTTTTAAGGCCAAAAGGCATTCGGAGATTTTCGTAATGCCCTCCTTCAACGGTGAACGCGGTTTTTGGAATGTGTTTCGGGTTCATCTCGATTTGATGAAACCCGCTCGCCAGATCGAGTGTTGTAAAATAAAGGCATTTGCCCAATTTGTCTAGTATTTCCGATATGTTCGGGATAGGGTATCTATCAGAAATAGTTTTTTCATTGACCTTGCGTTAGTCAATGACCATTCGCCATTTCTTACGTCCGCTGGCATCTCCCTTTCTGGGTACGATCCAAACAGGAGAGCTCCATGGAGAATAGCTATGCCTGATGATACCTTGATCTAACATTTTTGTGATTTGGCTTTTTACTTCCTCCTTGTGAACATATATGTACCTGTATGATTTAGTGTGAATGGGTATGTCGTCCGTTGTGCTGATGTTGTGCTTAATTTGGCTGGTGAACGACAGAGGTTCACCTTCCCTGTATAGAATGTCGTTATAGGTCTTACATAACTTGATCAGCTTTTTTCTTTCTTCAGTATTAAGATGACTGGTTCTAATTAATTTAGCGACTTCGTTCGTGGATGTTTCATTGGTGTTAATTTCTTCGATGTTATGGGTTTCGATAAAATTTGCGGGGTCATAGGGTTCTGCGGTTAAGGGTTACGAATGTTTGATCGTTTTCAGTCAGGTTTGTTAGTTCAACTAAGCTGTACCCGTGTTCAGCATTGTATATTCCCTGACTAACGAAGACATTTTGTTTTATTTCTATTTCGTTTATGTATATGTTACCGTTTTCTTGGTTGACCGGCAATTTTGTTACTATTTTAAAGTTAGGTGGGATAGTGATCAAATCAGAGGAGAAATTAGGTTTGAGATTTATTGCGTTAACAGCATTTTGGGTATAAGGGATTTTGTTTTCGAGGTCGAGCTTGGCGTTTAATTGTATTAGTGCATCTATACCAAGAAGACTATCAAAAAAAACTATGAAATTTAAATATCAGAAATTTTTGGAAACCGTGTTGGTTAAATTCTGTGAATATAGGTAGGGTAACTTGTTTATTAACGGAATACTTCTTAAAAACTGTAGTAATTGTTACGGGTTCGCAATTGACTTGTTGTTTTAGGGGAATAAACTCAGGATTAATGAAGGACGAAGTTGCTCCGGTGTCAAGGAGAAATCTCAGCCTTCGTCCGAATGGTGACGAGATTGTAATAAATGGTAGGGTTGAGAGGTTCTCTCTGCCACTTATGCAGTCCGTTGGTTCGCTGAGGCTACTGTGATAAAATTTTCCGCGTTTTCAATGTTTGTTAGGAAATTTTCAACTCTTTCATGGTTCGTTTCATGAATATTGTTTACTTCGCTAAAGTTTCTAGATTGCTTAGTAAACGTTGATTGTTCGGGCTTTACATTTTGTTCGCGCCTTGTTGCGCCCGTGTGCCTGGAGAAGTTTGTGGGTTCAGGTTTTCTGAAATTTCTCATAGGGAAATTTATTCTTTGTGAGGTGTGCGTGAAGGATTGGAGATAATAAGAGAAGTTTGTGGAGGATGTGGGGGGTTTGATGGCAGATCAACGAAATTTTGCGAGGGTGAGGGTGAAGAAATTTTAGTTTGAAATTGTTTAAAGTTGTGAGCTGTCGGATTTCGGTTAAACTTTCGCGACTGATTATCATTGTAAGGTTTGTAGTAATTAGGCTTATGTTGATTTTGATTCATAGAATTTTTTTGATAATAAATGTTTTGTTCCTTGATGCAGAAGGTAAGAGCAGCTGCCAAAGAGTTTGGTCGCATTGCTCTGACCCTTCCGCCAAGTGGTTCGTTTAAGCCAGTAAGGAAAGAATTAAGACACATCTCGGAGTAGAAGTCTTTTTTGGCCTTAATGACATTTGCGTCAGTCTCGTGAATTTGAACATTGTTCGAATTGTTCGAAAGAGCTGACTGTAATTCGATTACTTCTCCGTACAATGTTTGGACAGACTTATTGTTCTGCCTTATATTGCGGAGGTCTCTTATTAGGGATGTTTCTGACCTTTTGTCAGAATAATGAAGGATGAGGTTATTTTTTATATCATCCCACACGAGAGGCGTGCCAAACATATTCAAGATTTCATTGGCCTGTCCTTCGATTTTATTTTTAATGGCCCTGAGGAGTATTTGCCATAAGAGGTGTTGTCTGTTCCCCTTATGTATAAAATAATTTCCTCGACGTTGTTGAGAAACTCATACAACAATCTCGGATTTCCGTCGAATTTCGGCAGATCTTTTATAGCATCTGGGATTCTAAGGGAATTGAAGATTTCGTTTGTATTAACTAATGGGGCAGTTGCGCTGTTATCTAGGCTGTGGTTTTGTGGTTTGTTGCCATCACGACAGAATCCTCGTGTGTCGAGGTGGAAGAACCAGAAGTAATTGAGGTATTAGAATTCGAACTGGAAGTTGACTTTTCCACAATAGCCGTCAACGTTTTAGGTAGTTGTCTTAAATTATAGGGTACAAATCTTGCCTTTGACTTTTGGTTGGGTTCTGGTTTATTAGGCATTTAGAAGGAGCTTTTTGCTTATATTTTTTTATGTATTTTGTATTGTATATATTTTTTTTCAAACAATTTTTTTTGAACTCCCTTTTATTAATTTTATCTAATTATTTATTTGTATATATTTATTGATTTACTGGAGAGCCTTGTAAAAGGATCGCAGTTTTGATATTTCAACTGGATTGCTTTTCGATAAGGATCGCAGTTCTTTTATACCGGAGTGCCTTACGATAAGGATCGCGGTTGTACCGGAGTGCCTTGCGATAAGGATCGCGGTACTAATGAGACACACTTAATACTAGCACTTATATGCACCCAAATAGGATAAAGATAATTCGCTGCATCTGGTGAAGGCAGTTAGTTGCAGGGACCTTGTTGAAGCGTTGAATGAACAGGAATGATGTTGAATGCAGGAACGATGTTGAATGCAGGAGCTGTGTTGAGTCCAGGAACAATGTGAATGTTGAAGTTAGCACGAACTTTTTTTTTTCACGGTTCCGCAGTGAATTAATAGGTGAAAATCCAAAAAAATATTCGTTATTCGCGGTGGATTGGCCACTTATACTGCGCGATGCAATATTGATATATTATCCGACTCAATCACTTGCGCATACACGGTAACTTTCACTGGACTACCGACTGCGCCAATTACGTGATCGACCCGGTGTTCGTTTAAAAAAAACTAACGTTCTTCACAAGTGTTCACTAAAGACTGATTTATTCGACATAATTTATTTAACATGATGGTTCGCTTTGCAAAGGTGATCGTATGAATTTTATTAGAGTGGATGCGTCCCAGACGCTGACCTTGCAATTCATGCGGTCACCTGTGCAATTACAAAGAATTTGATAAAGAACATGAATAAATATATCTGCTGATAATGCAGTTGACGGGTTCTGGAGTGACGGTGTCCAATGCAGGTGAATGTCCAGCGGTGTGAAGATCGGGGGTGAAGGGGGCGACGTGTGCGATCATGTACAAACAGGTGCCGTACCTGTATCAGGTTAACGTGTGGATGAAGGGGCGACGGGCGTGCAGGCAGCGGCCGTAACTCGCGCAACCTCGGATGATGTTTGAATGCGGATTGTGGGTTCTTGTGACTGCGCGTGCAACCTTGGATGTTGTGCGGATGCGGATTGGGACGATGGTCCTTACTGACTTTTGTGTTAACTCCTCCCCTTTCAATTTCAAACGTCTTCGTTAGAGTTTTAAGAAAAATGGTATCTTGCTTACCCTCGTTATTTTTTTGGGGCTCTGTGTCGGTAATTTTAATCATCTCGGTTCCTGATGGTTCTGGTTCTTGAATTTTCAGAGGCTGAGGTTGATGATGATGGGATGTTAATAGAGATGTTGCCATGATGGACTTGACGATTTCTTCTGATTATTATTCATCGCTGTTCCATTGAATTGATTCAGGAAGATCAAGTCGGGCCGTATTTCTTCAACAGAAAGAATATGTGCGTTCGTTGTCCAAGTAAATTGATGAGGTTGGGATTGAAGGAGTTGGGGAATACAAACTTAACTCTTTGATTTTATTTTTATTACATATATCCAAATTACTTATGCTATTACAATCATTATTATTTTTTTGTTTATAAGTTTTATCCTTACATTCTATTACAATTTCCTATTCGGGTTTTAATATCTTTTATTTTATTTTGTCAGGTCTTATTAAAATTTTGTTACATACATATATCAATTTCTGCCATTGGTATATTAATGAGAAATAGTAATGAGTTATTACTTGAAGCAATCTTTACATCGGATAACTGAATCACCTCTTCGAGGGTAATTAACATATTCTCATTATCTTTCTATGTATCTTTAAAATGTTTCTTTATTAATTTGATTTCGTTCCTTGATAGTAAAAAGAAGTTTATCAAACCGCTCTTTGCCCATTTGATGACATATTATACGTTTAAGAGTTCTTCTTTTATTACTTCCAGTTTAAATTTTAGAGTTAAAGTTATATCAGCTTTACTACTATTGAATTTTTTACGGATTCTAAAACTTATTTTATCGAACTTTAATTTGTTAATTATTACTTGTTTGTGGTTATTCTCAAGGACATTGCTTATCTTCTGTGTCAAAGCTACCAAGCATTGTGATCAGGGCTCCCCGCGAGCCATTTCCAAGCTTTACCTATCACGTCTTAATATCGTTATAGCTTAGTTCGTAGCTTCAACCGTTTTAAAAGGGATTCTACTTGGGTGAGCTGATGGATAAGGAACGGAGAACACTTTGAATCATGTCTCGGCGAACAATTGAGGAGACTAATGAGTCGAATTCGGGGGTTAAATGAACATTTTTGCTTTCGCGTGAAGTAGATGGTTGAAATGAAGCACCGGGATTCGCGCGACTTGGGACAACGGCAGCTGATCCAAAATTCACCTGTTGAGGTGGAATTGATCGAAATGAGGCAAATGACTTGACGCTTAAGTGATTTGGCGAAAGGGGAGTCATATCTGGTTCGGGAGTTGAGTCGGATGGCACATCCACGGGTGAATTACCCTGCGATCTTGTTAAAGGCATGTTTTCAAAATAGAGAAAAAAACAATGCATTTCCTTAATATTCTTCTCTTAGCTTCTTTTGGTTTTGGAAAGAATGATAACTTTTAGAATTTGTTTTTTTTTATACTTAGGCCTATACTTTTCCTTAATCTTATTATTTCCTTTTTCGGGTTTTCTTCTTTTTTCTTTTTTCCTTTAAAAATTAATATTTTCTTCTATATGGAATTGATTTCTCTTTTCATATTCTCAAAAAAAAAAAATAGGTAATACCCTTTAAACTAACTTACATTAGTTACAGCGATGACTGGTCTCAAGGCGGCTGACATACATCCATGGCGGCAGTTGTTGGGCCTTCTGCTGGTCTCGGTTTTCTTCTTCACTTTTCGAGTGGAAATGTTTTGCTTTCACCTCCTTAATTAATAATTTCGACCGGGTGTTAAATGTTTTTTTTTCTTTTCTTTTTGGGACGACTGACTGAGGCGACTGGCTTTGCGTGTTGGTGTTTCACTTTTCCGGGAGCATTGCGGCTACTTAAGGCGTCAGGCAAGAACTTTTGTTTTATTCCCGAAGGCACTGCGGCTTCTTAAGGCACCGGGCCTTATACTTATACACACACACACGGGACACGCTAGTCCCTTTCTCCTTACTAAAATGTTGAAAAAAATATTTTCTGGAGGCTTAGTCTCTGTAGAGCGACGCCCACAATGATGGAATTGGGGCAGGAGCGAAAGACTGCAGAATGGGGATATTCCGTCCTGGTCCGTGTTTGGCTTTCGTACAGTTCAGTTGCTATGGCGAGAATGATTGATGAGCTGGTCAGGTAGTGGAGATTTGTTGTCCTGGATTTTAGCGACTAGACCTCTGACTGAGTTTAGAAGTGGAAGTCCTTAAATTTTTTTAGGCTGGAATACATGGAAGTTTTGAAATCTTCTCTTGTTTCCGGTTGAGGATGAGGTGTTGCAGGATGAGGTGTTGCATATTAAAATTTTCTAGGGAAAAGTTTGGGACTTGTATGTTAAATATTAGATTAGATATTGTTTTGATTTCATTTGGACTAAATATCATCTTAGGGATAAAATTGAGTTTAGGAGCATGGATTATATCGATTAAAGCATTGCATTGAAGATCGATGTTGAAATTTATGCGGTTAATGTACTACGATTCCAAAAGTATATTGTGTTCTTGTTTTATTCTGTTGGCTGTTCCTTCTAGGTATTATTATAGGTGTTTTGTTCTGAATTAATGTGATCAGTTATATTTTTAAATCTTTCGATCATTTGAAAGTTGATACTGTTTTGGGTCTGTGAGGTGTTTGCTTGATTCGAACTTATATTGTCTATTGTTCATTGAGTTCTTTTGCGTCATTGTGATCTAGGTTCCCAGTAATGAACTTAATTGCGGATACTAATCCGTTGACTTGACCTCTTTTGTTTCTTAACTTTGATTGTCTTGTAGATTGTCTTTACCTTCCTTTCAAGGTCCCGAAATTTTAGTGTTGTAGTGAGAAGTGAATCTGATATTTGATTTGATGTTTTTCTTTTTTATGTAAAGTTATTATTTTTTCTATGTCCTCTAAGTTAATAATGTAGTCGTTAAGATTGATTATATGGATAAAATGTTTGATGTTGGTTATGTGTCTAGCAGGTCCTAGTTGAAGGTGTAGTGTTCGCACCTCCAAAGAAAGACGACCTTTCCTTATGAGTTCAGTTTATTGACTAACTTATGTTACAAAATGTATTGCAGTATAAATGGGATAGAGAGGGACAGATATGCACTTCACATCTCCCCCATAAATGATCAATGTTAAATACAAAGCGAGAAGGTTTTATTATGTTTTTTTTTCTTCTTGATTGAAAGTAATTTCATGTGTGATAAGTAATAAATAATAAGACAATAATAATATATAGTGGTAGTTCATTAAAAACAATATTAATTCAGTAATTTATAAATGGTTAGAAATATGCTAATTCTTCTGTTATGATTAATTCGATGAATATGTCCAACGATCAGGTTGTTTGGATACTCTTCCACTTCTTGTCGTATAGTGACCTGTAGATGTTGTAAGTTGGCGTGTTCGTGGTATCGATGCTTCATTTTGACTCTGCATCTTCGTTTCACCCTTCGAAGAATTTGAGCTTGATGAGATGAAACACGTTTCTTCGGTAGACGCCAGTGTTGGTTTTGATATAAAACGAACGAGGAGTTTCGGCTTTGGCTTGAATTCGACCCCATTGATGAATATCTCTAATTCAAACAAGGTCACCGATTTTGAAGTTCTTTCCGTCATACACCCCATGGCGTCTATTGTAGTTGTCTGCTTGTTGTTGTCTTCGTTGCTTTTCAGCCAACCTGATTTTGTCCATGTAAATGTTTCTTGATTTAAATCTGTCACTTGTCATCGGTATAATTGATCGAATTTTCCGATTCTTTAAGAGTTCTGCAGGACTGTAACCATTATTAAGTGGTGTAGCTCGGTACTTCAAAAAGCCAACTCTGGATCGTCTTTATTTTTCTTTAATAACGTTTTGATAATTTTACCCACTGACTCAATGAAACCATTGCTCTGAGGAAAGTGAGGACTGGATGTTATATGCTTAAATCCCCAGGATTCTGCAAATCGACGAAACTCTGATGTTTGAACAGTGGCGAACTGGGCCCATTATCTGTTCTAACAATTTCTGGTATGCCAAATCTGGCAAAAATCGATTTTAAGTGTGTGATGACACATCGCGCTGTCTGAGATTCCAATTGCACTATCTCCGAAAATCTGGAATGGTAATCGCTCATAACCAGAAACGTCTTACCGTGACATACGCAGAGGTCAATTGCTATTGTGTGCCAAATATGCTCTAGCATTGGAGAACTTATGAGTGTCTCGTGTCTTGGAACCAGAAACTGTATACAGGTAGGACATCGTCGAATAAATTCTTCCTTCTGCTTTGAGGCGCCGGGCCACCATACAGACTGACGCATCCTACTTTTGCATTTCACAATGCCTGAGTGTCCAGTATGCATCGTTGCTAACATCTCTTGCTGCATAACCGCTGGGATAACAAGTCGATTCCCGTGCATTAATAGTTGACCATTAATTGAAAGATATTGGCGATCGCTATAGTACAACCTTGCCTCCGGCGACATTTTTAAACGATGTGGCCATTCATTCTTGCAAAATTCCGTGACTTCTCTGAGTATGGGATCATTTAACTGCGCCTTCCGAATTGAATTTAACCTGTCGGCTGATGCTGGTAATTCATCGATGACGCTGTTGACGAATGTTTCTATTTCGTCGTATAGTCCCGGAATTTCTCGCATGCCCATTTGATGCCTAAGGCTTCTTTTTCTATCTGTGCATACTTTTTCTCGCTGTCAGACATGGTTCGAGAAGCGTATGCTACGGGTTTCCGAAAATCGTCCACGTCTGTTTGCAAGAGGACCGCCCCTAGTCCGATGATGATGATGCATCAGACGACACAAGACTTTTGTGTGTCGGATCGTATGCCTTTAATACCGGGGCCGATGTTAAGGCCTGCTCCAGTTTTATAAAAGCCTCCTCTTGCAGTGGTGTCCATTGAAAATTTGTCTGGGATATTAAAAGCTCATTTAATGGATAGCTTACTGAAGATAGGTTTGGAACGAACTTACGCAGGTAATTCACCAATCCCAGAAACTGGCGTACTTCCCTTCCCGTTTTGAGGATGAGGAAATTTCTCAATCGCCTGAATTTTTGATGGGCAAGGGTGTATGCCTTCTTCGTCTATTGTGTGTCCCAGAAACTTAATCGATTTTACCCCTATTTGACATTTAGCTTTATTTTAAGTGACTCCATTTTCTTCTAGCCTTTCAAGTACAGCACGCAAATTTCAGTCATACTCTTGCATGTGCTTTTTTTTTACTCTTGCATGTGCTTTCCTTTTACTAAAATGTCATCCATTTGACAGATAACTCCATCAAACCCTTCGAGAAATAGCTGCATTCGTTTTTGAAACAGCTCTGGAGCGGAGCAGATTCCAAAGGGTGGCCTTCGGAAACAGAACCTGCCGAACGGCGTAAGGAAAGTTGTAAGAAGCTGCGATTCGTGAGAGAGCTTCATTTGCCAAAATCCATATTTCGCGTCTAACATGGTGAAATATTTGGCCCCCTCCAATTGTGCTAGTGAATGGTCAGCGACTGGCATTGTATGTATACCCCGTTGAATAACCATGTTGAGTTTCGCAAGGTCAACACAAGGACGAATGTCACCGTCGGGTTTGGTGACTATGACCATCGGAGCGCTCTACGCTCCTCTACGCGCCGAATCACGCCCAACTGAAGCATTTCGTCCAATTTTGCCTTGAGCTTTGCCTTCAATGGGATCGGGACACGTCGCGCTGTAAGTGATTGCATGCGGTTTTGCGTTTGCTTGTAATTTGATTTCGTGTTCTTCTTTCAGACAACCAAGTTTGTTAAATAATAATATTCCCTCTCAATGTTAACCGATGATATTTCTTCTGTTTGAACACCCAAATTGTTATGAAAAGCGTTAATCCGTTGTATAATTTTCAAATTCTGACAAGACTTTAAACTCAAAAGCGGCGATATTAAATTGTTCACAATGTAAACTTCGGGTTCACATAAATTGTTTCCATACTTTAATACTTAGTTCATCGTTCCGATAACATCCAGACGTTCACCAGAAGGGCCACATAATTTTTTATTTGATTTCTTAATTTTCACGCGACTTAAAGAACGGTTTGTTCAAGGAAAAATAAAAAAAAACAATTCTTTTATTCTTCTTCTTCCGATCTTACGACCTTCTTTATTGGTCTCCACTTAAAGACTAACTTAACATTTGCGTCTGAATACATTTAGTAACTATTCTGCTTATGTTGCATTTTCACAGCGAAGCTTCAATGCACCGAAATAGGATTCATATTTCTTGACGTTGAATTTCCGCTGGAAAATGTGCTGCAATATGATTCTTATTGTTTTAAGTTCGGACACTGCATTTCTGGTGAGAAAAATGTTGCAATATGATTCTTATTTTTTTAAGTTCGGACACTGCATTTCTGGTGAGAAAAATGTTGCAATATGATTCTATGATTTTGCTTTCGTAAAATTTGGACTCAGTATATCTGCTGGGAAATATATTGCAACATGATTCTTTTAAAAGTATGACATTATGAATTCCAATTAATGGGAATTGTGGTTGTCGTCGGAAACTTCGACGTAACCCCTCCACCCTTTAAGTCTCCTGGGTTTCGTTATTAATTACAACTTTTATCGATTTGTACTTATGAATTATGAACAAAAATAATAATATGAAAAGAATAATTATTACCAGAAAAGCAGTTAGATATATCCAATTATACAAAGTATGCTGTTTCTTATGGAATTTTATGTCTCCTATTGCTTTCATATTTTCTATTTCATTGATTACAATATCATCAAACGATAAATCACTAGTATTATCTTTAAATTGGTTATTATTACTTTCGATTGCAAAATTTTGTATAAATTCTTCATTTTTTCCGAAAAAAGTCTTATTTCTTATTTTAATATTTTAATATTATTTTAATATTATGAAAAAATTCCTATTTTCCCTGGTTTTAAAAATCTTCGAAATATGTCAGTCATAAAGTTATTTTCAATGTCATTTGCACTTATATAAATTTTTCGCTTGTTTCCGATAACTTCGATTTCTTTTGTCTTGGTATGAGTTAAAATAATTTGCGTAGGGAACCTATAAACAACTGTTTCTAAAATTGGAAAGTGATCGTTTTGTTCCTCCTCTTGTGAATGAATTGTCGCATCTGTACTCATGTTTTCGCCTTGCTCTTCTAAGTGTAAGGCATTGATTTCTCCCGTATCTGTATTTATTCTAGATAAAAAGTCTGCTACTTTGTTCTCTGTGCCTTTGATGTATTCGATATTTATATCATACTCTCCAAGTTTGAGTAACCAGCGTTGTAGTTTATGATTAATATCTTTACCCTTATGTTTAGTCTGAAGCCATTTTAAGGGTTGGTGATCAGTAAGAAGATCAAAAGTCCTACCATATAAATAAGGACGAAAATAATTAACTGCCCAAACGATGCCAAGGAGTTCTTTTTCCGTTGTGGAATATTTTTTTTCGTGATCATTCAAAGTTCTGCTAGCAAAACTTAATGGATGACCATCTTGGGTAAGTACTGCGCCCAAAGCGATGTCGCTTGCATCTGTTATTAATTTAAATTTCTTACTGAAATCTGAGAATTTTAAAATTGGTGCTTCAACAAGAAGTCTTTTGAGCTTCTCAAATGCATCTATATATTGGGGGTCATTTTTATTAATCTTGGAATTTTTTTCAAATATTTTGTCATTCCGAAGGCTACTTTTGAGTAATCCCTTATAAATTTCCGGTAATACTCGGTCATTCCTAAAAATGACTTAATTTGTTTTTGGGTCTCGGGTAATTTAAGTTTTTGAGTATTCTCAATTTTTTTCATATTGGGCTTAATTCCTTCTGTTGTCAGAATGTGTCCAAGAAATTCTGTGTGTCTACTAAAGAAATTACATTTATCTACCTGAATCTTAAGATTGTGCTCTCTAAGATTGTTAAACACTTTTTGTATATTTGTAGTATGTTCTTCTAGAGTTGTGCTGAAAATGATCTAGGTAAACAACGCATATTTGATTTATATATTCTCTTAAAACTGCATTAATTAGTCTTTGAAATGTCGCTGGGGCATTTCTAAGCCCAAACAACATTCTTACAAACTCATAATGCCCAAGAGGTGTCGAAAATGCTGTTTTTTTCCTGTCATCCTCTTTAACCAACACTTGATGAAAGCCTTTGGCAAGATCAATTGTGGTAAAATATTGGGAACGTCCCAATTTCTCTAATATCATCTCAATATTAGGGATTGGATATTTGTCAGAGAAAGTCACAGAAACTTCATTGAGTTTCCTGTAATTAATGACTATTCTCCATTTTTTTTCGCCAGAATTATCGATCTTTTTCGGCACTATTCATAACGGTGAGTTATATGGTGAATTGCTTTCTCTTATAATGTCTTGTGCCAACATTTCTTTCATTTGTTTGTTTATTTCTTATTCATGAATTTGCGGGTACCTGTATATTTTCGAATATACGGGTCTTTCTGTCGAAGTTATAATTTCGTGCTGAACTTTGTGAGTGTGAGTAAGCTTTTGTCCGTCTTGGAACAACAAAGCCCTATTTTTAATAATAAGTTTTCTGAGTTCCCGTTTTCTTCTGGATTCATATCTTCACGTTCTAACTTTTCTAATGTATTTTGGTCGAAATTGGATGCTTCTAGTGAATATATTTCATCATATTTAAACGGACAAGAATCAATAAATTTTATTTTTACGTTGTTTATTTCTAAGTACTCCTCATCTAAATTAATTATTGCTTGTAAAGGCTTAAGAAGATTTTGACCTATAAGTCCGTCAAATTGTTTATTATGGAAAGAAGTTAATTTCCAAGACATGAAATTATTTTCGTTAAATTTAACTGGTAATGGTGTTATAATTTCTTTGTCTATTACTGTTCGTCCGGTAAGTGTACTAAAAGAGACAACGTCTCGAAGTTTTGTTCGTTTATACTGGTGTAGTTTGTCTGAATCTAAAAGTGTGGTTGTTGACCCTGTGTCGACTAGGCATTTAATTTTTTCTTTTCCGATTGTCAATTCAACTATCGGTAAACTTGATGTTGGGCTTGCGACTGAAAATTTATTTCGTCTGAGTCTGTACTTTCAATATGCTCTACCTGCATTGGCTCAGTGGAAGTATTTCTATCTGGTGAAAAATTTCTAGTGATGTAGGTATTTGTACCATTTTGTCTGGATTGTCTTGAACTATTTGAATTATTATTTTGACAAGTTTGATTTTGATTTACGTTGTCATTTCTCGAAGGATTCGAATTTGTATTCAGCCTGTATCGTCCTGGATTTTGACTTAAATTTTTATTGTGTCCTGATGGATTTTCCCTATAACTGTCTTGTCTAAAGTTTTCTTGCTTATTATTGTATGAAGTATTGTTTTTATAACCATGTGGTTTGTCATAATGTCTAAGAATTCCTGTTTCTTCTAACGTATAATATGCATCTCTAAGATTTTTTATATTCCTACTATAAATAATGCTTGCTAAGTTTGGATTGATACCGTTTAAAAATATATTTAATATAATCGATTCGTTTGAATCAGGAGAAAATTCACTAGGCTTTGTATTGTCAAATTCGTACTTAGTGTTTAGTTTGTCTAAAATATTTCTTAAACTATAAAAATACTGACTTACAGAAGTAATTTTGCACGTTATGGCTTGATGATGGAGTTTGTGGTATGTCTCTCTTACACCGAAGTTCTTCTTTGATGCCTTCCCACGTTGGATTGGGGCCCAATGTTCTAATACACTGAAGAGCTGCTCCTTGTATTTTGTTGCGAATGTACCGTTGATATATAAACTCCTTTAGCGGTAGATTGTCGTTGAAAAGTGGGAGGATGAGTTCCACTTCGCGAATGAACGACGATAAGTCATATTTTTCATCCCCGAAAAACTATTTTATTTTTGCGGCTTCTTTAATGAGCTCGCTAACAGGTATTCCGTCCTGCATCATTTTAATTATTTCACTTTGTATTATTGTCTTTAGACAATAAAATATTTTTATTCACTTGAATAAACAATTATCACTTCACTACTGCTTTTTTTTTCACTGTCTTTAGACAATAAAAATTACAACTTCATTAGCATATATTTTTTTTCCCACTGTCTTAAGACAAAGAATTTCTAATTCACTACTATTTCTCTTCTTTTTTTCACTGTCTTAAGACAAAGAATTACCACTTCACTAGTAGAAAGAGATTAACTTAATTATCTTGAGATAACAATTATTTTATTTAATTCACTACGACTTTATTATCTTTAGATGAAAAAGACTTTTATTGAATTCACTTCTTCGGAAGGAGGTTCGATTTTATTATCTTTTGATAGTAAAATAACCGACTGCGCCACTTAAAGAACGGTTTGTTCAAGGAAAAATAAAAAAAAACAATTCTTTTATTCTTCTTCTTCCGATCTTACGACCTTCTTTATTGGTCTCCACTTAAAGACTAACTTAACATTTGCGTCTGAATACATTTAGTAACTATTCTGCTTATGTTGCATTTTCACAGCGAAGCTTCAATGCACCGAAATAGGATTCATATTTCTTGACGTTGAATTTCCGCTGGAAAATGTGCTGCAATATGATTCTTATTGTTTTAAGTTCGGACACTGCATTTCTGGTGAGAAAAATGTTGCAATATGATTCTTATTTTTTTAAGTTCGGACACTGCATTTCTGGTGAGAAAAATGTTGCAATATGATTCTATGATTTTGCTTTCGTAAAATTTGGACTCAGTATATCTGCTGGGAAATATATTGCAACATGATTCTTTTAAAAGTATGACATTATGAATTCCAATTAATGGGAATTGTGGTTGTCGTCGGAAACTTCGACGTAACCCCTCCACCCTTTAAGTCTCCTGGGTTTCGTTATTAATTACAACTTTTATCGATTTGTACTTATGAATTATGAACAAAAATAATAATATGAAAAGAATAATTATTACCAGAAAAGCAGTTAGATATATCCAATTATACAAAGTATGCTGTTTCTTATGGAATTTTATGTCTCCTATTGCTTTCATATTTTCTATTTCATTGATTACAATATCATCAAACGATAAATCACTAGTATTATCTTTAAATTGGTTATTATTACTTTCGATTGCAAAATTTTGTATAAATTCTTCATTTTTTCCGAAAAAAGTCTTATTTCTTATTTTAATATTACAATTATAAAAATTTATTAAGTAATTCCCATCTAGGGTTATATTTCTTTCGTCACATGAACTTGACAGTTTTGTTTTGTTTTGATTTTTAAGCAATATTGAATTTGGAGTAATTTCAATGATTTCAGATCTAGTATTCTTTATTTTAGAACAATTGGTTTGGTAAATACAAAGCTTGGACTCTTTTAAGGTGTTTTCATTTACATTTCCATCAAAATCATAACGGATATTGTTCAAAATTACAATTTCTCGATTTTCAAAATTTAATTTTACAAAGTTTTTATTAGTGATTGGTGTTACAATAAATCGTTTAGCTTTAAGTATATCTTTCGGAATTTTTATTGCAAATACAATTTTTTCATTTTTATATTCAGCTGTACCTAATCTAATGTTCTGCAGTTTGTACATATCCATGTCGTATTTTCTAATTTCGTCGTTTGTTAAAATATTACTACTCATAAGATTAATCCTTGATGATGCAATATTATCTTGTATATGTTCTATATTATCTCCTAGTATTTTTATTTTAACAAGTGTATCTAGATAAATTAGTTCTCTGTAAATTTGCTCGTTAATTGTTTTAATGTCATTAAATTTTTCTAGAATCTTGTCCCTGTCTGCTTCAATTGTCTCTTTAATTTTGTTAAAAGTTTCATTAAAGTGGTTGTTAATCTGTATGTTTTTGTTCAAATTGTAATTATACTATGGTTATTTTCGTCAATGGTTCCTAAGTGTTCTTCTATTTCTATTCTGTCATTATCGTCCATGGAGCCGAAGAGCCATCTTAGTCCAGTTCCTATCATGTTAACTAATCCTCTCTTATATCTATTTGGTAGCAGTGTTTTAACTTTTGTCCTAAGTAAGTTAAGTTCGTTTAATAAAAGGTTTCTGTTATGCACTCGTATTTTTCCTAACTGATTTATATTATTTTCGAATGTGTCTAAGATTTCTATAATTTGTTTAGGTTCTATAATATGTAAAACTATGTTGTAGTTCTGAATAATTGGTACTTCTTCAATGCTAATTTCAGCGAATCCGTTTTCGTTTTCAATTTTCTCGATTATTAGAACCGCTTTCGCTATGTAGAGTTGTGACAGTATTGTCATTATCGTAAATAGTATTGTCCAGTTGATCTGAAAATTTTGTAGGTCGTTTAATGTTTGAAGGATGAATGTTTTCGAGTTTAAGTTTCCTGTACTTAGGTTCGTATTTATGTCTTAGTGCCTTATAGTTCTTGACATAACCTTCCTCTTTATTCTGTTCATAGTCTTCCCTTTTTTCATTTCGTTTGTAAATCACTTTTTCTTTATGTTCTCTCAGTAATGTTTCTATTTTTTTTCTATCAACTTTTCCCTCAATTACATCTATAGGTCTTGCCTTTATAACAGAATGAAAGGATTTGTTATACCATTCAACGCATTTGAATAGTCTTTCTTGTATTGGTAATTCAGATTTTTCAGTTTCTAGAACCCTAAGCTTTTCTCCTATGGTACTATGGAACCTTTCTATGTCCCCGTTACCAGTGTGATTATTAGGTTTAGTGAAGTGAGTTTCTACTCCTTCTTTTCTTAAAAATTCTTTAACGTTGACAGAATTAAACTCATTATCGAGAATAACTAATTTTGCGACTGCATGCTTTGAAAACTTGTCTATGAACGTTAAAAAGCTATGTTTTTTGTTTATATATATATCCAAATGAATTATCTGATTTGTGTCCTTTGGGGTTTCTGTTAAATGAAACTTCGGTTTTATTGGATTTCTGTCATACTTTGCTTTCAAACAAGTATCACAGTTATTAATATACTTTTGGATATATATCTTCAAATTTTTGAAATATATGAGCTTCTTTAATCCTTCATAATTTTCATTTATTCCTGCATGTCCCGTTTCATACTTATGAAATTTTTCTATATATCTGTATAATTCATCCTCATTTGCCATATCTTTCGCATGGATATTTTCGCATTTCAAACTTGTGTTGAATAATTCTATCAGCTTGTGCTGCACTTTGTTATACTCGGGGTCAGGAAACTCTGAAAAAATTCCTATTTTCCCTGATTTTAAAAATCTTCGAAATATGTCAGTCATAAAGTTATTTTCAATGTCATTTGCACTTATATAAATTTTTCGCTTGTTTCCGATAACTTCGATTTCTTTTGTCTTGGTATGAGTTAAAATAATTTGCGTAGGGAACCTATAAACAACTGTTTCTAAAATTGGAAAGTGATCGTTTTGTTCCTCCTCTTGTGAATGAATTGTCGCATCTGTACTCATGTTTTCGCCTTGCTCTTCTAAGTGTAAGGCATTGATTTCTCCCGTATCTGTATTTATTCTAGATAAAAAGTCTGCTACTTTGTTCTCTGTGCCTTTGATGTATTCGATATTTATATCATACTCTCCAAGTTTGAGTAACCAGCGTTGTAGTTTATGATTAATATCTTTACCCTTATGTTTAGTCTGAAGCCATTTTAAGGGTTGGTGATCAGTAAGAAGATCAAAAGTCCTACCATATAAATAAGGACGAAAATAATTAACTGCCCAAACGATGCCAAGGAGTTCTTTTTCCGTTGTGGAATATTTTTTTTCGTGATCATTCAAACTTCTGCTAGCAAAACTTAATGGATGACCATCTTGGGTAAGTACTGCGCCCAAAGCGATGTCGCTTGCATCTGTTATTAATTTAAATTTCTTACTGAAATCTGAGAATTTTAAAATTGGTGCTTCAACAAGAAGTCTTTTGAGCTTCTCAAATGCATCTATATATTGGGGGTCATTTTTATTAATCTTGGAATTTTTTTCAAATATTTTGTCATTCCGAAGGCTACTTTTGAGTAATCCCTTATAAATTTCCGGTAATACTCGGTCATTCCTAAAAATGACTTAATTTGTTTTTGGGTCTCGGGTAATTTAAGTTTTTGAGTATTCTCAATTTTTTTCATATTGGGCTTAATTCCTTCTGTTGTCAGAATGTGTCCAAGAAATTCTGTGTGTCTACTAAAGAAATTACATTTATCTACCTGAATCTTAAGATTGTGCTCTCTAAGTTTGTTAAACACTTTTTGTATATTTGTAGTATGTTCTTCTAGAGTTGTGCTGAAAATGAGAATATCGTCTAGGTAAACAACGCATATTTGATTTATATATTCTCTTAGAACTGCATTAATTAGTCTTTGAAATGTCGCTGGGGCATTTTTAAGCCCAAACAACATTCTTACAAACTCATAATGCCCAAGAGGTGTCGAAAATGCTGTTTTTTTTCCTGTCATCCTCTTTAACTAACACTTGATGAAAGCCTTTGGCAAGATCAATTGTGGTAAAATATTGGGAACGTCCCAATTTCTCTAATATCATCTCAATATTAGGGATTGGATATTTGTCAGAGAAAGTCACAGAAACTTCATTGAGTCTCTCCATTTTTTTTCGCCAGAATTATCGATCTTTTTCGGCACTATTCATAACGGTGAGTTATATGGTGAATTGCTTTCTCTTATAATGCCTTGTGCCAACATTTCTTTCATTTGTTTGTTTATTTCTTATTCATGAATTTGCGGGTACCTGTATATTTTCGAATATACGGGTCTTTCTGTCGAAGTTATAATTTCGTGCTGAACTTCGTGAGTGTGAGTAAGCTTTTGTCCGTCTTGGAAGAACAAATCCCTATTTTTAATAATAAGTTTTCTGAGTTCCCGTTTTTCTTCTGGATTCATATCTTCACGTTCTAACTTTTCTAATGTATTTTGGTCGAAATTGGATGCTTCTAGTGAATATATTTCATCATATTTAAACGGACAAGAATCAATAAATTTTATTTTTACGTTGTTTATTTCTAAGTACTCCTCATCTAAATTAATTATTGCTTGTAAAGGCTTAAGAAGATTTTGACCTATAAGTCCGTCAAATTGTTTATTATGGAAAGAAGTTAATTTCCAAGACATGAAATTATTTTCGTTAAATTCAACTGGTAATGGTGTTATAATTTCTTTGTCTATTACTGTTCGTCCGGTAAGTGTACTAAAAGAGACAACGTCTCGAAGTTTTGTTCGTTTATACTGGGGTAGTTTGTCTGAATCTAAAAGTGTTGTTGTTGACCCTGTGTCGACTAGGCATTTAATTTTTTCTTTTCCGATTGTCAATTCAACTATCGGTAAACTTGATGTTGGGCTTGCGACTGAAAATTTATTTCGTCTGAGTCTGTACTTTCAATATGCTCTACCTGCATTGGCTCAGTGGAAGTATTTCTATCTGGTGAAAAATTTCTAGTGATGTAGGTATTTGTACCATTTTGTCTGGATTGTCTTGAACTATTTGAATTATTATTTTGACAAGTTTGATTTTGATTTACGTTGTCATTTCTAGAAGGATTCGAATTTGTATTCAGCCTGTATCGTCCTGGATTTTGACTTAAATTTTTATTGTGTCCTGATGGATTTTCCCTATAACTGCCTTGTCTAAAGTTTTCTTGCTTATTATTGTATGAAGTATTGTTTTTATAACCATGTGGTTTGTCATAATGTCTAAGAATTCCTGTTTCTTCTAACGTATAATATGCATCTCTAAGATTTTTTATATTCCTACTATAAATAATGCTTGCTAAGTTTGGATTGATACCATTTAAAAATATATTTAATATAATCGATTCGTTTGAATCAGGAGAAAATTCACTAGGCTTTGTATTGTCAAATTCGTACTTAGTGTTTAGTTTGTCTAAAATATTTCTTAAACTATAAAAATACTGACTTACAGAAGTAATTTTGCACGTTATGGCTTGATGATGGAGTTTGTGGTATGTCTCTCTTACACCGAAGTTCTTCTTTGATTCCTTCCCACGTTGGATTGGGGCCCAATGTTCTTATACACTGAAGAGCTGCTCCTTGTATTTTGTTGCGAATGTACCGTTGATATATAAACTCCTTTAGCGGTAGATTGTCGTTGAAAAGTGGGAGGATGAGTTCCACTTCGCGAATGAACGACGATAAGTCATATTTTTCATCCCCGAAAAACTATTTTATTTTTGCGGCTTCTTTAATGAGCTCGCTAACAGGTATTCCGTCCTGCATCATTTTAATTATTTCACTTTGTATTATTGTCTTTAGACAATAAAATATTTTTATTCACTTGAATAAACAATTATCACTTCACTACTGCTTTTTTTTTCACTGTCTTTAGACAATAAAAATTACAACTTCATTAGCATATATTTTTTTTCCCACTGTCTTAAGACAAAGAATTTCTAATTCACTACTATTTCTCTTCTTTTTTTCACTGTCTTAAGACAAAGAATTACCACTTCACTAGTAGAAAGAGATTAACTTAATTATCTTGAGATAACAATTATTTTATTTAATTCACTACGACTTTATTATCTTTAGATGAAAAAGACTTTTATTGAATTCACTTCTTCGGAAGGAGGTTCGATTTTATTATCTTTTGATAGTAAAATAACCGACTGCGCCACTTAAAGAACGGTTTGTTCAAGGAAAAATAAAAAAAAAACAATTCTTTTATTCTTCTTCTTCCGATCTTACGACCTTCTTTATTGGTCTCCACTTAAAGACTAACTTAACATTTGCGTCTGAATACATTTAGTAACTATTCTGCTTATGTTGCATTTTCACAGCGAAGCTTCAATGCACCGAAATAGGATTCATATTTCTTGACGTTGAATTTCCGCTGGAAAATGTGCTGCAATATGATTCTTATTGTTTTAAGTTCGGACACTGCATTTCTGGTGAGAAAAATGTTGCAATATGATTCTTATTTTTTTAAGTTCGGACACTGCATTTCTGGTGAGAAAAATGTTGCAATATGATTCTATGATTTTGCTTTCGTAAAATTTGGACTCAGTATATCTGCTGGGAAATATATTGCAACATGATTCTTTTAAAAGTATGACATTATGAATTCCAATTAATGGGAATTGTGGTTGTCGTCGGAAACTTCGACGTAACCCCTCCACCCTTTAAGTCTCCTGGGTTTCGTTATTAATTACAACTTTTATCGATTTGTACTTATGAATTATGAACAAAAATAATAATATGAAAAGAATAATTATTACCAGAAAAGCAGTTAGATATATCCAATTATACAAAGTATGCTGTTTCTTATGGAATTTTATGTCTCCTATTGCTTTCATATTTTCTATTTCATTGATTACAATATCATCAAACGATAAATCACTAGTATTATCTTTAAATTGGTTATTATTACTTTCGATTGCAAAATTTTGTATAAATTCTTCATTTTTTCCGAAAAAAGTCTTATTTCTTATTTTAATATTACAATTATAAAAATTTATTAAGTAATTCCCATCTAGGGTTATATTTCTTTCGTCACATGAACTTGACAGTTTTGTTTTGTTTTGATTTTTAAGCAATATTGAATTTGGAGTAATTTCAATGATTTCAGATCTAGTATTCTTTATTTTAGGACAATTGGTTTGGTAAATACAAAGCTTGGACTCTTTTAAGGTGTTTTCATTTACATTTCCATCAAAATCATAACGGATATTGTTCAAAATTACAATTTCTCGATTTTCAAAATTTAATTCTACAAAGTTTTTATTAGTGATTGGTGTTACAATAAATCGTTTAGCTTTAAGTATATCTTTCGGAATTTTTATTGCAAATACAATTTTTTCATTTTTATATTCAGCTGTACCTAATCTAATGTTCTGCAGTTTGTACATATCTATGTCGTATTTTCTAATTTCGTCGTTTGTTAAAATATTACTACTCATAAGATTAATCCTTGATGATGCAATATTATCTTGTATATGTTCTATATTATCTCCTAGTATTTTTATTTTAACAAGTGTATCTAGATAAATTAGTTCTCTGTAAATTTGCTCGTTAATTGTTTTAATGTCATTAAATTTTTCTAGAATCTTGTCCCTGTCTGCTTCAATTGTCTCTTTAATTTTGTTAAAAGTTTCATTAAAGTGGTTGTTAATCTGTATGTTTTTGTTCAAATTGTAATTATACTATGGTTATTTTCGTCAATGGTTCCTAAGTGTTCTTCTATTTCTATTCTGTCATTATCGTCCATGGAGCCGAAGAGCCATCTTAGTCCAGTTCCTATCATGTTAACTAATCCTCTCTTATATCTATTTGGTAGCAGTGTTTTAACTTTTGTCCTAAGTAAGTTAAGTTCGTGTAATAAAAGGTTTCTGTTATCCACTCGTATTTTTCCTAACTGATTTATATTATTTTCGAATGTGTCTAAGATTTCTATAATTTGTTTAGGTTCTATAATATGTAAAACTATGTTGTAGTTCTGAATAATTGGTACTTCTTCAATGCTAATTTCAGCGAATCCGTTTTCGTTTTCAATTTTCTCGATTATTAGAACCGCTTTCGCTATGTAGAGTTGTGACAGTATTGTCATTATCGTAAATAGTATTGTCCAGTTGATCTGAAAATTTTGTAGGTCGTTTAATGTTTGAAGGATGAATGTTTTCGAGTTTAAGTTTCCTGTACTTAGGTTCGTATTTATGTCTTAGTGCCTTATAGTTCTTGACATAACCTTCCTCTTTATTCTGTTCATAGTCTTCCCTTTTTTCATTTCGTTTGTAAATCACTTTTTCTTTATGTTCTCTCAGTAATGTTTCTATTTTTTTTCTATCAACTTTTCCCTCAATTACATCTATAGGTCTTGCCTTTATAACAGAATGAAAGGATTTGTTATACCATTCAACGCATTTGAATAGTCTTTCTTGTATTGGTAATTCAGATTTTTCAGTTTCTAGAACCCTAAGCTTTTCTCCTATGGTACTATGGAACCTTTCTATGTCCCCGTTACCAGTGTGATTATTAGGTTTAGTGAAGTGAGTTTCTACTCCTTCTTTTCTTAAAAATTCTTTAACGTTGACAGAATTAAACTCATTATCGAGAATAACTAATTTTGGTTTTCCCTTAATTGAAAAATACAATCGTATTTTTCCAACAATCGTAACGCTATTCCTGTCTTCTAGATAAAGAGCGACTGCATGCTTTGAAAACTTGTCTATGAACGTTGAAAAGCTATGTTTTTTGTTTATATATATATCCAAATGAATTATCTGATTTGTGTCCTTTGGGGTTTCTGTTAAATGAAACTTCGGTTTTATTGGATTTCTGTCATACTTTGCTTTCAAACAAGTATCACAGTTATTAATATACTTTTGGATATATATCTTCAAATTTTTGAAATATATGAGCTTCTTTAATCCTTCATAATTTTCATTTATTCCTGCATGTCCCGTTTCATACTTATGAAATTTTTCTATATATCTGTATAATTCATCCTCATTTGCCATATCTTTCGCATGGATATTTTCGCATTTCAAACTTGTGTTGAATAATTCTATCAGCTTGTGCTGCACTTTGTTATACTCGGGGTCAGGAAACTCTGAAAAAATTCCTATTTTCCCTGATTTTAAAAATCTTCGAAATATGTCAGTCATAAAGTTATTTTCAATGTCATTTGCACTTATATAAATTTTTCGCTTGTTTCCGATAACTTCGATTTCTTTTGTCTTGGTATGAGTTAAAATAATTTGCGTAGGGAACCTATAAACAACTGTTTCTAAAATTGGAAAGTGATCGTTTTGTTCCTCCTCTTGTGAATGAATTGTCGCATCTGTACTCATGTTTTCGCCTTGCTCTTCTAAGTGTAAGGCATTGATTTCTCCCGTATCTGTATTTATTCTAGATAAAAAGTCTGCTACTTTGTTCTCTGTGCCTTTGATGTATTCGATATTTATATCATACTCTCCAAGTTTGAGTAACCAGCGTTGTAGTTTATGATTAATATCTTTACCCTTATGTTTAGTCTGAAGCCATTTTAAGGGTTGGTGATCAGTAAGAAGATCAAAAGTCCTACCATATAAATAAGGACGAAAATAATTAACTGCCCAAACGATGCCAAGGAGTTCTTTTTCCGTTGTGGAATATTTTTTTTCGTGATCATTCAAACTTCTGCTAGCAAAACTTAATGGATGACCATCTTGGGTAAGTACTGCGCCCAAAGCGATGTCGCTTGCATCTGTTATTAATTTAAATTTCTTACTGAAATCTGAGAATTTTAAAATTGGTGCTTCAACAAGAAGTCTTTTGAGCTTCTCAAATGCATCTATATATTGGGGGTCATTTTTATTAATCTTGGAATTTTTTTTCAAATATTTTGTCATTCCGAAGGCTACTTTTGAGTAATCCCTTATAAATTTCCGGTAATGCCCGGTCATTCCTAAAAATGACTTAATTTGTTTTTGGGTCTCGGGTAATTTAAGTTTTTGAGTATTCTCAATTTTTTTCATATTGGGCTTAATTCCTTCTGTTGTCAGAATGTGTCCAAGAAATTCTGTGTGTCTACTAAAGAAATTACATTTATCTACCTGAATCTTAAGATTGTGCTCTCTAAGTTTGTTAAACACTTTTTGTATATTTGTAGTATGTTCTTCTAGAGTTGTGCTGAAAATGAGAATATCGTCTAGGTAAACAACGCATATTTGATTTATATATTCTCTTAGAACTGCATTAATTAGTCTTTGAAATGTCGCTGGGGCATTTTTAAGCCCAAACAACATTCTTACAAACTCATAATGCCCAAGAGGTGTCGAAAATGCTGTTTTTTTCCTGTCATCCTCTTTAACTAACACTTGATGAAAGCCTTTGGCAAGATCAATTGTGGTAAAATATTGGGAACGTCCCAATTTCTCTAATATCATCTCAATATTAGGGATTGGATATTTGTCAGAGAAAGTCACAGAAACTTCATTGAGTTTCCTGTAATTAATGACTATTCTCCATTTTTTTTCGCCAGAATTATCGATCTTTTTCGGCACTATTCATAACGGTGAGTTATATGGTGAATTGCTTTCTCTTATAATGTCTTGTGCCAACATTTCTTTCATTTGTTTGTTTATTTCTTATTCATGAATTTGCGGGTACCTGTATATTTTCGAATATACGGGTCTTTCTGTCGAAGTTATAATTTCGTGCTGAACTTTGTGAGTGTGAGTAAGCTTTTGTCCGTCTTGGAAGAACAAATCCCTATTTTTAATAATAAGTTTTCTGAGTTCCCGTTTTCTTCTGGATTCATATCTTCACGTTCTAACTTTTCTAATGTATTTTGGTCGAAATTGGATGCTTCTAGTGAATATATTTCATCATATTTAAACGGACAAGAATCAATAAATTTTATTTTTACGTTGTTTATTTCTAAGTACTCCTCATCTAAATTAATTATTGCTTGTAAAGGCTTAAGAAGATTTTGACCTATAAGTCCGTCAAATTGTTTATTATGGAAAGAAGTTAATTTCCAAGACATGAAATTATTTTCGTTAAATTCAACTGGTAATGGTGTTATAATTTCTTTGTCTATTACTGTTCGTCCGGTAAGTGTACTAAAAGAGACAACGTCTCGAAGTTTTGTTCGTTTATACTGGGGTAGTTTGTCTGAATCTAAAAGTGTGGTTGTTGACCCTGTGTCGACTAGGCATTTAATTTTTTCTTTTCCGATTGTCAATTCAACTATCGGTAAACTTGATGTTGGGCTTGCGACTGAAAATTTATTTCGTCTGAGTCTGTACTTTCAATATGCTCTACCTGCATTGGCTCAGTGGAAGTATTTCTATCTGGTGAAAAATTTCTAGTGATGTAGGTATTTGTACCATTTTGTCTGGATTGTCTTGAACTATTTGAATTATTATTTTGACAAGTTTGATTTTGATTTACGTTGTCATTTCTAGAAGGATTCGAATTTGTATTCAGCCTGTATCGTCCTGGATTTTGACTTAAATTTTTATTGTGTCCTGATGGATTTTCCCTATAACTGCCTTGTCTAAAGTTTTCTTGCTTATTATTGTATGAAGTATTGTTTTTATAACCATGTGGTTTGTCATAATGTCTAAGAATTCCTGTTTCTTCTAACGTATAATATGCATCTCTAAGATTTTTTATATTCCTACTATAAATAATGCTTGCTAAGTTTGGATTGATACCGTTTAAAAATATATTTAATATAATCGATTCGTTTGAATCAGGAGAAAATTCACTAGGCTTTGTATTGTCAAATTCGTACTAAG
Organism: Eristalinus sepulchralis; assembly: GCA_944738645.1. Classification (NCBI taxonomy): domain Eukaryota; kingdom Metazoa; phylum Arthropoda; class Insecta; order Diptera; family Syrphidae; genus Eristalinus; species Eristalinus sepulchralis. Next base: position 21,857,753 of record OX122886.1, read on the forward strand.
TGTTTAGTTTGTCTAAAATATTTCTTAAACTATAAAAATACTGACTTACAGAAGTAATTTTGCACGTTATGGCTTGATGATGGAGTTTGTGGTATGTCTCTCTTACACCGAAGTTCTTCTTTGATGCCTTCCCACGTTGGATTGGGGCCCAATGTTCTTATACACTGAAGAGCTGCTCCTTGTATTTTGTTGCGAATGTACCGTTGATATATAAACTCCTTTAGCGGTAGATTGTCGTTGAAAAGTGGGAGGATGAGTTCCACTTCGCGAATGAACGACGATAAGTCATATTTTTCATCCCCGAAAAACTATTTTATTTTTGCGGCTTCTTTAATGAGCTCGCTAACAGGTATTCCGTCCTGCATCATTTTAATTATTTCACTTTGTATTATTGTCTTTAGACAATAAAATATTTTTATTCACTTGAATAAACAATTATCACTTCACTACTGCTTTTTTTTTCACTGTCTTTAGACAATAAAAATTACAACTTCATTAGCATATATTTTTTTTCCCACTGTCTTAAGACAAAGAATTTCTAATTCACTACTATTTCTCTTCTTTTTTTCACTGTCTTAAGACAAAGAATTACCACTTCACTAGTAGAAAGAGATTAACTTAATTATCTTGAGATAACAATTATTTTATTTAATTCACTACGACTTTATTATCTTTAGATGAAAAAGACTTTTATTGAATTCACTTCTTCGGAAGGAGGTTCGATTTTATTATCTTTTGATAGTAAAATAACCGACTGCGCCACTTAAAGAACGGTTTGTTCAAGGAAAAATAAAAAAAAAACAATTCTTTTATTCTTCTTCTTCCGATCTTACGACCTTCTTTATTGGTCTCCACTTAAAGACTAACTTAACATTTGCGTCTGAATACATTTAGTAACTATTCTGCTTATGTTGCATTTTCACAGCGAAGCTTCAATGCACCGAAATAGGATTCATATTTCTTGACGTTGAATTTCCGCTGGAAAATGTGCTGCAATATGATTCTTATTGTTTTAAGTTCGGACACTGCATTTCTGGTGAGAAAAATGTTGCAATATGATTCTTATTTTTTTAAGTTCGGACACTGCATTTCTGGTGAGAAAAATGTTGCAATATGATTCTTTGATTTTGCTTTCGTAAAATTTGATTCTTTTAAAAGTATGACATTATGAATTCCAATTAATGGGAATTGTGGTTGTCGTCGGAAACTTCGACGTAACCCGCGAGGAAAATGTTTGTTCTGTACTTTAAGCGGTAAAACGTCAATCGGCGCTCCCGTATCTAGCATAAAACTAATTTGCTTTTCGTTGACTAATACTTCGGCCGTCCACCGTTCACCGTTTGAATTATCATCGGTCACAGTACCAAGGAAGAGAGAGTCGTCCTCTTCTTCTAAATGTAATATTTTCTTGTTGGTGATTTTCGATTTTTGTCGGCAAACTTTGCTGAAGTGGTTCCACTTTATACATAAACGGCATTGCTTGCCTCTTACACTTATATTTGTCGTGCTGCTCTTGCACACCGCACCATGGACACTGACATTCTTTTGTCTTTGCCGCTTCTCGTGTGATTTTGTTAGTGTTGTGGAAGTGTGACGACGGTTTCGGTTTGTAGGAGCGCAAACTGTTAACAGTGTTATTACTTGCACTTGTTGTTGTTGCTAGGTCTACCTGTTGCCGTCTCACTGCTTCTTGATGCCTTACCTAACGTTAAATCGGCTTCCAGCTGCAATCTTTCCGACAAGCGCCTGTCACGTACGCCTACGACCAACCGATCTCGTATCATTTCATCGCGCAGCGTTGCATATTTGCAATTCTCCGAAAGCAAATATAATGAAGTAATAAAGTCTTCGATGCTTTCTCCATCTAATTGCACTGAGAATTAAACTTTGCTCACTCATAAATCACATTATGTTTTAAAACGAAAAAACTCTCAAATTTAGTTACCACCGAAGTATATTTCCTTTGGTAGTGAGGAGCAAGGTTAAATGAAAGAAATATATCATCTGCTTGGTCACCCATTAGGTACACTAAAGTGTTCACCTGTTCCTCTTCATTTCTTTTATCTAGCCCGGAAGCTATTCGGAAGCGATCAAATCGACGTTTTCATCGCGGCCAATCGGATGGATTAAACGAAAAGTGCTCAGGCGCTTGAACTGTAAAATTATTACCCGACAAACCTTGCGCAGGCTGTGCTGGCTGGTTTTCGTTTGCCATCTTATTTTTTTTTTTTGGCGAACGACCGATATTTCACTTTTTTTTCAGCTTTTTTTTTTCTTTCTGATCCCACCGCTGCCACCATGTAGTGTTCGCACGTTCAAAGAAAGACTACCTTTCCTTATGAGTTCAGTTTATTGACTAACTTATGTTACAAAATGTATTGCAGTATAAATGGGATAGAGAGGGACAGATATGCACTCCACAGAAGGGGTAAAATGCTTCGATTGCTTTGGATATTATGGATTTCTATTCGTTGGAGATCGGCAAAGAGTAATCTAAAAAGGCAATATTAGTAAGGGAAGAAATAAGGTTTAGCTAGTATTGTTATTATGTTTAACAAGTTTTTGTTTTAGATTTTTTATTTATTTTTTATCACAATTAATGAGGCTTTTTGTTATTTTATCTTTCATATACGGGAAATATATTTCCCTTTTAAGATGAAAGAGTGTTTCGTTAATCCCTCTGTGATTGGATCGTGCATGATAATCTCTTATGATTTGTTTTGTTCGTCTTCTTTTCGGATGTCCTTCAGTAACTCTGTGCATCTAAGAATGCGAAAGATTCTATTTTAGGAAAGGTATTTGGAGTAAGTTGACTGTAACAGTTTAAAGAACCGCTGTTGTTTTATTAGGTGCGAAACAGGTTTTGAGAATGTCTATAAAATATTCTTCATTGAAGAATGGCCTTTGTGTTGAAAATGCTATCCCACGTTGCAGTTAAATTAAAAGAATTGACTTCAAATAATAGATTATTTATTAGAGCTTTTCAAATGCTTCCTGCCAGACAATTGAAGAACAAGTGAACGTTATTGAAGAAGAAACTAGAAACAATGACTGAATGACTACTGAGATGAGAAAATTTCGTTAATTAGCAGGTGTGCGTTCAGTAAACATTATATGTTTGAATGTATAGAATGCATATTTCAACACTTCCACTCATTGTAAACATTTTACATCAAATTCAAAATTTTCTTCAAGTAAACTTAATTAATTCAATAATTCATTACAAGATAAAATAAACATTATTAAAACAAAGTTTCGATTAATGTGTTTTAAGCACGCCTATCTTATCTCTGTTAGACATAAACGCCGGTGTTGCAAGTGGTTTCGTCAACATGTCAGCCAACTGTTCTTCACTTCGAACATATTCCACCTGAATCAATTCTTCTTCGTAAAGTCCACGCACAAAATACAGTCGAACATCAATGTGTTTAGTTCGATGATGAAACTCAGGATTGCGAACCAATTTTATAGCGCTGAGATTATCATCACGCAGCTTTATAGTTCCCTCTTGTATTAAGCCGACATCCTGAAGAAATTGACGCAACCAAATAGCTTCTTTTGCACCGTCCGTAATTGCCATAAACTCCGCTTCGGTTGTTGATAAAGCGACAGTCTTTTGCCTCTGACTCCGCCAAGTTATGACTCCACTTCCAATCATGAACACATAACCCGATGTCGAACGTCTTGTGTCCACATCTCTTGCAAAATCAGCATCAGTGTACCCAATCAAAGTCATATCATCTGAAACACTAAACGTTATTCCCAATGATTTTGTACCGTTCAAATATCGCAAGATTCTCTTTAAGGCCTGAACATGCGATTGGTTTGGATTCTGCATAAAACGACATCAATGATCCACACGCTTCACGATACGGAAAACTAATATCAATAATGTCTCCTGACTTCGTTAAAACAGTGTTGACGTCAAATGGGGTGGAAATTGACTTCGACTCTATCATTTCAAACTTTTCAATTACCCTTTTGATATATGCACTTTGTGAAATGGTTATGGTTTTGGCCTTTCGATCACGCTTTATTTCCATTCCAACATAAAACTGTCCATTTCCCAAGGTAATTTTGAATTCGTCTTGTAGTCCCCCCACAAGTGTATTAATTGACTCTTTGCTATTTGATAAAATGAGACCATCATCAACGTAAAGTAAGACAATTACCTTTTCATCACATATCCTTCCGCAGAACACACATGGATCAGCCATCGATTGTTTCATTCCAAAACTTTTCAGAAATTGTACAAATTTGAGATTCCAAGCCCGTGAGGCTTGTTTAAGCCCGTATAAACTTCGTTTTAAACGACATACTTTTCCAGGCTGATGAACTACTCCTTCTGGAACTTCCATATAGATGACCTCCTTCAAGTCCCCATTAAGGAAGGCCGTCTTCACGTCGAATTGTGTTATTTCCATATCTTGTACTGCAGCCATAGCTAACACGCATCGCACTGAATCGTACCGCACTACTGGGGCAAACGTTTCCTGGTAGTCGATGCCAGGTGATTGTGCATAACCCTTTGCCACTAAACGTGCCTTATATTTTTGGTCTTGATTCAATGACGTTTTCAACTTAAAAACTCATTTACTACCAATCACGTTGAACTCCTTTGGTCTTTCAACGATGTCCCACGTATCATTCTCCTTTAGTGAGTTCAGCTCTTCTTCCACAGCATTCATCCATTGAATTGAGTCTTTGGAAGACATAGCTTCTTTGTACGTTGCCGGATCAAAACAAACTGCTGATAGTGCCATTTCAGCTTGAAAGAAATCTGTTTGTTTTGGATTCAAGCGTAACCCCTCCCTTTTTCTTGGATTTCTGGTAAACTGTAGGTTTTCAACGCTGTTGCTCTTTTGTTCTTCATCCAATATAATGCTGTCATTTTCTTCTCGTTTAATCTTTGTTCATTCATTTTCTCCTCATTACTTTCGGTCATGTTATCTGGAAAGGCATAGTATTCACATTGAATGAAATTTTCATTAAACTTTACATCACAGCTGGTGATGACTTTCTTTGAACTAGGATCAAACAATCGAACAATTTTACCCGTAAGTCCATATCCTACCAAATGTACCTTTCTGGCTTTGGGATCCCATTTTTTCGGCTAACTTGAGGAATATGCGCGTAACCAATTGTGCCAAACACTTTTAAATGATCGAGCCTTGGTTTTTCGCCAAACCATTCTTCGTATGGTGTAATATTTGGACTTCGTGAATTAGTCGATCGATTCAAAATGTAAACAGCCGTTCGAACTGCTTCTGGCCACAATGATTTATCCAACTTGCTAGAGAGTAACCAAGTTGTTATCGACCATTGATTTGATGGTCTTAACGTTGATGTGCCCCAACCGACGATGCCATTGCTGCAAAGAATTCAACATGTCAGGGTGTTTTGCAGCTAAGCATATATCACCAATTGTTGTTTTTGTACAACGAAACAGCATTCGAAACAGATTAGAGTCGTCCTTCACACCCGAAGCAACAATTTCGTTGAACAAATTTGTAATTATACACTGCTTTTCTTTGAAATGCACATCAAAACCTCTTTCTATGACTTGGCCTATTGAGAATAAAATTACAGTTGCCTTAGGCGCATATCGCACATCTTCCAGGCGCTGTTTCTTCCATTGTCCATCAACCCACGACTCAACTTCAATAGTGCCCGTGCCCTCTACATCCAGCATCTCATCATTTGCAAGTTTTACGCATCGCTGAGCTCCTTTCGATGAATATTCAATAAACCAGTCCCTCCGAAAGGTGGTGTGCTTAGTTGCTCCAGAGTCAGCTATCCAAAAATTTTCGTATTTAGCTGATAAAATGTCAGAGACTGCAGTAAAAGCAACAGATTTCGAAACTTCATTTTTTTCTATATCAATCCATTTGCCTTTTTTCCTTTGTGGGCAGTTTCGCTGCCAATGTCCAACATTACCGCACAAAAAACAATTAGACTTTGATTTTTGTTCAGATTGTGTAAACTTTTTCTTCTTTGTTTTTTCGTGTCTCGTTGCGCTAAATGCTACTTCAACATTCGCTGATCTCTCCCGCTCTAACTTGTTGATTGAGTCCTCTTCTAGCTGTAATTTCGCCAACAGTGTGTCCATTGTACGACATTCTTTAATGTTGAACCATACTGTGCGAAAATTGCTAAATTTCGATGTCAGCCCACTAATGACACGACACATTTTTAGGTTGTCCGACAATTTTTCGCCTTGTTCTTCAATTTCATGCGCCAATGTATCAACTTTTGACACAAATGCAGCTACATTCTCCTCATCTTTCATTTTTAATGCGAAATACTCTTCATAGAGACCCATGACTTTTACGTCACTTTTCTTGTTATGTATGTTCTCCAGAGTATCCATGATTTCCCTTGCTGATTTGCAGTTCAACACGTGCTTACTTTGATCGGCATTTAGTAATGCAAACAAGATTGACACGGCTCTGCCATCCCTTTGAACCCACCTCCTTTTTGCATCTTCCGATTCCGTCGCAGAAGGTTCCGAAGCTCCACTAACAACATCCACCAAATCATTCGATCGCAATATTGCATTGATTTGGAACTTCCACGTGCGAAAATTACTGCCATCCAGTCGATGAGAAATGAGAGAATGTTCAATCGCTGTATTCGCCATTTGTGAATTCTCTTGAAAATTCTTTTAATTTAAACCCTTAGTATATTTTCTTAATAAATGCGTCGCCTGGGCTCATAACCTGTTGAAAATGCTATCCCACGTTGCAGTTAAATTAAAAGAATTGACTTCAAATAATAGATTATTTATTAGAGCTTTTCAAATGCTTCCTGCCAGACAATTGAAGAACAAGTGAACGTTATTGAAGAAGAAACTAGAAACAATGACTGAATGACTACTGAGATGAGAAAATTTCGTTAATTAGCAGGTGTGCGTTCAGTAAACATTATATGTTTGAATGTATAGAATGCATATTTCAACACTTCCACTCATTGTAAACATTTTACATCAAATTCAAAATTTTCTTCAAGTAAACTTAATTAATTCAATAATTCATTACAAGATAAAATAAACATTATTAAAACAAAGTTTCGATTAATGTGTTTTAAGCACGCCTATCTTATCTCTGTTAGACATAAACGCCGGTGTTGCAAGTGGTTTCGTCAACATGTCAGCCAACTGTTCTTCACTTCGAACATATTCCACCTGAATCAATTCTTCTTCGTAAAGTCCACGCACAAAATACAGTCGAACATCAATGTGTTTAGTTCGATGATGAAATTCCGGATTGCGAACCAATCTTATAGCGCTGAGATTATCATCACGCAGCTTTATAGTTCCCTCTTGTATTAAGCCGACATCCTGAAGAAATTGACGCAACCAAATAGCTTCTTTTGCACCGTCCGTAATCGCCATAAACTCCGCTTCGGTTGTTGATAAAGCGACAGTCTTTTGCCTCTGACTCCGCCAAGTTATGACTCCACTTCCAATCATGAACACATAACCCGATGTCGAACGTCTTGTGTCCACATCTCTTGCAAAATCAGCATCAGTGTACCCAATCAAAGTCATATCATCTGAAACACCAAACGTTATTCCCAATGATTTTGTACCGTTCAAATATCGCAAGATTCTCTTTAAGGCCTGAACATGCGATTGGTTTGGATTCTGCATAAAACGACATCAATGATCCACACGCTTCACGATACGGAAAACTAATATCAATAATGTCTCCTGACTTCGTTAAAACAGTGTTGACGTCAAATGGGGTGGAAATTGACTTCGACTCTATCATTTCAAACTTTTCAATTACCCTTTTGATATATGCACTTTGTGAAATGGTTATGGTTTTGGCCTTTCGATCACGCTTTATTTCCATTCCAACATAAAACTGTCCATTTCCCAAGGTAATTTTGAATTCGTCTTGTAGTCCCCCCACAAGTGTATTAATTGACTCTTTGCTATTTGATAAAATGAGACCATCATCAACGTAAAGTAAGACAATTACCTTTTCATCACATATCCTTCCGCAGAACACACATGGATCAGCCATCGATTGTTTCATTCCAAAACTTTTCAGAAATTGTACAAATTTGAGATTCCAAGCCCGTGAGGCTTGTTTAAGCCCATATAAACTTCGTTTTAAGCGACATACTTTTCCAGGCTGATGAACTACTCCTTCTGGAACTTCCATATAGATGACCTCCTTCAAGTCCCCATTAAGGAAGGCCGTCTTCACGTCGAATTGTGTTATTTCCATATCTTGTACTGCAGCCATAGCTAACACGCATCGCACTGAATCGTACCGCACTACTGGGGCAAACGTTTCCTGGTAGTCGATGCCAGGTGATTGTGCATAACCCTTTGCCACTAAACGTGCCTTATATTTTTGGTCTTGATTCAATGACGTTTTCAACTTAAAAACTCATTTACTACCAATCACGTTGAACTCCTTTGGTCTTTCAACGATGTCCCACGTATCATTCTCCTTTAGTGAGTTCAGCTCTTCTTCCACAGCATTCATCCATTGAATTGAGTCTTTGGAAGACATAGCTTCTTTGTACGTTGCCGGATCAAAACAAACTGCTGATAGTGCCATTTCAGCTTGAAAGAAATCTGTTTGTTTTGGATTCAAGCGTAACCCCTCCCTTTTTCTTGGATTTCTGGTAAACTGTAGGTTTTCAACGTTGTTGCTCTTTTGTTCTTCATCCAATATAATGCTGTCATTTTCTTCTCGTTTAATCTTTGTTCATTCATTTTCTCCTCATTACTTTCGGTCATGTTATCTGGAAAGGCATAGTATTCACATTGAATGAAATTTTCATTAAACTTTACATCACAGCTGGTGATGACTTTCTTTGAACTAGGATCAAACAATCGAAAAATTTTACCCGTAAGTCCATATCCTACCACATGTACCTTTCTGGCTTTGGGATCCCATTTTTTCGGCTAACTTGAGGAATATGCGCGTAACCAATTGTGCCAAACACTTTTAAATGATCGAGCCTTGGTTTTTCGCCAAACCATTCTTCGTATGGTGTAATATTTGGACTTCGTGAATTAGTCGATCGATTCAAAATGTAAACAGCCGTTCGAACTGCTTCTGGCCACAATGATTTATCCAACTTGCTAGAGAGTAACCAAGTTGTTATCGACCATTGATTTGATGGTCTTAACGTTGATGTGCCCCAACCGACGATGCCATTGCTGCAAAGAATTCAACATGTCAGGGTGTTTTGCAGCTAAGCATATATCACCAATTGTTGTTTTTGTACAACGAAACAGCATTCGAAACAGATTAGAGTCGTCCTTCACACCCGAAGCAACAATTTCGTTGAACAAATTTGTAATTATACACTGCTTTTCTTTGAAATGCACATCAAAACCTCTTTCTATGACTTGGCCTATTGAGAATAAAATTACAGTTGCTTTAGGCGCATATCGCACATCTTCCAGGCGCTGTTTCTTCCATTGTCCATCAACCCACGACTCAACTTCAATAGTGCCCGTGCCCTCTACATCCAGCATCTCATCATTTGCAAGTTTTACGCATCGCTGAGCTCCTTTCGATGAATATTCAATAAACCAGTCCCTCCGAAAGGTGGTGTGCTTAGTTGCTCCAGAGTCAGCTATCCAAAAATTTTCGTATTTAGCTGATAAAATGTCAGAGACTGCAGTAAAAGCAACAGATTTCGAAACTTCATTTTTTTCTATATCAATCCATTTGCCTTTTTTCCTTTGTGGGCAGTTTCGCTGCCAATGTCCAACATTACAGCACAAAAAACAATTAGACTTTGATTTTCGTTCAGATTGTGTAAACTTTTTCTTCTTTGTTTTTTCGTGTCTCGTTGCGCTAAATGCTACTTCAACATTCGCTGATCTCTCCCGCTCTAACTTGTTGATTGAGTCCTCTTCTAGCTGTAATTTCGCCAACAGTGTGTCCATTGTACGACATTCTTTAATGTTGAACCATACTGTGCGAAAATTGCTAAATTTCGATGTCAGCCCACTAATGACACGACACATTTTTAGGTTGTCCGACAATTTTTCGCCTTGTTCTTCAATTTCATGCGCCAATGTATCAACTTTTGACACAAATGCAGCTACATTCTCCTCATCTTTCATTTTTAATGCGAAATACTCTTCATAGAGACCCATGACTTTTACGTCACTTTTCTTGTTATGTATGTTCTCCAGAGTATCCATGATTTCCCTTGCTGATTTGCAGTTCAACACGTGCTTACTTTGATCGGCATTTAGTAATGCAAACAAGATTGACACGGCTCTGCCATCCCTTTGAACCCACCTCCTTTTTGCATCTTCCGATTCCGTCGCAGAAGGTTCCGAAGCTCCACTAACAACATCCACCAAATCATTCGATCGCAATATTGCATTGATTTGGAACTTCCACGTGCGAAAATTACTGCCATCCAGTCGATGAGAAATGAGAGAATGTTCAATCGCTGTATTCGCCATTTGAAATTCTCTTGAAAATTCTTTTAATTTAAACCCTTAGTATATTTTCTTAATAAATGCGTCGCCTGGGCTCATAACCTGTTGAAAATGCTATCCCACGTTGCAGTTAAATTAAAAGAATTGACTTCAAATAATAGATTATTTATTAGAGCTTTTCAAATGCTTCCTGCCAGACAATTGAAGAACAAGTGAACGTTATTGAAGAAGAAACTAGAAACAATGACTGAATGACTACTGAGATGAGAAAATTTCGTTAATTAGCAGGTGTGCGTTCAGTAAACATTATATGTTTGAATGTATAGAATGCATATTTCAACACTTCCACTCATTGTAAACATTTTACATCAAATTCAAAATTTTCTTCAAGTAAACTTAATTAATTCAATAATTCATTACAAGATAAAATAAACATTATTTAAACAAAGTTTCGATTAATGTGTTTTAAGCACGCCTATCTTATCTCTGTTAGACATAAACGCCGGTGTTGCAAGTGGTTTCGTCAACATGTCAGCCAACTGTTCTTCACTTCGAACATATTCCACCTGAATCAATTCTTCTTCGTAAAGTCCACGCACAAAATACAGTCGAACATCAATGTGTTTAGTTCGATGATGAAACTCAGGATTGCGAACCAATCTTATAGCGCTGAGATTATCATCACGCAGCTTTATAGTTCCCTCTTGTATTAAGCCGACATCCTGAAGAAATTGACGCAACCAAATAGCTTCTTTTGCACCGTCCGTAATTGCCATAAACTCCGCTTCGGTTGTTGATAAAGCGACAGTCTTTTGCCTCTGACTCCGCCAAGTTATGACTCCACTTCCAATCATGAAAACACAACACCCGATGTCGAACGTCTTGTGTCCACATCTCTTGCAAAATCAGCATCAGTGTACCCAATCAAAGTCATATCATCTGAAACACCAAACGTTATTCCCAATGATTTTGTACCGTTCAAATATCGCAAGATTCTCTTTAAGGCCTGAACATGCGATTGGTTTGGATTCTGCATAAAACGACATCAATGATCCACACGCTTCACGATACGGAAAACTAATATCAATAATGTCTCCTGACTTCGTTAAAACAGTGTTGACGTCAAATGGGGTGGAAATTGACTTCGACTCTATCATTTCAAACTTTTCAATTACCCTTTTGATATATGCACTTTGTGAAATGGTTATGGTTTTGGCCTTTCGATCACGCTTTATTTCCATTCCAACATAAAACTGTCCATTTCCCAAGGTAATTTTGAATTCGTCTTGTAGTCCCCCCACAAGTGTATTAATTGACTCTTTGCTATTTGATAAAATGAGACCATCATCAACGTAAAGTAAGACAATTACCTTTTCATCACATATCCTTCCGCAGAACACACATGGATCAGCCATCGATTGTTTCATTCCAAAACTTTTCAGAAATTGTACAAATTTGAGATTCCAAGCCCGTGAGGCTTGTTTAAGCCCATATAAACTTCGTTTTAAACGACATACTTTTCCAGGCTGATGAACTACTCCTTCTGGAACTTCCATATAGATGACCTCCTTCAAGTCCCCATTAAGGAAGGCCGTCTTCACGTCGAATTGTGTTATTTCCATATCTTGTACTGCAGCCATAGCTAACACGCATCGCACTGAATCGTACCGCACTACTGGGGCAAACGTTTCCTGGTAGTCGATGCCAGGTGATTGTGCATAACCCTTTGCCACTAAACGTGCCTTATATTTTTGGTCTTGATTCAATGACGTTTTCAACTTAAAAACTCATTTACTACCAATCACGTTGAACTCCTTTGGTCTTTCAACGATGTCCCACGTATCATTCTCCTTTAGTGAGTTCAGCTCTTCTTCCACAGCATTCATCCATTGAATTGAGTCTTTGGAAGACATAGCTTCTTTGTACGTTGCCGGATCAAAACAAACTGCTGATAGTGCCATTTCAGCTTGAAAGAAATCTGTTTGTTTTGGATTCAAGCGTAACCCCTCCCTTTTTCTTGGATTTCTGGTAAACTGTAGGTTTTCAACGTTGTTGCTCTTTTGTTCTTCATCCAATATTATGCTGTCATTTTCTTCTCGTTTAATCTTTGTTCATTCATTTTCTCCTCATTACTTTCGGTCATGTTATCTGGAAAGGCATAGTATTCACATTGAATGAAATTTTCATTAAACTTTACATCACAGCTGGTGATGACTTTCTTTGAACTAGGATCAAACAATCGAAAAATTTTACCCGTAAGTCCATATCCTACCAAATGTACCTTTCTGGCTTTGGGATCCCATTTTTTCGGCTAACTTGAGGAATATGCGCGTAACCAATTGTGCCAAACACTTTTAAATGATCGAGCCTTGGTTTTTCGCCAAACCATTCTTCGTATGGTGTAATATTTGGACTTCGTGAATTAGTCGATCGATTCAAAATGTAAACAGCCGTTCGAACTGCTTCTGGCCACAATGATTTATCCAACTTGCTAGAGAGTAACCAAGTTGTTATCGACCATTGATTTGATGGTCTTAACGTTGATGTGCCCCAACCGACGATGCCATTGCTGCAAAGAATTCAACATGTCAGGGTGTTTTGCAGCTAAGCATATATCACCAATTGTTGTTTTTGTACAACGAAACAGCATTCGAAACAGATTAGAGTCGTCCTTCACACCCGAAGCAACAATTTCGTTGAACAAATTTGTAATTATACACTGCTTTTCTTTGAAATGCACATCAAAACCTCTTTCTATGACTTGGCCTATTGAGAATAAAATTACAGTTGCTTTAGGCGCATATCGCACATCTTCCAGGCGCTGTTTCTTCCATTGTCCATCAACCCACGACTCAACTTCAATAGTGCCCGTGCCCTCTACATCCAGCATCTCATCATTTGCAAGTTTTACGCATCGCTGAGCTCCTTTCGATGAATATTCAATAAACCAGTCCCTCCGAAAGGTGGTGTGCTTAGTTGCTCCAGAGTCAGCTATCCAAAAATTTTCGTATTTAGCTGATAAAATGTCAGAGACTGCAGTAAAAGCAACAGATTTCGAAACTTCATTTTTTTCTATATCAATCCATTTGCCTTTTTTCCTTTGTGGGCAGTTTCGCTGCCAATGTCCAACATTACCGCACAAAAAACAATTAGACTTTGATTTTCGTTCAGATTGTGTAAACTTTTTCTTCTTTGTTTTTTCGTGTCTCGTTGCGCTAAATGCTACTTCAACATTCGCTGATCTCTCCCGCTCTAACTTGTTGATTGAGTCCTCTTCTAGCTGTAATTTCGCCAACAGTGTATCCATTGTACGACATTCTTTAATGTTGAACCATACTGTGCGAAAATTGCTAAATTTCGATGTCAGCCCACTAATGACACGACACATTTTTAGGTTGTCCGACAATTTTTCGCCTTGTTCTTCAATTTCATGCGCCAATGTATCAACTTTTGACACAAATGCAGCTACATTCTCCTCATCTTTCATTTTTAATGCGAAATACTCTTCATAGAGACCCATGACTTTTACGTCACTTTTCTTGTTATGTATGTTCTCCAGAGTATCCATGATTTCCCTTGCTGATTTGCAGTTCAACACGTGCTTACTTTGATCGGCATTTAGTAATGCAAACAAGATTGACACGGCTCTGCCATCCCTTTGAACCCACCTCCTTTTTGCATCTTCCGATTCCGTCGCAGAAGGTTCCGAAGCTCCACTAACAACATCCACCAAATCATTCGATCGCAATATTGCATTGATTTGGAACTTCCACGTGCGAAAATTACTGCCATCCAGTCGATAAGAAATGAGAGAATGTTCAATCGCTGTATTCGCCATTTGAAATTCTGTTGAAAATTCTTTTAATTTAAACCCTTAGTATATTTTCTTAATAAATGCGTCGCCTGGGCTCATAACCTGTTGAAAATGCTATCCCACGTTGCAGTTAAATTAAAAGAATTGACTTCAAATAATAGATTATTTATTAGAGCTTTTCAAATGCTTCCTGTCAGACAATTGAAGAACAAGTGAACGTTATTGAAGAAGAAACTAGAAACAATGACTGAATGACTACTGAGATGAGAAAATTTCGTTAATTAGCAGGTGTGCGTTCAGTAAACATTATATGTTTGAATGTATACAATGCATATTTCGACACTTTGAATGATCTTTCTTTGCCTGTTTTCAAATATTGTCTCTTGAATCATTGGAGAGCCTCCTTCCCTTAACTTGAAAATAACTTGAAGGTTAAATTCGTTTTATAGTTTCTTTGAAATTGGGATACCATCGTCCATATTTTCTTGAATACTATGAACTGCATGTATAGATTCTTCTTCGTTGTTGAAGATTTCCTGTTCACTAGTTCCAGGGATTTCTGGTGGTTTAATGCGACTTAGGGCGTCTGCGTTAGTGTACAGGCGTCCTGTTTTGGATTTGATTTCGTAATCGAATTCTTCGAGCTTTAATCGCCAACGGACAAGTTTGGAATTGGGTTCCTTGAGGTTCATAAGCCATGTCAAGGGTTGGTGATCCGTTACAATGAAGAATTTCCTGCCAAACAAATATGGCCGGAAGTATTTAGTGATGATGATGATAGCCAGAAGTTCCTTTTCTATAGTTGAGTAGTTTTGTTCGCTGTCTGACAGTGTGCGGCTGGCAAAACTAACTAATTGGTCTGTCACTTCCGATATTACCTTGGGACAAAACGGCTCCTAAGGCATAATTACTGGCATCTGTAGAAAAATTAAAGGTTTTTCAAAGTCAGGGTGTTGAAGAATAGGGTCGTTAATTAATAGGTTCTTACAGGTTTCGAAGGCCTCTATATATTTTTCATCTATCACGATCTCTACACCCTTTTTGAGACAACTAGTAAGTGGTTTAGTTAACTTTGCAAGGTCTTTCATAAATTTTCGGTAATACCCAATCAGCTTTTATCTCCTTCTGGGTTCTTGGTAGAGGAAAGGTTTTAACAGCTTCAATCTTGGCGGGGTTGGGTTTAATTCCCTCGGGTGTTCTAATGTGACCCAGGAAAGCTATTTCTTTCCTGAGAAATTCACATTTGTCCATTTGAATTTTAAAATTTTCTTCCGTCAGTTTATCAAAAACGGCTTTAATACTATCGAGGTGTTCTGTCAAGGATGTCGAAAAGATGATGATACAAGGCAAATTTTTCCCACTAGTTCCTTGAGTACATTGTCCGTAAGTAATTATTGCTTGAAAAACGACTTTAAACAATATCAATTTGTTTTGACGATTCAACATTGAGTTACGATTAATTAGTGGGTACAACAGTTTTATGGCGATGTTTAATTTATTTATGATGTTTTTTATATGTATAACACAAGTTAATTTAGGGTCTAAGTACACCCTGAGGTACTTAACGAAACTATCCCACGGTATGTCACAGTTATTACTTCTTAAATTGCTTGGAGGAAAATGACAAAGTGACCTTTTTCTAGTGAAAAAGATTGATCGACATTTTTTTTCATTAATTTTAACTTTCCAGTGCTTAAAGTATTCATGAAAATTATTAAGACCATTTTATCATTTTATAAACGATTTTCAATGACTGCACCACTTGTATGAGATGTATAAAGAGCAGTGCCATCAGCATGAAGTACTATAGGACAGTCTGGAATGTCAGGAAAATCACTTGTGAATATATTAAATAGGGTTGGTGCCAAGACCGAGCCTTGAGAGACACCAGCAGTCACAAATGGCATCGTTAAGCGCAACAAGAAATGTTCTTCTGCTTAAAAAGGTTTGGAAAATTTTAGTGAGGTATTCAGGGCAACCGAATTTAACTAGTTTGTAGATTAAGGCATTGTGTCAGACAGGCTCAAATGCTTTCTCTATGTTTAGTAGTACCACACCAGTCAACATTTTTTGATATATGCTTTGTTTTACTTCCTTACAAATTCTTAAAACTTGATGAGAAGTGCTATGTCGATCACAGAACCCTACTTACTGATTAATCGCCTTAAGTCGTTTTTCAAGCATTGGGTTCTTTGCGCATTTGCTGATCTTCCAGGGAAGCAAACCGACAAAATTTAAATTTTTAGATTATTACCAAATGTGATTTCAATGCCAATATTCTCAATTAGAGTAGTATTTACTCTTGGCAGTAAAGAATGGACAATACTTCTTTTTATACGATGAAGTCTACAACACACATAATTAAGTGTACATGTAAACTTTACTTGGTTACTGAGCCTGGTTTCACATAACAAAGAAATATCAATATTGAGATTACATATAAACTTGAGAATTCAACACTTTTGTTGAGAATACCTCTTGCATTCCAACATAAGAGCTTAATATTATCTTGCATATTACTTGACATTGGAATATAGATATTTACTAGCAAGCTGTGCTGTAACATTGAATTGCTCGATTTTTTGACCATTTCCATTGTAAGCGCAGTAAGTTCTTCTTGAGAGAAAAGGGACCCTTGGGGGATGTCGCTTGCTGATTGCGCGAAATAAGTTCGGGGATGTTTCAAGTTTTAAAAAAATTACAACTTTATTTGACCACTTCTCTAGACAGACTGACTTTTGTTAATTTTAGAATCAATAAAGAAAGGTATGCCTTGCCGAGGTGATTCCATGAACTTTATTTGGAGTGGAAGGCGTCTTAGTCTGCAATTCTGCAGTTCTTGCGATCACCTGTGCAATCACAACGGTTTGGGAATTTCAATATGATAATATTTGATGACGGTGCATCCGGTGGTTTTGATTGATTGGTGGTGTAGAGGTGAGGTGAGGTGAGATGAGAGCAGGTGAGACTTCGTGGTGCAAGCCACAGGAACGTGTAGCTGAACGGTTGCTTAAGGGGTGAGGCGGGAGTAGGTGGAAGACGTAACTCCCCCCCCCCGTAGAGTAGAGCGACGGCCAAAATAATGTAATTGGGACTGGAGCGATCGATTGCAGCGTGGGGATGTCGTTGAAAGCTCTCTTCTTCCTGAGCGTAATGATGATGATGATAACAATGGATATAATGAAGATCAACCCAGTTGATGAACTACTCATGTAGCGGACATGAAAAGTTCCGGTTCCGAGTGTCGATAGCCTTTCTGTCTGTCTTGAAGTCGTAATCCTTTAGCTTTTCTAAGTTGATGATGTCATTCATTGATTCTGCATGCATATGGTTGCTTGGTGGTGGTGGATATGGACTTCATCCCAAAAAGTTTCGGGGTTATCTTCGTATATTATTCCATTGATGTTGACACTGCAATTCTGGAAATGAACGCGGACGGTGTTATGGGTCGAATTCTTACTGGGGACGATACATGGGTCCACCAATATGACCGTGAAAGCAAACAAGAGTCCATGCAGTGGCATAAAAAAGGAACAGACCCCCAGAAGAAGTTCAAAATCACTCCGTCTGCCGGGAAGCTCATGTCCACAGTTTTTTGGGACTCAAACTGAATCTTGGACATTGAGTACAAAAAAAAGTGAAACCGTCAACACATCCACATCCTACGTTTCCACTTTGCATAATTTGCGGGAGGAAATTAAAAAGAAAAGACGGGGTATGTTGACCTCATTTTCCTCAACTTCCTCCGGCTCCTCACGGGATGTATTCAATTTCTCGATCCTATCAGTTGTGAACTTTTCGACCTTTTCATGAATCTTAAGATATATTTTGTTAAGGAATTCATTAGGGGGCCCTTCTGTTTCCACACCTTTTTTCTTTTTTGTTTAACTTCTAATTTTTTTCACTTTCTCCTTCTTTTGTTTTCTTCTTTTACTTTCCTTTAACTTTTAAAATTGTGTTCACTTTTTTTTCTCTTTTGTGGATTATTTACTTTCAATTTCTCTTACTTTCTTTTCCTTTCGTTTTATTTTATTTCACTTATTTAAATTTTCTTATTCTTTTATTTTATCTTATTATGTACTATTGACACTACTTGAGGGTATTTTTGCGACACTGAAGGTTTCTCGGCACTTCTTGAGGTCACCTTAGTTCATTTAGAGTTCGCGATGGGTTCTGGGACCAGACAATATTCGATTTTATTACTACTTAAGGGCTTTTTTCAATCGCTTTTTCGCGTATGAGTTCAACACAACTTAAGGGTTATTTATTTCAAACGCGTTGCGTGGTCCCTGCTCGCGCGTTAATTAAACCATTATAGATTTTTTTTTTATAAAAAAAAAGATTTTATTGTCCAAACTATCAGCGGTTCTGCCTCTTAACAACTACTGCTCTAATTTAATTTTCTTACACTACCTTAAATACTTAATAATCGCCGACACTGCAATTCGGCACTTCGACGTGAGCTGCAGGTTGATCTTGGGAACGCTGCTGTGATTTGTGATTATGTTCTTCATATTAGGGAAGAAATATTCACGTTTCAAGTGAAGATGAGTCTCATTTATACCATGATGATTTGACCGTTCATGGTAAGCACGTATGATTTTTTCTTGTTCGTCATTTCTTATGCATCGTTTGATGCGAAAATTATTATTATTGGAAGAATATTTTGAAACGGTTGATCACAGCAGTAAGTTTCTTGCGTGGTAAAAATTTCTTAAAAATATATCTCATTTCACTTTCATTAAAGTTGCGTATAACACGACGTTGTTTGTTTCGAAATATGGTCCCGAATGTCATTGGGCAACCTTCGGCACTGGCTTCTAACACTAACTGTTTCAGAAATGTATATTCCGTCATTTAAGTTTTCTTGCGCACTATGTACAGTATCCAGGTCACTCTCATTGTTGAGTAATTCTTGTTTCCTTTTTTGTAGACTATTTCGTAGTCAAATTCCTCAAGCTTCAGACGACCATGAACAAGTTTAGAGTTCGGCTCTTTAAGACTCATCAACCATGTAAGAGGTTTATGGTCCGTTACGATCTGGATTTTCTTCCAACTAAGTAAGGACGAAAATATCTAGTGGCCCAGATGATAGCCAATAATTCCTTTTCGATGGTTGCATAATTGCACTCAGCAGTAGAAAGTGTGCGACTGGCGAAGCATATTGGTTTATCGTTGATTTTAGCAGGGTTCGGCTTTATGCCCTCAGGTGTAATGATGTGGCCTAAAAACGATATTTCCTTCTGCAAAAATTCACACTTATCCATTTGTATTTTAAAATTTGCTTGTCTGTTTAGGACGCCGTTGTATAAGGCTTCGGCGGATACGAAAAAGTAAAGTACAGTACATATATATTGGTTTATCGTTGATTTTAGCAGGGTTCGGCTTTATGCCCTCAGGTGTAATGATGTGGCCTAAAAACGATATTTCCTTCTGCAAAAATTCACACTTATCCATTTGTATTTTAAAATTTGCTTGTCTGTTCAGGACGCTGTTGTATAAGGCTTCGGCGGATACGAAAAAGTAAAGTACAGTACATAAAATTCTATTCTAATGAGGTTTTATACAACAGAGCTAACCTGATACGAGTGGACAATTTCCTGGTGAAGTTGATTCGAGGACATATTGCGCGAACTCGACCAACAACTTGATCTATGGGGCTTACTACCCCAATCCCCAATACCACGAAAGGGAACGTTACAATGGCTTCGTCCCCCCAGAAGCTTTTCTCTATTTTGACCAAAACGGACTGATACAGGATATAAATGCGTTACCGCTCATCTACCACATCGCGAGATCAACTGTGGATGGGCGACTCAACCACGACCGTTCCGTCGCACAACGAGCGTAGGTGGGTCTCCTCCGGTTCAGTACGGCGGTATCCAGTCGGGGAGTGCGGGATGTTAAAATGCAACATCGAAAATTCTGGTGGTTGGGGCTAGAGGGAACTCCATCTTCCAATCCTTTAGACCCGGGTTAGAAAGGGCAGCGCGTACCCTCTTACGGGGTACAGTCGGTCTCTGTCATGCAGCGGAATAGGCTATACATGTATATTTCATTGTATATACATGTGCATATGCACGTGTGTAAATTCAGCTTTAGGTAGTTTAAGTTATTTTAAGGTAGCATTTAAGTTAGTTTATAAGTTTTAATAAAACAGTTCAGTTATTAAGTTTTTTTCAATTTTGTTTTTTTCTTAATTTCATTAAGTTCAATATTCATGTTTAGTGCAAATATTTTTTTATTTACATTCGTCGAAAGACATACTATAAGTTTAGGTTTAGCTAAGAGTGCCCGCCAAGGGTCATTAACTTTCATCCATCATTGGTTCGATTAACTAGTTTTAAGCATTTTTGTCTAATATCTAAGCATTACATGAAGTCAGAAATATAAATGAATTAAAAAAAAAATGCTTATTCAGTATTTCAGTAATCTTGGGAAGGGGATAGCGATCAGAAACTGTCTTTTCGTTCACTTTCCTATAATCAATAACTGGCGTCCATCATCTTTGGAACGAGCAAAACGGGTGAACTCCATTGAGAGTAGCTTTGTCATATAATGCCTTGTTCCAACAGTTTTGAAATTTGTTCTTGTACCTCTTGTTTATATACGAATGGGTACCTATAGGATTTTATCTGCTTTGCGAATGTTAGAGGATCACCTTCTCTATATATTATGTCTCTGTATTCCTTGCAGATTTTTAAAATTTCTTTGCGTTCCTTCGGGATCATGTGATTCGTCCTTATTAAATCCGCGGTGTCCTTTTGTTGCATTTTCACTTTAGGTTCCATGTTGAAGTGGTTAATTTCAAAATAGTCTGAGGAATTGTATGTTTCAGCGTTAATCTCCGTTTCTACCATAAACGATTGTTGTTTGTTGGAGTAGTTCAGGACTTCTACGGTGCTATACCCACTTTTAGCATCGTAGAGTCCTTCGCATACAAAAAGTAGAGGCTTAATTTTTGTAGTTATATGATCGGTTATAGGATGGTTTGTGGGGTGGGTTGTAGGGTCGATTGTAGGGTTTATATCGTCCAAATTGCGAACATTTTTGTTATGATATGTTTTGTCCTTTAATGCAACACGTAAGTGCAGCAGCCAGTGTATCTGGTTGCATTGTTCTTACTCGTGAACCTAATGATTCATTTAAACCGCAGAAGAACGAATTAAGGCACATCTCCGCAAATAGCTCTTTTTTCGCTGTATAACATTTTGATCATTCTCATGCATCAGAATGTTATTACAAAGGGCGGATTGCAGCTCTGAAATTTTTCCGTAGAAAGATTCCACCGAATTTTGCGATGTTTTAGTTCGCTTGTCAGAGTAGTGCAGGGTTAGATTTATTTTAATTTGGTCCCATATTAGAGGCATATTAGGTACATATTTAGAATTTCATTGGCTTGTCCGATAATCTTATTTCGCATAGCTCTTAATAGAATTCGACCGTACGGAGTATTGTTGAGAAAATCGTAAAGCAATCGAGGATTTCCTTCAAAAGTAGGAAGATCCTTGATGGCGTCGGGTATTCTTAGTGAGTTGAAAATGTCGTTGTGGTTAACGACCGTAGGTTCGGTTGTCGACATCTCGATTTGCTTGAGATGATTTGAGGGCGAGGGGTTTTCTGTGTGTGGGTGTGCTAACCTTTTCAGGTATAGGTGTCAGGCTTTTGGACAGTTTTCTTAAATCGTACGGGATAATACGTTTAGAGGATTTGGCCTTTTCTGACATTAGTTGTTTTTATAATCTTATTGTTAATATTGTTATGATCTTAAAAAAAATTCTTAAATACAATACCTAATAAAAAACAACACTAACAGCACTCGCCATAAGTAGAAGATCAGCATGCCCATTCGTTGGTCCATATTTGTTGTTTGATGTCACAGTAAATGGTTGAAACCCACCAGAGCAAAAAAAAAAATTGTATTATTTTCACTTTCATAGGCTTTTGTTATATACTTATCTATTTATATATTTATTTATTATTTTTTCCTAAAAAATTGAACTTTTTCACGTAGTGTGTTTCACTAATTGTGCGTAATGTATATTTTTTCTTGATTTTCTTGATCGGACGAACGAATCACTTTCACTTTTACTTTAACTTTAACTAACAACTGCGCCAAATAAGTTCGGGGATGTTTCAAGGTTTAAAAAAATTACAACTTCATTTGTCCACTTCTCTGGACAGACTGAATTATGTTAATTTAACAATCAATAATGAAAGGTATACTTTGCCGAGGTGATTGCATGAACTTTATTTGAAGCGGAAGGCGTCCAGACGCTTAGTCTGTAATTCTGCAGTTCATGCCCACTGCATACATCCATCTCGATAGTGTCTTTGTCAGCCAAATTCCTTAAACTTCTCTTCTTCTTAAACTCGGCGCCTTCTGCTGTTATCAACATGTCAAAACGCTGTTCCTAATAGCCGCTGGGTACTGCATATCATGTCGAAAATATCAGAAAATCATCTAAGTGAACAACGCAGGTCTTATTTATGTGAGCTCGAAGTATGTGGTTTATCAAGCGCTGAAAGGTAGCTGGTGCATTTTTGAGACCAAAAGGCATACGGATGTATTCGTATAGACCTTGTGGAGTTATAAATGCAGTTTTTGCGGTATCATTTCGGTGCAATAGTATTTGATGATACCCTTTTGCTAAATCTAGCGTTGAAAATTAAATTGCTTTCCCTAACTTGTCGAAGAGTTTTTCTATATTTGGTACAGGAAACCGGTCGTCTTCCGTCATTTCATTTAACTCTCTATAATCGACACAAATGCGGTATTGCACCTGGCCATTTTTGAGTGGTTTCTTTGCAACAACCACAATCGGGGAAGCGTATTTACTCTGACTTTTCATTACTATACCTTGTCGCTCCATTTCTGCAATTTGTTTAGCGACTTCATCTTCATGTTTCTTCGGCAATCTATATAATTTTGAACGAATGGGTTTATTTGCCTTTAGATGTACTTCGTGCCTTATTGTGGAAGTATGGGTTAATTGGTCTCCATCCCGATATTTGATGTCTTGGAATTCTTCAAGAAGAGGGGCTAATGCCAAATTCTGCTGGTACGGAAAATTTAACAATATTTGTCATCTAAGTTCTAATACTATGAATAGTTTTAATTTCAAGTTGTCGTTTTTGTAGGACTTTGTGCTGTGTCATGTCAAGTTTGTTAGTGTTTACAATGGTCACGGCACTGCCTGTATCTATGAGGATTTAATGTTTTTGATTCTGAATATCCACACCTATTGTCGTTAGTTGTCCGAAGCTCCATTCAGAAAAAACCTGTGGTTCTACTGAATTAATCTCTTGTGTGATGGGTTCCTGGTCAGTCTGTATGTTGTTGGTATTTAGCGACTGTTGAGTGTAAGACATATTTCTTGTCTGTCTTGAAACATTAAGATGGCAATTATTATTATTATTATTTCATATGTTTCCAGAAGTTCTACCACTTAGGGCTACATTATTTCTAACATTACTTCCTGAATTCCTAGAATGCTCTCTAACTCTTTGATCCGTGTTAACTCTATTCTGGTGCATATATTGGTATGGTTGCTGTGTATGCTGGTAAATGGTCTTTAAATTCCTATTGTCATAACCAATGTACGAGAAAATAAATCTTTTTATATTATTCCTTTCATATTGGTCTCTTAATTCTCTAGCTAAATTACCTATAGTGATTTCTGTTAACTTACTTATTATGATATTATGGAACAGCGATCTCTCTTGTTTTTGATTATCAGAAAAGATTACATATGTATTGACTTGACTTAAAAGGGTTTCTACTTTATTAACTTAATCAAATATCGAACTCACTTTCATATTTAGTATTTCCTTCGTCAAATCGGTGTTGTTGATTACAGACCGGTAATGCCGTTTGAAAAGCTCCTTCGCTGGTTCCCATGTGGTCATATCCTTGACTAATAGTAGATCCATGGCTCGTCCTTGGCTTGGGCATCCCCATTAGAATTTTCAAGATGGTTGTCGACCATAGATGAAAATTGAGTCAGCTTTTTGCTGTCTCCATCGAACTCGGTCAAGTAGATTTGCCATTAGGCTATTCGAAATTTCGCGGTTTGTCACTTCTGGCATTTCTGGGTTGTCTGCCATTGTTTTTTTTTACTTTGATCAATAAAGTCACTTCACTGGGTTGCGTATTTAACTTTTCACGACTGCGCCAAATAAATATTGACAGATAATTATATTAAATCTATTTTAGGAGTCTACAATATTTTCCTCTTATTCCGAACAAAGCGGCCGCTGTCTTTAGCAGGTCTGCACCGTGGTATTCGGTTCCTAATTATTCTTATAACTAACTTACAAAAACCTATGAATGTCAGAAGAAGGTAAAGCCAAACAAAAAAATTACTTCACCTACTTCCGCAATTTCCTGGAGTCGGCAATTCACTTGCTTGTGTTCCCATTTCCCAATTTATCACAAAACACATTCTTATTTCCCAATAGGTTAATTAAATGCATTGGTTTAATTCTTCATTCCTGGGCATTGTCACTTTTATGGGTCAATATATAATTGATGATTTCAACTTTTATTTTGACTAAGTGCTTTAACCACCGTAATGGGTAAATGATGAAATATGTGAACACAAGCAATATTGAATTGCAGTATGGTATTAAGACCAATACTTAACTCGTATGTCCTCGTCTGGTGCATACAACTTAAACACTTGGGTGTTTATTTATTTAAAAAAAATATTTATTTTTAATTGGGCCAATACACTGTTCACTTAAGACTCACATAGCCAAAAATTTACATCTACCTTAAATACTACATCGCTCGATCTGGAGCGATGGCATGTTCCCACTGGTGCACTAGAATTTCGCATACCGTACGATGGAATGTGGCTGACAGCAACTTGATGTTTCCGTTTCGCCAGACTCTGGGTCAGCGTTTGCTTCTTGTGGGAACGTTGCTGGTGCCGTGATGATTCCGTGGAACATGTGTGGAGGAGGAAAACATTTTGCTACTTAACTCCCCCACGCTAAATTTTCGAGCGTCCTCGTTCGAACTTTGTCGGAAGAACGGGATCTGACTCAGCCTTGGTACTTTTTGGTTCACCTCTTAATGTTTGTCGGTATCATTAATTGCCTCTGATATGATATAGAATTTTTCAATTGCTTACAGCTATTCTTACTTTACTAAAACCTAACATTTGGTCGATACTAAAATATGATAAATTATTTTTTGATTAAAATATGTTCGATTATTTTTCTTCCAAATTACTTCAAATATAAGAATTTAAAACGTTGGCTTTGGCCCATTAGATAGCATAATCAATATAAGCTATTTCGTTATTTATTAGGTCAATTTTAGTTTTCGTTACAAGCATATTCCTTTTTTAGATAATTTGCTGTTTTCAGTTTACTAAACATTTCGTTCCATGCCGTACCGTATCATCGAGTGCCCTCTGAAAAATTGCTGACGCATATTTAAGGCCAAATGGTAGTCTTGTGAACTCATATTTACCTTTGTTGGCCGAAAACGCGGTTTTCTCAATATCAGATTCCTTCAAGGGAATAAGGGAAAAATACTTGTTCTTGCCAAGCTGCACGAGAACGTCACTGATCTCGGGAATTGGGTAGCGGTCAGATATGGTGACATCATTCAATTTCCTATAGTCTATTACCATTCTGTATTGTTTTAGTCCTGTTGAGTCGGGTTTTTTCGATACAACCCACACGAGAGAGTTGTACGGAGATCTGGACGGTCTAATAATCCCGTCCTTTAGTAGATTTTGGATTTGGTTTCCAACCTCGGACTTGAGGGACATAGGGAAAGGGTAATATCTGCTGTACTGAATCGTTCGTGGTGCGGATTTCGGCGACTACTTTCGTAGTAATGTCAGCTTTTCGTCTGGTTCCGCAAAGAGATTACTGAAGCGATTAACTGTTCGGTTTAAGAGGTCTCGTTGTGTCGAATACATACCCTCAGGTTTAATATTTATGGAATTTATAGAAGGTGAATTTAACTGTTTAATTTTGATTGTAATGGAATTTAAAATTTTAATAATGCAACGTTTAGTATCTAAGACGGCTGAGAGTTCTCTCAGGCTGTCATTTCCAAGGATGCCATCGAAAGTTTTTAAAGTCGGCAACAGGAAAAATTTGAGATTGATATCATTCTGATTAAACAGGTTACTTATTGTATGCTGAGATATCCGGATATCGCCAGCTATAGGCTTAGCGAGGAAACATTCTTTGTTGGGTTAGGGTTTTTGAACATGTTTAGGTTGTATGTAGTTCTTAGATAAACCTGTATCGATTAATAACTTTAACATTACACCACTCTTCATCTTGCATTCTAAAAAAGGCAAGGAGGAGTCGTTTAGCCTAAAAAATTAATGTCGCAGTGTTCAAGTTCGGGGAAAACCGTCTTATTCAAGCAAGTAGGTTCCTCTTCTAGATTCAGTTCGTCAACCAGATTTGAGTCTCGGTAATATTTCTCCAGTTCCTCATCTTCGGCATCAATGTGGTAATTCGGTTGCTGTCTCGTTACATGATGATTTTGACTTGCAGGTGGCCTCGGTCCAGTGCTGGCATTGAAACGTTGACGGTTTTGGTAGTGGATATTCCTTGCTTGAGCGCTTGATCGCTGGGTTATGGCCTCTCGCTTGATTGGTGGGTTTGGATGGAAGTTTCCTCCTTGTTGCCGTTCTGATGATTGATCTGAGTGTAAGGTGCATGTTGGAAACCCTATGGTCTCTGGGTACCAGGATAGCCTGTATGCTGCCGAAAAACCGTTGGTCTTTGGAAATGTGGCTGTATCGGGGGCCTCTGAGGAATATTGATCGAATAACGCTATTGGAGCTGAGGCCTTCTTCCAATTCCTTGGTTATTAATCGCATGATTTTTCCCTGTAATTCTGATTTTCTTATTTTAGGCAGAGATGTAGTGCCTGGGGCAAGTGAACTGGTTCTCGAATTCCTAAGAGCCGCGGTAGATCTCCCTTTATACCCCTTATGAATGTGTCTAAGGCTTTATCCCTATAGGTTTGCGTAAGCAGGCTCATCGATTCTCTACTGATGTCCATGCACGCAAGCTTGTTGAGTATTAGCGAAAGATGGAAGTATACGGCTTGGTAGAAGCCTTAGATTGTTTTGCTTCCTTGAATAAGAGATGTCATCTGGTATTCCAGAGTCTCTACATCTCTCCTGTCGGCATAGTTTAAGGCAAGGCACCGTGAAATACTATCCCGGTTATGTGGGGTATTATAGGATTCCAACGCGGTGTCTGCCTGTCCGATGATTTTATTACGTATGACACTTAGAATACCGTAGTATTTGGGGGTGCCCTTTATGGGCTCATAAATTTCCAACACGCGATTTACGCTCTTTCTCCAAGATGAAAATTCGCTCTGGTCCGTTTTACCCACTGCGTCACAGGTATTCTATTTTCGTTGTAGATCGACCCGTTAAACTGGTGTTATGTCTTCCATTGTAGTGATATGTTGGTTGTTTATATGAATAAAATTTGCTTTTGACCCAATGAGGAGATTAGGGATACATGGAGTGGCGTTTAAATCTGTTATATAGTCATATGAACAAATTACAAAATTACTGAAATTCTTACAATCTAATTTGAAACCGTAAATGGAATTTTTACATTTAATAATATTTTTGAATTAGATTTTATTTATTTTTGTTTACATATGTATCTCATCCATCGTACTAGGCAAATTTATGATATAAATTATAGTTTTTCCGTCTGTGACTAATTTTATTTCAGTGAAGTCTAATGCTTCGTCAACATTTATGAATGTTGAATTCTGAGTTTTTACATTTTCTTTTACTGTATCTATTTCGTTCTTACTTAATATGTAGGAATTTGTTATTCCTTTCTTCGCCCAATAAATGGCATACTCTATGTTAAGGAGTTATTCCTTCAGTAATTATATTTTGTAACTTGTTATTATTACGAGTACAATATTATTCTGAATTGAGTTATTGTCTTAGATTAGATTAGATTAAAATGCATTTTTATTAATTCATTCAAGTTTACTTACATGCTAGACAAAAATACTTAATACTAGCTTACACATTCAATCTGGTGATCTTAATTCTAACTTACTGACTCCTTACGAGTACACTAAGCTAATCTAGGATTTTTTATTTATTACGCCTTTCGGCCTCTTATATTTTGCAATTTTAAAATTTAACTAATTACATTTTTTTGTTTATTGTCTGTTATTGTCTTTTATATGCTTAAGTGCTACTAGTGTAACATCTCTGATTTCGTTTATTGTGTTTATTATATTTCTATTTATCAGGACTTGTTTATTATTATTACTCAGTACATTATTTATTTTGTTTTTAATTATGCGAAAGTCATCATGGTCGGGGCTTCCTGCAACCTATTTCCATGCACTTCCGATAAAGTTCAATGCTCTTTTAATTTTATTTGTTGGTTTAAGCTTATAAAGGAGGTTATTGATTTGTTGCATTTCATGGTTTAAGAAAGGATAGGAGTGATGATTTGTCGTTATGTTATGCTCAAGAATAGAAGATATCTTATCTACTAGTTGCTTGTAAAGTTTGAAGTCAATGATGTGTATTACTTTAAAATTCCCGATTTGTATTATCTTTGCTGACCCAATTTGAATGGCAACTTGCTGACTGAATGTGTTATCTTTCCGCTTTTGTCGAAGTTGTAGTGAGTGTTAATGTCAATAGTCTGAAATGGAGTGAAAGTAGAGTTTATTTCGAATATGTTCCTTGTGAACTATTTTGCCTTTCCCTAAGTGCGAAAGTAATTCATTAATTGACGGGATATCTATCCGGTATTGCTAGTAAGTTCAACTTTCAATGACGATTCTATATTTTTTTTGCCAGATGCATCAGATGTTTTCGACACAATCCATATTGTCGAATTATAAGGCGATTTTGATTTCCGCATTATGCCATCTCTCAATAATTCCTCAATCTGGGCTTCAACTTCGTCTTTAAGGGACATTGGGTACGGGTAGTATTTGGAGTACACCGGGGTTTCTGTAGTCGTACGAATTTCACCCTTTAAAAAGTTAGTTTTTTGGTCAGGTACTGCAAAGAGATTTGCATGACTTCTAATGAGAGACTGTATTTTGGTTATCACTGATATGATCGATTCTTGTTTTGATGTTGTTAATGTCCTCTGTGCTGCATTGTTTTATTTTAATTTTAATTTGGTTTTGTATTGATATAAACCCTTTGTCAATATGAATTACAGATTTTAATTCCCTTAAACTATCATAACCGATGATAGCGTTAAACGATTTAAGTGAAGGTTATAAAAAGAATTCTAATTTAGTTTGAAGGCCAAAAAGATTAATGTATGTATGATGAGTAATTTCTATACTTCCAGCTACGGAATTTGCATAGGAACATTTGTCGTTTTTTTTTAATTTTCTTAAATAACATGGGTTGTACATAATTTTTAGTGGAGCCTGTATCAATTAAGTAACGAAGGATTTCACCACTCTCCGCACGCCATTCGAAATAAGGCAGCGAAGAGTCGGTTATCCTAAAAAATGTACATCTGTAAAGTCAAGAATTTCGCTATGTTCATTAGGATCACGTATGTCTTGGACATATTCATCCAGCGACTGTTCGAAATTTTCGTCTTTTTTTTGCGTTAGGTTTTCATATATTTCAAAATCTTCAGCAGTTTTATGATTTTGGTTATGTATATGATATATATATAAGTTCGGGTTATTTTGTCTAGAGTTTAATGGTGGATTTGAGGAGTTTCCATTTTTTTTGACCAGCTGATCGCAGCTGTATCTATCACCACGGTTTAATTGATACTGATTCCTATTTCCGGATTGTCCACAAGGATTGAAGGTCTGCGTAGGCCTCTGTATCTGTCTATTTTGGGTTTGTGTGTTATAAAAATGCGTTTGTGTGTAACTAGACTGTCTGTTGTTGCTCAGATTTTGAGACTGTGGAATGTTTCTACGAAATTGAACTTGAGGAGGTACTTTCTGAGGCTTTCTTTGAGAATTATAAATTTTGTTAGTGCTATAACTTTGGTCCTGCAACTTCAGACATAAATGCAGGGCTTGTGGAAGGTTTACTGATTCCTTTATTCCGAGTAATCTCGGAAGACCCCCTTTTAAGCCTCTAACAAAAGTGTCCAAAGCTTTGTCTGGATAGGTTCGAGTGAGAACGCTTAAAGACTCTGTGCCTATGTTAGGATAGGAGACTTTACCTAAGATGAGCGATTGATGTTGGTAAATACTCTGGTAAAAGTCTTGGATGAACTGATTTCCCTGAGTAAGCGTAGTCATTTGACACTCAAGCGTACCAATATCCCTCTTGTCCCCGTAATGCATGGACAAGCATTTGGACGTGGCTTCTCAACCGAGGGGTGTGTTATATGACTCCAAATCAGTGTCAGCATCGGCAATAATTTTATTGCGGATAACTGTGAGCATTCCGAAGTATTGGAGTACCTCTTCATGGCTCGTACATCAATAACACACGATCCACGCTCTTTTTCCAAGAGTTGAACTCGTCTGGCTTGCCTGAGATTTCCCTAAGACATCTAATGACGTCTGGAATTTTGTCTAGGTCGCTTAGGTCGATATTCGGGGTTAATCAATTGATCGGGATCTAAGAACGGATCGGCGTTTGGGTTCATCGCAGTTTGAACCAACGTATGACCTTCACGTTCAAAAACACGATGTATGCGTCCAATTCAGGCGTTGTTCTGACATTTGTGCGTGAAGCACTAGATTGAGAGGAACTAAGTTCTCTCGTTCGAGAGCATCTGTATTCTGAGCATTGGTGGGAGTATGAGGAACATGGTTAGTTGCAATGTTAGGTTTGGATGAATTACTTTGTGCTCTTGTATTAGGCATGTTGGCGAATTAAATATGATTTTATTACTTGAAATAAGTTATTAAGAAAATGATTATATGTTTTAGTTTTTGCACTTGGCAATTAAATTCTTCAATAATAAACAAATCAAATATTTTCCTTGTTAAAGTTTCTAACTGTAAGTACAAATATGCATTTAAAAAATTATATGTTGCTTTTTCACTGGCAAAATAACTTTTCGATATTAAAAAATCAAATATGATGTGTGCTACAATTATTAAGTATAAAGACTCTTACATATCTATAACCGTTGTCATGATGAGTAGTTCAGGAATCGGTCGGCAGGTGGCTTCCTTTGGCTTTCGTTTCGTCTTCCTACAATCAGCTATTGACTTGTTAGGCTACTATGGGGCCCTTGACACTTATATTCAAGTAGTAGTAGTGGTAAGTTAATTTTAAGGCACAAAAAAAAAGGTACATCACGGCGTATTGTCACTATATGTCAAGCATATACATAACGCATACGCCCTGGTGCACGCGTCCGTATTGTGCTACAGACATAGTTTAAGGTAGAATTTGATTTTCTCTTATGTTAGGCTAAGTTATTTAGGGTAGATTAAGTTAGTTTTAGAAAAAAAAAACTGAGATTATATACGGTTTTATACAAGTTTTTTAAAGTTTTCTTGGTCTATAATAAAATATAATGTAAGTTAATTTTAAGATTTAAATCGAAAAAAAAACATTCGGACGCCGAAAGGCATATTAAATTAGATTAGCTTAGAGTACCCGCATAGGGTCAGTAAGTTAGGCTAAGAACATTGTTCACTAAGTTAAGCTAGCTTTAAGTAATTTTGTCTAGCACGTAAGAAAAGATACTAAATTAAAATAAACAAAAATTACAAAAAAAAAAAAACTTATATTCAACTGTCTTTCACCACAACACGACACGAGTGTCACAGTCTTGTGTTTTAGCGGATGTCATTACTTGAGGGCTTCTATTCCGGGCATATAACACAAGTATGTCCATGTCTCACTGAACCTGTTTGACCAGCGATTCCGGGGAGCAGCGAATAGTATTTCGAATTGTTCGATCGCGAACATGCGCTTAATTAAAAGTTGTTCACTCGCCTAGAGCTGCTCGAGATCTTTTTGGCTGATGCGGCCGCTAAAGCGAAATTATTACAATTATAACTGCGTGATACTTTCACTACTTAACGACCCGTATTCACCGCTGGTCCCTGCTCGGGCGCCAGTTAAAAAATAAAACATTGTTTTCATTTAAAAAAAATATTTTTAGGAGGCTTACGACCTCTTTATTTGAATGCAAAATTATAACTGATTTTTTAAAACTAACAATGAAACTTATCGGCTAATGCGGCTACGTAATCATGGGATGAGGACGTGCCGGAATGCGGGTTCTTCAGGTGAAGTGTGGGTTGTTGGTTTTATACTAATAAATTGCTTAGCCTTGCATTTCCAATCACTTTCATTGAATTATTGCTGCATAGCAATTTTCGTTTGCATTATACAGCTTTTAGCATTTTGCTAGCGCAAAAGTGTCATCTTGCAATTTTACAATTTGGTGTGTTGCATTATATGTAACTCGCGTTCACTGTGATGTTGGATGCGGGGCGTGTGCAAACATGTTGAAGTATTTGTTATTGTGTCGTTAACTTATATAGCAAATCTGGCCGATATACTCGAGTAGCATATCGTCGATTGCTCTTTGAAATATCGAGGATCCGATATCGAGCCCAAAGGGGAGCCTCGTGGACTCGTACTTCCCATGGTTCATAGAGAATGCAGTCCTTTCAATATCAGATTCTTTGAAGGGAACCTGATGAAAGCCGCTTTTTAGATCTAAAACGATGAATCATTTCTCCTTGCCAAGTTGGGAAAGGACTTCATTGATTGACGGTAGTGAGGACCGGTCGGGTATAGTTACAGGGTCTAATTTCCTGTAATCTGTAACGAGCCTGTACTTCTTGTCTCCAGATGCGTCCGATTTTTTGGACACTATCCATACTGGTGAATTATGTGGACATTTTCCAAGAGTTGTGTGAGTTTTTCAACTTCGTCCTTTAGTGACATGGGATATGGATAGTACTTAGAATACACCGGTATTTCTGTAGTAGTTCTTATCTCTCCCTTGACATCTGTCATATATGTACGTCAATTTTCCATTTCTTTCTAAGAATAATCTAGGAAATTGTGCTACCAAATCATGAAGACTTTTTCTTTGGTTTTTTATTTATTTGGTTAGTTCGTAAATTAAGTGTGTTAACTGATTTCGATAATAGTTGCTTAGTTTTGATTTTAGTTCAATTTTTGATTTGCATATAGTTGTGTTTTGTATAGAAGACGACTGAGAGTTCCTTAAAAGTACATTCTCGAGTATCGCCGGGAATAACCTTAGCGTGAGCAGCAGGAAAAATTTAATTTTGAGGTCGTGTAGGCCAAAAAGGTCTATTTCAACGTGGTGGCTTATTTTAATGCTACCGCCTATTGAATCTGCATAGAAGCTTTTGTTGTTGGGGTCTAGTTTCTCTACTAGATGGATTTGTAAATATTAAAACACCAAAAGTGGAGAGAATATAAAAAATAATTTTCTTGAGGACAAACCTCTTTATTGGTTTACATTTGTTGATGTTGGAATGCTGGCTGCTCCGACGATGTTCCAACAAGTAGAATTAGGTTGCATCCGCTAGTTCAGATGAAATATGTCCAGACGTTACGTCAGCTAAAGTCAAATAGTCGAGCATCTTAGCCTCGCAATTTATGGTAGTGAACAATGTTCTGAAAAGGACTTTAATTTTTTACTAGGGACTTATGAACTATTTTTCCAGACTTTGTTGAAATTGTGGTAGTTGCATCTTTGGTAACTATTTCTTTCATATAACGACGGCTTAGCTTGGATCCTATTCGTTTGTTTTGCTTAACATAGATTGTCTGACCTAGACTAAGTTCCTTTTCCTATTGCGATATTCAAGATCAGCTGATTTCTTTTCTTGAATCCGTTTTACATTTTCTTTCCGTGACATTTCTAGTAGAAAGGGGTTGGAGGTTATTCTTCGACCAATTACTGTGAAAAATTTATTCTCACCCAGTTGCAATATTACTTCGCTGGTATTGGGTATCGGTCGCCTATGGTTATAGTGTTCAATTTTATCTAATCTGCAACCAAATCGGGTTTTTCGGCGCTATCCAGACGGGTGAGTTGTAAGGTGACCGTGAAAGTCCAATAATGCCGTCATCGAGCAGCTTCTGAACTTGTTTTTCCATTTCTGATTTTAGGGCCATAGGGAAAGGATAATGGCGCGTGTAAACGAGGTCGTTAGTAGAGGTTCTATATTCACCGATGACTTTTGTTGTATAAGTAAATCTTTTCTCAGTTTCGGAGAAAAGTTGGGAATATTTGTTTACGATTGAGTTGAGAGAATACTTTTGCTTGGTCGTTAAATGCTCAGTTTTGATGGCTATTGAATTTACTGATTCTGATTTCAACTGCTGAATCTTGATTCGGGCTTTGTTTAAAATTGTCATATAACTTTCCTTGGCGTGGATAATGGCGGTTAATTCTTTCAAACTGTCATTTCCCGATATGCCATGGAAGGTTCTCAAAGTGGGTAGTAGGAAACATTACATTTTTACATCGCGTTGGCCAGAAAGATTTATTTAAGTGTAGTAGCTGATTTTCACATCACCAGCTATCGATTTTGCATAAAAAAATTGTTTATTGGGGAGAGGGTTTATATATATATATATATTTCATTTTTGTTTTACTTCTATAAAAAGAATACACATACCACTTGTTCCAGGGGTCGGGAAGCGAAACTTTGAAGATTTATATTGAAGATTTATATATATTTATTTCTTCTGAAAAGTTAGGAATTTCTATGACAAAAGTTATATTTTGATTATTAAGAGCAAGATTGAGTTTTATGTTTTCAATAGTTTCTAACTGGATGTTGTTTTCAATTATTTCCTTTTCTTTTAATATATCCCTACTTAAAATTCCTAGTTTTAATGTCAAGATAATTTCTTTAATCTTGTCTATGTCATTTGCAACGCATCTAATATTTTCCTTCATTTCTGTTTCGAGTTTGAATTTATGAAATTGTTTTTCTAGATATTCGCTAGCACTATTGAATTGTTTAATGGTTTCAGGTATTTCCTTAGCTTCTGAATTAAATGTTTCTGTAATAACTTTAATTTGATTATTGAAATGGTCATTCATTTTTACCTGTTGATTAATGTTTATAATTGCATTATGAGGATTGGTTTTAAAATCTTTAATTTGTTTTTTGATTACTAAACGATCGTCTTCATCCATTGTTCCGTATAGGAATTTCATTCCAGAATCTATTATATTTAACAGTCCTGGTTTCATTCTTTGATGGGTGATGATGATCTTATATGATTAAATTGTTTATGTGTTTTAATTATTATTTCATATGCGTCTTTTATAATTAAATCTTTTAATTTTTCTGTACTTCTCTTTAATATATTTTTAGTTAATTTATTCTCTCGGATCCATACTTTCTGAAAGTTGTTAAATTGCTCATTATTTTCCATATATATAGCATTTATAATATTTGTATCAATTTCATTTATTATTTGTAAATATAAACTTTCATTTGGTTCAGTACATTTAAAAGTTACTCTTCGTTTACCAACATGCGGGAATTCAATTATTCCATCACCATTTGAGTTGGAATCTAAAATAATTTGTCTCTTAAAGTAATTAAGAGGTTTTTCGCTAATACGCATAAAGAGGGAATTATCTTCTGCTGCACTGTGATTTGTTCTTAAATCTTCTTCTTCAAATATACTTACTTTTGCTTCATTAAATTTAATTCTAGAAAGGGCATCTGCTATTTTATTTTCTTTTCCTTAAATATATTCTATTTTGAAATCATATTCTTCGAGTTTTATTTTCCAACGTTGTAATGTAACGTTCCATATAAATAATGTCGAAATTGGGTAGTTGCCCATACGATAGTTAAATGCTCTTTTTCAATTGTTAAGTGTTCTTAATTCAAAACATAGTGGTCCATTTGATTGGCAAAGTACTGCACCTATTGCGAAATTTGATGCATCAGTAGTCAATGTGAAATATTTTGTGAAGTCAGGATGTCTATGTATTATAGTATCTTGGGACATCATAGTTTTTAATTTCAGGAATGCATTTTTGTAACTTTGATCATTTATATTTATTATAGCGTTTTTCTATAAACAGAGTGTAAGTGGTTTTATAATTTTTGCATAGTTTTGTATGAATTTACGATAATATCCTGTTAAACCCAGAAATGATTGTACTTCTTTTACTGTAGTGGGTATTGCAAAATGTTGAATTATATGTATTTTTTGGGATTTGGTTTATAGAAGTTATGATATGTCCAATAGGGTGGAGCGAAAAATATTTTTGACATTGTCCAAGGAGCTCAGTTTCATGATTTATTATTTCATGATTTATTGAGGGATACCTTTAAATTGGCATTTCTTAAAGTATTAATTTAATATGTTGAATATGCTCCTGTAAATTTGTAGAGAAATTAATTATGTAAATATACATGACAGATTTTTTCAATGTAATGGTTTAAAATTTTATTCATTAATCGTTGAAAAGTCGCTGGAGCATTTTTCAGCCCAAATGACATTCGTATAAATTGGTAATGACCAGAAAGTGTACTGAATGCAGTTTTTTTACGATCGTTTTCTTCTATTTCAATTTGGTAGAAACCT
Organism: Eristalinus sepulchralis; assembly: GCA_944738645.1. Classification (NCBI taxonomy): domain Eukaryota; kingdom Metazoa; phylum Arthropoda; class Insecta; order Diptera; family Syrphidae; genus Eristalinus; species Eristalinus sepulchralis. The sequence continues at coordinate 21,894,549 of OX122886.1, forward strand.
TTGGTTAAGTCTAAAGTTGTAAAATAAATACAATGCTCGATATTGTTTCAATGTTTCGAATTGGATATTTGTCTTCTTTAGTTTTATTATTTAATTTACGATAATCGATAACTATTCTCCATTCTTTATTTCCGGTATGGTCTTCTTTCTTTGGTACTATCCAGATTGGAGCATTGTATGTATTTTGTATTTTTTGTTCTAGCATTTCATTAATTTGACGATTACCTTCTTTTTTATGAACTTCCGGGTATCTATAAATTCTAGTATAGATTTGGTGAATTATACTCAGTTGGAATTTTATGTTTGACAAAATTTGTAAATGGTAAATCATCACCTTTAGTATAAAATGCTGAATTGATTTGATTAATGATTTTCATTAATTCAGATTTTTCTTCGTCGTTTAAATGATCGGTCCGTAATTCATGAGTGAAATTTGGTATATTAAGGTTTTGTTCAATATTATTCATGTAATTGATCACTTTTTCGTTCTCAGTTTCCTCATCTTTGTCAAAAAATAATGGAGAACAATTGTATTTGGGATTAGTATATTGTTACCTATCAAACCATTGTATTCATCGGAAAACTTGTGAATTTGAAATTCGGCATCTTGTAACACAGGGAAGGCAAATTTGTCTTTGGGAAATATGGCATCTTTATAAGTGATTAATGGGGCTACCTGCAGTTCTAATTATTAATGGGGGAATCCTATTTTTTAAATATTTTGGTGGTGTGTCTTTTTCGTTTATAATACTATTAGTTGTACCAGTATCTATAAGCAATCTAATAGATGCATTTGCTTTTGTTAGTTTGATACAGGGTAAACCATGTCCTGTGTTTCCGAGGCTATAAATTGAAAATTTGCATCATCAGGTTTTTGATGGATATAGTTAGTTTTATGGTTATTTCGTCTTATTTGGGATGAGCTATTATCCATCTGGTTCTATTTGTTGATTTGGATTAAATGATTTTTGATGTTTGTTTCTAGTATCCATTTCTGCCTTTTTATTTCTATTTTTGGTATACTGATTTTCTTTGAAATGATTACTGTTATTATGTTTTTAGTCAGAATTTCAGACAAAATCTGCTTGAGATAGTTCATGGAGAGCCGACTCCATGGTGGTTGGTTTTAAAGAATATAAGATGGTTCTCATATGTATTGGCAATTTTTCTTGAAAAATTTTTAGTGCCACATTATTATTTCGGGGAATGTCTAATTGATTACCTTCTTGCCGACACTTTTGGTTTAGTAAGGATAACGTTTTCTGTATAATTATAAAATTTTGTAACATCTTCTCTAAACTGGGAATTCCTAAGATCGTCATACAAACTATTTTTAAATCCTCCAAAATTTTCTATAAGCATTGATTTTATATCACTCCATTTACTTAGGGTGTGAATTTCAGTTGCTTGCCTAGCTCTACCTATAAATTTTGATTTTAATAAATTGATGCCCATTCTCTGACCTTGCTCATTATAAGTCAAAAGCGTTGGAATGATGTCATCAACGTTATTAAGAAAGATTGGAAGATCTTCTGTTCTCCCATAAAGCCACACAAATCTGCCATGTCGTTGTTCGAATACTGAGATGTGCCAGAAATGAACTCTATTAAATGCTGTTTTTCGCAGTTGCATGGGTATGTAAGGCCGTACCCGGTCAGTAGAGACGTCGCAATATACGCTGCAATTGTCGTCCTCGGGGATGCTAATTTTCTTTAAAATCTGGCTGTTGTTTTAATTTTTGACGTCAATGTTCTACGTCCTTCGATGAGAGCATATACTTCGTTTTGTCCTCGTTTACCATCAGTCCTACTTTAGCCGCTTCCGCTTCGATGCTAGCAAACGCCTCATTGACGGCTCGCTGAGTTCGGCCGATCACGTCAATGTCATCCGCATAAGCTAGCAGTTGAACGGACTTGTGGAAGATCGTGCCTCTGATGTTGACGTGAGAGTTACGCACGATCCCCTCAAGAATGATGTTAAAGAAGTTACATGACAGCGCGTCGCCTTGTCTAAATCCTTTTTTGACATTGAAGGTCTCGGTGAGTTCGCTACCGACCTTGACGGAGCAGCGAGAGTTCTCCATCGTCAACCTCCACACTCTGACGAGTTTGGTAGGGGTGCCAAAACTAGATCTGTATATATAACAAAGCTACGACTTTCTAACATGTGTTGGAAATGTTTTACTTCAAGATACGCACTTAGCTCTCTCTCGTAGGTGCTATATCTCTTGGCGTCAGTTTTCGGAAGAAAAATCCCATCGGTTTTCACGATTTTTCGTCCAATTGTTGCAGTGTAGCACCTACAGCAACCTCCGACGCGTCTACAACCAGAGCCAGAGGGTAGGCCAGCGTAAGAGCATCTGCTGCAGCTTGCATTTTTCGAAACCGATGATGGTGTCGTCCGTCTAATTATGCGTAATAAGTTTTTGTCTTGGGCCGCTTTTGGCATAAATCTACGATAAAATTTGAGAATGAGTCTGTGAATCGTCGTAGTTCACAGACTTGTTCAGGCTGCTTGTAGTTCAGGATTATGATCACGGTTGTAGCCCATCTGCACTTATTGTGTGTCCGAGGAAATGCACCACAGGTTTTCCAAACTGACATTTACTCACGTTGAGCACTATTCCGCTTTTTTGGAGACGTTTGAAAATCTGTCGTAAATGTTTTATGTACTCCTCCTTATCTGTTGATGCGACAAGGATGTCATCGACATACGCATTAGCAAAATCGAAGTCACGCAAAATGCTGTCGATGAACCGTTGAAAAGTCTGCCCAGCGTTACGTAGGCCAAAGGTCATCCTGCAGAATTCGAAGAGTCCGAACGGAGTAGTTATGGCGGTCTTCTCGATGTCGATTTTCTTACCGCTCAAGAAGTGCGTAAAGTGTAATCTCCTTGAATTCTGAAAGAAGTGAGCTATAAGGAAGAAAGAGTTTTCTCGCCATATGTAGTAATTTTTGTCTCATTTGCTGCGTACAAATAGCTTGGTGTTTGCTTCGTGCGTTTTTGTTTCAAAGTCGCATGTAGTCACGTCAGCCCCTGTATCGACAAGACATTTTATTTGGGTTGGTGGATCCGTGATGAATAAGCGGAAACTTCGCAGGCCATTGTCGGTTGCCGCTTCAACTGACAGGCCATTTAGTTTTCCTGTTTTTTCGATGAGTGCTCGAAAGAACAAGGTGAACGGCACTTACGTGCATTGCGCCCGTGCTGACGATGGTACCAGCAATAGCTTTCGTCTTTCTGGGAAGATCTACTCAGCCTCCTTTTATCGCCCTGCCACCGGGTTCTGGAACGTGATCGGCTGCAATGTGAGAATGAAGCTAATTACCCTTTTAGTTGTTGGACTTGATGAGTTAGTTGAGACATTTGGTTTTCTAAATCTGTGGTTGCAGGTGCTGCTGGCAGTGGTTTTTCATTGATTGCGGCCGCATACGATGTTTCACTTACTGTACCAATTTTGTCAGCCAGCTCAGCTAGGTGACAGAGTTCTTCTTTGCTCACACTCATAATAGTACGCATGTCTGTTGGCAACCGTTGTAGCCAAAATTACTTAAGCAGATCGTTGCTTACAGTTTTTCCAGTTAATTCTCGCACTTCGCGTAAAAGATGTGATGGTTTTTTTTTATCTCCTAATTCGATTTCTTGCAGTGATTTTCGAAGACGTTTGTGTTCGAAGTCCGCAAATTCCGATATTAGTCTCTCCTTCAGAGTGATATACAAATTATACGCTAGAGGGTTAAGGATGATATCGCTTACTTCAGCTAGGATGCTGCTCTCCATAGCAGCTACGATTGTGTGGTATTTTGTCACATCATTGCGTATTCCCGATGTGAAAAACTGCGACTCGACTTGGGAACACAATAGTTGTGGTTGTAGTTTCCAAAATGGTGGGATTCTTATAGAAATTTTTGTGCTGCTGGTTCTGTTCCTCCATTACTGTCTTGCGAACGCTGAAATGTTGAAGCACTTCCATTTGAACTTTTCGTGGGCGTTGTGTCGTCGGTGCTCATGATTGCGCATTCACAGTACGGGGTCACCAATTATAGAGGTTCGGTGTAGTAAAAAATATATAATTATATTAATAAGAAACTAAATATATTAAATATTACAAATATTTGGGACTACGATGTAACTCGTGGACGCTCCAGAATCGAAAGAGGGCAGGTTGTTCCCCAGTCCTCCGATGTCACATCGGCAGAACAGGGTCTGTGTTGCGGAAAAAAATGAACTATGAGCTGTGGGCATGTTCAATGTGTATGCCATATTAATAAGAAACTAAATATATTAAATATTACAAATATTTGGGATTACGATGTAACTCGTGGACGCTCCAGAATCGAAAGAGGGCAGGTTGTTTCCCCAGTCCTCCGATGTCACATCGGTAGAACAGGGTCTGTGTTGCGGAAAAAAATGAACTATGAGCTGTGGGCATGTTCAATGTGTATGCCACACTTATTTAAAACTAAATTGATTTTCCCATATAAAATTTTATTTTTCTTTACTTATTCACTTAGATCCCTTATTTCTTATTCTTATTTTAACTTTTTGCTTTCTCACTTAACACTAACTTAGACTATGACAATAATTTTGGCAAATTCACTTATTGCTAAATCGACCTGGCGGTGCGGTTAGCCTTACAGCTTCCCGTTGGTCCTGTTTCCAGGGCTACTACGGGGTCTTTTAGGATAATTATTTTATTATTATTAATTGACCGTACTTTTTTTTCACCGCTCGCGATCGCAGGGGACCACAAGATTTTTCCAATGTTAATTTTTTTTTTCGCGGAGTGAAGGGCTCCTTGAGCGCTTTTTTTTTTGTTTTCGACTTATGGTTTTAAAATAATCGCGTACTCAATCTTGCGATCCCTGCTCGGGCGCCAATTAAAACACCAAAAGTGGTGAGAATATAAAAAATAATTTTCTGGAGGATAAACCTCTTAATTTTAAGTACAACTTAAAACTGAATTACATTTTATATTTTACTTTACACCCAACCTCTCTCATGTGCTTTTGCAGTCGCCGTTATCGTGATGTTCCCACGGGTGGAACTGATTTACATTCGTTGATGTTGGAATGCTGCTCCGACGTTGTTGCCACAAGTGGAATTAGGTTGCATCCGCTAGTTCAGATGAAACATGTGCAGACGCTACGTCAGCAAAAGGTAGCGACAAGCGTTAGAACTGCGATTTTGATGTTTTTATATAAATTGGCGTTAACCTATATAGTTACGGTTGGATCCGTTTTGTTTTTTCTTTATAAAGAAACCTATCTTTGCAAATGTAATACCACGAGCCTGCAACCGCGAACTTTCCAAGATCTTGTTCTCGCCTATGCAGTAACAAGTAATAATATTTGATCTCGGATATCCGGCGGTGCAATGTCCAAAGTCTGGGTCAAGTGGCAAGCGGTTGTGGGGTAGTGTGAGGTGGCACGTGTTTGATGAGGGCAGCAGAATGGTTATGTTAATAAAATCAAATGCATCTTTGATCACTGGTGTTACCGTCGGAGATTGAGAAGAAGCTGCCGATATGATTAACCAGGTGATTAACCAGGTCAAATTGCCTCGCGACGTTTTAATGTTAGTTACTTCTTTCAACTCAACTCTAATTTCATGTCAGTACCTGACTTTGTGCTTTATTTTTGTTGCCTATAACAAATGTGGAAATTAATGAAAATACAAACGTGGGAGTGCACAATAATTAATTTCGCTGATCAAGCATCTTGTCAAGCGTATTTACAGTGCACGCACTTCTATGGATCCTTATTTTTTTTTCTTCTCTCCAAGAAAGTGTCCTTTGTGTCATGATTACCTGTTAGGTTTGAATGTATTTTTTCAAATGATTCATCTGCCTCAACATGTATATCCAGATCCACCGGAGGTACTTCCTCATTCCTTTTAATTGCAATAATAACATCATGCACTAAAGGAAGTTTGAACCGCATTTCAATGATCAAAACAGAAAAACGCATTTCCCATACCAAAGCTTCTCTAGTATTTCCTTTTCTTATTTGTGACTCATTGTACAATCACTCATTTCATTCAAGAAATTTGCACTGTCTCCTAATATTATTCCATTCCCAGCAGAACCATTTTCGAAATGAAATTAAGGCGAATACTTATGAAATATAAGCCTGTCATGGGTCGAGCCTGGCCAACTAACAAATACATCAATGAACTTTAAATTTGATATGCACATGGCTTGTACATTGATGGAAAAATAATCTTTTCGATTTATGAAATTTTCAGCAGTATCTCCTCCTGAAAATAGATTTTTTAAGACGTGTTTCGAAACAAATGGGATGCGGTTTAACATACCTGGTGAAATTATACGCACATGAGTGCAGTCTAATGATGCAACCACTCGAGGAAACCGTTTTATTTGGTAGAAACCCTCCTGTATTTGCAAAATTTCTTATTGGTTTGTAATAGCTATAGTAACTCGTTTCACAATCTTACATGTAGTCGAAGCCGTGACACACGAAAAGTCTCATATTGTAAAATAAAAACTTTGTGTACCATAAACCTTAGGGCAGTCAATGCTTGTGTCATATGTAGGTAAAACACATTGTCTTGTTAAATAAATGCGTAAACGTGATAAGTTCTTTAATATGTAAATAAAATATGTACATATGTATGTACAAATGTATCTGCGTAAGTAACCTTTCTGTTTTAAGCACGATTTCGTTTTTTATTGTTGAAAGTAGGAAACCTAAATCTTCGTTTGAAATCTTCCTTTTCCCATTCCATATAATGATCAAGTCTCTGCTTCACTACTCTTTTCTTTCTTGGAGTTAGATTCAAATTTTCATATATTATTTCCTTCCTCAATGAGTAAATCGTAATGTAAGATGAATGTACATTATCCAAGTGTTTTTTTTTTTTTCTAAATAATGTTTGGTCCTTATACCTAACGTGTTTATAATTCTCAATAAAAGCTATTCTCCTAGTTTTTGTATAATCCCTTGTGTCTTTTGTTTTCTGTTTTTAATACTGTATGTTAGGTCGTACAACTTCGTAGTATCTAGTGCTGCAAGCTGCAAGTGCCCACAATGTTATATGTCGGACGTTTGCAACCATATTCGAGATATTTGTTAACGTGGTGAAATAAGGTGATACTGAATATGATAGCTTGAGAATGTGAGAATCTTAGAATGCGAAATAATGATAGGTAGGAAACATGGGAAACACAAAGTAGTAAATTTATGCTTGCATCACAGGCACTCTTTTGAATGAATTTAAACTACAACTTGCACATAGATTAAATAATTATCATCGAAATGCACATAAGTGTTTGAAAGACTTTAGAGGGAAAACTACAAAAATACCATTTGTATTATGATTAAGTTAAAAGGTTATATGTAAAGAGAAGAAGCTTCTTTATTTCGTTCCATTGTCTCCAAAAAATTTAAAAAAAAACCTTTCAAATCCTTGCGTCACATACATAGAACTATGAAAAATGACGAACATGCCCGCTCATTAAATTATAGAATTTAGGTTTTTTCATTGTAATAGCATACAATCCATTGTCAAGTTCTTGACTCGTGCAATGATTGTCGGTGTAGTGTTTCTTTTCTGTTTGCTATTTACATGTAGGAGGTGATGAACCGAGGTTTCTAAAGCATAATTTTACAATATTCAGTTATTTTTGTTCTGCCTTGTTATTTAAATAATAATGAAATTATTTTTATTGAATGCTGTAAGATTGAAACAGGTAAATAGAAACTTATAAAGTGTAGTTTTGAAAATGTTCAAAATGTTTACAAACAAGCGAAACTCGTATAGGAAAGTGATAGAGTTACATATGGTTTCTGAAGATTGTATTTTTATATACAATTAAGCAATGTATATTTAAACGTTTAAAAGATTTTGTATAAAAAACAAATTAAAATAATTGAATAATAAGTGATATATATATAATATATATAATATAATTTTAACGCTTCTGTATTACACTTTAAGACCATCGACATTTAAATGCGCAGATATATTGTATATATTTCGATATAATATATTTAACAATAAGTCGAAGCACACAAACGTTCGAAACTATTGCCTGTATATTATTATTTGATTGATTCTATTATTTATTTAAAAAATGAAATCAAGTATCAAAGTATTTGATAACAAGAAAAATCATTGTAAATTTAATTTATTTGCTATTATTTTCTACATTTCTAAAAGTTTCTTAAAAAAAATAAAGGACTTTTAAAATATAAAAAAAGTGTTGTCACGTAAGCTTATATATGAGATAATAAACGAACAAAAAATGTTATTTGTAATTTTTTATCTGGAAGCATTTCAATTATCCAAAGAAAGAGTAAAAAAGTAAGTACAAAAACTAAGGGTAAAAATGTAAGTAAATACAAAACAAGTATGCCAAAGGATACCATATCAAATACTAATAAATAAAAGTATGAGCTGAAAAAAATGTATGCGAATTTTTATGGTGATAAGGATCCACTTTAATCAAATACAAATTTTTCAGTAAAAGTGTTCAATGGCTTGCCTTATATCTTCAAGTGTAACCTATTTGTTATACATTTTTTTCGTTATAAAATATTAAAAACAGCAATAAATTTATTGGGGTGTATGTGAAATGTTCTGATGAAGTGTATGTAAATTTGCAAAGTATTTCTACATCAGCCCAACTCTACAACAACTACAAGCTATACTAGAATGTGAACGTTATTGTATCGTCGTAGTACATTTTATAAAAATCTGGCATGGCAGCATCTTACCGAGCCTCTTGTTTTGGTAAGTAATTATAGATGCAAGACTAATTGGTCTCGATGACTGTATGCAGCGTACAGGGCCTGGAGCGTTTGCTCAGTATCGATATTTTAACTGCGTTTATATTTAAATAGTGTGAAATAGACAAATCTGAGAGGTTAAAGGCCGCCTTGTCCGATGTTTTTCCTGCTGCAGCTGAAATGACAGTATTGACATTGTGACAAAAGGGCGATGCTCGAATAAGAAGTTTAATTGTATGAGTAACCTTGTAGCGTGAATAAGTGGATGCTCTACAATTGATACAATTAAACCTTACCGTTTGAATTTTTGTGAAATTCAGAACAGTGGCAGTGTTTGCAAACTTTAAAAAATCAGGCCGGTAAATTTCCGCAAAGTACAACAAACTGCTGCCTTTGCTTGAACTTAAAACTTTTTTTTCAGAAACTTGTTAGTAAAACATGAACATCGTTAGCAAAATTCTTTCCTTCTGCATCCTAGCAGAGCATTGTTCATCGCCATTCAACTCGAAACAAATATTTTCTGGCAGCATGTAACTTGAAACGAGTTTCATTGTCACTTCTACTTAAAAATGTCATTTTGAACTATAAAATGAAATGTCAAATTCGTTATTTTCAAAATAAACTTCGTTCATTAAAGTAAAATTGCATTTAGAATTATATTTATTGATCCGTAAAGTGAAGATGAAGAAGAACTTAATGCCAAAATCAAATTGTCTGAAAATGAGTAAGTATTCATATATTTATACAAAGAAAAAGAATACCATCTAAAACAAAACCATTTGTTGTTTAGTTTTGTACAGCAGTTTAGAGTGAATAAGGAATGTTTCGTGATGATACTAAGCTACTTAAATCTCCCAGACATCGTTAGAAGCACATCGGTTCCACCGGTTTTCAAGCTTTGTGCAACTTTAAGTGTATTGGCTAGTGGGAGTTACCAAGCGAATGAAGGAAAAAATGTGCTACTATGCATGACACAGAAAAAGGTGTCAAGGTGCACCTTATTATCCCTGAGTTTGTTCCTTACTTTATATTTCAGGTCACTCCAAGTTTAAAAACGCATTTACAATATAATAACTCAAACATACATACATTTTTCTTGGTGACGATAACTTTTTTCTATCGACTAAAAAAATTTGTTTCAAACGTCATATTCAAATTCGATGCTGCCGACTTTGACGATACAATCGAGGATACTCGATTGAATCAAAATATGTGCTACCCATGTTCGATTGTATCGACTCAACTCGATTGTTTCAAACTACGTGCTGGCACCCCGGCTTACGGACTACATTATCGGTCCGCAAAACCTCCTTATCGATACTTTTCCTGATAAGCTGTTTTCTATCAATTATTAACTTGCGTCCTTGAAACCTTTTTAAATTACAGTATCAGCGAAAATATCAAATGTTAAATAAAGAAAATAATGGACACAATTGACTTTTTTATGCAATCAGAAGGAGAAGATATTAATTCCCTAGACATTCGGTGCAAAATGAGAAGTAGGGTTAATGATATTTTTTTTCGATACGAGACGATCAGTGACTTAAAAACTCGAAGGTATAGAAAGTTTTCCCTGAACTACAAAAGCCTACTTCACCGAGGCAAATCTTATCCGAGAAAAACTGTTAGAACAATTTTTATGAACTCAAAACATAGTATTGCATACTTCAATATTATATTAATTCAGGTGTATTCATAACGAAATCAGAAAAATAAAGACGTCTTCATGGCAAAGAAAAATTATAAATATATATGTATATTTAAAAAGAAAATAAAAAAATTAACTTCAGTGTAAATATATCTATACCTATAAAACTAATGTTCCACTTCATTACTAGTTATATCACTTCACATCACTGATTTAATTGTTCGAGTTTTAGTAGTTTTAGCTCTAAAATTCATTTTTGTAATGCCTTTTTTGTTTTATTAATGTTTTCATTTGAAGATTGCGCCTTTTTGTTCCTTCCAATAGTTGTTCCTGGATCAACTTTCCTTCTTTTGGTTTTCTGATCTAATGATCGGTAAATTATTTTAAAACTGTCACTGCTTTCCACTGTCTGAGCTTCGAACCTATCTAAAACTTCACAAACTCCCGTTTTTCTATTGTTCAAATTGCAACAGTTTGGGTCAATTTCTGAAAATATTGAAGATTTGCATATAAACAAAATTTCTTACCTTCATTAAACAACATTTCTTACCTTCATTATATGAAGGCAAATCTGTTGTTTCAGGATTTCCCACTGCGCAGTCTCTCAGACAAATGAGCTCAATCATCTCTACCTCCAAGGCAGTAAAGTGAATCTCTTTGTTTTCTCCTCTACCTGTAGCTCTTTTCTCTCTATTGTTATGATCATATTTTTTGTAAGGCAGATTTGTGATTCAAATTAAGGTTTAAGGTTTAAGCAACTTTTTCCATTCAACAATTTCTTTGATTAGAGGTAGAAAACTATTAATTGCGCCTTAAAGTCTTCGCAACATTTTTGCACAAATTCAGGGTACTTTTTTGAAAAATTCTTGGCACCACACATTGCTTCGAACTTTAAGCGCGTTAATTGTTTTCTGAAAATAAAGTTAAATTATTTTTGTTAATTTCAAATATAAAAAACTTATTTTCTGTTGCACTGACTCATCCTTCCTCCTATAAATCCGCAACTGAAATGATGTGAATTAAAAACATCACAAAGTGTATGGACTGCGGATTCAGATCGATAATTATGATTTGTATCAATTCGGACTGGTCCCAATCAAACAAGAAAATTCCCGAATAATCACTGAATTAAATATGTAATGACCTGTGGTCTATCCAAATCAAATTAAAAACATTATTCAATATTCCTGATATTGTGGGAAATTAGTGTTTGGGTCATCGACGACCTCTTGGAGAGTTGTATCGTCGTCTGAAGAGTTAAAGGAATTCCAAATAGGCTTAGGAGGTAAAATTGGATCTGATCCCGGAGAAGCCGGTATTCTTTTGAGATGAGAAATGTTTCTTCTGAAACCTTTACCGTCTCCATTTCCTCGAACCACAAGATCGCTTCCTCTCAGTTCAATTATTTCGAACTCTTGTGGGTCAAAAGTTGGTGTTAATTTATTCGGGAAGATGACATTTCGAAAGACAATTTTACCTCCCACCCCTATCTCAGAGACCTTGGCTCTTCGATCTCTGTCTGCTCTCTTTTTCCCCCTTTTGCTTATTCATAAGGTCCAGATCTCGTGCTTCGGGGTCTAAAATATCATCGTTGTTGTTTGGATCGAAGGTATTTTGTCTCGGATAGTGCGATTGAACAACAGCTCTGGCAGAGTCTTCCCAGTTGTCGCGTGCGGACTAACGTTGTACATCAGAATGAACTTCTTGCTTATTTTTAATCGGTTCCTTCACCATTTGCTGTTTGTAGCCGCTTTAATATCGGACGATTTATGTTTTCTACTTCCCCATTCGCTTGTGGCTAACAGGGTGATAACGTTATAGGATGCACATCATTGTTACCACAATTCTGCTTAAACTTCTCGCCCACAAACTGACGTCAGTTGTCGGGTGTTATCCATTTCGGATATCCTAAGCTTGAAAACATTTCCTCAAAATTTTCAATGATGACGCTTGATGTTATCCTTTTAAGAAACTTTACTTCATGATATCTCAAATGATAATCGATGACTACAAAAATCTACTCCTGATTCGGTAATGTTCCGTTTGTCTTACGTTCTCAATTCCATAGAACGAAGAAGTCAAATCAGTGTTTAAATTGAGCCCTATTGTCTCTTCAAAAATCCTTTTTACCTTTAGCAAGTCATTTCCGACATAAGCTCGAAATTGGTTCTCCGATTTCGTTGAATATTCCATATGGCAGCTCCTTCCCTACAAAGGTGTTCCCAATCTTTATCACTAAGAATGTTTTGACGAGACCCTGAATCTGTCAGCATCGGAACTAAATGACCCCCAATATTCGTAAATCAATTAATTATCTCACCCGTTTCATCTGTGAGATCTTCCTTTTCAGATATTTTGAAACAGTTGTGTTCCTGAAATCTGTTCAACTTATAAACAGTAGTGTCTTCACAGTTTTTTTTCACCAACAAAACAAACTTTTGCAGTCTGGATTTTGCGATGTTTTGCATGTGTGTTATGTTAGAAAGTCGATTTGTTTGCGGTTCTTGCCTTCAGTTTTGCATTTTAACGCCAAATGTTATAGAAAATTGCACTTGTTGCATTAAGCGTTTTTAGCAGGCCAAATTTGGCTACTTGCAAAATGCTTCCGAGACCCACATATTCTTCATTCTCCTGTGAACCTTTTCTCACCACTGGAAATAACACGGTTGATGCTCATGCAGCATCATGGCCTCCGACTCGTTATTATTTTCTTCATACATATACATGATACATTTTGATGATCTCTCCTAATGTATGCTTTTTTTTAATAGACGTTTTTTAAGGTCTCTAAGATGAGTGGGCACATCTATAAGTTTGTCGTTTATGTTTATTTCCAAGATCTGTTCTTTTGTTTCCCCAAATCGGCACTTTGCTGCCTGATTTCACAATTTCAAAACAAATTTATTTAATCGATCTCCTTGTTCAGATTTCAGCGTCAGCGGAATAAGAGCCTCTTCTTGTAAGATCAGTGATTTCTTCCGCCTCCAGATATAAGGTTAATGTCTGGAGCCCCTTTTCACACTCTGACCGAATAAAGCCTTTCTCATTGGCCTTGCAGAGAAATGGTGCTATTCCTGAGCCACTCATTTCAACACACCTGCCCTTCAACACCCTTACACATTATTATTCGCAATTTAATGCCTTAAAATCTAATGTCTCACCTCTTTCGATTTCTGCGTGACAATTTTTTTGTTTTCCTCTTCCATTCGCACAATTACTTGCGTCACAATTGAATGTACTTTTCGAAATAACCAATTAAATGACAACTGCGCACTTTATTTTTCAAATTCTATCTTTACTGCAATATTTATTTGTCATTATTATCAGTAGTATTTGTTTTTTTAATATTATAAACATATGCAATTTTGCCTCGTCGCCAATGTAATGACCCGTGGTCTATTCAAATCAAATTATAAACTTTATCCAATAGTTCGAGCTAATTAATTTATTGACTTATTTATGCTGACACAGTAAGATTAATCTTATAATTGTGTAAGGCTTCATAATTGTAAAAATACAGAGATGTTCTTATTCATATTAGAAGGATAAAAAAGAAAAATGTTTAAAAAATAAAGAAAAAGAAAAAGAAAATAGGAAAGGGAAGGAAAAAAGGAACAAATGGAAATAAATGGAGAGGTATGACGCTTGTGTTGTTAGGTTTGTAGGGTGACTATGTGTCTAAAGAGTGTGCTCTTAAAGTAAGTAGTATTTCTGATTCTTCGTAGCTCGATGGGTAATGAGTTCCATAGACGGACGACGTGAACGAAAAATTTACGTTCGGATGAGGCAGGAGTGTCTCGGATGAATAAGGATGAAAGACCTAGGGGATGAAGAGAACTGAAGTTTGTTATACAAATAGTCAGGTTCCCTTGTGTACCGTACACTTTACCTATGGTTACATTCAGGTGGTCGGACCAGGATAGAGTGGAGTTAAAAATGAGTCCTAGGTTTTCAGCTGTGTTTACGTAATGTAAGTCTACATTTCCAAGTCTTACGTGTGGAAAATCATCAAGATTGAGAGATCTCTTGAAAATGACGAGCGTTTGTAATTTGTCGGGATTTAGACGTAAATTGTTTTTGTTTGCCCAAGTTTTGATATTCTATTTAGTTCATCATTTATGTCGCTGATAGCAGTGTCTTTATCGGAAATTGGATAGCTCAGATAAAGTTGGATGTCGTCGGCATACATATGACAGGAGCAGTGCTCTAGAAGTGAGGGAATTTCGTTGACATATAGCGAGAAGAGGACTGGCCCGAGAATGGATCCTTGTGGGACGCCTCTGGTGACATTCAAGTATGCAGATACTTTCTCATCGACAGCTACACATTGCGTCCTCCCAGTGAGGTATGATTGTAGGAGTTTTGTGGCAAGTGGTGAAAAATTAAATTGATTTAGTAGTTTCCCGCAGAGGATGTTGTGATCGACGGTATCAAATGCTTTGGAGAAGTCCAAGAGCATCAGGAAAGTAACTTTATTGCTATCCAGAGCAATTCTGATGTCATCGGTAATTCAGAGAAGGACTGTTTTACAGCTTCGTTTGGATCGGATGCCAGACTGGGAGGAGCAGAGAAGCTGATTGCCATGTAAATACACTTGTAGTTGCTTAAGAATAACCTTTTCAAAAACCTTGGACAAAAACGGTAGTATTGCTATGGGCCGATCTACTGTTTCCATTTTTGGGAATAGGCAATATTTTTGCACGTTTCCATTCAATAGGGTACTCGCAGTGCATGATGATGGTATTGAATAGGTGAGTAATGTGTTGTAAAACATGAGGCAATAACAATTTGAGAAATTTGGGGTGCATTCCATCCAGACCTGATGCGTTTGAATTTACGGAGAGAAGAGCCTCTACTACGTCTTCGTTAGTACAGCGAACGAAATTGAACATTTCGGTCAGACTGCTCTGAAAAAATTTCGGAGGGATGGATTGCCGGGTCGCTTTGGGCTAAATATGGCGTGCACGACGCAGCAGATACAAATTATAGGTTCAGCTGATCGCAGTCAATTTTTTTCAACGACAATGTTTCGCAGTTTTGCGTACGTTGTATGGAACTCTGGCAGTTTAAAGCGTTTCCAGCGAATATAAGCCACGTTTCGTGAATGTATTAACTTTAGTATCTCACGATTGAGCCAAGGGGGTTTGCTAGCTTGGATGGTATTTGTTTTTATAGGAACGTGTTTTTCGAACAGAGAATTTATCTGGTGTTGCAAAAAAGAAAGTTGATCATTGACGGAGTTCATATAGAATGATCTGTTCCAGTCAATATCGGAGACGTCTTGCAAAAGAACGGAGTAGTTTATTCTCTTAAAGTCTCTAAATTTTAAATAATTTAGTTTATTTTATTTCAATATCTTTATTGTAACAATAGACAATGCGAGTTTCTCCTTGCTCGGTCACTCATAGATTAACTTCCAGCAATCATGTGCATGCGAAGTGTATGCGACAAGTGGCTGCGTAAGATATGCGTTTGTGTCAGGTATGTATGTGCCTACTCAGTGTGTGAAATCTGCAGGTGGTGGTCGGGAGTTACAGATTTCCACAAAATACAAGAAATTAATGGATTTTACGTTTATAACATTTTTTTTTGAGATTTTTTGCAACAATTGTGTTGATTTGCGAAATATTTGCGTGACAATTGTTTTCATACCATTAGCATGGAATGCACGTACTTTTTTCAAGTTTTATTTAATTTTTATTCGCTTTGGAGTTTGATGAAGTGTACCTTTTGAATATCCTTAGGATTGCATGCTCATAGGCAATCCACAACCCGGTTTGACCAATGATTTCACAAACCCATAAACCACAATGGAAACAATGGTAGCTCTTTATACTCTTCGTATTCCTGCTCAGTTTAAATACGACAAGTTTGTTTATTAAAACATTCATTTAGCCACAAATGTGCTTCATCACCGAACAAAATTTCAGGATAAAACACTAGATTTGCATTCAGTTTTTCGATTCGTTACAGTCTTCATATGCACTATAAGCTATAGTCTGTTGTTTTTGTGAGGTTAATTTCAGGTTGATTGGAAACAAGTAACGTTTCATTACGATGGTACATATGACTAAAGTTGCGCATCCTTCCAACCTCAAATTGGTTGTTTCCAACCATTGCGCATCATCATGCTTTGGTTCAGTTACTTTCTCGACTGCGTTGGGTCGCGTGCCAAGCGATGGCTATGAAGTAGTGATTAGAGTGGATATACGATCTGCTGAGACGCTCGAACGTCGCTCCAACAATAGATGAAGTGAAAATCTGAAATCATGCGATATTGTGCTTAACGAATATCCGAAATGTTTTGGCAGCCAGACAATTGATCATTGACAGGTGAGTATCGATATCATAACAGACAGACCTTGAATGTCAAAAAAGTTTTAGACAGGGCGATGCAGGCGCTTAGAGGAGAAGACTCAAGGACGAACTTTATAGGCTAGGATAGGAGGCGCATGCCTCCGTACAGCCTATAGCAACAATTCAAAAGTATATATTAGGTATCTAGGTGCTCCCGGTAGAACTATCTCTCTCTCTCTCTTGATTTTTCGATGTTCTCAACTGTATTATCTGCAGTTCTCACTTCCGACAAAAATTTATAATTTTGATTATTTCAGTGGCGCTACGTAAAAATGTGGTATTGCATATATATGAAACAGTCCTCGGCGTAGTTGCATCGTATTGTTAGCTTTGCTCTATCTGAAAAACAGGACCTAATAATAAGACGAGGTCGGTTTTTTATTTCATCATTTTACATTTCAGTAACATTACTTTTTTAAGCTACATTAGCTAACACTAGCTAGCTAGCTATCATTAACAAAGCGTTTTTGAACTTACCAATACTATTGCTTACCTCTTTTTCCTAATTTGTAAAGTAGCGTCCATGTTTAAATAAAACTCAACTCAATTTTTTCACGTAACGTTATTTATTTTATTCATTCATAACATACAAAGTTTCTTCTTCTCTAGTAGCAGCTACTTTCTGAAGGGAAATGCTATTTACTTATGCATTGTAATAAAAAATGGTCTCTCAATTTTGTAAATAAAATATACACTACATGAAACCTTAATTAGTAATATATGGATTAAATCAAATAGAGAAACAAATCTACATTTTATAAATTTAAATGTATATAATTAATAATTTTGAATCTTAAAGTAGTCAGTTAACATTTTGTTGTTTAAAAATTGTTTTGCGTTTTTTTTTTCTCGACAGACAATTTTTAATGTAAAATGTACGAATTTTGTACAATTAGTTCTTTAGCAAATACTACATACACATTTTTTGTTTAAAAAAAAAAACGCACTTTACAGAAATCGTTTGTTTTTATAAAAATTAAAATTGGTATTAAGAAGTAAAATAATGGAAAAGAGTTTGAATCTGTTCTTTCTACCTTTATCAAAAAAATTTCCGTTGCTTTGATATTTATTCTCTTGGAAATATAACGCGATGTTTTAATGACTTGTTATTGAATACTCATTAAACATTTTCGCATGTCTTAAGTTATGTATGTACTTCTCTTTACTAAGTTCAAAGTTCTAGAAATTTTAAAAATTAATGTTATATTTATTAATTATTATTATCTAAACTCATTTATTCCATAGTATAATAGTAGCGTAAAACATTATTTTCTCAAAAGATAACTTTTGTTGAGTAAGACATTTTTTATGAACCATTATATTTGCAGCTAGTTTTACGATCTTAAATTTAACAGTATCATTTCAGACTTCCAATAGTGTATAGTTTTTAGGATATAAGAGTTTCTTTGTTTTGTACATATTTTGCTTCTTTCAATAGCATTAACTCGAATAAATTTTATAATAGTACAAATCGCAGACCTATAACAAACATCGAGTCGAGTAAACCTTTAGCTAAGTGGCAGGTCATATCCTAACTAAAGTTTAGGATTAATTTTTGACTAGAGGATCAATACAATTGACTGGACAGTGTACCCAGACGTTGTATGGATAAAGTAAAGAATAGAATCCGTATTATAATTACCAAACACATTGGCTATAAGTAACTATGCGTTCAACTGTAAATGTATTATTGAATAAACTTTTTTATGACCAAATGTGATAAATTATAAAGTTTTCACTTTTTATGTAAAGAGAATAAGTTCTATTAAATTAAAAAATATTGCATCAAATTAGCTTAATTGTATACAAGCAATGAGTGCAAGCGAAAAATGCTAGCACCGGTTATTGAACGTGGAAAGACATATGACGACTAACTTGAAGAAACAGCAGATAAGTTCTACACAGATGTAGCTTTTGAAATTGTCACTTTGTAAACAAACCATCGGAGCAAATCGATCGAATAGTTATTATAAACGAAGCTCCAAGCGCAAGTGAGAGCTCACTAAACTTGGAAGCGAATGAATCGGAAAGCTAACTACGACCATTTGAAGAAAGTGAAGAAATCCGCAAACACGTTTGTGAGAGACATGCAAAAGTTCGGTGACAAAGTTGTGATATAGCAAAAAAAAAAAACTTAAATAAAACTAAAATAAATGACAATGCTTCTGGGGTGGCATTGCTCGAAGCAAATGTTGGATAAAGGTAAGTTAATTGTTTGACAAAAAATGTTTAATATGATATGTAAATTTATGAGGAACAACTTAAGAAGTCCTGGCCACGACGATTTCGAATTTTTATATGACCAGCGTTATAAAAAAGCACAACAAACAGGTAGTAACAAATTAACATTAAATTGATAAGATGCAAATGTTAGTATTGTTATCAAGGACCAAGTTAACACGATCGACGACGCACACGCGCTACTGTTTCGAAAACGCGCGGCTCTGTGGATGCAATTCAAGACGCATGACGCTGCACTTGCAATTATCATCAATACATGCGCGGACAACGCCAAAAAAATATATTTCTCGATCGCTGAATCGCTCAAAAGAAAATTATGCGACAAATGAGGAGGAGATGCTCGCAATCGTTTGGGCACTCGATAACTTTAGGAACTATCTATATGTCACTTTTAGCAATCGGAACCATAATGCGAAGCTCAAACGCTGGATAGCAAGGATTGAAGAATATAATCATGAAATAATATACACTCCAGGTAAGTCGAACCATGTTGCTGACGCTCTTTCTCGTCTTAAGATACTGGTAAATCACAGACTCCACCGACATAGCCACTGAAGGAAATCCAATCACTGACTCCGCCACAAGCACAGCAAGTGAAGGAAAAGGTTCAATGAAATGTGGTTCACGGACTGCCACCGCTGAGGATGGCTTTTGTGAAATTTTTAGACGACAGAACAGAATCTGGTACAATCCATAGCGCATACCAAGACGGTTGGGACCCGATTAATGTATTCAAAAATCAGCTGATTTTCAAGGTCAGAATTGACCTTACTGCATCTGAAGAACCGCAAACACTATATTTCACAAACACTATATCGCTCTGAAGGAAATAAATGGTGAAAACCTCGTGCAGGAATAAAAGGCCAAGCTAAATCCAAGAGTGGTAAATGAAATTAATATTCCTGAAACCTTCCTCAGCTTGTTGCAGAGAGTTTATTTGGACAATTTCATTAATTACAAAATTCGGTTAACACAAAGAGTAGTGGAAGATGTTGCCAATGAGGAACGGAAGTTTATAATAATAGAAACCGAACATAAAAGGGCCCACAGAAATCAAGACGAAAATGGAGAACAAATTCTTGAAAAATTTTACTTCCCTCATACGATGGCTCAGATTAAAAGATTTGTGGCCTCATGCGAGATCTTTCATACCAAGGAAAAGTCAGCATTATATATAAGACCAAAATTAATAAAAATCTTACATTACTTTACAGTTCCCCACACTTTACTTACAGAAAACGAAAGAGGCTTCCTTAGCCCAATCGTTTTAAATTTTTTTACTACTCACGGTGTCAAGCTCTTTTTAACTCCAGTTTAACGGAGTGAAGTGAACGGGCGGATGGAAAGGGTTCATTCCCCTATTTTGGGAATCTTTCACTCCCTGAAGGCTGATAATTCTCATTTGAGGGTTAAAGAACTCATCTATATCGCTGTTGACTGGTATAATAATACCATGCACTCGGTTATTAAGCGAAAACCAACTGACGTTGTCTTTAATCGTTCACAAAGGGTAAACTATCAAAGTCTGCTTAACCTCCAAAATAAATAAAGACCTCAGGGGCATTATTAGGAAGAATATGGATGCTAGGAATGCTAGGCTAAATCTCAAACGAACTGCTCTCAGAAAATATCAGGTGTGTGATGTCGTCGTAAAGGGAATAACGGGCAAAAAAGAAAGAGAAAAGAAATTGTTGCCAAGATAACAATGAGCTTACAAAATTATGTCCAGGGGTTGACTCTCACGAAAAAAGGGGCCGGTTGTCTATAGAATAAACTTTTTCATGGTGAAGATCCTGGTACTATTAATAGGTTGCTGCGAGTATTAACGCATTATCGACTAAACGGGATTCAGACGAGCCTTCCGTACGACAGACACTACCCCGAAAGTTTAATAGAGAGCGCTTAGCGGGCATCAGGGAAAACAACAAAATTATTCATCTTGGGCCTATATTGGTATGAAGCAAAAAATTGCTTGAAAAGAAATCGATGTTACAAAAAAAAAAAAAAAACACGGATATGTTACCGTAACGAAATTGAGATACTAAGAAAATGATTGTGTTAATGTTATAAGTATTGTAATATTGAACAGTAATTCAATAAATTTGTAAAATTACAGATTAGATTCTCAATGCTGACAGACGGAACGACTGAAAATCCAACATATTCCGGACAAAGAACTTCGACTAATACTTGACTACCGTTTGGACTAGATAAAGGATCGTATAACTGAGCTAACTGCAACTAAGTGTAGGGAAGCTAGAACCATTAATTGGATAGGAACAGCCTCGAAATGGCTTGCCGGCTCTCCTAACGCAACAGACTGGGGCAGACTTCTACAAGTACAAATCGACATTATAGACAACAATGCATGCACGGACTTTCCGGTGGGAACCAAGGCCAACCGAGCATAGATTAAGAAGTTATCCAATTTGTAAATTTATTCCGGTTCGAGTACTCGACATGTAAAATACACATATTATTTTTATAACGTAAAAAATTGAGTTTAATTTCTTAGTGTTGGGCGCGGAGTAATCTGTGCGAATTAATTTTTTTTTTTCATTCCTAAGATCGAAAAACCTAACTGAAATGTTAATTCAACTCGCTCAACTACAAATGGTTACTATAAAAATACAATAGATGAACTAGAACCTTGTGTTCTGTTTATCAAAGATTCCACAGGAACGATAACCCTAGACAAAGCTGATCAAGAATTAAATGGGACGTATTTACTAAAATTCATCAATGTTACAGTAAAAATCAGCGATCAAACGTACAAGAACGCTAAGGCACATAAAATTCAAGTACTGCCAGCTGTTTTCCAACCAAATCCAGCAAAATAATATGGCGCAGCCGAGCGGAGTAATCTACTAGTAAAGATTTGAATACCGAGATTAAAATTGAAGTTCTTCGCGAGTAGTATCGATATACGTAAATCAGCTCCACTAACAATAGCTGAGAATGTGGAGCACAGGTAATTGAAATTTATTATTCGATAGGTTTGTCTTAAGAGCGGGCCAAAAAATGTATAAAGTTTATGAAGCATATAAATTTTTGTGTAACTTTTGCTTGTTTGGCGAAAGTTGGTTAAGACATGTGGCTATGAAGACTAGAATAGAAAAGGAACTTCTAATTTGGTTCTGCAAAAAAATTATCAGAAACGGAAGAATTGAGTTTTGACAAAACGACAAAACTTTGAATTAGTTTTCGTACAAAGGAAGGACATGTTGTTAATGCAAGGGCACGAGCAGAAAAGAGCTATAACCTTAAAGAAATACTGTGTACATTTTGCAAAACGAAACACGTGTTTAAAAATGTTCAACAAGATGAATCACTTACGCGTCGAAAGTACACGATATTAGAGAAGGAAATAAAGAAACCACGGATATACTTTTGTATAATGTCAAAAGTCCAAATTTTAGTAGGAAAAGATGGTATGAAGTCATCCGTTTAGAAAATTCTTTGATTAAATTCAAACAGGAGCTAACATTAGTGTTTTGTCATTCAGGCATTTAAAGTATTTAGAACACAAGCAAACATTAAGACACAAAGCTACAATGGCTCAGATTTGAATTATAAAGGAACGATAGAGTGAACAGTGATGTGTCGTAATGAAACAACTACACTTAAATTTGTTATTATTGACCAACCCTAAAAGCGTGTAAATATCTTAATTTCATTAAAAGAATTGATTCAATTGCTTCTTCAGAGAAGGATACATTTGTTCGGTTGAATCATGACATATTTAAAGGATTGGTCGTCGGCTCGTCGATAACCTTGATATTCAAATAAGGAAAGACTCAGTGCCAGTCGTAAAAAGCGTAAGGCGAATCTCGCTTACTTTAATTAAACATGTTAAAACGGAATTGCGAACTATGGAACAGAAAGGTGTGATCGAAGAGGTAGATGAGGTAGACAGTTGATGTGGATCCTAAAAATTTAACTGCAAATATCTTGACTGAAAATTATATAATCAGTTTGTTTGAATCGATTGCCTCTCAACTCGCAAGCAAGAAATACTTCGCTACGCTTGATTTGAAGGAAGGTTTTGCCAAATCGGCTTAAGTTTAGAAGCGAGTAAATTATGCACTGCAAATACTCCATTTGAATGCTACAGGTTTAAGCATTTACCATACGGTATCAAAATCGGTACGGAGGTATTTCAAAAAAATTTCTGGTATTTTCAATGTCATAGTCTTCGTTCATGATTTCTTTACAGTGGCTGATACATTAGAGATACATGAAGCGATGTTGTTGAAAGTTGTGGATCGAACTGGAGAACTGAATATAAAGTTTAATAAGGAAAAACTACAATACAAGGTCGCGGAAGTTAAATATTTGGGTAAAATTATAAGTTAACACCACGCGCGCTAGCTGCATATTTGTATGTGTATCAGATTCCATTCACGATGCACCGGATACACGCGCCGGAATTTTATGCTGACTTAAGCGATTGAAGAGGAGATGGTCGCCAGTAAGGTGGGACAATTGGATTAGTTTAGTTTAAAGTGATCGCTTGTACGCTAGAGACACAATAAATCGCATAGAGAGAGTTTTCATGAGTTTCATTGTTTAAAGAGAACCGTTGGGCTGGCCTTCGGACCAGCGTTCTAAATTTTTTTGATTTCCCCTACTGGAAAATCCTTAACTTATACCTTAAGAAGGTGTTAGATGTGACCCGGAGAGAGTGGAAGCAACTTAAAAGATAATGAGGACCTTCAGATCAATTATTAATGAAATGCTTGGCTCGGCGATTAAGTAATATAAAACCAACCGAATGCCAAAAATCGGTTATAGACATCAGCACTTGTAGAATTTAAGTAAATTAATAACAACCATGTGCAGCCTAGCTGAAGACAGCGGCACTTAAAACAAGAATTGCAGTTTTATTTCTTTCTTTAATTTTTAACAGGTATGTATCCCATTTGCGTATAGAAAAACACGAGTTGATCATTAGTTTTCTAACTTTTAGCAGAATGTCGACACGTATGAGTTAACTGAAAAGCAGCGCTATGTGTAGGCGCGTAGTAAAATTGAAAAAGATGCTACCCTGGTTTTGAATTATGTATTTGTGAGCTCATACACCGAATTGAAAAAAGTGTTGATTAACGAATTCAAAGGTACATATTCCAGTGCTGATATTCATAAGAAACTTTGCAAAAGAAAAATAAGACAGGATGAGTCGTTTCATGAACATGTACTGAGTATGCGTGAAATAGTGGCTTTAAACATTGATGCTGAAGTTGGTTCATTTATCCGGTACTTAGTAGACGGATTGAATATTAAAAACGAGTACAAATACAATATGTACGCTAGTAATACGTTCTGTGAACTGCAGGAAAAATATACAATCTATGAGCAAATTAAAGAGAGCGAAATGGTGCACAAATCATTTTATACCGTTGGTAAAAAACACGATTTTAGCAGTAAAATATCACATTGCTTTTACAGCGGGTCGATGGAGCATTTAAGGAAACATTTCCGGGCCGAAACTTAATGTATTAAGTGGGGTGCAAATGGCCATTGCGTCCAGGCTGAAAGAAGTGTGAAAGTGATCCAAAACAATTGTGTTGAATAATATACAGGTTCATTGTTTGGTTGACAAAGGCGCCGATGTGCAGACTATAAAAGAATGTGTGTTCAAAAAACTTTTGGATGTTGAGCGGAAAAGGTCGATATCTGTACTTCGAAGCCTAAGAAGTACGAAGACAAAACCGACTGGAGAATTTGACGCTACGGTAGTGGTAGATGAAAACGTAGTAGTACCGGATGAAAAGTTGGAGTACAGTGGGCTACTTGGCTATGATTTCGTATCAAAGTTCTGTGTGTTCCTCGACGACAATGGCTTACATTTTAGCTACAACCTGAAAGGAGGCCGATTCCTCTAATGAGCTATATATATAAATCAACATATAACTCTCGAATTTCGTCTGGGAGCATAAATTACAACGTAGGCGTCTGGTGTCTCTCACGTGGGTCAGATAACCAGCGTGAGACATCATTGCCGATTGTTTGCACCTGACGCAAGCTCAGCGCTTTTCGCTGAGTATCCGATAGGTTTAAGTTTGTAAGATATATTTTGTAGTTTAGATTTACGTAAGAATCCGAAGAAGTCGGTAATAAATTCTCCGACCCTTGAGTCGTAAAAATATAATAATTTGTTGTTTCTGTAGAATCTAGTGTTGTATTTGTTAATTGGAATCTTCAGTTAGATTAAATTCATATCGGGTTATCATAGTTAAAATCTTTTACCAGTCATTGAAAGTGCTGTCTCCTTATTCGCAACAAGGTAACACGCTCAGCAAACGCAGTTCTGTCGTCATTTAGCACAGTGTTAAATTTCAAAGCTATCATAGATAGGCTGCACTTTACCTATGCCGATAAAACACCAGTGCGCGTCATACAACAACCATTAAACAAGGTGATCTAACACTTATTCAGTATTTTGATGAGATAGAGAAGAAGCTAACTCTCATTACTAACAAAACTCTGTTGACTTATGACACAGCTTCTGCGGCTGTCCTCAACGAAAAGCTTAGGTGCGATGCACTGCATACTTTTATATCGGGTCTAAAGAAATCTCTTCGAATTGCCGTATTTCCGGCTTAGCCTAAAGATCTGCCAAGCGCTGTGGCGTTAGCTCAGGAGGCGGAGGCGGGTAATGATCGATGAACGTTCGCAGCAAATTATGCTAAGGGCATTGAGGATAGAGCTCAGAGGTCCATTGTTCAAAAGCCGCAAGCGCGTCATTCTCGAAACAGTGAAAACAGCGAGTATAGGGAAAAAACCCGCACTATTATAAAGCCCAAAAGGACTCACAGTCAGTGTCACTTAAAAAGCGATCCAACGGCAGGGAAACCCTCGGCAAGGTTTTAACAGCCATCCCAAGATTTGAGTGCCCGCAGTAGCCACTCTCAGGGGAACAAAAGAAAGAATTCCTCAGAGCGTTTGGCGGGTCAAGGACGGCAAAGGGTCAAGAACCTAAGCCAACAAGCTCTTGTTCAGAGCGGAAACTACGAGGACATAGCCAGAGATGCTGTCGCGGAGTTAGACTCGGAAATTGTGGGAGATTATGAAAGTGACTCCGTAATTTTTTTAAGAGAACGCTCTCGGCTACCGTTTATTGAACGGAAATTGGCTGGGAGAGGCGTAGATAAGAAAGGCTGCGACGAGTTTAGTAATAAGAAAAAAAAAATTAGTAATTGACTATATGAAACTCAACGACCGCACCACTGATGATATATACCTTATGCCTAGTATTCCAATGATTTTTGGCAAACTTGGGCAGAGCCAAATATTTCATCACACTGGACTTGAAGTCAGTCTACCATCAGATCACTCTCGCGGAACAGGATCGTGAGAAAACATCCTTTTCCGTTAATCGACGAATTCTGTCGATTGTCATTTGGTCTAAAGAACGCTGGAAGCATTTTTCAGAGGGCAATTGACGACGTCCTGCGAGAGCAGATCGGGAAGACATGTTACGTATACGTAGACGATGTCATAATATTTTCGGAAAATGAATCTGATCATGTCAAGCACATAGAATGGGTCTTAACACGCTTATGTGAAACTAATATGAAGGTGTCCCCAGAAAAAAACCCAGTTCGTAAAAGAATGTCGAAAGACCGACCCCGAAAAAGTCAAGGCCATCCAAGAGTTTGTCGAACCAACGAATCTGTTCGCTCTTAGATCTTTCTTGGGACTAGCTATCTACTATAGATGTTTCGTTAAAGATTTCGCCTCAATAGCAAGGCCCCTTACTGAAATCCTAAAGGGTGAAAATGGCTCGGTGAGTAAGCACTCATCTAAAAAGATTGCCATTAATTTTAATGAAACACAGCGAACGCGTTGTTCGAGAAGTTGAGAAAAGTTTTGGCATCTGAGGATGTCATTCTCATGTACCCAGATTTCAAAAAGCCGTTTGATTCAACGACGGACGCTTCAGAATATGGCATCGGCGCAGTCCTCTCGGAAAGTGGTAGGCCGATCACAATGATTTCAAGAACGTTGAAAGATAGTGAGATGCATTACGTGACGAATGAGAGGGAATTGTTAGCCATAGTTTGGGCCTTGGACAAACTGAAACACTATCTCTATGGAACTAGAGACATTAACATTTTCAGTGACCACCAACCGCTGACATTAGCGGTGTCAAAGAGAAACCCGAATGCAAAGATTAAACGATGGAAAGCATTTATAGATGAGCATAATGCAAATATCCATTATAAGCCCGGCAAAGAAAATTTTGTTGCCGATGTTCTTTCCCGGCAAAACGTAAATGCACTCCAAAACTAACCCGAATCCGATGCTGCGACAATTCATAGTGAGGCGCTATTAACCTACGCAATTAAAACAATTGATAAACCTCTCAATTGTTTTAGAAATCAAATAATTCTTGAGGAAGCTCGCTTTCCTCTAAAAAGGAATTTTATATTGTTCGGCGGAAAAACGTGCCATATTATAAAATTCATAGACAGAAGCACGCTTGTCGATGATGTCAATTTAGTCGTCAACCCAAACGTAGTGAACGCAATTCATTGCGATCTGCCTTCGCTTGAAAGCATCCAGCACGAGTTGGTTAAATGTTTTCCTTCAACTAGGTTCTGGCACTGCAGAAATATGGTTTCGGATATTACGGACAGAAACGAACAGAGATATAGTTGCCACCGAGCACAATCGTGTCAAACAAATCTTGTGTGACTACTATTTCCCAAAGATGTTAGTCTAACGAAATCGTGGCAAACTGCAAAATTTGCACAAAAGCCAAATACGACACCGAAAAAACAAGAGTTCGGAGTAATACGGATTCCTTCATACACGGGTGAAATGCTGCATATAGATATTTTTTCTACGGACAAGAAACATTTTCTAACTTGCATATATAAGTTTTACAAGTTGGCGGAAGTTTGCAAATTCCATCCCGAACAATAATCGATGTAAAGCCGTTTTTGCAGGTCACAATTGAGTACAATCGAACAGTACACTCAATTACAAGTAAAAAAAACAGTCGACGTTGTTCACGCTGTAAGCGATAAGTTCAGGGCAATAATAAAAAAAAATGAGAAAGCGCAGCAGGTGCAATTAGCAAGAAACAATCCTGCCAGGCAGAACAGAGTGTTTGACGTAGGAGAAAATGTAAACAAACAGAAGACTTGGGAACAAGTTGACTCCTCTGTGTGATGAGAAAAAAATCGAGGCAGATTTTTAGGCACAACGGTTCTTGTTAAGGGAAAGGTGGTCCACAAGGACAACCTTCGGTTAAAACCAACAATTAAATATCTTTTACAAAAAATGCTAAGTCTAATAATAAAATAAAGTATTATTTTAGATTTTACTTCGTACTTCTTTTCGCGTTAGGATTAACGCGGCAAAACTAACAGACTATTCTCACTCAAATTATATTCCGATATTAGACGGTGACGCCATAATATGGGACGAATTCAAGTACCTTAGGCATTCAACCAACCTAACTGAATTCACGCGCATGACGGAGGAAACTATAAAAATGACATTCAAGTTGCCCCAATCCCCATTGCAAAAAATACTTGAAGCTGACATCAGGCATGTAAAAACAATGCTATCTTCTATGAGAGTTCACTATAAAATAGCTAGAAGTCTAGATTTCTTGGGCTCAGCCCTGAAGGTTATTGCCGGCACACCAGACGCTGACGATTTGCTTCGAATTAAAGTAACAGAAGCAGAGCAGACAGGTATTAATTAATACAAAAACACGAGAACAGATCAATTTACTCACGGATACAATCAACAAGATACTTGAGAAAGGAAAAAATAATGAAGTTGACACCGATCATTTGTGTGAAATTTTGCTAGCCCGAAATAGGATTATAATAACAGAGATCCAAAATGTAATGCTTGCTATTACCCTCGCAAAAATTAATATTGTAAGTCCGGTAATTATTGATGACTATGATTTGAAATCCGTCTTAGTTGGGCAATTCACAAAGGCAGCCATCACGAAACTGATAGAAGTATCTAGAGTTAAAGCTTTCCAATATGAAGAAGTTTTGTATTTTATAATTAAATATCCTAGGATTAAATATTTTTGTAAAAGGATTTGGATCTTTCCTGTAGCACATAAAAGTATCATTCTTCAGCTCAGCGATTACACTGTAGCAGAATGCGGTAAAAAGATCTTTGTAGTTGCCGATTGCGAATCAACAACCACATCATCCTTTTGCAAAATAGACACCAACAATTCATGCGCCCAAGGATTGTACGCCGGCGGCGTAGCACACTGTAACACTCAGCCCAACCACCTCGATGCCAGCACCGAGGTCGATGATGGCGTTATTATTATAAACTATAGCCCGGCTAGTATCACTATCGATGATGCTATCGAAAAACTAATTAGCGGCACGTACCTTGTGACCTTCTAGAAAACAGCGTTAATAAATGATATGTTAGATGATTGTTAGATAAAAAGTAGTTAACATATAACTCTCGAATTTCGTCTGGGAGCATAAGTTGCAACGTAGGCGTCTGGTGATAGAACGTACAGCGTCTCTCACGTGGGTCAGGTAACCAGCGTGAGACATCGTTGCCGATTGCCGCCACACCAGCTATATATAATTGTAAAGTTTCACTATAATATAAGTATAAATATTTTTACATTTTGCATTCTAAGTATACCAAACCAAAGACCTGAGACCAGTCCGCAGGCTCAAGTCACTAAAATAGTATAACAACTTCTGGCAAGAGAAATGCCACGTATAGTTCAAACGTTCCTCAACCCAAGGCCAGACATGAGCCACGAGGTTGACAAAGGAATAGCTGAAGACCAACGAGGCAACTTCGCGGACATGGAAAAAATTCCAGACGTAGTCCGTAGTCTGGAGGAATTCTCCGGACAACCTGGCGAATACGGATCCTGGAAGAAAAGTGTAGATAGGATCTTAAAAATGTACAAACCATTGAAGGGAGCACCAAAGTATTTTGATATTCTCAATGTTGTCAAAAATAAAATCGTCGGGCAAGCCAATATTGCACTGGAATCATATAATACGCATTTCCCAATATGTCAGTAAGCTCAGTTGAACGGACGTGTTTTAAATTCGATAGCAGACAATTGATTTCCTGGCCAAAGTTAAAGGTTTTAATTTTTTGCTTAAATAAAAATCTAACAACCGAAAAGACAGTGACTTTATTTAGTGTATTTATATACAAATTCATACAATAATATTCTTTTAATTTGTTCGCTAGTGCTTAGTCTTTGAAAATTTGAAATATTTGTCTAACATGCATGTGTGCGGGCATTGCGGTGATAATCTCTCGGTTGAAGAGTTTGCTGAATGTTCGGGTTGCAAGATAAAGCTCCATTTCCAGTGCACCACCGTAAGCGAGAAATCGTATAGAACCATGGGCACAAGGAGAGATGCCTGGAGGTGCCAAGCATGTAGGTATCCTACAGATGTACAGACTACCGCTGCAGCCAACAATACGGTGGTATCTGTTCCTCAAACTCCAGCAGCACAGCCTTCAAAGAGAATGAGAGAACACAGCAGTCCCATTGTCCTTACTAACACCACTTCAACAGACAACCCAACGGTTATAGCCGAAATTCGTCCGCTACGACAGGAAATCAAGGACATTGCAGCTAGCTGTAACTTTCTAGCAGCAAAGTACGATGACCTCTCTGCGCACATAAAGAGAAATAACGACCTAATGGGCAATATGACAAAAGAATTAAATGAGATGAAAGCAAATAATGCACAAAAAGATGTCATAATAGAAAATCTCTAAACACACATAAACACCATAGAGCAACAGCATTAATTGGCTATGATTGTGTTAATTTTAAAAATAATGTTACCACTATTTCCCTTACGGACATCAGCCCCTGCATCCTCCCTAAAGCTAGTATCACTACTCAGGAGATTAAGATCCAGCTGCTCCAAGTGAAAGACATGGCCACTATTAAAGTGGTAAGCTGTCTTGTGGAACTAGAGCATATAGTAAATTATTGTGGCACATTCTCCGACACAATCCAAGACGGTGGACCCTATAGTGAAATTGTCAGGATTCCCGAGGCTGAATGTAGAAGAATGATCTGTGAAAAAGATTACTCACCTAATGCGGGTATCAAAATGGAACACCTACCTATAGGAGTAAAGAGAGTGGATAGCTTTACTACATTCGGAACGACAACTGACGGTAGTTGTAAGACAGGAGCACTCTTACTGCAAATGGCAGAGTGTACAAGAATGCAGTGAGATTTACTAAAGTAAGTATTACTTTAAAAGACTACTCTGGAATAGTCTTTTGAGTAAGAATATTATACGGTTAATAGGTAGTCATATCTGTCCATTCTTAGAAAAAACATGTTTTCCTCCTGCGACCGAATGGAATTATTGGAACACCCTTATTGATGTGACTCTCTGTGACAAAAGCAAACCTTTTAGTATCTTATATAAAGGAATCGCAGCAAAAGTGACGGAATAAAAAAGAAACGGAGACTTTGTAACTTATCTATTCAAAAAAGGAGGATTCGGTCGTGAAGCTGTACTCTGACCCGGCGCGTGTTCGTAACCCTGACCTGCTTCATCTACGGGCAGAGCAGTATATCTTTCAACTGTGCAGCCTGTCAGGGAAACGATTGGGTCATCTAAATTCGCGTGATATTATTTCCATGACAAAAAAAAAAGACAGCTTAAGGAGTAAAAATAAATCGTTTTGAGGAATAACGTCCCTGTACAATTTGCCTTAAAGGAAAATTATCGACTCAGTCGTTCTCGGAAAGGACAACAAAAAGTGAGAAGCCTCTTATGATTGTACACTCCGACATTTGCGGTCCTAAGAGGACGGAATCAAATGGTGGAGAAAAATATTTTATCACATTCATCGATGATTATTCACTATATATACTAGCGAACAAGAGCCAGGCATTCCAAACATTTCGGAATTATAAGAACTTTGGTGAAAAGCAAACCGGGCACAAGATACGAACATTACAAACATAATCCTAATACGTCATCAATAAAAAGGAAGGCTCGTCTCGTCGCTCAGAGTTTTAATCAACAATTCAGTGTGGACTACACAACTTGACATAATTTCAGCTTATTTAAATGGCTTTTTAGACGAAGAAATCCATATGAAATCTCCCCCGTTGTTGGAAGATATTTTTGAAGACTTGTTGCAAAGTGAACCAAGGGACAGTGAAATTGCTCATAAAACTATATCTGACCACAAACTTCGGCAAGTGGGACTGAGACCAACTATCTCTGATCCGTTTATGTAGCCTGGAGAAATAGGAACATTTTAATTCTTTCCATCTACGTGGATTGTGTGCTGGTTTCATCATAAGACGTAAACTGTATTGAAGATATTAAAATTAGCTTAAAAAGAGATATTGACATAAAGGATTTTGGAGAAGCAAAGTATTGCCTTGGTATCGAAATAAAGCAAGACAGCGGAAGCATAACAATAACTCAAAAGCAGTATATCACTGACCTAATAAGGAAATTTAATATGGAAAATGCGAAACCGTTTATCATTCCTGTGGAACCTGGAATAAGACTTACTAAAAATAATGAGACGACCTGTCAAGAAAAGAGACCGTACAGAGAATTGGTTGGCGGACTCATGTATGCTGCTATCTGCACACGGCCTCATATTTCACATGTGACCAGTGTCCTTTCACAGTATATACACATACTGCAATACTCTAATAGTGCTGATGGATTAATTGGTTATGTGGATACAGATTGGGGTAGATGTGTTATCGACAGAATCTGCAATACGTTAGAAATCGCAGAAACAGAACGTGGGCACTTCAGAAGATATTAAAGAAGTTGTTTATTTAAAAAAAACTTCATAAAGGAGCTTGGACTACAGGATCTTAACAACATCAACGTGAATAATGACAATCGTGGGGAGCAACTTCTATCCGAAAATCAAGTGTTTCATCAGCGAACAAAACATATTGATATTCGCTATAATTTTATCAGAAGCGTGTTATCAAAGGGAGAAAAACAACTTAAATATCTTTCGACAGAAGAGATGCTTGCAAATGTCTTGACTAGAATATTAGCGCAGCTAAGAATTACGGATGCTTTTTGGAATTAGGAGTCATCAAAGTTGAAGAATTTTCTCATTGAGGTGGCGTGTTGAATATTCCTGATTCAACTTCCAAATCGAAGACTTTAACCAATGTCTGTTTTTCTTACTTTTATATAGTTATCTCTTTCTATGTCGTATTTCTATTTTTCATTTTCATTTCCAAATGTATTTTTTTACTGTTAATTTTTTCTAATTCCTTAAATCTAGAAGTAAAAATACTAAAACTAGTTACAAATTTCTTAATTATTGTTAAAACTATCTTACTGGCCCTATGCGGGCGCTCGAAGTTAATCTAAATAGTCTTTGAATCGAAATAACATGACTTTTTGATTTAATCTATTGTTGTATTCGATTGCACGGAGTGAGGATGTAGAAATAAATGTTGTGTTAAATCCAATATGTTATGCAACATCACTACTCATCCTTTGGTTATAAATGCCTGTGATAATTATAATATTGTCACGAACGACAAATTTGACTGTTCCCATTTGCTAGATTGTTATATTTCTATTTCATTCAATGTATTTTCGTTCTAAGGAATTCAAATAAAATATTACTGCTACTACGCAATAAGTATAAACGGTGAGAAAAATTCTAATAATTGCCGGTAAAACCCTAAAAACAGCACTTTTCTTCTTCCCATATAAACGTTTTCTAAATAAAAGTTAGAGTCAATTTGAATATCAATGAATATCAATAAAGTTCTTATTAAATTATAATCACTAACTCATATTACAGCTATGAAACGGATAAATTTTTACGCGCATAGAAATATTTGTCAAACAAGTGCCAATCAAATATTTTACAGCTGAGAACATGTTGTATTGGAAAATAGAATTTCCGTTTTTAGTCTTTTTGTTTCTCACCGTTCAAACCTTCTCCGAATTTACACAATTACCATTGTGTTACGATATCTATGAGTGCGCGAAAACTTTCTTTACTTTGGCGATCTATTTGATAGCGACATTCCAAGTAAGGTGCTCTTTTTTTCATATATTGTGATTGTGACACATTTTGCTGCTAAGTGAGTGAACAATTTTCTTACTTTGATTATTTACAATGCCGAGGAGAAGACGACCTAGCTTAGGTCGTCGCAGCCAATCAAATGTGCGAAGAGCTACCTCACGTGCTAACCGCACTGATGACCAGAGAGAGACAGATCAAGAAAATAGTCGTATTGCTATGATATAATGAATTTGAGCGAATCCACAGACGGAATGCTCCTGTGATTCTTGTTGATCTTCTTCAACTTTACAAAGATATACATCCGAAGGGAAGAGTGACAAATAACAACATAATCATCAAAATTACCATTCCCCTACTGTTAAATGAAGAGTTCAAGGTGTTCAATGTGTTACCAGTACCAGCCTGGCACAATGGAAACTTCACTAACTTAATGCCATCGTCTGACTATCTGCTAGTCAGTCTTCAAGGAACCGATACTACCCTATGGCAAAGCAAGAATTCGGTTCCTGTAAACAAAGATCAGCTGGAACATACTGGTGCAGTCTTTTACATCAACACATTCAGGTCCACTGTTAGTGCATGAGAGTTTAGCATTCTTTAACAAAACAATTCGCTGTCGACATCACACTATACATACATCACTATACATCGCTGTCGCTGTGTATAGTACACCCAAGCCCTGCTAGAGACTATTGAGTTGAGATGCATTATCCCAACATAAGGATTTTCAGCATGCCCAATAAAAGGGGTCATATGCGACCAAGGAAAAAAACAAATATCATTAAAAGGTAGTGGAATTATAAGTTTGCAAGAGTACTGTATGATACGTCAGCAAGGTATGATCATCATTGGAAAACGTACACTGTCGAGCCGATGCGAATTTTCGATCTTGCCAACAAACAACATAACGCAGCAATTGATAAATTTCACACATGTGAAGAAAGAAGCACCCGTTTTACAACCAAATATATGCATATATATTTGGAAACACAACGAAATCAAGAAAAGGTACTATTGGAACTTAGGAAACATAAAATACAGCACTACACGACGATCGGTTCTGTTACAACTTTGCTAATTATAGTTGCTGCATTCTTTGTAGTGTTGAAGATTTGAGTACGAACCATCACCATCCATTCCGGTAAACCTGAACTTTCCGCGAGAATACACGTAGAGGCCAGTGAATTGAACATAACCAGAGAACTAGAGGATTTAGATTTTTGTGAGCTATCCACATGAGTCGGCCCCAGCATGTTGTGACGAAGCACAACAAAAGATAACGCAAAAAAGGTGTCACAGCCCAGACGACAAATTCGTGAGAAATTGTGTGGTGTAGACAGTTCGACATCGCACCGTGCACCTCTATCGGCTCATGTTCTTTTATATTTTTGTCTGTACTGTTATTGTAAATATTGTTAAATAGACAGACTTGTAGTATATAAGACGATTCAAATTTTAATAAAAATCACTTCGTTTGTTAGAATCAACCTGTGTATGAACTTGACTCCCCCCTACCAGCGGTAAGGCGTTAGAATTGTTCATTCATTAGTTATTAATAGTAATTTGTCTTTTGTTAATTTATACAACAAAAACGAATACAAATCAAGTTCTATGAAAACATAATTCAGGAGAATTTTAATCATAAGGAGATAGAAGTTATGTATACGTCAGCGTCCGTCGCAGCTAAAACGCGTGACGACAAATTCGACACCTTTATCTGGTCACTGCCCTCAAGAGCTGACCTATCAATAAAACGAATGTAGCAAAATGTACATGTGTCGCAGCATTGTAAAATTGCTGACCCAGTGCCTGCAATTAAAGTGACACATTTAGATAAATTATTAAAAGCAATGGAACAGAGGGCAACGATGAGCATTCGCCGGCAATCTGTTGAACCGATAATTTCTATTTGTAAACTTGTGGTTTCTTTAATTGTTTTAAATAAAGAATATTTTTTTCACTCCTGCCTAAGCAAGTGTTATTTATTTGAGAAATCATAACATTTAACAGAAAATTGGAAAACTACCAAGAGCTAGCGAAAGGGCTCCGAAGACAGAACGAACAGATGAAGCAGTTGAGACAAGACAACCTCTAACTGCAGTAATAGCAAAAACAACTAAAATCGAGACCGACTCCTGAGAGAAGTACGATATATGACGTCATTCACTACGCTAGGTGAGGTACTCAACTCATTCCGGAGCAATGTTGAAAACCACTTAAGCCGTACTGGGGATGAAGACACAAGAAGAACTATCGTGCGAGCCATATACCGTAAGAGAATCGAAGGAGAAGTGAAAAATACAATCCCGGGGAATGATGACTGTAACTCTATAAGGGAAACTCTGAAGCTGCGGTATAAACCCGATACGGAACCTCATGAAATACAAAAGCAGATCACCAATTTAAAGTTGCTTGAGTAAACTTGCTATTGAAATTCAAAGAATAAGGTATAAGGCAGACGAAAAACACCATAAAGGAAATGACGCAAGGAGTTTTACTAGATAAAATCTACAAAGTAGATAACTTAGGATAAATAATAGCAATTACGAGAATGGAAGTAGACAGCATTCAAGAAGAAAATAGAAGGAGTCAGGTAAATAATGCAGGCAAAACTCAAATTCAGGAAACTTTAGATCAACTCTGGGTCAATATAGCCACGAACAAGACACGTCTAAACAAAGTATCTACCGATGGAAATAAAGATGGTAATAGGCAAAATCCATATTTTTATGAACTAGCCCCGGATGACCTACCATTAATTAATATAACGATAGGATCGAAATCATATACAGCTTGACCGATACTGGTTCAACTCTGACCATAGTCGATGAAAATATTATTGAATTCGAAAAGATTCCTATTGAACCAATTAATTTTACAATCATAACAGGAAACGATACGATAACTCAAGAAGTTCATATTCTACCGCCTAAAGAATTTAATGCACCAACAAATGCGTTAGTCCGCTGGAAAGTTCGAAGAGATTTTAATAGGAAATAGCAATTCATTATCGGTATGCACTTACTAAAACATCTACATACATCAATCATTCTGGAATGAGAAACGTAGAACTTAACAACCAAACTTAACAATTAAACAACTCAATTTGCCATATATAATCGAAGAAATATGTTCTTTAGAACCATTGGAAGAAATTAAGACTAAAATTTTCATAAGTTTTCACAAGTTGTTCTTCACAGAACGAGATAAACTCACGAGTTCTCCGGAGATAGAACACGAAATAAATACCACAACAGACCAACAAATCGAAGCCAAACATTACAGATATGCTCCACGTAAGAAGTACCAAGGAAGATGGACAACTCTGGAAAAAGAAAATTCCAGATAGCGATCGATTATCGTAAACTGAATAAAGTTACAGTAGTCGATAAATTCCCGTTGCCCAATATAGACTCAATATTGGACAAACTCGGAAAGGCCCAATATTTC
Organism: Eristalinus sepulchralis; assembly: GCA_944738645.1. Lineage (NCBI taxonomy): Eukaryota > Metazoa > Arthropoda > Insecta > Diptera > Syrphidae > Eristalinus > Eristalinus sepulchralis. The sequence continues at coordinate 21,932,037 of OX122886.1, forward strand.
ACAACAGTAGATCTTGCGAAAGGTTTCATCAAATACTGTTTAAAGAAGAAGGGAAAAGACTGCCTTCGTAACACCACACGGGTTATATGAGTTTATCAGAATGCCATTTTCAGTATGTCGTTAGAGAAACATGTTTAGGAATATTGTTGGGTACACAGGAATTTCATCACAACCGACAAAAACAAATTATTATTAAATTATGAAATTCCTGTGAAAAGCAAAAGCAACATTGATCTACACAGTACTTGAAATTGGAAGTTAGTTTTTCCAAGTAAACTGATCGGTTTGAGTTTCTTTATATTTCTGATTTTTCCATTCATTCTTGTTTCGTTAGTTAAAGTTTGAAAGTTAGGAAAGTTTAATGCAATATTCATATTCCAACAGATGATGGTTTTGATAGTTGTGCGCAATAATTGATAAATAAAGGATAATATAAATTTATTAGTGCATGTGGAAGTGAGTGTGAAAAACAAAAGATTATTTGATAAAGATGTCCCTGAAAAATGTACCGAATGGCTAAAAGTGTTATTATTTAGTTTTTATGTTATTTATTTCTTGGGTATGCAAACAATGAAAACACAGCCAAATCGATTTTCTGTAACTTGACGCTTTTATAACCGAAAAAGCTCAGTTGCTAAGCTTTCTGCAAGAAAGAAGTTATAATCCTTAAAATCAAAAATTAATTTATAATTAGTTAGTCATGTCATTGTTTTCGTTGATTTAATCACTGAGCTAGTCGCATCGGGAGCAAACATTGAAGAAATGTGCATAGTGTCACATTTATTGTTGACACTGCCTTCTTCGTGTGATGATGTAACAATTGGACTTGAAACGCTTTCAGAAACGAGTTCAACTCTTGCTTTTGTTAAGAACCGTTTACTGAAATTAAAATAAAAGAGTGATAGTACGGACACGGGTTGAAATTATTGCAAGCTGTAGTTAATAATAAGCTCAAAAAAACAAACAAAAAACAACTCTAAGCAAAAATACACATGTCATTATTGTGGCAAAAAAGGACATATAAAATGGGATTGTTATATATTTAAGAAATGTGTAAATAATTATAAAGAAAATGATAGTGGAAAACGAGTACAAGTGGCAACGGTTCGATTGGAATCAAGTTTTGCATTTATGTTAAAACGCGCTGTTAAGGAAAACAAAAGTGATGTTTCTTTTATTTTGTACTCAGGGGCATCTGATCATATGATAAACGATATGGAGTTATGTACTGAGTATACAAGAATAAACGCATCAATTAAATGCCACCGCAAAAGGCATAATAAGACTTAATAATTAATCCTGGGACAACATAACCTTGGAAGATGTTTTGTATAGCAAAGATATCCCGTATAATTTAATTTATGTAAAAAGTATGTAAGATAAAGGAATGCCAGTTGAATTTAATCCAGGAGTTGTAAAGAATAGTTATGAAATCATTAATGGTATGAGTATAATGTTCCAATTATTGAATTTAAGATGAGTTGTAAAACTAATACGTTGAATATGAAACATATTAGCTTAATGTTTTACCTATCTGATAACATATGTCAACATATGTTGATGTACAGTGCATCAACAACACGCTTTGGTTTCGACGATTGAGAAATTATGTAAAATCATACATTGCTGCGTGTGTGCAATGTTGTTACAACAAGCGGTCGCCAGGAGCATCCGAAGCGCAAATGCATGTGTATGATGTCAACCCTATACCATTCAGGATATTCACATTAATCATCTCGGTCCGTTCCCGAAAAGTCGTCGAGGGAAAATTTACGTTTTAGGAATTGCCGATGCGTTTAGCAAATACCTGGTTGAAAAGGCAGTGCTGAACACAAAAACACACCCGGTAATTGAGACTCTTAATGAACTTACTGTTTTTTTTTTTGTTTGCCAGACATTTTAATAAGCGATCGTGGAACGGCCTTCACGTCAAAAGAATTTGAAGATTACTGCAAAAGGAATCATATCCGCCATATTAAAACAGCAATGCGCATTCCTAGGGCGAATGGACAAATCGAGCGTATTAACCAATGGATTCTACAATTTCTGTGAACTTCATTGGAATCTAAAAATGAGGAATCTACAATGGGTTATCAACACACAGTGCAACATGACCACATTTTTTTGTCCAGTTGAGTTCGTATTTGATTTCAAATTGAATGACATTATCACTTACGAATTTGTTCTAGCCGTTTATGATGTAGATGATGACCAAACCATTGTTAAAAAACGAGAGCTGGCAGCTGAACGAATTTCTGAAACTCATAAATTAGAACCACGTTACAAGGGGCCTTACGTCGTTAAAAAAGGCTGATGCTATTTTTCTTTTGAACCTGACGTATTTTCCGTATTCAAAGATTTTCTTGCTAAATGTGAAGCCCAATTCAACTTCAAGGTTGTTAGTTTATAGATAATGGGCGAAAATACTTATTAAACGAAATGAAAGCATATTGTGTTGAAAAAGGAGTTAGTAACCATTTAACACTTCGGTAGTTAAATGGCGTCTTTTAGCGAATGATTAGATCCATAACAGAAAAGGCACGTCTGATGGTTCATGGAGCGAAATTAAGCAAAAGCTTCTGGGGTGAAGCTGTGTATTTTATCAATAGAACACCTAGTAAAGAATTAAAAGAAAGGGAAAAAAATCCACATGAAATGTGGCATAAACGAAAGCCATGTTTGAAATATTTAAAGGTGTTTGGTTCAACAGTATACATATACATATATAAAATCAAAAAAGGGTATACTGGTTGGTTATGAACCGAAAGGTTTTAGAATATGGGATGCGGAGTGTAGTCCCAGAGTCGATTAGACTAATATGGAAAAGTCTAGGACTGCTGTAGAAACTTCAATTTTGTAAAAGAAAGCACAGAAAGTGATCAATTGAATATCCTGAATGAAAGTAGGGGTAGTGCCCATTATGATTTTCTGAATGAGAGTACGGAAAGTGGTCGACTTAATATCCCGAATAAGAGTTCGGATTGTTCAAAGTTTAATTTCCCGGATGAGAATACGGAATTGAGTTTGATTTGTTGTTAAGAACTCTGACTATTAAAATATTATTGTTGGATATGAGGACTCTGATTGGGCAGGAAGCGAAAATGATAGAAGAAGTACTACTGGTTACATATTTAAGTTGTTTGAATTTTCTGTTATTAGTTGGAATACCAAAAAAACAATATTCAGTGGCAGCATCATCAACGGAAACAAAATATTTAATACTATTCGAGGCTTTAAGAGAAGCTTTATGGCTCAAATCTTTAACGAGGAGTACCAAAGTTGGAACTAATATGCCAATAAAGAGTTCTGAAGATATTCAGGGTTGCCTTAGCATTGCAAGTACTCCCTAATGTCACAAAAGCACAAAACGCATAGATATTAAGTAACTTTACGAGAACAAATTGAAAAAAAATGAATTTGTCTCGAGTATATTTCCACAGATAAGCAGCTGGCCGATTTGCTCACAAAAAGTTTACCTTCAAACAGATTCATTATCTTGAGAAGAGAAATGGGTCTTATTGACGAAGCTGACGCAAATGGTCGACCACAACAGATGACGAATAAATAACTTCTATCTATTTGAATTGTTAACTAACTCAAACCTTGAAATGTTTGAAGAGGATTATTTAATGCTTTACTTATATTTCTGACCTACTTTAATATTTTTTTGCATAAATATTTAATCTATATTGGTCTGAATAGGTTTTTCTGGGTTTTCCCCAATCCTTGCAACAAATGTTGGATCAAGAAATTGTATTTTTCCCAGAGAGCACAGAATTTCAAATTAAAGTTAAATGTACTTACATACATATGTATATGCATGCATATACGTTACAGAAATGTTAATAAACTTTTTTTTATCAATGTTTTCAATGTGTTGGATATACAGGAATTTCTTCATAATCGACAAAAACAAATTACTACTAAATTGCGAAATTCCTGCGAAAAGCAAAAGCAACAGTGATCTACACAGTGCTTGGAATTGGCCCGACTTGAGTCGGGCACGAAAATTTTGTTTTTCCAAGTAATCTGATCGGTTTGAGTTTCTTTGTGTTTCTGATTTTTCCATTCATTCTCGTTTTGTTACGAGAAGAGTGCAAATCTGATCTTCTGTGCAAAAATGGTTAAAATAAAGAAAGGAGTAATAATTAAAATTGAAAGTTGTGTTTTAATACAATATTCATATTCCAACAAATATAATAGAAGTTTTTCAAATGTTGGAAGTGTAACTTTATGAGAAGAGAAACAGAAACGAGAAAAAAAACCAAGCCTCGAAAAGATATCTGTAATTAAGTAGATAACAATTTCAGCGCTGAAACAAATAAAGAGCTTTTTAGGAATCACAGGATGTTATAGAAAGTTTATACATAAAAGATTATGCAGAGGTAGCTCAGCCAATAACAAACTATCTGAAGTAGTCACCCAATTCTTAAATATCTCAATTTCCAAAAGACTTTTACTTTAACTACAGATGCGTCAAACTACGCAATAGGAGCAGTCCTATCACAGGAAGGACATCCTGTATGTTACGCATCGCGTATACTTAATGAAAGTACTACTCTGCTACTGATAAAGAGTTTTAAGCTATAATTTAGTCATTATTAATTGTTTTATACCTTACCTTTACGATAACAAATTCATAATTCAAACAAATCATCAACCCGTTAAATACTTGCATGGAAAATATCGAGGAAAAGATTTATCACCACGTCACCAAAGCCTCTGAGGAGAGAGCACACAGGTCTGAAGGTCAGCGATCACAATATAAATCTTTTAGGGGCAATAGAACTTACGACAGTTGTAATAATAATTAATATAACTCATCCAATCAGGTTAAAAACCCCTATTATAATACACAGCGCAGTGATAATGAACGAATAAGAGATAATCGCTCTACCAAACACGAACCCGTTCAAGAAATGGACGTAGATCCCACTTCGTAGCGCTTCCAGCGTTCAACCGCTTACCCCCAACAAAATGCTAACAATAGTAGCAACAGTCGAAAACAAACATTTAAAAGGCTTAATAACACCGAGAGACAGTGTGGTCAGAAACATCAGAGAATTAATCACACGTATCAAGAAAATTTTCGGAAAAAAAATAAGGGGACCAGTTACGAAACATAAGCTGAAATCGAAGAGTGTGAATCTCTATCTGAGCACATCCATTTTTAGGGAGAAGTCCCTGCTGCCGTTCTTAGAGCGAAATATAGCGGGGGAACTATTCGATTCTTAATACATAGATACTGGAGCATCAAAAATTTACATAAAACCCCTGCAAGAGATAGGAATTGTTTTGCCAGCTGATGGTCCCTTCCGGGTAAAATGCATGGCTTTGATACAATTACCCACAAATGTTTTATAACTCTCCTTGGAATTAATAGTCCCTTTTTATACTTTGTTTTGTTTTTATAATTTGTTTAAAGACGGGAATAATTTATTCTGATTTTGGATCTGAGAAAATCAGGTCCAAAAATGCGAAAATGTAAACCTTACAATAGTTAACGACAAAGAAGGCCCCCTTTGGTAAAAACTGATTTTGAAAAAATTATGAAGAATAGAATTAAGGCATTTGCGGATGCTACCGAGTCGCTGCCTTATAACACAAACTATTGGCACGGAATGCGAAGAACCAATATATTCAAAACCGTACCCACATCCAATGGGAGTGGCTGATTTTGTCAATAAGGAAATAAAAGATCTCCTAAAAAATAACATAATAAGACCCTCCAGATCTCCCTACAATAACCCCGTCTGGGTCGTTGACGAAAAAGGGATCGATGAACTAGGTAACTAGAAAAAAACGTCTAGTAATACATTTTCGTAAATTAAATAACAAAACGATTGTCGACAAATACCCCGTACCTCATTTTATCACACCTAGGAAAGGACAAGTATTTTACAACCCTTGACTCAGAATCAGTCAACGGTGGAAAATACGAATACGAAAATTGCCGTTTACCATTTGGGCTGAAGGATGCCCCCCAGTATATTTCAAAGGGCTATAGATGATTTCCTTCACGAACAAATCGGGAAAACTTGTCCACTCTACGTTAACGATGTTATCATTTTCTCTGAAACTGAGGCAGACCACGTCACAAACTTTGATTAAGTTTTACGCGCTTTATATCCAACATGAGGGTTTCACGGGAGAAGTCGTATTTCTTTAAGGAAAGCGTAGAGTACCTTGGTTTTACACTGAGGCCACAACAATATTTGCAGTTAGATCATTTTTGAGATTAGCAAGCTATTTCAAATGCTTCATCAAAGATTTCGCATCAATAGCAAAACCACTTTCCGACATCTTTAAAAGGGAAAACGGCAAGATACGAGTAAGTGCTCATCAATCCAAAAATTTCAAAATCGAGCTAAACGGGATAGTTCAAAATATTAGTAGATGTAATTAGAAGAAGCACAAGCTCGCGAATCTAACTGTCCTAAAGTAGCACCATCTATTGCGAGACTTCCCGTGGTTCCCAAAACCCAAAGGCCAAGTGAAACTTAAGGACCTAAATGCCAAGTGAAGCTGAAACGGTGCCAAGTGAAACTCAAGCAGTGCCGAAGTAAAATTTAAAAGGCCCTAAAGTGGTGCCGTGTCTGTATATCGAGCGAAGATTGACGCAGGCCCCTAGTAAACAACGAACGGGACGGAGACACAGCAGGACTCCAGCCAACTCACCAGGGATGCAGATACTAAAATTAATGTAAGATTAGAAATTAAGATTTATGAAAGAGATAAAAATTGAAGATAATAGAAATAAATTTAGAATACTGTATTTCTTTAACTTTTGTATAAGAAATAATATATACAGTTTTAAATTTCATAAGGAGTCAAATTGAATTGTATTAAAGCATTTTTATAAGTCTAAGTAACAGTCATAAAAATCAGAAATGACAAATTTTCCATCTACCCCCGAACTCGTGACCTTAGTTACCGAAACCGTCAAACGGCTTGTAAATTCCATCCTGAATCCAAATACCGATATATTTGGCGACCGAGATCAGGAAATAAGCCCTCATTTGCCAGGTACCCTATCCGATCTTGAAAAAAGCCCCGATATCGTGAAAAACGTACGTGAATTTTCCGGAAATCCCATAGAATTTTCTTCGTGGAAGAAAACTGTTGACAGGATCCTTTAAATCTATGAATCTCTCATAGGTACATCTAAATATTATGGTATTCTCGGTTATACGCAACAAGATAACTGGAAGTGCGGAAAGTGCGCTTGAGTCTTATAATACTCCCTTAGATTGGAAGGCAATTTCTCTGCATTCTACTCTGCATTACGCGGACAAGAGGGACATTGGTACACTAGAGTACCAAATGACTTCGTTGATACAAGACAATTCTACTATACAAGAATTTTACCAAGTTGTGTATAATCACCTATCCCTCTTTCTAAACAAAATATCTAGTTTGGAAACAACGCCGGAATCTACGGCTATCCTAAGGAAAACCTATAGAGATACGTTTATCCGGCGCCTTAAGGGTGACTTGCCTAGACTCTTGGGCATCTTTGAGCCAGCTGATCTTCCGCAGGCTCTTCACTTATGTTTGAAGCTTGATAATCAAAGCTTTCGGTTCAATTATGCATACAATAATCAGCAATTTGCAAGTAAACTGCAAAATCCAGCACCACTGCCTATTCCACCTCGTAGAGTTTACCAACAGCAAGTTGTACGAAGTACGAAGAGACAATTTCTATCCTCAGATGTATCAATTAGCCCAGCAAATGTTTTCACCACAAGTTCCTTTCTTTAGGCAACAAAATTATCCGCACTATTCATAACTCCAGCAACAGCTTGGACCTAATGTTCCGTTGCATCAACAGCAACCAAATTTCCCTTTCCCACCAAGACCACAAAATCCTCCGCCAAAACCTGAACCGATGGAAACATCGACGATTAGAATTTCAGCGGTCAGTTACCAAAATCGCCAATCTGTTCCTTTCAAGTTTGCCGGGAAGAGACCCCCTGTTCTTCCTACGCAGCATCCTATCCCCAACTAGATGCAATGAAACTTCCAAGTAGAGGCCACACCTCAAGAATTGGAGGAGTACAATATGGCCATCAACGTGGAGGACATCAATCACGACCAAAATCTAATTAACTACATGGACCAACAGCCTCAAGAAGAACCACAGGTCTGATCAAAATACTGATGTATATGAATCCCATGATATACATTTTTAGGAGAGATTAAATTGCTCTCCTCTACCGTACTTTAAGTGTAGGACGAAAAGCGGCCAAACATTAAACATTTTAATAGACACAGGATCCAACAAGAACTAAATACATTCAGGAAAACAACCTGGTACAATAATTCCCAAATATATTTTCATTTCATTTATTCATTCATATTCTCAATTGGTAACAATTTGTTACAGTTTGATATCATACCATTAACAATTTAAACAAAAGAGAATAGGGGTAGCATTTTGTATGAATTGAGCAATTATAGTATTAAATGCTACTTCATTAGAAATAAATTTACAAATGGGTATTTAAATAATTAATTTTAGTGAAATAAAAAAAGTTAAGCAACTTATTTAAACAATGGGATTTAATAGATTTTGAATTTGATTGTGTTCAAATTCAAAAAGCCATGTCTTCATTTTGGTATTAAACAATTTCATCGAGCGTAATAACTTCAATTCATGAGGTAACTTATTAAATAATCTACACGAAACAATGCAATAAGTATTTCTATAAAAAGTGCGAAAAGTTGGGATATTGACATATAAGCTTTGATTTCTACGTATATTATAGCAAGCCGAATATACAAGCAGGATATACAGGTAGCCGCTTCTCAAAAAAAAAAACAATTTCAACACTTTAAAGTAATATAAATGTCTTAGAGGAAGTATTTGCAAGTTAACAAATAATGGCATGGAATGGTGGTATCTAATTTTATTGCATATTTTTCTAATTACACATTTTTTAATAACCAATAAATTTGTAATTTTGGAGCAGCAATTCAATAATGTAGTTTGGAGTGGAAGGTACCATAGTAAATCATTTTTAAGACTTGTGAGGAGCATGTGTTTTTAAGATGGTAAAAAATACGTAGCGAGGAGTTAAGGTACTGCTTCAATGACAAAATTTGTTCAGACCAACTCAGCTTATTGTCGATGATTATTCCTAGATATTTTAAATGTGTAACAACTTCAATTATAAAACAATCACAAGAAAAATTGTTGAGGAATATTACATTTTGTCATTGCATTGTCATTGCTTGATTTCTGTTTATCACATTTCGAGGAATGAAATACAATATCAATATCAGATAACAATTGGGAGCTGAGACTGAAGAACATTAATTTTGTTTTTATTTACGGAACCCGATGAGAAATTAACATTCACTACAACTGTAAAATGCGAGATACGCACAACCTCTGAAACTCCGGTTTATATAAAATTTTACCCATACCCGATGGCCCTTACGGATGAATTGGAAAAGCAGGTGAATCAACTTCTCAACGATGGAATCATAAGACCATCTAGATCACCAAACAATTCTCCTGTATGGATAGTCCCTAAGAACCCCGACTCATCCGGTGAAAAGAAGTGTTGGATGGTCATAGATTATCGTAAACGAAATTCGATCACAATTCCCGACAGATATCCCATCCCGGATATAAATGCAGTTTTATCCCAACTAGGTCAAGCCAAGTGGTTTTCAGTCATTGACCTCAAGAGTGGCTTCCATCAAATTTCGCTCAAAGAGTCAGATGTAAAAACAGCCGTTTTTGTGAATAACGTGAAATATGAATTCACGACGCTACCGTTTGGACTAAAGAATGCACCATCTATATTCCAGAGAGCACTGGATGATATATTAAGACAGCATATCAGTGTAAAATATGCTAAGTATATAAGTTAACAACAGAAACATTTCATCAAGCGAACAATGCATGATACAGTTCCCACGAGAAACAGCATCAGCTATATACGTGATGGAATGCAGCGAATCGTATTTCCACCGCACACACGAGGCATAGACAACGAACAGACACCTGAGCCACCAACGGATATGGTGACCTGTCGTCTGGCTGCATAGGACATGCATTTAGTTTTAAAATAGTTGTAATTCAGCCGCGAAGGCTGTGAAGTTAACGTAGCGAAGTTAACGTGAAATAGTTTAGTTGCCGCCCAACGTGGGGCCCAGCAAAAATCATTGCATCAAAGTGTAGTAGCGTTAATTTCTCGCGCGTTAAGTGCTCTGTCATAATCACATAAGTCGACCTCAATAAAGATCGTCGCGGGTGCAGTGTGCGTACCTCGAGCATCACAACTGTAAGACGACCTTTATCAAAGAGTGTGAAGTAACTACGAGAAAAAGGAATGCTGCCCTTCACCAGCGTTGGTTTATCCTTATGTAAGTTAGTTTTAAAATTTATATTTCTTTATATTGATTTAGATAGTGTAATAGTGTAATAGTGTAACCGATCCAACTTTGCGTCCACCGGTGTTGAACATCGACAACATCAGTATCGAATCTAAATCCATCGACTTCGAATCCAAATGTGAGGGTTAACGCAACTTCAAAACTGGAATCGCTAATCGCAAGCTTTGTAAGTCGCGTCTGCATAACTGAGTGCAGAATCCTCGTCCAATCGATAATAAAACCTGATAACCAGATTCATAGAGAAACTGTTTAAACCATTCATTAACATCTACGCACGAACTTAAGCGATCTGGACAAAGTATCAGACGTCGTGAGATGCTCAAGAGAGTTCTCCGGAACTCCTGGTGAATTAAGTTCTAGCCCCAAAAAACGTTGGTATCCTCAACATAATCCGCAATTAGATTGTGGGTAATGCGGATGCTGTCTAAGAGTCATACAACACCCTACCAAATTGGGAATGCATATCGAAATGCTTAACGCTTCACACTTTGCATAAGCGTGATCTGGGAATTTTGGAGTACCAGATGACGACAATCACCTGTCATTAATTGTAAGCAAAATTTCGTCACCTTACATCGTCACACAGAGCTAAGGCCGTAGAAACATTTGTAACAGGTCTCAGAGGTGACTTGTCTAGGCTCGTATGTATAAGGGAACCGGCAAACCTTTCCACAGCTCTGCTTAAGTCTCGAAAATTAGCAGCTCAGAGCCAACTATGCTCACCATAGTATGAGCAAAATGAGGAGGTGTAGTAGGCCCTGAAATTCAAGCGTTTTCTTTAGAAAAATAACAGCGAAAATGTAAAGGAACTACCGAAAAGGAATAAGAAAGAACATTCATTCGTTTGTGAACAGTCAGAGGTATAAGACGTGTGCCAGTAAAAATAAAGTTGTAAAGTAAATTAAAGTATTTTGTATTGGTATTCCATTATAACATCGGAAGTGGAATTACGATGGCTGATATTGAGAAATATAAAGTTAACACGGCACTACATCCTAAGTTACGGCTTGCTAAGTTGAATAAAAAAACAACAGGCAACAAAAGCAAGCTATTGCTGCTTCTATTATCTGTACCCGAAAATGAACGAGGTAATTTCACCGAAATGTGCAGCGGTGGCGTCTCCGATTCGCCGACAGTAGACGGGGAACTCCAGGATAACGAGCGGGAATATGACGATGGTGAGGCTGACGAGTGAGAAGATGAGAGCAGCATAAACGAAGACGATGAGGTACTACATGATGAAACAGAAAATGAAGATTATATAAAGAGGTGTAAAATGAGTGACAACACGAAAATGAAGAACAAGAAGAGAGTAAAGATGAGTGATGAAAAGAAAAACGATGAGTGGAATCTTATGAAGAAATAGCTGGAAATAATGCGCAAGGAATTGGATTTGCGTAAACTTGAGAACATCCTAAAAAAGGGAGAATAAATGGCTACACAGAAAAAGTCAAGAGAATGAATTTGAACAAAACGACAGCAGAAGCAGGATCATAGAGGATTTTACCAATATCAAAGATTTGCTGGCAGAATTTTACGGAGAGGCTGAACTGTATACTCACTGGGAAGCGCAGTTTATTAACTTAAGGGCTACATATAATATTGATGATAAAAACTTAAGAATTCTTATATCTTGCAGGTTGAAGAGAAAAGCATTAAAGTGGTTTCATTCCCGATCGGACGTGACTACTATTGAAATAAATCAACTGCTGGCGGAAATAAGGGAAATGTTGGCGATCGATTTAGTCATTTGATTATTCTTGCGAATAAAATTTCCATGCAGGAAGATGAATTGCTGGAATGTATCATCGAAGGAATAAAAAAGAAAATAAAGTTGTAATCTAAACTAAAGTATTTTGTATTTTCATTCCATTATAGTGGCGACCACCTCCTTCTTCAATTTCTTTACGGAGAACCCAAGATCAGCAATTATTCTATCCACAACTGGTATATATACCTAAATCATCACATTTTCCAACGCGTCAGCATTTTAAACAATTTCCAGTTAACCAACAGCAACCGGTTCATTCTAATCAACGGCCTATATACCCTCCACATCAATTTACCCAACTATCGAATTCCCAAATAAATCGACATCAATTCCGAAAGAATAATTTTTTTGTCACAATCTGTTCTACTTGAACCAATGGATGCTACAACTATCGGTACACATAATGAGAATTTAATGAATCGGCCAGTGATGAAGAATTTCCCACCAGCTCCAAAACGACCTATGGCTCCTTCACGAGAATATCCAAATCCCAACAAGATGCACAGAAATTTCCATTTGCAATCTTCAGAAGTTGACCCCCACAATAATAACACATCCGTATAATCTCAAGAAGTTAGTTACTATAATGCTATGATTTCGGCTATGACCGAACCAAGCCTTTTCTTGTGAACCTAATGTGAGGCTGCATTAGGCGTTTAAGTAAAAAAGTTCTGAATCATAGAACTTTTCATGGTCCTTCGAGCCGGATATCCGAAAATGTTGTGCAGTACTCGTATTAAGTTCAAAGTGATAAGTGAAAAGTGTTAAGTGTTAAGTGTAAAGTACAGCAGTACATCGTGAAAAAAAAATCAAAATGTACAATATCGATCAAATTGCGTTAAAACAAACGCGAATTTCCAGTAGAGTACATGCTTAAAAGAATAGAAAAGCTAAAGGAGTATTGGGTCGACTTTTAAGTAAATAACGGCTACTTGGAAGAGTGAACAAAGACAAACCCGCAGCATCACTATTTCAAACAGGAGTATTCAAAGCAGTATTGATCATAGTTCACACAGTGCACTCCCAGCCAGCGGAAAGGGTAGGTGTCACCTTGAACCCCACAACTGTTCATGTGTGCAATCCGACATCTTGCATGCGCAAACCAAAACGATCTGCGACTGAGTCGCTACCAGGCTCGAGAATGCTGACGCGGCTGCCCTTGCACGCGTACGCTGCCCGGTGGAACTGGGCATAGGTGTAACGATAGATTAAGGTTAGCTTTAGTTTCATTATTATTCCAGATGCAGAGTAAAATAGTTGTAGTAATACCGCATCGTCTTCTTTTTTTGTAAACGCGAATCATTCGTTTGGTACGATTGTAAGTCAAACAGTTGGGGAGAGGCCCCGCCTCTCTGTTCGTGGTATTTTTAGAATCCTCGATTCGTTAACTGGCGCCCGAGCAGGGACCGGACTAAAAATTGAGTCACTTTTTTCATGGGTCGATAATTGCGGGTCGTGTATGAGTATGAGTTAGTACGCTCTACTTGAGTGCACGTTGCTGTTACCATGAGAACACAGTAAACCACTCTAACTCGGTTGCTGTTTCCGGCATACCCATGGGAACATTCTCGGAGATCGACTAGATAAGTGATTCAATTGTGAAGTCCTCCGTGCCGAGAGTAGGTTGCCTACAATATTAACGTAGGCATCCAAAAGGGAGAAACATGGAGCTTTCAAGGCTGGTGCCCCGAAGATTTTCGGTTCGGTTTTGACGATTTCTGTGTTTTCTTTTTCTTGCAGATAATCAACAAAAAGAGAAAAGAAAAAAGAATGTTACAGATCCTGTAAGTCAGGAATATTTGTAAAAAAGAATTGTGCCATAGTGTGTGCAAAAAAAGGCAAAGGATAAGGCAAATTTGTGCTGAATTCTTAAAAGAAAAAAGTGTGCAAAAAAATTAATTTAATTGTACAAAAAAATACGAAATTTGTGCTGTGCCCAAAAAGCATATTGAAAAAAATATCCTAAATTGTGCAAAATAAAGAGGGCTAACGAAAAAAGCATAAAAAAAAACCTAAATTGTGCAAAATAAAGAGTGATAACTTTGTTCTGTGCTCAAAAAATCACATTGAAAAAAAGATTTGTGCCACTCTGATTCTCTTGAGTAAAATCCTTCAATAAGGTACTCGTTTACGTTTAATTAATTACAATGGAACAATTGACGACTTCGGTTACGGAATTGACTGGTGCAGTCAGCAATATCCTCGTGCAGATAAAAAATCTCGAAGCTCGACTAAAGACTGTCGAGAATCGGCCGAATTAACATGGGCCTTCAAGTAACGAAGTAAGTGTCTTTCCCAACGCGCAACCTTGTCCGCCAAGAAACAAAGCTCATTTGAAGGACATCAGCAGACTGCCGGACTGCGTGAAGGAATTACAAGTGTTCGATGGTAACCCTACGCAGTATGTATCTTGGGTAGTAGAGGCCATCCTTCAGGACTTCGAAATAGTTCGGGAAAAACCCTTATATCGGGCAATCCTTCAACACATTCGTGAGAAGGTTTGCGGATCGGCAAATTCAGCTTTGGTTTCGTATAACATCTTCGATTGCGATTGGCCACCAATTATCATTAATGGTTAACAAGCTGAAGACGGAATCGTATAGTGAGGAAACCGCTAAGGCTTTAGTGGAAGCATACAGGAACAGAGTTTTAGATGTATTCGTTCGCAGCCTCAACGGCGACATTTCGAGGATGTTAATCATCCAAATTTGGTTACGGCTCCAATCAATCAAACGTTCAAGAGTAAGACCTTCTCTGCCTCCTAAGAAACACTTTCAAGGTCACCCAGGAAGATTCAGGCACCACTCCTGGGCTCCTCCGCAACAGGGGAATACAGCTCCTCCGCAACAGGGGAATACAGCTCCTCCAAAGGTTGATCCAAAGCCATTGGAAAAAATGGATGGGGATAGGAGTATCTAGACTCGACAGGTCAATTATATGAACCGACTGCAAACTTCAAATCCATTCAAACGCGGAGCTAGATCAGCCAATTACCCAAATAAACAGCAGAGGGTGTTCCACGCTGAGGTGCAAGAATGCGACGGAAATTATGAAGAAGTTGCAGAAGAAGCCTTAGGAGAAGAGCTGGACGGCCATCCAGCGTACCAAGTATAGAATATGTTACGCGGAATAGAGCCGTGTTAGAATTCCTTGTTGACACGGGGGCCAACAAGAATTTCGTCAGCTCCAACATTAAGCAGCCCACGATACCATTAGAAAAACCCGGACTCAAATCCTTTGATGGTATCATAGGTGATGATATGTTGAAGGAATTTGAGACCGTGATTGACAGGAAAACAAACATACTAAAATTAAAGCCTAATATAAGACTACCGCTGAAGGAAAAGGTATCCAAACAGGTAAATGCTGTCCTTAACAAAAAACTTCCTGATAAGGCTAAAAACGCTCTGAAATCATTAAATAATAAATAAGAGACGGTATTTGGGGGCATGGGCCTATGCACACGAGGCAATGTCCTTGATCGCGCTCAACATGGCGAGCTGCCAAGACTATCCTCGTCCGTGCATAGGTCAAGTTGACATACAGCCTCCCCGTGGCGCCCCCTGGATAGCCATCACAGCATCCGTTGTGTGGTGAACCAATGTATGCAGCGACTGGCCTACCAGTCTGTAGGTTGTGCGTGAGGCTCACACAAAAATAACCGAGTTCAGCAACAACAACTTGCCTCGGATATGGACGGATCCAATGTTGACGACCCCGACAAACGTACAAAGGACAACGATTTTCGGTTCTGCACGTGGAATGTGAGGTCTCTTAACAGACCACGTGCAGCCGAACAACTTGCGGAGGCCCTTGACTGCTACAAAGCAGATATCACCGCCATCCAGGAAGTGCGGTGGGATGGGCCGGGCAGAAAAAAGATGAAGAACTGCGACATTTACTACAGCGACTGCTACAGGGAGAGAAGGCAGCGCCTATTCGGATGCAAATTTGTTGTTCGAGGCAGACTTAGGCAAAAAGTCATAAGCTACGATCCCGTAAGCGAACGCCTCATGACAATCCGCATTAAGGCTAAATTCGGAAACGTCAGCCTGATATGCGCTCACGCCCCGACAGAAGAGAAGGATGACAACAGCAAGGATGAGTTCTATGATCTCCTAGAAAGAACATACGATCGATGCCCCAGCTATGACACCAAGATCGTTCTAGGAGATTTCAATGCTCAGCTGGGGAAAGAGGATATCTTTGTTGGCGTCATCGGGAAACACAGCCTGCACGATACGACTTCCGGAAACGGACTCAGGCTGCTGGACTTCGCCGCGGGGCGGAACCTCTCTGTGAGCAGTACGCGGTTCCCACATCGCAACATCCATAAAGGAACCTGGCGATCCCCTGATCAATCAACCGTCAACCAGATTGATCAAGTTGCGATCGACCTCAGACACTCCTCCAACATCCTCGATGTCCGAACATTCCGAGGCGCTAACATCGACTCGGATCATCACCTTGTTGTAGCCAAGGTAAGAACCCGGATATCGAGAGAACAACGGAGTCGAAACGGTTTGACGTCGGAAAGCTACAATCGCAACAGGTCGCTGGGATCTTTGCAGACCGAGTCTTCCTGAAACTCTCCCAAAGTTCGACGCTGCCTGCACTAACAATAGAAGAAGAATAGAAACGTTGTCAAAAAGCCATCAAAGAAGCTGCCACTGATGTGCTGGGTTTCACGCCACCACCTAGAAAGAACCCATGGTTTGACGACGAGTGCAGGCAAGCACATGCAGCCAAACAGGAGGCCTACCAGGCAACGCTGCATCGGACAACGAGAGCTGTTCGTGAGCTCTACGAACAGAAAAGAAGGGAAGAGAACCGGCTTCTCAGAAGGAAAAAGAGAGAGCATGAGAAGCGCGCGGTCGAATAGATGGAGAGATGTTATGGCAGGAATGAAGTCCGAAAGTTTTACCGAAAGGTGAAACAGCTATCCGGTGGATACAGGGTTCGGACCGAAGCCTGCCGGAACCAAAACGGAAACCTCGTAGTAGAGTCGCAATCGATTCTGAGAATCTGGAAAGATCATTTCTGCAGACTCTTAAACGGCGATGACGGCCCAAATCCGCTGTTAGGCAGAATGTTCCACTTAATTTGGACGATGATAGGCAAGAATTCCGTCCCCCCGACTTAGACGAGGTCAAGATAGCAATATCGAGACTAAAGTCAAATAAAGCTGCTGGAGCGGATGGACTGTCCGCAGAACTGTTTAAAGCAGCTAAGGATGACCTGGTTGGACGCATGCACCAGCTCATCTGTAAGATATGGTTGGAGGAAAGCATGCCCCATGAGTGGAATCTCACCGTCGTCTGTCCGGTCCACAAGAAAGGAGACCCCTTCGACTGCGCCAACTATCGAGGGTTAAGTCTCCTTAACATCGCATACAAGATCCTTTCTGCCGTACTGTGTGAACGCCTGAAACCGTTTGTCAACAACCTGATTGGTCCTTATCAGTGTGGTTTCAGGCCAGGGAAGTCCACCATCGACCAAATCTTCACACTACGGCAAATCCTGGAAAAGATCCAAGAAATGCAAATTGCAATTGAGTAATAAGGCCCTCTCTCGATAGACTAAGCTTGCTTTATATAACACCTTAATCATCCCAGTCCTACTTTATGGCGCGGAAACTTGGACACTACTAAAAGCGGATGAGGATGCCCTTGGTCTCTTCGAGAGAAAAGTTCTGTGTGCGATTTTTGGTCCTGTTTGCGTTGATGGCATCTGGAGGAGAAGATTCAACCACGAACTGTATGGGCTGTACAGCGGCATGAGCCTAGTCAAGCGTCTACGGATACAACGCTTAAGATGGCTAGGCCATGTAGAGCGTATGGACACCACTGCTCCGGCCCGAAAAGTCTTCGAATCTGAGCCATTGGGACAACGCAACAGAGGACGGCCCAGGATAAGGTGGCGCACACAAGTGGAGAAGGACCTCAACCAACTTGGAGTGCGCAACTGGCGGCAGCTGGCGAAAGATCGTGCTGGCTGCAGAGGCATGTTGGTTGAGGCCCAGGTCCACCCCGGACTGTAGCGCCATAAGAAGAAAAAGAAGATGATTGGGCCGATCAATATCGGCGAAGCGCTTGACACTTCTGTTCCAGCAGAAATCAGAACGAATACGGATTAACCTATCTACACGAATTGTTACCCGTATCCGGCTTGTCTTAAAGAGGAAGTTGATAACGAAATAGCGAAGCTCTTTGACGAAGGTATTATCAGACCCTCCAAGAGTCCTACAACTCACCGATTTGGGTCGTTCCGAAAAAAACGATACCAAATGGTGAGAAGCAGTATAAGATGGTCATCGATTATAAAAGGTTGAACAGTGTAACTATTCCCGACGCATATCTTATACACGATGTCGATTCGACCATTGCTAGTCTTGGCAAGGCTCAGTATTTTACGACCTTAGAGGTTAGGTTTCCACCAGGTACCAATGAAATCTTCTAATGTGCCCAAGACCGCGTTTTCCACGATGTATGGAAAATTTGAGTTTCTTATGTTACCTTTTGGTCTGAAGAACGCGCCAGCTCACTTCATGGACACTGAGGTGGAATTCTTCGGATACGTGATCACACCTGAGGGTGTACGCCCGATGTGACGAAGGTGGAAGCTCTCCGAAAAATACAAGCTCCAACCAATCTGAAAGAACTCAAATCCTTCCTCGGACTAACATCTTATTACAGGAAGTTCACTCGGGACTACGCGAAGGTCGCTAAGCCTCTTACCAATCTTACTCGTGGTGAAAACGCTCAGGTAAAAGCTAATCAGTCTAAAAAGGTCTCTATAACACTTAATGAGGAAGCACTAAAAGCCTTCGATGACCTGAAAACACTTTTGACTTCAGCGGAGGTACTTTCGTTTCCGGATTTTGCCATGCCATTCAATCTCACGACAGACGCATCGATTAAGGCGATCGGAGCCGTTAGATCAGGGTGAATTAGGTAAGGACAAACCGGTTGCCTACATCTCACGTTCACTCAACAAGACGGAAGAAAATAACGCAACGAACGAGAAGGAGATGTTGGCAATAGTTTGGGCACTCGATAATCGGCGATCTTATCTGTATGGAGCGAAGAAAATTCGCATATTCACCCATCACCAGACATTGACCTTCGCCTTAGGTAACCGGAATTATAATATGCAGATGCTTGATATAAAAATATATCGAACTCCGGTTAACCGCAGCGAAGTCAATGGGCAGGTGGAGCGGTTCCACTCGATGATCCTGGAACCGATGTTTGAAGGCTGAGTATAATAACTTGAAATTGCGAGAACCTTTGAATATATCGTTTGACAGATATAACAACACGATTCATTCTGTGACACAGCGGAAGCCGTGTGACATATTCTTCAACAGAAGTTCCAGATTCAATTTCCAGAGAAATAATAAAGAAGAAACAAAGCATTAACACGTTCCCTGCCGCGTGTACCGAAAACAGTACACGCTTAGCTTAATTTCTACGCCAACGTGTTTTTTTAAAATTAAAATTTTTTTTTCTAAATTTTAATTCCCGTTATGATTGTTTTATGTTATTTAGTGATGTTTAGGGGAATTTTTGCATCGTGTACTGATAACGGTACACGCGGTGTGGTGATTAGTCATGATAGCAAATTTCCGCATTGAGTATTAATAAAAAATAGGAATTTATACAAAATTATTACCGTGTACTGTTTTCGGTACACGCGGCGTAGAAATGACACCTAGTAAAAAACAGCTTGGCAGGGAACGTGTTAAACAAATAAAAGATCAGCACAATGTAAATAAAAATAACACAGCACTAGCACCGTAACATTTATAAGGCGCAACTGTGCTCATACTAAAAGCACAACTCTGCACATACAAAAAATTCTTAAATCACAATTGTATTATACAAACAAACCTTAAGCACTCTATAAACATAGAGCAAAAAAGCGCAAATTAAATAGCTAAAGCGAAACCAATGAAACAGCTAAATGTAACATTTTGCATTTAGCATAAAGCTAGGCACTTAGATTTCAATAAAGTCAATGTACTGTATGTAGTATTAAGTAAAGTTAATTGCAATTAACTAAGTATGATTAAGTTTGGTCTTATATTTCAATGATTTAATGAACATTTAAAATAGCATTTACTACGTCATAAAGGCATCAAACAATGTAAATATAACTTACCATGTATCTTCTACAGCTTATTACACAGTTTATTACTAACAACAACCGTGCAAGGGCTTAATATCTGTGAATATCAATTACCAATAGTGTCAATTAAGGAAGAGTACCGTGGTAGCCTCCGACGCATGCACACGTGCCGTCTTTGCTTCCGCCCACAGCACGAAAAAACAAACAATCAAAAAAAAAAAAAAAAAACAAGCCCCTCGCGAAAAAAAAACATAACAACAATAACGCGGAGTGCTAAGTGCAGTGCAGTGCAGTGAGAAGTGACTCGGTCGAGCGCACACGATCCGCTCCTCCCTCTCCTCCTCCTTCACAAGACGCTGCTGGGCATTCTCGGTCGCAACTCCCGTTTGATCTGCCAGACGGGCTGATGCGATGACTGAGTGTGCCTAGCATCCGACGTAGCGGACTTAGAAGTGTGAACTATTGTTTGTGGGCCAACTCAAATCAATGTATGGGTATAACACCTACATTGATTTGTAATGTGAGATGAATTTTTGTTTACACTTCTAAACTCCGCTTTACTCTACCAACTGCATTGTCGGAGTTGGTTCCCAAATGTCTTAATCGATATGAGAGACATTTGCACATTGTTGGAGAAAGCAAGATCGTTGCGCTTGATATTTCAAAAGCATTTGGCAGAGTCATCATCTGGCATCAGGCTCTCTTGTCGAAAATGCGTGCTTATGGAATTGATAAGTCTCTTCTTCAATGGATTAGAAATTACCTTTCGAACCGTTCAATACAAGTCATACTGGATGGATTCAAGTCTGATATCCACCATATTAATGCTGGTGTTCCCCAGGGCTCCGTTCTGTCTCCGACACTCTTTCTCATTTTCATAAATGATCTCTTGTATGCTAGTTCAAATCCTATTCACTCCTTCGCTGATGACAGTACCCTCAGCTTCTCATATTCGTTCCTTGGCTCACGTCCCTGTACTTCGGCAGTAGACTTGGAACGGCAGCGTATGTTAAGCACATTAAATTCCTATCTTGACAGCATAATCGCTTGGGGTACAAGAAATAGAGTGGTTTTTTATGCTTCCAAAACTCAGTGCTGTCAACTGTCACTCAAGCGTTCCCAAAATAACCAGCCGTTATCCATGGACAGCACCTGCGTTGTTGAAACCAAAAAACTTTCCATCCTCGGTATGCGTATCAACTCAACGCTTAGTTGGAACGATCACATACATGAGGTCGCCAAAAATGCTGCGAAATGTCTAGGTTTCCTAAAACGATGCAAAAAATACTTTACCCCCTCTAATCTGGCTACAATTTACAAGGCCTACATCCGTCCTCAGCTCGAGTATAACGGTCCTATCTGGTCTGGTGCTCCTAATACCTCCCTACACCTACTGGATAGAATCCAAAAGCGAGCGATAAAACTTATAGGAGATAACAATATTGCAAATTCGATTGACTCGTTAGCTAGCTGCATTCCTCGTTCATGAACTTATGAAAAAAATTAGTGTCTCAGATTATTGCATTAAAAGAATTTCTATTGGAATTCAATTAATATGCGAAACTTCTGATTCATACCATCGTGCATGTAATGAGTTAATTAAACAGAAACTGCAATTCTTTTCCCATGACTCAAAAAATGAAAGGTCATTCAAGGTTGCACTGTTTGGACTTGATGATTATGACACCTCTATATTAAAAAAAGAACTGCAAGCATTGGGTCTACAATGCAAAGACATTAAAAAAATTAAAAAATGTATGATCGGTACACGGACATTATATATATCGTTTATCTAGTGAATGGTTCTGTAAAACTCTCGGGTCTACAAAAACGAATTAAATCAATTTTCCGCACTCAAGTGAGGTGGGAATTCCAGAGACAATTAAAAAACAAAGTCACTCAATGCCGTAATTGCCAAATGTACGGACACGGCGAACGAAATTGCAAGGTCAGAACTTCTTGTGCAAATTGTGCTGAGAACCATAAAACAGCGGAGTGCAATCAAATGATTTGTTCAAATGTGCTAATTGCAAAGAAAACCATAAAGATAGATAGATTCAAACTGTCCAAACCGCGTAAAATATTGCCAAATGAGAGAAACTGCAAACCGCCAGCAAATTCACTCTCACTCTTATTTACGGAAAACGCGACAAACACTCCAAATATTGAAAGCATACATGACTTTCCATCTCTTCCTAACAAGAGTTTGAAGAAGAAAAATACACCACCTGTCCCTGTCACACACATCCCACTGCATCATAGAGAGGCTAAACGATCAAACGAACCTGTTACTGCCGGAGCCTCCACTAGTCATATGGATAAAGAGAACGATCTTTTCACTAAGGAAGAATTATGTTCTCTCATGATGGAAATGGTCTCCAAGTTAAGTAATTTTAGAAATAAGTATGAGCAATATCAAGCAGTTACTCAGCTTGCACTTAAGTATCTCTTCTCTAATGTTAATTAATTCTCTTAATGTTGTATGTTGGAATGCTAGAGGCATCAGGAATAAATGTACCAAATTTTTTAATTTTCTATGTGTTAACAATGTTGATATACATATGTCTTGTAAGTGAAACTGGTCTTAACTCAAGTATTCGTTTCTCACACAGTCAGTACATTTGCCATAGACTTGATCGTAGTAATAGTAGACAAGGAGGTGGAGTTGCCATTGTTATTAAAAAGGTACTTAATCACAAATTACTGCCATTTATCAATACCAGTGTTATTGAAGCAATTGGCATAGAATTTGAGCCCGACAATAATTCTAAAATTACAATTTTTTCAGTCTACTACCCGGGCAAAAGCTCTT
Source organism: Eristalinus sepulchralis (assembly GCA_944738645.1). Taxonomy (NCBI): domain Eukaryota; kingdom Metazoa; phylum Arthropoda; class Insecta; order Diptera; family Syrphidae; genus Eristalinus; species Eristalinus sepulchralis. The sequence goes on from OX122886.1 coordinate 21,955,157, forward strand.
TAGGTAATGATGCTTTTCGAAACGATCTTCGTAAGTTAATATGTAACGCCGATAAAACTGTAATTGGTGGTGATATAAATTGTAGACATCGTTCTTGGGGTTGTCTTAGGGCAAACAAATGGGGCAATATTCTAAACGATCTAGTCACAAGACACCCCATTAGAATATTATATCCAAATAACCCGACATACTATCCCCCGGGTACCAGAGGATCTCCATCTGTGCTAGACCTAGATTTCGGCAAAATCTCAAATCGAAACTTACGAATATCGCAATTAACCTAAACAATATTAACGACGAAACAAAAAATTTCGTTCTAAAGCAACTTCCACAGATGGGAATTAAATATCTATGCTTCATCATAAATTCATGTCTGAAACTAGGATACTTCCCAGTTGTTTGGAAAATATCAAAAGTGATACCTATTCGAAAACCTGGTAAGCCCGCAATGGACCCTTACAACTATCGCCCAATTAGCTTACTAAGTGGTATCAGTAAAATCTTTGAAAGAATTCTCAAAGAAAAACTGATTAACATTATTGAGGATAGGAATATAATCCCCCACCAACAATTCGGTTTCCGCCAAGATCACAGCACTTCGCACCAAGTAATTCGAATAACCCAATACGTTAAAGATAAACTTGCAAATAAAGAGTCTACCGGCCTGGTTCTTCTTGATTTCGAAAAAGCATTCGATTCCATATGGCACAATGGGCTGATTTACAAGCTCTTGAATCTTAATTTCCCTATTTATCTTATAAAGTTAATCAAAAGTTTTCTAGAAAAAAGAGAATTCATGGTTTTCATTGGCAAAGTGAAATCAACAGCTAAGACAATAAACTCAGGCGTTCCCCAAGAATCGGTTCTGAGTCCAATTCTATATCTCATATATGTTGCTGATTTCCCAAACGTTCTAGGTTGTGAATTAGCTATGTTTGCTGATGACACAGCCTACTACTGCTCACATGAAGTAGGTGATATAATCACAAACAAGTTACAAGGGGCGTTAAACACCGCTGAGGAATTTTGTCGGGCTTGGAAGATGAACATAAACGCGAGTAAAACTCAAGCTATATATTTCACAAGAAAGAGAAAAGCTTCCTTTTTACGCAGCAATATGTTCATTCCATGGGTAGGTTCTGTTAAGTATCTCGGGGGGGTATACCTAGACAAGAAACTTACTTATGGTGTTCATGTTAACAATTTATTAAATAAACTCAGTTAAGCCACAAAAATGCTCTATCCCTTAATAAACAGACAATCCTTGCTGAATAAATCAAACAAAATACTGCTATATAATTTAATTTTTCAAGCTATAATACTGTATGCCTGCCCAGTATGGGAAAATTGTGCAAAAACGCACATTAAAAAACTCCAAATTGCACAAAACACAACAGTTAAAATGATGCTCAATCTACCTTGGCTCTACTCAACTCAGATACTACACGAACAAGCTGGCATTGTACTTGTGAAGAGAAAAATAGATATTCACAACGAAAAATTTTTTGAAAAATGTCAATATTCAAAAAATCCTCTCATTGCAGCTCCCAATAGTGCAATTGAAACATCACCGCCCTAACTATGGTCACGTCGTTGTATCTATCTATTAACATTACATTTATTTATCTATACATTTATTTATATACTTATTTATTTGCTTTATTTATTTATTTATTTACTTCCTTATTTATTTATTTATATATCTAAATATTTATTTATTTATACAGTAATTTAATTAATTATATATTTGTTTATTTATTCTTATATATATATATATATTTATTTATTTATTTATATATTTATATTTAATAATTTATTTATTAATTTGTTAATCGATTTGTTAATGGATTAATATATTAATTTATTGACGCATCTTATTATTTATTTTTTATTTATTTATTTACATACTTATTTACTTATTTGTTAACATATTTACTATTTGTCTATTTATTTTCTTGTTATATATTTAATCAATTTTACTAAATTTCACATTTGGTGATAAAGAACTATGTAAATTATTTATATGAAGGTTTTTTACCATTGTTTTCCTTCAAATGCCCTTTGATAAAAAATTGCTGTTCAAAAAGGACTTATATAATTTCAGTAGTAAAATATATTAATATTGTATCTCTGTGCAAGCTGAGTCTCAACTAAACTGTAAAATTACTTTTGTACAATGAAGAATAAAGATTGAACTTTGAACTTAAGCCCACCTTCGGACGTACAGTTAAGTATAGAGACTCGTTCTTAAGCCGCACCACACGAATATGAAATGCTCTTCCCAGCTCAATATTCCCCTCTCATTACAATCCACAGACATTTAAAACCAATGTGCACCGGTACCTCCTCTCCCTCTCTTCCTCTATACCTTCGGCCCGTGCTGTGACTTAAATTCAGTCACTTAAGGGTAGTCGTAACCCCTTTAGCGCGCGAGTTACCATACCCAGCAACACCATGACTCCAATTACCATACCTAGCAACACCTCAACTCCAATCAACATACAACAACAACAACTACAGCAGATTGACCAGTCGACACGATCGCCACCGGGACACGTGTGGGCATTGAACTCCAACCCAATTTTTCCCATGCATTACATTGCACAGGTGAATTCATGAAACACTTGCTCAGCGTCTGCTGCGTTTCCGAAATGCAAGCTCATGAAATCACCTCGGCAAAATCGAACCTTCATGTCAAAGTAAAATTATCAATAAAGTTAGTCTGTTCTGAAGAGTACCACAGTGAAACAGTTGTTTTTTTTCTTACGCGTTCGCTTCCAAACGTTAATTCGCGCCAACTATAACAAAAAAAAGGCAAAGGATGGATCGCCGAAGGACATCTTAAACTCATACACATCATTCGCCTTGATAAATTCGAAGAACTGAGCGAGCAAATGAACAAATGAGTGAAGGAAAGAGTTCAAACACCGGACAGAGAAGCAGTTGCACAACATCATCTGACTCAACTTTGCGATTGCTTAACTCCTTAAGAGCGAAAATGCAGAGGAAAACAAGATCAATCAATTGAATTGGATTCGCCTGGAAATGGTTAGCAGGAAGTCCGAATGCGGCAGATTGAGACATGGTTCTCCGAAACGAGGATGATTTAATCAACATTAACATCTACGAGACGTAGATTTTCGGGGGGAGGGCAGTTAACACAGTGCACTCCCAGCCAGCGGAAAGGGGAGGTGTCACCTTGAACCCTACAACTGTTCGTGTGTGTAATTCGACACTGCATGCGCAAACCAAAACGATCTGCGACTGAGTCGCTCCCAGGCTCGAGAATGCTGACGCGCCTGCCCTTGCACGCGTACGCTGCCCGGTGGAACTGGGCATATGTAGGTGTAACGATAGATTAGGGTTAGGTTTAGTTTCATTATTATTCCAGACGCAGAGTAATAAAGTTGTAGTAAAACCGAATCGTCTGCTTTTTTTGTAAACGCGAATCATTCGTTTGGTACGTACGACGTGCTCGTCGAACGGAAAAAACAACTGATAATCAAACATACTCCGGACAAAGTACTTCGACTGATACTAGACTACCACCTGGAAGGAAGACCGGATCTATTAATTGGATAGGAACGGCTTGGAAGTGGCTTGCTGGCTTTCCTGATGCAACAGACTGTGACAGACTGACTGACAACAACAATCAACAATACAAAATTAACAGACAATTACTTACCAAAACGCGCGAGGTAGTAGAAAAATTCAATAAGATCATGGACAATTACAGGAATGCTGTATAGAAACAGGATACGGTGAGGTTAGGACACGACATATCGAACAGGGTGCTGATAATTAAGGAAGGTATAAGCGATATAATTACGGCATCAATACCAACATACTCGACTCCAGTGAAGTAAATATGATATTGAAAGAATTGGACATTCTTCCATACCAGAATACCGTTGAAGCCGTGGAGTATGGACGCCCGTCCGTATTCCCTAATGGAACGTTATTGTTTATGTCATATCAATACCAAGGGTAGCGACAATGACCTTTATCTTGGTATCAGCACGAGCGACTGTGTGAAACGGAAGAAAAATTTAATTAGGCTACACCAGACAAATCATGCCGAGACCTATGGACTTAGTGGTGGTTGTTTGAAAGTAGGCAATAACTCCATATGTGAAGAAAGAATAGTCAAGAAACTACGGGAAGATTCGAGTCAACCTAAAATTCTTAGAGGCGAGACGGCTAAATGCAGCACAAGCAACAAAGAATTTGTTGAGTTAATAGGACACAATCTTCGTCACTAATTTCAACGGTACTCTCTTAAATAAGAATTCTTCTATTCCCTTAAAAGGTACCTACGTAATCCAGTTATATAATGACACGGTCCACATGAACGGGCATACATATTCCAGTAGAAGAACGAGTAACTTGCAGCCTCTTCCTCCTGTAACTAACCAACGTAACGAGCGAAAGGTTCATCCCCGACTTGAACTTCATACATCATATCATATCAGTGTCATCTATCAACTTCGTTTCCCGTCTCTGAAAAAACGCACAGTGCCGTGGGTCAAGGCCGGATACCGGATGTTTAACCCCGTAATAAAATCTCTACCTGCTCTACATGCTCACCTATTGATCTGCGGGACGCAGATATGTAAAAGGTGCGCAGTTATCACAATTGACATCTTACACGTAAAATCATATTCACGCGAGTTACATATCTGTACGGCGGTAGTAAGCAGTAAACAAATCGAGCAACGACCTTAAGTTTTTGTGAAACATGAACAGCAATAATCAGCATATTTATGTTGGCCAATAGCCGCTGCGACATAAGGTGCTTAGTACGTATATTAATTTCTCAATGTCAGGCAAAAACGTTCCGTTAATGCCGCCAAAATGCAAACTTGCATTTCCATAGCATAAGTTAATTTTGAGCGATTGTATGAATGAAAAAACAGTCAATAAAGAGACTCCATGGTGTTTGGTTGATATCGAGATTTAATTCGCGCTCTCCCAACTCGCCCAGCGGATGTAATATGAAGACCATGGAATGCACCCAGACGCATAACTTGCATATTCGGCAGGGCATGCACAAACATGAACGAACCAGCGTGGGAATGAAACAACCTTGATCCACCAGAGCGAGCTTAGATTTTAAGAAAATAAAAATTGTACAGTCAGTCGTCGGCGGGAACCGCAATAGGCAATATTTGAATAAACAAGTAATGGACAATAGGCAATATTAATATAAAATTATAACCTTTTACTTAAATTAAACGCGACAATCGTTAACTCAGGACAAACATGTGTTAAGGTATTTGAATACAATCTTTAACTTTTGTCGGTTTTGCGGACAGATGGGCAGAAAGTTACGAAACAGGAAATCTTATACTGGCTGTTGGGTCAACTTAAAATAGTAAAGAAAAAAGTGGGATCACCAATCACAATCATCTGTTTATGTTCTGTCATATGCTTTCCTAAATAAAGATTTCAGTTGCATTGTAAACTTCAAAGGTGTCGGTCGTATTTTTTAGTACAGTCTGCTTATTTTTGTCACCCCTGCCACTGCTTAAAAGAAAAGCAAAAAACGCTTTGCTTATTTATCAAACATTTTGGCGCCCAACGTGGGGCAGTGATTAAAAATTAAGTTGCAAAATTATTAACATTATAAAAAAAAAAAACTGTGCAATTGCATCAGCCGATCCCTTTGTTGCCCCGTCGTTGTACAGTCAGTACAGCATAATTATCGTCATTGTCGCGCATCGCATTCAATTACTGTTGCTACTGTACATATTAACCGAATAACCTTCTTCGTCTGGTTCTAACACGTAATCGCTGCTATCGCTACTAACGCATTGTTTAGCACTTCATATTATCGTTACCCTTGCAGTTGTGCATACCGTTTGCCAACTCAAATCGTTCGTGCTATCATACCACGTGTCATCATAAAATTGTTAAATTTCACCTAAATTAGTCTACTTTAATCATGCAACAAGCATCATTGGATGAATGCAAGCGTCAACGCGGATATATAAAAAGAAACATCTCTGGCATTCAAACAATAATAAATTCCAGCGTTGAACAAAACACGCGACTTTTGAATGCCGAACTACAATGTCGATTGGGAATTTTGGAGTCATATTTTAAGCAAGCAATGATCATTCAATCCGAAATAGAAAACCTAGATTCATCCGACACCGGCCGTGGAGACTTAGAAGATAGCTACATTGAGGTTTAAGTTTCCATCACGGATCAGTTAGATGAAGACTTTAACAGCACCAGATTTAATGGTTCCCCGTCCATGCCTACAACAACCAATATGTTCACATTATCTTCGTCAAAGCTGCCACGGTTGACTCTACCTACATTTGATGGGAAACTTTCAGAATTCAAAAATTTCATCAACTCATTTAATCAAATTATTGCAAATGAACCGAATATGACAAATCTGGAAAAGTTTAACCACTTACTAAACTGTCTGAAGGGTCCTGCCTTGGACACCGTCAAGGTGTTTCCCGTCTCTGGCGAAAATTATGCTAAGGCCATAAATAGACTTACACAAAGATTCGATTATTCAACTCTTACATTTCTAGAAACCATTTCATCCTTGTTCAAATTGCAACCTATGAATACGGGCAATGTTACACAGCTGCAAGGTCTGGTGGACAAGGTGGACAATTGAGCCGTACCCTCAAGTCACTTGGGACCAACTCGGACATTGCTCAAGCCATGCTAGTCTACCTCGTCATTGAGAAATGTGATCAACAGACTCGTAATAAGTGGAACGAGTCTTTGGACTACCAAAGGTTGCCATCCTGGGAACAATGTTCACAACTGTTAAAACGACATTGCCAGTATTTGCAATCCAGTGCCTCGTCACTTCAACATCTTGGCCACACAATTAGACCCGGTCGCAACGGTCCTCATGGCCAGAAATCATCATTCGTTATCACCAACAACGCATGTGTTCTATGCTCAATTAGTGGCCATAAACTTCATGCATGTCCAAAGTTTAAAGGTATGTCAACCTCTAACCGCTTTGATACCGTCAAGAAATACAATCTTTGCCTGAATTGCCTGGGCAGTGGACACCACTTGGGACACTGTCCATCCAAAAATCGCTGTCGTAATTGCAATAAAACCCATCATACGATGCTGCATTACGAGAATCGACAACCGCTGAAGAATCTTCGGAAGGTTTATGTTCGCCACCAACATCTCAAGCGAACACACAGGCGTCGCATTCTCATTTGCAAGTTCAACCTGGTCAGGTCATCTTAGCTACAGCCATGGTCTGGGTAAAGGATGCTGCAGGAGAGTATAAGTTATGACAGCTGGTCACACTAGTGCTAAATGTACCATTATGTAAATAGTTAAATAAATCCAATTGAATAAACAGCAAAAAGAGACATATGTAATAAACCGTAACTTAACGAGAGAGAGAACTCTCTTAACAAATTGATAATTAGAAACAGGTTACTATCTATTTACCATCTATGTACTGACTATCAGCGATTATTGATACAGTCGTTTTCTTCAGCAGTCTTTTCGTGCAAGCCGACCACTGCATACCAATTAGTTTTCTCATAGAGGAAAAAATAAAGAATATGAAAATAAAATATTAAAACGTGGTTTTTTATTTTAAATTTGGAAAATAAAACTGGTAGTTTTATTTGGCGCCCAACTTTTGAGACCACATTGCTGAGTGTTTAAACAAATTTAATCGCCATTGTCGGTCCATCATATCGAAACCCATTGAGCCGGAGCAAAAACTTTTTATTAAATAAGTAACGTGCAATGTGCCTAATTTCGAAAAAAATTATCAAATGTTAACCAAACTCTGTGCTATAGAGAAAGAATATTTAACAAGCATATGGAAATAAAGTGCTAAAAGAAAGAATTAATAAAAAAATAAATTATCCGAAACAAAATCAAATTTTCCTTTTAATTGAAAATTGAGAGAACAGAATGGTTAAAGTGAAGGACAATCAATAACAGTAAATCAGATGAGAATCTAGAATAAACTACCGTACGAAGATACCTGCAAGATCTGCGAAGAAATACCGTAAGGAGGAAGAAGAAGTAAGAAGAATATAATTAAAAAGAATTTAACATCGATCAGCATAAAATAGAATTCAAACTACGTGTATTGAATTAATAAATATTTAGAGTTAGATAATTAAGCAATTGTATTTATATTTAAGACGACACGACACGACTTCCGGAAACGGACTCAGGCTGCTGGACTTCGCCGCGGGGCGGAACCTCTCTATGAGCAGTACGCGGTTCCCACATCGCAACATCCATAAAGGAACCTGGCGATCCCCTGATCAATCAACCGTCAACCAGATTGATCACGTTGCGATCGACGTCAGACACTCCTCCAACATTCTCGATGTCCGAACATTCCGAGGCGCTAACATCGACTCGGATCATCACCTTGTTGTAGCCAAGGTAAGAACCCGGATATCGAGAGAACAACGGAGTCGAGATAGGCCGAAACGGTTTGACGTCGGAAAGCTACAATCGCAACAGGTCGCTGGGATCTTTGCCGACCGAGTCTCCCTAAAACTCTCCCAAAGTTCGACGCTGCCTGCACTAACAATAGAAGAGGAATGGAAACGTTGTCAAAAAGCCATCAAAGAAGCTGCCACTGATGTGCTGGGTTTCACGCCACCACCTAGGAGGAACCCATGGTTTGACGACGAGTGCAGGCAGGCACATGCAGCCAAACAGGAGGCCTACCAGGCAACGCTGCATCGGACAACGAGAGCTGTTCGTGAGCTCTACGAACAGAAAAGAAGGGAAGAGAACCGGCTTCTCAGAAGGAAAAAGAGAGAGCATGAGAAGCGCGCGGTCGAAGAGATGGAGAGATGTTATGGCAGGAATGAAGTCCGAAAGTTTTACCGAAAGGTGAAACAGCTATCCGGTGGATACAGGGTTCGGACCGAAGCCTGCCGGGACCAAAACGGAAACCTAGTAGTAGAGTCGCAATCGATTCTGAGAATCTGGAAAGATCATTTCTGCAGACTCTTAAACGGCGATGACGACCCAAATCCCGCTGTTAGGCAGAATGTTCCACTTAATTTGGACGATGATAGACAAGAATTCCGTCCCCCCGACTTAGACGAGGTCAAGATAGCAATATCGAGACTGAAGTCAAATAAAGCTGCTGGAGCGGATGGACTGTCCGCAGAACTGTTCAAAGCGGCTGGGGATGACCTGGTTGGGCGCATGCACCAGCTCATCTGTAAGATATGGTCGGAGGAAAGCATGCCCGATGAGTGGAATCTCAGTGTCGTCTGTCCGGTCCACAAGAAAGGAGACCCCTTCGACTGCGCCAACTATCGAGGGATAAGTCTCCTTAACATCGCATATAAGATCCTCTCTGCCGTATTGTGTGAACGCCTGAAACCGTTTGTCAACAACCTGATTGGTCCTTATCAGTGTGGTTTCAGGCCAGGGAAGTCCACCATCGACCAAATCTTCACACTACGGCAGATCCTGGAAAAGACCCAAGAAATGCAAATCGACACTCACCACCTATTCGTCGATTTCAAGGCCGCATATGACAGTGTGCATAGAGACGAGCTATACAATGCCATGTCTAGTTTTGACATTCCTACCAAACTCGTCAGATTGTGTAGGATGACGATGGAGAACTCTCGCTGCTCCGTCAAGGTCGGGAACGAACTCACCGAGACCTTCAATGTCAAAAAAGGTTTTAGACAAGGCGACGCACTGTCATGTGACTTCTTTAACATCATCCTTGAGAAGATCGTGCGTAACTCACAGGTCAACACCAGAGGTACGATCTTCCAAAAGTCAGCTCAATTGCTAGCTTACGCCGACGACATTGACGTGATTGGTCGAACACAGCGAGCCGTCAATGATGCGTTTGCTGGCATTGAAGTAGAAGCGGCTAAAATGGGTCTGGTGGTAAATGAGGGCAAAACGAAGTACATGCTGTCATCAAGGAAGGACACACAACATCGGCGTCTCGGACAGAGCGTCACACTAGGCAGCAGAAACTTCGAGGTAGTCAAGGACTTCGTCTACCTCGGCTCCGCAGTAAACAGGGACAATAACACCAGTACCGAAATCAAACGCAGAATCACTCTTGCCAATCGCTGTTTCTTTGGGCTCAAGAGGCAATTGAGTAATAAAGCCCTCTCTCGAAAGACTAAGCTTGCTTTATATAACACCTTAATCATCCCAGTCCTACTTTATGGCGCAGAAACTTGGACACTACTTAAAGCGGATGAGGATGCCCTTGGTCTCTTCGAGAGAAAAGTTCTGCGCGCGATTTTTGGTCCTGTTTGCGTTGATGGCATCTGGAGGAGAAGATTCAACCACGAACTGTATGGGCTGTACAGCGGCATGAGTCTAGTCAAGCGTCTACGGATACAACGCTTAAGATGGCTAGGCCATGTAGAGCGTATGGACACCACTGCTCCGGCCCGAAAAGTCTTCGAATCTGAGCCATTGGGACAACGCAACAGAGGACGGCCCAGGATAAGGTGGCGCACACAAGTGGAGAAGGACCTCAACCAACTTGGAGTGCGCAACTGGCGGCAGCTGGCGAAAGATCGCGCTGGCTGGAGGGGCATGTTGGTTGAGGCCCAGGTCCACCCCGGACTGTAGCGCCACAAGAAGAAGAAGAAGATTTATATTTAAGAATTTATTTTACTAAGGATTATAATTTGGTTTATTTTTTCGCTTCTTTCCTTTAACTGAATTTAAATTTGTTTGCCTTCTATCATTTTTTTTTTTTTTTGTTTGTTGAATATCTCTCATTACCTTAATTATATCAAAATGAATAATGAACAAATAAGTGCAGTCATAACCGCCGCTGTTCAATCTGCGGTCGAACAAACAAGGCAAACCTTTAGCAATACAATTGAAGAACTGACGACAAGACTTAGACAACTAGAAACTCCTTATGTTGCTGAGGTTTATCAACCAGTAGTTATTGAGGCAGGGAAAATTTGTGACGAGTCGTTAGACCTGGTAAAATCTTAACCAGAATTTTGTGGTGAACAAGTGAGATATGTTTCTTGGCGTCAAGCTGCTTTTGCGGCATATAAATTATTTGAAGGACATGAGGGAAGCTCTAAGCATTATCAGGCAGTTGCAATTATGAGAAATAAGGTCACTGGTCATGCGGATCAGGTGTTATCCTCATTTAACACGGTTCTAAACTTTAAAGCAATTATTTCCCGGTTAGATTTTACATATGCGGATAAGAGACCTATCTACCTTATAGAGCAGGAAATGTCAACTCTACGTCAAGGAAAATTGTCGATTATAGAATTTTATGACGAGGTGGAGAAAAAGTTGACATTGCTTGTAAATAAGACTATAATGCTTCACGAAGGAAATAGAAGTTTGATCGATTCGCTTAACCAAAAATATCGCCAGGATGCACTAAAAATTTTTATTTCAGGGTTATCAAAACCCATGTGTGATATACTGTTTTCTTCGCAGCCTTCTGACATGCCTAGAGCTCTCGCTCTAGCACAAGAACTGGAAGCAAATCAGGCACGTTATCTTTTTGCAAATTCTTTCTCTAGTAGGCAGGAACATTCAGTTAGTCGCCCGCCTCAGCATTATTATAATTCTCCGCACTACAAACCCATTACTTCCGGTCGCATAAAACCTAACCTAACCCCAATGGAAATAGACCCTAGTTCTTCACACTATAGGAACCCGACCGCTTTTCAAAATCAAGTCCAAACTTCAAACACTACCCAAAAACCCTTCATGCAAAACCAAAATTATTTACAATGCCACGTGATAAACAATAGTAACACACGATCTCCACAACCATTTCACCAAATTCCAAGATCTGATAATAATAACAACCAGTTTAAGAGACATCGCGATTCTGACAGACAAACGCAACCAAAGCATCAGAGAATCAATCACTTTGACCAAAATATTTACTGGCCAACAACTAGTGATGGAAACCGAAATCATACGTACGATTATGATTCACAGTTACAGCATGATGAGTTTGGTTATCATCGCGATAACTCGTTGTCAGATGATGATGAAGTAGTCAAACTAAATATGGGGTGCATTGGAAATCAAGAACCATCTGATGAGATCAATTTTTTAGAGGAAAGTCTCTCCTGCCATATGTAGGGCGTACCCTGGCAGGAAGAGAAATAAAGCTTTTAGTCGACACGGGTACATCTAAGAATTACATACGCAATTTCAACACACTTAAAGGTATCATCCCTATTAATGAACATTTTGTTGTCAAATCTATTCATGGAAAGACCCAGGTTACGTCAAAGTGTGTTGTAAATATTTTTAATAGACATGCAATTTTTTTTGTTCTTCCCACCCTCAGAACATTTGATGGTATCCTAGGATTTGATTTTCTTAACGAAATCGAAGCAAAATTAAATGTTTCTAAAGGAATTTTGTTTTACAATGGAGGAAGTGAAAAATTATTGTACTTTTATAGTAGAGATGTTAATTATATACAGAAGAAAGATATTCCTTTGAATGAAAATGAACAACTTTCAGAATTATTGACTCGGAATTCTAAAGTTTTTGCAGACCCAAATAATTCTCTACCTTTTAACACAAGAGTTGTTGCTACCATTCGAACAACCGATAACGAACCGGTATATTCCAAAGCCTATCCGTATCCTATATCAGCAGCTGAGTTTGTAAATAACGAAGTTGTAGATTTGATAAAGAATGGAATCATTAGACCTTCGAGATCCCCATACAACAATCCTGTGTGGGTTGTTGATAAAAAAGGGACTGATGAGGAAGGTAGGAAAAAGTTGCGTTTAGTGATCGATTTTCGGAAACTAAATTGTAAGACGGTTAGCGATAAATATCCAATACCCAACACTTCAGTTATTTTAGCCAATCTTGGAAGAGCTTCTTTCTTTTCGACACTAGACTTAAAATCAGGATTTCACCAAATAAAGTTGTGCGACCGTGATAGAGAGAAAACAGCTTTCTCTATAAACAACGGGAAATATGAGTTTTGCAGGCTTCCATTTGGGCTCAAAAATGCCCCTAGCATCTTCCAAAGAGCGATAGATGACGTGTTAAGAGAAGAGATCGGAAAATGTTGTCATGTGTATATAGATGATGTCATTATTTTTTCAAAAACTAAAGAGCAACACTTTCGAGATATAGAAAAAATATTACAATTACTATATGAAGCTAATATGCGAGTTGCGTCGGAAAAATCGAAATTTTTCAAAGAAGAGGTAGAGTTTTTAGGCTTTGTTGTGTCCGGTAAAGGTATAAAAACATGTCCCGATAAGGTTAAAGATATTGTCAGTTATGAGGTTCCTAGAACTCTTCGTAGCTTGCGATCCTTTCTTGGTCTTTCGGGATATTATAGAAGATTTATTCGGGACTATGCCCAAATCACGAAACCCCTTACAAGGTATTTACGAGGTGAGAATGGAAATATCGGTAAAAATCAGTCAAAAAATAAAAGGGTGGAACTTGACGTCGAGGCACTTGATGCTTTTGATAGAATTAAACGAATTTTGGCCTCAGAGGACGTTTTACTTTTGTATCCCGACTTTACGAAACCTTTCGATTTAACAACAGACGCTTCTTCTCACGCGATTGGAGCGGTCCTTTCGCAGGAGGGCAGGCCCATCACCATGATTTCTCGAACTCTGTCGGCTACAGAAGAAGGCTTTGCAACCAACGAGCGCGAACTTCTAGCCATAGTCTGGTCATTGCAAAAATTACGCAATTATTTGTATGGAGTGAATCGACTCAACATTTACACAGATCACCAGCCCTTGACTTTTGCCATATCGGACAAAAATCCGAATGCAAAAATTAAGAGATGGAGGGCATTTGTGGAAGAATTCGCACCAAAGTTTTATTACAAGCCAGGCAAAGAGAATTATGTTGCTGACGCGCTTTCGAGACAGTATTTAAACTCACTTGAAGAGCAAGATAGCTCTTGTAATTCAACAGTTCACAGTGAAATTTCTTGGACTCAAACAATACCCTCGGTAAAAAACCCTTTGAATTGCTTTCGAAACCAAATCGTTATAAATAAAGGCCCGGAACAACTTAAAACAACAAAAATTATTTTCAAAACACAACTTAGGCACTCAATAATGTTTGATAATATTGATAATCTTTTTTTATTATTAAAACAAGTAATAAATCCCAATGTCGTCAATGCCATTCATTGTGACTTACCTACACTTGCACAGATTCAGGACAAATTGATCACGGCGTTTCCTTCAGTAAAGTTTGTCCATACTAAGCAAATGGTAACCGATATATTCAATCAAAATGATCAGGCAGAGATTCTTTCGACCGAGCACAACCGAGCTCATAGATCCGCTCGTGAAAACTCGTATCAAGTCCTAAATGACTATTATTTCCCAAATATTAGGAAAAGATTTAAAGAAATAGTTACTACAGATTTGCAAAGAAGCAAAATATCAGCGTCATCCACCAAAACCGGAGATAGGGAAAACTCCTACACCGGCCCATCCAGGTGAAATAATTCACATCGATATCTACTCGACAGCTGGAGCTCATTATTTGACTTGCGTCGATAAATTTTCCAAATTTGCTGTCATTAAACCAATAAAATCACGGGCGATTATTGATGTTAAGGAACCGATTCTAGAACTGCTAAACTTGTTTAAGGACACCAAAACAATCGTTTGCGATAATGAGAAATCATTTACATCTGAAAGTATTAAATCATTACTAAGGGATCATTTTGGTATATGTATGTATAACACACCACCTTTTCATAGTGTTACAAACGGGCAGGTAGAAAGGTTTCATAGCACCTTATCCGAAATAGCAAGATGCATAAAACTGGAAAAGAGCATTAGTAATATTTCTGAGCTCCTTTTACTTGCCACCGTCAAGTACAATAGGACGATACACTCAGTTACTAATTACCGCCCGATTGACGTTATCCACTCAATTCCAACCTTTCTGAAAGAGGAAATAAGGGAAAGAATTTCTGAAACCCAAGGAAGAGACCTTACCTACCATAATAAGGAAAGACTAACTTTGACATATAGACCTGGTGAGGACGTGTTTGTTAAAACAAATAAACGCATCGGAAACAAATTTCGTTTATAAAGAAAACCGTTCAAAAAGATTTAGGAACAAAGGTACTTATTGACGGAAAAGAGGTTCATAAAGAAAATCTGAGGTAGCTTTTGACTTTTATACCGGTTAACCAAGTGTGTAGCTCAAGGTTGCAACCTCAATTAATATACTGGCATTATTTGTTCTTATTTAAAATCTAAATTTTAACTAAACCATTATAAATTTATGTATTCAAAAAAGTATCTAAAATAAAATCAATTTAAAGCTTATTTAGTTTCCGTTGTGTAGAAAAATATCTTTGAAAATGTTGTTTGTTGTAAAAAAGAGAACAACATAAAATTTATTAGTCTAGCATTTGTATTCTATATAGTATTTGAGTTATTCTGTTATATAACAGTATTATTGTTTTTTTTTTGATTTTCCATGCATTTTTTATTTTTGCTTTAAATAATTTAACTACATATTGACATTGAAAATGAAATAAGTAAATGCTTAACTGTTGCTTTATAATATTCTAAAATTACCATTTTCTTACTGTTTTATTATATTCTCAAATTATTTGTTATCAATGATGGTTTCTTAATATTTTGTAAATAATTTTTTTTTCCTAATGCAAAATTGATAAGTATTTCGAAATGAAGACGAGGACGTCTTCGCTTAAGAAGGAGAGAAGTTATGACAGCTGGTCACACTAGTGCTAAATGTACCATTATGTAAATAGTTAAATAAATCCAATTGAATAAACAGCAAAAAGAGACATATGTAATAAACCGTAACTTAACGAGAGAGAGAGAACTCTCTTAACAAATTGATAATTAGAAACAGGTTACTATCTATTTACCATCTATGTACTGACTATCAGCGATTATTGATACAGTCGTTTTCTTCAGCAGTCTTTTCGTGCAAGCCGACCACTGCATACCAATTAGTTTTCTCATAGAGGAAAAAATAAAGAATATGAAAATAAAATATTAAAACGTGGTTTTTTATTTTAAATTCGGAAAATAAAACTGGTAGTTTTATTTTATAGGCTCGGTAGAGCGTTACTCGACTCGTGTTCTCAAGTAAACTTTATTACCAGCGATTTTGCACAAAAACTTCGTCTGCGCCAAGAAAAACACAACGTTGGAATCCGTAGCATAGGAGATTCGTTGACGAATATCAAAGCTCAATGCACAACAACAATCAAATCTCGCATATCTGAATACAAGCTTTCACTGCAGTTTTGTGTCACCAGTCACATCGCTTATCATCCTGATGCAGAGATTAATATCGCGTCATGGAAATTGCCTGCCAATACACCGCTGGCAGACGAAAGGTTTTACCAAGCCCGCCGAATTGATCTGTGTCTTGGCACCGAGGCTTTCTTTGACATCCTTTCCGTCGGCCAAATAAAACTAGCGTCTCATTTGCCAACTCTTCAGAAGACTCTTCTTGGTTGGGTGGTTTCTGGTCGCTACCAAGAAAAGTAACAACCTGCTTCAGTTTGCTTCCTGTCGCTTGAGGCCTCAATAAACAAAAACATTCAAAAGCTTTGGGAATTGGAATCGGTTTCTGCACCTGTGAACCAAAAACATCCCGATCATCAGGCTTGTCAAATGCTGTTTGAGAAATCTACCATACAGGATTCAACGGGACGAATTGTGGTTAGACTTCCTTTTAAGGACGATCCGAGCTGTTTGGGTGAATCGGTTGAAATCGCACGTCGTCGCTTCTACGCCATGGAACGCCGAATGCTTCGTCATCCAGAACTTCGAAATCAGTATGTCGCCTTTATGCAGGAGTATAAGGACCTAGGTCACATGTCGTTGGTGCCCAATCCGAATCTGCGAGAACCACATTATTACACACCACATCACTGCGTGCTGAAGTCAAGTAGTACATCCATTAAGAGTCGTGTTCGATGATTCTTATGCATCTACAGAAGTCTCTGAATGATGAATTGTTCGTAGGACCTACCTTACAAACAGACATGTACTTGTTGTTGCTGCGATTTAGATTGTTTAAATACGCAATTACAGCTGACATCACAAAAATGTACAGGCAAGTATTAATCAATCCGAATCATCACAGATTTCAATACATTTTTTGGCGAGATTCCCCAGATGCAGACTTGCAGACATTTCAATTAAATACCGTGACATATGGAACAGCTGCAGCCCCCTATCTTGCTGTGCGCAGTTTGCATTATTTGGCAGACAAATACAAAAACAAATATCCAATCGGTGCATCCATTATTCAATCCTCTTTTTACGTCGACGATTTACTGTGTGGAGCTGATCAACCTCACGCATTATATACCATCAAAAAGGAAATCGTCGAAATCCTCCGTGAGGGTGGCTTTCCACTAACAAAGTGGCACTCCAATCATCCAGATTTCATTGACTCCACATCACCAAAACAACTCAATATAACCGAGGAATGCATCACTAGTGCGCTTGGTGTCATCTGGGATCAAAGTCATGACGCATTCCTATTTACATTTGAACCCAACCAATGTTATACCAACATAACCAAGAGGACAATCTTGTCTGCTGCATCCACCCTGTTTGACCCCCTTGGACTGCTGTCACCAATTTTGATCGTTGCAAAAATGCTGCTTCAGGAACTGTGGCTTCATCAACTTGGCTGGGATGAGTCCGTATCGCAATCTGTTCACAACGCATGGAAAACTCATTTGGTATGTTTAGAATCGCTATCATCAATTTCTGTTCCTCGTGCATGCAACAAACTCCCCATGATGTCCAACTGCATTAATTCAGCAACGCATCTATTCGGGCATATGGATGTTGTTTGTACATTCGTACGGAAGGACGTACGAACAATGTTACCATCCGATTGTGGACTTCCAAGTCAAGAGTGGCTCCTGTCAAGAAACAGTCACTTCCAAAACTTGAACTTTGCGCTGCACATCTACTCGCTAAACTGTTTGACAAGGTCAAGAGTCGACTCGGAAACAGAGATGTTACTTCATTTCTCTGGTTAGACTCGCAAATTGTTCTCTATTGGCTCCAACAGCATTCTGTCACCTTGTCCACATTCGTCGGAAATCGAGTATCAGAGATTCAAGCTCTCACTGCTGACGCAACGTGGAGATTCGTACCTGGTCAATGCAATCCTGCTGATATGGTGTCTCGTGGATCTACCGTCACTGAATTAAACTCATCATGCTGGTTTTCTGGACCCGAATTTTTATATAAAGATGTATCAGCATGGCCAGTTTCAAAGAAGTGTGAAATCAACATGGACATCATCAATAGCGAAAAACGAAAACAAACGTTTACATCATACATCTCATCGAATTATTTTCTGGAAGTTTTTAACAATAAAGGTTCGTATGTTTCTTGTCTTCACCTTGTCGCATGGCTGCTTCGATTTATCAATGCATGCAAACGGACATCGGGAAACACTGGAATGGTATTGAGCCCTGAAGAACTCAGACAAGCATTGAATTGTATAGTTTGGAATTTTCAAAGTCATTACTATGCAGAAGAGCTTAAACAGCTAAGGAAACAAGAATCCCTGAAAGGTCCGCTGAAGTTGCTTTCCCCATTTCTGGATTAGTACACCAGATATGAACTTATCAAGGTCAGAGGCAGACTTGAGTTTGCGGATTTACCTGAAAGTGAGAAACATCCTCTTTTAATCCCAAGTCAATCCCCGTTCACCACTAACTACATTCGTCACCTACACGTCCGTAACTTCCATGCTGCTCCAAGGGTTCCATGCAATTCTGGGTTATAAATGCAAGAGATCTAGCTCGTCGCATTGTACGATCTTGTGTTCACTGTGTTCGTTACCGACCAACATTAAAGCAGCAAATGATGGGGTCACTTCCAAAGGAATGACTAAGGATCAATAGGCCATTTAGTAGAAGTGACGTGGATTTCTGCGGACCTATTAACACATATTTGCGTATTCGAGGAAAGCAACCAACGAAGAGCTACCTTGCTGTTTTCATCTGTTTTGTCATCAAGGCAGTACACATCGAAGTTGTCACCGATTTATTAACAAATGCCTAACAGCCTTGAAGCGGTTCTCTAAACGTCGGGGTTTGCCCACTGATATATATTGCGACAACGCCACGAATTTCGTTGGAGCTGCCAACCAATTGCAGGACTTAACGAAATTTTTATTTGATAAAAAAACCCAAACTGATATTCAATCTTTTTGCGCAAAAGACTTTATTAACTTTCATTTCATCCCTCCTAGGGCACCACACTTTGGAGGTCTTTGGAAAGCGGCCGTAAAAAGTGCAAAGGGTCTTCTCAATCGCAACATCAAGAACGCTCGATTCACCTACTTGAAGCCATACTTAACTCACGTCCTCTATCACCCCTATCATCAGACCCAAACGACTTCGGAGCATTAACCGCTGGTCATTTTTTAATTGGAAGTTCTTTACGAGCCTTGCCCGAGCGTTTCAATAACAGCATGCAAGTCAGCACTTTGAAGGGTTTCGAGTCAATCACAGCACTTAAACAATCGTTTTGGCAACGCCGGTCAAGGGAGTACTTCAATGAACTGCGAGCACGTACAAAATGTACTTGGTCCTCGTTCATGAGGATAACCTTCCTCCGCAGCAATGGAAAATGGGACGTGTTGAATCCATATCACCTAGTCATGACAATAAAGTTCGAGTCGTTCAAGTACGCACTGCCAAGGGAATATGCAGCCGGCCACTTCACAAGCTTGCAATACTTCCTGTATTTTGAAAGAGAATCCTTGCAACGGGCCCGGGAGGTTGGGTCAACTTAAAATAGTAAAGAAAAAAGTGGGATCACCAATCACAATCATCTGTTTATGTTCTGTCATATGCTTTCCTAAATAAAGATTTCAGTTGCATTGTAAACTTCAAAGGTGTCGGTCGTGTTTTTTAGTACAGTCTGCTTATTTTTGTCACTCCTGCCCCTGCTTAAAAGAAAAGCAAAAAACGCTTTACTTATTAATCAAACACTGGCTACGTATTTATACTGGCTGGTCCAGTATCTTGGGAATAGCGACAACAGCTTACTTCAGCACTTAACAGTACGGAAGCGAAGTACTGCAACAAAAGAAGCTGTTTATTTGCAGACGTTACTATCTGTAATGGTGGTGGTGATAACTTAAGTTCACAACATTACATAAAAAGGCCTGTATTTCATTCAAGGACTTAACATATAGATATTAAATATCACTATAACCGTGAAATATATAATGAATCTTTAATATCGTTGAAATATGCACAGCAGAAATTATAGCAGATATTTTTACAAAAATATATAACAAATCAAAGCATTTATATACTATCATAAAATTGTTGTTAATTTGAGTTTACGTTATATTCTTCAGAGGTATTGTATTGATGGGTAGTATTATTTTATATAAGTGAATTATTTGAAGTTTGTTATTTGAAGTTAATTATATAAAACTCCTAAGTATTGAATTGTATTTTATTGGCAACACCCAATATAATAATATAATAATATATACATGTAAACTGCATTCCGAACTGTTAAATAAAACAGTTGCTTGTGAAACTGCAATAGAAACTGCGAGTTTAATTTTTTCTCTAACAGAGGAAGTGCTGACCAAGTGTCAGGCGCATTCGTTGCACGCTGAATCGTTCCCATGACAGCAAACAATATCAGAAGAGTCATGGAAAATAGGCCATAGAAGTTAGCGATCGAACAATTGTTTATTTAGTTTTTAAGTAAAACTCAAGCAATAAAGGTTCAAAGGCATACTGCCATGATTTTTACAGTATTCGGTGGTAGTTTAAGTAACTGGCACCCAACGTGGGACTGATTTCTGTAGCGCTGATTTAATTCTGTAAACACAAATCATGAGTGCGCTAGAGTTTGTAAGTCGCGAGTAAACGATAACCAAGTGAAAGTGGTTGCAAAACAAAAAAAGGTGAAAGAGTGGACAACCAAGCCACTGTCAAACGTGGGCAATCAAATCACCGTCTAAGTGAAAGTATTTGTGAAAAAGAGTGGGAGAGTGGACAAGAAAACCACAGTCTAATTAAGAGTGGATAACGAATCTACTAAAAGCGATAGGGAAACCAAAGGCCCCCTAGTAATTTCAACAACTAAGTAACAAAAAGGGGTCACGAAATTATACTAACAGGCGCCCTGACCAGCAAAGGCAGCCTACCTACCTAAAACAGAAAATTGTTTCTCATATCCCTTTCTTTCAGATAAAAGTGTGTAAAACATTCATGATATATTTTTTCTCAGTCGCATTCGTGCAGGCGCCGAGTAAAGTCGTGCTTGAGTGAAGTGAGTAAAAAAAAAACAAGTGAACAAGTACAGTTGGTACTACTGACCCCTCTTTTACCACGCCGATTTTTTTTTATTAATTATTTTTTAATTTCATTAATAAAACCCGGTTTTCGGTGCTCGATCCACATCCACTGTTAAACCGTATAACAAGAACTAAAAGGAAAAAATCGAACGAAGAATATCCGGAAAACCCAAAAATGATTTTTTCGGACGACAATATTCCTCGATTTGTTTTGATTTCGGGATAAAAAAAAGAAAAAGACGGTATAAAAACAAAACCTCTTTCAACTTATAATCTTTTCCAAATCAACCGCCGCCTTGAATATTTATCCAAAGAAATAATCGAAGT
This sequence comes from Eristalinus sepulchralis, assembly GCA_944738645.1. NCBI lineage: Eukaryota > Metazoa > Arthropoda > Insecta > Diptera > Syrphidae > Eristalinus > Eristalinus sepulchralis. The sequence goes on from OX122886.1 coordinate 21,976,814, forward strand.
TAGACCAATGCGAACAGGAGATCTTTTAGTAAAGGTATCAAATGCTGCAATAGCTGACAAATTCGTCAAAGCTAAGTTCATCGACTCGATCCCGGTGAAGACAATCTACCACACTCAACTGAACTCTGTTCAAGGAAGGATTTACTCCAGAATGCTAATCGACCTCTCTGAAGAAGAGTTACTTGAAGAACTGAAAAGTTAAAAAGTAATTTCCGTTAAGAAAATCACGAAAAAGTTGAAAGACAGTGACGTAATAGCAACTGGCGCTGCAATTTTAACGTTCGATTCAATCCGTCGACCAACGGATATTGAAATTGGATGGCTAACTTGCAAAGATGATGAATACATAACGAACCTTGCAATGCCAAAAATTAGGACAAACGAAAAAAACACTGCAAGGGAGCACTTATATGCCGAGACTGTTGCTTACCCACACCCCATGACCAATGCGAGAGGATATTCTGCATTAATTTCAAAGAAGACACGCATACTTCTTCCGATTTAGCGTGTCCTACATTCTTGCGCTACAAATCTGTAAATAAGATTAGAGCAAACCGTCGCTGTACCACACGTGAAGCTTGGCAGATCTTCAACGACAACCCAACACTCCACCTTATAGAGGCATCAAAGCACAACAAACAAACGAAAGCCACCGTGGCGGAAGTTTTAAAAAAAATTAACAGAAAATCGCAACGACATAACCGTAACCCCTAAAACAAAACCAATGTTAACTCCCCAACATGCAACAAACACAATGAATTCCGATTCTAATCCAAAAGAAATTACAATCGCCCAGCCACACGAATTAATCAAACATCAAACATCTTATACAAATACTAAAACATTCAAAGCTATCCCAATTAATTACAAACCAAAAAAAAACATCAACGACATCTTCAATACCATCAACCCCCTCGACGTCATCTACAAACCCAAAACCAGAAGAAACACCCACATCTTCAACGCCTTCAACACCATCAACCTCTTCTTTCTCAGTAGCACCCAAATCACCAACAACTGATAAAACCCAAACTGATCGTACGCTATTAACTAGCGATAATACAACAATCAACAAACTTTCTCCGATTTCACACCTCATGCAAAAAAATTACTAATACATAGAAAATTTAATGACATATAATAATATGAAGTTAAACTACCAAAACATCAGCTCTAATCATCAGAGGTTGAGACATCCGAACACCCAACGGCGTTCCGAAGATTCAATCTCCGGACAGCAGAGTTCAAGTAACATTACTCAAAACTCAAACATAACAAAGTCAAAAAAAATCCTTCAATACACTTGAATATACGTGGATATATCAACAACAACATAACAAAGTCAAAAAAATTCCTTCAATACACTTGAATATACGTGGATATATCAACAACTATGACGAGCTGAACATACTAAGAAAAGAAAGATCACCATGTGCCATATTAATACAAGAGACACACTGTGCCTTCGGTACATCCCCAGTCACACCCAAAGCATACATAGGATACTACCTCAACTCCCCTCAGAACACCACTAGTAAGGACGGTGCTGCAACATTGATAAAAAGAAACATCCCTCATAAGCAGATTAACATCAACACAGGTATACTAGCCTTGGCTGTTGAAACTAACTAACAAATCAAGAAAGTTACTTTCTCAAAACAGGATCTCATAGATACAGTTAGCCAAATTCAGACACCTATCTTACTTTCTCTGGGGGTCTCCTTTAACCAATCACAGGGGTGCTATTATAGAAGAATTTCTGGTATCCTCCTAAACGATGGGTCACCCCCCACTTCTCGACAAACTCCATCCTCACCCACATAGACATAACCTGCTGTTCACCAATAATCTTTCCCCTAGCCTCTTGGCTTACACTCAATGACAATTATAACATTGATAATTTTCCCATTATTTGTAACATTACAATTGGCCCGATCAAAAAAAAATTACTCCAAGCCTAAAATTTATAACTGACTTAGCAGACTGGGCAACATTTCAATTGAAAGTACATAACTTCCTCTCACAAAGAGACACCTTTTATGACACGAACAAAGAAGCCGCAGTTATTCTAAGAGGATTACGTATAGCTGCCAACGCCTCGATTCCACAAACTTATCCAATGCCTGTGAAACGTAAAGTTCCATGGTGGAATCACCTGCTCAAAACTTTAAGAGATGCTAAGATGAAAAATTGGCAAATATTCAAAAAACACCCAACACATTTTAATCTTATACTTTTAAAAAAGTCCAATGCGCAATTTCGCAGAGAGATGAAATTAAGTAAGGCTAATTGTCTAAGAGACTTCACCTCACGTACATAAATCCGAGTACTCCACCAAAAAAAGTTTGGAACAACATTCGCGCACTTACGGGTAATTACAGTCCACGCAATATTAAATGCCTCGAAACACCAAACGGAACTATATCATCCCCTACAGACATCAGCAACTGCTTCGCGAAAACCTGGTTAATAAATTGTTTATTGCAACTAATTGCAACTAAAAACGATATTCTAAATACTCCTTTCAAGACATTTAGACGAACAGCGCCCGATATCTTTAACACCATGCCTATCCAAGGTACTGGAAACAATCATATCTAACCGTCTTCTATGGTACATTGAATCCCAGAAACTAATAAGCACTAACCAAGTAGCCTTCAAACCCAACAGTGGTTGTACCGATGCTCTTCTGCACATTGACCAGTATGTCTCCAACGCACTCTCTGCGCGGAATCGTATCATATTGTTGTCATTGGACTTCGAAAAAGCTTTTTATAGAATTGGTATAAATCTGATACTACGAAAATTTAAAAGCTGGGGTGTCGGTCCTAAAATGTTTAATTACATAAAGGCATTTCTGTTCAACCGTAAGATTGCAATCAAAATCAATAACATGTACTCATCAAGCTACCGCCTCCACAATGGTATCCCACAAGGATCACCTTTATCTGTGATACTATTTACGACATTAGTTCTATTATAACTAAATATAAAACTCTTGACCACGGTCTATATGCAGACGACATCTACATCCTTAATAAATCCAGTGATATAAATAGAGCTAAGACCTCTTTCTCTGAGGTACTAGAAGAAGATATTATGACTTTTGACTATTGCCTGTGCAAAGCTTTCACTTGATAATTGCAAGACACTTCATATATACAGCAAAATCTCTTGTCCACAATTCACACTTAAGTCAACAACCTAAAAATGTTAGGTATATAATTTAATAATAGATATAACTGAAAACCTCACTGTTCGCAATTAAAAAATAACATAGTAAATAGGTCCAATATAATATGCTACTTATCAAGTAAGAGATTAAATGAAGATATTAACACCCTTTGTGAAATAACAAGGTCACTGGTATTAAGTAAAATCGATTACGGTCTATATTTGTACGGCAAATGCCCAAAATCCACCTTAAATAAACTTAAACCTGCATACCAACAAGCAGCTAGAAGAAGCATCAACGCCTTACGTACCACCCGGAAATGCAACATCATGGTGGAAACCGGACTCCCAACTTTAGAACAAAGAGTAGAGGAAACTTTTGTTAAAATGACCACTAAACTTTCTTTTTCTTACAGCTCCATAACTAACAAAGATATAGCCACCTGTGTGACCAACAAAAGGAACAAACGTGTCCCTTCAACACTAAACAAAATAGCAAATACAAATCACACACAAATCTTCTCCCTGGAACATCCGACAGGAATCCGTATTTTTCCATCTATGCAACCTCCTAAAACACAACACCAATAGTAGCATATTCCGGAAGTATTATCAAGAAAAATTACCAAACTTAAAACAGAAGGATGGTCCACAATCTTGTTCACGGATGGATCTAAATCTAAAACAAACACCTCCTTTGCAATTACTTCCGAAGATGGTACTCTCATTAGAATCCTTCTTAACTTCACCTCAATTTTCACCGCTGAAGCAGTAGCAATCTTGGAAGCAGTAAAAGCAGGGACAGCGAATAAATTCAAAACCTTAATATGCTCCGATAGTCTATCTGTACTTAAAGCCATACTCAATCCAAACCACAGATCCAGTGTTATAAATAATATACGAGACAAAATCATAAATAAAGAGAACATCCTGAAACTCATGTGGATACCTAGTCACATGGGAATTTCAGGAAACGAAATCGCCGATCAATAAGCAAAGATAGCAAACAACTCACCCATCCTCCTATTTAATATCTTTTCCAAGCTTGACATCCGTAGGCACACCAATAGCCTGATAAAATTAAAACTCCTGGAAGAATGACAATCCAAAACAAGCCACCACTCCAACCTCAACAAAGATAGGCACGCCCCAGTATACCCAACAACCTCATCCAGTCACTGCAACACTTCCTTTACCCGCCTCAAATTAGGACACACAATAACCACTCACCAGCACATTTTTACAAAAGATCGCCCAGCAGTATGCCCAAAATGCAGCAACACGATAGACATACACGATTTATTTGGCCAAACACCATGCGGAATATCTCTTCAATTCAAAAAAAAAAATTCCAGCAACGAAACAATTCATACAATTTTGACCACAATAATATTCATAAAATCCACTTATACTTCAACAATAACAATACAAAAATTTGAAACTATCAAACAATTATCCCACTTTCTCCACTGTATTTTCTACATTTGAACTCGTAAAAATAATTATGTATTAATAGAGTTAACTTTGAACTGAAAGCCCTTGCAGCTTAGCTCTATATTCACTTTTTTTTAATTTGCATTGTAATTTCTAATTATATGAAAATAAATTATAATAATAATAATAATAATAATAATAATAATAATAATAATAATAATAATAATAATAATAATAATATTTTTTCTTATATCTTTTAAAAATTTCGAATCCTAGCAATTTAATAAGATCGTCAAGTCTAGATGTGAAGCAAGATAATGTCGAAGCTCCTCAAAATCCCCCAATTCCTCTCCCCGCTGCCAATGGAATCAATGACCGACTTTGACAGAATACCCGATGTGGTTAAAAGTCTCAGAGAATTCTCTGGGCAGCCACATGAATTGAGCTCGTGGAAAAAGAGCTTCGATAGGATACTCAAGATATATGATCACTTGAAGAATTCCGCTAAGTATTACCGAATATTGTCGGTTATCAGAAATAAGACACATCATTGAATTGGAAAATATATCAAAGTGCCTAAAGCTGCGTTATGCAGATAAAATACACTTAAGAACCTTAGACTACCAAATGATAACATTGGTACAAGGTAACAGTACAATTCCCGAATTCTATCAGGCTGTTTATCATCATCTATCACTTATCTAAAGCAAGCTAAAGGGAACAAGCCCTTGACACTTTTGTAAGAGGACTGAAAGGCGACTTGCCTAAGTTACTTAGTACTGCTAAACGTTGATTTTAAAACTCAGAACGCGAACAATTTGCAGTCTAGGTCTCGAAAAACGTTACACCAAAAAGAAAATTATTTGTCTTCAATTGTTAAAAGTGCAAAGAGGTAAAAACTTAAGAGAAAACTGATAGTGATATGATTCAATCTAACTTGATTTCAAAAAGGAAAGAAAAAGCTCCATCCATCTGTGTTCTGAGAAAATCCAGTAGTGAGGTGCATTAAATTTTTCGCGACTCAAATTCCTGCCATTATTGCATAAAAACATATCTATTGGCATCAAAATCATATGTGAAAAATCTGATAGTCAAAACGCTATTTGTGCAGTGCTCAAAAAGAACAACTGGCAATTTTTTTCACATGATTTTCGTTCAGCATGGTCATTAAAAGGTCAAGGTCATATGGATTAGACGAAATGCACACAGAAACACTTAAGAATGAACAAATTTCTTTAGGACTAAATGTGCAAACATTAAAATAATTAAAAATAATTACGGTACATACATTGACGCGTTCTACATAATTTTCTTAGAATCTGGATCCACCAAACCAAGTGTTCTCCAAAAAATATGTTAGGTCCATTTGTAAACTCTAAATAGGACTTAAAACTTCGTTGTGACAACAAGGGTTCCTGTTATTCCAATCATTCTGTTACAATTCTTAACCTTTCTTTTATATCCTTATTCCTTAAACTGAAATAAAGCTCATTCTGTGAAGTCCGTTCAAAATAAGCAGACGTGTTTTTATTCGTTTTCCCAAGAGGTTATGGGCCCAGATACCATTACTGCGCAATCTGATAGTAAATAATTAAATAGTGCATCTGTTGAAATTCAAAGAAATTTAAAATGTTGGGACAAGCCTTTCACATTGAAAATCTGAATAAAGAAAATTTTGATACGTGGAAGCTACGGACACATGACTGTTGAAGAGCTTAAAGCAATTTTGGATGAAACACTGTCATCAAAATTCAAGGACCTTGTAACTAAAGAGGATTTTCAACAAATTGCATCTGAAGTCCAGCTACTTAAAGCGCAAAACTCCATCCTCGCAGATCGGTTATCTGCAACAGAAAAGTACTGCCACACTCTAGAACGCCAGTTAGAGCTGTTCTCACAAATGCAAAGCGAAGATTCCGTTGTTTGCATTTCCCAACAGAGGGAAAAACCGACAAGGTAGACTTTGCTGAACAAACCTGTGCCGGTCTTCTCAACCAACAAGGGAACGCAACATTGCCGATTAAAAGCACAAAGGAGTTCACAAACCCGACAACAAAGAAGCCCACAGTTGTTTTACACTTCCACTCCGGCGATACAGCTAACAAAATGATTACTGCGACGCCTAAGATTCAAGGTTCGGGTATTGTAATACACCGAGAACAATCTCTTATTACACGCCAAAAGAAAAAATCACTATATGAGACTAAAATAGCACTGCGAGAGTTAAATCAGACGGCATAAATGATGATAAAAGGAGTTAAACTTCAAATAAATGACTTCTTATTTTCATTTAACCTGACGAGTTATAAAAACAAAAGCAGAATTGGACTACATTAAAATGACGTTTGGGGATTCCGGCTTGCAATATTTTGATGTTTGCATTGACACCGCAGTCATTCAAAACAACGATGGAGGGTCACCTCACTCACAACGTGTGCAAGAGCGAAAGGGTAGCAGTGTGGTGATACGTAATCAACGTAGTCAACGAAGTCAACGCAAATAGGATAGGGTTGCCGTCTGTGCAAGTACTACTAATACTATAAAACTAAATATTCTAGCGTATAAAGTCGCAGGACTTAAGAACAAATTATTATTTGCCGATTTTTTTAAATTCATTTCAAATTATGATATCGTAATATTATTAGAAACTTTTGTTGAAGAAGGCAATAACGCTCAATTTATGAAATATTTTGGAAAATTTAGTGTTAGATGTAATCCTGCTGTAAGAGAATGCTTTTGGCAAAGCAAGTGGTTCAATTTTATGTGCAATCAAATAGAATATCAATAATTTTGTAAAAATTGATATGGTTGATAGTAGAATAGCTATTATGGTTAATTACAGACATGAACCTTTGTTCATTATCCCGACATACTTAAATTGCAATAATTGGATACAAGAATATAATGACCTTTTGAGTTTTTTAACTGATACAGAATATTGTAATATCATGAAAGTAGGTGATTTAAAAGAGAGAATAGGTAGTTTTCAAAACCCAGTGACAATTTTAAGGAACCATCTCTTCAGTTTTATGAGAGCAAGAGAAACTTTAGATAAAGTACTAAACGCTATTGGTAGATGTCCGTGAAGACTTCGGTTTTAATGTAGCTAATGGAACTACGAATAGCAATTGCAAAGGTGAGCTAACGTCCGTTTCTGATCAAGGCCCTTCAGTGATTGATTATTGTCTAATTAGAGGTAATTGGCTTAATATCGTAAGTGACTTATAGTGACGTCCTTAAAATTTGCAAATCTGGAGCGTAATTCCCCACGCATTACTCTTAAGAGAATAAAATGGACAGAAAATTTCGCTTGGTATAGGAAGACTTGAAAATTTAACAGGGCGTTTCTCAAATTTTGCCATCCTTTCAAGTGAACAAATGTTAAGTTTATTTACGCAATCAATCAATAGCTCTGCTTGCCCAACTTCGCCGAAAGCCGCTGATCACTCAGCAATATGGTTTGATGGCCTGTGCAGAAAACTTAGAAGCAAATCTTTTGCATTACTAAATTTATTTTGAAAAACCAAAGCTGATGTTGTTAGGCTACTCTACATAAAAACGAATAAAGCATACAAGGAAGTTTGTTAGGCCAAGCAAGCAGAGTACTATAAAAAACTCGCCTATAGAATGGAAGGTTGTAAGGACGCGAAGGTGTTCTGGAAAACGGTTAGAATGTTAAGTGGAGGCAGATCAGTGGTTACTTGCCCTATAAGCTCGGAAGTACTGGGAAACCATTTTAAACAATTGCTAAGCTCAGCGGTTGGTCAGGTAAACTTTCAGTATGCCCTACGTCTCAGATCCTGTGCTGGGTGCCCCAATCTCGATGATGGAGTTATGAAAAGAATGAAAAAAAAATTAAGCTCCTGGATTGGATGGTATTCCGGTTGAGTTTATACAAAATCTCACCTTTCTTAAGTCAATTATCTACTGTATTTTTAAAAAAGGCGATAACGAAGAATTATAGGGGAATCTCCCTTCTTTCCACATTTAGAAAGGTCTTCGCCCAAATATTATACCATAGGTTTACTGTTTGGGTAGAGGGCAACGAGCGTCTTAGATTTTTTCAGGCAGGCTTCCGGTCGGGGTTGTCAACAGTTGATACAATTTTTTCATTGACCATTATAGCTCGAAGGTTTAAAGAGCGGGGCAAAAAGCTATATGCTTTTTTCGTAGACTCCAAGCCGCCTTTGATACGGTCAATAGGAACTCGCTGTTGTACAAATTTTCGACCCTGGGATTTCAACAAAGTTCCTGAGAGTTTATAAAGAACTTATCACACAAAACTCTGCTGCTGTATGGGATGGCACTGGCTTGTCAAACTTCTTCGAGGTCGTAGCAGGTGTTCCCCAAGGCTGTGTGCTTAGCCCACTTTTGTTTGCTGTTTACGTCGATGATATAACCGATTGCAAACTGTCTTATATTACTAGAACTGCGTTTGCTTTATTTCTCAAAAATTTCTCTTACCCTTGAAGAAACGAAGAATATACTCAATGGCACGGAGGGATGGAACTTGCTTTTTAGTTTCTGTATTCATGCCTTGAATTACCGTTATAGTTTCATTTAGCAGTAAGCTTTTTCTTTTCTATAACCTTATCCATATAATGTCAATCTCCAACAGACGGCATTTTGCCATGTTAAATAATTTTTCTTTTTTTATTACTAGTTGTTAAAGGGAAGATCAATGAAGACAGTTTATAATAATTATAATAAATATCTGAGCTGTGCCATATTAAGCATTGTGCTACTTCTAATCACGTTTGGGCAAAATTAGAAAAAGCTTACCATTCGAGAGTTAAGGCTACACTTTTAAAACAGCTACTTTTTACAAAAATGAAAGAGGGGAAGAACATGATGGATCACTTGAACAACTTCTTTGGAACTTTCAGAAATGGAAATCAGCGTAGCATAGGATCTACTTGCTATTTTACTGTTTTATAGCATTCTGGAAAGCTACGAAAATTTTAGATGCGCCATCGAAGCAAGGGATGATTTGCCAGTACCCGAAGCTTTGAAAATAAAACTTTTGGAGGAATTCGGCACCAGGAAAGAAAAGGACGCTCAAAGCAAACAGTCACAAGAAGCATTCGTCGCAAAATCTTTTCCTAGAAACAACCGCAACTTTAAATCGTAAGAAAAAGAAAAAGAGACAACTACAGCAGCATCTAATTGTTGGGCAAAGTCAAAAGGGAAAAATTCGAAATAAAGTACTTCAGCAGCAGAAGATGCGTTTGCAAGCACCGAGATTAACTCAGTTGAGAAAGTATCAAATGAAATTGCACTAACCAGTAATCCAAATGAATATATAATATTTGGTGCGTTGATAGTGGAGCAACATCACACATGTGCAACGACAGATCGAAATTTGTTACTTTTTCACAAGTGTTTGAACAAAGTGTGAGGCTAGCCGTTGATTGAGAAACGCGAATTGTTGGAAAAAGTACTTGTTTTTGAAATAATACACAAAAATGTTTTCTAATGATTTTTAGACTGTACAATAATTTTATTTTAAGTAATGGAACATGTTAATAAGCAGTATATAAGATATAAGTACTTCCCTTGTCCTGTGCTGATGTTAGCTATTGTCACGATCCAAACGAAAATGAACGAGAAAACGCGCTCGATCGCCCATCGCACCCATGCGTTCAAACCCAGCCGTACAATTTGTTGTTGCAATTTGAGCGAGAGGGTAAAATCATTGAAATTATGCTCTCTGCACATATAATCATAAATCGGTTCTATTTTTTTATGCATAGGTTTCAATTGCATGCTCTTAATCGAGCGTAATATTCATTACAACAGATTTGATCTCTGAGTATATGATAAAAATGAGTGAATGTTGACACCAAAAGTAAAGCATATTTGAATTGAGAGCATAAGTACAGTGACGAACATAATTTTAAGGAAAATGAATATAAAGAAGAAATCGAAATGCTTCATAAACTACAATGTACTGTAGATGTGCTAGGAAAATAAACCTAAATTAATTTTTACAATTTTATAAGTGTGAACGGTTCAATAATTCACAAACAGTACTGTTCCCTTGATTGTAAACGACGGAAGAAACAATCATGCTGCACAACAATCTTTATGTCCCAGAGTTGAAAACAAACTTGTTATCAGTATCGAAAATAGCATCCAATGGATATGAGATAACATTTTATAAGAACGAAGCTGTGGTTACTCACAATGATTAATCGGTTGTGAAAGGTATAAGAAGAGGAGATTTATATTTCGTAACATCAGACACTGAGTTCGCAGTAACAGCAAGTGATAATGACAGCCTAATTGAATGGCACAAGCGTTACGGTCATCTAAATACAAACGATTTAAACAAATTAATAACAAATGAAATTGTAACTGGTATTAATATAAAATGGTTAAAAGAAATGCCACTATGTGAAATATGCGCTCAAGGCAAACAATCCGCAATTCCATTTCCTAAAAACAAAGGTAAACAGGCTGTATGTAATTCCTTCTGATGTATGGGGGCCTATGCGAACAACTTCAATAGGCGGCTTTAAATCGCTTGGCACATTCATTGATGATGAATCAAGATATGTGAATGTATACTTTCTAAGGACGCATTTTCAAAATACAAGGGCTTGTCTGAAAACCAACTTGGTTCAAAAATAAAAATTTTATGCTGAGCTGAAATAAAAAGAAATCGGTGTCCATTAAATGGCATAACTCCATTTGAAGCCTGGTATTCATTCATTTTTCATTCATTTATTCATTCATATTCTCAATTGGTTACAATTTGTTACAATTTGAAATCATATCATTAACAATTTAAACAAAAGAGAATAGGGGTAGCATTTAGTATGAGCAATTATAGTTGTTGAGAACTCACGTATAGTTCCCGCTGTGTTATGAATGTCTCTTATCATTGTACTCAATATTATTGAATATTGCTTTTTTTCTTTCTCATTAGGCATGAATTACTCTCATATTCTATGTTTCAATTTCTCATTATGCTAAAAATATTCTCATTTGTCATTTATTTGGTGAAAGCTTTTTGTGCTTGTGTTAAAAGCTCTAATCGTATTATGTTAAAGCCAGATATTAATTATCTCTGTAAAATGATCGTATTACACTCATGATAGTATGCTTATGTAAATACTTGCTGTATATCTTTAATTAAGTTCTCAATTGTAACGAGACTACTTGGTTTCTTATGAATTATGATTCCTTCTCTTTTGATTTGGACCACCACCGAAGAAGGTTGTATTAATAAATATTACTAATTGTTACGTTTTCAGCAAGGTTCTATCATTCCTTTCGCTTTCTATCATCGTTGGAAATAATTTCGCTTTTTTACAAACATTGTTTTTGGTCCTTCGTCGAGCCGAATTTTGAACAATAATTGTGTAAAATTTATAAATTCTTTTTATTGACAATTGGAATTCATTTGATATTTTTGTGTGCATATAATCATTCATTGTGCAAAAAGACGTATGCAAACCACGTGGAGAGTACCAGAAATTTTATTGAATTTCATTGCAAATTAAAACTGGTTAAATATTCGTGTTCTTGATTCGCAAATTCGTAATATGAAATGTCTTAAAGGTAAAACGTGGACATTTAAAAGGCTGTATAACTCGGTCAGAAAAATTCGCGAATAGTATAAATCAAAATGTTGCAATAGAACTTCTAGAAATTCATTTGAAAAGGCTAGAGTATTCGTGGTCAGAGTTCGTGTCTGTGCAGAACAAAATACTCGAATTATCGGTAGACGACAATGATTCAGAAGATGAATTTTCCGAATACGAAGAAAAGTATGTGATGGCGCAGTCAAGTATTACGAAGGCTATTCGGGAAAGACAACGATCTGAAGATCCTGAAGACAGTGAATCAGCTATCAATAAATTAGCCAATCAACAAAGTTCGCTATTAAAAGTGCTAACTTCGTCCAATCAATCGAGTTCGAACTCCGACCGGAGTGGCCGACCTTTCGCGATTTATTTATCGGTTCTGTTGATGCGAATTCGAATTTAAGCCCCACACAGAAATTTCATTATTTGAACTCTTTTCTTCGCGATGAAGCCGCCGCGTTAATTCGTCATATAAATATAACCGACGCTAACTATACAGACGCTTGGGAACGTTTAGAACAGCGTTACGATCGGTCAAATTACATAATCCAATCGCATATCCACTCGTTTCTGTCAATGCCTTCAATGAATAGCACGAACGTTCATTTGTTGCGCAAACTTACGGATTGTACAGATGAAACAATCAGAGGGCTAGATGCGCTCAACTCTACCAGCCGCGATCCGTGGGTGATATTCATCTTGTTACAAAAACTCGATCAAGATACGCGACAGGCGTGGGCAGAAGAAAGCGGTACGCGGGACAATTGTACAATAAAGGAATTTTTAACCTTCTTGCAAACACGTTGTAACGCGTTAGAAGCTTTTTTATCGCTCTCTCGTCTCAATCCATCTCGAAACAAGCCCAAAGTTATTCAAAATCACTTAGTGGAAACAACCGAGTCATGTCCTAATTGCAAATCAAACCACACCTTGACAAAATGTCCAAAGTTTTTATCTCTTGATACTAAAGCTCGTCGTTCGTTCGTCAAACAAAACGCATTGTGTTTTGATTGCTTACGCTCGGGTCACTCAGCATCTAAATGTCGCTCAAATTTTAGGTATAGAGTGTGCCATTTTCGGCATCATACATTGGTGCACCATCAAACATTGTCGCCTGATCCTACAACTACAATCTCGTCGTCTAACTCCTCGCCAGGAACATCTACATCCAACCCATCGCCTGCAACAACATCTTCGCTGACCTTGTGCTCATCGATTCCCACTGGTAGTGCAATAAATTCGTCTCGTCATATTCACACAGTATTGCCTACTGCCATAGCACAAAGTCAAGATAGCTCTGGTGCTCTCCAAAGCATTCGGTTGCGGCTAGACTCTGGATCACAAGTCTCTTTTATTACAGAAGACATGGTCCAACGGTTGGGTCTTGTTCGGAAATCAGCTCGCATTCCTGTGGTGGGTGTAGGATCGACTTCAGCAGGTGTAACAAACGGCATAGTTACTTTAAAATTGTTCTCTCGTTTTACAACCCAATTCATTGAAGTATCGTGTTACATTATATCAAAACTCAGTTTGCTCGTTCCTGCTTCTGAATCTACAATTGTCGACTCTTCAATCTATTCGCTATCATTAGCCGATCCACAGTTTTATTTACCAGGTCGTTTTGACGTTCTGATTGGGGCAGATAAGTTCTTTAGTGTTCTTAATGGTGTTCCTATAAGAAGCCAACCAAATGGACCTGACCTTATTCCTACACTCTTTGGTGTCGTTGTTTGTGGTAAAATAATATGGATAGCATTTCATCGGATCATCCTGTTAAAACATTTTGCACTCGTTGGAAATAATTTCCGATTCATGATTGTATCTCCTTACGTTCCTTTGTATACATTTGAAATAAAGAACGCTTCACTTTCGTTTTGTCACTCATAGTTTTAACTGGTCTATCTTTTCTTTCACGTTTTTCCGCTTCCACGTTCATTAGGTTATGGGCCCAGTCACCCACGTGATTGTATTAAAAAATGTCTGTTAATATAAACCTGGATAAACTGAAAGGTAGAGAGAACTACGACGTGTGGAAAATCGCGGCTAAGTCCTATGTCGTAATCAAGGGATTATGGAGTTGCTTCGAGAATGAGCTTGCTGAGGACGCCACTGAGGAAGAAAGAGGAAAATACCTAAAAGCGAAGTCCGAGTAAATTCTGCTTCTGGAAACCCCGAATTATTCTTACATTGCAGATGCATTAACGGCCAAAGAAGCATGGAACAGCCTTACGAGTGCTTTTGAGGATACTGGTCTATGCAGGAAAGTGTAACTCCTCAAACAGCTAGTGCAGTTGAAACTCGTCGAATGTGAGAACATGGAGGATTACGTTAATAAAATGGTAATGATCTCAATAAAAGTGAGAAAAGCTGGTTTCAAAATAGACGATGAAATTCTCGCCTCTTTAAAGTAGTCTGTTCTGCCAGAGGATTACAAACCCTTAGTGATGGCATTTGAAAATTCTTCGTCTAAGCTCACGTCGGATTCTGTAAAAACGTTGCTACTAAAACAAGTGCAATATGATAGTGGTTGTACAGTTCCGAAAGCGATGGTAAGCAAGCATTCTAAACAGAAGTTTAAGGAAAGGAAATTTCGCTGTCACAACTGTGGGGAAGTTGGACATTATGCGAGAAATTGCCAGAAAAAGAATTTCAAAGGAAGTAAAGACGAATGCCTGTACACAACTTCCGGTGCATCAGCACACATGACCAAAGATAATACATACTTACAACATCAGAACGAGCCCTCACACAAAGAAATCGTAGCGGCAAACAACTCAAAGATGTCAGTTGAAAGTGTTGGTGGAGTGAACATTTCTCTCCTCAATAAAAACAGTAAATTAAAAGCTACAATTAAAGATGTTCAGTATGTGCCGAACCTTTTGCAAATTTATTATCAGTGAGTCAATTGCTTAAAAATGGCAGCAAAGTGTGCTTTGAAAAAAACAAATGTGGAATTTTTAAAAACAATAGACTCATAGGAACTGCTGATCTGGTAAATAACATGTACAAGTTGAACTGTGAAATTTACAATAGTAGTGGTAGCAGTCAAAAAGCTTTTAGTGCTTTGGTGGATAAAGAAATGTGGCATCGTCGGTTGGCGCATATATGTGATGAAAATTTACTAAAAGTAAAGTCCGCAGTCAAAGGGATGAATTTTGTTTCGCACAACCAACCCTCAAGGTGCCTGGTGTGCGTAAAGGGTAAACACACACGATCACCTTTTCCCCATATTGGAAGCCGTGCGCGAAACATACTGGAATTGGTTCATACCGATGTGTGTGGTCCGTTGTCTGTTCCTTCCTGGAGTGGATGTAACTACTTATTGATATTTGTTGATGACTACAGCCGAAAAGTGTTTGTTTTCCCTTTGAAACAAAAGTCAGAAGTGTTTAGTCAGTTCGTTAAATTTAAAACGCTAGTGGAAAAACAAACTGAAAAACAAATTAAAGTATTGAGATCAGACAACGGTACTGAATACTACAATAAACAGTTTAAAAGTTATTGTGAAAAATACGGCATTTAACACCAAAGGACGGCTCCATATACCCCGGAGCAGAATGGTGTAGCGGAACGCCTAAACAGAAATTTAATTGAAAGAGTTCGGTGTATGCTTTCTGGGCTGAGGCTGCTGATACTGCAACATATCTACTTAATAGAATTCCGTGCCGTGAAAACATTAAAACACCTGAAGAACTGTAGAGTGGTATCAAGCCAGACATTTCTGTAGAGCGTGTGTTTGGGTGCAAAGCAATTGTGCACATTCCTTAAGAAAAGCGACGGAAACTTGACGCAAAATCTGCAGAATGCATGTTTTTAGGCTATACAAAGGACTCGAATGCCTAAAGACTGTGTGACAAGAACAGCAATATTATTATCAGCCGAAATGTAATTTTCTTCGAATCTGATAATATGGATTCTGGTGAAATCAATAAACCAGAATTTCATATTGTTGAAGCTGAAGATTTAACCAAAGTTAAAGTGCCAGTGGTTTGTAACAATCCAGCTGATGATCTAACTAAGGTCAATGTTCCAGCCATCTGCGAAGACGCGCCTGTCATTGACGGAGAATATTCAAACAAAGTGGATGCTGAAAATGTGCTGCATGATGATGAAACCTGTACTGGTGCTGATGATCCTGTTTCTTCTGTTGTTAATGAAGTTCCTGCTGTTCCTGTTGTTCCTGAAGTTTCGTCGATTGGTGATTCTGCTGAGCTGAGACGATCTGAACGTATTGCTTGTCGGAGGCTGAAAGAAGCTAGTTTGATTGCTGATGTGAATGTTCCTGATCCCGTAAGTGTGACAGATGCTATGCCATGGACTGACGCACATCGATGGAAGGAAGCAATGAATAATGAATTTAAATCATTGCAAGAGAACCATACGAGGGATTTGGTTCATCTTCCAAAAGGTAAGAGTGCAATTCAAACCAAATGGGTTTTCAAAACTAAATGTAATGAGCATGGGGAAGTTCTACAAAGCGCGACTGGTTTGTAAGGGTTTTTCGCAGAAGCAAGGTATTGACTACCAAGAAACATTTGCGCCTGTGACACGGTATAGTTCAATAAGATTTCTGATCGCTTTGGCTGTGAGGTATAACCTAAATATCTGCCAAATGGATGCAGTAACAGCGTTCTTAAATGGAGAGCTGAAGGAAGAAATTTATACCGTTCAGCCAGAAGGATATTCTGATGGTTCTGGCAGAGTGTGCAAGCTTCGAAAATCCCTGTACGGCTTAAAGCAATCCAGTCGTGTGTGGAATAAAAAATTAAATGAAGTGCTCATTAGATTTGGTTTGGTGCGATCAGATGCAGACCAGTGCGCGTATCACAGGATACATGGAAATCAGATGGTGTTTGTTGCTGTGTATGTGGATGATCTGCTGATCTTTTCCAATGACAAACATATGGAAATGAATTTGAAGCAAGTGCTTTGTGATAGCTTCCACATAAAAGATTTGGGAGAAGCATCTTCGGTTTTGGGTATTCAAATTCATGGTGACAGATCGGCAAAGACAATTGCAATTGAACAATCAGAATACATTCAAAGCATTCTGACTAGGTTTGGAATGATCGATTGCAGTCCTGTCAGTACTCCACTTGATTCAAATCAAAAAATATCATCGAAGATGTGCCCGAGTACACAAGAGGAAAAGAGAAAGATGTCAAGTGTCCCATACGTGAATGCAATTGGTTGCTTGTTATATGCAGCGCACACTACAAGGCCTGATATAAGTTATGCAGTGAACCTGTTGAGCAGATACAAGGCTAACCCTGGTCATTGGACTCCAGTAAAGCGCGGGTTACGTTTAAGTTTCCGACGACAACCACAATTCCCATTAATTGGAATTCATAATCGCATACTTTTAAAAGAATCATGTTGCAATATATTTCCCAGCAGAAATACTGAGTCCAAATTTTACGAAAGCAAAATCAAAGAATCATATTGCAACATTTTTCTCACCAGAAATGCAGTGTCCGAACTTAAAAAAATAAGAATCATATTGCAGCACATTTTCCAGCGGAAATTCAACGTCAAGAAATATGAATCCTATTTCGGTGCATTGAAGCTTCGCTGTATTATGCAACATAAGTAGAATAGTTACTAAATGTATTCAGACGCAAATGTTAAGTTAGTCTTTAAGTGGAGACCAATAAAGAAGGTCGTGAGATCGTAAGAACAAGAATAAAAAAAATGTTTTTTTTTATTTCTTGAACTAACCTAACTGAACTAACTAACTATCAAAAGATAATAAAATCGAACCTCCTTCCGAAGAAGTGAATTCAATAAAAGACTTTTTCATCTAAAGATAATAAAGTCGTAGTGAATTAAATAAAATAATTGTTATCTCAAGATAATGAAGTTAATCTCTTTTTACTAGTAAAGTAGTAATTCTTTGTCTTAAGACAGTGGAAAAAAAAATATATGCTAATGAAGTTGTAATTTTTGTAACTGAAAAAAAAGCAGTAGTGAAGTGATAATTGTTTATTCAAGTGAATAAAAATATTTTATTGTCTAAAGTCAATAATACAAAGTGAAATAATTAAAATGATGCAGGACGGAATACCTGTTAGCGAGCTTATTAAAGAAGCCGCAAAAATAAAAGAATTTTTCGGGGATGAAAAATATGACTTATCGTCGTTCATTCGCGAAGTGGAACTCATCCTCCCACTTTTCAACGACAACCTACCGCTAAAAGAGTTTATATATCAACGGTACATTCGCAACAAAATACAAGGAGCAGCTCTTCAGTGTATAAGAACATTGGGCCCCAATCCAACGTGGGAAGGCAAACTAAAGAAGAACTTCGGTGTAAGAGAGACATATCACAAACTCCATCATCAAGCCAAAACGTGCAAAATTACTTCTGTAAGTCAGTATTTTTATAGTTTAAGAAATATTTTAGACAAACTAAACACGAAGTATGAATTTGATAATACAAAGGCTAGTGAATTTTCTGCCGATTCAAACGAATCGATTATATTAAAAATATTTTTAAACGGTATCAATCCAAACTTAGCAAGCATTATTTATAGTACGAATATAAAAAATCTTAGAGATGCATATTATACGTTAGATGAAACAGGAATTTTTAGACATTATGACAAACCACATGCTTATAAAAACAATACTTCATACATTAATAAGCAAGATAACTTTAGACAAGACAGTTATAGGGAAAATCCATCAGGACACAATAAAAATTTAAGTCAAAATCCAGGACGATACAGGCAGAATACAAATTCGAACGCTTCTAGAAATGACAACGTAAATCAAAATCAAACTTATCAAAATAATAACTCAAATAGTTCAAGACAATCCAGACAAAATGGTACAAATACTTACATCACTAGAAATTTTTCACGAGATAGAAATACTTCCACTGAGCTAATGCAGGTAGAGCATATTGAAAGTACAGACTCAGACGAAATAAATTTTCAGTCGCAAGCCCAACATCAAGTTTACCGATAGTTGAATTGACAATCGGAAAAGAAAAAATTAAATGCCTAGTCGACACAGAGTCAACAACCACACTTTTAGATTCAGACAAACTACGCCAGTATAAACGAACAAAACTTCGAGACGTTGTCTCTTTTAGTACACTTACCGGACGAACAGTAATAGACAAAGAAATTATAACACCATTACCAGTTGAATTTAACGAAAATAATTTCATGTCTTGGAAATTAACTTCTTTCCATAATAAACAATTTGACGGACTTATAGGTCAAAATCTTCTTAAGCCTTTACAAGCAATAATTAATTTAGATGAGGAGTACTTAGAAATAAACAACGTAAAAACAAAATTTATTGATTCTTGTCCGTTTAAATATGATGAAATATATTCACTAGAAGCATCCAATTTCGACCAAAATACATTAGAAAAGTTAGAACGTGAAGATATGAATCCAGAAGAAAAACGGGAACTCAGAAAACTTATTATTAAAAATAGGGATTTGTTCTTCCAAGAAGGACAAAAGCTTACTCACACTCATGAAGTTCAGCACGAAATTATAACTTCGACAGAAAGACCCGTATATTCGAAAATATACAGGTACCCGCAAATTCATGAGGAAGAAATAAACAAACATATGAAAGAAATGTTGGCACAAGGCATTATAACAGAAAGCAATTCACCATATAACTCACCGTTATGGATAGTGCCGAAAAAGATCGATAATTCTGGCGAAAAAAAATGGAGAATAGTCATTGACTACAGGAAACTGAATGAAGTTTCTGTGTCTGACAAATATCCAATCCCTAATATTGAGACGATATTAGAGAAATTGGAACGTTCCCAATATTTTACCACAATTGATCTTGCCAAAGGCTTTCATCAAGTGTTAGTTAAAGAGGATGATAGAAAAAAAACAGCATTTTCGACACCTCTTGGGCATTATGAGTTTGTAAGAATGCCGTTTGGGCTTAAAAATGCCCCAGCGACATTTCAAAGACTAATTAATGCAGTTCTAAGAGAATATATAAATCAAATATGCGTTGTTTACCTAGACGATATTCTCATTTTCAGCACAACTCTAGAAGAACATACTACAAATATACAAAAAGTGTTTACAAACTTAGAGAGCACAATCTTAAGATTCAGGTAGATAAATGTAATTTCGTTAGTAGACGCACAGAATTTCTTGGACACATTCTGACAACAGAAGCAATTAAGCCCAATATGAAAAAAATTGAGAATATTCAAAAACTTAAATTACCCGAGACCCAAAAACAAATTAAGTCATTTTTAGGAATGACCGGGTATGACCGGAAATTTATAAGGGATTACTCAAAAGTAGCCTTCGGAATGACAAAATATTTGAAAAAAAATTCCAAGATCAATAAAAATGACCCCCCATATTTAGATGCATTTGAGAAGCTCAAAAGACTTCTTGTTGAAGCACCAATTTTAAAATTCCCAGATTTCAGTAAGAAATTTAAATTAATAACAGATGCAAGCGACATCGCTTTGGGCGCAGTACTTACCCAAGATGGTCATCCATTAAGTTTTGCTAGCAGAACTTTGAATGATCACGAAAAAAAATATTCCACAACGGAAAAAGAACTCCTTGGCATCGTTTGGGCAGTTAATTATTTTCGTCCTTATTTATATGGTAGGACTTTTGATCTTCTTACTGATCACCAACCCTTAAAATGGCTTCAGACTAAACATAAGTGTAAAGATATTAATCATAAACTACAACGCTGGTTACTCAAACTTGGGCAGTATGATATAAATATAGAATATATCAAAGGCACAGAGAACAAAGTAGCAGTTTTTTTATCTAGAATAAATGCAGATAAGGGAGAAATCAATGCCTTACACTCAGAAGAGCAAGGCGATAACATGAGTACAGATGCGACAATACATTCACAAGAGGAGGAACAACACGATCACTTTCCAATTTTAGAAACGGTTGTTAATAGGTTCCCTACGCAAATTATCTTAACTCATACCAAGACAAAAGAAATCGAAGTTATCGGAAACAAGCGAAAAATTTATATAAGTGCAAATGACATTGAAAATAACTTTATGACTGACATATTTCGAAGATTTTTAAAATCAGGAAAAATAGGAATTTTTTCAGAGTTTCCTGACCCCGAGTATAACAAAGTGCAGCAAAAGCTAATAGAATTATTCAACACAAGTTTGAAATTTTATAAATGTACTCTCCATGCGAAAGATATGGCAAATGAGGATGAATTATACAGATATATAGCAAAATTTCATAACTATGAAACGGGACATACAGCAATAAATGAAAATTATGAAGGATTAAAGAAGCTCATATATTTCAAAAATTTGAAGATATATATCCAAAAGTATATTAATAACTGTGATACTTGTTTGAAAGCAAAGTATGACAGAAATGCAATAAAACCGAAGTTTCATTTAACAGAGACCCCAAAGGACACAAATCAGATAATTCATTTCGATATATATATAAACAAAAAACATAGCTTTTTAACGTTCATAGACAAGTTTTCAAAGCATGCAGTCGCTCTTTATCTAGAAGACAGGAATAGCGTTACGATTGTTGGGAAAATACGATTGTATTTTTCAATTAAGGGAAAACCAAAATTAGTTATTCTCGATAATGAGTTTAATTCTGTCAACGTTAAAGAATTTTTAAGAAAAGAAGGAGTAGAAACTCACTTCACTAAACCTAATAATCATACTGGTAACGGGGACATAGAAAGGTTCCATAGTACCATAGGAGAAATGCTTAGGGTTCTAGAAACTGAAAAATCTGAATTACCAATACAAGAAAGACTATTCAAATGCGTTGAATGGTATAGCAAATCCTTTCATTCTGTTATAAAGGCAAGACCTATAGATGTAATTGAGGGAAAAGTTGATAGAAAAAAAATAGAAACATTACTGAGAGAACATAAAGAAAAAGTGATTTACAAACGAAATGAAAAAAGGGAAGACTATGAACAAAATAAAGAGGAAGGCTATGTCAAGAACTATAAGGCACTTAGACATAAATACGAACCTAAGTACAGGAAACTTAAACTCGAAAACATTCATCCTTCAAACATTAAACGACCTACAAAATTTTCAGATCAACTGGACAATACTATTTACGATAATGACAACTCTACATAGCGAAAGCGGTTCTAATAATCCAGAAAATTGAAAACGAAAACGGATTCGCTGAAATTAGCATTGAAGAAGTACCAATTATTCAGAACTACAACATAGTTTTACATATTATAGAATCTAAACAAATTATAGAAATCTTAGACACATTCGAAAATAAAATAAATCAGTTAGGAAAAATACGAGTGGATAACAGAAACCTTTTATTACACGAACTTAACTTACTTAGGACAAAAGTTAAAACACTGCTTCCAAATAGATATAAGAGAGGATTAGTTAACATGATAGGAACTGGACTAAAATGGCTCTTCGGCTCCATGGACGATAATGACAGAATAGAAATAGAAGAACATTTAGGAACCATTGACGAAAATAACCATAGCATAATTAACAATTTGAACAAAAACATACAGATTAACAACCACTTTAATGAAACTTTTAACAACATTAAAGAGACAATTGAAGCAGACAGGGACAAGATTCTAGAAAAAATCGATGACATTAAAACAAATAACGAGCAAATTTACAGAGAACTAATTTATCTAGATACACTTGTTAAAATAAAAATACTAGGAGATAATATAGAACATATACAAGATAATATTGCATCATCAAGGATTAATCTTATGAGTAGTAATATTTTAACAAACGACGAAATTAGAAAATACGACATAGATATGTACAAACTGCAGAACATTAAATTAGGTACAGCAGAATATAAAAATGAAAAAATTATATTTGCAATAAAAATTCCAAAAGATATACTTAAAGCTAAACAATTTATTGTAACACCAATCACTAATAAAAACTTTGTACAATTAAATTTTTAAAACCGAGAAATTGTAATTTTGAACAATATCCGTTATGATTTTGATGGAAATGTAAATGAAAACACTTTAAAAGAGTCCAAGCTTTGTATTTACCAAAACAATTGTCCTAAAATAAAGAATACTAGATCTGAAATCATTGAAATTACTCCAAATTCAATATTGCTTAAAAATCAAAACAAAACAAAACTGTCAAGTTCATGTGATGAAAGAAATATAACCCTAGATAGGAATTACTTAATAAATTTTTATAATTGTAATATTAAAATAAGAAATAAAACTTTTTTTTGGAAAAAATGAAGAATTTATACAAAATTTTGTAATCGAAAGTAATAATAACCAATTTAAAGATAATACTAGTGATTTATCGTTTGATGATATTGTAATCAATGAAATAGAAAATATGAAAGCAATAGAAGAAATAAAATTCCATAAGAAACAGCATACTTTGTATAATTGGATATATCTAACTGCTTTTCTGATAATAATTATTATTTTCATATTATTATTTTTGTTTATAATTCATAAATACTATTTACGATAATGACAAACAAATCGATAAAAGTTGTAATTAATAACGAAACCCAGGAGAGTTTCGACTTAAAGGGTGGAGGGGTTACGTCGAAGTTTCCGACGACAACCACAATTCCCATTAATTGGAATTCATAATCGCATACTTTTAAAAGAATCATGTTGCAATATATTTCCCAGCAGAAATACTGAGTCCAAATTTTACGAAAGTAAAATCAAAGAATCATATTGCAACACTTTTCTCACCAGAAATGCAGTGTCCGAACTTAAAAAAATAAGAATCATATTGCAGCACATTTTCCAGCGGAAATTCAACATCAAGAAATATGAATCCTATTTCGGTGCATTGAAGCTTCGCTGTGAAAATGCAACATAAGCAGAATAGTTACTAAATGTATTCAGACGCAAATGTTAAGTTAGTCTTTAAGTGGAGACCAATAAAGAAGGTCGTGAAATCGTAAGAACAAGAATAAAAAAAATGTTTTTTTTTATATCTTGAACTAACCGTTCTTTAAGTCGCGTGTTTCGTTATTTAAAGGGGACATTAAATAAAAAACTAACATATAAACATTGTGCTAGTTACATTAAGGGGTATTGTGATGCTGATTGGGCAGGTGATGAAGACAAGAGAAGGTCAACGTCAGGGTATATGTTCACAATGCAGGGAGCACCGATATCCTGGCCATCAAGACGTCAATCAACTATTGCTCTATCTTCAACCGAATCCGAATTGCTGGCTGCTGTTATGGCGATTCAGGAGTCAATTTGGTTGAAACGGCTGGACACCGAGATGTTTCCAAATAATCCTCACGGTTTTGTTATATATTGCGACAACAAAAGTGCAATACAGCGGATTGAAAATAATTCGTACTCCCCTCGAACAAAACACATAGAAATAAAAACTGAATTTATTAGAGAACGAATTGAAAAAGGTTTAGTTATGTTAAAATATATCGCTTCTAATGAGAATCTAGCTGATTGTTTATCAAAACGATTGGTAAAATGTAAACTTGAATTGAATAATAAGTTAATGGGTCTTAATTGAGTTTGAGTTTTTAAGAATGTAAGTTGTTTTTTCTTTACTTGAATGATGTAATTTAAATATAATGAATTTTACTAAGTAAATTAATCATTCTGCGGAAGTGTTAAAAGAAAATATTAAAACGAACAGATTTATGTACATATGTTCCGATTCACGATTGTATCTCCTTACGTTCCTTTGTATACATTTGAAATAAAGAACGCTTCACTTTCGTTTTGTCACTCATAGTGTTAACTGGTCTTTTTTTTCTTTCGCGTTTTTCCGGTTCCACGTTCATCATAAACAACTTATTTAAACAATGGGATTTAATAGATTTTCAATTTGATTGTGTTCAAATTCAAAAAGCCATGTCTTCATTTTGGTATTAAACAATTTCATTGAACGTAATGACTTCAATTCATGAGGTAACTTATTAAATAATCTACACGAAACAATGCAATAAGTATTTCTATAAAAAGTAGTGCGAAAAGTTGGAATATTGACATATAAGCTTTGATTTCTTCGTATATTATAGCAAGCCGAATATCTGATATACAGGTAGCCGCTTCTAAAAAAAAAACAATTTCAACACTTTAAAGTAATATAAATGTCTTAGAGGAATTATTTGCAAGTAAACAAATAATGGCATGGAATGATAGCATCTACTTTTATTGCATATTTTTCTAATTACACATTTTTAAATAACCAATAAATTTGTAATTTTGGAGCGGGGTGCACCACCCCAGCAGCAAATACCATAATGTAGTTTGGAGTGGAAGGTACCATAGTTAAGAATTGTGAGGAGCATGTGTTTCTAAGATGGTAAAAAATACATAGCGAGGAGTTAAGGTACTGCTTCAATGACAAAATTTGTTCAGACCAACTCAGCTTATTGTCGATGATCATTCCTAGATATTTGAAATGTGTAACAACTTCAATTATAAAACAATCACAATCACAAAAAAAATTGTTAAGGAACATTACATTTTCCTTGTTCATACATATGTCATTGCTTGATTTCTGTTTATCACATTTCGAGGAATGAAATACAATATCAATATCAGATAACAATTTGGAGCTGAGACTGAAGAACATTAATTTTGTTTTGTTGCTGACAAGCATTTTGTGCTCACGAAACCAACTTCTTAAAATATCAACATCATGGTTGATATCTGCAATTAGATTAATTTTGCTATTTGTCATATACGTAATACCTAAATGGTCTGAAAAAGCTGTAATATTACCTTTCATGTAAAAATATGCGCTAGTACACCAGTAACATACAAACCAATTTTTTTCAATATTTGATTAGATAATCCATCCCTACCACAAGAAGGCAAATTATTTAAAGAACATATTGTTTTCCAGATTTCAAAAGAAGTTATTAGGCTAAAACAAAAGCTGTTTCTGGAATAATACGTGTCTGTCTCCTTGAACGACGACTAAACATATTATTAATTAGCTCCCACTCTTTCTTATATTCCCCTAGCATTTTCCAAATTCAGACCGATAGAACTCATCACGACAATTTTTTACATTTTTTCTGAGTTGTTTGCATATTTTTTTATAACGTGTCCTGTTGTTTCGGGGATGCTTGGAAAATTTAATACTTAGCTTATTTTTTACCTTAATTTTCTCTAAGATATGTAAGTCTATCCATCCACGGCTTTAGTTTTTTTTTTTTCAGATCTCTTAGGTCTAACGAAGATACTGGATTCTTTTATATGGTTGCTTAAAGTCTGCAAATAAAGATCATACGCTTGATTCACATCATCTTCATTATATACATGCTCCCAATTTTCTAAAAGAAGTTTTTGATTGAGAATATTATATTGAATTGTACTTTTTGGAGGGTGTGCAGTTTTAGTTACATTGTGATGTGACCCTTTATTATTCATTAGGTGAAATTTTCCAGAAGCGGGCAACTACATGGTCTAAACAAGATCCAGTCAAGGGCCGCGTAATGCTATTAATAATAGAATTCATACCATTCTCCGCTAAAACTGTTTGATAAGAATCAGTTAAATCATTTCGAGAAAGCAAATAAAAATTAAAATCTCCTAAGAGTATAAGATCTGCTGCCTTTCCATTACTTAACAATCTTGAAAATCCTTCAATAAACATCTCTAAGGAATACAAATGCAATCTATACAGACACATCAACGTGAAACTAATATTGCCAATACTACAACTTAATTTTAAAACATTAGCACTTACGGAAATATATTGTACAAAGGAAGCATTGATTTCATCTCTGACGAAAACACTAACGCCACCTGCAGCATAATCATCATTAGGGGGAGCACAAAATCTATAACCCGGAATAACAAAGTCATTGATTTTAGAAGAAAAAATCCAAATTTCAGTGACAAAAACGAAGTCTGGTTTTTGCGGAAGGTCTCAATATGCGCGACTAATAGATCAACATTTTTTCTGAGGCTTCTGATATTTTGATGCACAATCAATACGGAATTAAAATCGAAATCAAGATTAAAGAAGTTCCCATTACTTCCCAGTTTACATTAAAGAGAGAGTTCTTAAGATTATTTTTTCTCGTTTTTTTAGAATGCATAATATTCTCTTTCAGAATATTAGATGAAAAGTGAACACAGATGATGCTCTTCTGCCATTACTCCCGCTGCTAGCAGCTTCTCCAGATGGTCTTCGTTGTCTCTTCACGTAACATTTCACCACATCATTTTCAGAAATGTTGACATCAAGAGCAGTGTTGAAAATTGTGTGAGCGATCTCGCGTGCATTACGCTCATTGACTTGTGAAACACCCACAATATCAATCGTATTTACAAGTTCCCGTTGTTAGAACCAATTCACTTTACTCTCCAGTTTACTCATTTTCTGACGTAAAGAGTCGTTCTCCGACTGAAGGTTGTAAATGGAAGAGAGAAACTCAGCATTGAGCTTTTTTAAATTGAGAATCTCCTCTGACAAATGTTTTTTCTAGCTGACAATCTCATCATACAGGTGTTGAAGGGTTTATAAACTGCGTATGTCTTTATTGTTTGTACGTGCTGCACTAGACAAAGAACGAGACGAATGTTCGATGACGTAGAGGTTTCCTGCGTTTTCAGCGATTTTTGTTGTTTTGTTGATGTTGCACAGTTAGGCCGAACATGTTCACGTAGCTAAGACAATGAGTGCAGAGATCTTCGTCGAAAATTCTAACAGTTTTCGCATCAATAACCCGCAGCACTTGATTTTAGGAAATCAGCGTCTGTGGCAGAGAGGTTGACGCAGGAACAATGAAACAATCGACCGCAATCACAACATGAGGTACCTTCAGCATCCCCGCGTTCTATCTTTTGATTACACACTAGGCAACTCATAAAGAATAATGAAGCTCGATATTTACCCCATTAGCTATCACAACAGGTCGATCAGGACTGGATGCAAGCCAGATGTATCTCACCTAAGAACTTTCAGATGTTAAGCATTCGTCCTTAACAAAATTTCTGGGAAAGATAAATTTGAGTCATTTATCCACGTCCAAGGCATGTCGTTTGTGGGATCCCAAAGCAAAAATAATCCGAACGGGCAAAAGAGGAAGACCACGTAAGTTGTCCAACATTATTTTGCATGAAAAGTAGGAATCAGATCTCAAAAAAGAAGCCAACCTCGCCTACGATGATCCAAATCCAAGTGTTCAGGAAGCCATGGCAGGACCCTATGCTGACGAAAGAATGATAGCAATGAAGTCTGAATTCGAAGCATTAAAGATTGTTGAAGCCTGGAAATTAGTAAAACGTCCAAACCATACAAAAGTTATTGCTTGTCGCTGGGTTCTGAGAACGAAATATAACTTAGACGGCAGCATTAAAAAGCGAAAGGCGCGTTTGGTTGCAAAAGACTGCTCACAAAAACCAGGGGTTGATTTTGATGAAACATTTGCACCAGTGGCTAGACAAAGTTCAATACGCACTCTTATGGCGCTTTCAGCTGAGTAAGATCTTCAATTATATAACTCGATGTAGAAATGGCTTACATCAATGGCGATTTAGAAGATGAAGATTTATACATGTAACAGGCTGAAGGGTTTGTGCAAGGTAACACGGAAGATTTGGTTTATTCTTAATAAACAAAAGAGATGCGGCCGAAGACTGAGAGGAGAGAGACGAAATGAGAAATACTCACTATACCTCGTTGATTGGATCATTGATGTAGTCTTTCAACGGAGATCAATCGCACTACTCTAGGTTACAACAAAAAGACCGCGGTCAAAGTGGTATGAAGTCATGTTTGGGTGTGCTACTGCCATGGACAGCACAGGATTTCACGATGTCAAATCCTAATGTCACGGGGACCAAAACAGCGATTCGAGGCGTTGAAGGACTACTACTTCGAAGCAGTGCTCATCAGGTAAATGTCGTGAGTGTGGTCAAAAACACCACACCATGTTTTGCCGTAACAGTAATGCTCAACCCTTGGTTACCCCAGCGGCAGCAGCGTCACAATGTATCAACGCCAGCAGTGATACATCATCCTTTGTGACAAACCGACTCGGCGACAACAGCGCGTGCATATGTTACTGGAGATCATTCGCAACAGCGCTTTGCTCGTATCCTCTGCGATCATGGATCGCAGGTAAGTTTCGTTTCAGATAGTTTCAGATAGTTTAGCTAACGTTTTAAGTCTTCGCAGAACCAAGTGTGAAGTAGCTGTAGAAGATATAGGTGCATTAGCTTATATGCGCACTAAAGGCAGCGTTTCGCTCCGACTAACATCAACATATAATGAATTCTCGCTGGATATCAATGGATTAGTTATAACATTCATTACATCGAGAACCCCTGCGGTGCATGTGGACGTCACACAGTGGCAGCATTTGTTGAATCTTGAATAAACTGACCCGAACTTTGGGACTCCAAGTGGGACAGACATTCTGCTTGTATCTGATGTGTTGGAGCTTTGTTGTCCAAGGCGATATTATGGCAAGTCAGATGAACCACACGCCCAACGAATCCAGTTGGGATGGTGATGTGTCTGAACGCTGCCGATCCGCCAGCTGTCATCAAGACAGCTACGAATGACAAAAGGGTTTTCCATGTGCTCGTTTTCTTCTTCCTTTTTCAGGTCGCAACTAGCACCCGACATATACATAGTAGTTCCCTGAGTTTTTGTACAAATATTTCTTGTGAATTAAAATTAAATCAAGTAAAAGTGATTTATTTGTTTTAAATGTCGAACACTTTAGACGGATTGTATTTGGTCCGGCATCGATAGCGCCTTCTATCCGTACTTTCGGTACTCAAATTTCGGTGGATGAACAAAACCTGGAAGATCTCGTTCGTAAATTTAGGAAGCTGGAGGAGGTGCTCGGACGGGACGTAGAAGATGGTGAGTGTGAAAGGTTTTTTGTGAGAACACATATTCTCCGTATCCCATTTTCCAGTAAGGCATCGCAGCTGGAAGACTCGTTAAGGCACATGGAATATATGGGTCAACCTGACGACCATTCCAGAGCGTATTACATTCCGCACCACGCAGTAATCTCGAAATTGAGAGTTGTGTTCAACGCATCAGCTCGCACAACTACAGGTGTCTCGTTGACTCTCTGCTGAGCATTATTTTCTGATTTCGGCGTCTTCTCATCGCTCTCACTGCTGACGTTGAGAAGAAGTCTCTCCAGATAACAGGAGAGTTTCCGAAAAGGAGTTTGAATGTTTACAAGCTAGCTACTGTCACTTATGGGATTCAATGCAGTATGATTTCTAAACCAGTGTGCCTACGACAATTGTGGAGAGGTAGTAGATCAGACAGCGCGGGACTCCATATTAAACTCGTTTTATGTTGACGACTTTTTAACAAGTCACAATTCCATACACCGTCGTTAGGTACCAACGTCAACAAAATTCTTACGGGTGGATATTTTAAACTGCGAAAATGGAATTCCAATAGTCTACAGGTGATATCCGACATCACAAGTGGTATACCTTTGACATCGGAGTACATTATTCATTCCACATCTTCAGTGCTTGGACTAATATGGGATCCTTCAAGAGGTGAACTGTTCTTTTGCTTGAAGATTGATCAATCTGCTAAATACCCTACGAAGAGACGTGTACTCATGGAGGTGGCCCAACTTTTCGATCCAACCGAACTGCTGGCACCAGTCATCATTACTGGTAAGATTCTTATACAGTGAACGTGTACTGTATTCAAAGCCTGCTTCACACTGTAGCTCCATTTTTCCTTGGTTGCAGAGCCGTCGCCACCTACGCAAGACTAAAGTCAGTGCCGACGAATTGAACAACGAATGACTGGTACTTCTGCATTGAGTAACACAATATATTTTCAACAGATATACATCTATTACGCAAGAAATCCCGTTTACCTAGCTCTACAGCGACAACGGGACAGACTTTGTCGGTGCTAACCGGATGCCTTGAGAAGACTTGGCGGCTTGGACCAGCGAGCAGAACCAACAAGCTTTGGCGAACGACGGTACAAGATTGCATTTTGTAACTCCCAGTGCCCCCCCATCAAGGCGGACTTTGTCAGCAAAGCGACAGTTGTTACGGTTAGTTGGCGGACAACACCTGTGGTACAGCCAACTGCAAACTTTGGCGGTATGCATCGAGGCGTGCCTTAACTTCTGCGCACTCATACCACTTCAGGATGATCCGGAAGATAAACTCAAGTTAACACCAGGAGATTTCCTTATCGGTGCACCACTCGTCGCAATTCCGGAACCCAACCTCGCTGAAGTACCCTTCAATCGTCAATCATGAAAATCTTCCCCCTACACACTGGCGACTGGGCCGAACCTAAGGGCGGACAGCGATGGACGGGTTTGTAACTCAACCGGCAACTGGAGCTTGTACCCGGGCAGTGCAGAAGCTATATCGACTGGTGGAAGCTTTTGAATCTGATGATCCAACTGGGCAGGATGTTTAAGAATTCTCTCAAACTCGTACAAGAATGTGCATTCGGCATACGACCGATCTAAACCTAATCTACTACAATTTGAGTTCATTCCCTGACTAACATCAACATTATTTGAGATTGTATTCATACCCAATGGCGCTCAAGGGAGATATGGAAAAACCAATAAGTGAGTTAGTAAAAGTCGGCATCATAAGACCATATCATTTTTAGGCTTTATCATTGGTAGAGATGGCACTGAAATCAATCCCAAAAAGGTTCAAGCGTTTATTGATCGACCTGTCCCCAAAACTCTCAAAACCCTTCGTTCGATTCTAGGCATGTGAAACCTGTCAATGTTGCTATACTTTGCAAAAATGATACGACAACTGACGGAAGACGGCCATTCATTTGAAGGCAAAAATGATACTGAACGAAGGCGGCCATGAATTTGGAAGGAATGATGTAATGTATTAAAAAGTGAGATCAAACAGATCTGAACGAAAGCTAAGGAGCTGCCATTCGAATTTGACGTTAATATTTTGCTCTCTTGCTTTCCGGCAGCTCAGGAGTACGGAGGTTTTCACGTGACATCCCTAAAGTAAAAAATGTGATTGTAATCTTTTATAATTTAATTTATTTATAACTTTTATAGTTTAATCTTTAATAACGTAACATCCGACATCGCAAACGAAGACTGGATCCGCCGAAAATATTCACAAAACGCCGAATATCAAACCGTACCATCATTCGCTGATACACTATCGTCCTCTCATGCGAGAATACATGATAACAATTCATTACCCCCATTAAATCAACACACATCACAAAATAATACTAATTTACCGTCGCCTGTATCATCAAGAACAGGATCCTTACACAAAAGGAAGGTACTTACGTTCAACCAGGCCGGTAAGACTAAGCTTTCAGAAATTGGAAGAGGAAGGAATCTAAAAAGAAAAGAGGGATAAGGAATATCTGGATGCAAAATATAGTATTCTAGAATAGGCTTCAGATGAAGAGTTCGAAATCTAGTCAATTTTCAATAAAGAAAGACTAAATGAGTAGGTATGTTAGAAATATTGAATTAGTCTTTTGAAAAAATTTAATTGTTCTTTGATTAACTCAGCTTGGCAACACTGTTTCTCACTGGAAATTACATGTACTACTACTTAAATGTAATAATAAAGTTTGTCACATTTGAAACTTCCCATGGGCCCAGAACGCGTGGAAATTTAATAGAATTTGCGTTTATATTTATATAGTAGTAAAATATAATTTCTTCGATTTTCAATTTTAGTGTACGAAATGGATTTTGAAAGTCTCAAAGTTGATAAACTCCAAAATTCAGAGCAATTTGCAGTTTGGAAATTTCAAGTAAGCATTTTGCTCAATGCTTCCGGTTTGTTCGATCAGGTAACTGGTTTGCATGAACTACCAGTAAAAGAGGAAAGTGAGACTCAGACTGCATATAACGATCGTTTAACATCGTGGATGAAAATCGACAGTAAGGCTCAGCGAATCATTGTTACAAGTGTAGGTACAACACCGCTCCACCACATTGTTAACTGTCACTGCAAATGAAATGTGGGCGAAGTTAAAGGCGGTGTATGAACAAACTTCAAGTGCAAATGTCCACCTGTTGCTTCAGCGATTTTATGGTTTGGAGAAGGAATCTGATGATGAATTTGCAACCCATATCTCGAAGTTGGACAACATAGTCTCGTCTAATAATAGAGGAGACAAGAATGCTTTTACATTCATCTGTTTCGGGTGGTACCACCACGAGTGACATGCTCTGCAGTAGCAGCATATCAAAAGCAGCATTATTATAATGTTTATAAACATGAATACGTAGCCACAGGTCTCTAAGTGGATGCATTATGGATAAGACAAACATGTGTCTCCCAGTACAGAGAGTTTGGGTACAGTCTGCCCAAACTCAATCACAAGCAATCTGTTACCAAGCAGGCTTGACAAACAAAAGACCCCGCCGCAACAAGTATGTACAAACATGTATGTATGTTGTTTACGAACTATTGTCACGTGTCTCTTTCCTGCATGCTCCCCTTTTGTAAAGCGTCCTTTTTTGTCTCTCTTTGTCGGCATTGCTTATGTTGTATTAGCTGTTAGTTTAGGTTTTAAGAAATTATAACTCACTCGAGATTTGGACGACTAAGAATAAAGTCAACTTTGGTTTTTTTTGGTAATTTGGTGTTTTACCGTAACATAATTGGCGCAGTCGGTAAAAGTCACGTATTCACATTTCGTTAGCAAATCGCGAAAGTAAAAGTACAGCTCACTTTTACTTTCGCGATTTGCTAATAAAAAGGAACATTGAGAACAGAAGAAAATAAAACAAATAAACCCTAATGCATTAAAGAACATTAGTGTATTAAAGAAGAAGAAAGAAAGCGACGTCATGGCGAATATAAATTTCATGGAGATTACCAACGAGATCAGCGATTTCACCGGTCTTCCTGAGGAACTGGATTTATTCATTAAGCAAGTAGATTTCGTTTATAATTATATTGTATTCGTAGATTTAAATATTAGAGGCGTAAAGCCGATCTAAAAATAAGGCAAAAGGTTAAGGGTAGGGCAAACATAGTCTTAATTAATAATGTCAATCCTATGAATTGGACAGAAATTGAAAAAGTCTTGCTTGAACACTGTACAATTTCGAAGGCATTATAAACGAAGTCAAAATATTAAACTTTACAAATTCAGTGCAGGAACTTTTTGAGAAATATTTGGGTTGCTTAACTAAATTGAGCATAAAATCATCCACAACTCCAAATCCTCCAGCCTGGTTCAGCAGTAGCCAAAATGAGAGTATGGTTTTAAAGCTTTTCATTGGCAAACTGCCTAGCGAACCAAGACTTATTCTTCATGCTAGAAATCCTTCTACGTTAAGTGAAGCTAAGACGATCCTTGTTGATACTGATAATTTCTCTCCAAACTGCAACAATTTTCAAAATGTTTCATATGCTCGAACCTTTAGACGCAATAATCCTCAGCATTTTCAAAACAGTGTCAATACAACACATTGGCAAAATAACAATACCTCATTTTATAACAATAATATATGACAAAATACTGTGCCACATAATTTACTTCCACAAAGTTCAACTTTTCCAAAATTCAATTCTGCTAGCCAAATTCGTCAAAATTCCAGTTATTCTCGTCAATCAAAATTCTCCAATCATAAATGGTCTAATCCAGGAAATAGCCGTATTTTCTCAAACTCACGAAATTTTTGTAACAGAAATAATGTCATGGAAGTGGATCATGTACAAACAGTCACCTCAGATCACTTCCCTCTATAATGGTCATAACAAGCCTTGGACCAATTAGGTTGCTTATTGACTCTGGAGCAAGCACCTCACTGATAAGAAAAGGACTTTTCCACAAATCCTTCAAAACGGTACTGGAAAAGCCAATACATTTAAAGTCGATAAATTCAGATGTCATTTGTAACTCACTTCCACTCTTTTAAGAGTTTAATAAACCTTTGAGCACAATTGCTATGCTCGAAACCGAGTTGAATGGTAATTTTTGTGGAATAATTGGCTGTAACATTCCAAGGCCGTTACAAGCAAATATCGATTTTAACACATCACGGCAAGAGAAGCTAGCTTACCTTTAATTTTTGACAATTTACATTGTCAAACGGTACCGGAGGAAATAATTAATTTAGCGAAAGATGAAATTGAGATAAACTTTAAAAGACCAAAATATCGATGATATATTAGAAAAATTAGAAATCCAAAACCTTAATTCTGAAGAATCCAAAAGCTTTATCTACATAATCAAAAAGTATATGGATGTATTTTACTTGTAGGGTGACAATTTATCATCTGTTGTTACCTTTACTCATCAAATACCAACGAAAAACGACATACTCATTTATTCATAACAATACAGGGATAACAATACAGCTCTTCGAAATAAAGAAAATAAACAAATTTCCAAAATGCTGAAGTCTGGCGTTATCGTTAAATCAACTAGTGCGTACAATGCTCCAATTTGGATTGTTCCCAAAAAGATGTGAGCAAAAATGGCGCATTGTAGTTGATTACAGAAAGCTTAACGACATAACTATAGATGATAGGATTCCCATTCCTCACATTGAGGACATATTTTCAAAATTAGGCATTGCTCTTTATTTCTCCGGTCTTGACCTTGCAAAGGGATTTCACCCAATCCCTATAAGCAATAAAGACCAACATAAGACCGCCTTTTCAACATCGAGCGGGCACGAGTTCAAGAGAATGCCGTTCGGTTTGAAAAACGCCCCATCATCCTTCTAACAAATGATGAACGAAGTCCTTCACGATTATGTCAATAATATCTGAGTAGTTTATCTTGATGATAAGATTGATAAGATTTTCAAAAGGCTTCGTGAGTATAATCTCAAGGTACAAATCGACAGATGCAGCTTCTTGAAACGTCAGACAGAATATTTGGGGCACATTATTTCTGAGGATGGTATAAAGCCCAATCCTAACAAAATAGAGATAATAAAAGAAATTAAAATGCCCCAAACTGCAAAGCAAATAAAATCATTCCTTGGAATAACAGGATTTTATCGAAAATTCATCAATGACTACTCTAAAGTCGCCCTTCCGATGACTAAATGGTTGAAGAAAGGTTCAGAAGTTAACATTAAAGACAGACTGCCCACTGAGTGCTTTAATAAACTGAAAGAACTTATATGTACATGTTCCGTCTTAGCATACCCAAATTCGTAAAAAAAACTTCACTTTGACTACCGACGCCAGCAACGCAGCTTTGGGAGCGGTTCTTTCCCAAAACCAACATCCTATAGCATACGCATCTCGAACTTTAAACCGTTACGAATGCAACTATAGTGCAGTTGAAAAGGAGTTGCTTGCAATTGTGTGAGCATTTCAGCCCATATTTATTTGGACGAAAATTCAAAATTCAAACAGATCATAGACCATTAATTTGGCTTAATTCACTCAAGGAACCCAACTGTAAGCTGCAACGCTGGAAGATTAAACTTAATGAGTACGATTTTACTATAGATTACATCAAGGGTAAAGAGAATAAGGTTGCCGATTTCTTAAGTCGTCTAGAGACTTATTATGTAGAAAATGATGATATTGCATCAGACAAAGCAACAATTCATAGTGGTGTTGAAAATCTAAACGACCATATCTCTATTACGGAAACTCCTGTGAATATCTATAGACACCAATTGATTTTAAAAAAGAGTAATATTAACACTCACACTAACCAAATTTTATATAAAAAAAAAACAAAGATCAGTAATATCAATGGCAGACTAAAGGTACTTAAGGGCTTTATTGCGACGATGATGACATTTTTATCAAATTTCAAAACACTGTAGTAAGCTATTTTTCAAATACACTTGGAATGAAAATTATGAAATGTACTAAATTTCTTAAGAACTCGTAAGGAGAAATTATTGGAATTAATTGAAACAACTCATATTACGGAAAATCACAGAGGAATTGGGGAAACATTTATAGAATAAAAAGATCTATACAATTATCCTAACCTCAGACTAGAAATACACAAATTTATTAACAATATGACTCCTGTCATACTTGCACATATTGCAAGCCAATGTTAATGGTAACAGAAACTCCAAATAAACCAAATGACATAGTTCATATAGATATATGGTTTTTAAATAAGAATTGCATGTTCCTGACATGTATAGATAAACTAACAAAGCATGTTTCGAGGTTTTCCATCAGAGATTTTCGATATTTGGTAAACCAAACAAAATTATAGCTGATAGTGAATTTAATACTGCATTTATTAAGAAATTCTTGAATAAGGAAAACATACATTATCACTTCACATCCCCTAACACACACACAAGTAATTCTGTGATAGAAAGGTTTCACTCTACACTCAATGAACATATTCGATTGTTTAAACTCAGCAACATTAGCCTTTAAGGCAGTTCAATTGTATACTGATACTTCATTCTACTACTAAGCATAGACCCTTCGACCTTCTGCCATCGATGTTAAATAATTCGAATTGGCAAAAGTTAAAAGAACTTTCTCATGAATATTAAAATAAGAGAATAAATAGAATGAATGAGGTACGAAAGAATCCTCATAGTTACAAGAAAAGAGAACTGGTAAAAAACTTAGGTTTTCACAATATAAAACACCTGCCAAGATATATCATTAAATAAATAAAAGAAAAAGGTAACACTTATTTTAAAGATAAGGATGACCTTAAACGAGACAGACAAATAATAAAAAGACCATACAAGTATCAGACTTCAATAAAAAGTATTGTATATTGTCTACTATTGTCACGTGTCTCTTTCCTGCATGCTCCCCTTTTGTAAAGAGTCGTTTTTTGTCTCTCTTTGTCGGCATTGCTAATGTTGTATTAGCTGTTAGTTTAGGTTTTAAGAAATTATAACTCACGACTAAGAATTAAGTCAACTTTGGTTTTTTGGTAATTTGGTCTTTTACTTTTTAACAGTTTTTTACCGTAACATAACATCAAGGCCAAGTACGGCAAACAAAAACAGGAAATGCTAAGGTAAACATTATTCTGTTGTCTTTCATTCGCTCTCGAGTAGTTGTAGAAAGCGCAAGTTTTTTCCCTCGCGAGTTTATATATATATGTCTAAAACCTATAATAATGGTACGCGTACTGATTCTGGTGACGGCGAAAATCGTGCTCCCAGCAAACTTTCATCTTCCAACAAGCAAATAATAGATTCGACAATTGTCGACAATCAAAATTATTTTCATTTATTAAGTGAAACGGATGAAATCGTGGATGTTAATAATAATGAACGTAGAAAACGTCATAAAAGATAAAGTTCCTCCTATCGTATATCGTTGTGTATATCCGGCGCGGCACAATAAAACTCAATGAACTAAGAAAAAAAATATAACAACTTATTTAAAACAATAATCCGATGGGATTTTAAAAAACAAAAACCTGGTAAAATTACACAATGCCATAATTGCCAAAGGTTTAGCCATGGATTCATGCATTGTCAACTGTGCCAACTGCTCCGGAGTCTTCACAAACTCTCCATGCACCAAAATACAAGCAACAGCAATCGTAAAACAGCTATGTGAGAACCACAACAAAATTTGGATCCACACTCTCTTTCCCATTTCCTCCTTTACCCTCGCATTCCAAATCTATTCCTTCTCACACACCAACTCGATCCCACCCACAAAATCATTCGCTTTCATTCCCGCATACGCATTGTGCACAAAGGAAAATCTCATACGAGAGAAAAACATCAACTGTTGCTGTAAAGGAGTCCAGCAATTTATTCTCTTTCGAAGAGATCAATTCTCTTTTAAATGAAGTATTTCTGTAGTAAAAGAAGCTATATTTTTTGGTTTTGCAGTACCAAAGATCCCAGTTACTTCAGCCCAGCTTTCCAGTAATATTTAATTACTGATACGACTGAGAAACTCAGAAAGAAGAAAAGGGATACACTACCGGTATGATTGTTTCCGTCAAAGCACGAAATATCTGAACAAAGCTATTGCAGTTTTTGCCTCTCACAGGCCTGCGTTTTCTTACAGAAATCCTGAATTCTCGCCTTAAACTAAATTACTTTCCAGATTGCTGGAAAACAGTTTGATAATTCCAATACCTAAACCTGGCAAGGCAAAAGATGACCCAAAAAGCTACAGGCCTATAAGTTTGCTTAGTTGTTAAAGCAAAATCTTAGAAAGAATAATAAAGGAATCATTTATTGGATTATAATATTTTGCCTCAATTTCAGATTGGTTTTCGTCGTTTTTACAACACCTATCATCAAATCGCATGATTAAACGATGAAAGAATCGACTGGATTGTATGGGCTCTGTAAATATAGACTGGTCTGAGCACTGTAGATATCTTGGTATTTTGATTGATGATTGATACAAAATTTAACTTTCAGAAGCACACATCTTGTACCTTAGATAAAATTAACATGTACATTAAAATTATTTATCCCATTATAAACAGAACAAAATTAGTATAATATATAATAATAATCTCATTATTATTATATATTATATCATTATATATAATAATATAATATATAATAATAATCTCAGAAGTTCGAACATATATTACTTGAGAAATAATGGTGTGTCAATTTCTACTATCCCATTCTCAAGAAAAACCTGTTGTTCTAAATTTTATACAATGGCAGCACCAAGACTATATAGTAAATTACCAATTGAAATCAGGCAAATAGTTCAACCAAAGTGTTTTATAAAAGAAGTAAAAAAACTCCTTTTTAGTATGGAAAGTTCATCATTATTAAACTAAAATCTCTTACATAACAGTACCTTTCATTAACTCGCCGTTATGACTATTATAATAAATAATAAATGTACTTTTTATCGTCACTGTTACTGTTTATATATAAAAAATAATTGTATTGTTTCTTAATCTTTTGAATTTACCCCACACTTACTTACTGTAATCAAAGTTTATTTTTTTAATTGAAGGATCATTCGCCACTAGTTCTATCTGAACTAAAGAATGATGCCCTTTCTTTATTTTTTTAAACTTGTAATTAATTAAGTAACCTTGTATGAATTCTGCTGTTGAATTTAAGAAATTGAACAATAAATAAAAAAAAAAAAAAAAAAGTATTGAAAATGAGATAATTTTGTATAGGTCTATTTTTCAAAGTACGTTACTCTACGGTGGTCCTGTTTGGTACGTTTGGTTTCATATAATAAAACTCCAAAGATGTCAAAATAAAATTATTAAAATTATGCTTAATTTACCACGACACTATTCAACCCGTAGGCGTAGGCTTGTCACGTGTCTCTTTCCTGCATGCTCCCCTTTTGTAAAGCGTCCTTTTTTGTCTCTCTTTGTCGGCATTGCTTATGTTGTATTAGCTGTTAGTTTAGGTTTTAAGAAATTATAACTCACTCGAGATTTGGACGACTAAGAATAAAGTCAACTTTG
This sequence comes from Eristalinus sepulchralis, assembly GCA_944738645.1. Classification (NCBI taxonomy): domain Eukaryota; kingdom Metazoa; phylum Arthropoda; class Insecta; order Diptera; family Syrphidae; genus Eristalinus; species Eristalinus sepulchralis. Next base: position 22,017,344 of record OX122886.1, read on the forward strand.
GTTTTTTTTGGTAATTTGGTGTTTTACCGTAACATAATTGGCGCAGTCGGTAAAAGTCACGTATTCACATTTCGTTAGCAAATCGCGAAAGTAAAAGTACAGCTCACTTTTACTTTCGCGATTTGCTAATAAAAAGGAACATTGAGAACAGAAGAAAATAAAACAAATAAACCCTAATGCATTAAAGAACATTAGTGTATTAAAGAAGAAGAAAGAAAGCGACGTCATGGTGAATATAAATTTCATGGAGATTACCAACGAGATCAGCGATTTCACCGGTCTTCCTGAGGAACTGGATTTATTCATTAAGCAAGTAGATTTCGTTTATAATTATATTGTATTCGTAGATTTAAATATTAGAGGCGTAAAGCCGATCTAAAAATAAGGCAAAAGGTTAAGGGTAGGGCAAACATAGTCTTAATTAATAATGTCAATCCTATGAATTGGACAGAAATTGAAAAAGTCTTGCTTGAACACTGTACAATTTCGAAGGCATTATAAACGAAGTCAAAATATTAAACTTTACAAATTCAGTGCAGGAACTTTTTGAGAAATATTTGGGTTGCTTAACTAAATTGAGCATAAAATCATCCACAACTCCAAATCCTCCAGCCTGGTTCAGCAGTAGCCAAAATGAGAGTATGGTTTTAAAGCTTTTCATTGGCAAACTGCCTAGCGAACCAAGACTTATTCTTCATGCTAGAAATCCTTCTACGTTAAGTGAAGCTAAGACGATCCTTGTTGATACTGATAATTTCTCTCCAAACTGCAACAATTTTCAAAATGTTTCATATGCTCGAACCTTTAGACGCAATAATCCTCAGCATTTTCAAAACAGTGTCAATACAACACATTGGCAAAATAACAATACCTCATTTTATAACAATAATATATGACAAAATACTGTGCCACATAATTTACTTCCACAAAGTTCAACTTTTCCAAAATTCAATTCTGCTAGCCAAATTCGTCAAAATTCCAGTTATTCTCGTCAATCAAAATTCTCCAATCATAAATGGTCTAATCCAGGAAATAGCCGTATTTTCTCAAACTCACGAAATTTTTGTAACAGAAATAATGTCATGGAAGTGGATCATGTACAAACAGTCACCTCAGATCACTTCCCTCTATAATGGTCATAACAAGCCTTGGACCAATTAGGTTGCTTATTGACTCTGGAGCAAGCACCTCACTGATAAGAAAAGGACTTTTCCACAAATCCTTCAAAACGGTACTGGAAAAGCCAATACATTTAAAGTCGATAAATTCAGATGTCATTTGTAACTCACTTCCACTCTTTTAAGAGTTTAATAAACCTTTGAGCACAATTGCTATGCTCGAAACCGAGTTGAATGGTAATTTTTGTGGAATAATTGGCTGTAACATTCCAAGGCCGTTACAAGCAAATATCGATTTTAACACATCACGGCAAGAGAAGCTAGCTTACCTTTAATTTTTGACAATTTACATTGTCAAACGGTACCGGAGGAAATAATTAATTTAGCGAAAGATGAAATTGAGATAAACTTTAAAAGACCAAAATATCGATGATATATTAGAAAAATTAGAAATCCAAAACCTTAATTCTGAAGAATCCAAAAGCTTTATCTACATAATCAAAAAGTATATGGATGTATTTTACTTGTAGGGTGACAATTTATCATCTGTTGTTACCTTTACTCATCAAATACCAACGAAAAACGACATACTCATTTATTCATAACAATACAGGGATAACAATACAGCTCTTCGAAATAAAGAAAATAAACAAATTTCCAAAATGCTGAAGTCTGGCGTTATCGTTAAATCAACTAGTGCGTACAATGCTCCAATTTGGATTGTTCCCAAAAAGATGTGAGCAAAAATGGCGCATTGTAGTTGATTACAGAAAGCTTAACGACATAACTATAGATGATAGGATTCCCATTCCTCACATTGAGGACATATTTTCAAAATTAGGCATTGCTCTTTATTTCTCCGGTCTTGACCTTGCAAAGGGATTTCACCCAATCCCTATAAGCAATAAAGACCAACATAAGACCGCCTTTTCAACATCGAGCGGGCACGAGTTCAAGAGAATGCCGTTCGGTTTGAAAAACGCCCCATCATCCTTCTAACAAATGATGAACGAAGTCCTTCACGATTATGTCAATAATATCTGAGTAGTTTATCTTGATGATAAGATTGATAAGATTTTCAAAAGGCTTCGTGAGTATAATCTCAAGGTACAAATCGACAGATGCAGCTTCTTGAAACGTCAGACAGAATATTTGGGGCACATTATTTCTGAGGATGGTATAAAGCCCAATCCTAACAAAATAGAGATAATAAAAGAAATTAAAATGCCCCAAACTGCAAAGCAAATAAAATCATTCCTTGGAATAACAGGATTTTATCGAAAATTCATCAATGACTACTCTAAAGTCGCCCTTCCGATGACTAAATGGTTGAAGAAAGGTTCAGAAGTTAACATTAAAGACAGACTGCCCACTGAGTGCTTTAATAAACTGAAAGAACTTATATGTACATGTTCCGTCTTAGCATACCCAAATTCGTAAAAAAAACTTCACTTTGACTACCGACGCCAGCAACGCAGCTTTGGGAGCGGTTCTTTCCCAAAACCAACATCCTATAGCATACGCATCTCGAACTTTAAACCGTTACGAATGCAACTATAGTGCAGTTGAAAAGGAGTTGCTTGCAATTGTGTGAGCATTTCAGCCCATATTTATTTGGACGAAAATTCAAAATTCAAACAGATCATAGACCATTAATTTGGCTTAATTCACTCAAGGAACCCAACTGTAAGCTGCAACGCTGGAAGATTAAACTTAATGAGTACGATTTTACTATAGATTACATCAAGGGTAAAGAGAATAAGGTTGCCGATTTCTTAAGTCGTCTAGAGACTTATTATGTAGAAAATGATGATATTGCATCAGACAAAGCAACAATTCATAGTGGTGTTGAAAATCTAAACGACCATATCTCTATTACGGAAACTCCTGTGAATATCTATAGACACCAATTGATTTTAAAAAAGAGTAATATTAACACTCACACTAACCAAATTTTATATAAAAAAAAAACAAAGATCAGTAATATCAATGGCAGACTAAAGGTACTTAAGGGCTTTATTGCGACGATGATGACATTTTTATCAAATTTCAAAACACTGTAGTAAGCTATTTTTCAAATACACTTGGAATGAAAATTATGAAATGTACTAAATTTCTTAAGAACTCGTAAGGAGAAATTATTGGAATTAATTGAAACAACTCATATTACGGAAAATCACAGAGGAATTGGGGAAACATTTATAGAATAAAAAGATCTATACAATTATCCTAACCTCAGACTAGAAATACACAAATTTATTAACAATATGACTCCTGTCATACTTGCACATATTGCAAGCCAATGTTAATGGTAACAGAAACTCCAAATAAACCAAATGACATAGTTCATATAGATATATGGTTTTTAAATAAGAATTGCATGTTCCTGACATGTATAGATAAACTAACAAAGCATGTTTCGAGGTTTTCCATCAGAGATTTTCGATATTTGGTAAACCAAACAAAATTATAGCTGATAGTGAATTTAATACTGCATTTATTAAGAAATTCTTGAATAAGGAAAACATACATTATCACTTCACATCCCCTAACACACACACAAGTAATTCTGTGATAGAAAGGTTTCACTCTACACTCAATGAACATATTCGATTGTTTAAACTCAGCAACATTAGCCTTTAAGGCAGTTCAATTGTATACTGATACTTCATTCTACTACTAAGCATAGACCCTTCGACCTTCTGCCATCGATGTTAAATAATTCGAATTGGCAAAAGTTAAAAGAACTTTCTCATGAATATTAAAATAAGAGAATAAATAGAATGAATGAGGTACGAAAGAATCCTCATAGTTACAAGAAAAGAGAACTGGTAAAAAACTTAGGTTTTCACAATATAAAACACCTGCCAAGATATATCATTAAATAAATAAAAGAAAAAGGTAACACTTATTTTAAAGATAAGGATGACCTTAAACGAGACAGACAAATAATAAAAAGACCATACAAGTATCAGACTTCAATAAAAAGTATTGTATATTGTCTACTATTGTCACGTGTCTCTTTCCTGCATGCTCCCCTTTTGTAAAGAGTCGTTTTTTGTCTCTCTTTGTCGGCATTGCTAATGTTGTATTAGCTGTTAGTTTAGGTTTTAAGAAATTATAACTCACGACTAAGAATTAAGTCAACTTTGGTTTTTTGGTAATTTGGTCTTTTACTTTTTAACAGTTTTTTACCGTAACATAACATCAAGGCCAAGTACGGCAAACAAAAACAGGAAATGCTAAGGTAAACATTATTCTGTTGTCTTTCATTCGCTCTCGAGTAGTTGTAGAAAGCGCAAGTTTTTTCCCTCGCGAGTTTATATATATATGTCTAAAACCTATAATAATGGTACGCGTACTGATTCTGGTGACGGCGAAAATCGTGCTCCCAGCAAACTTTCATCTTCCAACAAGCAAATAATAGATTCGACAATTGTCGACAATCAAAATTATTTTCATTTATTAAGTGAAACGGATGAAATCGTGGATGTTAATAATAATGAACGTAGAAAACGTCATAAAAGATAAAGTTCCTCCTATCGTATATCGTTGTGTATATCCGGCGCGGCACAATAAAACTCAATGAACTAAGAAAAAAAATATAACAACTTATTTAAAACAATAATCCGATGGGATTTTAAAAAACAAAAACCTGGTAAAATTACACAATGCCATAATTGCCAAAGGTTTAGCCATGGATTCATGCATTGTCAACTGTGCCAACTGCTCCGGAGTCTTCACAAACTCTCCATGCACCAAAATACAAGCAACAGCAATCGTAAAACAGCTATGTGAGAACCACAACAAAATTTGGATCCACACTCTCTTTCCCATTTCCTCCTTTACCCTCGCATTCCAAATCTATTCCTTCTCACACACCAACTCGATCCCACCCACAAAATCATTCGCTTTCATTCCCGCATACGCATTGTGCACAAAGGAAAATCTCATACGAGAGAAAAACATCAACTGTTGCTGTAAAGGAGTCCAGCAATTTATTCTCTTTCGAAGAGATCAATTCTCTTTTAAATGAAGTATTTCTGTAGTAAAAGAAGCTATATTTTTTGGTTTTGCAGTACCAAAGATCCCAGTTACTTCAGCCCAGCTTTCCAGTAATATTTAATTACTGATACGACTGAGAAACTCAGAAAGAAGAAAAGGGATACACTACCGGTATGATTGTTTCCGTCAAAGCACGAAATATCTGAACAAAGCTATTGCAGTTTTTGCCTCTCACAGGCCTGCGTTTTCTTACAGAAATCCTGAATTCTCGCCTTAAACTAAATTACTTTCCAGATTGCTGGAAAACAGTTTGATAATTCCAATACCTAAACCTGGCAAGGCAAAAGATGACCCAAAAAGCTACAGGCCTATAAGTTTGCTTAGTTGTTAAAGCAAAATCTTAGAAAGAATAATAAAGGAATCATTTATTGGATTATAATATTTTGCCTCAATTTCAGATTGGTTTTCGTCGTTTTTACAACACCTATCATCAAATCGCATGATTAAACGATGAAAGAATCGACTGGATTGTATGGGCTCTGTAAATATAGACTGGTCTGAGCACTGTAGATATCTTGGTATTTTGATTGATGATTGATACAAAATTTAACTTTCAGAAGCACACATCTTGTACCTTAGATAAAATTAACATGTACATTAAAATTATTTATCCCATTATAAACAGAACAAAATTAGTATAATATATAATAATAATCTCATTATTATTATATATTATATCATTATATATAATAATATAATATATAATAATAATCTCAGAAGTTCGAACATATATTACTTGAGAAATAATGGTGTGTCAATTTCTACTATCCCATTCTCAAGAAAAACCTGTTGTTCTAAATTTTATACAATGGCAGCACCAAGACTATATAGTAAATTACCAATTGAAATCAGGCAAATAGTTCAACCAAAGTGTTTTATAAAAGAAGTAAAAAAACTCCTTTTTAGTATGGAAAGTTCATCATTATTAAACTAAAATCTCTTACATAACAGTACCTTTCATTAACTCGCCGTTATGACTATTATAATAAATAATAAATGTACTTTTTATCGTCACTGTTACTGTTTATATATAAAAAATAATTGTATTGTTTCTTAATCTTTTGAATTTACCCCACACTTACTTACTGTAATCAAAGTTTATTTTTTTAATTGAAGGATCATTCGCCACTAGTTCTATCTGAACTAAAGAATGATGCCCTTTCTTTATTTTTTTAAACTTGTAATTAATTAAGTAACCTTGTATGAATTCTGCTGTTGAATTTAAGAAATTGAACAATAAATAAAAAAAAAAAAAAAAAAGTATTGAAAATGAGATAATTTTGTATAGGTCTATTTTTCAAAGTACGTTACTCTACGGTGGTCCTGTTTGGTACGTTTGGTTTCATATAATAAAACTCCAAAGATGTCAAAATAAAATTATTAAAATTATGCTTAATTTACCACGACACTATTCAACCCGTAGGCTTCATGATCAAAGAAATATCACCTTCATACAAACTCTTATTGATAAGTTAACCGTAAGATCTTATACTCAATGTAGTTTGAGAATGAGTTAATTAAATGTCTAAAATACTCCCCGGAGTAAACATAAAATACATTATATTAAATTGGGGATTTTTTGCAATATTAGTTTTAAGTATTTCAATAGGGTTTTACTTGTAGCTTTCCCTTGAATTGTTGTGCATACTAATATTAATATCGTTATATAACCTATTAATTATAAATCATAGCTGTAAAGGACTTGTCCTAAGCCACTTAAAATTTTATCTCTAAATTATATGCACTATTGTTCATGCCACTTTAATAATAAAATGAATGAATGAATTAATTTTGTTGTCGATGGTTCAATGCTCGCACATTGAAACGAATGTAAGAAATGCTGATTGGACAAATGTTTGGTGGACGGAACACTCCGTGAACATTTTCACCAGAAATGAAAAGTAGCTCCTAAGAGCAAGACATGAACCAAAGTTTAAGTCTTTAATTTCTTTTATTTCGAAAATAGTTGATTATACAATCAACCCAATATAAGTGGCACAGTCGGAAACTTTAAAAAACAAAACGAAACAAAAAGTGCTCAAAAGTGCCACAGCCACAGCTACAACCCCAACAACCAGCTCAACGGCCTTTAATCCAATTAAGTCCCGAAAGCGTCTTATCGCAATTTAGACACTTGAAACCATTTAAGAGAACATCTTTCATTGTCACCGCTTATAAAGTCGGTGGAAACGACATCACTATTGTGCAACGATAACCAACATCTTCGATTGTTCGGACTGCAGTTCGTCATCAACGAGAAGATCCAGGTAGAAGCCGGCAGATGCATTCGACAGCTAGGAGACAGTCCTGATTGGAGCAGCGTATCAACCAGATTGAAGCAACATTTCCAGCCCCACCGAAGTTACGCAGAACTCTTCAATTGCTGCCGTGCTGTTAGAGTAAGGAACTTAAGTGAGTAATTTAATAAATTTAAGAATATAAGCTATCAATTAAACAAAATGTACGAGTTTGATGATAGGAAACCAGATATTTATAAGCCAGAAAATATAGATAGAGATCTCACAGAAATACTGATCGAAAAAATAAACGGAAATATTAGGGCTCACATTGAGGAAAATTCTAGTATGGTAGCAATTTATAATAAGTACGCTAGATTAAGACTGTTAGATGGCTTAAGATGTATAGATGTACATCATAGAAAAAATAATTATCAACAAGTATTAAATCATAATTCGCGATTTGCAACTGGTAGAAAGGGGATAGGAAACTCAAATATTAATAATCAAACACAGACAAATTTCACTAGCTCTCAAGCTCCTCCTCCAAGCTCGATTGTCCAATGAAATTGGGAAGTCTCCACGAAAAAATAACATAGAGATGATGCCGACCGAAAATATACAAAACAAAGTAAATTTTCACCAAAAGCCTCGGAGAACAAACTTCCGTTGATTTCTTTAACAATCAACAAAAAGAAAATACGATGTCTCATCGATACAGGATTCATGACAAGTGCTATTAGACCTAGAATTTTAAATAATTTCGAAGAAGTTCCCTTACAACACCCAGAACATTTTTCAATCATTACTGAAATTGGAAAAGTAACGAATAAAATAATTACTCCTATTCCAACATAATTAAGTGTGGAAAGAACTATTACATAGAGAATAGTTGATTTAGCCCATAGAGATTATGACGCAATCCTAGGACTAAATGTATTAAAACCATAAGGGGAAAAATTTAATATAGAAGATAAATATTTGAATTTCAATGGAAATAAATTGATTCTCTTCCACAATAAGTTTCCATTTGACATTAATAGCACTTTTGCTCTTGAAAGTGGTGTATTACACAATGACATACAATTAAATCATTTAAATGTGGAAGAAAAAAAACAAATTCAAAAACTTCTAAAAAAAAATCCTGAATCCCTATTTAACAAAAAGGTGGTCAGTTAAACTTTACTCACGAAATACAACACGAGATCATTACAAGTACAGATAGCAAAAATGTATAGGTACCCTAAAATTCACGAGATCGAAATAGAAAAGCAAATAAAAGATATGCTGAATCAAGGCATTATAGTCGAAAGTAACTCTACATACAATAGTCCGATTTGAATAGTTTCAAAAAAGAAGGATTAAGCGATAAGTTTTCAATTCATAATATTGAAACAATATTAGATAAATTCTGAAATATCCAAATTTCAAAAGGAGATTTAAGCTGATAACAGATGCAAGCAATTTTGCACTTGGAGCTGTCCTAACGCAAGATGGTCACCTTATTTGCAATGCATCTCGTACCTTAAATGACCACGAGCAAAATTACTCCTCAATCGAGAAGGAGTTACTTGCAATTGTTTGGGGAGTAAAATATTTTACGCCCTACTTATTTGGTAAAGAATTTGATCCGCAAACAGATCATCAACCAATAAAATGGTTGCAAGCCAAAAATATCGGTCAAAATATTAGCCCGAGGCTCCAACGATGGCTGATACAATAAGGTGAGTATGATATCAAAATAGAATATATAAAAGGCAAGGAAAACAAGGTAGCCGACTTACTGAGAAGAATTAATCATGACAGAAATGAAATTAATTTATTTAGTAACTTTACTAATGAAAAAACCAAAGAACATATTAATTCTAATGAATCCCTAGAAATCTCAACTGTTCATTCCCAAGAAGAGAATAGTTATGATCACATTCCGGTCCTAGAAACCGTTGTTAACAGCTTTAAGACTCAGATAATAATTCTGGAGAAAAAAAAGTAGAGATCGAAAATATTTTTAATAACAAAAGAATATTTATTGACAGAAATGACATACCTAAAAAATATTTGATACTGTCCAAAGACATAACTAGTAGTAAAATTGGAATTTATTGTCAATTAAGCGACTCATTATACAAGATTGTGCAGAAGAAACGAATTGAATTGAGAAACCCTAATGTTAAATTTGTCAAATGTAGCTATTTTGGAAGGGATTTAAAAGATGAAGAGAAGAATCTAAAACAAATATCTTTGTTCCGTAAATAGAATCAGGCTATTCAGGAATGAATCTAACTATGAGGGCATGAAAAGTAAGGTATATTTCCCAAATCTAAAAATTTTAATTAACATAGTAATAAATAATTGTGCCATCTGTAATGCAGCAAAATATGACAGGAACCCAATTAAAAATATATTTGAATTAACAGAAACTCCGAAAGATATAAATAACATAATCAATGTAGATGTTTACACAAACAGTAAACATAATTTCATTAATTTCATTAAAATATAAAACAAAAATATATAATGTTTTATTTGAGCTCATTAGGAACAGAGAAGATTACCACGAAACTCGACGTGTACATAAAGAAAAACCAAAATTTCGAAAATATGCATTAAAGGGAGTACATGAAAGTAACATTAAAATACCACTAAAATTTTCAGATGACATTCATGTGGATATAAAATAGATTTTAAGAAACTTTTATGTATAAAACTAGGAGTAGCTAAGTTTTATAATAATAATATAATTTATTTAATTAAATTAATATACCAACAACAATAATTCAAACAAAGAAAAAATTAATTGTTCCAATTCGAAACAGTGATTATAAGGAAATAGATACGGAGCTTGAATATGTTGTAGAGATACTAAATCAAACTTATACTTTCGAAGAAAACAAATGAACTAAAGAATTAAAACTAAGTAAAAATTGTATATAACGAAAAAATGTGACCTTATTACAAATGTGAAAAAAGAAATAATACTTTTAGATAATAACTTGCTAATCCTCAAAAATATAACAAACAAAACGTTGAACAGTATCTTTGACAAAAGAAAAATGTGTTATTCAACACATTTGTTACAAACTATTTTGTAACATTTAACAATTGTACCGTATATTTCGATAATAATAAATTTCAAAACAATGTATATGAATATAAAGAAAGATGTGTCATCCCTAATACAGAAGAGTCACTTGTAACTGAAAATAAATTAACGTTTGAAGAAACAAGAGGCAAATATTAAGGCTATTAACCAATTAAAATATCATGAGTTAGTTAACTATAGTAAAGGAGGTTCTTCTATTGTTGTAGTGTTGATAATTGTATTTCTGTTGATAAAATTGTGTAATATATTTAATAAGATTCAGGAGAATCTTAATACTAAGGAGGGAGGAGTTACGTCAGCACCGAACATTGCCCCATCAGCCGAAAATGGATACGTTTGCATTTCCGATTCACAAACGTCAAGTGCAATGATCGAGCATTGCAACGTCTACCTGATCAAGGCCAAGTGCGATTAACAAAAACAGGAAATGCTAAGGTAAGCATTATTGTCGATGGTTGAATGCTCGAACATTGAAACAAATGTGAGAAATGCTGATTGGACATATGTTCGGTGGACGGAACACTCCGTGAACATTTTCACCAAAAATAAATTATTTTATGATTATAAAATCAACCAATATAAGTCACGCGCATTAATTTTCAACCTTGTTACGTTAGTACACTCACCTCAAAACATATAGATATGTGGTACGAAGTCAGCATTTACAGTTTGTAGAGGCAACATCGATTGGGAGAAAATAAAAGACAAGCTGAGACAACATTTCGGACCATCCGAAACGTATGCCGAAGTTTACAATTACTGCAGAAATGTTAAGGTTAGTAATCTAGGAGAATTAATTTTAAGGAAGCTAGTTTTACGATTAGTGAAATATATGACTTTGATATGAAGAAGCCTGATATGTATAGACCGAACAGAGTAGATTCTGACTTAAAAGAACTACTCCTAGAAAAAAGAGATTCTTGTGTAAGAGCTCACTTCCACGTGAACAGCAATTTAATAGATGTCTAAAATGAATACTTCAAATTAAAATTACTAGACGATAAGAGAACTATTGATACGCAGCACAGAAAGCAATGGAACTTTAATTTCAATTCCGCGACTAAGTTACAAAATCACTTACCACTTACTTCACATTGAGCGGTTTCAGTGAAATAACAATGAAAATTATATCCCCCGCCCCTAACGAATTTCGCTCACAAAAAGAAGTTATTTGGAATAGTAGGAGTGTATTCAGAAGTAAACGATTCTTTTTATCACCAGGTGCAACAAAAGTTACAGAACGAATACGGGTTTTAAACTTAGAAAACAAGATACCGATTAGGGAGCAAATGGCAAAGGCAATGGAGCTGTATAATTCTTCCTTTCATTCATCTATTAAAGCTACACCTCTCAAGGTAGAAAACAATTTAATTAATAGAGATACAGTAGCCGGCAAAATTAATAATAACCAAAAGAAACGCAATAACAAAGCGCAATAAAAACCGAGAAGAATATTTCGAAAATCTACAGCAGGGATTTATTAGAACCTATGTTAGTGTTAGGCATAAAGAATAGCCAAAGTTTGGGAAATATTCCTTAAATAATGTACAAGTTCACAATGGGAAATTTCACAAGCCATCCAACACCAGCGCTGCACGAGTTCAAATTCCAGTATTGCACCAACCCCCAAATTGCTGACGTCGCGTCTGGGTCAACACGCGCAACCCAATATTCACCTGCCGGCGAGCGTCATTCTGCTGATGCAGTAGGTTAACCTTGGGTGTTATTATAAATCGAAATTAATGTTCAGTTAAGTTTTTAAGTAGATTCCAAACAATAAAGTTATTTTTTTTAAAGAAATCCCAACAAGGAGGATTTTAATTGGCGCCCGAGCAGGGACACAGGTGTCGCTCATTGAAGTTAATTAAAACCCTCAAGTAGTGTTGCAATTCATCCGCGAAATAATAAATCTACAAGTATCCTTTAAGTCGTGAAAAAGTCGGAAAAAACCTGTGTCCTCGAACCCCCCGCGAACGCGATCTTGAAGTGAAAAAAACTCTAGTGAAAAACACACCGGAAAAGGCCCACCGTAAAGGGCCAAGAGTGTGAGTGAAGCTATCAAGTTCGTCTAGTGAGAAATGCCCTCAAGTAGTGCCATCATTCTACATACAGCCCTCAAGTAGTGCAAAAAAAGGAAACGTTCGAGAAACGAGGCCCCTGAGCAGAGTGTGCAAAAAGAAGATACGAAGTGTCAGCCACTCGATGTTTCTACTTATAATGTAAACATAGTTTAAGTAAATAATCCATACAAATTTTATAACTCACATTTAATACATAACAAGTAATTGTTACCAAACCAAGTGTTTACATAAATATTGATTTGTTAATAAAATAAAATTCTGAAGAAAATTCTAAAGAAAACAATTATAATTTACACATAATTCTGAAGAAAAATTGTATAATTCCCATATAATTTGAAGGAAACCTTTATACTTTATATATAATTCTGAAGTCTTACTTCAAGTCATAATAATTTGAGAGAATTCTGCTATAAATTGCAAATTTATACTATTCGTTTCTTACTACGAAAATCCCAACTGTTCCATAATAATTTGAGAGAATTCTGATCTAAATCGTAAATTTATACTATTCGTTTTTTACTACGAAAATTCTAACTGTCCCACAATGTCTAATCCCAATAATCTCGTACGTCCCCCGGTTCTTAACATCAATCCGAACGATATTCGCGCCCCCAATCCAGATACTTCTAACCCCACAAATCCCCAAAATATGAATATTACAAGTCTATCTTCACTGATTACTTCAATCGTGTCACAAACACTGGAAACTGAAGGTAGGAGGAATCGGCAATCAACCCAAATTCAGACCAGTTCGCGGGTATTGAACAAACAATCAACCAAGATCAACGAGCAAATCTCGCTGAACTTGATAAGATTCCGGATGTCGTAAGATCCCTACGCGAATTCTCCGGCCAAGCTGGAGAATTAAGCTCTTGACGGAAGAGTGTGGAGAGAATTTTAAGAATCTATGATTCGATAAAAGGCTCTCCAAAATACTTCGGCATATTAAATGTCATTAGGAACAAAATTGTTGGTCACGCGGACCACGTTTTGGAATCCTATAACACGCCATTGAATTGGGACTGTATTACACGTTGCCTCACTCTGCACTATGCAGATAAGAGAGACCTTAGAGTACCAGATGACATCACTGGTACAGGGTAATTCTACAGTACACGAATTCTATCAACAAGTGTACGCCCATCTTTCACTAATTCTCAACAAAATATCTAGCATTAATATATACCTACAGAGAAAAAGCTTTGGACACCTTTGTAAGAGGTCTGAAAGGCGATTTGCCCCGGCGTCTCGGTATTCGAGAACCCGTAGACTTACCTCAAGCAATCTGTGTCTAAAACTTGAGAACCAAAGTTTTAGGTCTCATTATGCTATGGCTACACAAAACAGTATGAGGAGGGTGCAACAGCCACCACCTCTTCCACCACGATGTGTAAATCCACATCCACAACCACAACCAAGACAACAATTTATACCTCAATTATGGCATAATCCAATAAGACCAAATACTATACCGCAGTATAATCCTGGCCCAAGACCCGCACCAAAAAGGCAAGTCGGACCGCCATCACGTCAAATTCACCCGCCAAAGATGCAGAGGAATTTCCACATAAACACTGAAGAGGAGCAAAAACCCGATGTGCAACAATACGAACAGAGTATTCAATATGAGAACACTCAGAACCTACAAACTCTTAACGAATACATGGACTCCATCCCGCAGGAAACTTAAGCCGAATGTGCCGAGTTTAATGATATCCATTTTTTTAGAATGAATTATTCCTTTCTTCCATACTATGAATGTAAGACGAGGAATGGTCAAATATTAAAATTTTTGATCGACACCGGGTCGAACAAAATTTATATCCAACCAAGTCTAGTTCTAAACCCTTTAACGAATGAAAAACCTTTTTTTACAAATTCTGTTGGAGGTAATATTAAAGTCAGCAAACACACCTTTCTAAATCTCTTTGGTCTGAACGACAAATTTTAAATTTTAAATTTTTTCTCATGCCTGGATTGAAATCGTTTCGTGGTATTCTTGGCAATGAAAAGATCTTTCCGCTGTCATAAACATCAAAATCAATTATATGGTTGTCGATGGTTTCGTTAAAGTAAGAATCAAACAACTTATATCAGAATCCGTAAATTTCATAGCTATTCAAATAGTTTAGCAGTAAAGATTTGAAAAGTGGTTTTCACCAGATCCCTTTAAGAGAAGAGGACATGGAAAACACTGCATTTTCGATAAAAAACGGTTAATTCGAGTTCACTCAGACGCACCAGCAATTTTCCAGAGAGCTCTAGATGATATCCTTAGAGACCTCATCGGGAAAATATGCTATGTGTATATCGACGATCTACTAATTTTCATCCCAGATCTCGCAATACACCTCGCGAATATTCGTAAAGTCTTTGAAACCCTAAGCAAGCAAACCTCAAAGTACAGCTCGACAAATGTGAGTTTTATAAGCAGGAAGTAGAGTTCCATGGATTTATAGTCTCGTCGGAAGGCATTAAAACTAATCCCGAAAAAGTCAAGGCTATTCAAAATTTCCCAGCTCCAAACGACTTAAAGGCATTAGGATCTTTCCTTGGTCTGTCAGGGTATTATCGGAGATTCATCCGAGACTACGCAAAGCTTGCCAAACCCCTGACATCCCTTTTAAGGGGGGAGGATGGACGCCTGCTCAAAAACCTCTCGAGCAAAAAGGTCATCCATCTTAATAAAGAAGCCCAGGATGCCTTTGAGAAAATCAAGCGATCCTTGACATCGGATGCTTTAGTGTTGACCTATCCCGACTATAAAAAATTATTTGAGTTAACTGCAGATGCGCCAAACTTTGCCATAGGTGCCGTTCTGTCACAACAGAATAGACCCATCACGTTCATTTCAAGGACACTCAGTAAGTAATGAGAAGGAGATGCTAGCCATCGTATGGGCTCTCAACTCCTTCAGGAATTACCTTTACGGTTCGGCAAAAGTTCTCATCTATACAGATCACAAACCTCTAACTTACGCACTGAGTAATAAGAACAATAACACCAAGTTAATACGATGGAAGGCGTTGTTGAAAGAATACGACTACGAGCTTAAATACAAGCCCGGCAAAACGAACGTAATTGCTGACGCCCTTGCAAGGCAAAACTTTGCAACACAAGTTAACTCGATGACTCCAACTATTCACAGCGATGAGAGCTCATCACATAATCTAATATTCAGTGTCGACTCCCCAATTAACTGTACACCTCATAATGAAACTTTAGAAATTGTATTCCCTACATACCATAGACATACCATCACCCCACCCTTTTATAAAGAATCAATACTTATCAACGCAGATTGTAGTTCAAGACGTTAATAACGAAGAGGAGCAACATAAGATTATCATAGACACACACAACCGTGCTCACAGAAACGATCGCGAGAATAAAGTTCAGATTTTGGACAAATACTATTTCCTCAGCATGTCGAGGAAAATTAAGAAAATTGCCAGACTTTGCTCGATTTGTAATTAAAATAAGTACGACCGCCATCCCAACAAAGTCCAAAAACAAGCAACACCTTTACCAAAACATCCAGGTGAAATAATTCATGTAGATATCTTTTCTACAGAAGGAAAGCTAGTGCTAACTGCTATTGATAAATTCTCGAAATATTCCTCATTCAAAATAATAGAATCAAAAGCAATAGAAAACATACGCCAGCCACTTACAGAAATCATATTCGGTTATGGCATACCAAAGGTCATCGTATTCGACAACGAAAAGTCATTTAATTCCTCCACCATAACATTTATACTAGAGAATAAGTTTGGAATACAAGTTTTCACTACAAACCGTATTCCAGTACATCTAACGGACAAGTGGAAAGACTTCATTCTACACTTGCCGAAATAATGAGATGCTGAAAGAAACTACCAGTCCTTTACGGAATTTATTGAAGCTGCTGTTTATAAGTACAACTTTTCCATTCATTCGGTAACGAAAAAGAAATCAGTTGACCTTTGCTTCTCCACAAATATCAGTCTCGATCCAGTAGAAATTGACAGAGTACATTCGGAAATCGCGAACAGATTAAAACAGAAGCAAGACGCCGATCTTGTTTGTCATAACAAAAACAGGCCACCTCTCAAGACATATTCACCAGGAAACACCATCTAAATAAAAGTAAATAAACGAATAGGCTCAAAACTAACGAAACGGTACAGAAAAGAACAAGTAAAGGAAGATAAATCTACGGCAGTGATTACCGAGACTGGAAAAACAGTCCACAAAAACAATATTACACATTGAACATTATTCCTATCGTTTCCTTTCACCTTTTCCACAGGTTCCTCGTCCAAACTTCTCTTGGAGACGTCAACATTTTCGATTACTCCCACTCCCCCATTATTGTATTGAATGACGGTGCGGCCAAAATTACTGAAGGTAGTATTAAATTAATACACAACATCGATCTGATTCCCTTTGTTCCCTTTCTATTCCAAACACGTCCCATTATCCAAAATAATCCGAAGAATAACCCTTTCCTTCCCCTATCCAACTATGAGTTAGAAAAAATGGAATCTCTTATGAGGA
Source organism: Eristalinus sepulchralis (assembly GCA_944738645.1). Taxonomy (NCBI): domain Eukaryota; kingdom Metazoa; phylum Arthropoda; class Insecta; order Diptera; family Syrphidae; genus Eristalinus; species Eristalinus sepulchralis. The sequence goes on from OX122886.1 coordinate 22,034,487, forward strand.
AAGTAAGAAACAATAAGGTAAAAAGGACATTAGATTTTATAGGTACGGGATGGAAGTGAATCGCGGGAACACCCGACCACCAAGATTTTGTCATATTAAGAAATAGTATAAATAATGTAATAAGTAATAAACATAAACAAGTTGTCGTAGAAAAATTGAATAAGATTATTAAAACTACAAACGAAATAATAAATATTATAAAAAGAGATAGCTCCATAGAGCATTAATTTAATGTAATACTATTATACAAGATAAAAGCGATTAAAGAAGAATTAACTAACGTAATATATGCCATAGAACTGGCAAAAGTAAACACAATATATTCAAACATTTTATATAAGAATGAGCTTGACCTTATAATTGAAACAATAGATAAAGATGTTTTACCCTTTATTAATGCAGAAGAAGCTCTCAAGTTTGCAGATATTAAAATTGCTTCAAATAACAGTAACTTTCTATATAGTATAAACATACCAAAAACAAAGAAAGAATTGTATTCAAAGCTAATATAAACGCCAATAAAGAAGCCAAACGGCCTAATAAATAAAATAAACTATAGGCAAGTAATAAAAAGTGAAGACAAATTGTATGGAATTGTAAGTAGCTGTAGAAAGTAAATGAAGTAACATTATGTAAAAATTCAGAAGTAATAGATATAAGTTTCGATCTATGCATTAAGAACCTTTTAGATAATAGAAATGCATCATGCAGACAGACAAACAGCCAACATGTTCCTGAACTGGAGGAGATTTCAACAGGACTCATCATTATGAACAAATTCAACTGCACGGTAGAGCTCAACAACAAGACGCTGGCCCTAAACGGAACATACGTTATAAAATTCAACAATGACACAGTTGTGATAAACAACCATCGATACGTTTCGAAGGAAGCGGTGCAACTCCAAGCGTTACCTTCCACACTTCACCCAGCCTCAGAAGACCTAGAAATCGAAGAAGCTCTCTCCTTAGGACTCATGAGGGAACTACACACTAACAACACACAATATATTTCCAAGATTAAGACTGAAGCAGAAACCTATCAAATCCTGACGTATAGTTTACAAGTAGCCCTCATCTTGATAGTGGTCATGGTGGGCACAAGAAGAAGAATCCAGCCAATTGCGGACAATATCACTCCGATTGTTGCAATAAAGCCGATGAACATTAAGCAAACAACATCTCCACAAACCTTTCCCAGCATCTACAACATTCCTTTTGCGTAAAGATGCGTTTGGGTCAACACACGCAACCCAATATTTACCTGCCGGCGAGCGTCGTTCTGCTGATGCAGTAGGTTAAGCTAAGGTGTTATTATAAATCGAAATTACTTTTCAGTTTAGTCTTTAAGTAGATTCCAAACAATAAAGTTATTTTTTTTAAGAAATCCCAACAAGGAGGATTTTAATTTATATTCTATTGTCACTCATTTTTATGACCAACTAAGTAAACTTAAAGGCGCGGCTAGAGAAGTAGTTAATATTAGTGGTGTCAATACTATTAGTGAAGTAAAGCAAGAAATTACCTATCTCTTCATGAACAAAACGTTTCTAAAAGAAAAATTAAACTGGATTTATATAATCAACAGGCGCTTCAAGTATTCTTAGCTGGACTTCGTAATCCATACGGGATTATAGTCCACATAAAAGAGTCTAAATCAATGTCGGAAGCAATCAATTTTATTAAGAAAGAAGAGAACATCAGATACTAACAGCAACAAACAAACTTAAATTTTCAACCGAAAAAATATACAGAGACGTCCTAACGGACAAACAACACCTCAATATAAAAATTCACAAGTTGTTTCTTACCCACAAAGGAATTATCCACAAATTACGAAGAATTCCTATGTTCCAGCACAAGAACATAGTGTTCCAATCCCTTAAATTCAAGAACAGCCAACTTCATCGAGATTTGCAACCCATACGCAAGTTTTTGGTAGAAGTCGAAACGTTTGGAAACCCAATCCGAGTTTTAACAAGAATACACAAAATCCAATACCGGTGAGCATAGCAACAGCTCAATCAACTGCTATACGTAGGCCGTATTCTTCAAATTTTCAAGAAATTAATTGCATGGAACAATGTGAGCAAAATCAAAATCTATACTGAAGCAACAAACGTGCAGTTTGAACCCCATTACACATAACTATCGATTTTAACAGTTCATTTGATAATCGACAGTTATTATATGTACAAATTAATAATCCCAATTTAAAATTATTCATTGATACAGGAGCTACTAAATATTTTCTTGATCCGATAATAATTGATAAAAATTATTTAAGTTCAAAGAAGTCTGAGCCTTTTGTTGTTACAACATCTTTCTATTCATCAGTGCATAATGTAACAGTTACCATACCAGTTTTTTAACAATTTAATGAAAATAAATCCATCAAATTTTACGGATACAAATCTCACAGTTTCTTTGATGGTCTGATAGAATTAGACCTTATTCAGTATTTAAATGCAACTCTCGATTTTCCAAACTCGTAATTTTTAACACCAAAAGTAAGTCTCCCTATAAAATACTTTACTCCAAACCCAAAAATTATTTTTAAAAAATTATTGCCAGCACAGACAATCTCAAGAATAAAGATACCTGCGATGACACAATCTGGACGAATTCAAATTGTTCAAAATTGTGAAATACCTGAAACTTTATAATACAATATACACAATACGTCCATGAAACAATCCCTTTTGAAAACGACTTTGAACTCTATAATATGAACATAACAGAACAGTCTCTTTCAAAACGGGTAGTATTAGAGAACTTAGAAAATGTTGGCGGATTGTAGTTGATTACAGGAAGGTCCACGAAAAAACAATTGACGACAGTTATCCAATCCCACATATATAACGCTTGTATTAGATAAACTCGGAAAATACAATTATAATATATTATATTATTAATTCTATTAAATTATAGTGTCATAGAAAAGGAACTTCTCGCCATTATTTGGGCAACAAAATATTTTCGCCCATATTTATATGGACAAAACTTCAACATTTACTCCGATCACAGACATTTGCACTGGTTATTTTCCATGAAAGATGCAAATGCCAAATTAACAAGATGGCGATTAAAACTAGAGGAATTTGATTACAATATTATTTATAAGAAATGTGTTCTTAATTCAAATGCAGGTGCATTATCGAGAGTAAAAATTTGCTATCTCAATATAAATTAGACTTCTAATTAACATATTTCGGACACTGAATTGATAATTGGTAATATAAACAAAAATCACGACATAGACGAAATTGCATCGCATATAGATTATTATGACTCTGAATATAACACCGTACATACAAGTCACGAATATCCAATTTTAGAACTACCAATTTCAGAAACACCTATAAATTACTTTAAAAATCAAATTTTCATTGAAAAGGTTTTCCATAGCCCAAAACTACCTAGAATACGCCGCTTATTCGGTAATCGACCTAGAACCTTTATAGAGGTTTCTCAAAATAATTTTGAAACTGAAATGGTCAATATTTTTAAAGAATTCAGCACCTCAAATAAAAAATTTGCCGTTCACTTAACAAACCCCGAACTTCTTCCACGATTTTGTATACTTCTCAAAAACATAAGAACTCAGCATTAAGGTTAATTCTTTCTACTAAAGTCTTAGAAGATGTTATTACTGATCAAGCTCAACATGAAATTGTTAAGAAAATCCACGAAGGTATTACTAACCATCGAGGTATAGTAGAAACCGAAAATGAAGTCAAACGCTTTTACTATTGGCCAAACATTCGAGACAGTGTTACAAAATTTGTAAACAATTGTTCACTGTGTCAAGGAATGAAATACGATCGCAATCCCCCGAAGCAAAAATTTAAAATTACTCCTATTACTTCTAAACCCTTCGAAATTATGCATATAGATACATTTACTATCAAAAACCAAGCTCTAACTTCTCTATTAAACGATTCCATTCAACAATTATCGGGTACATGTGTATTTTAAAAGAAACAATAAAAAATGGCAATATTTTAGACCTGATTCCTTATGCTGTTTTGGGTTATAACCACTCAATACATTCAGCTACAAAACATAGACCAATGGATGTCGTCAATGAACATCTTGACGTAAACAGTCCTTTTGACATTGATATAAACCACATGCTATATGCTAATTATATAAAAGAGCATAAGTGCATAATTTCCAAAATGTACGAAATGATATCGAATATACTGTCAATACATAAAGAATCTACAGTTGAAAATGGAAATAAGACTAGACACGACCCTCTTATCTATGATCCCCAAAATAGAATTTACCACAAAACTAGAGCTAAAAATAAGATTCACATTAGGTTTGATAAAACAATAACGATATCTCCGTAGAAACAAAAACAACCTAAAAATACCATAGCATTACAAATACCTAATTTCTCTATTAATTTATTTTCCAGAATTATAAGCACCATGTTGGTAAATTGTTGTGCTCAGGAAATTAAGATTACTAACTTAGAATCTAATCCCGGAATCCTCCCATTTAAATTGGGAAACATACGAATTCGAGAGAAGTATCATACTTTTATTCATTATTTCGATCTATTACCAATACAGAACGAAATTGCAATGATTTGTCAACACTATAAAATTTTACAGGATACCATAGGATTTTCAAAAATACCATTTTCTAAAACGGTTAGCATTGTACAACTCATAGAATTTCAAATAAATGTGTTAAATGACAAGATGAAGACATTATTCTCTCATAAGAGAACCAAGCGAGGGATATTTAATGGACTTGGAACAATATTCAAAAGCATAACAGGGAATTTAGATGTTGAAGATGGGCAATATTACGACCAAGCAATCAACACTCTTAATAGAAATCAGCAACGGGTAGTAACAGATATCGCTAAGTACTAAAATAATACAAGACTATAATAAAACGATTAACATAATGACATAGATCGTTTTTCGATGTAGAAATTGTTTTCGATCATATGACTACCGCTATACATATAATTATGCATGTACTTCGTAGATAATGGAAAACGCGATTGTGTTAGCAAGACAAAGTATATTACACTACAGTGTTTATTATGTTATGTTTACTTATACACTTTACCACCTTTATCCCTTAACAAATGAAAATAAAACTTCCCTTTTACCTCCTTAACCCTTTTTGGTCATATCAGCTAAACATTATCAATATGAAGGCACTGCATGCAAAATGATACAAGACACATATCTCTGTCAACATTTTAAAGTACCTGATACAGAAGAAAATGCACAATGCATTGCTCACCTACTCAACGTGAAGAACAGTTCTACTCAATGTGAGCTGGTTAAATTGTTAATATCGCATATACTTTCATTGCACGGCACATTTATAATAGAGTTACCTATTAATTGTACTTTCCATACATTAAAGTATACATTTTCGAACAATCAGGACACGATAAAAGATCATCCGCTTCTACTCCCACATGTTTCAATACCATCCAAATCGAAAGACATTCCGCAGATACTTGTAAATGATATACCGTTGGACGAGATTCGCCATCTTCTGCGGTACCAGCAGAGAATTAGAGAATTTAAAATCAGCGCACCATCAAAGCCCCATGCAACCTACTGGTGGATTATTTTCGTCTTGTTTGTAACATCGACAGCCGACGGCAAAATTCTGCAATAGCCATACCGGAACAGCCTGTACACTTCAATAGTTAAATGTAAATGTATATCAAAAAAAATGTTTTTGTAATTAATTAATAAATATTCTTCATTATACCTTTTAATAAATAAGTAAAATTTATCGGAATTCATTGTTAAAATAATATGCCAATAAATTCCATTCTGAGGATGTGTAGAAACACAAATATACCTATACATATACATGCATATATTAAGATTGCAAACACACTTGGGAGTTGACACTCGGTCAGCTCCGTTTACCTAGAAATAATATTGTTGTAGAGCAGACAGTAAGTCAGCGTCAATTATATGAAATAAGATATATTGTAATTTCTATCTCAAACTGTGGGAAAGTTTGTTTGACATATTTTCCACCTGAACATGAACATGAATGTACGAATGATATTTTTAAATGTAAAAATAAAGCTCAGTTCGTATTTGAAACTTAAAGCGAACGGTGTTCATCTTCTATAATTCGCGAGCGTATTCCCACGGCACCGGTGCATGGAATCAAGTTGCTAGGCACCGGACACACGAGTTACGTATGCGTCAGCGTCGCACCCAGCAGCAACACGGGTTGACAAATATGACACCTTTATCCGGTCATTGCCCATCGAGCTGACCAAATAATAATTGCAATTGTGCATTTCCCAATAAGATTGTGAAATCGCTGACCTTAGGTCTACGATTACAATACACCAAAAAATTGATAAAATATAAGAAGGTGAACTACTCGGTGTGTGAGTAGTCTCCGGTGAAGCTTTCTTTGGTATCAATCTATAATAAATCGTTCCTTTTTGTAAACTAATAAATAAAGTGTGTTTTTTTTTATGTCGGTTTCACCAACAAAATACAAAAGTGGCGCAGTCGGTAGGATTCTTATAAAATTGAGAATCCAGTGATACGAATCGAACGTCGCGTGAAGTTAAATATTTCGGAGTTTCAAAAAGAAAATTCATTTTTGTTCAACCGCAATTTAATAAACGCGAATTAAATTTAGTTGCAGTGAATATCGGCGGAAGACACATAATGAACACAAGAAAATCGACAAAGATTAGTGTGTGCAAACTAAGAGAGAAGTTTGTTTGTTTATTTAGTTTATGAAAAGACAAGTATTACACGATAAAAATAGAAAAATGGAAAACCATCAATTGGTAGCCGAACTGGAACTCAGAACTCAACAGCTGGAACAAGTACGAGCAGCATACTTGCAACTACAACAGCGAGAGAGTCGTGAAGAGAGAGAGAAAGAATCCTAAAGTAGATTCGATATATGTCCGTGTTTACAGGACAAGGAGATGTCACCATAAATTCATTTCTGAGCTCAGTAGAATACTACCTCAGTCAAGTACAGGATCTGGAATTACAAAAAACGATAACAAGGACCATCTTTTATGGAAAGATCCAAGGTGAAGCAAAGAACGCAGTCATCAACATTCCGCAAACCGACAACTGGACCATCATCAAGGAAACTTTGAGACTACGGTACAAGCCTGACACAGAACCGCATGAAGTCTACAAAAGAATTACCAATCTAAAAGTAAATACGGTGAGTGAGTTAGCAGTTGAATTACAGAATATTAAGTTTAAGACGGATGAATTGATTGTGTATTATAAGGAAGAAAATTGTATAGATTTAAGTAACGTTGAGGTAATATTAGTAAATACTGCTAAAGAAATTGCACAAGGCACTTTACTAGATAGAATTTATGAGGAAAATGATCTTTATAAAATAATTTTAATAATGCGTAGAAGAAGATACGAAGATTCTTGCATCAGGCCAGAATTTAGGAAGACATCTAAACCAAAAACATATTTTGTATCAGAAAAACAGAATAAACCAAACTATAATGACTATCAAAATAGATCAGATCACAATAAACAAAATAACCATCAACGAACTCGTTCAGGGAATTATAGACATTACCATGGTCAACACCGAAATAATTCAGGAAACTTTAGACAGAATAACTATCAGGAACAAAATAGGCACCCCTCAGAACAATATAGGCAAAATAATAGGCCAACTCCACAACCGGAACAAATGGAAGTAGATAATATTCAAAGAAATAGTCAGGTTAACAATTTACAAGGTAAATACTCAAATTCAGGACACCTCAGAACACCTCCGGGCAAAGATAGCCATCAACAGGAGAGCTCTGAGCAAAGAATGAGTATACCTTACAAATCAGTTACTAAAGGAAATAGAAACAACGATAGTCAAGAGTCTGTGTTTTTTATGAACTAGCCTCGGAAAACTTACCTCAAATTACCATAACAATAAATTCGAAAATATACATAGCATTGATAGACACAGGCTCAACCCTTAGCATAATTGATGACAGACTCTATGAATTCGATAAAATTCCTATAACACCTATATATTTCACAACAGTGACTGGTAAAGATACTATTTTGCACGAGGTCCATACACATGCACCGCAAGAATTTAAAGCCCCCTCAAATGCACTAATCAGATGGAAAGTAAAACGACTCTGCAACAGAGGTTATAAATTTATAATCGGCATGGATTTATTGAACAATTTAAACGCGCTATTAAATATAGACGAAGGAACTATTAGATTAAATAATCAAATATTAAATTTCATAAACTTTCCATATCCCTTAAATGAAATATGTTCCCTAGAACCCATTGAATCCAAGATAAATCAAATAGAACTAGATCATTTAAATGCGGAAGAACGAAAGGAAGTAGAGAACCTTTTAAAAAGATTTAGCAATCTATTTTTCAAGGAAGGCGATAAACTAACTAGCACTCCAGAAATTAAACATGAGATCGTTACAACAACCGATCAACAAGTAAACGCGAAATTATATAGATACCCCCCGACGCATGAGGAATAGGTCCGTAGACAAATAAAAGAAATGGAAGCTCAAGGAATTATTCGAAAGAGTAATTCCAAGTATTCGAGCCCACTCATTGTTGTTCCAAAAAAAATGGGCAACTCCGGTAAAAGGAAATTTCGGATTGTTATCGACTACAGAAAATTGAATGAAATAACAATCGACGACAAGTTTCCTTTACCAAATATTGATTCTATATTAGATAAACTCGGGAAAGCCCAATATTTTACCACGTTAGACCTCGCGAAAGGATACCATCAGATCCTTATAAAAGAGGATGATCGCAAAAAGACAGCTTTTGTAACACCTCATGGTCTATATGAATTTATAAGAATGCCATTTGGTCTAAAGAATGCCCCCGCGACATTCCAAAGACTAATGAATGACATACTTAGAGATCATATTAATAAAACGTGTGTAGTGTATCTAGATGATATACTTATATTTAGTACCACATTAAAAGAGCATATTAAGGCAATAACTACAATTTTTAAAATACTAGAATCAAAACATCTCAAAATACAAATCGACAAGTGTAATTTCATGCGAAAGGAGACCGAGTTCCTAGGTCATATCTTAACCAAAGACGGGTTAAAACCAAATCCTAATAAGATAGCGGTTATTGAAAAGCTGGAACTCCCGAAAACACAAAAGCAAATTAAAAGCTTTTTGGGCATTACTGGCTATTACAGAAAATTTATTAGAGACTATGCAAAGGTAGCCCAACCCATCACTAAATACCTTAAGAAAAATGCGAAAATAAATACTAGCGACCTAAATTACATAGAAGCATTTGAGAAATTAAAGCAGCTTATAAGTAGTCACCCCATATTAAGATATCCAAACTTTGAGAAAACATTCTGTCTTACAACAGATGCGTCTAACTACGCTATAGGAGCAGTTCTCTCTCAAGAGGGACATCCTATATGCTTCGCTTCCAGGACCCTTAACAAACATGAGAGAAATTACTCTGCTACAGACAAAGAATTTCTCGCAATAAAATGGTCAACAAATTACTTTAGGCCCTACCTTTACGGTAAGAAATTCAAAATATATACTGATCATCAGCCTATCAAATATCTTTACGCTAAATATAGAGGTAAAGACTTATCACCTCGACATCAAAGATGGCTTCTGAAGCTAGGCGAATATCAGTTCGATATTGAATACTTAAAGGGCAAGGAAAATAAAGTAGCGGATTTTTTAAGCCGCATAGAAATTAACGAGGACGTTAAATCTGAGGAGGGAGAGAACTCAGGCCCCCCACAATCTGAAAACTTTTCACTAAATTGTAATAATTCGGAATCAGATTTCATATTTAATTTAGAAGATAATGAAACTATACATTCTGCAGAAGAAGAATTAATGGACCATATTCCGATCGTGGAAGACATCGTCAACAAGTATAAGACACAACTGATACTCACAAACGATAAAATAAATGAAATTGATATTTTACATGGAAAAAGAATAATCTATATAGCAGAACATGATATTAGTCGAATAGAGGATATTCTGAGAAGATTTATTAAGAAAGGAAAAATCGGAATTTACTCAGAACTGGATGATCACAAATATAATAGAGTCCAAGAAAAAATCAGAGAAATTTTCTCCAATGATAAAAGTTTAAAATTCGTTAGATGCTCTTATAGAGCCCAAGACATAGCAACAGAGGTAGAAGTTGTGAAACAAATATCTTTCTATCATGTAAGAGAGAGTCAACATTCAGGCATACAGGAAACATACAACCAAATCAAAACAAGAATTTACTATCCAAAGTTAATGGAATATATTCAAATAGTTATCAATCAGTGTGATGTCTGTCAAGCAGTCAAATATGACCGTAATCCAATTAAAGCTAAATTTAATAAAACCGAAACACCTACAGATATTAATGAGATAATTCATATTGATACATTCGTTATAAAAAAGGTTAGCTTTCTAACGATAATAGATAAATTTTCTAAATTCGGATCGGCATACCGTTTAACAGATAGAAACCACATTACAATTATTGATCAATTAGAAGAACATTTTGCAAAATTCGGAAAACCGAAGAAAATTATTGCCGATAATGAATTCAAAGCGATTCAAGTTAAAGAGTTTCTAGAAGAAGAAGGCATTTTCCTACATCTAACGAAACCAAACAGCCACACGGGCAATGCAGACATTGAACGTTTTCATAACTCTATAGCCGAAAAGTTCAGAATAATCTCGTTTAACAAAAATAAGTACTCAGTCCAAAGGATCATACAAAAAGCTGTACGAAATTATAACCAAAGATTTCACTCTACGATTAAACACAATCCTTTAGAGGTACAAACCCGTAAAGTTGATGTAGAACTAATTAGACGGAATATAGAAGAAATGAAGGAAAAGATGCTCAGAAAGGCAAACAAAAATAGAGAGGATTATGAAGAAAAGAGATCAACAGGATTCATAAAAAACTATAAGGCAGTTAGGCAGAAACAAGAACCAAAATATAAGAAAGCAAAATTAAAAAATATCGCCTTTACAAACATTAAACGAAAATTAAAATTTTCAGGTAATGACATGGATACTACTCCTGACAATAATGATTCCGCAGACGCATTGTCGATTTCTTGACGTACAGGAAATAAAAGAACAAAATGGTTATGTAAAGCTACATTTGAATGACATATCAATTAGTAACGAGACCGACATTGTATTGCATATTATTGACCCTTTAGAAATCATGGCATTAGTTAAAAATATATCATAGCTAATCTTAGCTCAGTACCATTAAAGCAGAGATACATGCTAGACGAAGAAATATCCAATATAATTCATAAAATTAAAACTCTTATTCCGGTGCAAAACAGGCGGAAACGAGGCTTGCTAAATATTGTAGGATCCACCGAAAAATGGTTATTTGGAACTATGGATGAGGAAGATAGGAAAACTATAGAAATATACCTAAAAGAGGTAAAGGCAAATAGTCACAATTCAATAGTTGCATTAAATAAACAAATCAAAATTAATTCGTTCTTCAATGACTCATTTCAAATTTTAAAAGATAATATTGAAAGAGATAGGGAAATAATTGAGAAACAAATGAATACAGTTCAAAGAGTAGAAAGGGAAATAGCCATGAAGCAACTATATTTTGATCAGTTATTCAAGCTTAAATACATAGGAGCCAAGATTGAACATATACAAGATAACATTGCTTCAGTAAGAAATAATATTTTACACCCGAACATTTTAACAAATGAGGAAATCGAAAAATATAAAATAGACTTTTATAAACTAAGCCAGATAAGACTAGGGTTAGCTAAGTTTGAAGAAAATTTGTTAATATTAGCCATTAAAATTCCAACAAACTATGTAACAGTTCCACTTAAACTATTACTCCCTGTACCAAACACGAATTTATTTGAAATAGAAGCCGAAAAAGAATTTATTGTTGAATACAAGAATAAATATGAAAAAGATAAAGATGTCACAGAATTATATGAAAGTAAACATTGTATTTTTAAAGAAAATTGTAAATTGTATCAAAATAATCAAACTGAACTCATCTCCATTGATGATGGAACTATTTTTGTAAAAAATATTAATACGCACTTAAATCAAACATGTGATGATAGAAACATAATACTTAAAGGAAACTATTTAATTAACATTTTTAACTGTACAATTACCCTGTTTGACAATAAATACTCTAATGTAAAACAGATAATGAAACAACGCTTCTATTATCCAAATTATAGAGAAAATTATAATTTTTCAGAAACATTGAACTTTAATAAGATTTTGCTAAAACCAATTGAAAACTTGAATGTATTAAAAGAAGTAAAATTTGAGAAAAATATATCATATAATCTAAACATAATATTCATTGTAACAATTATAATAATGTGTGGAATAATATTAATGTTATGTATACGTAAAAAGAGAATACAAATTAAATTAAGTAATCGAATTCAGGAGAATTCTAATCATAAGGAGGGAGAAGTTACGTATGCGTCAGCGTCGCACCCAGCAGCAACACGGGTCGACAAATATGACACCTTTATCCGGTCATTGCCCATCGAGCTGACCAAATAATAATTGCAATTGTGCATTTCCCAATAAGATTGTGAAATCGCTGACCTTAGGTCTACGATTACAATACACCAAAAAATTGATAAAATATAAGAAGGTGAACTACTCGGTGTGTGAGTAGTCTCCGGTGAAGCTTTGTTTGGTATCAATCTATAATAAATCGTTCCTTTTTGTAAACTAATAAATAAAGTGTGTTTTTTTTTATGTCGGTTTCACCAACAAAATACAAAAGTCACGCGCTGCACCTGATTTGCTGATACAACAGAATGGACGGAGGAGCGTATGTTTCGAGCGTGTAATATTCTTAGGTTTAAATTAGTTCTAATCGAACATTATAAAAGGACGGTTGTTGAAGAATAAACTGAATAAACGGTTTTACGATAAATCGAATAAACAGTCTTTGAAGTAAGTCGGACAGTTGGGGAGGCTCTGCCTCCCCGTCCGCGCTTTTTTTATGAATCCCCTTAAGGGATTCATTAACTTGCGTAACTGGATTAAAAGATAGTGGTTGTGAAGTCAATCGTGCTGCGAGTAATGTAATTTTATATAATGTAATTATTATCGCGACATAGTCGACATTAGGTATTTGCCAGAATGCTGACGTAGTGTCTGGTCCCACGGTTGTTTCTGGGTTGCAAGACACTGGACACCACAATGGGATCGGATGCCCGAACGTCGTCTGGCAGAACTCCTATGTCTGCTATGACAAATTAAATAAAATAAATGCAGTTCTATCGCAGAACCTGAAAACACCAGACGTGTTTTTAATTTTTTTAAATAGTTGTTTTTGTTGTAAAGTTGAATAGAATTTCATATTTTCTCGTTTCATTAGTGATTATCATTTCATTCCTTCGTTCGTGAATAATGAATTCCATTAGAGGAAAAAGACTATATGTTACAACTAATTAATCATTCTGTGAAAAATTAGTGCACGGAAAAGCAAAAGAAAAAAAGAAAGAACTATAAGTGCTCATGCTCAAGTTTACCATATGAATAGCAATCCATCTCCCCACATTGATCAACTTCTATCCTCACTCCAAAAACTATCTATATTCCCTTCTTCAAAAATGTCTGTGGAACAGTTTCTAAAAGTTCACGCCGACACAATCCCTGAATTCGATGGTGATGTGAATCAGTTGAATTTGTTTATTGAGGCAATCGATTCGGTGGTAAAATTCTTTGTCGATAAGACAAATCCTTATAATTATCAAAACGAAATGATAAAGAGAACCATCCTAAGCAAACTGAAAGGTTCAGCCAGGGAGGTAATCAATATAAGCGGTTGTATAGAAATATCAGATATAAGATCTGAATTAATTCGAAACTTTAGTGATCAGCGCAACGACTTTTGTCTTTCATTAGAATTAAACATTTTGCGACAAAAAGAAAATGGAACTCCTTATAAGTTTCATTATCGAATTAGAAGAGTTTTGAATACTTTGTCTAATAATCTCTCTTTGCATGAGAGTTCACCAAGTACACGAAAAATTAAATTAGAAATGTACACTCAACAAGCGCTTCAGATATTTTTATCTGGATTAAGATATCCTTACGGTATTATGGTTAGCACAAAGGAACAGAAAGCTACTATGGCAGAGACCATCAGTTTAATACAAAAGGACGATAACATACGTTACCTTCAAAATTCCCAAGGCCTTAATTATCCTAAAAGGGTCAATTAAACAAACCAAAAATTCCAGCCAAAAATCCACTTCCAGCTATCATAGTTAAAGTGTGAATCGAAATTACCAAAACGGTAATCGCTTCAATAATCAAGTGTTTGGTCAGAACCAAAATGTTTGGAAGCCTAGTTCAAACACAAATAGAAATCTGCCCAAACCGGTGCCCATGAGTACATGCACGATACAAAGTCCATGTACGGTGCATAGAAGTCAGTATGTACCAATGAGTACTTCTACAACTAGATAAATAATCATGAAGCACACTGTATTTAACAGCATAATTGCAATCATCATTCCTCTGCTTTTGATTTACAGCATAACCAAACGATTACATATTTTTGGTAAAATGCCTCCTACAAATCGGAACCCGTAGTTATAGACTCAAATAACAATGACAATAATCGTAGGCTCTCATTTATTAGCATAAAAAACCCTCCGCTAAGTCTTCTAATTGACACTGGGGCAACTAAATCGTTTCTCGATCCATTGGTGGTAGAAAAATATTTTTCTGATTCAAAGGAATACGATCTCTTTGTAGTTACAAATTTATTTGAACAGAAGAATTCGAATTTAAAAAAAAAGAAACTGCATATTTAGAACACATAATAACTCCAAACAGACTTAAACCAAATCCCGATAAGATAAAATGTACTGAAAATGTTCCTCTTCCTAAGACAACTAAAGATATTAAAAGTTTTCCTGAACTCTTAGGCTATTATCGAAAATTTATCGCCAATTTTGCTAGAATCACAAAGCCTCTAACATCATGTTTAAAAAAGGGAGCAAAAAATAGACTTTAACCCTAAATACATTGTATGTTTTGAAAACTGCAAACAACTTCTAATAAACGAGCCAATTTTACAGTATCCTTATTTTGCTATTCCTTTTAATCTAACTACAGATGCTAGTCAATTTGCAATTGGTGCCGTCCTATCTCAAGGATCCCTTAATAATGACAAACCAGTTGCATATGCAACTAGAACTCTGAATGATGCTGAACAGAATTATAGTACTATAGAAAAGGAACTGCTGGCTATAGTGTGGGCGACGAAGTATTTCCGTCCCTACCTTCTTCTTTATTCTTCCATCACTTCATTGACTGTTTTCTATAAAAGACCCATCTGCTAAATAAGTAAGATGGCGTTTGAGACTTGAGGAATTTGATTATAACATTTATTATAAAAACGGTAATACAAATTCAAATGCAGATGCATTGTCCCGCATAAAAATTAATGAATGTAATGCGAATGAAACTAGCAGTTTAGATGTTGAATCCCTTGCTGGAAACTTAAGTGAAAGTCCTAATATAGAAGATGTCCAGTCTATTTTGGACTATAATTTAAATAACTCTGAAGATTGTACAGCTCACACAAGTCACGAGAATCCTATTCTATCAATTCCTTTTTCTGAGACGCCAATAAAATAAAAAAAACCAAATTTTTATTAAAATAGTTATGCATTCTTCAAAGGCAATTAATTAAAATGGTTCGTTTGTTCGAGAATAAAATTCGAAATCTAATAGAAGTCTCTGAGCAAAATTTTGAATCAGAAATAGTGCACATATTTAAAGAACTGACAACTACGAATTTAAAGTTTGCAATTAACTTAGATAAAATTTAATTAATACCGAGATTTTGTACAATTATGAAAGAAACATTCAAAAGCTCTGCCCTAAATCTAAATCTATGTAATAGTGTTTTAGAAGATATTAAACTAATTGCCAATCAGGACAATATTGTCAAACAATTTCACGAAGGAATTTCCAACCAACGAGGTATTTTGGAAACTGAAAATGAAATTAAGCGTCTGTACTATTGGCCCAATATTAGAAGTAGTGTAGCAAAAATTATTAACAACTGTTCTTTATGCCAAAGAATAAAGTATGATCTCAATCCTCCTAAGCAGAAATTTGAAATAGTCCCAACTCCAAGTAAACCGCTTAAAATCATTCATGCAGATACGTTTACAGTCAAAGGTCAGAAATTTCTTGCCCTTATAGATACATTTTCTAAATATGCTCAATCATACCCCCTTGGTGCACTCACAGCAATACACATAATTAAAGCTTTTCTTATATTTATTACTCATCACGGTATACCAAAAGTAATTGTTATGGACAACGGTTCGGAATTTAAAAACAATATCGTCAATAAGCATTAGCATTATTACACAAAATTAGTCTTTGCTATATATGAATATGAATGTGAAAGGTTCCATTCCACAATACTGGAACATTTACGGATTTTTCAAGAGACAAAGAATGATTTAAATATACTAGACCAAATGCTATACACAATTCTTGGTTACAATAATTCCATCCATCCAAATGTCGTCTAATAGAAGTAATAAATGGACACTTGGATTGAATAATCCTTTCGACATTGATGTAGATAAAATATTAGCTACGAATTACATTAGACGACATAAGAAAAATACCCTAGCTTTCTACAGTAAGATATAGCGAATTAAAAAGGCAAAAATATCAATGCATTAAAAACATTAATTAAAATAGACAAGGTTCATTTCCATATAACGTGAATTGCAAAATTTATCACAAAACCAGAGTGAGAAATAAAATTCATCCTCGATTTAAAGAGCACACTGTAAAAAAAAAGAATACAAGTGCAAACTTCCGATAGCAAATTTTAAAAAAATAATCTCAGTCGACCCAAATGCTAATAAAATACATATGCATTCTTTATCCCATAGATTTTCGATTATTGACTTAGTGCTAGTTACAGCACGTTAAATTAAGTTAGCAAATTGAAATAACAACCCTAGTGTGTTCAATGTATTATTCAAATGATCAGTTACTGTTTAGAAGTGATACCAACAATGCACATAAATATATTGATATTATTTATATTGAATCATACCAATCGAATAACAAAATGGTTTTTATTATTAAAATTGCTGTCGTGTACTCCACACTCTTTAACATCATCAATTGATTCCTATTCCCACTATAAACAATACAATCCTCATCCCTCCAAAATCATTCCTTGCTATGTCAGAAGAGCATAAATGCAGGAAACTAAATACAATATTTTAATGCAGTCAAGAAAATTTCGTGGAAAATAATAACAAGGATTGCCTAGTGCAACTAATGCATTTTAATGAAAATCATTTGCCCAGTTGTCAGCCGATTTTTGTGAGAACCTTCGAACCCATAGTATATACTATAACAAATTCTATGTGATTCATTTCGCTGATGGTGCTACAATCAAACTGAACTGCGATCAAACCGGACTCATATTCTTGTCTGGTTCAGCATTAATAAATGTCCCGGGCAATTGTTGCTTTCGAGCAAATAATCGGACATATTTCAACAACGAAGTATCCAGCACTGGTCATCCGCTGCTACTGCGAACAATTCAACAGGTCAACATTCCCAAGCCGATGCAAGACTTTGAAGGGCAATGAAATGGATGAATCGGATGAAATTGTGCAAAATAATTCACAAAAGAAAATTCCTCCCCCAATAAACCATTGCAAAAACCTTGTGACTATGCATGATGTAGTGAGTTGACTGACTATGGCCTTATATGGCCTAGGGCATGGATGAATCGGATGAAATTGTGCAAAATAATTCACAAAAGAAAATTCCTCCCCCAATAAACCATTGCAAAAACCTTGTGACTATGCATGATTTAGTGAGTTGACTGACTATGGCCTTATATGGCCTAGGGCAGATGGATACCGATTCTTAGAAAAACGAACTTATTAATCTGGAGTTAAAGTGTAAAGAAATTAAATGTATTAAGAAAACATATAGTTTCGTTTGAAAATGGAAGTGTCAAACTCAGTCACTTCAAAAAGAACGTTCGTGCAATTGTCCACACACAAGTAAACTGGAGCTTTCATCGAAAGCAAAAAAATTAACTAACACAGTGCCGGAACTGTCAGATGTTTTGTCATGGTGAGAGAAACTGCCACATAAAAACATTCTGTGCAAATTGCGCTGGCTCTCACAAAACTGAGCAGTGCACTGCAAATATTTTCAAATGTGCCAAATGCAAAGGAGAACATAAAAGGACAGACAGCGCGTGAGTTACGATGTCCACTAAGCACATCGTCCACTAAGTACAAACCCAAAGGTCAACAAATGCTGACATCCACTATTTCACAAAACACAAATTCATGTAAAAAATTCAGAATATCAAATATCAAATGTACAGGTGAATGCATGAGAAGCTGACTTTGCGTCTGCGAAATTTCCGGCGAATGCAATTCCATGCAATCACCTGACAAATCAAAAGTGTAGAAAGAAAATAATTCGAAATAATAAAATCATACGTTGTTCTGCTCTCAAAAAGAGAAGTTGTGATTTTTTTACCAAGGGCACTCGGGAACGTATCTCGCGCTCCAATTTCAACATTACACGAGCAGTCAAATTGATGTCGTCGCGTCTGGGTCTCTTATTCTTAAGGTAGTTCGTAAGTTTTATAATAATACAAAAACCAAATTCGGCCACTAAGTTTTTTTTTCATAACAATTTTCTTAGTACAACTAATTCCAGTCCCCTAGTGATTAAATATATGTTAGAATAGGCCGAAAGACATAGATTTAAGATTAGGTTTAGCTTAGAGTGCCCGAAAGGGGCCAGTAAGTTAGTCATGTAACATAGTTAGGACAGTAAGCTAGTTTAAGCGTTTTTTTTATGTCTATGTCTAAAAAAAATCGTCGCTAATTACCGATAGAGACGAGTCATAAATTGCAAAAATTTAAGTTAATCGAAGTGTTTATTTATTTTTGTGTTAAAGAGTGAAATCCTAAATAGATAAGTCAAGGTAATACAGATACTTTACAGTCATTCACTTTGATATTCGACGATTCGGATAATTGAGAATGCCACATAAATTTAACGAAAGTATGCAAAATATTGCAAAAAGATTCTTAGTTGCAAATGAAGCAGTATTTGACCCACAAACATATTCGGGCAACGTTTTCGTCCTTGATTATTTTAAAAATACATTTATTTCTGATGCATAAGTACCGTACTTTTTGATAGAATTTGTATGCCTTGTAAAATCCTGATTTAGTTTCGAGGTTAACTGTGTATAAATATACATATATATAAGTAAGAGTACAGTTAGTGAAATACTAAAGTGGTTCAAAATTGATAAACAAGTTACAAATTCGACAAAAAGGGCGTACCAAAGTTTCAATGAATAAAGAAGAAAGACTAATAATGAATAGAGTGATAGAAGATCCTCGAATATCTGCTATAAGAATAAAAACAGAATTGAAAGAAAGATATGGAAAAGTGGTTCAAGAACAGAAAACAGTGCAGAACTTGCACGAAAAAAACCTTTCGTTAGTGAAGCGAATAAAAAAAAAACGGCTGAATTGCAAAACTGTATGACTTTCGAAAGAAAACAATGATCCGAAACACACCGCTGTTATTGTTAAGACATGGGTTCTATATAGTTATCCAAAAGTGCTTAATCCTTTACCCCAATCACCAAGCATGAATCCCCTAGAAAATCTCTAGCATCAGTTGAAACTACGTGTTCGTAAACATGACATCTCCAATGAGACCCAACTTAAAACCTTTCTTCAAGACGAGTAGCACAAAATTCGGGAAACAGTTACGAAAAAATTAGTATCCTAAAATTTTAACCCTTATAGTGGTGCATTTACACAAAACGGAATTGAGCAAAGCATTCTGCTAGGTGCGACTGAAAACTTTGCCGTGAGTTACAAAGAAGCCCCTCCGCAAATTGCCTGTTACAATTTATCACTTAAATAAACATATATATATGAATATATTAGAAGATTTTAATGGCTCATATGTGTATATGTAATCCATATATTGCAGTATGTATATAGAAAAATTTCTTCTTGAGTGCAGAAATCAAATCAGTCTTAATTTGTGTTCATCACATAAAGTTTTTAATAACAGAAACCCTCCACCATATCCATAAATCAAGCAATGAAGTTAACATTATTTTGTCAGATGTGTTAAAAATCGTGCTCATAGTGGGATTTTAAGTAACCATAACACAACTGGAAGAAACCACATCACAGTTTACAAGGATAAGTGGGTCGTTTGCACCAAGTTCGGTTTATACCCGTCACGAAAGAATTGCAACGGTCTGCTTGATATAAAAACTGCAATGATTTATATATTTATTAGCAAAGGGGAAATCCCTTTCATGAATGAATAGTTTTAATAACTAAGAAATGATTATCTTAAACACTTCTGTTTTCTTTTAACACTTTAAATGAAGTGAAATTAGTAATGTGCTTCAAAACCCTGGATAATATTCACACACTTGGTAGTATCAACACTCTTGGAAGGCTGATTGTTGGTGAAAGCTTATAATTAGACTTTCGTTGCACTGACAGTAAAATTTTTACAAAAATATGTTATTTAAATAATAAATTTAACTACTTGTATAAAACTCTTTTATCTGACAATTTATGCTAAAACCAAAAACATTTACAGTGAAAAAAAAATTGTTCGTCGCTTTGATGAAGATAAGTAATCCAGCTTTAAATATTCTGCAATTATAAAGTATTTTGATAGTCATCTAATTTTCGACATCCTTTAAAAAATAAAATATGGCATCATAGGTTTTAAGATCTAGATAAATATTTATCACAATGCAGTCTATGCAAATATTATAATACACACTTTGTTTTATAATGCTTATACTGATGTAAAAATTACTCATGCAAATATTTTCAACTCGTAAGGTCGATCTTATTTCTTATGAAATTAACATAATTATAGAATAAATGATACCATTATGATAATTGTTTTTAAACACACATCATTTGTCGGTTTCGAGGGATATGTTAACATAATTATGTCTGTCTTGTCCGCAATCCCACCTATATTATTGTAAAATACGATTCATAACTGTTTATTTAAATATAATGAATCAAGTACTTTCCAACTTACCTTGGCAATAAATTGGTTTTGTAGCGCTCTCTGAACACAAATTTGGCTATCCTAATCTAAAATAAAAAAGAACAGACTTTAAATTTTCAATTATATAATATTTTACTTATGGTAAGTTGGTAATGCAAACGCCTGTATTATTTTAAGAAATATTTTTTTTCGCTCTGCTCTTTTTAAAAAGGTAAGCAGGTTGCGCGGTTAGTAAAAATATTAAGTAATATCTGTCTTTAGGTTAAAATGTTGTCAAATAAATTCCAAATTTACAAAAGGTGTAGAGCAATTTGGATTTAAAAAGTGGTGTGTAGTGCGGAGTAATCGCCAGTTACTTCACATTACCAACTAGCAAATGTATAAATTCGAATGCGCCATAAAAAAGCAATCACTCGGCGGTTCTTTCCTTTAGGTATCCTACAAGTGTATGCTACGGGTATACAAGGAATGGAATCCTTTGCGACATCACCACTCACTCAGGAATAGCCCACACGAGAAATAATTTTTTGACTACCACGTTCTCATGTTGCATGGGTCGGGAATCCCGAAAAGTGAAAGCAATCATATACATACAAATTACATAATTAATAATTCAGTAAAGTCAAAATGTCTGTATGATATTGCAGCCACAAGCGTAGATCTTTGATCGTAATCAAGAACTACTAAGGCTGTCTCAACTAGCGAAAATGATGGATACTAGCATCATAAAATGTGAATATTAAGAGGCTTACATTGACAGATTTCTAGTCCGATCGGAATACGACAGTAGAAGACGAGTCTTCAGTTATTTCAGACGTCAAGACGACATTTTCTCCAGGAATAAAAAGAAGATAAGATTGCGAACCCATAACCAAGGTACTGGAAGCAAGGCATCCGCGCGTAATCACACAGAATAAAACCAATCAGCAGCAAAGAAAACCCTCCACCATATCCATAAATCAAGCTAGTCGGTAATATAACCTAGAATTTCGAATTTCATTTTTCGGCTCCTGGAGTGGATCAACAAAGGAGTAAAAGAAGGACTATTGAATCTGACATCTGACGTTGATAATAATGAGGATCGATTATTTTCAGATTCCCCACATGAGAGCCAACAATTTCTTAATACTGAAAATTCATCAACTTGAGCTGTATATAGACGTTACCCTGCGTAAGAATATTAAAGTGCTTTTTATCCCAAGAATGTGTATTAAGTGGCGAACAAAAAAAAAAAACAGACTGCTCATCCAGATATCTAATGGCTGTTATTTTCCTTCCGAATGCTGAGTAAAACATACAGGAATGGAACCATTAACTATCGGAATAGGCATTCTGACAGTAACAGTAACATAACACACGACAACTTGTGGCAGATGAATTGCACAACTGTCCATGAAAAGTTATCAAAAACCTTTCCAAAGCATTTACAGCTCCAGACACTAGTCACTTCTTCCCAAGTACACTTATTTTGCATAGCGAAAATAGCTGTGGCAAAACAGCATTATTTACGACAACTTCAATAGGGGGAAAACCCCATACAAATTCAATCACAATCAGGCCAGAGACGATCACTCAGCTTATTTAAGTTAGCTTTTATTGAAGTAAATTGTTTGACGTTTTTCGTTTGAAGTTGATTATTTATATCTTATTGACAACACTCAGTATATAACTTAATACTATTACCGAATTCGGAACTGTTAAATAAATTCAATTACTCGTGGAATCGTGTTCCATTTTTGTAAAAACTTTCAAGCTAGATAAGGTAGTTATGTGAGCCTACGCATTAGATCGAGTAAAAATCAAGAAGCTAGTTTGAGGAACCTTTTCCTGTCATTCACTAAATACCTTACTTAAACACAAACAATAACCATCATTGGATACTCAGAATTTTTATATTTAAATAAAATAAAATATAATATGTGCTTTTAATAGTTGATAACCAATGATCAAAGCCAATTTTGAAATCGTTATAAACTCAATTTATAAATACAATTTATTTAACTGTTGCACAATGCGTCAGCGATGCTTCGCGCTTGGTGGTTGTCGACAGAAGAGAACTTGTAAGCCTCGCGAAAAAGCAAGGAGGTCGGTCAAAGAAATGGGCAACGTATTACTCTCATTGCGCCAAAACCAAAGCGTGCTGAGTTTACTTGCAGGTACTTGCAAGTGAAATAAATGTACCAAGAGCGAAGCATACAAACAAAACAGTATAAGGAACCATTGAGTATAGGGTATTATGACAACTTATTGAATACTATATATACGTATATATATGCGTATAAATTAACAAACTAATTACTTGAATATGGCATTATGTGCTAACAATTGAATATTCAAATATACATATGTATTTAGTTATTAAACAATAGTTGTATCTAAATTATCTCTAAAGGAATTTGGAAGGGCGAGATATGCCCCATCCATCCAGGTGATGGACACCGACACCGCACTAATCCTGACGTACCGGCATGACTTGCGGCCCGTCAGAGTTTCAAATCGATACACACCACCTTTTTATCGATTTTAAAACCGCATGCGACAGCATTCATCGCAAAGAACTTTTTGACATGGTGGTCGAATTCGGAATCCAGGGAAGACTGATCCGGTTGAGTGCCACGCTAACACAAACCACAAACGCGACGCACCATGCAGTTTGGTTCGAGAACCTCTGAACCATTCTAATCCTGCACCGGATTTCGACAAGGATATGCGTTTTCGAGTGACTTTTTCAATACTGTGCTGGAGAAGATAGTGCGGAGGGCAGGTGTAAGCACGGAAGGCTCTATCTTCCACAAATAAGTGCAATTCCTGCGATATGCTGATTATATCGATATAATTGCCCGTTCCCAAAAATCCGTTGTAGAAGTAGTCACTATTATTGAAGAGCAGCTGAAACGAGCTGGGGATAAAACAAAAACACAGCGGTTGGAATGTGACTATAGCTTCAACTTTTAAGTGTATTCAAGGAGTTTGAATACCTCGGGGCAACCGTGAAATCCACAAAAGAAACATCTGGGTAGATATTCGGTGCAGAACCACCCTTGGCAACCATTTTTTTGATTTGTCAAAATAACTAGGGTCAAGACTCCTGACTCGAAGGACTAAACTAACGCTCTACAAGACCCGTACGTACGGAGCCGAGTGCTGGGTATTAAGCAAACCAGCAGAGCAGACTCTAGGTTCCTTTGAAAGAAAAATTCGACTACAAATATGCCCTGTCCGCGAGGAAGGCGAATTCAGGAGAAGACACAACCGCGAACTCTATGTGCTGTACCAAGGTGTGAATGAAGTTCGAAAAGCAAAAATCTGTCGACTACAGTGGCTCGCCCACATCGATCGAGCGGACAACAACGCTGCAGCTAAAAGGGTTTTCGAATCCCAGCCTCCGGGTTCGAGAAAGAGAGGAAGGCCGAACCTCCGTTATAGAGACAAAGTGATTGTGGACGCGAGAGAGCTTGGTCTTGAGAACTGGAGGCAGCGTGCCCGGGACCGTCAAGAATGGAAGCCAGCTATATTTTTTTTAACAAGCAAAGTATACAAATTATCCTCGAACTCATACTGAGGGATGAAGTGAACCGCTGAAAGTTACGATGCCATTACGATACCAAATTAAAAATTGTTAACTTACTTCATATTTGAAAATGTCATATCTACTCTTCTTACTTTGTATGTAGTTACAATAATAACATTAATATACGTAAAATATTTTTACTCACCTTATGGAGACTTCACTTTTATTCTATTTCCAATGACTTGAATATTATGAAGAATACTACTGCTACTGTCATTTTCAAAAACTTAGGGGCAAATTATAATTACTCTTGTCTTGGATTACACTACTGGTAGGTGTAATCTTCAATATATATGATTTTACTTAATATTTATATATTACAGCAAACAGCATTTATTATTTTGCAGTGCATAAAACACGCGTGCTATCAGAAATTACCTTTGTACTAATTTGAATATTGTCAAAACTGAATTTTTCAAACACGTCAGTTTATATGAACTTATTTGAGGTGTAACTGCAATATTTCTTAGAATCAGACAACAGATATCTCTGAACACATTTCATTACGAATCTTCTGTGCTTAACATTGTCAGAATCACGAATTTCATTCAGTTATATGTATGTACATATGCACACACATTGCAAGCCACAATTTAACATAATGCTTTAATGAAATATTGCAGCCGTTGCAAAAATTGACTTCTGATATGTCCCATCGAGCATCGCGTTTCATAGTGTTGTTTCATTGTTAAGGTGAATATTTACATAGCTACATATTTATTTGTTGATTCATGAGAAACTTTAAACAAACGTTGACATATCTAAGTCAAATATGGATAGAGATATTGAATAGAAATGTTTAATAATAGAATCCGGTATAAACAACATCAGTAAAACAAATACTTCATTGTCAGGAATGACATCTAACAGCTGTTGACACTTGTTGAAGACATGCTATCAGTGGTGCCAAATTTGTTACATCAACCGTTTCACACTTTTATTTTTTTTCTAATTTGTTTTTTTTTTCTTTTTATAATTATTGTGAATTTCCACCGCATTTCAAAAAGGGATGAGTTGTAAATAGACCGTAACGTGCAATAGTTTATTTATTGGATCGTAAGAAAAAGTAGGTAACTATATTTGTGGTCGCATTGGCGTAGTGAATAAGTAGAGTCGATTAAGGTCTTAGCGGCGATTCTGTAGACCCACACAATCATTATTTTATTATATAAATATGTTTATAAATAAACAATATTATGTAATTTTATAATACAGCCCAGCTCCCGTACTTTTTCGCAGCTGGTTGGGTGTAAACTATTGGATTCTATACCCATCATCACAATATGAATTGTGGCTGTCACTGGTCGCTGTGGATATCGATTTGGAACAAAGTTGAACAACACTGTGTCGTAAAAAATAAACGCAACGAACGTATTGTATTGTGAAATGTATTTACCTTCATTTTTCATAAAAAATGTTCGTAACTTAAAAAATTAAAAAAAAACTTCATAATTTTTCTGTTCAAAATTTCTTTAAGATTTTTTTTATTACTTTTATGGCTACACTTTCTAATCATCAAGTATAGGAAATCTGCGTTAATTTATACGTAGTAAGTATATTTTAACAATTATGCACTTAAGTCCGTTTTACTAAGGAATTCGACGTACTTTTTATATACAACAAATTATGTAAAGCGCTTCATTTAAATTATTTTCAGAGGTAAGAGGGCTAAATGCATTTGGCAACGTAAGGGATCTATGCCCCGTTCCATATCTGCAACTTGTCACTTAAGAATCAAGAGAGTTTAAAAATGCGCTTCAATAGTTCACCAGCTTCGATATATTTACATGTTTCGGGTCGTTCCAAAACTGTCCAAAACTACCAGCTCGAAAGCATTTCTACACCCTAATGACACCAAGTGTATTTTCAAACATTGAGTCTATATCCGCCGTCATATAACATATCGGCAGACTTAACCAAATTAAATTAAGAATCGCTACTAGAAGGGAGAGGTTTCCAATTGAACCAATTCAAACGGGGGTTTGTATATATTAACCTTACAATTAATAAAAAGTTTTTTCTTTTTTCTTCAATTTTGTGATTTTAAAGCAATTAATGCGCATACAAATGAAACGTTACCCACTTCAACTATTGCGTTTAAAGGCATGACAAGGTGATTTTGCAAAATGTAAAAACGCTAAAATGAAAATTCCTAGAACTTATAGCGATACAAATGAGTGTTTTATATATATAATTTTTTCAACAATGGATATTTTAAACTTTTCAGCGACTAGGTGTGTTCCAATTTCACGAGTAAATTTTTATCTTCTAACAAAACGTAAAATTTGTATTATCTATTTATTATTAGTTTAGTACTGGGAAACACGGTAAACAGGCCAATTCCGTAAAACACAATAGTGTGAGATTCGATGTAACGTAGAGAATAAACATCTTCAGCTAGAAAATACCATAGAAAAAGTGATCCTTCCATCGAGCAAGCAAGAGCATGTTAGTTTGTAAACTTGTAAAACGTATTCATATGTACATACCGTTTCCTTTTCAAGACTTTTTTACTTTAAATTCAGACACTATTATAACTGGCGGCCATTTTGTCAATTTTCAAGTGATTTTTTTGTGACATTCCATTTTAACATGAACGGACTGACGCCTGAACAAGCCTTTCAAATTTTGTAATTTTATTTTAAAAATCATGTTTCTATTCAAAATACGAAGATGGCAATTTTTTTCTAGCACTTTAAGTTGTTTCAATGGCTCAATAAATAAAACTGCCGTATTTGGAGTGATGATAGTTCTCAAGTATATTTAGACACCGCTCCATCCACAAAAACCGATTGTCCTTTTTATAAAATGATGGCAATTGTGACTGCTAAAGGGAGATGATTGCCGACTTTTTTCTTTTCTCAACAGAACAACTATTACAATCGCTAGCGCCACAATTAAATTATTGAAGAAAACGTTTTGTAACCCGATTGAAGGACACCATTCCCCTCGTTACTCACCATATACGGCCACAAATGTTGGAATAAATCATCGAACATTTTACCTCCAGATAAGATACCTTCAAATAAGATATGTTCGAGCCGGCTGGGGCTCAAAAAACATATTTTAGCATACATAATGAAATCACCCCAGTTTTATTCTATTTGAGAGTCCTGTACCTCTAAAACACACTTTACTTTGGGTTTTATAGAACATGTCACATGCTCATGCTATATCTTGCCATCTATGGGAGAAATGAAAATACGAATATTTTACCTTTGCATACTTATGGAGCTATTCCAGCAAGGGCACACTTAAAAAAGGAACCAAAAGAAGAAACCACAAAATAATGTTATTGTTCTAACGACCCTGGGATATTTGTCAGTTTAAGCTTCAGAAATGTTTACAAATGTTTACAGACATATTTACCTATAAATTGAGATATGTGCATACTTACCATTTTATAAGGTTTGTCAAATAAGCCTTAATTTTTTTCTCAGCGCTGATTCAATTAGAAAAAAAAAAACAGTTTCGCAACAAAGGTATTATTTATTTTTTATTTAATTGATAAATATAACTTATGAAAACATAATAAACTTTCTTATTTTAAGGAAAGGTAAACAATTTTTTTTTTACTAAAATGTGTACGAATTTTGATATATTTGCAAATACACAAAACAAAGACAAATTAAAAAACAAAATTCGAAAACAAATAAAATTTAGTACACCATTGTTTTTTATACTAAGTTATCGTATAATTTAAATTGGATAAAATTACTTTATTTTCTATACATTTGCATACATCACAACTAATTTTTAGATTAAATATTGGCAAATAGATTTGAAAAGTTAAGTGTTAAGTTTTTTGGTTTTAAATTTGAATTCATGGAACAACATTGTATTTCTTACTTATATGTACATTAGTCGACAGTCTTTTAATTTAATACGAAAATATTACAAATGCATAATATGTACATTATATATATATTATTCAAATTTAATATACAGACTTTTTAAAATAATGATGTTTTTCACTTAATTATACCTTTACAAAAAGTTTTTTTAAATTATGTATCCTCTCCTTATTCAATCGGTAGATATCATATGTAACTTAATCAGTTCCCTATTCCAGATGGCTCAACATTTATAATCATTATCAAAAGTTAAGCTCTATAAGGGATATTTATCTGTTTCTGACTTACTCGGCTTAATGTTTAATAAAATTAATTGAAAAATATTCAGAAAAAAAATATTTCATAAATTTACATTATTGAAATCTTATATAATTACCTTATTGTATCTTGTTCTTGTATCTTGTAAAAATATCGTATTATACAAGTGCTTGGGATACACTTTGACTCGAACTTAAGTTGGACGAATCAAGTGAAAAAATGATTTTTTTCGAAATGCAGAATAAATGTTAGGTTGTTTTAATACATAAATAAATGACACGGATTTTATTAATTTGATGTCTAACAGGGACTCGAAAACTAGTGAAATAAAATCAATTACTTAAATGAGCTTGTGCTTCAGTAGTATAAGAACAAACGACATTTGCACCAACCGAGTCACCGAGTTTGTTAAAGTACTAAACAAAGGTAAAAAAAAACAAAATAACATCTCTTTTCTTTCATTTAGAGGTTTTTAAATATCTTTCTCTCCAATGTTATCTTAATTTGTTCTTTCGTATACAACAAATGCCTATTCGGTTTTTTACGTAAATCAATTGCATGTAAAATTTTCTCTGAACCTTTTATTCAAGCGAAGTTCACAATAAAAATAAGCTTTTCCAGGCTACAAGAAAACATTTTTAACGCTTTCTTTGCAAATTCCAATTTTTATTTGCCTGTTACAAAAACATAAATAAGTTCTTAGCTAACGGTATGGACAAAAATTATAATCCAAACAAAATTATAGTTTGACTAAAAAAGAGTGTCTGTAAATACTAAGTCGTGACTTACATAGCTCTTAAATGTAAAAGTTCTTACGTTAAAACTTGTTAGAAGAAAAAGATTAAAGAAAGTATATTTAAATTTCGCTGTCGCGAAATTTTAGAATGCAGAATCAAGAAAAAGAAAACGTCGGTCGTCGACTAAATTAAAGCCATCATAACAAACGACTCAGACTACAAAATTAATTCCGAAACATATGAACTTAATCAAAAAAATGTAAAAATATAAAAGAAAAGGAGAAAACGTGTAATGAGTTTAATTTAAACAAACAGTAGTTTTTAATTCCTAAAAGCGCTCAGAAAAACATCGGTGTCCAAACCCGGGAATTAATTCCGTAAAAATATAAAACATACTAAATAAAAGACATAGTGAAATTATACTATATATAATATATATTATTATCATCGAGGAAAATGATCAAAAGTCATCAAAAACACTGTAAATATTATTTGGTAACATTAACAAGAAATTCCCATTTTTTTCAAATTTCTGTTCACTGCCCAGCAGAATACTCTGTGGTTGTGCTTCGGACTTGCAGACGTCAAGGAAAAAAGCTGAACAATTATCAGGCATCAACACACGTCAAATCCACCAAATTATAAGAAAGGGCAAAGTCAGGAAAGACTTTCTTTTTCTTCTGCATTTGAAGACGATTAAACACTACCAGCAAAAGTTTTACTTGTATGTAAGTGAAATTAATGTTGCTGATCTGTTAATATATTGAGGATCTTCCTAAATGTTGATGGAAAAATATTTTGTTGCTGATCCAATTAGGAAGTTGTCGTGTGTCCATTTGCGTCATTAGTTCCATTGTTGTTTGAGAAATTGTTGCGGAATTATCGTATGGGTTCAATAACAGATAATCATATACAGATGTCCCACCGCCATAGAAAAAACTGACATATGAAACTGATATAGTTATAGCTTTATATTGATAAATAAATAATGGAAATTTTTTTCTCTTTTTCATTATAGGAAGCAAAGCGGTTTCAGTGAGAGGAGTCCCTTATTTAGAGCATCTCCGTCACCAAAGCAACAGAACGATTGACGTATCATATAAGTTAAGTGCAAACCCTGATCGAGCACATTCCATCGCTCAAACACACAAAACTTTCTGTTGACAATATTCCAGCAACACACGGGATGCAATATGACCCCCGATGCAGGGGGTCTCTAAGAGATTTATATTTTTATTAACTGAACTATGTTAATATTATTAAATAATGTTTAAATATCATTCAAAGTGAATATTTAAAGGATAGGAATAAATTTAAGAATAATATGTGAAGAAATTAAAGATAATAAAGTGCACTTGTAAAATAAATAAAGTAAAGCGCGATATAATTTCTTCGACTTCAGTCTCCGTCTGACATTCAAAGTGATAACATCGTCTTGCTCTCCAGTGAGTGTTTTTCCATCGGAAGTTTTTTCCGTTACCCATCCATAGTTTTTTATATATGTACACCCCTCTCTTTCTAACCATCTTCTTTTAATATATTTTAATGTATATAATTTCAAAGGAGCAATAAAGTGAATTTTCAAAATGTCCCCCCGGGACCACGAGCCTCCGGAAAATCACTTCGTTAGCCTCGATTCAGAGTCGCTAGCAGAATTTAATGCGAGAAAAAAAAAAGAAAATAAGCAGCATAAGCAGCAGCCTTATAACAGAATCATTCAACCCACTACCAACTACATCAAGCTCATCCGATCCCAAATTTATTACAGTAACCGCAAGCGATGAAAAAAAACACTTTCCACGTAGGAATTGACAGCATCAACACAGCGTATGAATTCATGTCGCAACTCGGAGACGGAAGCCTTTAAATTTTATGTAAGAACCAATGAGTTGCAGACATTTTTAAGCCTCAAAATATGCTCTCCAACATCTGCCCCATCAACGATATACTTAATTCATCGAAAGGGACAGTCTACGCTCCTTGACTTATTCAGGTACCAAAGGAGGAAATATTCGTAGTCAGAGAAATTAAATCTCAGGGTGTCAGCGAAGTTTTTAAATTCACGTCACAACACAAAGATGGCGCAGAATATACTACGGAGGTCATTATTATGACCTTTGACCGTTTTCGCCCCCAACAACGGTAAACATTGGCTGGTACAATGTACAAGTCCGAGAAAACTTCCCGACGCCTATGCGGTGCAGAAATTGCCAACTCTTAGGCTACACGGCAAAAACCCCTTCACGATCCAGTTTCTTGCCTTACTACTACTTGCGCCAATTGCAAAGAAGATCACCCTGGGTCATCTATGGATTGCAAAGCACCAAAGAGGCCAAACAAATTTATAGTGTTCAAAATCCTAACAACTTCCTCCCCACAATTTTTGCGGCAGTTGCTAAAACCGCTCTCCAGCGCAACCAGCGCAAACAAAATCATCTTCCAAAACCACTCCACGTGAACGTACAGCACCTTCACAACCAATCAGCCAACACGAAATTTCAACTAAACAATTTACCACCCAACAACACACTATTCCACCTAACACTGAATCTCAAGATAAGCAATTCAACTACTTTCTCACGATCAGTCAACACCAACACCAACTGCCACGATTGCAACAGGCTCTCAACAGATATCCCCTAAGCAAATCTCCGTAGACCTGAATCGCCAATCTCAAACATAACTCAAGATCTTATCAAGAACAACGAATACTTCACCCCCAACAGACCCTCTCAACACACTCCCAAAAACCACAAAATAAAAACAAAAACTCCCAAAAAAATAAAAAAGATCGCTCACAACAACAAATCAACCTCTGGACTCACACCTTCTGAACAAGATGAATCATCTTAACTCTACAACAATTTTCACCGTCAACGACCCCGCTGTCCCCAAACCATCCGGCTTGAGCTCTACAATGAGCAAACACCATCTACATGCTGGATGGCGGGGTCCCACAAATATCAACAAAATATCAGATTTTAACGCAAAACACACTGAATGGGGTTCAAGACTTACTAACATAAAAGGGAAAAATCTTATGAACGCACTAAATATTAACAAATGCAAGTTCATAAGCACTGGAGAGCCCACTTACTGGCCTACTGACAGAAAGAAAAAACCAGACCTTGTTGACTTCTGCATAACCAAGAACAATAATCACAATCATTTGACTATAAATTCTTGCCTTGACCTTTCATCTGACCACTCTCCCATCATAATCGAATACTCCACAATAGTTAAAGATAAATTTTATTATCCACACCTAACTAACCACAAAACGGACTGGGAATCTTTTCGAGAGATAATTGACGAGAAACTTGACCAAAATATTCCTCTCAAATCACCCCAAAAAATAGAAAGCGCTCTAATATACTTGAATGACATAATACATCTAGCTGCAACGAAATCCACGCCTGATATTAAACTTCATCAATTACCACCTTTTACACCGAAATATACAAAACAAAAAATCAAAGAAAAACGAAGACTACGAAAAATATGGCAACGTAGCAGAGCACCGACGGACAAGGCGAATTACAACAAATCAATAAAATAACTCAAATACCTACTAAAAGAACATAAAGACAAAAACACATGCACGTTCTTAGCTAACTTAACCGCAACTCGAGCAACAAACTATTCGCTTTCGAAACTTAACAAACGTCTTAAAAAAGGAATAACCCACCAACCTCCCCTGCTGAAATCGGATGGCACATGGTCCAGAACAAATGATGATAAAGCAAAAAAATTGCGGACTATTTCAAATCAACATTTACTAACACATACGATAACAAAGCGTTTCACAACATCAACAACTGAAGCAATAAAAAAGATAAAGAAAAATGAAATAAAACACTATCTAAAAAATAAACTAAAGAACAAAAAATCTCCCGGATACAACCTCATAACTGGACAAATATTAAAGCAATTACCTGACATAGCCATAACCTATATTAGAAACGTCTTCAATTTAATACTTAGGCTAAGTTATTTCCCAAAAGTATGGAAAGTTTCCAAAATAATTCCAATTCTCAAACCAGGCAAAGATGCTACAAAAACATCATCATATCGACCAATAAGTCTTTTGCCGATTGTCTCCAAAATATTCGAGAAGCTTCTACTTATATCAACGTGACCTTAAGGCAAAAACACCTTATCCCAGACCACCAATTTGGTTTTAGACAACAGCATTCGACAATACAACAGGTGCATAGAGTTTCAAACAAAATACTAAACGATCTGGACAATAAAAAATATTGTGTCGCAGTCTACCTCGACGTCGCCAAGGCATTCGACAGTGTATGGCACAAAGGACTATTACTCAAACTCAAAGCAATGCTTCCGGACTTCTATCAACTCCTTAAAAGTTACCTGGACAAGCGGTGCTTCTATGTGCAATACAATGACAAACACTCGGACTTACGTGAAATTGACGAAGGTGTACCCCAAGGCAGCGTACTGGGACCTATCTTGTACCTCTTCTACACAGCGGACATACCTAAGGCTATAACACAGGAATTCATGATAGCAACATTCGCAGATGACACAGTGATACTCTCCTCACATTCCTGCCTTCAAGCAGCCACTAACCAAGTTAGACGTATACTGCATGAAACAATCGACTGGTTCCATAAATGGGGGATAACAATAAACGAAGTAAAAACTATTCAATTCGTATACACAACAAAAACGAACGTCCAACATCAAATTATCACGCTTAATGACAAGGAAGTTAGCCTTGACAATTCTGCGAAATATCGAGGCATACTACCAGATAATAAACTGACATGGAAGCCGCACATAATCCAAAAACGCAACCAAATTAAAAACAAATTTAGACAACTCTACTGGCTCCTATGGAGAAATTCAAAACTTTCAACACAAAATAAACTTTTGTTACACAAGACAACAATCAAACCAATATGGACTTATGGCATTCAAATTTGGGGAGAAGCCGCCAAATCAAATATTGACATCATTCAGCGACTCCAATCAAAAATACTAAGAACGATTGTCAATGCCCCCAGGTATATATCCAACGAAGACATACACCGTGACCTAAAGATACCCAGTGTCAGAGACGAAATAAAAAGATTCAGGGTAAATCATGAAATATCAATAACAAACCACCCGAACAACGAAATTCGAAACCTGCCTCATCAAGAACCTAACACAAGAAGACGACTAAATAGACGCAGACCAGTTGACCTTCAAGTCATATAGACTGTGAATTATTTAATGTAAAGTATATTCGTAATAAATATTCTATTCACTTGTATATAATGTATTGCCTTCATGTTTGTATATATTTGTCAAAATTAATGTATTTACAAGTATGTAATTAAATCAAAGTTTTATAAGATAGTGGTCTTAAAACTTAATGTATCCCTTAAATACTCTCTATAAACAATTACTTAGTGTCTTAGGACAGATATAATGAAAATTGGGAAATAAAAAAAAACAATCTCTCCTACATATGTATACCTTCAGCTCCCAAAATTTTAAAAATGTTTTGGATCCCCAACTTTCTCCAACTTTCTCCAACTTTAGTAGTCGGAGGTTTCAATGGCAGGAACTCCAGATGGGGTTTCCCTAAAAACAATTCTCGCAGCAACATTTTATCCAACTACATTACAAAATCTGACTACCAACTGTTAAATAACGGATCCCCGACCCACTTCAGCACCCAATCCACCCTTAACCATGTTAATCTTTCCTTCTGTCCCCAAATTTATCTGTTTACACCAACTGGTCTATTTTTGATAATCTCAATTATAATATCCATGTTTAACTCAATTTCCTCCTCTCCCAAACTTAGACCTAGATTTAAAAAAGATGAAGCCCACTGGAGTCGCCTTCAACAACTTTTAGGTACATATAACATCAACCTCCCCATTAGCAACAATATCAATAAAGAAGCAGCTAGCATCAACAAAACTATTCTTCAAAGTGCCTACAGAGCTATTCCGCAAAGTACAATTTCAACCAGTAAACCCAGAATTCCCTGGTAGAACAAAGAAAAAGAACAGCAAAAAAAAGAAAAAAACAAACTTTGGAATTCCCTCAAACGCAATATATCGAACGAAAACATTATTAAATTCAAAAAAGCCAATGCCCAATACAAAAGAAAAATTAAAACTTCCAACTCAGAATCCATACATAATCTCACTTCGGATATCAATCCACATACTTCTACAACTAAGATCTGGTCTACTATTAGAAGATTCTGTGGCCTTACATTTTTCTCGCCTATTCACTGCATTGCTCTTTCCAATTCTTCTGGTTTTAATCTCACTAATGCTTAAACTATATCTAATAAATTTGTCGAATTCGGGTTTTAAGAATATTCCCATCTATTTAACCAACATAAATCTATTTCATCCCCATGTATTACCTACTCCCCTTCAAACAGTGCAAAAATGATTGATGATATAATAAGTCCCTTAGAATTTGAAATAGCACTAAGCAAATTAAAAGGCAAAACCCCAGCGAATGATGGAATTTCTTATCCGATGATCAAAAATTTATCCATTCCCATGAAATGCAGACTTCTCAAATTTTACAATTTAATTCTGCAAAACCATATCCCACAAATCTACAAAAACATCACCTATCCTCAAACCAAATTCCGATAAATCTCTTTTGCAATCCTACCGACCCATCTCTCTCAACCCTTGTGCCAAAGTTCTCGACAAGATAATCGCCAATAGACTCTGGTTGTTTCTCACACGCAATAAACTGCTTAGCAGTCAACAAAAAGGTAAATCAGTAACCGATTTCCTTCTCTACGTTGGCAATCACATTATTAACTCTCTCTCAAAAATAAGCCAGCTTTCCCTCATATCCCTCGACTTCACAAAAGCTTTTGACAGAATCGGAAATCATTCAATAGTTGACCAGCTGAAAACTTAGAAAGTATGTCCAAACATTATCAGTTACATATTCAAATTTTTGTGCAATAGAAAAATCTCAGTTCGAATTGGATCAACGTTATCCTCCTCTTTACCCCTTTTCAACGCCGTCCCCCAAGGATCCCCACTATCTGTCCCACTTTTCCTTATAGCATTCAACAAACTCTCCCACACCCTATTCCTCTATAAAGAAATCAAATTCTCTGGTTACGTCGATGACTTCACCATCATTAAAAAACTAAATAAAAAATCGATTTCAACTGAAATTGATCTTAACGCAATTTTCAAAGACCTGGTGCAAAATTATCTTTAACCGAGAGTAGACACCTACATATCTGCAGAAAACACCATTGCACTTGTAAAATTTGGCTACCATAATCAATCTAGAAATTGTTGATAAAATAAAAATCATGGCATCGTTTTCCAAAAAAATTATAGATGGAACGCTCATATAGACTACATCGTACCCAGTCTTAGTAAGAAACTTAACGTTATTAAATTGCTCTCCTTTAGAAAATTCAACTGCAACTCTCTCTCGCCCTAACCTCCATAATACAGTCTACAATAGTCAGCAAAATTTAATTCCGTCTTTTCTTCGAAATCCCAACTTAACAAAATTAAAACTAAAATCTAAGACAACAATCGACATTAAAACTGTACAAATGCACTTTCATTCTCCTCTCAGTGACCTCATGAAAATGAAACAAAAAATTATTAAAATAAGATCCAGTTAAGAATGTTTCACAGACCTATGCAATGAATTTGATATCCCTAATCAACCAATCCCCTCCTATCCGTCTAACCCTCCTCCCTGGTGATTTCACTCCTCTACCATCATCTCTTCCTTAAGAACATTTAAAACAACAGATACACCCTCTAAAATATTCAGAACTAGTTTTACCGAACTGTAAAATAAATTACACGACAACCATTTCATTTATACAGACGGTTCTAAGACAGGTAATAACGTAGGCTTCAGTGTTACCACCGAAAATAAGACCATTTGCTCCTAAGATCATTTGCTCCTTCACACAAATAATTCGAAAAAAAAGTTTACCATCTGCACAGATTCTCTACCCTCCATTCATGCAATTCTAAACTTCAATAACAACTCCTATTACCCTTCCTTAATCCATAATCTCCTCTACCCTCAATTCCCGAATACAAAATTAATTTGGGTCCCAGAGTAATATACATATATACAAACAGAGAATCCCACGTCGCGTAGGTGCGAAGCGGTGCTGTGCATACAGTGTGAGGGCGACGACTTCTTTTTGTGCATACGGCTCCATTACCTGATGCAGCACGTGACATGTTGGCCAATCGACAAAGCTTAGCCGACAGGCAGCGCTGTGGAAGGCGCGCAGAGTGGGCATAGGATGACATGTGGTCGTTGTGCTCTAGCCTGACTTGTTACCGGCCACGCTTGACGAGCTAAAGATTACTTGCGCGCGCTTTTTGGCATTATTTTCTTGCACACGTGATGCGTCTTTGTTTTGTGCTGTCTTTCCTTTTCATCTATAATAAAAACTTCGAATTTGCTTTCTCATTCACCCTGCCTGGGACATATTTCTAAGTTGAGTAGAGTTGTGGTTAGGAAAGTAATATGTTCTCAGTCTGATTTAAGCAGTGAAACAATTAAGACCAAAAGAAAAAAAACAAAATATAAGTTTTATTTTCGAAAATCAAATCAATTAACTCCAGGTCACGTCCAATTTAAAGGAAATGAATTCGACGACAAGGTTACAGAAGAAGTACTTAAGGGGCCATCACTTTTCTCCACCAATTTCAACAACATTGACATTAAAAAGTGAGAAGTGAGCTAAGTGAGATCGGACTTGTTTTTCAATCGCTCTCTAATATACTTGCCAAGTTACGAATTTTACTTTTTTTATTAAAATAATAATCTCAAAGACAGAGTTACGATGACCGAAGCCACACGAAGAAATCCGATACCCCGCACGCGCACTCAATTCACCTGCACGCGCAGTCTTTTGCAATTCTTCAAAATTTATAATCGTATTTTGTTTGTTAATTCAGCTTTCACAGCTCTTAATAAATTATTTTTTAAAAAAGGAAAAGTTGCGTTTTCATAACTGGTGCCCGCGCAGGGACCCTGCGTGTTAATTAATAAATTTAAGCTTGCCCCACTATCAACTCGTGGCAAAAAAATTACCCCTGAGAACAAAGCGTAAAAGATCTGCAAGTTTTCGACGGAAACCCAGTCAACTTTGTATCCTGGGTACATTCTGTCGAAACCATTTTGAAAAGCAGAAGAAATAGTAAAACATAAACCAATATATGGTGCGATTTTACGCAACATAAGGCAGAAAGTAAGAGGCAGTGCCGATACAGCCCTTATCTCTTATAACATATTTAATGATAAATGGAGTTCAATAAAAAAATGTTTATCCCTGCATTACGCAGAGAAACGAGATTTACGTACCCTAGAACACCAAACTTCATCAATCGATGAAGATCAACTGTCACTTATAATAAATAAATTGAAAACAGAAGACGATTCAGAAGAAACTACGAAGGCACTGATTGCAAACTGTAGGAATAGAGCACTGGATGTGTTCACAAGAGGTGTCAACGATAAGCTCAGCAAAATCTTGCTTACTCAAAAACCGGGAAATCTTCCAGAAGCATACACCTTATGCCTGGAATATCAAAACTTGAACATGAGCTCGTCGAACATCCCACAAAAACAACAAAACATATAACACCATACTAGAGTTTATCGTTTTGCCAGGACTGAAAACCTTTGATGGCATAATAGGTGATGACACTCAAAAAGAACTAGGAGCAGTTATCAATCGTGAAAATAATACAATGACCACAAAATCTAACATTCGAATACCATTAAAAGAGAAGCAGTCAACACATGTTAATAACCTACCTATAGGAGATGGACATTTAAATGTCAATACGAAAATCAAAGTCAGAAATCTTACTGAAAAACACAAAATCAGCTTTATGCCAATAAGTGATGAAGAAATTATCGATACAAAAGTAAAGGCAGAGATCCGGACAACAACAAACGAACCAGTCTATACCCATATCCAGTTAATATGAGAGAGGAAGTCAATAAGAAAATCTCAAAACTCCTTGCT
This sequence comes from Eristalinus sepulchralis, assembly GCA_944738645.1. Lineage (NCBI taxonomy): Eukaryota > Metazoa > Arthropoda > Insecta > Diptera > Syrphidae > Eristalinus > Eristalinus sepulchralis. The sequence goes on from OX122886.1 coordinate 22,074,091, forward strand.
GACGGGATTATACGGCCGTCAAAAAGCCCCCATAACGCTCCCATTTGGGTTGTTCCCAAAAAAAGGATGCTTTTTTTTTTTGTTTTTTAATGCATTCTTTTATTTATAAGGAAAAATCCTAACTATGTTACATGACTGACTTACTGGCCCCTTTCGGGCATTCTAAGCTAAACTTAATCTCAAATCTATGTCTTTCGACCTATTCTAACATATTTAATCACTAGGGGACTGGAATTAATTATACTAAGAAAATTGACTTCGAATGGTTATTGACTTTAAAAAACAATATTCTAAGGCAAATCTTTTTACAACTCTAGATTTGATGTCCGGATTCCACCAAATCAAAATGCATGAAAAGGACATACCAAAAACCGCATTTTCCACTCTAAATGGGAAGTTGGAGTTTACAAGAATGCCTTTTGGTATAAAAAATGGACCAGACATATTTCAACGAATGATAGATAACGTTTTACAAGAATTCATAGGTAAGATCTGTTACGTTTACATAGACGACGTAATAGTATTCGGAGCAACCATAGAAGAAATGTTACATAATTTGGACACTATCTTTCAAAGATTTAAAGAGGCAAATTTAAGAGTAAATCTTGACAAAACCGAATTCTTCAAAACGGAAACTGAATTTTTAAGATTTCTCATTACCAGCAACGGAATAAAACCAGATCCTAAGAAGGTGGCTGCAATTCAAAAGATCAAACCACCTGAGAATCTGAAAGAACTTAGAAGATTTCTTGCACTAGCACATATTACCGACGTTTTCTTAAGGATTTTGTGAAGATAACGAAACCACTAACCAACCTTACGAGAGGTCTGAATTTACAAACAAAAGCGAATCAGTTTACGAATATAAGAATTCAGCTCAACGAAAAAGAGAAAGATGCATTTCACAACCACAAAACTTTACTAGAATCATCGGAAATACTTACCTTTCCACATTTTGACAAACCATTCACATTGACTACAGATGCATCGCATCACGCCATTGGAGCAGTGTTCACAAGGAGAAATTGGAAAAGATAAACCAATCACATATATAAGTTAGCACCGAATATGTTCCAGAGCACGGAGAATGATTTACGAGCACTTCGCAGAATTGTTCCCACACCTTTGTGCTGACGCCATGTCTAGAACAACAAACAACGAGCGGACGAATCTCACATTCCAACATGCGCGGCGGATGTAAAACAACAACACCTGTGGGAGCGATGCGACGAGCGGCAACAAATGCACTGGGGACAGGTGACGTTAGGTTAATTTGAATTTTTGTAAATTAGTCTTAAGCGAACTCCGAAATAAACAGGTTGAAACCTCACGAAAAAATATTTTTTTAAAACTAAAAAACGTATGTAGTTTTTATTGGCGCCCGAGCAGGGACCGCGGGGTACGCACAGTAGTACGGTTGAAAACTTGCGTTTATTACGTTTAATAAAATATTGAAGTGGGACTGACGTAACCAAGTGACTCCCGTTCGCGAAGAAAGATACGCGTTTTAATAAAATCCCGAAGTGGGACTGACGTGATCGAGTAACTACCTTTCGCGAAAAAAAATACACGTTTTAAAAAAATCCCTAACGAGGGACTGACGTGCTCGCGAAAGAAAAAGTGCGTTTAATAAACCTCGCGGTCCAAAAAGTGGAAAGGACATTGAAGTGGTGAAATAGACGAACAGTCTAAAGGGCCCCGAACTAGCCCTACAGCAATTGTGTAGGAAGACGAAACGGGAGCAGTTTGCAGCTAGCCGCACCACGAAATGAAGAATCCACATCTATTTCTAATAATGTAAGTTAGTTAAGTTTATTCCAATCATATACATATATATATTTGAAAAAATTGAGGAAAAAGAAAAATTATTAATCTGAAGTTAAAGTGAATTGCAACAAAAAGGAAAATTATTAATATTAAGTTACAGTGAAAGTATATAATTGAAATAAAAGTAATAAAAAAAAGAATTTTGAATATAAAGTTAAAGTGAAAGCATACAATTGAAGTAGAAAATTAAGAAGAAAAATAATTAATATTTAGTTACAGTGAAAGTGTAAAATTGAAATAAAAAAATTAAGAAAAGAGGAAAATTATTAATCTAAAATTAAGGTGAAAGCATACAATTGAAATTTAAAATTAAGAAAAAGAAAATTTATTAATCTGAAGTTACAAGAGATACAAAAATCCCTTCCTAAAGTAGCCTCAAGCACACTAAATTTATAGAAAATAATTGAAAATTGTAAAAAGGGAAAGATAAAATATTAAGTAGAAAAAGTTTTCGTACAATCAACAATATGGTTAACACTAGATCAGGTGCAGGTATAGATGAGGCAGGTGGCCCCGCTAATCCGCAAAATTATGGTCAAGTTCAAGGCCAGCCTCAAGATCAAACTCAGGACCAGGGCCTACCTGATAACGTCACATTGAGGCCAACAAATAGAAACCCTTCGCCCAATATTCCAATTTTGATTTCAGACTCAAACACTTCCTTTCAATCAAGCACGTCTCACAATGACGGAGCACAAGAGATCAGATCAACGCCCGAATTAGATACTCTCGTGTCCTCTATCGTGAACCGCGTTCTAGAAAAACAGGGAAAAAGAATAATTGAGCGCGTTATAAACCCGAACGCACAACGCTTTTCCAATACGGACCAGATAATATAACCGCAGTATCAGCACGATTTAGATGGGTTTGAAAAAATCCCAGATGTAGTACGAAGTTTACGCAATTTCTCAGGGGAAACTAGCGAGTTTTCCTCTTGGAAAAAGAGTGTTGACCGCGTGCTGAAAATGTATGAAAATATAAAGGGAACTCCCAAGTACTATGGGATCATTAATGTTATCCGGAATAAAATTGTGGGCCAAGCAAATGCGGCCTTAGAAGCGTACAATACTCCCTGAAACTGGGAAAACATTGCCCATTGTCTATCAAATCAAATGGCGAGTTTGGTTCAGGGAAATCAAACTGTGCAACAATTTTATCAAGCAGTGAATTCCCACTTAACGCTGATAATAAACAAGGTATCCTGTATGGAAATAAGTTCAGAGTCAATGCGACTTCTAACTAAAACATGCAGGGATAAGGCTCTCGAGACCTTTATAAGAGGTATAAAAGGTCCCTTGTCCGATCTCTTGGGTATGAAAGAACCCGCTGATTTACCACAGGCGCTTCATCTCTGCCTTAGGTATGAAAATCAGCATTTCAAGTCCCATTTTATTCAATCCAATCAAGGGGGATTTCAGAGGAATCATGACCAACAACCTCCGCGTTCCCGAAATTCATTTTCCCAGAGTACATTACCACCAAGTTATACCCACATGATCCACAATCGGCTCCAAAATGAAAGTCAACCTATACAACCCACTTTTGCCACTTATAATCCTGCCATGAGGCAAGCTCCCGTATTTGGTAGTCAGTCCTACAATAATTCCTATCCCCAAATATAAACACACAATTTTCGACAATCTCAGTTTCAGGCTTCCAAACCTTTTGTAAACAGATTTGCCATAAAAACTGAGCCCATAACGCAAGGGCGCAGTAACCAATTTAGGACAGTCAACAGTCAAAATCATCAAATGCACTTCGGTACTGGACAACCAACGCCAAAACCAATACCCCAGAAAAATGCAATGTCCCACAAACAGAAGGAGCATAACTTTCACATAAACCATACTGTTGAAGCATGCGAAAACCCGAATCCTCAATCAGCTGAAGACTATGAGAATACTTATGATCAAATGTGCGAGGAGTTCGCGCAAAGCATTTATATTGGACAAAACGAAAATCTTGCCGAAAAATATTTAACCGAGTACCCTGAGAATTTGGTTGAGTACAGCGATATTAATTTTTTAGATTGAATCAGTCCTCCTTACCTTATTTCGAATGTAAAACGAGGACTGGAGAAATACTAAAATTCCTAATCGACACAGGCTCCAGTAAGAACTATATAAAAGCAGACTTAGTTAATAAACCCATCCCTAATAAAAGTACATTTTACGCTAAGTCCATAGCCGGTGATATAAGAATTAGCCATCATACTTACTTAAACCTTTTTGGACTTAATAATATTAATATAAAATTTTTCATTTTACCCACTCTTAAGGCATTTCACGATATTCTGGGAAATGACAGCCTTAAGTCACTAATTGTATTTTGAATAAAGTCAATATCAAAATTAAACAATTACTTTCTCAATCTGTTAATTCTATATCCGTAAATGTTGAGGGCTTAACAAATCAATAAAAACATCTTCTCAATTCACTTGTAAGCAAACATTCAAAACTATTCTCCGAAACAGACGAAAAGTTAACTTTTACTACCGCAGTCTTGGCTGAGATAAGAACTTCAACGGAAGATCCCGTTTATACTCGCTACTATCCGTTTCCCATGTCCTTAAAATCTGAAGGCGAAAAACAGGTTAAACAGCTTCTTGATGATGGCATTATAAGACCTTCGCGATCGCCGTATAATTCGCCAGTCGGGATAGTCCCCAAAAAACCGGACTCCACTGGTGCAAAACAATATCGCATGGTCATTGATTATTGCAAATTAAATACCATTACAATAGCCGATAGGTATCCCATACCTGGCATAAATGAGGTAACCGCGCAATTGGGAAGAAACAAACTGTTTACTGTACTCGATTTGAAAAGCGGCTTCCATCAAATTCCTCTCAAGGAATCTGATATAGAGAAGACAGCTTTCTCGATTAATAATGGCAAATATGAGTTTACAAGGCTTCCATTCGGCCTTAAGAATGCTGCCTCAATTTTCCAACGAACTCTCGACGACATTCTTTGGGAGTACATAGGAAAATGTTGTTATGTGTATATAGATGATATAATCCTCTTCAGCGAAGACGAAGACCAACACGTCAAACACATCGAGCAAATTTTAAGTACACTCAGTAGGGCCAATATGAAGGTGCAGTTCGATAAGTGCAAGTCCTTCAAATCCCAAGTTGAATTCCTCGGGTTTCTCATTTCGTCCGAAGGGATTAAGACGAATATGGACAAAGTAAAGGTCATTCTTGATTTCCCTATCCCGAAAAATTTAAAGGAACTTAGATAGATCCTGGGATTATCGGGATATTACCGTCGGTTTGTTAAAGGGTATGCGAAACTTGCGAAACCCTTAACAACCCTCTTAAGGGTGAAAGGAGGACGTGTGTCCGAAAATCAATCAGCCAAAACCGTCATAAGACTCAACCAAGAAGCTCTAGACTCCTGCAATAAACTAAAACGCTCACTTATTTCAAATGATGTTATCTTAGCTTACCCCGACTATGAAAAACCTTTTGATCTTACTTGAACTGACGCTTCGAATGTCGCTATTGGAGCTGTCTTGGAAAAGAACGGAAGACCATTAACCTTCATAAGTCGGACATAACATAACAGAACAAAATTACGCAGCGAACGAGATGGAACTACTAGCCATTGTGTGGCGCACTCAGAAATTACCTATACGGTCATGCCAAAGTCAGAATTTTCACCAACTATCAACCATTAACTTTAACATTAACAATAGGAATAGCAATAGCAAATTAAAAAGGTGGAAAACTATATTAGAAGAGTATAACCACGAAATAGCTTATAAACCAGGACGAACAAACGTTGTTGCGAAACCTTACCTAGAGTTCCAAATACATCCAACGCTAATTCTCTCTCCGTTTCTACAACCCAACATAGTGATGATAGACAACCCAACAATTAAATACCATCCGTCAAAGTTACAATTAATGCATTCAAAAACCAAATCTTCTTTCAAACAGGCGAAACTTCTAGCCAAACTTTCCGCATAATATTTCCCACTTATCATAGACACGTCATAATAGAACCAGCCTTTAATCAAGAAAACCTTAAAGATATCCTGAAATAGATTCTCAACCGTATTTCGTATTTCAACGTACTTGGAAAGAACTTAACGAGATATAGTAAAGAAAGTGTTTAAAAAGAACAAGTTTTTGCTAAGTCAGTGCTGCCAAGTCTGCTTACAATCCCCCCCGTAAGCTGAAATGAAGACTCTGGTTGCTGTCACCTCCAGACTTCTGGACATCAAGCACTGCCAATTTTATCGCTGGTCGGGTATAGAGGCCCCTTTGAGTCTGAATAACTGCGCTTCGTATCTCTCCGTCTTTGCTATGTACAACCTTGATGACTTTTCCCTTGGGACACGTTTTTCTTGGGTTCTCGGGGTCAATTATAAGGACGATATCTCCTTCTTTAAGTGGTGCGCATGGCTGAAACCATTTGGTGCGTTTGGTGAGATCAGGTAAGTATTCTTTATACTTCTAGGTTTGGGCAACCAATTAGCAAATGGTTTGGAGTTATAGCCTTACTATTGTCGCATTCAATCGGTACGTAAGTTAAAGGTCGCGAGTTAATAATGTCTTTCACTTCCACCATCATAGTTAATAAAAGTTCGTCACTTAGATTCCGAGTTGGTATTATTTCGGCGAGTGTCTGTTTTACAGACCGAAACATACGCTCCCAGCTACCCCCCATGTGCGGCGCGAGGGGTGGATTAAAGTGCCACCTGAATTCCAATTGAAATTCTTTAGCGATAGATTTCTCGTTCAAACGTTCTAGCGCTTCTTTTAATTCCGCGCTCGCTCCGCGAAAGTTAATTCCATTGTCGGAGTATACTTCTCGGGGCATACCCCTTCTTGAAATGAATCTTTTTAGCCCAAGGATACACGAATCACTTGAAAGACTGTGTGAGATTTCAATATGAACTGCGCGAACAGTTAAACAAGTAATAAGCATACCCCACCTCTTTTCCAAACGCCTGCCTACTTCGACATACAGTGGACCAAAGTAGTCCGCGCCTATATATGAAAAAGGCCTTTCAAATGGTCGCAATCGTGCTGATGGTAACTGGGACATGATAGGGGTATGAGGAGAAGCTCGTTTATTTTTGCAGTATTGGCATTGTTTTTGCACTTTCCTTAACAACCTCCTTATGGAAGATATGTAGAAAAATTGCCGCAACTCATTCACAACGGTTTCGTTAAATAGATGATGCATTTTTAAGTGATACTGCAGAACAATTAAGTGGGTAGTGTAGTGGTCTTTCGGCAATATTATTGGTCTCTTAGCCTGAAAAGGGACATCTTCGGCGGCGTCAATACGCCCTTTCATGCGAATAACACCTTGTTCGTCCAGGTAGGGAGACAGCTTGTACAATGGGCTTGTGATAGGCAAATTGTTTTCATCAGGATTGCGACTCCCTTTCGATTGTAACAACTCCATGTACTCTTTGGGAAATCCTTCGATTTGACTTTGCTTATAAAGGTGTGCTTCCGCGATTATTTTTCTTCTATGCTGAATACGTCTTCGTATTTTGTTCCTTTCATAAGTGCGTTAATGAATCGGAACACGTACATAGTTGTTTTTAAAAGGCGTTTCCATGTGGAGAAGCGTGTGTAGTCAATAACGGAAGTTGTCGTTGATTCTGTGTGTACGTAGCATTCTCTAATTTCCTCCATACCATCGCATGGTAAGATGTCAGGGATCGTCTTTGTTGGCCATGTCGACGGTTCTTGACAGAGGAACTTTGGTCCAGTATACCATCGACTTCCTGAGGTAAACTGATTTCCCGCCTTGTATTTTGTCGCTTCGTCAGCAACATTATCCTTACTAGAGATCCATCGCCAGTCATTTTTGTTTGTATTCTCAAGGATCTCTCCAATCCTGACTTCGACAAAACTTTTATATTTTTTATTGTTTGACATTATCCAGTTGACTACTACTTGTGAATCAGTCCACAACGTTAAACTTTCGAATTGAATTGAATGATTCTCTCTGATAAATTTCGAAAGCCTGACACCGAGTAAAGCTGCCTCTAACTCTAGGCGTGGTATAGACAGTGTTTTGATAGGCGCAACCTTAGTTTTTGCACTGATAAGAGAGCATTCTATGGATTTGTTAGTTGATACTCTTAAGTAAGCGACTGCTACGTAGGCCTCCTCGCTCGCGTCCACGAACACGTGCAATTGTGTTGAGCTCTCGCAACTGAATCGTATACTGGTGAGATATGTTCTATTAATTCTTATTTTTTGTATTGAAGGAAGCAGTCCTAACAAGTATTTTTTCCCACTACCTCAGGCGGAAGTGTGGACATCACTTTCGAAGAATTAGATATGAAATTCCTTATTTTAAAACCCGCTTGGTGGTGGATATATATTACCTCATTCGCTAAGCGAACAGCCTCTTCTTCTGTATCCATACTATCTAAGTAGACATCCACATAGTGGTTTTCGATGATGGCCTTTGAAGCTTTTGGATATTTTGATGCAAATTTTATAGCGTTCTTATTTTTTATATATTGAGCGCAGAAGGGCAAGCAGGTTGATCCGAATGTACTTGCATCTGATAAACTTCAATTTTATTTGTGACTCGACTCCTCCATAAGAACCTCTCCGCATTTCTATCCTGTTCTAATATTTTGACCTGGTGGAACATCTCACGTATGTCAGCTGCTAGAGCGATCCTTCTTTCTCTAAAGCGAAAAAGAACTGATGGCAGAGTAGGCACGCTGTCGGGTCCTGTTAAAAGAAATTAATTCAAAGAGCATCCATTTACTTTCGCCGCTGCGTCCCATACCAATCGCAACTTCTTTGGTTTGTTAGGATTTACAACCGGGAATATCGGAAGATACCAAACTGGTCCGTCGGCATTATTTACTTTCGCATCTTATGGCATATCCTTTTTCTATATATTCCTCCAGTTTTTTATTTAATGCCTCGAGCAATGAGGGCTCCTTCACGAGACGTTTTTCAAAACAGAGTAATCTTCTTTCGGCATTCTTCTACTAGGCGGAAGAGTAAAAGTGGTAAACTTCCATAATAGAGGAACTGCATATCTTCCGCCTGAGTAAGTCCTGTTTTGTTCGAGAATTTCGACAGCCTTTCCCTCCTCATCTGAAAGTATACTTCTGGTGGGCCTTGTGCCTACATTCTCTAACGAAAAATGTTCTTTAACCATATTGTGAATTAGCTTATCTTCTTTTAATTGACAATCGCAGTGGTGGAGGTTGTATTATAATTTAGTGTTTGAATCCCTATCCCGCAGACTATCCAACCGATTCTTGTTTTCATGGCCACCGGTTGATTGCTGGATCCTTCTCGAGTTTTCAGTGGGTCACCCACGTTGCAATGCTGAAGACCGATTAAAATGCGCCGTTTGGCATTAAAGTAGATCGAATCGGAATGTTCTTTAAGTACTCGTAGCGGTTGGTAAGTTCATACATATTGAGGGTTTGCTGAGGAAGTTGCAATTCGTTAACCGTTCGCACATTTGGGAGAAAAATTCTTTTTTCTTCATGTTGGGACGAAATCTCAATACTTATTCTTTTGGACGCCTCTTCGCGACGATGAGTTCCACCAGTCCATCGGAGACATAATGGGTCTATTTTAACCATCAGCGCTGAGTTCCTTGACAATCTCTTCATCGATAAGAGTAATAGAAGATCCATCGTCCAAGAATGCAAATGTATCTACCCTTTTGTCTTTACAATATAGTATTACGGGAACAATTTTGAAAAGAATTGAACTTGTAGTCCATTGGCGAATTGTACCACTAAAATGCGTTTCGAGTGCGTTATTTTCTCTTACGCTCTGCAGTTCTGTGGTATTTGTATTGTGGAGGAGAGGATGATGTCTGAGTGTGCACCCATTTGATCCACATAGCTGGGATGATGTACAGCGACGTTTTCCGTGTTGTCTTAAGCAGGTACGACACAAGGAGCAACGCTTCACCAGAGTCCATTTATCCCTCAGTGAAAGGTGTTTAAACTGCTGACAGGATAAGAGAGACTCGCATTCTCCTTTACATGCAAAGCATCTTTGAATTTCTAAACGCTGCGTTTCTTGATAAACTGCCTGGGTTTCTTACCACAGTTCTGCGTTAGCTGTCCAGGGGCGATGAAGGATACTTCGGAGGCTGCTTTTCCTAATTGTGTGAGACAATTGCTAAATACACTTAAATCAATATTTGAAACGGTTTGTCTGAACATAACCCATTTAATTCTTGCGTGCATCAGTAACTTAACAACGAGTTCTTGTAACAGACATGGATTGTTGAGATGTGCGTTCAATCCTGTGGCCTTCATAAGCCCACACATATTTTCGATAGAAAGGGCGAAGTTTATTATAGAGTCTAATCTATCGAATTTTGAAGCTTCGGTTTTTTGCTAATAATGACTGTACAACTATCTCTGGCCGGCCGTATAGAGTATTGAACGTTGTGATGACACTGTCAACTTGATCCGGGTGAAGCAGCCTTGAACGAACTGCGTCTAATGCGTTTCCCTTTAAACATCGCTGTAAACGTAATAAATTCTCGTATTTGCTATAACCGCATGTTTCCGTCGAATTTATCCACCAACTGATGAACAGTGGCCACTCTTCAGAACGTCCTGAAAATGTTCCTTGTTCTTTTGACATGACTTGTCTTGCCACTATTTGAGTTTTATTAAGCTCCTCCAGGTTGCGTAGATTTCTTCGCAAACGTTCGTTTTCTTGTCTACATCTCCTCGCTCTTGTACGTTGTCGTTGACCCACTCTTTTACCCTTTGCGAACAGACGCAGTGACATTCGATCGTTTCATTTTCATCGCTGGACGTGCACTCCTCAAGAAAGTCGTATTTTTTCTTCAAGTACTCTTTATCATGTTGCTCCCATAAATTGCGTTCCTCTTCTAATTTTTGAAGTTGAATAGCTATTCTTTTTTCAGATTTTGAATTGGTAGATTTCGTCTTTCTAATTCCACTAATTCCTTGGTTATGCGGCATATTTTTAGGATAAGTAGTTATTTGATCAGGACTCGGTGCTGAAACAGATGGTCCGGGATTGATATGCGGTGACGTAGTTTGCGGAGTTGAGTGATAACTGCTCTCAGTGTTAGCTTTACAAGCTTCACAACTCCACTTTTCATATTGTACGGCCGAAGTAACCCCTACACAGTTAAAATGAAACCAACTGTCGCAGTCGTCGCAATATGATTGTTACAATTATGATTGTTTGATTTTGATGGCGGAAGGCGACCCTTAACTTTCGGAGATAAATGTGACATAATGAGACTTACCTCGTGTTCCAGTCGCTGGCGTTTCCTAGGATATTTTAAAGTTGTGCGAAGTTTAAAAAGTTGATCAGCTTTCTTCGATGTGATTTAATTTGATCGCTAAACGAAAATTTAGTTTTGTTGGGGTAAACTCAACAAATAAAACGGTTTTCCGAAAATTTTAGCGCAACTTTATTTCTTTAGCTGATTTTATATGAAAAAATTTTCCTAATAAAATATAATTTACATGTTCATTCATGTTTCTTTTTTGATATTTCATTTTAACTTACGTTTAGTTCATTTATTAATATGTATGTAATTCAATATTTTGTAGGATTTTATTAAATCAATATATGTACAACTGAAATCTCTCCTGGTTGAATTGAAAAAGGAATTACGCCTTGAGTTTCAGGCGTATTCAAACGGTACTTGGGAAGAACTTAACGAGATATAGAAAAGGAATTGTTTAAAAAGAACAAGTTTTTGCTAAGTCAGTGCTGCCAAGTCTGCTTACAGGCAGTATACGAATACAATTGTTCTATCCACTCAACAACTAAAAATATACCAATAGAAGTGTTTTAGTAGTATCAACAGCCAGGTAGAACGTTTCCATTCAATTCTCATCGAAATATTGAGATGCTTGAAAACGGAAGGTACTTCACCGTTCCTTAGCCGAGCTCCTGGAAAGGGCAGTATACGAATACAATTGTTCTCTCCACTCAACAACTAAAAATACACCAATAGAAGTGTTTTTTGGGGCGAAGAGTAGCTTTGGAAGCGGCAAGAAAGGATAATATAAAGAAATTGGAACAGAAACAAGCATACGACTTACAGTATCATAACAAATCAAGGCAATTAGCTAAAGAATTTTCTCCAGGACAAATTGTGTATGTTAGGCAAAACAAACGTGTTGGGTCGAAATTAAATCGGCGCTATAAAAAGAAAGTAGTAGTCGAAAACCGAACTACAACCATTTTGAGTAAATCTGGCAAGATCATCCATAAATCTTTAATTCGTAACTAAATTTCATTGTAGATTCTGGATCACACCCATCAGTTGTGATGTCAAGATGCTTGACTATACGAACGCGCAACTTATCGCAATCGAGACGGGAAATGCCAAAATACAAAATGGCGTATTTAAACTAGTTCACGTAATTGATATCCAGGAATACCGAGTGGCACTTAGTGACTTAGATAAAACTATACTACAATTAGGAAACACTCCAAATCCCATCCTTCCCTTTCTATCCACCACCGTTGACGAAATTCAACGCCACCTTGACCGTCTTGTTCCTCCTAAATCCAAGAATAAAAGACCATTGGACTTTCTTGGCTCCGCCTGGAAATGGATAGCGGGTACACCAGATAAACATGACTTCAAAGTAATTAAAGAAAAAATAAATAATGTACTAGAAAACAATAACCAACAAAGAATAATAAATAATGTAATTACAACAGAGGTAAATAAAATAAATAACGTAACTAATCAGATATTAAACAGCATAAAAGCAAACAAAGTTATTAAAATAGAATTAACACTGAATGTAAAAGCAAAATTAGAAATGTTAAAGGAAGAAATTAAAACCATGGAATATGCGATGCAATGGGCTAAGGCCGGCATAATAAAACATACATTTTGTCAAATTTGGAAATGGAATCAATAAAAGCAATCATGAAAAAGGGAAATATGCCCTATACTAACATAATAGAAGCAGTAGAGTGTGCAGAAGTAAAAATAGCTGTAAGTAATAAATCATTATTATACATTATAAGAATACCTACTACTGTAGAAGAAACCTGTAGACAAATGTTGATTAAGCCCGTAAAATAGGGTAAAAAGATTATTAAAACAGAATTTCAAGAAATACTAAAATGTGAAGATAAATTGTATGCTTCCATAAAAAATTGTGAAACGTTCAATTCTTTATCAATTTGTAAACAAAGTAATGTATTAGACATAAGTAATAATAAATGTATTAATAACCTATTGCCAAGCAAACCCCACATGTGCATCGAGATAAACAACCAACACATCCCAAATATAGAGCAACGAAATTCTGCTCAACAGAACATTCATCATCCAGTTCCATAACGCCACCATTAAGGCATGACCATTTACCCTCACTGAAACAGAAGTCAATGGATATAAGCCACTGCCAGCCATATTGCAACCATCAGCAGCAAAACCACAGATCGAAGAACTACTCTCCCTGGAGAAGCTTAAAGAAATACAAACCAACAATACTCTCCACATCGAGAAGTTGAAGCTAACCAGCGAGAGGAAATCCATAGTCCTAATTCTAATATGTTTAATTCTTGTATCCACACTCTTGAAAGGAAAAATGGCTCAGTGTATCAAGCGAAAAAAACATTTGACCACAGAAGAGAATGCTTCGGAAGAAGTAAATACTGAGGCAAGAACATCCAATGGTAACGACAACAATTCGACTTTAAAGGGCGGAGAAGTTAACACCGAATATGTTCCAGAGCACGGAGAATGATTTACGAGCACTTCGCAGAATTGTTCCCACACCTTTTTGCTGACGCCATATCTGGAACAACAAACAGCGAGCGGATGAATCTCACATTCCAACATGCGAGGCGGATGTAAAACAACACCACCTGTGGGATCGATGCAACGAGCGGCTACAAATGCATTGGGGACAGGTGACGTTAGGTTAAATTAAATTTTTGTAAATTAGTCTTAAGTGAACTCCGAAATAAAGAGGTTGAAACCTCACGTAAAAATATTTTTTTAAATCTAAAAAACGTGTGTAGTTTCAATTTATATGCCCCTCATTAAACAAGACAGAAGAAAACTATGCTACCAACGAAACCGTAGTTTGGGTGTTGGATAATCTTCGCAACTATTTGTACGGAGCAAGTAAAATAAAAATTCTGACGGATCATCAACCACTTACTTTTGCACTAAGCTCACGAAAAACAAATTCAAAATTAAAAAGATGGAAGACTAGAATCGGAGAATATAACTATGAACTCATATATAAGCCTGGAAAGACAAATTTAGTCGCCGATGCCCTCTCCCGATTGAAGACAGAATATAAACGCTTTAATAAAGAAGTACTGATACAGCAGAAACCATGCATAGTGCCGACGAAGATGGAACAGATTTAATTCCACACTGTGAAGTTCCGATCAACCAAGGTAAGGTCAACCCCTATAAACAACCTCATCCATCACACAACAGACACTATATTGGAATAACCGAGTTAACAAGGGAACACTACGTGAAAATTCTTATGTATAAATTGAATCCGAATGTAATAAATGGTATTAAAATTCCCGAACGATACTTCAGGATGTGTACAAGGAAAACTTCGCCGCATTTAAGCTGAGGATAACACAGAGGATAGTAGAAGATATAGCAAATGAAAATAATCAACTTTTGAAAATTCAGGAAAAACATAATAGAGCACACAGAAACGCCTTCGAGAATAAAAAACAACTACTTGAACGATGTTATTTCCCTCAGATGACAAGCAAAATAAAGAAATATTTAAAAAGATGTGACATCTGCCATATGAATAAATATGACAGACACCCGCACAAACCCGAGCTCGAACATACACCAATTCCGACTTATCCTACAGAAATATTACACTTAGACATTTTGGAAATTGAAGGAAAGAAATTTGTAACATGTATAGATAAACTGTTAAAGTTTGCAAAATTCTTTTCCATAAAAGACAAATCTGCACTCCATTTACAAAATAAACTGATCAAAATTTTGCATTATTTCTCCGCACCCAAAATTCTAGTAATCGACAACTTCATAAAATCATTGGGGATACAAAACTCCTGTGAACAAAAGTGAAGTAAACGGAAAAATCGAGAGAGTTCATTCAACCGTCATCGAAATTACCAGGTCTTTAAAAAGGAATATCAAGATCTAGACTTAAAACAACTTATATAAATATCAGTCGAGCGCTACAACAATATAGTACATTCCGTAATAAAAAGAAAACCAGTTGACATATTTTTCGGCAGATATAATCGCATCAACTACCAAAATTAAATAAATTTCTGGAATAAACTAAATTCAGACTTAACAAAGCACATTAGGAAACACCAGAATCAAAAGCAATTGAAGGAAAATCTAAAACGAAAGAAACCAAAAAATATGAACCAGGAGACACAATTTTTGTTACTGACAAAAAACGGAAAAACAAGTTTAAGTTCGTTTTCCGAAAAGAGACAGTTGTAAAAGACAACAGAGTTACAGTTTCAACACTTTCTGGAAGGTGAATTCACAAATCAAATATTAGAAACTGCTAATAACAACCTTATTTCTTTTGGACAGCGTGCGCGACAGTGGAAGTTTTCGAGTACCATACTCCCAACTTTTGCAATTCATCAAAATTTATGTATCGTATTTTGTTTTTTAATTCAGCATTTTATATGTATAAAAAGGCAGACCAAGCGATTGTGAATTTGGAATGTAAGTTAGTGTACGAGCTTTTACAACACTTAATAAATTGTATTTAAAAAAATCAAAAGTTACGTTTTCATAACTACAGTGGCTTTATTTTCTTGATTTTAGTGCTCTCATAAGGCACAAAATTGATTTAATCTGATTTCGGTGTCGTTGATCTGTATTCAAATCCTTTATATCATGCATATGTACGGGCATTGCGGTGATAATCTTTCTATTCAAGGGGATTTGCTGTGTGTTCGACCTGCAAGCGAAAGCTTCAGTTCAAATGCACCACGGTAACCGAGAAATCGTGGAGAACCATGGGCACAAGAAGGGATGCTTGGAAGTGCAAGTCGTGTATATGTATGTCCAGTCTACCGCTGGAGCCAACAGTACGGCTGTACCCGTTCCGCAAACATCACGAGAACAGCCTTCTAAAAGAATGCGGGAACTCAGCAGTCCCGGTGCCACAACTAACACCTCTTCAACGGACAATCCATCTGTCCTAGCGGAACTCCGTCTGCTGCAAGGGGAAATGAAGGAAATTGCGGCGAGCTGTAGTTTCCTAGCTGCAAGGTGCGACGACCTCAATGTACACATGAAAAAGAACAATGATATTTTAAACATTTTAGCAAAATAACTTAATGATATAAAGGAAAACAAAAAGATATAACAATTCCAAATCTTCAGACACAAATAAACACCATCGAGCAAAAAATAATCAAAAACAATATAGAAAGTAATCCCTCCTATTCCACAAGAAAACCTCGTTGAGGTTGTGAAAGGTATCTGTAAAACGATTAACTACGATATCAACGATAGCGATATAACCGATGTATACCGAACGAAAAACAAAGACCCCGAAAAATAGACAATTATTGCAACAATTTGCGTCCAATATAAACAAACTTCAATTTATTAAACAAACACTCGTCGCATCAAAATGAAAACTGACATGCAAAATAGTAATAACAACGCAAGCATAAGCACAGCATAGCCAGACGCTACGGTTTATGTCAACAATCAGCTGAGAAGACAAAATAAGCACCTAATGTGGATGGCAAAGGCGAAAGCGAGACAGGAGAACTGGAGAATCGTGCGGGAGAGTGCAGGACGATTACCAGACAAAATGAGAGTTCTCAGCCAATTTCCATAAGCACAGTTAACGACTTGAGTAAAATTGCTCGCTCCCAGTAATAGAATTGTGTAAATAAAACGATACACAAATATTTTTCTTCTCAATAAATTGAAGGGGAGTGAATGGTTTTAACAGCATTAACTTCAATGAATTTAAAGAATGCCAAAATTGCTGTTTATGCTTTAATATTAGATCCCTGAGGAAGAATTGGAATGATTTCTGCCTAAACGTTAGCCACATCATCAATATGATCAATGTTATAGTATTAGTTGAAACAAATATTGAAGAAGAGGAAATAGGGCACTACAGTATATGTAAATGATTTCCAAGCGGACTTTCTTAATCAAAATAAACGTTAAGGAATTGAACGTTGAAATATGAACGATTAACGTCTGAAAGCATATCATACGAAAATATTAAATTTAAAATATGGAAAGGTAACAAGTATATATATGTCATGGGCATATAAGTTAACGACATTAAGTACACCAGAAGTTCAGGCACACCATCGACGAATGAACATATGAAGAGTCTGCGTGCATTGGGCATTGCACGGTCGCTTCGCCTACAATCGCTGCGTCAACAATTTAGATAATAGAAAGTACTAAGTACGAAGAATACCTTGATAAAGTGAAATCATTGCCAGAATTTGACGGCAAGCAAGGCGCGTATGTCTCTTGGCAACAAGCCGCTCACTGTGCCTACAAAGTATTCGAGCAATATGATGGTAGCTCAAAACATTACCAGGCAGTTGCAAAAATAAGAAATAAGATAAGAGGCTCGGCCGATGCCGTTCTAGCCTCATTCAATACAATTCTCTTTCAAGGCCATTATTGCTAGGTTGGATTTTACTTATGGCAACGTTCTTCCGATTTATTTGTATATAAGTACACTACGGCAAGAAAATCTATTATACATAATAACAACTATTTGTATAGAGAACAAATAAAAAAACGGGATAAAAATCCGTATTATTTCAAAGAACAATTCATTGTAAATCGCATTCAGACGCAGCCTAGAAGTTCTAGAGCTGCTAGCCGCCTCGAAAAAATTGATGTGGATCCGTCGTCATCACGCTAATGGAAATTTAATAATTTCCAACATAGCAATGAGACGTATGATCAAAAGCAGGAATATTTTCATAAAAGGCCTAACAGTTCCCAAAGATTGTCTTGACAACATCGTCAAAGACTAAACCATCTTTTGCCAGAAGTTCCTCCACAAAGCGACGAAAATGACTATGAGGCTTTGGCTGAACATGAAGCAAATGTAGAACTGAAAAATAAGTAGAAACTGAAAAATGTGATATTGAGCAAGTTAATTTTGTAGGGAAAGCTCCCAACTACCGTTTATACAACGAACAGTATAAAACGACTAATTGACACCGGGGCCTCCAAAAATTATATTAAGTCCTTACAAGAAATAAAAAGTTGTATGCCTGTTGATACACCTTTTTTAGTTGAATCAATTCACGGTTTAAACGACATAAGATTCAAATGTTTTATAAATGTTTTCGGGAAAACGGCCGCGTTTTTTATACTATCCAGACTGTCAACCTTTGATGTAATAATAGGTCTCGAGGGTCACAAGCAAATGCCACCATTTGTTTGAAAAAAAAATGTAATATGCTTTTCGGGAGAGGAAAACATTATATTTCATAAATTTGACAACGTAAATTTCATGAAAGTAGAAGATATAGAGGTTCCTCATTTTGTAAAAACTGATTTTAAAAAAATGATGAGTAAAAGAAATACGGCATTTGCAGACCCTCACGAATCGTTGCCCACTATTCGTACTGTGGACAATGATCCCATCTATTCAAAGCTGTATCCATATCCGATAGGAGTAGCCGATTTCGTCAATTATGAAATTAAAGATCTATTAAAGAATGGTATCATCAGACCGTCGAGATCTCTTTATAATAAGCCCATCTGGGTGGTTGACAAAAAACGCACTGATGAACTAGGCAACAAAAAAATAGCGGTTAGTTATAGACTTTCGCAAGCTGAACAAAAAAAAAACCAAGTCCCGACAAAGTTAAGGAAATTCAAAACTATATCGAGTCGTTCAGTTTGTTCGCGGTTAGATCGTTTCTAGGTCTAGCCAGCTATTATAGATGTTTTATAAGGGATTTCGCATCAATTATCTATTTCCATTGACCGATTTACTAAAAGGTGAAAATTGAAAAATTAGTGCTAATCAGTCAAAGAAGATTGATATTAAATTGAGTGATAAAGAACGTGAAGCTAAAAGACATATTAGTGTCTTAGGATGTCGCGTTGTTATACCCGGCTTAGTAAGCCCTTCGACTTAGCAACTGATGCCTGATCACATGATCTCGGAACAGTTTTGTCCCGAAATGGAAAACCAATAACCATCATTTCTAGAACACTTAAAGGCACGGAGCATGACCTTGCAACCAACGAAAGAGAACTCTTGGCTATAGTGTGGTCGTAACAAAACCTTCGCAATTTCCTCTACGGTGTAAAAATGCTTAACATTTTTACAGACCACCAGTCCTTTACATATGCCGTTTCAGTCCGAAACCCGAATGCTTGCTGATGCACTATTACGACAAAATATTCACGCCTTAGAAGAAAAATAATTTTTTGATGCTGCTACAATTCATAGCGAACAATCTTTAACTTATACTATTGAGAAAGCGGACAAGCCATTAAATTGCTTTAGAAATCAAATAATTATAGAAGAAGCAACAGTTGCTTCAACTTGAACTTTCATAATTTTTGGAAGAAAAACAAGGCATTTAATATATTTTTCGGATATGAGCACACTGATAGACATGCTTGAAGATTTAACTAAAATAGATGTAGTCAACGCAATTTATTGTCAATTGCCGGTTTTAGACTTCATTCAACACAAATTTGTGGAAATATTTCGAGCAACTAAAATTCGGTATACTAATAAGTTCGTGTTAGATGTGTCGGACCCAAATGAACAAAAAGAGATTATAGTTGCAGAAACACAACCGGGGCTCATCGAGCAGCTCAGGAAAATCTGAAACAAATTTTATGTGATTACTTTTTTCCGAAAATGACAAAACTGACAAACGACAATTGATTTACAAATCACCAATTCGCACATATGCTGGAGAGTTGCATTGACATCCACAGACAAAAACTATTTCTTAACTTAGACAAGTTTTCTAAATTTGCAATAGTAACCCCAATACAATCCCGTACAATCCTAGAGATAATGAATATCTTCCCTAAAATAAAACAAATTTCTTGTGACAATGAAGCAAACAAAAGTCTAAAACAAAAAAAATCAATGCTGCTTAATCATTTGAATGTTGACATAGTAAACGCTCCACCATTGCATAGTACATCTACACAGGTGGAGAGAATTCACAGCTAGAAATTGCAAGATGCCTCAAATTGGAAAGAAAAATTGACGACACAATTGAATTAATATTACTAGCAACGGTAGAATGTAACAAGACAGTCTTTTCCGTTAGTTAGTTCGTAAGGAACTCTGAAATAAAGCAGTTGTACTTTGATTGGTTGTGTTGTACTTTAATTTATATAAAGGATCCGTAGGTCATGAAGTATGTTCAGTTCTTCAACTACCGATTACGCCAGAAGATTTCTACACACCAGTGGTAAGGGATCTCATACTCGGTTCAATAAAAATCCTTTAAAATTAAAAGAAGAAGATAGATGTGATGTGCAACATGAGTAAATCTGCAGGTCAACCACGGTCATTTGCCACAAGTTTGATAGCTCGGTCCACGGCCTTCCGCCGAACACATTTTCTTTTCCTTAATTTGCAATATTTGTACAGGTCTCCCGCCGAAATACTTCTCAATTAAACTTTGTAATGCTCAGGTAATTTTTTTCTGTAAGATTGCATCGGGAACCTTTCCGTCCGAAGCGTTAAAGGTCACCTCAGCAAAATATCTGAGGAATAACTCAGAATATGTTAAGTAAGTTTGGTGCAACCACTTGAGTAGTTCGGATTATTCCGAAAGAATAAACATATTATGACCTTCTCTTTTTTTCCATCCCCTCGGCCCCCCATATGTAAATGGCGCAGTCGAAAGTTCTGGTGACGTTTCGTTTTGCCTTCTCCCAACAAAAGTGTACTTTTTATAAAAAAAAAAAAAACAAACAAGAGTGTGTGCATATATGTGAGATCAATAAAGTGTCACAATTCCTATATACGTACATATTAATCTTATAAAAGGAATTTCTTTTGGCGGGTGTATACAAACGTTCAAGTTTCAAATTCCTTCCTACACTGAGTGAATATCAGTGTATATTAAAGTGTACAAGGGCAGTGTGCATCCAGCGCATAGATTTCCGTGACTGAATATTATGAATACTGACGGAATATCAGCATTTGTCTGGTGCAATAACACTAACGAAACGTGGGTTTTGGCCCTTAATCATCAAGAACCGTTTTCCCGGAAGAATGACCATCTTCATCGCTCTTGGGTACTTGTTAGTCAAATGAATTGTTTGCCAAATAGACTTAAAGTCTTTTTTTGAAATATATATATTTTTATATATATAAGAATACATATACAATACATACATATATAGATACATACATATACAAATAAGAAATATACTACAAGATAAAAGCAAATATTAACTACAAAAATATACGCACAATTGCAGGAATTTAAAGAAAACAATACTCATTTATAATCGTTCTCTCATAAATATACACAAGCATATTTTCTAAATGATAATAAATGCCAAAAAACCTAAAGAAACTCTCCAAATTTTATCCGTATATCCTCTTTAAAAGTAAAAGCCCCAGCGCTATACCAGAACACTTAGATTCCGTCGACATCCTCGAGTCCGAGCAACCAAGTATACGTCTTCAATTCTTTACGAATTCCAGATGCAATTAAAGATCTTCCTCGCTTCAATGGAAACCAACGGCTTCTATACGAATTTATTAATAACGTAGAGTAAATCCTTCTTCATGTAAGAGGAGTAGATGGTACACCGTATGGTCAAATTTTGTTACGAGCTTTTCGCAACAAAATTGAAGGTCAGGCCAACGAGTCCTGAACATGTTCGGGACTGCTCTCAATTGGAATGATATAAAGGCCAATCTTATCCTCCATTATTCATATAAGAGAACAGAGACTTCCCTTATTAGAGATCTCCATTCTTTACAACAAAATAGCAAAACCGTGGAAATCTTTCACAGCGAAATTATCGAACTACAATCCACACTTTACAAGAATATTCTCATCCATGAGACTAACAAAAGTGTAATCACGCCGAAAAAAAAACTTTTCGCTTAGATGTGCCTTAACACGTTCCTTACGGGACTAAAACAACCACTAGTGTCAAGTAATGGGGCAATGAGGCCAGATTTACTAGCTACAGCTCTAGCGTATTGTACTCGTACTAAGGAACAAAATATATATTACACACAAACACGTCCGTCAACCTATCCTCGTTTCAATAGGCCGGTAAATAGCTATAATACCCCTTACTATAATAATTTCAAAAAAAGAATAACATTTAATCAACCAAGACCATTTATCCCAGAAACAACGCCAGGTTCCAAATTAATAAAGAAAGCTCCTCTAATACATTTAGAAGCAACCCATATCCCAATATGATGTCCAATCGACGACAAACCCCATTTGATAGAAACTCCCAATTTACACCCATAAACATAGCACCATATCAGAACCCATTCCGTCAATTTTCATATCAAACCGTTATGCAATCAATCAAGCAATTTGAATGGGGAGTCTTGCTTCAAACGTGAAGGAATAAAATCGTGAAAACTAAAATTTCGTATTAAATTTATTTTTTCTTGGAATTTTTAATTGGTTTTCTTTTTTTTAACTGGCGCATTCGATAGAATTTTGTTCAGTAGAATTAGAATTCAGTGAAACGAACTGTAAAAAGTGTTAATGTTGAAATCAAAGTCTTAACGACCCATTCATTTTAAATTTTTCTTTAAACACAGATTGTTAAACTGTGGAAAGTTTACTTTTGACAAGTCACTCATTTCGAATAAACTTCCTTCTTCTTGTTTCAACCATTCATCAGTTCGGACATAAGAAATTCAATCATATTAAGTAATAAGGGGCTGTTGGAAAATAGTTTGCGAGGGTTTGCTGAAAAATCAAGTCAAAAAGATGTAGATCTTGATGAAAGCGCACAAGCTGAAATAACGCTGATGGTTAAATCGTGCAATTTTGGTAATTTCGCATCGACTACAAGTGCAAAAGAAGCATGGGAGCGTTCGTAAATAGTGGTTTAACGAGAAAAGTAGAATTAATAAAACAGTTAGTTCAACTTAAACTTTCCGATTGCGATTCTATGCAGGACTATATTAATACCATGGTGATGACTTCCCTAAGAGTTTAAAATGCCGGTTTAAACATCGACGATGAGTTAGCAGCTTCATTAATGCTTGCTGGTTTGCCAAATGAGTTTCGTGCCTTTGTATTAGCTGTTGAAAACTCTAATAAAATATTAGCTTCAGATATAACAGATTCAAAATTTGACAATAATTCTATTCCGTACAGTACCTTTTATTGGAAAAATATACCGAAATTTAAAAAATTTCGTTGTCATTCCTGTAAAGAAGTGGGTCATTTTAGAAAATCATGCCCCAATTAGTCAAAAAAAAAAAAAATAATAACAATGAAAAACTTTTTTTTACGATTCAGGTGCAACTGATCACATGACACACAGTGATAATTTTCTGAAAAATAAAAAAAAAACATTTCAAACAAAGAAGTTGTTGTAGCAAACAGATAGAAAATTTTGTGAAGTGTGGGTGCCATTCAGCTGTAATGCAAAGCGAACAAAATCACTCATAATGCAACTGTGAAGAATGTAGAACACGTTCCTCATTTATGTGTTAATTTGCTCTCAGTTAGACAAATGACACAAAATGGAAACACTGTTGTCTTTAAGAATAATGGTTGTAGAATCTATGATACGAAAAGAAATTTAATTGCAACTGCTTATGTCATAATTGATCTATATCGATTAAATTGTGAATCCTTCAAATGATAGTGCAATGATCGTTGCAAATTGTTTTGATCTATGGCACCGGTGTTTAGGCCATATTTGCAATTCCAATTTGGATAAAGTCAAACAATGTTCTATTGGAGTTAATTTTACATTAAACAATGATAGAACGGATTTGATGTATGCTGATAGATTGGGGAGTAGATAATCGTTTTATGGCAGCGGCTGCTGTCACCGCCAGTTATTAATTAATCGCGTGCCATATAGACAAAAAGTCAGTGTCCTGAAGAAATTTGGACTGGGCGAAGGCAAAGTTTAAAACACTTACGAATATTTGGATGCATAGCACTGGTGTTTGTGCCCACAGAAGCACGTACAAAGTTCGATAATAAATCGATCGAATGTTTCTTCGTTGGATATAGTAACGAGTCTAAGGAGTACAGACTTTACAATCCAAAGACAAAGAAGATTATCATAAGCCGAAATGTCGATTTTATAGAAAGCGAAGCAAAAGTTTTGGCATCGAAAAATGCAAACCGAATTGGACTTCTGTTAATAAAAATAAAATTGTCATCTGAAATGTGTCCATCCACCGAAGCTGACATTCGCGAAATGTCTAAAGTGCCATACATGTAAGCTATTGGATCGTTGTTATTCGTCGCACAAATCCACGTCCTGACATTTGTTGCGCTGTAGGCTTATTAAGCAGATATGGCGCAAATCCAGGGAAAGCACATTGGACAGCAGTCAAACGCGTGATGAGGCACCTAAAAAGGGACAATCAACAAGGCGCTAACGTATCAAAAACAAGATGCCGAAATCGTTGGGTATTGTGATGCAGATTGGGTCAGCGATATAGATGACCGACCATCAACCACAAGTTATGTCTTCATTTTTCAGGGCGGCGCAATTTCGTGGGGCACCAAGTGCCAGCAAACAATAGCTTTATCCACCACAGAATCGGAGTTCATAACAATTGTTGCCGCCATGGTTTGGTTAAAGCGTTTGGAGAGTGAACTAATCCGAACAGTTCCACAATCCATAGTTATCAACTGTGATAACAAAAGCGCTATTGATTTTGGAAATAATGACTCATACTCACAACGTACAAAGCACATTGTTATTTGAGAAAAATTAAGAAATCTATCAATATACCCACTAACGAGAAGTTAGCGGACGTTCTCACAAAGGGTGTTAATGCAATCAAACAAGAAAAATTTTTAAATGAATTAGGTTTTTTTTTTTTGAAAAATATGAATTAATTTATGAATTTTTCTTTTATAATAAATCAAAAAATGAATTCCAATGCAATTATCAAAGCAAAGTTTTGTGAGAAAAAGTAAATTAATTGTTCAGGAAAAGTGTTGAAATCAAAGTATTAACGACCCATTAATTTTAGACTTTTCTTAAGGCACAGATTATTAAACTGTATGTTCCTTTTGACATGTCACTCATTTCGAATAAGCTTTCTTCTATTTGTTTCAACCATTTATCAGTTCGGACGTTTGTTCTCTATTCCGCTGTGCATAAGAAATTCATTTATTCAATAGTTAAAGTGTAAAAAGTGCGAAACACAGCAATGTAAAGCAAAATTGAGAAGATTACGAAGAAACGAACACTTACACTACAAAAACATAAACTGGAGAGAAGAACATCACGAAATAGAATTCTAGACGGCAACAGAAGAATGGCGATAAATATAACAGAGCAATGCTTAGCCATGCTAACTGAAATATAAAACCGCCAATATAAACGAGTACCACTAAGGAGCAGACGCAAAAAACGACCTGCGGTTCCTGTATTTGATGGAAGTATGGGAACCTTGCCAGCATTCATTTCTTCAGTGGACAGAGCATTAGAAGAATATGAAACAAACCAGAGGAATGATGTATACACCCTGATCTACAACGAAAAAATTATCGGACCAGCCAAGAACTATGGAAATTTATTATTATCTCCACCGACCTGGGAGCAAATTGAAACTCCACTTGAAGTCAACGAAGGACCAACAACAGATTATGAAGGAGATCAGCATTTTAAATTTAAGTTCCACTTCTGAATTATGTGATACAGTAAGAGCTATTGTTAGTGACATTGCAGAATGTGCAATTCCCAGTGATTTTCAGATAATGATTGTGAATAATTTGAGTAGCTTTTTAGTTCTGAAAATAAAAAAAATAACTGCTGGGGCTTTGGCAGCTGAGTTATACGATATGTATTCGTTAGAAGATATCAGAAAAATACTAAAAAAATAAATTGAGCAAGCACCAAATACTATTATCACAGTGGAGTAGAGTCAAAGTTAGCATGAAATGAGTAGCAACGACCTGCAGTAATACGATTCACTAGCCTTGACCGTAGATTGCACAAGTAAAGCAAGAGAATGCGTTCTAGTGAAATCGCATTCGTTGCAGAGCACGCAACCCACGTGAAGAAAGATGACCCACCAGGGGATTGCATCAGCCAACGGAACACCTGTGTCAGCATGCGACTGGGAACGATGGAAGGCGATGAGGATAAGCTAAGCAGGCAGTCTATCGGCGGTGATACTCGGAATAGGAAATAAATTTATTAAAATAGATATTCGTTTTGTTTTTTTATTTTTGTAAGTCGTAAGTTGGTTGGGCCAGCCTGAGGACTGGTGTTCCCCTTTTTTTTGGAATCCCCTTCAGGGAATCCTTTAACTAGCGCTCGAGCAAGGACCGGCATAAAATCCGTGTCCTTTTCGCCTGAGGATCAGCAGAAGATCACTACGCTCTATGGAGTGGCCGTCACTGTACCCAGGGGAACACAGTGACTATTCTGAATCCTCCCTGCTAAATTTTCGCATACCCATAAGAACATGCGGATATTCTGGAATGCTAAGGGACATGGTTGTGAAGATCGTTCGTGTCACGAGTAGGTCGCTCGCAAATATAAACGCTCGCTACTAAAAGGGAACAACACGACACTTCCTTGCCGACTCCTAATCATTACGCGGTGACTTATCTTTCCCATTTTACAGTAAAAAATTTCTTCAAATACGTGCAAGGAAGAAACAGAATTAACATAAGAATTATGAGAGGTGCTGTGATGTGAGTGACGTAAAGGAAGAAATAAAAAAAGGGGGAAATAATAAAAAATAAAAAAAAAGTAAAATGAAAAAGCTGTAAAAAAGAATTTTGTGAAAAAAGGAAAAGTGAGTAGTGGTCAAAGAAAGATATTTCGAGATGGCCCGATTGCGATAAAGAGTTGCAGATCTTTGACGGCAACCCTACGCAGTATGTACATATTGGGTACATATTATCAAGAGGATATTGAAGGATTTTAAAATCGTTCGGTCGAAGCCTATTTATTGGGCAATTGTTCAACATATTCGGCAGAAAGTTCGTGGTCCTGCAGATGCTGCTTTGGAATCATATAATATTTTTGAAAACGACTGGATTAAACAATGTCTCTCCCTGCATTATGCAGATTGGAGGAAGAAGCCCATAGAATTCTCCGATTTGGGTGGTCCCAAAGAAACCAAAACCAACAGACGGGAAGCAGTACCGCATGGTTATGAACTATAAGCGGTTCAATGTAGTAACGATCTCAGACACTTACCCCATACCCGATATCAACTCTATTCCCCAGTCTGGGTAAGGCAAAATATTTCACGACATCCGGTTTCCATCAGATACCGTTGAAACCATCCGACATACCAAAAACGGCCTTTTCGACCATGAACGGGAAGTATGAATCCCTCAGGTTTCCTTTCGGCCTTCCTGAAGAATGCTCCAGCCATATTTCAGCGCTTGATCAATGATGTCCTTAAGGAATACAACGGTAAGATCTGCTGTGTATATGTGGTAATACCGCAAAATAATTAACTATCAAGCACTAGGTGTCACCACACTCAACGAGGTCATTTGTCATCATCTTGACAGATCGGCAAAATAACAATTCCTGGGTCTTGCTTAAACCATCGAGGTGTTCGGACGTGCTTTTCCACAAATAAACAATTATTAAAATTAAATCGTGTATTTTTCTTTTATGTGGGTGAACCGCCACATCATTGGTGACCCCGAACATTAGTTATCGGTTCAAAAATATTGTTTTCCGTATATCCCTTAAAATTAATTACGGACATTTGTTGTGAGCTCGTGTGTCGGTCCGTTATGTTTGACCCGCCGGACCAATCACAGCAGCCGCAAGACACGCCATACGCTCAGCCGAGCGGCGTCATGCCATCCGTTACGTCCGTTATAACACCCGGTGACCAATCGCATATCACGCCACAAACACATGCCGCTTCCGTTTCACACACGCCAACCGATAAAATAAAAGCGCCACCTTTCTGTGCTGAAAGACCAGCGCTGTGGTTTGCGCAACTGGAGGCACAATTTGTCATTTGTCTGATTCTGTCCGAGAGGCAAACATTTTATCGGACAGTGCCACTAATCGACAAGCGGTATGCTGCAGAAGTAGAAGACATCATCGTTGACCCGCCAGTGCTCAACCCATACAAAACGTTAAAAGGAGCAATCATCCAGCGATTTTCAAAGTCTAAAGAGGCTTAAATTATTCAGCTCTTAGAAGGAGAAAAATTAGGAGACCGTACACCGTCACAACACCTGCGTCACTTGAAGACCTTAGTGCTCAAAACACGTTGGATTTCCCACCTGCCGAAAGAGACGCGTGCCTGCCTATTCATTCAGAAGTCTGCTACGCTCGCAGAACTAGCCGAACAAGCAAACATTCTCTACCAGGTTTATTCTCCACAGCACGTAGCAGCAGTTGCAAGTTGTGGAATTGACCAAGCAGGGAAACGTCGTCACAAGTCCAGGTCGCGAAGCACGCATTCTACCAGCAGTCACCGAGGAACCATACGCCATACTTCTAAGCTTGTCTATGGTTGCCCCGCGTGGCTCAACGTGGGGGCTAGCGTAATGGAAAACATGCGGTTGTTTGAGAGGGCTTGCCTTCGCCTTTATCGAACTCCTGAGTCCGAGTACACAAAATATTACTCCAATGAGGTTTTATACAATAAGGCGAAATTGATAAGAGTGGACAATTTTCTGGTGAAGATGATTCGAAGTCATACTGCGAGAGCGACGAACTCAATCAATAATTACATCTTTGGGGCTTACTACCCTTATCCCATATACCACGAAAGTGACCACTGAAGATCGTCCCCGGTTCAGTAGGTCCGTCTCCTTCCGAGACATTGTTGACTGTAGACGTCAACACCAAAAATATTGGTGGTTGAGTATGAATGAGGGAACTCCGTCTTCGAACCCCTTAGGGTAGAATGGGGTTGGTTGAAACCTAGTTGGTCGCCGTGGATTGGGCGTTTGTTCCCGCCCGACTACGGCGGCTCACATATATTTAAGTTTTAGGAGTAGATTTGAAGGTATTTGAAGGTAAAAAAAAAACAAAAAAAAAACCCATATACAAATTTATACTATATGGTCTATATATAAATATGCCGAAAAAAAACATATTTATGTGTAAATATAATATACAATAGGTGTAGATTTTAAGTTCTTTTAAGGTGGTTTAAGTCACAAGTTGTTTAGATACTAAGTTTTTCTTAGTTTACGTTAAGCTCTCTAGAAAGAGAGAAAAATCTATTGTTGAGACGTTAAAAGACATTCCGTTAAGTTTAGGTTAACTTAGAGTGCCCGAGAAGTCATAAATAAATTGTTTAGTTAAACTAGGTCTAAGGGTTTTTTTTTTGTCAAATGCGTAAGATATTTTGATAGTTGTAAAGAAAACTGCAATTAAATCTCAATCTCATGTCAGCAATTACGGATTTCCCATTACCAAAAACGGTAAAACGGCTCCGCCCTTTCTTAGGTACTGTGAATTTCTATCGGAAATTCATAAAGAATGCAGCACAACTCCTCAGAGCGCTCAACAACCAACTTTTAGGACCAAATCTGAAGGGCTCCGACGAAATCAGCTGGGCACCAGAGTTAGAGGAATCATTCGTTAACTGCAAGAATGCGCTCGCAAATGCAGGATCCCTTGTTCACCCCGATAGCAACGCCGATTGGACAGTTTTCACCGACGCATCGGAGCTAGCCATCGGAGCAGTTCTCCAGCAACGCCATGGAAACACCTGGCAACCATTGGCCTTTTTTAGTCGCAAGCTTTCACCATCTACTCAGAAGCAATCCACGTACTACAGAGAGCTGCACGCCATCTATGAAGCTGTTCGGCATTTTCGGCACATCTTTGAGGGCCGGCATATAAATATTTATACAAACCATAAACCCATTACACATGCGTTCAAACAACGTCCTGAACGCGCTTCACCCTGGCAATTTCGGAGATTGGAGTTCATTGGACAATTCACCACGGACATTAGATACGTCGCTGGAGATAACAACATCGTTGCAGCCGCACTCTCACGTATTGACGCAATTTCGACAGCAGTCTCATCGGAAGAGTTGGCCCGCGCTCAATCAACTGACACCGAGCTCAGCGAGCTCCTGCGGAATCCCAGTTCCACACTTCAGCTGCAAGAGCTTAAGCTGTTTCCCGACGTCGAGCTGTTCTGTGATGTCTTGACGGGAATCATACGTCCTTTTATTCCTGCTTGCCTTAGACGTCAAGTTTTCAACTCGCTGCATTCATTGGCTTATCTTGGACGACGTACATCTTGCAAGCTGGTAGCAGAGAGTTACACTTGGCATTCAATTAACCGGGATTGTGTGGAGTGGACGAAAGCCTGCATTCCCTGCCAAGCCAATAAAATAAATCGGCGTACTTCGAGCTTCCGTCACAACGCTTCGAACATATCCGCATTGATCTGGTGATGCTCAAACCATCTCAAGGATATAATCAGTGCCTAAGCATCATCGACAGGTTCACTAGGTTTTTGAAGCCGTATCACTCGAAAATGGAACTGCAGAAGCTGTTGCTCAAGCGTTGGGTTTCTTGTTTTGGTGTCCCGCTTCGAATTTCGTCAGATCTGGGACGACAATTCGAATCTGACCTCTTCAAAAACCTCATGCAGATACTAGGATGTAAGTACCTGCGCTCACCCCGTACCGCCCGCACTCAAATGGACTAGTGGAATGTTTCCACAGGCAGTTGAAGTCAGCTCTGTTATGCCATGGAGATTCGAGGTACGATGCCTTACCAGCAGTTCTTCTTGGTCTACGCGCAGTCTGGAAGGAAGACCTTGAGTTAAATGCATGCTCTTACATGCACTGAAACTATAGCGTTAAAACAAAAACAGTAGCGACTGTACCAAATGAGCGTTGTTTACGACTATGGTACTAAGCGTCAAGTAAACAACGCCGACCAAAGAGAGCGAAGGTACTGTAACCACGCCACTACCTGCCATGCAAGAATATATGTATGTCGTGCCGTGATGAGAGAGTCGAATTCACGCTGTTTTTTCTGTTGTTCTCTTTGTAAAGTTACGTTCTCTCTGTTAAGTTGATTTTATGTTAAGTAGCATTATTGTTTGTACCTATGTTAAGAAATCTTTAGTCTTATCGCGATCGTCATATCAAGAAGACCATTAAATTAATTTGGAATATTATAAAAATAAATAATAAAAAGATTATATTACTAATAAAGAAAATAAAGACTAAAATAGATATTTGGCGCAGTCGTTAAAAGAACCTAAATTAATAAACAATAAGTCATACATACATACATTTACATAAGTGAAATATTAAGTTTAAACTAAGTAATAAAAAAGAAGCAAGTGTGAACTAAAACAAAATTACAGGAAATTCCTTAAATTTTGGCAATCGTGATATAAAACTAACAAAAAAAAGAAATAATAAATAATTGCATATACATATATTTGTGAAGAGTATATATTTGTGGAAGGTGACAACTGTACCAGTTGCTACTAACAGTCAAGAAGATGAAGATTACTTAGCAACAGTTAACATAATGGAACTGGCAAAGGAGATCTCCGACTTCACCGGCTTACCCGAAGAACTCGATATTTTCATTAAACAGGTAGATTATTTATATTTACTCGTGGATAAGCTAGATAGTTATGCAAAAGGATTTTTTGATTTAAGAATTCGACAAAAAATCAGAGGTAGAGCTAATCTAATTCTTATAAATAATAAAAACCCTACTAGTTGGGAAGAAATAAAAAGTGTTCTTAGGTCTAATTGTGGAATTAGCGAAAGTGTGGAGAGTATTGTAAATGAAGCTAAAGTCTTGCAATTTACCGATTCCGTAGAAAAGTTATATGAAAGTATGCTGTCTATTCTGACAAAGCTAAACATAAAAAGTTCTTTAAGTCCAGATATGTCAGGTTGGTTCGATAGCAGTCAAAATGAGATAATGGTTCTTAATCTAATTATTAATAAACTGCCAAATGAGCCAAAACTTATCTTAAATGCTAGGAATCCAAGTACTTTAGGTGAAGCAAAATCAATTCTTATTGATACTGACAACTTTCATTCTTCTTTGAACAAAAACGCGCGCAATTCGTATACTTATCAAACTAGAAATTGTTCGCAGTCGAATATTAGACGAAATTATACCACCTACCAGGACACAAACAATTTTCAAAATTCAAACACTCGCCAATCGGATTAAGTAATACGAAACCGATCAGGAAATTTTCAAGACACAGGACTAGGTACTTCACGACAATTTAGACAAAATAATGAGCATTTTGTAAATCCAAATAGTGGTAATTTCAGCAACCGTAATTCACAAATGACACGCCAAACGAATGTAAATAGCAACAGGTCAAATAATTGAAGCATTCGTAGAAATACTTCGGCAGATGTATCTATGGAAGTTGACCATATTGACTCACGTCAACTGCCGTATTATGATGCCTCGCAAGAAGAGATTCCTCAAGTAGGAAATTTTCAATCAACCAGGCCCGACCTCTTCCCTGCGTAATTGTTCACACGAAAACTGTCCCTATTAAATTATTCATTGATTCTGGAGCAGGCACATCTCTGATACGAAAAAATTTATTTTACAAAACCTTCAAAACAGTTGTTAGTAAACCTCTTAACCTTAAATCAGTTAATTCTACTGTTTCGGTTACATCCAAAATAACAATACCCTTATTTAAAGAATTTAATAGTCCGAATGTTAGAATCGAGCTCCTTGAAACGGAATTAATTGGTAGTTTCGACGGTATAATTGGATTCAATATTTTAAGACTACTGAAAGCCAAGATAGATTTTGAAGCAGCGAAACTTGTTACCGAAAAAGCAAACTTACCATTAGTTTTTGATAATACCCCTTTACAAGCACAAATAATACAAGATGAAATTCTTAACTTAGAACATAATGAAATAAAACTTAATAAAAGTAAACCTGACATAAGTAACTTAGTAATAATTAATAATTTATATGCGTTGCATACATAGACGATATACTCGTTTTTTCGACATCGCTCCAAGAGCATATTGACAACCTAAACAAGATTTTCAAAAGGTTACAAGAGTATAACCTTAAATGTCAAATCGATAAATGCAATTTCTTAAAGCGCGAAACGGAATACCTCGGACACATCATTTCGGAGGCTGGTATAAAACCGAATCCAAGTAAAATCGAAGTGGTTAAACAAATCAAGATTCCCCAAACAAAAAAAACAAATAAAATCTTTTATGGGCATTACAGGTTTTTATCGTAAGTTCATTAAGGACTACTCCAAAATATCCTTGCCATTAACAAGATGTCTTCGAAAAGATGGAAAAGTTAACGTCAAAGATAGGCAGTACATTGAGTCTTTTAAGAAACTTAAAACACTTATATGTACTTCACCAGTCTTAGCCTATCCTGATTTCAAAAAACAATTTACGTTGACAACCGATAGTAGCAATGCAGCCTTAGGTGCACTTCTGTCGCAAAACCAACATCCTATTGCATTCGCATCAAGGACATTAAACCGGCATGAGCTTGCTTATAGCACAGTAGAAAAGGAGTTGCTCGCCATACTGTGGGCCAAAAAAATATTTTAGGCCGTATTTATTCGGGCGAAAATTTAAAATTCAAACTGATCATCGTCCTTTGGTTTGGTTGAATTCTTTAAAAGAATCCAACTGTAAATTACAACGTTGGAAGATAAGACTGAACGAATTTGAATTTGAGATTGAATACATAAAGGGTAATGAAAATAGGGTCACCGATTTTTTGAGTCGTTTGGAAATCAATCACTTAAACGATGAAGACATCAAATCTGATATAGCTACTATTCATAGCGGTATAGAAAACATGAATGACCACATTTATATTAGGGAAACCCCTGTTAATATATATAAGTACCAACTTGTTATTGAAAAAGGTAGCTCAAATTCCAACAAAAATTTCATTTTGTACCATAGAAAAAGGAGGACAGTTATTTACTTAAGAGAATATGATGAACCATATGTTTTGCATATCCTTAAAGAACTTTTTCCATTGAATGGAACTGTTGGCATGTATTGCAAAATAGACAAATGGTTTAATGCTTTTCAAAAAACGGTCATAAAATATTTCTCCAATACACCAAAAATGAAAATACTTATGTGCACCAAAATTTTAAAGGATATTACTTGTAAGGAGAGTCTTCTAAGCGAAATTGAAAAAAAAACATATCCAAAAGAATCACAGAGGGATAGAGGATACATACTTAGAGTTAAAAAGTGTTTATTATTTTCCAAATCTCAAACTGGAAATTCAAAAATTTATAAATAACTGCATATTTTGCAATATGTGCAAATACGATAGAAATCCAATTAAACCAAAATTACTTATATCTGAAACACCTACTAAGCCAAACGAAATTGTTCACATCGACATATGGTTCTTAAACAAAGACAATATGTTTCTTACAGGTATTGACAAACTAACTAAACATGTGTCCATACATTCTATCTCAGACAGAAATTCGATAACAATAGTTGAGGTTTTAAGACATTGGTTTGCAATATTAGGGAAACCATTAAAAATTATCGCTGACAATGAATTCAACACAGCCTTCATTAAAAATTTCTTAAGTGAGAAAAATATAGAATATCATTTTACTTCACCCAACACCCATACTGAAAATTCAGTTATAGGGAGGTTTCACTCAACATTAAATGAACATTTGAGGTTGCTTAAACTTAATAAAGAAAATACCGACATAGATGATAAATCATTGGTGTTGAAAGCTGTAGAAATTTATAATGACACATTCCATTCCGCAACAGGATATAAACCCAATTAGCTTCTCCACTCGAATTTAATAATAAAAAGAGCATGCAAATATCAAAAGCCTATTGAAAACATTCAGTTCGATAGAAAGTTAACAGGAAGAGATTATTCCAAAAGAAAAGGAAATAAGTAGAACTTTGTTTTCCTTTGCAATAACTCTCCATTTGTTTCAATATGTCTTCCAAATATATATTTATAAATATAGATTGTACAAATATTGAAATGTAAACAAAAACATGACTTAAGTATACCACACTTTATAAATTGTTTAAACTTGGAATAATGGATATACAAATTTATTGAACATATGCTACTTGTAAATTAAGTAACCCTACTCTTATTGTAACTAGTATAATTTATAAGATAACTGAATAATGAAACAGATTTTGAAGTATTGAGTTTATAATTCCCTTTTTTGATTGCAAATAATTTAGACAACAAAACAGAACAATAGAACAAACAAGCGAATTCATTAAAAAAAAATTGAAAATAGTACGCATACGACACAGTACTTCATAAGTCACATGTAAAATCATGATAATGACGAAATTACAAACACATTCAAACAAGTCTTGCAATGAATAGTTCAATATCTCTCTCTCATGTATTGCTCAAACTTCGGCCGGAGGAGTTACATGCATGCTCTCACATGCACTGAAACCATAGCGTAAAAACAAAAACAGTAGCGACTGTACCAAATGAGCGTTGTTTACAACTTTGGTACTAAGCGTCAAGTAAACAACGCCGACCAAAGAGAGCGAAGATACTGTAACCACGCCACTACCTGCCATGCAAGAATATATGTATGTCGTGCCGTGATGAGAGAGTCAAATTCACGTTGTTTTTTCTGTTGTTCTCTCTGTAAAGTTACGTTCTCTCTGTTAAGTTGATTTTATGTTAAGTAGCATTATTGTTTGTACCTATGTTAACAAATCTTTAGTCTGATCGCCATCGTCATATCAAGAAGAGCATTAAATTAATTTGGAATATTATAAAAATAAATAATAAAAAGATTATATTACTAATAAAGAAAATAAAGACTCAAATAGATATTTCTTGGTGCAACCCCGGCGGAACTCGTATATGGTAGACGATCCGTTAGTCTGGTGAGTTTCGTCAACCAAATAAATCAAATTGTATTATTGTATAAATTTGAAATTACAAAGCTAAAACGAGTGAACAAGTTTACAAAGTGAAAAGTGGGAAGTTCTAATACCAAAATAAAGAAAGAGTCCTTTAAAAATCATAAGAGGTTTTTTCAAAGTTGAAGTTGTGAAGGAAAAACAACGCACAAGAAAAGCAACAGTGACGAGAAAAACAAGGAGCTGCAGAGAAAGGTCAGATACATATATATTACAAACAAATAAAATTGTTTTCTAAGTCTCCATTTGATTAAATATTACATTGTTTTATTATTCATTATTTATGCATGTTTGTGTGGCATTATCCATTAATTGTCATCTATATTATAATTTGTTTATGAGAAGTGTTAAAAATATGTATTAATAATTTTTACTCGATATCACTTTACAAACATATCCCACATTGAAGTTACTAATGAACACATCCTCTAACCTGACCTTGTATTTTGTATTAATAAACTACTTCTTCTTTCTGCAAACTTCAATAAGTAAGCACGAGTTACGTAACACCGTGTCACTCAACTATGCAGAAACACGGCTCATCATAATCACAGCCAAGCTTCAACAAAATTTTCCACTATCAGGGCGTGGCTTCTATAACTCCATCAGCCAAGCCGATGTTGGCTTGTAAACAATTCCTTGCGATTACGCAAGCAATGGTTTATCGTACCTAAGCCAGGCCTGAATACAATTTCGCCAATCACAGCGTGGCTTCTACAGCTCCATCGGCCAGGCCGACGTTGGCTTTTAAACAACCATTTGGTAAACAACACAGCTGCAGAAAACAGAGATGCGAGGTGATGTAAAGAATGCAAGGAGGCATAATCGTTCTTTTTTTTTGTTTCGTTCTTGAAGTGAACAAGATCGCAATTGGTCTAATAAATAATAAAGTTAAAACAAAAAAAATAATTAAATTGTTTTATTTTTTTTTGTGTTCGCTCCAAGGACTTAACTCACGAATTTTTTCATTTGGCTCTTCAGGTTATGGGCCCAGGTCTTTCAACCTGTACGAAAAGTTTTTTTAAATCATAAAATATCTAAGAAATCAACGAGTATTCTTTCAAGGTTTTAATTCCGATTTATTGCATTGGTATTTCTCAGTTTCGCTTGTAAATTATTGGGGGTTGTCGTTTTTTTGCATTGCAAAAATGGATTCGGATTTGTTTTTAAATCGACAAATTGGTTACCGGAGATCAATGGACCACCTGGAAATTTTACGTAAAGATATTTTTAAATGCTAGCAAGTCCTTACTGCAACAATAAAAGTAGAGGATTTCAACGTCTGCCTTGAATACTGGCAACAAAAGGACAGGAGAGCGCAAAAAATAATAGCTACATCCATTGGTAGCATATTACATATTTTAAATTGTACAACTTCAGCCGAAATGCGGGCAAAACTAAGGACAGTTTATGAAATGAAGTCTCAGACGAATGTACACATGTTTCAACAAAAATTTTATACATTCAAGAAAAGTGCAACCGACGACATCGCCACCTATATAGCAAGATTAGAAAACATCGTTCAGCAGTTACGAGAAGCAGGAGAAGCGGTATTAAAAACAATGATAATCAGCAAAACTTTGATGACATTACCACCAAAATTCAATAATTTTTTCAGTGCATGAGAGTCAACAGCATCTACAGAAAAAACTCTTCAAAACCTTACAACGAGACTCATAATGGAAGAAGCCCGTATTGACATGTATCATGTGAATTCGACGGAGACGCCGTTTAGCAACAACATAGTTGAGGAGCAAAATGCACTAGCTACAAGAACCCTACAGAAAAACAATGGTAAGAGAAGACACACACCCCAAGGGAACAAAATGGTAAAATGTTTCTTATGTAAGAGGAGTCGGCATTGGAAGAAAGACTGTCCTCAAAAATCAAAAACAATGGTAAACTTTGAGCAAAAAGATATCGATGCACTAGTATGCAATGTTTTTAGCAGTAATGAAGCTCAATATGTTACAGCAGATGACTGGATTTTGGACTCAGGCGCAAGTTATCATATGAGTTTCCGACGCGAATGGTTTCGATATTTCACTGAACTTGCATAACCTATGCCTGTTGTCGTTGGGAATGGAGAAAAAATGTTTGCACTCGGCAAAGACAATATTGAAATTTGTGCGTTTGACAACTGTGTGTGGTCAAGAAAAAAATGTATTAAATGTGTACTATGTGCCAAAGATTAAATTGAATCTATTTTCCTCTGGAGCAGCGTTAGATAATGAGTACAAGATGATTTCGGACAATGCTAAATGTGAAATAAAGAAAGACAATCGTGTAGTAGTAGTGGGAGTGCGATGCAGAAGGCTGTTCAAAGAGATGTTTCGAGTTATTTCAACTAATGATGCAGGTACATCTAATGTTGCAGTTAAAGTAGACTCGCAAAAATTGTGGCATGAACGTTAAAGTCATCTGTGCATAACACAAGTAAAAAATATTGATTATATAGATGAAAATAACTTCTTTTGTGATTCATGCGTGTATGGGAAGCAGTGTCGATCATCTTTTCGGAAAAGTAAATCAAGGGCAATATCTGCATGTGAATTTGTGCGGGCCTATGCAACAGCTTTCAATTGGCGGTTCCAGATACTTTACACTTTTTAAGGATGGTTACCCCAACTACAGGTATATCTATTTCCTAAAAGAAAAGAGTGGTTTGTCTGAAGCACTGAATGAATATACACATGCAGTTAAAGTCGATAGAAGTTGTTCAATAAAGACACTGAGGTTAGATAATGGTCTTGAGTACAAGAAAAAAAACGTCGAGTGTATCTTACAACGATATGGTATACGCCACCAGACCTCAGTGGCATATAATCCTGAACAAAACGGTCGGACTGAAAGAGATATAAGATTCACTTAACATCAGCTTCACCTAGCATTTTGTTGAACATCCTAAAGGGACATGCCTTAATTTCTGAGGGATATGATCCGAAGTTATTGTGAAACATCGCACTCAAATGAAGCAGACAAGTGGAAGAAGCGATGGACGAGGAAATCGCTTAACTGTTACGATTCCACGTAAAGATCCCACGGTAAAACGAATAATATAACTTAAAGAATGTAATGCACACGCGATTGTCCAAATGTGATGACACAGTGTCTGCCAGACGTCCGGCCACTGGCAAATAATTCCAGGAATCAGCGCGACGATCACGTGTGCAAGCTAGGAAGATTTTGTTTGTCAGGTGAAATGCCTGAGTGAATAGGATAAGTACGATATTTTTGCTTTGTCAGACAGTTGATTTTCGATCGAATAAAGAACGAACGGAAACGTCCGAGAAAATATATTTTTTGTTTGATTTCAATCGAACATCAAAACTACCGCAGTCGGAAGTGTTTTCTAAAAAACTTTACCGTGTATCAGTGCATGTTTCTTAAGGTAGAAACATAACGCGAACAGGTAATAATTTTCTTAAGGAAGAAGTTAGTACGTGTATTAGTTTCTAAGGATAGAAACATAACGCGAACAGTTATTAAACTTCTTAAGGAAGAAGTCAGTGCATGTCTCTAAGGGTAGAAACACAACGGGAGCAATTATTCAATTTCTTAAGGAAGAAGTTAGTGTTAGTGTATTAGTTGCTTAAGTCTACAAGTAGAAACTTAACTCAAGTGCACCGTTACCGTTTAATTTAAGCTACGAAGATCGGGAGGACGAGGAAGTGAACCAACCAGGCCGAATACCAGAGGAACCAACACTTTTCAACTTTAACAAATCATCATCTTTACCATCCTTACATCATGCACACCTTTGCGAAGAAGCGATTGAAACAACAAATTTCATTTCATTTCATTTCATTTTTTTTCTTCTATCTCTCTTTTCTCTAATTATTTATGTTTAAATTGTAATATAATGTTAATGTTGTACAGAAATTTTAAGACCTGTGTGAAGTATTAGTTCGTATGACTTCATTAGAAGACAATATTAACCTTATTAACGAAAAGTCGCGGCAAATTTCGGAAATCGTGCTTTTTCTCAAACGATCACTCATAAATAAATATGCAAGAAGCAAATATGTTAACCCTACAAATAAATCCCTTAAGCTATCTATCCAAAATACCAGACGATAACGAAGATTTCCCAGAACTACAGTGTTTCCTGGACAAATTGACAAGATCCACCCAACTCTTATAAAATATGACAGTCTTGAACAGAGTATCTTCTCCGATACTATTAAATCCAAACTCAAGGGACGTGCCCGCGAGATAATTGATATCAACAACCACGTTACAATGTGGACAGAGATTAAAGATATCCTTTATAATAACTTTGGCCATCGTCAAACCCCCGAAGAACTCTTCGATGAACTAAGGGGAGTTATTTTCAAAACAAATGCTGTACATTTTTACAATGATATTAAAGGTATCATTAGATGACTTAATATCAAGGCCAAGCAGACGATAGTAGGCAACCCGAAACTTATGGAAGCTGCCATTCAACAAAATAAAACATCAGCTTTAGTAGTATTTAAAAGCAAAATTCCATAACCGATAAGATTGCTGCTTTACTGCAGAAATCCCCCAAGTCTTTATGAAAGCAATTACGCTTATTTCAGTCCTAAAGGAAACCCATATAATATTTCTCGTTTAAAAGGAAATACTTATCGCAATCACTCATCTTATCCAAACTATCAATACTTTAACCCACCTTCCAACAACTATAACAATCAACCCCCTGCTCAAAACTATCAAACATATAATAGGAATGACCTCCAACCTCCATTCCAAAACAATTACACATATTATAATAGGAATAATCAATCCCAACCTACTCCAGGCCCAATGGAGATAGAGATGCTACAAAGGGATATAAACCCTATAAGCAGACAGATTTCAGGGCGTAAACGAAATAAAAGGAATCCCCGATCTGAAAATGGGAACAAATCCAAAATACACAAAGAAACGAAAAGAGTACACGTAGGATCGAGGACTCCGTAATCAATCCCGGATTGTGTTCGCCAAATAAGATACACCCCATACCCACTCTGATAAAAATTAAAAAACTAAGTGCAAAAGGACATATAAACCATAAAGCAACAGTACCTGTCTTCAATGAATTGGGAAATCCGGAAGATGACTTTGAAACGTACATATTCCTATTTCACGACCAAAACGGTGGACTTAAAGGTATTTAAGATTTGGGCGAACAAATTTTAACATTAGGTGATAAAAAGGTTAACATATATTATGAACAACCAGAAAAAAATTTAGCACCAGCTACATTTCAGCGTCTTATGAATGAGGTACTAGAGTAGTACATCAATGTAACTTGTATACATAGATGACATAATAGTATTTTCGACATCTTTGCAAACGACTTAAGGAAGTTAATTTGAACGTACAACTCGAAAAATCTGAGTTTCTTAAGAAAGAAACTGAGTTTCTTGGGCACATCGTCACTCCAAATGGTTAAAAATTACCAAATTCTTAAAACTACCAAGCAGATAAAACAAAGCCAGTAACAAAATATCTCAAAAAAGATGTCAAAATCCTCAATACATAGAATCTTTGAATACCTTAAAATTCTTATTATGAATGACCCAATACTTCTGATCGAGATTTGCCACCACAGTGCGGCCGCATCGTTAATGACATCCTTTTAAATCGTAATTTAGCTGCGGCGAAGTGTTCAGAGTCATCCGGACTTTCATAGTCATCCGAGTCAGTCAGTTGATACGACCGCCAGTGATTCGCCTAGTTCCGACATACGGCTAGACCCAGTCACAATCCCATCTTTCGACGGAACATGTTCCAACTGATTGGCATTCTAGGATATGTTTGAGACGCTATATATATAAGCTTAGCAAGCTTCGACAAGCAGTATGTGCAAGGGATGTGCCATTGGTCGGTAGGTTGTATGCGGGTGGTTATGAAGACTTGTGAACAGAGTTAAAAAATCGCTTCGATAACACCCGGCTGCTGTCGGAGATGTACGTATTAAGATTTTTGAACTTAAAGGCAGTCGTAGACGAAAGTGCAAAGTCTTTACTTACAGTTGTTGATACAGTGCAAGAATCGCTTCGCGCTTTGAAGGTTATGAAGCTTCCAGTGAAACAATGGGATGCCATTGCCGTTCCAATCAATGTGTTTAAGCTACATAGTAGCACAAAACGAGAATTGTGCATTAGTTCGGATCCCAACCAAATTCCCACTAGTAAGCAACTCCTCGAATTTTTGGAAAGGAGGGCTCAAACTCTCTACTGAAGTTTTCCAAGTTGCACAACGTCCGGAAACTACTGGAAGTAAACCTCAGCATCGAAGTCCAAATGTCAAATCTTGTTAGGTTGCTACGGATAGGCCGCGGTGCTGCTATTATCAAGGGTCTCACAGGGTGACCCGTATCGAATAACTCATGAACATAAAAGCTGACCAGTCCTTTAAGGCATTAAATAATTCTGGTTGGTCTTTAACTGCCTCAAAACTGGACACAACTCTAAACAGTGCCCATCAGGTGGTTGTCGACAATGTGGTAGCACCATACTCTATTTTGCCGTCAGACAAGTAGTCAAACTGCAGTCTCCGCATCGTCGAATCTGCAATTGAAGGATACTTCAGCAGTAGATGCGAAGTCGTCCCAACCGGCTTCATGACTCGTCGAACCAGTAATAACTTCCCTTACTCGAGGAGATCGTACGTTGTTGTCTGCTACTGAGTGCGCATATGCAATTGGTGATGGAAAAGAACAACGCCTCATTCGTCTCTTCTGCGATCCAGGGCCGCTTTAGAGCTTAAGTCAATACACTCTGCATTTTACTGCGCATATTGGCTTTGGTTGTCTCCTCGATCACCTTGATAACCCCAGCGGTGCAGGTCGACGTGGCTCTATGGAAGCATTTCGAGGGTCTTTAATTGGCTGACCCATGGTTTGGTACACCTGGCGGTATGGATGTGCTCATAGCATCTGATGTTTGTGGTCTAGTTGTTCAAGGTGGCATCATAAACGGGAAGCAAGATGAACCACACGCTCAACAAACGAGATTTGGATGGGTTGTTTTTAGTCCAGCTGTGACCTCATCTTCATCAGCGCACTCTGTACGCACACTCCGTGTCCAGGTATCTGAAGATAAGCCAAGTCTAGAGGAACTAGTACTGAACTTTTGGAGACTGGAAGAATCGCGAGATGAGGCTCAAGATAACGAGTGTGAGCGGATCTTCTCATCGCCATTTAGTCACGATGTGAACGGTCTTGGGGACTCCTATAGAAACGCATTGCGGCTATTCCATGGTCTCAAACGTCGATTAGCTGGAGATGATGATTTGCGAAGGCAGTACGTTGAATTCATGCGTGAGTATTGTACACAAGGTCATATGGAAGAAGCAGGCCAACTGGATGACCATGTAAGTGGATACTATATACCCCATCACGCGGTGACCACCAAGATTCGGGCTGTTTTCAACGCCTCCGCTCAGACGAGTACTGGAATCTCTCTAAACAATGAACCAGAAGATAAACATACCCAAGTTACAACTACCATGTCCGAAAACACAGCCCTCT
The DNA here is from genome assembly GCA_944738645.1 of Eristalinus sepulchralis. Taxonomy (NCBI): domain Eukaryota; kingdom Metazoa; phylum Arthropoda; class Insecta; order Diptera; family Syrphidae; genus Eristalinus; species Eristalinus sepulchralis. The sequence continues at coordinate 22,117,500 of OX122886.1, forward strand.
AGCGTTTCCCCTCAACATTAACATCTATGGGACGTAGAATTTCGGGGGGATGGCAGTTTACACAATGCACTCCCAGCCAGCGGAACCGCACAACTGTTCGTGTGTGCAATCCGACACCCTGCATGCGCGAATCAAAACGTTCAGCGACTGAGTCGCTCCCAGGCTCGAGAATGCTAACGCGTCTGTCCTTGCACGCGTACGCTGCCCGGTGGAACTGGGCATAGGTGTAACGATAGATTTAAGTTAGCTTTAGTTTCATTGTTATTTCAGACGCAGAGTACCAAAGTTGTAGTAAAACCGAATCGTCTTCTCAGTTTGAAAACGCGAATCATTCGTTTGGTACGATTGTAAGTCGAACAGTTGGGGAGAGGCCCCGCCTCTCCGTTCGCGGCTTTTTTAGAATCCTCAAAAAAGGATTCGTTAACTGAGCCACTTGATTCTGAAAACAAACAAAAGAAGTCAAAACAAACAGAAGAACAGGAAATCCCTCATGTTGATATAGAAACTGAACATTAATTTGAAAATTCTCCTTCACAAATAGAAACATTTGATTCTAGAAAAAGTGAACAAATTAAAAAGCGACCTCTTTTATATGAAGATTATCTTTAGTCAGTACTCTTCCTAGTTCCTATAGCGATATTGAAAATAGGCAAGATAAACAGAAGTGGCAGGAAGCTATTAAAGAAGAGCTTAATTCCCTTCTTATGAACAATGCATGGACATTGGTATCTAAACCATAAAATAAGAACATCATTGATTGTAAATGGGTCTTTACAATTAAAAATGATGAAAATGGATTTCCATTGAAATACAAAGCTCGACTTGTTGCACGAGGGTTTCGTCAAGAATATTTAACAGATTACAACGAAACATTTGCACCTGTTGCAAGAATTTCAAGTCTTCGATTTATCTTAGCATTTTCAAACCAGTTCAATCTTTTAGTACATCATATGGATGTTAAAACTGCCTTCCTTAATGGAACATTGAAGGAAGAGATACATATGAAAATTCCTGAAGGAGTTCCAAGTTCTCAAGTTCAAGTAATCAAGTATGTAGGTTGAATAAATATTGGTTTGAAATGTTTGAACATGCTCTTAAAGAAAAGGGTTTTAAAAATTTTTTAGTTGATAGGTGTATATACATTTTAGACAGGGGACACTTTTCAAAGAATGTATACGTACTGCTATGCGTTGATGATCTCGTGATTGCAACGGCCTAAAATGAAACAATGACAAATTTTAAGAAGTACGTAATGCAGAGGTTCCAAATGGTCGATTTAAAAGATATATCGTTATTTATGGGAATAAGAATACAAAGAAGTGAAGGGAAGTTGACGCTTGATCAAAGTTTGTACATTGAGACAGTATTAAATAGATCGGTTTGTACAACTTAATTAAAAAAAGACTAATACATTATTAATGTATTTAGAACTACTATAAATGTGTCTGAAATCTGGTATGGTTTTTCTGGGTTTTCCCTTTCCCTCAGCAACGAATGTTGGATTTTGTAATATCTCCCAGAATAAAGAGAACTATTTGATAAACACTATTGAATGAATGTGGGATTGACAGCTGAACATCAGCATAACACCCTAGACAAATAAGCAACCAGGCGACAAGCTGACGACGATCACGTACGCCACGGAGTTACAGGTGTTATGCATACTATGCATTAAAATAAAAAAAAAAAGAAGAACCAGACAACAAGATCGCTGACCTAGCGTCTGGGCAGTGGCGAACCATATCACAATCAATAAATTGCATGTCAGCAATTAATGCATTGAAATACAGGTGAACGCAAGAAATCGGTGAAGTCGTTGGAGTGGATTCGTACAATACACTTGAAACTTTTAGTCTTAACTAATTTTGCATTGTTTTATTTTAAATTATTCGATTATTGCTTTTGGTAAAATAATTGGTGAATCATTCTTAACTTCGTAAGAACTGGATAAATTGGTGAAGCATTCTCTACTTCGTACGAGCTGGTGGAATATTCATTTTTGCACAAGAACTACTTTTTGGAGCAATTCTTTCTCTGACGGAAATACCAGTGTTTATTGGACCCTAAACAATAACTGGCCCGACGAGGGATTTTTGGCATAACAGTGTAAAGCCAAGGCATAACACTTAAAATTGGTGGCAGCGGTGGGATCCAGCCAATAATCAACTAATCTCGATTTAATTCATTAGTTTAATTCTGTAAGTAATCTTCTTTTTGTAAAGTGATTATTTCATATATGTCGTGTTCATAAACGGTGTATTTAAGTTTAAATTAATGTTTTCGAGATATTGTGCATCAAATAGTAGTAGTTCCGATAGCGAAAATACAATAGAAAGTAGTAGTAGTAACAAGGAATCAGATTTGACTGTTCGCGAAAATACAAGTGAGAATTCAAGTACCAGTGAGAATAATTATTTACCAAGTGAAACAATGGCAGAAGTTCCAATTGGCCTATTGACTTTATTCATTTCAACCTTCCATGGCACAAGTGATGAAGTTTTTAGCTTCATCGACGCGTGCAACAATGCGATCGAATTAGCATCCGAAGTTCAGAAGAGCATTATCTTTAAGTTTTTAAAAACCAGAATTCGTGGGAATGCTACAACGATTCTTATGAATCGCGAAATTACTAATTGGGAAAGTTTAAAAAAGGAACTGATTCTAGTATTCAGAGAGCCTCATAGTGCTCTACAGTTACATAGAGAACTCATTTCAATCAGACAGAATAGGGATGAATCCGTAATTCATTTCACACAGCGTGTAGAGACCTTACAAAGGCGTCTGTTACAAAGTAAATTATGTGATGTAAAACAAGAACATTAGGCAGGGCACATAGACAGGGCACACATACAAAACGAAACCTTAACGGTTTTTATAAATGGTCTGCGCGAATGATTATCAACATATGTGATAACCCAACGTCCTAAAACCCTTGCTGAAGCGAGCAAATTTGCTAGCGAAGAAGAGCAACGGCTTAATCTTTTCAGGACTAATATTCAAAAAGATTATACCTCAAGAAATCTTGCGAAGATAAATCTTCAAGAGACCAAGTGTTTCAACTATGGGAAAATTGGGCATATAGCGCGTAACTGTAGGTCACCAAGAAAAAATAGGTTTAATGATAATAGAAGTCCCAACACACAGTTTGAAGTTGATGGTTGGTAAGGAAAACCCTGACCAATCATCAACTTCAAACGGGAGATCTTTCAAACCGAAGGATTTTCGATAGGCTGTACGGTGAGTGAGGCAACCACACAGCCTGAAGCCTTGGACAACTCTGAAAGTCCTCATGTGTTAATTTTGATAAATGGAGAGCTAAAGAAACTAATAATAGACACGGGAGCTGAAATTTCCCTTATAAAAGCCAATTGTATTTACGAAGATGAAGTTCACATTGATAGGAAAATGAAGTTTAGTGGCATAGGAGGCAAAACGAAAGAAAGTATGGGAGAAGCAAAAAGCAAAATACAATTCTGGGGTACATCACGAGGATGTAAACCATACGTGATTAATTTCCAAGTAATTGAAAATAATTTACTCGGAAAGTATGATGGGTTAATTGGAAACCATTTCCTACGAGAGGGTGGTTTCACAATCGACTACAAGAATAACGTTATAATCGGTAAATGTGGGAAGGTTCCATCAAGATATCTTCAAGAAGAAAACGTAGTTAGGGAATGATCGGAAGTTTTTAGGACAATAAATGTTGAAGACACAGTAGATAAGACCGTAGTGATCCCTAGGCAGGAAATCACAAAGGGCGTTATAATACCTAACTGCATTAGTGAAAATAGGAATGGAAAATGTATTGTTTCGATAGTGAATACAACCGACAAGCCATTCAACCTTAAGGAAATTTCAATTAAGGGCTTAAATTTCTCTGATTTCGAGACTGCAAAAAAGTTACGGGAGATGTTCGTATTAATTCCAAAGCAAAGAAACTTTTACTGAAAATTGTAAATAGAATTGAAAAAGTTATGGGAAATATTCGCACTGATCACCTTAACTCCGAAGAAAAGGAAAGTTTGTTGAAAATTAGAATGACATCTTCAGTGTACAAAATGAAAAACTAACAAATACAATGGTAACAAAACACAAAATTCGAATAAATGCTGAATCCGAACCAATATTTACTAAAAGTTACCGATACCCTAAGGTGCACGAACAAGAAGTACGTGAACAAGTACGAAAGTTGAAAGAAGACGGTATCATCCGCGATAGTAGCTCACCTTGGAGCTCACCATTGTGGATAGTACCTAAAAAGGCCGATGCGAGCGGCAAGAATGGTAATTGATTACCGTAAGCTCAATGAACTTACAATACCAGACAATTACCCATTGCCCAATATTACAGAAATATTGGACCAATTGGGAAAAGCCAAATATTTCTCTACTCTAGATCTGACGTCCGGCTTCCATCAGATACCTATGGAAGAAGAAGACATGGAGAAAACCGCTTTTAGTACTCTATACGGACACTTTGAATAAACCAGGATGCCATTTGGATTACGAAACGCTCCTGCGTGCTTCCAAAGATTAATGAATACTGTTCTAGCAGGACTTCAGGGAGTGAAGTGTTTCGTCTATTTAGACGATATTGTTGTATATGGTCAAAATTTGCAAGAGCATAAAGAGAAGTTAATGGAAGTCAGTCTCTAATAGACCTAGCAAGAGAGTGGTTGTAGTCACGCGAGTGTACTAAATAATCAAAACATAAGAAATAAGGTTAAATAGTGTCGGTGTGAACAAAATTGCAAACAGTCACTTTGGTGCTGAGCGTAGGACTAATGCTCGCGACGCGTGAATCCTAGGTTCGATCCCCAGTGAGGAAAAAATTTTTTTCTATTTTCCTTTCTTAATAATATAACAAAAAACACTAACTGTGAAGTGAAGAGTGAAGAGCAATGGAAACGCGTGAGCGTTCGTCGCTCCGAAAAAAGAGTCAAGAACCGGTGGCAGAATCAGGCCACTGGCCCACGGTGCAAGAAGGCACTACAAAAAGGAGGAGGAACAAAAACAACTCCTCCAGCAGCACCAAGTCGGAGGAATCTAAACGTCGCAACACGAAGGCATCCCCTAAAGCGCTGAAGGGGGAAGAGCGAGGTGAAGCGACGGCAACGTCAGATGCAGCCGATGCCACTACTGTCGATGAAACCATCGACTATGTGTCGGATGGTGGCGAAGGGCTTTTCGCAGTCAGCAGCAACAGCTTTGCGTCACTGGCAACATCGGACACGGAAGATGAGGCCGAAAAAATAATCTTCGACAAAGAACTGGAGGTCTCTATCTTGAGAGAGAAGACGAAAGCTCTCTTACTAGAGCTAAGAGAACTGCGAGAAGCAAATAATCGCAGAAAACAAGACACGCAATCTGAACGAAAACAGAGCACACCAAAAGTGCATGCTTCAGAAACAAAAAAGAAGCAAAAAGTGCAACAACCACAACCGCAAACTAAAGCAACAAATCCAGCAACATCAGGAAATAGCCCAACAACTGCAGTCCAAAATGCAGAAACTTCAGCAACAGCACAACAACAGCAGCGCCCCCCAAAAAAGGACAGGGTACCACCTATAAATGTATTCAGGACGGATATTGCTAAAACCGCTAAGGTATGTAAGTCGGCCATAGGTGTAGGCAATTTCGTTATTAAAAAGGGTAATGGTAATGACAAATTTTCGATCCACTGCAAAACAGTAGATCAATATAATAAAGTTAAAAAGTGTTTGGAAATTTCGACGACGGAGTTTTTCTCATTTACGCCTAAAGGCGAAAAACTTCGCTCCGTTCTGTTGAAACTCCCCCAGCCGCTTGAATCGGAGGAGGTTCTTCAAATGCTCAGAGAGCAAGTGTGTGACGGTCTTGTGTTCGTAGGGGTCAAGCCTTTCACCACAGCAAAGGCCAAGAGAGAGGGGCGGAAATTACCCTTCTACATTGTACAGATTACACCCAATAGCAAGCTAAATAATCTAAGCAAAATTCGATACTTAGATTGCTGGCATTGCACATGGGAAAGTATAAGGAGGAGCGAAGGCACACCGCAGTGCTATCGCTGTCAAAGGTTTGGGCATACCGCGTCGAACTGCCAAATGCAGCCCCGATGCGTAAAATGTAGTGGAAACCACAATGCGGACAAATGTTCTTTGGGGCAAGGCGAAACAGTTGATAAAAATCAACTCAAATGCGTACTCTGCGGGAATGCAGGGCACACCGCAAACTATCGAGGTTGCCCCAAATTCCAAAAGCGAAAAGCAAAGACGGCTCTGCAGAAGCAGCCCCCAGTGAAACATCCACTCGGGGCAGCCATACCCGTCACCCCTCAAGTGACGTTCGCCAGTATGGCGTCTGGTCGGAGGGCGACGGCAAACCAACAACAACAGTTGAAAGTGGCACAGGTCCCAGTTTCAAAAACTGTTGTGTCAAATGCTCCTGAGCCATCGCCTGAATGGAAAGTCACCATGGAAAGGCGTATGACTCGGCTAGAGGAGCAGGTTGGCCAAATTCTGGCACTCCTGCAGAGTCAAGCACGTCTCCAGTCATAATGGGTACGCCAATGGAGGCAATTTACAAGATCCTTGCAGTGAATGTGAACTCACTGGTAGGGAGCGAACGGAGATTAGAGTTGTTTAAATTGTTGGATGACCAGAGCCCAGACTTTCTGCTGGTTAGCGAAACTAAGCTAACACAGAGAAACAAAATGGTGCACAGCAAATATAATGTGATTAAAAGAGATCGGCCCAACTCTCAAAATGGAGGCGGTGTCGCGATCTTCGTTAAAAACATTATAAAACATAAAGTAGTATACAGTAGCGAAGTACGTCGGTTTCAGGGGCTAGAGGTCTGCATTGCGTGCATCTCTCTACGTAGCGGGAGGAAATTGTACGTGGTGTCTGTCTATGCCTCTGGATCCCCTCACGCCAGATCAACTATCTCAGAGCTCGATTCGCTCTTTCGTTGCCTTATGCTTGATTCGGAAGAGAACTATTACATCTTGGCCGGGGATTTAAATGCCCGACATGGATATTGGGGAAACACACTTTCCAATCCGCGAGGGGACCAGCTTTACAGTTGGTTCTGTCTGCACAATGTCGAGTATAAGCTCGATTTGAAAGCAACCGAGATCTCGTCTTTCCCACGAATTGGTTCGTTTCTGGATCTCATGCTGTTTGACGCAAGACTGCATCTGACGGACAATATTGGACATACTGTCAATTGCTTGAATACCTTTGTGTATCTCAGCGACCATTGCGGACTTAGTGCCGAAATCAAAATTCCCAACGACATTGCGGAATTAGGAGAGTTTGTCCAAACGTATCCCTACAACTACCGTAGGGCGCGTTGGCCACGCTTCTCCAGACAACTATTAAGAACAATCTCCTCAAACGTTCTTCACATACCATCCAACAGAAACTTGTCTAATGAGGAGATTGACATGTATCTGATACAATTGGACGACTTAATTAAACAAACAATGGACTGCACACTACCAAAGTACCGACAAACAGAAATTGAGAACGGCTACCGCAATGCAACAATTGACGCACTACACCGACGCAAAAGTAGACTCCTATCAAGGTTGAAAACCTTATATAGGCGTTTTACTGACCGACAAAATGAGGAGATTAGGACACTGAAGGCGCTTATCAAAAACATTCAAACCTTAATTGCGCAGAATTACAGACTTTCTGTAAATTCGTACTGGAACGACAAGGTTCGGGCTGTGAAGTCTAACGACCCGAGCATGTTTCCAAAAATTAACAAGTTCTTCAGGAGCTATAGGCAAAGCGATCTTCCGTGTCTTAAATTTCCTAGAACAACAGACAATGAACGAATACTGACAACAGCAGGTGTTAATCCAGACAACGCCATTCTAGACGATAATCTTTTCGTGATCGAAGACCCGCAAGAAAAAGTGGAAGTACTTGGTGCGACTTTTCAGGAGGTGTACAAGGTGAATGAAAGCATTCGCCCTAATCACATCCTGGAAAATCGTGTTCTAGCCGAAAACTCCCGTCTTCGCAATGATCTGCAACAGTGGCGATCTGAGAACACTGGCTTTGTCGTGTTCAGTGACGATAACATGGCAGATAATGCCATCGCCTTTGAAGGGGTTCATCCCCCGTTCATAACAGTTACGGAGCTTCAAGCGATCTTCGAATCACTGAAGAAGAAAAAGTCTGTGGGAATTGATGGGATCTCAAACATTGTGCTGAGACATCTCCCTCAAGAAGTGGTAAGGATGTACACGGTCCTGTTTAACAATGCTCTGAATAATGCACATTATCCGGAACATTGAAAGACAGCGATAGTGCACCCCATATCCAAAAGAGGAAAAGATTCGTCTGATCCGTGCAACCTTCGGTCGATTAGTCTTCTTCCAAATATCAGCAAGGTTTTCGAAAAGGTGGTTAATAGAGCTCTGCTTGACTGGGTAGAGGACAAAAATATCATACCGGATAACCAGTTCGGTTTCAAGGCGGGGCATGATACCATACATGCCGCGTCGAAACTTGTATCTGATATCCAATGGCATAAGTGCAAGAAACAGTGCACTGGTGCGGTGCTGATTGATCTGGAGAAGGCCTTCGACACCGTTTGGTTGGAAGGACTTTTTTACAAGCTCAGTCGGCTCGGCATGCATAAATCGCTATTGTACCTACTGTTTAGTATGCTTACTGGCAGACGGTTCGTAGTCAAATACGGCAACGTAACCTCTGCGGGTATCTTCAATGTTAAAAATGGTCTCCAACAGGGTGCCGTAAACTCGCCAATCCTGTTTAACATTTACTTGAGCGATCTTTTAAGTTCTCTTCATAATGCAATTGCGTACGCAGATGACTTGATAGTGTACAGATCAGCCCCAAAGATTGAGGAGATTACCACTCTCTTGCAGAGCGACTTTGATTCCTTCAGACGAGGTTGCGACAGCTGGAAATTAAAAATTAATTTCGAGAAGTCGGAAACCATCCTGTTCAGGACGCCGTTGCATAAGGCTTCGGCAGACACAAAGAAGAATTGGCGTAAGCTCGCTATCATTGGACAACACGGGGAGCCACTGGCGCAGAGGACTGTGGTCAGATACCTTGGGATCTGGTTAGATCAGTATCTGTATTTCAATAAACATATAGATGCTGCTCTGGCCAGGGCTCGAGGCGCCTTTGCCCTCACAAAGAGACTGTTTTACAACAGCCAACTCGACGCGAGGGTAAAGGTGATCTGCTACATGGCCCTAATCAGGCCAATGCTCACCTATGGCTGTCCCGTGTGGTTCAATGTGGGAGCTAGTCTGATGGAAAGGATGCGGTTGTTCGAGAGGGCATGCCTTCGGGCCTGTCTTCAACTTTACCGAACTCCTTGGTCCGAGTGCAAGAAATTCTACTCTAATGAAGTCTTATACAATAGGGCAAAAATGATCAGAGTGGATAATTTCATCCTGAAACTGATTCGGAGACACACTGCAAGAGCAATGGACTCCAATAACAATCTTATTTCTGGAGCTTACTATCCCAATATACAATACCATGAAAGGGTGCGCTATAATGGTTTCGTTCCCCCAGAAGCATTTGTCTATTTTGACAAGCTAGGTCTGTTACAAGACAAGAAAGCGGTACCGCTCATCTTTCATTTCGCCCGTTCTGCTGTGGATGGGCGACTCAACTACGACCGTTCCGTTGCACGACGAGCTGAGGACAATTTCCTCCGCTTCAGTACAGCGGTATCGAGATGGGATGTACTGGATGTTGTGAAACAGCATAAAGTGTTCTGGTGGCTACAAACCGAATAAAACTCCCTCGTCGAACCCTCTAAACACCGGGTAGGGAAACCAACGGGGGGAAGTCGGCTACTGTTTTGCAACGGACCCAATACCCGCTGCAATCTTTGGCCGGCTTATATATTCTTAGCATAAGGTTTTAGGTTAGGGTTAGGTTTTAAGGTAAAAAAAAAAACAAAAAAAAACAAAAAACAAAAAAAATAAAAATAAAAATAAAAAAAAAATACACAAAATACACAAAATACCAAAAAAAATTAAAAAATACAAAAAACAAAAAAAAAAGAGTAATATATGTGTAGTGTATATTGGATTATACACACATATATAGTTGTATATAGACGCACATGTGCATGTATGCAGGAACATATATTGATGAATTATATGATGGTATACATGCACATGTGCGTACGTAGCTTAAGTTAGTAGTAGTATAGCGTAAGTTTGTTTTAGTTCTAGTTTTTAGTTTAGTTTAGTTTACTTTTTAGCTATAGTTTTAGATATAAGTTACTTTTAGTAAAAATGTTAAGTTATTAAGTTTTTTTATTATGTTTTCTTAATAATGTAGTCGCTAAGCAAGAAATTAATTTTCATATATGTATAATAAATAATGACGCTGAAAAGCAATTTTAAATTAAGTTTATCTTAGAGAGCCTGCAAAGGGAGAGTAGGATTATTTTATATCAAGCAAATGAAGTCCTGAAAACTAGTTTTAAGCATATTTTGTCTAGAATTTAAGTGTTATGTAATACATGAATAAAATGCATAAAAAAAAAAAAAAAAAAAAAAATGGAAGTATTCGAACAGCTAAGAAGAGCAAACCTCAAACTACAACCAGAAAAGTGTGAGTTTCTAAGGAAAGAAGTGTCATATTTAGGACACGTAATAACCGATAGCGGAGTGAAACCAGTCCCGAACAAAATAAGCAGCATCGTTAAAATGGAACCACCTACAAATGCAAAAGGTATAAAATCATTTCTGGGTATGATAGGGTATTATAGAAAATTCATAAAGAATTTCAGTAATATTGCGGAACCATTAAATGCTAACTTCATTTGGGGAAAAGAACAAGAAGAAAGTTTTAAGAAGATGAAAGATCTAATAACTCAACACCCAATATTGCAGTACCCAGATTTTAACAAACAATTCATAGTCACAACAGATGCTTCTAATAAAGGAATTGGAGCTGTGCTTAGTCAGGAACACAACGGAAAGGACTTGCCAATACACTTTGCAAGTCGGACACTCAATAAAGCCGAAAGAAACTACAGCACAACGGAAAAAGAGTGCTTAGCCATTGTATGGGCCACTAAGCAATTTCGTCCTTACATTTATGGTACCAAATTGGTTATTCAAACCGACCATCGGCCCTTTACGTGGCTATTCCAGGTAAAAGACCCAGGAAGTCGTCTTGTTAGATGGCGATTGAAATTAGAGAAGTTCGATTATACCATCACTTATAAAAAAGGTAAGGAAAATGTAGTAGCCGATGAATTAAGCAGGAACATCAGAATAACGGAGAAAGAACGTGAAGAAACTTGGCAAGATTTAATGAGCCTTATAGAAGACGACAGCATTAACATCGGTACCGAAGAACAAAATTTAAAATTTCGATAACAATAATGTCATTGGAGAAAACCATGGGGTCGTCGAAGAAGAAAACCCAGTTGAAGATGGAAAAAGTATATATATATACCGAAGAAGACGATTATTCCAGTGATGAAGAAACACCAGACGGAAAAGAACTTGTGAACGATATTAACAGACGTATAGCAATTTTGATGGAATATCACGAAGGATTAATTGGTGGACACACTGGACAGAAAGGTACGTATTCCAAAATTAGGAAGAAATATAAATGGAAAGGAATGCAAAAAGATATTGAGAACTTTGTAAGGAAATGTCCATATTGCCAAACCGAAAAAGTTAACCGTGTGCCGACCAGAATTCCTATGAAAATAATAACTTCTGCAGGGAGAGCATAGAGCAGGAGCAGAGACAGAAGATGGTTTCAAATTTGGTTTAACAATTCAAGATGACCTCTCTAAATTTATTAAGTTTGTTCCTCTTAAAAACAAAGAAATGTGTACCGTCGCTAAATCAATTATGGAAAAGTGGAAAATGAACTTTGGTATGCCGAATATAATTCTTTCCGACAACGGGACAGAATTCTGCAATGGTCTGTTCGAAGAGTTTTGTAAGCTTCTAGGTATCAAACACATAACTACGAGTGTTGCTTATCCTCAGGCCAACGGAAGTGTAGAGAGAGCTGATTGTAGGTTGCTAGAATATATTAAGTCCACAGGCAAGGAACTAAATCAACTTAAGGACTGGCATAAGCGGATGCCATATGCAGGGTTTTGTTACAATACCACAGTACACAACACCACTGGCTACACGCCGTACGAATTAATATTTGGTTTTGAAGTCAACAGGCCTAGTGAAGTGGACATGATCAACGAAAAATCTATTTACGATTACGTGAATGAATTGAAGTTCAATTTATTGGAAAAACAAGACAAAGCCAAACAAAATACAAGGGAATGCAGGGAAAAAGCTAAAACCAGGTACGACAAAAAGATAGGGAAACCCATACAATATAAATTAGGACAAAAGGTACTAGTAAAAAATGAAAGAAAAGGCAAGTTACAGAGTCGTTACAAAGGACCATTTATAATAACAGAATTACATAATAGATATGTCATAGTCAAGATGAATAATAAAAAACAAAAATTCAATAAAGCTAATATCAAACCATATTTCACAGGATCTTGTCCAGCAGCTGTATCAAAGCAGAAAATGTACAAGTAAAGGACTTGAGAAACCATACCGGACTTTATTTTAATCATATAGGAGACGGAAAAGAGACTTTAAGTAATGTAGCTTTTGTTAATGCCATAGACGTAACCATGTTAGAAGAATCCAGTTCAGTAATCAGGAATACGATAAATTCAACAGATAATCTTTGTATTGAATCAGTTTTAGGATGTAGGGAATTTCAACAAGCCGCTAGGAGAGAAATGACCAAGATTAACCATAGAATTAGAATAATTTTAGGTATAGTGGGTAAACCAAAACGTGAAAAAAGAGGTCTACTGAATGCCATTGGATCAGGTTTAAAAGTACTTTTCGGGGTAATGGACAATGAAGATGCTGAATTTTATTCAAATGCTCTTCAGAAAGTCTCAAACAATGAAAATCGTATTAAAGACGGAAGAAAATATAAAGATTTTAAGTCATCTAAACAAACAGATAATAGAAAATGTTAGAAATAATAATGTTACTATAAATAAGATCAATGATCAAAATGATGCCAATCTCAATAAAACAATTATCTTTACTGCGTATTTTGATCAAATATCTAGTAAAATAAATCATAAAATATTACAATTTGAAATGGAGATAGAACAGATCATTGATAGTTTATTATTCATCCAAGCAGGAATTTTGCATTCGCGAATCATTGAACCTTCAGATCTAATACAAGAATTACGAGAAATAGGACAAAATATGATTTTAGGCTTGGAACCAAATATAGAAAATTACTCCGGAATTTTGAAAATGATTGAACTAAAAGCGTTCACTAAAGACCACAAAATTATTGTTGTTATTGCCGTTCCGACCGTGAGCAAAGAACTATACGACATATACGAAATAATTGCTATTCTGAAAATTATAGATAATGGTATTGTAATTTTAGGTTTAAGTTACAGATATTTGTTTATTGGAAAAAATAAAGAAGAATACGTATTAAAAACAGAGTTAAATGATTGTAAACATATTAACAAAATGTACCTTTGTAAACCTCAGCTATTAAAAAGTACAATAAGTGATTCTAATTGTGAATTAAATATTTATATAAGAAATAGAGCTGACAATTGTAATGTAAAAATGATTAATTCTAAAGTTGAAGTTTTCCATAAAATAAATCCAAATTCGTATATCTTAACCACGACAGATCAAACCAAATATAAATGTAAATGTAATAATAGCACTAATGAAGGAATACTTTATGGAACAGGAATCATTGTATTAAGTAATAATTGTAAATTAGAAACGTATGACACTATTATTAAGACATCTGATAATATTATAGAAATAGGTTTAAAAGATAAATATTCCTATGGAGAATTAGAAAATTGTTGCGTAAATACGAAGCTGAGAGACATCATCATCAAAGATGAACCAATATCCAAGATCACCGCCAAGGACATTCATGAACTACAGGACCTATCAGCAGAAATACAGACACAAAGAAGTTTCTGGTCCAAAACGATGGAGAACATCCCAGACCGATCACAGGGTATACTCATGTCAATGTTTGGAGTTCTAAGTATGGCAGCCCTTGCCTACCTAATATGGAAATGCAATTCAGGAAGGACCACCATAGCCCTATTCAATCGATGTTTCAACAGAAAACACCGGACTAATCCAGAAGTCACATTCAGAGTTCGACAAAGAAGCCAAGCTGCAAACTCATCAACAGAAACCCTGCAGATCGATACGTCACCAACGTCCAATCTACGGATTAAATATCCCTAGATATGTCTTAAGGGGGGACGTGTTATGCATACTGTGCATTAAAATAAAAAAAAGAAGAACCAGACAACAAGATCGCTGACCTAGCGTCTGGGCAGTGACGAACCATATCACAATCAATAAATTGCATGTCAGCAATTAATGCATTGAAATACAGGTGAACGCAAGAAATCGGTGAAGTCGTTGGAGTGGATTCGTACAATACACTTGAAACTTTTAGTCTTAACTAATTTTGCATTGTTTTATTTTAAATTATTCGATTATTGCTTTTGGTAAAATAATTGGTGAATCATTCTTAACTTCGTAAGAACTGGATAAATTGGTGAAGCATTCTCTACTTCGTACGAGCTGGTGGAATATTCATTTTTGCACAAGAACTACTTTTTGGAGCAATTCTTTCTCTGACGGAAATACCAGTGTTTATTGGACCCTAAACAATAACTGGCCCGACGAGGGATTTTTGGCATAACAGTGTAAAGCCAAGGCATAACCCAGGACAGTCATTCGATAATCAGACGGGACAAACAATATGCAAAACAAAGAAGTACATACGAACTACACACACACCAACGACGTACAGATCACGCGACAAACGGATAACACACACACACCGCACGACATGCACAGAGGACGAAACGGAACAAAACAGACGAAACGAACACGCAAAACCGCACACTCCAGTCGTTCGTTCGCCAGCCTACTGTTGAGTAGTACTTTGTCATGGCCATCAAGCCCAGAGTTATATTAGTGCAGTAACATTAATAAAGAAATTTATATACCGCCACCAGTTGATACTAGGCTAAGTGCTAAGTGGAGTGCGGCGACACTAATCCCGCCTGCAGAGAAGAAAATAATAAAGAACAGCAACGAGAAGACGATATCGCGTGAATACGCATAACCGTCGAAGGGGTTGTTGCGAAATTCAACCATATCGTTGTTGTATGTCCCAACTCTAAAACGGAGGAGATAAGAAAAGCAGACACTGGTGAGAAGGCAAATGAAGAAACAGACGAGTGGCGGCTTAATGCATTGCTGAGTTCCTGTGTGACAGAATTTTGTTTTGAAATATAAAAAATATTTGTATCGGTAATTTTTGAAATATTTACTTTTCATCTTTTCTTATTATCTCTGATTATTCAGCAGCTTACGTTATTTTGATCTTAAATTTAAATTTTGTATTGTAAATGAAATAGTCAGCCTGAATTCACATATTATTATTGTATAAAACAATATCCATGTACTATATTAAATAACAAAAACTTTTTCAATGGATGCTCAAACAATAGGGCAACTTAATTTACCAACGACCGGACTCAACTGCAGGCGAACATTGAACGGGATTCTCCCGAGTCGGACGAAGAACAATTTGCGTCAGACCAGCCCTCACCATCAAAGCCAAAAGCGACGTTCACGCTGAAGGACATTGAAGACTCGCTTCTATCTTTCGACGGTTCAGGATACCCTGACATCAATCGGTGGATCCAGGACTTCGAAGAGAATGCTCTCGTTGTTGCTTGGAGCGAGCTCCAAAAATATATTTACGCGAAGCAGCTTATCAAAGGACCAGCCAGGTTATTTGTAAGGAGTCTGTCGGAAGCTGGTAATTGGAAATCCCTGAAAAGCGCGTGGCAAAAAGAATTTTCGCATAGAAAGTCAGCAGCAGAACATTGTTCACTTAGGTAAGCTAGCTTTAAGTAATTTTGTCTAGTACGTAAGAAAACAAACTGAATTAAAATGAAAAAAATTGCAAAAAAAAAAAAAAGTCAGCAGCGGAAGTACATGAACTATTGAAGACTCGTCGGAAGAAGTCAACAGAATCGTTGCAGGAGTATTTGTATTCGTTAATGGAAATAGGGAAGGAGATTGAACTGAATGAAGAGACTTTGATCCATTATTTTGTAGAAGGAGTTCCAGATTTGAGGCAGAACAAAGTAATTCTGTACCAGGCTTGGAATATAACGGAGCTAAAAAACCAGATCAGGGTGTATGAAAAACCACACGAACTCAGTTAGCTGCCACTGTACGCTTAAGGGCACAAGCAACCGCCAACTAGCAGTCAGCTCGCACCAAAGAGTGTGAAATACCAAAAGAAAGGTTTGCGGGAAGGCAAACCATATCGCCAGAGATTGTCCAGCCAAAGCCATCAAATGCTTTAAGTGCAACCACCTTGGTCATCGGTCTTATGAGTGTAGATCAACCGGAAATGTGGTGCAGAACCAGCCGAAGGAAGAGAGGAGAAACGTTCATGCTGAATCAACAGATGACGGAATCCCATCTCTCCCAGGGACTAGAGTTTATTTGGCAACTGGCGCCAATCGCGTCTTTAAGGAAATCGCTTTCAAAGGGCAAAAGCTATTAGTGTTGTTAGATGCAGGGAGCGACGTTAGTCTGATGCGACACGATGAATTCATAAGACTTGGAATGACAGAGTTGCGCGGTACCAAGAGAATTCTATATGGCATCGGTTATCACCGAGTATTAGCTCAAGGCAGCATAACAGAAGAAGTTATTGCGGATGAAATTAAAATAAAAATACATTTCGAGAAGGATATGCAGTATCCCGCAGTTCTTGGGAATGACATACTGGAGGAATTGGAGCTGAACATATCGGATGACGGGGTCAAGTTCAAGGAGAAGTCAAGCAGTGACAATTCGAACAATGGCTAGGAGGGGACGAATCAACTGATATTAAGAGAAAGGAAGGCAAAGGCTGTAAGTGTGCGCTGCAAAGAATGGCGCAAAGAGAATGTGAAGAAGCAGGGAGAAGACGAAGACGGGAGACGTCTCTCAAACCATGAGCAGGTTGTAGTTTGAAGGCAAATTAACAAGTGGTTAGACGAGGAAATAATTCGGCCTAATACCTCAGAATATTCTTCACCAATCGTGCTAGTGGGAAAGAAAGATGGCGGCATGAGACTATGCTGCGACTACCGGAGGCTAAGCCAGAAGATCGCTGGTATCATGATAGCGTACATGGACGATATTATAATCCCCGCAAAGGGCAACCAAGAAGGTCTGCAGAGATTAAAGTGGGTACTCGAAGAGGCAGCACCGTATGGGTTACGCGTGAAGTGTCAACTGTTGAAGAGGAGAATTGACTGGCTGGGATATATTATCGAAAATAACTCTGTTCAGCCATCACGAGAGAAGACTTATCCTTATCCGATCTACTCCGGAAGGAGGCGGTCTACGAACAGAGCAGTGGTTAGCGTTAGAACAACTTAAAGCCGCGTTAACTAAAGCGTCATTGCTTAAGTTATTCGTATCATGTCTCCTTATAGAAGATTATTTAAATCATCACCTACAAAAGGCACAATCCCAAGACGATTGGATAAGAGCAGTATAGAACATCTTGGAGAGGGAAGACTACGAAGACTTCTTCATAAAGGCAGGCATTTTGTATAAGGATCCAGCAGGAGAACAATTAGTGGTACCGACCTCAATGGAGAAAGAGATTATCGACATCGCCCATCGGCAGGGTCATTTTTGTGTTAAGAAAATGCAAAACCTTGTCGAAAGATATTTTTTTATACCGAATCTAAGATCGACAGTAGAGGTTGCAGTTCGTGGATGTGTAGAATGTTTAGTTTCGAAATCAAAGGCAGGGAAAAAGGAGGTATACCTGGCGCCAATCAATAAAGAAGACAAGCCCTTAGGAACCCACCACATTGATCATCTTGGCCCTATGGAGCAAACACATAAACAATATAACCATATACTGATCGTAGTGTATACCTTTTCTAAATTTGTATGGCTGTACCCGACGAAAGGCACCGGAGCCAGCGAAGTGATTGACCGATTGCGAAGACAGTCCATTGTGTTTGGGAATCCGAAGAGGATCATATCCGACAGAGGCTCAGCATTTATGTATGTACGTCTAAGAGAATATTCAACACCTGGTTATAGCCACCGGAGTTCCACGAGGAAACGGACAAGTGGACAGAATCATTGTACTCATGCTAGCAAAGCTCTGCGTAGGAAACGACAAGAACTGGTACAAACATGTGGATCGCGTTCAGCAAGTCCTGAATAGTACACCACCAAGGAGCACTAGGTTTAGCCCTTTCAGGATTCTTACGGGACTTGAGCTACGTACCACTGAGTCGTCTGACCTTCGAGAACTTCTGAACGACGAACTTATAAACGAGTTAGGCGAGGTGAGAGACAAAATACGAAAGGAAGCTCAGGAGAACATCGCCAGGCTCCAGAGAGAAAACAAGAAATCTTTCGATAAGAAAATGGTACCAGAGCAGATTTACGAACCAGGGGAATTAGTTGCCATCAAGCGCACACAATTCGGGTCTGGAATGAACTGCGTCCGAAGTTTCTTGGACCTTACAAAGTTCTGAGACGTTTTAACCATGGGAGATATGAAGTGGAGAAGGTGGGGCGCCAAGAGGGGCTCTGTAAAACTAATACAGTGGCCGAGCATATGAAGAGGTGAAGCCATTCATTCGGGCCGAATGAACGGTCAGGATAGCCGATTGTGGGATTGGGAGCCGTACATTAGCATTACACCCTAGACAAACAAGCAACCAGGCGACAAGCTGACGACGATCACGTATGCTACGGAGTAACAGGACAGTCAATCGACAAACAGACGGGACAAACAATATGCAAAACAAAGAAGTACATACGAACTACATACACACCAACGACGCACAGATCACGCACAAACGGATAACACACATACACCGCACGACATGCACAGAGGACGAAACGGAACGGAACAGACGAAACGAACACGCAAAACCGCACACTCCAGTCGTTCTTTCGCCAGCCTACTGTTGAGTAGTACTTTGTCGTGGCCATCAAGCCCAAAGATTGTTAATAGAGTTATATTAGTGAAGTAATATTAATAAAGAAATTTATATACCGCCACCAGTTTAGACATTTTGGATTTGCTACATGAATTATAATGCAGCTAAAGACGTGTAACTTTTAATTTTACGTATTACAAAACATAAGAAATAATTATTTAAAATTCATGTTATGTTAATTTGTTTATTTATGCTTTGTTAAATGTAAATTTTAATATCTGAATTTTAGTTAGTTTTTGACGGGGGCTGTTGAAATGTTGATCTGAACTCACCCCATAATCAAAAACCAACTTGTAATAATTTGACTGAACACACTTTTTTTCTTTCCTCATCTTCATCATCAACATACATGTTGACAGAAACTATCACGACGATATGGGTCATGGTAGCTGCGATAAAGTTGTTCGAGCAATTAACAGTAGAATGTGGTTCCGGAGGATTCGGAACTATGTGAAGTCGTATACAGCTGCATGCGTTTAATTCTGCTACAACAAACGATCTCCCGAGAGGCAATGTTGCACGGACTATGACTTCGACTAACAGGCTGAACTTCGGGGCCTACTGTCCTAATGAAATGCACCACGAGAGTGTGCGCTTTAACGGCTTCATCCCTCCCGAAGCGTTCCTCTATTTAGACCTGAAAGGACTAATCCAGGTTACGGAAGGATGTCCTATTATCTACCATGTCGTACGCCGAACAGTAGACCGGCGACTCAACTACGAACACATTGTCGCACGCAACCGCGAGGATCTGCTTCGATCTGCTCGAGACAGGAGAGAGTCTGCCAAAGCACGGCAATTTTACTGGTGGTTGCACCGTATTCGGCCTCCGCCGTAGTTGGCTTATCAATGATAGGGGACAGTTGGGAATGGTAGTGGCCAACTTACATAGTTTTAAGGGTAGTAGTAAGTTAGTTTTTAGACAAAAATTTCCAATAAAAAAAAAGGTGCACCACGGCGTATAGTCACTAAAAAAACATGTCCTGGTGCACGTATTGCGTTGCGGACATAGTTTAAATTAGGTTTACATTATATTCCTAGGTTAGGTTACGTTATTTTAAGGTAGATTAAGTTAATTTTAGAAAAAAACAGATCTTTTAGCCAAGTTTTTAAAATTTTCTTGGTTAATAGTGTAAGTTAACTTTAAGATTTGGGTCAAAAAAATAAATAAATGCAGACGCCGAAAGGGAAATTAATATTAAGATCAGATTAACTTAGAGTACCTGCAAAGGGGCAGTAAGTTAGGCTAAGAACATTGTTCACCTAATTAAGCTAGCTTTAAGTAATTTTGTCTAGCATGTAAGTAATATGAATTTAATAAACACGAATTGCAACAAAAAAAAAACAAAAACAAACGATCTCCGGGGGCATCAGAAGGACGACTGCATATTTATGATGTCAATCCTATTCCGTTTCGTGTTCTTCATATCATCTAGGACGTTTTCCACGAAGTAGTAGAGAGAAAACACACGTTTTGGGATTAGCTGATGCGTTTACCAAATATGTTACAGTAAAACGATAACAATTCATTTAGGATCACAATGATTATTTTTGGGTTTTTAAAAACTCGATCCGCTTCAATCCTCATTTCACTGGCGCAGGCGGTACTTCTAAAATATAAAGAATCGAAGAATCGAATTTAATAAAGAGAAACATGTCAGCAGACAACTTAATAGTTACAGCAATTGGTTTAAGAAACTACAATGTCGTATTATAAGGAGCAAATAATTTAGTATATTAGATTATTTGCATAATAACATTTGTAATAGAATGTAATAGAATTGTCAGACAGAGAAGAGTGAGAGAAATGGCATATGTACAAAATAAACCTTTTAGCTTTAAGTTGGAGTTTAAAAAAAAAAACTGGGAAGCGGTCGTCGAAGAGAATTTTATTGAAGTCCATTAATTTAAAATATAAATATCTTTCCTTTTTTGTCATGAACTATTTATTTCGAATAAAGTTTAAATTTAATTATCATAACGAAAACTACTTTATAAATCAGAAGTAGGATCGTGCGGAAATCCAAGAGAGAAAAATTAATAACGTAATTCGAAGAAATGCTACCAAAAAATAAAGCTGAATTAAAGTGGCGTTGTAAAGATTTGGGGCTCCCCACGACGGAATCGAAGAATGAACTCATTGCCAGACTCGACGTTCAGCTCGCGAGTATATTGACTCTGTAGAACACATGTCTATCGATGTCACCACTATTCAACGGGTTGATTTGGGTTGATTGATTGCCAGTTAATTAATTAATCAATTAAATTAATTAAATTATCCTTTTTCTGGTTGGTGGTGTGCTAGATAGCAAATTCCTATACAGATAAGTATAAAAAATAAGCAGATTTCTGAATTTTGTTTAGCGTCTCCTCAGTTATGTTGATCGATTGTTTTTGAGGGGATCGATTTCTTGCTGTTGTGGTTATTCCACATACTTATGTTGTTTTCTTTTGGTGTAAATTGGAAATTTGTGCATAGTGACACTGTACGACTGTGCTAGACTTGTGTGTTTTTTAAAAATTGAAATAGATTGAATAAATCTCGAGTTCGTAATTGAAGTAGATTTTTCAATAGAAAGTCCCGTGGCGATTATAAAGGTGCAATTACTAGAGCATTTACTTACGTTCAAAATATACCGGAATATTGTAGAATTAAAGGTGCGGTTAGAAAGATTAAAAAAGGCATTTAAAGGCATTTGTGACACACAATCTGCTGTTTTTGAATTCCATTCTGAAGAGGGATACGTTGATCCTGAACCAACATTTGAGATTCTGGAATCCAAGTATATCACAGCCAAATGTGCTTTTTAAAAAGCATTAAGGAGGGGACACCGGTAGACGATGAAGATAAGAATACTTCGCTTAGAGAATTGGTTGCATCTCAGATCGTGATAAGGACGTTCCTAATATAAACCTCCAAACAACATAACCCTGTTTTGTGGAGATTATCGTGAATGGCCTGGTTTCCGCGATGTATTTTTGCAATCAGTGGATTGTAATATAAAACTTTCAGGTGCTCAATAGTTCATGTTCTTAAAATCAGTTTTACGGGAAGATGCTTCCAATCTTCTTAATGGTATAAGTGTTTCCAACTCGCTTTTTAGAAATTAGAGCACCGATATGATAAACCCTTGTATATTATAAATTTACTTATTAATCAATATTTGAAATTGCCAAATGTTGGCACGGTAGATGTTACTAATTTGGTAATTGGTCGATAAAGCGGATGAAGTTATTCGTTGATTGGATGCTTTTGAACAAAAAACAGAGACAAGAAAAGCATGGGCACTAGAAAACAACATGTCAGCAGAGTCCAGTATCAAGGATCTCCTTAAATTTCTAGAAAGGCGGTCTAGTGTATTGGAAACAAGTGATTCGAAAACTACTCACGTAGTTAAGACTTCCCGTGCTCCAAATCATACGAACATTAAAAGCCTGCAAAATATAAATCCACGTTCGTCAGTAATACTACCAACCGCCGTCGTCATGCTGATTAATACTCTTGGAAGGACGTATCTCGGCTCTCAGGTTTCCTTCGCGAGTAATAGCCTGGTCAAAAGGCTCGGTTTACCGCGTTCTCATGCCCGCTTAGCCATAGCATTGATTTCGTCGGTGGAAACCGGTGTGACACAAGGTGATGTAGATTTTAACTTCAAATCTCGCATCTCGTCTGATGCTGTGCAAACAAAGGCTTATATTCTTAACAATATAACTTCTCAGGAAAAATTGTCGGACATGAAGCATTTTTTGGGTGGGTTGTTTCTGGTTGTTTGCCGCGTAGTTCTGTTGTTTCCTTGCTCGCAGGTGTTGATCTTGATGTGATTTTGAAGTCGTTTTGGGAAATTGAAGAGTTGCCGCTTAGTTCCACGTTAAATGGAGTTGCTGATGATGTAGATCAACACTTTTCTAGAACCCTCACACGCACACCGGACAATAAGTATATGGTGGAACTTCCATTCCAGCAAGGTAATGTTTAAATTGGTAACACCATCTCTGGAGCTCTGTTTGGACTATTCACCATGAAGCGTCGGTTTTCACGTGATAAAAGAGAGTACACTCAATTTTCGGAAACGTTCTTGAAACTAGGGCACATGGAACGTATTCCAGACAACGAAATAGAACCAACATCGGAGAGTGTTTTCTATTTGCCTCATCATGCCGTCATAACGAATAAAATTCGAGTTGTTTTTGATGGCTCTCATAAGGATACCAAAAATTGTAGCCTCAATGAACTCCTCTTCAAAGAAACTTGATTAATGTGTGCCACTTCGTGTTCATCGGTTTGTGTTTTGTGCTGACATCGTTAAAATGTTTCGCAGATTTGGGTACATCCGAAGCATCGCGATTTTCAGCGAATTGTTTGGAGGGTTTCAGCCGACAGGTCGGTTTCGCGTTTTCGCTTGTCTACGGTGACATATGGTACTTCTCCGGCTCCCTACTTGTCCATGAAGGTCCTACGTCAAATAGCGTCTGAGTACAAATAGCAATTTCCTTTGGCGTCTCATGCAATATTACACGATATGTGTTGTAAATAATGAAGTAATATAATTTGAATAATTTTAAGTTGGCAATGCTCTCACTGGAAATGTCTTCTTATAGCTTTAAGCTTTTCTTTTACATACTATACTATTTGAATAAAGTTGCAATGTATTCTTTCTCCAAAAAGGTTCATTTTCTTTCGCACTTTATTGAACAGGTTATGGGTCCAGATCACGTGGTAACAAAAATTAAGGTTAAATTGAGGGCATAAAGAAAAGTTTTTTTTTGCACACATTTAAATATCTCTAAATTTTTTTCATTTATATATAATTCGTGAAAATAGGAAATAATAGTTTCAAAAACGATCAACTTCACACTGCTGATCAATACTCTGTTTGGAAGTTTCAAGTCTCAATTTTGCTAATCAGAATATTAGAAAGTATGATCATTACTAAAGTTTTAATGATTATTCGCGTGGGAATCCACTTCAAAAGACCAGCAAACTTTAGAGAATCTCACGTTTCGATTGGTCATGGAAGAGACACGCATGTCATCGCATGTGGCGAGTTCATCTGTTGCTTTAATCGCAAAGCAGAAGGCCAAGAAAGGAAGGGCAAATAATTCCAAATTTGGAAAGTGTTTCCACTTTTATGAATACGGCCACTGGAGAAGAGAGTGTCCAATGAAAGATGCAGTAGGTGATAGTAATTCCTTGAAACTCTTAAGGCGATGGACTGGAACTAGAAGTGAGGTTCGAGGGAAAACTCATTTTGGTGTCAATGCGCTAATGGCAAAGGGCGGCACATCAGTGAGTCAGGACTGATATTTGGATTCCGGAGCGAGTGACCACATGACGTGCAGGAAGGAATGGTTTGCATCTTATAGACAATTTATTGATTCTGTTGGGATTCAGATAGGAAGTGGAGAATAGATCCTTGCCAAAGGGGTCGGAGAAATAAATATTCTCGCTACAAATGGGAAAATTGCATTTTCCTAAAAGCAATTTTCGGGCTGCTCAACAAGCGAGCTTATTCATGCCGACGTGTGTGGACCTATGGATGAAACATTAAGTTGCCGGTGCCAGGTATTTCCTTTTATTTAAAGACCACTTTTCCAGATCTAAGATATTTTATAAGAATAAATCTGAAGTTTATGCTTGTATAGATCGCTTCTTAAACAAAGCAAAGAACGAATCTGGTCACATAGTTAAAACACTTCAGACAGATTATGGGACGGAGTTCATTAATGAATGTATTAGATCCCTATTCAAACATTCTGTTCGCCATCGAACTACGGTGCCCTAAACTCCGGAGCAGAATGGCAGTGTCGAACGCGAGAACTGCACCATTGTAGAAGCTGAAAGAACAATGCTTTGTGGATGTGGATTATCAAAAAAGTTCTGGGCAGAAGCAATAAACACTGCAGTATTTTCACTTAATCGAACTGGAATTAGTCCCATAAAAGGTAAAAACCCGTATGAACTTTGGTGGGGAATTGAATGTAAAACTGTTAACTTGAAAACATTTGCAACATAGCAGTTGTGCTAAATTTTCACTCCGAGTCTTTCAGTAATTGTTTTAAAAAATAGCCACTCTTTAAATTAAAGTAATTATCGGGATTGATCCTTGCAAATTCGGACATACTGTGCGGCATTATAAAATCATACTGTGCAACAAACTTTTCCTATTAATTGAATCTTAATCATTTGAATTTTAATAATTTGAGTAAAATGGCGTCAAGAGGAACCAGTTTCAATGCTGCTGAATTATGGTTCGGTATCGACAAACGACTAGCTACCTTCACTGAGGACATCAACACCAACCTCTCTCGCTTAACTGCTATAGAAGAACGTGTTCAAAAAATAAATAAATAAATAAGATTAAAATGAGATTGAGTACGATCTGCTGCGGAAGGTAACTGTGTTACAAAATCGAGCGATGACCTGCAAAATCGTCTCGACACCCTTGAGAGAAGTCAACTTAGTGCTGATGCTGTGTTGGTTGGCGTCCCCGCTCACGATGATGAAGATCTTGACGCCGTTTTAATAAACTATGCTCAGCAATCAACATTCCTCCCCCTCCTTCTCCGCCTAGGCACGTAGGAAAAAAATAAACACCGAATGATGGCACGATCATTTTAAAATTCGCCAACTCCTATGACACACAAAATGTTCTGCGACACTGTTTCCTAAAATACAAACAACCCAGAAGAGGCCTCTCTCCTGAGGCCTGATATAGGATTGTCATCGGAAAAGAGAATATTTATTAATGAAAGCCTGACAAGGAGCAACTATGTGCTACAGCGGAAAGCGTTGAAGCTGAAATCCGAAAACTTAGTGGCGATTCACTTCTTATAACTAGCATGGAAGATGTCGGGCGAGTACAATAATCACCCTTCCTGTACTAACTTTCCTCCTCACCACATCTTACTCCTCCCTCTCTCTCTCTCTCTTTATTGCTTTCTACTGATTTTCTTTTCTTATTATGCTTACAGTCTTTATCAAACTTTAAGCCTGCAATTGTTCATCAGTCGTTCTCAAACTTTAAACTTGTCTTTTTTTTTCAGTGTGTTGCAAGAAAGTGCTTTAATATATTATTGCTAACTATAGAAATGGCTTTCGTATTTGTCACTTTAATGCGCAAAGTTTCGTAAATAAAATTGACGAAATGCGCAATTTATTTCATAAGGACAACGACATTATATGCATTTCTGAAACATGGGCAAAACCGGAGATGAGCTCTTAGCTTTTTAAGCTTTGGGTTATAACTTATTTCGTGGTGATTGTGTGAATAGAGGTAACGGCGGTGTCGTTATGTATGTAAGGAATAATATTAGTTGTAAAGTTGTAATGCGAACAACGGAATTAGATGTATTTGAATGCGTGCTCGTTGAAATGTCTGTTAATTTTAGGACATTATTAGTGGGTTGTATGTACATGGCACCAAATGTAGCAAACGTTATTCATGTTAGGGACTTATTGAAAGGATTTGGCTCTGCATATTCTGAAGTAGTTTTATGTGGAGATTAAATATAAATATTGTTAACAACCAAAACATGGATTTTGTTGAAACAGTTAATTCTTTCGGCTTACACTTTACGAACACTCAGCATCCCATCCATTTTTCCCCAATAGTAGACAATCTCTAATAGACGTGTGCCAAGTATCGCAGATAAGTTCGGTTATTTATTATGATCAAATACCTGTTCCCGGCTTTTCACATCATGATTTATTTGTTGTAACACTCAATACAATTCCGACTACAAGCATGACGGAAAAAAAGAATTTCGTAATTTCCGGCAAGCTAATCTTTCTGCATTATTCGCAGACTGCAACTCGCTTGACTGGTCACCCTTATACTCAACGACCGATGTTAATATTCAGGTTAACATTCTTGAAAATCACTCTAGTTATCTAATGACGGCCAAATTAAAACATATTTGACGAACGAGAATTTAGTGACTAGGTTACAGTCAGGTTTTCTCACCAAGCATAACTGCATTACATTACAAGTCTCAATTTTTCTTTGTGGAATCCGTGTGCAAACTTATTGCATCATATCTACAAGGAAGAAGCTAAATTGTATCCCACGGCAATAAGGACTCAAATAGCCTACATGTTTTCACGTGTGTACCTCAAGGATCTGCTTTAGACCCTCTCCTATTTGTGCTTTTTATAAATGATATTTCCCAATGCATTAAAACTGTGAGCATCATATCTATGCAGATGACGTGCAGCTTTATAAGTCGTTAACAGTGTCCACAAGAACACGTGCAGTTCATGATCTTAACAGTGATCTAAGCTCCCTTTTCATTTGGTCACAAAGAAATCATTTATGCTTAAATCCGTCCAAGACGAAGGCCCTCCAAATAAGTAGAAGAAACGAAATAGATAAAACAGAAGCACTCTGCTCAAACGATAATACCATAGAATAAGTTTGGAATCATATTCCTCCAAAGTCTTTCTTGGAATGATCATGTCTCTCAAATCGTGCAAAAAATTTACTCCAACTGAACGCTTTTTAGCTGTCGACGTTTAACTGAAACTCCTTTCTTCCTTCGTCCTTCCTCTAATTGTATATGGTTGTGAAATGTTTCCAAACATGGATTCCGAAAGCTCGTGAAAGGTAAATGTTGCATGTAACAACTGCGCGAGATATGTATGTGCTTAACTTGGATCGGTATGCTCATGTTTCAGAATATGCTAATAGAATAATTGAGTGTTCACTTAACTCGTTTTTAAAGTATCGTACTGTTCTGGCACTTCATAAAATTATGCAAAGTAAGACGCTAGAATATCTGTACAATAAATTAAATTTTGCCCATTCTCAAAGAACCCTATATATAATACAACCTAGGCATAAGTATGTAAATACAGAAAGGCAATTCTTTATTAATGCAATTAATTTGGGGAACGCGGTTCCTACGGAAATTAAAAGGATAAATACAGGTTATGAACCCATTTTGAGAAAAAAAAACTTTTTGAATTATATAAGACGAATTAAGTTGTGTTTCTGAAGACAAGCATATATTTTCAACCTTCCTCTTTTTCTTTTTTTCCTTTCCTCTTATAATATTATATTTTTTCTATTCTATTCTTGCTTACTACTCCCCTTGCATTAACTTCATTAAATTTAAGGAATAAAACTTGTAAACTGAATTTCATTAAATATCCTGTACAAACGTAAAAGTCAGTGTAAATTTAACTTAATTGTACAGAATTTATATAATAACAATATTAGTATTAATAATAATAGTAATAATAATAAGAAAAAGGATGGTATGAAGCTAGTGAACTTTTTAAGAAAGCAGTTCGAGATCACCTATTTAAATGCTGAATGTTTCTTTTGCATGCAATTATCTCGGGCGTCGAGCGGAGAGATTCACGTCAGCCAATCAAGTTATGCAGAACGGGTGTTAAAAATGTTCAACATGAGTGACAGCAAACCAGTTTCAACACCAACGGAAAACCTTGGAAGCGAAGACAAATCATTACAATTAGAGATAAAGTTTCTATATAAAGAGGCGGAGGGTTGTCTGATGCATTTGGCAGTGGCCACCCAGCCAGACATTGCATGTGCAGTGGGAGTAGTGTCGCGGTACTTGGATGCACCCACTCAAATACATGTAAATGCAGTTAGAAGGATCCTAAAGTACCTCAGCGGAACAAAGCAAATGGGTATATTATTTAAAAAACCTAATAGTCTATCTTTAAAATGTTTCAGTGATGCCGATTATGATGGTGATATTGTCACAAAAAGATCTACTTCTGGTTTTATTTTTCTGTTTGGAGGTGGACCTGTTTCATGGACACCACGTGTACGTGTCGCGTAATCAACCACAGAGTCTGAATATGTGGCAGCCTCTCAAGCAGTAAAAGATATGGTGTGGCTTCAACGACTTGTCCCGGCAACGTGTTCCTGTGCAGCTGAGCTGAATATGGATAACCAAGGTGCAATCCGGCTGATTAAGAACCCTGAGTTCCATAAACGCACAAAACATATTGATGCGCGCTATCAATTCATACGTGAAAGATATGAAAGGAAAGAGCTTTATATTAATTATGTTATGTTCTGAACATCAAATTGCAGATACTTTCACGAAAGCATTAAGCAATGAAAAATTTGCCAGATTTAGATTTTCGATTGGAGTTGTCGACAACCCATTTTAAATAATATCAGTTTCAATTAAAATATTCAAAAGTGGGAGTGTTGTAAATAATAAAGTAATATAATTTGAATAATTTTAAGTTGGCAATGCTCTCACTGGAAATGTGTTCTTATAGCTTTAAGCTTTTCTATTACATTCTATTATTTGAATAAAGTTAGTTGCATTGTATTCTTTCTCCAAGAAAATTCGTTTTCTTTCGCACTTGATTATTATAAAAAGGAGGTTGTCGATATGTTATCTTGTAGAGGTCTAGAACTCAGCAAATGGAGTTCTAATTGTTGGGATGTCTTACGAGAGATTAACTGTAAGGACACAGTGTCTCTGGATTTGGATAGTTCATCGCAGTGTACGAAAGTTCTCGGCTTGATGTGGGATCCGTATCATGATATATTTTCATATAAAATAAACTTGTCTGAACAGTTTTTGCCATCAAAACGAAAATTACTCTCTGAGGTTGCAAAGATTTTTAACCCCGTTGGATTTTTGGCTCCTTTCACTATTTTGTTGAAGATAATGTTTCAGAAGATTTGGATCGCAAAGGAGAAAATAGAGTGGGATGAACCTTTGCCCTTAGAAGTAACCGAAAAATGGATAATGTATCCAAATAATTTAACCTGTTTTCAAAATCTTACAATTTCTCGAAGGTTCACCTAAAATTCTAAGAGTTTTGAGCTAATAGGGTTTTCAGATGCATCAGAGAAGGCTTGTTCTGCCGTGGTTTACTGTCGTATTCGCTCAAGTAATGATAGTCAAATTCGATTGGTTGCAACGAGAACACGTGTAGCCCCAACAAAGCAGCTATCGAATCCTCGTTTGGAACTTTGTGGAGCTCTCCTCTTGTGCTGTTTATTAGACCTCATTCGTTTGTCGTTGGATATCAAACCAGTTCGAGTTTATGCCTTTTGTGACTCTAAGATTGTTTTATCCTGGTTTTCCTCTACTCCACGAAAATGGAATACCTTTGTAGAAAATCGTACTTCCGAAATATTGTCATAGCTGTCTCGTTCATCTTGGAACGACGTTTGTTCTTCTGATAACCCTGCCGACTGCGCTTCTCGGGGTGTCGCAGCATGAGATTTAATGGAACACATGATTTGGTGGAACGGTCCCAAATGGCTTTCACAAAACCCTGATAAATGGCCAATTAGTCCCGACATAGAAACTGGGTTAGAAGAGAGTCTAGAGGAGAGAAAGAAGGCTGTCATGTTTCACTTTTCCGTGACCAAGGAACATTTTCTTGAAAACCTTTCTGTTAAGATATCCAGTTGAAGGAAACTTTTAAAGATAGTTGGTTATGTTAGGCGTTTCATATATTTTTGACGTTTGGATAAAACTGATAGAAGTTGTGGATATCTGTCGCTTTCAGAGCTTCGACTTGCTAAAATGGACTGTCTTAAGTGGGCTCAAAATGGGTTTATTAATGACATAATTGCTCTCAAAGCTGATCGGTGTATTTCGAGGATGTCCAAATTAAGTTCGCTTTCGCCTTTTGTTGATGGAGATGGGCTGTTGCGGGTTGGCGGTAGAATATCGAACGCCAAAGGTGTACCTTTTTATATTAGACACGCCATTATTTTGCCTAAAAATCATCCCGTAACTCAGTTGATTCTTTTGATGCCCACAGGACCTTCTTACACATTGGTGTTTCTGGACTCTTTGCATTGATTCGCCAGGAGTATTGGATTCTGGGATGCAGAAATTTGATAAGAAAAGTGGTCCACGACTGCGTAATATGTTTTCGTCATCGTATGATTACAACTACTTAACTCATGGGCAACTTGCCATCCTCCTGTGAGAATCCAGAATAGACTGAATTGATTGTCAGTCTATTCCACTCATAGCCCGCACTTCGAGAGACTATGGGAAGCGGGTGTTAAGCTATTAAAGCAACATCTTCGCCGCGTCATTGGTGATAGTGTATTAACCTTCGAGGAATTGTCTACACTAATGGCCCAAATCGAAGCAGTTTTGAATTTCAGGCCTCTTTGTCCTTCTTCTGATTCTGACTCATTTTCTTATAGGTAGACCGTACACTGCAATTCCAGAAACACACACAAACCATATTAAAAGGTGGGAGTTATTGCAGAACATGGTGCAAGGTGTACAGGCAAAATCAAGTCAGTCTTAATTTGGGTTCATCATATGAAGTTGTTAATAATAGAATTCCCAATGAAGTTAATATTATTTTGTCAGATGTATTAAAAGTCGTGCTCACGGTGGGACTTAAAGTAGGCATAATACAACTGAAAGGAACCACACCACAGTCTACAAGGCAAAGTGGGTCGTTCACACCCAGTTCGGTTTATACCCGTCACGGAAGAATTTCAACGGTCAGCTTGAAACAAAAACTGCAATGATACATATATTTATTAGGAAAGGGGAAATCCCTTCCATGCTTGAATAATTTTAATAACTAAGAAAAGATTATCTTAAACAATTCTGTTATCTTTTAACACTTTAAATGAAGTTAAATTAGTAATGTGTAAATAAACCCTGGATAATATTTACACATTTGGTTGTACTGAAGAAGGCTGATCGATAGTGAAAACTAATAATTAGACTATCGTTACACTAATACTACATTTTATACAAAAATATGTTATCTGAATAAGAAATTTAAATACTTGTATAAAATTCTATTATGTGACAATGAAGACTGATTTATGTTAAAAAAAGAAACATGTAAATGTAAAATATTGTTCATTGATACGTCATGGGGTTCCAGGTTTACATATTCTGCAATTATAAAGTATTTTGATAGTTTGTCATTTATTTTTCGACATCTTTTAAAAAATAAAATCTGGCGTCATAAGTTTTTAAGATTTGGATAAATATTTCTCACAATGCAGTCGATGCAAATATTATAATACACACTTTGTTTTCCTAATGCTCTTTCTGATTGGAAAAATTACCTATACAAATATTTTTAACTCGTAAGGTCGATCTTATTTCTTTTGAATTTACCATAATTATAGATGTTTTTAAATACGCATCATTTGCCGGTTTCGAGGAATATTTTAACATAATTATGCATGTCAATCACACCTATATTATTGTAGAATACGATTCATAACTTATTAATTATGCCTGTCTTGTCCGCAATCACACCTATATTATTGTAGAATACGATTCATAACTGTTTATTTAAATATAATGAATCAAGTACTTTCCAACTTACCTTAGCAATAAATTGTTTTTGTAGCACTTTCTGAACACACATTTTGTTGTCCTAACCTAAAATAAAAAAGAACAGACTTTAAATTTTCAATTATATTTTATTTATGGGAAGTGGGTAATGCGAACCTCTGTATTATTTTTAGAAATATTTTTTTTTTGCTCTAAGGCTGTTTTTAAAAGGCTAACAAGGTTGCACGGTTCCTTAAAATGTTAAGTAATGTCTGTCTTTGGGCTAAAATGTTGTCAAATATTTAAAAAGTGGTTTGTAGTGCGGAATAATCGCCAGCTACTTCACATTACCCAACAACTGTATGTTTCCAGATATAACAAAACATCGGTAAAAAGTTGCACGGTCTTTCGCCAGCTGCCGCCAGTTGCGCACTCCAAGGTGGTTGAGGTCCTTCTCCACTTGTGTGCGCCACCTTAACCTGGGCCGTCCTCTGTTGCGTTGTCCCAATGGCTCAGATTCGAAGACTTTTCGGGCCGGAGCAGTGGTGCCCATGCACTCTACATGGCCTAGCCATCTTAGGCGTTGTATCATAGCCCATAGAGTTCGTCGTTAAATCTTCTCCTCCAGATGCCATAAAAGCAAACAGGATCAAAAATCGCACGCAAAACTTTTCTCTCGAAAAGACTTAGGGCTTCTTTATCCGCTTTAAGTAATGTCCAGGTTTCCGCGCCGTAAAGTAGGACTGGGATGATTAAGGTGTTGTTCAAAGTAACTTTGGTCGTTCGGGAGAGGGCTTTATTACTCAATACTGTACTATAAAAAACGAATTGTACTGCTGGAGTCCAAAGTCAATCGACTAGAGCAACAACTTCTAGGCAATACAATAGATGTTTTTAATATACCAAATACTTCCAACTTGTCTGATGCCTCCATTGCTCTCAAGGTGTTGCGTGACGGTTTGCATGTAGACGTCAATGAGAGAGACATTGACTTCTGCTTTAAAAAGAAAATAACCACTAAACCAGCGAGCGGACCATCAAGGAAAATTAATATACTGAGAGTGAAACTTGTTTCTCGCTCTCTCAAAGAGCAAATTCTGAAGGCGCAAAATGAGCACAAAGAAGAATTGATGACAACTCTTATCAACAAGAATGCAGAAGCGCAGCGAATGTACATAAGTGAAAGCAGATCACATTACACTCGACAGCTGATCAAAGCTGCGACTGTAGTCAAACAATCAAAAGGATTCAAATATTTATGCACGAGGAATGGGTCAGTATATATGCGGCGAAAGGATGGTGATAATTTAGTTAAGATTAATTGCATTGGTGATTTAGAAAAAATATGATGTCTGTCAATTATAATAGTTCCACCTCCTCTCCCAACAACATATTTACCTCTCCCCATTACGTTCCTCTTAATGACTTTCCTGTCTTTTGTTTACATCAGAATATTCGTAGCCTTAGGAAAAATTTTAACGTGTTGTTAACACACATCGAATCTCTACAGAATTTACCAATAATTATAGTTCTTAGTGAAATTTGGATTTACGACAATTAATTAGATTTATACAACATCCCAGGCTATTCTCTATTTGCAAAATGTAACGACTCGTATGCAGCCGGCGAAGTTGCAGTTTACGTGAAAAGTAGTTTTATATGTGATTGCACTGTGATCAATATGCCTAGTGCAGATATAGTTAAGATATCTCTCACGTATGATAATGAAAAATATTTGATATTGTGCTTATACAGGTTACATGTACTTCGTAGCAGTGTTTTTATTGAAGAACTTAGTTGTATATTGAGTAATACTAAAGCTAATAATCTTATTGTGGTAGGAGATATAAACATTGATGTCTTAAATGATTCAGATAGGGATACTGAAAATTATTTACTCTTAATGGCATCCCATGGTCTTAAAAGTGTTGTCAATGAGCCAACCCGTGTTGTTAATACCTCAAAAACGTGTATTGATCATATATTTATGCGACTACATAAAAAAAATAGGCGCCTGTTCTACTGTGATGTATTGGACTACAGAATTTCGGATCATCATATGCTTCTTTTAAGATCTCATCAGGTCGAGAACCCCATTAATGCTTGTGACACTCAGAGTCAAATCGCGAGGACAGACTACTTTTTGCTTAATGAATGTCTTAAGTACGAATTTTGGGAACCAGTCTACTCGGAAGAAAACCCTTCGGTTGCTTACGACATTTTTCTATCGATTTTAAAAAAGTATATAAATAACTGCACTTTTCAATCTTTTCCTTGTTCTGGAAATAGAAAATACAAGCCTTTAAAGCCTTGGATGACAATAAAGTTGTTGAAAAGAGTAAAGAAGAAGAAAAAAATCTTCTTAATTTGTAAAAAGCACCCAAATAATTCATGGCTGAAGAAATATTATGACAGGTTGTGTATAAATATTGCCAAAGATATAAATCACTTGCGCAATAATCACTATACTCAAATGATGCTTAAAGCAAAATAATAATAATAATAATAATAATTGAGTGGCACTACAGCCCATAACGGACCAGGGCCTAGCTTCTACAACAACTACTCGTGTTGTGCATGCTAGTGTTCTTCACGAGTAGAAGGGACCTACAGTTTTTTGCCGATTCCGAACGGCGAGATTTGAGAAGCTTTCCATAGACAATTAATACTCTTTGAGTGTTGTCAGCAACTCGAAAGAGGTGGTGCCGTGAAAAAATGCTAGGTGTCCCGTCCGGGAATCGAACCCAGACTTTTCTGCGCCGCAGTCGATGCACTTACCACTGCGCTACGGCGACCACTTAAAGCTTAAAGCAAAAGGAAATAGTAAAAAAGAATGGAGAGTTGTAGATGATATTTTAGGTAAATCCCACAAAATGAATTCAATCGACGTTATAGAAGTTAATGAAGTTAATGTATCTGAGACGGGCAGCATAGCAAATAGTTTCAATAAGTTCTTCATAGAAATCGCTGATAAATTAAAGCCTTCCTCCAACCCGAACAATACCTGTAACTGTAATTCATACACAGTAACTACCGATAACATACACTCACATAGCTTCTTTTTTATTCCAATTACATCTGAAGAAATATTTAAGGTAATCATGTCTGAAAAAAGTAAAAATGGTATTACCATTGTACTCTTAAAGAAAATTGCGTTCAACATAGCTGACATATTATGCTATTTATTTAATATGAGTGTCAATAAAGGATGTTTTCCGAAATCTATGAAGTGTGCAGAAGTAATACCTCTGTTTAAAAAAGGGAATCCCAAATATATGGAGAACTATCGGCCCATATCACTTCTTCCAACATTTTCGAAACTCTTTGAAAAACTGTTAAAATCCCGCATGGTCTCCTTCTTGGAAAGAACAAATTTCTTTTCGGAACATCAGTTCGCATTTAGATCTAGAAAATCGACGGAAGATGCGATTCTTACCCTATTCTGGATTTCGAGGAGTGGTTTTAGATTGGCTTAGTTCTTATCTCAATGGGAGAGAACAAGTTGTCAAAATAAACGGTGTGCTGAGCAATTCTCTCGTGCTTAAAAATGGCGTCGCTCAAGGTTCTGTCCTGGGTCCTCTACTGTTTTTAATTTTCATAAATTCTCTGTTCTCCCAATGATTCAATGGTCAACTCACTGCATTCGCAGACGATATAGCTTTTGTTTACCGCGAATTGAATTTGTTTTCTTGCATTGTAAGTATTAATGAAGATCTTCATAAGCTACAACAGTGGTTCGCCTTGCACAAGTTAGTTGTTAGTGAAAAAACCAAATTAATGGCCTTTCATATGATAGGTTTTAATAGCTGCGATTTTAATCTGTTATTTCATTCACACGACTGCCAACGTTTTTCCATACCGGTTCTTCGCTGTGGTCTCGAAAACTTCAATGATAACTCTCCATGTTCAAAAGGATGCTTTAAGATTGAATCTGTTAGTGAATATAAATATCTAGGTGTTCTAATTGATTCCAACTTGAATTGGAAAGCACACATCAAAGCGGCGAAATCACATATGCTGCAAGTAATGCGAAAAATGTATAACTTAAGACCTTATTGCTCCAAGCAAGTTCTCACCATGATTTACTATGCACTTGCAAATTCTAAGCTTCAATATGGAATCACAAGTTGCGGAGCTGCTTTTGACAACGCTTTTGATCCGTTGTTCAAGACCCAGAAATGTATGGTTAGAATTATTTGCGGTAAAAATCGTACTGTTCACTGTTGGCCGTTATTTCAAATGCTTCACATCCTTCCTTTAAGACATCTGTATATCTTCAAAGTTCTTAAAGAATTTTATAAACGCAGTGGTAATACTGTGAATAGGACATCAAACTATCACAACCTGCGTGTAAACAATCAATCGCTAGTATCAGTTCCAATCGCACATAAAACTAAATTTTCGCGTTTTTTCACCATTAGTGCTCCTAGATGTTTCAACAGAATTCCAATTTCTATAAGACAAACAACTAATATTTATGCCTTCCTAAATAAAGTAAAGAATTGGCTATTTAATATCGATTATACAAATATAGAGACTATATTTCGATGTGTGTATTAAAAATAAAAAGGAAATAAAATTGAAAATCAAACATTTTCTTCCATATTTGCCTATGTTCACCTCACTTCTGTTTCTGTAATTTCTTCTTCTTTTACCCCACACTCATTTGTTTTTTATTCCTATGTTACCAGATCATTCGATACTAACTTTATGAATTACAGAATGATCTTATCTTCTTATTTTTAAATTTTGTTATTAAATATATTGTTAATTAGACCTAAGATAAAGAATGAATACATATATGAATAAATGAAAAATAAAATAAATGAATAAAAATCTTAGCTGCTTCCGCTTCAATGCCAGCAAACGCGTCATTGGCCGCTCGCTGTGTTCATCCAATCACGTCAATGTCGTCGGCGTAAGGTAGCAATTGAACTGACTTTTGGAAGATCGTACCTCTGGTTTTGACTTGTGAGTTACGCACGATCTTTCCAAGGATGATGTTAAAGAAGGGACATGAGAGTGCGTCGCCTTGTCTAAAACCTTTTTCGACATCGAAGGTCTCAGTGAGTTCGTTGCCGACTTGGACGGAGCAGCGAGAGTTCTCTATCGTCATCCTACACAATCTAAGGATTTTGGTAGGAATGCCAAAACTAGACATGGCACTGTATAGCTCGTCTCCATGCACACTGTCATATGTGGCCTTGAAATCGACGAATAGGTGGTGAGTGTCGATTTGCATTTCTTGGGTCTTTTTCAGGATCTGCTGTAATGTGAAGATTTGGTCGATGGTGGACATCCCCGGCCTGATACCACACTGATAAGGACCTATCAGGTTGTTGACGAACGGTTTCAGGCGTTCACACAATACGGCAGAGAGGATCTTGTATACGATGTTAAGGAGAGTAATCCCTCGATAATGGGCGCAGTCGAAGGGGTTTTCTTTCTTGTGGACCGGACAAACGACGCTGGGATTCCACTCATCCGGCATGCTTTCCTCCTACCAGTTGCTTTAAATAGTTCTGCGGACAGTCCATCCGCTCCAGCAGCTTTGTTCGACTTTAGTCTCAATATTTCTATCTTGACTTCGTCTAGGTCGGAGGGACGGAATTCTTGCCTATCATCGTTCAAATTGAGTGGAACATTCTGCCT
The DNA here is from genome assembly GCA_944738645.1 of Eristalinus sepulchralis. Classification (NCBI taxonomy): domain Eukaryota; kingdom Metazoa; phylum Arthropoda; class Insecta; order Diptera; family Syrphidae; genus Eristalinus; species Eristalinus sepulchralis. The sequence goes on from OX122886.1 coordinate 22,155,548, forward strand.
AACAGCAGTATTTGGGCCGTCATCGCCGTTTAAGAGTCTGCAGAAATGATCTTTCCAGATTCTCTGAATCGATTGCGACTCTACTACTAGGTTTCCGTTTTGGTCCCGGCAGGCTTCGGTCCGAACCCTGTATGCACCGGATAGCTGTTTCACCTTTCGGTAAAACTTTCGGACTTCCATCCTGCCATAACATCTCTCCATCTCTTCGACCGCGCGCTTCTCATGCTCTCTCTTTTTCCTTCTGAGAAGCCGGTTCTCTTCCCTTCTTTTCTGTTCGTAGAGCTCACGAACAGCTCTCGTTGTCCGATGCAGCGTTGCCTGGTAGGCCTCCTGTTTGGCTGCATGTGACTGCCTGCACTCGTCGTCAAACCATGGGTTCCTTCTAGGTGGTGGCGTGAAACCCAGCACATCAGTGGCAGCTTGTTTGATGGCTTTTTGACAACGTTTCCATTCTTCTTCTATTGTTAGTGCAGGCAGCGTCGAACTTTAGGAAAGTTTCAGGAAGACTAGGTCGGCAAAGATCCCATCAATCTGTTACGATTGTAGCTTCCCGACGTCAAGCCGTTTTGGCCTATCTGGACTCCGTTGCTCTCTCCATATCCGGGTTCTTACCTTGGCTACAACAAGGTGATGATCCGAGTCGATGTTGGCGCCTCGGAATGTTCGGACATCGAGAATATTGGAGGAGTGTCTGACGTCGATCTCAACGTGATCAACCTGGTTGACGGTTAGTTGATCAGGGTATCACCAGGTTCCTTTATGGATGTTGAGATGTGGGAACCGCGTACTACTCACAGAGAGGTTCCGCCCCGAGGCGAAGTCCAGCAGTCTGAGTCCGTTTCCGGAGGTCGTGTCGTGCAGGCTGTGTTTCCCGATGACGCCAGCAAAGATGTCCTTTTTTCCCAGCTGGATTATAGCTGATGTATCGATCGTATGTTCTTTCTTGGAGATCATAGAACTCATTCTTGCTATTGTCATCCTTCTCTTCTGTCAGGGTGTGAGCGCAAATCAGGTTGATGTTCCCGAATTTAGCCTTAATGCGGATTGTCATGAGGCTTTCGCTTGTGGGATTGTATCTTAAGACTTTTTGCCTTAGTCTGCCTAGAACAACAAATCCGCATCTTAATAAGCGCTGCCTTTTCTCCTTGTAGCAGTCGCTGCAGTAGACGTCGCAGCTCTTCATCTTCTTTCTGCCCGACACATCCCACCGCACTTCCTGGATGGCGGTGATATCTGCATTGTAGCAGTCAAGGACCTCCGCATGTTGTTCGGCTGCACGTGATCTGTTAAGGGACCTCACATTCCATGTGCAGAACCGAAAATCGTTGTCCTTTGTTTGTCTGCTGGGGTCGTCAACATTGGATCCGTCCCTATCCGATGCATGTTGTTGTCTCTGAACTCGGTTATTTTGCGTGGTGAGGGAGTTAGCCTCACGCGCAATCTACAAACTGGTAGGCCAGTTGCTGCATACATTGGTTCATTACACAACGGATACTGTAATGGCTATCCAAGGGCGTCACGGGGAGGCTGTATGTTAAGTTGCCCTGTGCACAGGCGAGGATAGCCTTGGCAGCTCGCCATATTGAGTACGATCAAGGACGTTGCCTCGTTTGCATAGACCCATGCCCAAGTTGCCACCGGGTGATCTTAATATAATACATCTACGGCAGGCCAAAAAGTAGGCTTGTAGTCGCCTTTCAGCTGACTAACAAAAACAACTAACAGTAGTTGTTGAAGAAGCTAAGCCCTGGTCCCTTGTGGGCTGTAGTGTCACTCAATTATCATTTAATAATAATAATAATTGAATGGCACTACAGCCCATAACGGACCAGGGCCTAGCTTCTACAACAACTACTCGTATTGTGCATGCTACTGTTCTTCACGTGTATAAGGGACCTACAGTTTTTTGCCGATTCCGAACGGCGAGATTTGAGAAGCTTTCCATAGACAATTAATACTCTTTGAGTGTTGTCAGCAACTCGAAAGAGGTGGTGCCGTGAAAAATTGCTAGGTGTCCCGTCCGGGGATCGAACCCAGCCTTTCTGCGCCGCAGTCGATGCATTTACCACTGCGCCACGGCGACCAGTTTGAATACCTCGGGGCAACCGTGAACTCCACAAACGAAACACCTGGGTAGAGATTCGGCGCAGAATCAGCCTTGGCAACTGTTTTTTTTTTCATTTTGTCAAAATAACTAGGGTGGAAACTCATAACTCGAAGGACTAATCTAACGCTGGGTATTAAGCAAACCGGCAGAACAGTTTCTTGGTTCCTTTGAAAGAAAAATTCGACGACAAATATACCCTGTCCGCGAGGAAGGCGAATGTAGGAGAAAGCACAACCGCTAACTCTATGTGCTGTACAAAGATGTGGATGAAGTTCAAAAAGCAAAAATCCGTCGACTACAGTGGCTCGCCATTATCGAGCGAGTGGACCACAACGCTTTTTTAGATAAGCAAAGGATAAAAATTATTCTCGAACTCATACTAAGTGACGAAGTAAACCGCTGAAAGTTACGATGCCATTACGGTACCAATTTATTACTTTATTTGTAGTTACAGTAATAATATAAATATATGTAAAATATAATTACAGACCATGTGGAGACTGCTGAGAAAATTCTCCTTATTGTCCTGGATTTTTATATATTGTACTTTTCCACTTTTATTCTATTTCCAATGACTTGAATATGTTATGAAGAATACTGCTGGTAGTATCATTTTTAAAAACTTAGAGACAAATTATAATCGCTCTTGTCTTGGAATACACTACTGGTAAGTTTTTAAATTTCAATTAACATGATTTTACTTAATATTTATGTATTACATCAAACAGCATTTATTATTTTGCAGTGCATAAAACACGCGTGCTATCAGAAAATACATTGGCAAACACGTCAGTTTATGTGAACTTATTTGAGGTGCAACTGCAATATTTCTTAGAATCAGACAGCAGATATCTCTGAACACATTTTATTACGAATCTTCTGTGCTTAACATTGTCAGAATCCCGAATTTCATTCAGTTATAAGTATATATACATGTACACACATTGCAAGGCACAATTTAACATAATGCTTTGATGAAACATTGCAGCCGTTGCAAAAATTTACTTTTGATAGTTCACATTGAGCATCGCGTTTCATAGCATTGTTTCATTGTTTAGGTGAATATTAATATAGTTACATACTAATTTGTTGATTTATGAGAAACTTTAGAACTTTAAGCAAACATTGACATATATTGGTCAAATATGGATAGAGATATTAAATAGAAATGTTTAATAATAGAATCCGGTATAAACAACTTTAATAAAACAAATACTTCAGAAGTATTTCAGTAATTGTCAGAAATGACATCTAACTAACACTTGTTGAAAACATGCTATCTGTGGTGCCAAATTTGCTACTTAAACTGTTTCACACTTTTATTTTTTCTAATTTTTTTTTAATAATTATTGTGAATTTCCACCACATTTCAAAAAAGGGTGAGACTGAAATAGACCATAATGTTCAGTAGTTTATTTATTGCTTCGTAAGAAAAAGTAGGTATCTTTGTGATCGCAGTGGCGTAGTGAGTAAGTACATCGACTAAGGTATCAGCCTCGATTCTGTAGACACACTCAATACTTATTTTATTATATAAATATGTTTATAAATTATGTAATTTTATAATATTTTTTTGTCTGATTGCTACGACCGTTTCAGTTGATGTCTGTATACCCACTTCCCGTACTTTTTTGCAGCTGGTTGGGTGCACACACCACCTATAGAAGACATGCGTCTTCGACTGGAAAAACCCCTTATCCTATAAAAAACACGCATACTATCTTTTTCCCAAGCTGTTTTTGACGCATACTTACTCGTGTGGTGTGTATCGAACAGCTGATTACTTCCAAAAATCAAATTCGGCCATGATAGTTTCAAAATAATGGCGAATAGCACCCAACTTCAGAGGAAAAGCACCAAATTGGAACGCCTCTGGAAGTGCTTCAAAGGCAGTGTCCGCTGAGTTTTCTTACGTTAGCTTCATCCGACTCTTATCAAATAGTCGGATGTATGTTCTGTTCTATATATTATACCTAAACCGGATTTTCATAACTTCTCACGAATATGCAATACGTATTTCTTGGAGTTAGGAATATCCATAAATGTATATACATATATCATAATTTCAAAACGTGTATAAAATCATTTGCGAAAATAGGAAATTATAAAGTTTCATTAAATTTTATGTTTCTTGTACAATTTGTGTGTCGTTCTGAGATTTGAGCAAATACAAGCTTGTCTTATGAGAAATAGTTTAACAATATTAATACACAATTTTCAGACCGAAAGTAAATATAATTCTTTCTACTGAATAAAACCTGATGTGGGCGGACAACCCCTCAAGTACATATGTATTTTATTATGTACCAAAACTTGTTTAGAAGTCGAAAATATTTAATATTAAATAGTTTGAAAGCAATCATCACAACTGAGGTGTATTTGAAGTGGTACAGTCTTGTGTTTACACGATCAGATAATAACTTTAATTTTTTTATGTGAAAGAAACCTATTTATGCATTTTAATATTGCTCGTTTTCACTAAATAAAATTAAATACATAATTATTGTGTGAATAATTTGTAGTTTAGAGATTGAAAAAGTAAGTTTGATTTGATTTGATAATCACTTTTGAACAAGTTTCCAGCCCAGTTATCCAACTACCACGAAAATGAGTGCACCTATCGAACGCTTCTCTTTTAGACATCAACTGTTCAATTTTCCCTACTTTCTGTGGTAGTAAGGACGGTGGAATTTGAAATTTGAAATTTTGAAATTTTGAAATTTAAAAAGTAACTGAAAACAAAAAGTTGTTAGAGCATTAAATTGCCAACATGTAGAATATGAGAAATTGCATGCTACTAGCAAGCAACATCTTTTCACAAGTACATCCTGGATAATTGATAACTTAAATTTAAATAACTTTGTTTTAATATTTAGACCCCCATTAAAAATTAGCATTAACGTGGACGAACGAAACAGTTTTGTTTATGTGGATGGATATTATGGATGTAAATGTTGATGCAAATGTTGAAATCAGTGTATGAATTGTGTTTGTCACCGGTCGCTGTGGATATCAATTTGGGATAAGCTGAACAGCACTCTGTCTTAAAAAAGAAAAGCAACGAAATTGTATTTACCTTCATATTTCATACAAATGTTTCTACCTTAAAAAATGAAAAAAAAAAACCTTATCCTTTTCCTGTTCAAAATTACTTAAAAATTTATTTATTACTTTTATGGCTACACTTTCTAAACATCAAGTATAGGAAATCTGCGTTCATTTATATCTGTACGTATATTTTAACAATTATAGAGTTAAGTCCGTTTCGATAAGGAATTCGACGTACTCATTATATTCAACAAATTATGTAAAGCTCCTCATTTAAATTTTTTTCAGAAATAAAAGTAAAGGAATAAAGTCATTTGACTACGTAAGGGATCTATGCCAGGTTCAAAATGCGCCTAACACTGGACTGCCTTTTAACTAATAGTTCACCAGCTTCGATATATTTATATGTTTCGGATCGTTCCAAAACTGTTCAAAACTACCAGCTCGAAAGCATTTCTACACCCTAGAAACCAAGTGTATTTTTCAATCATTGAATCTATCTCCGCCGTCATATCAAATATGGTCAGACTTAACCAAATTAAATTGAGAATCGCTACTGGAAGGGAGAGGTTTCCAATTGGACCAATTCAAATGGGGTTTTTTTTATATATTAACCTTACAATTATTAAAAAGCAATTACTGCGCATACAAATGGAACGTTACCCACTTCAACTAATGCATTTAAAGGCATGACAAGGTGATTTTGCGAAATGTGAAAATTATTAGATCTTGCTCCTTTCCACTTCTAGCTTTATCGACTGATGCAAAACGAAGCAAACCAAAGAATGACTCAATTATCGGATCAATGCCAGAGAGGACTCAGTTTTTAGAGATGGTTACTAAAAAGATGGGAAATGAGCAATGTGTTGAGTGATGTACTTCTTACATTTTTTCAATAAAAAAATATGTTTGAACGCAAATAACGGAATTTATTTGTACTTGCAATATTTAAAATCTACCTTATCTAATCTAATGTATTTTTTGATACAGTATATCGATGTTAGTCCGAACCCGAACTGCTTTCAATAGCTAACGACTCTGCGACTTCTTCTAGTCATCAAGCACAAGCTGTCTTTCATGCGCTATTACCTACTCTTAATACAGAAGCTGGAAGATCGGATTCGAATTTCAGGATTCCAGTGTAGCGGAGCTAGTGCAATGAACAAATTTTGCTTTTTAGACTACATTCAAATTTTGGTACAGCTATGCTAGTTTACATACATATTTAAATTGAGATATGTGCATACTCACCAATTTATAAGGTTTGTTAATTAATTTTTATCAAAAAAGCCTCAATATTTTTTGGCGCTGATTGAATTAGAAAAAAAATTGTTTCGCAACAAAGGCATTTTTTACTTTTTTAATTAATTGATAAATATATCTTATGAAAACATAATAAACTTTCTTATTCTAAGGAAAGATGACAATTTATTTTTACATTTTGTATATGTATTTTCGAATATTTTTTATGAATACACGAATACAAACAATCCGTAAACAAATAAAATGAATACATCATTCTCTTTTTTAAAATAATTAGATTGTTACTTTTTTATACTAAGTTATCATATAATAGGGTAAAATAAATTTATTTTCTGGACATATGCATATATCACAGCTAATTTTTCCATAAATTCTGGGCAAATAGTTTTGAAAAGTTAAGTGTACATTTTTTTAGTTTTAATTTTAAGTTCATGGAACAACATTCTATTTCTCATTTATATGTACATTAGTCGACATTCTTTTAATCTAAAATGAAAGTATTAAAAATGCATAATTTGTACATAATATATATTACACAAATTTAATATACAGACTTTTTAAAATAATGAAATGTTTTTCACTTAATTATACTTATATAAACAGTTCTTTTTAATTATGTATTACCTCCTTATACAATCAGTAGAAATCATATATAACTTAATCAGTTCTCTTTTCGAGATGGCTCAATATTTATAATTATTATCAAAAGTTACCCTTTATATATATATTTATCTGCTTCCGACTTACGCGGCTTAGTGGTTAATAAAATTACTTGAATAAGTATTCAGAAAAAAATCATTTCATAAATTTACATTGCAGAATAAAGAAAATTTTGCTTTAATACATAAATAAATAACACGGATTTTATCACTTTAATGTCAAACAAAGACTTGAAAACCAGTGAAATAAAATCAAGTACTTAAATGACTTTGTCTTTCAGTAGTATAAAAACAAACGAGATCTGCACCAAACCGAGTAACCGAGTTTGTTAAAGTGCTATACAAAAGTAAATCAAACAAAGTAATATCTCTTTCCTTTCATTAGAGATTTTTCCAATATGTTTCTATCTAAAGTGATCTTAATATTTTCTTGAATTTTGCTAAAATTAATTTGTAAACATTGTCTATACTACATTATATATAATATAAAGTATCTATCTATTCAAAGCCAGATGATATTGTAACTTAGTTGACCTATTCCACTTGTCAGACTTTTTTTTAATTTGTTCTTTCCTATATTACAAATGCCTATTATGTGTTTTAAATGTAAATTGCATGTAAAATTTTCTCTGAAACTTTTATTCAAGGAAAATTCACATTGAAAATAAGCTCTTCTCAGCTACAAGAAAACAGTAGCTTGTCTGTTTCAAAAAACAAAAATAAGTTCTTAGCTGAGCAAAAATTATTATCCAAACAAAATTATAGTTTGACTTAAAGAGTGTCTGAAAATAGTGAGTCGTGACTTACATAACTCTAAAATGTAAAAGTTCCTAGGTTAAAACATGTTAGAAGAAGACGATACAAGAAAGAATATTTAAGTTTCTCTGTCGTGAAATTTTAAAATGAAGAAGAAAATAATAATCAAGAAAAGGAAAACCTTGACTCAGACCAAGAATTAATTTCAAAACAAATGAACTTAATCAAAAAAATTGTAAAAATATAAAAGAAAAAGGGAAAACGTGTCATGATAATTTCTCTGGTAAAAAGCCAGAGCTCTTGACGAGTATAAAAAAAATATAAATTATTAAAGCTAACAGTGCATAGTAAATAATGCATAAAATTAAAATATGTGATATGTAGTTTTCTCAAACTCAACATTTTCATAATTAATTTATTTAAATTGTTAGAAATAAATTTAATTTAATGTTGTAGTGGATAAACCATTTCAATTATAGTGAACAGAATCAAATTGTAAAAGAAGAAATCTGCACACAGCGAAGTTACTTCCAGATAAGAAGAAATATTGTGTCTAATTTCCAGATCGCAGCAATGAAAAAGCAGTTGAGTTAAAAACTAAAATTTTGTGTTTAATTCCTGAAAACGCTCAGGAAAACATCGGTGTCGAAACCCGGGAATTAATTCCGTATATAACATAAATGTAAAATGTACATAAAAGACATAGTAAAATTTAACTCATCTAGAAAAATGATCAAAAGCCATCAAAAACGCTGCAAATATTATTTGATGATATTAAGAAGACATTTCTTTTTTTCAAAAATGTATTCACTGCCCAGCAGAGTTCTGTTCGGACTTGCATACGTCGAGGAAAAGAGCTGAACACACGTCAAATCCATCAAATTGTATGTGAAGGGCTGTAGTGTCACTCAATTATCATTTAATAATAATAATAATTGAATGGCACTACAGCCCATAACGGACCAGGGCCTAGCTTCTACAACAACTACTCGTATTGTGCATGCTACTGTTCTTCACGTGTATAAGGGACCTACAGTTTTTTGCCGATTCCGAACGGCGAGATTTGAGAAGCTTTCCATAGACAATTAATACTCTTTGAGTGTTGTCAGCAACTCGAAAGAGGTGGTGCCGTGAAAAATTGCTAGGTGTCCCGTCCGGGGATCGAACCCAGCCTTTCTGCGCCGCAGTCGATGCATTTACCACTGCGCCACGGCGACCAGTTTGAATACCTCGGGGCAACCGTGAACTCCACAAACGAAACACCTGGGTAGAGATTCGGCGCAGAATCAGCCTTGGCAACTGTTTTTTTTTTCATTTTGTCAAAATAACTAGGGTGGAAACTCATAACTCGAAGGACTAATCTAACGCTGGGTATTAAGCAAACCGGCAGAACAGTTTCTTGGTTCCTTTGAAAGAAAAATTCGACGACAAATATACCCTGTCCGCGAGGAAGGCGAATGTAGGAGAAAGCACAACCGCTAACTCTATGTGCTGTACAAAGATGTGGATGAAGTTCAAAAAGCAAAAATCCGTCGACTACAGTGGCTCGCCATTATCGAGCGAGTGGACCACAACGCTTTTTTAGATAAGCAAAGGATAAAAATTATTCTCGAACTCATACTAAGTGACGAAGTAAACCGCTGAAAGTTACGATGCCATTACGGTACCAATTTATTACTTTATTTGTAGTTACAGTAATAATATAAATATATGTAAAATATAATTACAGACCATGTGGAGACTGCTGAGAAAATTCTCCTTATTGTCCTGGATTTTTATATATTGTACTTTTCCACTTTTATTCTATTTCCAATGACTTGAATATGTTATGAAGAATACTGCTGGTAGTATCATTTTTAAAAACTTAGAGACAAATTATAATCGCTCTTGTCTTGGAATACACTACTGGTAAGTTTTTAAATTTCAATTAACATGATTTTACTTAATATTTATGTATTACATCAAACAGCATTTATTATTTTGCAGTGCATAAAACACGCGTGCTATCAGAAAATACATTGGCAAACACGTCAGTTTATGTGAACTTATTTGAGGTGCAACTGCAATATTTCTTAGAATCAGACAGCAGATATCTCTGAACACATTTTATTACGAATCTTCTGTGCTTAACATTGTCAGAATCCCGAATTTCATTCAGTTATAAGTATATATACATGTACACACATTGCAAGGCACAATTTAACATAATGCTTTGATGAAACATTGCAGCCGTTGCAAAAATTTACTTTTGATAGTTCACATTGAGCATCGCGTTTCATAGCATTGTTTCATTGTTTAGGTGAATATTAATATAGTTACATACTAATTTGTTGATTTATGAGAAACTTTAGAACTTTAAGCAAACATTGACATATATTGGTCAAATATGGATAGAGATATTAAATAGAAATGTTTAATAATAGAATCCGGTATAAACAACTTTAATAAAACAAATACTTCAGAAGTATTTCAGTAATTGTCAGAAATGACATCTAACTGACACTTGTTGAAAACATGCTATCTGTGGTGCCAAATTTGCTACTTAAACTGTTTCACACTTTTATTTTTTCTAATTTTTTTTTAATAATTATTGTGAATTTCCACCACATTTCAAAAAAGGGTGAGACTGAAATAGACCATAATGTTCAGTAGTTTATTTATTGCTTCGTAAGAAAAAGTAGGTATCTTTGTGATCGCAGTGGCGTAGTGAGTAAGTACATCGACTAAGGTATCAGCCTCGATTCTGTAGACACACTCAATACTTATTTTATTATATAAATATGTTTATAAATTATGTAATTTTATAATATTTTTTTGTCTGATTGCTACGACCGTTTCAGTTGATGTCTGTATACCCACTTCCCGTACTTTTTTGCAGCTGGTTGGGTGCACACACCACCTATAGAAGACATGCGTCTTCGACTGGAAAAACCCCTTATCCTATAAAAAACACGCATACTATCTTTTTCCCAAGCTGTTTTTGACGCATACTTACTCGTGTGGTGTGTATCGAACAGCTGATTACTTCCAAAAATCAAATTCGGCCATGATAGTTTCAAAATAATGGCGAATAGCACCCAACTTCAGAGGAAAAGCACCAAATTGGAACGCCTCTGGAAGTGCTTCAAAGGCAGTGTCCGCTGAGTTTTCTTACGTTAGCTTCATCCGACTCTTATCAAATAGTCGGATGTATGTTCTGTTCTATATATTATACCTAAACCGGATTTTCATAACTTCTCACGAATATGCAATACGTATTTCTTGGAGTTAGGAATATCCATAAATGTATATACATATATCATAATTTCAAAACGTGTATAAAATCATTTGCGAAAATAGGAAATTATAAAGTTTCATTAAATTTTATGTTTCTTGTACAATTTGTGTGTCGTTCTGAGATTTGAGCAAATACAAGCTTGTCTTATGAGAAATAGTTTAACAATATTAATACACAATTTTCAGACCGAAAGTAAATATAATTCTTTCTACTGAATAAAACCTGATGTGGGCGGACAACCCCTCAAGTACATATGTATTTTATTATGTACCAAAACTTGTTTAGAAGTCGAAAATATTTAATATTAAATAGTTTGAAAGCAATCATCACAACTGAGGTGTATTTGAAGTGGTACAGTCTTGTGTTTACACGATCAGATAATAACTTTAATTTTTTTATGTGAAAGAAACCTATTTATGCATTTTAATATTGCTCGTTTTCACTAAATAAAATTAAATACATAATTATTGTGTGAATAATTTGTAGTTTAGAGATTGAAAAAGTAAGTTTGATTTGATTTGATAATCACTTTTGAACAAGTTTCCAGCCCAGTTATCCAACTACCACGAAAATGAGTGCACCTATCGAACGCTTCTCTTTTAGACATCAACTGTTCAATTTTCCCTACTTTCTGTGGTAGTAAGGACGGTGGAATTTGAAATTTGAAATTTTGAAATTTTGAAATTTAAAAAGTAACTGAAAACAAAAAGTTGTTAGAGCATTAAATTGCCAACATGTAGAATATGAGAAATTGCATGCTACTAGCAAGCAACATCTTTTCACAAGTACATCCTGGATAATTGATAACTTAAATTTAAATAACTTTGTTTTAATATTTAGACCCCCATTAAAAATTAGCATTAACGTGGACGAACGAAACAGTTTTGTTTATGTGGATGGATATTATGGATGTAAATGTTGATGCAAATGTTGAAATCAGTGTATGAATTGTGTTTGTCACCGGTCGCTGTGGATATCAATTTGGGATAAGCTGAACAGCACTCTGTCTTAAAAAAGAAAAGCAACGAAATTGTATTTACCTTCATATTTCATACAAATGTTTCTACCTTAAAAAATGAAAAAAAAAAACCTTATCCTTTTCCTGTTCAAAATTACTTAAAAATTTATTTATTACTTTTATGGCTACACTTTCTAAACATCAAGTATAGGAAATCTGCGTTCATTTATATCTGTACGTATATTTTAACAATTATAGAGTTAAGTCCGTTTCGATAAGGAATTCGACGTACTCATTATATTCAACAAATTATGTAAAGCTCCTCATTTAAATTTTTTTCAGAAATAAAAGTAAAGGAATAAAGTCATTTGACTACGTAAGGGATCTATGCCAGGTTCAAAATGCGCCTAACACTGGACTGCCTTTTAACTAATAGTTCACCAGCTTCGATATATTTATATGTTTCGGATCGTTCCAAAACTGTTCAAAACTACCAGCTCGAAAGCATTTCTACACCCTAGAAACCAAGTGTATTTTTCAATCATTGAATCTATCTCCGCCGTCATATCAAATATGGTCAGACTTAACCAAATTAAATTGAGAATCGCTACTGGAAGGGAGAGGTTTCCAATTGGACCAATTCAAATGGGGTTTTTTTTATATATTAACCTTACAATTATTAAAAAGCAATTACTGCGCATACAAATGGAACGTTACCCACTTCAACTAATGCATTTAAAGGCATGACAAGGTGATTTTGCGAAATGTGAAAATTATTAGATCTTGCTCCTTTCCACTTCTAGCTTTATCGACTGATGCAAAACGAAGCAAACCAAAGAATGACTCAATTATCGGATCAATGCCAGAGAGGACTCAGTTTTTAGAGATGGTTACTAAAAAGATGGGAAATGAGCAATGTGTTGAGTGATGTACTTCTTACATTTTTTCAATAAAAAAATATGTTTGAACGCAAATAACGGAATTTATTTGTACTTGCAATATTTAAAATCTACCTTATCTAATCTAATGTATTTTTTGATACAGTATATCGATGTTAGTCCGAACCCGAACTGCTTTCAATAGCTAACGACTCTGCGACTTCTTCTAGTCATCAAGCACAAGCTGTCTTTCATGCGCTATTACCTACTCTTAATACAGAAGCTGGAAGATCGGATTCGAATTTCAGGATTCCAGTGTAGCGGAGCTAGTGCAATGAACAAATTTTGCTTTTTAGACTACATTCAAATTTTGGTACAGCTATGCTAGTTTACATACATATTTAAATTGAGATATGTGCATACTCACCAATTTATAAGGTTTGTTAATTAATTTTTATCAAAAAAGCCTCAATATTTTTTGGCGCTGATTGAATTAGAAAAAAAATTGTTTCGCAACAAAGGCATTTTTTACTTTTTTAATTAATTGATAAATATATCTTATGAAAACATAATAAACTTTCTTATTCTAAGGAAAGATGACAATTTATTTTTACATTTTGTATATGTATTTTCGAATATTTTTTATGAATACACGAATACAAACAATCCGTAAACAAATAAAATGAATACATCATTCTCTTTTTTAAAATAATTAGATTGTTACTTTTTTATACTAAGTTATCATATAATAGGGTAAAATAAATTTATTTTCTGGACATATGCATATATCACAGCTAATTTTTCCATAAATTCTGGGCAAATAGTTTTGAAAAGTTAAGTGTACATTTTTTTAGTTTTAATTTTAAGTTCATGGAACAACATTCTATTTCTCATTTATATGTACATTAGTCGACATTCTTTTAATCTAAAATGAAAGTATTAAAAATGCATAATTTGTACATAATATATATTACACAAATTTAATATACAGACTTTTTAAAATAATGAAATGTTTTTCACTTAATTATACTTATATAAACAGTTCTTTTTAATTATGTATTACCTCCTTATACAATCAGTAGAAATCATATATAACTTAATCAGTTCTCTTTTCGAGATGGCTCAATATTTATAATTATTATCAAAAGTTACCCTTTATATATATATTTATCTGCTTCCGACTTACGCGGCTTAGTGGTTAATAAAATTACTTGAATAAGTATTCAGAAAAAAATCATTTCATAAATTTACATTGCAGAATAAAGAAAATTTTGCTTTAATACATAAATAAATAACACGGATTTTATCACTTTAATGTCAAACAAAGACTTGAAAACCAGTGAAATAAAATCAAGTACTTAAATGACTTTGTCTTTCAGTAGTATAAAAACAAACGAGATCTGCACCAAACCGAGTAACCGAGTTTGTTAAAGTGCTATACAAAAGTAAATCAAACAAAGTAATATCTCTTTCCTTTCATTAGAGATTTTTCCAATATGTTTCTATCTAAAGTGATCTTAATATTTTCTTGAATTTTGCTAAAATTAATTTGTAAACATTGTCTATACTACATTATATATAATATAAAGTATCTATCTATTCAAAGCCAGATGATATTGTAACTTAGTTGACCTATTCCACTTGTCAGACTTTTTTTTAATTTGTTCTTTCCTATATTACAAATGCCTATTATGTGTTTTAAATGTAAATTGCATGTAAAATTTTCTCTGAAACTTTTATTCAAGGAAAATTCACATTGAAAATAAGCTCTTCTCAGCTACAAGAAAACAGTAGCTTGTCTGTTTCAAAAAACAAAAATAAGTTCTTAGCTGAGCAAAAATTATTATCCAAACAAAATTATAGTTTGACTTAAAGAGTGTCTGAAAATAGTGAGTCGTGACTTACATAACTCTAAAATGTAAAAGTTCCTAGGTTAAAACATGTTAGAAGAAGACGATACAAGAAAGAATATTTAAGTTTCTCTGTCGTGAAATTTTAAAATGAAGAAGAAAATAATAATCAAGAAAAGGAAAACCTTGACTCAGACCAAGAATTAATTTCAAAACAAATGAACTTAATCAAAAAAATTGTAAAAATATAAAAGAAAAAGGGAAAACGTGTCATGATAATTTCTCTGGTAAAAAGCCAGAGCTCTTGACGAGTATAAAAAAAATATAAATTATTAAAGCTAACAGTGCATAGTAAATAATGCATAAAATTAAAATATGTGATATGTAGTTTTCTCAAACTCAACATTTTCATAATTAATTTATTTAAATTGTTAGAAATAAATTTAATTTAATGTTGTAGTGGATAAACCATTTCAATTATAGTGAACAGAATCAAATTGTAAAAGAAGAAATCTGCACACAGCGAAGTTACTTCCAGATAAGAAGAAATATTGTGTCTAATTTCCAGATCGCAGCAATGAAAAAGCAGTTGAGTTAAAAACTAAAATTTTGTGTTTAATTCCTGAAAACGCTCAGGAAAACATCGGTGTCGAAACCCGGGAATTAATTCCGTATATAACATAAATGTAAAATGTACATAAAAGACATAGTAAAATTTAACTCATCTAGAAAAATGATCAAAAGCCATCAAAAACGCTGCAAATATTATTTGATGATATTAAGAAGACATTTCTTTTTTTCAAAAATGTATTCACTGCCCAGCAGAGTTCTGTTCGGACTTGCATACGTCGAGGAAAAGAGCTGAACACACGTCAAATCCATCAAATTGTATGTGAAGGGCAAAGCAAAGTCATAGGGAAGGCTGTTGCTTCTACATTTGACGACGATTAAACAGTACCAGCGAAAGCTCTTACAAGTAAGTGAAATTAATGTTGCTGATCTGTTAATATAATTAGGATCTTCCTAAATGTTGATGAACAAATAGTTTTATGCTGATCCAATTATGAAGTTGTCGTAGGAATTTCCTTTAAGGATACAATTATCGAAAGCCGCTTAATGGCTTAGGGGATATTCGTTGCAAGAAATTTCTGCTAGCACCGCTGCTGTATAAGTTGACAGAATTTGGATGACTCGTGTCTGGACATCAGGACATAGTTGCGAAACATTCGCGTCATTATCCAAGTTTTCTTGTTGTTTGGGAAATTATTGCGGAACTGTCGTATGGGTTCAATAACAGACAATCATATACAGATGTTTCACCACCATAGAAAAAACTGACATATGAAACTGAAGAAGTTATATTTTTATAGGGATAATTAATATTGGCAATTTTTTTTTCACTTTTTCTTTATAGGAAGCGAAGCGGCTTTAGAGAGAGGAGTACCTTATTTTGAGGATCTCCATCACCCAAGCAACAGAACAACGATTGACGTATCATATAAGTTAACGACGATGATGCAA
The DNA here is from genome assembly GCA_944738645.1 of Eristalinus sepulchralis. NCBI lineage: Eukaryota > Metazoa > Arthropoda > Insecta > Diptera > Syrphidae > Eristalinus > Eristalinus sepulchralis. The sequence continues at coordinate 22,171,865 of OX122886.1, forward strand.
GTCCGGCGAAGTAACCTGAGCGAGCACATTCCATCGCTCAAACACAGAACCCTTTCTGTTGCCAACATTCGAACTAGTAGAATAAATATTGTAAATTAGGCTTTAAGATCAGAGGAGGTGCGGAAACAGCACTTATTTCCCTTAACATCTTCAATGACGACTGAGGGGTAATTAAGAAGTGCCCGTCCCTTTATTATGCGGATAAGAGGAATATCCGGACATTAGAACGTCAATTGAATACCCTCAGGCAGGGAAACGGAAGCAAAGATGAATTTTATGCTAATGTTAACCTTAAATTTTTGCTCATAATTAACTAAATTAAGACAGTAGACAGTACAGTACAGAAACGATCAACACTCTTATTGAAAATCACAGAAACCGTCGAGTGTGCAGTTTTCGTCAGAGGATTAAAGGTGATCTTTCTAAGATATTAGTTACACAAAACCCGCAAACACTTCTTGAAGCGTATGCCTCTTGCTTAGAAATTTAATATCTTAAATATCGGAATATAGCAATACATAATAACAGCACATCTAATACAATAACTAGCCCAATTAATGAAATATTCGTAAGACAACCGAGGCCAGCACCTCCACCGCGACAACAAAAACCATTAACATTGCATCAAGGAAATATGGCATATAATATTCGACATAAGCAGCACCAACGGCATCAATATTAACCTCAAGGACCTCGAAGGAACAACTTTCCACCACCGAGATCAACTCAGTCAAAGCCTCCAGTTCCAATGGAAACTCACCAGTCTGCCAAACCAGACAAGTTTTTTATATGAACAGACCAATACACAACCACAACAATAATAATCAACCCAACTATAACTAAAATTTTAGAAATGGATCCATCAATGTGCCCCAAAAACGACAGCGGTTACTTAATATCCAAACCCAAGAAGATTCACAATATCTCGATGAATTCAAAAAAAAATATTAAGAAGAAAACACTCAAGAACACGAGATTGGACTATCAGAAGAGGTATAATCCGAAGTAAAATTTATGACAGGAGCCTTTCCAACATATACAGACTTTAACACCAAGGATGGGAAATATTAAAATTTCTCATCGACACAGGTGCTAACAAAAACTTTATAAGAACTGTCCTTGCCTCTGGGACAAAACCAGCCCAAAAACCATTCTAAATTCAATAGCTGGAGGGGAAATCCAAAAAAAAAAAACAAAGTTACTGGTTAATTCTTTAAAAGCAAAACACCATTGATTTAACCTCAGGTTTTCACGAAATCAGGATGAAAGAGAAAGATATACCAAAGACAGCATTTTCGACTATGAACGGGATATATAAATTAACACGTCTACCATTTGGGTTGAACAATGCTCCGGCTACCTTTCCTTATGGACCACATAATAGTGTTTGGTGTAAGAGAAAAACACTTAAGGAATCTATATATTATTTTAAGAAAACTAGAACAAGCAAACCTAGAAGTAAACCTGGACAAAACTAAATTCCTGAAGAAAGAATTGGAGTTCTTAGGATACTATCATATCAAATAAGGCCATACGACCAGACCCAAAAAAAGTTGAAGCCATGCAGAAGATGAAACACCCAGAAAACTTAAAAGAACTTAAATAATTTCACGGATTACCTTATATTACCGATGATTCATAAAAGAATTTGCAAAAATTGCAAAGGCCTTAACGAATCTCACAAGGTCGGCTCAAATTAAAGTAATTCAATCACGGAAAGTGAAGGTCGAACTTAAAACCGAAGAATTGAAAGCTTTTAAAGATGTCAAAGAACTTTTGACATCATCAGAAATATAGATTTTTCCAGATTTTAAAAACCATCTCACTACTGACGCTTCTAACACCGCTATTGGAGCTGTTCAGTCTCAAGGAGAAATAGGAAAAGACATACCCATTACGTTCATACTCAGATTTCTAAATAAAACCGAGAAACATTACACTTCAAATGAAAAAGAATTGTTAGCGATAGTTTGGGCCCTCGACAATATTCGTAATTATCTATACGGTGCGAAAAAGATAAGGACACTAACAAACCATCAGCCACTTACCTTTGCCCTGAGCAAGAACATTCTAGCTTTGTTAACGGTCAGGTTGAGCGTTTGCACTCAACTCTCTCCGAGATTTTGCGTTGTTGTAAGACCGATTAAGTTCATAGATCATTTGAGGAGTTATTAGATCATGCTGTATACGAGTACAATTTCTCAATACATTCTACTACCAACAAGAAACCTATTGAGGTATTCTTCGGGAGGAACGTAAGTACTGACCCGAAACAATTCGAGAATGCACGACAAGAAAACATACTAAAACTCCAAGAGAAACAAATCAAAGATCTAGATTTCCACAACAAATCCCGACAACCATTGAAAAATTACTCTCCCGGTGAACTTATTTTCGTTAAAATTAATAGACGCCTAGACGCACAAAACTTTCCGCTAGATTTAGAAATTAGGTAGTGAAAGAAAACAATCCAACTACAATTCTAACTGAATCAGGCAAAGTTGTCAATAAGGTTTACATTAAAAATGTAATATCCCCTTTTAGGATCCTGACATCTTCTACCTTCGCGGATGTTCAGATACTGGATTATAAAATTAGCAAATTGATAACTCTGAGTTCAAAAACCGCTAAGTTGCAGACTGGACTACTTCAAATCGTACACGCAATCAACTTAACAAAGTATCAGGACATGCTTGATGAAATTGATTTAAAAACGAAAAACGATGTTAGTTATGCTTCTCCATTCCTATCCTTCCAAATTTCCGAAATCCGTGATCGGAGGAGTCGATAATACCAGTAATAAGAAAAGAAAAAATCATTGAATTTTATAGGTAAAGCGTGAAAATGGATTGCCGGCACACCGGACCACCACGACTTTAAAATTTTAAAAGATAAATCTCAAAACATGTTAAAGAATAACTTTAGACAGACTAGACAATATGACGGAATTAACAAATACCATTTCTAATCTAATCATTAAAAACAAATATCGATATGAAAACCCAATATTATATAAGAAAACTATATGTACTTAAAGAAGAAGTTACGAATATTGAAAATGTTTTTCAATGGGCAAAAGTGGGTATCATAAATTCATTCATAGTTTCAAACCCCGAAATAAATTTAGTTGAGTCATTATTTAAAAGAAACAATGTACCATATCTTAATATTGATGAGGCATTGGAATTCTCAACTGTAAAAATAGCATGTTACAAAAGAAAATTATCTAGCTAAGATAAACGTTTATAATATACTTAATGTGAAGACAAATATTACGGAATTGATAATAAATCCAAAGCTTTTATCAATTTCACTATTTGAAAAGAACCCGAAATTGTAGACTTAAGTAACAATGATTTTGAAACAAATTTCATCAATAATCTACATCTCCCAACAGTCGATAACATTTTCCTAGGGTCTATACTGCTCAACAAGTTAAACGAATCAATTTTGGTGGAGTCACCCGTTAAGAGAATTGGTATAAGTCAATCTCGAGGACACTCGAGCTTAATGAGGAGCTAACACCGCGAATATTTCCACTCCGAAATTCCAACCGTCATCTCCAGCACGGCAATCGGAAGACACCTGTGGGAGAATATTGCATGCCGCTACGATGCAAGATCGCAGAATGTTACGATCCCAATGACGTCACATGCGATCAGAGTAATACATATGTAACATTGCATGCAAATCAACAATACCCCACAAACGCCAGTTGTCAAATGTAAACAAACAATACATCATATAAAAAAACAAACCGTTGAACAAAACAGTGGTTTCATTTTACTATTTAAACTAGTTGCTTATTAAAACAGTAGATTTCTTTGCTTGCAATATAAGCAATAGTTTCCTTTGTTCGATTAAAGTAAAGTGGTGCACACGTTTGGCCAAAACAATCGGAAGGAGCTGCATGGATCAAGCGACGCAACGAAAAAAGCATACGGAGCTGCTGTGTATATTCGGACAGAAGACAGTCATAGTGAAGTATATATGCACCTCTTAATGTCAAAGTCCAAGGTCGCACCAGTACAACCAATCTTGCTCCAGCTCAGCGATTGGAAACATTCATCAGGAACCGAGTGGGAGAAATACAAAAGTTGACAGAGGTCCGAAGGTGGAAACACATCTCAACGACACAGAACCCAGCTGATCTCGCATGCAGAGGTATGCAGCCAACAGCGTTAACCACCGATACTTTGTGGTGGAATAGACCAGAGTTTCAGCGATCAACATGGGAACTCGAAATGCCTTCACAACCCACGAACCCTAACACGATAGAAATACAAAAAAAGGTTAAGGTAAACCACATCAACTTGTCAGATGAAAATTTAATGGCGACCTACTTCAAAGGGAGGCAAGCCAAAAAGGATGCATAAGTCAGGAAAGAAAGGAAATAGAGGTGAGAAGCGCATGGAGGAATTCCGAGGAAAACAGAGAGAACGGACTGCTCAGGAGAACATAGAAGCATTGTTTGAGAAATAATTTTTTGGTTTCCGCAATGTCACCAAGGTTTTAAAGAATCTGCAGATTCAGCAGGTCACCTGTACAATCATAGTGCCCATCATCACCCGGTCACCCGAATTTATGATCCGAAATACGATAGTTAATTTCTTACAACTTGGAATTATCGACCCTATCACTGCCTACCAGCTTGCAGGTGCGCTCTATCGAGTCACTCTTTTCCAAACTGATTTCAAGCTCGAGGAAGCAATGCTACTTCTCACGTAACCTATAACAAGATAATTTTGAGCACGTATATGTTACTGGTGATCAACGTAGGGCATTAGAGCTAATGGGAGCACACTTTAGCCCATTGATCAACTAAATCTCGGCGATTGGATATGTGAAGACTACCTCGAAGTGCTATCTGCCCCGGCACCCACGCTGTTTAGGAGTGAATATTCTGCATATAAAATTTGGCAATCATAGAGCAGCAGTTGAGCCATTAGCGACAGATGTCGTTCCGGATGATCAAGAGAGGAACTTTTACCTTCATTGACCTTTCCTGAATGCGAGATAGTTTATACGCGGCCCAGGAGCTCGCCCGGTGGATGGAGTCCCCGTGCTACCTGAAGCAATGTATATTGAGAATCTAAATGACAATATTGTGTCAGTATCATTGAACCCATATCACATCAATGAAGTTTCCCGTGAATTTGATATTTTCTGGACACCCGAAATTATATAAGATCCCGAGGCATATATGGGAGTAGTTTATCTCCTTGGAGAAAACTTTGGGGAATTATATGCAAGACTACAATGCTGTGCATTTACGACAAGAGACTCAGCTTGTCTCGAGATTAGTCTTGAATACGCCTAGGTTCTACATAACTTTCTAAACTAATCAACAACCTCTGGGAGTAGCCTAAGGACCACATAATGGAAAGCCACGGACTCTTTATCCGTTGGAAAACAATGTATGGAAAACAATGTGCTGGGCCAGGACAAAATACTGGATACTACAGGTCAAACCCACGTTAAAAAGGTATTTGCATAGTTGTACAATTTGTCACCGATTAATACAAAAATAATGTTTCAGAAAAAACTTCGTAAAATTTTGAAGGTATCATCGAATAGTGATTTATTGGATATTATGAGAAGACACTTACCAGAGACGGGATTAGTGGTTATATTCTGTCCTTATAACAAGCTATTCATAAGATTTCAAGATTATTACATCAAGTACTCTGTTAGAAAAAAAATCTTAAGATAATGAAGTCAAACCTTGTGCTTGAAGATATTACTGATAAAGAAAAATTGCTGAGCGAAATGGAAAATAATCATCGAGGTATTAATGAAGCATTTTATGAAATGAAGGAACGTTATTACTATCCAAATCTCCAAAAAGAAATCCAGAAATATATCAACAATTGCGAAATATGCAATTTAGCCAAATTTGATAGACATCCTATCAAACATAGTTTCAGCCATACGGATACACCAGGAAAACATAATGACGCACAATGCATGTAGACATCTGGTTTCCCAAACGCAATATAATGTATCTTGCGAGTATAGACAAATTAACTAAATATGCTACTGCACACCCATTTAAAGATAGAACATGGATCTCAATAGTAGAAGCTGTAGAGAATACAATATTTAGGAAAGCCTCAGCTTATAATCACAGATAATGAATTGGACACAGTGTCAGTAAAGCAATTTTTAACGCTTTATAACCTAAGCCTACATGTCACCACTACATATTTAAAAACCGGAAACGCGGATGTTTAAAGATTGCATTCAACTTTAAATGAACACATTCGCTTGTTTAATGCCTACCCAAGTAATGAAGATAATCTCGAAGAAAAAGTATGTAAGGCAATTGTTTCAAACCTATAGACCTCATTAATAATATTATTTGTAAAGATTTAGTAAATTTGTCTAAAAACTTAAAAGACAAAAAATATAAAAGACTCAACAGTATTAATCAAAACAGGAGTATTCAGGACAACTTTGGGAATGAGTTCGTAAAAAATTATAGGGTAGGAAAATCAGATCCATAGTATAAAAAAATTAACATGTGGAATGTGAAAGGTGATTATTTGCTATCAATAATAACAAAGCTAAGAAGTTTTATAAATCACATGTAAAACGTAAATATAAATTTTGAAATTATAATTCCAGACAAAATGGAAGTGACAATAATTATAGTATTGCTGGGAATGCAACTATTCCAAGTGAATGGACAGCAGATCGTAATAACCCCGATACATAATGACAATGGTTACACAATAGTAAGGTAAGAAGAAATCATTTTGATAAATTCCTTCTTATTGTAAATTTAACGGAATATTGAGAACAAATTGATATCATAAAAATGAGTTTTAGTAAGTTTAAGATGCAACATTCTAGTATTGAAATTCGATTTATTGAAAGGGAAATAGAAACAGTAAAACAGGAACTATTTAGCTTTTCGAATTTTATAAGCACAGGACGTTACAAAAGAGGATTAGCTAATTTTCTTGGTAAAGGAATTAAGTTTTTGGCAGGGACAATTGATAGCGAGTTGCTAAGTTTATTTAAATGTGAATGTTAAGTCAGTCTTTAAGTGGAGACCAATAAAGAAGGTCGTAAGATCTTATAGTGAAGAATAAAAAATTGTTTTTTTTATTTCTTCTTGACCTACCGTTCTTTAAGTCTCGTCCGTTGGTTGCTTATCGCTTCCAGAAAAGCAATAATGCAATTCTGCATGTCTCCAGCGTGCGGCTGCATTGTGCTTTCCTGTGCCAGATGGTAGTCAGTCGACTGGCACCAACCAACCCAACCACTCATTTTATTATATTCAATCAGTTAATTCATTACACCCGCAGACAATCATTGCAAATGGTACCCATCAGAAAATTATACAAGCAGTCGTCCACGATTTTCCCAATTTATTCTCGGAACCAGACGAGAAGCTCATCTTCACCACGAAAGTCGTAGGAGAAATAAGGACAACCACAGACTCAGTTTTTTCAAGATTTTACCAGTACAGATCTCAAAACTTCTTGAACATGGAATAATTAGACCATCTCGGTCCCCATATAACTGCCCCATCTGGATAGTACCAAAAAACCAGACTCGACTGGAAACAGGTAATACAGATTAGTTATCGCTTACAGGAAATAAAACATGGTTACGGTCTCGGATCCATATCCGATTCCTGATATTAATGTACTTTTCAGTACTTGATCTCAAAAGTAGCTTCCACTAAATTCCGCTCAAGGAAGCTCACATCGAGAAAACGGCATTTTCCATTAATAACGGAAAATTCGAATTCGTGCGCCTAACTTTTGGCTTAAAAAACGCGCGGGCCATTTTCCAACCTGCTCTCGATGACATTCTGTGTGACCATATCGGGAAGATATGTTTGATTTCTCTCACGTAAAAGTAGAAACTTTAACAAACGCTCTCCTAGTATCCTGATGTTGAACCAGTACAGCGGAACTATCCGGATCAACGACAAGGACATGAATGTCACAGGAACTTTCTTAATCAAAATCGAGAAAACTTATTCAAGTAAAACAGCATCCAAGTATAAACCTCAACCCGTCATTGCTCAACCTGCAGTCAACAGAGGTAATCTCGAAGAATTACTCTCGTTGGAATATCTAAAAAAAGGTCCATGTCAGCAACACCAAAAACCTACATCAAGGAGGACATCACAATGTAGTGGTGAATTGAAGTCTAACAGTTACAGTTAAGAATATAATATAAAACAATATGTAATGCACTTACAGTTAAGAATATAACATAAGATAATATGAAATGCACGTGTGATCGATCGAGGTACTTGACACGAAAACCAGCAAAACTGTAGAAGAGAATAAATGCAACGAAAGCGTCTGGCGAGCATCCGGCACAATTCAATTCCATGAACTCGAACGATCACCTGTGCAAGCAATGCACCTTTGCAAGGTATTGAATTCAATTCACAGAATTCCAACGATTACTTGTGCAAGCTATGCACCTTTGCAAACGCGTTGTCAAGCTGTATAATATTTTGTAAGTTTAGTTCTAAGTAGATACTCAATAAAGATGGTCACTTCGAGACCAAGAAGAAAAATAAAATTTGTTTTTTTATTTATTTTTCGTCTAGCAAAATTGTAATTGGCGCAGTCCGTAGGATACCGGCTATTCTTTTCGAATAAAATAAGAGATTATTTTGAGTGCAATATATTGTGTTGTAACACTTAACCGTGTATCCGTGTAATTAGGGGTAATAAAAGATTATTTCTCGTTGCTAACAATAACATTCCTATTGAAACGTGTAATTCGTGGAAATAATTGAAAAAACAAAAAAACAAAGCCTTGTTAAAAACAGTGAATGATCCATAACTCATAAAATACCTGAATTAAAGTGAGAACAAAATAAAAAATCTCAAATCTCAAATTAAAGTGCGTGAACATCTTGAAAAGTGGTAGAGAAAACATAATCATCTATCTATCTATCTCTATCGTGGCAACAACCCAGGAAAGGAATCTGCACCACAGCGTCAAAGGTCAGGAAGAATTAATAATAATAAATATAAATTAAGAAAATTAATTAAATACTAAGTATAAAATATTATAGAAGCATATGATAAATACATCATTTAGTTTATGATTAATCATAAAACTAGAGTCACTTCATGTCTACAATCGAAGAACAGATAAATATTGTTAGAGAGCAATCGAAACAAATTACCGACATTGTGAATAACATTCGTGCAGTTAATAACGAAATAATTATGCTCACACTAAATATAGATCCCTTGAAATACATTGCCCAACTTCCCGAATTCAATGGAGATAATAGAGACCTCCAAAACTTCGTCGATTTCGTCGATAAAGTTCATCCAATCCTTGTAAAATACGACCCATTATCTCAAGCTATTTTCTCCGATTGTATGAAAGCAAATTTAAGAGGAAAAGCTAGAGGAATTATCGAAATTGAAGAACATATTACCAACTGGTCAGAAACAAAGACTACCCTTACTAACAATTTTGGTGATAGGCTCACTTTAGAAGAAGTCTTTGATGAGTAAAGGGTTACAAAATTCAAAACTTATAGCGTAGATTATTAGCCAATCAACATTAGCCAACCTCAACATGGAAAATAACAAAACATCTGCCCCTGTTATATTCAAAAATAAACTGTCCGAACCAATGCGATCATTGCTTTATTGCAGAAACGCCAGCAGCAATGCAAATTTTCCATGAATGCGGTTATGCATATTACAACGCTGGAAAGAGCAATAGAAATATGACTAATATCTCCCAAAGTAATGTCCATATAAGACCCAATTACAATCATACAGGAAGATTTTCCAATCAATGCCAACAACCATATCAGCAACCTTTCAACCCAACTCCCAACCTCCTCCACAACCCATGGAGATTGATATGCTACAAAGAATTAATAAGCCCAAGCACCATCGTTCCAAGTACCCTAACCGTAACGTTAAAAATAATCACAAAATAATTACAATAACCAAAATAGACCAAAATAATCAAAATACACCCAGAGAAAGCCTACCCAACAAACTAGAAGTCAATCTATCGATAGTGACATCAATGAAGAAAATTTTCTTTCAGAGGCCTCACAACACAACTTACCACATTCAGGGAAAAATAAGACCTCTATTCGGAACCCTCACAAAAGCATTGTCCGATATCACAGCGCATTATCGAGGCAATATAAACATAGTAAAATTTAGGTAGAAACGAAGGCTAATAATGGCGCAATCATTCGATGCACGTGCGCTGTGTGGCACGTGCATCGAACTACGTACAAGTTAAGTCAAGAAATGCTGAATCACCAGAATAGCTGCATGCGGTTCATTGCATCGTCCACATGACAACATGGATCAGGTTAACGTCTGCCACGAGCATGAAAACAAACACCGGCATGCAATTCTTCGAAGAGTATTCCCGCTGACACTGCGTCTGGAGCGATCACGACCGAGTCTTCATTCAATGTACGAATTTAGTATTATTTTAGTCTTAAGAAAGCAATTGTACGAACAAGTGGCTAAAGAAATAAAATTTATTTTTTTTAAGAAAATTCAGTAGAAGTAAGTTTAATTGGCGCCCAACGTGGGGCCCAGTGTTAAGTGCAGTGTCTACAGCTAAGTGCCACGACCTCAAGTAGCTCTAGTCGCACAGGACCTCAAGAAGCGCCACCAGCTGTAACACAAAAGAACCTCAAGAAGCTCCACCGCACCACTGGGTCCAAGGCATATCTACCTGATCATTGGAAAAGGTGAACAGCGAGGGAGTGTGAAGAATGGTCCCCGAGTAGGGAAACCAAAAAGGTCTCATCAGCGCTGGATATAAGTTACGGTTCCCACCGCAACAAACACCAAAACATCGATCTCAGCGAAAGTTCCCAAAATTAACATAATATAATAAACGTGTAATGCACAAGGGATCGAATGACCCCACGAATTGCAAGCCAATCGTCTGCCGCACATCCGCTCTAATTGTGAAATGCGAAAATGTAATTCGTGGAACCATCGATCACTTGTACAAACATAGCAAATTAACATTTACATTTTAGAATGAATATGTTTTGGAGCTCAGTTCTGTTTTAGACTCAATAAAGTTCGGACAAAGTTGTCCAAGAAAGAAAACAAAGTTGTTTTTTTAATAAAGGGAATTTCGGAGTTAAAATTGGCGCAGTCGGTAGGATCGCCAAGCGGGTATCAATAGTGAAAACCGTATACGTATCAACGTTTCGTGGCGCGAAAAAAATTCCCTCTAACTCGCAAAGGTGCAAATCGCTAAAAGAATTTTTTAATGTCGCAAAGGTGCAAAACGTACGAAATTTTGGATTAACAAAGAACAACCTAACATTTGCAAAGGTGCAAAGCATTTTTTTTTTCAACTCGGTAAAGTGCAATGTTTTGATTTTTTTATTTTGCAAAGGTGCAAAGTGCTCGAAACTCTGGTCCGATTTTCAAAAGATAACCTAGCAACCTTACAAAAGTGAAGCACAAATAATAGTGAACAAGTAGACAGAACAGATAGTGAACAAATTTAGCAAAAAATATTAAAATCAAAACTTCATTTAGATAATAATTTTTGATTTAAGTTTAGATATTAACTTACGTTTATAAGTTTAACAATTGTTCTAACCTCTATGTCTCTCGAAGAACAAATCAATTACGTTCGCGAACAATCGAACCGAATCTCAGAGATAGCGAGTAATTTTTTTGAAAATACAAGCACAACAGTCCCAACTCCAACCATGCTTACTTTAAGTATCGATCCTATTAAATACCTCACAAAGTTACCTGATTTCCACGGGGATTTCAGAGAACTTCAAAACTTCGTCGACCTGATCGACAAAATACACCCTCTTATGCAAAAGTACGATGAGCTAGGACAAAGCATTTTTTCGGATATTATAAAATCCAAATTAAAGGGCAGGGCCCGAGAGATAATAGAAATTAATAACCATGTCACCAATTGGATTCAAATGAAACAAATTCTTTATAGTAACTTTGGCGATAGGTTAAGTATAGTGGAACTGTTTGTCGAACTTGGGTCTATAACTTTCAAAACAAATAGCGTAGCATTTTACAACGAAATCAAGACAGTCTTACGTCGACTTAACATCAAAACTAGACAACTGACAGAGAACACTCAACTGGCAACGAGTAACATAGAGAACAATAAAAACTCAGCTCAGTAATTTTCAGGAATAAGATTCCAGAACCAATGCGCTCGTTTCTGCATTGTAGAAATTCCTCAAACCTAGAAGAAGCAATTAACATTCTTTACGAGTCAGGCTATGCTTACTATTATACTAAAAGGGGCTCCACTACACTACAACCAAGTAGCGCATGTAATAGACCTCCTTTCAACCATACTAGAACAAGGTTCAATAATTTCAATAATACAGAACAACAGCGGCATTATCAACCCTTTAATAGTAACCCCTTTTATCAACCACCACCAGAACCCATGGAAATTGGATTAGCCGAAAGGAACAGAAATCGACATAGTAATCAATTTGGTCAGCATTCTTCACGCACACAAAACTACCAACGGCGACGCGAAGAGTCCAATCCTTCGCAAAATTACCATAGAAAACAAAACGGTAATTACCAACAATCTCGTAACAACCAATTTCATAATGAACAGAGAGAAACCACATCTTCAAACGTGAAAATTTTCATTTAGAGGCCTCACCTCAAACCTGCCGTACATAGAAGTACAAGGTAAAATTAGACCACTCAAATTTATCATTGACACAATCCCGGTATGTGTTCGCCAGACATGATAAAAACAATCCCGACTCCAGTAAACGTTAAAACCTTAAGTAAAACAGTGGAAATCACCCACAAAGCGGTAATACCCCCTTTTAGTGAATTTGGCGACTTTAAAGATAAAATCGAATTGTATATTTACCCCCGTCACGATCGTTTTGACGGTCTTATAGGCAATAACGTTCTTATTCCGTCCAAGTCAAAAATAGATTTAGAAAACGAAACAATTACAATAGCAGGCAACCAAATAAAACTCAATTTCTACAACAAAGCTGCTATCCATAAACATTCCCCTGAAAATTTAAACCCCTCAAATAGGTCATCGCGAACAGAAAAAAATTCCGAAAAACCGTTTGAACACAAACCGATACGAACAGATGAAACGACTTTAACCGACAACGCTAGTAACAACGAAACGACTTTTATTGAAGACACAGTCAGCGACGTTAAGGACTATAACACACAAGACTTTTCAGACTATGAAAGCCAACACTTTTGTATTATCGATCATCCGAACCCACGGACTCCAATAGAGCAACTGAGACTAGACCATTTAAACAAGGAAGAAAGGCACGAACTGGTGAAAGTTCTAAAAAAAAACGAAGATGTATTCCATAAGGACGATGATAACCTTTCTTCCACGAACGCCATAAAGCATCGAATAAGGACGACAAACGATATTCCTATTCAGCCGAAAAGCTATAGGTATCTCCAAATACACAAACAGGAAGTGCAAAAACAAATAAAGGAAATATTGGATAAAGGAATTATTCGACATAGCAATTCGCCCTACTCAGCCCCAATTTGGATCGTACCGAAGAAGGTCGATGCAAGTGGGAAAACTAAATGGAGAATTGTCGTTGATTACCGGCACTTAAATGAGGTAACTATCGACGACAAATATCCCATTCCGTGTATAGATGAGATCCTAGACAAATTGGGAAGGTGTCAATACATCACGACACTTGACCTAGCTAAAGGATTTTATCAAATCGAAATAGAGGATGAAGACAGCGTTTAGTGTGGAGAATGGCCACTACGAATTCCTCCGTATGCCATTCGGACTGAAGACAGCTCCCGCAACGTTTCAATGACTTATGAATAACGTACTAAAGGATTATATTCACGAAATCTGTGAAGTGTACGTAGACGACATCATTGTCTTTTCTACGTCACTACAGGAACATATAGTTGCATTAACGAAAATTCTCAAAAAACTCAAAGAAGCCAACCTGAAAGTTCAAATAGACAAATCAGAATTTCTCAAAAAGGAAACCTAATTTCTCGGTCATATCGTTACGCCAAATGGAATAAAGCGAAACCCAAAAAAGATCGACTGTGTGAAAAACTACGTGATACCAAAGACCTGTACACAAATCAAACAATTTTTGGGATTGACCGGCTACTATCGAAAATTTATACGTGATTATTCTAAAATTGCCAAGCCAATGACGAAGTTCTTGAAAAAAGATACTAAAGTGAATGTAACAGACCCGGAGTACATCCAAGCCTTCGAAACTTTAAAATTACCCGATACTAACATACCCCGACTTTAACAAGACATTTGCCTTGACAACTGACGCAAGTCAATATGCCCTGGGAGCCGTTCTTTCTCAGGAAAATCACCCCGTGTGCTACGCGAGTCGCACTCTTAACCAACATGAAATTAACTATAGTACTATCGAGAAGGAGTTGCTAGCGATAGTATGGACAACTAAGTATTTTCGCCCCTATCTCTTCGGAAGAAAATTCAGTATCGAAACTGACCACAAGCCGCTTACATGGCTATTTTCCATAAAGGAACCCAACTCTAAATTAGTCCGGTGGAGACTTAAGCTCTCAGAATTCGAGCAGGAGCTGTATTAACGTTTTTAAACACCAAGTGATCATCCGAAAAACACATTCAGGTTCATTAAGGGTAAAAAGAATGAAGATATTCGACAAACACCGTAAGATCATATACACCAAACTGATGGATGAATAAACTGCGATTACACTTCTCAAAAATCGTTTCAACCCAAATGCATTGAACGCAATTTTGGTAGAAGATGATTTATTCTATCAGCAAATAGAAAAGTATTTCGCAAACATTTTAAGACAAACGATAAATTCAGAATAATAAGGTGTCTGAAGCTGTTGGAAGATATAACAGACGAAGAAACTCTAGGTAAGCATATTGAGAACGAACATTTAAAGAACAACCATAGAGGAATAGAGGAAGTATATAAAGAATTAACACTTAACTACTATACCCCAAAATTAAAGGACAGAGTTACTAAATATATAAATAATTGCGAAATTTGCAATTTGGAAAAATATGTTAGGAATCCGCCAAACCCACTCTTTAAATTGACAGAAACACCTACAAGACCCAGACAAATTATTCACATTGACGTTTTTTACAGCTTAGGAAAAACTCCTTTTTTCTCCCCTTTATAGACAAGTCTTCAAAACACGCATGTGCAATTAAAATTCTAGCACGAAGCTGGTCGGAATTTAAAAAAGCTCTCTCCTATTACTTAGGCCAATTTGGTTCAATCGACAAAATAATAGTCGACAATAAACTAGGATTTAAAGCAATACCACTTAAACAATTCTTAACAAACTCCAATATCCAAGTACACTATACATCATGCAACAACCACACATCTAATTCCGACATAGAAAGACTACACAATACAATAAACGAACATATAAGACTGCTCAGACATGATGAAATAAACAATGAAGAAACAATCGAAGAACAAATTTTAAGAATCATAACATTTTATAATAATACAATCCACTCTACAACAAACAGAAAGCCCATAGATTTCGTGAATGGCAAGGTCCACGAAACGGAATACGAATAAATCCATAGAACTATGTTGGAGAAAAAACAACACATACTACAAAAAATAAATAAAGAAAGAAGTGATCAACCAATAGAAAAAGGACCCAACTTCATCAAAGAAGTAAGAGGAGGGAAAAACTATCCTAGGTATAGAAAGATTCTAGCCGAAAAAGTAGATCAAGATCATCTAAAAGACATCAAAACCCAAAACACTTACTATAGAACACATGTTAAATCGAAGAAAAGATTTCAAAATGCAAACCACCGAAATTAAACCTTTTGTTTTTTCAGATGACATTACTTGTAACATTACTATTCATGACAACGATACCAGCGATAATGACACAAGACATAAAACTGACCGACTTAAACAATAACAACGGCTACATTACTTTACAACTGGATAAAGTTAAAGTTAAGAAAGACTACATAAAATCCTTACATATTATTAACATAACGAACTTAGAGTCAACAAAAAATCGATTGGAAGAAAATATTCTGGAATTTTCAAACAAATCAGCTTTGATCAAACCAATGTACAATACTGTTATTCAAAATTTACGTTTACTAGAAGCAAAAATAGAAACTCTAAAACCACGCTTTAAGAACAAAAGAGCCTTAATAGATATTTTAGGAACAGGTCTTAAATTCATTTCGGGCACAATGGACCACGAAATCGAAATTAAAAGCAAACTAGACCATCAAGAAGATCAAGAAATAATTGAAGGCAGTAACAAACAGGTAATTATTAATGAACGCATTTCGGAACAAATCAAAAATATCACTTCACATATAATAAAAGAACAAGAGGTTATAGAAAAGTATCTCAATAATCAAAATTGGATAGGAAAAATTAGAACATTAGAAGAAGAAGTAAAAATCATGCAGTACATCTACCAGATCAATAGCGATATAATTCTCTTGAGAAACCATGTAGACGACATTGAACAGATAGTATTTTCAAGTAAACTAGGTATATTAACGCGAAACATTTTAGGACGCGAAGAATTTGACTTGATTGGTGACATAGATATGTTAAGTGAGATTAAAATATCAGTTTCCTTTTATAAAGACCAAATAATCATTGTGCTTTGTATCCCGCGATTTTCTAACCACATATATTCCCACGTCTTAATTGAACCCTTACCCGACAAACAAAACAAATCAATTTTTATTCAAAATAACGAAGTATTAACAAAACAAGATAATTTAATTTACATGTATCCAGTTAAAGACAATTTAAAACTAAATCTAGTACCTATAAATGAAGATTGTATTAATAAAATCATGAATTCAAAGGAAGCAATGTGTGAAAAGATTTTGTTCAAAGTGAAACAAATAAAAGAAATTGTAAGAGGAACACTTATAGTCAAGAATATTAACGAACGAATCATGAACCAAAATTGTAATAATCAAACTTTAGTTCTTAAAGGAAATTACCTGATTAATTTCAAAAATTGTGAAATCAAAATTGTTAACGTTATGTATAATAATTTTGAAACAAAGATGTACGACACCTTTATACTACCTAACTTTGTAAATAAAATTAATGAAAGTAAAGAAGTATTGAACATTAAACTTGACGATTTATATATAGAACATGTAAAAAATAGGGAACTAATAAAAACTCTCTCTGAAAACAGCAAAAACTCAAATGTATCCTTAATAAGCTTATACGTAATTTTTGCTATTGTCATTGTAGTAATACTAATAGCTCTAAGAAAAAGTAAGAATAATGTAAATTTAAACATTTCGTCGGAGCCTCAATCTAACGGGGGAGGAGTTACGATTCCCACCGCAACAAACACCAAAACATCGATCTCAGCGAAAGTTCCCAAAATTAACATAATATAATAAACGTGTAATGCACAAGGGATCGAATGACCCCACGAATTGCAAGCCAATCGTCTGCCGCACATCCGCTCTAATTGTGAAATGCGAAAATGTAATTCGTGGAACCATCGATCACTTGTACAAACATAGCAAATTAACATTTACATTTTAGAATGAATATGTTTTGGAGCTCAGTTCTGTTTTAGACTCAATAAAGTTCGGACAAAGTTGTCCAAGAAAGAAAACAAAGTTGTTTTTTTAATAAAGGGAATTTCGGAGTTAAATTTGATATACTGATACTGTATTTATTTTATAAGATATCATAGTTACGTAGGTTAAAAAGTTGATTAAGAAATTGTGTGCATTAAGAAATAATTTTTTGGTTTCCGCAATGTCACCAAGGTTTTAAAGAATCTGCAGATTCAGCAGGTCACCTGTACAATCATAGTGCCCATCATCACCCCGTCACCCGGATTCATGATCCGAAATACGATAGTTAATTTCTTACTTGGAATTATCGACCCTATCACTGCCTACCAGCTTGCAGGTGCGCTCTATCGAGTCACTCTTTTCCAAACCGATTTCAAGCTCGAGGAAGCAATGCTTCTTCTCTCTCTGCCCCGGCACCCACGCTGTTTAGGAGTGAATATTCTGCATATAAGATTTGGCAATCATAGAGCAGCAGTTGAGCCATTAGCGACAGATGTCGTTCCGGATGATCAAGAGAGGATCTTTTACCTTCATTGACCTTTCCTGAATGCGAGATAGTTTATACGCGGCCCAGGAGCTCGCCCGGTGGATGGAGCCCCCGTGCTACCTGAAGCAATTTATATGGAGAATCCAAATGACAATATTGTGTCAGTATCATTAATCGCGGCTCAAGTAGAACGGATTGGACGAAAGTACCCGAAATACGTAAGCCCTGGAGTAATTGACGGGCGCGGAATGGAATCTACGTCTCAGCTAATTTCGTCTCAAGCAGCCAAACTGTGATGTCCGAGTTGGCCACCACATGTGCCATTGAACCCATTTCACATCAATGGAGTTTCCGGTTAATTTGATATTTTCTGGACACCCGAAATTATATAAGATCCCGAGGCATATATGGGAGTAATTTACCTGCTTGGAGAAAACTTTGGGGATTTATATGCAAGACTACAATGCTGTGCATTTACGACAAGAGACTCAGCTTGTCTCGAGATTAGTCTTGAATACGCCTAGGTTCTACATAACTTTCTAAACTAATCAACAACCTCTGGGAGTAGTCTAAGGACCACATAATGGAAAGCCACGGACTCTTTATCCGTTGGAAAACATTGTATGGAAAATAATATGCTGGGCCAGGACAAAATACTGGATACTACAGGTCAAACGCACGTTAAAAAGGTATTTGCATAGTTGTACAATTTGTCACCGATTAATACAAAAATAATGTTTCAGAAAAAACTTCGTAAAATTTTGAAGGTATCATCGAATAGTGATTTATTGGATATTATGAGAAGACACTTACCAGAGACGGGATTAGTGGTTATATTCTGTCCTAATAACAAGCTATTCATAAGATTTCAAAATTATTACATCAAGTACTCTGTTAGAAAAAAAATCTTAAGATAATGAAGTCAAACCTTGTGCTTGAATATAGTACTGATAAAGAAAAATTGCTGAGCGAAATAAAGGATGAACACCTGGAAAATAATCATCGAGGTATTAATGAAGAATTTTATGAAATGAAGGAACATTATTATTATCCAAATCTCCAAAAAGAAATCCAGAAATATATCAACAATTGCGAAATATGCAATTTAGCCAAATTTGATAGACATCCTATCAAACATAGTTTCAGCCATACGGATACACCAGGAAAACATAATGACGCACAATGCATGTAGACACATAGCACAATGCACATATAGACCCAAACGCAATATAATGTATCTTGCGAGTATAGACAAATTAACTAAATATGCTACTGCACACCCATTTAAAGATAGAACATGGATCCCAATAGTAGAAGCCGTAGAGAATACAATATTTAGGAAAGCCTCAGCTTATAAAAAACATAAAAAACATTTACCTTCAGCGAAGTCCCCAGCTCGAAACCTCTTCCGGCTATCGTTAAGTTAGACTCACCGACAGAAGACTTCGAGGAATTTTTAACACTCGAAGTTATGAAGGAGCTGCACCTAAACAACACTCGCCATATTGACCTGATGGAAGTCGGAGGAAAAAAACATATTATAACCATGTATTCCCTGCTAACCTTTGGCATCATCGCAGTAATTACAACTTCAAAAAAATCAATTTCAACAACAATAAACAATGATGAAGTGGTAGCCGAATCATTACCAATACGAGTAGAGTGTAATGAAAAATAAGATCCACCGTCACCCGTTAAGAAAATTGTTATAAGTCAATTTCAGTAGTAAGGCTATGCCGGAGTCACACACACACACACACACACACACACACACAATAATGGCCATCAAAGTCACGTTACACACAACACGCAATATACATTCCAAGAACATTGAAGTGCGTTTGAATGAATGTGAAACTGACTTAGAACTTTTAAAAAAGTGGCTGGCTGATGTTAAGTTAACTGTTCGAAAATACTATCTTACATCAGCAATCTCCACATTGCTGTCATATAAACAACTCTTAAGTAGCAAATTAGAGCAAAATAAAAATAAAGATGAAGAAGTGTCTTTGAAATGGGAAGATATTCCAAGTTTTGCGTTTTTAAGAAGAATACGATCGGGTGTTATAATTAATTTGAACCATATCGATCCTAAGCTGTTCTTAAGTGATTGCAGACCCATCATTAAAAAGCAACTCCAAGAGGTATTGAATGAATACCTCAACATCAAAGTAAAAACTACTTTTTGTGGCGAGTTCCGAAGATACAATGGTGAAGAAATCGACCAGGACATCAAATACATCAACAGCAAAAACGTAGCGTTCAATATAAACGATGACCAAGAACTAAGTATAGTAGATAATATAGAAAACTCTCTTCTAAAAAAGTTTGAAGAGTTTGAAGAAAAGAATAGTGGATGGGCACTATCCTCTATTATTAATATTATTTTAAACATAAGTAAATATACACCCATAATTGGTAGCTCATATATTAAGACACCAAAATCCCTTTTAGCAAAAAGGGCATGTGTAAATATTAAAAATAGTGACAATGCATGTTTTGGGTGGGCTATTGTGTCTGCTTTATATCCAACTAGGGTACATGTTGATAGAGTATCAAGCTATCCAAATTACACGAATGTACTAAATTTAGATGGAATAACATTTCCGATGCCATTAGATTTAATTCCATTGTTTGAGAAAAACAATAATATTTCCATAAATGTCTTTATAATGCATAAAGAGCAGCGTGATAAAGAACTAAATATATATTCTTTAAAATTGTCAAAATATCAAAAGAAAGAAAAATCAGTAGAAAATATAGTTTTAAATCAGCATTACATTTGGATTAAGAATATTTCAGCACTTCTCCAAACGGGTTTAACGAAAAATGACCACAAATTATATTTTTGTAACAGATGTCTTTCTTATTTTTATTCTAATGAAAAGCTAGATGAACATATGGAAGATTGCATTAATCAAAATAATTGCAAAGTTAGATTACCAGAAGAAAAAAACAAGATCCTTAGATTTAAGAACTATCCAAATAAACTAATGACACCTCTTGTTATATATGCTGATTTGGAGTGTGTTTTAAAAACAATTGATGATGGTAATAAGTACCAAGAGCATATACCCTGTTCAATTGGATATTATGTTAAAAGTTCATTTGAATCTAAATATACAACATACGCTTCTTACCATGGTTCTGATTGCATAACTTGGTTTATGAATGAACTCAAAACTTTATCATTACTATTAGATTCTGACATTTCTTATACGGTACCATTAGGAAATCTTTCTACTGAAGAACAATTAAATTTTGATTCAGCACAAAAGTGTCATATTTGTGAGAGTGATTTCATATTAAATGATGTAAAGGTTCGTGACCATTGTCACTTCACAGGTATATATCGAGGTGCTGCACATATGAACTGTAATTTAAATTTCAAAGACACCTTTACCGTACCAATAAATTTCCACAACCTTAGTGGTTATGATTCACATTTTTTAGTGAAAGAGTTGCATAAAATAGGAGATGGGGAAGTGAAAGTGCTACCATTAAATAAGGAAAAATACATATCGTTTTTAAAAACTTTATTCCTATCCAAAGTGAATTTAAGATTTATTGATTCTTTTCGGTTTTTAGGCAGCAGTTTGGAATCTTTAGCATCCTTACTACATACTTTTCCAATACTTGAATCTGAATTCAAAAACCTAACACAGTTTCAAATGTGGAATATCTCAATATTAGGACTATGGAAGAGTACACCAATTTATACTTAAAAACTGATGTACTATTATTAGCTGATATCTTTAAACAATTTCGACTTAACTCCATCAAAACTCATAAGTTAGATCCTGCTCATTATTACACTCTACCGGGTTATACATGGGATGCTATGTTATTTTATACTAGAATTGAATTGGAGCTACTTGACGATATTGACATGATTATGTTTATTGAAAGAGGAATTCGTAGAGGACTAAGTCAGTGTTCATAGAGATAATCTGAAGCTAATCATGAGTATTTAGATAATTTTAAGGCATCTAAGGAAAAACAATTTTTAATGTATTGGGACTTGAACAATCAATATGGTTATGCAATGAGTCAGTTTTTACCTACAGGGAATTTCAGATTTATTGAAAATGTTGATGATTTTACAGTCAATAAAATTAATTCTCTTCCAGATAGTTCCTCTAAAGCTTACATTTTTAAAGTTGATTTAGATTATCCTACAAATTTACATGATCTTCACAGTGATATTACATTTTGTCCAGAATTAGCATATCCTCCAGGCTCAAAATATAAAAAGTTATTAGCTACACTTACAGATAAGGAAAAATACATAATTCATTATAGAAACTTAAAGCAAGCACTTTCACATGGACTTAAATTGAAAAAAATTCATAGAATTCTTGAATTTAAAACCATTGATTGAACACAAGATTGAGGACTCAAGTTACAAGCAAATTTGATATTGAAAGATATAAATTATACAATAATGCAGTTTTCGGTAAATGTATGGAAAATGTTAGAAAATATAGTAATGTTAAGTTAGTTACCAAATGGGAAGGAAGATATAGTGCAAAAGAGTTGATTGCGTCACCATTTTTCAAAAATTGTAAAGTATTTAATGAAAATTTGGTATGGATTGAACTAGGAAAATCAGAGATATACTTTAACAACCTAATTTATGTTGGTTTATGTATTTTAGATATTGCAAAAACTCTTATATATGAATATCACTATGATTATATGAAACCAAAGTTCGGTAATGATTGTTCTGTTTTGTATACTGACACAGATAGTTTGATCTATGAAATTCAATGTCCAGATATATATGTTATAATTAAAAGAGACTGCAATCAACGCTTTGATACAAGTGACTATCATATAAATAATATTTGGGGAATACCTCAAGTAAATAAAAAAGTTGTAGGTCTTGTGAAAGATGAAATGAATGGTCACTTAATACCTCACTTTATAGGCTTAAGATCAAAAATGTATTCTATAAAATTAAGTAATCAATCGAAGGAAATCAAAAAGATTAAGGGTATTAAAAAGAATGTTGTTGAAAAAGAAATCAATTTCGATGATTTTTATAATTGTTTAGTGAATAATATTACAAGTAAAAATGTAATTCAACATTTGATTAACTCTAAGCAACATATTGTAAGTAGTATTACACAAAAGAAAATAGCTTTAAGTGTTTTGGACGATAAACGACATATCATGGAAAATAGTTATCAAACACTTCCATGGGGTCATTATAAAATAAAAGAAAAAAGCTGAAAAGAAAAAAGTGTTTTATTTATAAACAGCAAGAATTTCATTTGGATTTTATCACATATCATAACATGTGCAGGAAGTTCTTTGTGCGCTAAAACTGTGGGAAAAAGAATTTCATTAAGATTTGACCACATATACCAGAAGTTTACTATAAAAAGCTTGACATTTTGGTTGAGTAACCAGTAAGTAAAGAAAAATGGACAAAGTGCAAATTTTGGAGAACGTTCTTCTGAGTGGAAGACCTTCGTTTAAAGATATGCAGCAGCAGCAGCCACAACAACAACATATGTGGAATCCACATATATTGCAATCACCACCACCACCATCAAAGCAATTGTGGACCACGGCTGTAGATGCTGAACCACTACAACTAAAGCAGCAACTGGAACAACAGGAACCACGGACATCAATAAAGAGAAAATCTGAAGAAAACATTTCTCTGCTGCAACACTACATCCAACAAAAGGAAGAAGACGAACCAGCAACGAAAAAAGACCGCGGAGAGGAACAAAGCTTCGGTAGTCTTTTAGATAAGTTTAATAATTTATCTGAAAACCAATGTTTATATAAAAAAACAATTTCCATGTCTGAGGTGGAAATTGGAATGCTATATAAAATAGAACTGTTGAAAAAAATAAATACTAGGTTTGGAGTTCGCCTTTTAGCCGAATTCCCTAACACTCAGTTATTTTTCGCAGCCCATATGGGTGAGAAATTTAATGATGAGGAAATAAGAATTATAAATAAAAATACAACAAATTTATATTTGTTCTATGAGAACAAAACTAATTTTAAGCTTGTCTATAAACTGCAACCCAGTCAAAAATATTTAGCAAGCAACCAATAAAGAAAAAAAATCAACTAATAATTTCTTTCTCTTTTTGTATTATTGTAGGCGACATCAATAATTGAATAAAGCAGTCTTTATTAATCACTGAAAATTTAAAGTCGCGTTTTTATAGTTCCACACATCACGGACTTATAATTCGCGTTTAAAATGGTCGCATAGGGTTAAATATCAGCATATACACAGCGCAGCAAAAGTGCATATAAGACAGTGTCTTCTTTCGCAACATTTAAACTATGAAACCCCTTGTGAACCCAATGAATCAATTAATTTATGTTTCCCCTGATAACAATTTCACATTTTGCCTCTTTAACGTTTCTAAAATTATAAATGTACAGTATTCATCTTTGCGGAGAATGCCTCTCTGACCTCCCAGCCGATGGAGACTTTGTGACATGTTATTGATGCGAACGCAAAATGCACTGTTAGAAATGAATTATAGAAAATGAATTATTTAAACATGTAAATTAACTTTTGGGAGTTAATCCAACAATGCAAAATATTCTCACACGCGCAACAGCTTCGTACGTATCAAAATGCAAAGAAACTCTTGGAAAAGACATCCACCAACGGGAGCGCACATAAATTTTTAATTATAAATTGTTAGTTAGTTAGTTAGTTCTAAATTAGCCGCGAAAGTGATCGGAAGTTAAATAAAAATTATTTTTGGACGTACGTCAAAGCAAGCACCAATCAGAAAATTCATACATTTGAACCAAGAGGCCATGGGCTCGTTTAATAAACTTAAAAGTTCACTATCTTCTGTTTTTCACTATCTCACCTTTCCGGATTTTAGCAAAGTATTTAATTTATAACCTTCATCTCTCGAACATTCTCAAAAGCTGAAGAACACTATGCCGCCAATGAGAAAGAAATGTTGGCTCTTTCCTTAATATTATGCGGAATTATCTTTACGGTCCGACTGTTCTGAAAATATTCACCGCCCATCAACCTCTGAGATAGGCATTAATTAACAAAAACTTCAACAACAAACTAAAGCGATGGGAAGGGTAGAATATAACTAGATTTACAGTACAAGGCTGGTAGAACGAATGTTGTTGCAGATGTTTTGTCAAGGTCACCAAAAACCAGCGAAGTCAACTTTCTGACAGTAACATAACATAGCGATGAAAGTTCCTGACAACATCTAAGTGAGCCGATCAACGTCTTTAAAAATCAAATTACACTCTCCTTTGGAAGTTCATCATCCTACAATTTTTAAATTATGTTTCCTCTGTGTTCTGAGTTTACACATGAAATCTTAATAAAAATTATAAAACGAGACCCCAATCCATCCGTCAGGAATGGTGTCAAAACTGAAGAGATCATTTTAGAAAAAATTCCAGAAATTTATCCATCACATTTTGGGCAATATAGAGTACGTTTTGCAAGTTAGTCATAGATCTAACTGATGAAACAAGACAGGAAGCCGAAGTAATAAAATAACACAATTGCTCGAGTTACATATATGTATGTAAACACCCGCGATTCACACATGTCAAAACCAGCAACGGACGATAAGTATTACCTATTTATAGGGTCAATAACCAAATAACTGACCAAACATTAAATGAATTTATTGTGTTCTTAACCCTTTCATGCCAGGTGTTGTTTGTGTACAACATGAACTTTACCTACCCACAACTTTTAAACTATTGGCGCAATCAATGTAAAGATTTGCTAAGTCTATCCTGATATCTATGTCAGTTTACTTTATTCTGCATTAGATGTCTCTGAGCGCAATAGAAAAATTATATTCCGAATCCGTTACTTGTGTTTAGGTGAAGTGCAGATTCAATAAAAAACGTTCTTCTTGTACGTCTGATAAAATGTTGTCACATTCAATAGCAAGAACAATCTCAAGTAGCTTACTAGATGATAATTAGTTATCCCATTATATGAAGCCTTTGAAGGGTATTTCAAAATCTGGGTTTTGAAGATGTTATTAATCAATAAAAGTTCATGTTGTTAAGAAACAACATCAGGCGTCTCGAAATTTTTGACATGTCGTTTGTATACAACACCAGGCACTTATCAGAAACAATTTTTTTGGTAAAATGTTTCTTCATCGGTCCAGAGGACGATGAATAAAGATAGTCATGGAAATGGAGTGGGATAAGTCTGACGATGAGGATGAAGCTGCCGACGATAATTGCAAAACGGATATAAACAAAACCTTTCAGAATGGTTGGTATCGATGAAATTGAACTAATCAATCAAATGGTGGTATGTGAGGAGCAAGACGTAACTTGTGAGGATCAAGGTTTCAATCCAGATGAATTCGTTGTCAACGAATCTGACGTAGCACTTCAAATTCAGATTGGTACAAAAAATTTTAAATGGAGAAAAGTACTTTTTGATGTTCCTAGTTGTGAGTGGTTAGACCGACTTCCAGATCCAACTGATGTATGTCCAACATCTCTGGAGTTTTTTCATCAGTTCATAAACAAAGATATGATCAAAAAACTTTGCGAAGAAACGAACGAGTATGCAATGCAAACGAAAGGGCTTGAACTCAAAGTTATGGCGGATGAGATCGAAATATACTTTGGTATATTATATATACAATCGCAAGAATGTATTGGGGTGAAGAAGGACGAAATCTTTTAGTCTGTAAATCAATGTCCAGGACCAGATTCGAACAGATAAAAAGGTTTATCCATATAAAGGATAATTCATCGATGAAAGACAAATCTGATCCATGTTTGGACAAACTTTTCAAAGTTCGCCCATTACTTGATCATATCCGAGAAAATTTGAAATTTATTCCCCCAGAAGAGCTTAATTCGGTTGACGAACAAATGATTCCATTCAAAGGAAGGTCAAGTTTAAAGCAGTATATTAAAATGAAGCCTCATCACTGGGGCTTTAAAGTTTTCATATTAGCAGTTGTATCGGCAATCATGCACAATTTGGAATATATACAGGACCTGATACATGTAAAAATAGAGGGCTTGGCTTCAGTAGTGACATTGTTTTGGAACTCACTTCATATAATGGTGCTTTTGATTGGCGTGTTGAAAAAGATCTCAATATAGCTTTGGTACGTTGGTTTGATCGGAAAGGTGTCTCATTGATCTCCACATTTTCCTACGTAGAGCCTACAGATAACTGCAAACGCTGGAACAACAAAAGAAAGGAGCGCGAAGAAGTATGTTGACCTTCGGTTGTTGCACTATACAATAAACACATGGGTGGTGTCGATTTAGCGGACATGCTTATAGAGCTATATAGAATCGACATCAAATCTAGTAAGTGGTGCACGAGGATGAGCTACTGGTGCCTAAATATATCTGTTGTTAATGGTTGGCTCCTATACCGAGGGCACCTAAAACAAGTAAATAGCACCAGAAATACCACATTACCAGACTTCCATCTAGAAATTGCAAAGGAACTCATGATGGCTGGAAAGACTACAATAAAAAAGAATGGTAGGCCAGACAAGAAGAAAAAAGTCGTATCTTATGATCCAATCCGTGATATTCGGTTGGATCAAATCGGACATTGGCCCCAATATTCAGAAAAGCAAGGCAGATGTAGGTATTGCAAGGATGGATATTCCACTGTGGAATGTTACTTTCTGCTTCACAAAAAAAATTGTGTCAAGTATTATCATAATATCGAAAAGTAAAACATAACTACGTAAATTTACGTACATATATGCATACATACTTACTTATATAATATGTACAGATATACATATGGTTTACCAGTTCCAAAAATTAATTGTACTTATTTTAATAAATTAGATATTACATGGTGTTTAAGATTACTAACATGATTTCTTTTCTTTGTTGTTAATTGTCAATCACTGTATTTTTGTAAGAGTTAGCTGTTAGTCACTGTACCAAAGGACCTTGAAGATACTATCTGCACTAACAATTGTACATCTTGAATCGAATGTTATATTAACCGGAAAATCATACGAGCGAATCGCAGAAATATTTGTCAGTACGGTAATTAATAGTGCAATGTTGGTTCTTGCATATGATTTTAAGATGTGCTCGTTCACTTGGATTTTGGTCGTGCAAGCAACTGGATGGTAAAGAAATCAAACAAATATTCTAATAAATATTAATTATTTTAACGATTCAAATAAGTGTGTTAGCTTTATTTCATTTAGTGAAATTGTGTCTTGCCTTTCTCAACACATGGATTTCAAACATATATGAACAATATTGCATATACAGTTATCCTTTCGTCCTTTCAAACATTTGCTTTTTAGTTTTGGCTTAGTTAGGTTCAATTAAGCCAGGTTATAGCAAAAAATTATTTTTAATCGAACTGAATGAGGTGCTGTCATGAAAGGGTTAAAAACTGCACTTATGCATTGGATGGTGAAATCGATGACACTATGTATGCGATTTTAATGTATTGAACAATAGTAGAATAAATACAGGTGAAGCACACGAAGAAGGTGCAGTGGCCTCCCGTACCAAGTAAGAGTTGTATCAGTGTTGTTCCAGTGTTCTGTTTAATAAAATATAATCACTCTTATAAAATATAACTTGTGTTAAAAAAAAAAAATCGTTTGACCACGTTTGACTCTCGTGAAAATAAATTGCAATTATTGCACACATGAGGGAAAAAGTCGTGGAAGTAAAATGTGACAGATTTGTAAATAGCACCCATACGATCTGCACCCCAAAAAACCAATGTAACAAGCAAATTCAATCACTTAGTATCCTGGCTATATATACGTACAGATATATATTTTAGCAGCAAACACAAAGATCTCACAGCAATAGACATTCCCCAAATACGTTTTAGCCAAAATACTTAAATCAAGATCAGCAGAAGATTTCAAACATCCTCTTAGAGAGCTCATTCTATCAATCGTTGTATCAGAAAGAATAGTTGTCGATAATGAAAAATCTCTAAATTCTAATATGGTATTATTCATGTCCTCAACCGTTTTAATATCAAAATTTATAAAGCCCCTCCTTATACTAGCTCTGTTAACGGTCAAGTGGAGAAACTCCACTCAACGCTCTCAGAAATCATGAGATGTATAAAGGCCGAAAAACACCATAACAACTTGCAAATGAAGCAGTATTTGACACACAAAAATATTCGGGCAATTATTTCTTCCTTGATTATTTTAAAAAATATATTCACTTCTGATGCTTTAATACGGTACTTTTTGATAGAGTTTTTATGTCTTGTAAAATCCTGATCTAGTTTCGAGGTTAACTGCGTGGTGTGTACATGGAATCTAAATATTTTGAAAACGTTGTCTAAATTTAACGAAGCAAAACACATCGAAAGTACAGTTGGTGAAATAACAAAGCGGTTCAAAATTGGCAAACGAGTTACGTCCATTCGACAAAAAGGGCTAATTATGAATAGAGTGAGAGAAGATCCTCGAATATCTGCGACTAAAATTAAAACAGAACTGGAATAAAATTATGGTGGTTTATGCTGAAACTGTGAGGAGGTGCATAAAAAAACATGGGTACAACTGCAGAACAGCACGAAAGAAACGATTAAGACCCAACTTAAGACCATTCTTCAAGAGGAATAGCACAAAATTTGGGAAACAGTATCGAATAAATTAGTATCCTAAAATTTTAACCTTTAACCTAAAATTTTAGTGTAGTTTTATAGTGCAAATTGTCTGTTACAATGTATTACTTAAATAAACATAAGCAGTTGAATATTTTAGAAGCTTTTAATGGCTCATATGGGCTTATGTAAACTATACATTGCAGTATCTTCATAGGCAGATTTCTTCTTGAGTGCGCAGACAAAATCAAGTCAGTCTTAATTTCTTTTCATCATATAAAGTTATTTTCATAATAGAATTCCCATTGAATTTAATGTTATTTTGTCAGATGTATTAGCAGTCGTGCTCACGATGGGATCCTAAGTAGCAATAATACAACCGGAAGAAACCACACCACAGTCTGCAAGGGCAAGTAGGTCGTTAGCACCCTGTCCGGTTTATAACCGTCACGAAAGAATCGCAACGGTCAGCTTGATACAAAAACTGCAATGATTCATATATTTATTAGCAAAGGGGAAATCCCTTTCATGATTGAATAATTTAAATAACCTAGTAAAAATTATCTTAAACACTTCTGCTTCCTTTTAACACTTTAAATGGAGTGAAATTAATAATGTGCTTAAAGACCCTGGATGATATTGACGCACATGACCATACCGACACTATTTCTATTGTGAAGGCACTGATACAAAGTTTTTTCTATTTAATTAATAAATTTAACTACCTGTATAAAACTCTAAAATCTGACAATAAAAACTGATTTATGTTAAACAAAAAAAAAAAAAACATTTAAATTGAACATTTAAACATTTAAGTTAAAAAACATTAAAATTGAAAATATTGTTCGTCGCTTTAATTAAGATAAGTTATCCAGACTTAAATATTCTGCACTTATAAAGTATTTTGATAGGTTGTCATCTATTTTTCGACAGCTCTTAAAAATAAAATCTGGCATCATAGGTTTTAAGATCTGGATAAATATTTGTCACAATGCAGTCGATGCAAATATTATAATACACACTTTGTTTTTACAATGCTTATTCTGATAAAAAAAATATTACTCATGCAAATATTTTTACTCCTAAGCCCGATCTTATTTCTTTTGAAATTAACATTATTATAAAATACGCATCATTTGCAGGTTCCGAGGAATATGTTAACATAATTATGCCTGTGTGTCCGTAATCCCACCTATATTATTGTAAAATACGATTCATAACAGTTTATTTAAATATAATGTATCAAGTACTTTCCAACTTACCTTAGCAATAAATTGTTTTTGAAGTGCTTTCTGAACACAAATTTTGTTGTCCTAACGTCATGACCTAAAATAAAAAGGAAAACCTCCTTACATTTTCAATTATATTTTATTTATGATGATAAGAGGGTAATGTGAACCTCTGTTTTATTTTTGGAAATATTCTTCTTTTTGCTCTAAGGCTGTTTTTTTAAGCTAAGCAGGTTGCACAGTTCCTTAATAATGTTTAGTAATGCCTGCCTTTGGGCTAAGATGTTATCAAATAAATTCGATATTTGCAAAACGTGTAGAGCAATTTGGTTTTGAAAAGTGGTATGTAATGCGGAATAATCGCCGGCTACTTCAATTTACCCAACAATTGCATGTTTCTAGATATTACAAAACGTCGGTAAAGAGTTGCCACTGGATGATCTTAATATAATACATCTACGGCAGGCCAACAAGGTTCAACTACAAGCCTTTCAGCTGAAAAAACGACTAACAAATGTCTAAATACGACAGCGAAAAAAGCAATCACTCGGTGGTTCTTTCGTTTATCCTGCAAGAATATGTTACGGTACACTCACTCAGGAAAAATACACACGAGAAGTTTCGTTATCAATCAAGCACCAGGCTCTTAAAAACCGCATAAAGTGAAAACAGTAGAAGATGAGTCTTCAGTTATTTCAGACGACAAGACGACATTTTCCCCAGGTGTAAAAAAATATACGATTGCGAACCCATAATCAAGGTACTGAAAGCAAGGCTTCCGCCTATAGAATAATAGTACCAATGTTAATGGATAACAGGAAGTACTACTTTTTTAAAAGGAATAACAAAATAATATATATAATATAATAAAATATAATACAAATTTGTCATTGTTCGGTTCTTCTCCCCGTACTGAACCAACAAAGGAGTAAAACAAGGATTACTGGAACTGACGCCATCATTGATAATAACGAGGGTCGACTATTTTTAAACTCCATACCTGAGATGCAACGACATCTAGATGCTGAAAATTCATGAACTTGAACCCTGCATAAGAATATTAAAGTGATATTAATTCAAAGAATGTGTATAAAAGTGCGAACAAACAAATACTAACAGCTCAGGCAAGTATCTAATGGCTGTTATCTTCCTTGCAAATAAAAGCTAAAGGAATGGAAGCATTAACTTTCGGAATTGCCTCTTCTGATGGTAAAATAACAACCAAAGCCTTGACAGTAACATAACCCACATATGACAACGCGTAGCAGATGAAAAGGTGATTGTGGTAGCGAGAGAGATTGGTCTTGACAACTGGAGGCCGTTAAGAATGGAGGACAACTATAGCTCAGGCTCAGACTCTTCATGGGTCGTAGACCTGATAATCAGTCAATTTAAATTTAATAAAATAGCTTAAACAGATCTATAATTGATGTTCCCTGTCCATCACCAGAAGGGTAGAACACCATGAACTTGCTACATATCTGGCAATATAAGTTGCATCTAGCTATCTATGCTTTGTTTGAATGGTGGTATCTTGAGCTGGTTCTATTTAGATATCGCAAAATTCCAAGCATTATCGCCATATATTTTTTAGACAAGCAAAAGATAAAAATTATCCTCGTACTCATATTGAGTGATGAATTGAACTGTTAAAAGAGACGATGCTGTTACGGTACCAAATTAAAAATTGTTAACTTACTCCATATTTGAAAATATCTATCATATCTACTCCTCTTACTTTATTTGTAGTCACAATAATAACATATATAAACGTAAAATATATTTACTCACCTTATGGAGACTGCTGAGAAAATTCCCCATATTGTCGTGGATTTATATATATTGTACTTTTTCACTCTTATTCTATTTCGAATGACTTGAATATGTTATAAAGAATACTGGTAGTGTCGTTTTTAAAAACTTAGATGGAAATTATGATTACTCTTGCTTTGGAATACACTACTTGTAGGTTTTTAAACGGCAATAAATATGATTTTACTTAATACTAATATATTTCATCAAACAGCATTTACTACTTTGCAGTGCATAGAACACGCCTGCTATCAGAAAATACATTTGCACTAATTTTAATATTATCAAAACTCAATTTTTCAAACACGTCAGTTTATATGAACTAATTTGAGGTACTAGTTAGTCTTATGAGAAATAATTTAACAATATTAATATACAATTTTGAGACTGAAGGAAAAAAATAAGTTTTTGTACTGAATAAAACCGGATATGGACGGACAACCCTTCAAGCCAATAAAATATATATATTATGTATCAAAACTCGTTTAGAAGTCGAAAATATTTAATATTTAATAGTTTGAAAGCAATCATCACCACTGAGGTGTATTTGAAGCCGTACAGTTTTGTGTTTACACGATAAGATAATATTTTTCATTTAGGTGGTTTGTGGTTTGTGTTCAATAAAACAAACATTTCAGAAGTATTTTAGTAGTTGTCAGGAATGACATCGAACCGCTGTTGACACTTGTTGAAGACATGTTATCAGTGGTGCCAAATTTGCTACTTAAGCCATTTCACACTTTTATTTTTTCTAATTTGTTTTTTTCTTTAATTATTGTGAATTTCCACCACATTTTAAAAAGGATGAGATTTAAATAGACCATAGCGGGAACATGTAGCTTTTTCGTAGCTGATTGGGTGTTAACTATTGGATTCAATACATCCATCAGTATATGGATTGTATTTGTCACTGGTCGCTGTGGATATAAGCTGAACAACACTCTGTCGTAAAAAAGAAAACCAACGAAAATGTATTTAACTTCATATTTCATAAAAATGTTCGTACATTAAAACATTGAAAAACAAGACTTCATCCTTTTCCTGTTCAAAATTACTTTAAGATCTATTAAATAATCTAAACATCAAATATAGGAAATCTGCTTTCATTTATATCTTTAGGTATATCTTTGCGATTATACAGTTAATTACGTTTCAGAAGGGGCTGAAGACACATGGATACCTGAGGTATCATCCATATCGTCACTTTAAAGTTAAGAAAGGTTCAAAATGAAATTCAAGTGTTGTGAATATCCTGAATAGCCTGCTTTTTAAATAATAGTTCACCAGCTTCGATATGTATACATGTATATGTTTCGGGTCGTTCCAAAAAGTGTATTTTTCAAGCATTGAGTCTATCTCCGCCGTCATATAACAAATCTTCAGACTTAACCAAATTAAATTAAGAATCGCTACTAAAAGGGAGAAGTTTCCAATTGAACCAATTCAAATGGGGGTTTTTATATATTAACCTTACAATTATTCAAAAAGTTTTCTTTTTTCTTCAATTTCGTGATTTTATAGCAATTATTGCCCGTACAAATGAATTCTGCGCCACATTCAAGTTGTGATTGATTTTGGAAGCGATTACGTACTTCATACTTGACAATGTGATTTGGCAAAATGTAAAAATGCTGAAATGAAAATTCCTAGAAGTTGCTCCTTCCCACTATTAGCTTTATCCACTGATGCAAAACCATTTGGGGGGTCACCAGTTCGAGTATTTTGAAGAAATCAAAGAATGAAAAGAAAATTATTATTTTATTATTTGCGGCACGAATGCTCTTCATATTAATTCTTTTGTCTATCTTCTTCGGCCTTTTTCTAAAGGTGACCACTCAAATATACTGTACTAACACTTCCCATTACATTTTAATCTGTAACTTATAGCGATACAAAAGAGTTGTTTATATACATAATTTTTTCAACAATGCATATTTCGATCTCTTCTATAAATAGGGGTTGTCCAGTTTGACGCGTACATTTATTTTTGCTTACGAAACTTCAACATTTTATTATCCAAATTTACTGCGCATGTCAAAGCTCGTCGGCTAATTCAGTGATGCACAATAGCTTGATATTCGATGTGTCTCACAAAACAAACATTTTCACACTTGTTTCAAAGTCTTAAACGAATCTATGTTAAACAGGACATCACACCGTTGATTAAAGAAAATTTGATCCCTCCATAAAACAAGCAAGGGCATGCCAGTTTTTTAGCTTGTGAAATTGTATATATATAACGGGAGCTTCTTTGGAGATATATAACTTTAAATTCGGAAAATATGATAGCTGGCGGCCATTTGGTCATTTCACTAGTGTTTTATTTTTAGTTTGGCATTTTATTTCAACATGACGGACTGACGCTTCAACAAGGCTTTCAAATTTTGTACTTTTATTTTAAAAAGCATATTTCTCTTGGAAATATGAAGATGACGATTTTTTTCTAGTGATGAAACTCACTTTTAATTGATTGGATGCGTCAATAAACAAAACTGACATATTTGGAGTGATGATTGTTCTCAAGTAAGTGTTAGAACACCGTTCGATCTAAAAAAAAACGGACTGTTTGGTGTGTCTTATGCATTGGCAGAATAATTTGTCTTTTTTTTTTTAAATTATTGCCATAACGTTACAGTCAATGGTGACTGCTAAAGAGAGATGATTACCGACTTTTTCTTTTATCAATAGAACAACCAACATCAGCAGGAGCTGATGTTTCAACAAGACAGCGCAACATGTTTAACAGCTAGCGCCACAATTCATTCATTGAAGGAAACGTTTTGTAACCCGAAACCAATTGGAGGACACCTTTCGCCTCGTTACTGCCCATATACGACCACAAATGTTAGAATAAGTCATCGAAAATGTTACCTCCAGATAAGATACCTTCAAGTAAGGTATGTCCGAACCAGCTGAGGCTCAGAAAACATATTAAGGCATATATTATGTAGCTCTTAAAAACACTTTACTATGAGTTTTATTGAACATTTCACCTGCCATCTATGGGAGAAATGGAAATACGAATATTTTACCTTTGCCACAGCATACTCATGGGGCTATTCCCTCACATGCACAATAAAAAAGGAACCAAATGAAAATAACACAAAATGACGTTATTGTTCTAACGACCTTGGGATGTTCATAAGTTTGAGCTTCAGAAATGTTTGAAGTTTCGAAAACACAAAGCAATTAAACAGCAAGTCATTGTCGAAGATTACCATGAAACATGAAAAAATGAGTTTTGCAGAAAATCATTTCAAAGAAGCACTCCGAAATAAAACCATAAGTTCGCATCACACACACAGGTAAAATTTTTAAGGTCTTGTTCAAGGCTTTTGCTTAAAAAATAGCTAACAACTCTGAGACTTCTTCTAATCATCAAGAGCAACCTGCTCTTAATACAGAACCAGGAAAATCGGATTCGAATTTCAGGATTTCAGTGTGGTCTAGCTAGTGCAGTGAACAAATTTTTCATTTTGGACTACATCCACATTCTGGTACAGCTTTTCTACTCTACATACATGTTTAAATTGGGATATGTGCATACTTACCATTTTATAAGGTTTCACAAACAATTTTTATAAATTAGGCGTTAATTTTTTTTCCGGCGCAATTAGAAAAAGAAAAACAGTTTCGCAAAAAAGGTATTATTTATTTTTTATTTAATTGATAAGTATATCTCATAAAAACATAACAAGATCTTATAAAAAATAATAAACAAAAAATGGGCAATTTTTTTTACTAAAATGTATACGGATTTTCATATATTTTTTTACGAATACACAAAACGAAGACAAATTGAGGAACAAAATCCGAAAACAAAAAAAAAAATAGTACGTCATTCTCTTTCTTAAAATAATTTGATTAAAAAACATGTCTGTA
Source organism: Eristalinus sepulchralis (assembly GCA_944738645.1). NCBI lineage: Eukaryota > Metazoa > Arthropoda > Insecta > Diptera > Syrphidae > Eristalinus > Eristalinus sepulchralis. The sequence continues at coordinate 22,208,472 of OX122886.1, forward strand.
CTAAGTTATCGTATAATTTAAATAAGATTGAATAAATTTATTTTCTAGACATATGCATATATCACTGCTAATTTTTTCATTAAATCTGGGCAAATAGTTTTGAAAAGTTATATGGTAATATTTTTGGTTTTAATTTAAAATTCATGAAACAACATTGTGTTTCTAACTTATATGTACAGTAGTCGACAGTCTTTTTAATCTAATACGTAAGTATTACAAATGCATAATATGAACATTATATATATAATATATATATATTATACAAATTTAATATACAGACTTCTTAAAATAATGAAAAGTTTTTGACTTAATTATACTTTCATAAAGAGATTTTTTTAAAAAATATCCGCTCCTTATACAATCGGTAGAAATCATATGTAAATTAATCAGTTCCCTATCCGATATGGCTCAATATTCATTATCTCATTATCAAAAATTACCCTTTATAAGGGACTTATATTTGCTTCTGACTTACTCGACTTAATGTTTAATTCAATTACTTGAATAAATATTCAGAAAAAAATTATTTCATAAATTTACATAATTGAAATCTTAGAAATCTTATTTTACAAGTGCTTGAGATACACTTTGACTCGAACTTAAGTTGTGCGAATCAAGTGAAAAAATGATTTTTGTTCGAAATGCAGAATAAAGGCAATACATAAATAAATAACACGGATCTTTTAAATTTGATGTTTAACTAAGACTGGAAAACTAGTGAAATAAACTCAATTACTTAAATGAGCTTCTGCTTCAGTAGTATAAAAACAAACGACATTTGTACCAATCCGAGTAACCGAGTTTGTTTAAGTGCTAAACAAAATTAAATCAAACAAAATATCTCTTTTCTTTCATTTGAAGTGATCTTAATATTTTCTTGAATTTTGCAAAAATGAATTTGTAAACATTGTCTATACTACACTATATTTAACATAAAGTATCTAAGTATTCAAAGCCAGATGATATTGTAATTACGTTTGTCAGAGTTTTTTTTAATTTGTTCTTTCGTATACTTCAAATGCCTATTATATGTTCTACGTGAATCAATTGCATGTAAAATTTCTCTGAACGCTTCAGTCAAGGCAAGTTCACATTAAAAATAAACAAAGATTATTATCCATACAAAATTATAGTTTGACTAAAAAAGTCGTGACTAATATAAAACTTATTAAACGAATACGATACAAGAAAGGATATTTAAGTTTCGCTGGCGCGAAATTTTAGAACAAAGAAAAAAATAATAATCAAGAAAAAGAAAACCTAGGTCGCCGACTAAATAAATTTTCGAACAACATAGACCAAAAAATAAATTCCGAAACAAATGAACTTAATCAAAAAATTGTGAAAATATAAAAGAAACGGAGAAAGCGTGTAATGGTAATTTCTCTGGTAAAATGGCAGATCATTTGACGAGTATATGAAAAAAATATAAGTTATTAAGTAAATAGTGCATAGCAAATAATGCATAGAATTAAAATATATGATATTTAGTTTTCTCAAACTCAACTTTTTCATAATTAATTGAATTGAATTGTTAGAAATTAATTCAATTTAATGTTGTAATGAATAAACCATTTCAATCGTGAACAAAATCAAATTGTAATAGACGAAATCTGCACACAGCGAAATTACTTCCAGATTTTCATTTAAGAAGAGTTTCACTGCAAAGATTAGAAGAAGTACTTCCCGGGCAAGACTAGAAATGTTGTATCTAATTCCAAGGTCACAGCAATCCATTCGGCAACGATAATAAATTCTCAAGTTTCGCCTGCCCACTTCCGGTGGCAATCAAGCTACACAACCGACGACCGACCTATCACGCAATCGTCAGTCCAATATCAATCGCCACAACTACTCCCTCCTTTTACATGTAATATCCCAAACATGAAACATACTGAAAATATTAAAACTGAATAGAGAAAGCAGAGCGCTAAGTTTTATTAGTACCGCAAATGGTTGGCAGGCAATCCTGACCATGACGACTACAATTTCATTAAAAAATAAAAGAAACAACGTTTTGTCAAACAATAATAAACAGATTATACTCGTAATTAATAATATTTCTCTACACAACAGAAGTAGAGAAATAAGTAACATAACTCATGAAACTATTAAGCAACTAAAAATTAAAGAACGGACTAGAATACAAAATAAGATTTGTGAAAGACGAAATTATAAATATATATATATATAACATGCCATAATTTCGGTAAAAATTGGAGTTGTAAGCTCGCATATTTTATCACATGTAGAAGTACAAACTTTAACAAACGTTTTTAGAAAGGAAGATGAACCATTTGAAAACACAGGTGAGAACCTGCTAACGTAAATATAGCAAGTTAAAAGAGTTCTATCATTTATATAGAAAAATTACCAAAAATAAAAAATCATAAACCTTAATAATAATATCTGTGAAGGCAATAATGTAACCTATAAAATAGAATTAAAGCGAATTGTAAAATGTGAAAATAAAATTTATGGAATCAAAAATAATTTTAAAGCTTTCTCAAATATGAACATATGCCCTAACAACAGCATTATTGATTTAACTAGTAGTCCCTGCATACCTTCTCATGAGCACCACCTCTAGTTGAACAGAAATAAATAGTCGCCACATCCACGCAGTTGGAGTGATCTCTCCAAGTATTTTCATGCTGTACCATCACAAAGGAACTATCCGGATCAACGACAAGGCATGAATGTCACAGGAACATTCTTAAAAAAATTGAGAACGCAACGGGTAACATCGCAGATGAAAGGTATTGAAGTATAACGGCATCCAAGTATAAACCTTTACCTGTCATTACTCAACCTGCAGTCAACAAGTTATCTCCAAGAATTACTCTCGTTGGAATATCTAAAAGAGCTCCATGTCAGCAACACCAAAAAGACAGATTAAAAAGCTCCTCAAAGATGTCATAATACGACCATCTAAAAGTCCATACAACTCCCTAGTATCGGTTGTATCGAAAAAATGCACGCATCTAAAAAAAAGAGGGATAGAGTGGTGATTGATTACAGAAGACGAAATCTAGTGACTAAGCCTACCCTATACCCTATACCTGACATTTCGAATACTCATACGAGCTAAGAAAAAGCTAAATATTTTTCGACCATTGATTTAACCTCAGGTTTTCACGAAATCAGGATGAAAGAGAAACATATACATATAGACAGCATTTTCGACTATGAACGGGGAATATGAATTTACTCGCCTACCATTTGGGTTGAAGAATGATAGATGATGTCTTAAAAGAATACATAGGAAAATAAGCTAAGACATAATAGTGTTTTGTGATAGAGAAGAACAACACTTAAGGAATCCAGATATTATTTTAAGAAAACTAGAACAAGCTAACCTAAAAGTAAACCTGAACAAAACTGAGTTCCTGAAGGAAAAATGGGAGTTCTTACGACATATCATAACAAATAATAAATTTGAGCCCAACAGACCATTAGCCACTTACCTTCGCCCTGAGCAACACAAATACGAATGCCAAACTACAAAGATAAAAGGCCAAGAGTGAAGAATACAATTATAAACTTGTATCATTTAACGCCGTGGTCGCCGTGGCGTAGAAAGTCTGGGTTCGATTCCCAGACGGGACACTTACCATTTTTTCACGGCACCATCTCTTCGAGTTGCTGACAACACTCAAAGAGTATTAATTGTCTATGGAAAGCTTCTCAAATCTCGCCGTTCGGAATCGGCAAGAAACTGTAGGTTCCTTCTACTCGTGAAGAACAGTAGCATGCACAACACGAGTAGTTGTTGTAGAAGCTAGGCCCTGGTCCGTTATGGGCTGTAGTGCCACTCAATTATTATTATTATTATTATAATTTAACACCGCGAATATTTCCACTTCGAAATTCCAAAGTTGAACAGCAAACTCAATCGCTGACACAACGTCTGGACTATACGACACCAACGTATTCCATCACGTCCAGCATGGGATTCAGAAGACACCTGTGCATGCCGCTACGATGCAAGATCGTATTTAAGGAAATTGTATTTAAGTCTAAGTTTGACATTGGAAGGGGTAACTCCAATAGAGTTGAGAAAAATAAATTTTTACCCTGCTCATTTCGGGATAATTTGGTGAACGCGTAATAAGTCCCCAAGAGGTTCGTAATAAACGCGTAAAAAGTCCCGAGCAGTTGTGATAGTGCCGCGCAAAAGTTCCTAAGTGGTTCGTTAAAACGCGTAATTAGCCCGCAAGTGGTTCAGTGCTAAAATCGACTCCAAGCCAGGGTCCGCGCGAATATCAGTAAGCCAAAAGTGAACTCAGTGAAATCGGAAAGTTGAGAAATAATTAAAGGGCTCCAGAGTAAGAGAAGTGAAAGGGATGCAGTTGAGGACAAGAGACTGCTGGAAAATGCTGATGTTAGCGATAGTATTGTAAATTTAGATTTTAAGGCTTTATTTTAAAGAGAAATTAAGATCTTATTTAAAAGTGAACAACATTTATTGTATAAGGAAAGACAACGGAAATTTAATGGAAATGAGTTTAATTTACCTCCTTCAAATTGGTAATATATTAAAAAAATATTGCGTTGATTGTCACGTAAACAATATAGAGAAAAGTTCTCTTAAAACTAGTATAAAATCTTTAAAAAATTTGTAGCCATTTATAAAAAAAATTAAGAAAATGCCCGATTTACAATCCGGAGTTTCGACCAATGAAACTAACCCTCAACCTAATCCCCAAACCAGTAGTGGTGTTTCCACCACTTCAGTACGACGGGTATTCCTCGAAGTAGTAGTGGTTCTTCAGTTTCGCTTGAAAAGCAGAAAAAATTTTCGAGTAGTAGTAGTGTTTCCATACCGTCTAACCCTTTGAATACGAATCAAGACTATCCATATTATACATGTGGACATATATTCCGCTGACACGAATTTGGTTCTTACACCAGTCGATAAGTTCTCGAAGTACGCGTAAACTTGTATTTGGAAATCTAGAGCAATCGAAGATATTAGGGAACCATTAAGACAAATTCTCTTCGCTTATGGAGTACCTAAAGTGGTCGTTTTCTATAAGGAAAAAGGTTTCAATTTCTCGTCAATATTAATACCCAACTGGGTATTAAGATCTATACAACCCCACCGTATTCTAGCTTTGTTAACGGTCAGGTTGAGCGTTTTGACTCATTATGCATTGTCTTAAAACAGATCAGGTTCATAGATCATTTGAGGAGTTATTAGATCGTGCTGTATACGAGAACAATTTCTTAATACATTCTACCAACAAGAAACCAATGGAGGTATTCTTCGGGAGGAACCTAAGTACTGACCCGGAACAATTCGATAATGCACGACAAGAAAACATACTAAAACTCAAAGAGAAACAAATCAAAGATCTAGATTACCACAATAAATCCCGACAACTATTGAAAAACTACTCTCCCGGTGAAGTTATTTTCGTTAAAATCAATAAACGTCTAGGCACAAAACTTTCCGCTAGATTTAGGAAGGAGGTAGTGAAAGAAAACAATCCAACTACAATCCTAACTGAATCAGGCAAAGTTGTCCATAAGGTTAACATTAAAAATTAAATATCCCCTTTTAGGATCCTGACATCTTTTAGCTTCGTTTATGTTCAGATACTGGATTATACACATTCCAAATTGGTAACTCTGAGTTCAGGAACCGCTAAGTACAGTACAGACTGGAGTACTTAAAATCGTACATGCAATCGATTTTACAAAGTATCAGGACATGCTTGATGAAATAGATTTGAAAACGAAAAACGATGTAAGTTATGCTTCCCCATTCCTATCCTTCCAAATTTCCGAAATCTGTGATCGACTCCTTCGTATAAAACCAGTAATAAGAAAGAACAAAGCATTAAATTTTATAGGTTAATCGTGGAAATGGGTTGCCGGCAAACTGGACCACCACGACTTTGAAATTTTAAAAGATAAGACTCAAAACTTGTTAAAAAACAATAATCAAAAGATTGTAATCAATAAACTAACTTTAAAAAGAACAAGTAATATTACCAAATTAACAAACACCGTTTTTATATCATTAAAAACAAATATAGATATGAAAACTCAATATTATATGAGAAAACCAGATGTACTTAAAGAATAAGTAACGAATATTGAACATGCCTTATAATGGGCAAAAGTGGGAATCATAAATTCCCATACTTTCAAACCCAGAAGTAAATTTAGAATTTAAATTTGAAAGAAACTATGTTCCATATCTTAATATTTATGAGGCATTGGAATTCTCAACTGTTAAAATAGCATGTTAAAAAAGAAAATTATGCAGCTGAGATAAGCTTTTATAATATATGTGGGATTGGGCCGAACAACGCATAGGACACACTACGACATACTCTACAAGAAACTACGAACGGTACAAACATCAGGCGACAGACTTCACAAACAGTATAGACATCAGGCGACAGACTTTACAAACGGTACAGACATCAGGCGACGGACTCGAACACACAATTGAACAAACGAAAGGGAGCTAGTCCCTTTTCGCATGTAGAGTAGTCAGTTGATCGTGAACCAGCAAAGGAAAAGGATCGGCTTCAACCGAGTGTAAATAAAAATGAATTAAATAAAGAATATTAAAGAACAGAAAAACGAACACGGTTTATTTTCTAATTTCGCTCGCGTAATATCCCACATATATTTATTTTAAGAAACCGAAATTGTAGACTTATGTAACAATGATTGTGTAACAAATCTCTTGAAAAATAGACAGGCCAGCTGCACGAACTTTAATAATCTTTATCTCCCAACAGTCGATGAAATTCTCCCGGGGTCTATACTGCTCAACCAGTCCAACGGATTAATTTTGGAGGATAACGATACCGTGAATCTAACAGGCATCTTTATTATCTAATACTACAACGTCACCATTGTCATCAAAAAAAAAATTCACCTACAGCGAAGTCCCTAGCTCAAAGCCTCACTCAATTATCGATAATTTAGACTCACCGACAGAAGACTTAACACTTGAAGTTATGAAGGAGCTGCACCTAAACAACACTCGCCATATTGATTTGATGGAAGTCAGGGGAAAAAAACATAATAACCATGTATTCCCTGCCAACCTTTGGCATCATCGCAATAATTACAACTTCTTCAGTGAAGTGGTTAGTACGTAAGAAATAAACCATCAATTTCAACAACAATAAACAAAGTTGGTAGCCGAACCATCACCAATAGAGTGTAATGGAGAACGAGATCCACCGTCACCCGTTAAGAGAATTGGTATAAGTAAATTTCCGCCACATTTCACCGTAACCAGCACGGTAATCGGAAGGTACCTATGGGAAAACATTGCATGCCGCTACGATGCAAGATAGTATTTACGGTAGCCCTAAGGAAATTGTATTTGAGTCTCAGTTTGACATTGTAAGGGGTAACTCTGCCCAAATAGGGTTAAGAAAAATACATTTTTTTTTTAAAAAACTAAAGTAAGTGAAATTTAAGTTTGTATGTTTCCTTTCCTTTCACTAATTTCGTTTGTCATTACATGAGACGAGCCGAAATATGAGTCACCAGAATCGTCAGAGGATGAAAGAAATAAAACCTGCAGCGTCTGAAATCAGCACTTAATAATAACAAATGTCATTGAGAACTCGTTCACCGGAGGGGAGAATGTTACGTTCGCAATGACGTCAGATGCGATCAGAGCAATACATTTGTAACATAGCATGCAAATCAACAATACCCCACAAACGCCAGATGTCAAATGTAAACAAACTATACATCATAAAAGAACAAAACGTTGAAGAAAACAGTGGTTTCATTTTACTATTTCAACTATTTGTTATTAAAACAGTCGATTTCTTTGTGTTCAATATAAGTAATAGTTTCTTTTGTTCGATTAAAGTATGATGGTGCACACGTTTGGCCAAAAACCCATCAGCACCCGGTCACCTGGATTTATGATCCGAAATATGATGGTTAATTGGAAGTGGTAACTTGGAATTATCGACCCTACCACTGCTTACCAGCTTGCAGGTGCGCTCTATCGAGTCACTCTTCTCCAAACCGACTTTAAGCTCGAGGAAGCAATGCTACTACAGTATTTACGTAACCTGGAAGAAAATAGTTTTGCGGACGTCTACATTACTGGTGATCAACGTAGTTAATGGGAGAAAACTTTAGTCTATTGGTCAACTATATCTCGGCCATAGGATATGTAAAGACCGCCTCGAAGTGCCATCTGCCCCGGTACCCACGATGTTTAGGAGAGAATGTTCTTTATATAAGATTTGGCAATCATAGAGCAGCATTTGAGTCATTAGCGACAGATGTAGTTCCGGATGATCAAGAGAGGAACTTATACCTTCATTGACCTTTCCCGAATGCGAGATAGTTAATACGCGGCCCAGGAGCTCGCCCTCGTGCTACCTAAAGCAATGTAGATTGAGAATCCAAATGACATTTTTGTGTCAGACTATGGATCAACCCATCTACAGGATCAACCCATAACCGCGGCTCTTGCGGGTATTACCCAAGTTCGCGGGTATACAAACTACAATTTAAAGGTGGAAGTAGGATAACAGAATTTTTAAACGATATTTTCATCAGTAGTCACTTAGTAAGCGTTTAAGATGTTTAGCTGACATGTTTAGCTTCAGTACTTTTGTTTATGCGAACGATAACAGAAATTATCAAAAAGTTGGGTGTGGCGGTTTTCAAAATTAAGTGAGGATAAGAAAGATATTGTTTGTAACGTTTGTGGTGCTGCAGTCTTATATAACAATTCACCATCATCAATGAATAAGCACCTACGACAAAACGGATGTCGAATGTAAGATATAATTACAACTCCTATTTTTTTATATGTATTTATGTATGTACACATTTAAATACATATTTTAACATTTATATAACATGTACAGTTTAGTGCATATGTTTATCTGCAGACTCCTTTCATATCAGAGTTAACTCCACCACTTTTTACTGAAGTACAATGTTTTCATCTTGTTCAATTCATCAGTCTTGTGCAGACTTGATTGAATCATTAAGTTTGATTTTTTTCAAATACAGACATATGTGCATAATTAAATGTGCCCATATGTATGTACATAGTGTGTTCGCTATTCTTACAACTTATTTTATATTTTAGTAACGAATCTGTTAGCTCAACACACTTTTTACGATATAAGTAGTAGCAACAGTACAGCTCCTCCAAGAAAAAAAAAACGTCCTGATAACAAAAGTTTTAATGCTCAATGCCAAGAACAAATTTCTAATGCAACAGCTTATATGATATGTGCAATGGACTCCCAATTTCATTTGCTGAGAGTGATGAGTTTAAGCTGTTGGTGAGTCCAGTTATAAATTGCCTGCTTCTTCAACTATTTTATCCCGATTGCCTTTATTATATAGTCAGGTGCAGGAAAAGATTAAAAGTTCGATTTGTTCCTTTATAGCATCCTTTATAGCTTTGACTCTAGATAGTTGGTCGTCAAGAACTCAGGACACCTACATTGCTTTTACCCTACACTATATTAATAATGATTGGGAACTAAAAAACACAGCGGAAAACTTCGATTTGTTTTTAGAAAATGTCATAGCAGAATGGAACATAAACGGAAAAATTCATGCAGTTGTGACGGATAATGCTTCAAATATTGTGTCCTCTGTGAATTTGGTTGACGAAATCAGAATTAGATTAGGCTGTGCTGCACATATTTTACAAATCTGCATTAAACATGCCCTACAGTCCGTTGAAGCTTACAAAATTTTGTTGAAAAAAGTACGTGCTGTAGTAAGCCATTTCCATCACTCGATTGTTGCCTCTTCAGACTTATCTAAGAAGCAGAGACAGCTTGGATTACAAGAATAAAATTTAGTCCAGAGTTGTTCAACGAGATGGAACTCATCATATTTTATGTGTGAGATGCTTGTAGAAAATCGAGCTGCCAAAATTGCTGTTTTAGCTGATAGAAATGTGATATCTTCATCACTCGCTTTAAAACTTGAACTGAGCGAAAGAGATTGGACTAATATCAAAGTATTGGTAAAGGTTTTAAAGCCAAGTATTAAGCACAGTTCTTTGCAACGAAGGTATCACAATTTCCATTCTGTGACCAATTTTGAGTGGCCTTATTAATAAGCACTTAAATCCGCATATTGGAGTTGACGAAAACGGCATACAATTTACAGAAAATATAAAAGAAAACTTACGGCGCAGATTTAAAATGGATCCACGGCACAAAAACTTAGATATCGATGTTGAAGAAGTGAGAGTAGCTATCAGGAAGCATGTACAGGAGTTCTTCGAAAACTTGATGAGCAACGCAAGTACTAATGCATGTGTTATGATTGAACGATGTACCGCCTTGATTTGGCTTCTAGCAAAATCTGATGGTAAAACAGTTAGTGAGTTCGACATATACCTGCGAGAAGCACAGCTAATCCACATTTTTTCTTACGCATTAGTTTGGTGGAAAAACAATATTAAAAAGTACCCAACGCTAGCAATTTTGGCCAAAAAATTGTTGCGTATACCAGCGACATCAGTTGCTTCAGAATGCTGTTTTTCCACTGCCGGAAACATTGTAATACCCAAACGGTCTTCTCTTCTATCGGAAAATATGAGTTTGTTGACATTTTTGATAAAAAATCAAAAATTGTGAAAACCAACAACATTTAAATAAAACAGATAAATATGCTATGTTAATTATTTTGGTTCGTATGATATTTGTTTCTCAGTATTTTGATCTGTCATCAGATTCCCAATGGGATGAACCACTGTCAGCAGTTGAGAAACTGATGGAAGAAGCTAAAGGACGATCTTGTCGCATAGAACAGTTACGAATTCCAAGATGGTTGAAGGTCACAAAAACCACAAACCTTAAACTTCACGGTTTCCTACGATGTTGACAGCAAGAACACCACAGGTAGTGCCGATTCGGAAAAGGCTAGGCTAGACCATGTAGAGCGTATGGACACCACTGCTCCGGCCCGAGAAGTCTTCGAATCTGAGCCATTGGGACAACGCAACAGAGGACGGCCCAGGATAAGGTGGCGCACACAAGTGGAGAAGGACCTCAACCAACTTGGAGTGCGCAACTGGCGGCAGCTGGCGAAAGATCATGCTGGCTGGAGAGGCATGTTGGTTGAGGCCCAGGTCCACCCCGGACTGTAGCGCCACAAGAAGAAGAAGAAGAAGATTCGGAAAAGGCTTACACTTCCCAAATTAGAGCTTTGTGGAGCACACCTACTAGCTAAAATACTGACAGAGATCAAAAGAATATTTGGTTCACGATTATGTGAAGTCTTTGCTTGGAGTGATTCCACAATCGTTTTGGTGTGGATTCAACGATGTCCATCAACTTGGAAAACATTTGTAGCAAACCAAACTTGGAGTTAGGAATATCCATAATTGTATGTAGGTGTATCATAATTTCAAAACTAGTATAAAATTATTTGTGAAAATAGGAAATTATAAAGTTTCATTCAATTTTAAGTTTCTTGTACAATTTGTGCACCGTTCTGAGATTTTGGCAAATACTACTTTGTCTTATGAGAAATAATTTAACAATATTAATATACAATTTTCAGACCGAGAGTAAAAGTAATTCGTTCTTCTAAATAAAACCGGATATGGACGTGCAACCCCTCAACTATACATTCTATTATGTACCAAAACTTGTTAAGAAGTCGAAAATATTTAATATTAAACAAGAAAGTAACCATCACCACTGACGTGTATTTGAAGTGGTACAGTTTTGTGTTTGCACGATCAGATAATATTTTTCATTTTGTTATGTGAAAGAAACATATTTATGCATTTTATTATTGCTTGTTTTCACTAAATAAAATTAAATATATAAGTTTTGTGTGAATAATTTGTAGTTTAAGGATTGAAGAAGTAAGTTTGATTTGATATAATAATGACTTTAAGCAAGTTTCAAGTAAGTTTCCAGTCATCCAACTACCACGAATATGAGTGCATCTATCGAACGTTTCTCGTTTAGACATCAGCTGATCGATTTCCCCTACTTTCTAGTTAGAAAGGTGAAATTTGAAAAGAAAAAGTTTTTAGAGAATTAAATTGCCAACATGTAGAATCTGAGAGATGCAATCTCTCAGCATGCAAGCAACATCATATCACATGTACACCCTGGATAATTGATAACTTACATTTTAATAGCCTTATTTTAACATATGTATAAACCCCCCTTAAAATTTAACGTGGACAGACGATACAGTTTTGTTTATGTGGATGGATGTTATTATTAGCAAAAGTCGAGAAAGCCATGCATCCACATTAACATTACCTATGTACCTTGGATAGAGATAACTTTACCGGGTAATTCCAGGTTTCAGATCCGAATTAAACACATGTGGTTGCATATGTATGTCAATTGCAATGATTAACGATAAGATATTCCACCACTGATTTTGGAGGGGAAAGCCATCAGGTGATTGCAAAGGTTCACACTTTCGTTGGTATTTATAGTGAATTTATATTTTTATTGATTGGTTAATTTTATAAGTTCTTAACAAAACATATGACTCATTTTTTAGAACAAAATCAAATTCAATGAAAAATCTTAGCACTGAAATAGAGTACATATAGCAGACTTTTTAAGTTTTGTGTCTCAAATAAGAGAGAACATTTTTTTTAAATTAAAATAGTCCCTTTCCATTGGAGCAGATGGCTATAAAGTCTAAGAGCTTACATTTTTCTAAGAAGCAAGCACTTTGGAAGCGCCTACACGTAGGACAAAATGCTAACTATCTGATTACGTTTTAAATATATACTCGTACATTTCATTAACAGTCGAAGGCTCAAGGGCTACTCGTCCTCTACTCGTCCCATAAGATTTTTAACAAACCTACCTAAACATAAAAATATCTATTCTATAGGCCTATTGCAAAAAAATGACGGAATAGAATTATAATGTAATGACTTCATCACTGTAGAAGCTCTTAGTTACCTAACAAAGTGCTTCTTAAAATTCTATTTTTTATTAAAGGCGTCTATATTTAAAACATGTTTATAGCCAGTGAAAAGTGGCAGAAATATTGTACATATGGTATCTAAACCAGGTAAGTATCGAAAATGAAAAAAGTCTTACAAGCCGATTTCAATTCTCCGAATAATATCTTATGTGCTAGAACGAATATTTCCTAGACTAAGTCCGATTGTAGAAGAAAGACTATAATATTTATACACCAATTCCGAAGTAAAAATTATATTGATCAAGACCATCGAAAAATAAATAAATTCATTGATTAAATGCACGTCTTATCAGCTGTATCCCGACATAATGCTTAATTGGAAGGGGCACGTCGAAAAGAAAACTGTATTTTCGAAAATATTTCAATCTTTATGTTGACAATAAACAATATGGGGTTGTACCACAGAAAGTAATAAAAGTATACAACAAAGCTTTCAAAATGGAGTACTTAGAATTCTAGTCAACGCATCTAAGTATATGCAGACATAAACATCCACAACAATATTCCAATTCTCGACGAAAGTAAAGTTTTCCACCGCATTTTAAGAAATATAGCCCTTGACCTACCACGTCGAATTTATCTCGCACTTAGCTGTGGAATTACCAAAATCTTTGAGCAGAGACTCCACTGCCCGGCAAAATAAAACTTTCATTAGCTAACTAAATTTTTCGCGTTTGTTTAGTTAAAAATTGTAGATTATTGTATAAAATAATAATAATTCTTTAAGAGTAGTTCTATATTCCACACATTTAAAAATTCAATTGAATTGATATTCAATGTGGTCAGTCACAAACATAAACTGATGCTGAGTACAGAATGACATTTACTTTACGAAACAATACGGGCGGATATACGTATGTATATATATGCTAAAAGGGTCATGGCAATAGCACCAGCACGAAAATTTTAATCTTATTTGATAAATCATACATTCACAGTGATTATAAAGAGTAAAGACACAAAATAATTATAAAATCGCGAAAAGGTTTGAAGAACGAACTTGGCACCACTAATGGCATTTGTTCAACAAGTATCAACAGCGCTTATATGTTATTCCCGACACTAACTTATTGTTAATCAGATACCAGTAATAATTCCTTATTGGTTTCTGTTGTAAATCACAAACCACATGGGTGCTTTAGGTGGTTTGTGGCGGAGACGCATGCCTCTTTGAGGTGGTTTGTGTTGCAAATACTTCGTTCATTTCTTTTATAGAAGTTGTTTTGTTTATACCGGCATTTTTTAGTAAATGGTAATATTCTGTTAAATATTTATTTATTTTTTTGCCCAAGATGTGGCAAAGTTTTGAAAGACAAAAGCTTTTGGACTAGAATCGAATTATGTTTTATATTCACCGAAAGAAGCTTCGTAGAGACAAAACAAATATTTACTAGTAAGGAAGTAAATACAAAACATTATCCATATGTACATACATATGCTTTAGAAAATTTTGAAGTATTTGAAGTATGTGAAGTATGAATGTATTGAACATCGGATAGCTGTTGTGAAATACTACTAGTAAAAGTGAATTAATATAAATTAATTAGTTGTTATAATAGAGAATAAAGTTTCCCATCAACAGTAAAAACAAATACATACTATTAGTAGGTATATACATATATGTGCGCAATCAAATACGTGTGTTACCCAAACAACGACACAGTATCATGCAACCCGATGCTGACTGTGGGACATACAATAGTAAAAAGCAAAAGTTGCAATTCTTCACCAAAGCAATATGTTAAAGTGTATATTAACATATTGCATACGAGGAAATTCGTGATCCTTAAAATGTAAAGCGCAAATATGGAACGATTTTCTTAAATATTGCGTAATTTAATTTTATATTATTTAAATCAGTGTTAGCAGATACAGATATTGTGTTATCCACAATAAAACTAGATTCTGATTAATGAAACATGAATCTTAAATCATACTAACAACTGTCAAAAACATCCGTTTTGTATTCCAAGAAGAGCTCTATTACAATAACACTACCGCCAATTCCGCCAAACTTAACTTACGCTATTTGAAAGAAAATAAAGTAGATACTCTACCAGGGAAAGAAATTCATAATTTCTTCTGCACCAGTCGATTAGGTGAGTAAGTATATACGTTTGCTTTTTTTGCTCAATAAACTAAATGGAGTCAATATGTAATTTTCAGTCAGTTCGGGTCATGTGGGAAAGTTTCGATAAACTGGAATAAACTAGCAAGTTTATGGTTTCTTTTTCCTAAAACAAATTTAAAATTTAATTCAAAGATTGACAAATTGATTTTATTTAAGGACTTACATAGATTTCCTTAATGAAATCACCAGTCCCTTTTAACTTTATGGTTGGATCCATCTTCTATTGAATGCAAGTCTTTTGAATTTTGTTGTGTTCTTTCAAGACGACTTACAGCCTTTAGAATTCACTTGAAGTCGACCGCTTTTAGTTGAATTCTTTGGGACATAATCAATTTTCACATTAGTCTTTGGGACTTCATTTATTGTATTTTAAGTAGTTGGAACTTCAGTCATTTGTTTTAAGGCCCTTACTCAAAGATCTTTTAAGAACTGTGTTAGTACTCATAGTGGGCTGTAGTGCCACTCAATTATTATTATTATTGTTAGTACTCATAACTTGAGGATCGTAGCTATTTTGTGATGAAACAGAACCTTCAGCTATATACAAATCCTGAAAAATTAAAAAAAATATTTGGAACTAACCAGATGTTAATTTTCAGGTTAACAGTTGCTGTTTAATGACTAATAGATGATCTGGAAAGTGAAGTCTTTTAAAACTAACCAGCTTACGTTATTTTCCAAAACTATTTTTCGCCTAAGCAATGGATTTATTTTGGCTATCTAAAAGTCAAAGTCACTCGTAAGTTAAAAATGTGAATGAAATCTACTTTCGGCTCTTCGATCTTGTAACAGTTTTGTGTGGCAAAATAACAAGTGCGTTATCGCGTCGAACAGTTTTGTATGAAATTCTTGAAGTTATTAAAGTAAGTACCCATATATCATTTATTTTTCCTCATGAAGAAAATCAAGCGCTTCTGCAATTGGCCATAGGAGGTATTTAAAATCCGAGTTTCAAAAATTATGTTCGAAGGAAAGTTGCGCTTTCAGGCTCCAAGCTCCTTCCCTATGAGGGAGGAATATTAATGTCAAATACATACTTTTACTTCTGCTACTTGTAGTCTAAAGAATGTTCGGGCAAGAAACGCGTGAAATCCGTGAAAACCATTAAGTTAAATGTATGTGTTGCACCCTTAACATGCTTTGGCAAAGAATTTAGAAACACACCGTGCCTTTGCAGTTAATTTTTTTGTAGGGTGTAATTTTTATCAATGTTGGCAAAATATGAAGGCTTATAGGAAATTCGAACCGTTGTCAGGTGCTGTTTATAGAACGTTGTTACAGTTTAATCCAAACTTCACGCGAATTTTTAGAATTGTGTATGCCATCCGCATCCGCAACTGCACTGTTATTCAAACATATTTTTGATGAACCAGTACACATTTCAATTTTTAAAATTCGTGGTACAATCAGTTCAACGCCGCTCTAACATTTTCTTTTTTATGGAACGATTTATCTTTGGCATCAAAATAGGCTATAGTTTCGGCGATCACCTCCTCATTCGAGCCATGTTTTTCCCAGCGAGCATCTTTTTCCGGTGTAAAAAGTGGAAGATGAAGAAAAGTAAAAAGAAGCTGGGTGCGGAAGCAATTCAAAGGACAATTCCAGTAATTTGGCCATGTTAGCTAACGATTTTTGACGCGGTGCATTCTGTTGGTGGGATACAATTTTCGTCCTCTTTATATGGGTAAATTTGTCTTGCAGTTTCTTCCTTCAATAATGCCATGTAGAATTTGCCGTTGATAATAGTATAATGATAGTCGTTGAATAAAATTCCGTACGCATCACAAAGTACGGATGCCATAACCTAGACAACCGACCTTTGTGTTTATAGACGCTTTAGGCGTGGTTCACTGGCTGCTGTCCACTCCGCTGACTGCCGATTTGACCCTGGTGTGTAGTGGTGGATTTAAGTTTCATCCGTTGTGACATACCAATGCAAAAAGTCCTATTTTTTTTTTGTCGAAACAGCTCCAAACAACTTTCAGAATCATTGATACGTTGTTGTTTTTGGTCCATTGTGAGCAAACGCGGCACTTGTTTCAAAAACCGCTTTCTCATGGGCAAATGGGCCCTGATCCCTTGTGGGCTGTAGTACCACTCAATTATTATTTTTGATTTACATTTGATTGTCAATATTAATCTTTGCCACTCAATTATGATATGCAATATTAGTTAACTACCTATTTCCGATCATTCTAAAGCATTGTTTAATACAAGGACTTATAAAAATTGTACCATTTCTGGTTCACTTCTATTAATACTATAGGTTTGGAAACTAAGTAATTTTTTAACAAAATAAAATACGAATTTCTCATGAAACGAAAAACCTTTATTCTGTAATGTTTTTTTCATGTTGACCTTTTGCCATTTTTAAGGCACCATTATAATTCCAAGTTCATAAAACTTCTGGTTTTTATCAGCAAAAAACTGAACCAGGTACAATTTGACATCATCATCATTTTTGAATTTTTTACCATACACAAGGAGTATTTACAAGATCGGAATTAAGAGTAATCATATGGTGCAGGGACTATATGGTGGATCCAAAAACATCCCAACCAAACTCCAATAATTTTTGCCGAGTGACCAAAGATGTGTGTGGCCTTGAATTGTCGTGATGGAATTCGATTTATCAATTCGGACTGCTCACGGAAAGAATATCGTCTGAGTATATTTTTTTGTGGTTTGTGACTTGTCCATAAGGAAAACGTTGGATCAGCTTCGTAGTTATCAGATGAGTAATCACAATTCATTTTAATTTTTACACTTCTTTACCTTAAGTCCCAATGAGCGACTAAACTCAAGCAACTGATAACGAGACGACAGTTACGAGCATTGCACCTATTATTTGTTTATGCTGTGTGGTCTCGGAAGAAGAAAACTATTTTTTATGATATCTTCACATATGATCTCACAAATTTCACAAGCATCTGGCTTCCACTTTTATATGTATACAATTGGAAGTAAAATGAAAATGAAGTTTCTATTGGCATTAATCGGACCCCCCTCTCCTCCCTCTCTCAACGATTATATCTTCTACGTTCATATGCTCCTCACCACCAACACTTTACATCCATTCTCTCCCTCCCCTCTTTGCATCATACTCACCCATGCGTTAACTTAAAAGCCCTTCATACTCCATAAAAAGACTTCATATGAGTGCAAGTGACTTAAAGTGAATAGTAAAGACTTCAGAGTGACTTCAATAAACGCAATGTATTCCTAAGGACCTTCGTTCAATTGACCTCAAACATATGATTGGTCGTAGAAACTGATCAATTATTAATTATTAACCCAACTACCTAACTTCCTCTCTCTGCTATTGGTTGTTTGTTATACTCCCTTTGAAAATGTACTTTCCTAACACATGATCTTCGGGCAACAGTTATTTTTAATACTGGACATCTGAAAGCAGTTATTAACTCGCTTGCTAAAGGAAAAATCTCTTCTGAATATGGTTCGCAGTTATTTCACTTCATTAAGTGCAGGATTTCGTTATGGGTGTTGATCTGTATCTTGGTGTAGTGTCTTAAATTTTTTTCTAGTACACTAGTTTCTGCGATTTTCAATGACGAATGATTTAATTTTTCTTTTATTGTGTCCAATCTTCTTTCCTTCGTTTTTTTTTATATAAAATCATTTGAGATATTTAAAAATGTTATTATCGGCTTAAACTTTTATAAACAGAATTTCACTTCGTTTATATAAACACCCAGGGCGCGTTTGCGGCGGTCTATTCGTTGGATCCAATTTCCGACGACTTCGCCATACATTTCGTTAGAAGCAGCCTCTATTTCGCGTTCAATATTAGCCCTGAGATATTCAAAAGAAACCCCACAAAAAATAAATAAGCGAAATTATATCGCACGAACTACGCAGCCAATCGACTGGCCCATTTCTTGAAATAGCACACTTACCATATTTACTCCTCTATGATTTTAACGTCCTCTGTGTGACTTGTGGCACCGTCTTGTTGAAACCACTTGTAGTGCAAGTCTGTATCTTCTAACTTTAACCAAAAATAATAGGTCATCATGGAGCGTTAACGCTGACCATTCACAATAATATAACGATCGGTATAACCCCATAATGCCACCGCATTAAACATTTATTTTTTTTTTATGAAGTACATGTGGATCTTCACCCGACCAATAATATTTTTTTATTGATGAACCAATTAAGCCAAAAATGAGCTTCGTCACTAAGGATGATAGTTAAAAACGCCATAACGTGGTCTAAGCGATGCCCAATTTTTGAGAACGCCGTAGAATTTACTGATTTCGATCGTTTGCTACCTACTTTAACCACTACGGGTAACATTATGTGTATTAAAATTAAATTTACAACAAACAAAATCAACACATTAAAGGCAAAAAAAGGAATCTGTGTCTGGACTGCACTTCGGTCAGTGCCGATATTGAAAACGGTTCCTGCAACACACCATCCCGTCTGAAGAATTCTTTTCTATGCAAATGCTAAAAAATTGATTATCTATGACACAGTCGCATTTTGATATTTATTCATTGAAAGTATGTAGTAGAATTCTGTGCCAAATACGAGTATGTTATACATTAGGACCATCTGGCCGCAATTTTTATTCATTTCTGTCAAACAACCAATACATTGGGTAAAAAATTAATTCTACTAACAAACAGCTGTTGGAACTGAAATAATCAGTGACTACTACACATTGTCCACCAGTTTTCAAGAACTATACTGCTCTGCAGTTTTTGAAAATATTGAATACATTTTAGCCAAGAGGTATCCTTTGCTGTACACTTTAAAGGGAAAAGTATTACGAAAACAATACAGTGGCCCCACATTACCCCCAACTTAATTATGTTATACTCCCAAATAAACTATCATGTAACTAAAAGTAAAAATTCAGTTTCTTTTTTATTTTAGATTACGAATTAAGGACAACAAAACTTGTGTTCTAAAAACGCGAAAAAATTAGTGTTACAGTAAGTTTAAAAAAACACTTAATATCTGCATAAACAATAAAAGATCGTATTATATAGGTTGACACAGATAAAAAGAGATGAACACTTAAACTATTTTTCCATTAAAACGTGTGAAGAAAGTAATAGAAAGTGAAGAAAGAAATAAGTTTGACTGTACAGGCTAATAACATTTTCATAGATAATAAAGATTTTATGAAGAGAATATAATAGACTATCCATGCGATCTTAACTTTCTATGATGGCAGAACGAATTTTGGATTTGGATTTTAATTACATCAGAAATACATGGCAAAGTGTGAAAATGTTTTGTAACAACAGAATATTTAACCCTGGAGGACTAGTGTCAGCAACAAGCAATGTTATAAGTTTTAATGTTTTAATGTCGTTTAAGAGAAATCAATTTTCGTTGTCTGTTCATAGTGTTTATTGTTATAATTACAATTTAGTGTTGGAATACCATATATATTTTTCTTTATTTCGCCGAGGCGGTGAAAATTACTCTTAGTAGTAGTAGTAGTACTGTCGTTTTTCATAACTGCGCTTACTCCTGAATTCTTAACTAAAAGATCTCATTAATAAGTACAATTGCAATCTTTTATTCAATCACATTTATATTCCATACATATTTTTTTTAGGTTATCAATACTGTAAGGATCACAGTTAGTTTGGTTTCTATTTAAATTCTTCTTTTGGAAAGTTCAACAAAAACAATTAACCCACTACTTATAAAACTGTAGTTTACCGTTTTATGAAACTTCGGTTCATCACTAGCTCTTTTTATAGATTCATCTCTTAAAATAATGTCTTCTTTAGTGATTATTTTTATAATATCAGGAGTGTTGTTAGTGTTAGGAATGAAGAACGTTTCTTTGTATTCGGATATTATGTTGGAAAAAATTGTGTTTTGAAGAGATCTAGTGCAGTTATTGCAAAAAAAAATTCCATTTAATTTAAAACTTCTTTTATCGCAAGTACCTTGAAATACAGTTTCTTTTATATTTTTAGGTCTGACTGTAGTATGATCAATTTCGATGATTTAGTGTTTTTCCTTAAGGAACAGGTTTTTTTCCAAAAATACGATTTTTACTTGTATTAAATTCTTTTATTGACTTGTTTTCTTCAAATTTAAAGCGTGTTATGCCTATCTCGACAACGAATTCGAGATACGAAACTATTTACACGTGTGTTTCAGTGGGTATTGGAATTATGAGTTTCTTAAATTAAATTATTTCTTTTGAAAACCGCAACTCGTGTACAAAAATC
The DNA here is from genome assembly GCA_944738645.1 of Eristalinus sepulchralis. NCBI lineage: Eukaryota > Metazoa > Arthropoda > Insecta > Diptera > Syrphidae > Eristalinus > Eristalinus sepulchralis. Next base: position 22,229,784 of record OX122886.1, read on the forward strand.
TAAGTGGCCTTATAATTTCTTCTTTGGTTAGTATGTTATGATGTAGAATTCCCATTCTTGCTGAAGCTATATTTTGTTGTATATTTTCAACTTTCTCCTTGAGAGTGTTCAATTTAAACATTCGTTCGAAATAAAAGGTTTCACTTTGGAGTCGTAAGGATATACCTTCGAATCGGTTGAGTCTTTCTCTGTGTCTATCAGTTCAATTATACATTTTAATTCAAAAATACAGTTGTTTAAATGAGTGTTGGTTTACTGTTGTAATTACGGTCGAAAAATGATTCTCTATAGTTTGTCTACCGTCATTTGGTACACTAGACCAAACTCTACACTACACTCCCGTTAAGAGTTTATTCCAGTTTATAACATATCTACATATATCTATTTATTTTTTGGCTTAGTTGAATATGTTTTATTGAGAAGAACGAGTATTTAGTTGGGTTGGTTGTTACTTCAGCTAAATTTGTTAATTTGGAATCAATTCTTTCAATTCGTTTGACACGATTTCGATATTAGGATGAGTAACAAGTGAAGAAATATTGCCTTAAAATTTAAGAGGTCGTTAAATGCTATATGTGTGAATGTTATTGAGGTTTTCTTTCCTTAATTTAGGTGTTTTTTCTTGTCTGACTTTTTGTAGTTTTTAATAAATCGCATTCTTCTGCTTTCCTCATAGGTTTCTCGTATTCTATTGGCTTTCTCTGTTGCTTTTTATTTTGGGTCCCGTAACCTCTTCTAAACTAAGTTATGATCTACTCAAATGTTTTGCACTTCTGTTGGTGTGCATTTTATGAAACTGTGGAATGTATTATTGTAGAACATTATATCTTTCCTTATTTGCAATATAATATGATTTTTCTCCCCTATATTCAGAGTTCTTAATTTTTCTGTAATTGTATTGTTTGGCTTTGTTGCATAATATTCAATACCTTCTTTTTGTAGGAAATTTCGAATTTCCATTGTGTTCCATTTTGCCTTTTAGGATAAGAACAGTTTGATATTTTCTACCATGGCTGTATACTTTATTTTTGTGAGAGGAAGAAATGAGTCATGCTTTTAGAACTGATCAATGAACCGTAAAAAATATGTTTTGAGTTAAAATATTTTTCAACGTGGTCAATTTTATTGATGGTTATTGGAGTTTCGGTTACATCAAATGTCACTTTGATTGGGTTGCAATCGTATTTTCCTCCAGTGGAAATATAGCAGTTGTTTCAAATTGTGTGTATGTGTTCTTTAAGTTTGTGGTGGAAAAGTTTTGATTTTAGTGCTTCATATGTAGCGATCACTTTCATTCTTGTGAAAAAGAGCACTTTGTTGTAATTATGGTCATTCATATTCCTATCTTTCCTTTTTATTTTCCCTACGAACGATATTTCTGATGTTTTTTTCCGTCAATATCTCTTTTGGCTATACACATGTTTGTTTTTGCCCAACCGTATTGGGGATCAGCAATAAAATTACCTTTTCTCTTAATATTTTCGTATTTGAAATTGTAAAAAAAAAATTACCACCTTTATAGTGTTCATCTTTAGATAAAATCGCATCAATTGCATGGTTGCTCGCATCTGTCGTTATTTTAAATCTTTTTGAGAAATTCGGGTATGTCGGTATGTGGGGCTGTTGTTGACAATGCCTTTTAGCTTTCCGAATGCTGCTATATATTCCGGGTTATTTGTATTTATTGACCGATCCTGTTTAAAGTATCTCGTCATAGGATAAACAAATTTGGCATAGTCCCTAATGCAATTTCTATAAAACCCTGTCATACCGTGGAATGCTTTAATTGTTTTGTGTTTTTTGGTAATTTTAGGTTTTGTATGAAGACGCTTTGTTAGGGTTAGGTTTTACCCCCTGACGCGTTAGAACATGTCTGAGGAATTGCGTCTTTTTCTTTAGTAAGTTGCATTTGTGTGCTTGGATCTTTAATTGGGATTTTTGCAAATTTTTTCAAATTAGCTTTATGTTATGTGATGTACTGAATACGAGAATGTCATCCATGTAAACTATGCAAATTTTATTTATAAATTTGTTTAGAACTTTATTCACAAACCTTTGGAATGTTATTGGGGCATTTGTAATCTCAAATAGCATTCGAATACATTTGTAGTGCCCAGACAGTTTTGAAAAGCCAGTTTTTTTCCTAATACTTTTGATCCTGTTAAAGGCACATATAGCTCCGGAATCCAATTGAATTTTGATTTTCTTGGAATTATTTGTTCCTACATGTCCATGTCCATGTTCATGCAATTTGTACGAAGTCTTTTATGAAATGTCGATAATAACCAGAGAGCCATAGAAATGATCTTAAGACTCGAAGTGATTTTGGCATTGCATAATTGACTATGTCATTAACTTTATTGGGACGGGTTTTAATTTCTTCCGCAGATATAAGAAAGCCTAAAAATTCTACTTCAGTTTTGAAAAATGTAAATTTTTCTGGGGATGTTCGCATATTTGCTCGAAATAGTTTCGAGAATATTGTTTTTTTATTTTCTAAATGTTCTCTTTCTGTTTTTGAGAAAATAATCACATCATTGATATGACGTGACAGAATTTTTCTATTTCATCTCTTAATACATCATCAATTGCTTGCTGAAAAATACTTTCCGTTGTTAACGAAAAATGCTGTCTTTTCCCTGTCTTTTTCTTCTAATAGAATATGGTAAAAGCCAGATTTGAGATCGATTGTTGTATAATATTTAGATTGACCCAAATTGAAAAGAATAACTGAGCTTTCTGGGATGGGGTACTGATCATGAAGTCGCTTTTTTCCCTACCACCAGTATTGGGGTGTTATATGGGGAATATGAAGGGCGTATTATTCCATCCTCAAGCATTCTTTTTATTTTTTTATTAACAAATGATGCAGCTGCATTATTGTGAGGCCGGGGTTTTGTATAGAGTGGTTCAGAATATATGGTCCTAATCGCTGCTTTTACTTTTGTGTTAAAAGGCAATTTTTCGTCGGGTTGAGCGAAAACTTTTGAATTTTTTGTTTTGTAGCAAAAGCATATTTTGCAATTATGCGTTATTGTGTTATCACCATCCAGTGTTTTAACTTTAAATGCTTTATTATTGGGGATTATTTTCAAATTGCGAAATTCTTTAATATAATTCTTGGTTGTACCCGTGTCTACTAAAATTTTCATTGGAATTTTATTATCCAATTATTTTTTCAATATAAGGTATGGCCGACCTTACTCTAAAAAATGAAGTTGGTCGTAGCACCCGCTGTCATTAGGAACTTGGTGATCGTGCTCATATTCGAGTTCAGATTCATGACGACTACTTGTTTCTCGTCTACTGTTTTTGGATTCGTGAAAATTGATACGCTGATTTTTTGGCAAGGGGTCGGAGTTGTTTTTGATATTCTCATATAATGAGGATAATATAATACATTGGGAAAGATCGTTTAATCTGGCACGTAAAGTCTATTATCAAAGGCTCTGGCAAAATTATATCTATTTGGGTTTGCCTCAAATTCTTGAGCTTTGGCTAAAACAGAGGGCAAGTCCTCGCATCGGGCCGAGAAAAGAATGTTACATATGCGCTTATTAAGGCCCGAAATAAAAACACGTAGTGCATCGGCTCGATATTTCGCTGCTAACGAAGTAATTATATCGTTATTACCAGAATATTCCATAGTAAATTTATTAATGATTAGTGTTAGATTTTCCTCTACTTGATCACAATAATCTGAGATTGACATTTTTCTCTGACATAAAACACTAATTTGATTTTCTAATATGTGAAGCGGCCTTTTATCGCTGTAAGTATGCAAGGTTCATTGACTATGTTCGAGTCAGCACTTCCTGTTGTGCTACTCATATACATAGCTCCTCCTCACTTTCAATCAGAAACCTTTGGCTTCGTATTATTTACAACTTTGATTGTGGCGTTTCCTTTTTTTCAGATTTTGAAGATAGCTTTACCGATTATGCTTAGTATACAAGTTAAAACACTTCGTTCCATTTGAGAGTCAAATCAAGACTGAATAATTTTTATTTATTACGATCCAATTTCTTTTCGATGTAAAGTAGAGCCGATTTTACTCTAAAAAATGAAGTTGATCGGAGTATTCGTATCGGTTTGATAGTCACGCTTATTAGCAACGTTGGTTGTTTAGTTTGCTGGTATAATTTATTTTGGGGGGATAATTCAGACAATCTTCTATAGTGAAGATTATTCAAGTTCCTGTGCCTTAGCTAAAGCAGAAGGCAAATCTTCGCAGCCAACCGAGAACAGAATATTGCAAATTGGTCTATTGAGGCCGAATAGACGCAATGCGTCTGTTCTGTATTTCTCTGACAGTGAACGTACTAATTCGGTTTATCCTTAATACTCCATTAAAATCTTATTAATAACTAACGTCAAATTTTTTTAATTTCGGCATAATAGTGGGCGATCGACATTTTGCCTTGGCGCAAAACGCTCATTTGGTTCTCTAAAACATGGAGCGGACGTTTATCTGCGTACGTGAGATCTAACCTCACAATTATTGCGTCAAAATTTAAAACTGTGTTAAAAGAGGATAGGATCAAGTCTGCCGATCCAATTATCTTATTTGATGATCGCAACCACCTGATAAAATTTTTCGGTGCCCTCGTATGGCCTAAATAAATGATGGCTGTCTTAGCTGCTTGACGCCAAGAAATGTACTTTGTTCGTTCACCTGAAAAATCCGGTAGGGATTTTCCTATGTCCAGTGATATTGGACATAAAACTTCGGCGTTCGTTACAGAAATTGGTTAATATGGGACAACCAGAGGTGAAGATGCGTGTACCAAATTCACTTTCTCTGCTAATTCGTTAATCTTTATGATAACATCATCATTCAGTCTTTTATTTTCAACTAGTAAGTCGTTAATTTTTTTGACTATTGTTGAACAGGCTGTAGAGACAGCTACTTCAACCGCTGAGGATAATATTTGGGTGATATTTTCCGTCATATCTACTATGTTCATATTATAAATTAATACGAAATCACTCTTAAATTACTCTTAAACTATCAAAACAGTATTCAATTCTTGCTTACAGTAATTCTTGATCATCTTCTTCTTATTCCAGATCGTTTAAGATTCGCGTTCTTTTACTAAAATTGTTATTACAAATGCTATACACCTAATTCTGTTTTTACACGAATTATTTTTACACGAATTTGAAATAACACGAGTAAATACGAAAAAATATTTCTATTTTTACACGACATAATTTGAAATAACACGAATACAAAAAAAAAACAAAATTACTTTTTTTACATGAATTATTGGATTTAACACGTTTTTTTTCAATGAATTTTTTTCTACTTCAACTTTGAACTCGTGTTGGAAAAATATTTGGCCAGAATGCGTAAAATGCAAAGATCCTGTTATCGATAATAACGCTGAACTTGCTGATATAATAACAATGGCCAATGCAATCGGTGGGGATGGATTCGATGACCTATCGTTAGCAGATGTAGAAGAATTGTTGGTAGATGAAAGCTTGAGCGAAAATGAAATTATAGATCTCACCCTTGAGACTCGTTATGATAAAGAACATAGTGACAGTGACGAAAGAGATCGTCCAATTTTAAAAGCATCCCTAATTAAAGAAGGTCTTGATCTCGCTACAAAATTAGGTAGTCATTTTGAACAACATGATCATGACGAGGAACGAGCTGCCAAATTTCAACGTGAACTGAAATCATTAATGGCATCTTACAGGGAAGTTTATAATGGGTTAACGCGAAATAAAACTCAATCTAAGATAACTGATTTCGTTCAAAAATCTACTGATGTCCCAACACAGTCGGCTAGAAATGATAATGATCAACAAAAACATTCCAGTGATGGCAGTGATATTGTAGTCTTTCGCAAACGTTTGCGTTTATTATCAGACAGTGACAATAAATAAAATTGTTTAATGTTTAAATTTTTCTTATGGTTGTACTTTATGTTATTTAAGTTTTTTGGCAATGAATTTCTGGTATTATTTTTTTTATGAAATCTAAATTTTAATTTATTTTATTATAATTTAGTTTATTTAATAAATGAAAACGAAAATAAATTCTTAAAATAACTACAACAATATTTTTTTTATATTATTTAGTCTAAATTTAACTTATTTTTTGAGGTCTAGAACCAATCTATTATTTTTGTACTTGGCCAGTATCTTTTTTTACACGATTTTTTTTACACGAATTTCTCGGGAACCATTCTATCGTGTAAAAACAGAATTAGGTGTATTATTACGTATGAAAACTTTTGGAGCTAGCAAAATGCTTGAACTAGTTGGGCGCCAGTTAAAACTCTTCGTTCCATTTGAGAGTCAAATCAAGACTGAATAATTTTTATTTTTCTTTTCCTCTCTTCCTTAACCTACCTTAACAATTATCGGTGCTGGGACTTGTGCGAGAATTGCTGAATTGGGGATACGCGTTTGGGGTGATCGCGCTTAGGTTAGGAAATGCTGATTCGGGAAAGTGTAGCGTGTGTTCATTGCGGTGAATGTGCTGGGAACGTGTGACGGAAATGTGGGGTGAATGGACTGGGTGTGTGGTGTGTTGGGCTCGGCTTACTTAAACTTTAACATTAAACTTATGCTCGATCTGTATATAACAGTTTTATGATATTTCAATTTCTTAATTTCTTACAAATTTGTTTCATTTGCCATTATTAAATTTTTGAAATCTATGGGTTTTAAAAACATTTCATTATTTTTAGTTGGAGGGTAAAAGTATTTGTCTGGTACAATAATTTTTTTGTTAAAAAATCAATTTTCTTTTATTTTCAATGTACAGTTATTGTAGTTACTTAAATAATTCCCGTCTAATGTAATATTTTTTGATCGCAATTTTGCCACAATGTCTCATTGTACATATTTTTACGAATTATGGACTTATCATCTATTTCCTCGATTGATCTTACATTATTATATCTTTGGTTATATAGTTAATTGGAATCTTAATTGCAAGTACTAAAGAGTTATCATTATATTCAATAACTCCTGCCTTAAAAAGTTGAATATAGTGAAAATCTATATTGTATATTTCTAATTCCTCTAATGTCAACATTCTTGGATGAATTACGTCATTTAAGCTGTCATTAAATTGTCAAGAATTCGATTGATTTCATTTTCGAAATATCTTGCTTAGTTGACTGTTCTATGAGATATATTTTATAGTTTAACTTATGAACATAATCATTCGTTAAGTTGTAACTTTCCAAAATGTTAAGTCTGTCATTTTCTATACTAAGAGTCAAATTAGTTAAGGATTTGTTGAAGTTGTTACTAATTTTTATTTATCGTTATTATTAAAGGTAGCTGCATGATTATTTTGGTCAGTAACTTTTAGTTGATGTAGAATTTCTTGGTGATTTATGTCATCCATAGTTCCAAATAACCATTTTGCAGCTCTACTGATGACATTAATAAAACATCTTTTTGGCCTGTTTGATTCATTGATTGCTCTTAGTTTATTCTTGATTAATTTTAGTTTAGGGTAAAGGTTTTTCTTATCATGCAATTGTAAAAGATCTGTATTTGAATTTAAGTCGTTTAAAATATTACTTACTCTTACTCAGCTCTGTTTTCTATATAATTTTCTCTAATCTTATTAATTTTTAATTTTTTAGCTTTAGAAGGGACCTACAGTTTTTTGTCGATTCCGAACGGCGAGATTTGAGAATCTTTACATAGACAATTAATACTCTTTGAGTGTTGTCAGCAACTCGAAAGAGGTAGTGCCGTGAAAAAATGCTAGGTGTCCCGTCCGGGAATCGAACCCAGACTTTCTGCGCCGCGGTCGATGCACTTACCACTACGCCACGGCAACCACATCCTTTTTATATAGCTGTTTTTTTAATCGAATTTCTGTAGTTGATTAAATATCCAACGGCAAATTTGGTAAGTTTATCAATTATAGTAGTGAATGTTTGTTTATACGTCTTCATGAACAATATCGCTCTTAGCCTTTGGCGCTTTTGTAACGCTCATAATTTGTTTAATAGGATTTTTATCATATTTTATTTGTTGACATTTGCCGCAATTACTTGTAGCTGAATATGTTCTTTCAACTTCGGAAAATAAATTTTGTCTTTATGAGCTAGTCTCAATTACTCCACTATGCAATGATTTGACAGTATGATATAGATAGATTTGCTTATGACACTCTTCTTCTGCTTTCACTTCCTCTGCCCTTTTAGTAGTTTTCATAAATTTAATTGTTTTGTCATTTGAAAATAACTGTATTATCAACTGTTGAATTTTATCTTTATCTTGAACATTAGAATAAATTACATTTTTCTCTGGTTTTACATACTTAAGAAGTAATTCTTGTATATGCAGCTATACAAGAAGCTACTTAAAAAAATCTGCAACTGCATTTTCTTTTCCCTTCAGATACTCAATAGTAAAGTTATACTCCTGTAGCTTCAATGTCCATCTATGATTTCTTTGAGAAAATTCCTTGCCTTTAAATTTAGAATTTAAATAATTGATTGGAGCATGGTCTGACACTATTTTAAATTTTCTACCATATAAATATGGCCTAAAGTTGGTAACTGATTAAACTCAAGCCAGGAACCCTTTATCAGTAACACTATAGCTTTTTTCGGGTTTATTCAATGTTCGAGAGACATAGCATACTGGATGACTATCTTGTGAAAGAACTGGTCCAATAGCATAGCCGCTAGCATCTGTTGTGACAGTACGTTCTTTGTCAAAATTGGGGAATTTCAGAATTGGTGGAGATGCTATTAATAACTTCAGCTTTCCAAATTCTTCAATATCTTTCTTCAAATAGTTAATAAGAATATAGAATCCAGTGATTCCAAGAAAACTCTTTAATTGTTTTTCCGTTCTTGGTAATTATCTTTTCTTAATGTCTTCAATTTTAGAAAGATTTGGTTTAATTCCATCTTTTGTTAGTATATGTCCTAGAAATTTTATATCGTTTTTTCAAATTATGAGTGGATGAAATTTTGAGTTAATTAACCGCTGAAATGTTGCGGGAGCATTCTTTAAACCAAATGGCATCCTCAAGAATTCATAGAGACCATCCGGTGTAACGAACGCTGTTTTTTTTATATCTTTTTCTGCTACTAAAATTTGGTGGTAACCTTTCGCCAAATCAATTGCAGAAAAATACTGAGCTTTTCACAACTTTTTTAATATGATGTTTGCATTAGGAAGTGGTTGCTTGTCATCAATAGTAATTTGATTGAGTCTTCTGTAATTGACTACCATCCCGAATTTATCTACACTAGAATTATAACAATATGTATTATGAATATCTATATATATATATATGTATACTGAGGTGGACACCTATGCAGTTAAGAATTAATTTGTTCGTTGGTTGTTGTATTAATTTTATGGACTATACTTGTTGTATTCGTTAGTTTTTCACACTCTTTGTAAAACAAACGTTTATATTTATTCATTAAACTAGTAACACCTAGCTTTTCTTTATTATCCAAATGATCTAATTTAATACTCTTAAATTGACTTTCCTTCACTCATTAAGCATTTTCTTATTCGAAAATGGAATTCGTTAAATATTATTCAAAAAAATGTCTTTATTATGTATGTCTATAAGTTTCACATTTTTATAAATCCAATCCATTCCTAACAAAAATCGATAGGCTTTTTCTAAATTCATTTGAACCCATTTTATCCTAGTATTTCTATCCTGTTTGAATTCATCTGGACACATTGTTTGAACATATTGATTCTTTTTAGTGACTTTACCATCTATATTTATATATTAGCTTCATCGCATATGTTTTCGTAAATCTGATTTGAAATTATTTTTGAATTTAGTATACCAATCGTGGAACCAGCCTCTTTCGACTTGCTGACAACACTCAAAGAGTATTAATTATATATGTCCCGCCGTTCGGAGTCGGCAAAAAACTGTAGGTCCCTTCTACTCGTGAAGAACAGTATCACGCACAACACGAGTAGTTGTTGTAGAAGCTAGGCCCTGGTCCGATGTGGGCTGTAGTGCCACTCAATTATTATTATTATTATTAAACTCATTTTGAAGCATAAATGTAATAAAGGGGGAATTGAAGGATTTGTTATTATCGAATACTATGTTTTTTGGAATCCCGAAACTATATATAATTTCCCTCAAAGGCAGTCTGATATCTTCAACGGCTTTGGAGTTTATTATTTTTGTAATTTGTCTATAGCTGTAACGGTTACTTTCCCTTCAGTTGAGAAACTATCAATGTGTATAGTTTCTCCGAATACTCTGGGATTGGCGTAGCTTTTGTCTGAGTTTTTCTAGGGTGACGGTTATACATATTTGTTTAGTTTACAAATTGTACAAAGTTTATCAATTCTCTTAATCTTTGCAGTGATTCCTGGAAAATCATACTCTTCTAAAATTTGAATCTTACCGCGATTTCTATGAGCACGATTATGTATTTGAATTATGATATTTTCCTGTTCTGCTTCGCCTTAGATATCTTGGACTTGTATTTGTGTAAAACGATAGGTACTAAATTTTACTTGATATATGTTTTGAATTATTCCCATTATGTGTTCTGCTTTTTTAAGAAAATTTTTGACTGTTTAAACGCTTTTTTAGGATTTCGATTACTTTTTGTTCGTTGTAGAAAGGTGAAGTGATAGTGTGTCTATGATAAGTTGGGAAGACTATTTAAAAGGTTTTATTATGATGCTTGGGGTCTGTGAATTTATTGCGTTATTTATGTTTGGTCTAGAAAGAGCGTCAGCAATTACGTTACTTCTACCAGGTTTGTACTTCAGCTCGTAGTTATATTCCTCTAAAGCTGCTTTCCATCCCTTTAATTTTGTATTAAGAGCATGAGGTAGAGGCTGATGGTCCGTATAAATTAGTCCTTTAGCTTAACCGAAAAGGTAATTTTTGATAGAGTTTAGTGCCCATATAATGGCTAACATTTCCTTTTCATTGGCGGCGTAATTTTCTTCGGTTCTGGTCAGTGTTCTCGAAATAAATTTTATGAGTTTATTTTGCTGTGACAAAACAGCACCAATGGCAAAATTTGAGGCGTCTGTTGTTAATTCAAATGGTTTTTTTGTAAACTGGGTATGCCAAGATCATGTCGTCTGATGTTAGTGCCCTCTTAATTTTTTCAAAACCTTTTTGTACTTCATCGTCAAGACATATTCCTTTTTTGTGGGAGAGGCTTTTGAACATAGGTCCGCCCTCCCCTCTTAAGAGGGATGTTAGGTGTTTCGCAAGTTTTGCGTAAACTCGTATGAATCTTCGATAATACCCTGACATGCCAAGAAAAGATCTTAATCCCTTCAAATTCTTTGGAGGTGATAAACTCTGTGTTGCCTTGACTTTTTCCGGTTTGGTATGATGAAAGTTAGGAATTCAAATTCTTGCTTAAAAAATTCAGACTTATCGAGTTGTATCTTTAAATTTGCTCTGTTCAGTGTTTCGAATACTTTGTGGATATTTATAAGATTCTTTAAGCCAAATGGTAACCTCGTAAACTCATATTTCCCGTGATTGATTGGAAAAGCTGTCTTTTCCATATCCGATACCTTTAAGGGAATCTGGTGAAACCCACTTTTTAAGTCGATGACTGTAAGCCATTTGCATTTTCCCGAATTTGATAGCACTTCTCTTATATTCGGAATAGGGTACCGATCAGGTACTGTAATAGAATTCAGTTTTCGATAATCAATTACTAGTCGGAACTTTTACTTCCCCGACGTATCCCTCTTCTTAGGAACTATCCATACCGGTGGGTTGGACGGAGATCTTGAACGTCTTATTATACCATCTTTCAATAGACTTTGTATTTGAGTTTCGACCTCTTCCTTTAGACCTAAGGATAGAATTTAGAATAAATAGGAGAATCTGTAGTTGTTCGAATATTTCCATTTACCACAGTAGAACAGGTGAGCTCATTGTTGGGGTGATCAAACAATTGAGGGAACTTGTTCGCGATATTCTGCATATCACTTTGACGGAACCGTTGACAAGTATGTACTCGTAATTTTCTTTGATATAGATAACAACAGAAAGGTCTTTGAGGCTATCATTACCAAGAATTCCATCGAAGGACTTTAATTCTGGACTAAGGAAAAATTTGATTGTAATATCATTGAGACGAAAAAGGCTTAGGAAAGTGTGATGGGTAACTTTAACATTCCCTCCTACAGAATTGGAAAGAAAGGTGTAACGTTTTGAAGGGGGTTTGAAACGAGTTTGGGTTGAATGTAATATTTGTTGGACCCGGTGTCAATTAAAAATTTAAGAATTCTAAAAAATAATATCGTTGAACCTTGCATATTGACTTTCTTGCGGCATTGCATTAATATATTCCCCTTGGGTTTGTGTGCTTTTAACATTATATGATTGAACAATTTGTTCGTTTTGTTGGATTTCGTGTTCTGACTCTACTCCAGTATTGATGTGAAAATTTCCTTGCAGTTTTGACGGATGGATTTATCGTGATGGTGGTTCGCTTTGTCTCTTAGATGCGGGTGGCCAATTCATTTGCTGAGGCCGGTTCATGTAGTTGATGTTGTTCGTACTTATAGTTGTAGTATCCATTGGTTCTGGAGCTTGTTGGAATCTAGAAAAACGATTCATTTGTATGTGGTCGAGGTTCCTAAGAGGTAATATAGATCTTGTGGGTGCCATAGGCCTTGGGGCAAAATTCGTATGTATGTTGATTCAATTTTCCTATGTTGTTACTAGAAGCCATTGCGTACTGTGTTCTAAAGCTTTAGTTTTCTAGCTTAAGACATAAGTGTAGAGCCTGAGGTAGATCCACAGGTTCACGAATGCCAAGAAGTCTGGGAAAATCGCATTGAGGCCTCTTATAAAGGTATCCAAGGCTCTTTCTCTAAATGTATGCAACAACAGATTGCGAGCCTCTTCGCCGATGATCATGCTACCAATTTTATTCAGAAGTGGGGAGAGATAAGAATATACACTTCGGTTAGATTCTTGAATCGAGGACTTATCCTGTACCATAGATGTCATCTCGTACTCTAAGCTGCCTAAGTCTCGTTTGTCTGCATAATGGAGGGTCAGACATCGGGTAATGTAATCCCAGTTTAAGGACTCTCTCTACGCTCTTACGGCAAGAACTGAATTCACCGGGTTGACTTAGACTTTTAACCACATCAGGAATCTTATCGAGCTCATCGAGATTCGCTTGTTGGTTGGAATTTATTGTCCGCTCAATTCCTACAAATTGATCTGAAATCGGATTGATTATCGATTGGATAATCCTTATTCCTTCAGTCTGTAGCGTTTTGCTGATAACTGAGGCAATGAACGCTTGCAAGGCCAGATTTGAGAGAAATATCTAGAAACAATTTATGTTTTTTAACGCGTTTTCTTCTCTCTTTCACACTTTTTGGTCTTAATTGTTAATTTTTTGAGCTCATATGTATTGCGTCTTTTTTCGTTTTGTAAATATATTTATAGAGATTGTCAAATTCTATTTAATTGTATCGCAAATAATCTTACATAAAAGTGATCAGAGACTATATCTCCATTGTTCTGTTTCCTGGTTGAGCGGTTGACGAATCCTAGCGTCTACTTTTTGCCGGTTGGCTACTGGAGGGCCTCGTTTCTCGAACACAGAAATTTATATATTGTTCTTCACTCGCGAACGCGGGTTCAGGAGCTCAGACAAAATATTCCGTATTTTTTGTCACTACTTAAATGTTTTAAGATTATACAATATAATAACATCTGATTAATAACTTTTATTAATTTTGTGACAGTCTGAGCCCCACGTTGGGCTCCAATCAAATATTTCTTCCTTGAATCTCATTTGAGACTGATTTACAATCTGTTTCTTACCTATAACTTAGCCTACGCTAACTTATTATGACGTTATTACTTTCGACTTTGACGCGGTAGAGGTAGCGAACTACAGGTGTTGACGCAGCGACTGTTGGCGAAGCAACCGTGCAATGTCAATTGCAGTGACACCGGGTATTTCTGGTGTACTAAATGTCGTTAAAATATAAATGGAAGGGATATAATTAATGATTTGGGTCTATTTTTCTTCGTTAATAATTGTCAAATATTGTTCCAGTTCTATTATATGAGTTAGTCTGAATGTCCCAGTCTGTAGTTTAGCTAGTCCTGCTATTATTGCAATTAGTTGGGAGTTGGAGTTATTAAGTATTTGTGTTTCCGTTTTCGCATAATGTCGAAGCAACCTGTAAAACGTAAAATCAGTTTCGTATATGAAACTTATGAACTATTCTTCCGCTTTCTGTTATAATTGTAGTAGTTGTAGTTTATTTTCTTTAACTATTTCTTCTTAAAATTCGTTAAATAATTTACTACCTTATCTTTTATTACGTTTGACATAAATAATCTTGCCTGGACTATATATCTTGATATCATGCCATTTTTTATTGTAATACTCTGAATCAATTTTTTGTTTATTTTTTTAACGTTCGATGTTTGATTGACGTCTTCTTTCGTAATCGTCGAGACCAAATGTTACAGTTCGTCCAAAGATGAGATCGACAGGTCTTTTGCCAGTTGTTAGGTCTATGCTACGGTTTAATTCATTAAGGGATCTAAAAGAAGCTTTTGGAAATTGCGTTCGATACCCTCTTCCTTGAAACATCTGATGATTTCATATAGAGCGGAGTGAAAACGTTCCACTTGCCCGTTACCTTCGCTCCGCTCCGCTTCGCTCTGCGAACAAAATAAAGGATGAGTTTTTGCAGGTGCGTTGTCTAGAACGATAGTTTCTGGAACACCAAAAGAGAAAAGCATATTTGGTAAATTTATCGAGTGCCGTTAAAATCAATTTTCTTTCATATTTATTTTTTTTTTACAAACGGAACAAACTTTAATGATTCTTTTAATTTTATGCAACTTGAAGGAAAATATTTCGGCATTTCGTGGGTTCCTATTATTATGACTTCCTGCCCTGTTCGTGTAGAACATCTTCAAGGAAAAGTCGTGAACTTTAGTGACGATGTACCGTGGAGGTCGTGGTATTTATGTATATGTGTAATTCAAGACTTCCTGGAGAGCGCGTTGGCCACTACATTTGCTTTTCCGGGTTTGTAGTGCATTTCATGATAATATTCTTCTAATATTGCCTTCCATCATTTAATTTTTGAATTATCACTTTTATAACTGATTGCGTATGCTAATGGCTGATGGTCGGTGTAAATAGCAACTACAGCAAAACCGTAAGGTAGTTTCGGAGTGAATTTAGGGACCATATTACTGCCAAGATTTCTTTTTCGTTTATGACATAGTTTTCTCCGGTTTAACTCAAGGTCCTTGAGATGAGTGTAAATGGTTTTCCTTCCTGTGATAAGACAGCTCCAACTGCGAAGTTAAATGCATCTGTTGTAAGTTCAAATTTCTTTTCAAAATCCGCATACATTAAGGGTTGGTAGGGATTTTGCCAATTTGGCGTATATCCTATATTTAACCGTTAATAATATCAACGTTGATAATATACACCGGGTTTATTCGGATACCATCGGATGAGACGATGAATCCTAGAAATTCAGTTTCTCGCTTGAAGAAGTCACACTTGTCGAATTGAGCCTTCATGTTCGCTCGTTCACGTGTCTTGAAAATTTTTGAATGTTTTCAAATGATCTTGCTTGGTTTTGCTGAAGACAATAATGTCGTCAACATATAAAAGACATATTTTGTCAATTTAATCTCAAGGAACATCATCCAATGCTCTCTGAAATATTGGAAATCGATCGGGCATAGTAACTTCATTCAGTTTTCCAAGTCGACAACCAGTCGAAACTTTCTCTTGCCAGGTGCAGCTATCTTTGTGAGTACCACCAAATAGGTAAATTATATGGGGACCTGGATGGTATATTGATTCCATCGTGAAGTAATTTTTGAACTTGGGCTTCCACTTCGTTTTCCAGTGCCATTGGATATAGATAGAACCTCGAGTATATAGGCCTGTCGTTAGTTGTTTTTATTTCACCTATAACTTTCATTGTGAAAGTCAATTTTTGTCAGGGTCAAGAAAAGCGTAAAAAAATTCCGAATTACGGATTCGAGTGATTACCCGTCTTCAATGCTTAAGTGGGTTGTTCTGTTAATACTATTGACATCTTAAGTGATTTGATATTTAAAGCGTACTTTTATCTTATCTTGTGCAGTCATAAAATCATTTTGTGTGTGTGGTCGCTTCATCGACTTCAGAGTTTTGTCGCACTTCCGTGTAGCACGTGTGCTGCTGTGGACCCAATGAATTGTTTTGTTGATGTGTGTCCCTCTCATTGCGATGATTGCCGGAATCTCTGCGAATGTCTGGTTTGAAAAGATTCCCTTTTCTTGGGTTCCTTTTTTATTTGCAAGTTGAGAGAACTGCTTACTATTGCTTTGGTGATTTATCTGAGCATGAAACGGAGGTCTTGCGTTCGGATGTTACTGTTGTAACTGCATTGGCTATTGTTCGAGAACGCTGAAATGTTGAGTTGTTGTCTGTCTGTTGTGTGTAGTTGTGGGTACATTTTCTTAAATGGTTTTGGTGGTTGTAAGCATACTTGGTCCTAAAGTACTGGCTCTTGAGCTTTAGGCAAAGATGGAAAGCCTGTGGCAGATCAATAGGTTTTCTGATCCCATGTAACCTTGGCAAATCACCTCTCAGTGCCCTTATAAACGTATCCAGTGCTTTATCTCGATGCGTTTGTGATAGTACCGACAATGCTAATGTCCATACAAGACAAACGATCAAATATCAGAGATAAATGGGAATAACCGTTTTGATAGTAATCTTGAACTGTGTTTCCTCCTTGTACCAATGACGACATTTGTGGGGTGTTAAAGTGATTCCAATGCCACATCTGGGTTATCGATGATTGAATTGCGTATTACACTTAAAATCGCATAATACTTTGGAGTCTCAATAATGGTTTGTAAATCCCCAAAACTCTCTCGACACTCTTCCTCCAGGAGGAGAATTCCCATGCATCCCCTGAGAAAGTCCTAAGACTTTGTACAATGCCGGAAACTCAATCTAAGTCTGATACGTACTCTGGGTATATTGTAGCATCGGTAGCTTGCATTCAGTCTGAATTTGGGTTAACTGCATTTTGCCCTAAAAATTGTCCTAAATACTCTGCTAATGAGAGGGTTAGTTGTGTCAGATAAAACTGATCTTGGGTAAGTTCTTTCGCGTGAAGATTTAAAAGTGGCAGGCCGTCTTTGAACATTATTTTCGAGGATCGTATCTAGAAAAATCGCGTTTCTGATTCCCGATTCTTGCAGATCTTGCTCTTGTTATGCATTCGCATTCGATCGTAATACCCAATCTGTAGACATTTTCCCGATATAATTTTATGTAAGGACGATACTTATTATTTACACCGATTACTACTTACAAATTAGCTATAATTACAATAGATTTATTATTCTAATTCTATAATATTATTACTATATGGGGAATTCTTGTTTATTTTGCACTTTTTTCTGGCTGTCAGTATTGACAGCTGTCTGATGAGCGAGATGACTAATGACATGTGTCTTCCTTGCACACTTGCTGCTCCTACAGTTTTTCGCAGAAAATGTTTAATTTGTCGGTCATGTTGCTGTCACAGTCTTTTGCAGTTTGAAGCTGTGATTTGCTAAACAACATATACATGTGTGTATCTCACTCACTGTGACGAGACTCGATGCTGTTTTTTTAATTTTAGTTTGGTGAATTCTTTATTATAAACACCACCAAAAAAGAATATCCTTCACATTATGGGGACGATTATCCATAGCTTTCAATTGTTTTGCTTGACGATAGTAATCAATCCGCAAAGACTTAGCTAACATTTGACAACGAAAAAGCACATATTCTAACATGACTGCATAATGGATCGGAGGGACTTGCAGTTCTGCGAGCGCGTTCCAGCAATTGCAGATCGATAAATACTTCGCAGTCCTGAAATATCAGATTGATCGCGAATTGGCTTTAAATTAACTAGTTCAAGTATGTGTTTATCAATCAGTTTCTCGTTGTAGCTGTACTCCTCCTTCAGTAAGGCTATCGCTGAGTCGTAACACTTTTCGAAAAAAATAAATCCATTAATGGCTTTTCTTTCATCACTTTTTAATGTAGCTCCTAAGTAATTAAACTTCACTGCTGTTTTAAACTGCCCCCAAAAAAATAACCAACAGAATTCGAAGACGACAACATCGAACTGTCCTCATCTAGGAACTTGCGCAAATTAAATCGCGATTATCACCAAACACCACGGAGTCTCTTTATTGACTGAAATAACTTATGCTATGGAAATGCAAGTTTTTCTTTTAGCGGCAACAACAACAATAACTCAATATTGTTGCTCTACGTGTTTACAGCTTGATACCGCCCTACAAATACAATGTAACTTCTCCTCCCTTAATGTTAAGATTCTCATAAATTCATTAAAATTCTTTAAAGTCATCCGGAGCGCTTAAAATTTCCTTTTTTATATTTGTAGAATTTCAGGTTTTATATCCGACTTGGTTCTTCTGTATACATACATATAATAGACATGGACATGGAAACTTATTATAAATTGGTACGTAATCATGTAGTAATTCTTTAATTTTGTGCAGGTGTTTTTTACATTTTCCATGGCGATTTGAGTAAAATTAATAGGTTTTATAAGTAATCTTGCAATAGCATTGGTACCGATATCTGTCTATAATAATATTCTTTAGGTTCTGGAATTTACTGTCTCTTATTTCTAATGAACAATTTTTGAAATTAATGAGATAGATTCCCGTAAGTTAAAAATCCTTTAATCACAATTTTGCAATAAAGAATCATTAGACATATTATAGTATATAACAAAATGTTTCCGTCATTATTTACTTCTATTTTGGTTAAGAATTTGGTTTACTCCATTTTCGAAATATCTTAGTTTACTCTCTTATTCCAAAAATAATATGTTGTAATTTAAAGCTTTCACAATAAAATGTGTCGAAATTTCTATCATTACCTAGAAGTACTTTGAAACTTGATAAAAATTGTTCATAACGCATATTTATTATTATTAATATCTGCAAAATTATAAGGTTGTTTAATATTTACTCGGTGTACACTTTTTAAGTTATCTGTTTTTAAATTTTTCTTATGCATCATTTTGTTTTGAATTTCAGGCACTTTTTGTTTTAGTATGTATTAATCTATTTTTTCTGCTTGATTTGGACTAGTTTGTAATGTCGAAGGTTATCTTTTATTATATATTTCAATAGCTATATATATTTTTCTGTCAGTCGATATGTCCCTATCTTTTAACGTAAGTAATATTTCAAGTAAATTCGAGTGAAACCGTTCTGTATCCGAATTCCCAGTGTGAGAATTTGTCTTTCTCAGATGCATTCCAATTCTTTCTTTTCTCAAGTATTCCTTAATATTTACTTAATTGAATTCGTTGTTACCAATTATTTTAACTGGTTTACCGAATCTATATATTTCTAGATCTATACATTCTAGCTTATTTCTCTAAAGTTTACTAAAGTTATGTAATATTTCATTATTTTTCTGATGAAAGAGATGATACAACTTTGGCATAATTGGTTTACTATCTTATTTACCTTCTTGGCAGGCTTCACAATTTCCTATTAATTGATATTTCGCTAATTAGTTTTGGAAAGAAAATTTCGCTCATTAAACTACGGTAAGTCTCTACTATATCTGAGTGATTGCTTTCTCTCTACGATGAGGTGATATTTGTCTCCTTTAGTACGTTTATAAAATTTTACTTCTTTATTATGTCCGTACTCATCTATTAATATTTCCGTAATTACAATCATCTATTTCAGAGAAATTACCTATAACGCATTTCTTTATCATTTTTCTTAAAACGTCTTTCCAATAATATTTCTCTTTTGTCATGGCGACATAAATGATTCTCCTTTTATGTGTGATTTCCATTTCGTTCGTATATATGTTGACAATCCCTTTTTTTATTTCTAAGCGATCTAACATCTGTTCTTCAGTGGAAGTTTCATTGAATTCAACTGATATTCTATTTAAGATTGATTTTTTTTTATTTTTGATTTTTATATATTCGATATCGAATTTAAATTCTTGCAATTGAAGAAGACCTCTTTACACTCTCTGACTAAATTCTTTTCCATTGTACTTTTTTGCAAAGTATTTTATAGGCATTTGATCGGTTATTAATTTATACATGTTACCCCAACATTACGGCTAAAAGAACAATGTACCTATACCATTGCTAGGAAGTACTTATTTGTCTGAATAGAATATTCTGAATATTCTTTTTCATGGTTGTTGAAAGTTCGGAAGATATAACATACTGGCTGCCCTTCTTGTGTTAGTACGGCCCCGAAAGAAAATTCACTTGCATCCGTGTAAAATTTTGAACAAGTGTGCTTGGTAAGCTCTTCTTTGAATGCTTCGAAGGATTGGATATATTTTGGATCTTTGTTATTAATAGGATATGCTATTTTAGTATAATCCATGATGACCTCTCCTCTTAACTGTATTGCTGTTGAGGGTAAGGGTACTTTTGGATTACTTCCACTTTATTGCGATTAAGTTTTATTCCTTCAGAAGTTAAAATATGTCCTAAATATTTCTTATTTTGCTTTAAGAATAAATATTTGCTTAGCTTTACTTTAAGCTTATGTTCAGCAAGCCTTTTGAATACTTTTTTAAGAGATATTATATGGTCTTCTATCAAGGTAGAGAAAACTAGTATACCGTTAATAACATATAAGCTACAAATATATATAGTGTCTTCAAACATCATTCATCAATCGTTGAAAAGTTGGCTGGGTGCTTGTTATCTACCGTAATTTCATTTAGTGCTCTATAATTGACACATACTCGAAATTTCTTTTTCCCCTGCTGTTAGGTTTATTTGCTACCAAAACAATTGGATGTAATAATTTTGGATAATGTCTTGTTTCTCCATATCCCTAATTTGCCTTCTCACTTCTTCATGTTTTGGAGAAAGTCAACAGAGGTTCGCATTTATTTGTTGGTCTGTTACTGAATTAATTTCGTGCAGCACACTCTAGGAGAAGTGGATCTCTTTCTATGATTTGAGCGTATTTGTGAGGCTCTGCTTATACAAGCCGGTGTCCATTGGTTGAAGATTTCGTTTACTATGAAGTGATTGTCCTGAAAACGTAAATTGTTCTCTATTTCACTGAAAATTAGAGAAGTTATTATTTTGCTGCTGCTGTACTGATTTGTTACTGCTATACAATTTGGTTGCCACTCCTTGGCTGCAGGTTGAAAACCAGTTTGTGGTACTTCTAGAGGAAACCTGTCGCTGTTATAATTCTGTACGTTAAGCTTTCTGTTGTTTTTCTCTCATTTTTATCATTATGATTTTCAAAACTAATATTTAAATTCCAGTGGTAAAAACCTACATATGTATATAAAATAATTTCTATTTTTTGAAAATCGTAATCGTTTCTTATTTCTCTGGTTACATTTATTGAGGCTAATCTGATAACCTTATTTACAATTACAAACTATACAATAATGATTTTAAACGTTCCTTATTGTCTTCATACATTACAATTGTGCGAATTTCTTACATTAAATACTCTACTTTATCTCATTATTTAAATGTAGCTTACTATTTCTCTTTGGATCACATTTTGCTAGTCGATGATCGGTCGAAAATTCGTCTTCGGTAGTATTTTAGCATCTTCCCACGACATTATTCCATTAATAAGGATGAGATCCTTCGACTTTGCGCTCAGTGCACCGAGCAATTACTGTCCATGTTGATTGTTTTTTGTCAATTGTGGCAAATCATTTCGATTTCCGGAAAACTGTTGTATGTATGAGATTTGTCTCATTATAACTGGGGCTCGTTCTTTGTTGCTGGTTTGCCTCCAGCCCTTACAGTACTTGAGCAAAAATACTGCGTCCAAAACCGTGAAGTCGGTTTCGCGATGATATTACATATTTTATCTTTTTATGCAATTTTATTAACTGATTTATAGCTTCAATATTGTTTCGTTCTCTTCGTCTATTTTAAGAGTTTAAATATCCTACCGACTGCGCCAATTTAACCGCGATAATAACCAAAAACCACTAACTTATTGGCTGACTTTTTTTGATTGGTACAAATACAAGTCTGCATTTAAGCAGTAATAACAGAAGGTGTGGTCGCCGTGGCGTAGTGGTAAGTGCGTCGACCGAAGCGCAGAAGGTCTAGGTTCGATTCCGGACGGGACATCTAGCATTTTTCACGGCACCACCTCTTTCGAGTTGCTGACAACACTCAAAGAGTATCAATTGTCTATGAAAAGCTTCTCAAATCTCGCCGTTCGGAGTCGGCAAGAAACTGTAGGTCCCTTCTACTCGTGAGAGAAAAGTAGCACGCACAACACGAGTAGTTGTTGTAGAAGCTCGGCCCTAGTCCCTTGTGGGCTGTAGTGGCACTCAATTATTAGTTATTAACAGATGGTTGTTGCCTGACATTAACGCATTAGTTTACTTACTCGGCACCTTATGTCGCAGCAGACATTGCCTAACATAAATAAGCTGATTATTGCAGTTCATATTTCGCAATAACTTAAGGTCGTTACTCGACGTGTTTACTGGTTGAGACCGCCGTACATATACGTAACTTGTGTGCTTTCTAGCCAGGAAAAGTGAAAAAAAGGTGAATTAACGTGCTCCAAAAGCTACGTCTGTGTAGAACTTAACAAATTTTGCCTGAAGTTCGCCCATGTGTCTTTCCGAGTTGACTATGTTGCCGATGTTTTCGAGTAGTAATCCCTCCATTAAATTTTCAGAGCAGCTGACAATTTTTCGTCTCTCGTTTGTCTCCTTCATTTCCTTTTTTTCTTTACTTTCTAAATGTACTACTGATTTTTCATGAACTGACATTTTTTACTTTATTTTGTATTTTCTTCTCCACTTCTATATTTAATTGTTTGTTTGATTGTTCATTTTTGTTTGTTATATTTCGTCATAGAATTCATAATATGGTTGACACACAATTTACATATAGAGAATAGATTTTATCTTTCAAATGTATTACAATATTGCTTCTAAGAAATATACCACTAACTACGATCATTATTTTTGAAGGAAATAAGAACGTCGTCCAAATTCACGAAAACATCTTGATACGATTTACTTAGTGTTACACCTTACCTTACCTTAAGCTGAACTCAATCTTATTGTCCCAACTTACTTATAATTTTGGCGCGTGTATACCGTGCATTGTGAATGGAACCTAATGCGTCTGGGAGCGCGCAGGCATATTCTCATCTGTGCAAATGAAACACGTACATGCAGTAAATACAGTTACAGTTACAGTTTTCGGTCTTATTCATACGAGTGACTTTTTATTTCCAATAATATTAAAGGAGTGTTCCGTCTACCGAACATCTGTCTAGTTAGCGTGGTGCGGGCACGCTTTGCGCTTTGTGTCCATCAGTGAAGTCTCGAATCAATGTCCAATAGATGACGCTGAAGTTGCATATGTGGCAATAAGTGATGTTGCCAAAGGTGAATCTTCCTCTAAAACACGCACATCCTTATTAATGATGACAATGCGAATTACAGGCCTCCACAACCGATAATTGTTTGTTTTTGCTATATCCTATACTACAATGTGAACATTGTTTTTGCAATCAAATTTGCCGATGTCGGCTCCTATATCTAACGGATATGCCTTCGTGGCAATACATTTGAATGCTGAAACATGCCGTTTGTCACCCGTACATATTTCTTGGTTTCTGACCATTCATTTTGGTTGGACATCTACTATATTTCTTATATATGTTGCGGTAAAGATCAATTCTGCCCACAAAATAATAGGTAGCTTTTCTTCCAGTTTAAACAATCGCCATTTTTAGAAGCTTTCGATTGATCGGCTCCGCTGCACCCAAGCTGATGTTCGATTCCATGTTCCGTAGGGAATTCTTAAAAATTGGATGTGTATTCCACTTCCATGAAGTTTGCGAAAATTCAGCGGGAATAGTCTTCGATAAATGTGATAAAAATGTGGTATGTAACTTTGCTGAACGATTCAGTTCTCATAGAAACTTTTGCTTTCACACACACCAAATGGTTTAATGGAGTGCCTTGCATAAATACATGAAACTAACTGGATAAGTTTCGTGAAAGTTGTACACCTTCGGAAAACCCACTTATTCGAGAACTCATTATATAGTCTTTATAAAATACACCACTTAGTAGTATCACTAGCAATCCTTGTAATTATTTATTTAATGAATTTTTTACATTTGTAGGATTATTTCTTTGTTACTTAATTGTATTCCCTTTGTTTATACATATGTATATGAACTTCTTTATATATTTATTGCGTTTCCATATTTCTCTATTCGTTATACATTTTCTTATCATATGCATTGTAATAAACTATATATTTATATATTTATCTATTTATTTATGTATATTTATTTATTTATATATTTATTTTTTTTTTTGTTATTTATTTATTATTTATCAATCATTTATTTAATAATCTACTTGTTTGCTTATCAATTTATTCTTTTATATAAAAAACATCAACCTCTGGATAGCTACTTTACACTTTAAAAGCAACTTGAATATCTTTGAATATCTTGAAACCAATAAATCTTTATTAAGTGTCGCGTCCATTTCCCGCAGATTTCCAAATGTTGCCTTAAACTCGCAAATAAATTCACTTCTGATTTATTGTCATCATCATGTTGATAAGGTGCCTGAACTTTTCCGCATTTTGCCTTGGTCCTTAACGATCATATGTGTCACCTAGGAATTCCCAAATATCCTTGGACAACTGCTTATCTTTGACCAACAACACGATCAGTCGATTGCAGAAATCTGTCAAGGAAAGACGTACATCGGCTGTAGTGCGAGGTTGCCTAGGCAGCAAAATAAACAAACGTGAAAATAAATAATTAAATCTGTAGTTCCCCCCAGAGGGAATTAATAATTTAAAAATAATAATAATAATAATTTAATAACTAAACAAAAAACATGGATGAAGATCGAATTCTGAGCGAAAATTCGGAAAATAGCATTGATGACGTGCAAATGAAAAGAAGAAAGAAAGCCTTTAAGCATGAAGCAACTTTAGTGAAGCGACGAGCAATGGTGCCAAGCAACACCACCAAAAAAAGCGAGGAAAACGAAAACACGTACAGAGGAAGGGAAAACCTTTTTACAGAACTGGCTTCATCTGAAACAGCTGATAGGGCCGAAGATGAGAGGGAATTAGCCCAGAAATTAAAAGAAAAGGATGAGTTGGAGGAGTTTATAAAAGCTCTCCAGCTTAAACATGACAAGTGAAAGAAAGAGGAAAAAACCCGAAAGTTGTCTTTGTTTAATGAACAAAAACAACAGCAACAAAAGCAGCAGGAGCAACAACAATTTAAGCAGCAGCAATTGGGCAAGCAGGAGCAGACGAAGCAACAGCAAAAGCCGAAGCAAATACAACAGGAACTGTCCAAGAAGCAGCAGCATACTAAGCAGATGGATCAACAAAGAAACCAACCGCAGCAACATCAGCAACAACAAAAACTCAAAAGGCAGAAGAAAGTTCGATTGCCGCCTATTAATGTGTCTGGAATGGATGCAGAACATACCATTCAGGTATGTAAGTTGGTCGTAGGTGACCAATTTAATATTAAAAATTAAGGTTTTCGCAAGCAGGTCGTCAACTGCTTAACAGTTGATGGTTTTAAGCTTGTTAAAGATAGGTTGACGTCAGCTGGGGCTGATTTTTATTCTTTTACCCCCAAGGGAGAAAAAATTTAAACCGTTCTCCTGAAAAGATTGCACGTATCTGCTGAACCGGAGGACGTTTTGCACATGTTACAGCAATTATATATTCCCAACGTACAATTTCTAGCGGTAAAGCGTAAAGCGAAGTGTCCTCTGGGAGAGGGAAAAATTGAGGATAAATCTAGTTTAAAATGCGTTCATTGCGGCTCTAGTGGACATCCCTTCAGCTATCGGGGTTGTTTAAGTGTTAAAGAAATCACGCAAAAAATGCTAAAAAAAACAAAAAAGGTGGATTCGAGGCTAATGATTCGAACTCCAGCCACACCTGTTACGCCGCTCGTTTCCTACGCCCAGATGGCGTCTGGTAGGCGACCGGCACAACAGACAGTGCCAAAAGTGGCACCAATACCGGTGGAGGCTCCGAATATGGGCTTCGCGGAACTGTTCTCCATGATGGTCTCAATGAAGGCACAAATGGAGCAGTTTGAGAAAAATCTGCTACGAATGGTTCGAATCCTTACGTCAAGACCCACTGGGTCAAGTGCGTGTCCATTTTAATGGATACGCCAGCAGCTGGTGACCTTTCGATCCTGGTGGTGAATGCAAATTCACTCGTCAGGATCGAAAGAAGGATGACTTTACTTAACCTGTTGGAGTCCCATAAGCCTGATGTGTTGATGGTTAGCGAAACTAAGCTAAACCGGAAGCACACACTCAGGTACAAAGACTATTCTATTATTAGAAGGGACCGTCCCCACTCCATACAAGGGGGTCGCTCTCTTCATTAAAAAAGGTATTCGACATAAGGTCGTATATTGCAGTGAGATGCGAAGTTTCGGTGTGCTGGAACCGTGGGTTGCGTACATTTCTCTCCAAGGTGGGAAGAAATTGTACGAAGTAGCGGTCTATGCACCAGATGCACCTCGGTCCACGAACTTCATTTCAGAGCTTGAATCTCTTTTTCGAGAACTTCGTTTATGCTTAGAGAATAACTTTTTTATTGTCGCCGGCGATTTGAACGCGAAGCATGAGGAATGGGGTAATTCTGTGTCAAATCCCAGGGGAAACTCACTCCATGAGTGGATGACGCAGCACTCTATTGAGTTCAAGCTGAATTTGCTTGCAACCGATAGACCGTCATTTCCCAGAAGTGAAGTAAACATACAAGTTAGGAACTACTAAACAACGGTTGAGTACGACAGTGATCACTGTGGGCTTGCCGCTGTTATTCGGTTCCCGAACGAAATGATGGAACTGGAGGAATTTGTGGAGGCGTACCCTTACAATTATGGTAAGGCCCGTTGGTCGCGTTTTTCCAGAATCCTATCCAGAGAATTGCGTTCGAATGACATGACACCACCCTCGAACAGAAACCTAACTAACGAAGAGGTTGACAGGTACCTCCTACAAATGGACACTACGATAAAACGCACAATGGACAAAGCGATTCCTAAAGTGTCACCGATCACAGATGGTGAGATCTATCGGAACGATACCATCGAAGGACTGCACGTGCAAAAAAGCAGATTGCTGACGAGAATCAAGACACTTTACAGACGATTTACAGACAGAGACGACCGAGAACTGAGGACGCTTAAGTCGCAAATGAAAAACCTCCAGAATTTGATTCGGATGAGTTACAGAATTGCTATCAATTCCTGTTGGGGAAACAAGATTCGGGCTGTTCGTTCGAACTGTCCAAATATGTTCCCCCAAATTAACCGAGTCTTCCGAAGGAGGGACCATGACGACTTAGAGGCTGTTCGACTTGACAGAACAACCGACAACGCAAACATACTGACAGCAGTAGGCATCGATCCGGATGGGGCCGTGACAATGAGTTCTTCATTGTTGAGGATGCCCAAGAGAAAGTAGAAGCAATAGGAGCAGTTTTCCAGGAAGTATATACGGTCGACGAATCTCGCAGGCCGGATCACGACTTGGAGAACAGAGCCTTGCTTAACCATTGCTACCTTCGAAATGAAATACAGCAATGGCGTTCTGAGAATCATGGTTTTACCAGATTCAATGATGAAAATAAGGCAATTAATGCCGTAGCCCAAGATGGTTCTAATACCATACTCATTTCGAAGGTGGATCTCAAAGACATTTTCAATAGTCTGAGGAACAAAAAGTACACCGGAATAGACGGAATACCGAATATTGTGTTGCGTCATCTCCCCGAAGAGGCGATAGAGATATACACAATCCTGTTCAACAATGCTCTTAGTAATGCACATTACCCAGAGCATTGGAAAACAGCGGTAGTGCAACCCATCTCAAAAGGGATAAAGATTCCTCGCTTCCAAAAAATCTTCGATCCATAAGTCTCCTCCCTTGCATAAGCAAACTTTTCGAAAAGATTATTAATAGAGTCCTGATACAGTGGACTGAGGATAAAAAAATTATACCGAATAACCAATTTGGATTTAGGGCGGGGCATGATACTGTACATGCTGCGTCAAAATTGGTTTCGGACATACAATGGAACAAGAATAAGACCCAGTGCACCGGGGCCTGCCTTGTTGACTTGGAAAAGGCATTCGACACCGTCTGGTTAGAAGGCCTCTTCCTTAAGTTGACGAGGTTAGGTATGAGTAAATCACAATTACATGATCTACAACATGATAACTGGCAGAAGATATGTTCCTAAAAGTTGCAACAAGGTTTCTACTCATGTTTTCAAAATAAATAATGGGCTCCAACAGGGTGCGGTGAACTCACCAATTCTTTTTACTATTTTCACTAGTGAACTGATTGGCTCCATGCAGCATATGATCGCGTTCGCAGACGACTTGGTCGTGTACAGAACAGCACCAGAAATTGATGCCATTAATATAATTTTGCAATGTGACTTCGACAAGATCCAGCGATTTTGCGACGACTGGAAGTTAAAAATTAACTACCAGAAAAACTTTCCTTTTCCGGACTCCGTTATGCAGAGCCTCTAGGGATACTAAGAAAAACTGGCGTAAGTTCGGCATCTTGGAGCCACAGGGCCGGCCATTAACGTAAGTAAAGAGTGTAGTGCGATATCTTGGCATTATGTTGGACCAGTTTCTGTATGGTAATATCCATTCAGCTACAGCTTTGACGAAAGCCAAGAAAGCCTTTGCTATGGCAAGAAGGTTGTTTTACAGCAGCCAACTTGACTCCAAAGTTAAGGTGATCTGTTACACGGCTCTTGTTCGGCCAATCATGGTGTATGGCCGGTGTGGTTCAACGTGAGTCCATTCCAGATGGAAAAGATAAGAATGTTCGAGAGACAATGCCTTCGGGCTTGTCTCAAAAAATATAGAACACCCGAGTCTGGGCACACGAAATTCTATAGCAATGAGGTTTTGTATAACGAAGCCAAAGTGAATAGCGTGGATAATTTCATTATGAAGCTGATTCGAAGGCACGTTGCGCGATCCATGACTTCTAAAAACGAACTTATATTCGGAGCCTACTACCCTAACGATGCATACCACGAGAATACGCGCCGAAGTAGATTCATTCCACCGGAAGCATTCTTATATCTTGACCGGAATTGACTGATCCAAAATGCGGAGGGATGCCCACTTTTTTACCACGTGGTAAGGAGGACGGTGGACAAAAGAATGCTCTACGAGCGTGATGTAGCAAACGAAAATCCGGGTGATCTCCGGTTCAGCACATCAATTTCTATTCGCGATAGAACAGATAGTGATAAAGATCGGGGATTTTATTGGTGGTTACAAGCCCATCAAGCCTCAGCTGTGGTCAGCTCATGATGCTAACGTTGTTGGTCCCCTACGGCCAATTCACACTTAGATTAAGTTGGAATAAGCTAGTTTGTTATAGAAAAAAAAAACTTAAAAAATAAAAAAAAATATATAAAAAAAAAATTAAGGTTAAGTTAATGTTAGTGTTAGGATAGTAAGATTAGTTGTAGTTTAAGATATACTTAGTTTTTTTTAAATAATTAATTAAATAACTAAGTTTTTTATTTTTAACAATTTTCTTAGTTTTAGTAACTTTTATAAATACATTGTTTAAGTACATTGTTTAATAATAAAATAAAAAAAATACGCTGAAAGGCACGAAAATAAAATATTAAGATTATCTTAGAGAGCCCGCATAGGGCCAGTAAGGTAGGTTTTATAATCACATCGAAATTTATAGCTAGTTTAAGTATTTTTATATCTAGATATAAGAAATCAGAAAAAAGGAACAATAAAAAAATACATTTAAAACAAAAAAACCAACAACACGATACTTGGTTTTATTGCCAAGAGCATATTCGCTCTGGCGTCCATGTTTTTATCATTCCAATCATCCTGAGATTCTGCATCCTGGGGTCCGGATATAATTTCTTTGACTTCGCCTGTTAGTCTCAATATATGAAGTACAGCACCCATTTGGGGTTTTCAAGAAACCCCAAGTTATCACCATTCAATGGTTAAATATTGCTTACGGTGTTCATATTGATTAACTGAGGTTGTTCCGTTTGGACTCGGAAAATAAAACTGAAGAGGATTTTATTTATAAATAATGAATAATACTATTTCCCTTTTATTTTGCAGGTATTCTGGGCTCATAACCTGTTAGAATAAAGCACTATTTAAATAATGAAGGATACTTAACTAAGACTTCCTTTCAGGAAGAACTCAAGAACAAAAAAGTTTACAACCTGTACTTAACAAAAGAAAAGGCATACAAAATCGATTTGACATTTCGTGGATATGACATACATATATAATAGTTTAAGACGTGTGCGCATATTCCTTAAACATATGACCGCCGAGAACGTTATGGATAACCTTAAAAGATCTGTCGTCCTTTCTTTTCTTGGTTGCGGAAAATTTAAACACACCTGATTTTCATTAAGAAAAGTTTCTAATATTTACAACTTTGAATTGTTATTCACACCTTTAGCCAAATGCCTTTTTATCATAATTTTCAGATCAAATGTCTTTTCTTTGTTGACGACGACGGTGTTCGCAGTATGGACAAAGTATTCATTTTCTTCCCTTTTTGCTGCATCTGTTTTTTATTAAAAACTACTTCACGGTCTTCGTCTGTAAGTTTTGACACAGATAACAAATTCAAATCAGATATGTATTTGAATTTCAATTTTATTTTTTAAATTCAATTTTTATTTTTTCTTCCCCCAGACGACAAACAATCCGTACACCTGTAATTGAAGCTTTATTGTTGTTAGTCAAACTCAATTGTTTATTTATAAATATTAATGTTTCTTATTTTCCATGTCATGTGAGCAGTGCCGACCCGATACCAGGAATTGTTTATTTACTTTTCTTTGGGTTTTTAGTGCATAAGATATGTTTTTATTAATTTTATTAAAAAAGCAAGTAAATTAATATAAATTGTATATACATTACCGTTCCAATATACTGTAGCAATTCAGTAAACGGTTCTTTTAAATAATATAATACACCACTTTATTATTTTTATTGCATTTTATTATTGATGTTTACTATTTAACGTCAGTGCTCTCTCCTTTCGGAATGACTGGTGTACATTATTGTGCGCACAGTAAAACAACTTTTCAGGAAGCGTAGGAACTTACAGAACAAGTACAAACAGGAACAAGAGAAAAAAAGGACACAAATAATTTTTTTTTACTTGCGTTTCTTAAAAAACTCTTTATTTGTTCGAATTTACTTAAAGATTGACTTCGATTAAATATGTTTATTCTGACAATAGCTAAGCTTTACTTATTACAACAGCAGAACAGAGGAAGTCTGCATTCACCAGCTAGTGAGTCGACTGTTGCGAAACTTAAAGGACGGTAGTTCAAGAAAAAATAAAAAAAACAATTTTTTATTCTTCACTCTAAGATCTTACGACCTTCTTTATTGGTCTCCACTTAAAGGCTATCTCAACATTCAGATCTTAATAAACTTCACAACTATTCTGCTTATAGGGATTCATATTTCTGGACATTGAATTTCCGCTTGACAGTTTTGTTTTGTTTTGTTTTGGTTTCTAAGCAATATTGAATTTGGATTAATTTCTATGATTTCAGATCTAATATTCTTTATTTTAGGACAATTGTTTTGGTATATACAAGGCTTGGACTCTTTCAAAGTGTTTTCGTTTACATTTCCATCGCAATCATAACGGATATTTTTCGAAATTACAATTTCTCGATTTTCAAAATTTAATTCTACAAAGTTTTTATTAGTGATTGGTGTTACAATAAATTGTTTAGCTTAGAGTATATCTTTCGGAATTTTTATTGCAAATATAATTTTTTAATTTTTATATTCTACTGTACCTAATCTTATATTCTGCATTTTCTATATACATATCTATGTCGTATTTTCTAATTTCATCGTTTGTTAAAATATTACTACTCATAAGATTAATCCTTGATGATACAATATTATCTTGTATATGTATGTCCTATAATATCTCCTAGTACTTTTATTTTAACGAGGGTGTCTAGATAAATTAGCTCTCTGTAAATTTGCTTGTTATTTGTTTTAATGTCATTGAATTTTTCTAAAATCTTGTCCCTGTATGCTTCAATTGTCTCTTTAATTTTGTTAAAAGTGTCATTAAAGTGATTTTTAATCTGTATATTTCAAATTGTTAGTTATGCTATGGTTATTTTCATCAATGGTTCCTAAATGTTCTCCTATTTCTATTTTGTCATTATCGTCCATGGAGCCGAAGAGCCATTTTAGTCCAGTTCCTTTCATGTTAAGTACTGCTCCCAATGCGGTGTCGCTTGCATCTGTTATTAATTTAAATCTCTTACTGAAATCCAAAAAAATTTAAATTGGTGCTTCAACAAGAAGTCTTTTGAACTTTTCAAATGCATCTATATATTGGGGGTCATTTTTATTAATCTTGGAATTTTTTTTTCAAATATTTTGTTATTCTGAAGGCTACTTTTGAGTTATCCCTTACAAACTTCCGGTAATACTCAGTCATTCCTAAAAATGACTTAATTTGTTCTTGGGTTTCGGGTAATTTAATTTTCTTAATATTCTCAATTTCCTGATTCCATCTGTTTTCAGAATGTGTCAAAGAAATTCTGCGTGTCTACTAAAGAAATTACATTTATCTACCTGAATCTTAAGATTGTGATCTTTGATAAAAACTTTTTGTATATTTGTAGTTTGTTCTTCTAGAGTTGTGCTAAAATGAGAATATTTAGGTAAACAATGCATATTTAATTTATACATTCTCTTAGAACTGCATTTTTTAGTCTTTGAAATGTCGCTGGGGCATTTTTAAGCCCAAACGGCATTCTTACAAACTCATAATTTCCAAGAGGTGTCGAAAATGCTGTTTTTTCCCAACCATCCTCTTTAACTAACACTTGATAAAAACCTTTGGCAAGATCAATTGTGGTAAAATATTGGGAACGTCCCGATTTCTTTAATATCGTCTCAATATTAGGGATTGAATATTTGTCAGTTTTAGAAACTTTATTGAGTGTCCTGTAGTCAATTTTTTGGCACTATCTAAAGCGGTGAGTTACATGGTGAATTACTTACGGGTCTTTCTGTCGAAGTTATAATTTCATGCTGAACTTCATGAGTGTGAGTAACCTTTGGTCCTTCTTGGAAGAACGAATCCTTATTCTTATTAATAAGTTTTCTAAGTTCCCGTTTTTTTCTGGATTCATATCTTCACGTCCTAACTTTTCTAATGTATTTTGGTCGAAATTGGATGCTTCTAATGAATATATTTCATCATATTAAAAAGGACAAGAATCAATAAATTTTATTTTAACATTGTTTATTTCTAAGTACTCCTCACATAAATTAATGATTGCTTAAAGAAGATTTTGTCCTATAAGTCCGTCAAATTGTTTATTATGGAAAGAAGTAAATTTCCAAGACATGAAATTAGTTTCGTGGTAATGGTGTTATAATTTCCTTGTCTATTACTGTTCTTCCCGTAAGTGTACTAAAAGAGACAACGTCTCGAAATTTCGTTCGTTTATACTGGGGTAGTTTGTTTGAGTCTAAAAGTGTGGTTGTTGACCTTGTGTAAACTAGGCATTTAATTTTTTCTTTTCCGATTGTCAATTCAACTATCGGTAAACTTGATTTTGGGCTTGCAACTGAAAACCTACTTCGTCTGAATCTGTACTTTCAATATGTTTTACCTGCATTGGCTCAGTGGAAGTATTTCTATCTCGTAAAAAATATCTAGTGTTGTAGGTATTTGTACCATTTTGTCTAGATTGTCTTGGACTATTTGAATTATTATTATGATAAGTTTGATTTTGATTTACGTTGTCATTTATCGAAGGGTTCGAGTTTGTATTCTGCCTGTATCGTCCTGAATATTGATTTGAATTTTTATTGTGTCCTGATGGATTTTCCCTATAATTGTCTTCTCTAACGTTATCTTGTTTATTATTGTATAAAGTATTATTTGTATAACCATGTGGCTTGTCATAATGTCTAAGAATTCCTGTTTCTTCTAAGGTATAATATGCATCTCTAAGATTTGTTTGGATTGATACCGTTTAAAAATATTTTTATTGTAATCGTTTCGTTTGAATCACGAGAAAATTCACTAGGCTTTATATTATCAAATTCATACTTAGTGCTTAGTTTGTCTAAAATATTTCTTAAACTATAAAAATATTGACTTACAGAAGTAATTTTGCACGTTATGGCTTGATGATGGAGTTTGTGGTATGTCTCTCTTACATCGAAGTTCTTCTTAAGTTCTTCTTTGATGCCTTCCCACGTTGGATTGGGGCCCAATGTTCTTATACACTGAAGAGCTGCTCCTTGTATTTTGTTGCGGATGTACCGTTGATAGATAAACTCTTTTAGCGGTAGATTGTCGTTGAAAAATGGGAGAATGAGTTCCACTTCGCGAATGAACGACGATAAGTCATATTTTTCATGCCCGAAAAATTATTTTATTTTTGCGTATTTTTAATGAGCTCGCTAACAGGTATTCCCTCCTGCATAATTTTAATTGTTTCACTTTGGAATTGTTAAATTTATTTACGTATTATTGTCATTAGACAATAAAATATTTTTATTCACTTGGATAATCAATTGTCACTTCACTTTTCCTTTTTTTCACTGTCTTTAGACAAAAAATTACGACTCCACTACTATTTCTTATTTTTTCACTGTCTTAAGACAAAGAATTACCACTTCACTAGTAAAAAAAGATTAAGATTGATTTCATTATCTAAAGATAACAATAATTTTATTTAATTCACTACGACTTTGTTATCTTTAGGTAATAAAGTATTTTATTGAATTTACATCTTCGGAAGGAGGTTCAATTTTATTATCTTTTGACAGTAAAATAACCGACTGCGCCACTTAAAGAACGGTAGTTCAAGAAAATAAAAAAAAAAAAAAACAACTCTTTATTCTTCACTCTAAGATCCTACGACCTTCTTTATTGGTCTCCACTTAAAGACTAATTAAGAGGGTTACCTTTTATATTTCAGGATTAGATAACAAAAACAAATATTAATCATTATTTATTTATTATTTATCAAAATATTCCCCATTAAGATTTATACACTTTTGTATGCGTTTGAACCAATTGTCGAAGCACTTTTGTCACTCTGATTGAGTTATCTAAAAAAAAATGCACTCTGAACGCATCAACCGCTTCCTCAGGTGTTGAAAAACATTGACCTCGCATTTTATTTTTTACTTACGGGAATAAAGAGAAGTCATTCGGTGCCAAGTCAAGCCTATACGGCGGATGACTCATCAAATCGATGTTTTGAGTGCTCAAAAATGCTGTGAGAGCTCGCATTGTCTTGGTGAAGAGTGACCCGTCTTCGGCGGTTGGTTTTCCTGATTTCTTGGAGACAACTGGCAAACAAATGGTTGTGTACCACTCAGAATTGACTGTCCTGCGTTGTTCTAATAGATTTTAATAATCTTAATAAACTTAGATTTTAATAAACTTAACAACTATTCTGCTTATGTTGCATTTTTACAGCGAAACTTCAATGCACCGAAATAGGATTCATATTTCTGGACGTTGAATTTCCGCTGGAAGACACTGCATTTCTGATGAGAAAAATGTTACAATATGATTCTTTCGTAAAATTTGGACACTGTATTTCTGCTGGGAAATATATTGCAACATGATTTTTTTTTACTGAAATCTTGTGTTTTAATGCAGTTAGTTACTGATGGATTTACATGTTTTTAAAGAATTTCTATAGGTATGGTCTCGTTATGGCGTGCCTATGATACGTAGGAAATACTATTTTAAATGCTCAATTATGAGGTGTATCTTTCAATAGAAAAATCTGATTTTTAAAACAGTTCATTGAGGAATTAACACTGAAGAAAATTGTAGCATGAGCCCTCATCGCTGTGAGTAGTAATTAGCTTTTAGTAGCCAAAGGCGTCGGGTACTACGTTTGCTTTTCCTGGCTTGTACTTGTGTTCTTAGTTGCATACGTTAAAGGCTGGTAATTAATGGTAATTTACAATGGGATAATATGGATTGAAATATCACTGTACGAATGATGATTTTATTGGAACTCTCCAACTTTGAGCTCCTAATTATGAATGAGTTAAGCATTTTATGGCTATATTCATCTTACTTACAGTGTCTGAGTCATGTTCCTTAAATGTTAGCTTTATATTTTGGTAAATTTCCAGATACCTGATATTCGTTTTCCATTCTGCTTTTACGCCACATACACCAAGAGATTTGCTGGGTAAATTGTAACCCTTTCTTTTGCGACTGAAAAAAAATAGGTTGCACTTTGTCAGCATTTTTTCGTATATTCCCATAGTTTAAATATTCGGCATATACTCTAGTCCTATTTTGCAAATTACTTTCAATATTGAAAGCAGAACTATGAGAACAGAAAATGCCACTGTCATCGGATTAAATGTCCTATACGCACTCGTGATGCTTAGATAAATCACAAGTGTAAACTTTATACAAAATTTTCTGGACTTGGTGATGTTAAGTTAAAAGCATGGTGCATGTCACGTATAACTAGCTCATCATTCAAATGATCCATTAGTTTCGGGAGCCTTGTTCGATTTCCTATTCTTAGTATGTCATATGTTATATACATAATATCATAAACAACAATTACAAGATACAATAACATGTAAGGTAGTGATTCAATGAAGTCTCTAAGGCATAAATTTATTGAATTATTTTTATTCTGCTATGTTGTTTAACTGATTTTATTAAATATAATAGGTTAGAGCAGATTAATAGACTCTTACAAGGTTAGGTTTTGATAATCTTTACAATTATTGAACACAACAAGAAAATGATAAGGTTACATACAATTTTAAATGATTTCATTTTTGTATACAACATTTGCTTGAGTATATAAGATTTTAGAAGAAAAAAATTATTTGGAAGCACATTTTGTTACAATATATAAGTATGTTATAAGTTTAAAAATTAAAAAAAAAAAACTAAATTTATTACAATTAAGGACTGTCGGAGTATTTATGTTATAAACAAAATGTATAATGTATTTCAATGAAATTCAAAAAAAGGAGAAACACTTAAATGTACCAAAATATTTGCCTTTTTATAATCATTAGTATTGATTCTATAAATCATTAAAAAAAATAATCAATGTGTTTTGATGACATAGTGAATTTGATTTGTTTTAATTTTGTTTTTAGTATAGTTATGTTTTTGTATTTTGGTTTTATCAGTTAAATAAAATATAAATTATTTCATTGTTCCAATTGTGTTTTTGTTTCGCTAATTGCACTAGCCACGATGAAACATTTCAATAAAATTAAATAAAGATAAAAAAGCAAACGAAACAAACGAAATTAATATTTTTCCTTTATCTGGCAGTATTTCAGCTATCAAAAGTAAGAGTAAAAGAGTAAGTTTAATTGTAATTAACATGTGAACATGTATACAATCACGAACTCTGTGTACTCAAATGCAGATGTCCGAAAAGATTACATCGGTCTTCAAAACCAAGCCGCCTTAGAATAAAGACTAACTCTTTTGAGTTGCTGACAACACTTAAAGAGTATCAATTGTCTATGAAAAGCTTCTTCAATCTCCTCGTTCCGAGTCGGCAAAAAACTGTAGTTCCCTTCTATTCGTTAGAGAATAGTAGCACGCACAACACGAGTGGTTGTGGTAGAAGCCCTGGTCTCTTCTCCAAAGTGAGCTAAACGTGCCACCTTCTTGTACTTGAACAATGATTTGCCGTGTAATTGCCTTATGTTCTTTTTTCAAGTTCAAGTTTTTTTCAAACATAAACCACAGATCACCTAAATGAGACATGCATCTTTAGTCCTCTTTGCCCGCGAATAAGCCTTGGCAGGCTTTGGACTTGTAGCAACTGTAAATACCAGTTTGTTACTTCAAACAGGATATTTCCTTCCTACTCCTCTCAGGTGCAACCACATACTAAAGGCATTAGATTTAATTTCCGGACTCTTCATCTCGCATTCTGTTCAGGCACCACCGCTAAAAAGATCTTATTATCAATAAAAAGTGCTGAAATCTCGTCGTCCGGGACCAGCTTTAAAAAATAAGTCAGAATATTTGCCTCAAAAGAAAGGTGTTGTTTCCTTATGAGCTGTAGAATTAAGTGTTATTTGTTTTTCTGTTGTGAATGTTGGTTTAAAATGAGGATTTCATATAAATATTTCGTTAAGCTGACCATATATTATTTGGAATCGAATTTTAATACCAGTGTACAAAATAAGAAAAATTTACAGGCCAAGGGGTTTTTTTTATTGATGCCGAAAGCAATATGTTTCATATTCACCCTCGTCGCCCATATATACGTTTTTATGAACGAACTAAATCTGCCGCTTTTGTTTAGTTAAATATGTATTGCGATATATGGTATCTATGTACTGAAACATCACAGTCACAGCAATCGCCAGTAGTCCAGGTTGGATTCGCAGAATAACCACCTTGCATTTTCTCAAAGAGTACTAATTGTCTATGTAGAGCCACTTAATTATTATTATTACATACAGTCCATTAATTGTAGGAATAATCAATGGTAAAAAATTGCCAGTTATTGTTTACCTAAATCTTATTGCATATGAAATATACATTGACAATCAAAGTTAAAGGAGAAGACAAAAAAATTAGCAGCTTAAAATGATTTAAAAAATAATTTGGCACCACTGACAGCATCTGCTCAACAAGTGGCTGTTAAATGTCATATCAGAAGGTGGTTTGTGATTTTCTAATAATAGAAGTTATTGTGTTTATGCCGGCTCTTGATAGTAAACATTTCTGTTGTATACATATGTATATTTATTTATCTGCCCAAGGGGTAACAAAGTTTGTGAAGGACGGAACTTTTTGTATTGGAATAGAATTGTACTAAATATTCTGCGAAAACTTTTGCAGACAGAATAAATAATAATATGCTAAATCGCAAAATATCTGTTGCAGAAAAATTGTTAAGGAGTGTGTATGAAATAGTGTAATGTGTACAATATAACAACATAAGAAACAAAATATTCTGATGATGTTCTGGAATAATACAAGAAAAAAATATATCATAAATCAACTGAATTGTTGAGCATATTAATGATACAACTAGATAGATATTAGACAAATACATTGTGGGCATATATGTATGTACCTTGTTCAGGTTCTCCCTTATTTTGTTGCTGTAAATTAAACAACAACATAGTGCTATACAACAAGGTGGTCAATGTAAGATGTCTGAAGTGAATATTTGCAAAGTTTGCAATGTTTGTAACCTTAAACTGTACCCCACAATGTATGTATTTACTTACGTATTAAGACATTCTTGATCCCAGCAATTTTAAGTGCAAAGCACGAAATATTCTTAATGTGTTACCTGATTCTAAGAAATATTGTACTTGGATTTAAAATAATTTTATACAATCCGCAATTCACCAAATTTGAAAAATACTTACTTCAGATAATACTCGAATTAGTGTTACTGTACTGTACAGTGTGACAGTAAATGCAGTTGCTGTTTTATGCACAGCCAAAAATAAATTTTGATTGCCATAATATGAATATGAATGTGTACTACAATATGAATTATGAACATTCTAATCAACAAAATATCAGTTATACTTATATTCGAAGACAGTTTTCGTAAGAACTAAAAAGTGACACTATCGCCAATACAATTGTATGTAATTCAGCAATTCAAAAGAAAAAAAAATAGATAGTACGTAAAATAAAATATACAATATACAAAAAAGCAAAACAATCCCAGGAATTTCTTCAGCTGTTTTCGATAAGGTGAGTAAATACATGCAAACGTATACTTATTTTTATTAAGTACCAATAAACTGAAAGCAATGAAATCTAATATGGAGAATCTCGGGTAATGTGAAGTAGGTTGGTAATGTGGACATCTCGAAGTGCGTCGACCAACACGTGGAAGGTCTAGGCTCGATTTCCAAACGGAACACCTCGCAGTTTTTCACGACACCACCTCTTTCGAGTATCGCTCAAAGACTGTCAATTGGCTATGAAAAGCTTCTGATATCTCGCCGTTCGGAATCGGCAAAAAACTGTAGGTCCCTTATACTCGTGAAAGAACAGGAGCACGCAAAACACTAGTAGTCGTTTTAGAAGCTAGAGCCTGGTCCCTTGTGGGCTGTAGTGCCACTCAATTAATATTATTACTAATTTTTCAACAAGACTCGATATTTAAATAACTTCAGGATGCCACCTTTTACACCTGCTATAGTATTGCAATGTGAAATAAATATAAACTGATACAGTGCTCCACAAAAGTCTTTGTGCATATAGTTATATAATATGTGAAACACTTTGGATTTTAAATCATAACTTTATTATCATTCACATTTATTATTATAACACACAAAAAAAGGAATTCACTTCCATGACCGTTCACGTCCCGAGGTCCACTGACTAAATCTCTCCGCTGTATTGCCTAGCAGAGGAGAGAGCGGAGAGGTCTCATACGTACACTTGGTGTTTGCATAGATCAAACGCCAAGTGTCGTCTGACCGATTACGTCGTCTTACGGGGACAGAGGTAACATAGTAATAGAGGTTACAGAGGTAACAGCGTTAATGGAATCATGTTACAATATGATTTATGAAATTAAATTGCTGCTTAGTAGTTCTTAGAAAGACTTGTATCTTTTTATATGTTTATAAATTATTTATTTAATTCATATTTTTATTTATTTCATATGTTTTATTTAATTCATATATTTATGCGAGTATTATATCATACACCACTAAAAAGCAATCTTTGTGATGCTCCTGTATGATTTTTTAGCTGTATTTGCGTTAGAAATCTGGTGCTAATTGTTGGTCTAGTTTGTCCCATAGTAGCTTCATAGGGTTCCAGTTATGGATCTGGGTCGGTGTTTGTAATAGAGCAAGCACAGTTGTATCTCATAAGCGGTAAGCTTTAGTTCGTTGTCCTGCTGGAATAGGAAATCAGCTGTCATTTCAAGAAGTGGCATTTTCCCAAAGAATATTTTTTAGAATGTCTATGTAGACGTGTTGATCCATTGTATAATATTTTCTCACTTTTCTACTCACTAATACTGCTAAACAATGAGTCCACCACCGCCAGGTTTTACGGGCATAATCGTATGTTTTTGATTGATTCATCGAAGAAAAGAACCTTACACCAATTCTCTGTAGAGCAAGAAATATAACCTTTAGCAAACTCAATTCGCTTATTCCTTGTAAGTTTGCAGATATGTGTGCTTTCTTTTCCTTGGTTGTGGGGATAATATAATTTCGGAAAGAATTTCTGTAATGTTGAGACTGTTCAATCCATTTGAAATTTTTGTAGCACTTTAAAATGGAGTTTTCTTTACCTCGGAGGACATCGCGCAGCGTTCGTCATTCTGTTGCCATTTTTATAGTTCTAAATCACTTTCTACAACAAGAATCTACCGCGAATGACTTTCAGCACTAAGATTAAAGCAAAGCAAAATAAAATTTGTATGCCAGATATTCCCCTATTAGAAAATATCTTCTTTTCTATAACTGTACCAAGCAATTTTCGGTACTTCCATTTTATAGAGACATTTTTTGTAAAGAGCAAATTTGGAATTTGTTTCCTGCGATGTAAATTTAGATGTGTCACCTAACTGAAAAATATAAAAAGGTTTAACTTCTTGCAATAAATACCGATTGGCACTCTTTTTTTATAAATCATACGTTCTGAACTTTTCTGGAGCACTACATGTAGCAAGTTCACGGTGTGGTTTGTCGGTGGTCGCCGACCGTATTTTATCACGTGACTGCCGTTATCAACTCTTAGAATGTAAAATTTTAAGGCATTCGCTTAAGAATAGATTTGTTTTTACTTTAGTTGCATCAGCTCCACATTATTTACCACTTTTCAGGAAATATGCTAAATATTTTTTAAACATTTAGCTTATTTCACAACTCTTTACTCCACAGTATATGTTGCTATTCAAACATGACACGGTCCAACCAAAAGCTTAACTTTCCAAGAACAGACCTAAAAAATAAATTATAATTGAAAATAGAAAACGTTTTTTTGTTTTATTTTAGATAACGACAAACAAATTGGTGTTGAGAAGAAACCACAAATCAATTTATAAAATCAATTTGCTGGA
The DNA here is from genome assembly GCA_944738645.1 of Eristalinus sepulchralis. Lineage (NCBI taxonomy): Eukaryota > Metazoa > Arthropoda > Insecta > Diptera > Syrphidae > Eristalinus > Eristalinus sepulchralis. Next base: position 22,272,006 of record OX122886.1, read on the forward strand.
CCAGTAAGTTTAAAAGTACTTTAATTTTGAATTATAAGTAAAAACACGTATTCCGTTTTCCGTATGTTATGTACATAGGTGGAACTCCAGATGACACAGAAATAGAAAATTTGTATAAGCAATTATAATAATGGAATTTTAATTTCTATAATTAAGGTCTATAGTTAAGTTCATAAAAAATAAGTTCAACAATATGGGTTAGTATTATTTGCACAGTTATCATCATGTTATCAGAAAGAGCATTTAAGAGACAAAATGCGTTATTTGTACTGATTGCAAATAAATTTTCTAGTATTTATAACTGTCCAGCCCATCTTAACTTACTGTGATAGCGACGGACAATGTTTTTAATTTTAATATGTTTTCTTTCTTTTAACAAAAATAAATTTGTATTGTATAGCAATCTGCAATCATAGAGATTATTGTTATAAATTTTATTAATTGTTCTATTAAGATATCATTATAAAAAGTGCACCAAGGTTTGATTAAAGACAGGATCAACCTTCGCGATGTATATTGTCTATTCGACGAAATGTGCATACAGTCATTCAATGTTATTTGACACGTTACTTATTTCATTTAATTTATAAGGTTAAAAGGAAAATATGTTAAAGATGATCTGTTTTTAGGTTATTTTTTTACAATTATGAAATCTTAAAATCAGAAACACAGTGACGTTGTCAATCATTTGCACGAAATCATTATCAAAATATTATTCATTGCATAGTTGGCACTACTTGCTGAAAGTTAGATTTAGGTAGTGTGCATGTAATGACAACACATGCTCATGCTCACTATTTTTCACAATTATTAACGTAAGATTATACAAAAAAGTACAAAGAATTAAATGAATCTTGAAACATTTAGTAGTCCCTAAGTATCAATACCTGTTATCGCGTTTTAAAGCATCAGATCTGTTTGCGGTAGTTTTATTTCCGGTGGAGACAATTTTGTTTACTCCTCGGCCCTTAAGAGCGAATGCCCGCGTTCATTAAGAGGAATGGTTTTTAGTTGATGCGAGCGATCGTTGGTTTTGGTATTGGAAAAAGTCTTGTTTTTTGCTTCGGTGTATTTCGCTGGTGGATCTGTTGATGTTAATGACTTTTTACTGTTATAGATTTTTCGGAGAATGGCACCTATGATGTTGAAAAGGATTAAACAGGTTCTGATGTTTACTTTTCTTTCTTTATTCCCATTACATATAAAAGTATGAATAACACAAGATAATAATTGCTATCCAATACCAGAGAATAGATAGTGACATTAATATTGTTAAAGCAATTGTTAAAGCAACAATAGTGGGAATGCCACTTCACGAATAGATTTAAAGATGAGGAAAAAATTTATGGAATGCATGTGACTTAATTATAATATGTAAGGGCGTTAATACAATTAAAACAAAAACCTAAGAATCAAAACACATTAATTTATGAAGCGCAACTAAACTTCAATTTCAATGTTACCGTAAACGAAAAACCACAACTTTTTAAAAAAAAATTAAAAAGGAATCTAATCGAACTAGTGACTATTAAGAAACTTGCGAGCGGCAATTGTATAAACGTTCCTTGTGCATGAAGTTCAAAAAGCAATACAGAAAAATTACACAGGTTATAATTACTTTAAATCGGACTTTGCAAATATTCAGCTCTATTAAAAAATGCTTTGAGCCCTTTAAAAATATTGAATTTGCTAAGCGGAATGTTTTACAAATCTTACGAATGATAGCCTTTTGTAGGGTTATTAGCTGTCGATGTTTGCTAGGATATGCATCGCCCCATGAACTTCTAGCAATCTGCAATCTGCTTTAAATAAGTCGTAGGTACATATATAATCTTGAATGTATTAGTTGGACAATAATTTTTTAAACTGTAGAATATATAAAGATGACAATATAAGGTTTCAGGTTTAAAATGTGGTTATTTTAGCACAGTTTTAGGTCAATAATAACATCTAGGTATTTATATGATTTAACAATCTCAATAGTAAAGCGTAGGGATTCATAACCATTTTTTCCATTAAATACACCCAGGTGCAATTTAATATCATATGTAACAAGTGAAATATTCAGGACTTCTTTTGCCGATAAAGCAAAAAACATAAACTACAATTTATTGCTGACCGCTAGTTTCTGTCCAGCAAATCAGATAAAAAGCGCCTTAGGCAAAAGCTAAATCATCCGTAGAAACATTGACACTACCACAAAATAAAGAGAGTTAACAAGAATTGAAAATAAAATTGGCCAAAGTACGTAAGATATTCGATGTTCTTGATGCTGATGTGATGCACGTAATCCAGCTCAGACGTGACCTGTTCTTTGTTATGTTGGATAGGACTGCGAGCAGAGGCTGCATGCTACTCTTCTTTTAGCTGGAGAATGTGTGATCCCGAATTTTAACCGTTTCGTTGTCCAGCTGAATCATGTTCTGGATACCGCATTTTGCCATGCCGCCCTTGATTATTTTTGCCAAGCAAGTTTTCTCTGATACTTTCCTTACAACTTCTTCGTCACATATTGTCGTATTACCTAAATGAAGGCAGTCGTCAGTAAGTCCGTAAGTTTTGTCGTGGTTAACTAGTGGTAAACTATTTATAGCTGCGCGGGCCGCTACTAAACTAAATGTTTCCGTCCCAACTCTTAGTATTGCTAAAATGTATAGTAGTAATGTTCCATTGCTGAATACTGAAGGATGTCCATATTCTATAGCTTCTACAACATTTTTGTATGGCAGGATGTCTAATTCTCTCAATACGGTATTAACTTCATCGGTGTCGAGTATATAACTGTTGATTATTCCGCTTTTTATCATTTGACATACTCTCACAATTTCCTTCACAATTAGTAATTTATTCAGTAAGCGATGCCCTAGTCGTATGCCGTCCCGTTTTTGTACACTATTTTTGGAATTGCCAGGTATTCGCTTAAACTTGCTTATTAGTTCGTCTGTCTTGTTAAGCAGCTGTCGATTTATTTTATATTGTTGGTTATTGTTGTTCACTATGTCCGTCTGTGTCTGTAGTAAATTGTTCCAGTCTGTAGAATCAGGTGATTCAGCTAGCCATTTCCACGCACTACATATCCAATTAATAGACCTTGTTCTTCTAATTTTTGCTCCCGTTAGCTCAACAATGAATAATTGTCTATGGAAAGCTTCTCAAATCTCGCAGTTCGGAATCGGCAAAAAACTGTAGGTCCCTTATACTCGTGAAGAACAATAGCATGCACAACACGAGTAGTTGTTGTAGAAGCTAGGCCTTGGTCCGCTATGGGCTGTAGTGCCACTCAATTATTATTAGTTCAGCAATGAGTTCCTTTATGTGGACTAGATGATATTCTAGTATTAATCGCAGTTCTTCATCAGGAATATGTATTGTCGTTAAGTTTTCTGCTAGTTCAATATTTGCACTATACTGTGTCAGATTTATGGCGTGTACGAGTTTGAAGTAATCATTGATCAACCAGGCGTTTTCCTTTTTAAATGTTACAATTGGGGAATCGTATGAATAAATGTGCAAGGCCTGCATTTGCAATTGAAGGACTAAACTGTAATGTATATAGATTAACAAATTTATTAAACAATACTAAACTTATTACAATTACAAAGTGGCTAATATATACGCAAATATATTTTCCAAGTAATCACTGATACGCATATTAAGTATTAACTCTTTACAATTAATTTCTTTTTTGATGTTTTACGGATGTATATTCTTAATATGAGCTTTATGAACTCGTCTTCATTTGTCTGTGGTGATTGTTACACGATTGTTTTTCGCAACAATTTCTTTTTCATATAAGGGCTTATTTTTCCCTTTTATGCGCTTAATGGCGGTGTATATGACATCACCCTCTCGGTATGGTCTTGGTGGATTTCTTTTGCGGTTTTATCTTTTCCTTTTTCGCGTTTCCATATTTCTTTTTATAATACCTCTAAGATCCTTATTGATTTTTAACCTAATTTTCAAAAGATTTTGGTAATTCACCCTTTCCGACCTAATAAAGAAAATATCTGTTGGCTTGTTCTTTATTACAGAATGAATTGTACTATTATAGCGATCCATCGCAACGGTAACTAACTCCTTAACGTTAAGGTCGGGATTTTCCATTTTCAAACAGCGATCAATTTCCAATACCGTAGAATGAACCCGATGTATTTACCCATTTACCTCACTTCTGTAGGAAGGAGTCAGATAGAGCTTGGTTTCTAAAGTTTTTATAAAATTTACCACAATCGGACTAAGAAAACCCCTTTCATTGTCTGTTGCCAAAATTTGTGGAACTGTGAAATAATGTAATATTTTTATTAATTTAGATCTGATATATAGTGCGGATTTTTGTTTGATATTGACAAATTTAGCAAATTTTGAAAACTTGTCCATGACTGTTAGAAATTGCTCATTTTGGATTTCCATAATATCCATATGAAGAATTTTGCATGGGTATTTAGGAAAACGAGTTGGTTGTAGTTCCGGACATATAGGGTGTCGATCATATTTGTTAGCATTGCATATTTCATATGTGGCAGCATATTTCCTCACTTGAGTCATCATTTGAGGCAAATAGAACTTTTCGAGTATTTGTTCTTTATTCTCTCTTGGACCTTGATGGGCTCTTCTTTGTTCTCTCTCTGTAGAAGACCTAGATAAGTCTCTAGAATTTTAATGCCGTTAACCAGATTGGGATGGAGATATTCCCGCAGCATTCAGGTTGTCTTCAGATATTCTTCTCATCGAAATATAATGTCGATGAAAGCCGGAGTGTGGGTCTGAATGCGCTATCAAATCACGGCCTCTTTTAGAAATTAGTTGATTTCTAAACACATTATTAGGTGCTTCCACGTGTGGTATAAGGTCAGAATTATCTTGAATAGCGCTATGCAAGGAACACGAGTCCGTGTAGCTGTCAGTCTCCTCACAATATCCTTCCTTGGCCGTACCCGTATTTGATTCACGCGTGGTTTAATATTGTCCTTCCCTGGCTGTGTCAGAAAGATGATTCATTTACGGCATCAGCCACATAATGATTTACCAGGAGTATATATCAACTCGTAGCTGTACTCTTCGATCCGCGCTTTCCACCTTTTTAGTTTTGCATTATAATGCCGGACGCTCATAGCGAACGTCAAAGGTTGGTGATCGGTGTATATCCTAATTTTCTTAGCACCAAGTTGTTTATCAAATTATCCAAGGCCCACACTATCGCTAACATCTCTTTCTCATTAGTTGCATAGTTTTCTTCTTCTTCGAGATATGAATGCGATTGGTTTTTCTTTACCGTGTTGGCCTTGGGATAACACTGCACCGAGATCGCAGTCTGAAGCGTCTGTTGTTAAATTAAAAGCCTTTTTGAAATCAGGGAATGCTAATACATCAGCGGAGGTGAGCAGTTCCTTCAGATTTGCGAATGCTCTTATGGCTTCTTCAACGAGAGACACAGCGAAATTTCCAGACTGATTCGCTTTGACTTGTGCAAAAGCCCCACGGGTTATTTTAGTGAGACGCTTAGCAATTTAGCATAATATCGAATAAATTTCCTGTAATAGGAAGTTAATCCGAGAAAGCTCTTGAGTTCTTTTAGGTTGGGAAGTTTACTAATCTGCTCAATGGCTCTTACCTTCTTGGGATCTGGAAGAATACCGCCGGGTATCACAAGGTAACCTAAAACTTCAACGGTAGTAGCCATGAAATGGGTTTTTTCTGCATTGACCTTCAATCCTGCTTCACTGAGTTTCAAAAATACTATTTAAATGTCTTTTAGATGATCTTCCTCTGATTTACTAAAAACGATTATGTCGTTAATATACACGTAGCATATTCTACCTATCAGTTCTTAAAGAACATTATTCAAAATTTTCTGAAACTCAGCAGGAGCATTTTTAATTCGAATTTCCCGTTCATGGTGGAGAAAGCAGTTTTGGGGACATCTTTTTCATCCATCATGATCATGGTGGAAGCCTGACGTTAAGTCGATCGTTGTTAAATATTTTGCTCTTAGTCAATCACCATCCTATACTGTTTTTTGCATTTGGTTTAGGTTTTTTAGGGACGACCCAAATGGGTGAATTAAATGGACTTTTTGATATTATATTTTACACATTAGTACGAAATCGAGCCTTTACGTTGGTTTTAGTCTTGTCGTTTCCAATGTCTACCAGAAAACTAAGGGTCTTTCCTTCCCACGTAATATACTCTAGGTATGGTACGCTGGAAACGAGGCACCCATAAAATTTTCCATCGTTTCATCGTTTATTGGGTTAATATCGTCCGGAGATTCATCATTCATCAGGACTTCTGGTTCTGTTGTCATGTGGTACAGCCTCTGTTGCTTATGGGGCTAGTTGTTTGAGCTCGTGCCGTGTTTGAATGGGTTCTGTCCGTTCTGGTTGCGAAATGGAGAGAAAGGACCCTTTTCATCTCAACCTATTCTGTGTCGAAGATGTTGTAAGAAACTTACACAGAATCGGCCTTTCCCCTAACCTTTTGTCTAATGCGTTGTAAGATTGCTCGATAAATTGGTTTGTCCCTCACAATTTCGTAATCTTTTAATACGGTTTTCACACTGTGTACCCAGAAGCAACCTCGACCGTTGGCGCGTTTATTTGCTCGAATCCTTTCAACTGGTCTATTACTTGATTAACAGCTCCCGTGAGCTGCGTGACTGTTTCTTTTAGACCATCCATAATTTTACCGAGAGAGTAATTTTATAATTAACTATTTTATTTTGCCTCAAGTCACTTGTTTTTTTTTTTTGTTTTTTGTTCCTAGATGCCCCTAGAATTACAGAATTTGTGGCCGAATAAAGGAAAACACTTTTATTATTATTTTTTTTAATCTTTATTGCTTGAACTCCAAAAACAGAATGAATCAGTGTTTCATTTACTTTTACATGTTAGCTCGCATCAAGAAAAAAAAACTGTTACAAATTTCAGAACAAACAAACAATGGAAAAATACTACAAACGGTTCTTATTACATACATATTTGCTTATGGTAACCACTGACAATATGCATCATCGGCAACATGTGTCCATCGTCGCTGGGAGCTGTGTTTTGTTGAGTACATACTTTACGTGATGGGTTTGGTTTTGGCATTGCTATGTATATACAAATTGTATACATACATAGCGCGTGTTGTTTATTGATAGCAACATGTTTGTATCATTGTATTAAATGAGTAAAGGTTGTGTAGCAAGTTGTTGCTATGCTCAGCATGTGACTCCTCCCGCCCTTGTATGGACTCAACGTTGTCAATAAAGTCCATAAAGTTTTAATAGCAACATGTTTATGAATTATACATTGTTGCAATTATGCACTCTGGCGTATGTGGGTTATTTCTTCGGAAGCTGTACAATTGTTACGACTATGTTACCTATGCACAAATATGAGTATTTTTACATATATATATCTTATCTTACATTTGACATTATATAGGGACTTATTTATTTTGTTTTATTTTTCTTTATCATTAGTTGTAATAACATTTTTTTCAATATATACATATATACATAAATAAGCGAAAACATTCAGTCATTGGTAATTATAGAATACATGAGTTATTATTATTACTTATTTACATGTGTTTTTTTTGTAATCTCGGCCTGTATATTTTCTATCAAACTGTATATTAGGTATTCGATTTTGGTACTTGTAACTCCTTTTAACTATGTGCCTATCGCGTTTAAGTCTATAGTTGTCCCTAAAAAAGGTTTTGCTTTTTTCTTGAACGTCTTTAATTATATATCTTGGTAAATGTTTAATGTTATGGAATCCAAAATTTTTACTAATTCTCGACTTCTGAATTCTCTAGGTTGCTCGCGATTTTGATTAATTCTACTCATTTGCTTTTTTTTATTTTCGTGAATCCGTTCTTTGAGGTTTTCCCATTCCGTTTGGGATAAAGTCGAGTGTAATAGGTCATTTGGTTTATATTTCGTTACGGAATGGATGGAGTTATTGTACACTTCAACGGCCTTAAAAGCTAATGCCCTATCTTCAATGCCTTTATTTTCTTTATTGAGTTTGAGCAATCGTATATGCTCGTTCAAGGTTAAGTGAAATCTTTCTATTACAGAGTTGCCTGTATGCGTGTTTGGAGATGTAAAATGGTGCATGATATTCATACTATTTAAATAATTTTTGATATAAGCTGTATTAAATTCATTATCAGCTACTATTTTGACCGGTTTTCCTAAAATGGCAAACCTTTGCTTTAATAGATCAACTATAGTAATTGAATTCCTATCTGATATTGGATGGATAGACACATGTTTGGTAAGCTTATCAATGCACGTTGAAAACATTGTATTCTTATTCAATAACCATATGTCTATATGTAATATTTCGTTTGGTTTATTAGGAGTTTTAGAAACCATTAACGTAGGTTTGATAGGATTTCTATCATACTTACACATGTTACATAATATACAATTGTTAATGTATTTATGGATTTCTAATTTAAAATTTGGAAAATAGAAAATGCTTTTTAACTCTAGATATGTTTCTTCTATACCTCTGTGATTTAAGTCTAGATGGGTTTTTTCAATAATTTCTAGCAATTTTTCTGCATTAGTAATATCTTTTAAGAGTTTCATACATCTCAAAATTTTCATATTCGGTGAGTTTGAAAAGTATTTAACAATTGTCTTTTGGAATTCTTTAAAAATGAGATCATCTGGACAGTAAGCTCCTACAGTACCTTTAATAGGTAAAAGTTCTTTTAGTATGTTTAGCACGTAATTCTCGTTATATTCTGGTAACGAAATAATTGATCTTCGTTTTCGTTTATACAAAATTTTATTTATATAAGTTTTTGACTTCCTTTTCTGGATAAGTAGTTGATTTTTATATATGTTTAAAGGACTCTCAGCTATATAAATATGGTCATTTAAATTTTCTTCACCGCTATGTATTGTAGCTACATCAGATTTAGCATCATTTAAGTCTATACAATTCATTTCTATACGACTTAAAAAATCAGCGACACAATTTTCTTTTCCTTTGATATATTCGATATCAAAGTCAAACTCATTGAGTTTGATCTTCCAGCGCTGTAACTTGCAATTTGGTTCCTTTAATGAATGAAGCCATACCAAAGGCCGATGGTCCGTTTGAATTTTAAACTAAATACTTTGTAGCCCAAACTATTGAGAGGAGCTCTTTTTCTATAACACTATAGTTTTTCTCATGGACATTCAAGGTCCTCGAGGCGAATGCTATTGGGTGTTTATTTTGTGAAAGTACAGCTCCTAATGATGCGTTACTAGCATCAGTTGTTAAGGTGAACTGTTTTTCAAAATCCGGATATGCCAAAATGGGGCACGAACATATGAGTTCTTTAAGCTTGTTAAAAGACTCTATGTACTGCCTGTCCATTAAATTAATTTTGACATTTCGTTTGAGACATTTAGTCATAGGTAGGGCTACTTTAGAATAGTCCTTAATAAATTTACGGTAGAAACCCGTAATGCCCAAAAATGCCTTTATTTGCTTTACTGATTGAGGTAATTTAATTTGTTTAATAATTTCGATTTTGTTTGGATTCGGCTTAATGCCTTTATCGGAAATTATGTGTCCTAAATATTCTGCACTTTCAGATTATATTCAAGAAGTCTTTTTAATATTTTATTAAGAGAATCAATATGCTCTTGGAGTGATGTCGAAAATATAAGTATATCGTCTAAATATACAACGCAAATTTTGTTTATATAATCATGTAAGACTTCATTCATCATTCTCTGAAATGATGCGGGGGCGTTTTTTAAGCCGAACGGCATACGCGTAAACTCATAGTGGCCGTCTGCAGTTGAAAAAGCGGTTTTGTGCCTATCTCTTTTTTCAATAGGGATTTGGTGAAATCCTTTAGCGAGGTCGAGCGTTGTGCATTTCCTAATTTGGAGAACATATCCTCCATATTAGGAATTGGGAATTTGTCCTCTGTTGTAATGTCGTTTAATTTCTTATAGTCAATAACAATGCGCCACTTTTGTTGACCGGAATTATAAATTTTTTTTGGGACAACCCAAATCGGCGCGTTGTACGGACTGCTGGAATTTACAATTATTCCTGACTCAAGTATTTCAGAAATTTGCCTGTTAACCCCTTTTTTGTGCGCTTCTGGATATCTGTATGTCTTTGAAAATACCGAAATATCGTTTTTTGTTGGTATTTTGTGAGTATATTTCACTGCTGAAGACAAATGCTCACCGTCAATGTAAAAAACTTTCCTAAATTTACATATAGTTGAAGTTAGACATTTTATTTCTTCCTTATTAAGGTTTTCTAACTCTAGCTTATCTAATATCTTATTAATATTTGGATTTTCAAACTTTATTTCTATTCTATCACTATTGAAATTATTGATCTCTTCTTGAGTTAACTGATATTGTGAGTTTGTAAAAACTAAAGGCAAAATAGCATCAAAAATAGCGATTTTCGCTTGTAAAGGCCGCAAAATGTTACATCCTATAATTCCATCAAAGTCACTTTTTAAATCGGATTCTAATAATTCAATATTCACCAAAGGTTTCTTTAATTCTTTAAACAATGGGACTGTTATTTTAGATTCACAACCAATTGTTGAATTAATTGCTTTGAGTTTCAATGGTTTACTTAGTTGCGTTTTAAAAGAGGGTTGAAATAAACCTTTTTGAATTAGTGAAGTGCTTGCACCCGAATCTATTAATAATTTAATAGGAATAGATTTCGTTCTAATTATTATGCAGGGTAGAGTTCGTGTGTGGTTATTTGAAAATTTCCGATTTGGGAAGCATTTGGATTTTGTAGCATAGTAGACGAATTGTTGACTTGCTGGATATGTTCAACTTCCATAATTTCGCTTTGACGATTATTTCTAATTAACTCTGAATTATTTCCTTGAAAATTTCTACTATAATTGGGTTGTCGAAAGTTTCCAGAGTTATTATTTTTCCTAAAATTTCCAGAATTATTTTGGCGAAAATTTCTGGGATTATTTGTGGAAGAATTCCGAAAATTTCCTGAATTATTTTGATGAAAAAATTCTGGATTACCGAAATTATTATAGGTTCCAACATTATCTTGTAAACTATTTCCTAAATTTTGAACATTTGAATTCTGAAAATTAGTTAAATTAGCTGCACTATGTTTTGCCCATAAGACATATTTCCATTGTTTCTATTACCGTTTTCGATATCTATCAAGTTGTTATTAGTATAGTTCTTAAAGCCAAAATTGCTACCTGAAGTGGTAAGCTTATTTCTTTGGTTATTGTAGCTTCTTCTAAATTCAATATAAAATTTATCTGTATCAATTAATATGGATTTAGCTTCCGTAAGTGTGGAGGGGTTTCTGGCATTAAGAATTAGTTTCGGATTGTTTGGCAATTTATTTATAAACAATTTTAGTGCCAGTTTTTCATTTTGACTATTATCATACCAAACAGGTGTATCAGTACTAAGGCTTGTTTTAATATTAAGTTTTGTTAAAAGGCTTATAACATTTTCATATAATTCCTCAACAGGTCTATTAAAACTCAACATTTTTATTTGGTTAACAATATTTTCAAAACTTTCGCTTATGTTAATTAATATAATATTGGCTTGACCTTTAATTTTTTGTCTTATTCTTACTTCTAGTATATTTTTTAAATATTCATTTAAATTAGTAGCAAGTAAGAAAATATAATCAATATGTTTAATAAATAAGTCTAAATGTTCTGGTTGTCCAGTAAATTCCGGAACTCAATTTACTAGTTCGAGAAGATTTACCTCCGTCATAGTTGCTCCCTCTTTGTGTATCAGTATATTGTGTATTCACAGATTGTTGATTGAAGTTACTACTTTTTTTTTCTTTTCTTGTTTTTTTTTTGTATATTTGTATATCTTTAAGATATAGTTCTGCTTTTTGTTTCACCACTATTACTTACAAAAATATGTTTATTGTATGATTAATTAAATGTTGCTTTTAACATTTCACTTAAATTTGCTTTTTGTTTTCTATTATTTTGTCGTTTTGAATATATGTATTAGAAATTTCACACAAATTTCACTTTGTTTTATTTTCTTTTGCGACTGCGCCAATCACAGAATTTGTGGCCGAATAAAGGAAAACACTTTTATTATTATTTTTTTTAATCTTTATTGCTTGAACTCCAAAAACAGAATGAATCAGTGTTTCATTTACTTTTGCATGTTAGCTCGCATCAAGAAAAAAAAAACTGTTACAAATTTCAGAACAAACAACAATGGAAAAATACTACAAACGGTTCTTATTACATACATATTTGCTTATGGTAACCACTGACACTGACATATGCATCATCGACAACATGTGTCAACTCTACTAAGGGTAGACCATTGTGTTGGCAGTTATTTTCATGCTCAACAAGGCCAACACTCATAGCATCTCCATTTCCGCTGCAATTTTAGGCTTCAGGCCTTGAATTATTTTCTTGCTGTATCTAATTCTGCCTATTGTTATTATTATACCTTAAATTTTTTCTGCTATTTCTGCTCTGTCTTGAATCCTGTCTATTGTTATTATCGCTGATTCGCCTGTCTATTGTTATGATTAGATGTTGGTTCATTATAGCTATGAGAAGAACTCCGTCTAGTACCATTATCACTGCTACTAGATGAGTTTCTAAAGTTTCTCCTGTTGGCATTAGGCTTATTTTGAAAAGAATAACGAATAAGACCATGATTTTCAAGAAGAGTAAAAGCTTCTCTTAGACTTACAATATTTCTATTTATTACAAATAAGGACAAATTTATATCTATATTGTTTAGGAACGTTCTTGGAACTATTGCCTCATTATTTCTAGGGCTAAATTCGGAAGGCTTACTAGAGTCATATTCAAATGTTTCGCTTAGCTTTACAAGTGTATTGCTTAATTTTAAATAATACTGACTTACAGTGTCGTATTGAGAAGACCTTGTGGTACAACTGATGATAACTCTCCTTTACGCCGAAGCTGCTCATGAGTATTTGCTTCACGTCCCCTAACGTCGATCCTTCTCCCAGCTGCCTAACGACGTTCAATGCCGGTCCTTGTATTTTATTTATTATAATCCGATGGTACACATATGATATAACGCGTGGAAAGCTGTTTAAAAATGGCAAAACAGTTTCCACTTCTCGCAAAAATATCATCAGTGCATAGCTTTCGTCACCACGAAATTCTCGAATGCGATTCGAATACCGACTGACCCATTTATGTGTTAGCTCTTTAGAGTAACACGTCTTAACCAAAATTAGAAAATTAAACACGAATGTTCTTCAGAACAGAAACGTCTTTATTTTGCTAATTAAAAATCAAGACTGACTTACTTAGAATAAAATGTACAATGCAAAGGTGCATTATCGAGTGTGATAACTCAGTATAATAACAATAAGAATTAGATAACATTATGTTTACAACAAATAAATTCTTTAGTTTTCGAAAAGCGTAGAGATTAAAGGATTGGCACAATGTAAGGAATTTTTCAGTTAAAATTTCGATTTTTTTTTTATATTTGTATCACACCAGACTGTTCGTGGAGTATACGTGTAGAGTGGAGCCAGGGGAGGTTGAGTTAAATCCAGGCAGGTTCAAATCCAACAAATGGGTATTCTCCACCTGTGTTTCACTCAGTGCCCAGACGGCTGGTTTGTAACGAGAGAGGTGAACATACACAGCAAAGACATTTGTTCTTAACCCACGAATGTTGCTCACATCAACTTGAAATCGCCCTCTCATACCGATTACAGAAATTTGGAAACCAACTCCGACGATGCAGTTGGTAGAGTAAAGTAGAATTTAGAAGTGTAAAAAACATTCATTTTGTAATCTCACACCACAAATCAATGTAGATTTTCTTAAGCAGCCTGCCTGGTCTTTTGAAAAAAAAATTAACACACCGTTTTTATTTTCTTTTTACTTTTTTCGCTTCCACTTCTGTTCACCAACTGTGCTTAATATTAACTTAGCCTAGTCTGACCTAACCGGCAATCCTTTCTCTTTGTGATATATGTATGTGTGTCTACTAGTCTCTCTTTCTGCTTATTTCTCTTATTTGGTATTATTCTACTACAGTTCGGCCATCCTGACATTGACCAAAACTTTGTCGATATAATTAAACCACGGCTTCATATTATCCACTTCGCATGTTTCCGTGCAAGGCACCTGACTCAATTGTAATCCCTCAACATCTTTTATTATATAAGATATGGTTTTTCACGCGGTGCAACGAAAAAAAAACACAATTTTAATTTCGGAGATTACGGAGATTGTACCGTCGAATTGGTTCAAGAGAATCATTCCCGTATGGAGTTCCTCGATGGTTGGAACGTGTTAGCTGTTTATTGTTGCTCAACTGAATGATTTAGCTTTTACTAGATTTGTAATACAATTGTCGGAATTAAGGTTTACAATATTAATTCTGTTACATATTGTTACTTCTTTTTTTTTACAATGATCTTTGATTGCAAATGTGTCTTTCTCGCATTTAAGAATATTATTATATTCTAATTTAATAGCTTTTTTATCGGTTCTTACAGGCTTAATTAAATTTTTTTCACCGTTTGACAATTCAGTTGTGGGTATACTAATAATATATAAAATTGCTGGCGCATTTACTACTATTTTAACATCAGTGAAGTCAAGTGCTTCCTCTATATTTTCAAAAGGTGTTCTGTTATCTTTAATTTTTTTTTTAATATTTCTATTTCTACATTTAACAAAATAAACGAGTTGATTATTTTATTCTTGGCCCACAATACAGCATATTCGATGTTTACAATGTCGTTTTTTCATACATCTTGTTGAAACTCTAATATATAATCGCTTGCGAATTAATTGTTCTCTTTTAACAAATTAAGTACATTGTCGGTTATATTTGGCAACTGATTTATTCGTTCGAGATATTTTTCATTAATAACTACTTGATTATTGTTGTTTTTTAAAATGTTGTGCATTTGATATTTGATAAATTGAAAGTCGTCGTGGTCAGGGCTACCGGCTAGTCATTTCCACGCACTTCCTATGAAATTTAAAGATCTGGGAGTACGGGATTTTGGTTTGAGGCTATTCAATTGCCTGATTAGTTTGGATATATCTCGGGATAGGATTGGATAACTGGAATGGGTTTTGTTAACGTAGTTATGAATTTGGTTTTTATTTTCAGGGCTATTTTTTCGTAAGCTTCTATATCGATTACGTGGATAAGCTTACTCGTAAATGTACCCGCTCCTTTTCCTCTGCTGGTGCAGCTACTAAGGGGAGTCGGTTATTCTTGTTCTTTCTTCCGCTTCACTACGATTACCACTTTTCAACACTATCCACTATGTGGATTTTTATATGCTTTAGCTTATTTTAGAAAGTCACGCACTTTTTTTTTACTTTTAGTGCTATGAACTACTTTAATATGCGTGTTTTCGGTTCTATGAACTTATTCTTCTTTCTTTCAACTACCGTATTTTTATTCGATTTACACTTTTTTGCTCGGATTATACTTTTTGCTCGGTTTTATTCACTTTAGCTTTAGCTATTAAAAAGTCACGCACTTTTCAAATCTATGAATTTTGTAATACGTGTGTTGTCAGTTCTATGAATTTTTTAATACGTGTGTTTTCAGTTCTATGAACTTATTTTACTTTCTTTTTACTACAGTATTCTTTATTCGGTTTACACTAACTTGTTCGGGCTATACTTTTTACTAGGATTACACTAACTTGCTCGGGCGCCAGTTATGGTTTTTCACGCGGTGAAACAGAAAAAAAACACAAATTAAATTTCGTGGGGCAACTGCCCAGTTTATTACACGACTTGAAGAAGACCAAAGGAAGGCTCAATTTTACAATATTGATTTCAGCTACTTATAGACTAACTGTTGCTGACACAAGAGTCATATTCCGGAGGTGACTTCTCGACGTTCTGCTGACACTATGTCTGGAGCTTGCAGCAGGTTGAATTTATTCCTCGAATTACGATGAAGTGTGGGAATGGTTCGCCGCTGGTGTTGATGGCTTGAATGCGCTCAGCTTGTGTTGACGCTGCTCCTGGTGGCTGGGCTCAGCGTATTCCGTGTTAACACCTCCCTCCTTAAAATCGAGTGTCCTCACTCAACATCGTGTAGAGTATTGGTACTTGGCTAACTTGAGGTGGCTTTGTTTGAGTTTGTTATTCGACTCGAACCTCTCGGACTTCGGTACATATATCTGTCGTTTGGCAGAACCTTGGCGACTATGTATTGACCTTTAAATTTCGGCAAAATCTTCCTACAAGCCCCAGGTGTACTCAGAAAGTTTTTTATCGTTACACAATCGCCTTCTTTGTACTTCTTCTGAATTCTATTTCTTTCCTAAGACAATTTATTCTAATATTGGCATTGTATAATTTTTTATGCTGCTTTCTTCCTTATACTGCCTAAGTGCCTGGCATTGTCGCATGGATCTAACTCTTTCAGTCTTTCTTTAAGATGATCGATTATTTTCCCTCTTTGCTTCACTCCGAACAGTAATTGACTTGCGCGTATACCAGTACTACGATGAACTGTGTTATTTAATGTTACAATTTTGATATCATTGGAGCTATGCTTCCATTCATCCGTTCAACTTGTCCATTAGCTTGCGGTGAGGGTGTTGCTATTTTCATGTGTCGTACGTTATGGACATCGAGGAAGTTCTGGAAATCTTTCGAAGCGAAAGCACTACCTCGATCAGAAACTAACACTCGCGGTCTGCTATATGCATGGAAATAGTTTGTTAGACAACATAGTTCCTCTTTTCTTCCAGTTGAAGGAACTGCACAATATCTTGTAAACTTGGTGAACGCGTCCACTACCAGCAAAACCAATTTCTTATTCGCTTTCTTCCGTGAAACCGGACCGAAATGGTCTATGTGAATTGTGTCGGACGGTTCGGTGCCTTTGGGTATATTATGTAAAAGCCCCTCATGCTTTCCGAACTTTGGTGAAAATGCTATACATTTCAGGCAATTCTCAATGTGATCTTTAATCTTGTTTTTAATTTTCGGGAACCAATAACTTTTCATTATTGCATTCAAAACTTTCTCACATACCAAGTGTCCCATTTAATTATGGTATTTCTGTATTACATTCCTTTTTATACTCGCCGGTACATAGAAGAGAATATTTGCACCGATTTTCCTGTAAATTGAAGCATTACACATTTCGTAAACACTATTCTCTTCTTTTTCTTAGCGATCCTTAATATACACTCATCTTTAGACTGGCATATTGTTCTCTTCCAACACTAAAATGGTTGACATTCTACTAAGCGCATCTACATGCTGCATCCTAGATCCATTACGATGTTCTAGCTTATACTCATAGTTTTTATTTTTTCGAAAAATAAAACACGGGATGGAATTTCCCATCTGCCTTTTTCTGCATTAGAATGGCACCAAAACCGAGGGAACTAGCATCACAGTGGAGTTCAATCTCGTCCCGTGGATCAAAGATAGCCAATAAAGGTGCTTCTATGAGCTTTTGCTTCAACCCTTCGAAACAATTCACTTCAGCTTCCTCAAATTTGAATTTAGCGTCCTTTCTAATCAGTTTGTATAAATGTTCGGCTAAAAGTGAAAAATCTTTGATAAACCTTCCGAAATATGAGCATAGGCCCAAGAAACTATAAACACGTTTTGCATCTTCTCCGCAGGAAGTAAATCATCAAAAACATCATTGATGAACCTCTGGAGTGTGGAGGCATCTTCAAAAATTCGTTCTGTCCCATGGAGGTTACAAATGACGCATTAATCGAGTCTTCACTCATGTGAACATGATAAAGGCGCTCGTCAGATCAAGCAGAGAGAATATTGTCTTATTTGCCAGTCTATCTAGCAGGTCATCTATAAGAGGAATCGGATAATTATCCTTCAACGTCACATTTTTTAGCGTTTGAAAATCTACACACAACCGAATGTCCCCAGTTTTTTTTTTCTTACTGTTGGGGAAATAAAAGATAAGTTCAACAATTCTTAAATAAAATATGTAATTCACACGAATGATAGTTTACAAAAAGAGAAAGAATAAATTGATGTCCGGTCGTATATATACTAGCAAATATGAATGTGTGTGTAATTTAACGAAAGAGTATAATTCATATGTAATTAATATGTAACGCAAATATCTATTTAGAACTTATGACATAGGGTTGCCATCTATTACATAATTTAACACCTTTTCTCAATCCTATGTCAAGCTATAATAGTACAGACTTACTGAGTTAAACCCAGCATTTCTAAAAATATCATATGTTTATTCTTTGGGAGGTTTTTGGTCAATATATCACCAGGCATCAATAATTAATAATATTCTTTTGATAAACTTCTTGGATGTGGTGATATCGTATGTCTATATGTTTGCTTCTTGTGTGGTACATAGGATTCTTGACCAATTGATATGAGCTTAAGTTGTCGCCATATAAATGTGTTGCTCCAGCTACGAATTCACGAAGACCCATCTCGGATAAAAGATTCCTGAGATATATAACTTCCTTAGCTGCCAACGATAGCGCCATATATTCGGCCTCTGTGCTGCTTAGTGCCACTGACTGTTGTTTACGCGACTCCCATACTACTGCTGCTCCAGCCAAGTAAAAAACAACGCCATTGTATGATCGTCTATCATCGCAACTGCCTGCCCAGTCAGCGTCTGCGTAACCTTTCAAAGGCTCAGATGTTTTCCTTTAAATAAGCTTTAAGTTTATGGTATGGTTTAGGTACCTGAGAACATGTTTCGTAGCCGTCATGGAGCACCTCATGTGAGGGTCTGTATTAAACTGCGCTCACTTGCAAACTGTATGTAATATGTCTGGCCTTGTAGATATACCCAGGTACATTAGCGATCCAATTAACGACTGATATGTCTTCACGTCTACCTTTTTGCAATTCTTACAGATTTTTTCAACTTAAAACCTGCATCGATTGGTGTAGAACATTTTCTTGAGTCCGTCATATTATGCTTTCGTAATAGTTCCGTAATATATTGTTTTTGGGAAATACTTATTGTCTTGGAGGCTGTCACGCTTAATTTCCTTCCCAAGAAAATACTCCATCTCGCCTTTATCAACGACATCTAACTCCATCGCTATTTGCCTTTTTATCCATATCAGAGTTTAATTGTTTGAGCTCGCAATCAGCATGTCATCAACATACACCGATATAATATATATATATTTCAGTTTTTTTCTTTAAAATATATACACAATGATCACTTTGCAAACGAATGAAACCAATTTTCTTTAGAACATCATGTAATTTTTCATTCCACTCTCTAATTTACACACTTTCTGCAAATTTTTAGGTCTATGAAGCCTTTGGGTTGTTGCATGAATATCTCATCATTCAGCTGTTTATGCAAGTATGCTGCTGTTACATCCATCTGATGAATGATAAGGTCGTATTCAGCTGCTATTGCCAATATTATGCGGATAGTTGAGTACCGCGTAACAGGTGAAAAAGTCTCTTGGTAGTCGACTCCAATTTTTTTACTACATCCTTTGGCTACTAGTCGAGCTTTATAACCCTCCACATTACCATGTTTATCTCTTTTCAAACTGAACACCCATTTACATTTTATGGGACGTCGATTATGTGGCAAATCAACCAATTTCCAAGTGTCTTTTGACATAAGAGACTCGTACTCGGTCCTCATCGATGCTAACCATTTGTCTGCGTCTTCTCTTTGCATACATAGCATTATGCAATGTTGATGGGCTATCATTGATGCTCTCATCGTAGTTCTTTATGAGAAAGAGATTATTTGTATATTGGCGACCCGATCTCAAAATTCTTCTACTTGCAGGACTGACATTTGTATTATCTACTTGCCCATTTTCTTCAGTGTCATCTGCAGTTGAATCAGCATCTTCTCCAGCGGCAAACTCATCAGAAACAGGATGTGGAGCTTCGTTGACAACATGTTTAACAGCAGCATCGGTAGAGTCACTATTAGTTTGAACAAAACGTGAATCCACTCCAGTAACAACAGCAACAGCAAAGGAATTATCACCGTTCTTTTCACAAATTGGATTTTGTGTGTCAAAATCAAAAATTAAGTAATCTGACTTGGAATCGTCCTCTTCCTGTGTTTTACCCGGCTTCATAAAAAATGTATTTTCCATAAATCTTACGTCACGACTTTTAAATATTTTCGAGATCTTGGTTCATACAGGCGGTATGCTGTTGCCTCACGCGAGTAACTAACCATAAAGCATTCCATTCCCTGAGAAAGTAAACAAATATTTTTCTTGTGAAATCGTCAATGAACAGCACAAAATATCTCGCTCCACCATTTGAGCATATCCTCATAGGCCCACATATGTCACTGTGCACAAGTTGAAGAACACTTTAATTTGTATTTCAGATGAACTCTTAGGATATATTTTTTGACAAATCTTTTCTTTCAGACAAATTTCACAATCTGTATACGAGAACCGCCCTAGTGTCAGCCCGTAAACCATATTTGCATCTTTTAACAAACGCAGATTTTTAGCATTTATATGGCCGAATCTATTATGCCAAAGAACACTTTGACTATTTGAGTTGTTTATATGAAATAATTTTTCGGAATTATTAACGAATAAATATAACCCGTTTCTTTTTCCACCTTGAATAATTAGTTTGTTATCCTTATTGTGAATTTTAATAGTATCACCTTTAATTTGCACATTAAAGTTACACGCGGCTTTGGATAATGAAAGAAAATTACATTTCAAGTCGGAAACATATAGGACATTTTGCAAAACAATTTGATTGAACGGTGTATTTAATTTTACATCACCTATTCCAGTCAACCACAAAAACTTTCCTCCAGCCAGTTCAATTTGCTCTGAGTGTTTTTTGAAACTGTTGAACATCTAACGAGAACAGCACCAGTGCGATGTGGATCCGCTATCAAAAATCCTTGTATTAGCATTCAATACTGTGTCACTAAGATAACTTGCACTAAGCATCGCAAATGTGTTTGTTGGTTTGTTCGACATTGACGGTGTATACGTGTCTTTTCTAAATCTGCATGCACTTGATATGTGGCCTTTTCTCTTACACAAATAGCATTTGCCCTTGAAACTTTTATTTGGCTGCGCTTGCGGTTTGTCAATTTTTTGTCTATGAAGAAATGCAGTTTCGTTGTGCTCTTTTGTATGTGAATTACTCCCTCGTCTCTGCCCTTCTTCTAGCAATTTCGTTTTTAAAGCAATTGTCACGCGACTCAATGGCAATCACAAAACTTTCATATTCTTTTGGGATGCTAGAAACATTATTATGGAAACTAATTCCTCTTCTAACTTTATTTCAGTTAATTTATCGACAATCTCACTGAAATTTCTCACGTGATCTTCCATCGGTGAATTTTCTGACATCTTTAGACTAAGCAGTTGCTTGAATAATGTGACCTTTCTTGCAGGGCCACTGGGACGGTGAATTGCTTGAACTTCGTTCAAGCATCCTTTGCGGTCTTGCAGTGCTTTATGGGTACCAGTTGAGTAGGTTTTACACATAAGATGCTAGAAGCTAATGCCTTCTCGTCTTTCCCATCCCAGAGTGGAATATCTTTCACTTTCACTGGTCGAGTATCATTAACGTATCTCCATAAATCGCTGTGAATCAAAACGGATTTCATTTGAACCCTCCAGCCTTCGTAGTTATCATTGTCCAACTTCTCTATCTGATAGAGTGAAGAACTTATCTTCGATATACGTGATACACTGGACTTTTAATAACTTTCAATTAAATTTCTATTTCACTGTATTTTATTTTTGCCTGGGCCCATAACCATTTGTTGGAAAAATAAAAAATAAGTTCAACAATTCTTAAATAAAATATGTAATTCACACGAATGATAGTTTACAAAAAGAGAAAGAATAAATTGATGTCCGGTCATATTTGCTAGTATATCAAATATGAATGTGTGTGTAATTTAACGAAAGAGTATAATTCATATGTAAATAATATGTAACGCAAATATCTATTTAAAGCTTATGACATAGGGTTGCCATCTATTACATAATTCAACACTTTCCAATACAATTATAAACCAATTTTTTTCTTGATACGTGAGCCTTCGCGGGGAGCAATGAAAGGGCTTTTCATCTGTCAATCTTATCTTCATCTCGTACTTGGTTTTCGGTAAAACGGGTACATATAACTCTCCTCGAATATTCTAGTAAACTTATCTTAAATCAATTTCATCAGTAACAACATTGGAAGCATTAACGTCCGTTTCTATGTTCATTAATTCTTTACAACTTTCATCATATGTTACCTCTCTTTTTATATTCTTGTCATTATTTGTTTTCACTAGTTTCAAGTTTGCTTTTTCCAAAAAGTCTGTCCCTAATATGATTGGATATTGCATGGAATTATTATCTACAACAAGAACATTTAATTCAATCATTTCATCATCATAACAAACCAAACATTTTATTTCATCGAACACTACAAGTGGTGTCTTATTGATACCAAAATAACTGAAATAAAATTTTTCTTTCTTTCTTTAAACGGCTTCTGGCACGAACTGTTGACGAACTAAACTGATCGGACTGCCGGTATCTATTAATGTATCTAATGAAACGTTATAATTATTATTCAATCTACAAAAATAATACTCTAAAGTTCTTACATATTCGTCTTTCGGCTTCTCCCCCTGGATCATGTGCATGTGCATCTGTTTCGGCTTCCTCTTCGGCACAAACATGGCAGGCTCCCATTTCTCGTCTTTCTTTGCGGCACTCATCAGTTTTATGCCCCATGGCATTACAGTTGTAGCACCTGACTGGCGTTGTTGTTGTCGTTCGTCGCCCCTCCACCGGCTGTCGACGTGATGTTGATGGCAAAGTAACATCGTAGAACGCATCCAGCATGTCGAGTTTGTTACTGAACCGATATGTCTTGGCTTGTGCCCTCAGCGTTCTATCAGAGATCCCCTCGATGATGCCCTCCAGCAGATCCTCCTCGGTGAGATTTGCCTTGGAACCCAATGATATTTTGCTATAAAAATATTCCAGGAACCCCTCCCCTGGCGACCACGATCTATCTCAGCCGAAGAATTGTGCTGGTGGTCCTGTCAGAAAATATTTTCCGCATCTCTTCCAGGATTATTTCGACGTCGATGGTAGTGGTGTCTGGTCTCACGTGAAACCACTCCAACGCTCTTCCCTTCAACTTGCACGCGATTAGCAGCCTGGTGTTCAAATCGTTCAAATTGTACATCTGTTTGATTTCCCGCAATTGAGACTCCCAACGAACGTAAGAGCCATCATTCCCATCAAAATTCGCTCAACAGCTATTTCACATCAGCGAATCTCCTTCCTCTTGCAGTAATACTTTCTTCATTTTTTTTCTGCGCTCTTCTTCTGCAGCAACTCATACTTCTCCCTTAACAGCTCGTTTTCAAATATTGCAAAAATTCCTCCTCTCGTCTTTTGTGTGTCTGGCGTGTTGCGCTTTTCTTCTCGGTGTGCCTTTTTCCGCTGGAACACGGTTGTTCCCTCTCTTCAGTTGTTACTACTTGGTGGTCTTTCTTCATCAGACTCATAGGTGTGTGTGTGTTTTTTTCCTTCGCGGTGGTCACTTCTCGATACTCATCAGATTTTTGGGTATGGCTTTCGTTTCTCTGCTTTCTCTTCCTTCGACGACCTGTCTTCGCGTAGCGGTACCTTCGTCGCTTGAACCGTTTGTGTGCTGACTTTCTTCCGAAGTCGAACAATCATCCTCGGATTCTTCTGGAAAGGTTCCGCGTTCGACTTCAGGAACTTCAGGAACATCTTCTGAGATGCTTGGTTCGCCCTTGGATTCCCATATCATTTGCAATGGTCTGTGCGCTGCGGTTATCACTCCAAATTGTTACTGGCCCTCGGTGAAGCCCAAGTTGTTCTAACAAATTTCTGCTTCCTTTGCCACGGAACTGAGATTTACGTACTCCGCTTCAGTGCTCGACGTAGTGACTATCCTTTGTTTCTTCGAACCCCAATGCACCACTCCACCTCCAAATATGAAAGCAAATCCGCCCTGCGCCTTGCCCAACTAGCGTCAGCAAAAGCGTGAAGATCCGTTGATGTCTTTTTATACGCGATTCCAGCACTCTTCGAACCCTGTAGGTACCGCAGGACGTGCATCGCTGCGTTCCATACTGTTGTCGGGGATCGCCGTTAAATTGTGACAACGCGTTGACTGTGAAGGGAATGTCAGGTCTGCTGAAAGTAGATAGGTGCAATAGACTTCCTATTAAACTACGATATTTTGTCTTGTCAATCTCCTTTCGCTCTCCGAGAACCGTCGCTTCCTGTTGTAACTTCGAGTTCACCGGGAGTGGCAATCGGTTTGGCTTGCACTCCTCAAGGCCATAATTGTTCAACAGGTTGTTGGTGAATCCGATTTGACTGATGCCCAGACTATCTGGGAAATATTTGACCTCAAGTCCAACCACAATTCCGGAAGTCCCAAATCCCTTATCTCAAAGCATGCTGAACTCTGTGAACACCGTTGTCAGAGTAAAATTTCCATTTAAAATGTTGTATTTGAAGAAATCGAATATCTCTGCTCTTGATCGCACTTCGTTTATCTGATAACCAAACTCTGTAAGCTTTGACTCAGCTCCGTAACCAACAAGAATTCCCTCCTCTGATTTGCAGTCAAATTTTCCCAAGGAAAACCACACGTGGTTTACATCCACTTCACAACTCCTCCGGCGTAACATCTACCTTACTTTGGGTTGGGCATCGGTTCCGTAGAAAAGACGCAGTGTTGACCAATTCTCCCCACATGAATTTAGGTAGTCCACTTTCATTCATGAGGCATCTGGCCATTTCAATCAGGGTCCGATTTGCCGTTTCTGCGATCACGATTTGCCGTTACTGATATCACATTCAGAAACATAATTTCGAAAATTCTTGCTGCAGTACACCTGGCCATTGTCTGTCCTCAGTGTTTTGAGTTTTTCGCCGGTCTGGGTCTCCGCAAAAATTTTAAATGTTTTAAATGCATGCAGAGCTTCGTTTTTATGTTTTAAAAAGTAGACAAATATGCTTCTTGAGAAGTCATCGATGAACGTAATGAAATATTTTGCCTTCCCAAGAGATTCCGTGCGCATGGGGCCACAGATGTCTGAGTGCACTAGCTGCAGACGCCGTGACGTTTTCTTCTCATTCATTTTAGAAAAAGGGGTTTGTGTTTGTTTCGCTCGAATACACGTCGTACAAGTTTTGTTTTTCTATTCAATTCAGTTTTATTATCCATAATACAATATTTAACAATGGTTATATGTTTCTGCGAAGCCCAAAGGCTTTTCTGCAGAAGTTTGTGTCTTAATTATTAACATTTACGTTAATGTAAGCTTAGATGATGCTTAGGTTAAGACTTAAAATTCATTATTTTAGCAAATTAAAAAGATAAATTAATACTTAAAATAAAAAGTTAATTGATTTGTGTTTAAAATATTTCAGTTCAATTAAAAAAATCAAGGTAACATAACATATTTAGCGGATAATGATTAATACGTTTTTTTTCTGGTCTGGTCTGGTCATTTTAATTGTCTTCTGCCGTAATTATTGCAAAATCTAGGTTCGTTAAGCATCCATTTAGCAAGTCTTCTTGTGTAAATTTCGTGGTTATTCGGCCTTATGAATCGTCTATCGTCGTAGTACTCTAGTATAAGAGTCATTTTAAAAATTAATTTGAAGGACTTTGAAATTGTCATGTTCACTATTTCCGCGAGTAGACGCATTTATCCGTTTCAGTGCTGCGTTTTCTAGTTTTTGAAGTTTTTTATATGCGTAGCTGAGGCGTTGCCCCATGCAAGTATTCCATACCTAAGTTTTGATTCTACTAATGCAAAGCATACTAGTTTTAATACATTGCTTGTGGCATGGTACGTTAAATGGGTTAGCGCGTAAAGTGTCTTTCTCAAGGTCGTGCGTAACTCCTCAGTTCCATATAAAGTTGCTATCTATAATGACTCCTAGATACCTGAAGCGTTCTACTATCGCTATAGGACAGCTAGCCGATGTGCTGCAGGAATAATTTCTGAAGTATATTGGTTGTTGAGCTACTGCAAACTGGGGGTTTCTAATATACATCATTTTGGTCTTGGATGCACTAATAGTTAGGCCCTGATCATGACACCATCTAGCTGCATTATCAAATTCTCCTTGAATTATTGTTGTGGCTGTCTCCAGGGATCTATGGCACATTACAATTGCGATATCGTCCGCATACACCAAAGGTCGCACTTGCGAGAGATGCACTTTTAAAAGAGCTCATTGGCATATGGGATGCACAGAATTGGCCCCAGTTTCGATCCTTGTAGGATGCACCTCCGTAGGGTGCATCTTCTTTATTACTATAGGTTTCACTGACATTAATGCAGTAATACCGGTTGTGCAGGTAGTCCTTTAGCCAGACTGCCATTAGTTCGCGTATACCAATGCTTTCAAGGGCTTCAATTAGCTTAGTATGATTGAGAGTATCGAAGGCTTTACTAAAATCCAGGAATAAGACCAGTATGTGATAACTCTTGTTCAAGTTATCATTGACATGATTAGCAAATTCAGCCAGTAGTTTACCTGTGCTCTTTGCTTTCTAAAAGCCATGCTGACTTTCGTGTGTAAGGGAATGTTTTTCTATATAGTTTTGCAACCTTTTATAATATACGATCAATGATCGTTTTTGTTTCAGTTTTTTAATCTATTCTTGTGAATTCTGTTATCACATTTATCAAACCTAGTGAGGCCAGCATTTCTAGGTATTCTTTAACTCCGTATAGGTCTTGGTCTTTTACATTTTTGTTTACATCACCCATAATTATGATTATGACTGCACTATGTTGTGGAAGTTGAGTTGCTCATGACTGCTAGCTGTATTCTTCCTATGTCTTTGTGAGTTCCTCCTGTAAGATGAACTCGTGCTATTTCGTAAATAGCTGCAACTCCTGCTATGTGTTGATTTTTCTCGCATCATACTACGGGAATTGTAACTGCTTGACATACAGACTGCTTCTACATGCCCTACTTTCTTGCACCTACGGCACATTGTCTTAAAGTGTCGACAATCTATTCTACTATGATAATTAAAACAGCCGGGGCAGGATTTTCTCAACGATTGTGAAGATGAAGAGGGCCTATGATGTTCGATAGTTGCTAGTAGCTGGCTTACTTCTACCACGTCGTCTTATTTGATTGTACAGCACGTTTTCTGCGTTGTTTCAAAAGCGTTGGCGATATCTAATACGTCCTGAAGAGAGGGGTTGGTTTTTTGAAGCGCTTAAGTACGGACACTGTCGTTTGTTATATACAAAACCAAAACATCCCTGATCATACCATCCACGTACGACTTTGCACAAACCGAGTCGGGGCAGGTAAATAAGCAGTTAAGCGCAATGCCTCTGAGATCTGCTGTTATGCCGCACCGAGCTGGCTTAAATAAAACGATAATTGCGAGTTTAATTCAAGCGATCTTTATTTTCCGTGTGTTCTCGTCTACGTTCAGGGGTCTTCTACTGATTCTTTTTGAATTCATACAGTGCGATGTTATACTTGCTCAGCCAAATATGCTGATCCGCACATTAAGTCATCGCGCATTAGTGGGCTTACATGTAGTAAACAAAATACGCATGTTTCACTCTCAAAGTGGCCACGCGAGTAACGTCACCACCGAACATTGCCGCCGGAAATGCTTACGTTTCCATTTCCGATTCACAAACGTCAAGTGTAATGATCCATCAGTGCAAAATCGACCTTGATAAGGCCAAGTACGGCAAACAAAAACAGGAAATGCTAAGGTGAGCATTATTCTGTTGTCGATGGTTCAATTGTCGATGGTTCAATGCATGCCGATGGTTCAATGCATGGAAACGAATGTAAGAAATGCTGATTGGACAAATATTCGGTGGACGGAACACTCCGTGAACATTTTCACCAGAAATAAAAAGCAGCTTCTAAGAGCAAGACATGAACCGAAGCTTAAGTCTTTAATTTATTTTATTTCGAATTTAGTTGATTACAAAATCAACCAATATAAACCGCGCGTCCGGCTGAAACGCGAATCAACACTTTGCATACACAAACGCCATAAGCAAGCATAGCACATTTCATCCATGTATACGAAACCCATGTACAAGCATAACACTGCGACCCACGCTGCATAAGTTTGTCCAGGTTTCGTAATGATTTTGTAAAACTGGTATCTCGCTGCAAGAACATGGATTTTAGAAAGAAAGTGCGCTCTTAGCTTACCCGCTAATTCCTTGAAGGTTTTCGCCCCTAAGTCGTCCGTGCCGTATAGTTTTTGCAGAAGTTCAAACTTATCAGCGCCAATCCAAGACAAGAAAAATGCCCGCTTTTGTCTATCCTCTGTGATACCACATGCTTCGAATTGCTGCTCCATTTGTTTTACGAGTAGGTAAGTTTTCCAGTTGTCTTCCTTTTTATATGCTGGAAAAGGTTGCACTACTGCTGCACTCGTGCTCTGGCTCGTTTTTGCTTTCACCCAAGTGTGGTAATCCAGTAATATCTTCTGCATCCATTCGCGTTGCATAGCGAGGATATTTCCCAGAGTTTGCCATCCATATCCGTTTGATTTTCTTGCCTTATTTTTGCCGATTTTACATTTGGGAATTTATATGTACTTTAAAAAAATATCCTCGCCGCCACTTTTGCGATTCAAACACCATCAACTCATACTTAACAATGACAGTTTTAATAATAAAGTACACACCCTTGTATACACGTCCGCAATGTCACGGACATAGTGTAAGGTAACTGAAGTTTTATTAGGGTTAGGGTTTAATGTTTTATAGCTTAGGTTTAGTTAGTTCTAAGAAGATTAAGTAAAAAATATGTTCAGAGCGCTAAGTTTTTTCTTGGCCAGTAAGAACATACAATAAAGATTGTCCAAATGGACTGGAAAAAAACAAGACGCCGAAAGGCAAATAAATAAGTAAGTTTAGATTATTTTAGAGTACCTGCGAAGTGTCAGTAGGATAGATTTTAAGAACATGGATTGTTTAGATATTAATATAGATTTAATCATTTTTGTCTAGTTTTAAGCATGCATTAAAAAATAAAAATAAAAATGAATTTCAAAGTTAAAAGGACAGCTTTAGTAAAAAACCAACTAAACAATTCATACTTCAAATACAGTACAGTACAAACAAAATTTCAAGGGGTTGTTTTACAACACTACAAATAACTTTTGTTCCACGTGGCAATTGTTTCAATACTTTTCAATTTGGCTATACCAATTATGGGATTGATGGTTTTCGGGATCATGTATACTTTAGACATTAAATTTGGTTTAAATGAGGGGGGAATACTCATAATTGCGTTCTTAGTTTTCAATAGCTTATTAGGTAAATCGATGGCTGCGGATAACTTTTCAAGGGTTTCAAAGCCTATTCATCCATCAAAGTAGTTATGGAACTTAAATAAAAGGAATTTTAAGGTTTCATTAAATTTTAATTCACGAAAAGATGTGTATTCAAGACAGTTGTTATTGTAACGATCATTGTTCATCGATTGATCAATGTTCTCATGATATTGAGGGTTGGTTAAATCAGGATTAATAAACTTGGCGGAAACTCCCGTATCTATAAGAAGCTTCAATGTGCCAAAAGGAGAAGCAACGTAAATGTAGGGTAGGAGTTTACTGCTTTGGTTATTAACGTCTAAGAATCCGTATTATTTCCCGAGGCTTGTAAATTAAAATTTGTATCATCGATTTCATTTCCTTGAGGTGATTCACTAGGAATGTTGTTTGTTTCGCTATTTTGTGGATTCCTGGTACATATGGATCCATATTCGGTTGGTAATTATAATATTTATCCGTATAATTATACGGTACATAATTTTCCTCGTACATTTCTGGATGCTGTTGCAAATTGTGAACTTCCCCTACGGTATATCTTGAATTTGGTTGAAAATTATTTCTTTGGTATGGTTGTGTCTGCACAGGTCTTGGATGTGTTTTAGCATTTCCACTGGCAACATCCATAGGCACTGGACTTGGGAGCTTGTTATTCGAAAAAAGTTGAGGGATTAGGTGTTGGATTATAGAATTTATTGATTTGCTGAGAAGTTGTTGAAATAATCCGAATTGAGGTTAATATTGGTGGGAAAGTTTAAATTGTGGTTGCTGATATTGAAATTGGTTATTTTGGAATCTTGGAGGTTTACAATATCCTTACTGAAGAGATTGTATTGGTTTAACTTGTGAAATTAGTCTAAAGGTTGGTGCGTTAGTTGTGCGGTGGTTCTGTGGTATAGAAGGCATTGGTAACACACTGTTTTTCATATAAAAAGCATTCTGTCCTTTAATACAATAGTTTAATGCTTCCATAATGGTTGAGGGTCTCATTGCTCTAATTGTTGAACTCAATGGTTCTTTCAGACCAATGAGGAATTCCGTAGGAGTTCCATACATATTTAACACATCGTTGGCTTGGCCAACAATTTTATTTCGGTTGGCTCTCAATAATATGACAGCATATGTAGTATCATCTAATTGTGGTATTAAACTTAATATTTCCTCTACATTGCTGATAGAATCATATAAGTACTTAGGATTACCATCAAAGTGGGGGAGATATTTAATAGCGTCCGGAATACGTAATCTATTGAAGATATTGTTAATGTCTGATGGATTTAAATTGTTATTGCCTGTAGCCTGAGTGGCATTGACCGATTGCTTTTATGTCGAACTTTCAATATTCATTTTTGCAATACCTAAATTATTTTCTAAAGATAAAGTTTCTAAATGATCTGAATCGATAATTCCGTAAACCGCGACACTGTCTGATTCTATTTTACAAGATTTCAAAATTCATTCACTTTGTACAACGACAGTTGATATTTGTTCGTCTATCAGTGATACGTACCCTATATAGCGAATCAAGAGTGTCTTTGCTGATTTGAGAGCCGCTTCCCAGAGTCCTCCGAAATGAGTTGGATTGAAAATTATTTCCAAATATTTTTCGATTCAAAAGCCTTTCGTATCTCAATGAGTTCGGCTTGGAATTTGAATGGTTTCTCTAGATATTCGTGTTGATTGTTAAACGTTAAGTTCTTGTTAAATTTGGACGTTCGTCGGTAAAATAATTTAAAGGGGTGAGTTGAGTTACTGAATGAATAGCGTTATTGTAAGTGAATATTGTTTCCGAAAATATATCTTCGTGATCCATTTCGATCTTTTTCTCTTTAGAAGTTGCCAATAGGATGCTGTAAATTTCCGTGAAAGTGGAATGCAATGTCTCTACGGGTGAATTGCTACTTGATTGTTGAAATGATGTTATGTGTAGCTTTTTGAGGTGAACTCAGTACCTTGGTCACAAACTAATTTTAAAGGTATGCCGTGAAGGCTTATTAAATGTTTTAACGATTTGAGCACTGAGTGCAGCAGCGAATTTAAAGAACTTATAAATTTTTATGAGTATGAGTGATAGTGTATATCTCAATATATATAATGTCCAGAGGCTTTGTCGGTGTTTCGGACTTCATAATAAATAGGTGCCTATCATACTTCAATGTTTGATATTTTTCGCAGTTGTTGATTGTCTGTGTTACTTTATTCTTCATATGCGGAAAGTAGAATTTCCTTATAAGGTGAAGAAAGGTTTCTTCAATGCCATGATGGTTATGCTCGGTGTGATAATCGTTTATCAACTTGTCTTGTTGATCTGTTTCCCTTATTTCATTTAGAATTTCCATTCATCTTATTAAATGAAACTTTTTGTTTTGGGCGAAATATTTGATTAGACTGATTACATAATTTGAAATATTTAATCGTCGGTAGAGATAGCGTTTATCTTATTGGGAGAAAGATATTGTTTGAAGATTCGACGTTGTTTTCACTTGAAAATCATTTCTTGAGTCAGTGGTACGCCTCTATTGGAACTGTTGGAAGATGATTTGAAGATAAAATTCGTTTAGTGGTCTCTCGGAAATGGGTATTCCATCGTTCAGGTTTTCCTCAGCTGTTCCACTTGTTCCTTGGATTGACATGGCGTCGTTAACGTTAACTTCTACGTTGCTCTGATTTTCTATTCTTACCTTGCTGAGGGCATCAGCATTTGTGTTGTTAAATTTTATATAAAATATTGTAATCCAACTCTTCTAGCCTCAATCTAAAACCGATGAACTTGGAGTTGGGATCTTTTGTGTTCATGGTCCATTGAATTTGAATGCATTTTTATTTCTTTTCACTCTTCATTACTTATATCCTAGACAAAAATACTTAAAACTAGCTTACTTATTGAATCCATTGAAACTATTGCCAGCAATTCTTTTTCTATGGTAGTGTAGTTTATTTCAGAATCGGTTAATGTCCTGCTAGCAAAACATTTTGGCTTGTCGCTGCCAATAGGTCCTTGCGAGAGCACTGCTCGTATAGCGAAATTGATAGCGTCTGTTGTAAGGATAAAAGCCTTGGAAAAATCTGAATATTGGAGGATGGGGTCATTCAACAACAGATTTTAACACGTTTCGAACGCTTGTATGTAATGTTCATCTAGGATGATCTTTCTGTCTTTCTTAAGACATTCAGTTATGGGTTTTACAAGTTTTGCAAAATCTTTTATGAATTTGCGATAATTCCTTAGTAAACCTAAGAAACCGCGAATTTATTTTTGTGATAATGGAAGGGGAAAGTTTTTAATTGCACGGTGTTTTTCTGAATTAGGCTTAGTACCGTCTGTTGTACCGATATGTCCCAGGAAGGCTATTTCTTTTTCGAGGAAATGGGACTTTTCTACTTGAACTTTTAAGTTGTGTTCGCGGAGTCTGCTAAAAACTTTTTTCGAACTTTCTACATACTCCTGGAGTGATGTTTAATAAATTATGATATCGTCTAGGTAGACCAGACATATCGTTTTAATTAGATCCTTAAGAACGTTATCCATTACTCGTTGAAAAGTTGACGGAGCTTTTTTAAGGTAGTGTCCACCTTCAACGGTAAAAACAGTTTTCTCTATATCTCAGTCATCCATTTCAATTTTATGGAACCCGAATTACGAGTTCGTAATTAGAGGGACGTTTAAAAAAAACAACTTCTTTACGTGATGGTTCGAACAAGACTTTTATTATTTATATTTATATATCTATATTTATATATATTTATATTTATTATTATATTATTATTTTATTACAACAGTTCGCTTTTGCACAGGTGAAGCAATGAACGGAAGAGAATCATAAGCTTATTCGACAATTCATTGAAATTTCGGTGTCGCTGGATTCTAGTGCTAACCTTGCACTTGTTGGTTATTGGGGTCGTTGCCTCAGGTTTTCTGCTGATAAAGGTGTTGGGCAATCGGTTGGCGGGTGACCGCTGACGATGCATATGGATATTGACAAATTGTACGTTGCGTTGTTAATGAGGAATCATACCTCCTCCCCCCTAAATTTGAAGCGAGGGCCGATGCGTTTTGATTTGCTGCGGTCTGAGCGATATCTATCCTGGAATTACTATTGATTCTGTGGATGTATATAATTAGTAAATATGAGATTGTTATAATAATTGTCATCATGAGAACGTCTCTGTTTTGATTCTGCGTGTCGATCGATTGGATGATGTGGGATTGTTGAAATTGGTAGTTTTTGAGTTTTTCCAGTTTCATAGCTTCGATTACGTCTGTTAATTAATTTATTTCGGTATATGATGCTGGGAAGATGTTAATTTCGTCCAGGTATTCAGTTCTCTTATTTTCATATGTAAATCCGTTTATGTTAAGCAGCTTCTGAAGTGTATTAAAATTTTTCCTTTATGCTGTGCATGTTGTGATGATGGTGGTTTCAGGAACGTTAATGAACATTATGAAGTCTTCTTGCAACTTTGTGCAACTTGCTGGTTGATTTCGCATGATGTTTTCAATGCAGCTAGATTGACTTAGAGCTTGTTCTCTAATTGGATTCTTACAAATGAAAATGTCTTCTATTCTGGAGCAAATTTTATTTTAATACAGTATTCTATTCTCTTTCATTACAATATATGGTTCTGCTTTTACAATTTTTGTTTTTTTTTATGGGAAGTGGGATGACATGAAAAAGATTGAGGTTTTCATGGGGAAAAAATGGGATTCGGACATTAAAAATTATTTTAGAGTCATTGTAGTAAGCTTGGAGATCTAATAATTCGTACAAATGCTCATCTGATTTCACAGCAATTGATGGATTAAGAAACGTTTTTCTTATTGCAGTTAGTTCGTCATGTCGTAGTATCATTTTGGGAATAACGTTAAGCCTAGCGAGGACGATCGCTTCAGCAAAGTTTGAAATATGTTGCGAAAGTAGATAAATATTAAGATTTTATTGGTATAGGTATTGGATGTGTAATATATTATCTGTATTTGAGCGAATTGCGTTGTTTGATTTCTCTATAAAATTATATAAGTAATTAAATTATTTAAGTTATTAAAGTTATAAATATATTATAACTGTTCCAAGTCCGTTAATGAGTCCTCTTCTTTGTCTTGTTTTTGGTATTAATGCTTCTAATTTAACGTTTAGTTCCTTAAGTTTGAATTTAGTTATTTCTATTGGTGGTCTAATGCTATAAAAGTGTTTAAAATTTTCGAGTGTGAGTCCAATTCGTCCAATTGTTTGTGAGTATTTGTCTAAGTCAACAATGTGGATCAGATTGTTATAATTTTGTATGGTCCTAGCTGGTCCCAGTTTTAAAGGTAATAGGCCTTGTGAGTTAGTCAAGTCATGTATTTATAGTTTCTGTGCGTTTAGTATGTTAAACCTGTAATGTAAATGAGAGTGTATGTAAATGTTCTTTTAATTCTTGATTTATGCAATTTTTTAACTTTGTTATTTTTCTTAACCCTATGCTTTGAGAATCTAGGAGTAATTTTATTTCTTTTACTCTCGTTTCTTTATACTACTTCGTTAGTTTCCTTTTCTTCTTCGATCTTTGCTTAACTTTTCTATTCTTTTACTTGTTGTTTGTTCAAGTCTATCCTTATTTTTTGGAAATAATTCATTTTGGAATTTGGTTAATTTTTCTAGGTATTCGTGCTCGCTTGCAAAATGAAGACTTTTGTTGAAGTTATATGCCGTAAAACAATTCAAAAGGTGTAAAATGTGTTGAGGAATGTATAGAGATATTGTAAGTGAAAGTATATGTAAGTGAAATGTTTCAGCGAATATGTCATCGTGATCGATTTCTATTTTGTTTTCCTTCGCTGTAATAAGAACGATTCGATATATTTCTGTAAATGTTAAATAGAGTCTTTCTACTGAAGAGTTACTGCTGATTTGTTGAAACGATGTTATGTGTAAATTTATTTCGCTTTTCTTACAGAAATCATTGAACAAGTTAGTTGTAAACTCTCCACCTTGGTCACATATGATTTTTTCGGTATGCCGTGAATTCTTATAAAATGTTATAAAGTTAAGGATAAGTACGCTACTTCTGGAGGGTAAAGTATAACCTGCAGCGAATTTCGAAAATTTGTCTATAATTGTTAGTATTAATTTGTTGTTAATGGTATAAATATATATATGTATAACGTCTAATGGTTTGAGTGGAATTGCTCGCTTTTCATAGATGGTCTTATGTGGGTTTCTGTCGTATTTTGGGTGTTGGCACTTTTCGCAGGGAAATAATAGTTTTTTTTTTTGGTGAAGAAGAGTTTCTTCAATTCCTCTGTGTTTATATGATAGTCAGTTATAAGTTTTTCTCGTTGATCTGCTTGTCGGACGTCTATAAGCAATTCTTAACAACGGATTAATCGAAAGGATTTATTGTTTGCAAAGCACTTAGAGTAAACAGACTGGATTATGCGGAAGGTGTCTTCATCTGCAAAAATTGCGTTTGTTTGTTTGTTGGGAGCTAAATGTTTTTTAAAGGAGTCTATGATAGAGGGGTCATCAAAATTTGGATTTCTCAAGATTTTTCGTTGTTTGTTCCGGAATATAGTTTCTAATGTTTGGCTGTCTTTATCGGATTTTTGGTAGATAACTTGTAAACTGAATTCGTTAAGTGGTCTACCAAAAATGGGTATTCTATCGTTAAGGTTTTCTATTTCTTAACGATGGTTCCTTGTACTGAAAGATTGTCGTTGACGTTTATGTCGACATTTGGAATGCGATTCACTCTAATTCTGCTTAGGGCGTCGGCATTTGTATTCGCTTTACCTTTCTTGTAAATTATTTCGTAATCGTACTCTTTGAGTTCTTGTCTCCAGCGAAACAACTTTGAATTCGTATCTTTGAGGCTCCACGTAAGTGGTTTATGATCCGTAATTATTTCAAATTTTCTTCCATAGAGATACGGTCTAAAATATTTGGTTTCCCAAACAATAACCAATTATTCTTTCTCTATGGTGGAATAATTTATTTCGGAAGTTGTGAGCGTTCTGCTTGCGTAACATATGGGTTTGTCAGTTCCGATAGGACCTTGTGATAGTACGGCTGTTAGAAACAATTGGAATGGATACTGAAATGGTACCATCCGAGAATTTGAAAAGCGGATTCTTTTATAATATTTTAAACTTAAATTTATTAATACTTCTTGAACAAATAATTATAAATTTAAATCGCTTTAAAATCAGTTGAACATCTCGACACAGGAATGAAATGAATATGAATTTTTTAAATTTCAAGGAAGACGCTGTCGGTTTGTTTCTCAATAATATGTCTCCCTCTAGTTGTCGACTTTGCTGTTTGCTCTGCTTTAAGGTGGTATCAGATGTGGTTTTTAACATGTCATGTTGTTTTTAATAACAGCGCCTATAGCGAAATTGCTCGCATAGGTGGTCAAATTAAAAGGTTTGGTGAAGTCGGGATATTGCAGAATAAGGTCATTAGTAAGAATATTTTTGCAGATTTCGAGGGTTTCGTCGTTTATTTCTATACGACGATCTTTCTTTAGACATTCGGTGGGGTCTGAACAAGTTTCGCAAAGTCGGGAATAAATTCGCGGTAGTATCCTAGAAGTCCTAGGAAAGCTCTGATATCCTTCTGCGTTTTTGGGAGGGGAAATTTCTTTGTAACATGTATTTTATCTGGGTTGGGCTTGACTCCATCGGTTGTGGTCCAGGAAAGCTATTTCTTTTTTAAGAAATTCTGACTTGCCTAATTGAAAGTTTAGATTCCTTTAATTTTAAAAAGATTTTTCTAAGGTTTTTAAAATGTTCCTGAAGGGATGTTCAGAATACTATTAGGTCATCCATATATCCAAGACATGTTTTGCCGATGAGATCTACAAGGACTTTGTTCATTACTCTCTGGAATGTTAATGGTGCATTCATAAACCCGAATGACATTCGTAAGAACTCATAGTGTCCACCGTCGAATGAAAAAGCTGCCACGTCTCTTGGATCCATTTCAATTTGATGAAACCGCTGGATAGATCTATTGTTGTGCAGTATATAAGTTAAAGCACTTCGTTGTGCGAGAATTGCTGAATTGGGGTGATCGCGCTAAGGTTAGGAAATGCTGATTCGGGAAAGTGTAGCGTGTGAGAGAAGTACAATGTTCATTGCGGTGAATGCGCTGGGAACGTGTGACGGAAGTGTGGGGTGAATGGATTGGGTGAGTGGTGTGGTAAGTTTTACAATTCCCTAGTTTGTCCGGGATTTCCGTGATATTTGGCAATGGTTGTCGATCAGGAATAGTCTTCTCGCTCAATTTCCTGTAGTCGACTACTAATCTCCATTTTTGTTTACCGCTGGCATCTATTTTTTCCGGTACTATCCAGATAGGTGCGCTCCATGGTGAGTGACTGTTACGAACTATGTTCAAGCATTTTATCCTGTTCAAGCATTTTATCCATCTGTCTTTGGATCTTTTGTTCGTGACAGTATGGATAACGGTAAGATTTGGTGTATATGGGAATATTATCCGATGTATGAATACGATGTTTTACTTGATTGGTGGAAGTCAATTTTTGTTCTTCTTTGTGGAAGATTTCTTTGAAATCTGAACATACTTTTAGTGGTCCTTTTCTTTCTTCTGTGTAGAGATCTGCCGTTCTCAATACTTCTGCGATGTTTCCTTCGGGTGTAGTGTCCTTATAGTTTATGTTAAAATTGTACGTCCATTGGTTCTTGTGATGATGGTGTATGGTAGTTAGTTGAAGGTGTATGGTAGTTAGTTGAGCAAAGTTGTGTCCTGTAGCATGGTAAATCGGTTAGAATGGGTTAAATCTTTGTGAGGAATTGGGAAACTGTGTTATTGTGTTGGGTCTATTAAATGTGGTATTTGGTGGTGGTCTGTATTGTTTGCTCTGTGGTGGTCTGTATTGTCTGTTTTGAGGTGCATACACCGCTGTCGTATTGTAACTATCATTGTGGTTGCAGTTTTGGTTGGGCCTATATGAGTTATTGGGGTGTTGATGGAAGGATCGCTTTTTAAATTGATTCTGCGCGTGGTTGTCATATTTCATGTAATACATATTTTGCTCTTGCATGCAATATGATAATACGATTGCCAACGAATGTGGTTTCATGGCTCTTATGCTTGAACCTAGTTGTTCTCTAAGTCCACGTAAATACGTAAATTACCTCGCCTGGTGAGTAGTTTTTTATTATGGTTTGACGTTTCTTATTATGGTTATTGATATCGAGGCCTGTTTGGCCTTAAGTTTATCAATATTTTCCTGTCTGCATATTTCGAAAAGAGCCGGGTTGGTACTTACATTCCTACCAAAAAATATTTCTATCGGTTTTTTACCCGTTGAAGATTGAACTGAGAAATTGTATTCATAAATGCTACTTTCCAAAGGTTCTTGGAAGTTTCTATGGGTGCGTTCGATTTTCAAACAACGCATCAACTCTGAAAGCGTTGAATGTAATCTTTCGATTTGCCCATTAATCGTACTAGCATATAGGAGACATTTAAAAATTTGTATTCCAAGTTGATCACGTAAATTAAACTAATTTATTATTTTTTGGGTTTTTAAAAAAACTTTATTTTTCGACTACTCTCTTTGAGCGATACTTAAGAACTTAACTTAAAATTAACTTTAAGAATTAAATTGTTACCAAGTCAACGACGCTGCGATGCGGAATCATGAGTTGTTGGCATGAAGTTTTTCCTACGTGACGGATTGCACAAAATCATCAGTCGTGCAACGGATGATGTGTCGCATACGAGCGACGCTTGTCCAGCGGTATCAGATGAAGATGTTTGTTTGCATGTACTCTCATGCAAGAATTAGAGACAATGTTCTCGGTGGTGTAGACAGCATACTCGGTGTTAACTCCTCCCTCCTTAAGTTCGAACGTCCTCGTTCGACCTTTTAGAAAAAAGGAATTTGACTGATCCTTGTGGATCTAACTGGAGCTTGAAGATGAGGCTCAACACTTGGTGTAATGGTTGAAGCTGGCATCTCTACGGCAATTTCCTTGACGGTATGCTCTTCCGGAGGTAGATCAAATTTTGCCTTTGAACACTAAAATCCTGCTTTTCCGCTAAATTTGTAAGCGATGAACGTAACACTTACAAACATCGAAACCATTAAAACTACTCCAATAATATTTCGCTTGTGGACGCTTGCTTCGAGGTCGTGGATATACCGGGTTTTGTTGGCCTATAATTCCTTATCATCACCAATAACTCTTTTATTGCAGGAATATGTTAGTTGTTGACCTGGGTGCACGATAGGGGTCGGCTTGATAACAAATGGCTAATACAATTATCATAACTTATTTCTATTACATTTTTCTGGTTACATATTGTTATTGAGTTAAATGTTTTACAAATATTTCTTAAACCGTATACATTCGTCTCGCATTGTAATATTTCCTTATAATCTAATTAGATTGACAATTTATCTTTCTTGACAGCTTTTACTATTAATTTTTTGCATGTTTCTTCTTTTGTGGTAGGTAAATTTAATATGTATGTAGGAAAAATTACTTAGTCTATTGAGTAAAAATAAATACGAAGACTGACTCCTCGATCCGTCATCCGCTCGCTCGTCAACTCCAATCTTAGTCCAGCCAAGTCCAAAGGCCACTTGCCCTCAATACTTTATGCCACGTCCACAACTTCAGTCAACATGACCCATCCAGCAACGGTCAGCAACGCCTTCAGTGGATTCATTGTATCCTAAAACAACAATGACCTATCTATGCTATCCAATGTAAGACAATCGATTTCCATCCGTGACGAATGTAAACATCGGCCTGGTGATTAAGTGAGGGTAAACAACTTCGATCGTCTGGGTCGACAAATGAGCAAATAACGTCTCAGTTTACTAAAGTTGAAAACAGACATTATTGAACGCGACTGGCGGTCGACGATCCATATACAATATTGAAAAATGAAAAAATGATTCCTAATAAATTAAATCTTTCCTTGTGGAAAGTAAATAAAAAAAAATTTTTTTCTTTTCTAGAGGAGAAGCCTCTTTATTTCTACCTTTCTACCTTGCAAACTGACTGCAGCACTGCCACCCACGGGTGGCGTCAGATTACACCTGCCACGTGAATTACGGGATCGACCCGGTGTTCGTTAAAAAAAACTAACATTCTTCACAAGTGTTCACAAAAGACTGATTTATTGAACATAATTTATTTCACACGATGGTTCGCTTTGCAAAGGTGAACGTATGAATTTTATTAGGGCGGATGCGTCCAGCTGACCTTGCTATTCATGCAGTCACCTGTGCAATTACAAAGAATTTGATAAAGTACATGAATAAGTATATCTGCTGACAATGCAATTGACGGGTTCTGGAGCAACGGTGTCCCATGCAGGTGAATTTCCAACGTTGTGAAGATCGGGGGTGAAGGGGGCGACGTGTGCGATCGTGTACAGACAGGTGCCGTACCTGTATCAGGTTAACGTGCGGATGAATGGGCGACGGGCGTGCAGGCAGCGGCCGTGACTCCTCCCCCCTTGGTGTACAGCGACGGCCACAATGATGTCATTGGTTATCGATGCTGGAATATTCCTCATTGGTTCTTTACTTGTATTTGTGGTTTTCTGAGTTTTACACTTTTTATATCTCTGGTGACACAGGAAAAGTAGTGCTAAAATAATCAGGAGCATTGCTAAACTGGTACTGAGAATTGGATTTTTCTTGTTTTTGGTCTGGAGAATGCTTAACTCTTGAGTGTTACCGACCTGTAGTTGTTTCAACATTTCCAAGGACAGCATTTCCTCAGTATTCTTGCGTTCAGGCGTTGGTTGCAATATTGCTGGCAATGGTTTGAATTTAGTGACTTCTTCTTCTCTGAATATTAGTTTCCCATTTACTTGGATAGTGGTGTTGGAATGTCTGATCATATAGGTGCCCGCTAGTTCCTGTGTTTTGTTGTTGACAGTAATTGAGCCATTAAATTGATTAAGCAACAGAACTCCCGGCAGGATTTCTTCAGCGGATGGAACGTGGTGATCGTTGATGATAACGCAGTTCGAAGCTTTGCTGTTTAGTAGGTTGGGGATGCAGTTGGATTCAGTTATGTCTATGATAGTATTACTACTACAAATTATTTGTTCATTGAAACATTTACAATCGTTTCTTATACCACATATTCTTACATTCTAGTATTTTTTCAAAGGGTATATTATTAATTTTTCCATTAAACTTGACGGCTTTTATAAAATTCATATTCCATAGCTCGTCATTCACTGTTGGGACGCTAATAATAAAAATTATATTGTTCCCATTTGTTGCTATTTTGATCTCTGCAAATTCGAGACCTTCATCTATATTTAAAAAAGGAATGCTCCCTGCCTTAAGTACTCGTTCAATTTCATTAATTTCTGTATTACTTAAAATATAAGAATTTACGATATTGGCCTTGGCCCAATGAATGGAATACGCTATATTTATTATTTCCTCTTTGATTAATCTCAACTTAAACAAATTAAACACTTCTGTGTTTTATTCTTTTTTAAAAAAAATATTTATTTTCTATTCGGGCATTATGACCCCTTACACGCTAGCTTAAGACTGACTTAATTCTAAATTCATACATTGAATGAAGACTCGGTCGTGATCGCTCCAGACGCAGTGTCAGCGGGAATACTCTTCGAGGAATTGCATGCCGGTGTTTGTTTTCATGCTCGTGGCAGACGTTAACCTGATCCATGCTGTCATGTGGACGATGCAATGAACCGCATGCAGCTATTGTGGTGATTCAGCATTTCTTGAATTAACTCCTCCGGCCTTAAATTCTAACGTCCTCGTTAGACCTTGAAGATGTTATTAGGTGAGGTATATCTTCTATCCCGATGGTTGTTGTTGGTTGGAGATTTATTCCAGTGGTATGTTGTTCCTTCTTATCTTCCTTACGTCTTCGCATTTTCCGGAGCACAGTTAGTGCGATTATCAGAAGTGTCGCTACCATTATGATGTTGATTGTAAAGCTTATCTTGTTCTTAGTCTCCAATAAGTTGATTCGAATTGTTCTGTTGACATACAACATACTCTTCATCATTTCTAACGAGAGAACTTCTTCCCTTTGATTATGTGATTGGGACGGTTGAAGGATTGCTGGTAGAGGCTGGAGTTCTGTTACTTCGCTTGATCTGATTTCCTTTCCTCTGACCTTAATGGTTTGGTTGACGTGTTTAATAATATAGGTTCCATTGAGCATGATCGTTTCATTGTTAATTGTGACTGGACCGTCAAACTGGTTTAATAGCAAATTTCCGGTGTCAATCTCATCTACTTCGGGTACGTGTTCATTGTTAATAATAGTGCAATTCGCCTCTCGACTGCGTAAGACCTTTAAAATACACGAGCTATTTCTTAAGTTAACAATGTTCTTATTGTTACAAATTGTTAAATCATTATATGTCTTACAATCATTCTTTACAGCGTATATTTCATTCTTACATTCTAGTAATTTCGTATAATCTATTTTATTTATGACATTATTCGTCTTTACTGGCTTAATAATAGATAATGCGCATAATTAATTTTTTGTAGTAGGATTACTTATAATATAGATTAAATTGTTATAATTA
Organism: Eristalinus sepulchralis; assembly: GCA_944738645.1. Lineage (NCBI taxonomy): Eukaryota > Metazoa > Arthropoda > Insecta > Diptera > Syrphidae > Eristalinus > Eristalinus sepulchralis. The sequence goes on from OX122886.1 coordinate 22,314,899, forward strand.
GAAGCTATTTTTAGTTGAACAAATTCTAATGCGTCATCTAAGTTTATGTATGGTATATTATTTGATTCCAAAATATTTTTTGTTACATTAATTTCTGTATTTGACAGCATAAATGAATTAATTATGTTGGCCTTTGACCAATGCAATGCATAAGCTATTTTTATGATTTCATCCTTAATTACGTCTAATTTGTATTTAATTTCATGTATGATTTCGTTATTAACATTTTCATTTTCTTTGAATACACCTAATTCTGTTTTTACACGATAGAATGGTTCCCGAGAAATTCGTGTAAAAAAAATCGTGTAAAAAAAGATACTGGCCAAGTACAAAAATAATAGATTGGTTCTAGACCTCAAAAAATAAGTTAAAATTAGACTAAATAATATAAAAAAAATATTGTTGTAGTTATTTTAAGAATTTATTTTCGTTTTCATTTATTAAATAAACTAAATTATAATAAAATAAATTAAAATTTAGATTTCATAAAAAAAATAATACCAGAAATTCATTGCCAAAAAACTTAAATAACATAAAGTACAACCATAAGAAAAATTTAAACATTAAACAATTTTATTTATTGTCACTGTCTGATAATAAACGCAAACGTTTGCGAAAGACTACAATATCACTGCCATCACTGGAATGATTTTGTTGATCATTATCATTTCTAGCCGACTGTGTTGGGACATCAGTAGATTTTTGAACGAAATCAGTTATCTTAGATTGAGTTTTATTTCGCGTTAACCCATTATAAACTTCCCTGTAAGATGCCATTAATGATTTCAGTTCACGTTGAAATTTGGCAGCTCGTTCCTCGTCATGATCATGTTGTTCAAAATGACTACCTAATTTTGTAGCGAGATCAAGACCTTCTTTAATTAGGGATGCTTTTAAAATTGGACGATCTCTTTCGTCACTGTCACTATGTTCTTTATCATAACGAGTCTCAAGGGTGAGATCTATAATTTCATTTTCGCTCAAGCTTTCATCTACCAACAATTCTTCTACATCTGCTAACGATAGGTCATCGAATCCATCCCCACCGATTGCATTGGCCATTGTTATTATATCAGCAAGTTCAGCGTTATTATCGATAAAAGGATCTTTGCATTTTACGCATTCTGGCCAAATATTTTTCCAACACGAGTTCAAAGTTGAAGTAGAAAAAAATTCATTGAAAAAAAACGTGTTAAATCCAATAATTCATGTAAAAAAAGTAATTTTGTTTTTTTTTGTATTCGTGTTATTTCAAATTATGTCGTGTAAAAATAGAAATATTTTTTCGTATTTACTCGTGTTATTTCAAATTCGTGTAAAAATAATTCGTGTAAAAACAGAACTAGGTGTACTTTAATATGTAATTGGTTTTATTTGTTATATCATTTATTTTTTCTAATGTAATTTTATTAATAATTACTTGGTTATTATTATTCTCCAAAACATTATTCATTTTGTCTGTAAGTATTTGAAAGTCGTGGTGGTCGGGGGTACCCGTAATCCATTTCCACGTTGTTCCTAGGAAGTCAATTGATCTTTAAGTTTTCTTAATTTTTAATCTACTTAGATTGTTTTTAATTATTTTGCTTTCAAAGGAAATAATAGGGAATATAGGATATGTGGATGGAAGGAATTGTACAACTTGTTCTTCTATTTTGTTAACAAGGTTTTCATACGCGTTTATATCGATAACATGAATAATCTTGAAATTCCCATCTTGAATGACTGCAGTTCCGGCGTGTATCTTAATCAATTTTGAGTTGGAGTAATCCAATATCTGGAGGCTTGAGGTTTCAGTGCACCAGGGCACTATCAATAAGCTAGATAGGAAAACATCAATTTTTAATTAACTTTTTATGAATAACTCTTCCTGATTCCGTAACTACAGTGGTGTGGTTGTCTTCTAGTACTATTTCTTCTCTATATTTAGGTGTAAGTTTATTTCCTATTCTATTATTAATTTTTACATATATCTTTTCTCCTGTTGAATAATTCTTTAGAGCAGTTCTATTCCTGTTATGATATTTCAAATCATTTGTTTGTTTTTTATTTTTTTAACATTTGCTTGCCTACATTTTTCTAACTCTTCCGTATCATTGAGCAAACAATTGCTCAAGAATAATACCGAAGAATACTTCTGTAGGTTTTTTACCAGTTGTAGAATGTATTGACCTATTGTATTGGAAGATTGCTTTATGTAATAATTCAGAGAAATTAGTATGGTTATTTTCTGTTTTAATACAGCGAATCAATTCAGATAAGGTTGAATGAAATCTTTCTATTTGTCCATTTGCAGTACTTGCGTATGAGGGTACCTTATATACCTTAATATTGAACATGTTTTCTAGCATGAATATTATTGACCTAGAGTTGAACGATTTTTCATTATCCATTACGATGATTTGAGGAACGCCAAATGATAAGATTAGTTCTCTGAGGGCTGGTTTGATATCTTCCGTTGCTCTTGTTCTTATGATTTTAGCCAGAGCATATTTTGAAAATTTGTCTATTGCGGTTAAGATAACTTTTTTGGATGTGAAGTATAAGTCGATGTGCACTATTTGACCAGGGTATTCAGGAATTGGTGATGGTTGAAGCTCGGGTTTATTAGGGTGCCTGTCGTATTTATGTTGTTTACATACTGCACAAGCCTTGACTATTTTAGATATTTTCGAATTCATCTGTGGGAAATAATAATTTTGTAAGATTTGCATTTTGTTCTCTCGGCCACTCCGATGGGCTCGGTTATGCTCCTTTATTATCTCGTTTTCTTGGCTGTTCTCATCTATAAGATCAATTACCATTTTTCTAGCAAAACGTGTTTTATAATTCCTGAAGTGTGCGGGATATATTTCTTGAATGATTCCTAGTATTCTTTCTTCTGTCTTCAGACCGTTGACAACAGATGGGTTAAGGCATTTTTAAATATACTAATAAGTTTTTCTTCGGTGTACTCTGGTTCGTTTACAATATGTCGATGATAAGTAGGAAACATAATTTTAAATTCATAGGATGGGGTATTACTGATATTAAGGATAATCTAATTTTTATAAACATTGACTGGGCTGTCTATGATTTGTATGAGGTCCTGTCCAGACGTTTCATCACTATGCTGTGTCACTGTAAGTGAATTAATTTCACTGTGTTCAGGTGGGCGTGATAAGGCATCAGCTACTACGTTAGATTTGCCAGGCTTGTATACTAGATCGTAGTTATATTCTTCAAGCATTGCCTTCCAACGTTTTAGTTTGCTGTTGTTATTTCTGTGGCTCAAAGCATAGGTTAGTGGTTGATGGTCTGTGAATATTTTGAACCTTGTTGTGCCATACAAATAATTTCTCAATGTCTTTAAAGCCCAAACTATGGCCAGCATTTCTCGCACGTTGGCTGCATAGTTTTCTTCGGATTTTGTAAGCGTTCTGGAAATAAAGGTTATTGGTTTGTCGCCTTGCGACAACACAGCTCCCAATGCATAGTTCGATGCATCAGTAGTTAGGTGAAATTCTTTAGAAAAGTCCGGGTGGTTTAAGATAACATCTTCGGAAACCAGAGATAATTTAATTTTTTCAAAGGCACTCTTTGCATTCTCATCAAGGTGGACAATCTTTTGGCTAGAGTTAGCTTTGGACGTTCGCCCGTCCTCACCCCTTAGAAGGTTTTGCTAGTTTTGCATGGTCCCTGATAAACCGTCGATAAAAACCGGAAAGACCTAAAAGTGATCGCAATTCTTTTAGAGTCTGTGGTAAGGGACATTCAGCGATTGCTTTAACTTTACTGGGATTTGCTTTTATGCCTTCGGATGAAATGATAAATCCTAAGAATTCAACTTCTTGTCGAAAGAACTCGCATTTGTCCAGTTGGACCTTAAGGTTGGCATCCTGCAGGGTTTTAAATAGTATTTCTAAATTTTTAAAGTGTGTTTCGATATATTTACTAAAGACTACTAAATCATCAATATAAATGTGACAGATTTTGCCGATGTGTTCCCTCAATATATCATCTAATGCCCTTTGAAATGTGGCTGGGGCATTTTTCAGCCCAAAAGGTAGCCTAGTAAATTCAAATTTACCGTTGTTTACTGAGAATGAAGTTTTCTCAATATCTTCCTCGTGCAGAAGTATTTGGTGAAAACCGCTCTTGAGATCTAAAACGGAAAAGTATTTATTTTCTCCTAATTGAGATAAAACTTCATTTGTTTTAAGTATAGGGTAACGATCAGGTACTGTTACAGAGTTTAATTTCCTGTAATCTATTACCATGCGGTATTTCTTTTGTCTTGAAGCGTCAGGCTTCTTTGGTACAATCCATACCGGAGAATTGTACGGTGACCGTGAAGGTCTTATAATTCCGTCATTCAAAAGTTCATTCAACTGTTTGTCTATTTCGTGTATAAGTGCCATGGGGTACGGGTAATGTTTAGAGTAAATGGGATCTGAAGTAGTTGTGCGGATTCTTCCCTTGACTCTAGTTGTGAAGGTAAGTTTTTCATTGGGCTCAGCAAAGAGATTAGGATATTTCATAGTAAGGGAGTTCAGTGTATCTTTATGATCTTCTGTCAAATGATCTGTTCGTAAACTTATATTGTGAATCGACTTGGAAAGTTGTTGCTTTAATTTTACTTTAATATTGTTATTAACTATCATATAATTTTTATCAGAAAATATAATAGCAGAAAATACTTTAAGTGTGTCGTTTCCCAGGATAGCGTCGAACGACTTTAGAGAAGGTAACAGGAAGAATTTGATTGGTTCATCTATGCCGAAAAGTTTAATATATGTGTGGCTGGATATTTCAATATTTCCGCCAATTGAATTTGCGTAAAATTTTTGTTGATTTGCTTCCATTGGTTCTACATTCCGAATTGCTCCTGAATATTGGTGTTGATTAGGTTGATAGTTTCGGAATACCGGTTGAGGGTATGCTTGAGGAGGTTGCCTCTGGTTACAATAAAAATGAGAATTATTCTGTTGTCGCTGAGGGTTTGGTAAGGACATATGCTGTGGACGAGGTGGCAGATGCGGTGTCATACGCAGTGGTTGTTGAGGTAAATAAGCGAGTTGTGGATAAAATGTTTGGGAATTGCCGTTTTTCCGTGGAGGAATTGGTGGAGGTGGTCTACGAATTGTTCCTATATTATTATTAGCGTAATTAGAGCGAAATTGCTGATTTTCCAACTTCTGACAAAGATTCAGTGCGGTTGGCAAATCTGCTGGCTCACGCATGGCTAATAACCTGGGTAGGTCGCCTTTAAGGCCTCGGATAAATGTATCCAACGCTCTTACTCTGTAGGACTCGGTGAGGTGACGCAAAGCGTCTGGTGGGAGCTCCATGCTCGAAATTTTATTTTGTATAAGGGACAAGTGATTATATACTGCTTGATAGTAAATTTCGACCGAATTATCACCTTGGACGAGGGACGTCATCTGGTATTCCAGAGTTCCCAGATCTCGTCTGTCGGCGTAGTGCAACGTAAAGCACTTTGCGATACAAGTCCAATTAAGAGGCGTATTATAACTCTCGAGAATTGCGTCAGCGTTGCCTACAATTTTGTTACGGATAACATTGAGAATGCCGAAATACTTCGGTGTTCCTCGGAAGCGCTCATATATATTTAGTATTCTCTCGACGCTTTTGCGCCAAGAACTGAATTCTCCAGGCGTTCCGGAAAACTCTCTCAGACATCTTACGACGTCGGGAATTCTGTCGAGGTCATTTAAATTCGTCCTATATTCATCAGCAATCGTCTCGTCAATCGCCTTATTGAACTCCTCGTTGGGGTTGACCGCATCATCTGAGTGCATCGTGATATATAGACTTGATTTGCTATTCCAGCGATTAATTCTTCCAACTCAGGCGTAGCGTTAATAGTTCGATTAGTTGGTGCAGCAGCATTAATTTGCTCAATATTAATGACAGGTGGCCGAATAATGGGATAAGCAGCTCTAGAAGCTGATGGTGCAGAAGGCTCGGCCATTTTAAGGGAATTGGATAATTGTGGAAATTGGAACGGTTGTTTTGAAATCGGTTATGAAAACACTTCCTATCTTATTTGGTTATATTTTTTGTCTCTTAATTCTTAAAATGGTTAAATGTTTTTATATTAATATTTCTTTATAAATTTACGTTAGCACAATTACAATTCAGTTCTCATAAAAAATTATACATTTAAAACAAACTAAATTTCTTACATTAAAATGATAATGGCTGTCATCGTTGTTGACTTTCCTCCGGGTTGTGGATGCTGGAGATCGGGTGGTGCGGCGAGTTCTGACGAACTACCGTTTTGTTCACAATGTCACAATGTCACAAAATTTTGGATTCACTTTACACTGCACAATGTGAGCTACTCCGGGGCCCTTTAATTTTTACTTCACCACAACACGATTCCGTGGGACCAATAGGCGTGCGGGAGTGTGAGCGTGGCGACTGCTTGAGGTGACTGGCTACAGGAATGAACGAACGAGAAAGGGTTTTACTAACGCACGGCGGCTACTTAAGGCGACTGGCGTTTTGGAAGCGCGGCGGCTACTTGAGGGGAATGGCTTAACTTTACTCAATGTTCAACTTTTTAACGCACTAACACCTATTGGTCCCTGCTCGGGCGCCAATTAAACACTTCTGTGTTTTATTCTTTTTAAAAAAATATTTATTTTCTATTCGGGCATTATGACCCCTTACACGCTAGCTTAAGACTGACTTAATTCTAAATTCATACATTGAATGAAGACTCGGTCGTGATCGCTCCAGACGCAGCGTCAGCGGGAATACTCTTCGAGGAATTGCATGCCGGTGTTTGTTTTCATGCTCGTGGCAGACGTTAACCTGATCCATGCTGTCATGTGGACGATGCAATGAACCGCATGCAGCTATTCTGGTGATTCAGCATTTCTTGAATTAACTTACATAATTTCGATCATATCTGTATCTTTGTTAATATTTTCCTCTTTTACAATTTTAGTAATTTTGTTTTTTATTTCTCTTAGTTCGTTTATTTTTTCAATGGTAAATCTGTTTATTATTGTTTGTTTGTTACTGTTTTTTAATACAATATTAATTATTTCTGTTATTATTTCGTGATCATGCCAGCCATGCAGTTGGAAAATAGAATTTTTGTACTAGTTGGGTCTTGTTTTCTAAACTGTTGCGATGATCTCTTTTGTGTTCGTTCAGGATTTCTCATTCCTGTTGGGCCTCATTTGTAAGATCTATAACTTGTATTTGTCTGAACTTCGTTTTATAAGTTTTAAAATGCAAAGGATAGATATCTCGGTTCTTACCGATAATGTTTTCTGTCGTGAAGATACCATTAATCACACTTGGATTTAGATACCGATTAAGCAATTGGACTAAGGTCTCGCTGGAGTATGTTGGTCGTGTAATTACATGTCTATGAAAAGTAGGGAATGGGATTTGGAATTCGTAATTATCTTTGTCTCCAATATGAAACATAATCTGATTCTTAAAAGCGTTAATGGGGGTTTCTACGGTAGGTATTCATTCATGGGCTCTACTTTCGCTACTTTGTTGTGTTGTTGTCATATACAAATTTGGTTGTAATGATATTCTAGATAGCGCGTCGGCTACCACGTTCGTTTTGCCGAGTTTATAGTTCGTAGTCATACTTTTCATAGATGGCTTTCCACCTTTTCATCTTGGAATTGTTGTTTTTATTGCTAAGTGCGATAGTAATCGGCTGATAGTCGGTGAAAATGTTTACTTTCGCTGACCCGTATAGGTATGTTCTTAGTGATCCCAAAGCCCAAATAATGGCCAGCATCTCCTTTTCGTTGGTGGCGTAACTCCTCAGTCTTAGAGAGAGTACTGGAAATGAAGGATATGGGTTTTCCATCTTGCTCTAATACTGCACCTATTGCTAAGTTTGATGCGTCCGTTGTCAGGTGAAACTCTTTATTAAAGTTGGGGTATGCCAAAATAATATCTTCGGATGAGAGGGCTTTTTTCAGTTTCTGAGCAGCCTCTTCGGCTTTGTGATCTAATTGGATTTGTTTTTTACTTGACACTGATTTAGACACTCGGCCGTCTTCCCCTTGGAGAATTGAAGTGAGTGGCTTCGCGAGCTTTGCGTAGTCTTTGGTAAAGCGTCGGTCCGGAAAGACCAAGAAAGGACCTAAGCTCATTTAGCATTTTGGGAGTCTGAAAATGTAATATTGCCTTGACATTGTATGGATTCGTCTTGATGCCTCCGGCTCATATCACATATCCAAGAAACTTTACTTCGTTCTTAAAGAACGCACATATGTCCAATTGCACGTTGACGTTTGCATCTTCCAAGGTCTTAAATATTTGTTGGACGTTCTTGAAGTGTGTCCAAGTTGTTAGAGGACTTGGTTTATCTCCGGTATAGGGTATCAGGCGGGTATAGTTACAGAATTTAGTTTCCTGTAATCTAAAACCAATCTATACTTTTTGTCCCCGGATGCGTCTGGTTTTTTCGAAACGATCCATACTGGTGAGTTGTATGGAGATTTCGATTTTCTAATGATTCCATCGTCGAGCATATGTTTGATTTGTCAATCGACTTCATCCTTTATCGCCATTGGACATGGATAGTATTTCAAGTGAACGGGTGTATCGGAGAAAGTTCTAATTTATCCTTTGACATTTGTGATATAAGTTAACTTGGCATCGCTTCCCGAAAATAGTCTGGGATGTTGTTGTACCAGACTTTCCAAAGATTCTTTCTGGTCTGAAGTCATGTGTTCTGTTCGGAACACCAAGGCATTTACTGCTTGTGAAACCTGTTGTTTAATTTTAATTTTGGTTTGGTTTTTCCCTATTTCCATGAAATTTTTATTGACATGAATTATCGCGTCTATTGCTTTTAGCGTATTATTGCCTAGTATGGCATGAAATGAAAATTGAGGTGTTCTAAATCGAGAGTTTTGGCTTACCGGTTCCGTTTTGCCTTAGAGTAAACGGTTGCCTAAAATTGTACTGCGGTTGATACCTAGATATCCTTGGTTGGAAGGATTGATATTGAAATGGTGTTCGTTGTTGTGACTGGTTGAACGGTACGGGATTCGACTAGGGGTGCACTGGTTGTCTACCGCTTGTATTTGTATAATTCTTGTTCCACTCTCTATGTGATTCTTGTGGGGTCGAACTATAGGTCCTTTTTTTTTGTGTTGTGGTTGCCATAGGCGTGACTAGCTCTGAAGTTTTGATTTTGAAGCTTTAAACAGAGGTAGAGTGCTTGAAGCAAGTCGACAGGCTCCCTGATTCCCAGTAATCTTGGTAGATCACCTCTTAATCATCTGATGAAGGTATCTAATGCTTTATCCCTATACATGCGTATCCTATACATAAGGGATTCTGGACCTAAATTCATACATGATATTCTATTCAATATCAGAGATAGATGTTGGTATACCATCTGATAAAATCTTCTATAGAATAGCTTCCTTGAACTAGAGAAGTCATTTGGTACTCTAATATACCGAGATCTCTCTTGTCTCCGTAGTGCATAGTCAGACATTCTGAAATGGCCGCCCAATCTAGCACTGTATTGTAGGATTCAAGAGCCAGGTCAGCGTTACCTACGATTTTATTACGGATTACGTTAAGTATGCCGTAATATTTGGGTGAACCTTTCAAGGGTTCATACATTTTTAATATACGGTCGACGCTTTTGCGCCAGGAGCTAAATTCTCCTGGAACACCGGAAAATTCACGCAGACAACGCACGACGTCGGGTATCTTATCCATTTCAGTCAAGTTAATTCTGTATTCGGTACTAATACTTTGTTCTTTGAACCGCGAGTTATTAGCGTTCGTGTGTAATGCGTTAAGTAACAGGGCATGGCCCTGCCGTTCGAATTCGCTATGAATAATGTTCGAGATTAGCGAGTCAAGCTCGGGTGCAGCCCTTAAATCATTCGCAGGATCTGGATGGGATGGAATAGAAATAAGTGGTTGGTTACTTATCTCACAATCGGGACTAATAGTTGCGACAGTAGTATTAGCACTGGTTCTGGATGTGCTACTTCCAGAGGGATTATTTCTAGGGGGATCGGTAGTGGTTCTGGATGGTAGATCAGGCATGATTTTTTCTAGTTTTAATACAATTTTAGTTCAACCTTTTGATTCTTTGACTATTCGACAATTTATGTCTTAATTTGTGTTTTATGCTCTCCACTTTCAATATTTTTCTGATTGATTTTAAAAATGTTCCTCTCTTTAAACAACACTTTTCATTCACAATAAAAAAATTATTATATTATATCTTGATAACTTAATTGGGACTTACGATACTACTGCAAATGTGTTTAATTCTCTTCACTTTCATTCTTTCTTTCGTCAATAAACAATGTTTTCCATTCACAATAAGAAAGATTATATTATATCTTCTTAATTGAGACTTACAATATTACTGCAAACAGCATCTCAAAGTTTTATTCCTTCTTTCTATTTCCTTTTTCCTCTACTACTTCATCCATCTTCTCGTCTAGGTCATACGTCTGGTTCTGTGATTCTTGTTCTGCATTTACCTTCTTCAAATACTTTATTTTTCAGTGGCATATAAACAGTTCTACATTTTGGAGAAAATCTTTTCCCAGCAATATCTTATCTGAAATCCATTTATCAGGAACTACTTGCAAGCGAATCCAATGACTGTCTGCTCCGATTAGTATTTTTAAATGGCAGGAACCCATTGTCTGTTAAGGCGCGTTTCCATATCCCTTCAGAATCCCTTCGATCAGAGATATTTCGTCCACATTTCCCTTACCAATCTGTGTCATCGCAAAGAGGTATTCCAACAGAGTCTCGGAGGGGACTTTCTTTCTGGACTCCAAATGTTTGTGTACTTCGATGCTTCCTTCCAAACTCTTTTACTAGAATATCTTTCAGTTTTTCCCAGTTGGTGACTCCTTCCGTTGCTTCGACCGCCAACTTAGCCACTCCCTTCAGTAACCTGCGTGCTTACAGATATTTCTGTATATCGTTCCACTCACACGATGTCGCTATCTCTTCGAACTCTTTTACCCACAGGCAGAAAATTTCCCCCTTTCCCCTGTGAACTGCTCAAGAGATTCTTCAACATCTCGAAAAACAAAATTAACTTTTGTGGCCATCGTTCCTTCATCAAATTGTCTTCTTTGTCTTGGGTGATTGTTTGATCGACAGTTCCTCGTCTTTTATTGCTCTCAACACGTCCTCTACCTTCACGTTTTCTCCTTTAAAGTTTTCACGAATTCGATCTACTAAGTCGGTTTTAACGTTATACTTATACGACAACTCTTGGCTCTTCAGAAACGCTTGCAGTTGTCGAACGGTCAGTGACTGTAGATCATCCATTCACAACAGCAAACTTCCGTGTTTCCACACTTTCTCCAATTTCTTCAACTTTACTTTGCTTCGACTTCTTACCTCAACTTCTTATCTTAACAACTTAGACCGTCTTCGCTTAACCCGCCGTCGCTTTTTACTCGTGACAAAGAAATTTTCCCAATCATTCCGGTGATGCCGGTTGAGCCCCCATGTAGGAAAAATTACTTAGTTCATTGAGTAAAAATATAAAATCGAAGGATTGAGAAAACAACTACTGGATCGCCGGCCAAAGCTTTTCAAAACTCGAAGAAGACTGACTCCTCGATTCGTCATTCGCTCGCTCGTCAACTCCAATCTTAGTCCAGCCAAGTCCAAAGGCCACTTGCCCTCAATACTTTATGCCACGTCCACAACTTCAGTGCCACAGCCAACATGACCCATCCACCGCTTACTCCAGCAACGGTCAGCAACGCCTTCAGTGGATTCATTGTATCCTAACACAACAATGACCAGAGTGCGTCAAGTTTTATGCTATCCAATGTAGGAATTGAAACATCGGCCTGGTGATTCAGTGAGGGTAAACAACTTCGATCGTCTGGGTCGACAAACGAGCAAATGACGTCTCAGTTTACTAAAATTGAAAACAAACATTATTGAACGCGACTGGGGGTCGACGATCCATATACAGTAGTGAAAAATTAAAAAATGATACTTAATATTCTACATGTATAAAACAGATGTATTATTAGAGGCTATCTTTACCTTATATAGATGTGATCCAAGACCTAAAAGGGGTTTTGATTCTTTATTAAGGATTTAATAAAGGATTCGGTTAAAATTGTTGCTGTTCTATTTTCTCCAACTACCTCTTTCTCGTATCCACGGTTTAATGTGGATCGTACTCGTTTGTTCTGCTGAACATATATTGTTTGACCCGGAATAAATTCCTTCATTGGCTATCTCTTTTTGTTTCTCTAATATGTGTGGGTCAGAACTTACCCTTTGACCAAAAAATGCTTCAATTGAGCGTTTCGCCGCGGTGGAGTGCATACGAAAATTGCATTCAAGAACGGCGCATTTTAAAAGTTCCGTGAAGGATCGATAGAGCCCTTCCATTTTCAGACATCTCATGATCTCAATCAGTGTCGAATGGAATTTCTTGACTTGACCGTTAGTAGCACTGCAATAGGGGAGTATTGTGAAGATTTTCATCTTGAGTTCGTCCTCAATCTCTCGATTAATATAACCTAATAGACGCGTAATTAAATGACTTTTCGTTGTCTATAACGATTATTTCGGGTAGGCCAAAGATTTGTCTTAAGGGTCCACGAACGTCCTCTATAGCTTTAGACTTTATAATTTTTACTTGTGTATACGGAGTCAATTTTAATGGAGGTGAGAAAGAGATTGTTTTCGGTGGAAAATATGTCTAGATGAACGATTTGCCCTGGGAATTGAGGAATCGGTGTAGCTTGAATTTTGGGTTTACTCGGATGTCTGTCGTATTTGCCTTCATTACACACCTTACACTGCTTTATTATTCGTTTTATTTTATTAGCCATTGCCGGGAAACAGTATCTTTCCAAAATTTGTGCCTTATTCTCTCTATCATTACGGTGAGCTCGTTGGTGTTCTTTAATAATTATTTCATCTTGCTCCGCTTTGTTAACTAACTGTACTTCTAGTTGGGTGAATCTAATTTTGTAATTATTGAAATGCGAACTTTATATTTCGTGTATCATACCCATGGTATGTTCATTAGTTTTTATATAGTTTATGACAGAAGGGTTAAGGGTTCTCTTGAGGATTTGTTTGAGGTTTGCTTTTTTGAATTCTGGTTCAACTATAAGATGTCTATGGTAAGTGGGGAAAACTATTGAATTTCACAAAATTTTTACTTTGAACTTCACCTTGCTGCAGAAAGATTTGTTTTTTAAAGGTATTTATCTATAAGCTCAGCTCAGAGCTCAGCGCCAAGAGCATAATTTGACGCATCGGTAGTGAGATCAAAGGGTTTATTATAATCGGGATAGGCTAAAACTAGATCTCTGGAAACTAATGAAACTTTTATTTTATTGAAAGAGTCGATTGCTGCGTTGTCAAGTTCTATGGGTATTCTGGAGGATTGTTGTTTAGACACACGGCCTTCCTCTCCTCTTAGGAGGGATCTAAGCGGTTTCGCAAGTTTTGCATAGTCCTTTACGAAACGACGGTAATAGCCCTAAAGGCCTAGGAAGGACCTAAGTTCCTTGAGAGTTTTTGGGGGAGCGAAATTTATAATACGAATCGACCTTGGTTTTTATACTTTCAGGAGAAATAAGATATCCAAGATATTCTACCTCTGACTTGAAGAAATCGCATTTTTCACGTTGGACTTTCATACTCACATTGTTTAAGATGTTAAAAACCTGCTCTATGTGTTCGGTGTATTAGACCTCATCTTTACTAAATATGATGATGTCGGCGATATACACATAACATGATTTTCTAGTGCATTCCCGTAAGATATCGTCTAGGTTTCTCTGGAAAATCGATGGAGCATTCTTTAGTCCAAATGACAAACGTGTAAATTGGTATTTGTCATGATTGACTAAAAATGCCGTCTTCTCAATATCAGACTCCTTTAAAGGAGTCTGATGAAAGCCGCTTTTTAAATCAATTACAGTGAAAAATTTGCGAGATTATTTCGCTTAAGTCTGGTATTGGATATCGATCGGCAATAGTTATGGTGTTCAGTTTCCTGTAATCTATCACCATTCTGTATTGCGGTGCTCGGGACGAATCAGTCTCCTTGTCTACTTTCCAAACGGGCGAATTATAAGGAGACCGTGAAGGTCTTATAATACCGTCATCGAGTAATTTTTGAACTTTCTTTTCGACTTCTGTTTTGAGGGACATAGGAAAAGAATAATTACGAGTATAGACGGGTTACGGGTATAGATTAGTGGAGGTTTTAATTTCTGCGATAAACCTTGTGGTATAGCTGAGCTTCTGCTGAGATGTTAAATGATCGGTTTTGATTGCAATCGAGCTTACGGATTGTGACCTAAGCTGATTTATTTTAATTCTGACTTTATCGTGGATCGTAATGTAACTGTCTTTGGTGTGGATGACGGCGGACAATTCTTTCAAATTATCGTTACCTAATATTCCATGGAAAGTTTTAAGCGTGGGCAAAAGAAAACATTTTATTTTTATATTGTTAAGGCCGAAAAGGTTTATTATTTAGTGGCTGATTTTTACATCACCGGCAATCGATTTTGCATAAAAGATCTGTTCATTAGGAATGGGAGACTTAACTAACTCTGGTTTGTATCACTGTAATCTACTGAATATTCCGATGAGTATTGTTGTTCCGCGACTTCTGGCGTGCATTCAACTGGATTTTGCTCACCATAGTCTGGTGAGTGCACCCCAAAGACTTGTCCATAATTTCCCTGACAAAGGTACAGTGCTTTTGGCAAATCCGCTGGCTCTTTCATACTCAGTAAATCAGACAGATTGCCCTTAAGACCCCTCATAAAGGTGTCTAAAGCTTTGTCCCTATAAGTCTGCGTTCGCAATGGCATCGCTTCAGGACAAATCTTCATACAATAGATCTTACTAATCATTAGTGTAAGCAGTGAGCATACAGTTTGATAAAACTTCATCCCTGTGTTAGATGAGATAGCTGGTATTCTGAGGTGGTAACATCGCGTTTATCTACGTAATGCATCGTGAGGCAGCTTATAATATTATCGCAATTAAGAGGCGTATTGTAAGCCTCCAATACTGCGTCAGCTTGCCGATAATTTTGTTACAAATCACTTGAAGTATTCCATAATATTTTGGGCTTCCTTTGCAATGATCGTAGGAAGGAAAATCGGTGAGCGTTCGGGTTATTTGGGAAGTGGGATGTTCTGCAACCCTGGTTCTAGTTACCGGCATGTTTTTTTTTAACTTTTACACTTAACTATATAAAGACACTGATTTATTTATTGTGATTTACCACTCGCTTAATAAACTAAAAACTATATTTATTACTTTTTTCTTTAATAATTCCATTAAACTTCTTGTTTTTTTTCAATAAACTAAAAACTATATCGATTTATATTTTCTTTTACAATTTCAATGCACTTCTTTTTTTCCTTAAACACTAACTTACATCACTAAAGCTACAAGCAGATTCATGCTCTGACCGGGCAGGTTTTCTAGGTTGATCCGGTGGTGCGGCTAGCTCTATCGAACTTCCGGTTTGTCCTGTTACACGGGGCTACTACGCGGACCTTTACAGATATTTACTGTAATTGTTTCACCACACGCGATCGCGGGGGACCACAGGATTTTTCCAACGTTTTCGAGTTTTACCTCGCGGTGTTAGGGCACCGCTTTTTATCCCGTATTATAATCGGGTATACTACCGAACTTTACCGCGTACTGATCGTGTGGTCCTTGCTCGGGCGCCAATTAAACTAAATTATTATTTTTGGGGTTTTTAAGAAACTTTATTTTTCGACTGCTCTCTTTGAGCGATACTTAAGAACTAAACTTAAACTTAACTTACTCGTATTGTTACCAAGTCAACGATGTTGCGATGCGGGATCATGAGTTGGTGGCATGAAGTTTCTCCTACGCAACGGAATGCGTAATATCATCAGTCGTGCAACGGATGAGGTGTCGCATGCGAACGATGTTGTTTTGCATGTGCTCTCATGCAAGAATAAGCATTGCTTGCAATTCACACAGCGTACTCGGTGCTAACTTGTAGCATGAATTAAATTGACTCAGAGATTAAGGACTTCTCGTTGTCGATAACTATCATCTCAGGTAATCCAAAACAGAATAATAGTTCTCTCAAAGGTTGGCGGATGTCCTCGATGGCTCTAGACTTTAATATTCTCGCTTGAGCGTAATTCGAGAATTTGTCTAGTGCTGTAAGTACTAATGGTTGTAACTGTTGTATAGATATCCAAGTGAATGATTTGTCCTGGGAATTATGATGGGTGTTGCTTGTAACTCCGGTTTATTTGGATATCGGTCCTATTTGTGTTTTCTACACACTTCACACTGTTTAACTAAACTTTTAATTTTTGCACTCATTTTCGGAAAGAAAAAACGTTCTAATAACTAATAACACGGTTGTGTACTTTATTAGAATTTGCTCTTCTTCGTCAGTTTCATAAGTTAAATCTTCGACTTTGGTTTGCGTGTACCGTACCTTGTATCGCGTGAAATATAGGGCGTACAGTTCTTGTATCATTCCCATGACTTTTTTCGTTGTCATGAGGCCGTTGATAGAATAGGGGTTAAGATATCTTTTGAAAATTGAAATTTTATTTTCTTTGGAATACGTGGGTTGTATAAGTGAATGCCTGAAATAACCTGGGAAGGGTTTTGTAAATTCGTAAGTACTCCCTTCACCTATGGATGAAATGATCTGAATTTTGAATGCGTTGACGGGCGCCTCTACACATTAGATAAGGTTATGAGAAGAACTCTCATCATTGTGTTCTGTGGGAGTAAGAAAATTTATTTCTTGAGGAGGACGGAAAGGTGCATCTGCAGCGACATTACTTTTGCCTGGCTCTTACCGTAGTTCGTAATCGTATTCTTCCAGGATTGCCTTCCAGCGCTTCATTTTGCTATCACTGTTCTTGCTGCTAAGCGCATATCGTAGTGGCTGGTGGTCAATAAATATCTTAACTCGTGCAGAGGCACAAAGATAATTACGCAATGAACTCAGTGGCCATATAATCGCTAACATTTCTTTCCGTTAGCTGCGTAACATTCCTCAGTCGGACTGAGTGTTCAGGAAACGAATGTAATCGGTTTATCCTTTTGCGATAGGACAGCAGCATAGCTAGAAGCATCCGTAGTTAGTTCGAACGGTTTGCGGAAATTTGGATACGACAATAGGAAATTAGGAGGATTAGGAAATTAGAGCGTTTTTAATTTTTTGAAACGAATCTATGGCGGAAGGGAAGACAATTTGCGTTTTTGTCCTTCAGAGTCTTAGGCGTAAGGAAATGTTGAATGGCTTCAACCTTTTGCGGGATTTGTCTTTATTCCTTCTCCAGAAATGAGAAAACCAAAAAATTCGACTTCCTGCTTGAAAAAGTGACACTTATCCAGCTGAACTTTCATATTAGCATCATACAGCGTTTTGAAAACAACAAGAAACACACAACAACAACAAACAGCTTCTGTTTTGCTAAAAGTGACTATATCATCGATATTGGAAGTTGAAAGATAGATGGCGCGTTCTTGAGGCCAAGCGGAAGCCTGGTAAATTGGTTTTTACCATTATTGATAGAAAAAGCGTTTTTCTCGATGCCCGCCTCCTTTAAAGGAATTTGGTGAAAACCACTTTGGCAATGTTGAGCTTTCTATAATCGGTCACCATTCGGTATTGTTTTACTCCGGATGAGTCAGGTTGCTATTCACGGCACTATTCAAATTGGTGAATTAAAAGGAGACTGTAAAGGTCGTATAATGCCGTCATCTAGCAGCTTCTGTACTTGAGTCTCAATTTCTATTTTAAGTGCCATAGGAAAGGGATAAAACCGAGAGTAGACAGAATCATTTGTCGAAGCCCGGAGAAAAGATTTGGTTAATTATTGACAATAGAACTGAGCATTTATTTCTGTTGAGTCGTCAAATGGTCAGTTTAAATAAATATTGCATTTGCAGATTGCAATTTAAATTGCTTAATTTTGATTTGAACCATATCAATAATTGTCATATAGCTGTCTCGTGTATGAATAACTACGGATATACGGATGTGATTGGAATTGTTGTGCTTACGGAGAGTAGGAATTGTATGAAGGATAAGATGGCCTAGGGGCTACATTTACGTTTCTGGGTGGAACTAACTGATTCTGATACTTAAGACAAAGGTGCTTGCTTCATGGCAGATCTGCAGGCTCTTTCATACCCAGCAAATCAGACAAGTTACCCTTTAGATATCTTATGAAGGTGTCGAAAGCTTTGTCCCTGTATGTGTAAGAGACGCATTGCCTCAGGACCAATCTCCATACAGGAAAATTTACTTAAAATGAGGGTTAACTGTGGGCAGACAGCTTGATAGAACTCCTATAAGCTCCTGTCACCCTGGCACAAATGTGATAACTAATACTCTAGAGTTGTTACATCACGCTTGTCAGCGCAATGCATAGTAAGATAATTTGCTATACTCTCCCCATCTTACGGCGTACTGTATGCCTCGAGGGCTGCGTCTGCTTCACCAATAACTTTATTACGAATCACGTTAAGAACTCCGTAATATTTTGGTGTTCCTTTGGAGTGTTCGTATATTCGAAGTATGCGTTCGACGCTTTTCTTCTAGGAGGAATATTCACCCGCTTCTCCTGAGAAGTTTCTGAGGCATCGTACAACATCGGGTACTTTCTTAAGATCTTCCAACCGATATTGGTTCTCTGGCAGAATTGTTTGATATCTTCCAGAAAATCGATGTGCGTTAGAATTTAGCACTCTTTCTATAAGCGTTTTGCCCTGCTGTTCTATAACACGACTAACGATATACGCAAATAGGGCGTCCAGCTGTGGTGTAGATCTCGTGTCAAAAGTTTTTTAATTTTCTTTAGTTTCACTTATTCTTTCTAATATTCTTAAGACTAACTTCACCTTTCGGGTGTCTATATGTAATTTCAACAATTGCCACTGGGTGTTTTAGGGACCGATAATTGAACGCTTGCTTTTGTATGGCACTGGAACTTCTTGAGGTCACGGGCACGAGAGTTCAAACGCGACGGCACTGGAACTACTTGAGGTCACGGGCACTTATTTAACCGGCACAAACTCTTCATAAGCGTTGCAATCTACCGGTCCCTGCTCGGGGCCATTTGAAAATCTCGGATCGGATTTTAATTAAGAAAATAAACTTTATTCTTCCGATGCCAAACGACAACTAACTCAAAATCTAACAATTGCAAATCTTATTATCTAATGCGGCGTGGGGACGTAGGTACGGGATAGGAAATTTATGTAGATGTCGCGGTCGCGGAATCCAGAATGCAGACAACATTTGATGTAGGTGCTCTTGTCCCTTGCTTTGTCCGCTATGCTGGAAGCTGCAAGTGCTCGGGTGACCGGATGATTGTGTGTCGACCGTGCACTGTGATGTTGGATGTGGGACGTGTGCAATCATGTTGAAATATTTGTGTCGTTAACTTCCATACAGGAAAATTGTATGGTAACCTAGACGGTCTTTAATTCCATCGTTGATAAGTTAATTGACCTGCTTTTCCACTTCATCTCTAGTTTCAGAGGTTGTGAGTATCACACCTTTCACAATTGCAGTGAATGTCAGGGAAGTCTTTTACCAGGTTATTGGTTTCATCCTTTTGACGTTCATATGTTCTGTTCTTATTTCTATTTAGTTTACTGCCGTGCAGGCGCGCTGTTTGTTTTTGCTCCGTTTTGCTTCCTGCCAAACGAGGACTTATTTCCTGAAGTCGCCCACTGAATATATCGGCATTTTTTTCAAGATGGTGTTTATAATTCGTCTGCCGTCATTATTGAATACCCTACTAACGGTTTCAGTAATTAAAGTAAGAGTTGGGGGGATAAATGGAAAATTTGCCTTATTTGTCTTATTTAAACTTGTTTCCACGGTTTTCTTAAAATTCTAATACAAAGCTAATTTTTTTTTTTTTTTTTTGAAAAAGTGAAGAAAAATTGTTTATGATTCTCGTTTGCTTTGTGCAAATGCAATTATTACTCTTATTTTCACTCTTTACGTCTTATGTAGTTTTTATAATTCTTACGACCTAATCTTACATTAACTTCAGTATCTGCATCCCTGGTGAATTGGCTGTAGCCCTGCTGCGTCTTTGTCACGTTCTTTGTTTACTAAAGGGCCTGCGTCACACTTTCAATTTTTCACTTTGCACTTAGGGCCTTGGGGTTGTGAGAACCACGGAATATTTCACACTACGATGGTGCTACTTTAGGACCGTTATTTGTTACTTGAGGATCGATAGATTCGCGAACTTAAACTACTTGAGGACTGTAGACCGAATCTTAAAGCTATCCCGTGGTCCTTGTTAGAGTAAAAAAGAATTTATGCTTATTGTAACAGTTGAATACTTCCTTACCACTGGTGGGGGGGAAATAAATCGCTTTCTTTGAAGTTTTCCGAGCAACTCGCTCTTTATTTCTTATGCCTAGCTTATATACCTAATAACTGCTTATTATATTTCGGACGCCGAAAGGCATATTAGAGTTGAGATTAGATTAGCTAAGAGTATCCGCATAGGGTCAGTAAGTTAGGCTAAGAACATTATTCACTAAGCTAAGCTAAGCTAGTTTTAAGTAATTTTGTCTAGCACGTAAGAAAAGAAACTGAATTCAAATAAACAAAAATTGCAACAAAAAACTGCTTATTATACAAAAATACAAATCTTATCCTAAATTGCACACGACAGGTGTTCAATGTACGAGTTCGTCGTGTGTAACGAAACACCTCCAACTTCGTTCCGCGCGAGTAATGAATTTTACTCCAATTCAGTTTTTAAATGCTTTATTTCCTTTTGGCATCTCCAATTGGACTGCCGAAATTAAATTCTTATATTTAGATTGATCTAGGCTAACAATAATCAAATAATTTACTCACAGTGACATTATGCCGACTCGTCAGTACATTGCCTTTTCATTTATTATTTAGTGAAACTCGAGTCGTGTTGACGACCGAAGTTGAACGTTGCTCCAAGCAAGCGGTACAGCTTGCCTTGTAGTTTGGAGTTCAATATTCATCCGGTCAACGGGAATAGCTTACCCCTTGTTGTTATATGTAATTCGAGTGTGTAACGGAATACTTTTTTTGTGCACACAACATGCTGTTCCTTAGACTGACGAGATGCAGAAATCGTCATCTCCAAAATTTAAGCTGCTAATATACCTCTTTGGTGCAGGTACTGGTTTGCTCCGACTTCTGTGACATCTCCACCACTTCCATGCGAAGTATATTAATAGTACCACCAGCAACAAGATTCCGGTTGATCCCGATACCGTGTACTGACAGACTCGGTGCATTTTTATCTCACTTAATAATTGCTCTCGATTTTGTTGCACCTGGATCTGGTGATCTACTTTCAATAATTCTGTTGACATATCTGTCTGCAGTATTGGCATGGGTTCACGTTTGAAGTTGATCATGACCGATTGATCTGAAAGGTTGTGTGGTTGCAAAAATGAAGAGTTTATGGTGTTGTCTCTCATTTTGTTGGCGACGATTATCATCATTTGGTTTTTATTGATGCAGTCCGATGTTAAGTGTATAATGCAACTTTTTTTTGCAGTTTTGTTGAAACTGCAAATTACGTTCACCGTTGTTTCATTTGGAACGCTGAAGATCCAGGTGTTTGGACGATGCATTTGGATCCAATATCTATTAGGCGGAACGGAATGCATCAAATACTTTTCTGACAGCCTTTGGTTGTAACACAATATGTGTATTTCATGTGCTCCAGATACATAAATCGGATGCTGCAAGTTACACCAATATCTACTGGGTAATCTTGATTGACACTCGCAAATGAATCCTTATTCCTAGGATAGTAGTTGCTTCCTTCTATGATAACTAATAGGTAATCGGAAGACGGCACTATACAAGTGAATATTCCATTAGCCCACATATGTAGGTATCGGCAGCACTCTCTATATCCTGAATTCCTTATTATATAGCAAGAGTAAGGTTAACTCTACGATAATGTTGCGTGCGGTAACTCTTCTTCTTGAAAGAAGGCTTCTGTAAAGTTGGAGTAGCGATTCAAGATATCTCTCCCCAGGAATCATGACTACGTGGCAAATGGTCGTGAATCCGCGTCAGTTCATAATTAAATTGTTGAATGCTCAATATGAGTGGATGTATTCTGGCATTGTGTGTTGCCAAAATCATATTAAGCAAAACATTCTTATTGCTCTGGAAGTTTAACATCACCAATAAGGTATTTATCACAGTGGAGAAGAGTACTTCGTGGGCTTTGTAGTTATTTTTCTGCTCACAAAGTTGAAACAATACCTCGTTTAACTGATGAAATTGTTTTTTAGTCAGTGACTGCTCTTCTTTAAATATATTTAATGTTGAATCAATGATTGTTGTTTGATTCCTTATCAACTTCATCAAATGATCTTGATTATCCTTCACGTTTTCGATTGTTTCTTCATACTGCTAGACAATACATTGGTCTAAAAAGCCAAATAGCTCATTTGCAACTGTGCCTATATTATCCAGTGGCGAGCGTTTGGTTTTATGAATAGGATTCTCATTGGCATGCAGGAGAATATCATTATTTAGATCGATTTGATGTAACTGTCGATCAAATTGCTGCAATGCATCCTCACATAATATCTTGTTTACCTCCTGTTAAATGTATTTATTAAACATACCATACTCAGACCAATAGTTGCTTATGTTAAAGAAGACAATGAGCTAGATATTAAGTTCGCTCGTCCTACGTCCTCAAAATCAATTCCGGGTTGATTGTTGAATTGCGTTTTTTCGAATGGGGCAGCGGAAATTGAGCTAATGAGAGCTAGCAGTAACCAAAAGAAAAGCGTTGAGTATCTGTTCCTCCTGTTACTCTGCCTTATATGTTGCTTAGAGTTTTCCCCTTCTGTGGTGTTATTAATCCCAAGATTGACTTGAACTCATGTCGTATTTCGATTTCGTTTTCTGATTAAATAGGGAAAGGCTCTGTTTCATTTTTTTCAATAGGTTAAGGGCACAATTTGGTTATCGGCCTCTGAAGATATTTGTGGTTGGTAAATATAGTGGCCGTACGAACTTAGTTATCTTTTCCAGGATGCACCTCCGTTATTTTAGCCATCATCCATGTAGTTGGTGGTAGCCGCTCACCCTTAACTAGCACAATATCCCAGACCTTGACGTTGGACTCCTTCCTTTTCCCCTTAGTTCGTTGTTGTAATTGTGAAAGATATTCTGTTGACCAAACTTTCCAGAAGTCGTGTGTCATCTTTTGTACTAATAGCTAACGCGACCGATACGTTAATGAGTGGACTTCTGATAAGAAAATGGCCTGGATTTAGTATTAGCATTTCGTCGATGTCATTATTGATTACAATCAGAGGACGCGAATTCAGACAGGCTTCTATTTGTGCTAGCAGCATCGAGATTTCTTCGAAAGTCAAGTTCGTGTCTCCACTTTTTTTCAAATGGTATTTGACCGAGGCCTCCCATAGTCCACCGAAGTGCGGTAATGCAGGAGGGATGAAGTGTCACTGAATTCCATCTAACACAAATTTTTTGGCTACGTCTTCTGCTGACTGTCTTATGCTGGCCTTCATCTGTTTTTGAATCTCCTTGTTGGCCCCAATGAACGTTGTGCCATTGTCACTGCAGAAGTTTGAGCACAACCCTCTTCTTGAAGTAAACCTCTTCACAGCCGCTATAAATGCCGCATAGCTCAATTCGCTTACTACTTCTATGTGAATAGCCTTGGTCGCCAAACACACAAAAATTGCTGAATATGCCCTTGTTGTCCTATGTCCTCGTCCTTGGGAAATTAATAACTGCATTGGTCCAGCATAATCAACTCCGGTATTGGTGA
This sequence comes from Eristalinus sepulchralis, assembly GCA_944738645.1. Lineage (NCBI taxonomy): Eukaryota > Metazoa > Arthropoda > Insecta > Diptera > Syrphidae > Eristalinus > Eristalinus sepulchralis. The sequence goes on from OX122886.1 coordinate 22,338,757, forward strand.
ACGGTCTAGATGGAGTAACTCGCGGTGATGGTAACATTCCCATTAATTGACTTCTTACTTTCGCGTTGAACCGATAACATCTCACACAGTTGTGAATGACTTGGCGTATTATATGTTTTCCTTGAATAATTCAGTATGATTGCCGTAATGTTGACAACACTAGGTGAAGACCTCCATTTTTAGTTTTTTAGTTTTTAAATGTATTTTTTTATTGTTCCTTTTTTCTGATTTCTTATATCTAGATATTAAAATACTTAAACTAGCTATAAATTTCGATGCGATTATAAAAAACCTTACTGGCCCTATGCGGGCTCTCTAAGATAATCTTAATATTTTATTTTCGTGCCTTTCAGCGTATTTTTTTTTGTAGGGTCCGTTTGTGCACATGTTTGATTAATAATTTTGTAAACTTCTCGTTACGGGCAATATGCATAGATGTTTTTCAGAATCTAATAGTTTGGCATGCTACAAACGTACTCCAACAACAAGAATATTATCCTTATCCAAATATGGATTTAATGATAATAGTTTGGTTTTGCTGCTAAGAGGTTTTCCACCTTTAAATGCGACAATTTTTCAGCAAACACTCTTTCTTGAACTGATCGTAATATGGACTTCCGGGCGTTTTTCAGTTCCTCTACTGTTAACTCTCTAACTTGTTTGAATTCTTTTGTCCGGCAGTTCTTGGCAAATCTTCTACAGTAGGCAATTACTCGCAGAAGTTTGGGATAGCTTGAAAATCTTTTAGTTATGTCGATATTAGTGTGAACAGTAATATTCAACACGCGCCTCTCTTAAGGATTTTTACTCTTTGTACATCTTGGGGCGGCCAGCTGACGGAATCAAGTTGTAGCCATTCGAGACCATTCCACCGTAGTTGATCGTATTTTATCTGTTCTGGAAAACATCCTCTGGAGGCTGCATCGGCAGGGTTATCAAAAGAACTTACGTGCCTCCATGAAGTTTGTTTAGTTGCTTCTTGTATATCCGATACCCTGTTGCCTACAAACGTTTTCCAAGTTGATGGACGTCGTTGAATCCACGCCAAGACGATTGTAGAATCACTCCAAGCGAAGACTTCACCTACTCGTGAACCAAATATTCTTATAATTTTTGCCAGTGTTTTAGCTAGTTGGTGTGCTCCACAAAGCTCTAACTTGAGGAGTGTAAGTCTTTTTCGAATCGATGCTACCTTTGTTCTTGCAATCAACATCATAGTAGGTACCATTGCCGAGGGTTACTCTTGAATACACAACTGCGACATACGCCGTTTTTGATGAATCACAGAAACCATGAAGTTCAAAGTTTGTACTTCTTTTTTCTGATCTTCATCCATCTTGGAATTCGAATCTCTTCCAATGCAATTAGGCCACCCTTAAGCTTCTTCCATCGGTTTCTCAACTCTGCTGACAGTACTTCATTCCATTGGATATCTGAACCCAAGATATTTTAGAGCTGACAGTTCCTCTTTGACGGCATCCAAAATAGACTTTATTGCAATTGCTGGCGTTTGGTTATTGCATGGTTTCAGCATTTTATCGATATACATTGATACTATTTTGCGCTCGTTGTCATATCTCGTCTTCAGTGTTTCCCATGCGCAATGGTAATTTACACTTGATATTGTCAAGCGTTTTATTAGTTGAAATGGTTCTCCTTCTAGGTGAGTATTTATATATCAATTTTTTTTTTGTTGTTGAAATTGACTCCTTTTCATGTATTATTGTGGAAAAAACATCGTAGAAGGAACTCCACTCTAAATAATTACCTCTAAACGTTGGCAGCTTCAGAGGCGGTAACTTTGCACTTATCTCCAATCTGGTATTTGATTTGTTCTAGCTTGCCAGGGTAGATGCCATCCGATGGAGATAATAGTTAATGTCTTTCTTGATATCTGCATATTTTCCTTCCTTATGATGCAAATGTTATTCAAACTCCTCCAAATTTTGTATAATAGCTTCAATTTTAATGCATGGCTTTCTAAGACGCTGCGATTGAATACCGATAGGCGTTTCTTTTGAGGGTCTTCCGAGATCTCCGACATGAGGACCTATCTTTTCTAACATTACCTTCAGGCCTAAGTACAAGGTTTGTACTTTACCATATGTATCCTTTTGTATGTACGGTGTGTTGATTTTAACCACATTTTTAATTTTTTTATGGTTATTGTGGAATTTTGTCCATAATGAATTAATTTTGGCTAAACGCTCTTCTTTGTACTAAAGGGTTTTCCTAGAAGCACTACACTTTTTGAAATTTGCTACTGTTCATTCCAACTCTTCTGCTAATGCCTTTTGTCTGGCAACGATGATAAATACTTCTGCTTCGTCAGCCATTATGATTTTGTTATCTTTTTATTGCTCACTTTTGTGTGTTTGAGCTCTGGCAACACTTGATATTTATGTTTTGTTGAAAATTGTAATTTTTACCAATGTTTAAAGCCTAGGTAACGCTAAATATTACTTATGATGGTCGGTGGTTTTCATAGTCGAATGAATAGAAAGTTGAATACTTCCTTACCGCGGGTGGGGGGAAAATAAATCACTTTCTTTGAAGTTTTCTGAACAACTCACTCTTTATTTCTTATGCCTAGCTTATATACCTAATAACTGCTTATTATACAAAAATACAATACAATACAGGCTTGTGTGGAAAAATTTGGGGAATCCTGTATGTTGGTTTCATCATTATTGAAATAATGATCTAATTGTTGGTGAGTGTTTGGCATAATCGTATTTATTCCATTAACTACGTTGAAGTTAAAATTTGTGTTTCGAGTTTGTTGCCTTTTTTTTGAAAGTTTGATTGCCTAAGTTTTGTTGTGGACGATTTTGGGGTTCGAAGTTCTGTGGTTTATTTGATTGAGGGTTTGGAAATTATGTAAGGGTTTTTGTGGTTTATTGTTGGGTGGGCGAGTTTGCCTATTTTGTGATTGCCAAGGGTTAGGCTGTGACTGGTTAAATTTTTGTTGCTGATACTGGTGGGGTGGATGGTTATAGGATGGGTTGTTAAGTGGGTTGTTGGGTCGATTGTAGGTTTTTTTATCGTCCAAATTGCGAAAATTTTTGGTATGATATATTTTGTTCTTTAATGCAACACGTAAGTGCAGCAGCCAGTGTATCTGGTTGCATTGTTCTTACTCTTGAACCTAACGGTTCATTTAAACCGCACAATAACGAGTTAAGGCACATCTCCGCAAATAGCTCTTTTTTCGTTGTAATAACATTTTGATCATTCTCATGCATCAAAATGTTATTACAAAGGGCAGATTGCAGCTCAATAATTTCTCCGTAGAGCGATTCCACCGTCTTGGAATTTTGTCTTACACTGTGTAGATCTCGGATGAGCGATGTTTCGGTTCACTTTTCAGAATAGTGCAGGGTTAAATTTCTTTTAATTTCGTTCCATATCAGAGGCGTTCCGTACATGTTTAAAATTTCATTGGCTTGTCCGATAATCTTGTTTCGGATAACCCTTAATAGAATGTGTCCGTACGGAGTATTAACCGTATCACTGATATAGAGCGTTTCCTCAACATTGTTGAGAAACTCGTAAAGCAATCGAGGATTTTCTTCAAAAGTAGGAAGATCCTTGATTGCGTCGGGTATTCTTAGTGAGTTGAAAATGTCGTTGTGGTTAACGACAGTAGGTTTGGTTATCGACATTTCGATTTGCTCGGGGGAATTTGAGGGTGAGGGGTATTCTGTGTGTGAGTGTGATAACTTTTTCTGGTATAGATGTTAGACTTTTGGATAGTTTTCTTAAGTCGTACGGGAAAAACGTTTAGAGGATTTGGCCTTTTCTCACATTAGTTGCTTTTAAATGATCTTATGATCTTAATAAATTTCTTACATACAATTCCTAATAAACAACAACACAAACAGCACTCACCATAAGTAGAAGATCAGCATACCCATTCGTTGGTCCATATTTGTTTTTTGAGGTCGCAGTAAAGGGTTGAAACCCACCGGTCTATTTCCAGCACTTTTTTTTCCCTATTTTTACTTTGATAGGCTTCTGTCACTGTGTTTTCGTATATATATCTATTTATATATTATATTTTTTATTTTTTTTTTCAAAAAAAAATGTTTGAACTGTTTCACGTAATGTGTTTCACTAATTGTGCATAAAGAATATAATTTTTTTTTTCTAAATTTGCTTGATGGGCGGAACGAATCACTTCCACATTTACTTTAACTTTAACTAGAAAAGACCGTCCGCGACATCCTACCGACTGCGTCAAATAAGTTCGGGGATGTTTCGAGGTTTAAAAAAATTACAACTTTATTTGTCCACTTCTCTGGATAGACTGACCTATGCTAATTTTACAATCAAGAATGAAAGCTATGTTTGCTGAGGTGATTGTGTGAACTTTATTTGGAGCGGAAGGCGTCCATACGCTTAGTCTGCAATTCTGTAGTCCATGCGATCACCTGTGCAATCACAACGGTTTGGGAATTACAATGTGATAATATTTGATGACGGTGCATCCGGTGGTTTTGATTGACTGGTGGTGTAGAGGTGAGGTGGGGTAAGATGATAGCAGGTGAGGTGAAATGAAAGCAGATGAGACTTCGTTGTGCAAGGCGCAGGAACGTGTAGCTGATGGGTTATTTCCAACTTCGTTCCGCGCGTGTGTAACGGAATACTTTTGTTGTGCAGACAACATGCTGCGACCTCCTTAGACTGACGAGATGCAGAAATAAAAAAACTTATTTTATTTTCCGTCAGTTACTTACTGACTTTTCTTACAATATTTCTTAAGCTATAACTTATACTTATTCTACCTAAACAACGCTCAGTAACGTGTAAACTTAGAAGAACTGGGGCAGACACCAAATCAGCAAATTCGGCTGAAGTGTGTTGTTGACTGCTGATTGAGGTGCAAGTGCATCAGGTGTTTCCTGTGGGAATGACCGAGCCGTCGTTGAATGAACTATAAAATTCAAGTGCAATGAAAGTGCATCGTGGGAATGCTGGGACCAATGACCGTGACCGTGAATATAAATTGGTGTGTCAGGTTCTATGTACATGTGACTGGCTGTTAACTCGTATTTTTTGAATGGTTTCTGTAATTTACTGTCTCGTTGTGTTGCATTGGTACTGCTGGGTCTAGTTGAATCAGCAACAGTCTGGCTTTTCCAACTTCTCCTTGCGAGAGAACAGCGCTTATGGCAAGGTTTGATGCATCTGTTGTCAAGTTATTGGGCATGTTATAGTCAGGGAAGGAAAGAACATAGGTAGATGTCAATAGATCCTTAGCCCATTGAATGCTTTTATCGCTTCTGGCCCAAGTTTTATGAAAGGAATTCTATGCTTTTAGGGTGGCTGGTGACAATATCTTTCTTATTGCGGTTATCTTTTTTAAATCAGGCCTTATATCGTCAGGCGACATTATATGGCCGAGAAAGTCTACCTCAGTTTTCATGAATTGAGTTTTTTCCGGGTCCTCCCTCAAATTAGACTCACGCAATCTGCTCAATTCAGAATCGTTTTCAAATTTTCGAGATGTTCCTTTATTCCAAAAACTATTATGTCGTCAATTTAGACATAACATATTTTACCGATATAAGTTTTCAAAGCATCGTCTATTGCTTAAAGATTGCCGAAACTTATAACCTTAACCTTAAAAATTCGGATTTCCCGTTCATTGTAGAAAAGGCCGTTTGGGCACCTCCAATAGTTTCACCGGAATTAGATGGAACCCTGAGGTGAGATCGAGAATTGTGAAATGGGTTGCGTTACCAAAGGTGGCGAGAGTAGCATTTATATCTGGTATCGGATATGAGTCAGGAATCGTTAGACAATCGCTTGCAATCGATTACCATAGGATACGGCATATCACTATTTGGTTTCTTGAGGATGACTCAGATCGGAGAGTTGTTTTTTTTATTTTTTATTTTTATTACTTCATTTTCTTACATGCTAGACAAAAAATGCTTAAAACTAGCTTATAAATAAATCAACTATTTTTAATTTTAACTTACTGACTCTTCACGAGTACTCTAAGCTAATCTAGGATTTCTCATTAGATTATTTAATCTACGTAAATTTGTTTAGTTCCTCGAAGAAAATTGTCGTTGTTTGTTCTTAATCTAACTTATAATAACTATTTATTCCACACTACCTTAAACTTAACTACTATGTACAATTATATTAACATAAACTTAACTTAAAATTAACTCAACTTAATTGAACTACTTAACTATTTACATTTAACTTAAATACTTAACTTAATGTCCGTAAAATTTTACGGACGTGTGCACCAGGGCATATGTGTTATATATGTATATGCTTTAAAAATATATCTACTACGCCGTGATGCACCTATTTTTGTTTTTTTTTTCTTGTTTTTTTTTTTGTTTTTGATATGATTCCTAAAACTACCCTAAACCTATATGAGTTGGCCCTGTAGAGTCACCTACCCCGTCTATGCGTTTGAGAAGTTAACGCCGTCGAATGCTGGTTATTGTGTAACCACCAGAAAAAATGCCGTTCTTTGGCAGAAACTCCTCTATCACGGGAAGAAACTGCTTTACTGAACAGTAGGAGATCCTCGTGGTTGCGAGCGACGTCCGGCTTGTATTGAAGTTGCCTTTCTACTGTTCGGCGTGCGACGTGGAAGATGATGGGGCAGCCTTCCCTATCTTGTATCAGGCCTTTAACGTCCAAATAAAAGAAAGCTTCATTCGGAATGAAGCCGTTAAGACGTACCCGTACATGTTACATTTCATTTAGGTTAGCTTAATAACAAAAGGATCTATTTTTATAAGGTTTACCTCATTATATAGAAACTCGTTGGTCACTAGCATAGTCAGCATCACTGAAACAAACTAAAGACCAACATTAAGTTCTTTTGAAAATCATACCCATTTTTCTGGTTCCGCTAAGATATTTAAAATTTTCTTAACGGCGTTGACGTGACTGTTGTTGGGTGAATTCAGGTACCGGGAAACTACTCCCACTGCAAACGTAATGTCCGGTCTTGTTGGCCCCGCCAAGTACATAATAGAACCCCGACTCTTCTTCCTCTGAAGATCCACATACGGCAGGTGCCATAAGTTCCGCTGGAGTAGACACTGGCTTACATTCATGTTAAGTTGCCTAAGAAGTAGCTCGATGTAACGTGATTGGCCTACATGAATTTCACCTTTGGGTTTGATGACAATTCCCATCCCAAGAAAGTAACCAGCTTCACCAAATTCACCAACCGATGTGCATCACTTTTTCTCTTTAAAGCCACTAATCCATCATCATCATATGTATATGGCAAGCAGAATTCTACACTCAGCATCTGATGATATGACAGTCCAAGGATGCATTTTACTTGGTTTTAGTTTGAACTCCTTGAGAACTCCAGTCAACTTCTGGTTCCAACAGCGGGATGCCTGCTTAAGCCTACTTAAATGAATTGAAATATTTTGAATGCATACTTTGTTGCGATACTGTATTTTTTTTTTGTTTTATGCCCTACACCGTACATGCCCATCTGATCGTATGATTCACCCGAAATCTCTCCAAAGATTTAATTACAGCCAATGTAATGTAATGAGCATATCTTACGAAAGTTTAAATGTGCCAGCGGACATACATTTGGTCTTCTGTTAATAAACGACACCCAAGCAGAGAGTTGTTTGTCTTTGGTCTCATCTTTCCCGCTCACTTGTCCCGTTCGGCTATTACACAAACCATCTTTGTACCGTCACCAAATCCCTCTTGTTGTTGCTGCATATAGATCTCCTCTGCGATATCACCATACAAAAAGGCAGTCTTAACATCAAACTGTGTGAGAACAAGCCCTTCGTTGGCTGCAATTGCAAAAATGGAGCAGTTTCGCGGTAGTCTAATTTATCTGTCATGTTTTTACAAATGGATAGAGAATTATAACTTTTCCTTTTTTTACTGTTCCATACATTTCTCCATTATTTCAAGAATTACATAAAATACGTTTTATTTTACAATTTTGTTTCGTTTTACTGGTTTGATTCTTTCATATATTTTATTTGTTGTTAAAGGAATAATTATAATATAGAGAATTATCGAACTATTGCTTATGACTTTTATGCGTAAAAAATCGAATGTCTTCCATTGTATTATAGGGCGCTTATTGTTTATTTGAAATATTCGTAGCGAGTTCTACTCCTTACTTTGATTATAGAAATGAATTAATCATACGTAATTTGCCCAAGGGAATAGCATAATTTTTCTTGTTTTACAATTTTAATTGTATACTCTACATTTGTTATTGGTACAAGATTTAAATAATTATCTTCTTTTAGCAGTTTCTGTATTTCATTTTGAACTCTAGTGATATTATTCATTCCCTCATTGTATAATTGTTTAATTACAACCTGCTTGTTATTATTTTCTAAAACATTCGTGATTATTCTTTTGATGGTGACAAAATCATCGTGGCTGGATTTCCAGCAGTTCATTTCCATGTGCTGCCGATAAAATTTAAAGAACGTTTTATTATTTGCGGTTTTCAATAATGGATTTTAAATTATGAAAAATTAAAACGTGTTACTTACAATAGATCTGCTTTGGTGTACTCTGGTTTAATGATAATGAGTCTGATGTAATTTTCCATACTAACTGATTACCGTATACGTTGATTGGGGTTTCGACTGTACGGATTAAATTGAATAAATTTCGGCTTACTATTTGGGGAGAGGACTGCTCCGATAGCATAGACCTAGGTATATGCGGTCAGTTCAAATTAATTTTTGAAGCTAGGATATGAAAGAACTTCTCCTGTTAAAATAAGTGAATTTTGGACTTTTTTAAATGCTTCTAAGTTTTCTTTATCTAAATGAATAGGTTTGTTCTTTGACAAATTTTTCGACACTCGTCGAACTTAAGGCGGTGAGATTATTGGAATGTTTTCCCAATGATGGATTATGAATTGTTGACGTGCTGAGATTGAAAATCTATATTTTGCAATTTCAAATAGAGGTGTAACGCTTGGGGTAAGGCAGCTGGTTCGTGGAGGGAGGTCGTCTTCTAGCTGGTCTTCTAGCGTTATGGTTTTTCACGCGGTGAAGACAAAAAAAAAACACAATTTAAATTTCGCGGGGCAACTGCCCAGTTTATTACACGACAAGATCAAAAGAAGACTCGAGGAAGACTCAATTTTACAATATTCATTTCGGATACTTATAGACTAATTGTTGCTGACACAACAGCAATATTCCGGTGGTGACTTCTCGACGTTCTGCTGACACTATGACTGGAGCTTGCAGCAGGTGGAAGTTATTCCTCGAATTACGGTGAAGTGTGGGAAAGGTTCATCACTGGTGTTGATAGGTTGAATGCGCTCAGGTTGTGTTGACGTTGCACCTGGTGGCTGGGCTCAGCGTATTCCGTGTTAACACCTCCCTCCTCAAAATAGAGTGTCCTCACTCGACACCGTGTAAAGTATTGGTACTTGGCTGGGTTGTGGTGGCTTTGTTTGAGTTTGTTGTTCGGCTCGAACTTCTTGGACTTCGGTTGTGGTATGGACAGAAACTTCCTCTTTGTGGCACATATGATGTTTAATGATTATTACTATTGCTGCCACTACTATTACGAATGTGGCGCTGTAGTTAATGGCGAGATGAACTTGATTTTTGGCTTCTTCTTCGTCAATATGAATTGTGTTATTGACATGCAATTCCTTTAGCATCTCCAAGGTGAGCAATTCTTCATAGGTTCTGGTTGATCAATTGGGATGCAAGACTGTTGGTAGTGGCTTTGAGAAGATTTGTATTCTTGGCCATTTATCACAATAAATGAGTTGTGGTGTCGCAGAATGAAGGTTCCTGTCAGGTTAACTCTGATGACTTCTACGGAGATTGTACCGTCGAATTGGTCCAGGAGAATCATTCCCGTATGGAGTTCTTCAATGGTTGGAATGTGCTGGCTGTTTATTGTGGCACAACTGAATTATTTAGCTTTTACTAGATTTGTAATAAAATTGTCGGAATAAAGGTTTACAATATATATTTTCAAAAGGTATTCTATTATCTTTAAATTTTTCTTTTGATATTTCTATTTCTACATTTGACAAAATGAACGAATTTATTATTTTATTTTTGGCCCACAATAAGGCATATTCGATGTTTACAATATCTTCTTTTAATACATCTAGCTAAAACTTAATTTCTAATATATAATCGCTTGCGAATTAATTGTTCTCTTTTAACAAATTAAGTACTTTATTGCTTATATTTGACAACTGATTTATTCTTTCGAGATATTTTTCATTAATTAATTATTATTTTTCATTACTTGATTATTATTGTTTTTTAAAATGTTGTGCATTTGATACTTAGCAATTTGAAAGTCGTCGTGGTCGGGGCTACCGGCTAGGCATTTCCACGCACTTCCTATGAAATTTAGGGATCTGGGAGAACGGGATTTTGGTTTAAGGTTATTCAATTGACTGATAAGTTTGGATATATCTCAGGATAGGATTGGATAACTGGGATGGGTTTGGTCAACGTAGTTATGAATTTGGTTTTTTAATCTCAGGGTAATTTTTTCGTATGCTTCTATATCGATAACGTGGATAAGCTTAAATGTACCCGTTTGAAGCTTAGCGTACCTGTGTGTACAGACACGATTTTGGAATTGGAATGATCCAAAATTTGGACTTCCGCAAGACATTGCGCGAGAAGGAGAAATCTGAAAAAAAGTTAATTCCGAATATTTTTTTTATGGATGACTTTGCCTTACTCCGTAAGAATAGTGGTTGATTTATCTTCCTTGACTATCCCTTTCTTATATCTTGCTGATAATTTGGTACCTATCTGTTTGTTAATTCTTATGAAAATAGTTTCACCAGGGTTGTATGTTTTGATTTTTGTACGTTTCTTGTTGTGGTAGTCCAAATCTATTTTTTGTTTTCTTGTTTCAATCGTATCTTGCCTTGAACGTTTATATTGTTCGGGGTGTGTACTAACTGTTCTACAGAACAAAGTTTCTACTGGGCGTTGCTTTGTAGTTGAATGAATGGAGTAGTTATACTCATAGACAGCTCTGTCTAAGAGTTCTTCGAAAGATCTATGAACACGCTCGGTTTTTAGACAACGCATTATTTCTGATAACGTCGAATGGAATCTTTCCACTTGTCCATTCACGGCGCCTGTGTAAGGGGGGTTTTATAAATTTCGATTCCTAATTGATCTTGCAACATGAAACATATGGAAACTGAACTAAAGTTCTTCTCATTGTCAAACACGACCATCTTGGGGACACCAGAAGAGAAAATAATTTGTCTCAAAGGATCTCTAATATCTTCGACTGCTCTAGATTTTAAGATTCGAACTTGAGCAAATTTTGAAAATTTGTCTATTGCTGTTAATACTAAATTTTTATTTGTAGAGTATATGTCGAGATGAGTGATCTAACCTGGATATTGCGGAATGGGAGTACTGCGCAATTCAGGTTTATTCGGATGAAGATCGTACTTTTGCTCTTTACAAATTCTACATTGCTTCACAATTTCGTTGATTTTTGATCTCATTTTCGGAAAATAATTATATTGAAGCAATTGCATTTTATTTTCGTTACAACTTCTGTGAGCTCTGTTGTGTTCTTTGAGAATTTGTTCTGTTTGATCCGTTGAATTCAAAAGGTCTTTTACCTGGGATTGAGTGAATCTGGGTATAAACTCATGAATTCTGCCCATGATTTCTTCATTAGTACAAATTCCATTTATTACGCTGCGGTTTAGATATTTTTTTAGTATCGCAATAAGTTCTTCATCCGTATACTCCTGTTGGATAAATGTATGCCTATGGTAAGTTGGAAATTGACTGAATCTATTACTTCTTTGCGGGATTAGAGGTTGTTGAGGTTGGTATGTTTTATGCACGTTATTTGCATAACTTGAACGGAATTTTTGATTCTCTAGCTTTAGACAAAGGTTTAGTGCTTCACGAACACCTAAGAGTTTCGGAAGGTCTCCGTTTAAACCGCGAATAAACGTATCGAGGGCTTTGCTACGATAACAGCTAGTAAGTGTAGTCATTGCTTCGGAGCCAATGTCCATGCATTGAATTTTATTTAGTATTAAGGATAAATGCGTATAGACTTTTTGGTAAAAGTCTTGGACTGGCAAATGTCCATGAATCAGAGATGTCATTTGGTACTCTAAAGTACCAACGTCTCTCTAGTCTGCGTAATGCAGCGACAAACATCTGGAAATTGCTTTCCAGTTTAGGGGAGTTTTGTATGATTCGAGAACTGCATCGGCATTTCCCGTTATCTTGTTCCGAATAGTATTCAAAATACCATAATACTTCGGGATACCTTCTAGTGACTGGTAAAGCTGGAGAATACGCTCTACGCTTTTTCTCCACGAGCTATATTCGCCTGGTCTTCCAGAAAAGTCACGGAGGCATTTGACTGAATCTGGAATTTTGTCTAAATCTTCAAGGTTGTTTCTATATTCAGGGTTTATACCTTGCTCTCTTGAAAATGATGTAGGTTTGGATTTAACATAGAGTGGACTATGTTCGCCACTATTTCTTGTAATTGGGAAGTTGGTATTACAGAAGGTGCTTGTGGCTGGGCTGGGGAGGGTCTTGGGTTTTCTGGGATATTTTCTGAGGGTAACTGGGCTAGGACCGACGAGCGGACTAGGTTATTTGGATTTGACATGATTAAAGGGATGGATTACAAAATACACACATATGTTTCGAGTTACAAAATATAGATTCTTATTAACTTAAAATTATATTTTCTGTACGTGTTTTAAATACTTTGAAATTAAAATCACTAGGCTTACATCATGACACTGAAGCGGCTGCTAGGATACACTAGCTCCTTTTTCTCTGCTGGTGCAGCTACTAAGGGGCCTCTTTTCTCCAGGGGAGTCGGTTCTTCTTGTTGTTTCTTCCGCTTCACCACGATGACCACGTTTCAGCACTATCCACTATGTGGATTTTTATTTGCTTAGATTATTTTAGAAAGTCACGCACTTTTTTTCCTTTTAGTTCTATGAACTATTTTAATATGCGCATTTTCAGTTCTATGAACTTATTTTTCTTTCTTACAACTACCATATTTTTATTCGATTTACACTTTTTTGCTCGGATTTTACTTTTTGCTCGGTTTACACCAACTTGCTCGGGCCTTACTTTTTGCTCGGTTTACACTAACTTGTTCGGGCTTTACGTTTTGCTCGGTTTACACTAACTTGCTCGGGCGCCAGTTATGGTTTTTCACGCGGTGAAGACAAAAAAAAACACAATTTAAATTTCGCGGGGCAACTGCCCAGTTTATTACACGACAAGATCAAAAGAAGACTCGAAGAAGACTCAATTTTACAATATTCATTTCGGATACTTATAGACTAATTGTTGCTGACACAACAGCAATATTCCGGCGGTGACTTCTCGACGTTCGCTGACACTTTGTCTGGAGCTTGCAGCAGATGGAAGTTATTCCTCGAATTACGGTGAAGTGTGGGAAAGGTTCGCCGCTGGTGTTGATGGGTTGAATGCGCTCAGGTTGTGTTGACGTTGCACCTGGTGGCTGGACTCAGCGTATTCCGTGTTAACATGCATAATGTAATGTGAGGCACTCTGACATTTTTTCCAAGTTTAGTGGGATCTTTTAAGATTCTATGGACACATCGAACAAATATTTTGAATACAATCTCCATTCGGTATCTTTAAGTGCATATAGTATATGCACTAAAAATAGAATATGTGTTTTGGTTACCTAATAATTTTATAATTAGTGTAAAATAAATAGACGAATAAAATGACCGCTTATTAATTAATCAACGTTTATTTTCAATTGCTAACCATGTGGTCTCTGTCGACTTCAAAATGAGACTGACTAAATTCAACGAACAATTTCATATTAATAATACAAAAATATGTATATACAGTTACATCTTTCAGCAAATAATGAATGTACATGTGAATGTGTATGTGTAACGACGAACAAATAAGAAATTTAGATGAGGTAATTGGAGATAAATCTAATGGAACCCTCGATGTATATGTTAGTGGCCGATTGTTTGCTACAGATTCTGCTTCCTCTAGTAGAGTTCGTAACTGATCAAAAGTCAATTTAGCCTTGCCTATAACTGCCTTTAAGGTATGTATTTTTAATGACGAGAATCAACCTCTCCCAAAATCCGCCCCACCATGGGGCCCTTTCCACAATGAATTTCCATTTTATTTTGTTTTTAGATCCTTGCACCTCTTCACCATTTAGCCATAGTGCAGCTTCTCTGAACTCCAACTCCAATTGTGTGAGCATGTTCAATAGTGAACAGTAGTGCAAAGTACTTGCTCTGAGTCTTTTTTAAATTCCCGGCTTAGTAATCCTTAAGTAAATTTATTGCGGATAATATAATTATTTGCCTAACTCATCCTGCGTTAAAACCGTCAAGTGTCTTCACTTTGAATTTAAATTCATTTCTCAAAATTAATTAAATTCGATTCTCAAGTAAAATCGAAAACTAAGAAGTCGACTGAAATGTCATCGGGCACACGCAATAAAACTTATCAGCAATCCCAAATGAGCAGTACCCCTACTACAACAACTTCTGTGAATGCAACTGAACTATGGAGTCGCATTGAAAGGCGATTTGCTCTTTTCTCCGAAGAGATAGACAGTAAAGTTGCACAGTTGACGACTATAGAGTGGGAGATATCGAGCTAAACCTCCTAGAAAAGTTCAACAAACTTCAAGATCAACACAGAGAGCTTGAATCTTGTATTGACGCTCTTGAACGCAAATAACTGAGCATTGACGCTGTTCTCGCGGGAGTTACAGCAGAAGAGAATGAAAACCTACATGAGGTTTTCAACAAAACAAGCTGTGAAAATAAAAACTCCAGTAGTCAAGAGAATCTTCAGAGTCAAACCTGCAAGCCAACGAGGTAGACTCTCTTCATAAGAGGGCACTATTGTAATAAAGTTGTCTGACCCCCACGAAAAAAATACTCTAATCAGGAGATGTCTGACAAGATACAAAGAAAACAAAATTGGATTGACACTTCCTGACATTGACATGGAATCAAATCAAAAAATTTACATAAATGAGAGTTTGACGAAGAAGAACTACATCCTTCAACGCAATGCTCTTAAATTAAAAAAGAGCAACATTCTCTCGACTGTGCATACAAACAACGGACAAGTGAACGCAAAAACCTTAAGTGGCAAATCTCTTCTTGTCCGCAACGAAGTAGACTTGGAGCAGCTTAAAATAATGAAATAATATTCTCAAATATTAATTACTGCACACTCTTAACCTCAATGAGACTCTTTTTTAATATATATTTTAGTCTAAAAGTTTTCTTCCTTTCTTTTAATTTTTTGTTTTCTCTTAAATGCTCCTGTTTTCCTTTTTCTCTTTTCAAATATCTTTATATTTTCAGAAATCTTAATCATGCAAAACTGCTCTTATTTCATTTTTTTTTTCAGTTTTTAGAAATGAAGCTTTTCTTTCCGTTTCTCTTTTGTTCTTTTTTGTATATGCATATTATTGTTTTAACGCAATATGTCAAACACTAATGAATGGGGGAGTTGCACTAGCCAAAGGGGAAATTGCATGAATATAACAAAGACGATCCTAAACATTATTTCCGAAGCAAATGAGGGTTTGAAAATTTGTCACATAAATGCACAAAGTATGAGACAATAAATCGACGAAATTCGTTATCCTTCTGGAGATAGTTGTACGGATATAGCTGGAGTGTCAGAAACTTGGACAAAGCCTTACATGAACAGTGAACTTTCCAAAATTAATGGATTCAAATTATTTCGTGCTGACCGTCTGAGTGACAAAGGCGGTGGTGGAGCGGCATTTTATATCAAAAATGTACTTCAGTGCAGAGTGGTTAAGCGGTCAAATGAAAGTGACCTGCCTGAATTTATCTTTGTAGAACTTACTACCAATAATTGTAATCTCTTGATTGGCACGTTCTATATGGCACCGGATGTTGCTTCCTACGTGCTTTAGAAATGTTTTAAAAGATTTAAGTCCACTGTACTCAAAAATTGTAGTCTGTGGCGACTTTAATCTTGATACCATAGGCAACAAAAATAAAAACTTCACCGATATGGTTGACTCGCTAGGATTTAATTTTGTCAATACAGGCAATCCCAAACACTTTTTCCCCAATAAAACCCCTTCTCTGATTGATGTATATTTAGTGTCCCAAAGCTAGTTAATAAACCACTACGATCAACTCATTTGTCCTGGTCTCTCACATCAGGATTTAATTGTTCTCTACTTAAATGTTTCCCCTGTTAGAAGTAAAAGTCTGTTTTGTGGAATTAAATTAAACTTCCTCTGAATGAAAAGAAAAATTATTAAATAATTCAAGTTGTTATTTATTATTTATTACAGAATGAAAGTTATAAAAATATGTATAGGTGGACAAAATGACATATCCTTTCAAGGGTTTGAGAAAGAAGGAAGAAAAAAGGTGTAATATAAGAGGAAGTAAAATAAAAAATTGACATTTAAATATTGAATGTGTACTGCAAAAGAAAGTAATGAAGATGTTACATTTGGGTATGTTGAAAGCGATATTTTTAATAGTCTGACTACACAATATTATCACTTTCCGCCTGTTGATTTGTTATCTTTAGTAAATGACTGTGAAAGACTCCATTGGACTCGTATTAACAGCACTTCTGACGTTAATGCACAAGTTTCTGTTTTTGGTAATTACATGTATGATTTTTTTTAAAAAAAATGTGCTGTTAAAACCAAACGAGTCAATAATGTTTATGTTCTTTGGCTTACCCCGGAAATAAAAGCCAAGTTAGTTCAACGTGTATCCTCTATAATAGATGGCGTAGATATGGTTGTATGACAATTTCAAAAGTATGCGTAATCTCTTTAATACGTAAGAACAAAAGACTTTTCTACCAAGCTAAATTTCATACAAACCAGTATAGCACTGCATTTTTGAAAACAATTCATGATGTTGGCATCTCTCACGTCCTCAAAAAGCGTAGATGATAATGAATTAAATAGAAACTTCATAAACAAAGGCACGGAAGAAAGACCTATAAATGTTTCTCTCTTTGATTCGAACGCCTTAAATTTTTGGAAGACATTTTCACTTCAGCGTTTTGATGAAACTAGCGTCACAAAGTCAATTTTCTCCATACGAACAAAGGCAGTTGGATTGGATGGTATACACGTAACTTTTATTAAAATGATTCTACCATTCATATGTACACATTTGACACATATTTTAACACAATAATCATGATTAGTGTTTTTCCAAACGAGTGGAAGAACGGTAAAATTATTCCGGTTCCTAAACCACCTACATCAGGTACCAATGAATTCAGGCCAATAACAAACTTTCCCTTCATAAGTAAAGCCTTCGAAAAATTAGTCATTAGGCAAATGAAGGAATATTTTGAAGATCAGAAGCTTCTAATGTACTATAATAGGAATAAAAATACAAAAATACTTTCTACTTTTCAACTTTTATTTTCACACGTCACGTCTTACTTATCCGACTATTCACAAACGAATGAATGTTCTCTCCTATTCCTATCCGGTAGTTCCTTTACATATTCGCGGTTGTTATTTTTCTGAGAAAAGCGTTTCAATCCAGAGCATACTGCGATTCATATTTCAAATATGAACAGTTGAATTTCAGAGCCTACTACAGTACTTGCAGTCAGGTTTCAGAAACAAACATAATTGTATAACCGGCTTACTAAAGATAAGTGACGAAATACGTGCTGGTTTCGATAAAGACCTAATGTCATTCGCTGTGTTTCTGGACTTCTCAAAGGCTTTTGACTCCGTATATCATAAAATACTAATATATAAACTAGGAAAATAATTTGGTTTTGAAAATTCCATTTGCAAGCTAATGATATCTTACCTCTATAATCGCACTCAATATGTGCACTACGAAAGTAAAGTGTCGTCTAAGTTAAATGTTGTATCAAGAGTACCACATGGCTCTGTACTAGGGCCCCTCTTATTCATACTTTTTATAAATGACACAACAAAGTATATTAAAAAGTTTGAGCACCATATCTATACAGATGATATACAGCTCCTAAAATGTTTCTGTAAAACTGAATAGTGATATTAAATCTATTTATGACTGGTCCTAACTAAACTATCTCAACTTAAGCCCATCAAAGACTAAAGCTATGCACTTTGATAGAGCAAACTCAGTTCCTTTAGCGTCTCGTATTTTGCTCAACAACACTATCATTGGCTCCGTACAAAAGTTTAAAAATCTGGGCGTCTAGTATTAAAATAAGTGAGCTTAGTGAGATTGGACGTGTTTTTAAATCGCTCTCTAATATATATCCCCAGTTGCGAAGTTTACTTTTTCATTAAAATAATAATCAAACAACCCAAAGTCAGTGACTTTATTTTCTTGATTTTAGTGCTCTCATAAGGCATAAAGTGTACACATAATTAATTTATTCTAAATTCGGTGTCGGTGATCTGTATCAAAATCCTTTTTATCATGCATAGGTGCGGACATTGCGGTGATAGTCTTCCTATTGAAGGTGATCTTGCTGTGTGTTCGACTTGCAAGCGAAAGCTTCATTTCGAATGCACCACTGTTACCGAGAAATCGTGGAGAACCATGGGCACAAGAAGGGATGCTTGGAAGTGCCAGTTATGTAGAAACGGTACTGATGTCCAATCTACCGCTGGAGCCAACAGTACGGCTGTACCACAAACGTCACAAGCTTCTAAAAGAATGCGGGAACTCAGCAGTCCCGGTGCCACAACTAGCACCTCGTCAACGGACAATCCATCTGTCCTAGCGGAACTCCGTCTGCTTCGAGGGGAAATGAAGGAAATTGCGGCGAGCTGTAGTTTCCTAGCTGCAAGGTACGACGACCTCAATGAACACATGAAAAAGAACAACGATATTTTAAATATTTTAACAAAAGAACTCAATGATATAAAGGAAAACAACAAACAAAAAGATATAACAATTAAAAATCTTCAGACACAAGTAAACACCATGGAGCAACAAATAATCAAAAACAATATAGAAATTAAAAACATCCCTCCTACTCCACAAGAAAACCTCGTTGAGGTTGTGAAAGGAATCGGTAAAACGATAAACTACGATGTTAATGATAGCGATATAACCGATGTATACCGAACAAAAAACAAAAACCCCGAAAAATCGACAATTATTGCAACATTTGCGTCCAATATAAAAAAACTACAATTTATTAAACAAACACGCTCCACTCGTCCCATCAAAATGAAAACTGTCATGCAGAAAAGTAATAACAACGCAGGCACAGCCTTACCAGACGCTACGGTCTATGTCAACAATCAGCTGACAAGACACAATAAGCACCTAATGTGGATGGCAAAGGAGAAAGCGAGACAGGAGAACTGGAGATTTGTGTGGGAGAGTGCAGGACGAGTACTCGCCAGACAAAATGAGAGTTCTCAGCCAATTTCTATAAGCACGGTTAACGACGTGAGTAAAATTGCACGCTCCCAGTAATAGAATTGTGTAAATAAAACGATACACAAATAATTTTTTTTTTTTTCTCAAAATGGATTCAAATGAAGTAATAGTCGATATAAATTGTAGGGTAGTAAATGGTTTTAACAGCATTAACTTCGATGAATTTAAAGAATGCCAAAATTGTTGTTTATGCTTTAATATTAGATCCCTGAGAAAGAATTGGAATGATTTCTGCCTAAACGTTACCCACATCATCAATAAGATCAATATTATAGTATTAGTTGAAACAAATATTGAAGAAGAGGAAATAGGATACTACAGTATAGATGGTTTCCAAGCGGAGTTTCTGAATCGAAATAAACGTAGAGGAGGTGGAATTCTGATGTTAATACGTAATGAATTGCAATATGAACGATTAATGTCAGAAAGCATATCTTACGAAAATATTAAAATTAAAATGAAAAATGATAATAAGTATATATATGTTATGGGCATATATAGACCACCAGGCCACAGCCGAAAAACGTTTATTGAAGAATTCGGAAACGACGTTGGACAACTGGGAAAAAAGGACGAGATTGTGATAATGGGTGATATAAACTTCAATGTGAATGATTTGAGTTTGTATGGTGTTAAGGAATACCTTGAAATGCTGGCGTCATTAGGATGTATAAATGTGATCACGGAGTTTACCAGGGTAGACCCGAACACTGGATCGAAATCAATGGTTGACCACATATTAACTAACACTGTTCATGATCAAATCAATTCTATTGTTATTGAAAGTTGTATTACCGATCATTATCCAATCATATACTTCCCACCAATGCATAAATCTGCTGTTACAGAAAACACAGTTAGCTTATCCTATGTATCTAACGTGAAGGTCAACCAAATGATAGCAGAAACTAATTGGGATGATGTCTTAAATAAAAATGATGCTGTTTCACTTTATCAAGCACTTTATGATAAAATGAATTATATATATGAAAAATCGACAGCGATCAAACAAATAAAAGGCAAACGAAAAAGCAATCCTTGGATGTCGTCTGATTTAATCGCCAAATGCAAAAAAAGGGATGTAATGTACAGAAGATGGAAAAATAACAGGCTTAATAAAACATATGAACTGGAATATAAGACCTTCAGAAACAAATTAAACAAAGAAATAACGGTCCAAAAATCGTTTTTCTACAGATCAAAATTTGAACAAATTAGATCTGACCCCCGCAAAACTTGGAGTCTGATTAATGAGATATTGGGGAGAAAAAAACCTGGAGTTGATGAGACGATATCTAAAAATTTCTCTGGGAAAATGTGTGAAGGTAATCTTGCTAGTGCATTCGCAACAAATTTCAGTACTCAGATAAGAAATACTATCCACAAATGTGAGGTTGTTACTTCGACACACAGAAGTTCGACTCTAGCCAGATCATTGTTCTTGCAAGAATGCAACTTGTTAGAAATAAGAAGAATAATTATTTCGCTCAATGAAGCCAAGTCACCAGGTTTTGATGGTATAAGAGCCAGAGATATAAAAAAACACGTGGACATATTTGCTCCGATAATTGTTAAGTTAATAAATATGAGTATAAGCGAAAGAAAAATTCCCAATATTCTAAAAACTGCTGTAGTTCGTCCAATTTATAAAGGAGGTGGGAAAAGTGAGATAGGTAACTACAGGCCAATCTCTATATTGCCGGTAGTAGAAAAGTGCCTGGAAGAGGTCATAGTAAACAGGCTACAAGATTTTATTGCTAAAAATTCTCTCATACATGCAAGCCAATACGGATTTCAAAAAAATAAAAGTACAGGTAAACTGTTGGGCGAATTTGCTAATTATATCAACGAAGGCCTGAACCAAAGCTATCATGTACTAGTGCTTTTTGTTGATTTCAGTAAGGCCTTTGATACACTGAATCACAAAAAACTCATAGAGGTTCTTGAATATGCTGGTATTAGAGGTGTGATAGCAGATTGGCTTAAGGAGTACCTACGCAACAGGCAATTTTGTGTCAAAGTCAACCAGACATATAGCCATAAGGAATTCGTGCAATATGGAGTCCCCCAAGGGTCAAAATTAGGACCACTTCTGTTCATCCTATACACAAACGAGCTCCAAAGAGTTTTCAAGCAAGCCATATCATTCGCATTTGCAGATGACACGGCGATAGTGGTACGCCATAGGTCTGTGGACACGGCAACGCAAGTAATGCAGGATGAGTTTGATAATGCCGTAAAATGGTGTCATGATCACGGCTTAATGATCAACGCATCGAAAACAAAAATGATGCACGTACGAAGTCCGCAGTTCAAAGCCACACACAAACAAATCCTTTTCCGAAACGACTCCTGCATTAACTCAATAACCTGTCCTATCGAGGTAGTGGAAACCTACAAATATCTTGGCGTCACCATTGACAGTCATTTTCTGTGGGATGCTCATATTGATAAGTTGCGCGTGAGCCTTAAAAAAGCTCTGTACGCACTTACTCATTTAAAGTACCATGCTACAACTTCCGTATTGAGTCAAGTATACTATGCTTTAGTAGAGTCGAAACTGAGGTATGGTATACTTGCATGGGGCAATGCGTCTGTCACTCACAGGAATAAACTCCTGAAGTTACAAAATTCTGCCCTAAAAATAATAGATAGAAATAGCCAGCGTAACTATCCCGTACAAGGAAGGATGAAAGTTCTCTCAGTAGATGACATCTTTAAGATGACGCTCATACTTGAATACTACGATGACAACCGCTTTATCTCACCACTCCAACACAACATGAACACAAGAAGACGGGCACAGGGCATGTTCCAAGAACCCCGATTTCACAACAACTACGGTAGAAGACAGCTGAAGTGCAGTGTACCGGAAACATTAAATAAACTTCCACAAGAATTAAAAAACATTTCAAGCACTAAAACAAGGAAAAAACAAATTAAGCTTTATCTCTTAAGCAATACTTCTAACAACAGCTAATGATTTGAAACCAATTTCATAAGTCTTTGAATTTTATAGTAACTTTTTTTTTTTAATTTTAAAGTAATCAATTGTATAATTTAATGAACTAAGTTTACTTACACTATTTTTCTTACAAATTTCGAAATTCAATCTTCTGCAGAAAAGCCTCTAAGGCTTCGCAGAAATTATTAACAATTGTCTAAATTTTTTCCGAAAAATAAAATGAATTAAAAAAAAAAAAAAATTAAAAATGAATCCCTAAACTGGGACACCCCCATAAGCCATATTGTGTCTAAAATATATGGCATCCTTCGAGGCTTAAGCCCGACAAAACAGTACCTACCAACAACAGTTAAATTGAAATTGATTAAGCGTTCGTTTTACTTATTGTGCTATATGGATGTGAACTCTTTTCAAATTTGGACTATGAGTCAAATCGAAAATTATTTTGCCTTTAACTATTGTACCAGATATGTGTTCAATTTACGACGGTACGATCATGTCTTCTCTTATGCGAAACAAATCATTGGCTGCTCACTTAATGTGCTATTCACGGTTCGCACCCGTCTTGCTTTGTTTAAGATAGTAAAAACTAAAACCCCAGAATACTTGTACTCAAAATTTAAATTTGTAAGATCCCATAGAAGAAGAACGTATAATCTAATTGCCCCGAGGCACAAATACTTGCTCACTAGTCGTTAGTTTTTTATTCATGCAATTCACCTTTGGAACGATCTTCCCCTTAGAATTTAAAACCTAAACAGTGAGAATCGCTTCAAGCATGAGTTAATCGATTATTATAGCCGCAGCACCTAGCATGATCATGGTTTCTTTAAATTAATTTTACATCCTTTCTAATACTTGTATCTATTCTCTACATCTTTTATCTATTTCCTTCTCCTTTTTTTATATTAAAGTATCCTCTAAATATTTGTTATATAATTTAAATCTTAAATGCAATATGTTCTTGAGGAATTGTGTATTCGTAGCCTGTGCAATCTTAAAAGTTAGTTGTAACTTAATGTACAGAGATGTTAATGAATTTGAAATAAATAAATTTGAAATTGAAAACCATCTTTGCCTTGTAGATAAAATCTTGGGCCAGCGAAATCCACCCCAACGTTGTCAAAGCCTCTTACAGACTACGCAATTTCGTTTCCTTCTTTTGATGATTTTTCTTACTTTTCTCCTCGTAGAATCCAATATTGCTTCCTCAAGCTAGTTAATACCATGCTAACACCTCCATGCAAAGTTTTCAGGTGATGGTCGTCAATTATCATATTGGTGATATGTATATGAATCTGGTGGAAGTATCATTGTGTGCACTATGTCGAAACCCGACCTCCTAATCTCAATATGTGTTCATCGTCCAAGAAGGGTGAAAGTTGCATTAACTTTGATTTATTTGAAACACACCTTCCCTTTTGGAATTCCAGAATTTTGTTATGAAAAGAATTAATTTGTACGTACCTTATCCAATATTGTTCTGAGTGAATAAGTTCCTCAGCGGTCAAGTGCATATTGTCCTGCCGTTGCTTGGTTTTGCACAACTTGATAAAGCATTGGAACCAGCTGGTAACTCTTAACAATCTTTGCCACGAACTATAATTTCGAAAATTTAATACAGGTTCGATTTTTTTCGAAATTTCTGCGGTCGTCATCGAAGCTGCTTGCGTATTGAATTTTGAATCTAGATGGAAATTACTGTTGCCTTCAAGAAGGCCCGTGAAACCAAATTTGGAATTTTTTAAGCCTTTCACCAGTCATGCCACGAGTCAATAAATTCCTTGGATTTTCACTTCCACTATAATGATTCCATTGATTTACCTCCGTCAGATTTTTGATTTCCGTTACGTGGCTTTCTACATATGGTTTCCAGCGCTGAGAAGATCCATAAATCCAATTTAAGGCTATTCTAGAGTCCGACTATCTGGCAGCAATCAGCGCAGCGGTAAGCTCCAATTTCGGTAGTGTCAATTCTCCCTCTTTATTTGAATTCAGAATTGCGACTCTCGCCTTAGCACAGAGAAGTTTTACATGCACTGCCCCGTCCATATCGATTATTTTTACATATGCTACAGCGCCATATGCTTTCAGGCTCGCGTATGCGAATATATGTACGTAAATCGGTTTTTGTATACCCATAGGCATCGTTGATCTTGGTATAACCATTTCGGTTAGCTGGAGCACCCCTTTAAAAGAGTCTTCCCACTCAATCTGCAACTTGACTGGCAGATTCGCGTCCCAAGGTAAATTGTGTTTCCAGACGCTCTGGAACAGCACCTTCAATTTAATAACGGTGGGAGAAAGAACACCTAAAGGATCATAAATCCGCGCTATGGCTTGGAGGATATTCCTTTTACTACCCTTAGTCGCATGCTCAGTCTGATATGAAGCGTCGAATACCATCTGCCTTTTTGTGGTTTCACTGTCCTTGAATATCGGATGGTGAGATAAAAGAATATTCTTTGTGATGATTGATCTTGAACGACTTCTGCGATATTATCTTGCAACATGTTTTGCACTGCTGCATCGTATTCCAAAAGCAGACTTGGTTTTCTTGACAAACGTTGTATTAGGGCTTCAACCAGGGCCGAAGTGCCTGACTTCTATCTCCATGAATGTGCAAGTTTTTGTTCTTCCAGGGTAAAGACGCAACGAAACGACCTGCAGCGTCAAAGCCTGCTGCGAACATGACGTTCGATGTGAATGTTGTGTCATATGTTTCATCAAGATTGGGTCCTTGAAGTTTCCACCAAAATATGGTTTGAACAGCTCGCAATCGCTTCTAGATTTTGCGTTGCTTGCCGGTTACAATGCTCCAGTAAGTATCTGCAGTAGTTGCAGATAATTTTTTATAATGTGGATCGCACAGCGTTGTTAAATGTTTTCCTTTACACTTTTCACACTTTAATCACTTTGAACTGCGACACTTCTTTGACGAATGACGCTTTTTCGCACATCTGAAGCATCTTCCCGTTTTCACTAATATATCTTTCTTTTGTGCAATGGACATAGTAGAATCACTCATTTCCAGATCTTCTACTTCGCTTTTGAGAAATTTCAATAACTGATGAGCTTGGCATTTCGTTGAATTTGTTGTTGATGTCGTTACGGAGTTATCATAAGGTGTGTCGTTTTTTATGTTGTCTTCTTCTTTTCTGTTTAGGCGGTGGAAGTCGACAAGTAAATCGTAGGGTAGACAGCGTAGTAGTATTGGTTTTAGCATAACGTCGTACTGATGCGAGGGGACATTTAAACCTGGGAGTGATCGTCTACATGTATTGATAAAATTATACAGATGTCTTAGGCCTGATACATCGGAACGCGATTGAACGTGACGAAGAGAAATGAGTTGCTGCAGGTGGTCGTCAATTAACCGTTCTAAATGACCGTACTGTTCTTGCAACAAAGACACAGCTGCATCGTAACACGCGTCCGTAGCTGTAAAACCCGCTACAATATTTTTGGCGTTACCGTATAAAGAGTACTCTAAGTACATGAATTTCTCTGAACCCGATAAATCTGAATTTTCCTGAACTGATGTTCGAAAATGTTCCCAAAAGGGTAACCAATCCTTCATGCTGCCATCGAATCGTTTTAATTGCAATTTTGGCAGCTTCCGCGTTTTCCATTGTGATGAGCTTCTTGTCTGCGATGTCTCTATCTCTATACCTAAATTGCTGTCAATCGCCTGTAACCTCTGGAAATAAATGCTCTCGATATCGTTGTCATCGTTATTAATTTGTGATGTGGCAGAATTTAAATATTCAGTCGTTGCTTTAACTGTTTTTGTAAGCTGACCACTATAAGCCGCACGTGTCGCAAATTTCATAATATTAGCAAAAAAAAATAACGTTTTAATATTGTCCTTTTTGTTTAATTATATTTCGGACCTCCGTCCCGGGTTTCGGTACCAAAACGTTAAATAAATAAACGAATAAAATGACCACTTAATGATTAATCAACATAATGAATATACATGTGAATGTTTATGTGTATGTATAACGAAATATATGAATGTATAGAATGCTTTTAATTTATAAAAATTAGTAACTTTTCCTCGTTGTTGATTTGGATTTACCTAACTCCCTTCTGTTCTTTTGTTCAGAGGAGCCTGGGGTTTCCTTATCCCTGCCCTGTCGTTCTTGTGGTTTGGTTATCCTACAATTCCCTATTACATGTGTGTCTTGGTTGTCCACATTTTTACTATTGTTATTTTATAAACGGCGTGGTTTTTTACTTTTTACTTTAGCATTGCGGTAGGTTACAGTCCCACAAGGCAGAGTGCGTTGCACTTTATTTAATTAATCAATCGTTCGATTGCTAATATTTAGCACCTAAATTTCCTAACTCAGCTTGCTGCCGTGTAAACGATTCGATGGGTATCATTTGTGCCAGACGCTGTGCAGCATTTCCGTTCCTCGGGGTCCACGCCTGCAGGTTTGGTTGTCACAGTCTGCTGATGTTTAGTTACACAATATAGACCTTAATGCTTAAGAGATTTAAAAAAAATCTAGACAACCAATCTGTAAAAGGTTAAGTAAGATAAGTTACATTATATTTTATTAAATTTAGAAATTTGTATATAACTTATTGAACTTTTATAATGTATACATTATATCTGTACATGTTTTATAATATCGTAATAGACTTTAAGACTTTCGAAAAAAAAACATAACAATATATGCGAAATATACAATGTATTTTAATAAATTTCAAAAAAAAAAAAACACTTAAATGTTTATATACATATATATTATCAATTACTTTTTTATTTATTCCTTATTTTTCGTTCATTCTATGAATCGTTATAAAAGAATAATTAAAGTTTTTTGATTACATTGTAAATTTGACTTGTTTCCTTTTGTCTTCGTATAGTATATGTGTTTGTTTGTTAAATAAAATATGATTTATTTCCTTGTTCCAATATTGTTTTTGTTTCTCTAATTGAGCTAGCCCAATCGAAATTAATATTTATCCTTTTTCGGGAACAATTTTAAAGTAAGTATTTGGAAGTATTTCAAAAGTAAGTACAATTGAATGCAGAGGAGATCCGAAAAGTAAAACTACATCGGTCTTTGAATCCGTGCCCCTAGCCCCAAGCCTTAGAACAAAGACTAAGGAATTACGGATAAAAGGTTGTTTTGGATTTTTGGATTGGACAGGTTGTTTTGGATTTTCAGCAACTGTAAATCCGAGTGAGTTACTTTAAACAAGGTCTCTCCCTCCTGCTCCATTATTAAATGAATTGTTTTAATAGAAAGTCAGTTTGTGAAAGCTACATTAAATACCTATCTTTCACACCGAAAAAAGGAGATGAGCTTAACTAAGATATTTTGTTCAATAAGTAAGTTCAAATGCAGTTAGTGTCAGTTAAAATTTAAACATTTGTCCGGAAGGCACAGCGACGAATTGTCGTTCCCAAACCTGTGCAGATATTTTTGAAAACCGCCGTTTGAAGAAAAGAACTGTGAGAGTTGGTAGCTATCGCATCAGGCTTGCATTGCTATGGGTGCTACTCGTTTTTCTCCTTTTATAATTTTGGCTTGGTGCCTTTCCGGGGTTCGTTTTTCGTACACCCTCATAGCTCATCTGCAAGAATGTCTTAAGGTAGCATTCCTGCTATGATGAACCCCGCCTCATCGGAAATGATCCTGAAACCGGAAATGAACCTTGCGTAAAGTCTATACTCTGACGTTATCATGCGTTCTGCATACAGAAGAACTGAACCGACTACATGTGAAAGTAAGATTCTAATGGAATGCTCGGGTGGTCTCCAACTATAAAATTTCAATATTCCACCTATCTTGCGTACAACATAACGTAAGATCCTAGTCTTACGCAAGTGTTTTTTATAATTTTCCTGTTCGTAAAGTAGTCCATGACTGTCTTCATCAGGTAAGCGGGTGTGCCCATGGCGATAGGTACGTGTTTGCAAACGCGGAGTTAAAAGCATTTTAAACATCTAGTGTACCTACTGCACATTACCTCTTTGTCACCCGTCTCCATCTGTTTCATTGGAAAACATCTGCGGCCAGGTTTACAACAGATGCTATTGCATCCTTCGTTGATCGACCTTTCGTGAAACCTGAGCTGATAGTGCACCGTTGGCTTCCGGCACTGTTAGGAACCTGCCATAGATGATAAGTTCTTTGCCTAGTGTATCCAACAGACAAATTGGGCGGTACGAGGACGCTGCCACCACCGCTTTATTCGGAGGCTCATCTTTCCCGGAAGCTTTGTTGTTTTTAACCCCTTAAGATTGATGTATACAGCTGCTCTAAGGAAATGAGCTGGATTTCTTTTGGATTGATTCTCATCATATTAACACTTACGGTCGGTCATCTTCGTGGGGAGGTATAAACGCTATAAATCCATGCAGGTTTTTGATAATTCATATTTACAAAGTGTTGAAGAAAATGTAATAAGCCGATTTTAAAGTAATTCTGATCTACTCGTTAGAAAGCAATATCACGCAAATCACGAGTATTTGCCTCAATGAGCATTTCATATAAATACTTTGCTAAAATAACCAGATACTATTGGGAATCTAAGTTCAATACCACTGCACAAAGTACTAAGTAACATTTACAGGCAAAGGAGTTATTCCGGTTCCGAAAGCAAATGTTTCAAATTCAACCTAGTCTTCAATATATACATTTATATGTACGAAATAAATTTGTGGCATTTGTTTTGTTAAGTACTAAAAATGTATTGCCATATATGTATATAATGTTCAGTTCTTTTTAATATCCCTCGCAAATTTTCTACAATATGGTGTCTAGGTACTGAAACATGAAATGAAACAGTCGCAACAATAGCACAATAGACCCACACCCCTAAGTTACAGGTTTAGTTTAAAAAAAAGTATTTTTTTTATTTTGAGTTTCATTAAACTACTTAAACTAGCTATAATAACTTTTATTTTAATTAAAACTATCTTACTGGCTCCATGCGAGCACTCTAAGTTAATCTATGAATTTTTTATAATTGCCTTTCAGCTTCTGTGTTTGGTTTTGTATGTATATTCAAGTAAAGAACTAAACTATGTGATACTTAATACTAAGAAAATGTTCTGTAAAAACTTAGCAATCTAATTAAATTATTTTTATTTTAACCTACCACTAAACAACTAAACAAACTTAACCTAACTACAACTAATTTTTTTTTTTTTTTTTTTATGGGCTATATATGAATATACTACACTAACTTAATCTTAATCTAACTTATACTATATGTAAATTGTCCGTAGGGGGACCAATTTCTGCAGCAGCTGACGGCAGCTGGGCCACCAGATGTGGCTCTAGCCACCAATAAAATTGCCTATCCTTTTCCCGATCTTTAATGTCGCGAATGGGGATGGATGTGCTGAAGCGGAGATCACCCGGCCTTACGCTTCGTACATTGCTCTCGTAGAGCAGACGCTTGTCCACCGTTCGTCTTACTACGTGGTAGAGAAGTGGACATCCCTCCGCATCCTGGACCAAGCCAATGCGGTCCAGATACAAGAACGCTTCCGGTGGAATGAATCCACTTCGGCGTGCGCTCTCATGATATGCATCGTTCGGGTAGTAAGCTCCGAATATCAGCTCGTTTTCTGAAGTCATTCCTCGTGCAACGTGCCTTCGAATCAGCTTAATAATAAAATTATCCAGCCTATTCACGTTTGCTGCGTTGTACAAGATTTCATTAGCATAGAACTTCTTGTACTCAGACTCTGGGGTTCTGTACATCTTGAGACAAGCTCGAAGACATTGCCTTTCGAACACCCTCATCCTTTCCATCTGGGAAGGACTCAAGTTGAACCACACCGGACAACCATACACCATGATTGGCCGTATTAGGGCCGTGTAGCAGATAATCTTCACTCTGGAATCAAGTTGGCTGCTATAAAACAGCCTACTTGCCATAGCGAAGGCTTTTCTGGCTTTTGCCAGACCCGTTGCTGCATGAATATTACGATACAGAAACTGGTCCAACATAATGCCCAAATATCGCACTACACTCCTCACAGCTAATGGCTGCCCCTGCGGGTCCAAAATGCCGAACTTACGCCAGTTTTTACTCGTATCTCTTGAAGCCCTGCACAACGGAGTTCGGAACAGGATGGTTTCACACTTCTGGTAGTTGATCTTCAACTTCCAGTCGTCGCAAAATCGCTGGATTTTCTCGAAGTCACGCTGCAAGAGGATATTAATGATCTCAATCTTCGGTGCCGTCCTGTACGCGATCAAATCGTCAGCGTACGCGATCAGGTACTGCATGGAGCCAATTAATTCACTGGTGAAAACAGTGAAAAGAATTGGTGAATTCACTGCACCCTGCTGGAGCCCATTTTTAATGTAAAAGACATTAGTAGAAACCTTGTTGCCACTCTTAACAACAAACTTTCTACCTATGACCATATTGTAGATCGTGTAAAGTAGTTCTTTGCTTATGCCCAACCTCGTCAACTTGAGGAAGAGGCCTTCTAACCAGACGGTGTCGAATGCCTTTTCCAAGTCAACAAGGCAGGCCCCGGTGCACTGGGTCTTATTCTTGTTCCATTGAATGTCCGAAACCAATTTTGACGCGGCATGTACAGTATCATGCCCCGCCCTAAAACCAAATTGGTTATTCGGTATTATTTTTTTGTCCGCAGTCCACTGCATCAGGACTCTATTGACAATCTTTTCAAAAACCTTGCTTATGCAAGGGAGGAGACTAATCGACCGAAGATTCAATATTCGGTATTCCGTCTATTCCGGTGGACTTTTTGTTTTTCAGAGTGTGAAAAATGCCTTTGAGATCCACCTTTGAAATGATTATGGCATTAGATCCATCTTGGGCGACGGCATTAAGTGCCTTATTTTCATCATTGAATCTGGTGAAACCATGATTCTCCGAACGCCATTGCTGTATTTCATTTCGAAGGGAGAAATGGTTAAGCAAGGCTCTGTTCTCCAAGTCGTGATTCGGCCTACGAGATTCGTAGCAAGTGGTCGACTGGGTAGAGTTACTAAGTTACAGGTTCTTTTCCTTGAATGAACACCTCGCATTTTTCCCGGTACCGCCCAATTCGAGTTGTTGACAACACTCAAAGGGTACTAATTGCCTATGTAGTGTCACTTAATTTTTATTATTACATACAGTCCATTACCTGCAGGAATAATTAATGATAAAAAATTGTCCGTTATTGTTTATTTAATTGAATTTATTTTAAAATATACATTCACAATAATTATAAAATCGAAGCCATATAAAATATTATAACAGCGCGAAATGATTTTAAGAACAAATTTGGCACCACTGACAGCATGTGTTCAACAAGTGGCAACAGCTGTTAAATGTCATTTTAGACAATTCTGAAATGGAAGTTATTGCGTTTATGCCGGCTCTTGTTAGTAAATATTTCTGTTGAAAACTTATTTCTTTATCTGTCGAAATTGCCACACAGTTTGTAAAAGACGGAACTTTTTGTATTGGATTAAAATTGTGCTAAATATTCTGCGAAAACCCTTACAGACGGAATAAATAATTACATGTGAAATAGCAAAGTACCTGCTGTAGAAAAATTGTAAACGATTATGTATGAAATTGTGTAATGTGCATAATATAACTACACAGAGAAAAAATGTTCTGATACTTTTGTGAAATACTAAAAGAAAAGTATAAACCCTAACCCCTTGAGCATTAAAATGATACAATTAGATAGACAAATAGAAAGATGGATAAATACATTCATTCATCTCATTTGTATATACATATGTATGTACCCTGTATAGGTTCCTCTTCAGTATGTTGCTGAAAATTAAACAACAACAGTTCTATACAACACAATGCAAAATGTGAGATATCCAAAGTGAATTTTTGCAAAGATTGCAATTCTTGTAACCTTAAACTGTTGCCCGCAATGTATGTATGTATTTACATATGATCCTAGCAATGTGAAGCACAAAGCACGAACAATTTTAATCAAATAGTTTCAAAGAACTGGGTTGCCTGATTTTAAGAAATATTAAAATTATTTTGTACAAAGCGCACCAAAATACTTAAATTGGTGTTAGTGTTATGTGTAACAGCAAGGGCAGTTGCTGTTTTATGCACAGCCAACAAATAAATTCTGATTGACGCAATATGAATATGAATGTGTGCTGGAACGTAAAATATGAATATTTTAATCTACTTTAAAAACTCCCAAGACAGTTTTCGAACTAAAAAAGTGAAACTACCGCCAATATTATTTGTATTTAATTCAAGCAATATGAAAGAAAATAAAGTGCACAAAATAAAATGCACAAAAATAAAATATACAAAACAGCAAACCAGTGCGAGGAATTCCTTGAGCCATCTGCGATAAGTAAGTATATACAGTGGTGTGCAGAAATGAGTACATGTTAGAACTAATTGCACTTATTATGCCATAACAACAAAAAAACAAAAAAGCAAATTTAAAAAAACACAGATCCTTATTTAATGTTCAATTCTTAACAAAATGACATATAATTCAACACGGAAAACAACAAGTTCTAAAAAAAACAACTAAAACAAAAACAACTCCAATGTACTCAATTTTGCACCTTACAACATAATCACCGATAGAGCTTATTTTCAATACTTTGTCCATAGCCCCTTATTTCGCAAAACATTTTCAATACGTCTTGGCATACTTTCCACCAAGTTTTCAATTATTTCATTTGGAATACCTATTCTGCCATTGCCTCAATACTTGCTGCCAAAGCTCCTCCAGGTTTTTAGGGGATAATGGGTATAGTCCCAACCGTCATTTCACGACTGACCACAAATTCTCAATCGGATTGAGGTCGGGACTTTGGGCTGGCCACTGCAATAATTGGAAATTTTGCTCAGAAAGCCATTTCCTTACTATTTTGGACGTGGGTTTTGGGTCGCCGTCTTGTTGAAAAATTACTTCCACTTCAGAATAAGCACTCATATCTACAAAATCGGGAAGATGAGTCTGTAAAATTTGCAAAGAGTCTTCCTTCTTCATTATCCCTTCAATTTTTTTAGTGGTACAACGTGCCACCATGTGAAGCAGCCCCAGACCGTGACACTCCCCCCACCGTGCTTCACTGTTTCCTTAACGTGGAGCCTTTGGATGGTCTCTCTAGGACGACGTCAGCAATATTGCTTGCCATCTGACTGAAATCGATTAAATTTCGATTCGTCTGACAACACTACACGTTTCCAGTCATCTGCTCAGCAGCAATCTGCAATCTCAACCGTGCTGCAACATTCTTTTTTGACAATGCCGGTTTTTGTTTTTTGACCGCAGAGATGTACCCAATGTCGTAAAGAGCCCTACTTGCGGTTCACCGAATAACGGGCTTATTTATTGCCTTAGAAGCATCTTTTGGTGTTAAGAACTTGTTTCTCTTCATCTGGAGCATCATGAGACGTGCGTCCGCTTCCGATAATTTTTTTTTACGGCCTCTAATTAACACTGTAGACATCGTGTAGACACTGTTGTTTTCCGTGTTGAATTATATGTCATTTTGTTAAGAATTGAACATTAAATAAGGATCTGTTTTTTATTTAAATTTGCTTTTTGTTTTTTTTTGTTGTTATGGCATAATAAGTGCAATTAGTACAAACATGTAATCATTTCTGCACCCCACTGTACATATTGTATCTACTTTATGTACTTATTTTATTAACTACCAATAAACTGAAAGCAGTGAATATATCATTTTCTAATATTCAGTAAGTTCGGGTAATGTGAAGTAAGTTGATAATTTGCACTTCTAGTTCTTTTTTTCTTTTTCCTGGAACAATTTCAAATCCAAATTTAAACCATAGTTACTCTCACAAGGAGAAACCCAAATTTTTTGTTAGTTTATTGGTTCGTCTCTTAGTATGAGTTAGAGGACCACTTTGGTTTTAAACGTAAAAAAACTTAAAAAAAGTCAATGTTTACAAACTTCAAAATGTCATCTTTTACTCCAGATATAACACTGCAAGGTGAAACTGATATTACAAGATACAAAACTCCACAAAAATCTTTGTGCAGCACATATGATTTATGAAATTATACTGCTGCTTTATAGTTATTAGAAAAAAGTTTAACTTTTTTATATTTATCATTGTATCATCTTCATGATAAATCACAAAAAAAGCTATCTTTGTGTCACTCCTTCTGAATAATTTCTTTTAATGTACTTTTTTAGAAATCTGGTGGTAATTTTCGGTCTAGTTTGACCCACAAGTGCTTTTAAAATTTCAAATCAGCGCTCCACCACACTTGCACCTTATGAGCGCTATGATTTAGATTATTGTCCTACTGGAATAACGGCACTTTCCAAAAAATTATTTTTAAAGTTTATCTAAGTAGACGTGTTGATCCTTTGTTTTCAATAAATACTAAATTTTCCGTTTTAGCTTCTGAAATGCACCCCAAACCTTCAATCGTAAAGTGTGATTTTTCAAAGCTATAGGAAAGTTTAAAAAAAAAAACAAATAACATTCAGAAAAATGCACGAAATCTTTATTTATATCGATAGTACGTCCATATAATTTAATGTTTGCAGATTATTTCATGCAAATGTTGATTTTGACTGCGTTTCAAATGGTCCATCCACTTAGCCCATACTCATACTCTTTCCAATATTTCGGCTGGAATTACACGAATAAATGCTTCAATGTTGTCTTCCAATGCGTGAATTGAAGCGGGCTTGTCTGCATAGACATGAGCTTTAACATTGCCCCACAAAAAATAGTCTGAAGGTGTTAAATAGCACAATCTAGGCAGCCAATTGGCCGGTCCCGAACGTGAAATAAAATGTTCACCGAACTCACCTCTCAATAAGTCCATTGTTGCGCATTCTGTGTGGCATGGGGCACCGTCCTGTTGAAACCACATGTCATGCAAGTCAAGCTCTTGCATTTTGGGCAAAAAAAAGTTGGATATCATCTCACGGTAGCGCTCACTATTCACAGTTACGTTACGATTCGCATCATCTTTAAAGAAGTACGGTCCAATGATGCCACCAGCCCATAAACCGCACCAAACTGTGACTTTTTCTGGAGGCATTGGTAGTTCTTGCAATGCTTCTGGCTGATATTCACTCCAAAATCGACAATTCTGCTTATTTACGAACCCATTGAGCCAAAAATGAGCTTCGTCGCTGAATACAATTTTTCGGTAAAAAAGTGGATCTACGGCCAACTTTCCAAGAGCCCATTTGCCAAACATTTTACGTTGCGGTAGGTCGTTCGGCTTCAATTCTTGCACCAGCTGTATTTTGAAAGGCATCACACCTAAAGCCTTCCGCAAAATTTTCCACGTTGTTAACAACGTTAAGGTCATCATTAACACTGGCCGATGCAGCTGCGATATTTTCTTCAGTTTGCACTCTACGTAAGCGTGTTGGTGGTTTAATGTCCAACAATGTAAATTTGGTGCGAAACTTAGTCACAATAGCCCGAATATCCGCTTCAGTGGGTCGATTATACTGACCATAAAAAGGAAGAAGCGCGCGATGAACTTTCTTAACAGAGCACGCATTTTGATAATAAAATTCAATAATTTGCAAGTGTTGTTTGTTTGTAATACGATTCATGGTTAAATTATAGACCAAACTGAAGATGTTTGACAGTGAAACAAAACACAAAACGTGCGTCAGCTGTTAAATCAGTGTTGCCAAAAAGCTAATAGCTAAATCACCCTTTCATGAAGCAAGATTAGTCCTTCGAGAGAGGGCCTTATTATTCAATTGCCTCTTAAACCTAAAGAAACAACGATTGGCAAGAGTGATTTAGTGTTTGATTTCGGTACTGGTGTTATTGTCCCTGTTTACCGCCGAGCCGATGTAGACGTAGTCCTTGACTACCTTCAAGTTTCTGCTGCCTAGTGTGACGGTCTATCCGAGACATCGATGTTGTGCGTCCTTCTTTGGTGACAGCATGTATTTCGTTTTGCCCTCATTAACCACCAGGCCCATTTTTTCCGCTTCTGCTTCAATGCCAGCAAACGCCTCATTGACGGCTTGCTGTTTTCAATTGAACTGACTTTTGGAAGATCGTGCCTCTGGTGTTGACTTGTGAGTTACGCACGATCTTCTCAAGGATGATGGTTTGCACACTGTCATATGCGGCCTTGAAATCTACGATTTCAGTATCGTGTACGCAATGTGTTGGCCCGGTCGAAGGGGTCTTATTTCTTGTGGACCGGACAGACAACCATATCTTAGAAAAGAGCTTGCTAAGCACTGCTTAAGCAGTTCTGCGGACAGTCCATCCGCTCCAGCAGCCTTGTTCCAATGCATTTTTCGTAAACATTAAATTGAATGCATTACTATTCGAAGAAGGAACGTTCCAGCCAAAGGTTTAACATTCTAAAAACAAACTTAGAGTTCGAAATGTTTCACATTACAAGTTACATTATGCAAAAATTAGTTATAATTGAAAATAAAACAGGTTTTTTGTTTGTTTTATTTTAGATTACGTCTTTAGCTACGACAACGAAATTCATGTTCAGAAAACCCGACAAAATCAATTTATTGTAACAGTAAGTTTAAAAACACTTTCAATTTAAATAACCGATTAAAAATTGTATTCCATTTTCTGTATGTTATGTAGGTGGAATTACGAATGACACAGATATAAAAAATTAACTACTTCCCCTTCCCCTTCCGGCCTATCAAAGCGTGTGTATTGTCAATTATAATACCATATTAGAATTATAAATTCTATAATTAAGTTATGTTAATAAAAATAAGTTCATAGATAGTTTTGTTATCAGAAAGAGTATTTAAGAGACAAAGTGCGTCATTTTGTAGCGATTGTAAGTAAATATGATAGTATTTATTACTGTACAGGCGATCTTAACTTTCTGTGATAGTGCCGAGCAATGCTTTTAATTCTTATATGTTTGTTTCCGTTTAAAAGGAAACAATTCTTATTGTTAAATCACAAACTTTATTGTTATAAATTTGATTTATTGTTCTAATAAGATATCCTTATAGAAATATTAATATCAGTCGATTCGACGAAATGTGCATAAAGTCCTTCAGCGTTATTTGAAACATTACTTATTCCATTCAATTTAAGGTGCTAAAAGACGAAACTGTTTAAAACTATCTGTTTTTTTAGGTATTTATTTTTTACAATCATGAAATCTTAAAATCAGAAAAAACGACGTTGTCAATTATTTGAACGAAATCAATAACTTGTGTATCCTATTAGTCTTTCCTTTCGTTATCAATATATTAACCTTGCATAGTTGATATTTCCTGCTTGTTATGTAATGGCGTCTTAATGCAGACTACATTTGTTGTGTATTTGCATAATGCAACAAGCCAATAGCCGACATTGGTAGTAAGTCCTTGTTCGGATGAAATTTTTTTTTAACGGCTTGTGGTCTGTAACTAACGTTATTTTACAACCGTAACAATACTGAAAAAAATTCTTTAAGCCCCAAACAATTGCAGTTGCTTCTTTGTCTAATGATCGCAATGCAAACGCCAGTATTGATCTTTTTTTATTATTTCCATCGAGGTGGGAGATGACTGCTCCTAGAATTAGTGGTAGTTTGTTGTCGAAAGGTATCATTACTTTTTGCCTAATCATTTCATTCTTCATTTTTCCCACATTCTTCTGACCAGAAAAACTTGATATTGTTCGGCTATATATTTTAAATTGGTTGTAACCGCCGTAGCAATTTTGGTACAAGTTTATGGCAGTTATTTCCTAGACTTAAACACGTTTTAGTATCCAGTCTGGCACAATTCTATATGCCATGAATTT
Organism: Eristalinus sepulchralis; assembly: GCA_944738645.1. Taxonomy (NCBI): domain Eukaryota; kingdom Metazoa; phylum Arthropoda; class Insecta; order Diptera; family Syrphidae; genus Eristalinus; species Eristalinus sepulchralis. Next base: position 22,376,907 of record OX122886.1, read on the forward strand.
TATCATCCATCGGTTTAATATTAAATATATATCCATATAATAACCAAAGTAAGTAACATGATCTAATGATCTAGAAGAAACGGACATTTATGTTTCTTTATTTGAATGTAAACCATGAAAACGTCATCTTTCAACAACTTGCTTAAAACGTGCTATTAATTCTTCTGTAGAGGAATTTGGGTAATTGTGGTATACATATTTGCTTTTTTTTCACTTTGCGGAAAATGTAGTGAACAGACGCGTAGATGTTGACATAAACATATTAGTTATAATATAACCAAGTTTAAGCGTATTCTCATAGTAATTTATAAGAATATTGAATATCATTTTAGGAATGCAATTTTCGTGAGCCCAAACCATTTCACACTGCAAGCACGCTGTCCATTTTACGTTTATGATTTGTTCCTTCATCCATTGTTTATTGCAGAGGTTACAGATAGTGTCAATTGATGGAGAAACATCCTCAAATTGTTCCTCGTCATCTGAATCTTCAAACTGAATGCTTTTATCTGAATCACTTGATGATTCGTCATCCACGTTTTTGAAAGCATGATTTGAAGTTCGGTTTGCTCTGGTTTTTGTCACAGGTCTTGATGTTTTTGGCTTTTTGGGAGCTTTCGATTCTTTAATTTGTTTTTGATTCTTTAGTTTTGGTTTTGGTGCTCGTTTTTGATTTATTTTATTGATGCTCGTTTCCAGTTCCAATTTGTAGGGCGATGAAGTCAATACAGTAGCCTTAGATTTTCTACCTCTATTGGTCGCCATTCTTTTTATTTTTGGTGGTCGAAGTGGTTGCTTGATGTCTTGCGTGGTCTTTGAATTAATGAAGGAATTTTATTTAAAAAATATAACGCTTAATTTAACTTCAACTTATAACTTAATTGCTTCCTCCTTCTTCAGAAACTTGGTTGCGACTGCCCGTATTTTTATTTCAAAAGGGGTGTTTTTCCTATCTTTATTGTCTCGTCCTTTTGTTCCTTCGTTCGTCTGTCAGTGCTTAATGGGACTGGTGCGTTTGTATAATTTGTGGTCCTATATCTCGGTCTCCTGACCGCTTTTTGGTCCCGTAGTCCAGGCTTTTATCCCGTCGGCAGCTGCAGTGGTACACCGCGGCCCTTCATGAAACCCAACTTTTTCCATTTTGTAACGTCAATGTATTTACATTTGCTTTTGTTACAAATACTTCGGTTTAAGTTTCAACCCAGGTCCAAACTGAGTCCTTCTGACAGGTACCAAATCGTTAATGCTTGGTTGCTGCCTTCCGTCTGGTGTTATCCGTCCTATTCTCTTCGTGTATCCGCAACAGGTTTTCTTTGGCTCTCAATTCTTGGTGCTCTTCTTCAAACTCATTCACAGATTCCTGCTCAAGCAACTCCTTTAACTCTGGCAATACATAGATGTGCTTTTCGAATCCAGTCATAAGCTTGAATAGTGTTTGCTTCGTGCTTCTGGCCGGCGTACTATTAAGGATTTGTTGTGCTTTCTTTACATGTCTGTACCAACACTTTGGGTTCTCCAGCGCAATCTTTGTCAACAATGGTATTAGCGTTCGGTTGACTCGTTCGATTTGTCCATTTCCGCTTGGTGCCCCAGTAGTGATAAGTAAGTGCGTTATGCCGTGCTCTCTACAATATTCCTCAAAAGCTTTTGCAGTGAACGCCGTCCCTCGATCTGAAATTATGCGCCTCCGATTTCCAAAGTGGCTGCCTTCTGCGTCAATTTTGCAATAACTTCTTGACTTATAGTGCTCTTCGTAGGGTACAAGCATTCAAACTTTGTGAAACTATCAATGACTACAAGGACAAGTGTATGTGATTGTAACGTTTCTTCGTATCGTCCATACGACCTAGGTGATACGCCTGCAGTGGCCTGTCCGATGTGTCAAAAGGCGAGAGAAAACCTTCCTGTTTGCCAGCTTTGCAGTTACTCTTAATGCACTCTACGCAATTTCGTACAACTTTCTCAACTTTTGTTCTTGCATTCCGTAGGTAATATGTATGTCCTAAGATGTCTTCCGTCTTCTTTGCCGCAAAATTACCATTTTTGTGTACGCTCCGAATGATTTCGTCTTCCATTGCCAATGGTACTACCAGAAGATCCTTTTGTAGATTTTTGTACAGAACACCTGTTTTTAGGTAGTAATCGTCATATCCATTCGAGCCAACTTCAAGCACACGTATTATTGCTTTTGTCACATTCATCATTATTCTGGGCTTTTCTAATCTTATGAAGAGTCGTATCCCCTAAGAGCCAACATCTACAGCGTCTACATGCTTCATTCTACCACTTGAAGGGTGTCCTATTTCATATTTGAATTCCTGTAGAAACATGCTCATGTCGACACTCTAGGTTTCAGGTTCGTTTTTTCGCATGGTCATAGCGAATGCGTTGCAGTCGGTTACGATCTTCACTCTCAGCCCCAATACATATACTCACCATTTCTTCAATGATTGGACCACAGGTAATACCTCTTGTTCATATGAACTATATTTTTCTGCATATACTGAACTGGATGAAATTTCTGATCATCATTATTTTTTTTTTGTAGTAGTACAGCTCCATATCCCCCTTGCTGGCGTCTGTATGAATCTCTGTCATTGCCCTGGGATCAAACAATTTAAGAACCGATGACCTGTCTAATGCGTGTTTTAATCACTGGAATGCTTGTTCTTGTTCCCACCCGATCGTAAAAATAGCATCCTTTCGGAGGAAATCGCTAAGAGGTTTAGCTTTAGCAGCATATCCCTCCACAAATCTTCGAAAATATGACGTTAGTCCAAGAAATCGTTGAACCGTCTTCTTGTCCTTTGGTGTCGGAAAATACTCTATAGCTTTCGTCTTCTCTTCCGATGGTCGTATTGTTCCCTTCTCGATTACGTACCCTAAGAAGTAATTCTAGAAATAGTTGCCTTTTGCCCTCCATGACCTCCAATTAAACCGATATGATTTTCTTTTATAACTTTTTGGAGTTGATCTCTATCGCATATCGCATGCATCACTACCAAATATGTCGTGTATATTCTTTTCTACCTCTGGATCATAACCTTACTAAGCGACTACCTGTATCTTTAACCTCAAAAAGCCATTTTAATGGACTGTTGAATAGCCCAAACGATGGTTATTCAACATTCCTTATTAGTTGTGTTGTAATTTAACTCTGCACTATTTAAAGTTTTACTTATAAAGTGAACTGTTAGCTCCTTTCCATCATATTCTTGGGATACAACAGCCCCTACCCCGATATTGCCAGCATCAGTAGTAACAATAAATTCTTTACTAAAATATAGCGATAGCGTAAAATTGCAAATTCCTTCAGTTTATTCTTCAATTCTTTAAAAGATTGCCTTTGCTCTTGTTTTTAATCGAAAACTGAATTTTTCTTTAACAATGAATATAACGGCTTAGCTATCGTACTGAAGTTTTGAATAAATTTTCTGAAGTACCCTATCGTACCCATAAAACTTTTAATTCCTTTCTGATTAGTTGGTTCTTGCAATTTATCGATTCCTTCCACCTTTGAGATTAGGTAATAATCCTTCATTTGTTATCAAATGACCAGGGTACTTAACTTCTTCTTAAAAATTCGGATTTCGTCAACTGTTTTTTTCAGGTTAGCATTCCTCAGTCTGTCTAATACTAATAATAGTCTCTCATTGTGTTGTTCTATGGTTTCTCCAAAAATTACTATATCGTCTACATAAGCAAAACATATTTTGCCGATTAGTCCTTTAGAACTTTAAGTCGAATGGCATGCGAAGAAATTCAAAATGTACGCGTGGTGTTGAGAATACCGTTTTCTCAACACTTTCTTTACTTACTGGTATTTGGTGAAACCCTGACGTTAAATTTAATGTTGTGAAATTCCAAGATGATCTAAAATTTCTTGAATGTTTGGAATTGGGTAGTTATCATTTAAGCCGCTTGAATTTGACTTTTTGTCTCTGTTAATGTTTCAATTTCAATCTTTTCGGTACTATCATGTTGGTCATTGACGTAGTAAACGCGTTGGAGGATCCTATGGTTTCTCAACGTTGGTTTACACGGTTTGGCACAATTGATTCAATATTGTATTTCATAATCGCTCGATTTTATTTCTAAAAATATTTCTTTTACAATCAATAATAAACCCAAAATGATGCAAAAAGTCGTAATAGTACAACACATCCTCAGTAATAATATAAAACTGGTATTCACTTGTAGCACTTCCTAACACACTGCTATTATCGTGACCGATTCCTTTTGGAATTATTGTATCGTCTATATTTATATCTCGTTCAAATATACATTTACCGCTATAGAAGAGATCTACTAGCATTTTGAAGCTTTTGTTTTTATATAAGTTAAAACTAAATAAGTTTTCTTTTGAAAAGTATAACTTCCATGGCAACTTAAGACTAACTAAAAATTGATCAAAGAAAACCCCAAGATCTGGTGTTAACTTATATCATGTCTACGTGAGGACTTCCCATCATAACTGTGGTTACTCGTTTAGCCGAAAATTTTGGTTTCCAATTTTATGTTCCTGCCTGTTTTCGTTTCTATTAGCATATTGATTGAAATTATCATTCCCATTACCGCAGCTATTAACATTTTGTCGTCGACGATTCGTATCATGAGATGTGTTCTTTTCATAATACCTTTTTGTGGATCTATCACATAATACAGCAATTATGTGTATTTGATTTATTACTAAAACAAATTTTTTATATATGGCCCCTACGTCCACAACTATAACACTTTATATCTTTTACACGGTTTAAGTTAATCAATTTTTTTCTTTTTGAAATTATTATTTATTCCAAGCAAGCTGACTGGCTTCAGTTAAAGTCTTGGGCCTTTGCGTATTGACAAATGTCACTATTTTCCTTTTTAACCCTGAGACAAATGCGTTTAGCATATCACACTGGAATGCTATCTTTTGACCATAATAGGTTGGGTATTCAGGATTCTCACTGTATAAGCTAATCCGTTATCTTGCAAGTGTCTCCCATGTTTGTGTAAATTGTATTACTGATTCGTTGTATTCTTGCTCCAACTTCGTCATTTCTAGATGAAGTTGAAGGCTTGAATATGTTTCTTTATTCAGAGTATTTAATTCATGTTTTAATTGCGACCATGTATGAATATTTTTATTCATTAAAATTATTTCTGCGTTTCCCGAAATTTAACTTTTGATTAGGGCAAGTAATAAGTTCGTTGCAGTATCACAATTCTGTATAAAATTATGTGTTTTTTGTGCATTACTATCAAAATGTGGAATTAATTTCGTTAGATCGTTAAAATTATCTGAATGCGCAGTTGATGTGGGTACATTCCCATGTACGGGAATGTGAATGCTAGGATTTGATATATCCTCTACTGATTTGCATTTTGTTTCAGGAATGTCAACATCTGTGATTTCTAGAGACCTTCTATGTGCGCTAGGAACATTCTCCTACTAAGAACCCCACCTTTAGAAACTACTAGAAATTCTTCTTCTATATCTTGGGTGCTAATTTTTAAGTTGTCGTGAATGTCTCTAAGAGATAATTCGTACAATTTACCGGACATTTTGCCTACGCATTTGAATAAAAGAGACATAGCCTCTTCGTTAATTTTATATTCACTCATGATTATATTAGTAAGTACCAATTTTTGTTTAATTCCTCTTATTATTTATTTTTTTTCACTTTACTTACAAAATTAATAAAATTATTCTCATTCCGTGTTGTTGCATCTGCTCTTTTTCTTTGATTTTTCTTCTTTATCTCCTCTTCTTCGTTGTTACTTCTTCTTTGTTTTCTTCTTCGTTGCTGCTTCTTCTTCGTTGTTGCTTCTTCTTTGTTGTTTCTTCTTTTTCGCCTGCTCTTATTTCTTTTTATATGTGTGTATGTTTTTTTATAAATTAATTGCCGTTTCCGTTACCGTTACAATGTTGTTTGATCTAAATTTTAAATCAACTATCGTTTACAAACGATTCTAACTTTGCCTGAATTTATGCGAATAATTTCGAGAAGTTTGAATTTATTCTCAGAATTGTTTCATCCCACCGCTGCCACCAAAATTGATACGCGGGCCTTCGATAATTAAAAGATCAGTGTTCCGTTTCGAGGACTTTATTAAATGACGGCTCGGATGCGAATCAACTCATTGTTGATCGCCATCCAAGAAGAGAGGTGTGGTACGCACTCATGGTGTGGGAGGTCGAGATATGAGATCATCAATGCTCCACTTTCGCTCCTTTGTTTATGTAATATGATCCCAATGTTTACGAATGGGACCACCGACCGAACGGATGAGCTTCAGTGGAAGCGACCACTGAGTGAATATGTATATGCCACGTATGATAATCTTTATGTACTGATTTCAAAGCACAACATGTGAATGCCTAACACTTTTATTAAAGCCAACAAAATTATATGAATTCTTACATGTATTTATTAAAAGCTTACTGAGCTGCCGGTATCAATTATGGTTCCTAATAACAAATTAAAATTAAAATTTTCATTCGAAAATATATATAATAACTTCCTTACATATCCATGATCTTCTAAATCTTCATCAATTTGAAGCACGTGGCGGTTACTGGTACGCTTCGGGCAATTGGCTGCATAGTGCCCCATCTCTGTACATACATGACGGGCGCCCCGTTCCCTTTTTGGCTTAATACACTCATTTACCATGTGTGCAACGATGTTGCAGTTGTAATATCTTACAACTTTTGACGATGACTGTCCTGTAGTTGCAGATTGTTGTCGAGGAACAGCTGGTTTGGACATGTGTATCTTGTTGAAGGCCTACAACAGTTCATTTTTATTGATTGTATTTGATTGATTCTGGTGGTTTTCGTTGGTGATGGCCTTATCACAACGATGTGTTCGGGGTTCTTCGGAACTTTTGTTTCGTCATCAATTGCTTCTGTTGATGCGTTGGCTATCTTCTTGATGCTTTTAGGGTTACACAACTTTAACATGATGACTGCTACTAGGAGTACCAAAATTGGAATCGTATGTCCGGTGTTGATTAATTTTTGATCTTCAATGAGTTGAATGTACATTTGTGATATTTGATATTGTTCTCGTGAATTTGTTTTACTGGTTGGAGTGATGAAAACTCTTTGTATCCTTTAAAAGTTGAGTCAGGTTGTGTGATAGGAGGAAGTGGCTGTATATTAGATATTTCCTTGGATGAATAGTATTGATAGTCGATGATAATTGTAGCGTTTTTGTACTGGATAATGAATGTGCCATCTAAGTCTAGTTTGTCGTCATCTATGCAGATCGTTCCGTTGAACTGGTTAATTAGTATTGTTCCAGGGAGTACCTCTTCTATAGTCGACATGTTTTGGTTGTTGGTTTCCGTACAGTTGTGTGATCGGCTTCTAAGTAAATTTGGTATACAATCTGTTTCGCTTATGTCTAAAACCAGTTTTTTGTTGCATATTATTAACTTATTACCTAATTTACATTTTTCTTTAATTCCATAAATTTTATTCTGACACAATAATAATTTCTCAAAAGCGATCTTAATTAAAATATTATCTCTCTTTACTGGTTTGATTAGTGTAGTCTCACAAATATATTGTTCCGTATTCGGTATACTTATGATGTACAATATTGTTTGATTGTTTGCGGCAACTTTAACATCAATTACTACATCAAAGTTTAAATTTTGCAATTCTCTGCTTCGTTCTTACTTAGCAAAAATGAATTAACTATTCCTGCTTTTGACCATTGCAAAGCATACTCAACATTTTTTATTACTTCTTTGACAATATCTAACTTGTATTTAATATTCATAATTATTCTGTTTTTTAAATCTTCGCTTGATCGGAAAGTTTTGACAATATAATTAGTAACATTAGTTAGTTCGTTTATTTTATCGATTGTTGATCTATTAATTACAACTTGGTTATTTTCGTTCTTTAATGCATCATTTATCTTTGATTTTAATATAACAAAATCGTCATAGTCCGGAGTTCCGGTTATCCATTTCCAAGCGGTTCCAAGAAAGTCTAACGGCCTACGAAATTTCGTTTTGGGTCTTAGTCTGCTCAATATTAGTTGGATCTGGTTAATTTCGTGCATTAGGAAGGGATATAAAGGGTGGTTTCCGTCAACGTCGTGGGCAATTTCCTGCTCAAGAATTCGTGTTGTTTCTTCGTATGATTTTAAGTCGAGTACGTGAACAAGTTTCAAATTTCCATTTTGAATTTTGGCAGTTCCAGTGCTAAGCGTTATTAATTTAGAATTTTAATAATCCAAAGCCTGCACTCCCGCCATGCATCCTGCAAATAACCTGGAGGGAAAATATCAGCTTTTAATATTTCCTTTATGGACAATTTTAAATGATTCTCTTTTACGATTTCTTTCATAAAACGAGGTGATAATTTTGATACTAGTCGTTTGTCAATTTTAACATAAATAGTTCCTCCTGGTTTATATTCTCTTATGGGTTGTCTTCTCTTATTGGAGTATATCAAATCGGATTCTTGTTTTTGTCTGAGTCGGGTTATATTGTCTTGTCTCGCCTGTTATATTGTCTTAATCTTGTTGTGCAACATTAGTGAGGTCTTCTACTGTTTTCTGAGTGAATCATACCTTAAAGTTTGGGAAATGATTTGGGTATATCTCTTGAATTCGTCCCATTATATCTTCTGAGGTTTGTAGACCATTTATTACGGTGGGGTTAAGGTGCTTTTTAAAGATAGCAATCAAATCTTCAGTGGAGTAGCTTGGTTGAGTAAAGGTGTGCCTGTGAAACGTGGGAAATGGAATGCTAAATTCATAATTGGATGTATTGAATATTTGAACTTTAGCTGTACCATAAAGGTAGTTTCTTAACGAGTTAAGTGCCCAGATGATGGCGAGCATTTCTCGTTCATTAGTAGCATAATTCTCTTCCGTCTTATTCAGAGTACGGGATATGAATGTTATTGGCCTTCCATATTGTGCAAGGACTGCTCCAATAGCATAGTTAGAGGCGTCGATTGTCAATTGAAATTCTTTAGTGAAGTCGAAGTCATCGGACACGAGAGAGTTTTTAATTTTATTGAAGGCTTTTGTTGCTTCATCGTTCAACTGTATGGGTGTTTTACTTGACGTATTTTTGGAAATACGACCGCCTTTCCCCCTTAAGAGGGCTGTCAGGGGCTTCGCCATATCGGGATACCCTTTAATGAATCGGTGATAGTACCCTGAAAGACCGAGGAATGAACGAAGATCCTTTAATGTCTTAGGGCTTGGGAAATCTGCTATCGCCTTAACTTTAGTTGGGTTTGTTTTGATTCCGTCAGCTGATATTATAAATACAAGGAATTCTACCTCGGTTTTGAAAAATGAACATTTGTCCAGCTGAACCTTAAGATTTGCCCGTTTTAAAGTTTGGAAAACTATTTCAAGGTTTTTAAAGTGTGACTCCTCGTCTTCACCCGTGATGATGAAATCGTCAATGTACAAGTTACAACTTCTGCCAATGTGTTCCTTCATTATGTCGTCAAGGGCTCGTTGGAAAATAGCGGGTGCGATTTTCAATCCGTAAGGCAACCTTGTGAATTCATATTTGCCGTTGTTCACGGAGAAAGCTGTCTTTTCAATATCTTCCTCTTTTAGCGGGATTTGATGGAATCCGCTCTTGAGATCGATAACTGAAAACCATTTACTTTTACCCAAGTGCGATAAAATATCATTGATTTGTGGTATTGGATACTTATCCGGAATTGTGATCTGGTTAAGTTTCCTACAATCAATGACAATTCTATACTTCTTTTCTCCTGATGCATCTGGCTTTTTCGGCACTACCCAGACTGGAGAGTTATATGGGGATTTTGAAGGTCGTATAATTTTATCTTTAAGCAGTTGGTCAATCTGTTTTTGTACCTCATTTCTTAAAGCCATGAATTTAGAATACACTGGGGTATCCGAAGTTGTCCTTATTTCCCCTTTAACGTTGGTGACGTATGTCAATTTTTTATCGGGTTCAGTAAATAAGTTCGGGTATTTCTGGATTAGGTGTTTCAGTCTAGTAGATTGGGTTTCGCTCATATGCTTTGTATCTACTTCAACTTTGTGTACTGCCGTTTAGACGCGTTGCTTAATTTTAATCTTCACCTCATCGTTAATGGTCATGTAGTTTTCCTTTGTATGGATTACAGCGGATAAATCCTTTAGGCTATCGTTTTCCAAAATAGCATCGAATGACTTCAATGCGGGTAACAAGAAAAATTTAATATTTGTGTCTTTAAGACCGAAAAGATTAACAATGGTGTACTGATCTACTTTAATGTCGCCGCCTATTGAGCTTGCGAAAAAGATATGCTCATTTTGTTTTGGCCTAGGTACGAGTTCGGAACGGATGTAGTTCTTATTAGAACCGGTGTCGATAAGAATTTTGAGGATCTTCCCACTCTTCGTTTTAGCTTCAAAATAGGGTAGGGAAGAGCAGTTTAACCTAAAAAATGAATGTCCGTAAAATCAACTGGTTCTTCTGGTTCTTGCATTGGTTCTTCGCACGACTGCATATATTGAGTCAGTGCTTCCTCCTAACTATGCTCGTTGACTTCCAGCGCTTGCTGATAATTATCCATTTCCCTTTGCTCGATGTGATAGTTCCTTTGATATTTTACGGGCAACGCCGCTTGTTGTGTGGAAGGTGCATTTCTTTTCCCAGCGAAACGGTTGTCCTGCGGTCTTTTCATGTAGTTAACTGCTTTCGTTTGGATGCTGATGTCCATAGGCTCTGGTCTTGGCTGTTGTATGGGCTTAGGCTCCGTTGGTCTCAGTGGAAATGATGAATTTTGCTGAAACCTGTTCCCTTGATGGTTCGGAAATCGAGACGAATAAATCTGTGGCCGTGGAATATGCGCTCGTTGGGGATAAAAAGGCAGTTTATTTCCCACTGGTGCATGCGTTTTACGTTGTTTTTGATTCCTACCAGGAGGAAGTGGAGGGGTAATCGAGTTATGAGACACGCGACCATGGTTTTGGTGAGAGTTTGCGTATTGAGTCCTGTAATTTTGATTTTCAAGTTTCAGACACAGGTGAAGTGCCTGAGGCAAATCGGTAGGTTTCCGAATACCAAGCAATCTTGGCAAATCTCCTCGAAGTCCTCTCACAAACGTATCTAGAGCTTTATCGCGGTACGTTTGTTTGAGAATGGATAATGATTCATTACTCATCTCCATGCAGCCAATTTTATTGAGAATCAAAGAAAGGTGTGAATACACGGCATGGTAAAATTCTTGAACCGAAAGATGTCCTTGTACCAAGGACGTCATCTGGTATTCTAGAGTGGACAAATCTCATTTCCAGTCTAGTGGTGTGTTGTATGATTCCAACACAATATCGGCTTGACCGACAATCTTATTTCGGATCACACTTAGAATTCCGAAGTATTTCGGAGTTCCTTTAGTTCGCTCGTATAGTTGTAAAATTCGATCAACACTTTTTTTTCCAAGAGTTGAACTCTCCTGGTTGACCCGTGAATTCGTACTACATGAGGTATTTTGTCTAGCTCTTGAAATTCCGGTCTAATGCCCTGATCGACGCCTATGAAGTGGTCAGAATAAGGGTTTATTACCGATTGGATTAATTGTCGCCCCTCATTTTGGAGAACGCGATTTACGATTCCGGTTACGAATGAATTTAACGCTTCGTTAGTTACGACTCCACCAATACTAGTTGGAGTTGAGAACGAGGAGGATGTGCGGGGATCGGTTAGACCAGGAGGTCGGAGCAATGGGGTAGGATTTGGGTTTGGATGTCGGTTCCCCTCTGGATTAGACATCTTTCTTTTTATTGATTTCTAAGATCGTTAAATCTCCTTAGGTTTAAAACAAATAGCAACGAATTTTAGATAATAATACGGTTACTTAACGAACAGCACTTAAAAGAATAACACTTATTTCGTCACAACTACTTAAGTAAATTTAAGTGCTTTAATTCAATTGTAGTTTAATATTTTCTTTTATTTTTAATTTCTGTTGTTCATTTTTGATCGTTTCTCTGATTTTTTTCAATTTGTTTGACAGATACTTTTCCTCTTTAGTTAATATTTTTTTGTTATTTGTTGCACTAATCATTTAGGAATTAGTTTAATATTTTCTTTTACAAATTAAAATTCAATCTTATACTAAACTTACAATACTAAAATTTGCAGGACAGTCTCCATTCTGACTTCTTGCGATTCGTGCTGCGGCTACTGTCCAGCAGTTCCCTTTCCTGCAATTGCTTGGCTACTCGGGCACCCTTTGATTTGTTTTCACCACACACGCGGGGAACCCAGGGATATACGATTTTTTATCGGCGGTTAGTATTTTTTACACAATGTGAAGGAGCTGCTTAAAGACCGTTTCTTTGACGCGGCTGGTACTATCGGCGCGGCAAAAGTCACTCGCGTTTACTATACTTTTGGCGGTTCTACTTGAGGACCTTATAACCGATTAACGCGATTTACCTGGGTCCCTGTTCGGGCGCCACTTAAAGAATTTTTATATTCTTTTTAAAAAAAAACTTTAGGGGCATAGGTTGCCCCTACAACTAACTTAGAACTGAGTACATCAAAATCTTACAGCTACCTTATATACCCAGATGATCACTTCGATGCATGCTGGACATTCCGCAGCTGCACTCGCGTTTCCTCGGAACTTTGGTGTCTTGGATCATCAATAATAGTCTTCTCTCCTACGGCATCCTTCGTTTCTTCCTCCTTCTCACTAGGTATCTTTGTTAATTCTTCATTCATTGTTATAATGTCATGGTCTCTAACCGAAGCTTCCTGAATTGTCGGCGATGCTGGTTGTTTTTCTAAACAAACGGGAAAAGTTTCGTTATTCTTAACAAGTGTAGACCGCATCTGATGAATGTGCCTCCGGTACGTGGTTCTTTCAACATCGACTAAATAGTGCAGAAGTCCTTCTCGTTGTGTAACTTTGCCGAACTTCCACTTAATTTCCTTTAACAAATCAAGTCTAGTTCGAAAATTTAATTTGAACATTAATTCGGTTGGACTCCTGCCCGATGTTGTAGATGGAGTCTTACGATACTGCATTAGTAGATGGTGTAGCTTCGTGTGTAAATCACCAGGGTCATTGACCGAAGATCGAAGTCCTTCTTTTAGAATCCGCACAAAACGTTCTGCCTGTCCGTTCGTGGCCGTGTGGTTAGTAGCATTTGATTTCAAAAAATCGCGAAGTGAAGTTTGTGCCGTTATCCGACACAAGTGTATGTGGAATCCAAAATCTTGCGAAAACTTCTCTCAGTGCGCGAATCGTGAAAAAGCATGTTATTTTTTTCATGGGAAATACCTCCCACCATTTTGTTCTTGCATTAACAATCACAAAAAAATATTGCTCCATGAATGGTCCCGCAAAGTCAACATGCAGTGGCTGCCACGGTTGAGCAGGAACTTCCCATGGATGAATTTGAACCTTGTTTGGCTTTGTAAGTACTTTAGCACAATCTCTGCATCCCTTGACAAGTTTTTCAAAAACGCCTTCATTTTTGCGATACATGTGCAGTGTGAAGCTCCTTTAGGACTTCCAAACGAAGGTTTGAGGGTATTAGAACTCGAATTCCTCTGTAAATACAACCATCTTGTAACATAAGTTCACCTGCCATAGCACTGTATTTCGTGTTTTTAAGAGATCTTTCAGTTTTTAATTGAATAAACAGTGAAGATAGCTCCTTATCTTTTTTTCATTTCTCGTAAAACGTTGTTTTTAGTAACGGGTAAAATCTCTTCCCACAGCTGGTAGATTTCTTAAGTTTGGTCCTGTACACAATTATTCTTTAAAGAGTGTCTGGAAAGAAAATCAGCGTAAGTGTGTTCCTTTGTATTTTTGTATTTAATTTTGTAATTGAGAGAGACTGAGAAACAGGTCGTAGTGTAATAAACGCTAGGCTGTAAGTTATGGTAAATTTTTGTCGGGGCTAAATATCGAAGTCAGCGGTTTGATGTCAGTTATGAGCGTACATTCCCTTTTGTAGCAATAGTCAAAAAATGTATGCAATCCCCAGAAGATTGCTGCGGCTTCTTTATCCAATTGACTATAATTTGTCTCGGCTTTCAATAAACTCCTTGAGGCGAAAGCGATTGGTCTCTTACCTTGCTTGGTTATATGGGAAAGTATAGCTGACAGTCCAAACATGAGCCTATTGACTTTGTAGAGACCTTTTATTGTACTCAGCGTTTGCAACAGCGCGCTCTCCTCTGACATACGTAGGTGTAAGTAGGCCTTATAGATATCAAAGGTGCAGTAATATTCGCCATACTTAAGTTTTCTGTATAATTAATCGATTTTGGGGATTGGGTATCTATCGTTTACGATGAGTTCATTCAGAGTTACCTTATAACTAACGTATTGATTTGTCTGATTTGATTACAGGTACTATAGGAGTTCCCCAATCAGAATGTTTGACCTTTTCGAGAATACCGTCCTTTTCTAATCGAATAATTTCATCTTCTTTTTGAGGACGAATTGCATATGGAACCTGTCGAGGTTTAATGAATATGGGAGATGAACCTTCTCGTAATTCAAGAATTCCTTTTACATTTGGAATAGTTCCTATTTTCGGTTGAAAAATATCCTTATGACTCTCAAATATTTGTTGCTTTACGTGATTGATTTTTGACTCCGTAAAAACATTAACTGCATTAATTTCTAATATTTTTAGTGCTATTACCCATTATCTCCCCAGAAGTGTATCAAATGGCTCTTTTACAATGTAATAATACAATAACCCTTAGTCCATTGTACAAAACTTCCACACGAGATTTGCTATAAGTTGGAAATGTTGTATTGTTGTAGGTCTTCAGCATAATTTTTGTAGGTGTAATTTTTGCATTTGGTCAATGGGTAACAAAAGTATCTTAATTCATAACCGATATGGCTGCGCCTGTATCGAATTCCATGGCGAGTTCTTTGTTGTTGATTAGTAGGGTTATGAAGTACCTACCACCACGTGATTCTACTTTCGATGATAGGCTTTTATTTGGTGCTATATTTACGACGTTTAATTTGAATGCGTCATCTCTTGTAATCTATGATGCTTATATGTTTCCTCATCAGATTCTTTGACAGTTTGAAGTGTATGAGTCTCCTTGTGTGTAGATTTAGTCTTCATACACACTGAGAAACCATGACCACTGCGTCTGCGCTTTTTACAATATCAGTTTGTAGCACGACATTTGTCGGCCATATGATTATGCTTTATAACACATTGTTTTTTTTTTCTTCTGACCTTTCGATCGATCATCGGCTTTGTAGTTACTCATTCTCATACTCTCTTTCCTTAATGTCGGAGTCTCTCAGTCCTCGAATAAATTGGGAACGTAAATGTGTCTTGAGAGTATATTTTTGGCATGATTCACAGACGAAATTGCAGTATGCACTTAGCTTTTTCAACTCAGCCAAATAATTAGATATTGACTCTCCCTCGTGTTGGAGTCTGATTAGAAATTTGTGCTGCTCTGTAATTTCATTTGGCATTGGACTGAGGTGCTTCCTTAAAAGGCTAACTAGATATTCTCATCAGGCTCTTCGGGGGCTGTTAAATTTGAAAGATGTTGGTAGTACTTAGCGCCAATGCAATTAATTAGTACTTGCCGTTTCTTTGTAGCATCCGAAATGTTTCCCAATGCAAGGTAATTTTCCAGCCCCTTAATGTAACTGGTGAATGGGTCTTCATTTTCGTTGAAATACTCGAAGTGTAAATTTGTTAAGTTGGGAGTGGTTTGCAAATTCTGAAGTGCAGTAGTTAATGCAGCTAAGATGTCTCGCGTAGGGTCAACCATCGTAAAGATTTTTCTTAACCTTAAAACTTCTCGTCGCCACTATTAAATTTTTGCTAACCTCCAAAAGGAAAACGCTATAAGTAGAACCACACTGTAGATCGAATGCCAAAAGAGTGAGTTTTATTTCATAAAAGTATTGATAGCTAATAATTCATTATTTCATAGAAGTATTGACAGCTAATAATTCATTAAAAAACTAATTCACAATTGTATGAATGGTTAATTCATTCTGTATTCAATTCACAATATACATGCATATGTAACATCCTCCAAATGGTGAGTCGTGATTTTCGTGGAGTACCTTTTCTATGTTTTCTTTGTCGGCTAAGCACGTTCCGTCGTCAGTATACAGGTGTATTGTTATATTCAATGTTCCAAAAGTTTGTTAGAGAAATTGTTTAAAGGTCTTCTTAGACTCGTTATATAATCTTGCTAAGGCGAAACCGAGAGATTTATAATTTATTAATTTTGCTCTTATTTCCTTTAGACTGCTTCCTAATGTGTTTATAACTTTCTCACTTTTGAAAGGTATTGGACGTGTCGTGACCAGAAGTTCCGTTTTCTTTTCTAGATTGGTTATTATTTAACCTACCTGAGGTTTTATGAATTTTGGAAATTGTCTTTGAAGGATTTCTTCATCCAGGGAATTTAATAAAGGGAGTATCACTATTTTTGCTTCGACTAATTTGTCTGTGTGTTTTGACCTTCTCTCTTCTAGTAAAGTAAAAATAGAAGCAACTTGTATCTCGTTCGAAGATTTCACAAATGATTCCTGCGGTGACTCGTTCTTTTTTTTTGGCGTTAAATTTCCTTAGATTTTAAACAAATAGAAACGAGTTTTGGAGAATAATACAGTTACTTAAACGAAAAACACTTATTTCATCACAAATACTTAAGTAAATGTATGTGCTTTAATTCAATTGGTGCTTAATACTTTCATTTACTTTTAATTTCTGTTGTTCCCTTTTGATCGTTTCTCTAAATTTCTTCAATTTGTTAGACGGATACTTTTCATCTTTAGTTAATATTTTTTTGTTATTTGTTGCATTAATCATTTAGGAATTAGTGTAATATTTTCTTTCACAAATTAAAATTCAATCTTATACTAAACTTGGAATACTAAAATTTGCAGGACAGTCTCCATTCTGACTTCTTGCGATTCATGGTGCGGCTACTGTCCAGCAGTTCCCTTTCCTGCAATTGCTTGGCTACTCGGGGACCCTTTGATTTGTTTTCACCACACACGCGGGGAACGCGGGGGGATATACGAATTTTTATCGGCGATTAGTATTTTTTACACAATGTGAAGGAGGTACTATCGGCGCGGCAAAAGTCACACGCGTTTACTACACTTTTGGCGGTTCTACTTGAGGACCTTATAACCGATTAACGCGATTTCCCTGGGTCCCTGTTCGGGCGCCACTTAAAGAATTTTTATAACTAACTGAGTTACATCAAAATCTTACATCTACCTTATACACCCAGATGATCACTTCGAAGCACGCTTGACATTCCGCAGCTGCACTCGCGTTTCCTCGCAACTTTGGTGTCTCGGGTGTCTCAGACGATACGTCAACACTTTCGATGGTAGCGCTACTCGCGGTGATATGAGGTGATATGCATGAGGAACAGAGTCAGAGTTTTTGTCGTTAACTTATGTTTTGCGGTATGCTTGTAGTGTATCGTCGGTTGGTTTGGCTCTAAATCCCACATATATTAAGGAACTGTATTTTATTTATTGCTTAAGAGTTTATTATAGATTATATTATATCAGTAATCCCTCTTGCGTAGAGCCACAAGTTATCGACCGCCACCAATTAACTGCTACGACGACTCCTTTATGACGACCCTTTTACGACAGTTTCGTCACCACTTCTTATAGCAGGTTCCATACTCGCAGCGTATGTATTAATCAATACCACACACTTAGTTTCCAAACAAAAGCAGCCACCGACCCGGCGACTAGAAGACCAGCTGCTATGATGATAGTCTGCCCCATCGTTTGCTTATCGTCAGCATACGACTTATTTTATAGCGTAGTAGCGAAAGCCCCAACTAATCGCCCACAACGCTACAGTGGTACCCGATACTATCAATAAACAAACCTGATCGCCTGTCCCAGTGACGATGCATTGCTCCCAGTATCAGCGTACGACCTAACTAAGTAAACAAACGAACGGCGGCGACGACACCGCATTGATGACTCCTCATACTGACCTATATCAACGCGATACGAGCCACTTGGATGTCAATATCAGCTCGTTCGCCGTGCCTGATGATCGCTGTCGTTGACTCATGGCTCAAACTCACATACATAATAATAACACAATTGTTATAAATACATATTCCTCCAATACTCATAATGTGCACCAGGTGGGGTCTCTTCAACTTTCATAATAAAAAGTTTTCTTGGTCTTGGTCATTCTTCTTTAAATTATTTAAACTTTTCGAATTTAGCTTAGGGTAATCTAAAAGTTCTGAATGCAAATTATTAATTTTGACATTTGGACATTACATTTCTTCGACGCCGTAGAGGTAACGAACTACAGGTATTGACTTTGTTGGCGAAGCGACTGACTCATAATATGTTGGTTCATATTCGTCATTAAGCATGTTGCCACTCTTTGTCTTGCACTCATTGTAGGACAAATAAGAGTCGTTTAGATTAACAAATTAATATCACAGTGTTCTAGATCTACCGTTGATTATTCGCTGGGATGCAAATTTTCTTCCCGGTGGTTGTCAAAAAAAATATGAAGTCCAACTGACTTCAATTAAAACAATGACTTCGATTTCTTATTTATTTATTTATATTTCCACGAACTTATTGTTAGGTAACAGTGGTATAAATATTTATTAATACTTTTTAATTGAATAACTTATTCACTAAGGTAACTTTTAGTAGTCTAAAGTAAATTGTAACTTTATATTTTCTTATGAGTTGACAATGCTCTTTCGAGCTTAAATTGTGACTGTATATTTTCTGATGAGTTGACAATGCTCTTCGACGCTAAACCTGTAACTCTATGTTTTCTTATGAGTTGACAATGCTCTTTCACGCTTCAATTGTAACTCTATGTTTTCTTATGAGTTGACAATGCTCTTTCACGCTTAAATTGTAACTGAGGCTACCATGGAAATGTAGCCTCTTTAAATGAGGAGTTTTTTTTTTGCAATGTTAGCATCTTTGCCTGGAATACGTGACCAACGTCGTGTTGGTATAGCTATTGTTATAGACAATTGTGGAGCGGAAGTTAATGTTTATATTACACAAATTCTTCTTTAGTGAAGCTCATAGCAAGTGCTATGTGATATTGAAATCAATCTGCTTCACAAAGTTTATTAAACAGAATTCGTTATTGTTTATACATGCCATTTATGTGGCGTGTGAGTGGATACGGATAACTTGCATGATGGGATCTTTAAGATTGTCATTCGGGGCTTCATTAGTCTGATTTTCGATGATATCCAGGTTCTGGAATTTGTCTGCTGTTCCCCCAGGTAAGACTGTAATGTGATAATTTTGTTGTGGCCTGGTTGATTGATCTTGCTTAACGAGATACATTGAATCGTTGCCTATTCACTTGGTTAATACTGCGTAATTCTGCACTTGCCCCCTGAGTGAGGTTCCTGCATTATCATTGGGCCAAATTGGTAATACTGCAATATTCTGAGGCTGGTTTGGACGATTCTGATTTGATTGGAAATTTTGTGGCTGACTTGAATGGTTTTGATACGGGTCAAAATATCGTTGATTGATTGGGCCGAACATTTGGCATCCTCATAGCATTCTGTCAGACGTAGTTTGCTTTGAATCTTTGATTTTCGAGCTTCAAGCAATGGTGCAGTACCTGAGGTAAGTCAACGGGTTCTCTTCTACGCAGTTATCTTGGTAGAACGCCTTTCAGACCCCGGATAAAAGTGTCTATATGTCCTATAAGATATTCAAGATATTTTGTTAAGTATCAGAGTGAGGTTAGCGTATACCGTTTTGTAGAATATTTGAGTTGTATTGCTACCATGCGTGAAACCTGATATTCTAATGTGCTGACAACTATCTTGTTGGCGTAATGCATAGTCAGACATTGGCAAATGCTCTCCTAATAGGGTGGAGTGTTATACGACTCCAACACTGCGTCTGTTCATAGATGTTCGACTTAAATTATCTGTTGGAAATTCAATAAAGAAATAAAACTGCAATTCTTTTTCCCAGTGCCGCTGTCTTCAGCTAGGCTGCACGCTCTTTAGAGATAGTTTTTATTACTTTACTTAAATGCTTCAAATGCCGCTATCTATAGCTTGGCTGCACACTTGGGTATCCAACATATAATTCAACGGATTCTTGGCATTCGGATGGTTTTATATTACTTAAGCGCTGAGCCAAGCCTTTCTCGTTTGGTTTCTTATCAATTTTCCGCTTCTGCGTTTCGGAGTTTTAATAATGCAAAAGTGCCATCTTTCAGCTTACCAATTTGGTGGGCTACGTTGTACGCAACTTCACCCCGCCTCAATTTGCAATTCTCCTAAATTTCACTTGAAATGTTCGGCTTTACATTGCCTTGGATGTTCTTAACAACAATTTCTAGCTTTTTATTCTTAATTCTTATTATAAAAAAAATTACAGTTGTTATGACAATTAAGAGTATTATGATGCTTGAACTAATAACATAATTAGTAGTCTTATGATTTTCAAAGTCTTTTTTAAATATATTTTCAAAGGATAATGTTTTAGAAAAATTATAATTACCATCTTCAAAATAATGATATTTTACGTTCATTTCGAAATTTTGATTGGAAAAAGTTTTGTTAAATGCCTTAATTGTACAAGTATTTAATTAGCATATGTCCACTTAAATTTAATTTCCCGTCATCACAATAGTTAAATTTTTTCGTCGTTATTCATATTTATACATACATATAATTGTTTCTTCATCAATGATTTTAACTTCTTTTTTATAATTATGTTGAAGTTTACAATTACCTAGTACAATACAGTTGCTTGTCTTTTTTTACATCATTTGGATACAGTTCATCATTAAATTCATATTATATGTTATTAATCAATACAGGTTCCTCTTCCTCTTGAATTATTTCAACATTATTCTTATTTGGTAAGCTAGTTAGTAATTTTGATTTTATGTCTTGGTTCGTATTTATGTCTTAAGCGTTTGAAGTTTTTCAGGGGTGCTAAATTTCTAACTTCTACATAATATTCCCTTATCACATTAGCCTTACTTATACTTTTGTTTATTTAAAATAATTGTTTGTCTTAATTTTTGGTTATGGGCCTCCACAGCTTGTTCTGGGGTCATTTTAACACAGCAATTAGTGTCAGTGATGTGTCTTTTAAGCTTACCAGTTTTTCTTGGAGCGTGGAATGCAGTCTTTCAATGTCTCTATTTCCAGTGTGGCTGTTGTTTTTTGTGAAATGCAACTCAACTCCTGGGCTATTTAAATACTGCTGAGCTTTGAACTCGTTATCCCTTATAATTTTCTTTGGCTTATTAAATTTTAAAAAATGTTCCTCTATAATTTTCTTTATTATTATCCATTTTTTGTTGGGTAAGTGGTATGCATGTTATGGTATGTTGTAGAAGCTAGGCTTTGGTCCCTTGTGGCCTGTAGTGCCACCCAATTTTTATTATTATTATTATTAAGTGGTATGCATATGCCTTTTTGGTCAGTTTGTCAATCAAAGTAATAAAGGATTGCCCATGAAAAGTAAATACATCCATATGTAGAACTTCATTTGGGAACTCAGGAGTTTCTGTTATACAGTATTTGGGTTTTATAGGGTTCCTTTCATACTTTGTTTCTAAACAAGTTGTGCAGTTGTTAATAATTTTATGAATTTCTTTTATTGAATTGGGGAAGTAAATTTTATTTTTCAATATTGTATGTTTGCACAATACCACTATGAATACTCTCTATTGTGTGTTACTTCGCAATTTGCCTTGTAGAGTTCTTCTTGAGTTCTAATTTCTTTTGCTCTCACAGTAAATTTTATAAACGAAAATTTGTTATCGTGACTGAAAAGCTTTATGAGAGTTTGTTGTATTTTGTTATATTCCGAATATGACAATTCGATGAGGATACCAATTTTGCCAGGTTTTACGTTTCTGATAAACAAGTCTTTCCAATATGATTGATTTTTAGTCATATCGACTTATATGATTTTCTTCCATGTAGAACCTCAACTTCGTCGGAAATAAAGTTGATCAAAATTGACTGTGTCCCCTTTTATTGGAAATTGGTCAGGTAACTGTTCTGGCGTAGAATGAATCGTGGCCATATTGGACGTGATATCGTCATCCAATTAATTTTTGTTTTCTATTCTACTCAAAAAGTCAGCTACCCTATTTTCCTTTCCTTTAAGGTACTCTATGTCGTAGTTGAACTCAGCCAAGTTTAGCAACCATCTTTGGTTTCTCTGGGAGAACTCTTTCCCGTTGTACTTTTTGTTGAGATATTTGATTGGTTGATGGTTAGGGATTATTTTAAATTTATTACCCCATAGATAGGGTCTAAAATTATCACGACCATACTATTGCTACTATTCTTTATCTGTTTTGGAGTACTGCTTTTCATTGTCGTTCAAAGTTCATGATACATAAAAGACCGGTTGTCCTTCCTGAGTGAGAACTGCACCTATTGCATCTTTGGAGGCGTATGTGAACAAGATGAATGGTTTATCAAACCTAGGAAACCCAGTATAAAATGGTTAACGATACAAAGGTCAAGTGTTTCGAATGCTTGTATGTACTCTGGATCATTCGGATTTATATTTGCATTCTTTTTCAAGTATCGTATCATCCTTAAAACCCTTTCAACTGCATTATGCATTATGCACAATACACACAAGGCGGCAGTTTACACCTAGCTACTAACTTTATGCAATTTCGCTAAAGTAACACTACAGTTGCAACGTTGTACCGAACCGTTTTTAAAAGTTCGCTGTAGACCTCCAATAGCGATGAAAGAGATCCAAAACCGACTACGCCATTTAAATTATCTGTTAGAAATTTAAGAAAGAAATAAAATTGCAATTCTTCTTCTAAGTGCCACTGTCTTTAGCTAGGCTGCACACTCTTTAGAAATGATGTTTATTAATAAATTTAAATGCTACAAGTGCCGCTGTCTATAGCTTGGGTGAACATTTGGATATCCAACTACTAAACCAACCGATTTTTGCCATTCGGTTGGTTTTATATTACTTAACCGCTGAGAGAATTTCTCATTTGGTTTCTTATCAATTTTCCGTTTCTGCGTTTGCAGTTTAACAATTTGATGGGTTATTATGATTAGAAGTTTTGATGTTCGATTAAAATCAAACAAAAAATATATTTTCTCGGACGTTTCCGTCCGTTCTTTATTCGAGTCGAAAATCAACTTACAACTGACTGACAGAACAAATATATCTTACTTGGTAACTTATTCTATTCACTCAAGTATTTCACCTGACATACAAAATCTGCCTAGCTTGCACATGTGATCGTCGCGCTGATTCCTGGAATTTAAATGCTTTATATAGAGTTCATCAATCTTAATATTAGTATATAAAGTGCTTTCATTAATTTTTGTCATTACATTCGGCAATATTATTGTATCAAATACTTTTCTTTCAAAATTTTCAAATGTTTCATTTTGGATATTTATTTTGCAATTTTTATATTTTATTAGATAGTTGCCTTGTATAGTTACATTCTTATCATTACAATTATGTTGTATTTGGATCTTATTCAAATTTTTGTTAATAATAGTTCCTGGTATGACTTCCCTGACTTCCATAGATGTTTCTAAAGTTTTAGGACATGTGGCTTCTGTGAAAGCCAAAATATTTTTGATGCAAATATCGGTTATCGATACTAACTTTCTTTTCAAATTCTCCTTAGGAATTTTGTATAAATTATTATTTTCATCTTTTAAAATTAACCTGTCACTAACAAGAAGTGCTTTGTTTTCTCGATCTGGTAAGGGTTCTATTAGTATTTGGGTATAAGTAATATCAGATAGTCTAGGGATTAAAAGTATTAGTACAATTTGATCTTGATAGTATGAGATTGCTAGTTTGATTTCTTTAAAGGCATCTATGTCTGGGATCATATCTATTTCTTCGGGACTCAATATATTTTTCGTAAGGATTCCTAATTTGCTTGTGAAAATAATTTGCTCAATGCTATCAATGTGTGTACTTAGTAAGGAAATATCGTTATTAATTTGGTACAGATGTTGCATTAGCTTTACTTCGTCCTCTAGTGTCAGTAATTTGTTGCCTAAGTCTTTGTTGAAAGTCTTAAAGTACGTCTTTATGATACCTTGTTGTCTGTTTATATGATTCGTAATATTTTTTATCTGTTCAGATATACCTTCATTAACACGTACCTGGTTGTTATTTTGCGTTATAAGCTTTTTATCGTCATCTAAAAGATCGTCTAGCTTTGCCTTTATTTCTATTTCGTTTTGCTTGTCCATAGTTCCTGCAATTATTTTTAGTCCTGTACCTAATGCATCTATAAGGCCTCTTTTCGACCTGATATGGGGCTTAATGTTCTTTACTATTGCTTCTAATAAAATAAAGTTTTGATTTATCGCGCTATACATAGGGCCTACTAAACTAGATCTATTTTGGAATATTAAGATATTGTTTTTGATGCGTTCTTTAGCTATCTCAAGTTTGGTAGAGTTTATTATGTGTAGAATCTTAATGTAGTCTTTTATGATTCTCTGTTTTCCTAAGTTCAATGTCAAATATCCGTTATTGTTGTTGATGTCGTGCAAAGTCATCTCCTGCGTCATGGTCATGGTAATGATCGTTGTAAGAATGAGAGTAGCCAAGAATGAAGTCATCTGTAAATAGATTGTCACCGGTTATGTAGTGGGTTATCCTTGATATTTCTTCTTTTTCTTTATATGATTTCTATAATAAACCTTATCATTTCTAATGTCTTTCAGGTGATCTTCGTCAATTTTCTCTGTTTGGATTTTCCGATATTTAGAATGATTTTTACCTCCTCGTATTTCTCTCACAAAGTTCTGTCCACTTGCCAAAGGAAAATCTTGTCTATTTCGATTAATCTTGTTGATAACCTTCTGTTTCTTCGCCTGTATTCGATTTTTGATAAGTTCGTATTTATCTATAGGTCGTTTGTTAGTTGTTGAATGAATGGTATTATTATAGAATGTAATTATTCTTGATATTTTCTCTTCTACAGAGCCTACGTTATTAATTTCATCATGTTTTAGAAGTCTGATATGCTCATTTATTGTGTTGTGTAACCTTTCTACATCAGCATTAGATGTGTATTTACTATTAGAAGTAAAGTGAAGGTTTATATTTAGATGAGCCAAAAATTCTCTTATAGGTAAGGCTTTAAAGCCTAATTCATTGTCTGTTATAATCTTTTTGACTTGACCAAATTGACTAAAGTAAAAAGAGAGGGCTCTTTTGAACTCGGTCCAGGTTCTACCTATTACTTTTATAGCGCATGCATGCTTTGAGAATTTATCAATTATTGTAACAAAAATTGATTTTTCAAGGCTATAGAAAATATCAACGTGAATTATCTCGAAAGGTTTGCATGGTGTTTCTGTAAGTTTAAATAGATTTTTAGGTGGGTTTCTGACATATTTCTCCATGTTACATACTTCACAGTTATTGATAAATTGAGTAATTCTTTCCCTTATTTTTGGGTGATAGTAGTTTAAAGACAGTTCCTTAAAGACTTCTTCTATTCCGCGGTGATTATTCCTAAGGTGTTCCTTTTCGATTAATGTAGCCAGTTTTTCTTCGCTTGTAACATCTTCTAGTAGCTTGAGACACCTTATTATCTTAAGCTTGCCATTTTCTTTAAAATGTTTCAAAAATGTCTGGATAAAATAGCGTTTTAGTTATTGGGGTTGAAGTGATTTTTCAAAAGAGTTATAGCAGTGTCTTCTTCGAAGATTTTTGTATGGATTTTTATCCGATTCTTATTGAATATATTAGTCTTCTTTATTCTTAGAAATCCGGAGTTGGATTTTCGAATAATAATCTGACTTGAATATATTAATGCATGATTTGCTTACTGGAATGGTATTAGTTTCGATAAAGTTAATTTCAGGGGGATTAATTCGAGAAAGAGCATCCGCGTTCATGTTTTTTGTACCTTTCTTGTACTTAATTTCATAGTCATTTTCGGAAAGTTTTAACCGCCATCTCACTAATTTAGAATTTGGTTCTTTGACGGAAAAGAGCCATGTGAGTGGTTTATGGTCAGTTTCGATGAGAAATTTTCGGCCGAAGAGGTACGGACGAAAATATCCTGTCGCCCATATGATGGCTAAGAGCTCTTTTTCAATAGTACTGTAATTAATCTCATGCTCATTTAGAGTACGGCTAGCGTAGCATATAGGGTGGCCGTCTTGAGAGAGAACAGCGCCTAGAGCATACTGACTAGCATCTGTTGTAAGAACGAATTTTTTATTGAAATCAGGGTAAGCAAGTATTGGGTCATTCATAAGAAGAATTCTTAAGGTATTAAAAGATTCAATGTATTCGGGATCTGCTATATTAATTTTAACATATTTTTTGAGATATTTCGTTATTGGTTTTGCTAATTTAGAATAATCTTTTATAAACTTCCGGTTGTAACCGGTCAAACCTAAAAATTGTTTTATCTGCTTGACAGTTTTAGGGATTTGGTAATTTTTAACACATTCCACCTTTTTCGGATTTGGTTTTATACCATTTGGGGTGACGATGTACCCAAGAAACTCAGTTTCTTTCTTAAGAAACTCAGATTTGTCGAGTTTTACCTTCAAATTAACTTCCTTAAGTCGTTTGACGATCTTTGACAATGCAACCAGATGCTCTTGCAAAGATGTCGAAAATACTATTATATCATCCATGTATACAAGTAAGTTAGCATTGATGTACTCCTTTAGTACCTCATTCATAAGACGCTGAAATGTAGCTGGAGCTGTTTTCAGCCCGAAAGGCATACGAAGAAATTCGTAATGTCCGTTCTCGACGCTGAACGCGGTCTTATGTATATCTTCTTCTTGTATCTCTATTTGATAAAATCCCTTCGCCAAGTCGAGTGTCGTAAAATATTGACATCTCCCAAGCTTGTCGAGGATTTCATCAATACATGGAATTGGGTACTTGTCGTCGATTGTTACCTCGTTTAATTTAGGTAGTCGACGACGAGTCTCCATTTTTGTTTGCCACTTGCATCGGCCTTCTTAGGCACGATCCACATCGGCGCTGAATAAGGTGAGTTGCTGTGCCGTATTATTTTATTGTCCAGCATCTCCTTAATCTGTCTCTGTACTTCACCCTTGTGAATGTACGGATAACGATAACTTTTCGTTTGAATAGGTATATTGTTGGTAGTTCGTATCCTATGCTTAATAGCATTAGTAAAACTCAAGTTCGCATTCTCTTTTTAGAATACGTCTTTATATTTCGCAAGGACACTTAACAGTCCTGCTTTTTCTTCACTATTCAAATGATCGAGCCTCAAAAGTTCCAACGATAGTGGTTCTTCTTGAACTACTGGGAAAGTCGTTGGGTTTTGGTAAGGCGGTTCTAAATGGTTTTCTGGTTGTTCATA
The DNA here is from genome assembly GCA_944738645.1 of Eristalinus sepulchralis. NCBI lineage: Eukaryota > Metazoa > Arthropoda > Insecta > Diptera > Syrphidae > Eristalinus > Eristalinus sepulchralis. Next base: position 22,404,272 of record OX122886.1, read on the forward strand.
ATATATTTTAACCTTTTTGTCACCTAATGTTAGAGTTTGTTCGCCCAAATCTAGTTTAGCTCTTAATGGAATTAATAAGTTGTTACCTATTAGTCCATTGTATTGGTCGTGAAATGGGAATATGTACATTTCAAAGTCATCTTTCGGATTTCCCAATTCTTTGAAGACAGGTACAATTGCTTTATGGGTTATATCTACTTTAGCACTTAGTGCTATCGCTATCGCTATCGGAATGGGTATGGGGTGTATTTTATTTGGTGAACACAATCCGGGATTGATTACGGAGTGTGTCGCTCCCGTATCTAGTATGAATTTTAATGGTCTAATTTTCCCTTCAACTATTATATATGGCAACTGGGACCCGAAGCTCCTGAACGAAAATTTTGTTCGGAGTCTTCATTGGCCTCGATCCTACGTGTATTCCTTTCATCTCTTTGTGTATTCCGGGTTTGGTTCCCGTCCTGAAATCGGGGATTCTGTTTATTTCGTTTACGCCCTGAGATCTGTCTACTTGGAGGATCTCTATCTCCCTGTAGCATCCCTATCTCCATTGGTTCTGGAGGAGGTTGGGATTGATTATTTCTATTATAGTATGTATAACTGTTTTCGAATGGAGGTTGGAGGTGATTTCTATTATTGGTTTAATAAGTTTGAACAGGAGGTTGATTGTTATGGTGGGTAAAAGGTGGCTTAAAGTACTGATAGTTTGGGTAAGATGAGTTATTGGGGTGAGTATTCCCTTTTAAACGAGAACTATTATATGGGTTTCTTTTAGGATTGAAATAAGCGTAATTGCTTTCATAAAGAATATTGATTGCATGCTCGAGACTTGGTGCACTTCTGCAGTAAAGCAGGGATCTCATCGGTTCTGGAATTTTGCTTTTTAATATTACTAAAGCTGACGTTTTATTTTGTTGAATGGCAGCTTCCATAAGTTGGGGGTTGCCTTCCATTGTCTGTTTGACCTTGATATTAAGTCTTCTAAGGATACCTTTAATATCGTTGTAGAAATGTACAGCGTTTGTTTTGAAAATAACTCCCCTTAGTTCATAGAAGAGTTCTTCGGGAGTTTGGCGATCGCCAAAATTATTATAAAGGATTTCTTTAATTTCTGTCCACGTTGTAACGTGGTTATTGATATCAATTATCTCGCGGGCACGTCCTTTGAGTTTGGACTTAATAGTATCGGAGAAGATACTTTGCGCAAGACTGTCATATTTTATGAGAGTTGGGTGGATCTTATCAATTAAGTCCACGAAGCACTGGAGTTCTCGGAAGTCTCCGTTAAACTCTGGTATTTTAGAAAGATATTTTAAGGGATTTATTTGCAGGGTTAACATGTTTGCTTCTTGCATATTTGTTTGTGATTGATCGTTTGAGAAAAAGTTACGCACGATTTCCGAAATTTGCCGCGACTGTTCGTTTATAAGGTTAATATTGTTTTCTAAGGAAGTCATACGAACTTATATTTAACACTGGTTTTATAACATTAACTTTATTATTTATATACATATTACATATATTACAATATAAATAATTAAAGAAGAGAGAGATAAAAGAAAATATATTATATTAGGTGTTAGGTATGGCCTGGTTCACTTGTCTTCCCGTTTGATTTTCGTAGTTCAAATAAACTGCACTTGAGTTAAGTTTCTACCTGAAGAAACTAAGAACTAATACACGCACTTTAAAGACACGCACTGACTTCTTCCTTAAGAAGTTTAACAACTGTCCGCGATATGTTTCTACCTTCAGAAACTATTACACGCACTGACTTCTTCCTTAAGAAGTTTAATTACTGTTCGCGTTATGTTTTTACCTTAAGAGACACGCACTGATACCCGGTAAAGTTTTTTAGAAAACACTGTAAGGATACATCCGGGTATCCTACCGACTGCGCCAGTTTTGATGTTCGATTAAAATCAAAAAAAAAATATATTTTTTCGTCCGTTCTTTATTCGAGTCGAAAATCAACTTACAACTGACTGACAGAAAAAATATATCTTACTTGGTAACTTATTCTATTCACTCAAGTATTTCACCTGACATACAAAATCTGCCTAGCTTGCACATGTGATCGTCGCGCTGATTCCTGAAATTATTGGGCAGTGGCCGGACGTCGGACAGACGCTGTGTCATCACAATTGGACGATCGCGTGTGCATTACATTCTTTTGAGTTATATTATTCGTTTTACCGTGGGATCGTTACGTGGAACTGTAACAATTAGACACATTTATAGGAAAATACTTTTTTCAAGCTTGTATGAGAAATTTACTTTTCAAATCACAATTGTTTTTTTCGTTCTTCCTTATATCTATAGAACCGCTTTTTGTATATAGTTTATTTATTTTATTCAGTGCAGTTATAGTGCCTTCATATGTTTGTAAATCACTACACATTAATTTCACTCCAATAGATATTTTTCTAAGTGAATATCTTGCAAGCGAATGTCTTTTCATGAAAGTATGAATAAATTCGAATGTTTTTTGTAACACTTTAATTGGCGGAGGCTCATTTTTTCTTTTGGTATTATTGGAAACAGTTGCTTCATCACTAAAGTCACTGTCTGATAGGGTTTGAAGTGGAATGAACTCATTCCGACTTACCGCAGTCACTTTTAAATTTCTAGAAGACAAATTATCTTCTTAAGATCTGCCCCTTTTCGGAATATTTAAGGTATTTTTTTTAGACTCCTGGTAAGAATAAGAAAATAAATAGTTCGATCTTCTGATCGCACTTAGACACGTCAGACACGGACAAGTCAATGTCATCGACTGAAGATCGGAAGTATGCGGTTTGTTGAGATCGCTGTATGTGCGTCTAGCTACGCTCATACTACATTTGTCTCTAATTTTTATGGCTAACATTTCTTTATTTTGCAAAAATTTTGGGCAGTCTTTTGAAGCAGAAGAGTGAGCATCTAAACAATTAGCACACATCAACCTTGTGCAGGACACGGGGGCATGAGGGGGTAGATTGCAATTGACGCAGATTTTGCTTCCGGTGCACTTCTTCAATGTTTGGCCCAGGAGTTGTCAGTTTCGGCATCTCATAGGAGGGGGAATATATTCTCCTACCATTGCCTATACCAACCGATTTCAACGGTTTGAGGCAAGTGATAGAGATCAAAAGTGAGTACCAAAAGACCTGTAGGCTCAGCTGTATCAACGATTTTTCTTGAGAATTTATATACTTCAGAGACGCCCTGCGATCTCATCTCTGCAATTACTTCCCATTTTTTCACATTTCTTAACCAAGGTGCGTATACTACACACTTGGAGGACTTAAGTTGTTTGTGTAAGCTGTTATTGTAACGAATTTAGGGTATTTAGTGTTACAGATGGGAGGTAACTCCGGGAACTCAAACGGCGATGAATTCAGTCACGTTTCACATAATTTATTTTTTTTTAGAGATTTAGGATTCAATGATACTTTACAACTATGATATGATACTATATAATAACATATATTTACAAAGGTAATTTATTATATTCAAGGGAAAACTAAAAACAAAAACCCTCATGTGACTGATACTTAAAGCTAGTATTGCAATTTCCCGTCGGCTGTTCAGTTATACTCTATTAATATTAAGTCATTAAGTAAGTATTAATATTTAGTTAAGTCATTATCAGAAAATGTACAATTTTCATAAAAAGATGTTTTATGCTTATCAATAAGCAAATCTACCAAGTTGACATTAGCTGAGTCATGAAGTTTTCTTGTCGAGTAGTACGGTGAAAGATTTAACATAATTTTAATGGCATCTTTGTAATTTTAACCTTTGCGCAATCACCCCAGATAGGAGCTCCATACGACAGAATAGCTTGGAATATTGTCTTATAGATTACGAGTTTATTGTTAACGCTAGGTTTTGAGTTCCTGCAAATAAGCGGATAGAAAACTCTTATAATTTTATTTACTTTATTAATAGTAGTGTTCAGTTCAAATTAACTTTGTCGACCCGGCTCAGACACTAAAACTCACGTTGTTCAGCATAATTCAAATTTTGTTTGTCAAAATGAGAAAAAGAAAAAGGCTGTTGACATAATTTCACTTCAATTTATAGGCAAAGCGTGAACATAAAAATGTATGAGTGAGATAGATATGTAAGTTAGAATGTGTTAACAATATTTGAGTGTGAATGAAATGAATATATATGTACAAGTATGATAAATTAGAAAATGCATAGGAATTCAATTGATAAAAGGAGAAAAATAAATATTGCTTAATTCATGTCCACTGGAAAGGGTATGTTCGTACCCAATGCAAAAGAGTTGTGTTCAGCCCGTACATTACCCCCCCGGGATGATATTGAAATATCAATGTATACAATGATCAGCTTTATCCGTTGTACTCTATGTTGTTCTAAACCTGTAACGACAATTAAAGTACAATTGATCCTACGTTGTTCGCTCCTTTCATGAATCTTGCCAGCTATCTTCAAGAGGCAATGGACATAGCTTAATTATAGGCCGCTTGATTATGCCATTTTGAGTTCTTAAAGTGACGACTCTCACCAACCCATCAGCACCTGGATGTAACTCCACAATCCGCCCGAACGGCCATTGATTACATGAAAAACGTTCGTCCTTTATCATTACGATGTCATTCAATTTTACACTTGAACTTCGTTTTAACCACTTTGGGCGTCTCTGTAATCTGGACAAGTATTCCTTACTCCATTGACGCCAAAAATGTTGAACTAATTTTTGGCAATGTAGCCATCGATTTAAAATAGACGAGTTGTCAACCTCCGCCTGCGGTAGTGCAAGTAAAAAAGTAATAAAAAATTACCTGGAGTTAACACTAGTAAATCCTCCGGATCGCTAGTCAACGGACATAATGGCCTTGAATTAAGGCATGACTCAAACTGCGTCAAGATAATCTTGAGTTCCTCATATGTTGATCTCTGCTATCCGATAATCCTTTTGAGATGGAATTTAGTTGACTTCACACCTGCCTCCCATAGCCCTCCAAAGTGGGGAGACGATGGTGGTATGAAATGCCAACGGATCTGTTGTTGCACCAATTCCGGATGCATTTTTTCTATAAATCGTTGATAGCAGTACCTGTCCTCTTTCAGCTTTCTGTTTGCACCGATAAAATTCGTCCCACAATCGCTTTATATGTCCTTACAAAATTCCCTTCGAGCCATAAAACGCCTTAAAGCCGCTATAAAATCATCGGATGACAGGTCTCCAACCAGCTCCAAATGAATGGCCTTTGTTGCTAAACAAATGAAGAGCGTATTATGTATGTATACATAATAATAAAAGGATACGGCCTCTTCCCCTGGATGGCAAGACGTTAAATGGTCCAGCGTAATCGACGCCAGTGGACTAAAAAACTTTTGCTGGACGAACTCGCTCGGGCGGTAAATCACCCATCAGCTGCATGCAGGGTTTAGGCTTGCTCTTGTAGCATACAATACAGCGATGAATCTCAATGCGTACCACATTGCGTCCGTTCATGATCCAAAATTGTCTTCGAATGTGATTTAGTGTCATAGTCACTCCTCCGTGCATGGTGCGCAGATGTTGATGCAGATGTCTTGACCACAAGATCCGTGAAGTGATGTTTGGCTGGTAAAATGTAAGGATATTTTTGATCTTTAGAAAGCTATGAATTTTTTAATCTTCCACCAAGACGTATTGTCCTTCCTTCTTGATCAAAATATGGGTTGAGCGGGCGTAGTGGACTCTTATATGGTACTGGCTTGGATGATGATAAAAATTGCTATTCAATAGCAAATGTCTCTCTTTGTACCAAGCGTACTATAGATATCATTATATATATAATATATATATATATATTATGTATATATATATTATGTATATATATATATGTATTATATATCATTTAGCGACATTTAGTTCATCCGCTGTGAGATTTCCTGTGAATTTCGATTCCTGTTTGGGACGACAATTGTTTGTAAACCGAAGACAGTACGCTGCTATTCGTTGAGTCTAGAAAGAGATGACCATTTCATAAACAACTTGTTTCTGGAATATTAATGATGTTTGAGAATAATTTGGTCCATACCACCATAAATCGTATTCCACAAACTTCGTGGGACTAATTCCTCGGCTGGAAATATCTGCAGGGTTGTCCTTAGAAGCAATATGGCGCCATTGATCCGGTGTAGTTTCTTCGATGATTTTTCGGACTCGATTGCTGACGTACGGTTTCCATTTACTCAAATCTCCTTTAATCCAGTGAAATACAATGGAAGAATCAGTCCACATGAATATATCCGATGAAGAAACGCCTATACTAAAATGTTGCCTTATTACCTTCAATAATTTAGTGCCCAACACCGCTCCACACAGTTCTGCTCTAGGAATTGTCAATTTAGGTTTTATCGGGTTGACCTTCGATTTCGGCATTATGAGATTTACTACTTTACTACCGCCTGTATCCTTAGGTATGCAACTACCGAATGAGCAGCCTGAGATGCATCGCAAAACACATGAATTTCTACCTTTCCTAAGTTTCCAGCGGTCCCTATCCATCTGGCAATGCGGATATTAGCGATAGATGGCAGCTCCTCACCAAACCTCTTCCATGTTTTCTCCAACTCCTCAGGTAACTTAGCATCCCATCCGATTTTCTGGATCCATAAATTTTGCAAGATAATCTTCGCAGATGTAACTACTGGACTAAGCCACCCCATCGGGTCGAAAAGGCGTGCAATATCTGACAAAATTGAGCGTTTAGTAGGAGTTTCAAGTTCAATGTTAAAACCGATTATAAACTTAAATTGGTCGGTGTTATGATCCCAATACAAACCAAGAGCCTTAATGACTTCCGATGACTTCAATTATAGCAAACCATGCGCGTACTGATGTTCCAGAGGTATTTTACATAACAGTGAGGGATGATTACTGGCCCATTTGCGCAACTCAAACGACCCGCGCTTTAACATGTTAACAAGTTGTTAACAACAGTGTTGGCCCCAGACAAAATATCATTCACGTACATTTGTTGAGTAACTATTTCTGCATCTAGATGAAAACGCTCCTTTTCATCTTGAGCTAAGTGATTCATCGTGCGTATGGCCAAATACGGAGCACAAGACGTTCCAAACATAACAGTTGAACAAAAATATTCTTGTATTGCTTGAGAAGATTCTTCTTTCCAGAGTATACGCTGATATTGCGCGTCTTCGTCGTGCATTTCGATGCGTCTAAACATTTTTTTCAATATCCGCCATGAAAACATACTTAAACAAACGCCACTTTGTTAAAACGGAGTGCAAATCCTTTTGTAATGGCGGGCCTGTGGCAAGAATATCGTTTAGGGACTTACCATTCGAAGTTTTCATCGACGCATCGAACACGGTACGCAGTTCAGTGCTCACTGAAGATTCCCTTATTACTGGATGATGAGGCAAGTAACAGCATGTATACCTTGATGAATGGTATGATGTTCCTCAGCTTCTTTATGAGGTAGTACACAAACAGTTGATTCTGTTCGTCTATGTTTATTCCGAGTCCCTTGAGAGAACTATAGCACGCACGACAGGTTTATATGAATCGCTTTAAGGAATTTGAATCGTCTTTCCGGACATAGTGAAAGCTGGTGGATGCTGGTCTATCACGTCCATATAGTGTGTGAAAAGAATGCTATTGTCGTATTGAGAGCACAACATTTTCCATGCCGCCAGATAATTTTCGCCGATCACGCTTACATATATGTTGAATGCCTTGTAATGCATCATCCAAGAGCGCCGACTTTAGATAATGGAAACGCTGCAAGTCACTTAGGCCTTCATTTTGATGGATACGATCAAGATATATTTCTTCAAAGGCTGGTCAATCAATGTGTTTCCCATTAAAGGTGGGAAGCTTAGTCTCCGGTAACGGAACATACTGCATATGCTTGGTAGGTGTTAAATGAACCGTGGTGTTGGATTGACTTTCACTTAGACTTGGCTCCATTTTAGATGCGAGGGAGTCATGGATCACAGTGGCTGCTTCTGCATAGGCATCCTCAAATGAATCACATACCCCTGTTCCAATATACCGCTCCTTGATAATCTGCTCTTGCGCTTTCCGAGCTAGAGTGCTATGATTTGCCCTAAATTCTAACCTAAACGACGCTTATGTTTCTAGACGCACTTTGTGATATGATACAGTTTTCTTCGATCCGGAATCCTTCTTTTGCACTGATTCCAGCATACCCTGTTCATATATAATCTCAGAATCCCCCATATTTACCTGAAGATCTCTAACAATCTCATGAAAGGAACGAACATGCAGATATCTATTGCATTTACCTTGCAGTTACAGGTTATGGTCTCCGCTTTCTCGCTGTAAAATTGTATGAAAATCCTCGTGCTTGCTAGGTTAGGTGTTGCGTTTAAATGATGTTTTCTTTGATTAGATAATTTTTCCAATTTATGTTGATAAGCTCAATTTTCAGTTTTTTGTTTGATAATGTTAGAATATCTGATCCAGGTCCTCACAGGAGGCACCATTATGTTCAGTTCAAATTACTCGTAACTTTGTGGACCTGGCTCAGACATTAAAACTCACGTTGTTCAGCGTAATTCAAATTTTATTTGTCAAAATGAGAAAAAAAGAGGCAGTTGACATAATTTCACTTCAATTTATAGGCAAAGCGTAAACATAAAAATGTATGAGTGAGATAGATATGTAAGTTAGAATGTGTTAACGATATTTGAGTGTGAATGAAATGAATATATATGTACAAGTATGATAAATTAGAAAATGCATAAGAATTCAATTGATAAAAGGAGAAAAATATATATTGCTTAATTCATGTCCACTGGAAAGGGTATGTTTTTACCCAATGCAAAAGAGTTGTGATCAGCCCGTACAAGTAGTGTGTACATGTTTTCAAAATTGAGCTTCTTGTCTAAAATTATATCCAAGTATTTGCAGTTTTATTCCCAATTGATGTCTAATGAACATAATCTGAACTTAACGTTGTTTGGTAGATAGCAAATTTTGAAAATTATATAAATTTTTATACAATTTTATTATTTTTATTATTTTAAATTATATAAATTTTTTCTTTAAATTTTTTTTCGAATAGTCTATAGCTATCGCGGTTAACTTTAATAAAGTCTAATCAAAAATAGGATACTATCAGGGAGCGCAATGTCTGCATTTTTCAAAAAGCTTTTGGAATTGCATGTTCAGCTGCTCTAGAAATTGTTTTTAATACATCCACTTGTTCAGGGCTTTGCACTGAGTTAGCCTCAAATTCAGAGCGATTTAGACTGTGGTTAATCAATGATTTGAATGAAATCCAGAGGCAGAATATCTATAAATCATTGGAGTCTTATTCAAGGGGTCAATGTTGTTTACAGTAATAGAAACTGGGAGTGATCGAACCCGAGATTGGTATGTGTTGTTGGTTGTTTGGAAGTAAAAAATATTTACGAAGAATAAATCGAGAGTTGACGGATTTTTGGAAAGAGATGTTGGAACGTATGTATGTGTAATTAAGTGGGGCGAGTATTGAAAGAATAGTATTTGACTCTACTGTGTCATGTAGGACATTACCCCAGCAGTTCGATCTTAAACAAGACCATAGCTGATGATGGCTATTGAGGTCTTCGACAACAATTATTTTTGTGTTCGATCTGAAAGTTTTTTTTAGATATCTTTTAAATTGGGGTATTTTCCCAACGCTTCTTATTCCCCAGGGAAATAGGCAGAAAAAATACTCAACTTCGAATCATCTTATATCCCAATTCCCTCAAGCAACTTGAAATGATTACAGGGACGGACAGTTTGTTCAATGCTTTTTCTGAGAACAATTGCAACTCAGCCACCTATTGTATGAGTTCTGTCCAAGCGATAGCACATGAATTTTGACTCATTAAGCTATGTCTCAGTTACATAAGCAATCTCAACTATTACATTCATTAAACAATTTTAGTATTCAAGTTGTTTCTTATTATTTGATGCATCTGGGATTCCAAGTAATAATATTGAGTGAATTACTTTATTTGGTTGCGTAAACACATTTAATAGCTAGAGAACAACAACTGATCAGCTCTTGAGTTACAATTACTTAATTTCTCTAAGATTTAATTTAACCTCTTCCATCCCGCACACAATCTATGTCGAAATAATTCAGTTTTTCTTTTGTTTCTTGCTAAATATTGGCTAATTAGCTGATTATGGTTAATTTTTTTATTTTTTAGTTTCTGTTAACTTTTAAAATTCAATTGCCACAGAAGAATCTTAACAAAAATACATACTGTGAGCGTCAAAAGAAAGTGTACACCCATGTGGTGACATAGTATTATAATACTAATAGACTGGGTTCCAGACGTCCGATGTTGGAAATCTTTGATGAAAAGGTTTTTTTATTTTCTAATAATACAACCAAACGGCTTGACAAATGACATAATAAAAAAAAAATAATTTAAAAAATAACAAAAAATAAATAATTTTTTTCGCATAAAAAAAAAGTGTACCCATAACAAACAAAGTAAACAACTCAAAATTAGTACTTAGTCTGTTTTTCTTTCGACTTTAAAATTGCTTCTAGTCGTCTTGGCATTGACTCAACCAGCTTTTTGGTCAATTCGACACGAATTTTAAGCCATTCTTCCTTTAAAACTCACTTCAACGACTCTTTGCTCGATATGTTCCGTTTTCGAATCTGCGTATCCAGATAATCCCACTAGTGCTCGATCGGGTTAAGGTCTGGGGATTGCGGAGGATGTTCCAGCTGCTTTGGTGTCCAATATAACAATCATTCTTTTACTCATTTCGCCGTGTGCTTTGGGTCGTTATCCTGCTGAAAGACCCATGACGCAGTCAATCCTAATTTTGCAAAACTTGGTGGCAAATTTTCTCTTAAAATATTCAAATAATCAGTTTTATTTATTGTAGTGTCAATAAAGACCAGATTCCCGACGCCTGATGCCGCCATACACCCCCAGACCATAACTGAACCGCCACCATGCTTTATTTAAATTCTGTATTTTTGCTTCGCCATATTTTGGGTGATTTCTTGGAGCCAAATATTTCAAATTCACTTTCGTCACTGAAAATAACGTTTCTCCAGAATGACGAACCTTCATTTCTTTTTTCGCGTATAGTAAACGTCGCTTCTGTTTTTTTTTTTTTTTCTCAGAAATATAAGGTTTTTTACGAGGTACTCTGCCATGTATCCCATTACTATGCAGTATCCGTCTGACAGTACGAGTACTTGCGCTGACGCTAACTCCATAATCTTCTGTTGTATTCTCCGCAACCTCTACTGTACTTGTTGCGGAATTTTTTCGTACTTGCCTTACAATAGATCGTGCATCAACTGCTGACAATTTTTTTGGCCTACCGGAACGTGTCTTAAACTTCTCAAATCTGTCCAAAATTTTCTTCACTGTGTTATGACATCTAGACACTTCTCTTGCAATTTCCCGTAGGGATTTTCCTTCCGTTCTTAATTTTATTATCAGTTTTCGGGTTTCGATTGAACTTTGTTTAGCCATTTTTGTTATTAAAGAACTACTTTTAATATTATACAAATTAACTTGAAAATAATTGAAATATCAATCAAATTAAACTTAGTAAACAAAATCACACTTAATCTAACGGAAGTTTTCACGTTTAACATATAAAATGAAGTATTTTTTGTTATTTTTTCATTGAATTTTTTTATTGTGTTACTTGTCAAGCCGTTTGGTTGTATTATTAGAAAATAAAAAAACCTTTTTAAGACATCAAAGATTTCCAACATCGGACGTCTGGAACCCATTCTATTAGTAATATAATACTATGTCACCACATGGGTGTACACTTTCTTTTGACGGTCACAGTACTTACTAGTAAGTTTAAAAATAAAATAAATAAGCTAAACTGTAAGTGCACTTTACGCCCAGTCTTTAACAAATAAGAACGAAAAATATATAAAATTATTCTTAATTTAGAAAAGAAAACTTAAAATTGACAGATACATTCAAAATTGCATTAGAGAAATTAAGGCACTAGAAAGAACAAATTAATTATTCTTTCTTATGGTGTGTTAAAAAACAATTATTGCTATTTGTGCAAAGATACTATTGGTTTCATCAGAGGAAACAAAATATTTTTAATATTTGAAGAGAACTTTATTTGTCAGCTTGTATGTTGAAGATGAAGATGAGGAATAAATGAAAAGTGTGTTCAGTCAAATTATTACAAGTTGGTTTTTGATTATGGGGTTGGTTCAGATCAACATTTCAACAGTCCCCCTCAAAAACTAACTAAAATTCAGATATTAAAATTTACATTTAACAGAGCATAAATAAACAAATTAAATTCATTTAGTTTAAAAAAATAAAATATATACATAATTATCTTAACATAAATTTTAAATTATTATTTCTTATGTTTTGTAATACGTAAAATGAGTCAAGTTACATGTCATTAGTTGCATTATAATTCATTCAATAGTGTTTATCAAAAAAGGTCTCTTTATTCTGGGAGATATTATAAAGTCCAACATTTGTTGCTGAGGGTAAGGGAAAACCCAGAAAAACCTTACCAGATTTTTTTTTTGTAATTTAATTGTATAAACCGATTCCATGTCTGAGCTCTGCAAATTTAACTGTCGTCAACGGTTTCATCAGGATGTCAGCCAACTAGTCACCTGTTAATTTAATTGTGTTATTGTTTTAATTTGTTGCCTTGAGAAATGGTATTTGATATTAATATGCTTTGACGTTGATGGTTAGTAGGATTATTTGCAATAGTTATACAACCATTGTTATCCTCATATATAACTATAGAACTCAGTATGTTTAATTATACTGGTTGCCAACGATCTTAACCAAAGAGCTTCTCTTACGGCTTCAAAGAGAGCCATATATTCGGCCCCAGTTGAATAAACTGCTACAGATAACTGCCTTTTAGTACTCCAGCATATTGTACATTGCTCAAATAATTTAAAAAGATATCCAGTTGTGCCATTTCTATCTCTTTCATCGCTACCTCCCCAATCAGAATCAACATCTCCACTTAAATTTTCTGTATAACTACTTTGAGTATAAGTAAATTTTATATCAATTGTTCCTTCTAAATATCGTAATACCCTTTTTAAGCATTTCCAAAGTTATTCATTATTGTTGTTTAAATATCTACTTAATATATTCACAGCTACGCTTAAGTCAGGTCGTGTACATATCATTATATACATCAAACATCCAACAAGATTTTGACAGGTTGCGTTGTGACTTTCTTCTAAATTAAGAGCTCTAAACTCCAATCTATTTTCGAGTGGAGTACTTATAGGCTTAGAATCAAATATATTAAATTTATTTAATACTGTCTTAATGTACAAACTTTGATCAAGCGTCAACTTCCCTTCACTTCTTTGTATTCTTATTCCCAAAAATAACGACCATTTGGAACTTCTGCATTAAGTACTTCTTAAAATTTGTCATTGTTTCATTTTCAGCCGTTGCAATTACGAGAACATCAACGTACAGCACTACGCATATATTCTTTGAAAAGTGTCCCCTGTCTCAAATGTATATACACCTATCAACTAAGGAATTTTTAAAACCCTTTTCTTTAAGAGCATGTTCAAGCATTTCAAACCAACAAAACAAACTGATTGTTTCAAACCATACAATGACTTATTCAACCTACATACTTGATTACATGAACTTGGAACTCCTTCAGGAATTTTCATATATATCTCTTGCTTTAATGTTCCATTAAGGAACACAGTTTTTACTTCCATATGATGTACTAAAAGATTGAACTGGTTTGAAAATGCTAAGATAAATCGAAGACTTGAAATTCTTGCAACAGGGGCAAATATTTCGTTGTAATCTGTTAAATATTCTTGTCTAAACCCTCGTGCAACAAGTCGAGCTTTGTATTTAAATGGAAATCCATTTTCATCATTTTTAATTGTAAAGACCCATTTACAATCAATGATGTTCTTATTTTCGGGTTTATATACCAATGTCCATGCATTGTTCAAAAGAAGGGAACTAAGCTCTTCTTTAATAGCTTCCTGCCACTTCTGTTTATCTTCCCCATTTTCAATATCGCTATAGGAACTAGGAAGAGTACAGACTAAAGATTGTGCACTCAAAACATAATCTTCATATAAAAAAGTCGCTTTTTAATTCTTTCACTTTTTCTAGAATCAAATGTTTCTATTTTTTCCTCTTTTGTTTTTTTTGAGAATCAAGTGGCTCTACTGATTTTGACTCAAATAACTTTGAGACAGGTGGATCATTTCTATTAATATCATTACTGAAGTTTTCTATGTCAACTCCTTTTGTTCTCAAATGAAGTCTTGATTCCAAGAAGTTTATCTCATCGACAATTACGTCTCTCACCATTACAAACTTTTCAGTATCCACATCCCAAACTTTATAACCGTTTGGTCCATATCCAATCAAAATGGCTTTCCAAGACTTTTCTTCAAATTTAAAAATTCTGGTTTTATTATGTACATAAACAGTAGCACCAAAAACTTTAAGATATTTTATTCGTGGTTTTCTACCGTGCCACAATTCGTATGCTGTTTTGTCTTGTCTTAAGGCCTTAGTTGGGGATAAGTTTAATAAATAAGTAGCAGTTAAAACTGTCTTTTCAATTATTGTTCTCACCATTCGTTCTGATACATAATTAATTGAGGAGTTCGTGAAACAGTAAAATGATAGCTAATACCTTTTTGTACACAGTATTTCTTCATTTCACTGGACAAATATTCGCCACCATTAACGATGTTGACGATTTTAACATTGAAACGAGCTTCACCTTTGGCGACAAAATCTTTAAAAACAGAAAACACATCTGACTTTTGTACTATAAGGTAAGTTACACAATAATGTGTGAATTCATCTAAAAATAAAACATAATAATTTTTATTATCAATTGTTGCAGGAGTGATTGGACCGATTGATCCGAATGTATTATCGATAAAGGTCTTTGAATGTAGTATTTAATTTTTGCCTTTTCAAAAGGTAACCGACTATGTTTTCTTTTTATGCAAGCTGATTTATGAATCATTAAACATTATTTGGTTTTATATCTAATTCATGTCATCTACCATATTTTTGTTTAAAATTTCAAAAAAATCGATTTTCCAATATGACTCAAGCGCTGATGCCACAACTTATAATTTTCCTTAATAATAATAATAATAATAATTGAGTGGCACTACAGCCCATAACGGACCAGGGCCTAGCTTCTACAACAACTACTCGTGTTGTGCATGTTATTGTTCTTCACGAGTAGAAGGGACCTACAGTTTTTTGCCGATTCCGAACGGCGAGATTTGAGAAGCTTTCCATAGACAATTAATACTCTTTGAGTGTTGTCAGCAACTCGAAAGAGGTGGTGCCGTAAAAAAATGCTAGGTGTCCCGTCCGGGAATCGAACCCAGACTTTCTGCGCCGCAGTCGATGCACTTACCACTGCGCCACGGCGACCACAATTTATAATTTTATAATTTTCCTTAATGCACTTAAATGCTGTTCTATACTTTATTATGAAATCAGTTCTGAATAAATTGTTGAAATTCTGACCTTCGATAATAGTTCTACTACCTTTTTTGATAATTACTCCCTTTTCACTAAAAATTGTTGTAATTTCGGCTTGTTGCTTTTTTCCATTCATCGTTTTTAACTGCTGGTGGTTCGCGATCTATGAATTTTATAACGCCTAATTCACTTAATAATGCACGCATTCTGATTTACCACACAGCATATTTTTTTCCATCAAAAACTTTTATATTTTTCCTTTTCTCCATTAGATTTTTGTATATCACAAAATTACACAAAACATGGTGACGTCGCGAAAAAAAGAGAGAAAAAAAAACGGTTAAGAACGGTTAGTTCAATTCTCGGAAAACGGTGGCCGCAAGCAAGAAATGAGAGAGGGAGAAAAAAATCTTTGCACACACAAGAAACTATTTAATAAAACTGAAATGAAAACATTAATGTACTTAAACAACTTTTAATTTATAAAATTCTTGCACTTAGCGAAACTGGTTCCATAACTTATTGGTTTAATTAGAGGAAACAAAATATTTTTAATATTTGAAGAGAACTTTATTTGTCAACTTGTATGTTGAAGATGAAGTGTGTTCAGCCAAATTATTACAAGTTGGTTTTTGACTATGGGGAAAGTTCAGATCAACATTTCAACAGATACAACTTGCATTTTGTGCATATAGTATGGGTGCGACCAGTTGACAATAACCAGACCCGCAAAATGCTTAAATGCTCTAATGGTCCATTTGTTAGTTCGGACATAGCAGCGATATAGGGAGATGTATCGGTCGCAGAGAGCCACCCATATATTGGTTGTACATACTAACAATGGAAAGTTGCGGTAATGCAACCTTACAAGCCTGTTCCTTGGGCCACCGTTTATATATCGTTTCGGTTTGAGCTCAAACGTAAGATGATAAAAGAAGCACTCCTTTGTTGTCCTTCTACTTAACAGCTGTTACACCACCATCTTCTCGAACCCATTCTCCCCACTCACCTTTATTTATTTTTCTGTCCTCCTTGAACTTTTTAATTAGAGGTCCAATGTGGTTCTTCATAACAGTGTCGGTTTGATAAAGATTTTTCTGTCTGAGTGCATCGAGACACTTGACACTGGTAAAAAAACGATCTGTGTATACACAACCTCCTTCTGTAACAACATTGGTCAAAAGCTTTACAATAGAGACTGAAATGTTTTATGTTTTGTTTAAAGCCCAGTGGATTTGGCTTTGCGGGCATGTACTTAAGAAAACCGCAACATCCAGAAAAAGGAATCATTTGCTCATCTATAACTGTATTATATGTAATCGGCAAAGTTAAAAATTGTTTGAGGATAGGATCAATAAATGGTCGGATCTTCCACAATCGGTCTGTTTGATTTCCGCTTTTGCATTCGGTAAATCGTAAAAACTTACGAAGTTCACAAAAGCGATTCCTCATGCACTCAGCTATTTTTGACACCCCAAAGTCGTTTGACCAGTACATTTGCAACTGTGGCAATCCTAGGCAACCCATCAAGATATGAATGCCAGTTAAGTGTATAATTTTGTCCGTTGATGTCCCTAGGGAACGGTGATTACGTTTTTAAAAACAAAACAGATTGTTACGTGCGCTGCTTTTTCCCAGAATGGTAAATCAAGGTATTGGAAAAATTTATCTAAAATGCCTTCGGGTGTTTTCTCATCGGGTATTAATTGATCTTTAACACTATTTCGGAGCTGAAATCTAAGAGGAACAAGAACAAACCTAATAAAGAACCAATACTTTTTTGTTTTAGTTTTACCCTTTCTTCAGCCATTTACTATTTCTCCGTCGTATAGGATCATATTCTCCTCTTCAGCCGGTATGTCTATTGCTAAATATCCAAGTGATGGCTCCAAAGTTTCTTCGATTTCGTTGATATCTTGACTTTGTACATCATTGTCTTCATCTTCCAATATTCCATTTAATATGCATTCGAAATAGTCATCGTCATTATCAGATAGATCTGAATCACTGTCGTTCGAATATTGCTCCAGTTCTGCATCAGTGAGCTTTTTGGTAAGATCTTCGCATTCAAATTAAAATGTGCAAGTAACAAATTTAAGTGTAAATATATAAAATTAAGTTGATACAGTTGACAATTTTATATGACGAAACATCCAAAATACGTGGACTAAGCACAATGAGGCGGTGGAAGCTTTTTTTGTTCAAACACCCGCAGTACTCGTATATGTAATCACTGTTTAGATGAAAATAACTCTTAAAAACTGAATTTAACTTAATTAGTCTTGCAATTCACTGATTCAACAGTTCATCTTTTTCACAATTTAATAAATTTTAAATAACAAATCGAGTTGTAAATTGTATTTTTTTAACTTACCAGGGTGGAAAGCCTTCCGACGCGACATTGTTGCAACTCACTTTTGAATAAAACTGTCAAAATAATAAGAGACGATTTACGTTATTGAGAGAAATCATATGTTCTCTTTTCACTCCAATAACAATACAATTAAAAAATCCCTTAAACACGTTTAGAATAGAGCGAAGATTTGAGTCCACATATGTGTACTGAAGAGGTTAAGAATTTATCTCTTCAATAGTGAACAAATCACTATAATCATTGGATTTGCGCGAATTAACGTTTGGTAGTGAACGCGAAAGAAAAAAAAACAACTGTTTCACTGTGGTACTCTTCAGAACAGACTAACTTTATTGATAATTTTAATTTAACATGAAGGTTCGGTTTTGCCGAGGTGATTTCATGAGCTTGCAGTTCGGAAACGCAGCAGACGCTGAGCAAGTGTTTCATGAATTCACCTGTGCATTACATTGCTGGGAAAAATTGGGTTGGAGTTCAATGCCCACACGTGTCCCGGTGGCGATCGTGTCGACTGGTCAATCTGCTGTAGTTGTTGTTGTTGTATGTTGATTGGAGTTGAGATGTTGCTAGGTATTGTAATTGGAGTCATGGTGTTGCTGGGTATGGTAACTCCTCCCCCCTTAAGTTTGAGCGAGGGCTGGAGAAGATCATTATCGGCTATGGCTCGAGCGAAAGATGCATTTTGGCTGTTGGCTTTTCTTCTGTGAATGTATGTTAATATGATTATTATTATTAAGATTATTGGGATAAATGAAATAAGGTTGTCCATTCTCCGATTGAAATTAATTAACGAGACTGCTTCGTTATTTTTAAATTGATAGTCTTTAAAAGTTTTTAGATTGAGGGTCTGGATGGTGAAATTGGGCTTGATGTGAGAATATGAAGCTGGAACCACATAGATTTCGTCCCAGTATACGCTCGAATTACTCTTGTAGGTTATTTCATTAATTGTTACTTCGCATTTCGAAAAATGAAGCAACATTGAACCGTTTACTGTTTTTAAAGGACTGTCGCAAGTTGTTTTGATGCTGATATGTGGCACGTTGATGAGGAGTATGTAGTTCGGTTCTGGTTGTAGTATTTCTTGAATATCTCCGACATCTTTTACAGGGCAGCTTGCAGGTTGATTGTGTAGTATATTTCCGATGCAGTTGGATTCGTTCCTTGGCTGATGGTATGCTGTGTCTTATTTGCAAATAAACATAGTCTCTACCTTGGGGCAAATGTCTTCAAAATAATATACCTTATCCTTATTTATAACAATATATGGCTTTGAAATAACTAATTTGGTTTGATTTATGGGGATTGGGATAATATGGAAAAGAGAGAAGTTTTGTTGGGATAAAATTGGAATTTTGATGTGGAATATTATGTTGGAGCCGTTGTAGTAAGCTTGAAGTTCGAGCAGTTCATATGTACGTGTTCATTTGATTTAATTTCTATTGATTGATTTGTGAAAATGTTTCTGATTTCTTGAAGTTCATTTGGGTTTAAAATCATTTTAGGAACAATGTTCAATTTAGACAAAACAATAGCTTCGGCTACGTCTGTTATATGATTGGAGAGGACGTCTATATTAAGGTTAAGCTGGGCAAGGTATTGCATATGTATAAGGGTGTCTGTGTCGGATTTTACTGAATTAGTAGTTCGTTGTACGAAGTTCGTCAAGTATTTGTTAATTGCGTCTTGTTCGGAATTAATGAGTCGCGTTATGTTCGTAAATCGTTCTATCATTTTATTATTTAAAGAAATTTGGGAAGTTAAATGACCGTTGAGGTCTTTTTGGTTTTGAGTTAGACTCTCTATTTTCCTATTTAAGTCGATTGCGTCGTTCGCGTCTAGATTTCCTGTAATAAGCTTGATAGCTGAACCAAGTCCGTCGATAAGTCCTCTTTGACGTCTAGTTTTTGGTGTCAAGTTTGCAAGTTTGTCGTGAAGTGCTCTTAGTTTAAATTGTGTAATTTTGATTGATGGTCTCAAGGTAGGATAGTAGGTAAAGTTTGTCAGGGTCTTGTTTATTCCGTCGATGGTTGTTTCGTATTTCTCTATGTCAACTATGTGTATTAAATTTTGGTAAGTTTCGATGCGTTTTGCCAAACCCAGTTGAAAAGGGAGAATGCCTTTCGAATTTGTGAGGTCGTATACCTCTAATTTTTGACTATGGACAAAAGTGTGCCTGTTGAGAAGAAAAATAAATGGAAATTGAAAGCAAAATATCTGTTGAAGAAGTCGTCTAGTTCTAAGTCGTTTTTTCAAATTTTTTCCTTTTCTTAATTCTAGATTTGTGGATCTTTTTATGATCCGTGGTTAAAACAGTAACTTTTTTATTTTTCTTTATAAAATGTTTAGTGAATCGTGATGTAATTTTATTTCGTCTGCATTCTTTTCGATAAATTATTTCATTTTCTTCTTTTTCTTCGGGTTTTTCCCGCTGTTCATTAAGTTTATCTATACGTTTGTGTGCGTCATTCTCTAATTTGGATTTAATATAAGGGAAAAGTTCGTTTTGGAATCTTGTTAGTTTGTCTAAGTATTCATGTTCACATTGGAATTGTAAATTTTTATTGAATTTAAAAGTTCTTCCATAAAATAATTCGAACGGAGTCAATTGGGTTGAAGAGTGGATCGCATTATTGTAGGTAAAAAGGGTTTCGGAAAAAATATCATCATGATCGATTTCTATCCGTTTTTCTTTTGCTGTGGTTAAAATAATTCTGTAGATTTCTGTTAAAGTGGAATGAAGACGTTCTACCGGTGAATTGCTACTTGATTGCTGGAAAGATGTAATGTGCAGTTTGATATGATACTGTTTGCAAAAATCTTTGAAGATGTTGGAAGTAAATTCTGTTCCTTGGTCACAAATGATTTGGTTAGGTATGCCGTGAAGGCTTATGAAATGTTTTAGTGATTTCAACACTGAAATACTGTTTCTACTTGACAAGGTATAGCCAGCAGCGAATTTTGAAAATTTATCAATGATTGTAAGTATGTATTGATTTCTGATTGTGTAGATATCGATGTGTATGATATCTAAAGGTTTTGTTGGAGTTTCAGTTTTCATAAATTCAATTTTGGGAGGATGTCTGTCGTATTTCAACGTATGACACTTTTCACAGTTGTTGATCGTCTGCGTTATTTTGCTTTTCATGTGAGGAAAGTAGAATTCTCTTTTGAGGTGGAAGAAAGTTTCATCGATACCACGATGGTTATGTTCAATGTGATAATCATTTATCAGTTTGTCTTGCTCGTCTGTTTGCCGTATGTCTTGAAGAATTTCCATACATCTTATTAGACGGAATTTCTTATTTTGAGCAAAGTATTTGGAATAGACTGATTGTATTATACGAAAAGTTGGATCATCGGAATAGATAGCGTTTAGCTTGTTTGGAGAAAGAAATTTTTTGAAAATATTTATTATGATGTCTTCCGTGAAGGATGGTTCTCGTAATGTCCGACGTTGTTTGTTTTTGAACAGCATTTCTTGAGTCATTGGTACACCTCTATTGGTTGTTTGAAAAATTGTTTGAAGATTGAACTCGTTCAATGGTTTTTCTGAGATGGGTATACCATCGTCCAAATTTTCTTCAGCTGAATGAACTGTTGTACCACTTGTGCCTTGGTTAGAAAATGAGTCGTTGACGTTTACTTCTACATTACTTGGATTGTCTATTTTTATTCTACTAAGGGCATCTGCGTTGGTGTTGAATTGTCCCTTTTTGTATACAATTTCATAGTCAAGTTCTTCTAACCTTAATCTCCAGCGAATGAGTTTAGAATTTGGATCTTTGAGGTTCATGGCCCATGTCAATGGTTTATGATCAGTTACTATTTTAAATTTGTGACCATAGAGATAGGGTCGGAAGTACTTTGTCGCCCAAACTATTGCTAATAGTTCTTTTTCTATGGTGCTGTAATTAATTTCCGAATCAGTTAGGGTTCTACTAGCAAAACATATTGGTTTATCACTCCCAATAGTTCCTTGTGAGAGCACTGCTCCAATAGCAAAGTTGCTAGCGTCGGTTGTGAGGATAAACGGTTTAGAAAAATCTGGATATTGAAGGATAGGGTCGTTCACTAATAAATTTTTACAGGTTTTGAAGGTTTTGATGTAACTTTCGTTGATGACTATTTTACGGTCTTTCTTAAGACATTCTGTTAGGGGTTTAACGAGTTTTGCGAAATCCTTTATGAATTTGCGATAATACTCTAATAGTCCTAAGAAACCTCGTATTTCTTTCTGTGTTTGGGGAATGGGGAAGTTTTTGATTGCGTGGATTTTTTCGGGGTTGGGCTTAATACCGTCTGTTGAAACGATATGTCCCAGGAAAGCTATTTCTTTATGGAGAAAATGGGATTTTTCGATTTGCACTTTCAGGTTATGTTCGCGTAGTCTGTTAAAAACTTTCTTCAAATTTTCTAAGTGTTCTTGTAAGGATGTTGAAAAGACAATAATGTCATCGAGATAGACTAGACATATTTTTCCTATAAGATCTTTAAGAATATTGTCCATCACTCTTTGAAAGGTTGACGGAGCGTTTTTCAAGCCAAATGGCATTCGAACGTACTCGTAATGTCCACCTTCTACAGTGAAAGCAGTTTTTTCAATGTCTCGTGGGTCCATTTCTATTTGATGGAAACCACTCGCTAAATCAAGCGTTGAGAAATACATGCATTTTCCCAATTTGTCCAGAATTTCATTTATGTTCGGTATAGGGTAGCGATCAGAAACAGTTTTCTCGTTTAACTTCCGAAAGTCAATTACGAGTCTCCATTTTTGTTTGCCACTGGAGTCTTTTTTCTTTGGGACTACCCAAACAGGTGAGCTCCAAGGAGAATAACTGTGTCGAATAATACCTTGGTCAAGCATGTCGCTTATTTGCTTCCTTACTTCTTCTTTGTGAAAATAAGGGTATCTATAAGTTTTTGTATAGATTATTATAAATTATCCGTGGTGTTGAATTCTGTGCTTGACATTGTTTGTGAAGGTATTGTTAGGGAAGATGGGTCTAGGTTGAAAATTACGTGGATTATTCGGGTTGAATCCGGTGTTTCTTTGATGAAAACCGAAGTTGGGATTGGGTGGATTTGGATTTTGAATAATATTCCTTCCAGTAAAGGTTATATTGTTCCTATGTTGAGGTAGGTTGTAAGTGTTGGGTTTTGGGATTCGGTTGAAGGGTGTTTGCATGGTTATTTTTGGAAAGGATGGGATTGGAGATCTATATGCATTTTGAGATTTATAGAAGTCGGAACGAACATAGAACATGTTTTGTTCCTGTATACAATAAGATAAAGCGATCGCGAGAGAATCTGGTTTCATAGCACGTATACTAGAACCTAGTGGTTCTCTTAATCCGGAAAGAAACGCGTTTAAGCACATTTGGGCAAAGAGATCTTTTTTTGCTCTAATAACGCTTGGCTCATTCTCGTGAATAAGGACGTTATTATTCATTGTAGCATGTATCTCAACAATATCGCTGTAGAATTGTTCAACAGTTTTATTGTTTTGCCTCAATGCGTGTAAGTCGCGAATTAAAGAGGTTTCGTTCCTCTTGTCGGAATAGTGAAGTATCAAATTATGTTTAATTTCATCCCAATTGAGACTTGTTCCATACATGTTTAACACTTCGTTGGCTTGGCCATCGATTTTGTTTCGTATGGATCTCAAGATAATCTGCGAGTATGGACTACCTTCGAGTCCCCGTGTGAACAAAAGAATTTCCTCGACGTTTGAAATGAATTCGTAGAGCAGTCTTGGATTGCCATCAAATTTTGGCAGATCCTTGACATCATCTGGTATTCTGAGAGCTTCAAAGATGTCTCTCAGATTCGGCTGAGGAGCCGCAGCAGGTGCTTCAGCTTGCTGCATTTGTTGCATTTGTTGCACTTGTTGAACTTGTTGCACTTGCTGTGGATTCTGAGCGAATTCTTGATTCATTGTGTCAGACAGAGGTATATGGAAAGATGAAGAAGGTTCTTCGAATAAAATTGAACGCGGTATTGAACTCAAGCTTCTAAACAGACGTCCAAATTTGGGATATGGATGAGGGGAATGTTTTTGCGGGCTCTTTTTACGATTAGGCATTAACAATTTAGTATTTCAGATTACAGAGAGTGTGCACTTTGATTTGTTTTACAAGATTTTTCCAATAAACTTATATTAATTGATTTCCGAAAGATACAATAATAATGGTTGAACAGATTGCAAATTAATATATACGAAAGATACAATAAGATAGGTTAATCGGTATACAGCCGATTACAGACAAATATAGTTACTCTTTTTTTTTTTTTTTTTTTTTTCAAAGATTACACTGAGACTTAATATCGTGAGTTCAGTTTTAATTTATAAATAGTTATTCAATCAACTTGATTAGTTTACTTATACAATATACATATAACTAATATAAAATAAACTTACATTAACCCCAAAGCGAAAATAGTTTGCAATATTTGCATGGTGGAAGTCCAGCGATGATCCCTCGATGTTTCCGCCTTCCGTTCTGGGTGAGCCGTCTGGAGAGTTGATCTTCGAAAAGTCACAGTTGAAATTTATCAGTTTATCACTTGAAAGTTTTTCGGACACTTGAAAGTCTTTCAGTCACTTTTTATTTTTTCCGCCGCGAATTCACTACGTTGGTTCTTTACCGGCTTGTTAGTTAAAAACGATCACAATATTCTCTTGTGTACGGGACGTATTCAGATAACCGCTGAATTAATTTTAACTAAGTTTAAACCGGACTGCCGACTGCGCCAATTAACGTTTGGTAGTGAACGCGAAAGAAAAAAAAACAACTGTTTCACTGTGGTACTCTTCAGAACAGACTAACTTTATTGATAATTTTAATTTAACATGAAGGTCCGGTTTTGCCGAGGTGATTTCATGAGCTTGCAGTTCGGAAACGCAGCAGACGCTGAGCAAGTGTTTCATGAATTCACCTGTGCATTACATTGCTGGGAAAAATTGGGTTGGAGTTCAATGCCCACACGTGTCCCGGTGGCGATCGTGGCGACTGGTCAATCTGCTGTAGTTGTTGTTGTTGTATGTTGATTGGAGTTGAGGTGTTGCTAGGTATTGTAACTGGAGTCATGGTGTTGCTGGGTATGGTAACTCGCGCTGGGAGTACATTATTTGATGTTTGCTGAGAGCAATTTGGATTTTGGACCTTTTGCCGGTGCTTGCTGTTGATTGATTGCTGGAGGAGTGTGTTGAGAGTGATTCGCTCCCTGTGAAAATGAGTGGACTTGGATATGAGTTTTTGGAGTTGGTAGTAATGGGAAGTGGGAAAGAGAAAAACGATCCAGTGGTGATTGCTAAGTAGTGATAATTATTATTACTATTAACATTTTTTCTCCGGTGTCAAGAGAGTTTTTGCCTTATGTCCAAGTATTGTTGGCGACTAGGGCAACTTGGATCGTATGATTTGTGACGTCCATTGCAATTGGTTCAGCAGATGGTCTCATTAGTTTTGCAGTCAGATGTTCTGTGGTTGCCAGAGTAGACAGCACATGTTAATAAAGTTGGCAATTATAACAATGCGTTACCTTACCAGGATAATTTTTTTGTAGTCCCATTGGATAATAGTTTTAAATAAAGTAGAAATATTCCGCCTAAGTTTATTTAACTACAGTGCCACGTTCAATGTACACAATGTATAAATAGTGGTAACATCCATTTATTTGATACCACGTGAAATTAGTTCATTTTTAATGGCACTGTTACTAACCGCGTCTAATCCCATAATTAATACCTTTAAAGGCCAGTGTCCATTTTTAATTTTGCTGTAAGTTTTCACGTTGGGAGAGATGATTTTTCGTCCAAGTGAGATATTTTTAATTAAATAACCTTCCACATTTATGTTGTCTATTACGTCCCGCACTTTGTCACTCGTTGTTTTTAGCATTTTTTGGAAGCGGGAACCTCACCCACCTCAGCAACGAAACGGCTTGGATTCGCACAGAAGAAAACACGTCTGTACGCAGTGAAAACTCAATATACGCCGACTAATACATTTTCTCACTTCCTCTTCTTTGACGGTGACCAGTATTGGTTAGTCATCTGGATACAACAGTTGTGAATAATGTTAACGAATCTTTTCAAGTTTGTCCTTCTCCTCCGCATACAAATGAGACAAATCGACATATTTCTCATAGTCTTAGTTCAAACCACTGCGTCATTTTATTGTCTTCTGTGTAGAGCTGAATTCTGACGGTGTCATTTAATTGTCGATAATGGCCAGTTGTGCTTATTTCTGTAACAGACTTACATACAAAGTCCATTCCCACAAGTAAATCATGTGCTTTACCTTGCAGTGCCATTTTGTACAACTTGATTTTACAAATTATCTATTCGAAACTCCTTAAGAGCGTCCGTTACAATAATTTCGATCCGCTTTTTTCTTGTGTTATTTATGGTGCTAAGGGAATAATTTTCTCCTCAAAAATCTTAAAGTTATGACAATTTACTCTAGTTCAATTAACAATGCTAATTGTTAACCCAATAACAACTATTAATTGTCAATTTACAAAATATGTTATTTCCGAGGCCTACATAGTTGTAATAAATTAAAATCCGGGAAACAACTTCAACAATTTAAATAAGTTTTATTTAAATATTCGAAGTCGAAGTAAAACGTTAACTTAACTCCTTTCATTGAATTCATAAGCTTATATATCAAAACAAAACTAACATAACTTATATACATAATTCAAAGAGAAAAAACAAAAAAAAAAGAGATGAACGTATTACATTAGACAACGATTTAGGCAGGTAACAATGAAATGTAAGTGATTCCAAGTAACACAATATAATAAAACAAATGCTTATTTAATTTTTAACATCCTCCGACCGCGAAATTTCGTTCTCACGGATTTCCAGGGGATATAAAAGCTGTACAGCTCTACGCAAAGTTTTCATCAGCAAAACGCACTTCCACCGCTCTCACCTTGCCGTCTCTTCCTGAAAAAAAGTTTCCACCATAGCCAATTTCCAGTGAATTCTTGAAGTCGCAGAATCATAAGCATTTGTTAGCATGATGTGCCGAACGAAGAAATCCCAGGTACTCGGATTAGCATCTTTTCCATAGGTGCGAAGAGTATTTGAGCCTCGCGATCCCTCTCGAGCGAAGTTCATCAGAAGCAATTGCATCTGTATTTTTAACACTGACAGTTCTTGAGGAAACAGGTTTTCCGACCTGCAAAGACAAGATTTCATTAGTAAAGGAAGACTTTTGACTAAAATTTCAACCAATATTTTTCAGCCGGGTTTGTTGACCCTGAGCAATGCCGCCAATCCTTTATGTCTGTGAGATTTTCTATCTACTTCACACGATTAAAGATAAATGGCTTCTAACTTCGAATATCTCCTCGAATCCAATGTAAAGATATCTGGGAGTCCGTTCATAAATAATACTTTGCGCAAGGAAGATTCGACATTTTAAAAAAGGCACACAATCTAGCAGCGACCAGTGCTGCGCTTAATTCTAGCTTCAGCAGACTTATATCATTCGTATTGATGTTTTTTAGGGGAGCTACTCGTACCTTAGAACAAACAAATCGTACCTGTGTTTCACCCGTGGGGTACTCGACTCTCAGATATGCAACAGCTCCAAATGCCTTTTGGCTTGCATCCGCAAATATGTGCATTTCAATATACTTAGCTTCTTTTCCTACGCCATCTGGGGAAAGTGAGTTCACCTATTTGATTTGCCTGTCTTCAATTAGGCAGGCTTGGTTAGGCACATTTAGAAATTCCGGTAGAAGTGCATAAACTTGCTCTGTGTCTCCCTGAATTTCGATTTCACTGCATTTTTATTTCCAAAACTTAATTTTTTAATTACTTAAAACTAGCTTACAAATACAATCTACCGATCTCAATTCTAACCTACTGACTCTTCAGGAGCACTCTAAGCTAATCTTTTTGCCTTTATCCTTTATCTTATATTTTTAATTCGTAGCTTAAAAACTAATTATACACTTTTTTTAAATCCTTCAAGAAATTTTTTTTAAAAATTTTAAATTCAAAATTGTCATTACTTCTTAACCTACTTAAAACAACTACATCCTAAAACTATACAACCTAAAACTAAACTAAAACTTATAACTACATACAAATTAAACTAACCTAAACTTAATTATGTCGCCGTAATGCACCTTTTTTTGGTTTAGTTTTTGAACTTATTGTATTTTTTGTAATTTTTTGTTTTAATATTTTCTTTATTTTTTATTTTTTTTTTCCTTATTCTAAAATAACTTAAGTTGGCCCTATAGACTCAACAACTACACCGTCTATTTGTACTGGAAGTTAGCGACATCGAACGCTGGTTCTGGTGTAACCACCAGTAGAAATACCGTTCTTTGTCAGAAATTGCTCTGCCGCGGGCAGAAATCACTCTACTGAACCGCAGGAGTTCCTCGTGGCAGCGAGCGATCTCCGGCTCATATTGTGTCTCGCTTAACAGTTGACACTAATGGTTTTAACATTACAGGAACTTTCCCCACATTTGGTAGTTATTGTCTTGAGTAATGTTTCCCTAGGACAGCATTAGAATACCCATCTAACTTTGGTACGGAAGATGGATTTGATGTTTTTTTCTGAGATCATCAAGGCGAACTGAACTGTTCTTAAAATAAGTGCGCTTTTTATATTATTCGTTTATAATTTTTATGTTTCTGCAGTTAATACCAAGCGTAGCAAATTTGTTTTTAAATTGACAGTTTTGTTTTTAAACACATTAAGACAGTTTTAAAAGAATCAAAAGGCTCACAGAATAGTTTAATGCTCGCTCAACTATCTTCTTATACGCATTTTAAGATTTTAATTAAAGGAATCACAATTTTTCCAGACACTTGTTGCTTAGATTCGTTGGTGCAAATTTACATCTATTGCTTCGAATTCTTGTAAAGCATCGGCTCGATGTTTGATACCTTATGAAGTATAGTTATAGGCATTATCTGCCTAGATCACAGTATGTCGAGCCTCGGCGGAGCTAGCAGATCCATGCTTCAAACATTCATCGTAATTTGAAGAAAGCCGCGGGAAGAGCGTTGTTGTAAGGCTGGCGCTTGTTTATCATCAAATTCGTGCACTTTAACATTCATATAGTAAAGTATTTCGCTTTCATTCTTATCAAAAGGATCGGCAAAACTTACAGCCTGAACGGCTGAGCCGGCTCCTGTCTTAATGTCCAATCGCAGTAGGAAGCCCCACTTCGATTCCATCGCAGCAATTATTTGCATGGAAATCATTCTATCATGCGCAGTTCGTAATCTAGTCCATTGAATGACGCTGGCTGAACTAATTCTTACCATCTCCAAGTTATCATAAGGAGATCGCTTAAAACCTGTGCTACTTGGGTCAAAGCTTGGTCTCTCGGAGTTCATGTTGATACATTTCTAATCAACCGGACTTAGTCAGAGAGAACAAAGTTTACTGCCCCACTGGCGTTTGGGATAGCATGTGCGATCTTCACTGGAACTACATTTTGGCCATCGATGTTGAATAGACCAACAATTCTAAAAAAGGACAAACGGGTCGACAGAGTGACATCCAACTTAATTTCATTTCAGTAAAACTATCGAATAATGTTAATGGAAATGGTGGAATCACTTCACACTTCATCTGCGCATATGAAAGTTTAGCTTCCGTGAAGCAGAGTATAGTCTCGAAGAACGAGTGATAGTTCTCTGGGGTTTTAAGTTTTGCCCTTGTTCCCCCCATCGTGGTTTGTTTATGATTAAGGTCAGGTTGGTCAAGTAGCTGATCATGCTATTGCAAGGGTTGATAATTATTGCAGTTTGAATAATGGACTCAATGGACCTTAACTTTTCAGCTAACAGGTTTATTTGAGCAAATAGCTCATTGTTATTTTCTACGTTGTTGTTGAAACTTCGGTCATGCGCCCAAGAACGCACTGATTTAATAGTATTTTCAATTGCAGTTGAATGAAAGCAAGATGGAATTATTTTCGGTAAATTTTGGTGGAATGACTCTCGGGCAGTTTGTTCGTCTACGTATTGATCCTCGTTCGTTCCGATCCTCGTCTTTGCTGCGTGCAGTGTTTGTTCAGTTGATCGTTCGTAGAGTATTATTCGTTTGTTTCGCTCAATCCTACATACATATATGTTTAAACAAACTTAAAGTCTGCCTTTTTGCGTAAGGAATTTTATAGGGCTGATGAACAATGGGTTCTGTTTTTGCGACTAAAATTTCCATTTCATCCAAATTTGTGCGACCCAATTCATTTAGACGCATTGCAAAGCATGAGCGATATTTATTGAGTAAAGCTTTCAAAGTATTTATGTCACAATGCTCACTTGCATGCACATCCGTATCTTCATTTCCATTATTGATGCCCGAACTTCCTATGTTTGTTTTAACACTTGTTTCCATTGTCATTTGTTCTTTATTTGGAGATCTTCGTAGCAACAGATTATTACCCTGTTTTGGAATCTCGCATTTTGGATTATTGAGAACATCTTTTTCTATAAGTACTGGTTCAGTAAGGCAATCATTTCCCACTACCAAGGCAGGCACTCTAAGCGTAGAGGAATCCATTGCAATTGTGCACTCAATCTTACCAATCGGTATATATTTTCCACCACCAAAGCCATGTAGAAATGTATTGCATTTTTTTACATCACTGTCGATATTATGAGCGACTGCCTCAGTCACAATGGTACGTTCATAACGCTACATAACAAATTTTGTTGATGATTACACTTTTGTGATAACAGTCTTTTGGTGTCGCATCCAGTATTATATTGACACGATATTTCCTTCTTTAATTGGCTCTAGTATGTCGTTCTCTCGACTACGATTACTGTTCCATTGCCTTTATCTTGTTTGTGTGCAATGTCTCGCATAATGACCGGTTTGGTTACAATTCTAACATGTAACTGCAATTCTTGTATTGGTTTGCATTGTTCCTTGCAGAGGCCAATTTGTACATTCTTAAATTACCGGTATTTGATTATTGAAAGGTTTTATATTGGTTCTTGTTTCCAATCGTAGGTTACTTCGAATACTGTTCAGCCATTTAAGCTTTTCAATCAATTCTGCCATATTATTAAAATTTACTGTGGCCAGATTTTCACTCATTTGAGGATCGCTCAGGCTTGTGAAGATGTACTAGATAATGTTTTTTTCCGATGACTGAATCCTCTTTCCAAGCATATTCATGTCAAAGCAATAATTTTCCATGGATTCCCTTGTATTTCTTACATTTTTAATTAATTGCTGATGTATGCCCACTTCAGAAGTTTGTTGAGGGAAATTTGCTCTTAAACCAGATGCCAGCTGTGCCCAGGTTGCTGTTGTTTCCTGACAACTGTCCACCCATAACGTGCCGGACCATTAATTTTGGAAGCCCCTGCCATCAGAAATGCCTTTTCGTCTCACTTGTATATTGCCTTCAGAGCTTCCACTCGACCTATCCAACATTCTGTTGTAACAGATGTAATAAGATCTTTCTCCCTTCGAATTAAATCCCACTCTCTAAGAGCATTGTCGTCTAATGTTATTGTTCCCGACGTATACGATGATCGTGCCGGAAGACGACCCTGCAACGTCTGATTTGCTACTCCAGTGTTAACGTCGGAATCCGAAGTATTTGTTTGATCCTCTTTTGACATGCGATACGTGACAATGTGTCTGTGTTTAGTCAAATTGAACAGGCCTGTTAAGGAGAATTTTCATGTTGCCTTAAGCAAGGTTATCTGGACCCTTTAATAAGTTTGAGTTCAACGAAACTCCATCCATTTTTGCGGCAACATGCTTTCAGTGGTGATTTGCTCTCGTTAACTACCATCAACTTCAAAGCATACCAAACTCACGGCCAGTCTCGGTTCAATTCTTCCTTGGACGCAATTCTAGCTTAACCCTTGGAGACTAAACCTCTAATATGTTGTTCATCCATTCTAATAACTCAGGTTTCTTTTTTAAGCTATTTTCCAAAACTATAAGCCTTCTCTGCACCATGGGATAGCTCTTCCGGAAAGCTTGACTTCCTCATGATGCCACAGTAGGCCAATTTTGTACTGATTATTGGGATAGTATAGAGTTCTCTCCATTAATTCTAGCGCGCAGCTGTCTGACTGATTTACGAAATTACCACTAGATGGACGGACTCCAAACATTTCGGTTGAATGCGCCGTTTAACCAGGTCGTGCAGCTGTTCATCATGTTGGCTAATACCGCGGAAATACGCTAACGACGCTACTCGCTGCGGCTGAACACAGGATAGACTGAAACCCACATTAGATGTCCAAAAACAGTCCATCCAAGCAATGTCTTGGTAGCATGCGGCTCATGGTCCTTTCTAGATCGATTCCGACTTGCGACAAGAAGTTTGGCTTAATCCAGTCCCAGCAAAATCTTTCGGTTTGACATTACAAGGCTCCGCTAAAGGCAAATCCCTAAGATGTACAAACTTTTCCTTTACAGCTGCAATGTTGATACTCTGGCAAGGGAGCTCTAGACCCTTGACTGTGTATATGCATGAGGATACTCCAAAGACCAGAGAACTGGCATCGCACTGACGCTCTGTTTCGTCTCTCGGATTATATGTCGAGGATATGTGCTTCTACCAACTTCTCAAAACAGTGAAGTTCTTCTTCGCCGAATCTTCTTTACCAACTTATATAGGGGTTGAGGTATGAGTAAAAATTCTTCTACACATCTCCTAAAATAGGAGCAAAGCCCCAGAAAGCTATGAACTGGGAAACCGAAAATTTGTGACTGAAGCTTTTCCTTTCGCATCAGGTTTAATGCCGTGTTTCGATACTGTATAACCTAAATAATGAACCTCGGACTTCATGAACTGACATTTGTCTAGCCTCAAGTCTAATAACATTTATCAAATATTACATTAAACTTTTTTCTTAACCTTTTTATTTACATTCACACTCATTTTACAATTATCTTCATTATCCATATCTACATATATTCATTAAATCTGAACATGCTAAGTCATATTCTTCAACATTCAAAATTTCTTTTGTATCATTATTAATAATATTCTTTATGCACTCTTTTTGCTTACATTTCGCTTTTAACACATCATTATTCTTATCATTATTAACAATTTTAATTTTTAACTCGGCTATTTCTAAAAATTCTCTGCCCAAAACTACAGAAATGTCCATTGTGTCATCCGGTACGACCAACAAATTTATATTAACTTCCTTTTTTCCAAACAATAAAATGCTTTCAATTTTTCCTAAAACAACTAAGGAGCTTTAATTCAAGCCAGCAAAATTATATGAATTCTTACATTTATTTATTAAAACGGGTGGCACAAATTTCCTTCTGATGAAGCTTACTGGACTGCCGGTATCAATTAGAGTTCTTATAACAAATTAAAACTAAAATTTACACTCGAAAATATATACTTATAATAACTTCCTTACATATCCATGATCTTCTAAATCTTCCTTAAGTTGAAGCACCTGGCGGTCACTGGTACGCTTCGGGCAATTGGCTGCATAGTGCCCCAACGCTGCGCATACATGACAAGCGCCCCGTTCCCTTTTTAGCTTAATACACTCATTTGCCATGTGTCTAAAGATGTATCTTCTTGAAGGCCTGCAACATTCTTGCTTCTGAACCGCTGCATCCTTGCTTGCGATCGTAAATACACATCTAATATTCCGTCGATCAGGCATTCAAGAAGTTCCTCATCATCCATCGGCACCTTATTGCGTTATATGAGGATTGTCTTCTCATGCAAGTACTGTTGAAAGTTTTCGTTGCACGACCATTTTCTTCCCTCGGCAGCTTTTCTGAAAGTTAAACGTGTGGTGTGGTCCCAAATATTGCTCTCATGTCCCCTTGAAGTTGAGCAGTTAGGATTATCATGAGATCGGATCTTGAGCGGAACCACTTCAACGCACTGCCTTTTAACCGGCACGAAATTAGGAGTCTCATCGCTCCATCTTCCAAATTATATGCAATCTTTATATTATGGAGTTGTGCCTCCCAATGAGAAAAGTTATCACTTTCCCCTGAAAACTCTGCTAGCAAATCCTTTAAATTACTTATGTTCTCTTTCGCAACACTCTTCACTTTATCGCTTACATTTCTTTCTGTTTTGATCCACTCATTTTCTTCACGCAACATTATTCATGGATTCACATATTAAATCCAGTTCTCTCTTCATTAGTATTCACTCTTTTCTCTCCGTTGCGCTCATGTTATATCCTTCGTCCTTCTTACATTTTGCACTCTTTATCTTCCTATTCTCTCTCTCGTTATTTCTGTCATCTTCATCATCTTCTTTATTTCCTTCATTCTCTCCATCTCACTGCGGTAAGGCTGAACTCCTCTTCCTCAGATTCCTCGTCGGCAAGATCATTGTATGTTGCTCGTGTCTGGATACTCACCCTTCTCTTTTACGGGAATTGAAATCATACGAAGCAGCAAGTCGCCTTTATTTCCTGTTGTGCCGAGAATGCCAAGCTAATACGAGTACTTGAGTTCAGCTGCCGTATATTTTTTTAAAACATCAATATCTGTCATCGTTTAGTTTGTTGTGACGAATTTAAATTTTGCTAAATATGTACACTTCTAAGATGTAATAGGCATAATAAAAATCAAAACACCAAATTTAAATATTTATATATTATTTATTTACACATCTTTCCTTCACGGCGTCTCAATGACCACTGATATTTCTCATTATTCTTCCTTCAGGATTTTTCTCTTTTTTTTTGTAGTCTGTAAAAACACTAAATAAGTTGCCAAATGACGATAACTTAAGAACGTAATAATGGCTCGATGACACTGACAATTGTCGCAGATATTCCGTAGAAAGAAAATATATCTCGTAGAGGCTGTCGCACATCCTCTACAGCATTGGATTTGAGAACTCTAGCCTGCACATACTTAGAGAATTTGTCTATGGATGTTAGTATGAGATTATTTTCTGTGGAGAAGATATCTATACGACAATTTGTCCGGAATATCGTGGAAATGGTGTTGCCTGTAAATCGGGGATGCCGTTCATACTTATTTTCTCGACAGACTGTGCACTTTTTTAGTATTTTCTTTATTTTCGTTTTCACTGCGGGAAAGTAAAATTTCTGTAGGACTTGGGTTTTATTTTCACGTTCGTTCCGGTGAGCTCGTTTGTGTGCACGAATTATTATTTCCTCTTGCTGTGTTACATCGAAAACGTCCTGTACCTGAAGTTGTGTCAACCTAATCTTGTAATTGCTAAAGTGAAATGGATAGATGGTTTGTATCATGCCCATGACATGGTCTTCTGTTTTGATACAATTTTTAACTGAAGGATGCAAAATTTTCCTTAAAATATATTTTAGATTATCTGGGTTGTATACTGGTTCTGTAATAATAAGTAGGGAAAATAATGCGGAAAGTTTGGCCTGGGGTATCACCTGCCTGTAGAATCGTAGGTATTTCGATACTTTGTATAAGATTATTTGCAGAAGTCTCATCACTCTGTTGCGTTATCGTTAAGGCATTGACGTCAGACATTTTTGGAAATCTAGAAAGTGCGTCGGCAACTACATTAGTTCTTCCACTACCAACTGGTAGTTATACGCTTAACGCAAAAGTGAGAGTTTGTTGATTGGTAAATATTCTAACCTTGGCGAAACCGTGCAGGTCATTTCACAATGAACCTACTGCCCATACAATCGCTACAATTTCTTTCTCATTAGCTGCGCATGATTCTTCTGTCTAGCTAAGAGTTTGTGAGATGAAACTAATTGGCTTGTTGTCTTGTTTGAGCACAGCACCCAGCACAAAGTTTGATGCGTCTGTAGAAAGGTCGATTTACTGTTATCGGGATAGGATAAAATGACGCATTTTAATACTAAGGAGTTTTTAAATTTACGAATTTTCCGAATTTAGTTCTATTGTTGTTTTGGCAGAATTAGTTTTGAATACTCCACCGTCTTCTCCGCTTAACAGCGATGTAAGGGGCTTAGCGATTTTCGTGTAGTCCTTGACGAACCGACTGTAATAGCCGGATAAGCCAAGGAAGGATCTAAGCTCCTTGAGAGTTTTCGGGACCGGAAACTTTATTTTCGTTTCAACTTTAGTTGGGTTACTTTTGATACCTTCTGAAGAGATTATGAAACCGAGAAATTCTACTTGTGGTCGAAAAAAGTGACATTTATCCAATTGAACCTTCATGTTTGCCTTATTCCAGGTGACAAATATATCTTCAATATGTTGGGCGTGCTGTACTTCGCTTTCGCTAAAAATGATTATATCGTCTATGTAGATCCAACATTTTTTTTTCTCAAGATATCATCCAGTGTTTTTTAGTCCGAAGGGTAACCGCGAAGGGTAATCCGTTATTTATTAAGAAAGCTGTCTTTTCAATGTCAGATTCTTCTTCAAATCAAGTACGGTGAAGAATTTGTTCCTTACCAGTTGCGCTATGACTTCCGATATATCAGAGATGAGCTATAGGACGGGGATCGTAATCGAATTCAACTTTCTGTAGTCTATAACCATCCTGAATTGCTTAACTCTGGTTGAATTCAGTTTTTTGGGGACGATCCAGACTGGAAAGTTATATGATGATCGTGAAGGACGTATAACACCATCCTCAAGAAGTTTTATTACTTGTTTCTCGACTTCCAACTTCAGTGACATTGGGAATGGATAAAAACGAGTGAAGACTGGGTCATCTGTAGAAGTTCTGATTTCAGCATAAAGTCTCGTGGTAAGTAAGCTTCTCTTCAAGCTCAGAGAACAAGTTCGAGTATTTATTGATGACTGTCTCTAGTAGGACTTTCTGCTGATAGGCTGGATTAGCAGATTCAGTTTTTTGCTGTCGTTTCTTAATTCATAATTTACCAAGTATCGACATGAAACCAGCTTTGGCGTGAATAACCGCTGATAATTCCTTTAACCTATTTTTGCCTTATATGCCGTGAAATGTTGTGAGAGTGGGTAGCATGAACAATTTTAAATTGGCTTCTTGTAAACCAATTGATTAACGAAAGTATGAATATTCCCAGCTTCACCGAGAATATTTTTTTGTCTGTTTCACTCGATGATGCAAAAAGTACTGGGCGTTCTTCTCCATTAATTACATGCGAAAGCACGGCGCCTATCCCATACGGCTTTGTTGCATCGAAATGGACTTACAACTGATTTTTCAAAAGTAATTCCATACTCTTTTCGAATGCCAACTGACATTCAGTTGTCCAATTAAATTTGGAATTTTTCTGCAAAAGCTCATAAAGTGGTTTTAATTTAGAAAAAAGGCAGGCATGAATTTCCCATAAAAACTTAGGGTTACTATTTATGATTTCAAACTTGTAACATCGTGGGGTCTTGGAGCACATTTTATCGCATCTAATTTATCCTCTCTAGGCCTAATTCCTTCCTTACATATTTCACTACCTAAATACTGTACCCTATCTTGAAAAACTTACGTTTTGCCAAGTTTACTTTAACCTGATAGGCTTCTAATCTACTCAAAACCTCTTCAAGATTTTTCCTACGAACTTCCAAGCTTTCACCTCCATAATGTCATCTATATAACCATATACTTTTGGTATTCCCTGTATAATTTGGTCTATAATAGACTGGAAATGCACAGGAGCCGAACTTAAACCAAAAGGAAGTCGAGTATAACGAAACAAACCCTTGTAAGAATTGATCGTTAAGTACTCTTGAGATTTTTCCAATACTTTTACTTGTTGGTATGCACCTGATAGATCAAGTACATAAAAATATGCACAATTATTGAGTCCTGCAAGAATTTCATCAATCTTAGGCAACGGATAATGTTCTGTTTGAATAAACTTGTTTATTGAAACTTTGCAATCTTTACAAATACGTAATGACTTATCCCTTTTTGACACAACTACGATCGGTGATGACCATTTACTATGACGAACTTTTAACAAAATCCCTTCAGAAACTATTCTATCTAACTTTTTTCAACAGCATCGTACATTAAACGGAAGAACGAAAGGCATTATCTTTTAAGATCACCTCCACTTAAAAATTTTTTATGGGACTCTCGAAATTTTGCTTGAACATTTAACTGAATTTATTTGTGATTACGACATATCATAAGGATTATTTAATTTATTTATAAATTGGTCTCGCCAATAAGGCATTAGTACATCCAACCATGATCTTTCAAGTAATGGCATAAAATTTGATTTTGATTTAATCACGACTAGTTCCAACGAAAGATAATTTTCTTCATGCAACGCCTTAACTTGTACATCACATACGCCTTCAACACAAACATTTTTACCTGTAATCAAGCATAATCTTTTATCGTTCGTTCTTAAGCCGCAATTAGAAAATAATTTGGAAAAATCAAAACTGCAAATGACTGAAGCGGAAGCTCCGCTGTCAATTTCCATACAAACAACTTGAGCATTAATTTCTAAATATAAAGTGCATTCATTATTGATATTAGAAATATGATTTAAATGTCCTAATTTAAAATAATTTGCCTTATAATTTCTTGAACTGCTCTTGCTCCACCTTAAGTGTAAGGTTAACGGAGATCTTCGGAAGCGACAATTTCTTGCGTAATGTCCATTGCGTCCACAGTTGAAACACACAAAGGAGTTGTTGTTACTATCCGCTGATCTAATTGGAACTGCATGTGCATTTTTTTTCTCACATGTTGTGGAATTGCTTGTCCCTTTCCTTCGGCGTACGACTTCGGTGAAATTGACTGGGATTTTTATATTCTGCATAAGTTATGGGGTTAGGATGAAGCTGCTGCATATTATGCTTTTTAAGCTTTAAGGATCTTACAAATTGGCATGC
The DNA here is from genome assembly GCA_944738645.1 of Eristalinus sepulchralis. NCBI lineage: Eukaryota > Metazoa > Arthropoda > Insecta > Diptera > Syrphidae > Eristalinus > Eristalinus sepulchralis. Next base: position 22,442,896 of record OX122886.1, read on the forward strand.
ATTTTGAAAATCCATTGATGGTTCATTCAACAGATTGATCCCGCAATGACTCGTCCAAAAAGGCCTTAAAGTCATATTTTTCGGCCAACTGCTTCAGCTCTACTATATAGTCCGCAACAGATTCATGCGATTGTTGGAACCTTTTGTGGGACTGGAATCTTTCAGGTATTAGATTTACTTTAGGCTTGTGATTTTGTTGATTACTAGTAATTTCTCTAACCGTTCTGCGTAACTCTCGAAATCATTGCTCCTAAAAATTTGGACATCTTACGTTCATCCACGTGGTTTACTTCAAAGGTAATTCAAATTTCGTGGGTATCATCAAATTGATCAGACTCGCTGCTACTTCATTGCTAAGTTTTCACTTTTATATTTAACTTATTCACTTTGCTTTTTAAAGTTTTATCCTCGCCGCCAAAATAATACGTTTTAAATTATATAAACCGCGTGATGCCCTTTTACTTTGAATCCCGTTCAACTTCTTTATTGTTTTCTCTTCGCCGGTTGGAGATCGACTGCCACAAATGTCAAACTCCAAATACAGACAGTCAAACTCTTTCCCAGATACAGTGAGTCAATTTAGACGGAAGCAATTTTTAAGTAAGACTTTTATATAATATTAAAGGTATCATTAGTATATATCAGACCTTATTTATCTTTTGCACCAAAACGATTGGGGATGCTTATGGCGAATTAGATTCACGAATTATTCCTTTTTTAAAAAAAAACTCATTTAAATTGAAATTCATGGGCAAACGGAAGTCTAGAGATATACGCCGAAATTTAATATCTTTAGATAGTTTTTCAACCATTTCAAATTCAGTTTTTGAAAATATGTTTGGGTTGAAAGTAAAATGGCTTATATACTCAAAGGCATGCCTGCCGCTTCTTCGATCTTCATTATTTGATATAGTTCGTTGTCTTCAACTGCATTTGATGTAATAATAAATATATATAATAATAATAATAATTTTTCTTCGTTGGGAGAGAGGGAAACCAATGAAGCACTAATAGATTGATAATGATAATTGAATTTTTAAACCAAAGGCGACTTTTAATACTCCCTATAATCACAAGTGTAGTATTGTTGACCTTTCCAAAGGTGTGGCTCGTCTTCTCCAGTGCTATTTCTTTATTTTTAATGCATTTTTATTTCTATTACTTCATTTTCTTAAATTACTTAAAACTAGCTTATTAATATAATCTATTGACTGACTCTTCACGAGTACTCTAAGCTAATCTAGGATTTCTGGTTTACGCCTTTCTACGTACATTTTCTTAATTCCTCCAAAAAAAAATAGGAAAAACTTGAATTTCTGTTTTGTTGTTTGGTCTTAATCTAACTTAAATAACTTTTTATTCTACACTACCTAAAACTTAAGTACTATGAACCATTATGTTAACCTAAACTTAACTCAACTTAATTAACTACTTTACTATTTATATTAAACTTAACTATGTTCGTAAAATTATACGGACGCGGGCGCCAGGGCGTATGTGTTATTTATATGCTTTACATATACATACGTCTAATAAGCCGTGGTGCACCTTTTTTGTTTTTTGTGTTTTTTTATATTTTGTTTTTTTTTGTGTGTTTTATATGATTCTTAAAACTACCCTTAACCTATGTAAGTTAGCTCTGTAGAGTCAACTACCCCGTCTAACCGGCATTGAATGCTGGTTATGCTGTAAACACCAGTAAAAATGCCGTTCTTTGGCAAAAATTGCTCTTCTCAAGGGCTGATAACAGGATCGTGGGCAAGTACCTCTCCTGCACAAAACTTACAGGGCTCACAAAATCTAACAGAGTTAGCAACATTAGGAACACCTCCAAATGTTGGCATTTCCATTCCTATCGGATACTGCGCTCAAAATCGTTTTTCGGGGCAGTGCCCTCTTTTACCTTGCAGCATCATGACTCTGTCTGTGTAGTGGAAGTTAGGTGAAATGTGTGCACTTAAAGCAGGTAACATCTCTTTTGCTGGCTTTGTTTAATGTTTCAGAGTGTTTGATAGGCAAGTTACGACGGTTATTAAGAGTATTTGGTTTACTTTTAGTCACATTATTTGCATGCTCTTGATGGTTACTTCTCATCTTTTCAAACCTCCGCAGAATATATTTTAATTCCGACAAAGAAACAGCATTATATAGCACACTTTTTTTCGTATCTCAGAATCAGGAATTCCTTTTATAATAAACTGCAGCAAGTTATTGTAGTGAATGCAAGAAGGAATGTTAAAACAAACAGTTCCAGTAGTTTAACTCTGACACTTTTATTAGTTCTCTCTGTCTGGCGCTGTTACATATTTTGAAACTTCCTTTATACTCTGACAGCTAGAGGAATTTTCGGAACAATCACCCGGTCCGGTCAGTGACCTCGTACAGCTGCATTTTCGGTAATGACAACCGTTCATGACTACAAGTGCTTTATTTACAGTGGTTAGCGAAATAATTCGTGCTCAATCACTACAACGCAGCCATCCTGCCGGAGCGATCGCCCCGATAACTCGATCATTAATAAATAAATTTCCATTAATAATTTTACATTTTTCAAAAATAATTCAATTTTTTCTTAAATATTCCATGATTTCGACTATATTGTACTCGATCGGCTTCTTACGACGGTTATTTCTATATTTTTTTGGAGCCTTGTCTCTAACATCATCCAAGCAAATGGGACTAAGTTTTGAAAGCTTTTTTTGATACTCCTGTATCTTATGCTATTGTTTAGAACAAACTCGACCTTAACGATGTTCTTATCCCAGTCACTAGTAGTATCATCATCACATTCTTTACCTAACATGGGAATTATAACGCGATTTAGCCCCTCGAATGGCCCGTTTGATTGTGTCGAATGTGTGGCAACCTTCAGGCAATCAATACGATCCTCAATTAGCGGCAGAGGATAATTATCTCCAATAGTAACTTTATTTAGATCCCTAAAATTTATAAACATCCTAAGTTCCTTGAATATTTTCTCTACTAACACAATAGGAGATACATACTCCGAGTTAGATTCTCGAATGATTCCTTGTGCTAACAAATCATTTAGTATCTTTTGAAATTGTATTTGGTGACTATAATCTCCTAGGCGCGCAACGAAAGGGGTGTCGGTAGACAAAACAATTTTCATTTCAAATTTGCTTTCCGCGGGCTCTGCTTATTTTCTTTTACATTTAAGGCGGTCTCAATGATTTTATAGACTCGACTTTTTATGTTAGTATTTAAATCAAAGTGTTAGGAGCTATTTTACTTGGCTCACACACGTCGATGTTTAAAATCTGCTGGAGAAATTCATCATGGACCTTATCCGCATCAGCCGAAGAGTGATCTTGACAGAGTTGATTGCTGAGATTTAACTCTTCTTTTTCTTCATTACTGTCATCCAATTTTCGAAACACCAGACCAACCTAAGCCATGAAGTCATGACCTAGAATTATAGGATATATCATTTAGAACTGTGATTTTTATAATTTGATCTTCAAAACTTATATTGCACTTGATGTTTCCAATGATGTTCAAAGGGCTGCCGTTGACTTCGCAATATGTTTGGTCCAATTTATCCAAGGTTATCACCGATGTCGGTAAAAATTTTTCCTGGACGAAGCTGATAGGACTCCCAGAGTCCAGGAGGGTAAGTAAGGCTGTCGAACTTTTCATCATTTCACACACAAACTGGTAATCGATTATCTTTTCGAATTGATTGAATGATTGTTTTTCTATTCCTGTGATGTTATTTATCTCCGCTGGTGTATTTTCTTCTGGGTTGTGACGTATTTGGTTGATTTCGGTAGTAAGCATATTATTGTTTATTGCCATAATATTAGTTGCTTTACAATTTTGTAATATATGACCATTTTTTCCACATTTAAGGCAGGTAATGTCTTTCCTTTCTTCTGGATTGCGGTAACTGGAAGGAAGGTATTTTGTAGTTGCTTTGGTTGTGATCCACGACAAGAGCACCCACTTTTAAAAGCTCGGTCCAAATAATAATCACGACCGTTTGTTTTCAACCTTTCGTATTTACGTAACGCAATCTCTAAATCACTTAAACTATTCGCAATATATAGTATAAATTTGTTTAGATCGGTATCGCTAATTCCACTAATGATGAAATCGATTAAATCTTCTTCCTCGACTGAACTATCTGCTGTAATTTCTTGCATAGCCAATACATACTGCTGCATAGATTCATTACGATTTTTCCTGTTTCCTCGAATTTGATTATAGATATTCACCTTCGTAACGGTCTTCTTAAATTCTTGAAGCAAGACGTCCTCTGTTGCTGCTAATGTCTTAATTTGAGAGTCCTCACGAAGAGATTCGCTGTGCCAACGAGAAGCCTTTTGCCGTAAAGGAATTTAGTCCGTTCATCAAAGCTAAGGCTAAAAGGCTAAAAAACTAAAACGCAAGTCCGTTCATCAAAGCTAAGGCTAAAAGGCTAAAAAGCTAAAACGCAAGGCTAAAAAGCTCACAACATTCCACGAACTGCTCCAACCATCGTTGAACGGGAACATGCTCGTCACCACTAAACGGTGTCATTGAATCTTCGACGTCTTTAAAACAAACGGGAACAGTATATCCAGCTCTCGGATTTTCTTTCGCAACTTGCAGGTCTCGTAGTTTCTTCTTCAAGGAAGCGATTTCCGTTTTCCTCTTGACGATCCTTTGTAGCCGCCGAAGTTCTTCATCCAATTCGTCTTCTTCAGTTCTTCCTTCCTGCACACTCTCGGCAATCTGTGAGGGATCAACTTCTCCATTCATTAAACTGTGCTTACGTATAAGTTTAATCCCGTCTCCATCCACATAGTTTTTCATTGCCTCTTCCACTCGAATTCTCAATTCAGTTTTATTACCACCCGTTTGAAACTTCAGTAGTCGCACAATGCTTTTGAGAGTGACTTCCGTAGCTAAGTTTACGAAATTTTGCCACTCGTCACTCATTTTAGAAATCGAAAAGAATTGGTATTTTTGATAACTACAAACTCACCCACTTCAAATAGCTTCGCTGGATCATGGCTATCTGCGAAATGCAACTGGCTGTACTGCTGACAAGAGGCTATGGCTGCTGAGGCATTCGTTCGAGTAGTCGCAATATCACGATTTAACCAGTCTACGATTGGTCCCCTCTGGCTGATTCCAAATAATAATACTGATGGTTTTGGACGGGTTGGGCTATGTACAGTATTACTGATAGCAAACTCAACTTCTATAAGCTTATTAGACCAGTCAGAATGTTGTACTGGTTCACTCCATTTGCTTAACATTGGTGTCAAGACACGATTGACTCTTTCTACTTGGCCATTGGCCTGAGGAGAACCTGTCGCCACTTTTGTATGTGAAATATTATTTTGATGAGCATATAACCTCTTTCGAGCTTGTTGAAGTTACTGAATATAGTTTAACAAATTTTGTGAAAGCGTCGATCACTACTAGAAGGTTGGATTTGGTTGAAGGCAACGGCCACAAATGATCGATATGAAATGTATCGAACGGGACTGGTTCCTTCGGAATACTGTGAAGGTTTCTTTCATTTGACTTAATTGGAGCAGAGTACATGGTACACTTAAGACAGTTTCTCACTAGTTTTTCAATTTTCTTTCACATATCCGGGAGCCAGTAGTGTGATTTGATTTGTTCGTAGCACATAGCATAGATGTAACTAAATCTAAATGACCAAATTTTTCGTAAATAAATCTAATTGGGGTTAGCTCCATCTCTCTAGGAGCGTAAAAACATAAACTTTTCTGCGAATTTCTTTTATAGACAAGGCCGTTTTTTAGTTCTGATGGTTCTTTATTTCCTTTCTCTAGTTTATCACGCAACATGGTGATATTAGGGTCCCTACTCTGAGTAGCTTCTAACTGAAATTCTATATCTTCTTCACTTACTGCGCAAACGGCTTCAATACGACTTAATGCATCTACATGTTCCATATTGTTCCCACCTCGATGTTTAATGGTGTATTCAAAATTTTGTAACTCCAAACGTGCTATTCTAGGATTGAGATTTCTTTTGCTTAAGGTAAGGGAATTACAATGAGTGATGATTTAGAATGCTATGCCCTCTAAATAAACTCGAAACCGCCTGAGGGCATATATAATTGCTAGTGTTTCGAGTTCGAAACCGTGGTATCTGGATTCGACAGGTGTAGTATGTTAAGAGAAGTAAAATACTGGTGAAAGTTACCGTCTAACTGACATTTTAACAACACAGCTCCAAACCCGCTCGTACTTGCGTCGCAATGGAGTTCGGTTTCTTTCTGATGATCGTAAATAGCTAAAACTGGAGGATTAACGAGTCGATTCTTTAGTTTGTTATAAGATAAAACGCACTCATCATCCAACTTGAAATTAACATTCTTTTTGAGCAGGTTATACAAGAGTGCTGCGATTCGTGAAAATTGCGGCTGTTTTACGGATTTTGGGTAAGGGGAAATTAAGAATTGCCATTTTGTGGTCTTCATTAGGTTGTATTCCTTGGCTACTATTAGAGTATCCTAGGAAGTCAAGTTTAGTATAACAAAATTTGCATTTGCTTAGTTTTAATTCTAAACCACTTTCAGCTATACAATTCATTACGTCTCGCAAACTTGGAATGTGATTTGCTAGTATATAAATGATATGAAGCGCTGAAAAACGGAAGGGCTGTTCGAACGGCATTCTGGTGTATTCAAATTGCCCGTTGGGGGTAACGAATGATGTAATCTTCATTGAATCTTCTGCTAGTTGCACTTGGTGAAAACCACTCTTTAAATCTAAAAGGATTAAAAATGATTTATCTTTGAGGTATTCTAAATTAGTATGAGCGGATAATTATCTCTGATAGGGCTCTGAAATTAATGCAGATTTCACCTAATTTTTTTTTACTAGCACGATAACTGAAGCGTAAGGAGAATCAGACACAGCTAATTATTCCCTCCTCTAAGAGAGTCCTTGTTATTTCTTCAACTCCTAACTTGTCTTTGTAGGACAACCTTCTCGGGTAAGAAAACACTGGGATATTTGTGGTTAACCGGATATTCATCTTGAATTGATTATTGCTATTGATATTCTTAGGATATTTTGCAAAAGTTGTTTAATACTATTTCTATAACTGAGCTACGAGTGCCCTGGTTTAGATTTGGATTTATATCTATGTCATTTAAATTCTCACCAGTTTCAATGATATTAATATTAAAAATCTCTGGCAGTATAATATCACTACTCTTTTTATAAAATTCACTTGTGTTCTCGGCAGGGTTAATAGCAAAGTCATTACTAAAACGGAACCCTGATTCAAAAAATTCTGAATTTATGTCGGAAGAGGATTCACCCACCCAATCGTTGCCTCGTCGCCAGTATTTGTTACGACCTTGACATCCTCGCCTAAAGTAGTGCCAACAGCATTCACGCCCCACAGAGAAGCCACGATCCAAGCAAATAAGTTAAACCTTTCAACTTTATTCGTCCAAACGAGTCTAAAAACTAAACTAACAAACATTCGATCACCTACATTTATTCCCTATATTCGCTGGCTCAGCTTCCTGTTGTTGTTCGGATGCATCGTGCAGCGATTGCGCCAGACGCTTGATCAGCGGTTCCTCATTTCGGCGTTCGCGCGTGCAGGTGTACTTCGCCCCGTCTGCTGGTGGTAAGTCTTCCCCTCTTAAATGCGATTGTCCCCAATCGCTAGAAGTATTGGAGGTCGTTGAATCTTTGTTTTGGGATATCAAGGTGTTGAGGCACAATAGGTGATGCGATCGTTTTGGGCTCAAGATGTTTCTTCGGGATTTTGTCATCTGGAATTCGGATGGTGACTTTGGTGTTGTTTTGCTTAGGTAAGTTTGTAAATTATGATAATTATGGCGAGTAGGACAAGGCAGAAGATGAGCGAGTAGGTAGTTATAGTTAACGAATCCTCTTTGAGGATTTAAAAAAAAAAACTGCGAACGGAGAGGCGGGGCCTCTCCCTAACTGTTCGACTTACAATTCTACCAAAGAAAGGTTCACGTTATCAAAAATGAGAAGACGATTCGGTTTTAATAACTTTATTACTCTACGTCCAGAATAAAAATGTCTCTAAAGCTAACTTAAATCTATCATTACACCTATGCCCAGTTCCACCGGGCAGCGTACGCGTGCAAGGGCAGCCGCGTCAGCATTCTCGAGCCTGGGAACGACTCAGTCGCGGATCGTGTTGGTTCGCGCATGCAGGGTGTCGGATTGCACACACGAACAGTCGTGGGGTTCAAGGTGACGCCTCCCCTTTCCGCTGGCTTGGAGTGCATTGTCCCTCCCCCCGAAAATCTACGTCCCGTAGATGTTAATGTTGGGGAAAACGCCAGATGGCTGTGTTTCCGGACATGGTAGTTGTAACTTGGGTATACTTATTTTTTTGTTCATCTTGCACCAGATGATTATGGCAAACGAAATTATAATTAGGAAGAGAGCAACGTCACTAATGATGATCTCATCTTGTCAGTAAGACTATTTAGTAACTTTACGTTACCTTTGCTGATATTGTGCACGTACTCCATGTCGATTCTGTGCCCAACGGCAGTAATGTTCGTCAGTGCCGGCGGCAATGCATGTAGTGACGTAGCAGTAAAACTTGTAAATGTCTTATTGTTGAGAGTGATCGTCTCGTTGTTAATATGGATCAAGTAGGTTCCAAGGAGCGTCCTCGATGTCCCATTAGTGGTATGTTCTCCATTAAAGTTGGTAACAAATACAGTATCATCTTTGATGAGTTCGACGATTTCTGCAGTATTTGATCGGAACGTGCAAGCCGCGTGTCCTCCTTTGAGCAGGCGAGGGATACAATCGCTTTCATTTAATTTCTCAAGCGACTCTTTTTCACATACTGTCGTACCGCCTATAGTGAGACAACTAGTTAACATGCCATAGGTTTCGTCGTGATTGACTATGACCTTATCATAGGGAAGGTCAACCTGTTTCCCATTTTTTATTGTCGACCTCGTTAGTAATACGTTATACTCCGTTTCACTAACTTTAGGCATTGACAGTACATACAGTAGTAAGGATCCATTCGTGTAGACAGAAGGTGTACCATACTGCAGAGCTTCCACTACATTTGCGTAAGGTAATGTATCAACTTCGCTAATGATTCTGTTAACTTCCTCCTGATCAAGAAGGTTGGTGTTCACTATTCCACTTCTAGCCATCTGACAGGCCCGTACAATCTCATTGATCTCTTCCTTGATAATTATAATTTTGTTGATGATGTCTTGTTCAAGCCTTGCTCGATCTGTTGAGACTATTTCGTTGTTGCTTCTTTCTATAACCCAGTTCATTTTTTGTGTTATCTCCTCTGAAATTCTCAAAATCTTCTCGTTGACCTTATATTGTTGGTTATTGTTGCTGATTAAATCATCCTCGTTTCGGAGGATCATGTCCCAATCTGCCGCATCCGGACTTCCTGCCAACCATTTCCAGGCGGATCCAATCCAATTGATTGATCTTGTTTTCCTCTGCACTTTCGCTCTTAAGGAGATAAGGCGATCGCGAAGTTGAGTCAGATGATGTTGTGCAACTGCTTCTCTGTCCGGTGTTTGAACTCTTTCCTTCACTCCATTCTTCAATCTTCAAATTTATCAAGGCGTATGATGTGTATGAGTTTAAGATGTCCTTCGCCGATCCATCCTTTCCCTTCTTTAATTGACACTATTGGTGATTGGTATTCGAAAATATTAAGCCCTTGCACGGTTGTTGTTAGTAATAAGCTGTGTAATAAGTTTTAAAGAATACATGGTAAGATATATTTACATTGTCTGAGTACTTATGCTTATGACGTGTTAAATGCTATTTTTAAATGTTCATTAAATCATTGGAATATGAGACCAAACTAAGTCATACAAGTTAATTACAATTTATTTTACTTAATACTACATACAGTACATTGACGTTATTGAAATCTTAATGCCTAATTTAATGCTACATGCAAAATGTTACATTTAGCTGTTACATTCCTGCTTTTCGCTTTTTAGCTATTTCATGCATGCTTTTTTGTTCTAGATTTATAAAGTGTTGTGTGTTTTTATCAAGTGCTTAAGGTTTGCTTGTATAATGCAATTGTGCTTTAAGAAATTTTGTATGTGCAGGGTTGTGCTTTTAGTATGAGCATATTTGCGCTTTATAAATGTTAAGGTGCTAGTACTTCGTGAATTCTATGTACATTGTGCTGATCTTTTATTTGTTTAATGCATATTGCTAGTGCTTCATTAATTTTATGGGCATTGTATTGGCCTCTTTTACTTTGCGTTTTTCACTTGAGTTTTGTGGATCCTTCGCCCTGTCGTCGTGACCACTGTTACCTTATTATTCTTGGCCACGATTTCCTTTCTGTAAAGTGGCCTGTGCTTGCCCTGAATTCTCTTAAAAGATGTATAAATTATATATCCTTTTTTGTATGTCTTAGGTATCGTTTTTCTCTTGTTAAACCATGCGTTTCTTTTAGCTTGTTTTTTTGTATTTCTTATCTTAAATCCTGGTTAACCTCGATTCTGAAGTGAGCCATATTTTGGAAATTGAATCTGGAACTTCTGTTGAAGAATACGTCACACGGCTTCCGCTGTGTCACGGAATGAATCGTGTTGTTTTATCTGTCAACCGATATATTCAAAAGTTCTCGCAATTTCAAGTCTTTATACTCAGCCTTCAGACATCGGTATATTTCCAGGATCGTCGAGTGGAACCGCCCCACCTGCCCATTGACTTCGCTGCGGTTGACCGGAGTTCAATAAATTTTTAAATCAAGCATCTGTATGAAATTTACCATAATTGGGCTGAGGAAGATTCTCTCATTGTCTGTAACAATCATTTTCGGAACGGTAAAGTAATGAAGGACCTTTATCAACTCGTCTCTGAGAGGAAGCGAGGATTTATTTTTAATATGGAAAAGCTTGGCAAATTTTGAGAATTTATCCAAACAAGATATAGACTTTTCCCCTTGTATCTCTACAATATCCAAGTGCAATATCTCACATGGGTATGACGGTATAGGAGTTGACTGCAGTTCCGGAGTTGCTGGATGACGATCATATTTGTTGGCAAGACAAATATCACAAGAATCCGTGTAGCGCTTGATCAGACTATTCATCCGAGGGAAGTAATACTTCTCAAGTAATTGTTCCTTATTTTCTCGGGCATTTCTATGCGCTCGCCTGTGTTCTCTTGACTTATGAGGTTCCACACTCGATTCTCATTCGCGACATCTTCCACTATTCGTTGTGTTAGCCTGATTTTGTAGTTCACAAAATTTTCTAAATATACATTCTGAAGTAATGCAATGCAGCACTCAGGAATTTTGAGGCAGGTTCTCCACTGCAACATAGTGTCTTGAGTAACCGGGATGAGGTTCTTCATAGATAGTTAGTCCTTTCCTCAGAGATATGATTAATTGGTTCCGAAAAACATTGAGAGGTGCTTCCACATGCGGAATTAGGTCTGTTGAATCTTGATCCACGCTATGCATAGTACCAGTGACGGACTCGGCTGAATCCGTATCACTGCTGACAGGTTCCGTGGAGTTTCCACGGTCAGTGACTGTAGCTGTATCAGAATTAGCTGTTTCCGTCGAGGAACCATTATCGGAAGCTGTGTCTGTTGTGGAGTTATGGAGTAATGCATTTACTTGGTATTCTGTTTCAGAATTCTCTGAAGCAGTCAAGTCTCGGTTATCGATTTTTAGCCTTGATAGAGCATCAGCTACGACATTAGATTTACCCGGTCTGTAAACCAATTCGCAGTTTTACTCCTCTATTCTGGCCTTCCAGCGCTTCAACTTTGCATTATAGTTCCGGTTACCTAAGGCGAAGGTCAATGGCTGGTGATCGGTGAATATGCGAATTTTCTTCGCTCCATACAGATAAGATCGCAGATTATCGAGTGCCCAAACTATCGCTAACATCTCCTTCTCGTTCGTTGCGTAATTTTCTTCCGTCTTGTTGAGTGAACGTGAGATGTAGGCAATCGGTTTGTCCTTACCTAATTCACCCTGAGATAAAACGGCTCCGATTGCCGTATTCGATGCGTCTGTCGTGAGATTGAATGGCATGGCAAAATCCGGAAACGAAAGTACGTCCGCTGAAGTCAAAAGTGTTTTTAGGTCATCGAAGGCTTTAAGTGCTTCCTCATTAAGCGTTATAGAGACCTTCTTAGACTGATTAGCTTTTACCTGAGCGTTTTCACCACGAGTAAGATTGGTAAGAGGTTTAGCGACTTTCGCGTAGTCCCGAATGAACTTCCTGTAATAAGATGTTAGTCCGAGGAAGGATTTGAGTTCCTTCAGATTGGTTGGAGCTTGTATTTTTCGAATAGCTTCCAACTTCTTCACATCGGGGCGTACACCCTCAGATGTGATCACGTATCCGAGGAATTCTACCTCAGTGTCCATGAAGTGAGTCTTTTCCAGGTTAACCTTTAAATTGGCTAAGCGTAAAGCTTCCAGGATAGTTTCAAGATTTTTCAGATGATTCTCCAGACTATCGTCAAAGACTATTATGTCGTCTAAATAGACATAGCATATCTTGCCTATGTGTGGCTTAAGTACATCGTCAATCATTCGCTAAAAAATCGCTGGCGCGTTCTTCAGCCCAAAAGGTAACCTGAGGAACTCAAATTTTCCATTCATCGTGGAAAACGCGGTCTTGGGTACATCAGAAGGTTTCATTGGTACTTGGTGGAAACCTGATGTCACGTCTAAGGTCGTAAAGTACTGAGCCTTGCCAAGACTAGCAATGGTCGAATTGACATCGGGTATAGGATATGCGTCGGAAATAGTTACACTGTTAAACCTTTTATAATCGATGACCATCCTATACTGCTTCTCACCGTTTGGTTTCGATTTTTTCGGAACGACCCAAATCGGTGAGTTGTATGGACTCTTGGACGGTCTGATAATACCTTCGCTCAAAATCTTCGCTATTTCGTTATCGACTTCCTCCCTAAGACAAGCCGGATACGGGTAACTCTTCGTGTAGATAGGCTCATCCGTATTCGTTCTGATCTCTGCTCAGCTGCCGTTCGCACAAAAAAGGGTTTGTCTAATCGTATCGTGGGCTGTTTAATGTTGGAGCTGATGAAATTCTTGTTGGCCCCCGTGTCAACAAGGAATTCTAACACGGCTCCATTCCGCGTAACAAATTCTATATATGGTACGCTGGATGGCCGTCCGTCATAAAATTCAGCTCCTCCCCTAAGGCTTCTCCTGCGACTTCTTCATAGTTTCCGTCGCATTCTTGCACCTCAGCGTGGAATACCCTCTGCTGTTTATTTGGGTAATTGGCTGATCTAGCTCCGCGCTTGAATGGATTTGAAGGCTGCGGTCGGTTCATATAATTGACCTGCCGAGTCTGGATACTCCTATCCACATCCATTTTTTCCAATGGCTTTGGACCAACGTTTGGGGGAGCTGTATTCCTCTGTCGCGGAGGAGCCCAGAGGTGATGCCTGAATCTTCCTGGATGACCTTGGAAGTGTTTCTTAGGAGGCAGTGAAGGTCTTACCTCTGAACTCTTGAACGTTTGATTGATAGGAGCCGTAACCAAATTTGGACCAGTTGATGAATGGATCGTATTAGACCTGAGGTTTAAATTTTGTATTTTAAGGCATGTAGAATATGCTTCAGGAAGAGTCTTTGGCCTTTGGATGATTAACATCCTCGAAATGTCGCCGTTTAGGCCGCGAACGAATACATCTAAAGCTCTGTTCCTGTATGTTTCCACTAAAGCCTTAGCGGTTTCCTCGCTATACGATTCGGTCTTCAGCTTGTTAACCATCAATGATAGTTGATGGTTAACGGCCGCGTAAAATTCGTCGATCTTAGAGTTGTTTTGGCTCAGCTGATTTCATTGGTGTTCAAGAGTTCTCATATCCCGTTTGTCCGCGTAATACAGAGAAAGGACTCTTTTCATCTCAGGCCAATCGCCATCGAAGATATTATACGAGACCAAAGCTGAATTTGCCGATCCGCGAACCTTCCCACGAATGTGTTGAAGGATTGCCCGATATAAGGGTTTTTCCCGAACTATTTCGAAGTCCTTTAGGATGGCCTCCACAGCATGCACCCAAAATACATACTGCGTAGGGTTACCATCGAACACTTGCAATTCTTTCACGCAGTCCGGTAGTCTGCCGATGTCTTTCAAATCAGCTTCGTTTCTTGGCGGACAAGGTTGCGCGGTGGGAATAAAACTTACTTCATTACTTGAAGGTTCATGTTGAATTGGCCGATTCTCGACGGTTTTTAGTCGAGCCTCGAGATTTTTTATCTGTACGATTATATTGTTGACTGCACCACATCAATTCCGTAACCGAAGTCGCCAATTGTTCCATAGTATTTAATTAAATGTAAACGCTTACCTTATTGAAGTATCTTACTCAAGTGAATCAGAGTGGCACAAATCTTTTTCCAATATGCTTTTTGGGCACAGCACAATTTTCGCCTCTTTTTTTGCACAATTAAGAATGAAGGGAAGAAGGAAAGAAAAAAAATTATATGCCTTTTTCTGCACACTTTTTTTAAGACTTCAGCAGAAATTTGCTTAGTAATTTGCTTTTTTTCTTTTTCAATTAGGCACACACTTTGGCACTATTCTGTTTTACATATAAATTAAAACTACATACGTTTTTAGTTTTAAAAAAATATTTTTTTCGTGAGGTTTCGACCTCTTTATTTCGAAGTTATCTTAAGACTGATTTACAAAAATTCAATTGAACCTAACGTCACCTGTCCCCAGTGCATTTGTTGTCGCTCGTTGCATCGTTCCCACAGGTGGTATTGTTTTACATCCGCCGCGCATGTTGGAATGTGAGATTCATCCGCTCACTGTTTGTTGTTCTAGACATGGCGTCAGCAAAAAGGTGTGGGAACAATTCTGCGAACTGCTCGTAAATCATTCTCCGTGCTCTGGAACATATTCGGTGTTAACTTCTCCGCCCTTTAAAGTCGAATGCCCTCATTCGATGTCAATGTTTTTAGATGTTGAGGTAGATCAGTTATCCCTATTGTTCTAACTGCTGGTGTAGGGTTGTTGTCGTTACCATCGGATGTATTGAATTGAATTTAAATGCATTTTTTATTATTCATTCATTATTACTTAAATGCTAGACAAAAATACTTAAATCTAGCTTAATAATATAATTCATTGATCTTAATTCTAACCTACTGACTCTTCGCGAGTACTCTAAGCTAATCCTGTATATTTTTCTTTTTGCCTTTCGGCCTCTTGTATTTTTAATTCTTTGCTTAAAAATGAGTTACACATTTTTTTTTTAAATCCTTCAAGAAAATTTTTTTAAAAACTTGAAATTCACAATTATATTTACTTCTTAACCTACTTAAAGCGCTACATCCTAAAACTATACTACCTAAAACTAAACTAAAACTTATAACTATATACAATTTAAACTAACCTAAAACTTAAGTCTACTTATATTAAACTTAACTATGTCCGTAAAAAGTATACGGACACGTGTACCAGGGCGTATGTGTTATTTATATGCTTACATATATATTTAATACGCCGTAATGCACCTTTTTTTTCATGTTTTTTTTTTTTTTTTTTATAATAACAGCTTAAAAACTACCTTAACCTATGTGAGTTGGCCCTGTAGACTCAACTATCCCGTCTATTTGTTTGCGAAGTTAGCGGCATCGAACGCTGGTTCTGGTGTAACCACCAGTAGAAAAACCGCTCTTTGGCAGATACTGCTCTGTCGCGGGCAGAAATCGCCCTGCTGAACCGTAGGAGCTCCTCATGGCTGCGAGCGACGTCCGGCTCGTATTGAAGTTGCCTCTCGACTGTTCGGCGTGCGACGTGGAAGATGATAGGGCAGCCTTCCCTATCTTGTATCAGGCCTTTAGCGTCTAAATAGACGAAAGCTTCAGGTGGAATGAAGCCGTTAAGACGTACCCGTTCATGGTACATTTCATTTGGGTAGTAAGCCCCAAAGATCAGACTGTTGGTTGAAGCCATGCCTCGAGCAGTGTGACTTCGTGTCAACTTGATAATAAAATTATCTATCCTTATAAGGTTTGCCTCGTTGTACAAAACCTCGTTGGGGTAGAATTTCTTGTACTGGGATTCTGGTGTTCGACATAAACGGAGGCAGGCCCGAAGACACTGCCTCTCGAACACCCTCATCTTTTCCATCTGGGAAGGACTCACGTTGAACCACACAGGACAACCATACACCATAATTGGCCGGATGAGGGCCATGTAGCAGATGACCTTCACTCTGGTGTCAAGCTGACTGCTGTAAAACAGCCCTCTTGCCATAGCGAAGGCCTTCCTAGCCCTGGTCAGAGCTGTATCTATGTGGATACCACCATACAGATACTGGTCCAACCAGATGCCTAGATACCTGACTACACTTTTTACAGTTAATGGTCGTCCTTGTGGGTCAACTATGCCGAACTTGCGCCAGTTCATTTTCGTGTCCCTTGAGGCCCTGGACAGCGGGGTTCTGAAAAGGATAGTTTCACACTTCTGGTAGTTGATTTTCAACTTCCAGTCGTCGCAAAATCGTTGAATTGTATCGAAGTCGCGTTGCAACAAGACATTTATTACCTCTACCTTCGGACCTGATCTGTACGCGATTAGATCATCGGCAAACGCTATGATGTTAGGCATAGAACCTATGAGATCGCTAGTGAATATACTGAACAAGATCGGCGAACCAACAGCTCCTTGTTGCAGCCCATTTTTTATATGGAACACTGTAGTTGAAATTTCGTTCCCATTTTTCACAACAAACTTCCTACCTGTGACCATGTCATAGATCATATATAGCAATGTTTTATTGATGCCGAGCCTGACCAACTTAAGGAAGAGACCTTCTAACCATACGGTGTCGAACGCCTTCTCCATGTCGATCAGGCAGGCGCCTGTACACTGGGTCTTGTTTCTATTCCACTGTATGTCGGAAACCAATTTAGACGCGGCATGAATGGTGTCATGCCCCGCCCTGAAGCCAAATTGATTTTCCGGTATTATTTGTTTTACCTCAACGAATGCTTTGAGAGCTCTAATGACTATCTTCTCGAATACCTTGCTTATGCACGGAAGAAGACTTATAGACCGAAGATTTGTCGGGATGGAAGTATCTTTGTCCCGTTTTGGAATTGGCTGTACCACAGCTGTTTTCTAATGCTTCGGGTAATATGCATTACTCAACGCATTGTTAAACAGTGTTGTGTATACATCCACCGCCTCAGAGGGTAGATGGCGCAGAACAATATTTGGTATCCCATCGATTCCCACTGACTTCTTATTCTTCAGTGAGTTGAAGATACCCTGGAGTTTATCTTTCGAAATAAGGATGGAGTTGTTTCCATCGTCGGCGACGGCATTATTTGCCAGAAGATCGTCACTGAATCTGGTAAAACCAGGATTCTCTGATCGCCATTGACTTATTTCGTTCCGAAGGTAGAAGTGGTTCAGCAAGGCCCTGTTATCCAGGTCGTGGTTCGGACTACGAGTCTCGTTGACCGTGTACACTTTCTGGAAAACAGCACCAATTGCATTAACCTTCTCCTGGGGATCTTCCACTACGAAGAAGTGTTGTCTGTTGTTCTGTCAAGTCGAACGCACTGAATGTCATTATGATCTCTCCTCCGGAAGATTTTATTTACTTGCGGGAACATGCTCGGGTTGTTAGATCTTACAGCCCGAATCTTATTGCCCCAATGCAAGCTTACAGCTAGACTGTAATTTTGTCGTATTAACTGTTGGAGTACTTTGATCTGTGACTTCAGAGAGCGAATCTCTGTACTCTGTGGATCTGTAAATCGCCTGTACAAGAGTTTTAGTCTTGACAGGAGTCTACTTTTTTGCACGTGAAGTGCGTCGATTTCAGAGTTCCGATAGATGTCGCCATAGTCGGTTTGTGACACCTTCGGAATCGTCCTGTCCATTGTACGTTTAATGACCTCGTCCATTTGTGTGAGGTACCTGTCAACCTCTTCGTTCGTAAGGTTTCTGTTTGTAGGAGGATTGATCACACTCGAACTTATTTCTCTGGATAAGGCTCTAGAAAAACGTGGCCAGCGCACCTTATTATAATTATAAGGATGCGTGTGGACATATTCCTCTAGTTCCTCCAGCTCGTTCGGAAGCTGTATTACCGCGGCGAGACCACAGTGATCACTGTCATACTCGACCGTAGTTAAACAGTTCCTCGTGCGTCGCTCCACGTTAAGTATCGTCAGTCGTCTGTCGACTAGCATCACAACCAGATAGGACCCGCTTCGAGGAAAGGATGGTCTATCGGTTGCAAGCAAATCTAACCTGAACTCGATATTGTTCTGTTCCATCCACTCTAAGAGGGCGTTTTCTCTCTCATTTGGAACATTATTACCCCATTCACCGTGCTTGGCGTTTAAATCTCTGGCTAGGATATAGTAATTTTCTTCTGAGTTCAAGCGCAGGCTAGTGAAGAGAGCCTCGAGCTCCGAAAGAAAGTTAGGGTTTTGAGGCTCTGATGCATAAGCAGCGATCACATACAGCTTCTTTCCACCTTGGAGAGAGATGCGTGCGATGGATGCTTCTAGCACACTAAATCTACGTACCACATTGCTATAAACGACCTTATGAAAAATGTTCTTTTTAATCAAGAGAGCGACCCCGCCACCTCGAGTGGATTGGGGTCGGTCTCTTCTGATTATATGGTAATTTTTGTACCTGAGAATGCGCGTCTGGTTTAGCTTAGTTTCGCTAGCCATCAGCACGTCAGGATTGTGGGTTTGCAACAAGTTTGAGAGCGTTAATTTTCGTTCAATCCTAATCAGCGAATTAACATTCACTGCTAGGATCTTAAGGGTTCTTACCTCGCGTGAGCCCATTATATCTGTGCGCGTTTGTTTGCGGGCAGCTGAGAGAAGAGGAAATCTACTCTAGCCGTCTGCGCAAGGAAACTGGTCTGTAATTCGACCATCTGTTTCTGCAAGGCAATCATCTGCGCTTGCATCGACTGAATGGAGGACATTACGTCCCTAATAGAGGGCTCTGCCTCGGGTTGCCTGGTCATTGGAGCCGGGGCAACCTTCGGCACTGTCCGTTGTGTCGGTTCTCTGCCTGACACCATTTGGGCGTAGGAGATGGCCTGCGTAACAGTGGTAGCTACAGCTCTGGCAATCGGCCTTCTTCTTCTACCTTTTTGTTTATCCTTGCATCTTTTACTCTCTGACGGAGTTCTTTTATTCGTGGACACCCCAAATAGGTTGCAGGGTGTCCATTTCCTCCGCAGAGCACACATTTGAGGAGCGCCTTATCCTCGACTTCATCCGTGCCTAAAGGGCATTCCCCTTTATTGTGGCTGAAAGTGCATCGTGCGCAGCGGAACTCCATATTGCAGTTCTCCGCGACGTGCCCCAGCCTTCTGCACCTCGCACATTGAAGTACGTGGTTACCATCGGATGTTCTTGCGTCAGTATTAACTTCTTCCGAAGCATTCTCTTCTGTGATCAAATGTTTTTTTCGTTTGATACACTGAACCATTTTTCCTTTCAAGAGTGTGGATACAAGAATTAAACATATTAGAATTAGGACAATGGATTTCCTCTCGCTGGTTAGCTTCAACTTCTCGATGTGGCGAGTATTGTTGGTTTGTATTTCTTTAAGCATTTCCAGGGAGAGTAGTTCTTTGATCTGTGGTTTTGCTGCTGATGGTTGCAATATGGCTGGCAGTGGCTTATGTCCATTGACTTCTGTTTCAGTGAGGGTAAATGGTCCTGCCTTAATGGTGGCGTTATGGAACTGGATGATGAATGTTCCGTTGAGCAGAATTTCGTTGCCATTGATCTCTACTTTATCGTTGAATTGATTCAATAGGATGATTCCAGGGGCGAGTTCCTCTATATCTGGGATGCGTTGGTTGTTTATCTCGATGCACAAGAGGGGTTTGCTTGACAATAGGTTATTAATACATTTGTTATTACTTATATCTAATACATTACTTTGTTTACAAATAGATAAAGAATTGAACGTTTTACAATTTTTTATAGAAGCATACAATTTATCTTTACATTTTATTATTTTTTGAAATTCGGTTTTAATAATCTTTTTACCCTTTTTTACGGGCTTAATCAACATTTGTCTACAGGTTTCTTCTACAGTTGAAGGTATACTTATAATGTATAATAATGACTTATTACTAACAGCTATTTTTACTTCTGCAAACTCTACTGCTTCTATTATATTATTATAAGGCATATTTCCCTTTTTCATAATTTCTTTTATAGATTCCATTTCCAAATTTGACAAAATATATGTATTTATTATGCCGGCCTTAGCCCATTGCATCGCATATTCCATGTTTTTAATTTCTTCCTTTAACATTTCTAATTTTGCTTTTACATTCAGTGTTAATTCTATTTTAATGACTTTGTTTGTTTTTATGCTGTTTAATATATGATTAGTTACGTTATTTATTTCATTTACCTTTGTTGTAATTACATTATTTATTATTCTTTGTTGGTTATTGTTTTCTAGTACATTATTTATTTTTTCTTTGATTACTTTGAAATCGTGTTTATCTGGTGTACCCGCTATCCATTTCCACGCGGAGCCTAGAAAGTTCAATGATCTTTTATTCTTGGATTTAGGAGGAACAAGACGGTCAAGGTGGCGTTGAATTTCGTCAACGGTGGTGGATAAAAAGGGAAGGATGGGATTTGGAGTGTTTTCTAATTGTAGTATAGTCTTATCTAAGTCACTAAGTGCCACTCGGTATTCCTGGATATCAATTACGTGAACTAGTTTAAATACGCCAGTTTGTATTTTTGCATTTCCCGTCTCGATTGCGATGTTGCGCGTTCGTATAGTCAAGCATCTTGACATCACAACTGATGGGTGTGATCCAGAATCTACAATGAGATTTAGTTACGAATTAAAGATTTATGGATGACCTTGCCAGATTTACTCAAAATGGTTGTGGTTCGGTTTTCGGCTACTACTTCCTTTTTATAGCGCCGACTTAATTTCGATCCAACACGTTTGTTCTGCCTAACATACACAATTTGTCCTGGAGAAAATTCTTTAGCTAATTGCCTTGATTTGTTATGACACTGTAAGTCGTATGCTTGTTTCTGTTCCAATTTCTTTATATTATCCTTTCTTGCCGCTTCCAATAGCTCGGGGTCTGAAGCTACTCTTCGACCGAAAAACACTTCTATTGGTTTATTTTTAGTTGTTGAGTGGATAGAACAATTGTATTCGTATACTGCCCTTCCAGGAGCTCGGCGAAGGAACGGTGAGTACCTTCCGTTTTCAAGCATCTCATTATTTCGATGAGAGTTGAATGGAAACGTTCGACCTGGCCGTTGATGCTACTGCAGTTTGGTGGTGTGATGAATACCTCGATTTTTAATTCTTCCTCCAACATGTATCCAATAGAGATTGAATTTAAGGCCTTTTCATTGTCTATTACCACTGTTTTGGGTACGCCGAAAGAAAAAAGTATTTCTCTCAAGGGTTGACGTACGTCTTCAACGGCTTTGGATTTGAGGACTTTTGCTTGTGCATATTTTGAAAATTTATCTATGGAGGTTAATACGAGGTTACTTTCAGTAGAAAAAATGTCTAAATGTACAATCTGCCCTGGATACTGAGGAATTGGTGTTGCCTGCAGTTCAGGTTTATTCGGGTGCCTATCATATTTGTTTTCCCTGCATACGGTGCATTTTTTTATAATTCTTTTTATTTTTGTCGTCATCGAGGGAAAATAAAATTCTTGTAGAATTTGCGTTTTGTTTTCACGCTCATTCCTATGGGCTCTTTTATGAGTTCGTATGAGTATGAGTTTCGTCAGTTACATCCTGAACTTGAACTTGTGTAAATCGGATTTTGTAACTGCTGAAATGTTCGGAGTATAGAGTTTGTATCATACCCATGATGTATTCCTTGGTTTTGATACAATTTATAACTGAAGGGTTGAGAATCTTTTTCAGGATATCTTTGAGGTTCTCTTGATTAAAGGCTGGTTCTATTATAACGTGTCTATGATAAGTGGGAAATATTATGCGGAAAATTTGGCTAGAAGTTTCACCTGTTTGAAGGAAGATTTGGTTTTTGAATGCATTAATTGGAACTTCGACGGATGGTATTAAATTGTGTCCTGAACTATCATCACTATGTTGGGTTGTAGAAACGGAGAGAGAATTAACGTTGGATGTATTTGGAACTCTAGATAAGGCGTCAGCAACAACGTTTGTTCGGCCTGGTTTATAAGCTATTTCGTGGTTGTACTCTTCCAATATAGCTTTCCACCTTTTTAATTTGCTGTTGCTATTCCTATTGCTTAGCGCAAAAGTCAATGGTTGATGGTCGGTGAAAATTCTGACTTTGGCATGACCGTATAGGTAATTTCTGAGTGCGCCTAAAGCCCACACAATGGCTAGTAATTCCTTCTCGTTCGCTGCGTAATTTTGTTCTGTTTTATTAAGTGTCCGGCTTATGAAGGTTAATGGTCTTCCGTTCTGTTCCAAAACAGCTCCAATGGCGACATTCGAAGCGTCCGTTGTAAGATCAAAAGGTTTTTCATAGTCGGGGTAAGCTAAGATAACATCATTTGAAATTAGTGAGCGTTTTAGTTTATTAAAGGAATCTAGAGCTTCTTGGTTGAGTCTTATGACGGTTTTGGCTGATTGATTTTTGGACACACCTCCTCCTTCCGTTGCGCATACCCTTTAACAAACCGACGGTAATATCCCGATAATCCCAGGAAAGATCTAAGTTCCTTTAAATTTTTCGGGATAGGGAAATCAAGGATGGCCTTTACTTTGTCCATATTCGTTTTAATCCCTTCGGACGAAATGAGAAACCCGAGGAATTCAACTTGGGATTTGAAGGACTTGCACTTGTCGAACTGCACCTTCATATTGGCCCTACTGAGTGTACTAAAAATTTGCTCGATGTGTTTGACGTGTTGGTCTTCGTCTTCGCTGAAGATGATTATATCATCTATATACACATAACAACATTTTCCTATGTACTCCCGAAGAATGTCGTCGAGAGCTCGTTGGAAAATTGAGGGAGCATTTTTAAGGCCGAATGGAAGCCTTGTAAACTCATATTTGCCATTATTAATCGAGAAAGCTGTCTTCTCTATATCAGATTCCTTGAGAGGAATTTGATGGAAGCCGCTTTTCAAATCGAGTACAGTAAACATTTTGTTTCTTCCCAATTGCGCGGTTACCTCATTTATGTCAGGTATGGGATACCTATCGGCTATTGTGATGGTATTTAATTTGCGGTAATCAATGACCATGCGATATTGTTTTGCACCAGTGGAGTCCGGTTTTTTGGGGACTATCCAGACTGGCGAATTATACGGCGATCGCGAAGGTCTTATTATACCGTCGTCAAGAAGCTGGTTAACCTGTTTTTCGACTTCAGATTTTAAAGACATAGGAAACGGATAGTAGCGAGTATAAACAGGATCTTCCGTTGAAGTTCTTATCTCAGCTACGACTGCGGTAGTAAAAGTTAACTTTTCGTCTGGTTCGGAGAATAATTTTGAATGTTTGCTTACAAGTGAATTGAGAAGATGTTTTTGATGATTTGTTAAGCCCTCAACATTTACGGATATAGAGTTAACAGATTGAGAAAGTAATTGTTTAATTTTGATATTGACTTTATTCAAAATGGTCATAAAACTACCCTTAGCATGAATAACGGCATCTAGTGACTTAAGGCTGTCATTTCCCAGAATACCGTGAAATGCCTTAAGAGTGGGTAAAATGAAAAATTTATATTAATATTATTTAGTCCAAAAAGGTTTAAGTAAGTATGATGGCTAATTTTTATATCACCGGTTACGGATTTAGCTTAAAATATATTTTCATTAGGGATGGGTTTATTTACTAAGTCTGCTTTTATATAGTTCTTACTGGAGCCTGTGTCGATTAGAAATTTTAGTATTTCTCCAGTCCTCGTCTTACATTCGAAATAAGGTAAGGAGGACTGATTTAACCTAAAAAATGAATATCGCTGTACTCAACCGAATTCTCGGGGTACTCGGTTAAATAGTTTTCGGCAAGATTTTCGTTTTGTCCAAGATTAATGATCGCACATTTGATCATAAGTGTTCTCGTAGTCTTCAGCTGATTGAGGATTCGGGTTTTCGCATGATTCAAGAGTATGGTTTATGTGAAAGCTATGCTGCTTCTGTTTGTGGGACATTGCAGCTTGCTGGGGTATTGGTTTTGGCGTTGGTTGTCCAGTACCTAAGTGCATTTGATGATTTTGACTGTTGACTGCCCTAAATTGATTACTGCGCCCTTGCGTTAGGGGCTCAGTTTTTATGGAAAATCTGTTTACAAAAGGTTTGGAAGGCCTTGCCTCATGGCAGGATTATAAGTGGCAAAAGTGGGTTGTATAAAATAAAACTACCAGTTTTATTTTCCGAATTTAAAATAAAAAACCACGTTTTAATATTTTATTTTCATATTCTTTATTTTTTCCTCTATGAGAAAACTAATTGGTATGCAGTGGTCGGCTTGCACGAAAAGACTGCTGAAGAAAACGACTGTATCAATAATCGCTGATAGTCAGTACATAGATGGTAAATAGATAGTAACCTGTTTCTAATTATCAATTTGTTAAGAGAGTTCTCTCTCTCGTTAAGTTACGGTTTATTACATATGTCTCTTTTTGCTGTTTATTCAATTGGATTTATTTAACTATTTACATAATGGTACATTTAGCACTAGTGTGACCAGCTGTCATAACTTCTCTCCTTCTTAAGCGAAGACGTCCTCGTCTTCATTTCGAAATACTTATAAATTTTGCATTAGGGAAAAAAAATTATTTACAAAATATTAAGAAACCATCATTGATAACAAATAATTTGAGAATATAATAAAACAGTAAGAAAATGGTAATTTTAGAATATTATAAAGCAACAGTTAAGCATTTACTTATTTCATTTTCAATGTCAATATGTAGTTAAATTATTTAAAGCAAAAATAAAAAATGCATGGAAAATCAAAAAAAAACAATAATACTGTTATATAACAGAATAACTCAAATACTATATAGAATACAAATGCTAGACTAATAAATTTTATGTTGTTCTCTTTTTTACAACAAACAACATTTTCAAAGATATTTTTCTACACAACGGAAACTAAATGAGCTTTAAATTGATTTTATTTTAGATACTTTTTTGAATACATAAATTTATAATGGTTTAGTTAAAATTTAGATTTTAAATAAGAACAAATAGTGCCAGTATATTAATTGAGGTTGCAACCTTGAGCTACACACTTGGTTAACCGGTATAAAAGTCAAAAGCTACCTCAGATTTTCTTTATGAACCTCTTTTCCGTCAATAAGTACCTTTGTTCCTAAATCTTTTTGAACGGTTTTCTTTATAAACAGTTTTCGAAATTTGTTTCCGATGCGTTTATTTGTTTTAACAAACACGTCCTCACCAGGTCTATATGTCAAAGTTAGTCTTTCCTTATTATGGTAGGTAAGGTCTCTTCCTTGGGTTTCAGAAATTCTTTCCCTTATTTCCTCTTTCAGAAAGGTTGGAATTGAGTGGATAACGTCAATCGGGCGGTAATTAGTAACTGAGTGTATCGTCCTATTGTACTTGACGGTGGCAAGTAAAAGGAGCTCCGAAATATTACTAATGCTCTTTTCCAGTTTTATGCATCTTGCTATTTCGGATAAGGTGCTATGAAACCTTTCTACCTGTCCGTTTGTAACACTATGAAAAGGTGGTGTGTTATACATACATATACCAAAATGATCCCTTAGTAATGATTTAATACTTTCAGATGTAAATGATTTCTCATTATCGCAAACGATTGTTTTGGTGTCCTTAAACAAGTTTAGCAGTTCTAGAATCGGTTCCTTAACATCAATAATCGCCCGTGATTTTATTGGTTTAATGACAGCAAATTTGGAAAATTTATCGACGCAAGTCAAATAATGAGCTCCAGCTGTCGAGTAGATATCGATGTGAATTATTTCACCTGGATGGGCCGGTGTAGGAGTTTTCCCTATCTCCGGTTTTGGTGGATGACGCTGATATTTTGCTTCTTTGCAAATCGTACAACTAGTAACTATTTCTTTAAATCTTTTCCTAATATTTGGGAAATAATAGTCATTTAGGACTTGATACGAGTTTTCACGAGCGGATCTATGAGATCGGTTGTGCTCGGTCGAAAGAATCTCTGCCTGATCATTTTGATTGAATATATCGGTTACCATTTGCTTAGTATGGACAAACTTTACTGAAGGAAACGCCGTGATCAATTTGTCCTGAATCTGTGCAAGTGTAGGTAAGTCACAATGAATGGCATTGACGACATTGGGATTTATTACTTGTTTTAATAATAAAAAAAGATTATCAATATTATCAAACATTATTGAGTGCCTAAGTTGTGTTTTGAAAATAATTTTTGTTGTTTTAAGTTGTTCCGGGCCTTTATTTATAACGATTTGGTTTCGAAAGCAATTCAAAGGGTTTTTTACCGAGGGTATTGTTTGAGTCCAAGAAATTTCACTGTGAACTGTTGAGTTACAAGAGCTATCTTGCTCTTCAAGTGAGTTTAAATACTGTCTCGAAAGCGCGTCAGCAACATAATTCTCTTTGCCTGGCTTGTAATAAAACTTTGGTGCGAATTCTTCCACAAATGCCCTCCATCTCTTAATTTTTGCATTCGGATTTTTGTCCGATATGGCAAAAGTCAAGGGCTGGTGATCTGTGTAAATGTTGAGTCGATTCACTCCATACAAATAATTGCGTAATTTTTGCAATGACCAGACTATGGCTAGAAGTTCGCGCTCGTTGGTTGCAAAGCCTTCTTCTGTAGCCGACAGAGTTCGAGAAATCATGGTGATGGGCCTGCCCTCCTGCGAAAGGACCGCTCCAATCGCGTGAGAAGAAGCGTCTGTTGTTAAATCGAAAGGTTTCGTAAAGTCGGGATACAAAAGTAAAACGTCCTCTGAGGCCAAAATTCGTTTAATTCTATCAAAAGCATCAAGTGCCTCGACGTCAAGTTCCACCCTTTTATTTTTTGACTGATTTTTACCGATATTTCCATTCTCACCTCGTAAATACCATGTAAGGGGTTTCGTGATTTGGGCATAGTCCCGAATAAATCTTCTATAATATCCCGAAAGACCAAGAAAGGATCGCAAGCTACGAAGAGTTCTAGGAACCTCATAACTGACAATATCTTTAACCTTATCGGGACATGTTTTTATACCTTTACCGGACACAACAAAGCCTAAAAACTCTACCTCCTCTTTGAAAAATTTCGATTTTTCCGACGCAACTCGCATATTAGCTTCATATAGTAATTGTAATATTTTTTCTATATCTCGAAAGTGTTGCTCTTTAGTTTTTGAAAAAATAATGACATCATCTATATACACACGACAACATTTTCCGATCTCTTCTCTTAACACGTCATCTATCGCTCTTTGGAAGATGCTAGGGGCATTTTTGAGCCCAAATGGAAGCCTGCAAAACTCATATTTCCCGTTGTTTATAGAGAAAGCTGTTTTCTCTCTATCACGGTCGCACAACTTTATTTGGTGAAATCCTGATTTTAAGTCTAGTGTCGAAAAGAAAGAAGCTCTTCCAAGATTGGCTAAAATAACTGAAGTGTTGGGTATTGGATATTTATCGCTAACCGTCTTACAATTTAGTTTCCGAAAATCGATCACTAAACGCAACTTTTTCCTACCTTCCTCATCAGTCCCTTTTTTATCAACAACCCACACAGGATTGTTGTATGGGGATCTCGAAGGTCTAATGATTCCATTCTTTATCAAATCTACAACTTCGTTATTTACAAACTCAGCTGCTGATATAGGATACGGATAGGCTTTGGAATATACCGGTTCGTTATCGGTTGTTCGAATTGTAGCAACAACTCTTGTGTTAAAAGGTAGAGAATTATTTGGGTCTGCAAAAACTTTAGAATTCCGAGTCAATAATTCTGAAAGTTGTTCATTTTCATTCAAAGGAATATCTTTCTTCTGTATATAATTAACATCTCTACTATAAAAGTACAATAATTTTTCACTTCCTCCATTGTAAAACAAAATTCCTTTAGAAACATTTAATTTTGCTTCGATTTCGTTAAGAAAATCAAATCCTATGATACCATCAAATGTTCTGAGGGTGGGAAGAACAAAAAAAATTGCATGTCTATTAAAAATATTTACAACACACTTTGACGTAACCTGGGTCTTTCCATGAATAGATTTGACAACAAAATGTTCATTAATAGGGATGATACCTTTAAGTGTGTTGAAATTGCGTATGTAATTCTTAGATGTACCCGTGTCGACTAAAAGCTTTATTTCTCTTCCTGCCAGGGTACGCCCTACATATGGCAGGAGAGACTTTCCTCTAAAAAATTGAATCAGATGGTTCTTGATTTCCAATGCACCCCATATTTAGTTTGACTACTTCATCATCATCTGACAACGAGTTATCGCGATGATAACCAAACTCATCATGCTGTAACTGTGAATCATAATCGTACGTATGATTTCGGTTTCCATCACTAGTTGTTGGCCAGTAAATATTTTGGTCAAAGTGATTGATTCTCTGATGCTTTGGTTGCGTTTGTCTGTCAGAATCGCGATGTCTCTTAAACTGGTTGTTATTATTATCAGATCTTGGAATTTGGTGAAATGGTTGTGGAGATCGTGTGTTACTATTTTTTACCATGTGGCATTGTAAATAATTTTGGTTTTGCATGAAGGGTTTTTGGGTAGTGTTTGAAGTTTGGACTTGATTTTGAAAAGCGGTCGGGTTCCTATAGTGTGAAGAACTAGGGTCTATTTCCATTGGGGTTAGGTTAGGTTTTATGCGACCGGAAGTGATGGGTTTGTAGTGCGGAGAATTATAATAATGCTGAGGCGGGCGACTAACTGAATGTTCCTGCCTACTAGAGAAAGAATTTGCAAAAAGATAACGTGCCTGATTTGCTTCCAGTTTTTGTGCTAGAGCGAGAGCTCTAGGCATGTCAGAAGGCTGCGAAGAAAACAGTATATCACACATGGGTTTTGATAACCCTGAAATAAAAATTCTTAGTGCATCCTGGCGATATTTTTGGTTAAGCGAATCGATCAAACTTCTATTTCCTTCGTGAAGCATTATAGTCTTATTTACAAGCAATGTCAACTTTTTCTCCACCTCGTCATAAAATTCTATAATCGACAATTTTCCTTGACGTAGAGTTGACATTTCCTGCTCTATAAGGTAGATAGGTCTCTTATCCGCATATGTAAAATCTAACCGGGAAATAATTGCTTTAAAGTTTAGAACCGTGTTAAATGAGGATAACACCTGATCCGCATGACCAGTGACCTTATTTCTCATAATTGCAACTGCCTGATAATGCTTAGAGCTTCCCTCATGTCCTTCAAATAATTTATATGCCGCAAAAGCAGCTTGACGCCAAGAAACATATCTCACTTGTTCACCACAAATTTCTGGTAAAGATTTTACCAGGTCTAACGACTCGTCACAAATTTTCCCTGCCTCAATAACTACTGGTTGATAAACCTCAGCAACATAAGGAGTTTCTAGTTGTCTAAGTCTTGTCGTCAGTTCTTCAATTGTATTGCTAAAGGTTTGCCTTGTTTGTTCGACCGCAGATTGAACAGCGGCGGTTATGACTGCACTTATTTGTTCATTATTCATTTTGATATAATTAAGGTAATGAGAGATATTCAACAAACAAAAAAAAAAAAAAAAATGATAGAAGGCAAACAAATTTAAATTCAGTTAAAGGAAAGAAGCGAAAAAATAAACCAAATTATAATCCTTAGTAAAATAAATTCTTAAATATAAATACAATTGCTTAATTATCTAACTCTAAATATTTATTAATTCAATACACGTAGTTTTAATTCTATTTTATGCTGATCGATGTTAAATTCTTTTTAATTATATTCTTCTTACTTCTTCTTCCTCCTTACGGTATTTCTTCGCAGATCTTGCAGGTATCTTCGTACGGTAGTTTATTCTAGATTCTCATCTGATTTACTGTTATTGATTGTCCTTCACTTTAACCATTCTGTTCTCTCAATTTTCAATTAAAAGGAAAATTTGATTTTGTTTCGGATAATTTATTTTTTTATTAATTCTTTCTTTTAGCACTTTATTTCCATATGCTTGTTAAATATTCTTTCTCTATAGCACAGAGTTTGGTTAACATTTGATAATTTTTTTCGAAACTAGGCACATTGCACGTTACTTATTTAATAAAAAGTTTTTGCTCCGGCTCAATGGGTTTCGATATGATGGACCGACAATGGCGATTAAATTTGTTTAAACACTCAGCAATGTGGTCTCAAAAGTTGGGCGCCAAATAAAACTACCAGTTTTATTTTCCGAATTTAAAATAAAAAACCACGTTTTAATATTTTATTTTCATATTCTTTATTTTTTCCTCTATGAGAAAACTAATTGGTATGCAGTGGTCGGCTTGCACGAAAAGACTGCTGAAGAAAACGACTGTATCAATAATCGCTGATAGTCAGTACATAGATGGTAAATAGATAGTAACCTGTTTCTAATTATCAATTTGTTAAGAGAGTTCTCTCTCTCGTTAAGTTACGGTTTATTACATATGTCTCTTTTTGCTGTTTATTCAATTGGATTTATTTAACTATTTACATAATGGTACATTTAGCACTAGTGTGACCAGCTGTCATAACTTATAGGTTGACTTGTATTTTGGAGCCGATTATGGATCATGTGGGTATACCTTGGTGGTAATGTACTTTGGGAAAAAGAATTTCGGGAACGCGGAGGTTGTTGGCCATGATTCCTCTGGAATCCCCCTTGATTGGATTGAATAAAATAGGACTTAAAATGCTGATTTTCATACCTAAGGCAGAGGTGAAGTGCCTGTGGTAAATCAGCGGGTTCTTTCATACCCAAGAGATCGGACAAGGGACCTTTTATACCTCTTATAAAGGTCTCGAGAGCCTTATCCCTGTATGTTTTAGTTAGAAGTCGCATTGACTCTAAACTTATTTCCATACAAGATACCTTGTTTATTATCAGCGTTAAGTGGGAATTCACTGCTTGATAAAATTGTTGCACAGTTTGATTTCCCTGAACCAAACTCGCCATTTGATATTCAAGCGTAGTAATATCACGCTTATCGGCATAGTGCATGGTTAGACAATGAGCAATGTTTTCCCAGTTTAAGGGAGTATTGTACGCTTCTAAGGCCGCATCTGCTTGGCCCACAATTTTATTCCGGATAACATTTATGATCCCATAATACTTGGGAGTTCCCTTTATATTTTCATAAATCTTCAGCACGCGGTCAACACTCTTTTTCTAAGAGGAAAACTCGCTAGCTTCCCCTGAGAAATTGCGTAAACTTCGTACTACATCTGGGATTTTTTCCAACCCATCTAAATCGTGCTGATACTGCGGGTATATTATCTGGTCCGTATAGGAAAAGCGTTGTGCGTTCGGGTTTAAAACGCTCTCAATTATTCTTTTTCCCTGTTTTTCTAGAACGCGGTTCACGATAGAGGACACGAGAGTATCTAATTCGGGCGTTGATCTGATTTCTTGTGCTCCGTCATTGTGAGACGTGCTTGATTGAAAGGAGGTGTTTGAGTCTGAAATAAGAATTGGGATGGATATTGCACCTGATCTAGTGTTAACCATATTGTTCATTGTACGGAAACTTTCTCTACTTAATATTTTATCTTTCCTTTTTTAAAATTGTTCAATTATTTTCAAAAAATTGAAGCAGAGTGCTATTTTAGGAAGGGATTTTTTATTTTTTTTTTTTATTTTTTGATTATATATTTTCACTATTACTCTCAGTAATTATTATTATTTTTCCTATCTTCTATTCAATTGTATTCTTGTTACTTTAGATTAATAATTTTTCTTTTTCTTAATTTTTTATTTAAATTGAATGCTTTCACTTTAATTTTAGATTAATTATTTTCCTCTTTTCTTAATTTTTTTATTTCAATATTACACTTTCACTGTAACTAAATATTAATAATTATTTCTTAATTTTCTACTTCAATTGTGTGCTTTCACTGTAACTTAATATTAATAATTTTCCCTTTGTTTCAATTGTATACTTTCACTTAAGCTTTAGATTAATACATTTTTTTCCATCAATTTTTTCAAATATGTATATGTATATGATTGTAATAAACTTAACTAACTTACATTAATAAAAATAGATGTGGATTCTTCATTTCGTGGTGCGGCTAGCTGCAATCTGCTTCCGTTTCGTCTTCCTACACAATTGTTGTAGGGCTACTTCGGGGCCCTTTAGACTGTTTGTCTATTTCACCACTTCAATGTCCTTTCCACTTTTTGGACCGCGAGGTTTATTAAACGCACTTTTTCTTTCGCGTGCACGTCAGTCCCTCGTTAGGGATTTTATTAAAACGTGTAATTTTCTTCGCGAAAGGTAGTCACTCGATCACGTCAGTCCCACTTCGGGATTTTATTAAAACGTGTATCTTTCTTCGCGAACGGTAATCACTCGATCACGTCAGTCCAACTTCGGGATTTTATTAAAACGTGTATCCTTCTTCGCGAACGGGAATCACTTGGTTACGTCAGTCCCACTTCGGGATTTTATTAAAACGTAATGAACGCAAGTTTTCAACCGTACTACTGTGCGTACCCCGCGGTCCCTGCTCGGGCGCCAATTAAAACTACATACGTTTTTAGTTTTAAAAAAATATTTTTTTCGTGAGGTTTCGACCTCTTTATTTCGAAGTTATCTTAAGACTGATTTACAAAAATTCAATTAAACCTAACGTCACCTGTCCCCAGTGCATTTGTTGTCGCTCGTTGCATCGTTCCCACAGGTGGTATTGTTTTACATCCGCCGCGCATGTTGGAATGTGAGATTCATCCGCTCACTGTTTGTTGTTCTAGACATGGCGTCAGCAAAAAGGTGTGGGAACAATTCTGCGAACTGCTCGTAAATCATTCTCCGTGCTCTGGAACATATTCGGTGTTAACTTATATTCCTGACTTACAGGATCTGTAACATTTTTTCTCTTTTGTTGATTATCTGCAAAAAAAAAAGAAAACACAAAAATCGTCAAAACCCAACCGAACCGAACCGAAAATCTTCTGGGCACCGGCCTTGGAAGCTCCGTGTTCCTCCCTTTTGGATGCCTACGTTGAGATTGTAGGCAGCCTACTCGCGGCACGGGGGACTTCACAATTGAATCACTTAGTCGATCTCCGAACATGTTCTCATGGGTATGCCGAAAACAATTGCATCCGAGTTAGAGTGGTTTACTGTGTTCCCATGGTAACAGCAACGTGCACTCAGGTAGAGCGCACTAACTCATACATCCTGTATGAAAGGACCCGCAATTATCGACCCATGAAAAAAGTGGCCCAATTTTTAGGCCGGTCCCTGCTCGGGCGCCAATTAACGAATCCTCTTTGAGGATTCAAAGAAAAACCGCGAACGGAGAGGCGGGGCCTCTCCCTAACTGTTCGACTTACAATTCTACCAAAAAAAGGTTCACGTTATCAAAAATAAGAAGACGATTCGGTTTTAATAACTTTATTACTCTACGTCCGGAATAATAATGTCTCTAAAGCTAACTTAAATCTATCATTACACCTATGCAGGGTGTCGGATTGCACACACGAACTGTCGTGGGGTTCAAGGTGACGCCTCCCCCTTCCGCTGGCTGGGAGTGCATTGTGTTAACTTTATCTAATGTGCATTCTCTTCTGTTTGTAGTAATCGAATTTCGTTACTGTTGTTTATGTGAAGGTCTTTCATCATCTCCAGGGATAGCAGTTCCTTGTAAGTTTTCTCCTTTGGATTGGGTTGGAGAATTGCTGGTAACACTTTCGTTGTTGATGCTTCTTTGGAGATAAATGTTCTGCCGTTGACGTTCACAATGGTGTTGTGGAATTTTATTACAAAGGTTCCATTCAGATTGTGAGTAGTGTTTTCGACTTGTAAAGTTCCGGTAAATTGATTTAACAGCAGGTTGCCAGTTGAGATTTCTTCTATGGTTGGAATGTGCTGACTGTTGACGGTGTTACAGGAAGCTGGGAGAATATTCAATAAGCTAGGAATACATGTGTCATTTCTTATGTTAATTACATCATTGGGATTACAAATTGATAGAGAATTATATTCTTTACAATTTTCTTACCATTCCATAAATCTCTTCATCATTTCTTAGAATAACATCAAATAAAATTTCAGTTACAATATTGTTTCTTTTCACTGGTTTAATAATAAGAATTTCTTAAATTTCATTTGTTGTTAATGGGATGCTTACAATGTAGAGTATTATTGAACTATTGCTTATAATTTTTATTTCTACAAAATCTAGTGCTTCTTCTATTGTATTGTAAGACTGTTGTTTATTAATAACATTTGTAGCAAGCTCTATTTCTTTTTTTGACAAAATGAATGAATTTATCTTGCCTGATTTAGCCCAGTGAATAGCATAATTGATATTTTCAATTTCGTCTTTTACAAGTTTAATTTTATATTGTATGTTAGTTATTGTCTCAAGATTTACTACACAGTTTTCTCTTAATAATTTTTGTATTTCATTTTGAACTTTAGTAATATTGTTCATTCTTTCATTATACAGTTGGTTGATTACAAACTGCTTGTTATTGTTTTCTAGAACATTCGTGATTTTACTTTTAATCGTTACGAAGTCATCATGGTCTGGATTGCCAGCAATCCATTTCCATGTGCTGCCTTTGAAATTTAAGGAACGCTTCGCTATTCGCGGTTTTAAGTTATGCAAGACATTTTTAAGTTGTTGCAACTCGTGGGAGAGTAAGGGAAATATGATGTGGTTTCGGATTGAATCGTGATTAAAGATTGGGGTTGTAGCGGATATGAATTGGTCGCATTGGTCCAAGTCAATAACATGTATTAGTTTAAAGTTTCCGTCCTGTATCTTCGTCTGTCCAACATGAAAAGTCACTACGTTTGCGTTCGAAAAGTCTAATATTTGTATAGTTGCTTGGCCGGTGTAAAAGGTATATCTGAAAGAATAAATTTTAATTTCTAATATTACTTTTGTGAACTACTCTGCCGGACTCCGTTACTACTGTGGAGTTCCTGTTTTCTTTGACTATTTCTTGTCTGTATCTACTGGTCAATTTTGATCCTATTCTCTTATTATTTTTGACGAAAATAACTTGTCCTATTTGGTATTCCTTAATTGTGTGTCTTTTTTTATTGTGGTGTTTGTTATCCTTGTTTTGTTTACTTCTTCGTTTTTCGATGTTTGATAATCGCGCCAGTTACGTCAGCACCGAACACTTCCTCACCAATGGGAAATGCAAACGCTTGCATTTCCCATTCACAAAGTCAAAGTGCAACGATCGAGCATTGCGACATTGACCTTATTATGGCCAAGTACTGTAAACAATAACAGGAAATGCTTAGATGGGCAATGTTCAATGCTCGAGCATATGGGTATAATGAATTGCTAGTTGGGCAAATGTTCGGTGGACGGAACCTCTTCAATTAAAAAACAGAAATAAAGTGACACTCAGAAGAGAAACTTGTTTTATTAAAGTTGAATTTGGTTCCAAAACCAAATTCATATAACTGGCGCAGTCGACGAACTCTTTTCCGAAGAAAAGATTTCCATCCACGAACCCCTTCTCCGCCCGAAAGTAGTTGGTTCAGTGTTAATCAAGAACGAATTATTTTATTCTAAAGAAAAAAATTTCCGTCCACGAACCCCTCCTCCGCCCGAAAATAGTTAGTGCAGTGTTAATCAAAAACAGTGTTATGCTAAAGCATTAACAAAGCAATTCATGAACAGTAGACGCAAAGCATTCGATAAAAATCGAAAAATATTGATTAGTGAAAGTGATAGTGAGAGTGAACTAGCAGTGGATATGGCAACACCGGAGGAAATTGAAAGGCTGGTGCAAACAATTAAGCAACAACAAAATGACATTGTTCAGTTGCAACAACAACTCCAACGGCAACAAGAGCAAATATTTGAGCAACATCAACAAGCTCAACAACAACAACAACATCAAGTTAATACCACACAGATCCCATTATCTGGACTTAAGCTTAGTGCAGAAAGTGTCCTCAGTCAATTTAGACAACTGAGATCATTCAGTGGAAGAGATGATTTTCCATTATCATCGTTTTTAAAGTCCGTAGACGTCACTTCAAGGTTGTGCAATGGCGACACGGATTTGCTGTATTATGGTCATCAAATAGTAATAAACGAGAAGCTACAGGGAGAAGCTGGGAAATGTGTTCGGCAGCTTGGAGGCGATTCACATTGGGATGCCATCGCAGACAGACTTATGCAGCATTTCCAGCCGCATAAAACGTATTCGGAATTATTTAATTATGGTCGATCAGTCAAGGTTAGTAATTTAAGAGAACTATTTGACGAATTTAGAAATATTAGTTACCAAATAAGTGAAATATGGGAATATGATTGTAGAAAACCAGAAATTTATAGGCCTGACAATGTGGATAGGGACTTAAAGGAAATTTTAATTGAAAAAATGGATGGCAGTATTAGAGCTCATATTGAGGAAACCGCCACCATGGTTGATATTTTTAATAAATATACTAGACTTAGATTGCTGGATGATTTTAGGTATATAGATATTCAGCACAGAAAGGGTAGACCTTCAACATTTCATAGGAATAGGGCACCACCAACATTTCGTTTTCAAAATTTCAACCATAATCAACTTCCTCAAACTAACAACAATATTAACAATAATAGATCTCGTAATTCCAAAATATCGCGAAATACTAACAATAACGCTGTGGAGATGATGTCAATCGGCAACGTAGAAGAAACGATGGAAAATTTTCCAAACGAGCCTCGGGAACAGCACTACCAATAACAAAATTAACTATCGGTAGCAATGAGATTCATTGTCTTGTGGATACAGGATCTAGCACGAGCATTATTCGACCCAATATCCTAAACCAATGCAAGCAAATTACACTGGACAAACCCGAATATTTTTCTACTGTTTCTGGAATTGTAAAAGTTCTAAACAAGATAATAACACCTCTCCCAGTAGAATTTCACACTCCAGGCACTATGACGAGGAGAGTCATGGATCTTGGCGGTAGGGATTATGATGCTATTATTGGCCTAAACATTTTAGATCCATTAAAAGCAACCGTCAACTTGCAGCATCGCTATCTAAATATAAATAGCCAAATTTTACCTTTACGCCAAACCAATAATCTATAGAAAGTAAATGAAATAGTCACTCTTGAACAAAGAGGAGGTCAAATTCTTGTTAATATTATGTTAGACCACATAAATTCAGAAGAAACTGATAAAATAATAAAACTCCTAAAAGATTTCAAAGATGTTTTCTACAAGGATGGTGACCAATTAACTTTTACTCATGAAATTACCCATGAAATCATCACAAAAACAAATAACCCTGTATATTCGAAAATCTATAGGTACCCTAAGGTACATGAAACTGAAATAAATCGACAAATAAATGAAATGTTAGAACAGGGATGAATAACAGAGAGCAACTCTCCTTATAATAGTCCGCTTTGGATTGTCCCAAAAAAAAGTGTATCTGGACAACCGAAGTGGAGAATCGTAATAGATTATACAAAATTGAACGAAGTGACTGTGAGCGACAAATTCCCAATTCCTAATATTGAAGGAATATTAGACAAATTAGGGAAGTCGCAATATTTCTCAACCCTTGACTTAGCTAAAGGTTTTTACCAAATTTTAGTTAAGCCTGAGGATAGGAAAAAAACTGCTTTTTCCACACCTTTCGGTCACTTCGAATACGTTCGAATGCCGTTCGGGCTCAAGAATGCCCCTTCGACCTTCCAACGTTTGATGAATTCTATACTGAGGAAGTTCATAAACAAGATTTGTGTCGTATACATGGATGATATTCTTGTATTTAGCACGTCCTTGGAAGGACATCTAGTCAATTTAAGAAATATTTTAGGAATATTAAAAAAAGCTGGGCTCAAACTTCAAGTTGACAAATGCAGTTTTCTGCAAAAAGAAACAGAATACTTGGGACATATCCTAACTTCCCAAGGAGTCAAACCAAATCCTGGAAAAATTACAGCTATCCAAAATTTACAGTTGCCGAAAACGCAGAAACAGATAAAATCGTTTCTAGGCATAACCGGATTCTATCGAAAATTTATAAAGGATTACGCGAAAATAGCGTTTCCTATAATAAAATATTTAAAAAAGGATACCAAAATAAATGTCCATGACCCAAACTACATTGCAGCATTCGAAAAACTTAAATCTCTCATAACAGATTATCCCATCCTGAAATATCCAAACTTCAACAGACGGTTTAAACTTATAACAGACGCTAGTAATTTTGCCTTAGGGGCTGTTTTAACTCAAGACGGTCACCCAGTCTGTTATGCCTCCAGAACACTGAACGATCACGAGAGAAATTACTCCACGATCGAAAAAGAATTACTGGCTATCGTTTGGAGCGTTAAGTATTTTAGGCCTTACTTGTTTGGACGTGAATTTGACCTGCAGACAGATCACCAACCTATTAAGTGGTTACAAGCGAAAAATATTGGTCAAAATATTAGCCCAAGATTACAGCGATGGTTGATGCAACTCGGAGAATATGATAATAAAATAGATTATATTAAAGGGAAAGACAACAAAGTAGCCGATTTCCTTAGCAGAATCAATCTGAACAACAACGAAATTAATGTGTGTGAAAACCCTGATAATACAGATTGTGTAGACAATGTAAATTGTAATGAATCATTATTAATATCAACTGTCCATTCTCAAGAAGAGAATAGCAATGACCATATTCCAATATTAGAGACAGTGGTTAATCGGTTTAAAACCCAACTTATAATTACAGAAAAGAAAGTAGTAGAAACTGAAAACATTTTTAACCACAAAAGAATTTTCATTGACAAAAGTGATATACCCGATCATATATCTGATATAGTCCGAAGACATATCACAAAGGGTAAAGTCGGAATTTATTGTGAGTTAAGTGATTCTTTGTACAATATTGTACAGAAAAAACTAATTGAGCTTAAAACTCCTAATATTAAATTTGTAAAATGCGGTTTCTTCGCAAGAGACCTTCAAAATGAGGATGAAGCTCTAAAACAAATATCCCTATACCACAAGATGGAATCAGGTCACTCTGGCATTATTGCCAATTACGAAGGTATGAAATCAAAAGTATACTTTCCAAATTTAAAAGTTTTGATTCATAAAGTTGTCAATAACTGCGACATATGTACTGCCGCAAAATATGACAGAAACCCAATAAAGAAAAAACTTAGTATTTCAGAAACCCCTAGCGACATTAATGAAATTACTCATGTAGATGTTTACACCAATAGTAAACACAATTTTATAAACTTTATCGATAAATTTTCGAAACATGCTGTTAGTTTTTATCTCGAAGATAGAAACCATAAAACTTTGGTTGAAAAGTTACGGCAATTTATATCCATAAAAGGAAAAATGAAAAAAATTGTTGGTGATAACGAGTTCAATAGCATTCATATAAAAGAATTCTGTAAGAATTGATATTCTATTGAATATTATAACAACTCTTTTCATTCTACACTTAAAGCAAGGCCCATAGATGTGCAAAACCGTAAAGTCGATATAGAGTTAATAAAAAGAAGAATTGAAAAGAAAAAAATTGATTCCATTAATAAAGCTAACAAAAATAAAGAAGAGTATTGTGAGACTAGGAAAATAGGATTTATAAAAAATTATCTTAACGTTAGGCATAAGGAACAACCAAAATTTCGCAAATATCCGTTAAAAGGAATTCACGAAAATAACATTAAACGAGCATTAAAATTTTCAGAAAATGCTGATATGGATGCTAATTCTAACCATATTCCCTTTTAATAAAGCGGCCCTTGTTATGGAAAGGATTGACACAAACCTTGGATTCGCAGAAATTAAAGTAGATAAAGTTGAAATAGTAAATAAGTTTGATATTGTATTACATATTATAAATCCTCACGAAATTTTTGGCATAGCTCTAGATCTTGAACGTAATATAAATAATCTCACCTTTAGTAACAAAATATCTCTAATGCGGCAGGTTTCTTCTATTAAAAATAAGATTACTACACTTCTTCCTCACAGAAGTAAAAGAGGTCTTATTAACATGGTTGGAAACGGTTTAAAATGGTTGTTTGGCACTTTAGATGAAAATGACAGGATTGCAATTGAAGAACAATTAAAGGAAAGAGAAGAAAATAACCATAATACAATAAAAGGAATAAACAAACAAGTTAAAATTAACGACAATTTTAATAATTCCTTCACACTGATAAAAAAAATTTTAGAATCAGACCGAAACAAAGTTATAGAAGAGATTACAGAAATAAGAAACACTGAAAAACGGATTGTCGAACGGGAACAATTTTTAGAACAGCAAATTCGTATTAACATGTTAAGAGAGCAAATAGATCATATACAGGATAATATTGTTTCGGCTAGACTAGGAACTGTCCATCCAAATATACTAAGTAATGAAGAATTAAGTGAATACAAATTTGATATACATACTTTAAGTAATATAAGAACTGGTATAGCTACATACATAAATGATACAATAGTGATAGCAGTAAAAATCCCTACTGGAATTTTGAATATTGACAAAAAACTAATTGTCCCCATATCGAATTTGAATAACAAACAAATTGAT
Source organism: Eristalinus sepulchralis (assembly GCA_944738645.1). Classification (NCBI taxonomy): domain Eukaryota; kingdom Metazoa; phylum Arthropoda; class Insecta; order Diptera; family Syrphidae; genus Eristalinus; species Eristalinus sepulchralis. Next base: position 22,483,602 of record OX122886.1, read on the forward strand.
GAAGATTTGGAATATATTGTAAGAATTAATAATGAAACATACAAATTTGAGAACAATGCTAATATATATGAACTAAAACTAAGCAAAAATTGTATAATAAGAAGAAATTGTAAATTAGTTGATAGTCCAGATGAAGAAATAATCGAAATAGATAATAATTTTATAATGCTAAATAACATAAAGAACAAACAGTTCAATAGTACTTGCGACGAGGGAAATTTTATGTTATCAGGTAATTACATTATAAGTTTTTCAAATTGTTCAGTTAGGTTGGGAAATAAACAATTTAGTAACAATATGTACACAATGAAAGAAAGATTTGTTGTATTTCATATGCAAACTGTCGCTATTACAAAAGGTACTACGTTAAGTTTTGAAAAACTCAAATTCAATAATGAAAAGAATATACAAGAAATTACAGAACTAAAATTTCACAATGTTATAAACTATAGTATAAGTCTTAGCTCCTTTGTTATCATTGTAAGCCTTATTATAATAATACTTTATTTCTTGAGAAAGAACTCATTCACAAAGATTCGGGAGAATCTTAAGACAAGGGAGGGAGGAGTTACGTCAGCACCGAACACTTCCTCACCAATGGGAAATGCAAACGCTTGCATCGAGCATTGCGACATTGACCTTATTATGGCCAAGTACTGTAAACAATAACAGGAAATGCTTAGATGGGCAATGTTCAATGCTCGAGCATATGGGTATAATAAATTGCTAGTTGGGCAAATGTTCGGTGGACGGAACCTCTTCAATTAAAAAACAGAAATAAAGTGACACTCAGAAGAGAAACTTGTTTTATTAAAGTTGAATTTGGTTCCAAAACCAAATTCATATAACTCGCCTTTTCGAATTGCTCTGGATTTAGTCTTGGTATGCGTCCTAGAAAGAGTTCTATTGGTTTCTTACCTGTGGTTGAATGGATAGTGAAGTTATACTTATTTACAGCTCGTTCTAAAAGTTGTTCAAACGACCGTGGAGGTCCGTCCGACTTCAGACATCTCATGATTTCGGAGAGCGTGGAGTGAAAACGCTCTACTTGACCGTTCACTTCGCTTTTGTATGGAGGTGTTTTAAAAATTTTGATTTGAAGATCATCTTCTAACATTGACGTTATTAAAGGCTGAATTCAACGCCTTTTCATTATCTATTACAACAACTTCGGGTATGCAAAAGAAGAATATGATATTCTGTAATGGACGTTTAATATTTTCGATTGAACGAGATGGAATAACCTTGGCTTGCGCAAATTTTGTGAATTTGTCTACGGCTGTTAATAAGAGATGTTTCTCTGTAGAAAAGATATCGATATGGATAATGTGTCCTGAATAGTTAAGGATGGGTGTAGGTTTCAGGTAAGGTTTATTTGGATGTCTGTCGTATTTGTTTTCTTTGCAAATAACGCAACGGTTAACTAGGGTTTTAATTTTTGAGGACATCTTGGGGAAATAGAAACTTTCCAGCAATTGAATTCGATTTTCTTCGGCGTTACGATGGGCACGTCGGTGTATCTTTATAATTTTTTCTTCTTGCTCGGTCTCGCTAGGAATATCTTCTACAATTTTCTGAGTAAATCTGATGCGGTAGTCTCTAAAGTGGAGCGGGCAAATTTGCTGTATTTTTCCCATAGTTTTTTCATTCGTTGAAAGCCCGTTTACAGTATCTTTTGAATATATTAATTAAGTCTGCTTCTGCGTACTCTGGTTGGATAAAAATATGCCCTGTGTAATTTTCTAACGGGGTTTTGATTTCGTAACTATCGTCTTCGCCTATTTTTAGTATTAATTGATTCCGAAATACATAAACTGGTGTTTCGACAGATGGTATTGGATTGTCACTAGAGCTATCGGCACTATGTTCGCTTGGAGTCATTGAGTGTATTTCAGTTACTGGAGGAGGCCTTTAGAGGTAGTCGGCCACTACGTTGGCTTTCCCTGGTTTGTACTTAAGGTCATAATTATACTCCTCTAACATAGCCTTCCACCTTTTCATTTTGCTATTGGTGTTTTTGTTACTTAAGGCGTATGTGAGGGGTTGATGATCTGTAAAAATATTCACTTCCCGTGATCCGTAGAGGAAATTTCTTAAAGAATTTAAAGACCAAATAATGGCGAGCATTTCCTTCTCGTTGGTTGCATAATGCTCTTCGGTTTTGTTCAGAGTTCAGTTCAAATTCTTTTTGGAAATCCGGGTAGGACAGAACTACTTCTGGCGAAACAATTGAATTTTTTACTTTATTGAATGCTTCTAGGGTTTTTTTATTCAAATGAATGAGTTTCTTTTTTAAAGGTTCTTGGACACGCGTCCGTCTTCCCCCTCATAAAAGGGATGTCAGGTGCTTCGCTAGTTTCGCGTTATCCCTGATAAAACGGCGATAGTATCCTGACATGCCTAGAAATGAACGAAGGTCTTTTAGAGTTCTGGGGGTAGGTCGGTCAATAATCGCTTGAACCTTTTTAGGATTAGTCTTGATACCATCTCTACCAATGATAAAGCCTAAAAGTTCCATTTCTTCTTTGAAAAACTCACATTTGTCCAATTGTATTTTCATATTTGCCGCTTCTAGTGTTTTAAACACTTTCTCTAGGTTCCTAAGGTGTTCTTTCTCGTCTTTGCCAAAGATGACAATGTCATCGATATAAACATAACAAGATACGCCGATGAGATCTTTCAGAGTATCATCCAAAGTTCTTTGGAAGATGGAGATCAACTATCGTAAACCAGTTGTTTTTGCCAAGGTTGGCAAGGACTTCGTTGATCTAAGGGATCGGATATTTATCGGGAACTGTAACAGCGTTAAGCTTGCGGTAGTCTATGACCATTCGGTATTTTCTTTCTCCAGAGGCGTCAATTTTTTTAAGGGACTATCCAAACTGGAGAATTATAAGGCGATTTTGATGGCCTAATGATACCGTCTTTCAATAGCTCGTTTATCTGTTTTTGAACTTCTTTCTTGAGCGCCATTGGGTATGGATATGATTTCGAATAAATGGGCTCGTTGATTGTAGTTCTAATTTCACCTTTTACGGTCGTAGTATAAGTCAAATTCTTGTCGGGATCGGAAAACAGGTTTGGAGAATCTCTAATTATGTTTTTAAGCTTGTCCGAATATTCCTTAGTCATGTGAGAAGTTCTTAGGGTAATATTAGTAATTAATTGCGAAATGTGTTGTTCGAGTGGTACTGATATATTTGGGTCTATTGTCATATAATTTTGTTTCGTGTGGATGACAGCGTTTAAATTTCTTAAGGTATCGTTTCCTATAATGCCATCGAACGAAATGAGACTGGGAAGTATGAAGAACTTTAGTTTATCTAAGCTCTGATCGAGTAATTGGATGAACGAGTGTTGTGTGATTTTTACGCTACCCCCGACGGAATAAACGTAGAAGCTCTTTTCATTCATTCATTCATTCATTTCATTTCATTTATTTGATGCTGTGTCTATTAAAAATTTTAATTTCTCACCGCTTCTCGAGACGTGTTCGAAGTAAGGAAGCGAAGAGGGCCTTAGTCTAAAAAATAAATGTCGTCGAGTTGCTATATATTCATAGTCATCTTGTTCGTCATAATTCTGGTCTTCTTGTTCTCTTTCGTATTCGTCCGGTGTTATCTCGTTTGGATCACTTCCTGTGGTGTGGTAAACTCTCTGCATTTTGCGTGGTTGGTGCACTTGTTGAGAGTACTGCCGCTTCTGAGGAATGGGTTGTTGATTACGGGGTCTGTTCTGATAGTTAACCTTTTGGGATTTTATAGAATAGTCGATGTCCATTGGTTTGGGAGGAAGTGGGCGTTGATTTGGTGGTGGTCGTTGTTGTGTGTGTTGCGATCTTTGATGATATGATTCCCTGTGGAATAGTGGTGGCTGTATATTTCGCGGGTTATGCTGCAATTCCGGATGAAATTCCCGTCTCGGGGCAGGAATTGGTGCTGATCCTGGCTGCGCAAAATTATTCCTTCTTGGGGGAACCGGAGGTGGTGCTTGGTGAAATGTTTTCCTAGAGCTGGACTGCGAATTGTTTGCATGTTGCGTTCTATAATCAACATTTTGTAGTTTTAAGCATAAGTGTAGTGCTTGCGGTAGATCAGCGGGTTCACGGATACTAAGTTGCTTGGGTAAGTCACCCTTGAGTCCTCTGACAAAAGTGTCGAGGGCTTTGTCCCTATAGCACTGAGTCATGTTATTCATGGACTCTTGGCTCATTTCCATTGATCCTAATTTATTAAGGATAAGGGACACATGGTGAAAGACGGCCTGATAAAATTCAGGAATCGTGCTATTACCCTGTACCAAAGTTGTCATTTGGTACTCTAGCGTTCCTAAGTCCCTTTTGTCTGCGTAATGCAGCGTAAGGCATTTTGATATTTTCTCCCAACTTAGTGGAGTATTATATGATTCAAGAGCTACGTCTGCGTGACCCGTGATTTTATTTCTGATGACCGATAGTATGCCGTAGTACTTAGCAGTACCTTTCAAGTGCTCATAGATCTTGAGTATCCTATCGACACTCTTTTTCCATGAGTTGAATTCGTGTGGCTGTCCAGAGAATTCTCTCAGGCCTTTCACCACATCAGGTATCTTGTCTAAGTCGGTCAAGTTCCTATCGGTAGTCAGATTTATTGGTTGATCTATATCGTTATTAATGTCAGACGCGAGATTCATGATCGAGTTGAAAAATTTGTCTTCCCTGTATTTGCAGGGTTTCAGACACTAACTGTGAAATTACCCTAATCATGTCTTCGTTAATTACATTGCGAGCAGGGGGAGGAACTGGAGGAGCTTGAGCTGCAACATTTTCTTGCGGCACTCCAAGACGAGCTTGGATTTGACATTTTCGCAAGGGTATTTTAAGTAAAGGAAAATTTGTATTACGTGTTACGCGTTTCATGAATGTTTTACAAAAATTATGTAATGTGTTAAGGTAATAATGCAAGGGTTTATATGTGTGTTTTGAACAAAGGACTTTATGAGACAATTTACTACAAATATGGACGTTGAAAGTATAGTCTACAAATATGAATTGCTACTATTAATGACTTACAGTTAAATAATTAATCCGGTCAACATTTCTTCTTAACACGTTGTTGGGTTGAGGCTGCTTCCTGATGGTTAGGGCGGCTGTCAGAGTCTTTACTGACTCCTGTTTGTTCCTTTGGTTATGAGAACTACTCGGAGGCCTTAAATTTCCTTATCACTTCACTGTCGTGGTGGCTTGCTTGTCCACTCTTTTATGTTCTGAGCTTTGTTTTCGCTCGAGTTCACTCGCGGCTTGATTCTGAGCTTGGTTGTCGCTCCAGTTCACTCGCGATTTGACGGTAATATTCCACTTTTTGGCAAACACTTGGATTTGAGCTTGGTTATCACTCGACTTCACTCGCGTTTTGCTTCTGAGCTTGGTTGTCGCTCTACTTTACACGCGGTTTTTGTGGAAAAAAACTTCTCGACAGTGTCACGGAATGCAGCCCCACGTTGGGCGCCAGTTAAACAATTATGTTGAGCAGATTATAAAAAAAATCAAAGGCCGAATGCCTTTACAACTTTATTCGTCCAAACGAGTCTAAAAACTAAACTAACAAACATTCGATCACCTACATTTATTCCCTATATTCGCTGGCTCAGCTTCCTGTTGTTGTTCTCTGTCGTGGGAACCGATGCATCGTGCAGCAATTGCGCCAGACGCTTGATCAGCGGTTCCTCATTTCGGTGTTCGCGCGTGCAGGTGTACTTCGCCCCGTCTGCTGGTGTTAAGTTATACGCAATTATGTTTTCATTTTTCATACTGGTGCGCCTCTGCAGTTGTCTGTATATGTCGGTGGCTGACACGCTTTGTTGGAACTGCTTCATCAATCCTTCTTTGAGCTCTACATAAGTTGAAGCGTTGCTCGGCCCGAGGAGCACGGCTGTGGTGCCTTTTAGGAGTCTTCGCATTGCAATATATTTGAAGTGGTCATCGCACTGACTAGTCTGCATAACACCCTCAAAATCTCTCAACCATTTTCCAATGGGGTATGATTCGTCTGCAGTGAATGGCGGTATCAGTCCGTCGATGTCTGATAGACTGAATTTCTGTAGTTACATTTATATTTAACTATTGAAATGCAGCGGTGTGTCGGTATGGTTGCTGCAAGGTCTTGACGTTTGCGTGTCGAAATATATACGGGTGTTGCTGTTATAAGCAGGATGAAAATAATCCTTACATTTTGATAATTTTGCGGATTGGCTGGATCATAAAAATGCGTTACAATAGAATCTATAATTTCTATAAATAGTTACTTAATTCATTCACGTCACCTTCATAATCTGGAATTGAGTCCGCATGCATTCTTTAGAATTGTTGAAGTAAAAGAATTATTACTTTTTGACAATTTACTTAATTCACGAAGTAAATCGTTGATATCAGTCAAAGGATGGGAGGAAAGTTTTTCTATTAGAGAGGATTCGGCCATAAAAACTAGTGCTTACATGGAAAAATATTGCTTCAGAAAAGGCATCTCTTCTTCTCTTTAATATTTCGTTTCCTTTAAACTCACTCACTCACTGCACTCGTCTGTTTTTCCTCTTTTACTTAAATAGAATGTCAATGTTTTATGTAAATATGTTCCACGATGGAATTATTTATCAGCCACCAGTGACTGCGCCAATCATAGAATTTGAACACCGCTCACTTCAAGTTTTGAGCTTTATTTTAGAATAACGCATGCACTTAGCACACACTTTTAATGGGTTCTGAGTACCTTAGAAAGGAAGGGTGTTTCCTTTTAAGCTGCTTGCGACAAAGCTGCCAAACTCTGCATAAGTTGTTGACTCTTTTTGTGCTCAGAAACACAACAGATTGTAAGATTTCATCATGATTAAGATATATATGGTTATGGCTACTTGGCCCTCTATGTAAGCACGACAAATCTTGAGAGGAAGCAAGCAGCCAGCAGTCTCGATAAATTAACCATAACATTTGAAAAAAAAAGTTTCGTTGGTTTCTCCAACGAGCGTTTCTTGTGCTTCTATTACATTTTTTTCGTCTTCACTCTAATATTTCGCTACAGCGAACATTACACTGTAAGGTATGCAAGTCAATGGTCAGTTTAGTCAGTATTAAATTTTTTATATAGCATACGCGGAATTTTTGCGGCTTGTCAGGCACTCTTTTTCAGTCATGCTATAACTAGTACTAAAGCAGCACAAGCACACTTAAGCAACAGGACCTTCATGGTACTTAAAGTTATTTGCTAAAATAATGAATTTTATTTGACGCGATTTGAATCTTAATTAGACATCAAATTGATAAAATATGTTTTATTGATTTATGTATTGCAGCTTACCTTACTTATTATTCTGGCCACTTAAAATTGAGTATTGAGCAGTAAAAATTTTAACTAAAGTTAGAGTAAAATTCTCAACAATGTATATAAGATACAAGAACGCACATAAGGTAATTAACTTAGATGTCAATAATGTAATTTTTTTAAATAATTTTTGTTGTGAATAGTTCTTCAAGTAATTTTATTGAGTCATGTAAATCAGAAGCATTTAAACAGACTCTTATAAAGTGTAACTTTTGACAGTGTTTATAAATATTGAGCCAACTCTATCAGGGAACAGCTACAGTTAAATATGATTGTATTAGGAGAAGGGGAAAAATAAGAATGAGACAAACCTCTCCATGAAAGTATAAGTAAGTCACATATATATTTATTATTCAAAGAAATATGTATATTTTATTTTTAAAATGTATGTATATTACACATTTTTAAAACTACTGCATTAGATATAGAGACTGTTAAATTATGTATATGTTAGAAATACAATGTAGTTTTAATTTTAAAATAAAACCAATAAAAATTTCTAATGTTCGAATCTATTTGGCTGAATATAATGGAAAAATTAACTGTTTTAACATCTGTTTAGAAAAGAATTTATTTTATTTAATTTAAATTATATTTATACCATAATTAAATATAAAAAAGTAATAATCAATGTATTTTGAAAAAGATAAGGACCTACTAAACTTTATTTGCTTTAGTGTATTTATAAGAAAATTATATAAAAATACATATCAATTTTGCAAGAAAATGTATTCATCTTTCCTCAAAGTAAGAAATTTTGTTATGTTTCCGTAAGTTATAGTTATCAGAAAAATAAAATATGAAAAATTTCTTTGTTGCGAAACTGTTTTTTTTTTCTAATTGAATCAGCGCCCAGAACATGTTTAAATAAATGAAGGCTTTATATATAAAAATTAAATGACAAACCTTTTTCTGAATATATTTTAATTATCAAGAGTAACACAACCCAAGCCACACCGGAGTCCTATATTTTATGTATTCTATACAGTTTGCTCTTGATGAGTAGAAGAAGCGGAGTCGTCAGCGATGGAAAACAGTTCGGGTTCGGGCTCAATTAATGCTCTTAAAACAAAATCCTTGAACAAATTATTGAAAATTGTATGTGGTGATTTTGAACGACTTGCTTTTCAATTGGATTTTGTTTCTACTTCAAACATTTGTGAAGCAAAATAATGCACGCAACAAGATCATTATAACAAAAAAAGTAAGTAAGTGTATATACGCTCATCATTTCATGCTGTTCGTTTGATTCCTTGTTTTGTTGTAAAATCTATAAATAAATGTACGTATGAGTATATACGTGCCAAGAATAGCATTAGAGCGTGAAAAATTCGATGAAACACAAAGTAAAGTGTGTTTTAGAGGTATAAAAAAAGTCGATTTTTTAAAATTCAATGAAGTTTACTTTATTAGAAAGATAATCTGCTGGCACATATGCATAAATATGTTTCCGATCCTCGGCATTTGTGGAGTATATTGTCATTAACGCCTCGAAGTCCTTGTGGCGCTCCGTTCGAGATGTCGATGTTGTGCGTCCTTCCTTCCCTGTTTTCGGCCACATTGGCTAAAACGCAAGTGATGGGCGATATGAAAGAGGACTTAGTGGCGGTGATTTGACATTTTTTACACTTCATTGGATTTGGGATGTACTCTCTTAGTATCGCCTTGAACTAAACAATATTAATTGATGATGGAATTTGGTAACGACCAAAGGGAAATAGTATGAGATCAGTTCTGATGGTTTTTTTTTTGCGAATTGGTGTCCATCAATAACATCTTGTGATTTATGCTCCTCTAATACTTGTTTATTAGACATTGAGCGTATGCCACGCCGTTCGATAAGTTTAAATCATCATGCAATTCGATGTGATTTGTCTGCTATTTTTGTTATTTTTAAAAATTTGTTGGCAATATTTTGTCATTTCGTGAGAATTAAAATATTTCCTATAATATTTCCTGTATTCCTTACCTAGTGCATCGATAGCCTTATAAAGTTTGAATACACTTTTCTAGTGAGAGATTGGTTCACATTTTTTGTGGATGATGATGATTGTAGTTGAGTTGAGGATAATTAGTTATAGAGCTGCCTTTGATTTTGTTTGCGTTAAGTTCTAAATTTATCGAACCTGCTAACAAATCAAATCTATTTCCGTTTTTTTCCTGGATAAGTTATGTTAAATTTTGTAACTGCTTTCACCTTCTATAAACGCAACTATATGATTCTCGAACGCAATGGAGATGAAGAAGAAGTTAATTCGACGAGCTTTTGTCATTGAACTGATGAATGATTTCAAGGGTGGTCTTAATTTATTATTTTTATTGCGAAGAGTTGCTGATTATTGATGTCCTTTTTTCGCTTTATGTTACTGGTACTGGGCATGTACATGTACACGTTCATTTTACTTATGACTTGCAATTATAATTTACTTTAATTTGAATAAATATAAGAATATAAGCTACTAAGAATATATCTTTAAATAAACTCTTTGTAAAAAAAATGTCATAAAACGTGTACCTATTTGTAAAAAAAAAAAAAATAAATACAAATTAAGCAACTTTATTGTAATATAAAAAGAACTGTATATTTAATGACTACTGTTTCTATGCGTGATCAGAACCAACTGAATTCTTAATACGATCCATAGTGATATTGTTAGGAATATAATATGATAAATAAAAAATACACACATAACAATTTTAGGTAAGCATTGTTAAAATAATTAGTTCTTAGATATAAAAAACAATATTCAAAGCTTATATTTCAAAGATTGTATAGTATGGTTTAATACAATACATAGTACAAAAATAAATATTTAAAAATGATTAATAAAGAAAAAAGAAAAAAAATTGTATAATATTGCATTTTCTCTTAACGATATAATGATAATAAATTTAATCTTCTTAAATGAATTTCGTGAATGAAAGCAGGTAAGTAGATATTTTCCGTGCATGCCACGTGTTGGTAGGTACATTCCGTGGATTCTTAACACAAAACACACTATCATGCCATACATGAACAAATTACATTGATTATAAAGCTGTGATCAATACGAGGTACTTTAGAACCAAAAGATTTAAATTCCATATTAACGTTTTTTTCGGGAAGAAAGTATCGAAATGTCTGTTTCCTCAATGGCCGTAAAAAACGGTAAAAATGGTGCTTTACAAAAATTGTCGTATTTTTGTATTTTTTTTAGAGGAAGAATGCCCGAAACAATTTTAATACAAATTTTTTCGAAACAAATGTTCTTATCAAACAACAGTTTGCGATTTTTTAAAATTTCAAGTTGCATACATCAATTTTGGAATTTACTAGCTCTCTAACCGTTTCTCGACCCACACGCTGAAGTGCAGGTGTGCTCGAACACCTAGCATTTTTCACGGCACCACCTCTTTTGAGTTGCTATAACACTCAAAGAGTACTAATCGTCTATGAAAAGCTTCGCAATCTCGCCTTTCGGAGTCGGCTAAAAACTGTAGATGTCTTCTTATTGTGGGAGAACTATAGCACGCAAAATGCGAGTAGTTGTTGCAGAAGCTAGGTCCTGGTCCCTTGTGGGCTGTAGTGCCACTCAATTGTTATTATTATTATTGGCGTTAAGAATTTGTTTTGTTTGTTTTGAAAACATTTGTGACTATAATTGGCGAAAGTTTGAATGGAAAACGGAAAATTGTGCAGTTTTTATAAAAATAATATTCGTACACAACAAAATATATACATATAATGGCGAATATAAATCCAAATTCGAATATCTCAGAGAAAGGCAAATACGAACGAGATTACTCGTTACTCTAAAAGGCCTACTGTATGGCGAGATACGGATGTGCTACCAAAAGGACTTTTGAAAAGCAAAACATATGCAAAACAAACACTGGGTAGAAAGACTGAAGTCTTAAATGCTTGTTTTTTCTAATACAAAAATATTTAACACAGTTCAGTCCTGGAGTTGAACCTTAACATTCGGTGTCTAGGTCGACAAACTTACCCCTTACGCCACGGCGATCACATATTGAGTCATGGTTAACTTCGTGCATTATATGATTGGACCACCCTTTATATTAATAAGTTTTTTTAAATATTATGCAATATTCTACATTTATCAAATATAAAGGTACAGAATCAGAAAGTCAACACCAAACCAGTAAGGAAACAAAACTTATATAACATAAAACATGAAATTATTTATTTATTTTTTCTTTTTTTTTATAGTACGAGTACATAGAGTCCATAAACTGTAATATTGATTAATGATAAACAATTTTCCGTTATGATATATTTAAATCTTATTGTATTTGAAATATTCTGCGTACATTCACGATGACTATTCAAACGGGAGACAGGGTTTAAAATGATAGTTTGGCAGCACTGATACTATCAAGTGGAAACAGCGAATTATGTCGTTCCCGTCAAATATAAAAATACTTTCATTCTCTTCATAGACCTTCTTCTGGTTATACAGGCTCTTGTTAGTAAACATTTCTGTTGAATATCTATTTGTTCATCATGACGAGTGTATCGAAGTATAGTATGTTATATAGATGACAGAACTTTTTGAATTGGATTAGAATTATGTTGAATATGCGGCAACAAAGTGCATCTTACAGACGAAATAAATAACTTCATGAAGTGAAAATGAATAATGACAAAGTAATTAAAACACACTTTGGTGTGGAGGAATTCTGAAGTATGTGAAGGACTGTGTACAAAATTCTATGATGTTTCGAATTTAACAATACAGACAAAAATGTTCTGTACAAGAAAACGATAAACCTTAAATTAACTAACTGATTGTTGTTCGTTAAATTGCTGCATGGCAATAGAGCATAAAGTTTCGAATCAAACATGAAACAGATTCATAGTACGTATACATATACGTACGTAGTACGTACGCAAATATATACAGTGAAGGTTCCTCTTCCATCTTATGCTGTAATGTAAACTACAAAACAACGCTTTTCAACGCGATACTCAATGTGAGATGTTTAAATTAATTTTTGCAAAGGTTGCAATTCCTGTAATATTAAACTGTAAATCGCAATGAGTGCACATTTATATTTATGTATGGGCGAACTCGTGATTCGTAAGATGAAAAGCGCGAACGATTTTAAAAGATTAAAAAAGAAGGGTTGCCTGAATTTTGAAAATATTGTGCATTTGAAAATTTCTGATGTATGGTAATGAAAAAAAATAAAAATTTAAATTGGTTCTAAGTACAGATACTCCTTAAACTGCATTTAAAATTGTACTCATTAATTCAAATCTAAATACCATCAGTAACGCATTCCAAGACAAAACGAATCAAGATTTTCATCCGTAAGCCTTATAAAAATAACACATCCGGCAATATCCATGAAATTTGATTCAAGCCATTCGAAATAGAATAAAATAGATACTCTGTTAGAGTAATAAAAGTGCAGTAAAACCAAAATTTAAAGCATTTGGAAGAATTTCTTCAGCAGCCTCCGAAATGGCGAGTAAGTATATACTACGTACGTTTAATTATTTTGAGTAAATATCATATTATCTTACATTTTGTATGTTCGGGTAACTTGAAGTATGTATGAAATTTTTTTTTCCTGGAACAGTTTTAAATTTTTTACCATTAAAGCACGTTTACTTCCCCAAACAGAGAAACGACCGCTATCAGTTCGATGATTCGTCTTTCAATTTGAGTTGATTGAAATGTGGCTTTTCGTTTCGAAAGTTCACTATGTTTTAAACGAATATAAAGAAAATATGATTTGTAACAAAATTGGGCTTAAGATAATATCTTTCCCACAAGCTTTAGTACTAATTGAAGCGAATTTTTGTATGTAATTAGACTTAATTATTTTATATGCCAACTGCGTGAAGAGATTTTTTTTCGAAATACAAAACATTTTCAAAATTATTTTACTTTCAAGTCCATGCATATTTCCTTAATTCGATTTGTATGAACTCAATCTGATCTCATATTTGTTTCTTGTATGAAAGTAGCGCTAATGGTACGGAGAGAATGCAAAATTGATACTCTTTGAGTGTTGTCAGAAAATCGAAAGAGGTGGGGGCGTGAAAAAAATGCGAGATATTCCGTCCGGGAATCGAACCTGGCGTGCGAGTCAACCTCTACCCTCTACGTCACGGCAACCACTGTTGTATTGAATCTTTTGCAAAAGTTCCATTATATTACCCAACAGCAACATGTTTATAGAAATTATACTTAATTTTTGAAAACTTAACAGAACCTCTACGGTTGGTTGTTTGAAAAATTTCTGTAAAACAAAGCCGTCACACGCTTCCAATCTAATGCATCTGTAATGAATTGACACTACCAATGAATAGCTTTTCGAAAGCAACCGAGACCTAGAAATACTGTTTAATACAATGAATAAGTCTAAACATGACAACAAACCAAATTATAATTTAAAATGAAAATATTTTGTATTTAGATTACGACCTTGGGACAACAAAAGCGTGTTTATAAAACGACACAAAATCAACTGATTGTTCCAGTAAGTTGAAAAGTACTTTATATACCAATTAACACTCATAAATATAAATCGTATTCCATTACAGGTGGACCACAAAACCTAAATCAACAAACGATTAAACAACATATTTACCCTGAAACGGGCACATCAAAGCGTGTGTAGAAACAATTATAATAATGAAATCATTAATTCTATAATTAAGTTATTTACATAGGACATAAGTGTATACAAGTTACTAATATTTCCATAGATAATATTGATTTCAGAAAGAGCAAAAAAAGAGACTAGGTGAATTTTATTTGCCTCGAGATTTTTTTAAACTAATTATCCAGTCGATCTTATTTCTGTAATGTAAAATATTTAACGCCGGATGATTGTTCTCCATCAAAGCATTAATTTTTTCAAATTCGTATATTTTGCGTTTAACAGAAGTCAATTTTTATCCTAAAATCATAGGATCAACTGCGTATTTAGTTTTCGTCAAATGAAGAAATATTTACTATATGCATGCAGGAAATTCTGAATTTTATTAACAAAGTGAAACAAAAGGGAAAATAAGAAAATGTAATTCGAACACGCTGAATTGCGCTGCTGGCAAATGTAGACTCGTCTTCGCATTCCTTCCTCAGTCCAGCAAATCCCAAAGTCCCGTTGACCTCAATATCTTGTGCCACGTCCACAACTCGCTCGCCGCAGTCAATATCAGCCATCTGCCGCCTACTCCAACAACGACTAATGCCGCCCTCAGTGGAGTCATTGTATCCTAAGACAACACTGAGCAAATCAAATCGGGTTTTATGCTGCGAAATGTAGGCCAACTCGCATTCCATCGGCGACAAATGTTAACACACCCTGACTAAATCGATGATGCAAATTAAAATTTTACGCGTTGAGTTTTCTTAAAATAAACCAACTTTATTCGTCTGAATCTACTTAAAGACTAAAACTACACAATTTTATAATTGATAAAGTAACCAAGGCTAAATCTACTGCATCAGCAAAAAGACGTTCGCCGGCAGGTGAATTGCAGGTTGCTCGTGTTGACCCAGACGCGACGTCAGCAATTTGACTGCTCGTGCAACGTTGAAATTGGGGCACGTGCAGTGCAGGTGCTGGGTTGCTGTTGAAGCGCTCGATAATTTTCACATCGTTTATTCCTCCCTCTTTAAAAAGGATGCGTCCCGCATCTTCACGCAAATGGGACGTTGTAGGTACTGGGGAAGCTTTGTTGATAGGTTGGGTGTTTGATGTCCATATGGCTTACTGTGAATATTAGATCGGGGCTTTCTGGACCTGGCTGGTTTGTTTTTTTGTGGGTATGACTGCTATCAGGATGAGGGCTATACGAACTATTGTATAGCCTTGTTGAGCTGCAGCTAAAAAGAAGAATGCAAGTGCAGAGCCTAAGACGGGGTTTGAAACAACTTATTGAAGGAATTTTGGGCAATGAATTTCAAGATGAAATGACAACCAATATAAGCGTTCCACAACCAACAAAAAAAAAGTTTGTATGACATGTCACCAGCCTATGTGCGAAGATCATCGCTCGCTGAATTGTGTGGAATACGATAAATAAAAATTGCATTCCGTTACATGTATTGCATTTATTTAAGCACTCCGCTAACAATGGTATGCAATAAAAGATTGCTTAAATCTTACGCATATGCTCGAGTAACATTTAAAAAACAAACATAATATGCAAATTTTTTTTTAATAACTTCTGAGAAAATGGACTTCTATTTAACATACATATTTAACAAAACATTTTTTTTTATAATTTTGAATCGGGGTATGTCAAACCCCAGTAAGAGGAACGTGTCAGAAAAAATAGGTTGGAGGACGGAAGGTTAAACTATATGTCATGATTCGGTGTGTTTCTTCTTCCGTCTTTATTTTGGAGATATACTGCGCCATCGATTCGTTCAACGTCTCGACAATAGTGATCAGTTTTGCATCTTGATGCTGCATGTTGGCAATCCAGTCCTCCTGCGTGATATTTACTCTCATCACGAGAGGAGCAGCAGTTTCAGCTTCCTTTCAAACTTCGGCAGGCATGCGGCTTAACGCCTCTACATGAGCCATTCTATTGGCACTTCGTTGCTCTATAACAAAATCAAATTCCTGGAGACGCAACCACTATCTAGCTACTCGTGGAATGAGAGAAGATGTAGCTTTGATTGCGCTCACAGCAGATCAGTCCGTGAAAACAGTAAACTTCCTACCTAGCAGGTACATACGGAAGCGTTCCAGGCTTTCAACGACGGCAAGCACTTCTTATTCATAGCTGGAATATTTCGATTCGGTGGAGGTACACTTACGGCTATAATAAAAGACAGGCTTCCGTTCGGTAGAATCACTCACCGTTTGAAATAGTATTCCAGCCAACCCGTATAAACTCGCGTCCGTTTGCACCTCGTAGTTTATGTGTGGATCGTAGACTTGCAAAATCGGTTCGCTACATAACGTTTCCTTCAATTTCGCAAATTCTTCTATCTGTTCTTTCTCCCAACGGAACGGAAATTCTAATTTCTCCTTTTTCAACAACGACATCAATGGTTTTGCGATGATTGCTGAACAAACTTTCTGAAATAACTCACCATGCCCAAGAATCTCCTTAATTCGACGACGTCTGTAGGTTGGTGGAAATCATCAATGGCTATTGTTTTTTCACGACTAGGCTTGATTTCATCTCTTGTCAATCGGTGTCCCAAAAAAGTAATTTCAGTCTCCTGATGACTTTTTTAGCAGCACGACAGGTGATGAATAAGCGGACGTACTACATTGCACAATATCGTACTTTATTAAATCTTCAATGATGTTATCAATTATTTCTCTTTTCGCAAATGGCACTCGATATGGTTTCTTTTCAATCGGCGTATTACATGTGAGCGAAATATTCATAGTAGTTGTGTTGCATAATCGTAGGCGATTCAGAGTTTCACCAAAACACATAGAGAATTTATTGATGATTCTGTACAGCTTCTGCTTCCGCTCCGGCCACAACTCTTTTCCCGTTTTACCGTTTCGTCTATTTGTATTGGTACAACAACACAGCTGTTTTTAGTCCACTTTCCGCCTAAAAATCGCTCCAACGGGAATGGGTTGTGTGGGTGAATTACCCCTATTTTTTGTGCTAGTAAATTCCGTATATGTCAGCGATCGCTGCCTGGATCGACGAAAGACCGTTTATCGTCACGACCTTCGTTCGGTTGCTGTCGTTTTCATTACCTTTGGAAATTGTTTTTTGACAAACATTACATCGCGGTTTCTTCTGTGGTTTTGTACAGTTGATTGATATATGTATGTCCAGTTTCGGAGCAGTTGTAACATACGACTTGAGATGAGGACTGTGAATTGTTGTGATTGTTGTTTGGTTTTCTGATGTGGTGGCGATTCTTGGCTGGCCGTTGTGTGAGTACTCAACACTTGCGGTAGTTTTCCGTGGTTTGCTGGTTGACGATCCTGTTAGACGATTGTAAAAGTATCGTTCGATGCTGTTGCGCATTTCATTCAATTGCGTTAGGTGTGTGGCTGCTAGCGCAATTTGTATATCGTTGTGATTTATACCGCAGCGTATATATTTTATTATCGCGGGATCGCTCAATCGATGTTTTCGTACAAGTGCACGCATGCGATAAAAGACATCAATAACATTTTCACCTTGCCTTCCTATTGTCGAAGAATTCTTGTCACGATTGTACCTCTCCTAGCAGTGAGTCTGGCCATAATTTTGCTGGACCTCGCATTTTTGACTGTGCGGTGACAAACACTCCTTTCATTCCATGTGCACAATCATTTGAGGGCGTTGATGCGTTCGACGTACTGTTCGGCTGTTGGAGAGAGCTCCAATGGGTGGTATTTGGGAATAAGGCTTTGCATTTCGTTGGCTGAGGCGAGTGTCGGTATTAAAATTGATGTTGGGGGTGATGACGAGGGCATGACGTGTTTTGTTGCGTTTGGTGTATTCGGGACGTTGGTTATTGTGATCCGTAATGCGTGCTAACAACTCTACTTTGCGACGAGATGTGCGCAAATTCCTGGATTCCAGTATCGCTTTTAATTGTTTCACGAAGAGCGTATCGAGTTTGAACATTGGCATGGTATTAAACGTTCGCTTCGGGTGCGTTACGTTAATTTATCGTGTGGTTTGGTTATATCCCACTTCTGAGCTGTGACCGTAATTAAAACACGTCCTGCTTTTAACAAGAAAAATCAAGAACTGTCGCTTTAGTCATCCGACAAAACAAAAACAAAAAAGGATCGCAGAAACGAAGAAGATCCGTCAACCAACGCCGTCTCTCTCACTCTCTCTCTCCCTGTCGCGTAGTTCCGTTGACAGCTTCCATGTGGGCTGCGCTCAGGCAAATTTCCTTGAGGGGTGCGTTCAGTTGACACTTGCAAATCGAGCATGGTTTGGTGACTTTCATAATTTTCCTCGACATGCTGAGGAAATAGTATTCGTCCAAGATTTGAATTTTTTCTCGCGATCGTTTCTTTGAGCACGGTTGTGTGAATCCACGAAGATGTTAATTTGCTCAACTCGTTCTTTATGTCTTGAACCGAATTCAATACGTGCTAAAATGCTTTGGGTAGATATTCTTTATTATTCCTGTCTATTTGGCGTAACTCTGGTGGGCGATAATTACGCCTTCTCCCGAACGGCTGTTCCAAAGTTTCTTAGAATAATATTAACGGATTCTTAGTTATTTTAACACAAACGACTTAATAAAATAAATGAGAATTCATTTCCACAGTATTACAAAATTAGACAAAAATAAATCAATAGCAAACTTAAATAATACAAAAAATTTAAAATTTTTAAAATCTATCGCTCCCGTTATTCACCAGAAGCGATCTTCTCGAAAACTCCCCACGCGCCCAAATATCCCTTATCCCGTTCATGTTCGGGAATTTAGGACATGTTCAGGATCTTAGGACATGTCAGGAATTTAGGACGTTTTCAAATTGTGTCCTAGCAGCCTTGCCAACACTCTTTCCTGGTAATCTCAACAGAATATCAATCCTCGTGAAGAGGTATTTGATGGAATCCGCTCTTGAGGTCAAGAACTGAGAACCATTTATTTTTTCCGAGTTGGGATAAGACTTCGTTTGTTTCAGAAATGGGGTAATGATCACTTATTGTTACGGAGTTAACTTACGATAATCTATTACCATTTGGTATATCTGTTCACCGGAGGCGTCTGCCTTCTTTGATACAATCCATACCGGTGAATTGTAGGGTGACCGTGAAGGTCTTATTATTCCGTCATTAAGTAATTGATTTATTTGTCTATCGATCTCTGGTTTCAACGACATGTGGTATCGGTAAGACTTGGAATAAATAGGATCCGCAGTAGATGTACGGATTCTTCCTTTGACTCTCGACGTAAAAGTCAGATTTTCGTCTGGTTCGCAAAATAGATTGGGATATTTCGTGGTTAAGGAGTATAGCGGTCTTGTGTCATATGATCGGTTCTGAGATAGATACTTTGTACTGTGTCGGACACTTGTTGTTTAACTTTTACCTTGATGTTATTATTAATTATCATATAGTTTATATTGGAAAAGATAATGGCCGATAACTCTTTAAGAGTATCGTTTCCCACAATTGCGCCAAAAGATTTCAGAGAGGATAAAATGAAAAATTTTATTTCTTTATTTAACCCGAAAAGATTAAGTAGAGTGTGGTGAGTGACTGCGATGTTTCCCCCAATGGAACTAGCATGAACTTGAACTAGAACACGTAAGGATTTTAATGGAAATTTGGTCTTTGGTTCGGTTGATTGTTGAAAGGGAATGGTTGGTGTTGGGGATGTTGGAACTGCTTATAATTGGGACGTGGTGGAGGACGTGGAGGGAAATGTGCTGATGGTTGGGGCAGATGTGCCAAATGAGGGTAGAAAGTTTTGGGGATTAAGGTTTTTCCGTGGAAGAGCAGGTGGAGCTGGTGGCGTTCTTCGCATTGTTCCTATGTTGTGGTTTGCATAGTTGGACCTGAACTGTTGGTTTTCCAGTTTTTGACACAAATTTAGGGCTGTAGGTAGATCAGATGGTTCTCTCATAACTAAGAGTCTCGGTAGGTCACCTCTAAGTCCCGTAATAAAGGTATCTAAAGCCTTTAGCCTGTATGATTCAGTTGAATGATGCAATACATCGGACGGAAGTTCCATGCTAGTTACTTTGTTCTAAATGAGTAAAAGATGATTACACACCGTCTGATAATAGGATTCCACTGTATTATTGCCTTGTACGAAGGTGATCATCTGGTACTCCAAAGTACCTTAGTCACGTCTATCCGCATAGTGCAGAGTGAGCCATTTAACGATACATTGCCAATTCCATGGTGTGTTGTACGACTCGAGAATCGCGTCAGCGTTTCCGACGATCTTGTGTCGGATAACGTTAAGGATGCCAAAGTATTTCGTAGACCCTCGGAATCTTTCATAGATGTTTAGGATCCTCTCGACGCTTTTGCGCCATAAGGAGTTGGAATAAGAGATTAAGATTGCTTCAAAAATAAAGAAGATATTTTCGATCACTTATTACTTAATCATTATATTATATTAAGAACTATTAATCGAGTGTAAACAATTTTAGGATTTTTTTACTTAACTTTACTATTTACTTATCTATATGTATTTCGAGCTATTACATTTTCCTTTATTGATAACTTAGTTTCTACCTTACATAAACACAATGTGCATTTCCAGCGCTGGTGGAAGGGATCGATCCATTTTGTTAATAACTACTGACGTGCCTTTCTCCACACTCCCTCGCTGTCGACATTATTTATTGATTCAGTCTCTCGTTGTGGGGTGATGGCCAATGAGGTGCGGTGTCGGTTGTTTGTTGGTGCTGGGCTGGAGCTTCTTGAGGTCGTTATTAGCATTTCGCACTTATCACAATAACCGAAAGGCGAGCTACTTAAGGTCGACTTAGTCTTAGAACGAACCGCACTTTTTCACAACTGGGCCCCAGTTAAAGTTAGTTTTTATTAAAAAAAATATTTTTTATTTCATTCAATATTGACTTTACTCTAACAGAGATGAATTCAAAATGACTTACAACTAGCAATCTAATAATTATGAAAACTCGCGAATCCGTTTTCCCAGACGCAGTGTCAGCGAAAAGGTGTTCCCATCGTTTGCTCGCTTGTAGCGAATGTTCACCTGATCCCGTTGTTATGTGGGATATAATTCTGAGGCGCGTGTAAGAATTTACTTTGTTGGCGAAATGTAGTCTGTCTTAACTTACCTAAGCTCGTGATTATACTCCTCCAATATCGCCTTCCAACGTTTCATCTTTGCGTTACTATTTTTATTGCTTAACGCATAGGTCAGAGGCTGATGATCCGTGTAAATCTGTACCTTTGCAGAACCTGAGTGACTTTAAAGCCCAAACTATCGCGAGCAATTCCTTCTCATTTGCTGCTTAGTGTTCTTCGGACTTGCTCAGCGTTCTTGATATAAATTTTATGGGTCTGTCGTCCTGGGATAGTACAGCCCCAATGGCATAGTTAAACGCATTCGTTGTTTTGAAAGCTCTTTCTAAAATTGGGATATGAGAAACAGGGGCATGTTTTAACTTATCAAATGCTTCCACGGCCTCCTCATTAAGAGTTATGGTATACTTGCCGGAGATGCTATTAGAAAGCCGACCTTTCTTTCCTCTCAATAGGCTCGTTAGGGGTTTTGCGAGTTTCGCGTAGTCAAGCAAATTTAATCTCGATATTCACCAAACACCACGGAGTCTCTTTATTGACTGCTCTTTATTCTTTCAATTATACAATCGCATAAAATTAAATAATGCTATGGAAATGTAAGTTTGCATTTTGGGAGCAACAACAGAAGTTTGTTGCCTGACATTGAAAAATTAATATACGGATTCAGTACCTTATGTCGCAGCGGAAGTTGGCCAACATAAATATGCCGATTATTGTAGTTCATGTTTCGCAACAACTTAAGGTCGTTGTTTGACTTGTTTACTGCTCAATACCGCCGTACAGATATGTAACTCGCACGAAGCCGCGATAATAACTTGATACTCCCTAAAAGAATATAAGATCTTTGGACGCTTTTGGTTGTGGAAAATTTAAAATTGCATTAACCTTGGCCTGGTTGGTCTTTATTCCCTCCGATGATATATAAATCCAAGAAACTCTACCTCGGGCTTATAAAATTCGCATTTATCCAGCTGGACTTTCATGTTGTCCTTCTCCAGCGTACTGAAGACTTTTTGAATGTTTTCCGCGTGACTTTTTTCATCTTGACAAAATATGATGATATCGTCTATGTAGACGTAGCATATCTTGCCTATATTCTCTCACAGAATATCATCAAGTACCCTCTGAAATATTGCTGGGGAATTTTTCAACCCGAACGGCAATCTAGTGAACTCATATTTTCCGTTGTTCACCGAAAAATCAGTTTTTGTCAATGTCTGACTCTTTCAAAGGGACTGGACTGCCATTGGTAGTGCGAATTTCGCCCTTGTCAGTTGTCGTATACGTGAGCCTTTCGTTAGGATCATCGAATAGTCTAGGAGATCTTTCCACTAATGCGTTAATCGCATTTTTCTGATCGGAGGCCATGTGACTAGTTCTGATGTTTATGGCATTAACGTCGTGAGCGGGTTTGTATTTTATCCGTACTATGTTTTCATCCTGTATAGTCATATAGTCCTGGCTGGTGTGGATAACTGCTTACAGCTCTTTAAGGCTGTCGTGTCCGATAATAGCATGGAAGGATGAGAGTATGGGGAGCAAAAAAAATGTAATTTTGTACTGAAGGCCGAAAAGATTTGGGTAGGTATGGTGAGTTACTTCAACGCTTCCGGCTACGAAATTGGCGAAGAAACACTGTTTGGATTTGTTTAGTAGAGAGGGTTGCACGTAATCCTTCTTTGAAACGGTATCAATGAAGAACTTTTGAATGTTCTCAGCAAATTCTTCACATGTGCTTTCGTATAAGTAATCCTCTGAGGTCATGGCTTCATTATAGTCGTCAATTTCCTTAGTATCTGTTTCGATGGATTTTGCTGGGGGTGGTCAGAGGTGCGAAGATTCTGTTGTGGAATGGTTTTATTCATACCATGATTTATACCAAATTGATTGCGGTTTTATTGATGTATTTGCCCAAGTCGAGCTGAAGATCCCTGGGCAAGTGGTTCTGCCTTTATCTGCGGTCTCGAGACGAATAGGTTGGGGTTTCTGTTAGAATTTGATTGGTTCTGGGTGCTCATAGAATTTTGTTGCATTGGTCCATCATTATTGTAAAAGGGTCTGGGATGCACGCTAGTCTCAGGATTGCCTTGGGGATATCTCATTGTTCTATTCAAGGGATTGTGAGTGGATGGAAATCTTTGAGGTGCGATTGCGATGGATGAAAAATGTGGTTTCTTATGGTTTTGGGAATTGTATAAATGATTTGCACGAAAGTTCTGGTTCTCTAATTTCAGGCAAACATTTTACGCCTGTGGTAGGTATACAGGTTCCCTGATGCCTAATAATCTAGGGACATAACCTTTAAGTCCTCGTATGAAGACATCTAGGGCCTTGTCTATTGTAGTAGGCCATGAAATTGAACTCTTTATATTTATTTCTTTATACTATATAAGTTTGGGTAAGCGAGTTGATTGATTCTTGCAAAATTTTCATGCAAGAAATCTTGCTAAGGATGATAGAAAGGTGTGAGCAGACCAGTTGATAAAATGCTTGAATTGTGTTTGTTCCCTGTACCAGAGTGGACATTTGTCAGTGTGCTGACATCACGCTCATCAGCGTAATGCATACTCAAGCATTGACAGATACTGTCCCAGTTCAAAGGAGTATTATACGATTCGAGGGCTGCATCTGCCCTACCAATGATCTTATTACGGATTGTATTCAGAATACCGTAATATTTAGGTAAATAGTTTAGTTTAGTTTTATTAAATATGCAAGAGCCGTTCAACGCTCTTATTCCATGAAGAGAACTCGTTAGCATCCCCTGAGAAAGTTTCGTAGACCTTTGACCACGTCGGGCACCTTTTCCAGATCGTCGAGCAGATCTGGTTCGATGGTTCGGTCTACACTAGGAAAACGTTATGCGTTCGGATTGAGCACGCTTTGAACCAAATAACGCTCCTGTTGATCTAGGACTCGACAAACTATAGAGGAAATTAAGGAGTCAAGCAAGGGGGTAGTTATTACTTCAAGCTGACTCTCTACGGGGACTATGCCTATTTTGTGCATCTTTGAGAAGAGTGTCTGTGTTAAGACGTGCGCTTTGTGAATTGGATTATGCTGGTTTCATCGGCAGGATTCATGGAAGCGCCTGATCAACGGTCTGGCATGAGTGATTTTGTTAAAGGGTAAAATGCGTCCTTTAAAATTTTAGATTTGTTTCTTCACTTTAGTACTTTTAATTTTCATTATTCACTTGAATTGAATCCTTTTTTTGTAAAATTTTTCTTCACAATTTTTTCTTGTTAAATATTCTTAATGGCTACGCTTAATACTTTGCTTACTTTAATAACAGCATCCTTACGCTGGCGTCGGGGAGTTGGTCCTTTTTGTCCAGCGGGCGTCTGCTCTGGATCCCACGATGAGCATTTCTAATGCTTAATTTACTAGAGGCTGTCGTAAACCCTTTCCTAGTGTCACTGTCACTCGTTTTTCTTCAATTCCATAATTTGCACAAAGCACTGTCCAAATACACTGTAATGGATTTGACCGCGGGTTGCACTAGTACACTGTTCTGGAGACCGGTGGGACGTACGATTTACTCCTGAGCTACTTGAGGTCACTTAGTGACACGATACGGGCGCGAGAACTACTTGAGGTCACTGATGTAACCATACAATGCGCGGGAGCTACTTGAGGTCACTGGCAATAAAACGTACCGATTCACAACTTGCGCGATTCACTATCGATCCCTGCTCGGGCGTGAATTAAAAAACTTTACGTTTTTTTCCTTGAAAAAAGAAATTGGACATAGTCCCTACACGGTAAACTTAAGACTACAAAATAAAAATTTTTAACGCTAGCTTAAATACTATTTCGCCTGCAATCGTCTGTTGAAGTTTGGATATTTCAAGATGGGTAATCTGTTACGAGAGATTTAAGTTTTTCAAAAGCTGCAATGTAGTTTGGGTCATGAACATTTATTTTGGTATCCTTTTTCAAATATTTTATTATATGAAACGCTATTTTCGCGTAATCCTTTACAAATTTTCCATAAAATCCGGTTATGCCTAGAAACGATTTTATCTGTTTCTGCGTTTTCGGTAAGTGTAAATTTTGGATAGCCGTAATTTTTTCAGGATTTGGTTTGACTCCTTGGAAAGTTAGAATATGTCCCAAGTATTCTGTTTCTTTTTGCAGAAAACTGCATTTGAAGTTTGAGCCCAGCTTTTTTTAATATTCCTTAAATATTTCTTACATTGACTAGATGTTCTTTCAAAGACGTGCTAAATACAAGAATATCGTCCATGTATACAACATAAATCGTGTGTCAGTATAGAATTTATCAAACGTTGGAAGGTCGAAGGGGCATTCTTGAGCCCGAATGGCATTCGAACGTATTCGAAGTGACCAAAAGGTGTGGAAAAAGATGTTTTTTTTTCTATCCTCAGGCTTTACTAAAATTTAGTAAAAACCTTTAGCTAAGTCAAGGGTTGAGAAATATTGCGACCTCCCCAATTTGTTTAATATTCCTTTAATATTAGGAATTGGAAATTTGTCGCTCACAGTCACTTCGTTCCATTTCCTATAATCTATTACGATTCTGGTTGTCCAGATACGGGACAATCCAAAGTGGACTACTATAAGGAGAGTTGCTTTTTGTTATTATTCTCTGCTCTAACATTTCATTTATTTGTCGATTTATTTCAGTTTCATGTACCTTAGGGTACATATAGATTTTGGAATATACAGAGTTATTTGTTATTTTATTGATCACCATCCTTGTAGAAAACATCTTTAAAGGCTTTTAGGAGTTTTATTATTAGAAACTGATAAATTCTGAATATATTTATAATTACCAAGAATTTGAGTGATTATTTCATTTACTTTGTATGGATTATTGGTTTTGATAAAAGGTAAAATTTGGTTATTAATATTTAGATATCTATGCTGCAAGTTGACAATTGGTTTTAAAGGATCTAAAATGTTAAGGCCAATAATAACATCATTATCCCTACCGCCAAGATGTATGACTCTCCACGTCTTAGTAACTAATGTACTCTACTTTGAGAGGTGTTATTATCTTGTTTGGAACTTTCACAATTCCAGAGACAGAAGAAAAGTATTCGGGTTTGTCCAGTGTAATTTGCTTGCATTCATTTAGGATATTGGGTCGAATTATGCTCGTGCTAGATCCTGTATCCACAAGGCAATTAATCCTATTGTTACCGATCGTTAATTGGGTTATTGGTAGTGCTGTTTCTTCTATGTTTGACGATTGACATCATCTTAATTGCGTTGTTGTTAGTATTTCGCGATATTTTGGAATTACGAGATCTATTATTGTTAATATTGTTGTTAGTTTGAGGAAGTTGCCTAGAGCTATGTGGATTTAAGTTATGACCTCTTATTGGAAGTTGGTTATGGTTGAAATTTTGAAAACGAAATGTTGGTGGTGCACTATTCCTATGAAATGTTGAAGGTCTACCCTTTCTGTGCTGAATATCTATATACCTTAAATCGTCCAGCAATCTAAGTCTAGTATATTTATTAAAAATATCAACCATGGTGGCGATTTCCTCAATATGAGCTCTAATACTGCCATCCATTTTTTCAATTAAAATTTCCTTTAAGTCCCTATCCACATAAAGCCTATAAATTTCTGGTTTTCTACAATAATATTCCAATATTTCACTTATTTGATAACTTATATTTTTGAATTTGTCAAATAGTTCTCTTAAATTACTTAAATTACTGTCTGCGATGGTATCCCAATGTAAATCGTCTCCAAGCTGCTGAACACATTTCCCAGCTTCTCCCTGTAGCTTCTCGTTTATTACTATTTGATAACCATAATACAGCAAATCCGTGTCGCCATTGCACAACCTTGAAGTGACATCTACGGACTTTAAAAACGATGATAATGGAAAATCATCTCTTTTCTTTAGAATAAAAAAAAAATCGTTCTTGATTAACACTGAAACAACTACTTTCGGGCGGAGGAGGGATGGAAATCTTGTCTTCGGAAAAAAGTTCGTCGACTGCGCCAGTTATATGAATTTTGTTTTGGAATTCAACTTTATTAAAGCAAGTTTCTCTTCTGAGTATCACTTTATTTCTGTCTTTCAATTGAAGATGTTCCGTCCCCCGAACATTTGCCCAACTAGCAATTTATAATACTCATATGCTCGACCATTGAACATTGCTCATCTAAGCATTTCCTGTTATTATTTACAGTACTTGGCCAT
This sequence comes from Eristalinus sepulchralis, assembly GCA_944738645.1. NCBI lineage: Eukaryota > Metazoa > Arthropoda > Insecta > Diptera > Syrphidae > Eristalinus > Eristalinus sepulchralis. The sequence continues at coordinate 22,510,835 of OX122886.1, forward strand.
GATAAGGTCAATGTCGCAATGCTCGATCGTTGCGCTTTAATTTTGTGAATGGGAAATACAAGCATTTGCATTTCCCATTGGTGAGCAAATGTTCGGTGCTGACGTAACTCGCGTGCTGGAATATGCAGGTAATGCACCGGCCCAGACGTTTCGGGTGCTGGAAACGGTGGACCGACACCTGAGTCGATATCTGCTGTTGTTCGAATTTAAACTCGCTTAAATTATATACCAACTGACCAACTGACCAACTGATACAAAAACACAGCTCATTCGTTTGCCCTACGTGAGATAAAAGACAAAGGAATTTTGTGGAATTTTATGTTCAGAGAAGAAATAAAAAATAAATACAAGCCATGAAGGGAAAAAATAAACCATTATGAATGCTTTCTGATCGTTTGACATATGTAGAAGACCATCCGAGCAATAATGATTGCGTTTGGTTTGCGTTTTTTAAGTAGTCACCTGGAGTGCTCCTTGATGGAGATCGCAGCTACTTGTGCAAGGTTTTGATAAACTTATAAATTTTATAAATATAAAAATAAAATAAATCAATAAATTTTTGTGTGTGTGTTTTTTTATATAACGTGTTTAGGTTTCTGGGGAGACGGGTTTGGGAATATTGATTTCATTTATAAAAAGTGTATAAAATATTGTAATTCTGATCATACAACACTATGCTAGCACTTACATGCACCCTAGGATGAATAAGTAGACGGTTTTCATCTTCTTTCTGTTAATTGCTGATGCTTGATAATGTCAATATTTCTTTCTTTTTTTTTTATTTATTTATCTCGTAATGTTCCACTTAGGTTTGTTAGTTTCTACGAATTCGGTGTTAAAGCGTTTAAACACTTTTTTTTTATAAATACACTTTTACTGCCACATGGTTTAGCGTATCGCGTTTTTTAGGAGATCGTAAAGGCTTATGAAGCTATAGATGTCTTAAGTAAAAGACGGTATAGAAAATTTTTTTGCAGTGTTAAAATTATTCCCGTTTGGCTTTACACTGTTTCTGTTTATTTGGTAGCCCAAATAAACGATTTCTGACTGCAAAAATATACGCTTATCCAATCTCAATTGTAAACTGTTTTTCAGAACAACGTCAGATACTTCCCCTAAGATATTTATATGTAGTTTTGTAGCTGTTAAAATGTTGTCAATATACGTAAAATTTTACTCTCTAGAGCTAACTTACCAAATAGATACTCCATGTATCTTAAGAATACCGAAGGCGCATTTTTAAGAGTCTTTAAGACATTCTAACATATTCATATTGGCCAAGGGGCGTAATAAAAGAAGTATATTTTACAAAATGTTCACTAATGGGCATGTGGTGAAACCTATATTTGAGATCTAGGGTTGTAAAATATTCTATTCTAATTTTTTTTTAGCTCTCTGTAATCCATGCAAAGCCGAAATTCTTTATTCTTCATTTGCACTAGGACTATGGGAGATGCATATTCAGAAGTTGATCCGCTAATAATACCAGCGTCTAACAAATGATCTAATATTTTTTTGTAATTCAATCCTATGTGTATAAGGTAGTCTCCTAGGGGAACAGTGAAAGGGTTGCTCTTTAGCTTTATTTTCAGAATTGTTAAGGGTAGGTAAAACAATATCATTCGATAAATTTATAATATACAATGAAATATTTTCATAAATTTTTAATTCTGACTTACAGTCTTCCTGATCTAGATTGATGTTGAGAATATGATGACTGTCTTCCACGTTGTTGGGTATATGATGATTTTCTTTTATGGGATGATTGCGACGTTTGTCGACTGCTAAGTGATCAATGCATTCTTCAGGACTAAAATATTTTTTCAAAAAAGTTCCTTCCCAAAACAGCACACCGCAATACTTCTTATCCTCGAGATCCTGTTTCGCAACTATGAATGTTGGTATAAATTGATGTCGCACAAAACTAATGGGGCTCCCTGAGTCCAATAGCGTTCTCAAATCGTTGAGAATGACTTTTTTTCCGAAGTCCATTGATACTCGATTAGTCTTTCAAAGTTATTTTGTGGCGATTGATTTTCAAGATGCTTTACAACTTCGTTTGATAGAAACTTTTTCCATTAACTCTTGAGCATACTTAAAACAGGATACATTAGGCTTTTCTTGTTCAAGCACAAAGTTTTTTCATTTAAGATTTGGTATTGTCTATATTTTTCGACCTTTTTTTTAGAAACTCCTTTTTCAGGGCACCCTTAAGTTCACTTCAACTTTTTGAATTAACACTTCTAGCAAACAGAAACTCTGTACCAAAGAGTAGTCTTCTGGCGTAGAAAAATCTGGCCCTGTCGTCAAATCCAGCTATATTCATAAAATTGCTCAATCCATCGTGTGATAGGAAAGTCGCCATTAAACTTTGGAATTGACTTTTCCATGTGGCTAAAATTATAACAGATTGACGACTTCGTGGGTAGATTTTCTTGTCCTCTACCCTCGATTCCATCTCAATTGAACCGCGGTCAACAGATTGGTCTTGATTACATACTGACAAACTGTTTTCTCGCATTAACTGATCTAATTCTTCAGCAGAAAATCCATCCACGGTTTCTTGTATACGGATTTGTAGTTCCGCAGCACCTCTTTAAGTTCAGCCACTGCTGCATTGTCTAAGAACTGTACCCATTGCGCAGACAGTCCCTAAGTTGATAACGCAAAACCCAAAAACTCCTTTTTTCAATAATCACATGGTTTTAACTGCGTTCAACTGTGTACACAATACTTCCACTCCTAACGCGAATTACGAGTTCGTGCTCGAGGGACGTTAAAAAAAACAACTTCTTTACTCGATGGTTCGAACAAGATTTCTTTTATTGAAATTAATCCAATAAACGGAAGAGAACCAGACGCTTATTCGACAATTAATTGGGTCACCGGTGCATTACACTATTTATTGCTGATTTGTAATTTCGGTGTCGCCGGATTCTAGTGCTAACCTTGCACTTGTTGGTTATTGGGGTCGTTGCCTTAGGGTTTCTGCTGATAAAGGTGTGATGACTGCTGACGATGCATATGGGTATTGGCAAATTGCATGTTGCGTTATTAATGAGGGCCGATGCGTTTTGAGTTGCTGCGGTCTGAGCGATATCTGTCCTGGAATTACTATTGATTCTGTGGATGTATATAATTAGTAAACAGGAGATTGTTATAATAATTATGACCATGAGAACGTCTCTGTTTTGATTCTACTTATCGATCGATTGGATGATGTGGGATTATTGACATAGGTAGTTTTTGAGTTTTCACGGGTTCATAGCTTCGATTACGTCTGTTGAATTTATTTCGGCATATGATGCTGGGAAGATGTTATTTTCGTCCATGTATTCGGTTCTCTTATTTTCATATGTGAATCCGTTGAATGTTAAACTTGCAGTCTCTGAAGTGTATTAAGATGGTTCCTTTTATGGTTTGCTGTAAGCTGGTGCATGTTGTGATGATGGTGCAGCTAGATTGACTTAGAGCTTGTACTCTAATTGGATTCTTACAATTGAAAATGTCTTCTATTCTGGGGCAAATTTTATTTAAATATAATATTCTACTTTCATTCATTACAAGATATGGTTCTGTTATTACAATTTTTGTTTTATTTATGATGATATGAAAAATATTGAGGTTTTCATGGGAACAAATTTAGATTCGGACATTAAATATTAGTTTATAGTCATTGTAGTAAGCATGGAGATATAATAATTCGTACAAATGCTCATCTGGTTTCACAGCAATTGATTGCTTAAGAACCGTTTCTCTTATTGCAGTTAGTTCGTCATGTCGTAGTATCATTTTGGGAAAAACATTAAACCTAGCGAGGACGATAGCTCCAGCAATGATTTAAATATGTTGCGTATTTATGTATTTGAGCGAATTGCGTTGTTTGATTTCTCTATAAAAAAAAAAAAAAAAAAAAAAAAAAAAAAAAAAAAAAATAAGTATTTTGTTATTGTGTCTTGTTCATTGTTAATGTGTTAAGGCTCAAAAGAGACGACGATTGTTTGTTGATAGAACTTCTCCCTCCTTATGTTTCGAGTTCTCTTGATTCGATACTTTTACAATAAAAACATTCTTTAATTTAAAATATTTCATGTAGAATATATACAATGTAATTGAAATTGCTATGATAATTAAAACGGTTTTTATTATAGACAAAATTAAATGGGTTTTCTTTTCATAGTGCAATTCTTTAATTTTTTCAATATTTTCAAAATGGTACTTTTGAATTTCTTCTAGGGAAAGTGTTATATTCACTGCCTTTAGGTTTTCGTAATTGGGAATAGTTATGACTTTGTTAAATACTTTAATTTTATTGTTTATTTCAAAGTCTGCTATATGTACAATGCAATTTTTGAATTTAATTAGATAATTTCTGCTCAAGGAATAATTCTGTTCGTTGCACGTATTTCTCATATTAATGTTTCTGTTATTTTTTATTAAGTATACTCCAGAATCTAATTCTTGGATCTCTAGTTTGACATTTCTTTTTTATTGCAAAGTTTAGTACTATTGAATAGACTTTTTACACATTCATCTGTTATTTTTATGTTTTTTATATTCATGTCGTCTTTTAATTCAAACAATTTGTCATTAACATTTACAATGGCCTTTGTTTGAAAATCAAGTTCATAGTATTCGTTATCAGTTAAAGGTGTTACAATGTATCATTCAACAAATTATATTGTTTTTGGAACTTTTATAATAAAAGCTAATGTGTCTTTAAATTTGCCTAATGTCATTTTCGTATTTTCCAGTTTTATGGGATCCATGTTATAGAATTCAATTTCTTCGTTTGTCAGTATGCTCCTAACCATAAATCCCGTTTTGATACTAAGTATGTTACTCTGCAGTTTTTCTTAAGAATGCTGATCCTAATAAGTTGTTTGTTCATATATATGTCTTTCAAATATTTCTTTTCTTTTTCATTAATATCAATTATTAAACTTGAAAGTATCTTCCTATCTTCCGCTTACTGTCTCTCAAATTCACTATGTTTTTATTTATTACGTCATTAATTTTAATTTGTTAATATTTTCGATCAAGTTGTGATTATTAATGTCTATTTTCTTGAAGTGTTGTTCTATTGTGTCACTATCTTCCCATGGTTTCATAAAGCCATTTTATTACAGTTCCTCCTAAGTTTATCAATCCTCTCTTCTACCTAATTGGAATCAATGTCTTGTACATATGTTTTAGATCATTTATTTCTGGATCTATTACAAAAAGTTTTTCTCCGTTTAATGAAGCATTAGAATCTATTTCTTTTTCTTCGATTAGTTTTTCAATCATTTCTAAATCAACTATGTGCATAAAAGTACAGTCATCTGTACTAGCATAACAAACTGGATGATTGTCCTGACTGAGAACTGCACCAATTGCATATTTACTAGCGTCTGTTGTTAATTGGAATTTTTTCTGAAAGTCTGGGTATCGTAATATGGGATGGTTAGTAATGAGTTGTTTAAGTTTTTCGAAGAAATATATATATATATATATATATATATATATATAATATATATATATATATATATATATATATATATATATATATAATAATAATATATATATATATATTATATATTTTATTATATATATATATATATATATATATATATATATATATATATAAGAAGTATATTGATTGCCCAAAGCATAGCATATCTTTCTTTAGATATTTGGTCATCGGCTGAGCTACTTTTGCGTAATCTTTGATAAATTTGCGATAGTAGCCTGTCTTGGGTAGTTTAAGGTTCTTAATGACCTCAACTTTTTTTTGGATCAGGCTTAATGCCATTTTCCGTCAAGACATGTCCCAAGTATTGTGTCTCCTTTTGAAGTAAGTTACATTTATTAGTTTGGATCTTAAGGTTGTACTCTCTTAGCCTTTCTCCAGATTTTGTTTGTGTTCTTCTAAACTTGTTCTGAAGACGAGTATGTCATCAACGTACACCACACCAATTTTTTTAATAAGACCTTTAAGCATTGTATTCATTAATCTTTGAAAAGTTGAAATGGCATTTTTCAACCCAAAAGGCATTCTGATAAATTCAAAATGTCCATGTGCTGTAGGGAAAGCGATCTTATGTTGGTCTCTTTCACTTACCATGATCTGGCGAAAACCTTTGGCTAAATCTAAAGTACTGATATAGTAAGCTCTGCCCAATTTATCGAATATATCATCGATATTGGGGATTGGGAAATTTGTCACTAACAGTGATTTCATTCAATTTCCTGTAGTCGATGACAAACCTCCACTTTTGTTTGCCTGAATTATCAACCTTTTTAGGAACAGTTCAAATAAGACTGTTGAATGGACTGTTACTTTCTTTAATAATCCCTTGAGCTAACATTTCTGTTATTTGCCGCTCGACTTCTCTTTCATGTATTTGAAATCGATATGCCTTAGTATAGATGGGCTGCGAACTTGTTGTTATTATTTCATGCTTAATACAATCTACATATGTTTGTAAGTTTTTGATCTTCTGTAAAAAATAAATCACTATTACTTTTTAACAGTTCGTATATATGCTATTCTTTTTCGCTGTTAAGCATAGATAAGTCTATTTTACTTAGAAAATTAGATTTTTCTTCTTTTTTGGTTCTAACACATTTACTTCATCGTCGGTATAAGGACAATCGAATCCTTTGAACTTTGATATAACATTGTTTATTTCCAAGTGATAATTTTTAAACTCCACTTTACCACCTAGAGGTATTAAAATATTCGAACCTATAATTACTTGAAATTTCTAATTGGTGAAATTCATCAATTTCCAATTAATTGTGGTAATTTTTTCAGTTTCGATATTAACGTTTCCAATTACTGTAGTTATTGGAATTGGTTTGATTTTCAAAATAGGAGTTTCAGGAAATAGATTTTTATGTAAAATAGATATGGGCGAACCACTATCCACCAGGCAGTTAAATTGGTGACCATTTATTGTTCATTCCACTATGGGAGATGCAAAGTCTTCGAGTTTTCTGCAAGAAAATTTGCAGCTCTTTGTTCCTGCTGCCGGTCGATAGCATTGACGTCCACCGGCTCTGGAGCATTGTTTCTATTGTTTCTATTATATGCATTATTATTTCTAGGGGTTTGCCTAGAAATATAACTATTAGAAAATTGACCACTATTGTTATAATAAGGTCTTGGGTAATTATTTCCTGCATTAGGATGAGTATACCTTCCAGAATTGTTTGGTTGCCCATTTGTAGGTCTATGGACATATCTTTGGTTATTTTGCCAATTATTGTTATTATGAACTGTCGGCGTATTTCGTTGTATATTATTCCTGTTAAAATTAAACTTCGATGGTTTACTTCTAGCATTATTTTATAAGCGTCCTTAAAAGATGAAGGATTTCTACCTAGTACAATTGCTTTTGTCGGTTCTGGTAGATTGTTTTTGAATGAATCTAGTGCGATTCAATTATTTGAACTGATTATACTTGGGTCAATATTATTCTGTAACATGTTTATGTTATTTATTCTATAGAGATATTTGTTGATTTCATTAAAAAAATCTTCCACAGTTGTCTTAACTCTGGCCACACGAATTTTATCTAATAGAGTGTTTGCGAATACTCTTTCTCCAAATTCTTCGATAAGAATCGTTTTAATTTCGTTCCATTCGGTAATTCTGCCTCTTCTTTGTAAGGCTTCGTACTTACTAGCGTTATACTCGAGCTTAGGACGGATGTAGGCCTTGTAAATTGTAGCCAGATCAGAGGGGGTAAAGTATTTTTTGCATCGTTTTAGGAAACCTAGACATTTCGCAGCATTTTTGGCGACCTCATGTATGTGATCGTTCCAACTAAGTGTTGAGTTGATACGCATACCGAGGATGGAAAGTTTTTCGGTTTCAACAACGCAGGTGCCGTCCATGGATAACGGCTGGTTATTTTGGGAACGCTTGAGTGACAGTTGACAGCACTGAGTTTTGGAAGCATTAAATTCCACTCTATTTCTTGTACCCCAAGCGATTATGCTGTCAAGATCGGAATTTAATGTGCTTGACATACGCTGCCGTTCCAAGTCTACGGCCGAAGTACAGGGACGTGAGCCAAGGAACGAATATGAGAAGCTGAGGGTACTGTCATCAGCGAAGGAGTGAATAGGATTAGAAGTATCAGATAAGAGATCATTTGTGAAAATGAGAAAGAGTGTCGGAGACAGAACGGAGCTCTGGGGAACACCAGCATTAATATGGTGGATATCAGACTTGAACCCATCCAGCACGACTTGTATTGAATGGTTCGAAAGGTAATTTCTAATCCATTGAAGAAGAGACTTATCGATTCCATAAGCACGCATTTTCGACAAGAGAGCCTGATGCCAGACTCTGTCAAATGCTTTTGAAATATCAAGCGCAACGATCTTTCTTTCTCCAACATTGTGCAAAGATTGGTTCCACTTTTCGGTGAGATATGCCATCAGATCACCAGTGGACCTGTTGCTGCGGAAGCCGTACTGCCGGTCATTAATAAGCTTGCGGGATTCAAGATATTTCACAAGCTGACGATTTATCAGCGTTTCCATGACCTTGGAAAGAAGGGACGTAAGTGCTATGGGTCGGTAGGAGGTGGGAGACGAAGATTCCCCTTTTTTAGGGACGGGCTGGGCAAATGCTGTTTTCCACTTACTCGGAAAGAGCCATAAAGAGTAGGATAGATGGAAAAGCTTACGCAGTTGTTTTGCCAGCGTTGAAGAACACCTCTTCAGAAGAACAGGGGGTATACCATCCGGGCCAGCGGATTTGTGCACGTTTAGATCTTTAAGGATTCTTGCAACTGTACGAGTGCGAAAGTGGATCTGTCCCATGGAAAAATTTACGCTCTCAAGCACAGGTGGAGACAAAGCAGAATCCGGAAGCGTTGAGCTAGCTGCGAAGTGAGCAGCAAGCAGATTTGCTTTGTCCAAAGAGTTGACAGCTGGAATGTCATTGTGAATAAGCGTCGGAATTGAAGACGAGGCTGTGTTTCTAATGTTTTTCACAAAAGACCAAAAGTTTTTGCTACCCTTGGGACATTGTAGCACTTTTTGCCTCAACTTTTGGTCGTAGGAAAATTTCACACGTCTTAATAGTGAATTGCAGTCATTACGGGCCCGTTTAAACTTCTTCCGGTTTTCCTCAGAAGGGTTGGCTTTATAAATCCGGAAACTCATCTCTCTTAACCTGATAGCCTCTTTGCAGCTCAAGTCATACCATGCATTTGCCTTGGGCTTGATGCTCTTCACTCTGTGTGGAATGAAGGACTTCATACCCAACAAAATAATATTTGTGATCGTATCAGCAGCGGCATCCACGTCACTATCGAGGAAGCATAGTGACCAGTTAAAATTCCTAAAGAAGTTATTAAGTCCGCTCCAGTCGGCTTTCTCGTAGAGCCATACAGTTCTTTTAGGAAATCGTTCTCTAACTGTGTGGGGTGAATACGAGAAATTAGCTGATACGACACAATGGTCAGACGAGCCTAGAGGCGAAAGTATTTCGATTGAGTATTTCTCAGGATGAGAGGTGAGAAACAGGTCCAAGGTGTTAGCGCATTGATCTGCAATGTCGGGTATTCGTGTTGGCTCATTCACAACATACCTTCCTTCGGGTGTTGTCTGGCCTGAATGTCGAAGCCAAGTAGAATTGTGTACATTGAAATCGCCCGCAATAGCGATTTCAGTGTGAGGATATAGGGATACAATTCTTGTGATGGAGTCGGACAGCGCATCAAACTCATTATAAGTCTAGTTACTGTCCAGGTTTGAACTTCTATAAATGAAGCAGTAGTGGATTAAATGCTTACGGACATTGAATTTTAACCACAGAAAATTAAATTCCGGATTGGAACAGAGACCGTATTGTGGTTGAAGTTGGTAAGCAACATCACTACGCACATAAATGGCAAGACCGCGGTGAAGAAAAAACAAGGGCACCAAGTTATATCCAGGCAGGTTCAAATCCGACAAGTCGGTATTCTCTCTTGCGAAGGAGGGGGGGAGGGGGAGGAGCGGATCGTGTGCGCTGAGCGGTCACTCTTTATGCAGTTTAATTGTGATAATTATTTTTACCGATTTTATCGGTTTTACTTATCGCATCGACTTTTCGGCTTTACTGATTGCATCGACTTTTCGACTTTACTTATCTCACCCACTGCGCCACTTTTATTTTAATAATCACAACTAAATTTTTTTGTAAGATTTCAATTGATTACTCAATATTAACTCTAGGAGTAACTTGGAACAATTTTTTAACTCTAGAAATATCTTGGAACAACTGAACTCATTGGAGTTGGGATTCAGTTGCATCGCCGAGAGAATGGCAATCAAATCTGCAAGTCAGCACATCTCATCGTACCACACGCATTTGTTTACGAAATGCGAGCGACGCCGATTGTGCTGATCCCAGCGATAGACTGTAATCCGATCTCCAGTTCGTTCAATCGTCGCTTAAAAGGGACGACCATTGTTTGTTGATATAACCGTGATGGCATGCAGGTTTCGCGTTGGCCCAGACGTTGTGTCAGCGATTTCGTTGTGCTGGAAACGATGGGCAGACAGCTGAGGCGAATCTTGGTGTCATACAATATGTTGTTCCTTAACTTCTTTGACTTGGAAGGGATAAGAATATTATTGTCTATAAAACCGGTAAAACGATCGTGACAGGGGTAAATACACATTTCGAACACATACCGGGATTAATTATGGTTTAATTTTACCTTGTACTTTTATGTACGGTAGGTTTGAGTTGAGGCCTCTAAACGAAAATTTTCACCATTTATATCGTTTGAAAACGTGGTTTCTCTCTGTTCATTATGAACTTGGTTCCTACGACATTGTTGGTAATTACCGTTTTGTTTTCTATGGTAATCTTGCGGAAGATTGGACTCTTCTCGTCGCCGTTGGTAGTTTTGTGTGCGTGATGAATGCTGCCCAAATTGATTGCTATGTCGATTTCTGTTCCTTTCGGTTAGTCCAATTTCCATGGGTCCTGGTGGTGGTTGATAAAAGGGGTTACTATTAAAGGGGTTGATAATGCCGCTGTTGTTCTGTATTATTGGAATTACTGAACCTTGTTCTAGTATGGTTGAAAGGAGGTCTGCTTGGTTGTAGTGTAGTGGAGCTCCTTTTAGTATTATAGTAAGCATAGCCTGATTCGTAAATGAAACGAAAATGTTAATTGCTTCTTCTAGGTTTGGGGAATTTCTACAATGCAGAAGCGAGCGAAATTACTAGAGCTGAGTGTTTATTGTTCTCTATGTTACTCGTTGCCAGTTGAGTGTTCTCTGTCAGTGGTCTAGTTTTTTGGTTGAGTCGACGTAATACTGTCTTGATTTCGTTGTAAAATGCTACTCTATTTGTCTTGAAAGTTATAGACCTAAGTTCGTCAAACAGTTCCACTATACTTAACCTATCGCCAAAGTTACTATAAAGGATTTGCTTCATTTGAATCCAATTGGTGACATGGTAATTAATTTCTATTATCTCTCGGGCCCTGCCCTTTAATTTGGATTTTATAATATCCGAAAAAATGCTTTGTCCCTGCTCATCGTACTTTTGCATAAGAGGGTGTATTTTGTCTATCAGGTCGACGAAGTTTTGAAGTTCTCTGAAGTCCCCGTGGAAATCAGGTAACTTCGTAAGATATTTAATAGTACTTAAAGTAAGGTTGGTGTTGGGACTGTTGTACTCGCTATCTCTGAGATTCTTTTCGATTTTTCACGAATGTAATTGATTTGTTCTTCGAGAGACATAGAGGTTTAAACAATTGTTAAAACTTATAAACGTAAATTAATATCTAAACTTAAATCAAAAATTATTATCTAAATGTAAAATATATTTGCTTGCTGTTCCGCTTGCTATTCCTCTTGCTGTTAAGCTCCCAAGTGTAAACGGGATTTTACTTTTGATTTTACAATTTTCTGTTCAAATTGTTCACTATCTGTTTTTGTCTATTTGTTCACTATTATTTTGTGCTTTCACTATTTGAAAGGTTGTTAGGTTGTCTCTTGTAAGTCCGTACAGAGTTTCGAGCACTTTGCACCTTTGCAAAATAAAAACCTTAACACTTTGCACTTTTTGGAGTTGGAAAAAAACACTTTGCACCTTTGCAAGTCAGGGGGAATTTTGTTCTCGCCACGAAACGTTGATACGTATACGTTAATTTGCTATGTTTGCACAAGGTTCCACGAATTGCATTTTCGCGTTTCACCATTAGAGCGGATGTGCCGCAGACGATTGGCTTGCAATTCGTGGGGTCATTCGATCCCTTGTGCATTACACGTTTATTATATTATGTTAATTTTGGGAACTTTCGCTGCGATCGGTGTTTTGGTGTTTATGATCCCCAAAAGGGGTGTGTTCGACAGTTCAGAAAGGAAATGAAGGTTCAAAAATATTTACTTATAACCGCACATTTATTGGATTGTATAATAGAATAAGCACTAAATTATTAAGAGCTGCGCAATAGCGTCCGCCCAGACTCGTGGTCGCACTTGAAATCCCTGACATTTGTTCGGGTTTTGTGCTTTAAACAGAAAAGTTACATTAAATTAAGAGTTATGCTGATTATCAGGAAGGTTATACTTGGACTTATCAGCAGTCCCGTACTAGATGATACCTTAGACAATGTTTTCACATTGTCCAAGTGAAGCTTATGCAGATGTTGAATGTCTTATGTTATATCGCCTTCTGTCAGATTGCTCTATAGCAGTGGGGGTAAGATATGGTAGGTTCTACTTTCCCAATTTGTGTATTTAGTGTTAATTATTTTTATGGGTTCATTGTGGAAGCTTATAAGAAAAGTGCCGTTAAGGCCTTTACTGGTTCTATCATAGGTGAGGTTATCGAAATAGTTGGTTAGAAATAGGGTGCTTTCATTAATAAGTTCAATTACTGGTTTGTACTGAATTTGATAGTCGCATGTTGCCTCTTCACCATTTAGCAATTTGATTATGCAATCTTGGGAGTTCAGCTTTTCAAGCTTTTCGTTCCTTCGCCAAGTTGTTGTTTCTTGAATTACCATGCAATTTCCCTAAATACCGTATTTTAATGAATGTGAAATGAGTAGGTTGTTTAGTGTTCGAATTAAACAATTAACACACAAAAATTTTTATTGACCAAACTAACAATTTATATTTTGGGTGTTGACCCGTTGAACACTTTTAATAGACTGCCTGGAGCTCGAATGCACTATTTACCTGCTGCAACCAAAAGCTGCTTAGTAAGCAAATCGGTACCGTGTGACCGAAGAGCGGTGGTGTCACATGCTCTTTCGCGTGGAGAAAAAAAAGACGCTTGAAATTAATTTTGAATTCTGGTCACACGGTTTGGTACAGGAAATGGTGAATTCTGAGCTAGAGTATAGAACATTTTTTTTGTGATATACATATGTACATATAATCTGAACATACTCCCTCCTTCGAGGGTTTCTAATCCTTAAAATTTATACATGAAAGTGAACAAATTAATGAAATTGATAATAACAATTGAAAATTTTGATATTACAGGCGCTGCATAATATTGATCAACTAGGTTTTGACTATTATTATCCTTAAAACTAAAATTGTAATCAAATAACATTGCGTAACATAACGCTTGAGTTTAAACAAATACTTCAAATCGCTGCGGTAATTGAGAATGAGGTGCCGGTGTATGTTTTTGTCTTTTTGAATAAAAGTGCGCAACCACCAGGGCAATCATGCCAGCCAAAAGAAAATAGCCTAACCCATAATGGTGATAGTCATGTGCAGTTATGGTTTCAGGTTTTGAAAAAAAACTAGTTTGATTAACTACGTCATCAATTTTTGTCTTTAAATTATCAAGCTCTGAAACATCAACGTCACTTATTAAGGATGGTTCGGCGGTATTGTTTCCAAGACTCTGATTTACTATCCAATTGAAGATGTTTGCGCTGGGAATGAACGAGTCCTTTATTATGCTGCCATGTTCTAATTGACCACTAATGATGACAGATGGTAACTTAAGGGTGCATGACCTTTGAAATTCCATCAGTATGTTCCCAGTTAAATATAAAGGGCGGGTGTTCCTTCGGCAAATGATGTGTGCAGTTTTATTAAATGCTATTGAAAGTATCCATGCGTTAAATGTTTTTAAACTTATCCACTGGTTTTGTTTCGGCACAGCCTTGATAGTACATCGTTCAAATAGGCCATCTCACAGCCATGATGATCATTTTGATGCACAGAGATAGGATGATTCTGGCCGCAAAGATAGGTCTGGAGTTGAAAAACCTTACACAACCCTAATGCCGCCTCTGTCAAAGGAAAATAATTGTCTTTCATTAAAGTATGTAACTGCCAAATAGGAATAGCTGCTTTCGATCATATATCTTGCATTTTCGTAAAGTATTGGACTTTTAATTAAGTTGGAAATTTGAAATTCCTCTGTATTTATGAGGGGCAACTCAATTTTAAATATGACCGTATTATTGAACATACAAGCTTTTACCGTAGCTATTTTGTAGATATCAATTACAGATCCACTTGGTAAAGTCAAATCGGCTGTTAGATGATTGCGTATTTTTACCGTTTGTTGATAGAATGCTTCACAATCATTTTCTTCCTTGCTCATTGTTCTTATAGGAATTTCATGATTCTCTGTTTCCCATAACTTGCGCACTAGTTTTTCTAAGGATGTCAATGAGGGCCTTGCTGCTATATAACAGTGCTTTATCGTTGAGATCTCCAACGCGCTTCCAGTAACAACCCATCCTAATTTCGTATTACGCAGCATTGGGAGATTATTTGAAATGCTTATCTCTTCTGGTAAGAACAACAAATCAAAGAATATTCATTTAGAATATATTGAAAACATGGGATCGGTAACCTGCATATTTGATGGCAAATTCCAAGACGTGTAGACTTAGTGAACAGGTTTGTATTCGCTGATACGTGACATGATGCCTACCTCAAGTGTAGTCGTATAAGGTGACGTCCTTGACTCAATTGTAACTTGAGCCATAAACTCAGCTTTGCACTCCTTACCGTCTATTCCACTAATGGGTATCTCCGACCAGCACTTTTTCAACCCTAATTCATGCGCCATATTCGCCGTCATGAAGCTAATTCATGAGCCGCAGTCTAGAAGAGCACGGCATGGGATACGCACACTATTGAAATGACGTTGATAATAGCAGTGGCAGGATAAACGTGACGTTTTAATGTTTTAATGTCTATGGCCGCATTTCCTGACACGACAGGTGGTTCGCACTTCTTATTCAAATAGGACTCACCTTGTCTATTCGTTTCTCCGCAAACTTTTGTCCTGGTCCTGATTTCTTCTGGTTCTCATTAACCTTTGTTTGATGATTTAGTTGGGAACGTTGCTGATGATGTAAGAGGGTGTTGTGCTTTCGACCACACTTCTGGCAGCATCCGGACTGGCACGATGGAGAAAAATGGCCATGCTTGAGGCAATTCCGGTAAAGCTGGAGTCTACGAACTGCTTTCCCTCGTTCTTCCTGTGAAGGAGATAGAAATTGTAAGCAGTTGTACAGTTTGTGTTTACTTGAGTTAGACATAGTGAAGCTTATACTGCTTGCACCATTTGTCACAGTAAGCGCAGTTGTCCTCCTTGGCTCCCATCGCCTCTAAGGTCTGAAATCGCAGCTCCGCAAATTTCTGGAAATGATCTAAGTTAAGACTTGTCCTTGGATCGCGTAATGACTGCTCGAACAACCCTCTACCTTCTTTATCCAACTTTTGCAGCATTAAATGTACCACTAACGGATCCCAGTTGTTTATGTCGATTTGCGATTGCTTGCATACGTGTAATTTTCTCAGACTACTAGTAGTACTCACTGTGGAAGGTTGTGTCAAAAGCCTCGTCAATTGAGCAGTCATCAATAACCGCCGATTATCGAATCGGTCAACCAGTGTTTTCCAGGCCACTGGATGTATTCAATGAGGTTGTGTGCCTCTCCTGTTACGTTGGCACGAAGAAAATACAACTTTTGGGCGAATAGTATTGACTGCTCATGTACAAGTTGCTTAAACAAATCAATTAATATAATTGCCGTCGAATTTGGGCAGTTCTATCTTCGGTAGCTTCATTGCTGTATTTACTGGTATAGTTTGAATTGTAAATTTTTCAAAGTTTTCAGAGAGTTCAATAAGTGCGGCGTCTACTTTATCCCTCAACTGAAAATGCTGTCGCATATCTTGCAGCGTTGCTTGGTCTCCCAATCTTTCGTGCATGATTTGATTTTGACTCCAAATCTCTTCGATGGATCGTGCTCTGATCCTGTAGACTGGAGAAGATTGTCCTCGTGCAAGTTCCATTTTGCACTTATCCAAGGATCGTTGTGATATTGATGTAAGTAACATATATCTCTATTGTATGCTGGCATTTTCCTTAGTTGGCGTTAATCGCACTGCCGCATAATGGTCAAATACATACGCCCGTCTTTCTGGATCGGTTAGTGGTTGTTGTGTTGGTGCTGCTGTGGCTGTTTGAGTTGCTGAGGCTATGGCTGCTTGAGTCGCTGCTGCTGTGGCTGCTGGTTCTGGTGCTGCTGTGGCGGCTGGTACTGCTGCTGCTGTAGGTGCTGCTGTAGGCTCCGTTCGCTCTGTTGTCATTAATTTGCTGACGATGTCCTTCTTAAGATTGTCATACACCGATTTAATCTTATCGTAGTATGATTTAGCGAAATAATCGTGACCTATTCAAGCACTGTAGTTATCGCGAATTTCGCTATCATTGTTATCGAATTCCTCCCATAAGAAATCCAATAACTGTCATCTGTTTTCTACATAGCTTCGAATTTTCCTGCTGGAACTATTCTTTTCATAGTTCCGAGTCAGGCTGCATATTTCATCGCCAACTTTATTTTGACGGTCTGCAAGTGCTTCCATTCACTGCTATACTTCCACAAATAATCACTTATTACAAGGTTTTTTTTTTATTTGTTTTCACGCACTTTATACAGGCTACGAAACTTTTTTAAGTGTGTCCTGCCACGGTCGCCAATGTTCGGATTAAACAATTAACACACAAACCCTTTTATTGACCAAAGTAACAATTTAACAATTTATATTTTGGGTGTTGAGCCGTTGAACACTTTTAACAGACTGCCTCGAGCTCGAATGCACCATTTACCTGCTGCAACCAAAAGCTGCTTAGTAAGCAAATTTTTTCCGTGTGACCGAAGAGCGGTGGTGTCAAATGCTCTTTCGCGTGGAGAATCAAAAGATGCGTGAAATTAAGTTTGAATTCTGGTCACACGGTTTGGTACAGGAAATGGTGAATTCTGAGCTTGAGTATAGAACATTTTTTGTGTGATATACGTATAAACATATAATCTGAACAGTAAGGTTAAGATGTATTCTTTTGTTGTTATTTACGGTAGATCGTATGATAATATGATTCAATATTGTTTCGTCCGTCTGTGGTAAGCACATTACGTAAAGGAGAAGTGAGTCTTTTATTAACATCATTGGTTCAGAATTTTCAATAGCTTGGAGTTCGTTCTTGAATGGAAGCGTTATTGTTTTTGACAATATGTCGGCAATGTCAGCTTTATTTAACAGATTTGAGTTCACGACACCTTTTTTTGCAAGCTGTCCGGCTAGCACTATTTCTCCGATTTCTTCTTTCAAAAGGCCAAGTGTGTTGAATAGCATTTGCTCGTATTTTCCAATGTTTTTTAAGTGAATTTTTTTCGATTATTCTATTGTATTTCTCAGAGTAGATTTTCTTTGGTTTCTTCCTTTAAGTTGTCCCATCAAGTCTTTTATTTTTAAGAGTCGAAGCTCTAGTTGCGGTAAATATGCACTTGTTGTTGAGATATTATGGCGTATTTTCATTTTAATATAGTCTATTGTTTGTTCGTAGTTGGTGTAGTTGTGTGTATTATTTTGTAATTACCATATTATATTTCCCGTGCCCTGCTTTACTGCAATTAGTGAACTTTGGTACTCGTAAACGTTAACTGCGGCTTTCGTCCATGAGCAAGTGATTAATCTGAAATAGACAGTATATTTTTGAGATGTGACTTGTGAATTCGTCTGCCGTTAGTTGTGGGTATTGTAACGTTTTTGTCCAATCCTACTGTTTCCTTGTGGTATATTGGTTTCTCTTTCCCTTTGATTTGCTTGTTCCTTTTATATACAGTTTCACCAGGATTGTAATTCTTAGGTGTGGATCTTTAGTGATTGTGTCTATTCAGTTGATTTCTTTGGTTACGTATAATTTCGTACTTTAGGTCAGTATTAATAATGTCTTTAAAATTCGTCAGGTTTTGATAATTTATTCTTTGGGATCGACCAAAGAAAATGTCAGCTGGCTTCCTCTTAGTTACCGAATGGATTGTGTTATTATATCGGTCTACCGCTATATTTACAATATGCTTAATTGAATAATCAGCATATTCCTCTTGAAGACACCTTATGAATTCGATTATGGTTAAGAACTCTTTTTACAGTTCCATTCACTTGACTTTTTTGCGGAGGAGCCAAATAGGTAGTTACTCCTAGTTCTTCAATCTGATTTAATATTATAGGGCTAATAAAACTTATTTTATCTCGTACGTGTAGTACGGACTTATTTTTGACGTGAAAGAATTTCGTGAATTTAGAAAATTTGTCGACACAAGTTATGAATTTTTCCTTGTTGATTTCTATTATGTCGATGTGCAAAATTTCTGTTGGGTAAGGTGGGTTGTAATTCGGGCTTGAGTGGGTGTCGGTTGTATTTATTGGAGCAACAAATATCACAAGAATTTGCGAATTTTTTTTGTTAATTTTGTCATTTGAAGAAAGTAGTATTCCTCCAATATTTGGTCTTTATTTTCTTTATAGTCTCTGTGAGCACGTTTGTGTTCTTCTTGGATTATTTTGAATTTATTTTCCTCGTTATTGACGTCCGTAACTATTCTCTGTGTGATTCTTATTTTGTAACGACTGAAAGAATTTTTATAAATTTCTTGCAGTAATGGAATATGTCTTTCTGGGATTTTGATACCGTTTAGAATGTTGGAGTAAACCTCTTAGAATTGTTGTCTTAGAATTGTTGTCAGGCCGTCAGTATCAAAAGTTTGCATTTTAATATAGTGTCTATGGTATTTCGGATGAGGTTCTTCATGACAAATCATATCCTTACAATTGTAAAATAAGAGTTGATTCTTAAATACGTTTAGGGGAACTTCGGTGTGCGGAATGGGGTCAATGTTATCCTCTTCAGCGCTGTGCTGCGTACCCGATGATAATGTTAGGATATTAAGCTCGACTGGAAGTCGCGACTATGAATCAGCCACGTTTGTTTCTCCCGGCTTATAAATTAGAGAATAGTTAAATTCTTCGATTTTCACTTTCCATCTTTTAAGCTTCGCATTGTTGTTGCGATTGCTCATAGCGTATGTCAATGGTTGACGACCTGTAAGATTTTTTATACTTTTAGCGCCGTAAAGATATGTTCTGAGTTTATCAAGGGACCATAATATTGCTAACATCTCTTTCTCTATTGTTGAGTAGCTTTCTTCTGTTTTATTTAGCGATCTTGATATGAAAGCCACGGGTTTGTCTTTGCCCACTTCTCCTTGCGATAGGACAGCTGCAATGGCAAGGTTAGAGGCGTCAGTTGTGAGAATGAATGACATGCTAAAGTTCGGGAAGATTAAAATGTCTGACGATATAAGCCTTTCTTTCAGATTCTTAAATGCTTTCAAGGCCTAGTCATCTAAGCGTACTTCTGTCTTCATTGACTGATTTGCTTTAATTTGGGCGTTTGCTACTTTGGCAAAGTCTTTAATAAACTTCCGGTAGTATGATGCTAGGCCTATAAAACTTTTTAAATGTTTAAGGTTTTGCGGTGGGGATATTTTCTGAATTGCAACTTTCTTTCGGGGGTCTGCACATATTCCCTGTTGCGTAAATATATATATTCTAGAAAATTCACTTCAGATTTCAAAAATTTTGATTTCTCTGTTTGTTTTTCCCGAAGACGATTATGTCGTCTATAAAAACGTAGCACTTTTTCCCTATAAGTGGTCTTAAGACATCATTGATCGTGCGCTGGAAAATAGCCGGTGCATTTTTTAGTCCGAACGGTAGTCGGGCAAATTCGTATTTGCCGTTTGCTGTCGTGAAGGTTGTTTTGTGAATATCGCTTTCCTTCATTTTAATCTGGTAAAAGTCAGATGTCAAATCAAGCGTTGAGAAATATTTACACTCTCCTAGGCTTGCTAGTGTGTTTGTTATGTCGGGAATAGGGTAGGCGTCTGGTATCGTTATTGCGTTAAGCCGTTTGAAGTCCATTACAATTCCGGATTGTTTTTCACCTGCTGCATTCACTTTTTTGGAACTAAGGGCTTTTGCTGATCTACGATTCGATTTCTGTCCTTAAATTGGCAGGATAGGGGTATGATTTGGTGTAAATTGGTTCGGAAGAAGTAGTTCTAATGGCTGTACGGATGTTTGTATCTATAGTTCCGCTATCAGAAATCGTTCCAAAGAGTTTTCTGTGCTTCATAAGGATTTGTTCTATCTCGGGATCAATGTCCTAATTAATTTGAATATTATTTACTTGCTTTGATTCTTCTTCCTTGAGATTTATTCTGATGTTGGTGTTTACGGTAAGGGTGTTGTTCCTTCTGTAGATGACAGGTTTTAACTCTTTGAGAGTGTTGTCGCGTTTTATTCCGTCGAATGACTCAAGTCCTGGTAGGATAAAAAATCTACTAACATGTTGTTTCCTATGCTCTTAAAGAAGGGACTGGTGGTTTTCGTTATCTCGATCTCCCCTCTTGCGGATTTGATTTTGAATGGTTTGTCTACTGGTTTACTATTAGCGGCTATTTCATCAGACACAAAATTTTTGTTGGCTCCTGTTTCTATCAAGAATTTTAAAGGCTTTCCATCTCTAGTAACATTCTCTAGGTATGGTACGCTAGAGAGGCTTCCGTTATAAAATTTACTTCAGTGTAGTCTTCGGCATCTCTTTCGTTAATAATTGAATCCTTGTGGGCATTAAGATAGTTTTCATTCAATTGGTTCTTCCTCTACGATATTGGTTGCAAAGAGACGCTGTTGTTTCCGCGGACAATTTTCCGAACTTTCTCGCTGTATGGGTTTATTTGCCAGTCGATTCATGTAATTTACGTGTCGTGTTTGTACCGATTGGTCTGTTTGCATTGGTTGGGGAGGTTTTGGGTTTGATGGTCTAGGCGGTGGTATACTATTCACACTGGGTATTTCGGGGAATATTATAAATTTGACTTCGCTCTTGAGGCGAAATTACTCTGTACGGTGTTGCCGGTTTTTTAGGGTTTTTCGGATAAAATATTTGCTTCACTGGTGCATTGACTGTATTGTTGTAATCTCTTCTATGAATAGAGGAGTTTCTGAAATTCAGATTTTAAAACTCCAGACACGAAGTATAAGCCTCGGGGATCGTGTTCTTATGGGAACGAAAAGCACTGGGTGTGAGTTTGTATCGAGTGTTTTATTTCAGACGTTCACTGATTTTTGTTAACACTAGTCGTGTTCTTATGTGTACGACTTTTTTGTTCCACTTCGCATTTCGAGAGGTTTATGTCGTGTTTTAATGATCTCAATGTGTGTAACACTTAAGAAAAAAAAAACACGCACTACTTTGCTTTTGCTTAACACCTGAACAACTTTATTATGATTTCTTCGATTAATATATATAATTTTTCCTAAGCTAAGCTTTTTTTTACATATTTCTTAGAATCTACCGATAATAATAAAATGCGTGTGGTGCAATTATTTGGGAGAGGAGCATGTGAGAATTCCGAGTAAGGAGTATATTTGGTTATGAGTGAGGTGCATGGGGAGAAGTATGGGAATGTTTAGCGCAAGCAGTGGAAATGCTGTGCAAGCGATATATTTTATTATGGGTGAGGTGCATATGGGAAATGTGGGTAATCATTGTGTTAACTTACATGGCTGCTGAACTTGCCATGTACTCGTTGCTCCATCTGCTCCAGAAATGCTGCTGCATCTGGTTTTTTATGCTCCACAGCTAGAGTCGCCCTTGAGGTACGTTGCTCACATCTGCACTAAGAGGCAACACAATCTGCTCACCAATCAAGAAATGCCCGGGTGTAAGCGCACACAGATCGCTAACACCATCGGGCAGTGCACATAGGGGTCTGGAATTCAGGCACGCTTCGATGAGGGCTAGCAGTGTAGAGAGTGATTCAAACATCAAGATCTGCTTGCCCATGACCCTTCGCAAATGGTGCTTCACCGACTTAACTCCAGCTTCCCAGATGCCTCTCATATGCGGTGCGCCTGGAACGATGAATCTCTATTCCGTCCCGCGGTTATTGATTTGCTCGCATATGCTTCCATTGCTCACCGCTCTTCTTCAATTCCGTATTGGCTCCAACGAAGGTTGTTGCATTGTTGCTCCAAAGTACTGCGCATGCTCCGCGGCGTCCCGTAAAGCGCTGGAAAGCTGCCAGAAAGGCGCCGCTCTTTTGGTTGCTCACAAGTTCTAGATGTATGGCCTTAGTTACCACGTACACGAACACTGCTATATAGCCCTTTTCGATGACCTTGAATCTTGATCTGGCTTTAATCTGCACTGGCCCTGCATAGTCCACACCGCTTTGCTTGAATGCTGTAGATGGCTGGACACGGTCCCTTGGGAGGGTGCCCACAAGTTGCTCTGATGTTATCTTGCTCTGCTGGAAACACGTTATGCACCATGAAATGTAGGTCTTCGTTACACGCCTTAATGATGGAATCCAAAAACGTTGTCGGATATATTGCATGCACAATTGCACGCCTCCTTGTAGTGTTCTGCGCTTCACGAACCAAAAGTTCACTCAGCCTGCTCTTGGCTGGTACAATTATAGGATGGATCACCTCATATGGCGTTGCCGAGTTTTGAAGCCGTCCTTTCACTCGTTAGATCCCCTTAGCGTCTAGGAAAGGATAAACTGACGCAATACTGCTCGAATTCTCCAATTTAAGTTTACACTTTAGCTGTTGAAGCTTCTTGTAGTACACATCTTGTCGCACAGTCCTAGACCAATTAGCGAGGTCGTCGTCACGCTCTGTTTGTGTCACCAGCCCACCTTGGAGCTCTTGGTCCTTTTTTCTGCACACTCTCGTAAATCTCATCACAACGGCTGTCACTCTCAGCATGCTCTACAATGTTGATTGTCGCTCCAAAAGATTGATGCCATCGATGCTCAGCACTGCTTTTCTTGGAACAGCGAAGCTGACTATAGGCGATCTAACCTCCGCCATTACTTCCTATGGACTTCGTCAGGTACTGATTGATTCTGTCCTTGGCCAATTCTCTTCCTGGTCAAGAAGACAAGGCGGCCCCTGCCACCACAGCTTGCTTGAACTAGTTGCTCTGCCGGGATGCCTCTCGACTCTAAGTCCGCAGGGTTCTTACTCGATCGTCTCGATGTCTCCAGCGACGACCTCCACTCAGCTCTTGAATGTCGCTCACTCGATTTGCCACGAATGTCTTCAGCTCAGAAGGTAATTACCAATTCAACACAGCACAACTGTTGAATCGGTCAGTCTGCACGTCGACTTGCCACTGAGTGAGGTTGCGCGAGATACATCCCAGAGTGCCCTTGCCTTTAAAAAAACACAACTTCACTTATTGAAAGCAGAACAACTTATGATTTTATTATTTCGAATTATTTTTCTCTACACTTTTTTGTGAGGTGATTACATGGAATTGCATTCGCCGGAAATTTCCCAGACGCATAGTCAGCTTCTCATGCGTTCACCTGTACATTTGATATTTAATATTCTGCATTTTTTAAATGAATTTTAAATGTGCTATCTATTGTGGTTTGTGGAATAGTGGACGTCAGCATTTGTTGACCTTTAGGTTTGTACTTAGTGGACGATGTGCTTAGTGGACATCGTAACTCCTCCCCCTTGGAATGAAGCGACGGCCAGAGATATTGTGGAGTTGCTGTGGCTGAAGTGAAATCTTGTGAAATAGGGATTGTTTCGACGTTTCTTCTTATTATTAGTGCTAGTTATATGCAGTTTGTCCAAGGTTAGTTTGTCGATGGTTACGTTCTGAATTATGTTTTGGTGTGACACTGGGATTAGATGGATCTGGTCCCAATAGATGTTTGGTTTGCTGCTGTATAGAACTCCGTTTATGTTGATCGTCCAATCTTGGAATCTGATAAGTACAGTTCCTATTGTGGTATTTCTTGAGTTGCATGTTGAGATGATGAGTGTCTTTGGTGAATTAGTGGCTAGGATATGGTTTGGTTCAGGTTGGGTGATAGAAGATGAAAGTCCAACGTCCTTAATTGTACAGCGTGCTGGTAGGTTATTGATGATATTACCGATGCAGCTTGATGATTCGATTGGTTCCTGATGTATTGACTCTTTACAGTAGTATGTACCTTCTATTTTGGGGCATTTTTCGGTTAAATATTGAATTGTTCCTTTATTTAATAAAATATAACTTGAGGTTGAAATTTCTTTTGTAAGATTTATAGGGAGTGGGATTATATGGAATAGGGTATAATTTTCTTGGGATACTATAGGAATGCGAACATTGAGAATAATTTTTGTATTATTAAAGTAAGCCTGCAAGTTGAGTAACTCATAAATATGTTCTTTTGATTTTATTTCAATTGATTGGTTGTTTAGTATTTCTTGAACTTCTATGAGTTCTTCTTTTTTTCTTGTTCTTTATTAATACGAGCTGTAGTATTTCTCAGTCTTTCTAGCATCTTTACGTTAATTTTCGTTTGGTTTTCTATTGTATTCTCGAAAAGCAACTGATTCGATTACAATTGCTCAATTTGTTTATTTAAATTGGCTGCATCCATAGCGTCCATATTACCAGTGAAAAATTTTATAGTCGAACCTAGTCCGTCAATTAGTCCTCGTTTTGTTCGTAGTTTGGGTGTCAAAATGTCGAGTTTGTTTTCTATTTCTGTCTTGTCTGTCTGTCTTGTCTTGTCCCTTTATTGTTCTTGAAGATCCTAATTTTAGAGGTAATATTGATTGTTTTTGATTAAGCTCCAGAATTTCTATCTTCTGTCTGTTGATTGTCGTCATCATTGTAAGGATTAATCTGAAATGTACGTTTCTTTTTGATTTTTGCCTTATGAAGTTTCTGATTATTATAAGTGAGAACTGTAACTTTGTTATCTTTTCTTACTCTATGTTTGCTAAATCTAGGTGTCCTCTTATTCCTTCTACATTCCTTCCTATAAATAAATTAATCTTTTTTGTATTCAATGGGTTTTTACCTATAAGTATGTAGTTTCTCAATCCGTTTATTTGTTATTTCACTTTTTCTTTAATCTTAGGATTTAATACTTCTTAACTTCTTTAGATAATCATGTTCGTTGCAAAAATTAATTTTTTTGTTGAAATCTTGGGTTCTACCGTAAAAGAGCTAGACAGGGGTTAGTTTTGTGGTGGAATGTATTGCGTTATTTTAAGTAGTCATTGTTTCAGCTAGGATTTCTTTTTGATCAATATCTAAATAGTTTTCTTTTCTCTTGTGTGTTATAAGTCTGTATATTTTAGTTAACTTTGAATGAAGACGTTCAACTGGAATGAAGTGAAATGTAACTTTATATTGTATTGATTCCATAATGCTTTGAAAATGTTACTTGTGAATTCAGCACTTTGATCTGCAATGATTTTCTTTGGTATGCCATGTAACCTAAAGAAATGTTTCATATATCTTACTATTATTATGTTATTTCTAGAAGAAAGTGTATATGCCGCTGCAAATTTGGAAAATTTATCGACAACTGTAAGAATATTCTGATGATTTATACTGTAAACGTCTATGTGTAGGATATCTAAGGGTTGGATAGGGGATTCAGGCTTTTCAAATTGAGGTTTTGGTGGGGTGTGATCATATTTAAGTGTTTGACATTATTCGCAATTATTGATTGTTTGGATAATCTTGGTTTTCATAAACGGGAAAAAATATTGTCGTTTTAGATGGAGAAGTGTTTCATTAATGCCACGATGATTGTTGTTCGTGTGGTATTCGTTTATAAGTCTGTCTTGTTCGTCATTGTCTGTAATATCAGTCATCATGTTAGTGTTAAAATTGTAATGTTAGAGAAATGTTGGGAGTATACTAATTGGACTATTCGAAAGGTATTATCATCAGTTAAAATGGCTGTTAATTTTTTTGGAGGTAAATATTTCTTAAAGATATAAACAACTATGTCTTCTATAAATTGCGGACCTTTTATAATCGTTCTTAGTTTTTTCTTAAAGGGTACTTATTGTTTGACTGAGGTGTTGTCAGATTTTTCAAGAATGAGTTGTATGTTAAATGCATTGAGCGGTCGTTCAGAGATTGCAATGTGATCGTTAAGATCTTTTTCGGCTGAATGAACAGTGCTTCCAGAAATATCTTGAGTGACTATATCGTTGGTGTTAATTTCTTCTTGTTAAGCCCCGTTAGAGATTCTAATCCGACTAAGAGCGTCTGCGTTAGTATTAAGTTGTCCTTTCTTATATACTTTCTCGTAGTCAAACTCTTCTAACTTTAGCCTCCATCTCACGAGCTTGGAGTTAGGATCTTTTAAGCTCATTAGCCACGTAAGAGGTTTGTGGTATGTTACGATTTGAAATTTGTGACCGAAGAGATATGGTCGGAAATATTTCGTGGCCCACACAATTGCTAGTAATTCTTTTGCAATTGTTGCTGACATTGAATTGGAGTTTTGCAACAACGATATATATAAAGTTAGTTATTAATGTGTGTATGAATGCTTGAGTGGAACATATTGAATGTGGAGTGTTATACTGCGTGAATATAACATAAGTAACAATTATTCTCTCAAAACGTAAAATCATTAACTTCATAATTTAACAATTAAAATATCAATTCATAATTCTTTTCGAGAAACAAAAATTTAAATTCATTATGCATAGCAAATATAAAAAGAAGCAACAACAAATGATAGACTATTTCAATCCTAACTTCTTAACTAGATAATTATGTTTACTTTTTTTAAATTCTTTGTTAAAATATCGGCGGGCATTTCGCCAGTTTCTATGTAATCAATTTCTATTAGCTTTTTCTCTGCTAGGTCACGATGAAATCGGATATCTATATGCTTCGTTCGGTTACGGAATACAGGATTTTTAACTAACTGTTGCGCACTAAGGTTGTCTCCACAAAGTTTTGCAGGCAAATCAACTAAAGCAGTAAATCCCATCTCTGTCAGCAAATTTCGAAAATGAATATTGTCTTTGGATGCCGATGAAAGTGCAACATATTCTGCGTCGGTGCTTCTTAGAGCGACACTTTGCTGCTTTCTGCTTTCCCAGTTGATAGCACCCCCGGGAAAAAAGAAAACAAATCCGGAGTACGTTTTCCTATCGTCACAGCTACTTGCCCAATCTGCATCAGCAAAACCTTGTAGACGTTTATTGTTCTGGAAATAACATAATTGTACATTTTTTGTTGTTTTCAAATATCTTAAAATGTGTTTAGCTGAATTCAAATGTTCCGTATGTGGATCGAGTTTGCATACAGAGTGCATGATATCGGGACGAGTCAAAATGGCCAGATACATAAGTGACCCTATGATAGACTGGTAGAGTTTTGGATTGACATTAACACAACCGGAACAGTCAACGCACTTCTTAAAATTACTGCCGAATTCCAAAGGGGTTGTGCAGTTTTTGCTTTCGGTCATGTATTGTTTTCTACAAATTTTAACACAGCTTCCTTCTGTTGAGATTTCCATCCCAAGAAAATGGTCAACTGGCCCCTTGTCTACAATATCAAATCGTAAACCAATACAGTGCTTTATATTGTATAGTTTGGTGTCGTTAGAACATACTAAAAGTATGTCCTCAATATTAACATCGTTATCTTCTCTTGAAATGTGTGTACAAACTTCTCCACTGCATTTGTGAAAACCAATACTTTGTAGAAAGATGTCCAGTTCCTGGTTCCATTGGCGTCCGGATTGCTTCAAACCATACAGTGCTCTTTTTAACTTGCACGCTTTATCTGGACCATAGGCATCGACGAAACATTCTGGCTGGTACATAAATATCTCTTCATTCAAATCTCCATTGAGGTAGGCTGACTTTACGTCCAACTGATGAACAGTAAAATTATACAATGCACTTATGGCTAAAATAAGTCGAATGGAGGAATAACGAACCACAGGTGAAAATGTGTCTTGGTATACACCAAATCGTTGATTACAGTTTCTTGCTACTAAACGAGACTTGTATTTAAAAATTTTCATTTTTGTTTCTCTTTATATTAAACACCCATTTACAGCCGATGCGACTACGGTTGAGTGGTAAGCTTACTAGCTCCCATGTTTCATTTTTTATAAGTGAATCATATTCACTTCTCATCGCTTCCCTCCACTTTTCTTTATCCCTTTCATTAAGGGTCTTCTCCACACTAAGTGGATTTTTGTATTCATTTGAATCTTTCAGCAGCATATAATTGTAAGTTGTTGGCACTTTCCTTGGTCTTAATTTCATTCGGAAAATTTTCGATTGTTTTGATGACTCTTCATCAATTGGAAATGTTTGGTCTTGAGGTTCAACAGCGTCAACTTTTTCGATGGGTTTTTCAACGGTATCCTTTTTGATATCTTTTGAAATATCGGTAGCAGCTATTGCTTCATGCATGCTTCACCAAAGATGTCTCCAAAATCAGCAAAATAAGATTTATCCTGTGAACCTGAAGAAGAGCCAGATGCAGAGTTCTTGTTCTCGTTTTCAATACTTTGATATGGTGTTATCTACGAAGCGAACATCTCTAGGTATGAAAATCTTCCGTTTTTCCGGATCGTATAGCCTATAAGCCTTGCTTGCATCTAAATAACCTACCATGTAACACTCAATACCTTTTGCTGCAAATTTAGACGACTTTGGTGTTTTATCTAAAGCGAAACATTAAGTGCCAAAAATTTGAAGATCATGTACATTTGCTTTTGTCCACTCCATATTTCATATGGTGTCGAGTGTTTTAAAATGTTTGTAGGAGATCTATACCTTAGGAATACAGCTGTATGTATGTATGTGTATTAAACTAGAATCAGTCAGCATACAGCGCGCCATTTCCACTAGTGTCCTATTGACACGTTCTGCAACTCCATTCTGCTGCGGGGTGTATGGGACAGTTAATTCTCTGCATATGCCTTCGCTTTGCAAAAAGCGTAAACATTTAATTTTCATATTAGTTTCTTTTTCGACGTATAATTCAAACATTTTTAATGTCTGTAAAACTTCACTTTTTTTTTTAATGAAATATACAAAAATCTTACGACTGAAGTCATCAATGAAAGTCAAGAAATATGTAGAGCCACCAAGAGAAATAGGCACTGAGCCGCACTGTGAATAATTTCAAGTATATTTTTAATCCGTAAATCAAGATTATTTACAAACGGTTTTTTTATTTATCTTTAACTTTATACACACAGTACAATCATTCATTTGTCTATTTGACTTTAAATTCATTCCACGAACCATGTAGAGCTTGTTCAACATATTTAAACATTGGAAATTTAAGTGTCCATACCGTCGATGCCAATTAAAAATATCGTTGTTTGCCTTCATTAAGTTGAGCTTATTTACTTTTGGGTTGTATATAAAAAGATCACCCGATTTTGGCGCTTTAATAATCTCACCACCGAAATTATCTATTATTAATGCATGCCCGTTACTAAATTTCACACAAAAATTATTCTGCACAGCTTTAATCGATAGAAAATTATATCTTAGTGTTTGTACATACAGTACATTTTTCAAATGTAAATCGCATGTTGTGGTTTTTAATGTAAGATCACCAAGACCTTCAGACATTATGTACTTTCCTCCCGCTAGCTCAATTTTTTCTGTATGAGGCGTTATATACGTAAATAAGTGCTTCACACAACACATGTGCGAGGTCGTGCCACTGTCAAAAATGCAACTGTTCTTGTGAACACCATCTCTGCATGCATTATTTAACATAGAAAAAGCTGCCTCGGTTTTATTTTTTGATAGGAAAACGGAATGACATGATGCCGCGAAATGACCTTTTCTGCATTTATAACATTTTTGGTTGCGTTTATTGAAGTTGCACTGACTTTTATGCTGCAAATTTTTCGATCTTAGGAAAAAAGCGGAGTCCGCTTATTCTTGTGTTATGTCATTTTCTCGACGTTTAGCTTCCTCAAACAGTTTTGTTTTTAATGCACACATTTTTGGCAACTCATCTCTCGACTCCATTGCGATTACAAAATTTTCATAACTTTTCGGGAGACTTGAAAGAAGAAGTATCACCACGAATTCCTCCTGTAGTTTTATATCTACTTCATGCAATATATCGAACAAATCAAAGAACTTATTTATATGTTCAGACATTAAAGAAGTTTCATGCATTTTTAAATTAAGTAATTGTTTGAAAATTGTGACCTTACGTGCAGGTCCAGTTGGGCGATGGACGTCCTCTAATTTCTTCTTTAGAAGATTGGCAATTCTTTACGTGCAGCAATTGCGAAGACTTTACACACAAAAGAATAGTCGCTAGAGCTCTCTGGTCCTTATTTTCCCATGATACATCGTGGTTTCACACCTGACACAAAGTCCCAAAGTCCGCTCTGAATTAACACCGACCGCATGGGATTTTCCATCCGTCATAATTTTCGTCGTCGAGCTTATCAATCTGATATAAAGCCGCACTTATGATTTTATATTTTAAATTCACAAAGTCTTATTAAAAATCAACACCGAGAAATACTTTTAGAAATAAAAACGTGTTACTTGCTGCCTGGGCCCATAACCTTTGTTAAATATATTGAACTGAATTGGAGTTTTGCAACAACCATATACATAAAGTAAGTTATGTATGTGTGTATGAATGCTTGAAGCGAACATATTGAATGTGGAGTATTATACTGCATGAATATAACATACGTAACATTATTGTTAACAAGCGTATTGATAACCAATGATCAAAGCTAATTTTGAAATCGTTATAAACTCAATTGATTGATACAAGTTATTCATTCAGTTATAATACAATGCGTCAGCGATGCTTCGCGCTTGGTGGTTGTCGACAGAAGAGAACGCGTAAGCCTCGCGAAAAAGCATTAAGGCCGATCGAAGAAATGGGCAACGGTATTACTCTCATTGCGCCAAAACCAAAGCGTGCTGAGTTTACTTGCAGGTATTTGAAATTGAGATAAATGTACCAAGAGTAAAGCATACAAACAAAACAATATGAGAAACTGATTGATTGAGTATAGCGTAATATGACAACTTATTGAATACTATATATACGTATATACATATATGCGTATAAAGGAACAAACTAATAACTTGAAAATGGTATTATGTACTAACAATTGAATATTCAAATATACATATGTATTTTGTTATTAAACACGCAGCCGCCGCTGAAAGACATTTCAGGAAGTTAGTAGAACCGCCAATTTGATTATGGGCCGCTTGAATATGCCATTCTTGGTACGCACTTCAACAACCCGTACAAATCCATCGTGGCCTGGAAAGACTTGATGAATTCTGCCCAGGAACCATTATGAAAGTGGCATGGTAGGTTCCTTGACCACTACCATATCGCCGACACGAATATTTTCAGTCGATGCTCTCCATTTGGGGCGCTGCTGCAATGAGGTCAAATAGCCAGCTTGCCATCTTCGCCAGAATCCTTGCATCGTGTTCTGGATCAATTCCCATCTTCCCAAACGGTTTATTGGTGTCTCCAGAGTACACGGTTCTGGAATGCCTATCAAAAAATGAGAAGATGTTAGAGGATCAAGGTCTAAATCCGAGGACACACAAAGAGGCCTAGACCTTAAGAGAGCTTCGATTTGGGGTAACAGGGTGCACATCTCTTCAAAGGTAAAAACATTGTTGCCGATTACACGTCGAAGGTGTTGTTTCACTAACTTCACCCCGGCATTGAAAGTAATTGGCTCGATATATATTTTCTCGAATTCGGTTAGCCTATCATCGACTATACTCAAAGTTGAGCCAGTATCGATTAAAGCTGTATAATTTTTTGAAGCTATCATTATATTAATTTGCGGTAAATCGTCTGAGTCTAGTTTATAAAAAACGCAGACTCTTGACTATCGCTGTTTCTATTTCCTTTAGTAACTGATTCATTAGGTATACTCATTCTTTGCTTAGAGCTCTCCTGTTGATGGATATCTTTGCTCAGGGGTGTTCTGAAGTGTCCTGAATTTGAGTATTTACCCTGTAAATTGTTCACCTGACTATTTCTTTGAATATTATCTACTTCCATTTGTTCCGGTTGTAGATTTGGCCTATTATTTTGCCTATATTGTTCTGAGGGGTGCCTATTTTGTTCCTGATTTAAAGTTTCCTGAATTATTTCGTTGTTGACTCTGGTTATGTCTATAATTCCCTGAACATATTCGTCGTTGGTTATTTGGTTTATTGTGATCTGATCTATTTTGATTATCACTACAGTTTGATTTATTCTGTTTTTTTTGATACAAAATATGTTTTTAATTTAGATGTCTTTCTAAATTCCGGCCTAATGCAAGAATCTTCGTATGTTCTTCTATGTATTATTGATATTATTTAATAAAGATCATTTTCCTCATAAATTCTATCTAGTAAAGTACCATGTGCAATTTCTTTAGCAGTAGTTACTAATATTACCTCAACGTTACTTAAATTTATACAATTTTCTTCCTTATAATACACAATCAGTTCATCCGTGTTATACTTAATATTCTGTAACTCAACTGCTAACTCAATCACCCTATTAACTTTCAGATTGGTAATTCTTTTGCAGAGTTCATGTGGTTCTGTTTCAGGCTTGTACCGTAGTCTCAAAGTTTCCTTGGTGATGGTCCAGTTGTCGGTTTGCGGAATGTTGATGATTGCATTCTTTGCTTCACCTTGGATTTTTTCATAAAAGATTGTCCTTGTTATCATTTCTTGTAATTCCAAATCCTGCACTTGACTGAGGTAGTATTCTACTGAGCTTAGAAATTAATTTATGGTGACATCTCCTTGTCCTAGAAACATAGACATATATCGAATTTCCTTTAGGATTCTTTCTCCCCCTTCACGACCCTCTCGCTGTTGGAGTTGCAAGTATGTTGTCGTACTCGTTTCAGGTGTTGAGTTTTGAGTTCCAGTTCAGCTACCAATTGGTTTTCCATTTTTCTATTTTTATCGTGTAATACTTGTCTTTTCACAAACTTAATAAACAAACAAACTTCTCAAACTTAATGGTACATTAAGAAGAATAATTAGTTTGCACACAATAATCTTTGTGGATTTTCTTGTGTTCACTATGTTTCTTCTGTTGATATTCACTGCAACTAAGTTTAATTCGCGTTTATTAAATTGTGGTTGAACAAAAATTAATTTTCTTTTTGAAACTCCGAAATATTTAACTTCACGCAACGTTTATTCGTATCACTGGATTCTCAATTTTATAAGAATTCTACCGACTGCGCCACTTTTGTATTTCGTTGGTGAAACCGACATAAAAAAAACACAGTTTATTTATTAGTTTATAAAATAAAGATTTATTTGAGATTAATTCAAAACAGAGCTTCACCGGAGAATACTCACACACCGAGTAGTTCACCTTCTTATATTCTATTAATTTTTGGTGTACTTAAATCGTAGACCTTAGGTCAGCTTTTTCACAATTTTATTGGGAAATGCACAATTGCAATTATTGTTTGTTCAGCACGATGGGCAATGACCGGATAAAGGTATAATATTTGTCGACCCGTGTTGCTACTGGGTGCGAAGCTGACGCATACATAACTCGCGCGACGAGGTTTTTCCATTGGATTCAACACAATAACGACGATCGTAGGAAGTATTCCCGAAAACCGCGATTCATTCTTCATGTGGTTACTCAAAATCGGTACCGATGAGCTCTGTGCTGCGCTTGCATTGCAAAGTCTTTACATTACTGAGTTCACCGCACGAGAAGTCTTCATTCCACGGATGGGTTTTGTTTCACAAGCTTCGAGAGCATTAGCACGCGTTTCTAAACAATCTACGAGGTCTTCGATGGTAGATTCTTCTGAACTTTGACTTTCTAGAGCCCACGCCTTTTTAGTTTCCGAGTCAGTCAACAGGTTAATTAACCAGGGGTCTCTACCTGAAGCTTTTACCGCTTCTAGACCGCGAATGACCTCGTCTGCTCTATCCACAAGATTGCGCAACTGCGTGCCATCTACAACACAGACGCTGGATAGCTTTAAAAACTGTTCGACTAGTGCATTAATTATGTATAGCGGCTTATCATAACGACGTTCTAATTGCTCCCAAGCCAGCACATAATTGGCGTCCGAAATGTTGATGCAATTCAATAAATAAGCGCGAATCTCAATGGAGGGTTTGTGCGATGGTTTGCCTTGTAAATTTATGAACAATAAAGAAACATGTCATGAAGCGCGAACTATAGAAGATGAATACCGTTCACTTTGAGTTTCAAATACGAACTGAGCTTTATTTTAACATTTGAAAATATCATCATTTGAAAATATCACTTTCCCACAGTTCGAGATAGAAATTACAATATATCTTATTTCATATAATTGGAGCTGACTTACTGTCTACTCTACAACAATATTATTTCCAGGTAAACGGAGCTGACCGAGTGTCAACTCCCAAGTGTGTTTGCAATCTCAATATATGTATGTATGTATATGTATAAGTATATTTGTGTTTCCACACATAACTCCTCCATCCTCAGAATGGAATTTATTGGCATATTATTTTAACAATCAATTCCGATAAATTGTACTTATTTATCAAAAGGTATAATGGAGAATATTAATTAATTAATTACAAAAACATTTTTTTTATATACATTTACATTCAACTATTGAAGTGAACGGGCTGTTCCGGTATGGCTCCTGCAGAATTTTGCCGTTTCCGTGTCCAAATATAAACCACTGGCGATGTTACTAACAAGACAAAATTAATTCACCAGTAGGTTGCATGGGGCTTTGATGGTGCGCTGATTTTAAATTCTCTACTGTGGGAGTAGAGGCGGATGATCTTTTATCGTGTCCTGATTATGATTGATTAATAGCTGACTCTATTATAAATGTTCCGTGCAATGAAAGTATATCTGTTTGGCGACAAACAGATTGCAATTTTGTTTTTACAGGAAAAAGAACAATATTTGTCCGTTATACGCGCGATTAATTCCGGCGATATAGGCAATTTAATCAGCTCACATTGAGTAGGTGAGCGATGCATTATGCATTATCTTCTGTATCAGGTACTTTAAAAGGTTGACAGAGATCCATATGTATGTGTCTTGTATCATTTTTCATGCAGTGTCTTTATACTGATAATGTTTAACTGATATGACCAAATAGGGTTTAGGAGGTAAAAGGGAAGTTTTGTTTTCATTTGGTAAGGGATAAAGGTGGTAAAGGGTACAAGTGTTTGGAGACATAATGGAAAAATGTAGGATAAAGACAATTTTATTGTTAGCTTGATAATACTCGACTTCGATTATTTCGTAATAATCATGTCATTTGGTTGTCAGTATAATGTCTTGAAAGTTCTCTTAGCATATATTGTAAATCTTCGAATTTTAAAACACTGTAGTGTAATATACTTTGTCTTGCAAACACAACCACGTTTTCCAGGTTATCTAGGACATGCATAATTATATTTATAGCGGTAGTCATATGATCGAAAACAATTTCTACATCGAAAAAACGATCTATGTCATTTTTTGTGCTTAAAATTTTTTTAATCTTAGCGGCCAAGTAATATTCGTTTTGCTTAACTATGTTAATCGTTTTTTTATAATCTTGTATTATTTTAGTACTTAGCGACATCTGTTTATTAAGTACAGCTACTACCCGTTGCTGATTTCTATTAAGAGTGTTGATTGCTTGGTCGTAATATTGCCCATCTTCAGCATCTAAATTCCCTGTTATGCTTTTGAATATTGTTCCAAGTCCATTAAATATCCCTCGCTTCACTCTTTCATTTCATTTTGTCATTTAACACGTTTATTTGAAATTCTATGAGTTGAACAATGCCAACCGTCTTAGAAAATGGTATTTTTGAAAAGTCTATGGAATCCTGTAAACTTTCATAGTGTTGGCAAATCATTGCAATTTCGTTCTGTATTGGTAATAGATCGAAATAACGAATAAAAGTATGCTACTTCTCTCGAATTCGTGCGTTTAAGTTTACCTAGAATACTTCTACATATTATAACATTTTGTTAATTTTGCGCATTGGCTTGGTCATAAAAATAAATGACAATAGAATCTATATTTTCAGTAAATAGATTTAGTTAATTCATGTCGCCATCATAATCAGGAATTGTGTCCACGTGCATTCTTAAGAATTGTTGAACTGACATGTTTGAATTGCAAGAATTGTTCTTTATTGACAAATCACTTAACTTACGAAGTAAATCGTTGATATCCGGCAAAGGAAGGGAAATCCTCTTAGAGAGGTAATTACATGAAAAAACACTGCTTCAGCAAAGACATCTCTAGTTCTCTTTAAGTTTTAGGTGTCATCGATTATTTTCTTTTATAACTCAATGCAATCGTTTCTTTTATTCACTTGAAATTAATTGGAATGTCAATGTTTTAGGCTTAGGTGGGAAAATAATATTTCTCCAGGAGCTGTCATTTTTGTGATTTGATTATCCTTCAATTTACTATTATGTTAGTGGCTTGATTGGCCTCTTTTTTCACTACTGTTATTTTACAAACGGCTTGGTTGTTCACTTTTTACTTTGCAACAGTGCCACAGTGCAACAGGATGCAGTCCCACATTGGGCGTCAGTTAAATAAAATGCTAATAATTTTCATAAAAAATCACAAGGCGGAATGCGTTGCACTTTATTTATTGATTGAGTCTTACCAGGAACTGAAGTAACGATCGTTCGATCGCTAATGTTGAGCCCAACTGCCGTGGAAACGATTCGATGGGTATCTTTTGTGCCAGATGCTACGTCAGAATTTCCCATCCTCGGGGCTCACACCTGTAGGTTTAGTTGATACAATTTGCTGATGTTAAGTTATACAATATATAATTCAATAGTTAAGAGATTTTAGAAAAAAAAAATTGGAAAAATCAATCTGTGAAAGGTTAAGTGAGATAAGTTACATGTGATTATTTTTAGAAATTTGTATATTACTTATTGAGCTCTTAATGTATACATTATATCTATACAGGTTGTATAATATCGTAAAAGAATTTAAGACTGTCGGAAAAACATAACAATGTACGTGAAATATACCATGTATTTTAGTCAATTAAAAAAAATAAACACTTACATACATGTTCGGAACTATTTGCCTACATATATTAAATTGCTTTTACTAACTTTTATATTTATTGAATCATTATAAATAAGTAATCAAAGTGTTTTGATGGCATTGTAAGATTAATTTGTTTTCTTTTTGTCTTTGTATAGTATATGTATTTGTTTGTTAAATAAAATATGATTTATTTCATTGTTCCAATATTGTTTTTATTTCATTAATTGAACTAGCCCAATCGAAATTAATGCTTATCCTTTTTCTGGAACTATTTCAAAGTAAGTATATGGAACGAAGTCCAAAAAGTAAAACTACATTGGTCTTTGAACCCGTGCCCCCTAGTCCCGAGCCTTAGAATAAAGACTAAGGAATTGCGGATACAAGGCAGTTTCGTCTTTATGACTGGAAGCAGCGTGCTCGGAATAAAACTAAATTAGGAGTAATAAGATTTTATTTACAGAGTGGTTTTTTAAAGTACGTTCATCTTGCTGCCTACTTCTACAGATGTTTTGGATAAAGACTTGCCGTGCAATTGCTTTGTGGTTTTTGGCTAATAACAAAATTTTAAGTTTTCCTCAACCATAAAACACAAACCACTTAAAGGAGATACGCATCTTGATTCCTCAACAGGTTGTCTTGAACTGTGTAAATACCATTGTATTACTTTAAGCAGGGCTTATCTTTCCTGCTCCATGATTAAATGAATTGTTTTAAAAGAAAGTAAGTTTTTGGACGCTAAATTGAATACATACCTTTTACACCGAAAAAGAGGATGAGCTTAACTAAAACATTTTGTTCAATAACCAAGTTCAATTCGAGTTACTGTCAGTTAAAATTTAAACATTTGTCTCGAAGGACTTCTGCAATATTACTTATTTGTGTTGGGATATGCCCAGGGATGTGGTAATCTTTTAAAGATATTAGCAGCCCGAGATGCCAGGATGCACAATTCGCAACCCGCGATAATTTAGGTATTACTTAGCGGGGATTGTAAGGAACAAGCTCTGCTCTGGAGGGAAGCCCATTCTGCGTTTCTAAGCTTGTCTAAGTTTTAAATGAACCTTCATAATGAATGAGCATACCTCATTACAGTTCTCTACAAATATCATCATTTAATTTGCCGGGGTAAAGAAACATAAAACCTGATTGTGATTTTCTGTCTTTGCTGTCTGCAGCCCAGTTTGAATCTAAGAAGGCTTGAAGTTGTTGGTCTGTTTTCTTGTATACTTTTGCTCTTTTTACATCAGAAAATAATATTGAATTGTGCAGGTGGCGCGATGGTTTTTGTTCAGTAAGATTGTATTGTCCTTTGAGACAGTTAATATACCCCGTTTGTCTTATGCTTATTTTCCCAATGTTTCGCAAGACTTCGAGTGCAACACATAATACCCCGTTTGTCTTATGCTTATTTTCCCAATGTTTCGCAAGACTTCAAGTGCAACACATAATACTGGTTCACCCAAATCACGAATCTTAAGCTCCTTTGACAGTCTGGTAAGAATCAACAAATGTATTTTAGCATCATTTGTTGTCAAAAGCAGATCATCATCAACGTAAACGGTGCGGATGGTTTTCCACTCTGGTTTAATTTTATAATAGATACATTTATAGTATGCCGATTGATTGAATGTTAGTCTTTTTAAGGTTTCATCTAATTCATCTAATTTGAAGTTCCACTGCCATGCAGACTGTTTAAGACCGAATAGCTGATTAATATTCACCGGATCTGCACCAACACTACGTACTTCTTCCATATGACTTGGCTCTTGCTCCACATTATCCGCTGGAATGCCTTTGGCTTCTTTCTTAGGTGACGGTTCTTAATTTTGATTATTTAAGGATTTTGTAACTTAGTAACTTGCTGTTTAGAATCAAAAAAAGATAATTCGGTGGAATTGCTTTTGCATTTTTGATGTCATTGAAATCTTTTTCCAAGAATCTTACATCTCTGTTCCATTTAGCTATGTCAGTTCTGAGTTTCCAAAGCCGACACGTCTTACGAAAGTATCCAGTGCTTAGTCCCTGTAACATTGTGGCATGTTATTCATGGACGTTTAACTAATTATCATTGATCTCAGATTCCTTTTGTCTGTATAATATAATGTGAGGTACTTTGCCATTTTTTTCCCAGTTAAGTGGATTATAATATTCTAGCGTGCCATCTGCGTAGCCCGTGATTTTATTTCTGATGACCGATAAAATCCCATAACACTTAGAAGTATTATGGGATCCAAGAATTTAATTCATGTGGTTGTCGTCAGAATTCTCTCTGGCTTTTCCCCACGTCGGGTACTTTCTCCAGTTCAGACAAATTTCTATCATTAGTCCGGTTTTTTGGCTGGTCTATGTTATTATTAATATCGGAAGCCGGGTTCATAGTGGAATTTAAAATTTGCCGTCCTTGAATTTGAAGGGTTCCGCTCACTAATTGTTAAATCAGTCTAAACATGATATCGTTAACTACGTTAGGAGCAGTGGGGAGAGTTGCAGTAGCAATTTGTGGGGCTTGAGGAGCCGCAACGTTATCTGCCAGCAATTCCTGGAGTGCTGGTCATATTAGATAATTGGGGTTTGACATTCTCTTAAAGGTATTTCTATTTTCGGAGAGGGTCAATTATATCACTAGTTCACATTATGATAATCGATATTCACGCCACTAGTATAGCTAGAAGGGATAAAAAAAATATTAAGAATACAATCACGATTTAGTATCTGTAAATGAAGACAGTTTATGCAGTACAAACAGAATATGAGTTTTGTTTAACTTAGGATTTTGTTTATGTATATGTATTAGTTATTTACTCACAATATGTAGTATTATAATTAGTAATATTTCCTCTTAAGTTTGTTGATTTAGGGTAGGGTTTGGCTAATTCCGTTCGATAAGGCGACTGTGAAAGAAGTTTCCTGTATCCCTTCTGTTCTTTTGTTTAAAGGAGCCTTTGGCTTCCTTATCACTATACTGTCTTCTTGTGATGTGGCTATCTACTGTTTTCACTTCACTATTATGTTAGTGGTTTGGTTGTCCACTTTTTTACTTTAACGGGATGCAGCCCCATGTTGGGCGCCAGTTAAATAAAATACTACTAATTTTCCATAGAAAAATGACACGGCAGAATGCCTTGCATTTTATTTGTTCAATGAGTTTTAACAAGAACTTAATCGTTCGATCGCTAATACTTAACACCAAATTTTCCTAACTCAGCTTGCTGCCGTGGAAACGATTCGATGGGTATCATTTGTGCCAGACGCTGCGTCACCATTTCCGTTCCTCGGGGTTCACATATGCAGGTTTGGTTGACACAGTTTGCTAATGTTAAGTTATACAATACATATCTTAATACTAAGATTTTAGAAAAGAAAATGATTTGGAAGATCAATCTGTGAAAGGTTAATTAATTAATTAGAAAATTGTTTTTTATAGAATAATGTATACATTATATCTGTACATGTTTTATAAAATCCATATAGAATTTAAGACTGTCGAGGTATATGTATATATATAAACGAAATGAACCATGTATTTGATTAAGCTTTAAGAAACCCTTAAATGTTCGGAACTATTTGAATAATTATAATCACTTACTTTAACTTCCTTTTATATATATTATTTATTTTTTTAAAGTTAATTTCAGGAATCGTTATAAGAAATAATCCAAGTATTTTGATAACATTGTAAATGTGATTTGTTTTCCTTTTGTCTTCATGCAGTATAGCTATGTGTTTGTTTGTTAACTAAGATATTAATTATTTCATTGTTCCAAAAATGTTTTTTTTTTTTCTCTAATTGAACTAGCCCTAAGGAAATATTTCAATAACACCAAACAAGTGCAATTAATGTGTGTCCTATATCTGAAAATATTTCAGTTATCAAAAGTAAGTGTAGAAACTTGTAACTGGTAATGTAGATGTAGCGCAAAAAGCAATCCGAGCTCCCGCCTTACAATAAAGACTAAGCAGTTGCGGATACAAGGCAGTGACGTCTTTATGACTGGAAGCAGCGTCCTCGGACTAAGACTAAAGCAGAAGTGATAAGATATTATTTATAGAGTGTTTTTTCGAAAGAGATAGATTAAATAACTTTAACTAACTCTAATAACTAACTCTTTATTTCGGACATTTGGCCTTGTTTTTATACATTTTCATTAACGAACTAAATATGTCGCAGTTGTTTTGTTAAATACTTTAAATGTATTGCAGTATGCATACGCGTATATATATTATATTCAGTTTTTTTTTTAATATTCTTCGCAAATCTTCAACAATATGGAATCTAGGTACTGAAACATCAAATGAAACAGTCGCAGCAATAGCATCACAACTAAATGAGCATAGCACTGCTCATATAACATATGCCATAACGAAGGTCCAGGTTCGATTCCTTGAATAAACACCTAACATTTTTCCCGGTTCCGTCACAATTCGAGTTGCTAACAACAATCAAACGGTACTAAATGTCTATATAGTGTCACTTAATTTTTATTATTACATACAATCCATTAGCTGCAAAAATATTTAATGCTAAAAAATTGTCCGTTATTGTTTATTTAAATTGTATTTCATTTGTAATATCATACATTCACAATAATTATAAAAATAGAAGCCAAATAAAATCTTATAACAGCGCGAAAAGATTTAAAGAACAAACTTGGCACCACTGACAGCATGTGTTCAACAAGTGGCAACAGCTGTTAAATGCCATTTCAGATTCCGAAATAGAAGTTATGGCGGTTATGCCGGTTTTTGTTAGTAAACATTTCTGTATAAAATTTCTTTATTTGTCGA
Organism: Eristalinus sepulchralis; assembly: GCA_944738645.1. Classification (NCBI taxonomy): domain Eukaryota; kingdom Metazoa; phylum Arthropoda; class Insecta; order Diptera; family Syrphidae; genus Eristalinus; species Eristalinus sepulchralis. The sequence goes on from OX122886.1 coordinate 22,552,863, forward strand.
AGTTGCCACACAGTTTGTAAAAGACGGAACTTTTTGTATTGGATTAGAATTGTTCTAAATATTCTGCGAAAACCTTTGCAGACAGAATAACTAATTACATGCTAAATAGCAAAGTACCTGGTGTAGACAAATTGTAAACGATTGTGTATGAAAATGTGTAATATGTCCAATATAACTACAGAGAATAAAAATGTTCTGATGTTACTGTGAAATACTTAATAAACTAACTTGTTGAGCATTAAAATGATACAATTAGATAGACAGATAGATGGATAGATAAATACATTCATTCATCTCATTTGTATATATGTATGTACCCTGTACAGATTCTTCTTCAGTTTGTTGCTGAAAATTAAACAACAGTTCTATACAACACAATGCATAATGTGAGATATCCAAAGTGAATTTTTGCAAAGGTTGCAATGCTTGTAACCTTAAACTGTAGCCCGCAATGTATGTATGTATTTACATATGATCCTAGCTATGTGAAGCACAAAGCGCGAACAATTTTAATCAAATAGTTTCAAAGAACTGGGTTGCCTGATTTTAAGAAATATTAAAATAATTTTGTACAATTGAAAAATAACCAAAATACTTAAATTAGTGTAAATGTTATGTGTAACAGCAAGTGCAGTTGCTGTTTTATGCACAGCCAAAAAATAAATTCTAATTGACGCAATATGAATATGAATGTGTGCTGGAATGTGAAATATGAATATTTTAATCTACTAAACTCACAAGACAGTTTTCGAATTAAAAAAGTGAAACTAAAGCCAATATTATGTGTATTTAATTCAAGCAATTCGAAAGAAAATAAAATATATAGTAAGCAAAATAAAATGCACAAAATACAAAAAAGCAAACCAGTGCGAGGAATTTCTTTAGCCATCTGCGTTAAGTAAGTATATACATACATATGTACTTATTTTATTAACTACCAATAAACTGAAAGCAGTGAATATATCATTTTCTAATATTCAGTAAGTTCGGGTAATGTGAAGTAAGTTGATAATTTGGACATCTAGTTTTTTTTTCCTGGAACAATTTAAAATTTAAATTTAAAGCATATGTAGTTACTCTCACAAGGAGAAACCCACATTTTTTGTTAATTTAATGATTTGTCTCTTAGTATGAGTTAGAGGATCATTTTGGAGTTTTTGCTCACCTTAACTACCATTCGGTTTTAAACGTAAAAAAATTTAAAAAAAAAGTCAATGTCGGCCGGTATCTCACTCTCAATGCTTCAATGTTGTCTTCCAATTTGTCAATTGCAGCGGGCTTGTCTCTAAACATGAGCTTTAATATAGCCCCTCTGAAAAGACATGAGCTTTAATATAGCCCCACAAAAAATAGTCTGAAGGCGTTACAACGCACAATCTAGGCGGCCAATTGACCGGTCTCGAACGTGAAATAATATGTTTACCGAACTCGCCTCTCAATAAGTCTATTGTTGCGCGTTTAACTTTTTACTGTATTTTTATTTGAATTAAAATTCCTTTACTTATGTTCTAGCTAAAAATACTTAAAACTAGCTTATACTATGTGAACTTTCGCTCTTATATCTAACTTACTTACTTACTTCGCGGATGCCCTAAGTTAATATACTTTACGAGGGCTGTCTGATAAATAACCGACCTCAACGTGAAGCTAGCCGCACAAGTGAAAAAAAAAGTTTGTGCATATTATATTAGCTACTCGCCAAAATTTCAGAAATTTATCTTGCACCATTATCTGTTGACAGTCGTTTTTGTGAGTGTATTTCGGTGATTCCCCCAAAATGGAAAAAATTGAATATCGAGCTGTAATTAATTTTTTATTTTTGAAAGGCAATACGCCTTCACAAATCAAAGATCTCTCTTTCTCTTTGTATGGTGACTCTGCACCATCGTTTACCACCTTAAAATTTTGGGCAGCTGAATTTAAACGTGGTCGCAGGAGCTTGGAAGATGATGAACGTCCTGGGCGTCCAAGAACTGTAACCACTAACGATAACATCGCTAAAGTTCATCAATTGGTACTAGACGACCGCCGGATTAAAGTTAGAGAAATAGCTGAGATTATGAAGATGAAGAACGTGTTTGCCATATATTAAACCAAGATTTGGGCATGAGAAAGCTGCCCGCGCGTTGGTTGCCGCGTTTGCTTACGCTAGACCACAAACGTGCGCGCATGAACATTTCCAGCGCTCTGTTGGTTCAGTTTAGAGGCAATAAGACCGAGTTTTGGCGCCGATTGATAACTGTAGACGAAACTTGGATTCATCATTATACGCCCGAAACAAAAATCCAATCTAAACAGTGCATTGAAAAGGGGGAGCCGGCTCAAAAAAAAAACCTAAAGCTGTGTATTGGCTGGGAAAGTGATGGCGAGTGTTTTTTGGGACAGCCATGGAATTATTTTTATAGACTATCTTGAAAAAGGAAAAACTATACCAGGAGCATACTACGCATCATTATTGGACAAGCTAAATATTAGATTTTATTAGATTTTAAGTAAAACACAAACACTTCAAACTATTTCAATGTTGCTTTTCTTCTTCTTCTTCGGATGGCGCTACAGTCCGGGGTGGACCTGGGCCTCAACCAACATGCCTCTCCAGCTAGTACGATCTCTTGCCAGCTGCCTCCAGTTGCGCACTCCAAGTTGGTTGAGGTTCTTTTCCACTTGTGTGCGCCATCTCAGTCTAGGACGTCCTCTGTTGCGTTGTCCCTGTGGCTCGGATTCGAAGACTCTTCGGGCCGGAGCAGTGTTGTCCATCCGCTCTACATGGCCTAGCCACCTTAAGCGTTGTATCCGTAGACGCTTGACTAGGTTCATGCCGCCGTACAGCCCATACAGTTCGTGGTTGAATCTTCTCCTCCAGATGCCATCAACGCAAACAGGACCATAAATCGCACGCAGAACTTTTCCCTCGAACAAGGGCTTCCTCATCCGCTTTCAGTAACGTCCAGGTTTCTGCGCCGTAAAGCAGGACTGGGATGATCAAGGTGTTGTACAAAGTCACTTTGGTCGTTCGGGAGAGGGCTTTATTACTCAATTGCCTCTTAAGCCCAAAGAAACAGCGATTGGCAAGAGTGATTCTACGCTTGATTTCGGTACTGATGTTATTGTCCCTATTCACCGCAGAGCCGAGATAGACGAAGTCCTTAACTACTTCGAATTGTCTGCGTCCTTCTTCGATGACAGCATATACTTAGTTTTGCCCTCGTCTACCACCAGTCCCACTTTAGCCGCTTCCGCTTCGATGCTAGCAAACGCCTCATTGACGGCTCGCTGAGTTCGGCCGATCACGTCAATGTCATCCGCATAAGCTAGCAGTTGAACGGACTTGTGGAAGATCGTGCCTCTGGTGTTGACGTGTGAGTTACGCACGATCCCCTCAAGAATGATGTTAAAGAAGTCGCATGACAGCGAGTCGCCTTGTCTAAATCCTTTTTTGACATCGAAGGTCTCGGTGAGTTCGCTACCGACCTTGACGGAGCAGCGAGAGTTCTCCATCGTCATCCTACACAATCTGACGAGTTTGGTAGGGATGCCAAAACTAGACATGGCACTGTATAGCTCGTCTCTATGCACGCTGTCATACGCGGCCTTGAAATCGACAAATAGATGGTGGGTGTCGATTTGTACTTCTTGGGACTTCTCCAGGATTTGCCGCAGTGTGAAGATCTGGTCGATTGTGGACTTCCCTGGCCTGAAACCACACTGATAAGGACTTATCAGGTTGTTGACGAACGGTTTCAGGCGCTCACACAATACGGCAGAGAGAATCTTATATGCGATATTAAGGAGACTGATCCCTCTATAGTTGGCGCAGTCGAAGGGGTCTCCTTTCTTGTGGACCGGACATACGATGCTGAGATTCCACTCATCGGGCATGCTTTCCTCCGACCATATCTCACAGATGAGCTGGTGCATGCACCCAACCAGCTCATCCCCAGCCGCTTTGAACAGCTCTGCGGATAGTCCATCCGCGCCAGCAGCTTTGTTCGACTTCAGTCTCGATATTGCTATCTTGACCTCGTCGAGGTCGGGGGGACGGAATTCTTGTCCATCATCGTCCAAATTGAGTGGAACATTCTGCCTAACAGCGGGATTTGTGTCGTCATCGCCGTTTAGGAGTCTGCAGAAATGATCCTTCCAGATTTTCAGCACCGACTGCGACTCTACCACCAGTTGTCCATTTTGGTCCCGACAGGCTTCAGTCCGAGGCTTGTAACCGCCAGATAGCTGTTTTATCTTGCGGTAAAAATTTCGGACGTCATTCCTGCCATAGCACCTCTCCATTTCCTCGACCGCGCGCTTCTCGTGCTCTTTCTTTTTTCTTCTGAGAAGCCGGTTCTCTTCCCTTCTTCTCTGTTTGTAGAGCTCACAAACAGCTCTCGTCGTTCGATGCAGCGTTGCCTTGTAAGCTTCCTGTTTGGCTGCATGCGCCTGCCTGCACTCGTCGTCAAACCATGGGTTCCTCTTAGGTGGTGGCTTGAAACCCAATGTTGCTTTTACAACGTTTTAATTCAGAATAATTGAAAAGTAGGATACAAAACATATGTATACATTTTTATGTTACTATGGTTTCTTCACTGATATTGTGATGAGTGATGCACAGTAGATTTATAAATTCAATACTCCCACTCAAAAAAAAATCATATTATAATAATATAGTTTTGTTTTTGTTCTTGTTTTTTTTATTATTATTTTTATTTATTTGTTCATTCATGGGGAATTTGATGGTTCAACATTTGTTGCTTTGGATAAGGAAAAACCCCAAGAAAACCTAATCAAACCATTAATGATTCATTTTGGTGCAAGTCCAACTTTGTCTCTGTTAAGTCCAAACTTTACAGCTGATAGTGGTTTTGTCAACATGTCTGCTTGTTCACCTGTTGGAAGATATTTTACTGTAATTATCTTTTGTTGAATCTTTTCTCTTATAAAATGATATTTGATATCTATGTGCTTTGTACGTTTATGGTCAGTCGGATTATTTGCAATTGCTATACAATTGTTGTTGCCTTCATAAATTATTGTGGGTTCTAACATTAATTTCATATTAGTTATAATTGATCTGATCCAGCATGCTTCCTTAACACCTTCAAACAATGCCATGTATTCAGCTTCAGTGGATGATGTGGCAACGGAGTGCTGTCGTTTTGTATTCCAACTTATTGTATTGTTATACAATTTAAATAAATAACCTGTTGTACTTTTGCGATCAACTTCATCTCCGCCCCAATCAGCATCCACATAGCCGGTCAGTATTTGTTGAGAATCATTCTTCTCATAAATCAAACATAAATTCAATGTCCCTTTTACGTATCTCAACATTCTTTTGAGATTTTGCCACAATTCTTTTTTATTTTTATTTTCGAAACGACTTAATATGTTCAAAGCAACACATAAGTCAGGGCGTGTGCATAGCATGGCATACATTAGACAACCAATCAAGTTTCTACATGGCGAATCATAATGCAAATCTGAATTTAATTCGCCATTGTTTAATTTTTCAGGCAACGGAGTACTGATTAGGTTGCACTCATTCATTCCAAATCTTTTGAGCACTGATTGTAAATATGCAGTTTGGCTTAATTTAATTTTATTGCTATCACGTTCAATTTTTATTCCCAAGAAAAATTAAGCATTACCCATATCTTTCATTTCAAATTGTTCGTTTAGATACTGCTTGAATTTGTTCATTCTATCAATATCATAGGAAACAATAATGACGTCGTCAACGTAAAGTACAACGTATATATTTTTTTTAATGTCATTGTTATCCAGAATAAACAAACATTTGTCGGCATTTGAGCTTTGAAATTTGTGTTGTTTTAGAATTCTTTCGAATTTTTCAAACCAACATCTTGCAGATTGTTTTAAACCATATAAGGCTTTATTTAGTTTACAAACGTAATTTTTATTTTTATTTATTCCCTCAGGAATTTTCATGAAAATTTCTTCGTTCAGATCTCCGTTAAGGAAAGCAGTTTTTACATCCAAATCGTATTGAATAGCGAATGCCAACAACAATCTGAAAGTAGCAATTCTTGCGACTGGTGCAAATGTTTCATCATAATCTGATAAATAATTTTGACTGAAACCTCTTGCAACCAATCTAGCTTTATATTTAGTAAAGTTACCACCGGAATCATGTTTAATTGAAAATATCCATTTGCAATCAACAATATTTTTGGTGTAGTTCTTATACAGTGGTCGCCGTGGCGCAGAGGTAAGTGCATCGACTGCGGCGCAGAAAGTCTGGGTTCGGTTCCCGGACGGGACACCTAGCTTTTTTTCACGGCACCACCTCTTTCGAGTTGCTGACAACACTCAAAGAGTATTAATTGTCTATGGAAAGCTTCTCAAATCTCGCCGTTCGGAATCGGCAAAAAACTGTAGGTCCCTTCTACTTGTGAAGAACAATAGCATGCACAACACGAGTAGTTGTTGTAGAAGCTAGGCCCTGGTCCGTTATGGGCTGTAGTGCCACTCAATTATTATTATTAATATTATTATTATTATTATTATTATTATTATTATTATTATTATTATTCTTATACAGTGAACTTAATTCTTCACTTATTGCATTCTCCCACTGAATTCGGTCACTATTTGTCTTAATATCATTATAGCATTTAGGAATGTAATTTTCCATTGGATGTGCAAATGTGCAATAACATTCTTCTTCGATACTATAGAAAGATCCTTCGTTTGAAGTTGAATGACAATTTTTTATCGATTCATCATCATCGATTTCTTTGTATGAAGCTTTTGGCATATTTTCAATTCGTTTGCTTTTTCTGGCGATTTGGTTCGTCTTCATTTTGACCTGACCTTTCCATTTTGATGGATTCAGGATTTATAACATTTTGTTCCATGTTATTAATATTAATTTTATCAGTGTTTTTAGCCATTGTTGAGTTTGTGAAATTCTGTTCACTGACACTTATGTCACCTCCTTCTGTGTTTTTATACACAGTTGAAAAAGGCCTTGAATTTCTGAAATTTAATTCATCGAACACTACATCGCGAGCTACAATGAATTTATGTTTTTCAACATCCAGTACTTTATACCCATTGTAATTATATCCAACCAAAATGCCTTTGAGTGAATTTTTTATCAAATTTACTTCTCCTATTTTTTATCAAAACATAAGCGGTGCAACCGAATATTTTTAATTGTTTAATGTCTGGCCGTTTGTTATGCCAAAGTTCAAATGGTGTTTTCTTTAATGATATGGCTTTGGTTGGAATCATATTCAACAGATATGTTGCAGTTAAAACTGCTTCTCCCCATAATTCTTTATTTAGTTGAGCGTCAAATATCATACTTCTAGCCATTTCGATTAGCGTACGATTCATACGTTCTGCTATAGAATTTTGTTGAGGAGTGTGTGGTACCGTTAGGTGATATTGACTACCTTTTTCAAAGAAATATGCTTTAGCTTCATTTGATAAATATTCTTTACCACTGTCACAGTATAGATATGCAGTTTTTAAATTAAAATGATTTTCGCTCTTTGCGACAAAGTCTTTTAGGAATATAATGACATCTGATTTCTTACTTAACAAATAGACTGTAGTGTAATGAGTATACTCATCAATAAAAGTTACAAAATAATTTTTATTGTCAATCGTAGATGGTGTGATTGGGCCACAAACGTCTGTATGAACAGCAAACAGTGGTCTATTTACATGACTTCTGTCTCTGTTCTTTGAAAAAGGAAGTCTTGCTTGTTTTGCGTAAACACAAGCTTCACAAATCTCATTTATAGGATTCACTGATTCTAAAATGCCAATATCATTACCCAATTGATTTCTTTTTAATTGTAGCAATTTTAATCCGTGAATATGACCTAAACGTCTATGCCATAGTCTATCTATATCTGATGTAGTTTGTGCTACATTACTATGCATATATCTATTTATGTTTTTTTCAAAAACTATAGATTTTAAATTATGCTTAGAAATACCTGTAATTATTGGAATACTGCCCTTTTTAATTGTAACGTGTCCGTTGCTCTCAAAAATCACGGTCATTCCTTTGTTCTGGATGCGCTTTACCGAAAGCAGGTTTTGTGGGATGTCGGGTGAGTAGAGTACGTCTTCGAGTGTGATTGCTACGCCAAGATTTGAAATAATATCGACTGTTCCTCGTTTCGATGCCGTTATGTATTCGCCACGTTTTGCTATTGCAATTTTGCTGGGGATTTCCAAATCTTCAATCGATGAGAAAAAATCTTTATTGTTTACTAAATGGTCGGTGGAGCCCGAGTCAAGCAAAAATTCATATGTGTCTATGTTTCCAATATTATTTTTGTTTTCATCATCCGTAGAACACATGAAACTGATGCTTTCGTTTGTTTTGAATATAGCAGTTTGGGCCATTCTGTCTTTTTCATAACGCTTGTAATAAAAAACAATTCTTCTTTTCATGATTTTTTGCGTCCACAGAAATCACATTTAATATTTTCTGGTTTGCTGTGTTTGTGATATTTATTCCATTTTAAGTTGTTGTATGATTGGTGATTGTTGTTATTGGGTTTTGGTTTGAAAGGTTTTCCATTTTTCTTTTGACCCCGAAGTTTGACCTTTTGTTGTTCGATTGTTTGCCCAGTCAAAACCTTTGCGCTTGTATCAGTCTCTTCGTTTCGCAATTTTATTTCATAATCCAAGATTCGATTTTTAACAAATTGCAATGTGAGTGTGTCGTCTTTGGCAATTCTTTCTTTCCTATTCCATTCATCATTTGGTTCCAATGGTGTTAATTCGTCCAATACTTCTTATGCATCTTCTTCCGCTATTAATGCACGCACGCGAAACTTCCAAATGTTATATTTTTTACCGTTGAACTGTTCAATATTTCGTTTGGATTTGGTTTTAGTTTCTTGAGCCATTTTCTTTTATTTAATTTGCTTTTTATATTGTTCTTGAATTCAATTTATTCTACTTCATTTTATTTCACTTCTTTTTCGTGAACTGAGCCCATACCCTATTAGATTTTATTAGATTTTAAGTAAAACACAAACACTTCAAACTATTTCATTGTTGCTTCTGCAACGTTTTAATTCAGAATAATTGAAAAGTAGGATACAAAACATATGTATACATTTTTATGTTACTATGGTTTCTTCACTGATATTGTGATGAGTGTATAATGAACAAGTATTTATTTTACTGAGTGATGCACAGTAGATTTATTTAATAGCGAATATATTTTTTTTGTTTAAATTAAATTTCGACAAATCGGCCACATTTGCAAAGAAAGAAAGTCTTGTTCCTCCAAGACAACGCACCATCTCACACCTCAACAGTCGCCATGGCGAAAATCCACGAATTGCGGTTCGAACTGCTTGACCATCCACCTTATTCACCGGATCTAGCACCCAGCGCCTTTTTTTTGTTTCCTCAACTTAAAACTGCGCTCGGCGGCCAGAGATTTTCGTCAAATGAGGAGGCAATCTCTTTCGTGAACTCGTATTTTGCAGACAAAGATGCCAAGTACTATTTGGAAGGGTTTGCAGAGATGGGAGCATCGCTGGGAGAAGTGTGTGGAGTTACAAGTTAGAAAAATAAATAAAAAAATTTTGAAAAAGTCGCGTGCATCATGGTAAGGTCGGTTATTTATCAGACAGCCCTCGTACATTTAATTTGCCTTTCGGCCTACTCTATCTTAATTTAACATAAATATGGGAAATTTATTTTTATTTTATTCGTCAAGAAAATTAACTTGACCTTCTGGTCTTTACTTAACCTAACTTATTCTACCTAAAACTTAAACTATTTATAAATTCTTAAATCTACTTATGCTATTCTTAACTATGTCCGTAGAATTATACGGACGCGTTCTCCAGGGTGTATTGCGATTTATATGCTTATATGGTCGCCGTGGCGCAGTGGTAAGTGCATCGACTGCGGCGCAGAAAGTCTGGGTTTGATTCCCGGACAGGACACCTAGCATTTTTCACGGCACCACCTCTTTCGAGTTGCTGACAACACTCAAAGAGTATTAATTGCCTATGGAAAGCTTCTCAAATCTCGCCGTTCGGAATCGGCAAAAAACTGTAGATCCCTTCTACTCGTGAAGAACAATAGCATGCACAACACGAGTAGTTGTTGTAGAAGCTAGGCCCTGGTCTGTTATGGGCTGTAGTGCCACTCAATTATTATTAATATAGATGCAACACGCCGTTATGCACCTTTTCGTGATTATTTTGCTGTTTTATCCTTTTTTTATTTTCCATTTTTTTTGTTTATTTTTTTTTTTTAACTTAACTTAACCTAAACTTAGCCTACGTAAGTTCGCCCTCAAGGGTCCTATTTAGTTTTATTCATTAGAAGTTGGTGGCGTTCAAAAACCGATTTCGGTGCAGCCACCAATAAAAGTGACGTTCTTTGGCCGACACTGCTCTGTCTCGAGCAGAAATCGCCCGTCTGAACCGAAGAAGATCCTCTTGGCTGCGTGCAACGTCCGGCTCGTATTGAAGTCGCCTGTCCACTGTTCGGCGTGCGACATGGAGGATTAGAGGACACCCCTCTATATCCTGTATCAGGCCCTTTCCATCCATATAGAGGAAAGCTTCGATCGGAATGAAGCCGTTAAGACGCACCTTCTCGTGATACGTTATATTCGGGTAGTAAGCCCCAAGGATCAGACTGTTCGTCGAGTTTAAAGCCCGTGCGACGTGACCCCTGATCAACTTAATAATAAAGTTGTCTATCTTGATCATATTCGCCTGGTTGAACAAAACCTCGTTGGGATAGAATTTCTTGTACTTCTGATTCGGTTGCACGTGCTGTGTGGCATGTGGCACCGTCTTATTCAAACCACATGTCATGCAAGTTAAGCTATTGCATTTTGGGCAAAAAAAGTTGGATATCATCTCACGGTAGCGCTCACCATTCACAGTTACGTTACGATCGCATCTTCTTTGAAGAAGTACGGTCCAATGATGTCACCAGCCGCATGACTTTTTCTGGAGGCATTGGTAGCTCTTGCAATGCTTCTGGCTGATATTCACTCCAAAATCGACAATTCTGCTTATTTAGGTACCCATCCTAACGAGCGTTGTCGCTGTGAATTTGGTGCGAAATTTAGTCGCAATAGCCCGAATAGCCGCTTCAGTGGGTCAATTAAACTGGCAATAAAATGGAAGAGCCGCGCGGTGAACTTTCTTAACAGAGCACGCATTTTATTAATAAAATTCAATAATTTGCAAGCGTTGTTTGTTTGTAAGACGATTCATGGTTAAATTATAGACCAAACTGAAGATACTTGATGGTGAAACAAAACACGAAACATGCGTCGACTGTTTAAGCCAGTGTTGCCAAAAAGACAATATCTAAAAAAAGCACCCTTTATAAGCAAGCTTAGTCCTTCGAGAGAGGGCTTTATTACTCAATTGGCTCTTGAGCCTAAAGAAACAGTGATTGGCAAGAGTGTTTCTGCGTCTTATTTCTGGTACTGGTGTTATTGTCCCTGTTTAACGCGGAGCCGAGGTAGACGCAGTCCTTGACTACCACGAAGTTTCTACTGCCTAGTGTGACGCTCTGTCCGAGACGTCGATATTGTGCGTCCTTCTTTGATGACAGCATGTTTTTCGTTTTGTCCTCATTAATTACCAGGCCCATTTTTGCTGCTTCTACTTCAATGCCAGCAAACGCGTCATTGACGGCTCGCTGTGTTCGTCCAATCACGTCAATGTCGTCGGCGTAAGCTAGCAATTGAACTGACTTTTAAAAGACCGTGCCTCTCGTATTGACTTGGAAATTGCACGATCTTCTCAGGGGTGATGTTAAATAAGTCACATGACAGTGCGTCACCTTGTCTTTGACATTGAAGGTCTCGGTGAGTTCGTTCCCGACCTTGACGGAGTAGCAAGAGTTCTCCATCGCATTCTACACAGTCTGACGAGTTTAGTAGAAATGCCAAAACTAGACATGGCACTGTATAGTTCGTCTCTACGCCCACTGTCAAATGCTGCCTTGAAATCAACGAATGGGTGGTGAGTGTAGATTCTGCGGACAGTCCATCCGCCCCAGCACCCTTGTAAGACTTCAGTCTCAATATTGCTATCTTGACCTCATCTAAGTCGGGGGGATGGAATTCTTGCCTATCATCGTCCAAATTGAGAGGAACATTTTGCCTAACAGCGGAATTTGGGCCATCATCACCGTTTAAAAATCTGCAGAAATAATCTTTAGTTGCATCAGCACCACATTATTCACCAGCATTTTTTGTACACATTAAATTGATTGCATTGCTATTCAAAAAAGGAACGGTCCAGCCAAAGGTTTAACATTCCAAAAACAGACTTAGAGTTCGAAATATTGCACATTACCCCAAGTTACATTACCCAAAAATTAATTATAATTGAAAATAATGAAGTTTTTTTTTTTTACTTTATTTTAGATTTCGTCTTTAGTTACGGCAACGAAATTCGTGTTCAGAAAACGCGACAAGATCAATTTATTGTAACAGTAAGTTTAAAAGTACTTTAAGTTTATATAACCAATTGAAAATTGTATTCCGTTTCTGTATGTTATGTAGGTGGAATTACGGATGACACAGAAATAAAAAAATGAATTACTTCCCTTGAAATCGGCCCATCAAAGCGTGTGTATTGTCAATTATAATATCATTTTAGAATTATAAATTCTATAATTAAGTTAAGTTCATAAAAATAAGTTCAACCATAAAAGTTAGTATTATTTGCATAAATAATATTGTTATCAGATAGATTATTTAAGAGACAAAGTGAGTCATTTTGTAGCGATTGTAGATAAATATGCTAGTATTTTTAACTGTGCAGGCAATCTTAACTTTCTGTGACAGCGACGAGCAATGCTTTTAATTCTTATATGTTTTATTCCGTTTAAAAGGAATCAATTCTTATTGTTAAATCACAGATACTATTGTTTTAAATTTAATTTATTGTTCTAATAAGGTAGATACGATAAAAAATATCAACATCAGTCGATTCGACGAAATAAGCATACAGTCCTTCAGCGTTATTTGACACATTACTTATTCCTTCTAATATATGTAAGTGAAGAAGATAATGCTTAAGACGATCTGTCTTTAAGATATTTATTTCTTACAATCATGAAATCTTAAAATCATAAAAACAACAACGTTGTCAATCATTTGAACGAAATCAATAACTTTTATATCCTATTAGCCTTCCCTTCGTTATCATTATCGTATTTGATATTCTCTGCTTGTAATGTAATGGCTACATTTGTTATGTTACATTTGCAACAGATGTAGCCATTAATGCAACAAGCAATAGCCGACATTGCTAGTAAGTCCTTGTTCAGATGAAATATTAACGGCTTGTGGTCTGTTACCAAAGACTTTTCAACCGTAACAGTACTGAAAAAAATTATTTAACCCCCAAACAATTGCAGTTCCTTCTTTGTCTAATGATTACAATATAAACGTGGTCCTCCTCTTTATTTATTATTTCCGTCAAGATGTCGTTTTTAATTTTTGTAAATTTCTTTTGAGAAACACTTGACATTATTTTGCAATAAATTCTAAATTGTTTGAAACCGCCTTGTAAAAACTGATGGTAGTAAACCACTTGCCCCAAAAACGTTTTACTTTCCCGCACACTAGTTGGTCGGGCACAATTCTGTATACCTTGAATTTTATCATCCATCGGTTTTACATTAAATATATCTACATAATAACAAAAGTAAGTAACATGATCTAGAAGAAACTGACATTTATCTTTATTTGAGTGTAACCCAAGAAAACGTAATCTTTCAACAACTTGCTTAAAACGTGGTATTAATTCTTCTGTAATTTAATGTCGTCGAAAAAGAAAGATACCCCGTCAATGTCCTGCAATATTGAATCGCATTTTAGATGCTGTCTTCACTCCAAACGTCAAACGTTTTGCTTTATTACCTATAAGGTTTTTGTTTGTGCGTACTAATTGCTTGTTAAATGGAAGTCTCTTCATCAACCTCTATATGTACATAGATTTCCCATCGCTCATTCTTGCAAATATGTCTTCAAAAGTAGGTATCGGATAACATAACGATTGAGATGGTTTTTCACGCTCTTGATGCCAGCCTCAAATATGCCTCCAAAGGTAGGAGACCGTGGTTTGATGAATTGCGGTTGAGCGTGCACCCATACTTATTGTTGACGGTTGGCCTAGAGATCCTTTCGTAGAACGTTGCTTATGTTAGGTTGTCAATTTTTGGTGAATTAAAATAAACTGACTATCATCGGATTTAGTTACCTTGAGTAGATTTGAAATTCCAGTTTTTGCATTTCGATCAAATACCCAGTTACTGATACTCGGAACAAATGAAGTACGAATGGAACTGTTAAAGCTTATACGACCATTTATAATGATAGTTTGTAATAGCGGGATGCAGGAAGTTTGAAGTTCCAAATTATCAGCTATAACAATGCTTAAGGGCTCTTAAAAAACCTTAAGGTGGTATCTTATAAGAATAGCACTCCGATAAAGCGTCGTTTTTGATTTAAAAGAGCTATCTTACATTTATAAGATGTACTCCTTTGTACATGGGTTGGTTATATTAATTAAATACTTCTGTGTTTTATTCTTTTAAAAAAGAAAATTATTTTCTATTTGGTCATAATAACCCCTTACACGCTAGCTTAAGACTGAACTACAATTTCCCTTACAACTACCTTAAATACACATCGCATGCTCTGTGTTCATTTGTTGTTTCCACAGGTGCTCTCGGGTTTCCGGGTGCAGTACGTGATGGAATGTGGAAAAACTGTCCCTGGTTCGCCAGACGTGATTTGATGCCATCGTGGAACACATGTGAGGGAGAGAAATATTTCGCGACTTAACTCCCCCACGCTAAATCTTCGAGCGTCCTCGTTCGAACTTCAGAAGAATGGAATCTGACTTAGCCTTGATACCTTTGGATCCTTATCTTCCTTGTGGGCAATGGTTCTTTATACTGCGGACGTGAGGGTATCTTTTTTTTCCGGAGTTACAACTTTTGGATGGTCTTCTGATGAATATGTAGCTTGTGGTTGAATTACGATTTTTGTGCTGTTTCTGTGAATACGATGCCAACTGATGACAATTAAAAGTTCGACTGTTTCTTTGAGTTTTTCTTCCTTGATGAGTCCTTTAAACTTTTTATTCGCCAGGTGAAGTTCCTTAACGAATTCTAGAGAAAGGCTTTCTTCAATATTCGTCGTAGATGATTGTAGCTGCAACAACTCTGCAATTGGCTGTATTGTCGTAATGTCTGTTGGACGGAATTCTGTGTTCCCGATTTTCACAGTGGCATTCTGGAACTGAATTATGACAGGTTCATCTTGTCATCGTTTATTTGTAGCGTTCCGCTAAAATGGTTTAGGAAAAGAATTCCACTAGTTATTTCTTCGATTGATGCGAGACGTTGAATGTTGTTTGTAGTGGTGCAGTTTGAGGGCAGATTGTTGAGTAGTTTAGGTAAACATGAAGTATACCGATAGCATTAAAGGTATTACATAGAGTTAGATTTTTAAGCGTATTACAGAAGGTCTTTTCTCCGAACATTGAATTTTTACATTTTATTACAGATTTAAAATTTCTTTTGTTGATAATATTTCCATTTTTTATGGGTCTTACATTTAATCTTTTTCATAGTTCATTTCCCGTGGTTGGGATATTTATTATATATAAAATTTTAGAGTTACTTACAGCTATCCTCACATTACTCAATTCTAACATTTGTTCAATATTTGAATATGGTAAATTATTTCTTGGTATACAATTTTCCATTATTTTTTCTGCCATATTTATTAAAATGTATGAATTAACGACATTGACCTTGGCGCAATAAATAGCATAATCTATATCGGTAAATTCACTTTTTATAATATCGATTTTACTTTTTGTTACTAGGGCGTATTCG
Organism: Eristalinus sepulchralis; assembly: GCA_944738645.1. Taxonomy (NCBI): domain Eukaryota; kingdom Metazoa; phylum Arthropoda; class Insecta; order Diptera; family Syrphidae; genus Eristalinus; species Eristalinus sepulchralis. The sequence goes on from OX122886.1 coordinate 22,568,760, forward strand.
CTTTTCAATGTATTCGCAGTTTCTAGTTCTTTTATGATTTCATTTTCTTTTTTAGCTAATTCATTAAATCTTTCTTCAATAATATTATTTACTAAAATTTGCTTATTACTATTTTCTGCCAATTGGTTAAGTTCTCCCGTTAATAACATTAAGTCATCGTGATTAGTGGATCGCGCTACCCACTTCCATGCCGTGCCGAGAAAGTCCAACGATCTTTTCACTTTACTAAATGGTTTGCGTCTTCTTATATGTGTCTGTTCGATGTCATGAACCATAAATGCATACATTGGATCTTTGTCGCTAAATTTAGAAGTAACCATCTCGTTAAGTTTCTCTAGTAAGTGTTCGTACACGTCTTAGTTTGTAATATGAATAATTGTGAAGTTTCGGTTTCCAAAACTGCTGTCCCGTTGTCTAAACTTAAAAAAAAATAAAAGTTGGGCGTTAGAGTATTCAAATTTCTTGTAGTCAGATAAAACGTATCCTATTGTTGTCATTAACCTGAAAAATAGTTAGTTTAGTTTTTGATATGCGACTTGTGCACTTCTTTTCATGATTTTGTTAGTATGGTAGTGACCCTATCTTCAGCTATTATTTCTTTTTTATACCTTCCACTAAGTTTCGAGCCTAATCGTCTATTTATTCTGACGTACACGATATCTCCTGATGTATAGGTTTTTATGGGTTGCCTACTTTTATTGTGATATTTTAGATCCTTATCCTGTGTTTCCGTGAGTTTCCTTATGTTTTCTAATCTCTTCTTTTCCAGCTGTGTTGGGTCAGTACTTACCCTCCTACCAAAGAACAGCTCAACCGGGTTTCTTTTTTTTTTTTTTTTTTAACTTTTTATTGTATTTTTATTTCAATTTAAATTCCTTACTTATATTCTAGCTAAAAATACTTAAAACTAGCTTATACTGTGTGAGCTTTCTCTTTTATATCTATCTTACTGACCCTTCGCGGGTGCTCTAAGTTAATCTACTTTACATTTATTTTGCCTTTCGGCCTACTCTATCTTAATTTAACTTAAATATGTGAGATTAGTTTTTACTTTGTTTGTCAAGAAAAGTAACTTGACTTTCTGGTTTTTACTTAACCTAACTTATTCTAACTAAAACTTAAAGTATTTACAAATGTTAAATCTACTTATGCTATTCTTAACTATGTCCGTTGAATTGTACGGACGCGTTCTCCAGGGCGTATTGCGATTTATATGCTTAACATATATAAGCAATACGCCGTGATGCACCTTTTTTTTTATATATATTTTGTATATATATATATTTTTATTTGTTTTATTTTTTTTTTTGTTTTTTATTTTTTATTTATTTTTTTTTTTTTTAATTTTTTTTTTTTTTTTTATTTTATTTAACTTAACCTAAACCTAGCCTATGTGAGATCGCCCTCAAGGGTCAACTAGCAACTTCTATTCATTAGACGTTGATGGCATCAAAAACCGATTTCGGTGCAGCCACCAATAAAAGTGGCGTTCTTTGGCCGACACTGCTCTGTCTCGAGCAGAAATCGCCCGGCTGAACCGAAGAAGATCCTCGTGGCTGCGAGCAACGTCCGGCTCGTATTGAAGTCGCCTGTCCACTGTTCGGCGTGCGACATGGAAGATTAAAGGACACCCCTCTATATCCTGTATCAGGCCCTTTCCATCCAAATATAGGAAAGCTTCGGGCGGAATGAAGCCGTTAAGACGCACCTTCTCGTGGTACATTACATTCGGGTAGTAAGCCCCAAAGATCAGACTGTTGGTCGAGTTCAAAGCCCGTGCGACGTGACCCCTGATTAACTTAATAATAAAGTTGTCTATCCTGATCAGATTTGCCTCGTTGTACAAAACCTCGTTGGGATAGAATTTCTTGTACTCTGATTCGGGGGTGCGATACAATCTGAGGCAAGTCCTAAGACATTGCCTCTCGAACACCCTCATCTTTTCCATCTGGGAAGGACTCACGTTGAACCACACTGGACAACCGTACACCATGACCGGCCGGATGAGGGCCGTGTAGCAGATAACCTTTACTTTGGTATCGAGTTGACGGTTGTGAAACAGCCTACTCGCCCCAAAGAAAGTTTTCTTGGCCCTTGCCAGAACAGTAGCAATATGCATATCACCATATAGATACTGATCCAGCCAAATGCCAAGATATCTTACTACACTTTTCACAGTTAACGGTCCCCCCTGTGGGTCAACAATGCCGAACTTGCGCCAGTTTTTTTTCGTGTCCCTTGAGGCCCTGGACAGCGGGGTTCTGAACAGAATGGTTTCGCACTTCTGGTAGTTGATCTTCAGCTTCCAGTCGTCGCAATAACGCTGAATGTTATCGAAATCGCACTGCAACAAGCTATTGATCACTTCGACCTGCGGACCTGATCTGTACGCGACTATATCGTCGGCATACGCAATTATATTTGGCATTGAACCCAAAAGATCGCTGGTGAATATCGCGAAAAGAATCGGCGATCCAACCGCCCCCTGTTGCAACCCATTTTTGATGTTAAAAACAGGTATCGACGTTACATTGCCATTCTTCACTACGAACTTCCTACCTGTGATCATGTCATAGATCATGTATAGCAATGATTTATTCATGCCGAGCCTGACCAACTTAAGGAAAAGACCTTCTAACCATACGGTGTCGAACGCCTTTTCCATGTCGATCAGACAGGCACCTGTGCAATGTTTTTTATTCCTATTCCATTGTATATCGGAACACAGCTTAGTCGCGGCATGTGAAGTATCATGCCCCGCTCTAAAACCAAATTGATTTTCCGGTATTATTTCCTTTTGCTCAACCCACTCTTTCAGAGCCCTTATGACTATCTTCTCAAATACTTTGCTTATGCACGGGAGAAGACTTATCGACCGGAGATTTGTTGGAATGGAGGTATCTTTGTCCCTTTTGGGGATTGGTTGTACCACAGCTGTTTTCCAATGGGCCGGATAATGTGCATTGCTCAGCGCATTGTTAAACAGGGTAGTGTATACATCCACCGCTTCAGGCGGTAGATGGCTTAGAACCACATTCGGTATTCCATCAATTCCCACCGACTTTTTCTTCTTCAGTGATATGAAGATATCCAGAAGTTCTTCCTTCGAAACAAGGATGGAGTTGTCTCCATCATTGGCGACGGCACTATTCGCCAAAAGATCGTCATTGAATGTGGTGAAACCAGGATTCTCTGATCGCCATTGACTTATTTTATTGCGAAGGTTGATATGGCTTAGCAAGGCTCTGTTCTCCAGTTCATGATTAGGGCAACGGGAATCATTGACCGTATACACTTTCTGGAAGACAGCACCGATTGCTTTCAACTTTTCCTGGGGATCCTCAACCACGAAGAAGTTGTCGTCAAGGACTGCCCCATCCGGATCAATGCCAACAGAAGTCAAGAGGTTTGCGTTGTCTGTCGTCCTGTCAAGTCGAACGCTCTGAACATCGTTCTGATCTTTCCTCCGGAAGATTTTATTTACTTGCGGGAACATGCTCGGGTTGTTGGGTCTTACAGCCCGAATCTTATTGCCCCAATGCAAGTTTACAGCCAGGTTGTAATGCTGTTTAATTAGTTGTTGGAGTACTTTGATCTTCGATTTCAGTGATCGCACTGCAGCGTTTTGCGGGTCGGTAAATCTCCTATACAAGAGCTTTAGTCTTGACAGTAGTCTACTCTTTTGAACGTGAAGTTCGTCTATGGTAGCATTCCGATAAATGTCGCCAACATCGGTTAATACTACCTTCGGGATCGTTCTGTCCATTGAACTTTTAATGGCGTCGTCCATTCGTACAAGGTACTCGTCAACCTCTTCATTTGTCAAGTTTCTGTTCGTTGGGGGATTGATCACGCTCGAACGTAGTTCTCTGGTTAAGATTCTAGAGAAACGTGGCCAGCGCACCTTATTGTAATTATAAGGATTCCTCTGGACATATTCCTGTAGATCCTCCAGCTCGTTCGGGAGCTGGATAACCGCGGCTAGGCCACAGTGATCACTGTCGTACTCAACCGTGGTTAGGCAGTTCCTTGTGTGTCGTTCCACGTTTAGTAGTGTCAGTCGTCTGTCTGTTAGTATTACATCCAGATAGGACCCACTTCTGGGAAACGACGGTCTTCCGGTTGCTAACAGAACGAGTTTAAACTCGATATCGTGCTGGTCCATCCACCCTACGAGGGCGTTTCCTCTCGCGTTTGGAACACTGTTACCCCATTCACCGTGCTTTGCGTTCAAATCACCGGCTATGACGTAATAGTTCTCTTCCGCGTTTAAGCGAAGGCTTGAGAAGAGAATTTCGAGTTCTGAAATAAAATTCGAGTTTTGAGCGTCTGGTGCATAGACGGCAATCACATATAATCCCTTTCCACCTTGAAGAGGGATGCGTGCGATGGCCGCCTCTAACACACTAAATCTTCGCACTTCATTGCTATAGATGACCTTATGACTAATTTCCTTTTTAATGAGGAGAGCAACCCCACCCCCTTGAGTGGATTGGTGCCGGTCTCTTCTTATAACGTGGTAGTTTTTGTACCTGAGTTTGCGCCTCTGGTTAAGTTTAGTTTCGCTAGCCATTAGCACGTCAGGATTGTGGGTTTGCAACAAGTTCGATAGCATTAATTGACGCTCGATCCTGATCAGCGAATTGACATTCACCGCTAGGACCTTAAGGGTTCTTGCCTCGCGTGAGCCCATTATATTGACGCGAAAAGCTCGACAGGCAGCCTCGACCAGATGAAGTCTAGCCGAGCTGTCTGCGTAAGGATACTTGTGTTGAGATCCACCATCTGGGTTTGCAAAGCGATCATCTGCGCTTGCATCGCCTTGATGGTTGACATCAGCTCTTTCATTGAAGGTTCTGCGTCTTGATGCCTGGCCACTGGGACCGGGGCAGCTTTCGGCACTGTCTGTGTTGCTGGCTTTCTACCTGACGCCATTTGGGCGTAGGAGATGGCCGGTGTTACAGTGGAAGTCGCCGCACGGGCCACCGGACTGGCTTCTACCTTTTTAATGGGCCTTACCGCCTTTGCTCTCTGTCGTAGCTCTTTAATGCGCGGACATCCCCGATAAGTTGCGGGGTGTCCGTTGGCACCACAGAGTACACACTTGAGGAGAGTCTTATCCTCAACTTCATTCTCGCCCAAATGGCATTCCCCTTTTTTGTGGCTGATTGTGCAACGTGCGCAGCGGAACTCCATGTTACAGTTCTCTGCGACGTGCCCCAGCCGTCTGCACTTCGCACATTGCAATACGTAGTCAGACTTTCTTAGTTTTTCCCACTTTACAGCAAGACCGCCTACATATCGGATTTTTTGTAGGCTGTCTATTTTGCTGCCGTGGGCAAACTGTACCAGGAAGAAGGGTAGTGCCTTCTTCTTCGCTTTAGCAGACGCAGTGTTGAACGGCTTGACCCCTACAAATCGGATCTCGTCGCCCTCTACCTCGCGCAGCTCTTCGAGAAGCTCCTCCGGGTCAGTGAAGGGATCTCTGCCCTTGAGGAGCACAGTTTGTGGCCTCTCACCCTTGGGGGTGTAAGTATAAAAATCGGTGTTTGACGCCACCAACTTCTCTTTGAGAAACCTGAAGTCATCCATCGAAGAACAATGGACCGAATGACTCTCAGGTGCTTTATATTTAAAATAAAAATTGGACTTGAGGGCTAACTTACATACCGGGTTTCTCTTGGTGCCTGAATGTACAGAAAAGTTATAAGCATACACTGCTTTCTCGAGAAGTCCTCTACTTGCATTTGCTTAAATCTTACCTTGTAACTATAAAAGTTTGACGGATAAATGTCCTGTATTATTCCCATGATGCATTCTTCAGTCTTTATTGCGTCAATGTCCGATGGATTCAGGATTCGCTTAAAGATCCGTTTAAGATTTTCCCGGTTGTATTCGAGAATTGCTTTCCACCGCTTCATTTTACTACCGTTGTTTTTTTACTGAGTGCGTATGTGAGAAGCTGTTATTATTTTTATTTTGTTGAAGGCGTCTATTGCATTGGAGTCAAGAAAAATTGTTTTTTGACGAACTAGGTTTTGGGCATACGTCCCTCCTCCCCCCTTAAAAGGGTTGTTAGGAGTTTCGCGAGCTTTGCATAATCTTGGACAAAGCGGCGGTAATACCCTGACAGGCCAAGGAAAGAACGCAAGTCTCTTAGTGTTTAAGGCGTCGGAAAATTTTGTATGACCTCGACTTTTCTGGATTGGTTTTTATCCCATCAGAAGATATGATCCCAAGAATTCGACTTCCTGCTTCAAGAAGTGACACTTGTCAAGCTGGACTTTGATTTTTGCATCATAGAGTGTTTTTTAAAAATGTCTTTTATGTGCTGGGCATGCTCACTCGGTTTGGCTAAAATGGAAGCTGGGTAAATCCGTAATTACCATTATTTATGGAAAACGCGGTTTTCTCATCATCAGATTCCTTCAACGGAATCTGGTGGAAACCACATTTCAAGTCGAGGACAGTGAAGTATTTATTTTTGCCAAGTTCTGCAAGCACTTCTCACTCTAGAATGGGATATCTATCAGCTATGGTGACACTGTTTAGCTTTCTGTAGTCTATCACCTTTCGGTATTGCCGTTACCCTGTAGAATCTGATTTCTTTGGTATAATCCACACAGGTGAATTGTACAGAGATATGGATGGTCTTATTATGCCGCCCCTAAGTAAATTTTGAATCTGTTTTTCCACTTCGGAGACGGGAGAATCGGTCGAAGTGCGAATTTCTCAGACAACCTTTTGGTAAGGCTGTCATTGCCGAGGATACCGTGGAATATTCGCAATGACGGAAGGAGAAATAATTTCAGATTTACTTCGTTTAGGCCGAAAATGTTAAGTAGTGTGTGTTGAGAGATTTTGATGTCTCCGGCAATCGATTTAGCCAGAAAACATTGTTCATTTTGTAGGGCTTTTTTGACGAGCGGAGGTTGGATATAATTCTTTGAGGAGCCACTATATATTAAAAAGTTTAAAATATAACCACTCTTCAGCTTGCACTCGAAGTAGGGCAAGGAAGAGTTCTTCTTCTTCTTCAGATGGCGCTACAGTCCGGGGTGGACCTGGGCCTCAACCAGCATGCCTCTCCAGCTAACACGATCTTTTGCCAGTTGCTTCCAATTGCGCACTCCAAGTTGGTTGAGGTCCTTTTCCACTTTTGTGCGCCATCTCAGTCTGGGACGTCCTCTGTTGCGTTGTCCCTGTGGTTCGGATTCGAAGACTCTTCGGGCCGGAGCAGTGCTGTCCATCCGCTCTACATGGCCTAGCCACCTTAAGCGTTGTATCCGTAGACGCTTGACTAGGTTCATGCCGCCGTACAGCCCATACAGTTCGTGGTTGAATCTTCTCCTCCAGATGCCATCAACGCAAACAGGACCATAAATCGCACGCAGAACTTTTCCCTCGAACAAGGGCTTCCTCATCCGCTTTCAGTAACGTCCAGGTTTCTGCGCCGTAAAGCAGGACTGGGATGATCAAGGTGTTGTACAAAGTCACTTTGGTCGTTCGGGAGAGGGCTTTATTACTCAATTGCCTCTTAAGCCCAAAGAAACAGCGATTGGCAAGAGTGATTCTACGCTTGATTTCGGTACTGATGTTATTGTCCCTATTCACCGCAGAGCCGAGATAGACGAAGTCCTTAACTACTTCGAATTGTCTGCTGCCCATAGTGACGCTCTGTCCGAGACGTCGATGTTCTGCGTCCTTCTTCGATGACAGCATATACTTAGTTTTGCCCTCGTCTACCACCAGTCCCACTTTAGCCGCTTCCGCTTCGATGCTAGCAAACGCCTCATTGACGGCTCGCTGAGTTCGGCCGATCACGTCAATGTCATCCGCATAAGCTAGCAGTTGAACGGACTTGTGAAAGATCGTGCCTCTGATGTTGACGTGTGAGTTACGCACGATCCCCTCAAGAATGATGTTAAAGAAGTCGCATGACAGCGCGTCGCCTTGTTTAAATCCTTTTTTGACATCGAAGGTCTCGGTGAGTTCGCTACCGACCTTGACGGAGCAGCGAGAGTTCTCCATCGTCATCCTACACAATCTGTCGAGTTTGGTAGGGATGCCAAAACTAGACATTGCACTAGTTTTGCATAGCTAATGTTGCCCATTAGCTCTAGGAGTTCTCGTTGCGTTTTGTACATGTATGATTCCGAAGCCGCTTATGAATTCTTCAAACATTTTTGAGGCAAACGCAGTTCCTCGATTAGTTATGATACGTCTGTGTAGGGGCAATGCTTTCATAATTGTGCACTTTGTAAACGCATCAACAATTACTAACAAATATGAGTTCCCCTTAGTGGATTTAATGAATGATCCCAAATGATCTATATGAATTGTGTCATAGGGTACGTCTTTTTTTCAATTAAATGAAGTTCTCCACGGGGTTGCGCCTTATTGCTATTGTATGCACACTCTACGCAAGATTTAAGATACCTTTTTACAACTTGTGTCATTCTTGGGAACCAATATGTGCTTCTAAGGTAATTTATTGTCTTTTTCTCGGAAATATGTCCCATCAGATCGTGACTATTCCTTAAAACACGATTTCGAACTCAGTTTGGCACGTACAATTTCAGATTGTTTTCATCTCGCCTGTATACTTTACCATCATTTAAGGTATAATCTGTATGTATTAGTTTATCTTCTTTGCTGGTAGGTTGCTTTGTGAGACATTGTGCGATTTCACGGATATTATCATCTTGAGGCTGTAGTGAATACAACGAATCAGATTTAGCGATACTTATTTTAAGTACGTTCAGGTCGACAACATCAGGTTCACTGGTATTTTCGTTTGGATGTCTGGATAACGTGTCTACATGTGGCATGAGCTTTCCAGAACGGTGATTAATTTCATTATCAAACTGTAGCATTTTCAGCCACCAACGGTCTATTCTGGGAATGAGCTCCTTCGTGCTCATGGTTGTCTTAAGAGCTTCACAATCTGTCGTTATTTTGAAATGCTTGCCAAGAAGAAACTGCCGGAATCGATTAGTAGACTCAACGACTGCTAAGGATTCTAGTTTGTAGCTATGAAAGAAACTTTCGCTTTCTGTTGTTTTTCTACTGTAATAAGCCACTGGTCGAAGAGAATCACCATCTTTTTGTAATAATACTCCAGCTATACCATGGGAACTGGCGTCAGTATGTGGTTCGTGTTTACTGTTCGGGTTATATAGGACGAGCAAGGGACTACTCACAAGGCAATTCTTCAAAGTTTGAAATGCATTTTGCTCACTTTGACACCACCGGAACTCGCAACTCTTCTTCCTTAAATTGGTTAGGGGAAGAGCAATCAACAAATAGTTTTTAATGAACTTTCGAAAGTAGCTGGTAAGTCCTATAAACTGCCGAACTTCGTGTTCGTTCCTTGGAACTTCGAACTTCTCAATCGCCAAAGTTTTTGTTTGACCAGGTTGTATTGTACCATCCTTAACCCTATGACCCAGAAACTCAATTTCTCTTTTGAAGAAAGAGCATTTTCACAGATTGAGAGTTAAGTTAGCATCTTTAAGTATTCTCAAGAAGGACTTCAATTTTTCAATTCCCTCTTCAAAAGTTTCTGACGGGATGACAACGTCATCCATGTAGCAAATCATTTTAGATCTCCTCATCTTGCGAACAATGGTGTACGTCAACTTTTGGAAAATAGAAGAAGCATTTACAAGACCACATGGCATAGATGTAAACTAGTACAAACCGTCAGATGTAATAAAAGCGGTGAAGTGTCTGTGTTCCTTTCTCCATTCTTTTTGTTCACAAGAATTGTGGTTAATACTTGCCGTTTAGAATAGGGTGCTTTATATGGTTGGTGCACTATTGGATCTTGTTTCACCAATTCCATTTCCATTTCGATTAATTTAGTTCTGCCTAATTTATTTCGATTCATGGCAATACATTGACGATATTCATTTCTAAGATCTAATAACACGGGTTTATCTACTTTGTATATTTCAATATCTAAAGCAGTGACTAGTGTAGGGGAATAAATGTTGTCGTTCGTTCTTTGTACTATTAACTGTTTGACATGGTGAAGTCAAACACATTGGGTTGTTCAATGCATCTTTTCCAATTAGTACAGGCTTTAAGAGAAAACTGTCTTCGACAACAATCGCTTGAACAGAAAACACTGCTTCATCTATTTGAATTTCACATGCAAACCTTCTAACCGCCCGACAGCTCCCACCACCAAACCCGTTCAATACAATATCACACTTTACCATGTTACAATTTATTTTGTTAGCTATTTTTTGTGATATAATTGTTTTCTCACTCCCAGAATCTAAAACAGCTTCGTTCATCATTTATTATTACATCTTTATTATAACAATCCAAATCTTTTTCATTACAAATTACGTTAACGCGATAATTCTTTTCTTGTGTTTTCTTCTTCTTCTTAGCCACCGTAACCTGATTGTTATCTTCATTATTATACCAGATTCTTTTCCTCGATTGAGTACAATTTTTGGCAATATGTCCAGGTTGGTTACAATTGTAACAGGAAATTTGATTTTTTGAACTGGATTGCCATTTAACAATTTCATTCTTAAAAGGTCTCGCATATATGAAAAATTTTTTGATTTCGTTAATTCAGGTATTGGCTTTGCATTTAAACGAATACTTTGATACCATTTGATTTAGTCAATTAATTCAGCTCATTTTGTGAATCATTTAAACCAGTCAGGATGTATTGAATAATCGTTTTATCGGAAAGTTCAATTTTCTTCCCCAGCAGTTTCATTTCAAAACAGGAATTTTCAATAGTTTCCGTGGACTGCCGCGTCCTTTACATAATTGCTGATGGATCTCAACATCGCTGCAGTGATACGGAAAATTTGTCTTGAGTCCTGAGGCTAATTGACTTCAGGACGTAAACGCTTCTTGGCATGAATCCCACCAATGCCGTGCTGGACCATGCATTTAAGACGAAACCGCAAAAAGAAATGTCATCTCATCCCAGCCATATAAGGTTTCTAAATTTTCCAGTAGGATTTTACATAGACCTGCTTGTATCAAGGTTGTTTAATTTCTTTTGCAAAAATTGCTTTCTCTTTTTCAAGAAGATCCCTCTCGCGTTTAATTAATGACTATTCCTTGGTTCGTAAATCGTCCTCAGTTAGTGTGCATGAATCTGAAATTGCGGTCATTTCCATCGTTTTCCACGACATCGATTTGCCCTCGTTGAACAGAATTATCGATGTCAATTAACCTTTTGATTAAAATTTGTTTGGAACCGCTTATAGGGAGACTCCTCTTCTTCAATTCTTCCTAAAGTTGCTTCACGTTCATATTATTAATTTTGCTATTGGGAATGTTTTATTAATTGCATTCTACAGAACAAAGTGGTTGATTAAATTTATGTAAGTGTTCACTTTCAACAACTTTAATGTATAAAATTAGAATTTCAGAAACAACTCACTAAATGATTCTAATTGATTGATTTGTTTTATTTTCTGAAAGAATCATTAACACTCCTTAAATCACCAACAATATGTTTTCTAGTCATCAGACAAAGATGACAACATATTCTACTAAAGACATTTTCAAACTCATAGAGCTCATTTTCTCCATCTCTTTTCTTATCGTAAAACAAAAATTTTCCATCGTAATTACTATAACCATCTCAACTGTTTGCACAAAAATATCAGTTTTGACAATTATCTTTACTTCCCCTTCTTGAGCAACAGAGATATTATTTTTTTCCATGGACATTCAGAGAAATACCGCGTCCTTTAACTAGCCATTCACACAACAATATCTTTATATTTCTTTTTTTACACTTTCCTTTACTTCCCCTTCTTGAGCAACAGAGACAGCATTACTTTTCCATGGACTGAAAACGCAAGCTCCAACTGTTTCACCCCATTCAAAGAAGCGCATAACGGTTAAAGGCGCGTCTTTACACATTCTAACCATACCTTTATGTACTCAAATTGATTACCAAATCCAAATAAACCCTGTTCCCCCTTCAAATCGCATTGAACCACAGATTAATTCACTCCCAAACATGCTCTGAACAATTACACAAAAACAAATGATTTTCACCAACACACTTACTTATTATATATGCTTTCACTTATTTATCACTATAAGAACGGATCCTATCCCACTTCTGATCTATAAAGAATTGTAGAAAGCGTTAAGATTTCCTTGGAATAATTCTTGATTCTAATTTGGCCCTTCTGTCACTTACAAAGAATTCCTTTATGTCAAAACTGTATTCAAATATTAATCACTGCACTGAAGTTTTATCTGTCACTGCTACTGCTCTATCTACTTTTGTCTTCACTTCTACCTCTACTTCTCTAAGTCATTTCCTTCTTCCGCGTTGCCAAGTAAATGGTTTTCCGTTACAGTATTTTCAATAGTTTTCACATTGTGTTATTCATATCCGCCTGAAAGCCATTAGAAGGACACTGTTTGTGTTGACAGTAATATTTTGGTTTGAGATAAGTTCGTGCTTTATAAACTTGGGCTCTAACTTATTTCTCCTACAGTCTAAATCATATATTATGTCACTTAGTTCAAAATTGGGTGGATCCTTTCTTGTTTCATTGCGTTTATGTATATCGTGCTGTTTATGTGTCGCATACTTCTTTGATATATTAATTTTGATGAGATTTCATAGTTTTTTTATATGGCCAAGAAGATACTGTTGCGAAACAGTCGAATTTGTGTTTGAAGGAAACGTTGTGCCCGTAAAATAATGGCCTGTTAACAGTTCGATTGGGGTTAGTTTTGTTGTTGTATGAATAGAGTTGTTATATGTGATGACAGCCTCATCGACAATCTCTCTAATCGGCCTGTTCTTGTGTTGGTTATAAAGTATCCTGATCAATTCGGTGAGCGTCGATTGAAACCTTTCCAAAGGCGAATTTCAAGTTGAACTTTAAAAAGTACTGAAACGAGCTCACTGCCATTGTCGGAAACGATTTTTTTTGAGACACCATGGTGCGAAAAAAAGCTTTGATTAAATTTAACCTAAGCACAGACAAACTGTTTGTGGACTAAATATATATGTATATCGATAGGTACAATCTCCAATAGTTTCAATGGAGTCTCTGATGATTGAAATTTTGTTGTCAATCACGCGCTTACTTATATTTTTGACATGTTTCACAACTATTCATAAAACGCTCAATAGAGTTCTTCATATTGGGAAAGTAAAATTCTCTCATTGGATGCTCAAATGTTTCGGTGAGGGGTATCATGATTGGGGGTATGATTTCATTTAGTAGTGGTTGTTACTAATTAATCTATCTTGTTCGTCTAGAACAGTTATATCCTTTAGTTCTGTGGGGCATCTTAAAAGTTTCGTTCTTGAGTTGGCAAACTATTTTGAATAAACGACTTGTACATTTTCGACGTACTATTGTCTGTCAAGACTGCTGTGATCTTTTGGTACTACATAGTCATTGAAGATGTTGACTTTTATTTTCTCATCACTTATGTTATTATGTTTAATAATATTTAAATTAGAAACTTTTAAAGATACACATTCACTTATCTCGCCAACTTAAAAAAGTGGCCATTTTTAATTTCCTTTTCATTTACAAAGATGGAGTTTCACAGTAAGTTTCACCGTCAGATGGCATTAGTTGCTAATGGTTCTGTTTTTGTTCTGTTTTACATGTATGTTCAACTGATTTTAAATTAAATATGGCCGGAAGGCGCCAAATTCAAATATTATACCAATTGATATTATATTTTAAGGGCAAATTCACAATTATTTTTTAACTTAGTTTGTAAGTTTTTTAACCATTATTTTTAAAGTTTAGAATTTTTATAGTTTTAAGTGGTTCTACGAAACACCGGCCCCATTGAAGGACTTCGGTCTTCAATTTTGTTCTGGTAGAACCGCTAATTTCACAATAGGGCGTCTAATTACGCCGGTTCGTGTTTTAAGGTCCGCCACTCGAACCTTGCCGTCTTCACCTGCGATGACCTTTACGATTCGCCCTATCGTCCATTGCTGTGGTGGCGCGTTTTCCTCTTGTACGACGACGATTTTTCCCACGGCGAGATTTGGCTGCTCTCGAGCCCACTTGCTGCGTTGTTGTAGGCCCGCTAGTTAGTCCGTTGACCACTTCCGCCAGAACTGCTGCTTGAGACAGCATACAAGCTGCCATCTTTTTAAGCAGCCCTGTTGATGGTCCGGCACTTGTTCCGGCGGCAGTGCTCGCAAGGCGTCCCGATTAGCAGGTGTGCGGGTGTGAGCGCCTCACCGTCGTTTGGATCTGCGCTGAGTGGAGCGACGGGCCGTGAATTGAGGATTGCTTCTACCTCGCAGAGCACTGATTGCAGCTCCTCGCTTGTGAGGAGCGGGTTGCCTACGGTTCGCTGCAGGAGTCCCTTGGCTGACTTCACGGCTGCTTCCATAGACCGCCGAAGTGAGGGGCCCTCGGTTGAATTAAGGCAAAGCTGAACCCTTCCTCTGCTGCGAACTGGTGTATTGCTTCTCTCCCTCGCTCGAAATGCTGGCGAACTTCCTCGAGCTTCCGTTGAGCTCCCACGAAGTTCGTCCCGTTGTCGCAGTGGACTGTCTGCGGAACTCCTCTTCGGGCGATGAACCTTTTTGGGCGAGAATGAAAGTGTCCGAAGACAGATCAGTTGCTGTTTCAAAATGGACAGCTTTGGACGCGAAACAGACAAACACAGCGACATAGGTTTTGACTGGGGGTCTACCGCGGATTCTAAGGGGCGTTAAGACAGGACCACAGAAATCAATGTACACAGCTTTGTACCGTTTTCCTGCATGCCTGCATAGTTTCTGCCGAAGCAGAGCTACTAATGCTTTCGGACCAGCATGACAGTTCTTTATGTGCAGGTACCGCAAATACCCTTTGATAAAAGTGGTATTTTTTGTTAGTAGAAGCGGAAACTTGGAATCGTACTCAATCGGCGCATGAAGAAGACGACCACCCACACGAAGAAGGTTAAAAGTTAAAAGCGGATTGAGTTCTTGCATGTTTGACGGAAGTGCGACTTTGCGTTTTAACTTACGAATTTCTTCTTCGAATTCGAAGTGTTGAACAATCTGTATCAGTTTTAGAAAGGCCAACTGTAGTTCTTTTGCCGAAGGTACCTTTTCGAAATTTTTTGGTTTTATTCTTAAGTCGTCGAATAAACCGCATAACATATGCAAAAATTCGTACTAATTTTGCATGTGACGAAACTTTGTCGATTATTTCCATCCCGATATTTCGAGATTTCTCGACGGCTGTTAAAGCACATTTCGTCTTCCGCTTTTCTAGTACCTCATTACTCAGCGATAGTTCAAAATGAGCATTGACTGGCCAAGTAGTCTGCTCTTCCATAAGGAACCGTGGACTAGTGAACCAGATGGAAGTATACAGTTCGTCTACGTTGCATCCTCTGGAAACTATATCCGCTGAATTCTGTTTAGTAGGGACATGTCTCCATAAGCAACTTTGCGTCCACTCTTGGATTTCTGCCACCCGATTTGCCACAAAGGTTGCTAGTGTTGATGGATGAGTCCTTATCCAATGTAGCGTAGTTTCGGAATCTGTCCAAAATATACATTGTTCTACTTGGAGATTCAACATTGCCGATACTCTCATCCATAATTTGGAGAGAGTATGGGCTGCGCAATGTTCCAATCGAGGAAGCGATTCGGTTTTTAAAGGGGCCACTTTGGACTTTGCAGTTAACAGCGTCAACTTGATACCTTCTTTGACTGCGTATATATATATAGCAACCATACGCTCTCATCGAAGCGTCGGCAAACCCATGAACTTGCAACTTCGCGTTAGAATGTGTATTCACAAATCGTGGTATATAAATGTCGCGAAGTTGAGACAAATTCATTTTGAAGTTCTTCCAACTTCTATCAAGGCGCAATCCATAGTTCTTGCAATAAGATCTTTGCCTTGGTAACTATGGGGCAGAGTAATCCGAGAGGATCAAACAACCGCGAGGAAACAGACAAAATGTTTCTTTTCGTCGCTTGTAGGTGATCAAAGTTATTTTCTAGGCTGAACTTGAAAACATCTTCTTTTGGTTGCCATTTTATTCCAAGCGTTTTTGTGGAATCCAGCTCATTGAAGCTGATCTCCTTTTGTGCACTATTGGCTTCGTTAAACGCTGGATGATTTGAAAACCACTTTGCTAAGTGGAACCCGCCTTGTTTCAGAATATATTTCACCTCTTTTTGGGTTTTTGCAAGGGTTTCAATATCATTGGCACCAGTTAGGAGATCATCAACGTAGAAATCTCGCAGCACAACTTCAGACCCAGACAGTGGGTGTGAGTTTTTGTAAGATTCTCCCAGCATCTTCAAGCACCGTATTGCTAAGAACGGTGCTGACGCAGTACCATATGTGACAGTATTCAGTCGAAAATGCTGTAAGGGTTGTAATGGATGCTGCCTCCACACCAGAGTTGTAAAAGAATCAGTCAATTAGTACTACAGTCAACGCAGTCACAGTTAATTAACTTATATTTTGAATGCAAGTTAAAGTAATGTAAAAAGTACTTAACTGGAAAATCGTTAGTCAGCAGGTAATACTAAATGTGTGTATGGTTTCTTTGATTACATATAATCTCGTATTTTAAATCAGTATTGACTATGTCTCTGAAACAGGGTAGATCCTGGTAGTTGATCCTTTGAGATTTTCCAAGGAAAATATTAGCAGGTTTCCTCTTAGTTACCGAGTGAATTGTGTTTTTGTATCTATCTACTGCAATGTCGATGATTTCTTTAATTGTGTTATCTGGGTAGTCCTGCTGAAGGCATCTTATATGATTTTGTCTATAGTTCCATTGATCTCACCTTTTTGTGGGGGACCCAGGTAGATGTTTACTCCGAGTCCTTCAATAGAATTTAGTATAATATAAATAATAAATTTAGTATAATAAGTAATGAAACTGCTTTTATTATCGGTGACAAGGATTTTGGGGACGGTGGAAAGATGAAGTGATTTCATTACTTTGTTTATTTTTTATATGAAAGAATTTTGTAAATTTAGAAAATTTATCGACACATGTTATGAATTTTTCCTTCTTTATCTCTGTGATGTCCATATGCAAAATTTGGGTATGTCGGAATTGGAGTAGGTTGGTTTTGTTTTTTCTTGCAGTAGTTTGATATGCTTTTCTGGGATCTTAATAACTGAGTCCTTAACATCCCACCACCCCTGGAACAAGTTTCAGGACATCGGTAGAAGAGCCAGTTTTGTTATTGGTCGGACAAAGGCAACCGTTGCTGTCCGAACGGATACGACTCGAACTATGTTGTCAATACGTGGGTTGACTGTTGTTGGGTTGTTTGTCTTCACCATTTCGGTATTTCCTGTAGCGTTGAAAGGTACTCGCTGTGCCATCTCTGCCAGAATCCTTGTACCATTTTTTGCAAATGATTCCATCGTGAGAGACGGTTGATTGGAACTTCAATGTTGGTTGGTTCTGCAACGGCAGTCAGTGGCTCACCTATAAAAAAATGTGCTGGGGTTAATGGATTCATCGTCATCATCAGATATTGCACAAAGAGGACGGGAATTAAGAATGGCTTCTATTTGTGTGAGTACAGTGCAAAGTTCTTCTAAAGTAAGAATTGCAGTGCCCACAACACGATGCAAATTAAGCTTAACTGACTTCACACCGGCCTCCCATAAGCCACCAAAGTGTGGCGAGGAAGGGGGTATGAAGTGCCAAGTTATACCGTCCTTGGCGAGAGCAGCAGTGATGATGTCATTATGAGTTTGCCCCATTACTAATTTGTGCATTTCTGTAAGACACCGACGAGCGCCCTGAAAATTTGTGCCATTATGACTGTATATGTTTGTGCATTTGCCACGACGGGATACGAAACGACGCAAGGCTGCGATAAACGAATCTATGGTAAGATCGCCAACCAACCAACCAACCAACTTCAGGTAGATACCCCATAATTTGTTGCGTTGTGATCCTTCTCTGCATGAAACATCGTTTGCACTCATGTACGATTCGGCGAATGAGATTGCGACTCCCCATTACCGAAAATTCTTGCCGGACAAATGCAAATGTTTCTGACACACCTGCATGCATATAGCGTTGATGGATGTCTGTAATGAGCTTACATACAGGGCTGTTTTTGGGTAAAATTATTTGATGCTTTATATAAAATGGAACACAAGCATGTTTTAGCCGACCACCAATGCGCATGAGTCCGTCTTCATCCAGAAATACCGTGTACTTCAGGAACTTTGATTTAGGTGGTGTGTTGTACTCAAATAGCAAATGTCGTAGCCAAAAAACGATTGCTGCACCAGCCATAAAATAGTCACCTTTGCTTTGCATAGTTCTGTACTTGTAAGTCCATACGATGGTTGACGGGGTGTTGACAATTTCAAATTAAGCACAAACTTTAAAACGTAAGCCGCAACGCGTTGCAAACGAAACCAAGATGATTTCTTTTCAATCAACTCATCATGTGACATTCACACGATGTGACAAGTGCACGTATTGGAACTGACCGTTCTTCACGTTTAACACATTCTTCTAAATTTGCAGATAGATTAGAGTTGGGCCAATGTTCCTCAGATTGAGATAACCAATTTGGACCTGACCACCAGAGGGAATGCGAACAAAAAATTCGAAGGAGGCACACCACGTGACGCGCAATCAGCTGGGTTTGATTTTGAAGGTACGTAACGCTAACAGTGTCTTGGAACCGTTTCCAAAATTGCAGCTGTCCGGCTCGCTATAAAGGTTGTCCAATTTCTGAATCGCAACACGCGAAAATTCGATTAATTTCAACCGTTAACGATGATCGTACTAATGCTATCAACCGAACTAATAGCAAAGCCGCACAATTCAAGACGCGGAATAGAAATCGGTTTAACAGGAGCTACCTTTGTTTTAGCGGCAACTATTGTCATCCTTGTTTCACCGTTGTTGGATTTTAAACGGGCATAAATTACGACAGTGTACTCAAGTGGCGACGCGTCGCAAAACCCGTGCAGCTTGATCCCGCCCTCGTACGAATAAATATTTCGCGGAACTTGAATTCGTTCGAAGTAGGGCAATTGGTCGCGATAATTTTCCCATTCTGCAGAAAGTTCCACGGGAAGGGGATCATCCC
Organism: Eristalinus sepulchralis; assembly: GCA_944738645.1. Classification (NCBI taxonomy): domain Eukaryota; kingdom Metazoa; phylum Arthropoda; class Insecta; order Diptera; family Syrphidae; genus Eristalinus; species Eristalinus sepulchralis. The sequence goes on from OX122886.1 coordinate 22,587,844, forward strand.
AACCCAAAAACAAAAACAAAAAAACAAAAACTCCGCAGACCACAGCTTCTGAAACATTATTTTGAAGAGTATAACTCAGGGAGCAAGTAGTCCCAACGGATTAAAAATTCTTGATATCTCGGAAAGAAAGGTTCTTCGCGTAAGTGGGGGGCACGGTTTGGTCAAAGTTAAACGAAAGGAGAACACATCCGCAGCATCCAACAATTCGAACTCCATTTGCGAAGGTTTAGGCCAGCTTTCGAAAGTAGCATGACAAAATCCGACTTTAATTGCAACAAATGTTCAACAGAATTCGCGCCTGTCATTATGTCTTCCACATAGACATCTTTAAGCAAAGCACTGCTAGCGTTGGGATATTCTTTTTTGTAATCACTCGCGATCTGTTGCAAAACTCTAACCTATAAGAATGGATCTGAAGCAGTACCATAAGTAACCGTTTTTAGCCGATAGCTTTTAATTTCCTGATTTGGAGATTGACGCCAAACAATACGTTGATAATTCAAATCTTGATCTGCAACCCATATTTGACGAAACATTTTGACGATATCCGATGTAAAAGCGAACAAATGTTGCCGAAAGCGTTAGCACACCCCAATTAGACCACGCTGTATTCCCGGACCAGTTCACAACTTACTATTCAACGATTTACCGTGTAAGTCTTTCACCGAGCCATCAAACACGACGCGAAGTTTGGTTGTCGAGCTGTCTGGTTTAAAAACAGCATGATGGGGAAGGTAATATTGACGCGAAGGGTTCTTATAGATTTCGCCCCAAGGGATTGGCTCCATATGACCAAGATCGAGATATTCATCTATAAATTTGGCATAATTGTGTTTAAGTTCAGGATTGTTTCGGAACCGACGCTCCATCAAATGCAGTCGTAATACAGCCGACTGCAGTGTTCCTGCGAACTTGGGCTCAGAGGTTTGAACGGTGGACGCACAATATATTTTCTGTCCGCTGCCCGAGAGAAGGTTTCCACGAAATGTTTCTCCGCTGGATCGTTAAAAATAGTACCCGAATCCCTCAAGGAACTTCTTTCAACTGCCAAAATCGTTGTAGAAGAGCATCCAAATCCACAGAAGAATGAAAAGCGGAAAGTCCATTCTGCAACTCTGAACCAACGGTTTCCCATGTGGTCCAAAAACTCGTTCTGATTTCAACAGAGACCAAACCTACCAGAGTAATATTAACCGCATTAGAGACATTGAAGGTGGGATCTGCCAGTTCCAAATGCCTTATATATTCCCAGGTTGATGCGTCAAAGGAATTGAAAGGTAAATTAGATGTTAATTTTCCCAACACAAAGGCATCAACTGGTAATTGCGAAGAATCATAGCGATATAAGAGAAGAATGGAAACATAGCCCTTGGTGTATCCCGCTTGTGCTGATCCTAATCCCGTTACTGGGATGCGCGCGAGTTACGACTTATGGTATTCTTCGGATACCAAAAATAAAACGAATAGACATTTTTTATTCACCCGGTATATAATTTATTAATAATTTAAATTTTGTTGGGATATTTGAGAAGTCGACCGTCCCGTTCGAAGCTAAAAGTAAAACTTGTCAATTGTCTATTGCTTCTAATTCAGACAAGCTGCAGTACGCGGAAACTGCTTCCTCAGGTGTTTTCCACACTGAGTTAATTTCCGCGATCAGACTGAGTCGTGAACGGTGTAAGTTTCCAACAAAATTGATGACTTCAGGTCTGGGACAGTTTGTCTGAAGTGTCGAATGAACACGGTTCCTTCGAACTTCGGTTTTGTGGAGTGTGGGAAGGTAACTCCTCCCTCCCTTAACTTTCCTGAATTCTGTTGACAATTCTCAAATCGATTTTCTTTTGCTTAAAACAAATGCATAGCACAATTAATACTATAATAAAAATGCTTGAACTTCCTATTGAGTAATTTATAATACTATGTTGTTTGAGGTAATGTATTTCTTTTATGTGAATAAATTTATGAAAAGTCTGTTCTTCGAATGTTAAAGAATTATTGTTCATTATTATATTTTCATAATTTGGAATGTAAAATTTTTCAACAATCTTAGTTACTTTATTCTTAAATTTCTTACTTCCGATTTCTATCTATATAAATTTTATCAAATAATTTCCATTTAGGATAAATTTTCATTCATCACATTCACTTTTAACAGTTTCGTTTTTCATATTGTTTAAAAGAACAAGATCATAGTGTAGTGTTTATATTTCTTTCTCAAAGTTACTGAAAAATTTACAGCTCTTTTTATATATGCAATGCTTGCTTATTTTTAGTTCTTGTAGGCTTAAATTATTTTCAAAAATATACGTTTGATTATTTATTTTGACAACATATTCCAATTCTTCATTTATTTGCTTATTATGTGAATTAACTATTGGAACCAATAATTTATCATCAGATTTTATTGTGAATGTAGGTATTTTAATGGCAACTATTATAACATCATTTTTAAATTTCGCAAATCCTACTTTTATATTGCTAAGTTTTTTAATGTCTTTTCCTTATTAATTTATTTCCTGATTACTTAAGATATTGGGGTGTATCATTCCTAATCTTGCCAAAAGTACATTGTCTTGAATTTGATCTACTTTTTCTCTTAGTATGTTTATTCTCATTTGTTGTTCAAGAAACTCTTTTTGCGATATTATTTTGCTCGTAAAATTTTCATTTTCACTAATATTTTTTTCAATATTTTGTTTATATCTGATTCCAAAGGGGTTTTTAATAAAGTCAATTAATTGTTAAAATATTCATTATTTTTTATTTTCTGATTAAGAGAATTCGTGACTTCGTCATTTGTGTTGTCGTAGGTCATTAACTGTTTCTTTATGTCGGTTTTGCCGACTTCATCTAGAGTACCGAAGAGCCACTTTACTCAATGAGGTAAAAGGGTTTGTGCCTTATTTCTAAGGGAAGGTACTTCTTGTTTTAAATAATCTTTTCTTATTGTGTTTGAATTTTCAAAACCGATTTCTAAACAATCTATAACATATATGTATAATTTCAGATGTATTCACTAAATGTAATACTACGTCGTACCTTTTAACTATATCAATTAATAAACTTAAAGTTTATTTCTTTAAAATAATTAACTTAAGATTAACTTAAGATTAAAAAATATGAATTTCTTACGCTAGCTTAAATACTATTTCGCCTGCACCACTGCATCGTTGAGCTGCGCTGCGATCCCACGGGTGTCGTCGTATTACATTTGTCGCGCGTGATGGAATGTGCAGGTAATGCACCGGCCCAGACGTTGTGTCAGCTGGGAACGGTGGACCGACACCTGCTGCTGCTGTTGATCGAATTTAAGTTTCTTAACTTATCCAATCCATCCACTTTTATTTCTGAATAATCGACTTCCGTAGTTTTCAATTATCAGTGCGGTTTGGGTTAGAGTGGTCATCAACATTACTATCCAGAACAAGAATAACTCGGCCTGTGAATTTAAATGGACGTTTTATATTATTTTCATGTATATTAGCGAGACTGTATTTTCTAAATTTCGGATCTTCTTTGTGACGAAGAGATTTGTAATTTTTGATATAGCGCGAACTTCTTGTTTCTACATAATCTTCGCGGAATTTGTTCCTTTTTTCTATTGCTTTTAGTTTCGTTTTATCTATTCTTAGCTTAATTATATTGAAGTCTATTCTATGCTCATTAGCTTCGAAAGGGGTGCACTTTTTAGTTGAATGGTAGGTATTTTTGTATAGTATTACTGCGTTTAGCATCTGGGCTGGGCTGTTGTTCTTCAAGATTTAGAGCTCTAATTTTTTCGGTTAGTGTATTGTTTAGCCTTTCTACATCGGAATTTTCGGTGCGATTATTTCGTGTTCTACTTCATTCGAACAGGTTAATATGTCACGTTCTTTGAAAAAAAGTTCTTGGTATTCTTGTAGAAGTTTGGTAATTAATATTTTTTCTTTCTCATGTAAATGATTAAGATTAAGGGACTTAATAGCATTTTCTTTTCTTGTTTCTAAATTGTTGATTTGATTTATTTCATATGGATAATTGTCTTCGAAAAAGATTTTGTTTCCTTTTACTAATAACTTACCTTTACCTATATATATTTTTGCTTCCAAAGGTGTTAGTATAATTGCATCATATTTCTTTCTATTAAATGTGAGTACTTTCCATGCTACTGTTCCTCTGCTTAAAAATTCTTTTGGAAATGGAGTGACAACTTTGTGATCGATTGTATTAGTACCATTAATTGCACTGTAGAATATGGGATCTTTAAGTTCTATTTCGGGAAAATTTAAAAGAAAATTGGGTTTTATAATACTTGTTTCTGATCCAGTGTAAATCAAGCATTTAATTTTTTGTTCAACAATAGTTAAAATAACTATATGTAGTTTCGTGTATGAGGTTTTCTTGTAAAATTTCGATTTTCCCTAATGTTTCCTATTTCCATTGGTTCACCGCTGTGTACTAAATTCGGTCTAGATCTCGTAAACCCAGAACCAGAGTCATTGTCCTGATTACGGTATCTGCCCGATATATGTGAAAAATTATTAGTTCTCACATGATTACTTTCTAGATTCTGTTCTTGTTCATTATTTGTACTTCTACGACTAAAGCTATTACTGTCGGAATTTTTCCTTAAATTAAATTGATTACTCTTGTTGTTGGCTAAATTCTGTAATGTCCCTGAGTTATTATTGTCGTTTTGTCTGTACTTATTGTGTCTAAAATTATTTATTTATTTATTTATTTTATTATTACAAAGCAAACTCTGTACAATTAAGTTAAATTTACATTGACTTTTACGTTTGTACAGGATATTTAATAAATTCAGTTAACAAGTTTTATTCCTTAGATTTAATGAAGTTAATGGAAGGGGGAATAGTAAGGAAAAATAAAATAGAATAAAATAGAATAGTATAGGAGGAAAAGAAAAAAGAAAAAGAGGAAGGTTGAAAATATATGCTTGTCTTCAGAAACACAACTTAATTCGCCTTATAAAGTTCAAAAAGTTTTTCTCAAAGTGGGTTCCTGTATTTATCCTTTTAATTTCCGGAGGCAGCGCATTCCACAAATTAATTGCATTAACAAAGAATTGCCTTTCTGTATTTAAATATTTATGCCTAGGTGGTTTTATATTTAGGGTTCTTTGAGAGCGGGCAAAATTTAATTTATTGTACAGATATTCTGGCGTCTTACTTTGGATAATTTTATGAAGAGCCAGAACAGTAGGATACTTTAGAAAGGAGTTAAGTGAACATCCAATTATTCTATTAGCATATTCTGAGACATGAGCATACCGATCCAAGTTAAACACATATCTTGCACAGTTGTTAAATGCAACATTTAAATTTCGCGAGCTTTCGTAATCCATATTTGAAAAAAATTTCACAACCATATACAATTAGAGGTAGGACGAAGGACTTAATAATTTTCAGTTTGACGTCGACAGGTAAAAAGCGTTTAGTTGGACTAAGACCTCGCAATACACAGTAAATTTTTCGCACGATTTGAGAGACAAATTGTTCCTTTTACGGTGAGCAATATCAATTACTCTTTTATCATCTGATAACCTTAACTCAGCAAACTTATTGAACATTTGTATAAGCGAATCATTTTTGCCGACATTTCCACGGACTAAACTGTCTAACTTTTCTCTTACAATGCCTACAAGGTACCTATCATTGTGTATGGCGTGTATATAAGACGTCTATTGGCTTCTTCTTCGAAACTATATAACTCATTCAGTTCATAATTTACAGATCTTATCTAATCAAATAGTTCCCTTTGTTGCGGTAAATTTGACCGTGTGATTTGCGGTGTGATTTTAATGTTCAAATAATGACAAGTCGTCAAAAGATAACGGACGGGCGACCCTTTTGCGACGAATAGGAAACTACACGCTTTTTAAGGTCGTGTGATCCTTTGAATTAACACCCTTAATGTTACTACCTTAATGTCGCGGCATTCATTTATCATCTCAGCATAGTCCTTCCTAGGTTTGAAGTGTAGTTTAAGTTCCGTTTGAGCTGCTTCCCAAGTCAGATAATCTCCAAGTCGTTGAACACAGCGTTTAGCTTCCCCCTGGATTTTTTCATTTAGTACTATGCTGATGGCCTACTGCTTAAGTGTTTCACTGTTGCAGAGTTCTATTGCATTATTAACTGATTTTATGAATTCCATTAGCTTGAAATCATCTTTGCCGTTAAAAGGCTTCATGTTGCGGATATGGTTGAGGGCTTGTTCCGGCGACAATCGGAAGATGTTATTTCTTCCATTATCATTTGGACATTGTTGCTGTTTTGGTTCCATTGGTTGCCGCAAATGTTGGTTGAGCTGAATTTGTAACTGAGCAATTTGTGTGTAACTGAGCAATTTGATCATGTTGTTCTTGTATTGCCTGCATCAAAATTGCTAGATCCTGTTCATTTGCCATTTTTAAACAGTTCGTTTTTTCACTTTCACAATCACTGTTCAAATTTAGGTTCGAAGCAAATATTTTGTTGGATTTGTTTTTCATTCGGGCTCTCGATGACTGATTTTATTTTCTTTCCAAAATCAAACAACCGACTGAGGCAGTTACGTCTTTTGGTATTCTTCGGATACCAAAAATAAAACGAATAAACATTTACCCAGTATATAATTTATTAATACTTTAAATTTTGTTGGGATGTTTGAGATTGTTTGAGATCTTGTCAATTGTCTATTGTTTCTCATTCAGACAAGCTGCAGTTCGCGGAAACTGCTTACTCAGGTGTTTCACACACTGAATTAATTTCCGCGAGTAGACTGAGTCGTGAACGGTGTGAAGACTTCAGATTAATCAGCTGACTCCACTTGTTTTTAATTTTTGCAAGAATGGTTGGTAAAACCGTTTGCACATAAGTATTCAATTCCAAGGAATGGTTACTAACCAGTGGGGCAACAGTAGAAGGATCAAGTCCAACAACTCGACGACATAGTTGAAGGTAAATTTGGTTATGCCGATGCAGGTGCAGGTGAAGAAATCGTAGGCTCATCTTGATGAACAAGGCGATAGTGCCCAGTCTTGCAAATGTGGCAACGATACGATGATTTAAATTTGTTTAACAACTGAACTGGTCAGAGACGGCTGTAACAAATTGTGTCGTTTTTTCTAAAATTTCGCCGCGATGGGATGTCTAATTCGAGAAATTTAGCACATTGATAAAGCTGATGTGATCACTTGCATAAACGGCATTTTGAATCTATATCTAAGTGTTTGGCTACAAGAGCTCTGATCTGACCAGTTTGTTTTCCACGCGTTGTACTCAAACGATTCAGGGGCTGACATGCTTCTAATGCGTTACACCGAGTCTCTAAGAAGTCAACGAGCTGCTGTATGAAACTATCTTCCCGAGTACCGACTTCTTTCGCCCACGCGTGCTTCGTGTCACTATCGAGTTTACCGAGTAGAAAGTGTATGAGCCAAGAGTCGCGGCTATTTTTTCCCAAAGCATTTAGACCACGTATTACCTCATCGGCTCAATAGATAATTTTACGAAGCATCGATGCATTTGCTACAGTTATCGACGGGAGTGACAAAAACGTTTGCACAAATGACTGTACGATAAAATTACCGCGGTCAAATTGCCTTTCAAGTCGATCCCACGCTTCGGTGTAATTCGCGTCTGAAACTTTAATATGTTGAATAAGATCCGCCGCGGTTCCACTTTAAAACGATTTCAGATAATGAAATTTATGCGTTGGTGACACAGTTTTGTTTCTATCGACCGAGCCTAAAAACGAGTCGCGAAAAGAAGGCTAATCTTTGTAGTCACCTGAAAATTTTGAAATCAAGATAGAAGGCAGATTATTTTTTTCACACACTTTAGACGCTGAATCTAGACTTTTTAGGAAGTCACTTTGCTGATTCGCAATTTTTTTAAGAACTGAGTTGTTAAGATCGGTCGTTGCTTTGTTCGAATAGCCGTTTTCAAACCCGCGTGTACTTCAAAGTACTTTGTCTCATAAACACTGAACTCATCGTTAAAGGGCTGCAACAAATCTTCTTCTATTTCTTTGAGACAGTCATAATGATTTGAACAAAATTCGCCCCACGCTTCTTCAACTCGCCTTAAACGAATTTCGAGCATTTCTACAGTTATGGTTGAGTCTTTTGTGGACACGAATTCAACTAAACGTGTTAAACACATTTTTGTGATGCTGTGTTTTTGGTTCGCGGTCATTATGAACGGCAAACAATAAAGTTCACTCCAGACAATCAGACCGATGAAGAATTATTGCATAGAGTTTTCTTTTTCACCAGCATACGTGGTACTGGTGAAGAAATAATTATTCAACGAATTTTAACAAAGGTAGCAAAAAGAAAAAAAATCGGACTCGAAGGACCAATATGTCTTGGAAAGCACCATACAAAATAAGGAAATTTGCCAAATAAACGAAACCAATAAATCAAAACGCCAATACTTTCAATAACAATTGCAAAAAAATACATTTATTGGTGATACTTATCAATCGCTGTCCAAAGGTGTAGTGCTGTAGGTTGTCGAGATCCAAGCGAACGAGAGATTTGGCGATTCTCAACGCTAGAGTTAAGAATTTGCTCTCTTCATAACCCACATATTGTCGTTTTCAAGTAAATATTTTAGAGCATGACGCCTTTGACCATTACAGTGGAAGAAAGTATGAATGATTAGAGTAATTTATGACTCCTTATGTTTTAGCAAATCGTCAAAAGGCAAGTTTAACAAATATGAAGTTAAAGTGAGAAGAAAATAGAAAAATATGAAATTAAAAAAGAGCAAATGAAAGTACAAAGCAAACGACAGGTAGTATAGTAGTATGTAGATGGTACTGGAATTAAAAAACAAATGTAAAAAAGAGTTAATGTTATAAGTCAACACAGTTTAAAATGTTTGGGTTGAGTTTCTCTTTTAAGATAGTTGTTAGGCTGTTAGTATCAAAAGTCTGCATTTTAATGTTATGCCTATGATATTTCGGATGCGGTTCTTCGTGACAAATCATTGCCTTAAGAGAAAACGAGTTGATTTTTGAAAACAATCAGCGGAGCTTCGCAGTGTAGAATAAGGTCAGTGCTATCTTCTTCAGCGCTGTGTTGGGTACCAGACGATTATGTCAGGAAGTTGAATTCGATGGAAGTCGTGAAACAGCGTCAGCGACCACTTTTGTTTTATCCAGGCTTGCAAATTAGGGAATAATTGAACTCTTCAATTTTCGCTTTCCATCTTTTGAGCTTCGCATTGTGGTTCCGATTACGGAACGGCCGATGGTATGTAAGGATTTAGATCCTTTTAGCTACGTAAAGGTAGGTTCTAAGTTTATCGAGGGACCATACTATTGCTAGCATGCCCTTCTCGATAGTCGAATAGCTTTCCTCTGTTTTAGCTTTGCTATTAGCAAAGTCTTGAACAAATTTCCGGTAGTAGGATGCTAATCCTAGGAAACTTTTTAAATCTTTAAGGTTTTGATGTGGTAGAATTCTTTGGATTACAGCAATTTTTTGAGGGTTTGCGCGAATTCCTTCTTGAGTTATCACGTGTCCAAGGAAATCTACTTTAGGTTTTCAGAATTTGGATTTCTCTAGATTAACCCTTGGCTTTGTCTAGGAATGAAAGCACTTCGTCAAGGTTTTTGATATGTTCGCCCTTGTTTTTTCTCGAAGACGATTATATCGTCTATGTATACATAGCACGTCTTCCCTATGAGGGGTTTCAAAACATCATCAACATCAGAGTAACTCAAATTAGCCATTTGCGGTTGAAAAAACTGTTCGGAATATCGCTACCTCTAATTTTGATCTGATGAAAGCCAGATGTTAGACCAAGCGTTGAAAAATATTAACATTCCCCTATGCATGCTAATGTGTTTGTTATATCGGGAATGGGGTAAGCATCTGGTATCGTTATTGCACTCAAACGTTTGAAGTAATGACAAGTCCATATTGTTTTTCACCTGCGGCGTTTGATAAATTAAAAGATGTTGGTACAAAATAACACAAACGTATTTTTATTACGAGTTTTTCACGTCCTCTCTCAGTAAGGGTTTTACAAGGAATGACAAAAACAGAAAAGAACATAAAGTTGTCACAAATACATGCTCAAAAAGTAGGAACAGAAAGACACCCTCCCTCATTGCAAACGCAGCAAAGATTGTTTGATTCCAAAACAAGTTCGTAGAGAAGTAAATGCTGAAACAGGAAGTGCCTTGGTAAAAATGTCTGCCAACTGCTTATCTGTAGATATGTGTTTTATGTCATTTTTTTTTCCTTCTTAAGTTGCCGTATGAAATGGTGCTTTACGTCTATATGTTTTGTCCTTTTATGATATTCAGGGTTCTGAATTAATTTTATGTAACTCATGTTATCACAGAATAAAACTGTAGGATTTTTAATAGGGATACCTATCTCCTTTAAAAAAGTGCACATCGTTTCTTTTCCTGCGGAGCTAGTTGATATGTACTCCGCTTCAGTAGAAGATAATGATACAGTTTTTTGGTTTTCGCTACACCAGATTACACATGATCCGTTTATAATGAAAATGTAACCACTACGAGATCTACTTGAATTGATATCACCTGCAAAGTCTGCAACGCAATACCCAATCAACTCTGTAGGCTTTCTATATTTTGAAAATGTGATGCCGTATTCTGATGTTGATGCTTCTCTGAAAGGAAAGGTATTAACTTGAGTTACCATTGCAGACTCAAGCTTAACATTTGGATTCGATGGTATTAGAGCTGGCGATGATGTATCCATATTAAATTTTTTTAACACTTTTTCACAGTACTGGTCTTGATGAATAATGAATTTCTCAGTAGTGATGATGATAAAATATGAATTCCAACAAAATATGTAGCTTTACAATCTCTAACTTGGTATTCTTTCTTTAGATGATTAATGAATTCCCTCAGAAGATTAAAGTCCGGTGAGAAAATGAGACCATCATCGACATACAGAGCCAGTATTAGCAGCGTTGGTTCATTCAAGAAGTTAACACAAGCGTCAGTTTGGCACTGCTTCAGATTGAACTTCTTTAAGGTTTCATTAAAAGTTTCGTTTCACTCTCTAAGGGCTTCAATCCGTACAGGTTGCGCTTAAGCTTGCAAACTTTTCGTTTTCCTTTTTCGAATCCCGGCGGTTGGTCCATATAAAAATCTTCTTTCAACTCACTGTATAAGAATGCCGGCGGATTTCGAATTGGCTTATATGTAGATTTTTATTTGCCGCAATAGCCAACAAAATACGCAGTGAATCGAATCTTACAACTGGCGAGAATATTTCGGTGTAATTAATTCCTGAGCGCTGAGATTTCCATCTTCACCAGTTTTTCGTTTGAATATCCACTTGCATTGGATTGACTTCATCCAGTCTTCTTGATCAACTATTTTCCACGTCTTACATTGTTGTAAGGAGTCCCATTCTTCCGTCATAGCTTTAATCCAATGGTATTTTTCTGTTGCTGATATAGCATCATTGCATGTTATATCACCCAGAGTTGCTGCATGTGCACAGATGTTGGATACAGTTACACTTCTAAGCTTATAAATTAAGATTTCACTTTACTTTTTTATTAAAAAAATATTTTTTCGGAGCTTTAGCTTCTCTTAATTTCAAAGTAAAAACTGAACTGAATACAGAAATATTTTCTTAAAGCTAACTAACCTATGCCTCATGTCATGCCACTGCCCTGTGAAGCGGATGTTCCCATGGGTGGTGTTATGTTGCACCTGAAAGTTGTCACCTGATGCACTACCTGATGGAATTTAGCTTCTCGCCTCTGATTACTGATATGCTACCAGACACAGTGTCAGCGGGAAACGTTGAAATGGATAGCAGTAAATCATCTCTGGAGTTTAATAATTTTGAACGTTAACTCCTACGCCCTTTAAAATCGAACGTCCTCGTTCGATCGAACTGTTTTGAGGTGCTGCCGGTCTTCTACTCCTATTGTTCTGGCTGCTGGTAGCGGCTCGTTTGTGTTACTATAGATTTCTTTTTGTTGGCTACCTTTACCTCTTCAATGTGCTTGATGTTTTTTTCTTTCTTCTATTTCCTTTAACATTTCGAGGGAGAGCAACTCTTCTCTAGAACTAGTTCTACATTTTAAAATTTCATTAAAATCTGTTTTGACAATACTTTTCCCGTTTTTAATTGGTTTAACAAAGATTTTTTTACATGTTTCTTTTTCCGTTGTTATTAAACTTATAATATATAGAATTGATTTACTATTTGAGGCAATTTTTACATCTGAGAATTTTGTGGTTTCTATTACATTGTTATACGGCATATCCTCTTTATTTAAAATGTCCCTTATTATACTTATTTCGTAATTCCGCGCTATTGCCCATTGCATAGCAAATTCAATATTCTTTTTTTTCTTCTCTTAGTGATTCTAACTTAAATTAAGGTTCCAAAATAATTTCTAGCCTTAAATTTTCGTTGAATTTAATTTTTTTTTATAATAGTATTAGTAACATTTTTGTTGTAGAAGCTAGGCCCTGGTCCGTTATGGGCTGTAGTGCCACTCAATTATTATTATTATTATTAGTAACATTGATCAATTCGTTTATTTTGTTCGTAACTAAACTATTTATTTCGCTTATTTCCGTTTGCAAGTGCTCTGTTTATTTTATCTTGTATTATTCTAAAGTCGTGTTTGTCAGGAGTCCCCGCGATCCACTTCCAAGCAGAGCCTAGGAAGTCAAGGGATTTCTTCTTCCTGGTCATGGGAATGAGTCTGCTCTGGTGGGATTGAATATTTTCAATTTCAGCGGAGAGGATAGGTAGGATGGAATTAGGTTGGGACTTAAGTTGTGTTATCGAGGTACTCAATTCGTCGAGTGTCTGCTGGTATTCTTGGATGTCTATGACGTGCACAAGTTTAAATGTGCCCGTTTGCAATTTGGCCGTTCCGGTATCAATAGCTATTAACTTGGCGTTTGAATAGTCTAGCATTTTGACGTCGCATTTTGCGAGTGAAGCAAGGTATCTGAAATTAGTATCAATTGCGAATTAGAGATTTGTGGACTATTTTGTCTGATTTTTTCTTAGCCGTTGAATTAAGATTTTTATCAACTATTTCCTTTTTGTATAGACGGTTCAACTTAGAACTTATTTTATCTAACGTAAATTTTTGTCCTGGAGAATATTCTTTATTGGTTTCCAAGATTTGTTATGGTACGTGAGATCCTTAATCTGTTTACATTCTAATTTTTTTATGTTTTCCGTGCGTTCTTTTTCCAGTAGTTAGAGATTAGAGGCAACCTGTCGGCCAAAAAATACTAATAAATACCTGTTGTAGAGTGTACAGAAGAATTATATTCATACACCGCTTTTTCCACTAGTTCATTGAAAGAACGATGGATGTTCTCTGTTTTAAGGCATCTCATAATCTCAGTCAAAGTCGAATGGAATCGTTCGACCTGGCCATTAAGGCTACTGCAATATGGAGGTGTCGTGTAGACTTTGATTTTGGGCTCCTCCTCTAATATGTAACCTATTGCTACTGAATTAAATGCTTTTTCGTTGTCGACGACTATAGTTTCGGGTAATCCGAAAGAAAAGAGTATTTCTCTTAAGGGTTGCCGAAAATCTTCTACCGCTCGGGAATTGAGTACTGAGCATACATTGAGAATTTGATGTGGACAATTTGTTCAGGATAATGTGGTATTGGGGTCGCTTCCAATTCCTGTTTAGTAGGATGCCTATCGTATTTGTTCTCTTTGCATACCTTACACTTTTTTACCAATTTTTTTTGTTTTCGTTGCCATGCGTGGGAAGTAAAATTTCTCTTAAATCGGAGCTTTATTTTCGCGCTCGTTCCGGTGTGCTCTTTGGTGGGTTTGTATTATGATTTTTTCCTGCTCCGTTTCGTCTACAACGTCCCGCACTTGAATTTGGGTAAACATGACTTTGTAGCCATTAAAGTAGAGTGATGGTTTGTAGCATACCCATTACACGCTCTTACGTCTTGATATAGTTTATTACCGCCGGATTCAATATTTTTTTTTAGCATATCTTTCAAACTATCTTGATTATATTCTGGTTTCGTAATCACATGTCTATGGTATGTTGGGAAAACTATAAGAAAGTTTTCCCAACATACTTTTTATAATCTGGGTAAGCCAATGTCACATCTCTAGAAATTTGTGAATTCTTTAATTTATTGAAGGAATCTGAAGCTTGCTCATTTAATCCGATTCGGATTCTAGAGAATTGATTTTTAGATACTCGTCCTTGCTCCCCTCTTAAAAGCGTTGTCAGTGCTTTAGCAATTTGGGCATAACCTTTAATGAAGCGACGATAGTATCCTGAGAATCCGAGGAAAGATCTCAATTGTTTTAAAGTTTGCGACACGGGAAAATATATAATTGATTTCACTTTATTCATGTTTGTTTTAATGCCCTCATATGATATTACAAAGCCAAGGAATTCTATTTCCGACTTAAAAACTTACATTTGTCCCTGGAAAAAGCGGTGTATGTTGGACCTTCATGATTGCTCTACTTAGTGTACCGAAAATTTGGTCGATATCCTTAGCGTGTTGGCCTTCTGTTTCGCTTAATACAATGATATCGTCGATGTACACAAAACAAGATTTTCCAATATAGTCTCTCAATATATCGAGAGTTCGCTGGAGAATCGAGTTAGCATTTTTCCGACCAAACGGGAGTCTTGTGAACTCGTATTTCCTATTATTAATTGAAAAAGCTGTCTTCTCAATATCAGATTTCCTTAAAGGAATTTGATGGAAGCCGCTTTTCAAATCAAGCACCGTGAAATATTTATTTCTACCGAGTTGTGCTGTCACTTCGTTAATATCAGGAACGGGATATCTATCAGCTATCGTAATGGTGTTAAGTTTACGATAGTCGATAACCATCCTGTATTGCTTAGCTCCGAAAGAATTAGTTCTTTGGAACAATCCACAGTGGACTGTTATAAGGTGAACGAGAAGGCCTTACCGTTCCATCGCTAAGGAGTTGTTGTACTTCTTTTTCCACTTCCGATTTTAACGAAGTGGGAAAAGGATAATAGTGAGTATACACGGGTTCATCTGTGGAGGTTCTTATTTCGGCTACCACTGCCTTTCATCGGGTTCGGAGAATAAATTCTACTATGTTCGGTTGTGATTGATTTATGGAGTGTAATTACGCGATTGAAAATCATACACACAACTCTGCTGTATTGGGATATTATAGCTAGGGTAGTGTGAATTTGGTTGAGTAGTTGGATACTTTCCCAGTTTAATGGGGTATTATATGCTTCCAAAGCTGCATCCGCTCGACCTGTAATTTTGCTTCGGATTACGTTAATAATCCCATAGTACTCAGGAGTTCCTTTAAGATTTTGCTAGATTTGTAATACTCTTTCTACGCTTTTTTTCCAGGAGGAAAACTTACGGGCCTCTCCAGAAAAATTTCTCAGAGTCCTTACAATATCAGGAATATTTTCCAGCCCATCTAAATTGGCCTGGTATTGTGGAAGAATTGTCTGATCAACACTGGTAAAATGTTTTGCGTTCGGATTTACTATGCTTTCGATCAGTTTTTTTTTTGTTGCTCAATTACACGACTTACTATGAAAGCAACTAGCGAGTCTAGCTCGGGTGTTGATCGAACTTCTTGAGTCCCATCATTATGCGAAGTGCTGGACTGGAAGGGGGTAAAGGGATCTTGAGGTTGGGTTGTTAATGAACTTGGAATACTAATCGGAGGATTTTGATTTGATGTACCCTGTGGGATAGGAATGTTCTAGGGGATTGTGACCGTGTGAACGCCTATAGGACTGGTGGCCGACAGTAACGTCTACTCCTGCACCTGACCATGTTATTCATTTTATTATAAAACTATATAAAAAACACCTTAATTTCACTTTATGTCTAAGAAAAGTTTAAATTTTTTGATATTTATATATTTATGCCACCTTTTTTAAAAACAAAAAAAAACAAACTTTGTTTGAGTACCGTTTCAATTTTTTGGTATTTATATATTTTATGCCTCTTTTTTTAAAGGAAAAAAAAAACAAACTTTGAGTTTACAGGATTGTGTTCCACTTTCACTTCTTATTTCTCTAATATCTTTCGACTATAACTTACGATAGAAAAATTACACTAAGATTTATTCTTGAACTCGGGTCGTGCGGCTAGCTGGTATACACTTCCAATTCGTCCTTCCACTGGGATATAGAGGGTTTGCCTCAAACGTTGCTGCCACATTCGCTGCATATCACTTGAAGAAGACTCTGAATGCTGAAGATTAAATTAACCATTCTCTTCGTGTAGAAAATGTGAGGGCGTAAGTGGCGAAAGAAACATCGGGTCACTACTTACATATGTCAATGGACGAAGATTTACTATTCCCTCCGGTTCTGCAATCACTGTCCGTAATTGCTCGAACGTTATCTTTGGCTTTTCCGATAACAACCTTTAGCATATTTTTAATAGTACTAATAAGCTCCTCCCAGAATCCTCCCTACCATGGAGTTCGCTGTATTATAACCTTCTATCTAATACGTTCCTCGATAAGAACCCTTGCATAATCTCATCATCAGGCGTGGACTTCACAGCATCAAGTTCTAACGCCGCTCTACGGAACGATTTACCATTTTCCGAGTAGACCACAGAAGGAGCACCTCGTTGAGCTATAAAACGCCTCATTCCCCGAATACAACTTTCGGTTGATAGGTTCTGTACAGCTTCTAAATAAATACACCGAACAGCAGCACAAGTAAATACCATCAAATAGCTTTTCATCAGTAGTAGTAGTAGAGGGGTCCGGCAAAATCAACACCGACACAGTCGAATGGTCTTGAGAGTGTTATAAGCTCGATGGGAAGCTGTCCAAATGGCTGCGATGCAGGTCGCAGATGACATAGTACAACATTAACGCCACCATGTTATGTCATAAGATGATAGTAATGGATGATAAGTCTGATAAGATACGGATCGGATACTAGGATAACGGGATATTTTCGATTTAAGGAACTTCTCAATGACAGAAAACGACTTCCAAGCCGCAACACCCCATTTTCGTCCAAGAAGGGACATAACTCGGCCAATTTCGAAGATTTCGGTAAAGGTTTTCCCTTCTGCAAAAGAAAAATTTCATTATTGAATGTATTCATTTGCATTAACTTGAGCCAATATGTTTCGGCTGCACAAAGCTCACTAGTAAAAGGTGAAGAAAATTCATATCTCTTTCCTTTCCTGCACAGCCTAACAAAACGTAATACATAACTAGTACAGCGCAGCAAACGTGTGCACGAACTAAATTTCGTATATTCCAATAAAGGTTCAGACCTTCGGTGACTAAGAGTAGAAACTGGTAATAATAACGTAGAAGCCAATTTCTCCGAAACGATATAACTATCCTTTTCATCCAAGAACTCGTCACCTTAAAGCCAGGCTGGTCCATGAACCCATAGCAGAGAACTCAATAAGTTGGAAGCCGTGATTCCTCTGGTGAGAAGGTCAGCTGGGTTTTCCTTCTCCTTTCAATGTCGCCAATTTGATATTTCTGTAAGCTATTTCTGTAACTTTACTCTGAACGTATGGTTTGCAGCGACAAGCATCGCCTTGGATCCAACCGATTTGCGATTTTTGAATCGGTCCACAGAAAAAACTCTTCCTTTTCAAAAAGCAATGCGGCTGTTAGTTTTAATTTCGAAAGTGATAGCTCTTTTATTTTTATTAGCACAAGACTGACTATGCCAAGGTCATACACTCTTGCAAACATTTGCAAAACATTCCATTTCGTTCCTCTAAGCTGGTCTGAAGAAAGCACGTTTGCGATCGATTTCAAGGACACTCATATTTCATCCGTATGAACAAACCATAATAAACCCAAAACTTTTTGCTTACTTGGAGACTCATCGGAACAATGAGTCTGGCGAACTGGATAACTATTCGTTCAACTCAATCTGCAAAAACGCCTTTTCCACATCAGCGACGATACCATAGGGACTAAGACGAAAATTTAGCAACATTTTCAGAGCATCTGGCAAAAGGTTAGCTCCCACATGAAGCAGATCATTGAATAAAAGCGAGTCTTGATTTTGTGACGAAGCGTCGAAAACAATACGCATCTTAGTTGTAGTGCTATCTTCTTTATATACTGGTCGGTGAGGTAAATAAAATATTCGAGGTAAACACTCACTGTTTTGTTGTGGAACCGATTCTGCAAACCTATCTGATAGTAGTTGTCGAATGCCGGCATCATATTCTGCATACTTTTCTGGGTGTCTCCGCAATCGCGGACCAAGGGCATTAAGTCATTGACATTGACAGCGAATTCTTCCACGGCAACTACGCTTCATATCGTTGGCCTTTTTTAACAATATAACGAGCTGCTAGATCTTCGGCCAGATGCATATTTTCCTCTTATTCACCGCGAATGCCTATAGACTCCAGGGACCAGAACGATGTGACGTCGCTGTTGATGTATGCTGGCAGATGTAACGTTGTCCTATGGGTGGATGGACAACATGAATTTTCGTTCGATTCAAATTTCTTACCAGTGAAATGCTTTCCTTGCAACGCCCAGCCGAATATGGTATGAACTGCTCTCAGTTGCTTCGAAAATCTGCGCTGCTTACCCGTAACCACCGACCAGTGATAGTTTGATCCAATGAGTAAACTTAGACCATCAATTGTTTCATCATCTGAATGAATGGAATCAGCCAATTGCAGGTCTTGAAAAAAACACAGGAAGGATCGGGAGCATGCAAAACATCCACACATATGTCTGGCACGACAACTGCTTCCTAGTTTACACTTCTGTTGGAATATTGGCTCTTTGTATGCACATTCACTTTCTTGAACTTTCTGAAAGGGGTTTGTTCTCCACAACCTAAGGGAAAGAAGAAAGAAAAACTTACTTCACCCATCGATTGCAAGTTGAGTTTGGTTGCAAGATCCTCTCGGATATAAGAGTATTGACTTCCACCGTCAATTATAAAGCGTATGAGAAACGATTTATTTTCGCTCGGGGAGACGGTTAATCCCCAAGGCATCTTTAAAAAGACGTTTGTATTGTAGGACGATGAATTGCAAGCGCATAAATTTGTTACACTTTGGGGACTCGATGATAGCGGAGACACTTGCGAAATCGACAGTTTTCCAATATGTTCACTGTTAGTGTTTTTGTTTATGGATGAAGGAGAAACAAAAGTATTATGTTGATTATAGGAAGGATCGCACAATGATGTGATATATTTTCCTTTACACTTAGCACACCAAATCCATTTAGTACTTCGACATTTCTTGCAAGAAAGACCACGCTTGGCACACCGAAAGCAGCAGTTATTTTTTCTTAGCAATTCTCTTTTTTCTATTATTGATAGGTTACAATAACAGTCTCTCGTTAAGTGCTGGAGTTAGCCCCAAAATGCACATGTGTTCTTCTCTTTCAGTGACATTAAGCATGACGCTGTTATGGGAATAGAAGAAGTAGATCTGTTTTGAGCAGTGGTCGATGGGACAGAGATCGGTCTACTTCTTTCTATGGACTCAATTTCTCATTTTTAAAAGCTCATTAAGCTTTTTACTTGTGTGTCCTCGATTTGTTATGAGGATGATGTGCTTTTGCGGTCTGTTTCATGTGGTTTTTTTGTACGATCATCTCTTTTTTTCAATCGGAAAAAATCAACTCGAAGTTCAGCCGGTAAGCAACGAAGCAATATGGACTTAAACATAACGTAGTACTGCTGAGAACGGATTTGCAAAGCTGTTAAAGTGCGACAGGATGATATTACTGAATTATATAAATTACGTAAGCCAGCTATATCTGTTCGTGATTATACAGGACGGAGAGAATCATTGTACTCACCGCAGTAAAACCGGCAATGACTTTCCTTGCATTGCCCACTAAGATCGATTCCAAATAGCCGTCGACGATATATTGTCGTTCTCATGAATTGCAGTTTTGAACTGCTCCCAAAACGGCAACCAATCTTGATAATTCCCGTTAAACTTTTTAAGCTATAATTTTGGAAGTTTCAGAGCATTATTTATTATGGACGTGTCGAGGGGCGGTCTTCCTAATTTACATTGGACCCTTTTGACGCTAGTTTTCAAGCGTGATAACACACTAATTGCTAAATCTTCATATTCGGTTAACTTTTCCAGCTCCTTTCCTAGTTCCTCGTCCTTGTGAATACCTTTCTTTTGAATCTCCTGATTTGTTGCATTAAGGGTTTCCAGTGCTACCGTTAATCGTTGAATAAACACAGAGAGATCTTCCTCTTCCAAATCAGTGGCTGCATCAGGTTGCGACTCTTTGTTATTCAATAGCTCGATTGCGCCCTTGACGATTTTTGCTCTCTGGATGCTGTTCGTATTAATAATCCCATCGTTCACCAATTTTTTTTAACACATTTCCTAGTCTTTATTTACCAATCTCCCGGGTTTCGGCACCATGTGGAAAAAAATGTCCCGTATATATGTACGTTAATAGAAAGGCCAAGACTTGAAAGAAAAGTATTCTGCACAAATTTATTGTTCCTCTTACTTGTTACAAATCTAAAAGGCAAGTGAAGGAGAATTACTTGATTGTGAGAATTCAAGTATATGAGATTGTAGTAGATCGTTATGTAAGAAAGGGATAACAATATATGTACAATACAGGATGACAATACAAAATACTTCTACTCCAATTTGTAATAGGGTGAATGACAAAATATCTCAAAATTTCATTTATTTTTAACAATCAGGAAGTCGCCAGGGCTAAGCGCATTTTTTTCCCTTGGATCGTCATGTGAGAGGCCGCAAAGTAAGCCATGCTTCTATACGCACCGCCAAGGTTTGAAGTTGGTGATATCACAAACTCTGCCCTCCCACCAAACGAACTAGGTGCCTTTTTGCGGACTTGACCGCCGCCTCCCACACACCCTTGATGTGAGGCCCGAGCAGTGATGAAATGCCATTTGGTTCTCATATGCGCCAATGCCTGTGGAATATTCTCACTGCGCCAGGCCACCAAGAGAATCCGGTTACTTCCAACGAATGATGTACCACGGTCACTGTATAAGTCTCGGCAGTGACCTCGTCGTCCAATGAACCTCTAGAAAACATCCAAAAATGCTTGCGATGACATGTCCTCAACCACTTCCATGTTGTAAAGCGGGACCTCTTGGTGCCAACGCGCAGCGAGAAAGGACCACAATAGTCTACTCCAGAAGCAATGAAGGTTCGCGCAGGGTTGACGCGGTGGGTAGCGAAGCCATTTTGTGGTTCTAAGAGGCATTACGATGGCTCCGGCAAACCACACAGTTGTGCGCAAAAGTTCGCACTGACTGTCAAGCGTTGAGTATCCAATAGCGGGAACGTAGGGTCTGCAACATCAACTGCGTCTCACCATGTAAGGTCCTTTCATGGGCTTGTTTAATTATCAACCACACCAAAGGACTCTTCCTTGGTAAAATTATTGAAAAGCGATGGATGACATCGTCGCGTTGTCAACTCACACCTAAGAGGTGTAAACATTACCTTTATAAACTCCTTCTCCTCTGCCTTGATCTCATATTGCTCTGTTTGCGTTAACTGCCTGGGAGGTTCTGAAACTGCAATTTCATCCATTAGCCACCCCGGGCCCTTCAGCCACAGCTTGTGGTTCATCATAAACAGCTTCCCAGTCACGACGACCGGTGCCAACAATCCAGTTGGGTCAAAAAGTTTTGCAACCTCGCACCGCTTGGTAGGTGAATTAAATAGAAACTCATCAGCAACCGGGTCCCAACTCAAACCAAGAACGGATGCTGTCGGTGAATTGATAACAAAATTTGCAGTAGCATTGCTTCTTTCTACTGTATGTTTTAAAGCTTCAGCGTCGTTGCACTACCATTTCCTTAGCTTGAAGTGACCAGCAGAAAGAATCTTGCCCAAATTGGTGGTCAATAAAATGGCTTCAGAAACTGAGTTGCAGCTCGTCAAGAAGTCATCCACGTAGAATGATCTCAGTGTAGTGTCCCGGGCTCAGTATAGTGTCCCGGGATCAACCACTTCGCCACAATTATCCACTGCACACTGATTAAAGGCACGTATGGTATTGTAGGGACTTGAAGCCATCCCATAAGTTACTGTTGTTAACTTGAAAATGCTAATACAGTCTGTATGACTTTCTCTTCAAATAATCTTTTGATAATTTTGGTGTTGTGGTGCAACCAATACCTGCCTTTTTTTCTATGTCAGTCGTTAGAGCAATGCGAAAGTGTCGAAAACGAAGTATAATATTGATTAACGAGTCCAGATGGTTGGACCAACTAACTGAATCTCGTTCAATGAAACGCCGGTACTAGTTTTTGCTGAGGCGTTGAACACAACCCGGAATTTATCAGTAACAACGTGGTGTGGTACGAAGTAGGACCAAATACAACCCATCCAAGTTCGGTTTGTTGAGCATGTGGTTCTTCCGGACTGCCGTGACTCAGTCCATCCTTTACAATCTGGCCCCATACATCTGAGCCAAGCATAATATCGATGTGACCGGGTGTACCAAAATGGGGATCAGCTAACTTGATGTCTAGTAAATGCGGCCACTAATTCACGTTGATATGCACTGTCGGCAGTGTTGATGTAATTGACGGAATCACCAGAGCGTTGACAGATAAGACAAAGGATGAAAATGATGATTGTATCTTGAAGTGTAGGCTCTCCTTTGAATAGGTCCTTGTGTGAGATCCTATTCCTTCTACACCAATGTTGTGTAGCTACGAAGATTCAGAAGATGAGTAAATTTCTGAGTCACCAAACTTACCTGCGATCCAGGATCACAGAGAATCTGTGCCACGCGCTGTTCAAAAGAATCTTCATATACAAATGCTCGCGCTGTTGCAAGCAGTACAATACTCTTTCCACGAGAAAGACAGGTGGAAACAGGTGCGGGTTGAACTAGTCATAAAGATGGCTGCTTCCCTCCGGTACTTTCTTTGGGTTGAGTAATACGTTCTCCGGCTGCGGCAACAGTCCCTGCGACGGGTGCGGGAAGAAGATGTCCTTGCGTGTCCCGACAAAATAAAGAATAGTGTTTGTAACCACATTGTCGGCAACCTCCAGAAGGGCACTGCTTAGACGAGTGACCGGGTTTTAAACAATTAAAGCAGAGCCGACTGTTCTTGAGAGCTTCAAACCGCTGCTCCGGTTTCATTGCCCAAAGCCGTTGACAACGAGCAATTCGGTGAGGTTTCTGGCAATGAGCGCACTTTCCTTCTTCGATTGTTACCAAATGTGTCTTGACAGATGAGTTTGAAGGCCGATTATATTGACGTTATGACTGAACGCTGGAACGACGCGAATTTCTCAGTAATTCAGTAGATAGACTGTAAGCTCGTTTTTCCAGGAACATGAGGAGATCCACAAGGCCCGGGATCCTTTTTGGAGCACAGTGTAGACACCATTCGCGCTCTGTAGAAGTAGGGAGTTTGGGTGTGACTATTAGAACTGTAAGCATGTCCAAACTATCAACCGGTAGGACCATTACTCGCCCGGCAATGCTCTAAAGGATTCCTGCACTGTATCCACAATCCCAAGAAGCACTTTCAAGGACTCCTCCGTCGAAGCCTTCATATTCATCGTCTAAAAGTGGTTTAGGGTAATTATCCTTTAGGGTAACTTTGTTAAGTATTCGATAGCCGACACATAAGCGAATTTCACCAGTCTTTTTCCTAACTAATACCACTGGGGATGAATATTCTGATTTACTAGATCTGACAACCTTTGTACGAATCAACTCATCTAAAATAACCTGCGCTTTTTCATATAACATTCTTTATACATGAAAAACTTTCACAATATTTTTTGTGAAGCGCGTTTACTTTTGTAATGTTTAATGTGGTTTTTAATTTTTCAAATGCGAAAGACATACGTTTGAGAATTCGGTAACAAGTGATTATGTGTGTCCGTTTGTTTGAACCGGTTAAAATTTTGACAAATTAATACAATTTTTTAAATATGGCCGCTTGGGCGCGTAATTCAAATATTATACCAATTATACTGTAGATATATAGCAATTCACAATTAGGTATATAATTTTAAACATTTTATTTAATTTTTTTCATTGCTCTACGCAACACTGGCCGCTTTGAAGGGCTGTAGGCTTCAACATTATTCTTCTGTTGATAGCACAGCCAACTTAACAAGTGTGCGTCTTATTACGCCGCTCCTGGTCCTCACGACTGCAACCCTGACCTTTCCGTCCTGCCCTGCGACGACTGCGACTACTCGTCCGATTGTCCACTGTTGCGGTGGACTGCTGTCTTCGTGGACGACGACAAGGTTGGGTTGCTCCTGTGCCCACTTGCTGCGACCTCGCAGGCTCGTCAGGTAATCCCTTGACCACTTCTGCCAGAACTGCTGCTTGAGATAGCATACAAGCTGCCATCTTTTTAAGCAAGCAGGCCGGTAGGTGCTTTGGTGGCAGCGCTCGTAGAGAGCTTCCTATTAGGAGGTTGAGCGCCTCGCCGTCGTTGGGATCTGTGCGATGGGCCTTGAATTGAGCACCGCTTCGACTTCGGCGAGAACCGTAAGTAGTTCCCCGCTCGTAAGGAGTGCGCTTCCTGCTGTCCGAAGTTGAAGCCTTCCTCTGCTGCGAATCGGTGAACAGCTTCCCGTCCTCGCTTGAACTGCATTCTGGCTTCCTGTAGCTTCCTCTGAGCTCCTACGAAGTTCGTCCCGCTGTTGCAGTGTATGGTCCTTGGAAGTCCTCGACGAGCGATGAACCTTTTAAGAGCAAAAATAAAAGAATCGGAAGACAAATCCGTGGTCCTGGGAGAAAAACACACAAATACGGCAATATACGATTTTACTGGTGGTCGCCCACGAATTTTTAATGTTGTGTACACTGGACCACAAAAATCAACGCCACATATCGGCGATCAGTTGGCAAATTACCCATGATTTGGGTCAGCAGTTTCGGCGGTTATCTAAAGCAGTGTACACAATTTTGCACAGTTTTTCGGCATGCTTCTTAGGCGTTAACTAGCCACACCTTTTCTCGAAGCAGAGCCACCAATGCCTGTGGACCCACATGGCAGTTCTTTCTGTGCAGATACCGCAAATACGTTTTAATGAAGTTCGTACTTTTTGACAGTAATAGCGGGAATTTTGCATCATACTGAATAGGTGCATGGAGAAGGCGGCCGCCGACTCGAAGAAGAGAGAATTTAAAATCTCCTTCTTCAAATACATGCGTGTGGATTGAGTTTCTGAATTTTTGGTGCGAGTACGATATTTTGATTTAATTTAAATTTAATCATAGAATTCGTAATGTGGAACAATTTCTATTAGTTTAAGAAATGCCAACTTAAGCTCTTTTGTCGATGGCGTTTCTTCGAACGTTTTGGTTCTATTTTTTAATTTTCTAATGAAACGCATTACGTAAACGAAGATCCTTGCTTGCTTCGTGTATGACGAACATTTGTCGATAACCTTCATCAGATGATTCTGGGGTTTTTCGACCGCTATCAGTGTTAGCTTCATCTTTCTTTTTTCCAAAGCCTCTTCCTCCGCCGATAGCTCAAACCGAGTATTGTTGGGCCAGGATGTGGGACTTTCCAGAAGGAACGCTGGATCATTGAACCAAATTGAATCCTTCAGTTCATCCACGTGCAACCTCTGGATACAATGTCCGCTGGATTTAGCTTTGTACGGACATGTCTCCATGATACATTTTGTTTACACTCTTGAATTTCTGACACACGATTTGCAACAAATGTTGTCGGATTTGAGGGATGAGTTCTAATCCAGTGGAGAGTTATTTCGGAATTTGTCCAAAATATCGTTCGTTCCACCTGGTTATTCAACATCGCCGATACTCTCATTCATAACTTGTGGAGAATATGCGCTGCGCAAAGTTCTAATCGCGGAAGCATCATTAAATTTGATTACCTTTTCAGGACCCTGCTCTTTGTAGAACGCTGGATGGCTGGAAAACCATTTGACTAATTGAAATCCACCATTATTTAAGATCTCTATCACTTCCTGTTGGATTTTAGTGAGAGTCTGAAGCTCATTTGCACGGGTTAGAAGATCGTCTACGTAGAAATCTCTTAGAATCGTTCCGATCCCACCGAGTGCGAATCTTTATGAGCGTCGCCTAACATTTTCAAATACCGTATCGCGAGGAAAGGTGCTGACGCAGTCCCGTAGGTGACTGTATTTAATCGAAAATGTTGCAGGGGTTCGGATGGATGTTGTCGCCACACTACGAGCTGGTAAATCGTGTGCTCTTTGGCAATAAGAACTTGCTGGTACATTTTCGAAATGTCTGCCGTTAGGGCATACTTGTGTGGCAGCAACGTTGAAAACAGCTCCTCTTGAATGGTTGGACCTACCATCAATAAGTCATTCAGCGATTTTTGAGACGATGTACGACTAGACGCATCAAACACAACCCGCAATTTTGTGCTCGTACTTGGTAGCCTTGGGACACATTGGTGTGGAATGAAGTAGTGTGAGACTTTGGGGATTTCATTACCAGCCGGCGACATATGTCCCAATTTTACGTATTCATTCATAAACTCCATGTACATTGTTCTAAGATGATCATTTTTTAGCAGCTTACGTTCAAGCGAGAAAAAATGCCGTTTAGCATTTTCATATGATTATCCAAGTAAGTTCGGAGATTCTTTGAATGGCAATTTGACTTCGAATCTCCCTATCGGCAAGAGTTTTGTGTTGTCAACAAAGTGTTTTGTTCTGGTGTGAACATTTTATTGGATTCTCCGGGTATTTCCTCCAGTGTCCAGAATTTTTGGACAACTTGGTCTAGAGACGATAGTTCCTCGGAGTGGTATATCATGTTGCAAATTCTGCTGTTTGAATTTGAACTTCTGGAATACTTTCCAGAAATGATCCATCCTAACAAAGTTTTTTGGATCCCTGGATAGTTCGGTCCATTTTTTATTTGCCCAACTAAAAGCAGGTCAAATAATGTTGCAGCGCCCAACAACAAATCAATTTTTTGTGGTTTATGAAAAACTGGGTCAGCTAATTCATTATTCTTTGGAATATTTCAATTTGCCGTATTGATAGCTTGATCCGGCTGATAGGCTGATATTGATGTCATGACCCAATAATCGGCTTCGAACGAATGCTCAATCAGACTTGACTTCACGACAGCATGAACTTTCTTGTTGAGTTTGGAGTTAATTTTACCAATATCAAGCACGTTTAATGAATTGTCCTCCTTTCGAAGACTCAATCTCTGCACAAGTTCTTCGGTGATGAAATTGGTCTGCGATCCCGAATCAAGAAGAGCTCTCGCCAGCAGATATTCATCATTCTTGCAGCAGAGGCGTGCATGGTTTATCAGGTAGAAGTTTGAACTCTATTGAAAGTCGTTACATACTGATGCAATAATGTGTGATGCGACCGGTTGCACACATCGCATCGGCTCAATTTACACTTAGAAACTGTGTGTCCCTTACGAAGGCAGTTTATGCAAATAGGTACACTCTTCGCGAACTCGAACCGTTGCACTACCGATAACGCAGTAAACGACAGACATGCTGTGGTATAGTGGTCAGGGGTTTGCAATACAAGCACTTTGATTTGTTTTGTTGTTGTTGTGTATTTGAACACGAAAGCGATGACCTTTGGGTTTTATTGCCACATAGATCTTTTCTATTCGCAGGTTGCTTATCACTGGTTTTGATTCGTAACGATGACGACTCTTCAGCAGCTACATATATGCTGGTAGCGCTTGTTGAGTGCTGCTTTGCAATCACTCCAAAAAGGAAGAGTACTATAATCAAGGTGCTCTTCCCACTTCGACCTCGTTATTGAGTCAACT
Organism: Eristalinus sepulchralis; assembly: GCA_944738645.1. NCBI lineage: Eukaryota > Metazoa > Arthropoda > Insecta > Diptera > Syrphidae > Eristalinus > Eristalinus sepulchralis. Next base: position 22,615,600 of record OX122886.1, read on the forward strand.
TTCGACATCACTAAATGTATGATTATACCGTTGGTGATATTTTTCTCATCACCCAATGATAAAAGGGAATCATAAATAGCGGACACCGCATCTATCATTGTGCGTAAAGCAGATGCAGATGGTTCGTTATTTCCGGCAACTCGAAAAGTATTGATACATTGTCGAAAAATATCAGACAATTATTGTCATATACCTTCTTCAGGCTCGCTAGCGCTTTTGAAT